>JAIOJX010000029.1:165634926-170434926 GCA_022376925.1 Tragulus kanchil
TGATGAGCTGGAACTCCAGTACTAATGTCAAATAAAACTGGTAAGAGCGGACCACTTTGCCTTTCTCGTGATATAGAAAGGCCAATAAACACATGAAAATGTGATCAGCATCATTAGTCATCAGAGAAACTGGAGTTTCTTTTAGGGTGATGAAAATATTCTGGAATTTGTGATGAAGGTTGTACAACCTTATGAGTATACTAAAATTCACTGAATCACACACTTTAAATGGGTGAACTCTATGGTTTGTGAATTATGTTTCAATAAATGAAAATAAATACAATCTAAAAGATTAAGTCCAAGGATAACATATATGTGTATGTGTTAGTCACTCAGTTGTGTCTGACTCGATGACCCCATGGACTGTAGCCTGCCAGGCTCCTCTGTCCATGGAATTCAGATTAAATCCAAGGGTAGTAAAAGGGAAGAAATAAAAAACAAACAACAGATAAACATAACAAAGTTATTTTTTTAATTAATGAAATACATAAAATATAGCAGCTTGAACAAGAAAAAAAGCAAGAAAACACAAATTACCAATATTAGAAATGAAAGCAGGGATATCATTACCTTAAACAAAATATGAGGGAATATTATGAATAATGGGATCTCAATAAATGTCTACAACTTAGATGAAAGGGACAAATACCTTGAAAAACAACTGACCAAAACTGACACAGAAAGAAATGGAAAATTTGAAGAGCCCAGTGTCTACTAAAAGCATCAACTTTGTAATTACAATGATAATGTTGATGATTATGATGGTGATAAACTGATTTTCCATAAAGAAAACTTCAGGTCTAGAGAGCTTCACTGGTAAATTCTAGAAAGTATTTAAGGAAGAAATAATGCTAATTTTATTCAAATTCTCAAAAAATAGAGAAGAACACTTTGTAGCTTGTTTTTTGACAGTAAAAATCTGATAAAGACTTTATACAAAAAGAAAATTAGAGCCCAATACCCCTCATGAATGAAGATGTAAAAATACTTAATAAAATATTAGTCAGTTGAGTAGCATTATACAAAAGAGATAATACATCATGAAAAGTAAGTTTTATCCCAGGAATGCAAGATTAGATTAAAATCAGAAAACTAATGATGAGCTGGAACTCCAGTACTAATGTCAAATAAAACTGGTAAGAGCGGACCACTTTGCCTTTCTCGTGATATAGAAAGGCCAATAAACACATGAAAATGTGATCAGCATCATTAGTCATCAGAGAAACTCAAAAACCAAAATCAAATATGACTTCACATGCACTAAAATGTAAAATTCTGACAACAACCAAATGTTGGTGAGGATATAGGACAGTCACATTTTTTTACATTATGGATGGGATTATGAAATAGTCTAATCACTTTGGAAAACTGGCAAATACTTCTAAAATTAAACATAAATCTATACTATAGCCTAGTGATTCTTTTGTTAGATATTTCCCTAAGAGAAATGAAATGATAGATGCACAAAAGTGCTTTTGCAAGAATGTTCAGAGCATCTTTACTCACAACATTTCATGACATTGGAAGCAATCTCGAAAGTATGAACAAGAAAATGGATAAACCAATTACAGCCTATTCATACTACAGAAATTGCTCAACAATAAAATGGAATGAATTACTGATATATGCAACCACAAAATTGCATTTTGGGTGAATCACAAAAGCATTACATTGACTGCAAGAGGCCAAACGCACAGAAGTACATTCTGTATGGTATCATTTATACAAAGTTTAGAGTCAAAAGTTAGAAGTCAGAGTGGTGGTTTACCTATGAGGGCTGGAGAAGGATGGAAAAGGAGCAGTGGGCATGGGGAGAGTGTCTTGAGAGATGGAATGTTCTCGAGTGATGTATCTTGATTGTAGGGTCAGCACCAAAGTGTACGCGTTTATTGAAACTCATTGAGTTTGTGAATAGAAATTTTACCTTGTTAAAAAACAGAGCTAATCATACCTAAAATACCTAAAATTTGAAAAATATTATATAAGATGAGGTAGAAGATTGCTCCTGATTATATACTACTAAAAATAAGCTACAAAATATGATTCAGAAGAGAGGAAACCATTTTTATATTTAAGACACAACTTAAATGTCAAAAGAAAAAGCAGGACTCTTTAGTAGAATAATAGCCATTTTTCATTGGGTAATGAGCCATGTACCAGGTGTATAAGCACTATCATTTTCTCCCATTTTATGGATGAGGAAACTAAGACAAAGACTGGTTAACTTCTTCGAGGGTGTATGGCCAGCAAGTGATAAAGTGGAGTCCTGAGTTCAGGGAGCCTGACCCACGAGCCTTAACCACCATCCCGTCAGCCCTTGTGCTTGTAAGGGACTTGATGCTTTACTCAGACTTTCACACAAACGGTCTCCTGTTGAGCCTCACAGCAATTCCAGGATGGAGGGTCATTCAGGATAATTGTCCCCAGTTTAGAGAGGATGGGCTTCCCAGATGGCGCAGTAGTAAAGAAGCCACCTGTCAATGCAGGAGATGCAAGAGACTTGGGTTTGATCCCTCAACTGGGAATATCCCCTAGAGAAGGAAATGGAAACCTACTCCAGTACTCTTGCCTGGGAAATCCCATGGACAGAGGAGCCTGGTGGGCTAGAGTCCATAGGGCCACAAAGAGCCAGACCCGACTGAGCATGCACGCATGTTAGAGACAGTGATTCTGAGAACCCGTGGGTTAAAAAACCAGCTCCAGGCCTCCAGCCTGAGTCACAGTACCTGGTCCTAAACCTGGCTCTTTTTCTGTCCACAGGGACTCCAGGTCCCTGCCTCCCCCACACTCGCGAGAGTAGTTGGCCTTGGCAAAGGAGTAGGCTGGTCAGAACTGGGGGGAGTTAAAACAACAGGACCACCCGTCTTGAACTGCCACAGAGGAACGGGGGAGAGCAGATTCTAGGACATCACAACATTGCTGCAGAGAACGTAGTGGCTGCCAGGCCACCCTCCAGATAGTCCATCCCAGGCTGTGTGGTCAGTGAGGCTTGGCTGATTTGAAATTACACAAAGAAACAATAGTGACAGGTGTTGGTCACAAGCAGAGTGCTTTACCTTATTTCTCAGCTCACACAGAGGAAAAAGTAATGTCAGGTTCTGATACAGCCCAGAGGTCTAGGTGCCGGGCAAAACTGCCATGTCCCTGAAGCTTGTCCTCAGGACACCCTCTTTCCACTTCATGATCTACTGCCCCAACTCCAGGCCCTCGGGACTCCAGGCCCACCCCCTTCTCACTCCAGGTCTTCCTCCAGGGGGCTGCTCCCTGAGGGGAGACCCTTTTCATCCTTCCCTTCACCATCGCCGTCCCTTAGCCTGCGTCCCACTCCTTCGGGCTCCATTCTCTGCTTCCTCCGTTCCAACCCTGGCTCACACTGTTCTCTGCCTGATATCCATTCTCTCTCCCATTCCCCCAAGTCTCTCTGTGTTTCTAGACTCCATCGGACCTTCCATCAGAAATGCCCATACCTCTACGAGGCCTCTCTTGATCTGCTAAGTTGAAGTCATTTCCTTTTATTCTATGTTCTCACTTTATTTACACTTTTTTACATGACAGCAACCAAATGTTGCCTTATATAGTAGCCTTTTACATGACAGACCCATCCCCCCTCTGGATAGTAATAAGATTCTTCAGGCTGCATCAAGATTCCTTGTAAAACCCCTGGCCCACCGTCCTCCACAGCCAAATGACTGTGCTGACACCGCAGGTGTTGAAGACCCTTTCGCATATGAGAATGAATGAAGGTATAGCCCAGTCACAGCCCAGCTCACGGCCCAGTCGCTGCAGGCCTGCCTGTTCTCAAGGTCTGGCTCTAGCAAGGTAACTTGTCTGGAAGATAGAGCTGTTCGCTACAGTCCTGCCTATTCTGGTTTGGTGCAGATGGGACGCTTCATGCCCTTAAGCCACATTACATACAAGCTAGCGCTCCAACCTGCATTACAACACAAGAATCTCATTTAGGAGAGTAGTCGCAACATGGAAATTTTCAAATGACATACAACATACTTCGATTAAACTTTGGGCTCCTGGGCCCCCTCCATTCGGGTCTGATGTCACGGCACTAATTACAGTGTGATCACAGAGTCTGCTATTCCAACTTCATTTATTGACTCGAGGAGGATTTTATTTCAAACCAGAAAGCTCAGCTCTATCCCATGAGCCTCCAAAGGAACGAAGGATGCTGTTCAATTTCCCATCTAATCTCCTACTCATTCCATCCACAAAAGCCTCTCCCCTGTAGGGAACAGCTTTTTCCTTTCTTCCTTTCTCTCAAGCCTTATTCTCAATTTCAGTGGCAACAATGGTGATTGGATATTGAGATTTTAAATGGTTTCGTCTGAAAGTCATTTAAAATGGAGCTGAAAAGTCAGCAAGACAGGTATTGAGTAGAGTAGATGTTAAGTGGAAATGAACTTGAAATAAGAGATGGGGTGAGTATTCTCCCACTGACAATGTGGAAAAGGGCTCCGCTCTCAAGATTAGAAAGGGATCACTGGAATGATCATGGCCCCTGTGCAAATCCTCCTAAAAAAAGTGACTTTTCAAAAATGCTTAGTAACATTCTCCTTTCTTCATAAGTTGTCCTTTCCACTGTTCTGTACCATTGATTTGATTTTTCTTATCAAACCTTTTTTTAAATATCCAGAGGTAAAATTTTTCTCATCCTGTTTGACGATATTCAACCACATGTAAATCCCCAGAGCCTGAGGCAAGGAGGTTTTACTGCTTTTTGAAACAGAGCCCTGCTGTATAAATTCTGCAGTTGCTGATTTCATGGTATTTTCTGTCTTTCCCAACAAGGCTGTAGAAAATAGACAAGCCCGGGAAGGTCTGAGTCCCGGTGGCTCCAGAAACATTTGAGCCCTGGCAGCATCTGGCGCGTCCTTCCACACTCCCCTCTGGCTGGGTTGCTCAGTTTCACTCCAGGAAGCCCTCCAACAGCCATATCCACTCTCATTACCATCTTCCAGGATGAAAAGGCCTTTGATTACTGTGAGCAGCAGGTCCTGGGGAAGCCGAGTGCACAGATATGCTCACCTGAGTCTCAATTGTACCGCATAAATTTAGGAGAGTAGTCAACATGGAAATTTTCAAATGACATACAACATACTTCGATTAAACTTTGGGCTCCTGGGCCCCCTCCATTCGGGTCTGATGTCACGGCACTAATTACAGTGTGATCACAGAGTCTGCTATTCCAACTTCATTTATTGACTCGAGGAGGATTTTATTTCAAACCAGAAAGCTCAGCTCTATCCCATGAGCCTCCAAAGGAACGAAGGATGCTGTTCAATTTCCCATCTAATCTCCTACTCATTCCATCCACAAAAGCCTCTCCCTGTGGGGAACAGCTTTTCCTTTCTTCCTTTCTCTCAAGCCTTATTCTCAATTTCAGTGGCAACAATGGTGATTGGATATTGAGATTTTAAATGGTTTCGTCTGAAAGTCATTTAAAATGGAGCTGAAAAGTCAGCAAGACAGGTATTGAGTAGAGTAGATGTTAAGTGGAAATGAACTTGAAATAAGAGATGGGGTGAGTATTCTCCCACTGACAATGTGGAAAAGGGCTCCGCTCTCAAGATTAGAAAGGGATCACTGGAATGATCATGGCCCCTGTGCAAATCCTCCTAAAAAAAGTGACTTTTCAAAAATGCTTAGTAACATTCTCCTTTCTTCATAAGTTGTCCTTTCCACTGTTCTGTACCATTGATTTGATTTTTCTTATCAAACCTTTTTTTAAATATCCAGAGGTAAAATTTTTCTCATCCTGTTTGACGATATTCAACCACATGTAAATCCCCAGAGCCTGAGGCAAGGAGGTTTTACTGCTTTTTGAAACAGAGCCCTGCTGTATAAATTCTGCAGTGGCTGATTTCATGGTATTTTCTGTCTTTCCCAACAAGGCTGTAGAAAATAGACAAGCCCGGGAAGGTCTGAGTCCCGGTGGCTCCAGAAACATTTGAGCCCTGGCAGCATCTGGCCGCGTCCCTTCCACACTCCCCTCTGGCTGGGTTGCTCAGTTTCACTCCAGGAAGCCCTCCAACAGCCATATCCACTCTCATTACCATCTTCCAGGATGAAAAGGCCTTTGATTACTGTGAGCAGCAGGTCCTGGGGGAAGCCCGAGTGCACAGATATGCTCACCTGAGTCTCAATTTGTACCGCATGTTGCCTGAGGGAAAAATTATAAGAGGCTCAGGCATCATCCCTCATGCTTCCTTCTCCTCAGGTGGCTGCCTTGGGGTTTGTTGTTGAGATTTTTCTTTTTAGTTTCTTGTTTTGCTTTGTTTTGTCCCCGGCTAGTGCTAAAGAGTCTTTCTTCCCCACCTGTCTACTCCATATCAATTTTCTGGGTCTGTAGCTTTCTCTTTCTCATTTTCTGGGATGCATGTCCTCCCCTACGTGCCCCCATCCTCCAAACACACACACACATACACACACACACACGCACGTGCACATGCACACACATGTGTACCTTTCCTCAGACCATCCACCTAGACTTTGGCTCAAACCTCTGGCTGCCTTCCTGTCAGCTCCATACTGAACTAAGACTGGCTTTTAAATTCTCAAAACCAGGCAAACCCTGGAGATCTCGGTACCAATCCTCTTATTATACAGGTGAGGCCACCAAGGCCAGAGGAGAGACGTGGGTCCCAGGGGAAAGGGCCCCATCACTGTGGAGATCAGAGTGCACTCACTCCCATGCCTCCTCGCTGGGTACTGGTCCTGCCAGGTCTCCAGGTGGTCCCAGGGGAACCAGCACCGTGTGCTCTCTCACCGCCAAATTTCTCCTGCGTCCCCAGCCTGCCCACCAGGGACAGCCCACACTAATCCTCAGCATGGGACCGATTTCAACCTGGAAGTAGTACTTCAGTGAAACGGTCCGCTGGTTTAGGTTTGCTGTTGTTCAGTCGCTTGGCCTCTTTGCGGCCCATGGACTGCAGCACACCAGGCTTCCCTGTCCTTCACTATCTCCCTGAGTTTGCTCAAACTCATGTCCATTGGGTCGATGATACCATCCGACCATCTCATCCTCTGTCGTCCCCTTCTCCTCCTGCCTTCACTCTTTCCCAGCAACAGGGTCATTTCCAGTGAGTCGGCTCTTCACATCAGATGACCAAAGTATTGGAGCTTCAGCTTCAGCCTCAGTCCTTCCAATGAATATTCAGGGTTGATTCCTTTAGGATTGACTGGTTTGATCGCCTTGCTGTCCAGGGGACTCTCAAGAGTCTTCTCCAGCACCACAGTTCGAAAGCATCAATTCTTCGGTGCTTAGCCTTCTTTATGGTCCAACTTCACATCTGTACGTGACTACTGGAAAAGTGTGCCACCCGGGAAGCCCTGGTTTAGGCCGGTGGGGATTTAAAAGCATTCCTCTTTCAATTACAAAAGTGAAGCGCAGTTGTTGAATATCTCAAACTTAAGTGGTTACAGTAAAAAAAAAAAAATCAAAGCATGATGCTTTCAATATCTTCTCAGTTCCCATGCCCACTAATAACCACATTTAATGGTTTGACATTTTTTCACATGTAAATGAATTGAGCTTAGGGTTTTAAAAATAAACGGTGTGCTGCCCAGGAAGATCTGACTATAATTCCCTCTTTCCCCACCAGGACAGTCCTTCTACTCCCGGGTCCTGGAGAGCTGTGAGGATGTGGCTGACTTCGATGAGGTAGGATGCCCTTGGGGCAGTACGAGCCTCCACCCAGAGAGGAACCAGTACCTCCCTGCTTCTTGGGGATGTGCTGGCCCCACACGGGGGGTGGGGGAGTGGAGGAACGGCCTACCCAGAGTTCCGTGCTTCCTGGGAGGAGGCTGTGATAGGAGCTGTGGAGGTGCCTTCCTGTCTCCCCCACCCAGACCCCTCTCAGGGACCTCTGTACAGATGAGCCCCATGGGGAGTGCCTGGCACAGAGAAGGGGCACATCCAATACACATAAGGGTGACCAATCATCCTGGGACTTGCCTGGGACTTAAGGGGTTCCTGGGACAGGTTTTCAGGGCTACAAGCAGAAAAAGTCACGGTCCAAACAGACTGAGTTGGTCATCCTACCCATTTCACCATGAAGAACTCTTAACTTGCCTTCAATTCCTCACCGCCAGAGAAGCTATGGATATCCATATGCATATGCCCTTTGGACTTATATAAGCATTTCTCCGTGGTATAAACCAGGGCCAGGAGTTGCTAGCTCACAGGCTGTGTACACACTTCATCTCACCCAGACTGTTATGATGGACACTTCACTAGCACTGCTTGTACATCCTCATGTACACATGATGTTGTCCAGCTTTCTGATTTTCACTAGGCTAACAGTGATGCCTCATTGTTGCTTTAAAGAAAGATGTAAAGATTCATCTTCTGTCCATGTTCTTGGTCCTTTTTCCCATTGTGATGGCTATCTTTTTCTTACTGATTTGCAAGAGCTCTTTGTATGTTCTGGATACCCACTCCTCATTGGGTTTAGATATTGAAATACCCTCTCCCAGCCTACCATCTATCTATTCACTTTGTTCCTGGTGTTCTTCATGACTAGAAATTCTTAATCCTGGCATGCTTCCAAGTTTCGTTGAAGAAGTCTATGTACTCTTCTAGGTTACAAATATATTTTCCTAAATTTTCTGGTTTTACAGTTGTGTCTTGTACCTTGTATGTGATTTTTGATAGGGGTCTAGTTTTATTTTTCTCTCTGTAGGGAGCTGCTGCTCCTAACATCAGCTTGCTAAGCAATAAGTCAACTTCTGTCCATTTATTGTATGTTAAAGTCTAGGTTTGGGCCTTCTGTTTTCCTCCTTTAGTCTGCCTGTTCTTGAACTTAGCCAACACTGGGTCTACATGGGTTTTTAATATCTGATGAGGCAAGTTCTTTGCTCTTCTTTTTTAAAGTTGACCTATCTGTGGATCTTTCTTATTCCAGATAGGTTTTAAAGTAAATTTATTAAGTTCTCCAAAAACCCAAATGGAATTTTTTTTTTTTGGCTCCCCGTCAGGGAATCGAACCCTGGTCTCCCGCCAAATGGAATTTTGATTGAACTTCATAACATACAAAGATGTCTTTTTTATATATAATATTAAATTATCTATTCCATCCTTTGTGTGCGTGCATGTTAAGTCACTTCAGTCATGTCTGACTCCTTATGATCCTATGGGCTATAATTCATTGGGCTCCTCTGGCCATAGGATTCTTGAGGTAAAAATACTGGAGTATTGGCAGGTGGATTCTTTACCACTTGCGCCAATTGGGAAGATTCCTGGGAAGTCGCTCTTTTAGCTGGAAAACTTGTTGAACTCTCTTATTCATTTTAACAGTCTGTCTGTTGATTCTAGGTTTTATGTATATGATAATATTATCTACAAAAAGTGTTTCATCTCTTCCTTTCCAACTGTACCTCTTTACTTCAGTGTCTTCCCATAGTGCATTGGCTGTGATCACTAATTGACTGTGATTGCTCTGTGTTAACAGTAACAGATTTGATGGGTCTCCTTTTTGTGTTCTCCATATTAAAGAAAATAAACGCATCAAGAGTATTGGCATCAAATACAATTGTTAGTACAACAAGAAACGAACACACCATTTTAAAGCAACCATATACCAATAAAAATTAATTAAAAATAAACAAAATTTAAAATGTATATATATATAATTGTCAGAATAAGATCTTACTATTTGACTTTGTTTACTGGTTTAACTAAGAGTTTTTATTATAAAACATTGTTGAAGTTTATAAAACCTTTTTCTGCACTGATGGAGACAATCATAGTGTATTTTTTTAGTACATTTCTGAATTTATTATTATTATTTTTTAAAGATTTATTTATTTACTTATTTTTGGGCGGGGGTCGAGTTGGGGAGCCACTTCTGTTGGTCTTTCATTTCTCTATTTTCATCCGTCTTTGTTCTTTGGCTCCTGTGGGCCTCCCATTGCGGTGGCGTCTGTCGTTGCAGAGCACCGGCTCTGGGGGCATGCGCTCCAGAGCTCCGGCTCGGTGATTGGACACATAGGTCCAGCCGCTCCGTGGCACGTGGGATCTTCCCAGGCCAGGGATCGAGCCGGCGCCACTTGCACAGCAAGGCGGTGTCCTTACCCACTGGACCACCAGGGGAAGCCCTGAATTTATTATTTTTAACACAGAGATTTAATTGGCAACCTGTTTTGTTTAGCACTTTTGCCTCTATGTTCATAAAATTTTCTGGAACAACACACATAAGATAGAAATGTATTCTTTCTTGATATTTTGGACAAATCAAATCTGAAAATATTTATGGCTGGACAGTTGGGGTAGGGAGTTCTTTGACTCACTTTTCAATTTTTCTATGTCTTCTTGGATTTTTACATTTTTCTAGACGTTTTTATATTTCGTCTATGTTTTCAAACTTACTAGCATACATTTGATCATAATGTTTTAAAACTGTTTTAGAATCTTTCTATAGCTATAGTTACTTTCCCCTTTTAGTCCATAATTCATATATTTGTATCTTATTCTCTATTTTTCCTGGTCAGTCTTGCTAAAGATTTGTTTATCTTATTAATCTTTATAAAGAACTAGCTTTTAGCTTCATTAATCTCTGGGCTTGTTGTTCTCCATTTCATTGATTTCTGCCCTTTTTCTTAATTATTTCCCTCTGTCTATTTATTTTATTCTACTCTGTGGCTCTTTTCCTAACTTCTCGAGTGCTAAGCATTTATTTTTAGCTCTTCTTATTTCTTGATAAATGTATTTGAATTTTGCTGTATGTTCAGTTTTAACTGTATTCTGCAAACATTTATATATACTATTTAGATTATTATTTAGTTTTAAATATTTCTTATATTCCTTTAGGATTTTCTTTTAAACAATGTTATTGCTTTCCAAATATATTTATGAAATTGTAGTCCCTTATTTTATTCACTTCTAGTTTTAGTGCATTGTGATCAAAGAATAGAATCTGTATGATATTGAACCTTTGGAATTTACTGAGAATTTTCTTATGGCCTAATTCATGGTTATCAATGCTCCTTCTTTTTATTTTTTTTTTTAACTTTTTTATTTATTTATTTTTGGCTGTGCTTGGTCTTTGCTGATATGTAGGTTTAGCTGCCCTGCGGTATGTGGGATCTTCCCGGATCAGGGCTCGAACCTGTGTCTCCTGCATTGGCAGACGGGTTCTTATCCACTGAGCCACAAGGGAAGCCTGCTCCTTCTTTTTAAAAGGCATTTGTTCAGTGTGGGATTCTATCTGTAGCTCAATGCAAACTTGAATTTATATTATATAAGCTCAAGCTTATTCCTGTGCTGTGCTGTGCTTCGTTGCTCAGTCGTGTCTGATTCTTTGCAACCCCAGGGACTGCAGCCCACCAGGCTCTTCTGTCCCTGGGGATTCTCCAGGCAAGAATTCTGGCGTGGGTTGCCATGCCCTCTGCCAGGGGATCTTCCCAACCTAGGGACAGAACCTAGGTCGCCCACATGGCAGGTGGATTCTTTATCGTCTGAGCCACCAGGGAAGCCCAAGAATACTGGAGTGGGTAGGCTATCCCTTCTCCAGGGGAACTTCCCAACCCAGGAATCAAACAAGGGTCTCCTGCATTGCAGGTGGATTCTTTCCCACAAGCTTGTTATTAACATTAGTCACTTTTTCAGAGGTCCTATTTATTTCTCTCTGCTTGATCTATCAACTTCAATAATGATTGCAATCAAATGTATTCTTATAATTGTTGATTTATATATTTATCCCTGCAGTTCTATCAGTTGTTGCTTGATGTGTTTTGAAACTGTTACTTCTTGCCTGTATGCTCATGACGGCTACATCAACTTGCTTATTTTTCCTTCTACCTGTAATGTCCTTCTATGTCTTTTATGTTGTTTTTTGCATGAATTTCTATTTTGTCAGATATTCAAATTGTTATCAGCCATTTTGTTTCGTTTGCCTGGTATATCTTTTTCAATCACTTAAATTTCTTAGTATATCTTATTTCATGTTCTTATTTTCAATAATACTATGTTTTTAAAATCAATGTGTCTTTTTAAGGCATGTATTATTAGATCTTATTTTTTTTCTCCAATATAAGAGCCTCTATGGTTTAATTAATTAGTTTACCCCATTTACCTCTATAATTGCTATTATTTTAAGGCTTGTGTCCACCATCATCTTATTTTATATTTTCCATTAGCTGCCTTTTCTGGTTCTTGATTTCCCCTACTTTCCAGCTTTCACTTGGATAGATTTTCTCCTGTTAGTTGAAAAGCTACACATTCTATTTTTGTTTTCAAGGGAGTCATGCTTCCATACTCATATTTATGCTCTCCTACTGAGAGCTCAAACAAGTAAGTAATTATCGTTTCTCTTAATGTGGCAAGTACCTTAATACTCCCTCATGCCTCTGATTTGCCCACCTCAGCCCCCACCCCCAAGCTAATACTACCTAGATTAGAATTTTAATTCTGGGTTCTTATGAATGTGCGTTCTCTTCTTCCGTTCTTTGTCCTAGCCTTCTTTGTTCTCTGGAAGACAATAGTCTTTACCAAGCTACTTGATCACCTTTACCTCTTGTATCTTTTGAAACATCTTTTGGAATTGTTTTTCTTCTAATTCAGGTACCTCCTCTGAAAGCAATTTTAATTTGACTCTTTATGTAGCAAGCCTTCTAAAACTTTGCAAATCCGAGAATGTATTTCTTATTTCTCCAAACTGGAATGAGAATTTTCCTAGATGTGAAATTCTAAGCTTGAAGTTCTATTGTTCAAAATGTCAAAAGTACCATTCGCTACTACTGGTGAGAAATCCAATGGTCATCAGATTCTGGTCCCTTTGTGGGTGATCTTTTCTTTCTTTGTGGAAAATATCACTTATCTTTGATATTTTTACATTTTATTACATTGTGTCTAATTGTGGGTTCCCTGATATGCCCCATTTTGCGCTCTTTTGTGAGTTCTTTCAAATCCAAGGCTGTTCATCTTTCACTTATTATAGAAAATTCCATCTTCATTATTTTTTTCAAATATTCAGTTTTTATATTGTCCTTGCCTCTGTAGCTCCTATGATAAGATGTCAGTACTAGCATTTCTTAGCTTTTCTATTTTTTTTCTTTTTTTTTCAACCTGGTAGTCCTTTCCTGTTGTCTTCTAAGGGAGTTCTTCTAATGGATCTTCCAGTTTACTAATTGGTTCTTTCTTCTTATGATTCCTTGAACTTGTTTATATTGCTGACACGTGTTTTTACCGACCATTCATTCTAAAGATCCTGCTCCAGTCAGTTGGTGGGTACAGTTCAGTGTGTTGTCTTTCTTTTATAGGAGAGAGACTTTCCTAGTCTCCTTACTTTGACCTGTCTGAGCTCCCTTGGTATCACCCACCTGGGCTGGTAACCAGTGCTGAGCAGCCATCCAAGGCTGCTGTGTCCACCTCAAGGGGCTGAAGTGCAGGCGTGAGCACCTGGGAGCCCAGTCACTTAGAGAAACAGGATCAGGGTCTCATCTGTAAGCCTTCAAGGAAAGACATAGTTGACAGAAGGCAGGAGAGATTCTTAGCAAACTAGCTCTGGGGGTTCAATGAAAGGAAGCATGAGAAGACTGGTCGATCCACATCTATTTATATTAAACCTCATCCTGGTAGGATTCATGTCACTGTTTTATCAGTCAAGGAGCAGACACCTGTTGCCCCAAGGTAATGCAGGGAGTGAAAAGAGCAGAACTTAGGAAGGTTTCCTCCAACCTGCTCTCCCATGCTACTCCCACGCCCTCCCCACTCCTGTGTCTGCTCCACACCCTTTAGATCTCCCTGGGCTTCTCCCACCTGCTGGACTGTTACTTCTTAGGATCCCTATTTCCCTCCTGCTTCCGTAGTTCTTGCAGAGTTGACTTTGGGGTGAGAAGCAGCCATCCGAAGTCACCGTCTAGACACAAAACAGCTGTTCCGCTTGACCCCAGAATTTACCCAGTCTTTCCTGAACTTTACGGCTCACGTCTGGCTCTGTTTGAGTTGGAAGGGCCTCCTGGCAGCCTGTTCCCTTTGAGACCAGCGTTCAGCTAAGCAGCCTCCGGGCTGAAGGGCCACCCAGAGCCGCTGCATCCTCCTCATTATTATAGAAAATTCCATCTTCATTATTTTTTCAAATATTCAGTTTTATATTGTCCTTGCCTCTGTAGCTCCTATGATAAGATGTCAGTACTAGCATTTCTTAGCTTTTCTATTTTTTTTCTTTTTTTTTCAACCTGGTAGTCCTTTCCTGTTGTCTTCTAAGGGAGTTCTTCTAATGGATCTTCCAGTTTACTAATTGGTTCTTTCTTCTTATGATTCCTTGAACTTGTTTATATTGCTGACACGTGTTTTTACCGACCATTCATTCTAAAGATCCTGCTCCAGTCAGTTGGTGGGTACAGTTCAGTGTGTTGTCTTTCTTTTATAGGAGAGAGACTTTCCTAGTCTCCTTACTTTGACCTGTCTGAGCTCCCTTGGTATCACCCACCTGGGCTGGTAACCAGTGCTGAGCAGCCATCCAAGGCTGCTGTGTCCACCTCAAGGGGCTGAAGTGCAGGCGTGAGCACCTGGGGGCCCAGTCACTTAGAGAAACAGGATCAGGGTCTCATCTGTAAGCCTTCAAGGAAAGACATAGTTGACAGAAGGCAGGAGAGATTCTTAGCAAACTAGCTCTGGGGGTTCAATGAAAGGAAGCATGAGAAGACTGGTCGATCCACATCTATTTATATTAAACCTCATCCTGGTAGGATTCATGTCACTGTTTTATCAGTCAAGGAGCAGACACCTGTTGCCCCAAGGTAATGCAGGGAGTGAAAAGAGCAGAACTTAGGAAGGTTTCCTCCAACCTGCTCTCCCATGCTACTCCCACGCCCCCTCCCCACTCCTGTGTCTGCTCCACACCCTTTAGATCTCCCTGGGCTTCTCCCACCTGCTGGACTGTTACTTCTTAGGATCCCTATTTCCCTCCTGCTTCCGTAGTTCTTGCAGAGTTGACTTTGGGGTGAGAAGCAGCCATCCGAAGTCACCGTCTAGACACAAAACAGCTGTTCCGCTTGACCCCAGAATTTACCCAGTCTTTCCTGAACTTTACGGCTCACGTCTGGCTCTGTTTGAGTTGGAAGGGCCTCCTGGCAGCCTGTTCCCTTTGAGACCAGCGTTCAGCTAAGCAGCCTCCGGGCTGAAGGGCCACCCAGAGCCGCTGCATCCTCCTCACTGCAGGCTCATCCCACATGGCACAGACGGGTCTGGAAGGCCAGAGCCGTAGGCACGGGGAAGCACGGACTCTACCTCCCCACCCAGGCTCAGGCCACCACGGACCATCACAGTCCCCAAGCTCACCCTCCCCAGTGAGAGCCCTCTCCTTGCCTTCTCCGCCTCCTGGCTGCATGACTTTCAGCCTCACTTCCTAAGCCTCAGCTCCCACATTTTGTCAAATGGGGTTGACGTATGGGTATGAAGTCTCTTTGTAAAACCATGAGCAACATGAGGGATTATTTCGACAGGGGGACCACTGCCGTGCACTACTCTGGTGTCGTGGCCTCAGATGAGCCTCACCACACAACCCCCCTTTCCTTTCCCCTACCATCTCCCAGGCAGGGCCTGGTTGGGGGAAGAGGCAGGCAGCCTGGCTCCATCTCTCAGCCCTGCCTCCCTGGGCTTCTGCCCCCAGTCAGCCAGACAGAGCATCTGCCTCCCTTCTTCTCACCAAGTCTCCCAGGGGATATGTCCACCCAGGCCTCCAGCCCTCGAGCAACCTGATGCCCCTTCTAAGGGCACTGTCACTCTTTTCCATTAACGGCACGCTGGGACACCTGAGCCCTGGGTATACATGACATTCCAGGTTAATCACCATGTCCTTCCTCCTCCCAGTGCTGACCAGCACGGAGCAGGAGGGGTGGGGGGAATCAGTCCTGCTGTCCTGCTGCCTGAGCACGGGACCACATTCTGAGCACCTGATGTGTGCAGGTCCAGGTAGAGATGCCCCAGAGGGAAAGGCAGGTGCAAGATCACAGATCGCTACAGGAGTCTGGGCACCGGAGCCTCCTGGTCAGTGAAGAGACCCTGGGAAGGGGTGGAAGCCAGGGAGTTATGAGCAAAAGCATGTCCCTGGATCAGATAGCCGCCCGAGGTGGGAGAAGTGGTTCTCCGCTGGGAATAGTTGCACCCACCTGTCAGTAGACAGGGAATGTGCCGGATGTCACAGTGGAGAACCCACTGCCATTTGGTGGAATGGGGCATGGATGGTAAGTGACCTGCCGTGCCCACGCCCCTCCCCACATGACAGGGACATGCCCATCGCTTCCCAGTGGGCAGCCCCGGGGGAAGATCACAGAAGCAGTTTCCCACAACAGCACTGCACCGTGTCCTGGGCAAAGCCTCGCCATCCGGTCTTCTCAGCAACCCACGGGGGAGGAAACTCGGGCTCAGAGACTGTGGACCCTTCCCAAGTGCAAGTGGCCAAGCTGGGGTTTTACGTCCAGGCTCAGATGAAATACTAAGCCCCCTTCGGATGCAGAGTAGAAAGTTGCTTGGCCCACCACTCCTCATCCCTGTAAGGCCTTGCTGGGGTCTCCATGTCTCCTTCTAAGAGGCAGCTTGCAGCCTGGTGGCCACTGGTCCGCAGGGCACACGCCACAAAGCAGGGGACACCACCCTCCAGCCTGCTCAAGGCGGGCCCAGAGGTCTCTCCAAAGAGCCTGGAACTGCACGCATGCTTAGACCTGTCTGCCCAGTGGACAAGGCCTGAACGCCACCGGCTGGCCCCTGAAAGAACCAGCCCATCAGTGGTTCCAGAAGAAGCTTGGAAAGGAAACCTCAGCTGCTCCTTGCAAAACCTCTGCCGACCTCTCGGCTTCCCACAAGCACTCTCTTCTCACTCTGACTGTGCCCAGGGCCCTTGGGGGTCAGCTCAGTGAGGTAGAAACACATGGGCCTGGTAGTCACAAGCCCGGGCTGCCGCCCTCCCGCCATGCTGACCAGCACGGAGCAGGAGGGTGGGGGAATCAGTCCTGCTGTCCTGCTGCCTGAGCACGGACCACATTCTGAGCACCTGATGTGTGCAGGTCCAGGTAGAGATGCCCCAGAGGGAAAGGCAGGTGCAAGATCACAGATCGCTACAGGAGTCTGGGCACCGGAGCCTCCTGGTCAGTGAAGAGACCCTGGGAAGGGGTGGAAGCCAGGGAGTTATGAGCAAAAGCATGTCCCTGGATCAGATAGCCGCCCGAGGTGGGAGAAGTGGTTCTCCGCTGGGAATAGTTGCACCCACCTGTCAGTAGACAGGGAATGTGCCGGATGTCACAGTGGAGAACCCACTGCCATTTGGTGGAATGGGGCATGGATGGTAAGTGACCTGCCGTGCCCACGCCCCTCCCCACATGACAGGGACATGCCCATCGCTTCCCAGTGGGCAGCCCCGGGGGAAGATCACAGAAGCAGTTTCCCACAACAGCACTGCACCGTGTCCTGGGCAAAGCCTCGCCATCCGGTCTTCTCAGCAACCCACGGGGGAGGAAACTCGGGCTCAGAGACTGTGGACCCTTCCCAAGTGCAAGTGGCCAAGCTGGGGTTTTACGTCCAGGCTCAGATGAAATACTAAGCCCCCTTCGGATGCAGAGTAGAAAGTTGCTTGGCCCACCACTCCTCATCCCTGTAAGGCCTTGCTGGGGTCTCCATGTCTCCTTCTAAGAGGCAGCTTGCAGCCTGGTGGCCACTGGTCCGCAGGGCACACGCCACAAAGCAGGGGACACCACCCTCCAGCCTGCTCAAGGCGGGCCCAGAGGTCTCTCCAAAGAGCCTGGAACTGCACGCATGCTTAGACCTGTCTGCCCAGTGGACAAGGCCTGAACGCCACCGGCTGGCCCCTGAAAGAACCAGCCCATCAGTGGTTCCAGAAGAAGCTTGGAAAGGAAACCTCAGCTGCTCCTTGCAAAACCTCTGCCGACCTCTCGGCTTCCCACAAGCACTCTCTTCTCACTCTGACTGTGCCCAGGGCCCTTGGGGGTCAGCTCAGTGAGGTAGAAACACATGGGCCTGGTAGTCACAAGCCCGGGGCTGCCGCCCTCCCCGAGTTGTTAATAAACGCTCTGACCCGGGGCTGGCCACTCAACCTCTTCAAGCCTCAGATCCTCCTTCTGAAAAAACAGGGATAGACTCCTTGCTCTCTCTGCCTTGCAGAAATTCTGCAGGGCTGAAAATGAAATGAAAGACATGAGAGACAGATGTCTCTCCCTCTATTCAGACAGTGATGAGAGCCCACTGCAGGCGGGGCCAATGAACAGAGTTGAGGGAGTCTGTCGGCACAAACACAATGCTCTCTACAACAATGGTGGAAACAGAGCCTGAACTTGGTGTCTCCTTTCCCAGAGGCTGGAATCTGAGATCCTGCATTTAACCTACAACTATGGAGAAACTACAGACACAGAGAGAGAGAAAGAGAAAGAGAACCTTTGTGCCTGGCCAGCAGTCAGCAGAAGCCCCTGACAAAGAAGGGGCGAGGGAGGGGGATGACCACACCCAGACTACTTCTAGCCATCTTCTTTTGATCTTAACCAGGCTCTCCAAGGACCAGACACCCTAGGAGGGGCAATAATAATATTCGTATCTGTAGGAAGAAGAGCCACCGTGATGTACTGCGCACTTGGGTCTCCCTGCAGCCCACCGGGAGGGCGTTGCTCCAGGGGATGAGGAGGGTATTAGGATTGGAGCCCCAGTCTAATTCCAGAGCTGATGGCCGCTTGCAAAGTGGACAAGACTCAGTCTGCCCTCAGAGCTCTCTGTCTAGTAGGGAGATGGACCTAGAATGAAAAAAATAAGACTCTGAGCCCAGAGAGGGAGAGGTCATCCACCTGGGGAGGAGAGGGCCAGATCTCATCTTCCCACTTTGCTTATACCTGGAAGACGTGGGCTGTGAGCCGCATGGGTCAGGACCACACCTGTCTGGCCCACCCTCAGCACAGGGCTCAGGGAAATACTGTTGAGTGAAAAGACAAACAAAAGAATAAACCCAACTTGAGTCTTGGGTCTTAAGTTTCCCAAGATCATTTCTTTCCATTGCACCCTAAAGCTTTGTAACACATTCTAATATCCTGCCTCCGACAAAAAAAAAAAGAAAGGACTGTCCCTTTAAGGACACTGCCTTTTGCCCGGGGCTGCCGCCCTCCCGAGTTGTTAATAAACGCTCTGACCCGGGCTGGCCACTCAACCTCTTCAAGCCTCAGATCCTCCTTCTGAAAAAACAGGGATAGACTCCTTGCTCTCTCTGCCTTGCAGAAATTCTGCAGGGCTGAAAATGAAATGAAAGACATGAGAGACAGATGTCTCTCCCTCTATTCAGACAGTGATGAGAGCCCACTGCAGGCGGGGCCAATGAACAGAGTTGAGGGAGTCTGTCGGCACAAACACAATGCTCTCTACAACAATGGTGGAAACAGAGCCTGAACTTGGTGTCTCCTTTCCCAGAGGCTGGAATCTGAGATCCTGCATTTAACCTACAACTATGGAGAAGCTACAGACACAGAGAAAGAGAGAGAGAAAGAGAGAAAGAGAAAGAGAACCTTTGTGCCTGGCCAGCAGTCAGCAGAAGCCCCTGACAAAGAGGGGACGAGGGAGGGGGATGACCACACCCAGACTACTTCTAGCCATCTTCTTTTGATCTTAACCAGGCTCTCCAAGGACCAGACACGCTAGGAGGGGCCATAATAATATTCGTATCTGTAGGAAGAAGAGCCACCGTGATGTACTGCGCACTTGGGTCTCCCTGCAGCCCACCGGGAGGGCGTTGCTCCAGGGGATGAGGAGGGTATTAGGATTGGAGCCCCAGTCTAATTCCAGAGCTGATGGCCGCTTGCAAAGTGGACAAGACTCAGTCTGCCCTCAGAGCTCTCTGTCTAGTAGGGAGATGGACCTAGAATGAAAAAAATAAGACTCTGAGCCCAGAGAGGGAGAGGTCATCCACCTGGGGAGGAGAGGGCCAGATCTCATCTTCCCACTTTGCTTATACCTGGAAGACGTGGGCTGTGAGCCGCATGGGTCAGGACCACACCTGTCTGGCCCACCCTCAGCACAGGGCTCAGGGAAATACTGTTGAGTGAAAAGACAAACAAAAGAATAAACCCAACTTGAGTCTTGGGTCTTAAGTTTCCCAAGATCATTTCTTTCCATTGCACCCTAAAGCTTTGTAACACATTCTAATATCCTGCCTCCGACAAAAAAAAAAAAGAAAGCATCTAGAGGACTGTCCCTTTAAGGACACTGCCTTGCTGGTTTAGGATGATTTCAAACCTAGCTGATGAAGCGCAGGATAACCCAGGTCATTCTCCAGCCCGCATCAGGGAAACCTTTCCGTGGAGCCCTAGATCCCTGGGGCTGATAGGACACGGTACCGCCAGGTCACGGCCAAGCCTAGAGCCGGTGAACCAGGTCACAGCCCCACACTCCAGGCAGAGGTCTTCCTTCCTCGTGGGTGCATGTGTGCTAAGCCACGTCAGTCGTGTCTGACTCTTTGTACAGCTGTGGACTGTAGCCCATCGGGCTCCTCTGTCCATGGGATTTTTCAGGCAAGAATACCCGAGTGGGCTCCCATCCCCGTCACTTTGTACTCACCTGATGACCTCACTCTTCAACAGCGCCTTCTCCTACCCTTTCCCTCCTGGAGGTGCCGAATCACCACACACAGATCCTCAGTCAGCTCAAACATCCATTTCCCTTTGTTTTAAGAAAACCAAAACCTTGGTGGCTCCAGGCCGTCTCCACCCTGCGCTGTGGCTAAAGGTTAGGCCTTCTCCTGCAGTGTTATTTCCCTGCAGCCCAATAACAGCAACTGCATTAAGAAAACCACACCCTCGACTGAGCTGGAAGCCTGCAGATGCAGAGCAGAGCAGCCTAAGGGGCCTGCAGGCGCCAGTCTGCCTCCAGGCTCCCCTCCCGCTCCTCTTCCTTCTGTGCCCAAGGCCTCTGAAGTCCCCTCAACACTCCTCTCAGAGCCCTCACGCCCCAACCCCGGTCCTCTCCCTCCTCTGCTTCGTCCTCCCTCACCTGTCCACTCTGCCTGACCATGAGGGCGTCAGGAGCCTCCCTAGGCCTTGGCCAACCCCAGAGAGAGGGGACATGAAGGCTGTGACAGGCCCTGCCCACACTGGGCGGTGACCTGCCACACTGGCCTGGTGGCCCCCAGCCGCTGCGTCCCCAGCGGAGAATGAAGAGCAGCTCTGAAGCGGCAAGCTTGCGGGGTGGGCCCTCCGGAGCCTCCCCCGCCCTTGCTGGGCCACTAGCAACAGTGCCCTGCACTCCTCTGAGCCCGCGTTTCTCTGGCTGTAGAACAGAGAACACATGACCAGCCTCTGGGGTGACTGGAAGGACCAATGGATTCCTGCATCTACAGCGTCCAGACCCACATAATGGAAAGTTCTCTACACATGATTGTCACTATTACTATCGTTATCACTTATGACTAGCCTTTTGTGCCTTCTGAAGTTCACGGGTTCTAACCATGAAACTTAAAACACGTCACTGCCTTCCACCTGCTGTCAAATCCCCCTTGATACTGTCCTTCATGTGTGCTAAGCCACGTCAGTCGTGTCTGACTCTTTGTACAGCTGTGGACTGTAGCCCATCGGGCTCCTCTGTCCATGGGATTTTTCAGGCAAGAATACCCGAGTGGGCTCCCATCCCCGTCACTTTGTACTCACCTGATGACCTCACTCTTCAACAGCGCCTTCTCCTACCCTTTCCCTCCTGGAGGTGCCGAATCACCACACACAGATCCTCAGGCAGCTCAAACATTCATTCCCCTTTGTTTTAAGAAAACCAAAACCTTGGTGGCTCCAGGCCGTCTCCGCCCTGTGCTGTGGCTAAAGGTTAGGCCTTCTCCTGCAGTGTTATTTCCCTGCAGCCCAATAACAGCAACTGCATTAAGAAAACCACACCCTCGACTGAGCTGGAAGCCTGCAGATGCAGAGCAGAGCAGCCTAAGGGGCCTGCAGGCGCCAGTCTGCCTCCAGGCTCCCCTCCCGCTCCTCTTCCTTCTGTGCCCAAGGCCTCTGAAGTCCCCTCAACACTCCTCTCAGAGCCCTCACGCCCCAACCCCGGTCCTCTCCCTCCTCTGCTTCGTCCTCCCTCACCTGTCCACTCTGCCTGACCATGAGGGCGTCAGGAGCCTCCCTAGGCCTTGGCCAACCCCAGAGAGAGGGGACATGAAGGCTGTGACAGGCCCTGCCCACACTGGGCGGTGACCTGCCACACTGGCCTGGTGGCCCCCAGCCGCTGCGTCCCCAGCGGAGAATGAAGAGCAGCTCTGAAGCGGCAAGCTTGCGGGGTGGGCCCTCCGGAGCCTCCCCCGCCCTTGCTGGGCCACTAGCAACAGTGCCCTGCACTCCTCTGAGCCCGCGTTTCTCTGGCTGTAGAACAGAGAACACATGACCAGCCTCTGGGGTGACTGGAAGGACCAATGGATTCCTGCATCTACAGCGTCCAGACCCACATAATGGAAAGTTCTCTACACATGATTGTCACTATTACTATCGTTATCACTTATGACTAGCCTTTTGTGCCTTCTGAAGTTCACGGGTTCTAACCATGAAACTTAAAACACGTCACTGTCTTCCACCTGCTGTCAAATCCCCCTTGATACTGTCCTTCAGTGTGACATCATGAGCAGACCTCAGCGTTTTCTGGTCATTTTCAGTTACTCAAAATCCAGTCCAGAAGTGTTTGCTCCTTCTCCCTGGCACCCTGTTTTCGTCCGGTCTTCTCCCTTCTGTCAAGCTCGCAGCTCAAGACACAGGGTAGGACAGAAACACCTCCGCCCAGCAGGGATGGGGGCACAGGATCTGACTCTTGGTCTCTGTGGTGGATGTGGTCCCTCCCAGTGGTGGGGCAGCTTCTCTGGTGAACTCCAATCGGTTCTGGAAGCCTCTACAAGCGTGGTAGGCCTACTGTCTCACGGGACACCAAGTGGCCAGATTCTAGATGCAGATTTTCAACTGAGGATACCTCGCTCCACCCCACCCCAGCTCCTGCCTCGGCCTCATAGGAGCCGAGGACCCCTCCCTGGGCAGGCCGCCATGGGTGGAGGGTCTGCAGGCCAGCTTGACCCTGACTTCCCTTCCCAGCACCCACTTGGCCCACAGAGCATAAGCCACATCATCATCACACCCCAGAAGAGGCACACCGGGCTCCTGCGTGGCCACTGTCCTTGCCCCCAGGTGCCGCATGGATCTCCTGAGAGGCTGAGGGGACAGGCCAGCCAGACCGAGGTCACTGGGAACATGCATGCCAGGTCCCCTTCCTGGAAGGCCTCCACCTCTCTGAGCTGTTGTCCCAGGAATGTGTCATGAAACCACTGTGCCTGGATGAGCCTCTCAGCTTTCCCTGCCCGCCTTCATTTACATCCCCAGAGGGGGAAGACTGGCGATGGCTGGGGTAACCCATCTTTGAGGCAGCCCTGGGGAGGTGCCTGGCTCTGTTGGCTGCTCTCTTTAGTGGACAGAGTGCTTTGTAGCTCTAAGCCCCTGTTGTGGGCTCCATTGCCATTTCTAGGGCATCAGGGAAAAACCCCACTCAACTTGCTGTTCATCATTACTGTGATTCAGTCATTAAGCCAAGCCACAGCTGGTGAGAGTAAATCTAGAAATGATGAGTGGAGACCAGCTCTCCCTGCTCTGTGAGCCTGACCCTAATCACACTGAACTGCAAAAATCTGTCCCTGATGTTAACATTGCCAGTGAGAGAGATGGTTTGACCTGAGTGGGGAAGCCTGGGACCTCCCACTGAAGGCAGGCCCAGAGCAATCCTGACAGGAGAGAGCTGGAGGCTTACCACTCCACTCCACATACACAAAAGCCAAGCTCCCCCAGTCCATAACCCTGGAGTCCGCCCTGCCCTGGTTGCCTCACCCATGCGCAAGTGCACCCAGGAGCTGGGAGGCTGCTGGGAGACAGCGGAAGAACTCTCTCTGGGCTGAGAAGCCCTGGGTGGCTCTAGGCTCGTCCCCAGACCACAGGGACCTTGGGCAGATCACTGGACTTTAAAAGCAACATCTTTGACAGAGGCCTGGGCAGCAGTACCACTCTGCAGGGTAGTCTTGGAATTAAATGGGATTCCAGGTATGAGCTTGGTCCCTGTAATGAGGCATGGGCTGACACGAGGGGCCATCTTTCCAGGGATCCCCCTCCCACTCCCCTCACCCCTTCCTGCCGTTTTCATCCAAGGCCACAGCTGTCCCTCTCTCCCCAGACCTTCCGGTGGCCGGTGGCCAGCAGCCTTGACAGCAATGAGATGCTCGAGATTCAGATCTTCAACTACAGCAAAGTCTTCAGCAACAAGTAAGTGTGAGGCGGGGCGGGAGAGGTGGGGCCTGGAGGGGCAGAGGGTCTGCCCTGCTCCTTGGGCTGCCCTCACCTTTGAGTTTAAAAGGGGAACCCCATCCTGGCCTGGACCATTCTTCAAATTCCCCCTCTCTGCTCCCTCATGTCATCCTCAGAGTCCCCCGGCCCCCTCACAGTTCTGGTCCCCTTCCTCAAGTCCTCCTCCTTCCACGATGCTGGGCAACTGTTGCCCATTAGAGAAGGTGATGATAATCCTCCAACAGACCATCTATCTGTAACCTTGAGAGTGAACGTGTCACACCTGTGGAGGACAGGCAGCTCTAAGGCAGTTTGGTTTAATGGTTTAGGAATCAGGGAAGCCTGGTCTCAGATCCCAGCTCAATCAACTACTGTGTGAAGCTGGGCAGGTTACGTAGTCACCTCTCTGAGTTCAGTGTTTGCCTGTGTAAAGAGACTAAGTATTGACTTCAAAGGGAAGTTGTGAGAATTAAGTGAGATAGATGTCCATTCATTCATTTGATCCCTGTGTTTATTCAGTGCCGACTGTGTACCAGACACTGAACCGGGTGCTGGGGATGGCAAGGTGCCCACCCTCATGGGGCTTACACTCTTGTGGAACCCATCTACCACCTATCACTACCAGGGATTCAGCGAAAGTACTTCGCATCCTTCTCTCTGGGTCACAAAAACAATTCAGAGTCATCTGAACAGTCTGGAATGGTGGCCTAAATTTAGTACATGTTAGTTTCTGTCTTGGATTCAAAAGCCAACTGCTCTGTACAAACTAGAGGACGTCATGGCTGAGCCACACAACATGTCTGCAAAGGCGTAGGGATTTTACTCACTGGGAGCTCACTGGGAGAGAAGACTACTAATGGGAAAAAAAGCTGACCTAATCCTAGGTGATGTGAATAGAGGTCGAGCCATCAGAGCAGGAGAGGTGAGGGTGAGGCTTCCACTGTCCTCGTGCTGCTTGCCGAGAGCATGAATAGGCACTGCCATGGTGGCCAGGGGGAAAGGACTTTAAATCTTGCCTCCTGACAAAGGGATGAGAGCCTGGAGGAGAAAATCAAGGAAGACATGTTCACCCATCCATCCATCCTCGTCCATTCTGTTAGTCACTCATCAAACATTCACTGAGAAACACTCTGTACCAGGCAGACCCTGTGCTAGTCACGGAGGTACTAAGATGAAGGATTAAGACATCAGGCCTGTCCCCAGACAGGTTTCCTGCCATGTGAACGCGGAAAGGACCAGGACTGGGCTGTGCCGCTGGAGGGTGGCTGATTGCTGGAAGATATGAAAGCTCTCCAGCCAGTAAGCTGTCTTGGGGAGAGTTAGCAGAGAGTGGACCATGATGCTGCAGAGGGGATTCCGAGTCAGGGAGGACAGAACAACATGGACCCAAGGATTCTGCGGTCTTTATCAGAAGCCCAAGAAATCTCTGCTGAGTACCTGGTGTGGGCATTCCAGGCCCACTGGCAGGGAGGCTTCTCAGGGCATCCCACCATTCAAGTAGCTGTCTCTGGCACCTGCAGGAAAAGCTGGTGAGATACCCTACCAGGGCCCTCAGTGTAAAGCAGGGTCTTCCTCCCTGGGATGAGAGACCTGTGAGGACAGGAGAAACAGGAACATGTGCAATGATGTGCATGTGGAGGAGGAAGCCAAAGCGGAGGACCAGTAGGGGCTCTGAGCCCCCCAACAGGACCCACAGTAGCTGGCACAGTGCCAGGGCACCTCGGAGCTCAGCCAGCAACCCTAGCTGTGCAGATGGGGAAACTGAACCTCGGAGAGGAGACTGAGACCACACGGGTAGACAGCAGTGGAGGGGCTAGGATGCTGGTCTTCTTCGTCCCTTTCCTGATCCTCATACTCCCAGAAACCAGGCTATGTGAGCAGTGATGGTAGAAACCAAGGACGTGGAAGAGACTGCTAAATCATCTAAACAGAAGCTGCTAGACCAATTCCTGATATTCTGGAAGCCCTTGAAACCATGAAAACCCCTGCTATAAACAGCTCAGAAGTATTTGGTAAATTGTTTAGGATATCAACCACCCTAACAGTGGATATGCTGGAATACAGGCTTCCATGAGTTATTCTAAAAAGACAACAAGAGGGAGACGGAGCGGGGGCGTCCCACCTCTGATTCTCCTTCTTTCTTTCTCCCTGCCCTCCCTGACCCCAACCAAGAAAAGGCAGGAAACCCCCACAGCAGGAGGCCTGGGCCTGGTGAAAGTGGGTCCAGCCATTCCTTTGGAGCCATTAGCTACAGAGCTGGGTGGGGAGGAATGGTGGTCTTGTGGGTAGAACAGGGCCCACCCTGAGACAGGCCAGCTCTGGGGTTTGGAGAGGAAGGGCAGGTGCTTGGAGTCAGGTGGGACTCCATCTCTCACCCTGGAGCCTGGGCTCTATTTCCTGGAGCCAAAGGAAAGGACCTATGGTGTTTACCCTCTGTCCTCACCGTGGCCGAGCTCATGGCTTCTTCAGATGGGACAGCTGAGCCTCTGGGGAGCCTTTGGGAGTGGCATTGAGCATAGCAACCAGCGAAGTCACACCTGACACTCGAGACCGTGGCCACACCCAACAGGCCCCCAGTTACTCTGTGGAATGAATGAGTGGATGTCCCTTTGGGTCAGGAGGAGATGGCATCCAGGGTGGGAGAATCTGGGAGCCCGAAGTTCTTCTCTGAAGAACTCAGGGTGCTCCTAGAAGCCAGTCACCTGACTGGTGCATTTGGGGAAACTGAGGTAAGCTGGCCCCTCACTCAGCAACCATAGGGGCTTCAAGGAAGAGGAGACATGGGGTGAATAAAGCAAGTGTTATTGTCAGGGGCCAGGAGATCCCACGTCTGCTCCGTCCACCCTAAACGAGGTCCTGTTTTGAGAGCCTTGGGCTTCTCTATGAGGACGTGGCATTGGATCCAGAGGATCACGCGTGACCCCCTCTGCCTGTCCAGGACCCTCGAAGGGGGTTGACCTGACTCTGGCGCTGGTCTCCTGAATTATTCAGGAGACAAGAGAGCAGTGGAGGCCTGGCCAGGCCTCGGGCACTCGACACCGGCTCCCAGGGGAAAGCAATGAATTATTGACAGGTCCTGGAGCCTGGCTGCAGCTGTACTGTGGTCAGCCTGTGGGCCCAACTGTGCAGAGGGCCTCTCCCTGCCGGTTAGGCATGCAGGGATCCTGCCCCCCTCAGCCTGCCAGCTGTGGGCCCTATGGAGGGGCGGTACCCTCTTTGGCACGGGTAACCTGATGGGGCTGCATAATGGAGGCTGTCAAAGGACAGACAATTCCAGCTCCTTCACCAACAGCCGGCTATTAACTGAGGCTCAGAGAGGTTCCTTGCCCACGGTCACACAGCAGGGTCCTGGCAGAACCTGGGCTTCAGCCCAGACCTCCTATCCCTCGCCCCGTGTTCCTTCCCACAGAATAGACGGCCTCGCGCCTGCAGGGAAAGGCCCTAGCTGTCCAGGAGCATTGGAGCCCACCCTGGGCCCCCTTCCCAGGCAGCTCCTCCACTTGGATCCACCCAGAGGAGCAGAGGCCATAGGCAGACCCCGCTGAGCTTCCAGTCATTCTGGACAGAAGGCAGTGGGAGTCGGGGTCAGGGGGTGATCTCCAGGTGTCACCAGGCAGGCCAGACCCAAGGCTTCCTTCCCGCACCAGCTGCTTCCCCAGAGAACATCTAACGTCTGTGGAGGGGTTTGAGGGACAGCATTCTGCTGGAGGCAGCACGAGGGCGCTGGCTTTGAAGTTGTGTTTTCATAGCCAGCATCCTGGTTTTGCTTAGACAGTATGTTCCAGGCATCCAAAAAGAGCAAATTTTTATAAACATTTTAAGAACATCTTAAGAACATTGTTGTTCTTGAATCTTTCCAGAAGACTAAGATCACATCCGCTGTCCGTTCAAAGAATGCTGTTGCTGGACAAACTCTCCTCCTTCGCCCCTCACAAGACTGAGGTCTGAGACCTTGGTTGATTCAGCTGGAAGGCCAGAGCCGTCTCTGAGCCGGAAGAGATAGTAGCTCCACCCTGCCCCTGGGGTGTCCTGTCGCACTGCAGCAGCTCTCCTGCGCTGTCACCAAGACTGCCCTCGAAGGGGCTTGACCTGACTCTGGCGCTGGTCTCCTGAATTATTCAGGAGACAAGAGAGCAGTGGAGGCCTGGCCAGGCCTCGGGCACTCGACACCGGCTCCCAGGGGAAAGCAATGAATTATTGACAGGTCCTGGAGCCTGGCTGCAGCTGTACTGTGGTCAGCCTGTGGGCCCAACTGTGCAGAGGGCCTCTCCCTGCCGGTTAGGCATGCAGGGATCCTGCCCCCCTCAGCCTGCCAGCTGTGGGCCCTATGGAGGGGCGGTACCCTCTTTGGCACGGGTAACCTGATGGGGCTGCATAATGGAGGCTGTCAAAGGACAGACAATTCCAGCTCCTTCACCAACAGCCGGCTATTAACTGAGGCTCAGAGAGGTTCCTTGCCCACGGTCACACAGCAGGGTCCTGGCAGAACCTGGGCTTCAGCCCAGACCTCCTATCCCTCGCCCCGTGTTCCTTCCCACAGAATAGACGGCCTCGCGCCTGCAGGGAAAGGCCCTAGCTGTCCAGGAGCATTGGAGCCCACCCTGGGCCCCCTTCCCAGGCAGCTCCTCCACTTGGATCCACCCAGAGGAGCAGAGGCCATAGGCAGACCCCGCTGAGCTTCCAGTCATTCTGGACAGAAGGCAGTGGGAGTCGGGGTCAGGGGGTGATCTCCAGGTGTCACCAGGCAGGCCAGACCCAAGGCTTCCTTCCCGCACCAGCTGCTTCCCCAGAGAACATCTAACGTCTGTGGAGGGGTTTGAGCGGCAGCATTCTGCTGGAGGCAGCACGAGGGCGCTGGCTTTGAAGTTGTGTTTTCATAGCCAGCATCCTGGTTTTGCTTAGACAGTATGTTCCAGGCATCCAAAAAGAGCAAATTTTTATAAACATTTTAAGAACATCTTAAGAACATTGTTGTTCTTGAATCTTTCCAGAAGACTAAGATCACATCCGCTGTCCGTTCAAAGAATGCTGTTGCTGGACAAACTCTCCTCCTTCGCCCCTCACAAGACTGAGGTCTGAGACCTTGGTTGATTCAGCTGGAAGGCCAGAGCCGTCTCTGAGCCGGGGGAGGGAGTAGCTCCACCCTGCCCCCTGGGGGTGTCCTGTCGCACTGCAGCAGCTCTCCTGCGCTGTGGGCACCTTCTAGGGAAACGTGCCTGCACACCGGGTGCTCAGCTGGCGCTCAGCTGGTTTTAGTGGGGCCCCACGGGCCTGACCTTCCAGTTGGCAAGGGGCAGTGGTAGAACGGGGGTTCTCAAGGGGACCTCCCTAACCGCTATCAATAGCATCACCTGTACAGAAACACCCATTCTGGGGCCCCACACATCTGCTGAGTCAGACCCCCCCTCCTGGGGCCAGCTCCCAAAAGCAGATGCTGCACACCTTTCCCTACTCTGTGTGCTGTGACCTCACACAAAAGACTAAACTTGACCTTGGTGGGTGTATTTACTGCACGTCAGGACTGCTTTTCCCCTCCCCGAGCCAGGTGTTAAACCGTTGTCTGCCCGTAAGTGGGTGGGTCCCAGTCGTCTGTGTTTGAGCAAGCCTTCCGGATGATTCTGTTTATGCTGAAGTTTAGAAACGCTGTTTTAGACTCTGAAGAGATGAGGTTGTAAAAGGCCAGGGTATCCGTTCATGCCTGGAGTCTGCTGTTAAGAGCTACACAGGACAGAAGCGAGGTGCCCGCCTCCCTCATTTTATAAAGACAAAGCTGAGACTCAGAGGCAGCGGCTCCCAGTCTCCTGACTGCAGCCTGGCCCTTCACTGCACTGCCCAAGCTGGGGATGGGCCAGGATGCAGTTGGGGAGGCAGCTTCTGAGGGTCTCGTCTGAGAAGAATCTAGAAGCCTCGGTAGGCTTCAGAGTGGAGGAATGGTGTGAACAGTTGCACCCTTAGGGAGGATGGGGCGAGCCGGCAGACCGAGATCTGAACCGGAGGGAAGCAGTCATTCCCTGGGGCTGCGCCAGCCCCGTCCTCCCCTCATGGGCTTTTTTAAACAGTGACTGCTCTCCCTGCCCCATCAGGAGGATGCAAACATCAAACACGTCTGTGAAAGTCAGAATTCACTCTGGGTGAGGTGAGGCGGATCCCTCACCTCATCCAGAGTGGCCATTGAATTAGCCACTTCCCTTCCTGCTTTCTCAGCCTCACTTTTCTCCCCATAAGCCAAGGGGAGCACCAGAGGACCCCAAAATGCCCTCCTGTCACACGCCCTGTGACGTCCTCTTCAGCTTTGTCCCTTCAGCCAAAAATGGTGTGATGCTTTCATCTACGCCATGTGGAGTCACCGCGTGAGGACACCTCTCTGAGTACCCTCTTCTCTCACAGCAATAACCTTCAAACAGTGGGTGAAGTGGTGGGCAGCTCACCTCCATCAGCATTTATGGGGCCCCCACTGTTGTTCATTAATTCAGCCAGTAGATTCTGAGATCTCCTGTGAGCCAGAAATATCAAATAGAGGCTGGAAATAAGAAACAGCTACTCCCCTGGAGAGGCCCACAGGATAATGTCAGCCCCTTAATAATGACCAGACAGCTCCTGGAGGGCTGACTATGCATGAGATGTGCTAAAGGTTTCTGTTGGTCCTCTAAACAGTAACTCTGTAAAGTAGGGGTTATTAGCTCATCTTAGGAGAAATCTGAGACTGAGTGAGCCCGCCCGCTGCCCGGGCAGCAGGGAACTCGCTAGTCAGTGTGCAGGCTGGGCTTCGGATCCCTCGCTCTGACCCCAGACTGTGCTGTTTCCATCACTCCTCTAGGCAGCGAGCGGGCTGGGCAGCCCACAGGCAGGTGGGTCCGTGCCCCAAGGAGCTTGCCGAGGGCAGGTGTGTGGGGGCGTCACCGCTGACCCAACAGAGGAGGAATGCGTCCGTGGTGCTGGTCAAGGGCAGAGACCCTGGTCCTGATGAGGGAGGCGAAGCAGGAGGAGCTCTCTGTTCCAGCAGCCTCCAGTCCTTCCCCGCGGCCTCCAGGCTGGCATCTGCAAGCTACTCTGCGGAGGCGGAGCTGAACCCCGACCACACAAACCTGAGGCACACAGCTTCTGCCAGGGTACCCTGATCCCAGTCTGTGACCACCCCCACGGTGCTCCCTGCCCTCAAGCTCTCCCAGCAAATGGCTCTCATACATACAAACCTTGCACCGTTGCTGGGGCCCCAACCCTTCTGGACAGGCCGCCCTGGCCAGCCCCAGCTCCTGCGCCACCTTCCCCAACCCCAGCCTGGAGCCCGAGCCCGTTGCTGTTGCCTCAGCCCGCCGGTCTCCTTCACAGCCCGTCACAGCCGCTCAGAGGCCAGGCTCGCTCTCTGGCCTCTTCACGTGAGGCCAGGACGACCATGCCCCTCTGCTCTTCGCAGGCTGGTCGGGACCTTCCGCATGGTGCTGCAGAAGGTGGTGGAGGAGAACCACGTGGAGGTGACCGACATGCTGATGGACGACAACAATGCCATCATCAAGGTAAGGGCGCCCAGAGAGTCCCCGGACCGGCCCATTCTGGGTCACCTGGCGACCTGTTCACTTCCCTCCCCTGCACGTACCACGGCTGGGCTGGGTCTCCTCGTGGGCAGAAAGGCGGGGTGAGAAGAGGAGATCCAGCTCCGGCTCTGCTGGAACCCCTCGGCCTGGGACTGTGGCCGGAGCCCTTGCGGATGGCGAACCCTGCAGCCCTGGGGGGTGACAGGGACTCCGCAGCCCTTCCTGCAGTGAGAGTGCAAGAGAAGGCGACAAGGGAGGCCCTCCCTTCTCATCAGGGGGCCTTCCCTCTGGACCCAGCTCAGGGATCACGAAAGAGGTGTCCTCACCATCTGAAAGCCAGCCTGAGCCCCGCTGGTCTTCACTCTGACCTTCACTCTGCATGCCTGCCTTGGCATCTAAGACTACCCATTCCACGAGAGCAAGGACCTCTTTCTATTGCATCTGTCACATCCCAAGCCGGCACTTCCAACAGGAACACACATGTACTAACGAGGCACAACCTGCAGGCACCTAATGCACGTTCAAACAAAGGCAGGAAATAAACCAATCGTGACGCCCAGTCTCCGGGCTCTGCTCTGATGCCTCCGTCTCCTTGAGCTCATTCATGCCCACCCCTGGGCAGCTGAGCCTCGTGGTAACATGGACCCTGGAGACAGACCTTCGTTAGGCCACTCACTGACTGTGTGACTGGGGCTGATTACACATCACCTGTAATGCATGCAAAGCTATAGCATCGACTTCACAGGACTCTTCTGAGGCTTCACTGGGAACGCACAGGAAGTGCCTGGACCAGTTAACCACATAGTGCTCAATAAATACCTAAAGTAAGAACAGTAACTATGATTTCCTGATCTCAGTTTACCCAGATGTACCATGGGGCTGTGCCAATCCTGGTCCCACATAGGACCCTATGTCATGGCCAGCAGGGTAGCCTCAGAAGAAAGACTGCAGCCACAGGGAGCCAGAATGGAAGGAACCCTCTCGGAGGAGTCCCGAGGGTGGGGCAGGAATTCCCACAGTGCCTTGGCGGCTTAAGGCGCTTCCTTGCTGGGAACAAGGAGAGCATGGAGGGCTTCTCGGCTTGGCCCTAGAGAGGCCGTTCTCTCCACATGTAAGCACAGGCGGGGGTGGTGACCTCTTAAAATCAAGGGAATTGGGGTCTCAGCCACCACAGCAAGGGAAGTAAAGTGAGAGAGAACTGGGAAATGGGCAGGAAGGAGCAGAAGGCAAGTCCTGGATGAGGAATGGATTTAGTCAAGGTCAAACAGCTGGTCCACAGCAGAGTCAGCAGTAGGACCCAGGACTTCTGCTTCCAAGGCCATCGTTTCCCCACATCGCATCTTGGCCTCGCCAAATGGGCCAGCACGGCCCAGTGGGAAGGATACGAGGTTGAAGTCAGTCAGGCTGGACTCACATCCCAGCTCCAGCCCTTCCTAGCTGTGTGACTTGAGCAAGTATCTTAACCTCTCTGATATGTTAGGCAGGGCAGGTTGAAGTGTTGGGAAGATCAGGAGTTTGCATCAAGCGTCTTAGCGTGATGACTAGCACAGTGAGGATTCAGAAAACGTGTGTGCCTTTCCCTTCCCAGGCGAAATGGAAGCCTGGCATCTGAAGCCCACTCACTGAACAAACGCTGCCTGGGGGAGGGGGTCCCCAGAGCAAGCCACCGCCTGACGTGGAGGAAGGGTGAGCGTGTCCACAGCGTGCCCTAGCACCCACGTGGGCTGAGGAAGGGACTAGAATGAGTCTCCCCCGTGCACTGGCAAGAAGCCAGAGCTGAGGGGAGGGCAGGAGCCCAAAGACACAGAGTGAGATGCCTGAGCAGGATTCTCACGCACAGCATGGGTCTAGGTTTGGGGCTCCACGCTCCCCCAGAGAAAAGCCCCGGGTGACACCACAGCCCACGCTCTCCAGAGAAGGCGGGTGGCTGTCAGATAAGCAGGAACAGGTGCTGACCCCTCGCTTTGGGAGGGCTCCCAGGGCCTGGGCTCCTCTCCTGACGGGCTCCTGTCCACTGGATGTCATGGCCAGCAGGGTAGCCTCAGAAGAAAGACTGCCACAGGAGCCAGAATGGAAGGAACCCTCTCGGAGGAGTCCCGAGGGTGGGGCAGGAATTCCCACAGTGCCTTGGCGGCTTAAGGCGCTTCCTTGCTGGGAACAAGGAGAGCATGGAGGGCTTCTCGGCTTGGCCCTAGAGAGGCCGTTCTCTCCACATGTAAGCACAGGCGGGGGTGGTGACCTCTTAAAATCAAGGGAATTGGGGTCTCAGCCACCACAGCAAGGGAAGTAAAGTGAGAGAGAACTGGGAAATGGGCAGGAAGGAGCAGAAGGCAAGTCCTGGATGAGGAATGGATTTAGTCAAGGTCAAACAGCTGGTCCACAGCAGAGTCAGCAGTAGGACCCAGGACTTCTGCTTCCAAGGCCATCGTTTCCCCACATCGCATCTTGGCCTCGCCAAATGGGCCAGCACGGCCCAGTGGGAAGGATACGAGGTTGAAGTCAGTCAGGCTGGACTCACATCCCAGCTCCAGCCCTTCCTAGCTGTGTGACTTGAGCAAATATCTTAACCTCTCTGATATGTTAGGCAGGGCAGGTTGAAGTGTTGGAAAGATCAGGAGTTTGCATCAAGCGTCTTAGCGTGATGACCAGCACAGTGAGGATTCAGAAAACGTGTGTGCCTTTCCCTTCCCAGGCGAAATGGAAGCCTGGCGTCTGAGGCCCACTCACTGAACAAAGGCTGCCTGGGGGAGGGGGTCCCAAGAGCAAGCCACCGCCCGACGTGGAGGAAGGGTGAGCGTGTCCACAGGGTGCCCTAGCACCCACGTAGTCTGAGGAAGGGACTAGAATGAGTCTCCCCCGTGCACTGGCAAGAAGCCAGAGCTGAGAGGAGGGCAGGAGCCCAAAGACACAGAGCGAGATGCCTGAGCAGGATTCTCACGCGCAGCATGGGTCTAGGTTTGGGGCTCCACGCTCCCCCAGAGAAAAGCCCCGGGTGACACCACAGCCCACGCTCTCCAGAGAAGGCGGGTGGCTGTCAGATAAGCAGGAACAGGTGCTGACCCCTCGCTTTGGGAGGGCTCCCAGGGCCTGGGCTCCTCTCCTGACGGGCTCCTGTCAACACATCCCCGATGAGCGTCAGGAGCAGGGGGAGGTCAGCCGACTTCAGACAGAGCACCCCTCGTCCCCGCAGGCGGCCCTGGCTCTGAAGATGAGGGGGCAACCTGCACCCTTGGGACACTGGAGGGTGCTCTTGATTGTGTGTCAGCGGACGTAGAGAACCCACCCCCAGGCCAGGCCCAGCTGACCCAGGGTGAGCCCCGCCCCTCACCTCAGGCACCAGAGGCGAGGAGAGCCCTGTGCAGCAGGATCTGGAACCAGAGCCCATTCAGTCGACGGAGGCTGCGCTCGTCCATCTCTCGGAGCCTCTGTTTGCTCATCTGCAAAATGGGAAAGTGTAGGGAGGCTCACTTCCCAGCTCGCCCTCCTCCAGTGAGTTTAGGGTCTCGAAGCACCTTGTAAAGTCACGGAGTAGCAGAGGGCACGGGATTATGACGGCTCCTACCGTCCCAGCCGCTCAGCACCCTCTCTCCTCCAGACCACTCTGTGCGTGGAGGTCCGGTATCAGGCCACAGACGGCACGGTCGGCTCCTGGGAGGATGGAGACTTCCTGGGAGATGAGTCCCTTCACGAGGAAGAGAAGGACAGCCAGGAGACGGATGGGCTGCTCCCCGGCTCCCGCCCCAGCTCCCGGCCGCCCGGCGAGAAGAGCTTCCGGAGGTAACAGGCTGGGCCCTCTGCCCCGAATGACACAGGGAGTATGTGTGGGGCCTGGGGCCCCTGGAAGGATCCTCTAGGCTTGGCTGGGCTCAGAGCAGAGAGCTGAGCTGCCGGAAAGACTCTATAAGAGAAGGGAAGGGGTTTCTGCAGCCTCCGCTGTCCCGCTGACTCTGAAACTCACTGGGAGGCAGCAGAGTGGCTGGGACCAGGCCTCCCCCCTACCCTGAGACAGGTGACGTTCAGGGAAGGCTGGCTCTAACATGAGTGGGAGAGGCTCGACCTCTTGCCTCCTCAAAGAAAGGGAAACGGGGACAGGAAAAGGCCCTGATCTCTCTGGCCCAAGACCCAGCAGCCTAAGACCAGCCCCAGGCCTGGCCTAGTGATGACCCAAGATCGGGGGGCCCCTTCCTGCCAGGGTGAAGCCCACAGCCTTGGTCAGGAGCTGGCCTCTTTTCCGTGGCCCTCAGCAGCCAGGCGTCACACCTGCAAAGGTCCAGCCGCGCAGAGAACGGGATGCTGCGTCCTGGCCTGCTCATGCCAAATGCACGATTTTTACAAAAGGGAAATGCAGTTGTGTTACTCTTAGAGCCCAGAGAGACAGACCCCAGGCTAGTAGAAAGAGCACTGTTCCAGGTTCCCAGGTCCCTGGAGACAGTGTGTGAAGCGCAGGTAAGTCAGCGGTGCCTCCGAGGGTGGGCTTGGAGAGGGGGAGGCTCCCCTCCCGGTGGAAACACCTTCCCCGTCTCCTTCCACCCAGGTCTTTCTAAGTGAAATGTATTGAGCCCCTGTTCTGAAAAAAGCACAGATTCTAACTAGCGGTAGTTGAATGTTACACTCTTACTGTATGAATACATTTTCCTTCTTCACCCTTGGACCACTCAGGTCCACACGCACACAGGTAAATAGAGCTGAGCTGCTGGAGAGACGACACAAGGGCAGCGGAGGGGGTTCTGCAGCATCGCCCACACCCCCTGACTCTAGAATTGAGTGGGGAGGCAGCAGAGTATTTGGAATCAGGCACGCATAAGCTTAAGACCCTGGGAGCCAGGTGAGGAGTATAGTAATAAGGTCCAAGGAGCCGTGCCTGTGGCAAATGTCGCTGGCCGTGCGACTCCAGGTCAGCCATGGGGTGGGTGGCCTCACCCAAGCCAGTTTGCAGCCAGTCCTCCTGAGACTCCAGGGTGACATGGAGAGGCCATGCCATCTGGCTTCAAGAGACACAGGCCTGAGTCCCAGCTCTGCCTTTTACCAGCCTGTGACCTTTAGCCCGTCACTCCTGACCTGTACAAGGAGGCCCAGGACAGTAGGAGCCCCACGCTATTGCTGGGAGAGCCCAGGGACTGATGGAGGGTGAGGTGTAACTGGGGTGCCAAGTGCTACCCCACGTGAGGGCAGGTGGCAAACAGGCTGTTGGCTGGACAATGCAGAGGGTTAGGAATCAGGCTGGAAGTCAGGGTCCTAGTGGGGACCCTGGGGACAGGGACGCTAAGGGTGCCATCTGGTCCCCATCCTCTGTCCTTATGGAGAAAAGAGTTTGTTTAAGACTACCAGTGGGCTTTAAGGAAAGCCTTTAAGCAAGGGCTTTTCTGGGGACAGACTGGGCGCCTCTTGAGGGCCATCAGCTTCAGGGAGAGGAAGGCCGGCTCCGAATCAGGAAAGTTGAGTCCCACTAAGCTGCATCCTGACTGCCCCTAACTGAGTGACTTTGGGAAAGTCACTAAGCCTTCCGGGTCAGTAACAGGCGTGGGTAGAGCATCCTGGCTCCCCCTCCAGCCCTGACATCCTGAGGGACCTAGGGGTTCTCCGGGTCCCGTGGGGAGCAGCCCTCTGGAGCTCTGGGCAGTCGAGCAGGCACCCCTGTCTAGGATTGCTGCAACTCAGGCAACGCTGCGCAAGATGCTCTCTCCCCACGCACGTGGGCCAGGGCGCCTCTGGAGGCAGCGGTGAGACAAGGCAGGCCAGCCAGAGGGGCTTTGGGCCTGCAGATGGTCCCAGGTCCCAGGAATACGGAGACAGAGAAGGTGCCCCCATCCTTCTTCACTCCGTGGCCTGGCTTCCCCATCTTCCCTGAACTTCAGGGGGCCTCTCCCAGGGCAGCAACCGGAAGCAGGAGCAGGAGGAGAGGTTTATTCTGGGGACCGGTAATGGGAAGAGGACAATGACCGCCGTCCGAGCTCCTTGTCTTCCCGGGGCTGCTGGCCTGCGCTGGAGGGGCTGGGTCCGTGTGAGCAGCACAGACCCTGAGCGTGCCCTGGGGTGGTGCCCCCGATCGTACTCCTGGCCAGGCCCGGCCGTGAAGCCGGCAACCTGGGGCAGGCGAAGGGGTGAGGAGAAGGTAGAGCTGGTGTAGAGAACCTGGGCTTACTAGTTTCCTGTAGCTGCCTACATGGGGCAAAGGCGCCGTCAAGGAGACTGGGGCTCTGAGGAGAACCCGGTGTGGCCTCGAGGCCCTCGGGCTTTTTTACGTAGGTGCCAGCCAGCCATGTAGCCTGAATCAGGGGCAGGTGGCAAACAGGCTGTTGGCTGGACAATGCAGAGGGTTAGGAATCAGGCTGGAAGTCAGGGTCCTAGTGGGGACCCTGGGGACAGGGACGCTAAGGGTGCCATCTGGTCCCCATCCTCTGTCCTTATGGAGAAAAGAGTTTGTTTAAGACTACCAGTGGGCTTTAAGGAAAGCCTTTAAGCAAGGGCTTTTCTGGGGACAGACTGGGCGCCTCTTGAGGGCCATCAGCTTCAGGGAGAGGAAGGCCGGCTCCGAATCAGGAAAGTTGAGTCCCACTAAGCTGCATCCTGACTGCCCCTAACTGAGTGACTTTGGGAAAGTCACTAAGCCTTCCGGGTCAGTAACAGGCGTGGGTAGAGCATCCTGGCTCCCCCTCCAGCCCTGACATCCTGAGGGACCTAGGGGTTCTCCGGGTCCCGTGGGGAGCAGCCCTCTGGAGCTCTGGGCAGTCGAGCAGGCACCCCTGTCTAGGATTGCTGCAACTCAGGCAACGCTGCGCAAGATGCTCTCTCCCCACGCACGTGGGCCAGGGCGCCTCTGGAGGCAGCGGTGAGACAAGGCAGGCCAGCCAGAGGGGCTTTGGGCCTGCAGATGGTCCCAGGTCCCAGGAATACGGAGACAGAGAAGGTGCCCCCATCCTTCTTCACTCCGTGGCCTGGCTTCCCCATCTTCCCTGAACTTCAGGGGGCCTCTCCCAGGGCAGCAACCGGAAGCAGGAGCAGGAGGAGAGGTTTATTCTGGGGACCGGTAATGGGAAGAGGACAATGACCGCCGTCCGAGCTCCTTGTCTTCCCGGGGCTGCTGGCCTGCGCTGGAGGGGCTGGGTCCGTGTGAGCAGCACAGACCCTGAGCGTGCCCTGGGGTGGTGCCCCCGATGCGTACTCCCTGGCCAGGCCCGGCCGTGAAGCCGGCAACCTGGGGCAGGGCGAAGGGGTGAGGAGAAGGTAGAGCTGGTGTAGAGAACCTGGGCTTTACTAGTTTCCTGTAGCTGCCTACATGGGGCAAAGGGGACGCCGTCAAGGAGACTGGGGCTCTGAGGAGAACCCGGGTGTGGCCTCGAGGCCCTCGGGCTTGTATCACCCCCCTCACGTAGGTGCCAGCCAGCCAGGCCTGTCAGCTGTGGGGGCTGGAGGAAGTCACTGGCTTCGGGGCCAGGGAGACCTCCAGAAAGAATTTGGCCAACAGAGGGACAGGGAGAAGGAAGGGATGTATGTGTCTAGGCTCTGACCCCAAGTCCTCCTTCGCCTACCTCTGCCCTCTGCCCCCAGCCTGTCCTGGGAAGGTCCATCCCCTGTAGGTCAAGGTACCCAATCCACGGGGGGCCTCTCTACTGTTTTCCCAACAGAAACCCCCATTATGGGCAAGCACCACCTGGCTCTCTGGACCCAGAGGGGTCTGGCATTGGAATCCATCCTCCCTGTTGGATGTGGCTGGGTGGGGTGCTGGCTGGAGGGGCCAGGATAGGGGGCTGTGGAGGCCACAGCAGGAAACCACCTCAAGGCCAGGACTGGTAGCAAGAGCTATCCATTCCGTGGAGGGCAGAAGAGATGGCGGAGGGGGTCTCCCTCCAGGGCCTGGGTCCTCCTCCTGGGCTCCTGCCACCGCCTGGAGGGGCCTCTGCAGACCCTCTTCTACACTGCCAAGGCCTTAGGGATCTTTCCAGAAGTTCCTCCCATTGGATCTCAGGGAAGGTCTGCTGGCAGCTCTGCCTGAACAGCCCCCCAGCCCCCAGCCTACCACCACCACCTGCGCCCCTGCGCCCTCATCCGCCTCTCCTCCCATGGGTCTGTCAGTCCCAGGCCCTGGCCTGTCACATCCAACCCTCTGAGCCACTCTGCCTGCTGGTCTAGTCCCCATTGGCTAGCAGAGCTGGCCTGCGGTCAATGCTCAGGTCCCCTTCCTTCCTCCTTCCTTCCGGCAGTCTCCAAGTCACCCACCACACCTTTGGTTCTGACCCTGAGCGTGCCCTGGGGTGGTGCCCCGATGCGTACTCCCTGGCCAGGCCCGGCCGTGAAGCCGGCAACCTGGGGCAGGGCGAAGGGGTGAGGAGAAGGTAGAGCTGGTGTAGAGAACCTGGGCTTTACTAGTTTCCTGTAGCTGCCTACATGGGGCAAAGGGGACGCCGTCAAGGAGACTGGGGCTCTGAGGAGAACCCGGGTGTGGCCTCGAGGCCCTCGGGCTTGTCTCACCCCCCTCACGTAGGTGCCGGCCAGCCAGGCCTGTCAGCTGTGGGAGCTGGAGGAAGCCACTGGCTTCGGGGCCAGAGAGACCTCCAGAAAGAATCTGGCCAACAGAGAGACAGGGAGAAGGAAGGGATGTATGTGTCTAGGCTCTGACCCCAAGTCCTCCTTCGCCTACTTCTGCCCTCTGCACCCAGCCTGTCCTGGGAAAGCCTATCCCCTGTAGGTCAAGGTACCCAATCCACGGGGGGCCCCTCTACTGTTTTCCCAACAGAAACCCTCATTACGGGCACGCACCACCTGGCTCTCTGGACCCAGAGGGGTCTGGCATTGGAATCCATCCTCCCTGTTGGATGTGGCTGGGTGGGGTGCTGGCTGGAGGGGCCAGGATAGGGGGCTGTGGAGGCCACAGCAGGAAACCACCTCAAGGCCAGGACTGGTAGCAAGAGCTATCCATTCCGTGGAGGGCAGAAGAGATAGTGGAGGGGGTCTCCCTCCAGGGCCTGGGTCCTCCTCCTGGGCTCCTGCCACCGCCTGGAGGGGCTTCTGCAGACCCTCTTCTACACTGCCAAGGCCTTAGGGGTCTTTCCAGAAGTTCCTCCCATTGGATCTCAGGGAAGGTCTGCTGGCAGCTCTGCCTGAACAGCCCCCCAGCCCCCAGCCTACCACCACCACCTGCGCCCCTGCACCCTCATCCGCCTCTCCTCCCATGGGTCCGTCAGTCCCAGGCCCTGGCCTGTCACATCCAACCCTCTGAGCCACTCTGCCTGCTGGTCTAGTCCCCGTTGGCTGACAGAGCTGGCCCGCGGCCGATGTTCAGGCCCCCTTCCTTCCTCCTTCCTTCCGGTAGTCTCCAAGTCACCCACCACACCTTGTTCTACACAGAGCAGCATCTGACGTTTTGGCCCAAGATCCTTCTCAGCTATGGCCACCCCATCCTGGCCCAAGGGCACAGCCAACACAGCGGCCCACAGCTGGAGCTTCACCGCCACCAGGACCCAAACCGGGGCCTCACTCACTCGCAGGGCTCCCTCACTTCCTTGCCGCCAGGGCTGCAGAGAGGAATGAATTACTAACCCCCGGCACGTTGCTCCCAGCAGCACAGGCAGGGCTCTGGGCCCCTGCGTGTCCGTTTATACCAGCCCAGGGTCTAAGAGAAAGGAGAATTCAGCCCTGAGCCCACATGCACACACGCTCAGGTGCCCAGGTGTTTGCGCACACTGACCTGCACGTATGTTCTATCTCTGTGTGACACCAAGGGGTTCTGGGCCCTGGGACGCCCTGTTGGAAAGGACAAAGAAGGGAACCCAGCTTCAGTCTCACAGCTGCTCGGCAGAAACAGGGGGCTCTCACAGATGCCTGTGTTCTGAGACTCTGCCTCCTGGCTCTCTGGTTCTCCTGGTGCCCATCCCCCTTCCTGGTATCCCTCGAGCTAGAGTGGTCCCTGCTGCTCTCCTCTCTGCTGGTCTCATCCAGGGGCTATCACCCTGGGTCTCACCCTTTTTGTAAAAGGGGTGGGCCACTTTTCTTGTTCTTCTGGATGATTCGTCCACTCCAGTGGAGATTTATGGAGACCTCCCTCCTATGCCTGGGGCCAGGGGGCAGTAGGCATGTGTGCCTGGCTGGGGGCTCTGATGGCAATGTGCATGAGGCACGTGCCCTGGGGTGTGCATAGTTTTTTTTTGCGGGGGGGATGTTGGTCAGCGCACCCAGCCGCACCTCCAGAGTGCAGGGTTCCCACGGCCCCTCCCCCACGGCCCTGAACCAGGCTGACCTCCAGAGCTGCAGCCACGCCAAGCATCCCAGAGGAGCCCAGGTCAAGGCCATGCTGAGATGTGGGGTGAAGCAGAGCTCAGGAGACTCCTTCCAAACTCAGCCACTTCACCTAAGGCGGGGTCGCCTTCACCCGCTGCTCAGGTCTGAGTGCTCAAGTGAGGCCTGGTGCCACGAAGCACTAGGGTCCCAGCAAACCCTTGGTCCCCCGGCGGCCGCCACTTTGATTCCCTACTCACACTTCATGGTGCACACGGGGCCTTGGGGGTGGAGCTCTAAGCGGTGCGTGAGACTGAGGCGCAGAGAGAGAGAGTGCTTGTGTGTGGCGGGGGGTGGGGACTGAAGGACAGAGCTTCCCTGGCCAGGCTGGCGCACTGAAGACGCAATGTGGACTCTCGGAGGAAGGTCAGGCCTGTCCAGGGCATCAGAAAGAGGCCCCCTAGCAGCAAGGACGCGCTCAAACCTCTCATCCCCACCCCTGGTGGCTGAGTGATTGAGGGCAGGCCATGCAGGGCTGTGCTGTTATTAATATTAATGTTTGTTGTAGGCATAAAAGTGGTTGTTTAAAATCAAGAGTATTATTTTTCACAGAAAGAGGGGCCTTTCCTTCTCCATTTCCACACTGAGAGTGTGGACCTATCTGCCGTCTCTTTGCCCACCCAGAGTGTATGAGGAGGGTAGAGTGGGCACATGCCAGCACCAAGGAAGCAGTGAGAGAACATTCCAGAAGGGCTTTCTGGAAGCCTCCCTAAGGAGGAGGAGGAGCCCTGGATGCAGCCGGCTTACAGCTGCAGGTCCAGGACCTCCCAGGCCCACCTTTCTTCCCTGAGTTCCTCAGAGCCTGGGATCTCCTTACTCCACTGCAGGGGACCTGGCTCATCTAACCTTGCGTTCCCCGGGGAACCTGCAACCCACATCTTGAAATCACCAGCCCTTGGCCTGGAGGAGGGGGAGATCAGAGGGATCCCAAAGTCTTTGGGGCTCCAGGGGCTCCAGGGCTCCAGGCTCTCTCTGGCTGGGGGGCCCACTCCTGAGCACTCCTTCCCCAGAATCAGGACCCCAACCCCACCTCCCCAAGGCAGAGCCCAGGGCCAGGGGACCCCCACCCAGCAGGCTCAGGTTTGCTAAAGCAAGTGGCTAGGGGGCGCAGGCTCCCCAGGACGAGGAGGCCCCTGGGAGCATGGGGGTCAGCAGGGCCAGGGGCTAAGTCTGCCAGTGACTCTGGTTCTCACCCTCTCACACGCTTCCCCTTGTCTTCTCGTTTCTTCCTCCTACTCAGCAGAGGCAGCGAGAAGACCAAGGGAGGCAGAGCTGGCGAGCACAAGTAGGTGTCCCAGGCAGGGTGCAGCCCGTGGGGCTCGGGATGGGCAAGGGTCCCCAACACAGGGTGCACAGGGCCTTGGGGTGGAGCTCTAAGCGTGTGAGACTGAGGCGCAGAGAGAGTGCTTGTGTTTGGGGGGGTGGGGACTGAAGGACAGAGCTTCCCTGGCCAGGCTGGCGCACTGAAGACACAATGTGGACTCTCGGAGGAAGGTCAGGCCTGTCCAGGGCATCAGAAAGAGGCCCCCTAGCAGCAAGGACGCGCTCAAACCTCTCATCCCCACCCCTGGTGGCTGAGTGATTGAGGGCAGGCCATGCAGGGCTGTGCTGTTATTAATATTAATGTTTGTTGTAGGCATAAAAGTGGTTGTTTAAAATCAAGAGTATTATTTTTCACAGAAAGAGGGGCCTTTCCTTCTCCATTTCCACACTGAGAGTGTGGACCTATCTGCCGTCTCTTTGCCCACCCAGAGTGTATGAGGAGGGTAGAGTGGGCACATGCCAGCACCAAGGAAGCAGTGAGAGGACATTCCAGAAGGGCTTTCTGGAAGCCTCCCTAAGGAGGAGGAGGAGCCCTGGATGCAGCCGGCTTACAGCTGCAGGCCCAGGACCTCCTGGGCCCACCTTTCTTCCCTGAGTTCCTCAGAGCCTGGGATCTCCTTACTCCATTGCAGGGGACCTGGCTCATCTAACCTTGCGTTCCCCGGGGAACCTGCAACCCACATCTTGAAGTCACCAGCCCTTGGCCTGGAGGAGGGGGAGATCAGAGGGATCCCAAAGTCTTTGGGGCTCCAGGGGCTCCAGGGCTCCAGGTTCTCTCTGGCTGGGGGGCCCACTCCTGAGCACTCCTTCCCCAGAATCAGGACCCCAACCCCACCTCCCCAAGGCAGAGCCCAGGGCCCTGAGACCCCTCACCCAGCAGGCTCAGGTTTGCTAAAGCAAGTGGCTAGGGGGCGCAGGCTCCCCAGGACAAGGAGGCCCCTGGGAGCATGGGGGTCAGCAGGGCCAGGGGCTAAGTCTGCCAGTGACTCTGGTTCTCACCCTCTCACACGCTTCCCCTTGTCTCCTCGTTTCTTCCTCCTACTCAGCAGAGGCAGCGAGAAGACCAAGGGAGGCAGAGCTGGCGAGCACAAGTAGGTGTCCCAGGCAGGGTGCAGCCCGTGGGGCTCGGGATGGGCAAGGGTCCCCCACACAGGGTGCAGGCGGCTGGGGGCCTGGATCTAGGTGCAGACAGCACTCGACCACGGCAGGATGAGGGAGGTCTCTCCATCTGACCATGGGGAAGGGACAGGGAGGTGTCAGGTGGGGATGGGCCTTCTGGTTTCCCCTCGCTCCTTTCAGTGTGTCCATTTCTCCTCCACTTCCCTCCTCGGGCCCTGTCCCTGTGGGCGGGCTCTAAGGCTTCTCTTGGGAAGTCTCAAGGCCCAGGATGGGAATGACAAGGGGGTACCCCAGGCTCCCCCAGAGCTCATGTCATCTCAAGAACCTTCTAGCATCACAGGGAATTCACAAGAGCAGTGACCACCAGGGCTGACCAGGCTGGAGGAGGCCTCTGCTCCAACACCAGTTCTTGCAGAGGACAGACCTGAGCCCAGGAAGAGGGGCAGAGCTGAGACTAAAGAAAACCCGGGGCATCTAACTCCCGACCCAGAGGTGACAATAGGTTTGGGAGGTTTAGAGTCCTTGATTATACTCCAAACACACCAATAAGAGCCAAAAAGCCAGGAGTATGGTCTTTGTTTTCCAGATAGGGAAACTGAGCCCCAGAGATGATAAGAAATTTGCTCAGAACAGTGGACCCCCTAAGTTAAATATCAGTCAACCTGAGGATAGCCTGGCCACAGCAGAATCGTGCATACAGGTGTCTGCACTGATGAGCACTGCTGTGAGCTTGGGGCATCTGCTTGCAGTAAGATCCCAGGGACATGCGGCCTCGTTTAACGAAAGCACGAACTCCAACTCCCGCTTGTTATATGTGAGCAAAAAGCAGGACGACAAGACAATTGCACTGAGAGGGGAAACTCAGCCCCAGAGGCCTGAAGGATCAGGGCAGGTTACAAGCAAAGGAAGAAGACGCAGGCTGAGCGTGTGTCAGGCTTAGAGAGGGAGCCGGGGAACCACACGTAGGGCACTGTGGGAGATGATGGCAGATGCTGAGCTCGGAGTCCCATCTAGGAAGAGGGCTCGGGGTCAGGTTTCTCCATGGACAGTTAGACATTTAAAGGCCTGTATGAAACACAAACAACGTGTCTGTCCCCTAGGCTCTCTGTCTGAGATCAGCGATACTATAAGGTCCTTAACTTCTAGCTCTGCAGTCCTGGGCCAGACCCCCCAAGGGCTTCAGACTGTCCTGATCCCTTTGGCCACAACTGGATGAAGGGGTGTTTCAGTACGGGCACGTAGTAGGCCTACAGTAAATGCAGGTGTCCTGCCATTTCCAATTCACATATGAGATAAAACAAACCAGCATTTATTATTCTTTTTTAATGCCTTAGGGATTTCTGAGAAGAGATGAAATAAATTGAAATTCTTTAGCCTAAAGAGGACAAGCTGCGGGAATGATTCTTAAATCTCTTGAAAGGTTATTGTGTGGCCAAGCTGGTTAGTTTCTGTCTCTATTGAGGAGAAATAAGAGGAAATCTCTGATTCCACAAACCCTGTGTCTCTTAGGTAGGAAACTGTGTCTCCCCATTACCTGAGGCCTGAGCTAATGAGCCTCGACAGTTCCCAGGGCAGGTAGTCAGAAGCCCAGGGGATGCCGCCTGCGGTTGGTTCATTTCCAGTCCCACTCCTCTAAATCACAATCTCTAGAATAACAGAGATGTCTGAGTGAGATCCAGCTCACTCTGTTTAGTTTGGCGAAGGTTTCCAAGTCATCACTGGAGAGTTCCAGGCTCTCCCCAAGGACCCCGAGTGCTTTATTCAATCACAAAGCCATTCTTCTCGTTATAAGCCATGTAACAAGCAAAGAAATCGTAAGGTCCATGGATCAAAAAAGAGCTTAAAATGAGTGAACTAACTTTAAAAGCTTCTCTCTAGAGGGAACTAGCAGTCTAACTTGTTGGCGCATATCATTTTGACTGGCATGAATCCAGCAATGGGAAAGCCCAAATGTGACCATAAACCCTCAGAGGGTCCTAAGGGGGCCACCTCCCTCACCTCCTGCTTCTCCTGCTTTCATGCAGCGATCAGCAAGGAGCCACTTGGTTGCAAAGTGGTTTTTCAGCAAGTTGATTATTGGCTTGTCGTATGCATCTGTTTCTGACTATATTGTGTCTTTAGTAATTTGAGAACCGTCTAGACCAAATGCAGAATTTCAAAACAGAAACATCAGTAGACCAGTAACCTAACCAACAATTTACTGTTTTTGAAATCTGAATTTTTAATACAAGTGGATAATTTTTAAATTTTCCTGATTTAACATTTATTTCAAAAATAACCTTTACCCTTTGCCGAGAAAGGGCAGGCCTACTGTTTTCTGGGAACTGATGGGCAGAAAAAGCTTTTTCTCTTTTCATTTTTCAAAAGCTTTTTTAAAAAAAAAAAAAAAATTATTTTCTGGCTGTGCAGGGTCTTCATTGCTGTGAGGACTTTTCTCTAGTTGCAGCAAGCTCGGGCTACTCTCTAGTTGAGGTGCATGAACTTCTCTTTTCAGGGGCGTCTCTTGTTGCAAAGCATGGGCCCTAGGGTACTCAGGTTTCAGTTGTTGCAGCACATGGGCTCATTCGTTGTGGTTCTTGGGCTCCAGAGCACAGTATGCCAGCTTAGTTGCTCCGCAGCAAGTGGGATCTTCCCAGACCAGGGATCGAACACGTGTCGCTTGCCTTGGAAGATGGATTCTCTACCACTGAGCCACCAAGGAAGCCCAAAAGCTTTTGGTGTGTCATCAATCCGAAAATTACAAAGGGCAGTGATAGTCAAGGACACCATGCTCTACTGCCCACAGCTCACAGGAATGCAGAGCAGTTCTAACAAATAGGTCCAGAGCCTAGAGTAAGAGTATGGTGCTTCCACCTAGCCTACACATTACACATTTTTTAAAGGATAAGTCTCCATTTTGAGATATTCCCAGGTACACAGGGGTCTCCCCAATGAACATATCCACTTGAGATGGTTAAAATGATGCAAGGTATGCAGAGAAAAGTATCTTCTTTGAATTGCTTCGAAGTCTGGTAGATAGTGGTCAGGCTTCCCAGGCTCAGGTGCTAAAGCATCTGCCTGCAATGCAGATCACAATTCGATCCCCAGGTCAGGAAGACCCCCTGGAGAAGGGAATGACAACCCACTCCAGTATTCTTGTCTGGAGAATCTCATGGACAGAGAAACCTGGAGGGCCGCAATCCATAGGGTCACAAAGAGTCAGATGCGGCTGAGTAACTAACACTTTCAGTTGAATAAGTATAGTTATCTTTTTTTAAGTCTCAATCTTTGCTTCAAATATGTTTGTTTTATGAAATAAAATGACTTTCAAATTCAAGGGCCATAACTGCCCAAGGGAAGCCCCAGGCTCTTTTCCACTTGGGTGGGTCCTTGGGACCAGCATGAGACATCCACCGTTCCCTGCCACCCGAACCTCCTCTGGGCCTCGGGCAGCAGGACTAGACTCCTGCCCATCCCAGGATGCAGAGTGGCTGGCTTCTCTAGGCAGGGCCTGCTCTGAGCCTCACACAGGGCTTTGACCCAATATCTCAGACCACTCTCCTGGGGGACATTTTAAGGCCGGGGGTGGAGGGTTGAGGGAAGGACAAGGATTGTGTCACTAGCGCGAACTGTGTGTGACGGCATCGTGTAGGTCACACATGGACTGGGGTTGGGGACACAAAGCATGACAGAGCCCAGGAATGGCCAAGAAGTGGTTGTACATGGTGAGCACAGGGCCCTCCAGGACACTCCTGGGTCATCCCGGGGAGCAGCAAAGCTGGAGGGAAAGGAAACCCCAACACTGAGGCAGAGACCCCACTAGACTCACTTTCTGCCACAGAGTTAGTGTATGGATGGCTCCCCTGCCCTCGAAGCCACCAAACAGGATGGTTCATTGTCAGTCAGGCAAGATGGTTCCTTTCTCACCACCATGTGATTGTTTTTAATGGACTCATTGGTCTCTTCCATGTTAAGTAATCAGTAATTTCATATTTATGGCCTTCTCTTCCCAACATGTGTTGATGTTTAGATTATTTTTCAGTGAGTCCCCTCTCTGTAAACACAGGCATGGTCCCTGGGACTCTTCACAGATGGCATCCCATCAGCAAGCTGTGCTGCTGCTTGGAGACTTCCTAGCACAGCTTCAAATGGTCAGGCTGTGGGATTCATGCCCCCAGAAAAGGGTAATCTCACAGCATCAAGGATGCAGTGGAAGTCTCGCCGCCTCCCTGGGAGATGGGGGCTTCTGTCTCAGCTCTGATCCATGGGGTGGAAATGACAACCCACTCCAGTATTCTTGTCTGGAGAATCTCATGGACAGAGAAACCTGGAGGGCCGCAATCCATAGGGTCACAAAGAGTCAGATACGGCTGAGTAACTAACACTTTCAGTTGAATAAGGATAGTTATCTTTTTTTAAGTCTCAATCTTTGCTTCAAATATGTTTGTTTTATGAAATAAAATGACTTTCAAATTCAAGGGCCATAACTGCCCAAGGGAAGCCCCAGGCTCTTTTTCACTTGGGTGGGTCCTTGGGACCAGCATGAGACATCCACCGTTCCCTGCCACCCGAACCTCCTCTGGGCCTCAGGCAGCAGGACTGGACTCCTGCCCATCCCAGGATGCAGAGTGGCTGGCTTCTCTAGGCAGGGCCTGCTCTGAACCTCACACAGCGCTTTGACCTAATATCTCAGACCACTCTCCTGGGGGACATTTTAAGGCCGGGGGTGGAGGGTTGAGGGGAGGACAAGGATTGTGTCACTAGTGTGAACTGTGTGTGACGGCATCGTGTAGGTCACACATGGACTGGGGTTGGGGACTCGAAGCATGACAGAGCCCAGGAATGGCCAAGAAGTGGTTGTACGTGGTGAGCACAGGGCCCTCCAGGACACTCCTGGGTCATCCCGGGGAGCAGCAAAGCTGGAGGGAAAGGAAACCCCAACACTGAGGCAGAGACCCCACTAGACTCACTTTCTGCCACAGAGTTAGTGTATGGATGGCTCCCCTGCCCTCGAAGCCACCAAACAGGATGGTTCATTGTCAGTCAGGCAAGATGGTTCCTTTCTCACCACCATGTGATTGTTTTTAATGGACTCATTGGTCTCTTCCATGTTAAGTAATCAGTAATTTCATATTTATGGCCTTCTCTTCCCAACATGCGTTGATGTTTAGATTATTTTTCAGTGAGTCCCCTCTCTGTAAACACAGGCATGGTCCCTGGGACTCTTCACAGATGGCATCCCATCAGCAAGCTGTGCTGCTGCTTGGAGACTTCCTAGCACAGCTTCAAATGGTCAGGCTGTGGGATTCATGCCCCCAGAAAAGGGTAATCTCACAGCATCAAGGATGCAGTGGAAGTCTCGCCGCCTCCCTGGGAGATGGGGGCTTCTGTCTCAGCTCTCTTGAGCCTCCAGTTTTTCATGGGTTGAAAGAGGAGAAGCATAAGGTCCTCCCAGGACATATGGGACTCCAGTCCCTCCCAAGACGGCTGTGAAGCTGAAATCTGGAAAAATCTTTGGCCCAGATTAGTTGCTCAAGAAAGCTATATTATTGCTTACTGGGGAGGAACTTTTAAAGATAATTCCAAGGCCATCGGTTTTCTTTTTTAGAGTGTCTTCTTTACCTCTCCGCCCGTTGATATGTCCAGATAACACAATGCTGGATGCAGCAAAGAGATCTGTGCTACTCCAGCCTGCCTTCACCTGCCTCATGCCTTTTTAGGAAACCATGACGATGCCAGTGTGTCCTAAACTGTGAGCTGGTGTCACATAAGAGAGTGGTTTTCAGTTGCTCGCCCAGCACACTCCTCCTCCTGGTTGAGCACAGGATGAGTAAAGAAAAGGCCTGTAGCTAGGATAGGGCCAAGTTGAGGGAATGAGGCTGGCCTCCAACCCTGAGAAGAGGGGCTTGAAGTTCCTAGGCCATCTCTACCAGAACAGAAAGGTTTTCCTCATCTCACATGACCCAACACAAGCCACAGGGGTTCTTGGGGAACCAGAGCCAAACCTCCACAGAGAGAGGCCTGACCCAAAGATGTGTGCACTCTGCTGTTGGTGAGCTCAGGGTTGGAGTGTGCACCCCTCCCCACCCAGGGATGGGGCCCAGGACGGCAGGGGCAGAGCCAGGAGGAGGGAGAATGGGAAGTGGAGGGAGTCAGGTGTCCAGCTCATGCAATATTGACCGGGTAATGGAATACTGCACTTTACCCCCTGCTGATCCTACTCCCGGTCCCTCCTGGAGTAGAGATCGCAAGCTCGGCTGCAGGGACATCACTGGGAGACAGTGAGGGCTCCCTGCCCCCTTCCTTCAGCCCCCCTGACTTCAAGGCCCTTCACCTGGGGGCACAAGGCCACACCAACCAGAGGAAGAGGTAGGAGCCCTGGAGTCTGCCATACATTCCTGGGGGTTGGCAGAAGGTGGCGGGGTGGGGGAGGTCTGTAGTGAAACGAGACAGGTCAAAGGGGCAAAGCCAGGACCAACAATGGAGATGGGAAACAGCCCATCTCTTTTTCACCGGGGACCAAGGAGAATCCAAGGCCACACAGGCAGGCTTTGAGTACCAGGGCTGTCTGAGAACTAAGCAGCGAGCTTCAACCACACCTCCTACCTGCTCATCAGCTCTGCTCTTCTGTTCTGATGCTTTGTCTCTGGTTGTCTGGCTTTCTTTCCGCCCAGCGGAGGTGGGGTGCACAGTGTGGGAGGATGAGCCTTGCTGCACTGGTGGAGCTCAGAGCTCTGAGCTGAGGGGGCTGGGGTCATGGACCCCAACGGGCTCCGGTTGAAACGGTCTTTTCCACCTGAAGGCCACCTTCTGTGGTCACCGTCCCCGACCTGCTCCTCCGTGGCAGTGAAGGCATGGGAAAGGTGGAGGTGAGGGAGGTCCCTCTGCCCTGGTTCTCCCTCACGGCTCCCAACCTGGGAAGTTTGGCCCCCAGGATATCTCGGGACCAGTAGGTAAGGGGCTGGGACTTGCATCTTCCTTTCCTTGACGTGTTCTCTCGTGTTTGCTCTCCGGTGCCTGTGTGTCTTCCTCCTGGCGTCCGTCTCCCTCCACCTCCCTCTGGCGGCCCCCTCACAGAGCCGGGAGGAGCGTGTTCTCCGCCATGAAGCTTGGCAAGCACCGGTCTCACAAGGAGGATCCCCAAAGACAAGGTACGGATGCGCGCCCCTGCCCACGGTCCAGTGGACCCTCTCTCTCCGCACCTGACGGGGACCAAACCCTTTCTCTCCACCTGCATCCAACGGGCTCTCCTGCTATTGGCCGGAGGAGGCACCTGGGAGGGCCCGGCCTCGCTAGGGCTGGCAGAGAAACCGGGTCCTGAGAGTGGTCCTCCGGAAGGGGGCGCCCCTAGGGCTGGAGGTGGGTACCACATTTCCTCGACTCTAACACTGAGCAGCAGAGACCTCTGTCCCAGCGGGCTCCTTTGGCCCTATTTGCTCCCATTCTTCACACGAAAGCCTAGGGATTTTTAATTAGAGGAGGGAGTAACAAAAAAAGTAAAAGAAAAAAATTATTTGGCCAACTCCCTATTTCTGGGGGAAAATCAGAGTCCTGAGAAAGCTTGCTCCAAGGCCGGACTTCCTGTCCAGACTTGACCCGGTTCCCTCTCACGAGGCTGCAGGGACAGGCTTGTGGGAGAGAAGCAGGGTGTGGCTGGAAGACCCGAGTGACCCGTGCACGGTGACACCGAGCGGCAGGCTGGGGAGGGGACAAGACAGCTTTCCAAAGGGAGAGGTAGAGCTGTGTGTACCTCCTGGCTTCTCTCCCAGCATCTTCTGTGTGGCCCCTTGGTCGCAGACTCTCTCTCCTTGTTTTTTGCCTATGCAAATTCTAGCTGTGCCTTTTCTCCTTCCTAGATTGGAGAGGGTAGAGCTATTGGCTGAGACTCAAGCCCATCATCCTTGGGTAGTTTCTCAGAATCGTCATTCCGTCATCTCATTGTATTAATACACAGCAGTACAGGGTTAAGTTCTGAAGTCCATCAGCTATTCTACATGGATAAGTTCCTTCCTGAGTCTCACTTTCTTTGTCTGTGATGTGACTATTTGGGCAGGATGTGACTCTTAAGATTTTGAGGCTAGAGATAAGTGTATAAAGTGCCTACCATGGTGCCTGACACATAGTAGCCACTCAGCAAACGGTGGCCATTGGTATAGGAGATACATGAGTGTGGATTCTTTATTCCTGACCTTCTTCCACAAAGGATATTCAGTGCTTGCATAAATGAGTTGTGGTGGTGGTGGTAGTGGTTTAGTCACTCGCTGTGTCTGACTCTTGTGACCCCATGGACTACAGCCCACTAGGCTTCTCTGTCCATGGGGCTTCCCAGGCAAGAATACTGAAGTGCGTTGCCATTCCCTCCTCCAGGAATAAGTGAGTTAGCGTGAATTAACATTAAAAGGCAAGACCAGATGCAATCCCAGTTAAAAAATCAAAGATCAAAATTAAGTCAGAAACACTGCAGATATGCAGCCCATAACATTCTAAGCAGATGCCACCAAGTAAACCTGGAAATTGACTCTTAGTTTCCTGAGTTCCAAAGCAAAAGGGGAAATACAGTCACTAGCCCACTATCCAGTCCACCCAGTGGGCCCTCCCTCTTCCCCAGAGGAACCGGCCGTGCTGGAGATGGAGGACCTTGACCGACTGGCCCTTCGGCTGGGAGATGGGCTGGATCCTGACTCTGTGTCGCTAGCATCCGTCACAGCCCTCACCACCAACGTCTCCAACAAGCGGTAAGTGGGCAGGAGGCTCGCAGCTCCAGCTGGCCTCACCGGGTCAGGCAGGACCCAACTTGCTAGGTTTGGAGTTGGGGTGGGGAAGAATCAGAGCCCATGGATAACTCCTTCCTGACCTTGGCCCTCTCTTCTTTTCCTGGATGTCTCCCTCCCTTCTCTCCCTGCAAAGGTGGGGGCCTCTTCCCAGATCATCAGACACCTCCAGGCAAAGGGAAATCACGGGGCCTCCCAGTCCACACTTGAAACTGTTGACCTAATGTCTGCTTGCTTCTACTTCTACCATCGGTCAGTCGTCTCTACTGGCACCTCTGAGAAAACTAATCCCCATTCTGCTTGGCAGTCCCGGCGTGTTTGAAGATCATGGTTCTGTCCTTCTGCCTTTCTCCAAGGTCTAACCACTGCCACTATCTCCTCCCTTGCAAGCAATTCCCTAACACCCAGCCTGACAGTATATTCTCCTCCTTAGATCTAAGCCAGACATCAAGATGGAGCCAAGTGCCGGGCGGCCCATGGATTACCAGGTATGTGGGGGCAGCAAGAGGCCTCATGTGGTTCTGACTCCCTTGCGGGGGATTCTGGCCAGATGAGTGTCTCGAACTCTGTGGAAGCATGGCTCATAGAGAACCACGAGCTGAATAAAAGGTGCCATGCTGACCGTGTTCCTGGAAAGCACTGTTGTTGTTCAGTCGCTCAGTTGTTTCTGACTCTTTGCTATCCCATGGACTGCAGCATGCCAGGCTCCCCTGTCCCTCACCATCTCTCAGAGTTTGCTCAAGTTCATGTCCATTGAGTAGGTGCCATCTCATCCCCTACTACCCCTTTCCTTCAGAAAATCAAAAAAAGTCAGAAACACTGCAGTCCCATAACATTCTAAGCAGATGCCACCAAGTAAACCTGGAAATTGACTCTTAGTTTCCTGAGTTCCAAAGCAAAAGGGGAAATACAGTCACTAGCCCACTATCCAGTCCACCCAGTGGGCCCTCCCTCTTCCCCAGAGGAACCGGCCGTGCTGGAGATGGAGGACCTTGACCGACTGGCCCTTCGGCTGGGAGATGGGCTGGATCCTGACTCTGTGTCGCTAGCATCCGTCACAGCCCTCACCACCAACGTCTCCAACAAGCGGTAAGTGGGCAGGAGGCTCGCAGCTCCAGCTGGCCTCCCCGGGGTCAGGCAGGACCCAACTTGCTAGGTTTGGAGTTGGGGTGGGGAAGAATCAGAGCCCATGGATAACTCCTTCCTGACCTTGGCCCTCTCTTCTTTTCCTGGATGTCTCCCTCCCTTCTCTCCCTGCAAAGGTGGGGGCCTCTTCCCAGATCATCAGACACCTCCAGGCAAAGGGAAATCACGGGGCCTCCCAGTCCACACTTGAAACTGTTGACCTAATGTCTGCTTGCTTCTACTTCTACCATCGGTCAGTCGTCTCTACTGGCACCTCTGAGAAAACTAATCCCCATTCTGCTTGGCAGTCCCGGCGTGTTTGAAGATCATGGTTCTGTCCTTCTGCCTTTCTCCAAGGTCTAACCACTGCCACTATCTCCTCCCTTGCAAGCAATTCCCTAACACCCAGCCTGACAGTATATTCTCCTCCTTAGATCTAAGCCAGACATCAAGATGGAGCCAAGTGCCGGGCGGCCCATGGATTACCAGGTATGTGGGGGCAGCAAGAGGCCTCATGTTGTTCTGACTCCCTTGCGGGGGATTCTGGCCGGATGAGTGTCTCGAACTCTGTGGAAGCATGGCTCATAGAGAACCACGAGCTGAATAAAAGGTGCCATGCTGACCGTGTTCCTGGAAAGCACTGTTGTTCAGTCGCTCAGTTGTTTCTGACTCTTTGCGATCCCGTGGACTGCAGCATGCCAGGCTCCCCCGTCCCTCACCATCTCTCAGAGTTTGCTCAAGTTCATGTCCATTGAGTAGGTGATGCTATCCAGCCATCTCACCCCCTATTACCCTCTTCTCCTTTTGCCTTCAGTCTTTCCCAACACGAGGGTCTTTTCCGGTGAGTCGATCTTCGTATCAGGTGGCCAACATATTGGAGCTTCAGCTTCAGCATCTATCTTTCCAATGGATATTCAGGGCAGATTTCCTTTAGGATTGATGGGTTTGATCTCCTGGCAGTCCAAACACTGATAGTGGTGCCTTAGTTAGAGAGGTACTTGGCTCTCAAGACCCAATGAGGAGCTTGAGAACTTTCCTTATACTGGTCAAAGTTCTCTGAGGATTTTGTATGGACTTTATAAAGTGAGAGGGACCTAGAAAACCCACAAAGAGACTGAAGAACTTCAAATAATATTTATAACAAGGGCCTCTGAAGAAATATAGATTATTCAGTGTGTTTTTTTTCTAAATTGTTGCTTTGTATTATTTTAATGCTGGAAGTAATGTCAATCTTGGCTATCTATAGTTGCAGAGAATGTGAGGACTTTTTTTCTTCCTTTTGCTTCTCTGTATTTTCTGAAATTAACACTTAATTTTTTATTTGTGTGTTTCTAAAACTGGAGACCACATGGCTGAGATGCAGAGAGCTTCGCAGCTGTGAGATTGCTAATGTGGCCACAAGGGCTGGCTGGCAGGGACACGAGCCAGGCTGGGCTCGTGGGCACTGCAGGAAGAGGCCACACGAGCAGAGGGTCACAGCGCAGCCTTCCAGCCCAGGCCCTCATCAGCAACTTTGCAGGGCCACTTCCTAAATTTTGTCTCTTCTCTCAGAGCTGATCGGAGCCTGAGAGACTGAGTTACTAATGTTACTCTCAATAGGCTGATTTACAAACTGGAATCACCTAGTACTTATTTATAAACTCTACAGACATTCCGAAGCATGGCTCATAGAGAACCACGAGCTGAATAAAAGGTGCCATGCTGACCGTGTTCCTGGAAAGCACTGTTGTTGTTCAGTCGCTCAGTTGTTTCTGACTCTTTGCTATCCCATGGACTGCAGCATGCCAGGCTCCCCTGTCCCTCACCATCTCTCAGAGTTTGCTCAAGTTCATGTCCATTGAGTAGGTGATGCTACCCAGCCATCTCATCCCCTACTACCCTCTTCTCCTTTTGCCTTCAGTCTTTCCCAACACGAGGGTCTTTTCCAGTGAGTCGATCTTCGTATCAGGTGGCCAACGTATTGGAGCTTCAGCTTCAGCATCTATCTTTCCAATGGATATTCAGGGCAGATTTCCTTTAGGATCGATGGGTTTGATCTCCTGGCAGTCCAAACACTGATAGTGGTGCCTTAGGTAGAGAGGTACTTGGCTCTCAAGACCCAATGAGGAGCTTGAGAACTTTCCTTATACTGGTCAAAGTTCTCTGAGGATTTTGTATGGACTTTATAAAGTGAGAGGGACCTAGAAAACCCACAAAGAGACTGAAGAACTTCAAATAATATTTATAACAAGGGCCTCTGAAGAAATATAGATTATTCAGTGTGTTTTTTTTCTAAATTGTTGCTTTGTATTATTTTAATGCTGGAAGTAATGTCAATCTTGGCTATCTATAGTTGCAGAGAATGTGAGGACTTTTTTTCTTCCTTTTGCTTCTCTGTATTTTCTGAAATTAACACTTAATTTTTTATTTGTGTGTTTCTAAAACTGGAGACCACATGGCTGAGATGCAGAGAGCTTCGCAGCTGTGCGATTGCTAATGTGGCCACAAGGGCTGGCTGGCAGGGACTCGAGCCAGGCTGGGCTCGTGGGCACTGCAGGAAGAGGCCACACTAGCAGAGGGTCACAGCGCAGCCTTCCAGCCCAGGCCCTCTTCAGCAACTTTGCAGGGCCACTTCCTAAATTTTGTCTCTTCTCTCAGAGCTGATCGGAGCCTGAGAGACTGAGTTACACTAATGTTACTCTCAATAGGCTGATTTACAAACTGGAATCACCTAGTACTTATTTATAAACTCTAAACAAGAAGGCCCCACCCCCACCCCCCAAAAAAAGAAGGGCCCAAGGATCAGACATTCCTCTGGACCTCCCTAGGAGCTAAAAATACCCAGCTGTAGACAAAAAGGTTGCTGGGCATTCATAGAATTGAGGCTGGTCAGGGGGGTTAGAGCCTTCAGGAGACCCCATATGAGCACCATTGCACTTCCTGCCTAGGCCCAGTGCCGGGCCACGGTGATCATCTTTCCCAGTGGCTTGAAAAATCACCCTGTGGGCTTCCCTGGTGGTCCAGTGGGTAAGGACACCGCCTTGCAGTGCAAGGGGTGCCGGTTCGATCCCTGGCCTGGGAAGATCCCACGTGCTGTGGAGCGGCTGGACCGAGGTGTCCAATTACTGAGCCGGAGCTCTGGAGTGCATGCGCCCAGAGCCGGTGCTCTGTGACAACAGACGCCACCGTGATGGGAGGCCCACACAGGTCAAAGAACAAAGATGGATGAAACTAGACAAATTAAAGACCAATAGAAGTAGCCCGCCTGCTCCCCTCCCTCCCCACCCCACCCCTTCAAAATAAATAAATAAGTAAAAAGAAAAATCACCCTGGGCCATATCACATGGAACTGCCCCTGTGGTTTCAGACAGTGTCACATCACTGGGTTCCTTGTATGTTTGGGAAGGTCACCTCCTCCCCTCTGCCAAAACCCAAGCACAGAGCGTTCTAACCAACTTCTAGGTAATGTCCTTATTAGTTGCAGAGAATGTGAGGACTTTTTCTTCCTTTGCTTCTCTGTATTTTCTGAAATTAACACTTAATTTTTTATTTGTGTGTTTCTAAAACTGGAGACCACATGGCTGAGATGCAGAGAGCTTCGCAGCTGTGAGATTGCTAATGTGGCCACAAGGGCTGGCTGGCAGGGACACGAGCCAGGCTGGGCTCGTGGGCACTGCAGGAAGAGGCCACACGAGCAGAGGGTCACAGCGCAGCCTTCCAGCCCAGGCCCTCATCAGCAACTTTGCAGGGCCACTTCCTAAATTTTGTCTCTTCTCTCAGAGCTGATCGGAGCCTGAGAGACTGAGTTACACTAATGTTACTCTCAATAGGCTGATTTACAAACTGGAATCACCTAGTACTTATTTATAAACTCTAAACAAGAAGGCCCCTCCCCCCCAAAAAAGAAGGGCCCAAGGACCAGACATTCCTCTGGGCCTCCCTAGGAGCTAAAAATACCCAGCTGTAGATGAAAAGGCTGCTGGGCATTCATAGAATTGAGGCTGGTCAGGGGGATTAGAGCCTTCAGGAGACCCCATATGAGCACCATTGCACTTCCTGCCTAGGCCCAGTGCCGGGCCACCGTGATCGTCTTTCCCAGTGGCTTGAAAAATCACCCTGTGGGCTTCCCTGGTGGTCCAGTGGGTAAGGACACCGCCTTGCAGTGCAAGGGTTGCCGGTTTGATCCCTGGCCTGGGAAGATCCCACGTGCTGCAGAGCGGCTGGACCGATGTGTCCAATTACCGAGCCGGAGCTCTGGAGTGCATGCGCCCAGAGCCGGTGCTCTGTGACAACAGACGCCACCGTGATGGGAGGCCCACACAGGTCAAAGAACAAAGATGGATGAAACTAGACAAATTAAAGACCAATAGAAGTAGCCCGCCTGCTCCCCTCCCTCCCCACCCCACCCCTTCAAAATAAATAAATAAGTAAAAAGAAAAATCACCCTGGGCCATATCACATGGAACTGCCCCTGTGGTTTCAGACAGTGTCACATCACTGGGTTCCTTGTATGTTTGGGAAGGTCACCTCCTCCCCTCTCTGCCAAAACCCAAGCACAGAGCGTTCTAACACTTCTAAGGGCTTTTCTAGGTCACCGGGCTCAGGGCTTTGCTGCTCTGTGTGCTGAGAAGAGAAAAAATTCTAAAGAACAAAGACCCTCAGAGTCAGATACTGTTTCCTCCGCAGTGTCACCAGCCTGCCACATGAGGGCACGTTGAAAATCATGTCATTGTTGTGGCTAGTGTAACTGCTGAAGTTTATGTGATCCTAACAGCCACCCATAAACATGGCTGCTACTGTACTTCCTAAGTGAGAAACTGAGGCCCAGAGTGGCTAAGGAACTTGCCCCAGGTCACACAGTTATTCAAAGCTAGAGACAGGGCTTCCCTGGTGGTCCACTGGGTAAAGAGTCCGCCTTGCAGTGCAAGGGGCACTGGTTTGATCCCTGGCCCGGGAAGATCCCATGTGCTACAGAGTGGCTGGACTGGTGTGTCCAGTTACGGGCCAGCACTCTGGAGCACATGCACTCAGAGCCAGTGCTCTGCAGCGAGAGACGCCATTGCAATGGGAGGCCCACACAGGCCAAAGAATAAAGATGGATGAAAATAAATATCTATTAAAAAAAGACAATAAAAGAGGCCAAAATTAAAAAAAAAAAAAAAAGCTAGAGACAGGGATCAGACCTGAGGGTGTCTCATCTCATAGTCAGAGCAAATCATTTTGGACCATCTCTCCCTCTGGTCTCTGGAATCTCCTTCAAACTGCTTCCTGCCAGAGACTTCTATTAAGTGGACCAGACAGTCTTTACAAAGACTTTGTAAACATTCTGAACTGAACAAAACAGTTATGTGAATGTTTAACCTGTAACACAGCATTCCCTGACAGGTTGGCTCACATCTCAACTTAAGTGTTAACACACTTGGAGAGAGAAGCGTGAGGATGCAAATATGGGGTTATTTTTGCTTTCCATGAGTACAACGTATGAAACAAGAGAACCTGTGAGAAACACTTCACCACCCAATAAATAAATAAGTAAAAGAAAAATCACCTGGGCCATATCACATGGAACTGCCCTGTGGTTTCAGACAGTGTCACATCACTGGGTTCCTTGTATGTTTGGGAAGGTCACCTCCTCCTCTCTGCCAAAACCCAAGCACAGAGCGTTCTAACACTTCTAAGGGCTTTTCTAGGTCACCGGGCTCAGGGCTTTGCTGCTCTGTGTGCTGAGAAGAGAAAAAATTCTAAAGAACAAAGACCCTCAGAGTCAGATACTGTTTCCTCCGCAGTGTCACCAGCCTGCCACATGAGGGCACGTTGAAAATCATGTCATTGTTGTGGCTAGTGTAACTGCTGAAGTTTATGTGATCCTAACAGCCACCCATAAACATGGCTGCTACTGTACTTCCTAAGTGAGAAACTGAGGCCCAGAGTGGCTAAGGAACTTGCCCCAGGTCACACAGTTATTCAAAGCTAGAGACAGGGCTTCCCTGGTGGTCCACTGGGTAAAGAGTCCGCCTTGCAGTGCAAGGGGCACTGGTTTGATCCCTGGCCCGGGAAGATCCCATGTGCTACAGAGTGGCTGGACTGGTGTGTCCAGTTACGGGCCAGCACTCTGGAGCACATGCACTCAGAGCCAGTGCTCTGCAGCGAGAGACGCCATTGCAATGGGAGGCCCACACAGGCCAAAGAATAAAGATGGATGAAAATAAATATCTATTAAAAAAAGACAATAAAAGAGGCCAAAATTAAAAAAAAAAAAAAAAAAAAAGCTAGAGACAGGGATCAGACCTGAGGGTGTCCCATCCCACAGTCAGAGCAAATCATTTTGGACCATCTCTCTCTCTGGTCTCTGGAATCTCCTTCAGACTGCTTCCTGCCAGAGACTTCTATTAAGTGGACCAGACAGTCTTTACAAAGACTTTGTAAACATTCTGAACTGAACAAAACAGTTATGTGAATGTTTAACCTGTAACACAGCATTCCCTGACAGGTTGGCTCACATCTCAACTTAAGTGTTAACACACTTGGAGAGAGAAGCGTGAGGACGCAAATATGGGGTTATTTTTGCTTTCCATGAGTACAACGTATGAAACAAGAGAACCTGTGAGAAACACTTCAGTGTCTCAGAGAACTTGGCTTTGCTGAGTTAGAAAGACCTCGGCCAGAGGGATTTAGCTGAGCTCAGATCTAGGAAGGATCCTCAGGGCTCAGAACCATCCTAAACGTTGGGTAGATCTAAAAGGAGGTCCCAAGGCCCTTTGTTTCTTCTCTTTAGGATGCATGTTGTATACAAACCCTTTCCTGATTATTGGCATCTCAGAAGCGAGAAGCCACAGCTTTTGACCATGCAGTTTGCCCATCAGAGTGGGCAAAGTGTGGCACATGGCAGACATGTTCTTGGCAGGTCACGGAGTCTTGAGCTGTACCCTCTCTTCCTGGCACCAAGATCACATACATTGTCACCTCCAAACATCTCTCCAGTTTTCACCCCCATCATCTCCCCAGCTCAAGCGCTGTATGGCTCCAACTTCCTATCTGGTCTCTCTGACCTCTTGTTGTCTGCTCCACACCCTCCTCCACACCACTGCTGGGGTGGTCTTCTCAAAATGCACAACAGGAGCTGCCACATCTCTGTCACCTGGAGACAATGAAAGGTAAAGGATGTTTTGGAGGAGCAATGCTAATCTCGCCTCCAGCTCCCAACCACGTTCTTGCAGCCCAGTTGGATCCCTCAGAAGCAGGTCACAGAGCACCATGACTCTTGGGTTCTCCCGGGACGGAGGTTTAGGTTTACACTAGCACTGTTGCTTGTGATGCCGCTCGTGAAGCCACCTGGGGATCAGGTTCCTTATCTTGGAATGATAAGATGGAAGAGTCCATCACCTAAAGAGTTTCCCTGGTCAGTTTCAGCAGGTCCGCTGGCCCATTGGTCCCTTCGTGGCTGTATTTGCCTCCTCCTCTTCCGTCATGGAAAGTTGCCCTCTGCTGATGACTAAAGAGTGAAAGGAAAGGACGGCCAATCCCCTTATTCAGATTTTTTTTTTCTTAAACTTTCAAGCTCAAATGATGCATGTTCCCTCCACAGAGCCCTGGGTGGGGGAGGGGCAGCAGGCATAGCACCCTTCGCCCCCCACAATACCACACAGCCACCTCCTTTGTGCCCTGGCAGGGTCCCCTCTGGCACCCCTCCGTCAGCAGGGAGCACCTCTATAACCTCTTCCCATGCCCCACCCACCCTTTCCTCCTTTCAGCCCTCTGGCCCTCTCCCCTCTCTGCCTCCTACCTCCTGGGGGTCAGAGCTTTGCACCAGGGTCGTCCACCATTATTGGTTCTGTCCAGTGGAGGAAAGCGGAAGCTCTGGGCCCTGAAGAGGACGAGGGGACAAAAAGGCTATCATTATGGCTGGGTGAGAAACACAAAAACCAGCTGCCCTCTCGCATTGCAAAGTTGAATCTCCTGACGGCTTCTCTTTAGTACCTTATCATGCCAAAACTGTCTGTCTACCGCCTAGTCTCAAGTTACAGAAAATATTTTCTTCTCTTTTTTTTTAAGGAGGAGAGAGGATAGGTTAGTTGTGGGGAAAATGAAATTTGAAAAATCTTTGGTATAAAAAGTGTCATAGAGTTTAAAACTATAAGAATCTCAAGTTCCACACAGAAACACTTGCTTTCATAGTTCAAGTGTTACTTCAATTAGTAAATATTCAGTTTCTAGTTCTGGGTATTTCTGTCACCTGGAGACAATGAAAGGTAAAGGATGTTTTGGAGGAGCAATGCTAATCTCGCCTCCAGCTCCCAACCACGTTCTTGCAGCCCAGTTGGATCCCTCAGAAGCAGGTCACAGAGCACCATGACTCTTGGGTTCTCCCGGGACGGAGGTTTAGGTTTACACTAGCACTGTTGCTTGTGATGCCGCTCGTGAAGCCACCTGGGGATCAGGTTCCTTATCTTGGAATGATAAGATGGAAGAGTCCATCACCTAAAGAGTTTCCCTGGTCAGTTTCAGCAGGTCCGCTGGCCCATTGGTCCCTTCGTGGCTGTATTTGCCTCCTCCTCTTCCGTCATGGAAAGTTGCCCTCTGCTGATGACTAAAGAGTGAAAGGAAAGGACGGCCAATCCCCTTATTCAGATTTTTTTTTTCTTAAACTTTCAAGCTCAAATGATGCATGTTCCCTCCACAGAGCCCTGGGTGGGGGAGGGGCAGCAGGCATAGCACCCTTCGCCCCCCACAATACCACACAGCCACCTCCTTTGTGCCCTGGCAGGGTCCCCTCTGGCACCCCTCCGTCAGCAGGGAGCACCTCTATAACCTCTTCCCATGCCCCACCCACCCTTTCCTCCTTTCAGCCCTCTGGCCCTCTCCCCTCTCTGCCTCCTACCTCCTGGGGGTCAGAGCTTTGCACCAGGGTCGTCCACCATTATTGGTTCTGTCCAGTGGAGGAAAGCGGAAGCTCTGGGCCCTGAAGAGGACGAGGGGACAAAAAGGCTATCATTATGGCTGGGTGAGAAACACAAAAACCAGCTGCCCTCTCGCATTGCAAAGTTGAATCTCCTGACGGCTTCTCTTTAGTACCTTATCATGCCAAAACTGTCTGTCTACCGCCTAGTCTCAAGTTACAGAAAATATTTTCTTCTCTTTTTTTTTAAGGAGGAGAGAGGATAGGTTAGTTGTGGGGAAAAATGAAATTTGAAAAAATCTTTGGTATAAAAAGTGTCATAGAGTTTAAAACTCTATAAGAATCTCAAGTTCCACACAGAAACACTTGCTTTCATAGTTCAAGTGTTACTTCAATTAGTAAATATTCAGTTTCTAGTTCTGGGTATTTGCTTGGCAACATTCCCATTGTCATCGGGGGCTCTGGTTTTTTAACCTCATTATTCTTGGTGTGTGGATTTTTCTTGGCCTGCAGAATATTTATAAGTCTTGGATGGCCACAGTGGATGATCATTTTCACAGCTTTTCTTTTTCATGAAAAGGAAGAATAATTCTCTTGAGTAAAAAGTCCTATTTAGCTGTTGCATCAAAGCATAGCAATTAAAATACCAACTCTCTCCAAGATAAGAAGCATAAAAAGCAACTCATACTGTTTGAGTAGAAGAGTGCTAATGGAAATGTTACGACTAGGTCAGCATAGGCTATTATGTTAAATGCAGGTTCCAGAAACTTAAGCCTCCCACCAGCGACCCTACCTGCTTGAGACACCAACCACTTAACTGAAGGTAAATTCTATTTGAGAAGTCATTTATCACAAGCCATTTGGGGCTTCCCTTGCAACTCAGCTGGTAAAGAATCCATATGCAATGCAGGAGACTCCAGTTCAATTCCTGGGCTGGGAAGATTCCCTGGAGAAGGGAAAGGCTACCCGCTCCAGTATTCTTGCCTGACTCGAGAATTCCGTGGCTCCTCCATGGGTCACAAAGAGTCAGACGTGACTGACCAACTTTCACTTTCAGTTATAACAAGAGCTCAGATTTTCTAGACTTTCTACAGTTTATGAAGCACTTTGATGCACACTATCTCATTCAAACGTCAGGCAGATTTGTGGATGGAGGTGTCCATCCACAAACACTGTAGTAGGGACAGTTAGTCGACTCCTTCATGGAGGTGTACTTCTTGTCCATCCATGAACACTGAGGCTCAGTGTCATTCCAGGAACCCCAAGTCTGGGCCTCTTCCTGTGTGTCATGGCCACTCTAAAGGGACCAACACCTCCAGATCCAAAGGCAGAGTGGGTGGCTTAAAATGAGAGTTCAGGAAAACTGTGCATGCGTGAAAATATTTTCTTCTCTTTTTTTTAAGGAGGAGAGGATAGGTTAGTTGTGGGGAAAAATGAAATTTGAAAAAATCTTTGGTATAAAAAGTGTCATAGAGTTTAAAACTATAAGAATCTCAAGTTCCACACAGAAACACTTGCTTTCATAGTTCAAGTGTTACTTCAATTAGTAAATATTCAGTTTCTAGTTCTGGGTATTTTCTTGGCAACATTCCCATTGTCATCGGGGGCTCTGGTTTTTTAACATCATTATTCTTGGTGTGTGGATTTTTCTTGGCCTGCAGAATATTTATAAGTCTTGGATGGCCACAGTGGATGATCATTTTCACAGCTTTTCTTTTTCATGAAAAGGAAAAATAATTCTCTTGAGTAAAAAGTCCTATTTAGCTGTTGCATCAAAGCATAGCAATTAAAATACCAACTCTCCAAGATAAGAAGCATAAAAAGCAACTCATACTGTTTGAGTAGCAGAGTGCTAATGGAAATGTTACCACTAGGTCAGCATAGGCTATTATGTTAAATGCAGGTTCCAGAAACTTAAGCCTCCCACCAGCGACCCTACCTGCTTGAGACACCAACCACTTAACTGAAGGTAAATTCTATTTGAGAAGTCATTTATCACAAGCCATTTGGGGCTTCCCTTGCAACTCAGCTGGTAAAGAATCCATATGCAATGCAGGAGACTCCAGTTCAATTCCTGGGCTGGGAAGATTCCCTGGAGAAGGGAAAGGCTACCCGCTCCAGTATTCTTGCCTGACTCGAGAATTCCGTGGCTCCTCCATGGGTCACAAAGAGTCAGACGTGACTGACCAACTTTCACTTTCAGTTATAACAAGAGCTCAGATTTTCTAGACTTTCTACAGTTTATGAAGCACTTTGATGCACACTATCTCATTCAAACGTCAGGCAGATTTGTGGATGGAGGTGTCCATCCACAAACACTGTAGTAGGGACAGTTAGTCGACTCCTTCATGGAGGTGTACTTCTTGTCCATCCATGAACACTGAGGCTCAGTGTCATTCCAGGAACCCCAAGTCTGGGCCTCTTCCTGTGTGTCATGGCCACTCTAAAGGGACCAACACCTCCAGATCCAAAGGCAGAGTGGGTGGCTTAAAATGAGAGTTCAGGAAAACTGTGCATGCGTGCATACATCCATACACATCTCTTCTTCTTTCTGTGTGTATGTGCAACTATTTGTTAAGTGGATGAACAACTGAAAAAGGGCTTCTCAGAATAGAAGGAAGATTCCAGAGAGATGGACGCCACTGAAAAGACACAGAATGCACCCAGCATACAGGTGCCAAGGCAAAAAAGATGTGCTCCAGGGGGCACCAAAGCTTTGCTGGACATTCAAAGAAATTAAAAGAAGGGAAGCCAGGAATATGGAAAGGGGGCCAAATTTCAGAAATGAAAAAAAGAGATATCAGAGACCTGTAGGCCTCAGATAAGGAGTCCTGGAGCAGAAAATTGAACGCATGTTCATGGAGACTTAGAAAGCTTAATTTTTGAATGCATAAGACCCGGGGTGGGGCGGGAGGGGTGGGCGGGGTTGGGGAAGTTTGCAGGCCTCTGTGAAGGAGGGCCATGGATGCCCGCAAAACCTCTTGGGATGATCTGGGAAGGCTTGAAAATATGGATGCTGGGCCCCCCTCCTCCCAATCTCTCCCCCAGATTGGGCAGGGTTGGTCTGGAGCGTGGCTATGGGGCCTCGGGGTCTTCAACCACCATCCTCCCCTCCCCCTCCCCCTGGCAATCCTGGTACACGCCTACTTGGAGGTGGTCCAGTTCACTCCCCTCTTTCTCAAGAAGGACACTGAGGTTGGTGGGGAAAGAGCCGGGATCACCAGCAGACTCTCAGTAGGGCTCAGACTGGGACCAAGTCCAACGCTGGCTGTCTGCACCCTCCAGCCCACAACCCGGGCCCTGACTCCTGCTCAAGGGGTCAGTGACCCGCTCCAAGCTCACAGGCTTTCCTTCCGGCTCCTCCTCTCGCCTGCCCACAGGTCAGCATCACGGTGATCGAGGCTCGGCAGCTGGTGGGCTTGAACATGGACCCCGTGGTGTGCGTGGAGGTGGGCGAGGACAAGAAGTACACCTCCATGAAGGAGTCCACGAACTGTCCCTACTACAATGAGGTCAGTGCCCGGGCCTGCGGGGGGCAGGGGCCGCCGAACTTCACGGGGCCTTCACAGGGGCCCCGGTTGAGGCCAGGGCCTGACTGAAGTCTCCTAAGGGATCACACGGAGACCCTGTTCTCACAGCCACTGGCCTCACCGCTCTTCAGGACCCCCTCAGCCCTGTGTGACAACCTTCCCAGGAGGCAGGAAATTCAGGCTGGACATCTCTGACCTTACGTCAGGACACATCCCTGACTGGAGAAGCCTCCAGCCTAGATAAGGTCTATTTTTCCCTATGGATACGGAGACAGGGCCCCCACAACTGTCCATGGCAGTGCTCGTTCTGGCTAACTGGAAAGCTCGCCTTGCACCAGGCTCACACAGCTCACGTTTCATTCAAATGGCTTCCTCCTTCCCGAGGAAACAGAGCTGATCTCCCCAGAAAACTCCTACTCACCCAGCAGGGCCCAGTGCACATGTCCTTCCCTGTACTCTCGAGGTCAGAGGTCAGGACACTCTCTCTCTCCCATAGTAACATCCCTGAGTTGCAGCTGGTCCTGCATACCCAACCCAGGAGGCTCCCGGTCAGTGTTGCTGTAGCCGAGCCCAGGGCCTGCCATGTGCCTGGAGGGCTTTGGTAACACTTTGCTGAATGGATAAGTATCCAAAAGATGAAACAGACATCGCTGGGCCTCTGCTCTGCACCAGGGTCATACCTAGAAATGGGGAGCTGAAGCAGGACATCTCCTAGTTTCAGCCTAGAAACCATCTTTCAAGCTCTGTATTTAAACCTGGGCCTTCCCAGGCGGTGCAGTGATAACGAGTCAGCCTTCCAACGCAGGAGCCGTGGACTGAATCCCTGGTTCAAAAAGATTCCCCGGAGAAGGAAATATCAACCCATGCCAGTACTCTTGCCTGGGTAGTCCCATGGACAGAGGAACCTGGCCGACCACAGTCCACGGGTCACAAAAGAGTCAGATGTGACGTAGCAAGTAAACAAGTGTTAATAAGCAAGTGTTAGTTGCAGCACACGGGATCTTTAGTTGCGGTGTGTGGGATCTTCTTCCCTGACCAGTGATCAGACCCTGGCCTCCTGCACTGGGAGCATGGAGTCTTAGGCCTGCCGACCACCAGGGAAGTCCCTGGACCCAGGCCATCTAATTTAGATTCACAGTCTCCTAAGGGATCACAGGGAGACCCTGTTCTCACAGCCACTGGCCTCACTGCTCTTCAGGACCCCCTCAGCCCTGTGTGACAACCTTCCCAGGAGGCAGGAAATTCAGGCTGGACATCTCTGACCTTATGTCAGGACACATCCCTGACTGGAGAAGCCTCCAGCCTAGATAAGGTCTATTTTTCCCTATGGATATAGAGACAGGGCTCCCACAACTGTCCATGGCAGTGCTCGTTCTGGCTAACTGGAAAGCTCGCCTTGCACCAGGCCCACACAGCTCACGTTTCATTCAAATGGCTTCCTCCTTCCCGAGGAAACAGAGCTGATCTCCCCAGAAAACTCCTACTCACCCAGCAGGGCCCAGTGCACATGTCCTTCCCTGTACTCTCTAGGTCAGAGGTCAGGACACTCTCTCTCTCCCATAGTAACATCCCTGAGTTGCAGCTGGTCCTGCATACCCAACCCAGGAGGCTCCCGGTCAGTGTTGCTGTAGCCGAGCCCAGGGCCTGCCATGTGCCTGGAGGGCTTTGGTAACACTTTGCTGAATGGATAAGTATCCAAAAGATGAAACAGACATCGCTGGGCCTCTGCTCTGCACCAGGGTCATACCTAGAAATGGGGGAGCTGAAGCAGGACATCTCCTAGTTTCAGCCTAGAAACCATCTTTCAAGCTCTGTATTTAAACCTGGGCCTTCCCAGGCGGTGCAGTGATAACGAGTCAGCCTTCCAACGCAGGAGCCGTGGACTGAATCCCTGGTTCAAAAAGATTCCCCGGAGAAGGAAATATCAACCCATGCCAGTACTCTTGCCTGGGTAGTCCCATGGACAGAGGAACCTGGCCGACCACAGTCCACGGGTCACAAAAGAGTCAGATGTGACGTAGCAAGTAAACAAGTGTTAATAAGCAAGTGTTAGTTGCAGCACACGGGATCTTTAGTTGCGGTGTGTGGGATCTAGTTCCCTGACCAGTGATCAGACCCTGGCCTCCTGCACTGGGAGCATGGAGTCTTAGGCCTGCCGACCACCAGGGAAGTCCCTGGACCCAGGCCATCTAATTTAGATTCACAGTCTAAATGCCTCCCAGCAACCCTGTGAATGCTGCCCCTGAGCAGTTCCACTTGGCGGCCCCGGTTCGTTACCCCCACATCACAGAGGCATAAACTGAGGTTCAGGAAAGGACGTGATTGGTCCAACGGTGAGCTCAGTCTTTCTGGCTGTAAAGCTGTCCTTTACCCACAATGATCTAGTGTGAACCCCAGAAGCCAGAATAGATTCTCCTCGTTTACTCCAAGCACTTCAACGTTTCTTCCATCTCCCTGCCGACATGTACACCAAAGCAGCTGGCCTTCTGCTCACTGCCGGCACCCTCGTCCCCAGTGCCTGCACCCCAGGGCCCAGAGAAATGGGCAGGCACAGCCCCCAGCTGGAGAGGACTGACCACACCCACAGCATTTGTGTTGACAGCAGATAAAGTTCATCAGCTCTAAGTGCTAGGGCTCAGCTCATTTTACATTTAAACACCTCCAAGCTTGGGGCGCCTCTTCTAGGTGGCCTTGTGGTTTAATAGGGAGGTCTGTGGGACCCACACAACGACAGTGTTTCATATAGTAGTTTCTATATATCTCATCATAATGAGACTCTAAGGCGGGGTTGTCATTACACCTATCTGACAGCTCAGGAAGCTGAGGCTCAGGAGATGTGTTGCTCAGGGCCGCATGGCTCCCAGCTGCCCCTGGGAGCTGTGGCCGGGGGGACCGGTGGCTGCCCCTCCTGCTGATCTGAACTTCGGGGCTTGGTGGGGCTGGCCTGGTGCAGACAGGCAACGACACGAGGGAGGGTCTGGCACTGAGCCTCTGCCCGCCGGGTGACAGCGGGTCTGGTCCCTTCCAGTACTTCGTCTTTGACTTCCACGTCTCTCCTGATGTCATGTTTGACAAGATCATCAAGATCTCGGTGAGTGGGGAACAGTTCCTGGATGGTGAGGCTTTTAGCTCAAACTGCACCTTTGTGCCACCTTGAAAAGGGAGCCCTCTCTGGGCAGGCCAGTCACACGCAGACCCCTGCCAGGGCACTGGCTGGATCTAAGCCCCGCTCACCCCATCCACCAGATCCTTCCGTGCAGTAGACAAGTTCCTCACCCACGCCTGGCAGCCAGCAAAAGGTTGGCGAGGCAGGAGAGGCTGATACTAAGCTCAGAGAGATACCCCTCCCCTGCCAGACACCCTCCTGCTTGACCTGAAGCTTAAACATCCCCAGAAAGAGGGAGGTGGCCCCCCCATCAGCCAGCCTTTCCCTACCCCACGGAGAGCCTCAGCCCCAGCCCACCTGACGCGGCTTGTGGCTCTGCCTGGAAGGTGATCCACTCCAAGAACCTGCTGCGCAGCGGCACCCTGGTGGGCTCCTTCAAGATGGACGTGGGAACCGTGTACGCCCAGCCAGGTGAGTGGCTGCGCGGTCGGGCCCGCCCTGGTGGACACGGCTCCCGGCGCACGGGGCGCACACACGGCCCCAAGCGCCTCGCACAGAAGCCAGTGGGGAAGAGCCTTGCTGGGGACAGGTCAGCACTGTAGTGTAAGCCGAAAGAGGAGGGAGGGGAGGAGAAAAGTTCTGAGTCCTGGAGACTCCAGCACCCACACAAAATCAGAGGACGACGCGCCGTTTGGATGGGTTGTGCTTGCACACAGGCCACCCGAAGGGACAGACCCGTCCTAGACGGGCCTCCTGCCCTGCCATCAGGCCTTTGCTCCGCTCCGTCTTGTGTCCTAGGAGCCTTGGGTGACCCTACTTGTGGGGACTAGTCTTTAGGAGGCTCTCAGTCTGCCATGGGAGACAGACAATAAGTACACAGTGGCCATGACGGTGAGATGGGAGATGTCCATATGGCCAAGGTCCAGGATCAAAGAGAAGTCAGGGAAGGCTGCATGGAAGAGGAGGCACACCAACGAGGGAGGGTCTGGCACTGAGCCTCTGCCCGCCGGGTGACAGCGGTCTGGTCCTTCCAGTACTGCCTTTGACTTCCACGTCTCTCCTGATGTCATGTTTGACAAGATCATCAAGATCTCGGTGAGTGGGGAACAGTTCCTGGATGGTGAGGTTTTTAGCTCAAACTGCACCTTTGTGCCACCTTGAAAAGGGAGCCCTCTCTGGGCAGGCCAGTCACACGCAGACCCCTGCCAGGGCACTGGCTGGATCTAAGCCCCGCTCACCCCATCCACCAGATCCTTCCGTGCAGTAGACAAGTTCCTCACCCACGCCTGGCAGCCAGCAAAAGGTTGGCGAGGCAGGAGAGGCTGATACTAAGCTCAGAGAGATACCCCTCCCCTGCCAGACACCCTCCTGCTTGACCTGAAGCTTAAACATCCCCAGAAAGAGGGAGGTGGCCCCCCCATCAGCCAGCCTTTCCCTACCCCACGGAGAGCCTCAGCCCCAGCCCACCTGACGCGGCTTGTGGCTCTGCCTGGAAGGTGATCCACTCCAAGAACCTGCTGCGCAGCGGCACCCTGGTGGGCTCCTTCAAGATGGACGTGGGAACCGTGTACGCCCAGCCAGGTGAGTGGCTGCGCGGTCGGGCCCGCCCTGGTGGACACGGCTCCCGGCGCACGGGGCGCACACACGGCCCCAAGCGCCTCGCACAGAAGCCAGTGGGGAAGAGCCTTGCTGGGGACAGGTCAGCACTGTAGTGTAAGCCGAAAGAGGAGGGAGGGGAGGAGAAAAGTTCTGAGTCCTGGAGACTCCAGCACCCACACAAAATCAGAGGACGACGCGCCGTTTGGATGGGTTGTGCTTGCACACAGGCCACCCGAAGGGACAGACCCGTCCTAGACGGGCCTCCTGCCCTGCCATCAGGCCTTTGCTCCGCTCCGTCTTGTGTCCTAGGAGCCTTGGGTGACCCTACTTGTGGGGACTAGTCTTTAGGAGGCTCTCAGTCTGCCATGGGAGACAGACAATAAGTACACAGTGGCCATGACGGTGAGATGGGAGATGTCCATATGGCCAAGGTCCAGGATCAAAGAGAAGTCAGGGAAGGCTGCATGGAAAAGGAGGCACACCAACAAAAGGACTAGACGTTTGCATAGGGAACCAGAGGGTTGGGCAGGGGACAGAAGGGATGGGGCTTTTCAAGCTCAAAGCACAGCAGCTACACAGGCACGGGGGTGTGAGATAGCAACACGAATTATTCAGAGGCAGCAGCATCGTCTGGCAGGAGCCCAGGGGCTGGGTAGGATGAACACGGGGGACTGGGGAGAGCTGTTTCAGGAGGCCCCACGGGGGATGCTAAGGTCTGTGGTCTTTCCCCCCAAGCGCTGGGAAGCCTCAGGTGGGTTTGAAATGGGGAGTGAGACAGGGAGGGCCTCTTCGAGGGCTCCGTCTGGCCGCTGTGTGAAGGGTGGGGGCAGGAGGGCTGCTGGCCAAGAAGCCAGTCGGGAGAGTCCTCCGTCTGAAGCCACAGCACACGCCTGGGCGCAGGGCCAGGGCTGAGTGCTGGGCCTCGGCCTCCCTTGCTCGGGGGCCTCTGTCTCCCGAGCTCAGAGAGGGGCAGAGCTGTGGCCCGGGGGCCCCAGCACGGCCTGTCTTGCGCGTGGATGCAGCCCGGAGGAGGGCCAGCAGGGGTAGCCCCTCCTTGCCACCGCAGAGCACCAGTTCCACCACAAGTGGGCCATCCTGTCGGACCCCGATGACATCTCCGCGGGGCTGAAGGGCTACGTGAAGTGTGACGTCGCAGTGGTGGGCAAGGGGGACAACATCAAGACTCCCCACAAGGCCAACGAGACGGACGAGGATGACATTGAGGGGTGAGGCTCTACTCTCCCTGCCCCGGAGACTGGGTCCAGCCCTTCCCGGGGCACAGAGGGAGTCCCCAGGACTCGGTCCGGAGGGCTCAGCCTGCGTTTCCCCTACCTGCCTGCCCGGATGGCCCAGCTCTCCCTGGAAGGGCTGAGTGAGGCCAGGGCCAGCCTCGGCCTCTGGGAACTCTCCTCATGGGGCAGAAAGGACTGAGGCAGGAGGGCAGGGGCTCCCGGGGGACAGTCGAGAGTGACTGTCAGTTGACATGTAGCCTGCTGACTGTGACAAGCTCGGGGAAAAGGGGTGGGTCCCCAGAGTCGCTGGGCCTTGAGACAATAAGTACACAGTGGCCATGACGGTGAGATGGGAGATGTCCATATGGCCAAGGTCCAGGATCAAAGAGAAGTCAGGGAAGGCTGCATGGAAGAGGAGGCACACCAACAAAAGGACTAGACGTTTGCATAGGGAACCAGAGGGTTGGGCAGGGGACAGAAGGGATGGGGCTTTTCAAGCTCAAAGCACAGCAGCTACACAGGCACGGGGGTGTGAGATAGCAACACGAATTATTCAGAGGCAGCAGCATCGTCTGGCAGGAGCCCAGGGGCTGGGTAGGATGAACACGGGGGACTGGGGAGAGCTGTTTCAGGAGGCCCCACGGGGGATGCTAAGGTCTGTGGTCTTTCCCCCCAAGCGCTGGGAAGCCTCAGGTGGGTTTGAAATGGGGAGTGAGACAGGGAGGGCCTCTTCGAGGGCTCCGTCCTGGCCGCTGTGTGAAGGGTGGGGGCAGGAGGGCTGCTGGCCAAGAAGCCAGTCGGGAGAGTCCTCCGTCTGAAGCCACAGCACACGCCTGGGCGCAGGGCCAGGGCTGAGTGCTGGGCCTCGGCCTCCTTGCTCGGGGCCTCTGTCTCCCGAGCTCAGAGAGGGGCAGAGCTGTGGCCCGGGGGCCCCAGCACGGCCTGTCTTGCGCGTGGATGCAGCCCGGAGGAGGGCCAGCAGGGGTAGCCCCTCCTTGCCACCGCAGAGCACCAGTTCCACCACAAGTGGGCCATCCTGTCGGACCCCGATGACATCTCCGCGGGGCTGAAGGGCTACGTGAAGTGTGACGTCGCAGTGGTGGGCAAGGGGGACAACATCAAGACTCCCCACAAGGCCAACGAGACGGACGAGGATGACATTGAGGGGTGAGGCTCTACTCTCCCTGCCCCGGAGACTGGGTCCAGCCCTTCCCGGGGCACAGAGGGAGTCCCCAGGACTCGGTCCGGAGGGCTCAGCCTGCGTTTCCCCTACCTGCCTGCCCGGATGGCCCAGCTCTCCCTGGAAGGGCTGAGTGAGGCCAGGGCCAGCCTCGGCCTCTGGGAACTCTCCTCATGGGGCAGAAAGGACTGAGGCAGGAGGGCAGGGGCTCCCGGGGGACAGTCGAGAGTGACTGTCAGTTGACATGTAGCCTGCTGACTGTGACAAGCTCGGGGAAAAGGGGTGGGTCCCCAGAGTCGCTGGGCCTTGAGTCTGCACCCAGGAGAGCAGAGAGATCCTGTTTCCTGAACCAATTCCAGGCAGTTGCCAGGAGCTTTTGAGAAATATTCTGGGACTTGTCTGGATTCAGTGGGAAACAGTCCACCCCCTAGCAAATCACACTCTCCTCGAGCCAGGGAGGGAGAGAGGGGCCACTGGTGGCGTTTTTGTGTAGAAGACACAAGATGTGGCAACGAAGCTGAGAAACAGACTGGCCCCCCACGCTGCAGCTCACAAAGCACTCGTATGTGTTAATCAGTTTGAGCCTCGTCGTATCTTTGGGAGGCACATGCTATTCTTCTCATCTTAAAGGTGGAGAAGCTGAGGCTTAGAGAGATGGGGAGATTTGCCCAGGACCCACAAGAGAGCAGGCGCCCGAAACCCCATGTCTCTAGTTTTAGTACGGGCCTTCTCAGCCAGCCTTCCCTGTGGTCCCGGGCCCCAGGGGTCTGGACGTGCTGGGGCAGGAGTTGGAGGGGCCCAGCCTGGCCACCACAGCCTGAGCTGTTTGTACTGGCAGGAACTTGCTGCTCCCCGAGGGGGTGCCCCCTGAACGCCAGTGGGCCCGGTTCTACGTGAAGATTTACCGAGCAGAGGGGCTGCCCCGCATGAACACAAGTCTCATGGCCAACGTGAAGAAGGCTTTCATCGGTGAGAACAAGGATCTGGTCGACCCTATGTGCAAGTCTTCTTTGCCGGCCAGAAGGTATGGGGTGCAGGAGGTTGGGACTTGGGCGAGGTGCAGGGGACTGGGTGTGGGGTCCTGAGGATGCATGCCAACGAGACGGACGAGGATGACATTGAGGGTGAGGCTCTACTCTCCTGCCCGGAGACTGGGTCCAGCCCTTCCCGGGCACAGAGGGAGTCCCCAGGACTCGGTCCGGAGGGCTCAGCCTGCGTTTCCCTACCTGCCTGCCCGGATGGCCCAGCTCTCCTGGAAGGGCTGAGTGAGGCCAGGGCCAGCCTCGGCCTCTGGGGACTCTCCTCATGGGGCAGAAAGGACTGAGGCAGGAGGGCAGGGGCTCCCGGGGGACAGTCGAGAGTGACTGTCAGTTGACATGTAGCCTGCTGACTGTGACAAGCTCGGGGAAAAGGGGTGGGTCCCCAGAGTCGCTGGGCCTTGAGTCTGCACCCAGGAGAGCAGAGAGATCCTGTTTCCTGAACCAATTCCAGGCAGTTGCCAGGAGCTTTTGAGAAATATTCTGGGACTTGTCTGGATTCAGTGGGAAACAGTCCACCCCCTAGCAAATCACACTCTCCTCGAGCCAGGGAGGGAGAGAGGGGCCACTGGTGGCGTTTTTGTGTAGAAGACACAAGATGTGGCAACGAAGCTGAGAAACAGACTGGCCCCCCACGCTGCAGCTCACAAAGCACTCGTATGTGTTAATCAGTTTGAGCCTCGTCGTATCTTTGGGAGGCACATGCTATTCTTCTCATCTTAAAGGTGGAGAAGCTGAGGCTTAGAGAGATGGGGAGATTTGCCCAGGACCCACAAGAGAGCAGGCGCCCGAAACCCCATGTCTCTAGTTTTAGTACGGGCCTTCTCAGCCAGCCTTCCCTGTGGTCCCGGGCCCCAGGGGTCTGGACGTGCTGGGGCAGGAGTTGGAGGGGCCCAGCCTGGCCACCACAGCCTGAGCTGTTTGTACTGGCAGGAACTTGCTGCTCCCCGAGGGGGTGCCCCCTGAACGCCAGTGGGCCCGGTTCTACGTGAAGATTTACCGAGCAGAGGGGCTGCCCCGCATGAACACAAGTCTCATGGCCAACGTGAAGAAGGCTTTCATCGGTGAGAACAAGGATCTGGTCGACCCCTATGTGCAAGTCTTCTTTGCCGGCCAGAAGGTATGGGGGTGCAGGAGGTTGGGACTTGGGCGAGGTGCAGGGGACTGGGTGTGGGGTCCTGAGGATGCGCATGAGGCAGGATCAGAAGCCACGATTCTGGCCTTTGATCATCGTGGTGCATCACCTCTAGAAGTGAGGAGAGAGAGATGAGGGAGCTCCAGCTCAGGGCTAGGGGGTGAGGCCAGGCTGGGCCGTAGGGATCCCTCCCTGCCCCCAGGCTACCAAGCGCTGGAGGCAGGACACTGAGAGGGAGACGCGCCAGAGAGGCCAGGCTGGGGACGAGATAAGTACACACACACACACACACACACACCACATGCACATGCATAACACACACACAGACACATATGTGCACACTCGTGCAGGTACACAAACCCTGACCCTCCCTCCCTCCCACCAGGGCAAGACTTCAGTGCAGAAAAGCAGCTACGAGCCACTGTGGAATGAGCAGGTGGTCTTTACAGACCTGTTCCCCCCCCTCTGCAAGCGCATGAAGGTGCAGATCCGGGACTCGGACAAGGTCAACGACGTGGCCATCGGTACCCACTTCATTGACCTGCGCAAGATTTCCAATGATGGAGACAAAGGTCAGCAGCAGGAGCCTGGGGGTGGGATGGGGGGCTGAAGGGATGGAGCAAAGGAGACCCCTGACACACACACCACTACCACCGTCCCACACCTTGGTCTGAAAGTGGAGGGCGTCGCAGCGACCCCTGCCTCCGGGAAGGATGGAGGCTCACGGCTCAGGTCTGCACAGAGCAGCCTGGGCCTGCTAAGCCAGACTGCCTGGATTTGAACTCCAGCTCTGATAGTTAGAAGCTGCATGACCTTTGTCCCTGTTTTATCACCTGTAAAATGAAAATAATAATAAGTATATGTGTGTGTGAGTGTGTGTGCGCGAGCACTCAGTCACTCCGTAGCGTCTGACTCTTTGAGACCCCATGGACGGCAGCCCATCAGGCTCCTCTGCCCATGGCGTTTTCCAGGCAAGAATACTGGAGTGGTTGTCACTTCCTACTCAGGGGATCTTCCCGACCCAGGGATTGAACCTGCATCTCCTGTACTGGCGGGCAGGTTCTTTGCCCTGTGTGGTCGGGTGGCCCGTGTGTGTGCATGGCTGTCGTAGTGCCTATCTACAGACTGGAGCACTTTGCTGGCTCCCAGGGACACAGAGCGAAGGAGGAATCCATCCCGTCCTCATGACGCTCGCTGGGGATGAGGGAGTCGAGCGTGCTACCAAATGCTCACAACCTGAGACAGAAGGCACAGAGTGTATGGCTCCATTTGTATGAAAAGTCTAGAACAAGCAAATGCACAGAGACGAGAAGTAGATGAGCGGTTGCGGGAAGGTGGGAAGAGAAGGCAGCTGGGACTGAAAGCTACCAGGCTTCTTCCTAGAGGGATGGAAATGTCCTGGATGGTGGCACTGCATAGTGAATGCACTGAAAACCACTGAAATGCTCCATGGTGAATTGTATGATATGTGAAGCATATCTCAGCTTTCTAAATGCTGTAGATTTTACAAGCTGGGCAGAACAAAAACAGAACACATGAAGCAGAATGGGATCCATGCTCCACATGAGACGCAACATATCCTAATGGGAGAAAAATGCGGGGGGCTAGGAATTGGGGGAAGGAGCACTTCATGGAGGAAGAGTGTTTAACAGGTAAAGACAGAGAGGTGGGACCATTGGAGAGGAGAGGAGGGGTCTGCAGAAGGTGGATGAGACCCTGGTGGCACACGGGGCCGGACGGCCTCGCTGAGGAGCTGGGGAGGTGGGGCGTCCGTCCTTCAAGGGGGCCATGGGCGGCCCTGCCGTAGGCACTAGGGAGCAGGGAGTGTGACGGTTCCAGAGAAATGGATGTGTGTGTGTACGTGGAGCCCCACAGCCAGCTCAGGCTCCCGCAGAGAATAAACAGACACGCAGAAGTGCCCCGGAAGGGAGAGGGCCACCCCACAGCCGCGCCTACGAGCAGACACGGCTTGCCCTAGAGCCCCCATGAGCCCTGCAGCCCACAGGCCCTCTGCTGCCTCAGACATTTCCCTGAGCGAAGCATGCAGTCCTCAGCTCGGCCACCAGGAGCTGCAGGCCAGGAGCCCCCAAAACAGGTCTCTCCACCGGAGTGAACCCTTCGCCTCTGTGCCCGGCCTGCAGGCTTCCTGCCCACCCTGGGCCCCGCCTGGGTGAACATGTATGGCTCCACACGCAACTACACGCTGCTAGACGAGCACCAGGACCTGAACGAGGGCCTGGGGGAGGGCGTGTCCTTCCGCGCCCGCCTCATGCTGGGCCTGGCGGTGGAGATCCTGGACGCCTCCAACCCCGAGCTCACCAGTTCCACCGAGGTGCAGGTGGAGCAGGCCACGCCCATCTCAGAGGTGAGGCCCCGGGGACGGTGCTCTCCTCCAGAGGGCCCCCAACCCCACTCGGCACCCTTCGAGCCACGGCAGCCTGGGCCTGGGCTCGGCCAGTGTCCACCCTGCCTGTCCACCCAGACCCCAGGGTGAGGCCTCCCTCCCCAGGAAGCAGCAGGACCTCTGTCCTCTCCCACGGCCTCCGCCCGCGCTCTGCTCTGCTCCTTCCCCGGCCACGGTTGTCCTTGTGCTAGACAGAGCAGCCCTTCTTCCAGGGACAGCTGGAGGGCAAAGGAATTGGGCCTCGAGTGTCTGGCCTCCGAGCTCCACAGCTGGCCGGGACGCCCCCCACCACGAGCCCCACGGGCCTGTCTAGCAGAAGAGGCCTGGCCCCAGCCCCAGCGTGCCGTTCAGCTTTCGGGATGGTTTGACCCCTTCCCCGCAGAGCTGCACAGGGAAAATGGAAGAATTCTTTCTATTTGGAGCCTTCCTGGAGGCCTCGATGATAGATCGGAAGAATGGAGACAAGCCCGTCACCTTTGAGGTCACCATAGGTGAGAGCTGGACCCATACGGGGGTCTTCGAGCCTGGGGGCTGCCAACTGGTAGCTGTCAGGCCCTGCTGCACAGTCCCTTGGGGGAGGGTGACTTTGGCCGCTTGCCTTGAGTGTCCTTAGGCGCCCACACAGCACACAGTGACTCCACGTGAGCACACACACGCCCCCAGGGTGGACCTTCGGGCTCTGTGGGGCTGGCGCCGTGAGGAGGAAAGCGAGCCCCCCTGTGGAAGGGACTTGCGAGGAGGGTCCTGCAGGGGCCACGTCCTGGGCTGGACCTTGAGCTCAGCGGTCACCAGGACTCCCAGCAAGGACTTCGCTGGAGCACAGGACCTGGCCCTGTCTCTGACCAGCGTCCTGTCGTGCTGAGCTGGCACAGACCCCGGCGGAGGCCCCAGTCCCCAACTCTCCCTCTCCCCTCCCGCGGACCCCTGGAGTAGAGGGCAGGGCCGGGCCTGGTGGGCAAAGGACTCTGGGCCCTCAGGCATCCCCTTCTGCCTCCAGGCAACTACGGGAACGAAGTCGATGGTCTGTCCCGACCCCAGCGGCCTCGGCCTCGGAAGGAGCCCGGGGAAGAGGAGGAAGTCGATCTGATCCAGAACTTGAGTGATGATGAGACGGATGAGGGCGGGGACCTGGCCTCAGTCTCCTCCACCCACCCATGCGGCCCCAGATCACCGACCGGTGAGCCAGGCGGTCCGAGGCCCTGGGCAGCCCTGCCCGCTGCCACCTGCCATCTTCTGGTGGCCTGCCCCTCCCGCCTCCCGGCCGTTCCTGTCGGGCTGAGGCCCCTTTAGACAGAGCAGCCCTTCTTCCAGGGACAGCTGGAGGGCAAAGGAATTGGGCCTCGAGTGTCTGGCCTCCGAGCTCCACAGCTGGCCGGGACGCCCCCCACCACGAGCCCCACGGGCCTGTCTAGCAGAAGAGGCCTGGCCCCAGCCCCAGCGTGCCGTTCAGCTTTCGGGATGGTTTGACCCCTTCCCCGCAGAGCTGCACAGGGAAAATGGAAGAATTCTTTCTATTTGGAGCCTTCCTGGAGGCCTCGATGATAGATCGGAAGAATGGAGACAAGCCCGTCACCTTTGAGGTCACCATAGGTGAGAGCTGGACCCATACGGGGGTCTTCGAGCCTGGGGGCTGCCAACTGGTAGCTGTCAGGCCCTGCTGCACAGTCCCTTGGGGGAGGGTGACTTTGGCCGCTTGCCTTGAGTGTCCTTAGGCGCCCACACAGCACACAGTGACTCCACGTGAGCACACACACGCCCCCAGGGTGGACCTTCGGGCTCTGTGGGGCTGGCGCCGTGAGGAGGAAAGCGAGCCCCCCTGTGGAAGGGACTTGCGAGGAGGGTCCTGCAGGGGCCACGTCCTGGGCTGGACCTTGAGCTCAGCGGTCACCAGGACTCCCAGCAAGGACTTCGCTGGAGCACAGGACCTGGCCCTGTCTCTGACCAGCGTCCTGTCGTGCTGAGCTGGCACAGACCCCGGCGGAGGCCCCAGTCCCCAACTCTCCCTCTCCCCTCCCGCGGACCCCTGGAGTAGAGGGCAGGGCCGGGCCTGGTGGGCAAAGGACTCTGGGCCCTCAGGCATCCCCTTCTGCCTCCAGGCAACTACGGGAACGAAGTCGATGGTCTGTCCCGACCCCAGCGGCCTCGGCCTCGGAAGGAGCCCGGGGAAGAGGAGGAAGTCGATCTGATCCAGAACTTGAGTGATGATGAGACGGATGAGGGCGGGGACCTGGCCTCAGTCTCCTCCACCCCACCCATGCGGCCCCAGATCACCGACCGGTGAGCCAGGCGGGTCCGAGGGCCCTGGGCAGCCCTGCCCGCTGCCACCTGCCATCTTCTGGTGGCCTGCCCCCCTCCCGCCTCCCCGAGCGTCCAGTCTTCCACCTGCTCCCATTGGCTCCCACCCCAGGAACTACTTCCACCTGCCCTACCTGGAGCGCAAGCCCTGCATCTACATCAGGAGCTGGTGGCCGGACCAGCGCCGCCGCCTCTACAATGCCAACATCATGGACCACATCGCAGACAAGCTGGTCAGGGCCGGGCCCGGGGTCGGGCGGGATGGCGGAGGGGGCGTGCTGCTGAGGGCCTCGCCCAGCTGGACCCCTTCCCTCCACACGCAAGATGTGTCTGCCCAGCAGCTTACCGTGGGTCTGGGGAAGGGACTGCAGGAATGGCCCCAGAAGATCCCGTGTTCCTGTCCCCACCCCAGTTCCAGAAGCAGTTCGGGGCCTGCGGGCTGCTTGGAGTGGAGTCTGGGGATCCTGGCCCATACAGTCCTGGGTTCCTCTGGCTGGCCAACCCTCTGTCTCTGGCTTGCATTCCCCCTTCCCTCTGCCTCTGGTCCTCAGCTCTGCCCCTCGGGGTCCACCAGGACCAGAGACTCATGACCCAGAGACGGCTTCTTCCTTCAGGAACGAAAGAGTCACAAGCATGATGGCTTCTAGGTTCTGAAAACAGAACCTGGAAATTAGCGTTTCCTTACGATGGCAGAGCACTCCAGGGGAGGCGCTCACGGGAGGTCCTAGGGCGCTCACCGCTCGCCCTCCTGACGAATGAGGGAGACGTTGCAGGGGCTGTGGCTCACACTGCCGGTTCACAGGAAGAAGGCCTGAATGACGTGCAGGAGATGATCAAAACGGAGACGTCCTACCCTGAGCGTCGACTGCGGGGCGTCCTGGAGGAGCTGAGCTGTGGCTGCCAGTGAGCAGAGGGGTGGCCGGGGCGGGGCAGAGGGGTGGCCGGGGTGGGGCAGCGGCGGGCGGCTGGCAGGGCGAGAGGCGTCTGCAGGCCGGCGGGCTCTGCTAAGCCCTGCTCCCACCGCCCACCCCAGCCGCTTCCTGACCCTTGCGGACAAGGACCAGAGCCACGCGTCCCGCACCAGGCTGGACCGGGAGCGCCTCAAGTCCTGCATGCGCGAGCTGGTGAGGGCGCCGCTGAACCGCTCGGGGACAGAGGGAGGGTCTGGAGGTGAAAAGGGAGGACATCCATTTCTGGGGTCACAGCCCCCAGAGCCCGCCGTCGTGGGTCCTGACCCGAGCCCCACGTACACCCCCGACCCCGCAGGAGAGCATGGGGCAGCAGGCCAAGACCCTGCGGGCACAGGTGAAGCGGCACACGGTGCGGGACAAGCTCAGGCTCTGTCAGAACTTCCTGCAGAAGCTGCGCTTCCTGGCAGACGAGGTGGGCCCTGCACCTGAGCACGCGGCCAGGCTGGGGCGACCCGAGGCGGGAGGCGGGTGCAGAGGAGGGGTCGGGCGGGACCACCCCAGAGGGCCGTCCTGCATGGACAGCTGCTGGGGGGCAGGCGTGACCCAGCCTTTCATCCTGTCCCATGTTCTTCCCACACCTCTGGTGGGAGGAGAAGGAAGGTCCCCTCCCTCACTGGGCAACCCCCTCCCGCCCCACCCCAGCCCCAACACAGCATCCCCGATGTCTTCATCTGGATGATGAGCAACAACAAACGCGTCGCCTACGCCCGCGTGCCCTCCAAGGACCTGCTCTTCTCCGTCGTGGAGGAGGAGCTGGGCAAGGACTGCGCCAAGGTCAAGACGCTCTTCCTCAAGGTGCTGCCAGGGGTGTGGACCAGCGGGGGAGGGGCTGGGGGCTGGGCCGCTCTCAAAGGGTCGTCTTCCCCTCGGAGGGGGCAGCATCCACACCCCTGGATCAGGCAGGCCTGAGCTGATGGGGTGCTCAGAGAAGAGCTAAGGAGACTAGGAAGGGGGTCCTGCCCTGTCCACGCCCCTCTGCGCTGTGTTCCCCACCCCATAGCCCAGTGGGATGGCCACAGAGGGGCAGGGGCCCCCTGACCACCGCCTCCTCCGGCCCCCTGCCCCTCCCTCACCCCGAGGGCTCCGGCAGCTGACGTGTGCCCGCCCCCACCAGCTGCCAGGGAAGCGGGGCTTCGGCTCAGCTGGTTGGACGGTGCAGGCCAAGCTGGAGCTCTACCTGTGGCTGGGCCTCAGCAAGCAGCGCAAGGACTTCCTGTGCGGCCTGCCCTGCGGCTTCGAGGAGGTCAAGGCGGCACGGGGCCTGGGCCTGCACTCCCTCCCGCCCATCAGCCTGGTCTACACCAGTGAGTCAGGCCTCCCGTGGTCTGGGTGGCCCCAGCTCCCAGCCCCCACCCCGGGCAGGGTGTGCTGGCGGGTGGCCAGTTTCCCGAGGCTCCGCCTGCTCTCCCCACAGAGAAGCAGGCCTTCCAGCTCCGCGCCCACATGTACCAGGCTCGCAGCCTCTTTGCCGCCGACAGCACTGGCCTCTCGGACCCCTTTGCCCGTGTCTTCTTCATCAACCAGAGTCAGTGCACGGAGGTGAGGGCCCTGGGGAGGAGTGGGCGGCTCTGACTTGGAGAGCCCCCGGGGGCCTGTGAGCTTCCGGGACTGGGAGAAACAGACCAGCCGGTGCCTCGGATCCTGAGGGGGAAGCCTTGCGGACACTGCAGGCCGGGCCACACTGGCGAAGGCTTTCATCGTGGTTGCATTCAGCACAGGAGACGGGGAAGACACGGGCGGGAGGCGGGGGTCCCCGGGGGAGACGGTCAGGAGCAGACCTCATCGTGGCCTTCACGTAAAGTCTCCCAGGAGAGAACACGGCACGCCTGCGCCCAAGCCCCCTGGGAACCACAGTGACTGAGGGTGGCTTCTGCTTGGTATCTGCCCTCCCTCCTCCACCCCCACGTGTTACCCGTCTCCCCCGCCTCTACTGCAGGTGCTGAATGAGACCCTGTGCCCCACGTGGGACCAGATGCTGGTGTTCGACAACTTGGAGCTCTATGGTGAAGCTCACGAGTTGCGGGATGACCCCCCGATCATTGTCATAGAAATCTATGACCAGGACAGCATGGTACGGGTGGGCTCTGGCACCTGCATTGGCGGCTACCTCCCCAGCCCACCCCTAGAGTTCCTTGGCCAGGGTGCTCGCCGGGAAGCTGGGGGTCTGGGCTGCTGCCCAGCCGCTCCAGGAGATTCCAGGTGTCTCCTGCCTTGTGCCTGCAGCCTGACCCCTCCTGATGCTGTAGACCTCCGGGGCCTCAGAGAGGAGACAGGCTAGGGCATCCCCGCCTGCTGGCACAGACAGACCAAGGTCAGATCCAGTTGTGCCAGGAAGGCCAGCTGTCCCCAGGCTTCCCCCAACCTAGAGCCCCTGCCCACTGACCATCCACACCTACCATAGTCAGGAGCAGCTACGCAGCTCTCCAGTCTGCAGTGAGGGAGTGGAGGATTGGTGGGACTCCTCCAGAGCTGGGGAGCCCCTTACTACCAGCACCCTGAGAGAGCTCTGGACTAGAGCTAGGAGCCCCTGTTTCTAGTCCTGAGTCTTGTATCTGCCATTCACTGCCAGCGGGGCCTGGAGCTAGCCCGAGATTCAGTTTTCCCATCTGTAAAATGGGGTGATCCCACTTGCAGTTACATGGGGCTGTGGTGAGGACTGAAGGAGATCTTGGGTTTAAACATGCTTGATCAGTTCAGACACCAAGAGGCCGCTTTGACTGTCTGTCCCATCAGGGCAAGGCTGACTTCATGGGCCGGACCTTTGCCAAGCCGCTGGTGAAGATGGCCGACGAGACGTACTGCCCGCCCCGCTTCCCGCCCCAGCTCGAGTACTATCAGATCTACCGGGGCAACGCCACGGCCGGGGACCTGCTGGCCGCCTTCGAGCTGCTGCAGGTGGGGCTGCCGGAGAGAGTGGGCCGGGGCCACTCTCCTCCCCATCCTGCCGTGACGCCATTGGGACTGAACTGGGGGCGTGGCTCCCGGGCACCTGGGCTGTGCAGCCTTCTCTGTCTCCCCAGATCACGTGGCACGTAACTCATGGGGGAGAGCCCTCGCCCGGGGCTCCCCAGGATGTGACGCGATGTCTCCTCTTCCCCAGATTGGACCAGCAGGGAAGGCCGACCTGCCACCCATCAATGGCCCAATGGACATGGACCGAGGACCCATCATGCCTGTGCCTGTGGGCATCCGGCCTGTGCTGAGCAAGTACCGGGTAGAGGTGCGTGAGGGCCCCACCGGACCCGCCCTGGTCCGGCCCTGAACAGGCCCTGCTGCGTCCTGCTTCCTGGCACCCCTCACCCTCTCCCCATCAAAGGTGGTATGAGCCCATCACATTGGTGGCATCAAACTGCCTTGTGCCTGCAGCCTGACCCCTCCTGATGCTGTAGACCTCCGGGGCCTCAGAGAGGAGACAGGCTAGGGCATCCCCGCCTGCTGGCACAGACAGACCAAGGTCAGATCCAGTTGTGCCAGGAAGGCCAGCTGTCCCCAGGCTTCCCCCAACCTAGAGCCCCTGCCCACTGACCATCCACACCTACCATAGTCAGGAGCAGCTACGCAGCTCTCCAGTCTGCAGTGAGGGAGTGGAGGATTGGTGGGACTCCTCCAGAGCTGGGGAGCCCCTTACTACCAGCACCCTGAGAGAGCTCTGGACTAGAGCTAGGAGCCCCTGTTTCTAGTCCTGAGTCTTGTATCTGCCATTCACTGCCAGCGGGGCCTGGAGCTAGCCCGAGATTCAGTTTTCCCATCTGTAAAATGGGGTGATCCCACTTGCAGTTACATGGGGCTGTGGTGAGGACTGAAGGAGATCTTGGGTTTAAACATGCTTGATCAGTTCAGACACCAAGAGGCCGCTTTGACTGTCTGTCCCATCAGGGCAAGGCTGACTTCATGGGCCGGACCTTTGCCAAGCCGCTGGTGAAGATGGCCGACGAGACGTACTGCCCGCCCCGCTTCCCGCCCCAGCTCGAGTACTATCAGATCTACCGGGGCAACGCCACGGCCGGGGACCTGCTGGCCGCCTTCGAGCTGCTGCAGGTGGGGCTGCCGGAGAGAGGAGTGGGCCGGGGCCACTCTCCTCCCCATCCTGCCGTGACGCCATTGGGACTGAACTGGGGGCGTGGCTCCCGGGCACCTGGGCTGTGCAGCCTTCTCTGTCTCCCCAGATCACGTGGCACGTAACTCATGGGGGAGAGCCCTCGCCCGGGGCTCCCCAGGATGTGACGCGATGTCTCCTCTTCCCCAGATTGGACCAGCAGGGAAGGCCGACCTGCCACCCATCAATGGCCCAATGGACATGGACCGAGGACCCATCATGCCTGTGCCTGTGGGCATCCGGCCTGTGCTGAGCAAGTACCGGGTAGAGGTGCGTGAGGGCCCCACCGGACCCGCCCTGGTCCGGCCCTGAACAGGCCCTGCTGCGTCCTGCTTCCTGGCACCCCTCACCCTCTCCCCATCAAAGGTGGTATGAGCCCATCACATTGGTGGCATCAAACTCCAGGGGTCTTCAGCAGCCTCAGGCCACACCTCATTTTCCAGAAAAGGACACTGAAGGCCCAGGAAGGGAAGTGACTGGCCCAAGGTCACCCCCGGGAGCCAGCCGCAGACCCCGGCTCCCGCCCGTCCTGTGCCTGCCCTTTCTGCACTGACTCACGCTGTCGCGGACCTCGCCTGCTCTCCGTGCGCCCCCACGCCCACCCTCACCCCACAGCGCCTTCAGGACCCCTCCCAGCCCCGCCCCTCCTGAGGCACCGCCCACCCACCGCGGGCCCGTCCTCTCCCACGCAGGTGCTCTTCTGGGGCCTGCGGGACCTGAAGCGGGTGAACCTGGCCCAGGTGGACCGGCCGCGGGTGGACATCGAGTGCGCGGGGAAGGGGGTGCAGTCGTCCCTGATCCACAATTACAAGAAGAACCCCAACTTCAGCACCCTGGTCAAGTGGTTTGAAGTGGTGGGTTCCCACCCGGGCACGGGGGCCGAGCTGGGCCCAGCAGGTGCGGTCGGCCCGGCCAGCGCCCCCACCCTGCGTCTGAGCTCCGGCGCCCCGCCCCGCCCCGCCCCCAGGACCTCCCTGAGAACGAGCTGCTGCACCCGCCCTTGAACATCCGGGTGGTGGACTGCCGGGCCTTTGGCCGCTACACCCTGGTGGGCTCCCACGCCGTCAGCTCCCTGCGGCGCTTCGTCTACCGGCCGCCGGACCGCTCGGCCCCCAGCTGGAGCACCTCGGGTACGGCTGCTCCCGAGGCCCGGGGTGGGGGCTCCAGCGCGCACCCCAGCCCGTGCGGCTTCCTCCTGGGGCATCCCCAAGTGGGTGGGGGAGCCCAGGAGAGAGGGCTCTCCTTCAGGGCCAGGGACGGCTGTCCGGGGCAGCCCCAAACCAGCACCAGGAAGGCCAGGGCGAGGTGTGCTTAGAGGGCCTGAGGGCAGGTGGCCTCGCCCATCTGATCCCAGATGAGATGCAGCCAGCTCCCCACTCACCGCCCCGGCTCGGCCTCCCTGCTCTGACTGGCCACAGCTCCCTCTCCTCTCAGGCCCTCCTCCCTCTCCTGAGCGTCCATCTTTTCTCCCTCACCTGTCACGTCCCTCCCTCTCCCTCCCGAAAGCTCCAGAATCCGCTGGAGGCCTCTGGCCCTTCCAGCCACCCTGACTCTCACTGTCGCTCGTGCTCCTCCCTGTCTGTCTGTCTGTCTGTCGGTCCGTCTCTCTGTTCAGGCAGGCTCCTCCAGGGCCGCCGTGGGCTGTACCAGGGGGGCCCCTCCTCTCGCCCCGCAGGGGAGGTCGTGGTGAGCATGGAGCCGGAGGCGCCCGTCAAGAAGCTGGAGACCATGGTGAAGCTGGACGCGGTAAGGGGCCTGGGGACGTGCCCCCGCGGGCGACACTGTCCCAAAGCCCGGCCACCCGACCCGCCAGACCACACAGTCAGGCGCCCCTCCACCAGTGTGCGGTGGGTCAGGGCCAGCCCTGACCGTGTGTGCCCGCAGCTCTGCCCAGACTGTCCTGGACGGCACGACTCTCGATGCTGTGTGCACACACACACGCACACACACATGGTACGCATGTGAGAGACAGAGCAGTTACGTGTGGAGTGATAGCCGGCAATGATTTTCATTCCAACAAACACCACCATGGGCAAGGACTCCTGGCGCGAACACCAATGTTCTCTCCAAAGGGTCTCAGTTTTCCTTCCCAGCCTTTCACAAACACCCCCTCCCCCACCCCCGGCAAGGCCTGGTTGGGGCAGAAGTCCCAGGTGGAAGCAGTTTATTCCTCCTGACTTGGAACTGGGGTTGTCTGTCTGTCGAAAGGATCCCCATCACCTGGGTGTCCAGATGCGGACGTGGCGCCTGCAGGAGAGGACGGATAGAGGCCGGCTTAGCACAGGTCACACAGGCCGGGATGGGAGGCAGGCCTCCTCCCCTGCACTTTCTCCAGCAGGTGCTCCCCACAGCCTGCGGCGCTCCTGGCTTCTGAGATCTGAGCTGGGTCCCAGAGGATCCTTCCTTACCCCATCATCCTGGACTCCAAGGGAGAGTCCGGGCCAGCGGCTGAGTTCGTCCTGCGGCCCCATCTGATCCCAGATGAGATGCAGCCAGCTCCCCACTCACCGCCCCGGCTCGGCCTCCCTGCTCTGACTGGCCACAGCTCCCTCTCCTCTCAGGCCCTCCTCCCTCTCCTGAGCGTCCATCTTTTCTCCCTCACCTGTCACGTCCCTCCCTCTCCCTCCCGAAAGCTCCAGAATCCGCTGGAGGCCTCTGGCCCTTCCAGCCACCCTGACTCTCACTGTCGCTCGTGCTCCTCCCTGTCTGTCTGTCTGTCTGTCGGTCCGTCTCTCTGTTCAGGCAGGCTCCTCCAGGGCCGCCGTGGGCTGTACCAGGGGGGCCCCTCCTCTCGCCCCGCAGGGGAGGTCGTGGTGAGCATGGAGCCGGAGGCGCCCGTCAAGAAGCTGGAGACCATGGTGAAGCTGGACGCGGTAAGGGGCCTGGGGACGTGCCCCCGCGGGCGACACTGTCCCAAAGCCCGGCCACCCGACCCGCCAGACCACACAGTCAGGCGCCCCTCCACCAGTGTGCGGTGGGTCAGGGCCAGCCCTGACCGTGTGTGCCCGCAGCTCTGCCCAGACTGTCCTGGACGGCACGACTCTCGATGCTGTGTGCACACACACACGCACACACACATGGTACGCATGTGAGAGACAGAGCAGTTACGTGTGGAGTGATAGCCGGCAATGATTTTCATTCCAACAAACACCACCATGGGCAAGGACTCCTGGCGCGAACACCAATGTTCTCTCCAAAGGGTCTCAGTTTTCCTTCCCAGCCTTTCACAAACACCCCCTCCCCCACCCCCGGCAAGGCCTGGTTGGGGCAGAAGTCCCAGGTGGAAGCAGTTTATTCCTCCTGACTTGGAACTGGGGTTGTCTGTCTGTCGAAAGGATCCCCATCACCTGGGTGTCCAGATGCGGACGTGGCGCCTGCAGGAGAGGACGGATAGAGGCCGGCTTAGCACAGGTCACACAGGCCGGGATGGGAGGCAGGCCTCCTCCCCTGCACTTTCTCCAGCAGGTGCTCCCCACAGCCTGCGGCGTCTCCTGGCTTCTGAGATCTGAGCTGGGTCCCAGAGGATCCTTCCTTACCCCATCATCCTGGACTCCAGAGAGTCCGGGCCAGCGGCTGAGTTCGCATGGGGCGTGGACAGGCGGGCAGTGGAAGCTTGGCGCCTGGCCTGCAGGCCTGGGATCGCACCACCAGGGCTGTGAGGTTCCAGCTTGAGAGGCCGCGTCCCTCTTGGCTCTCAGCCTCCGAAGCTCCTCCCTGAGGAGCCTGTTCCTCCTGGGGGCAGAGATGGGGGAGCCTAGTTTCAGGCCATCAGTCAGCTAAGAGGACAACACAGACCTGAGCTTCCCCATTGTGCCCAGGGGCTCTGGTGGGACCTTTCCACCAGGGTCCCCTTCGGCTGTGTGATCGTGTGTCCACTTACTCATTAAGGCACGTGCCCCTCACCCAGCCAGCATTACTGAGCGCCAGCCTCCTGGCATGTCAGACTCTCCTCTTGACTCTGACTGCCCGTTGCAATCTTCTGGGAAGTTCACAACTCTCCAGGCGCCTGGTACCCCACGTGGGACTCCGTGGAGCTCTGCAACGGATGATTTTCAAAAGCCCCAGTAATTTTAATGTGAAGCCAGGTTGGCAAACCACCACCCTGGAAGGTGTGAGGAACCCTGTCCGAGGCAGACCTTCCACAGGCTCAGAACTGGCCTTGTGAGCACAGCGCTCACGACCCAGAGACTGTCCCTGCATGAGCCCCTCTGGCCGGATGGCTGCCTGCCACTTCCGGCCCCAGTGACTGTCTGTCCTTGTCTCCTTGGTTCCCCTCTGCAGACCTCTGATGCCGTCATCAAGGTGGATGTGGTGAGTGGGGGACTGCTGGGGGGCTCTGGGGAGAGAAGACTCCGTTACACAGGGTATCAGGTCAAGCGGAGCAGCATGGGGGACCAAGCCACCCCTCAGCCCCGACTCTCCACCCAGCACACCCTCCTAAGAGGCAGAGGGAGAGAGCTGCTTGGGCTGCGGGGCCCTGAGCACCAGTCCTGCCTTGGCCAAGGGCTCATGCCGGCAGGTCACGACCCTCTCTGGGCCGTGGCCTCCACTGCCGTAAGACAGGGCCCTGCCCCTTTCATCTCGGTGGCCTCACAGAGCCTCCTGGAGCCCAGGGCTTCCCGGGAGGCGGTGGTCAGAATGGACGGGGGACCCCAGATTGTTCAGAGCTCTGAGGATGGCCAGGGTGCAGGGATGTACACAGGACTCTGGAGCTGGCCAACCCTGCAGACTGACGAAGAGAAGGAGAGGAAGAAGAAGAAGAAGAAGGGCAGCTCGGACGAGCCAGAGGAGGAGGAGCCGGATGAAAGCATGCTGGACTGGTGGTCCAAGTACTTTGCCTCCATTGATACCATGAAGGAGGTGAGGCCTCCGTCCTGGGCAGGGGGCTGAGGAGGGGCTGGACTGGGAGAGGTGATGCCAACTCTACATCAGACCCTCCTCTCCAGCTTCTTTCCTGCCTCACGGTCTCCCCATTCCAGAGCTTGGGCCAGTGGGTCTCACAGCTTAGAAGCTCTAGCTCATCCTTGTCCAGTCTACCCTCCTGGGCTTAGTTTTCTCTAGTCCTCATTCATTTAGTCCACAAATATTCCTTAAGTACATATGATGAGTCAAACAACAACCTAGGTGCTACAAAAGATAAGATGCCTAACCTTCCCCGAGTATTTACTGAACATACAATACGTGTAAGTAGGTGAGTCAACACACTACTAACAAAGGGCATTTCCCCTAGTCAGGGGCAGACCTTCCACAGGCTCAGAACTGGCCTTGTGAGCACAGCGCTCACGACCCAGAGACTGTCCCTGCATGAGCCCCTCTGGCCGGATGGCTGCCTGCCACTTCCGGCCCCAGTGACTGTCTGTCCTTGTCTCCTTGGTTCCCCTCTGCAGACCTCTGATGCCGTCATCAAGGTGGATGTGGTGAGTGGGGGACTGCTGGGGGGCTCTGGGAGAGAAGACTCCGTTACACAGGGTATCAGGTCAAGCGGAGCAGCATGGGGGACCAAGCCACCCCTCAGCCCCGACTCTCCACCCAGCACACCCTCCTAAGAGGCAGAGGGAGAGAGCTGCTTGGGCTGCGGGGCCCTGAGCACCAGTCCTGCCTTGGCCAAGGGCTCATGCCGGCAGGTCACGACCCTGTCTGGGCCGTGGCCTCCACTGCCGTAAGACAGGGCCCTGCCCCTTTCATCTCGGTGGCCTCACAGAGCCTCCTGGAGCCCAGGGCTTCCCGGGAGGCGGTGGTCAGAATGGACGGGGGACCCCAGATTGTTCAGAGCTCTGAGGATGGCCAGGGTGCAGGGATGTACACAGGACTCTGGAGCTGGCCAACCCTGCAGACTGACGAAGAGAAGGAGAGGAAGAAGAAGAAGAAGAAGGGCAGCTCGGACGAGCCAGAGGAGGAGGAGCCGGATGAAAGCATGCTGGACTGGTGGTCCAAGTACTTTGCCTCCATTGATACCATGAAGGAGGTGAGGCCTCCGTCCTGGGCAGGGGGCTGAGGAGGGGCTGGACTGGGAGAGGTGATGCCAACTCTACATCAGACCCTCCTCTCCAGCTTCTTTCCTGCCTCACGGTCTCCCCATTCCAGAGCTTGGGCCAGTGGGTCTCACAGCTTAGAAGCTCTAGCTCATCCTTGTCCAGTCTACCCTCCTGGGCTTAGTTTTCTCTAGTCCTCATTCATTTAGTCCACAAATATTCCTTAAGTACATATGATGAGTCAAACAACAACCTAGGTGCTACAAAAGATAAGATGCCTAACCTTCCCTGAGTATTTACTGAACATACAATATACGCGTGTAAGTAGGTACAGTACAGTCTGATAACAAAGGCAGTTCTGTACCTGGGGGAAATCAGGGAAGGTCTCACAGAGGAGGTGACTTTTGAGGAAAAGGAGAAACATGCACTCAGAGGTCAAAGGGACCTCCGTGGTACTTGTACATCTTATAATTTTACATATAATACTATTTTATTTCCCTTCTCCTCACCTCATTTCTTGGCAGCAACTTCGACAACAAGAGTGTTCAGGAATTGACTTGGAGGAGAAGGAGGAGATGGACAACACCGAAGGTGAGCTCTGGAGCTCTGCCTCTCTTTCCTTGCCCCCCGGAGGGGTGGCGCCCTGCTTGTCACTCCAGCTGCCTCTCTTTCCCCTCCCGCGGGCCCTCACAGCTGCAGCAGACGACAGCAAATATCCTGGGCACCAGAGAGCAGGCGGAGGCCCTTATCTAGACTGGCTTTTATTCTGGCCAGCTGAGCCACCACAGTGATGGGCAGACATTTAGAGCCAGAGAACATCACAGCTGGCAGGGACCTCAGAGCTCACCCCATTCAGCGTCTTCCAGACCCTTTCCATGGAACGTAACGAATGGGTTTTCTGAAGGGAAAAGCGGGCGCTGCAGCCAAATGGGTTAAACAGGTCCCTCAATGCAGGACTTCTCAGTGCCTTTAATGTGCAGATGCTCTTCTAAATCTCTAAAAGGAGGAGAGGATAAAATATTTCCCCGGGCTTCCCTGGTGGTCCAATGGGTAAGGACACCGCCTTGCAGTGCAAGGGGCGCCGGTTCGATCCCTGGCCTGGGAAGATCCCACGTACCACGGAGCGGCTGGACTGATGTGTCCAATTACCGAGCCGGAGCTCTGAAGCACATGAGCCCAGAGCTGGTGCTCTGCGACAACAGAGGCCACCATGATAGGAGGCCCACACGGGCCAAAGAACAAAGATGGATGAAAAATAGACAAATGAAAGACTAATAGAAGCGGCCCACTCGCCCCCGCCTCCCTCCCCACCCCCCCCCCAAAATAAATAAATAAATGTTAAAAAAACCCACAAAACTCTCCTGTATTTTAAAGCATTTCAAGAGTATTTACTGAACATACAATATACGCGGGTAAGTAGGTACAGTACAGTCTGATAACAAAGGCAGTTCTGTACCTGGGGGAAATCAGGGAAGGTCTCACAGAGGAGGTGACTTTTGAGGAAAAGGAGAAACATGCACTCAGAGGTCAAAGGGACCTCCGTGGTACTTGTACATCTTATAATTTTACATATAATACTATTTTATTTCCCTTCTCCTCACCTCATTTCTTGGCAGCAACTTCGACAACAAGAGTGTTCAGGAATTGACTTGGAGGAGAAGGAGGAGATGGACAACACCGAAGGTGAGCTCTGGAGCTCTGCCTCTCTTTCCTTGCCCCGGAGGGTGGCGCCCTGCTTGTCACTCCAGCTGCCTCTCTTTCCCCTCCCGCGGGCCCTCACAGCTGCAGCAGACGACAGCAAATATCCTGGGCACCAGAGAGCAGGCGGAGGCCCTTATCTAGACTGGCTTTTATTCTGGCCAGCTGAGCCACCACAGTGATGGGCAGACATTTAGAGCCAGAGAACATCACAGCTGGCAGGGACCTCAGAGCTCACCCCATTCAGCGTCTTCCAGACCCTTTCCATGGAACGTAACGAATGGGTTTTCTGAAGGGAAAAGCGGGCGCTGCAGCCAAATGGGTTAAACAGGTCCCTCAATGCAGGACTTCTCAGTGCCTTTAATGTGCAGATGCTCTTCTAAATCTCTAAAAGGAGGAGAGGATAAAATATTTCCCCGGGCTTCCCTGGTGGTCCAATGGGTAAGGACACCGCCTTGCAGTGCAAGGGGCACCGGTTCGACCCCTGGCCTGGGAAGATCCCACGTACCACGGAGCGGCTGGACTGATGTGTCCAATTACCGAGCCGGAGCTCTGAAGCACATGAGCCCAGAGCTGGTGCTCTGCGACAACAGAGGCCACCATGATAGGAGGCCCACACGGGCCAAAGAACAAAGATGGATGAAAAATAGACAAATGAAAGACTAATAGAAGCGGCCCACTCGCCCCCGCCTCCCTCCCCACCCCACCCCACCCCCACCAAAATAAATAAATGTTAAAAAAAAAAATTTCCCCAACATATTATATCTCTCCTGTATTTTAAAGCATTTCAAGAGCACCTGCATCTAGTATTCCATTGAATGCTATTTGGGAAATGCTCATATAGAACAATCTGCCAGAGAGGACAGTGAGCTGGCCCCAGACCCAAGCACCTTTCACGCCTCTCTTTGTCAAAGGGCACGCAGCAGGTTTTGCACAGACCCAGCACACCGGTGCCCCGCACCCATGGGAGACAGGCATGCCAGGCAGCACGGTCTGCATTTTCATATAGTGAGCACACAGAGACCCGCCAAGTTAAACTGGCAAAGTAATGAGCTGGATCTGCAGCCCTGGCCTTCCTGCTCAGGTCATTTCTGCCTCCTTGTCTGTTTCTGGCCAGGCCTGAAGGGGCCCATGAAGGGCAAGGAGAAGGCGAGGGCTGCGAAGGAGGAGAAGAAGAGAAGAAACCAGAGCCTAGGCCCCAGCCAGGCGTCTGAGGCCCCAGAGAAGAGGAAACCCAAGATTGATGAGCTCAAGGTGAGGGCCTGGGAGCAGACCCAGCCAGGGTGTAGGGCCACGCCCAGGCCCAGATAGAGGCCTGATGGCCTCCCCACCCCCCGGCCTGGCTCAGGTGTACCCCAAGGAGCTGGAGTCGGAGTTCGACAACTTCGAGGACTGGCTGCACACATTCAACCTGCTCCGGGGCAAGACAGGGGACGACGAGGACGGCGGGACAGAGGAGGAACGCATCGTGGGGCGGTTCAAGGTCCGACGGGGGCGTGAGCAGGCCCGGCCCCTAGGACCCAGGCCCCGAGTCCTGAGCCCCCCCAGACCCCCTGCCCAACCCAAGCCCGAGGCTAACAACCAGCTAGAACTATCGGCTGCCCAGCTGGAAAACTATGAAAACACTTGCATGCTGAGTGGCAAGGACCGTGTGCCCCGAACCCACCCCCACGCCACCCCCGCAGACCGGCCCACCCCGGCCCCTCCCTCCAGAGCCTGTGGCTCTCCACGACTCCACAGCCGCAGGGCTAAGGCCCCCTGGCAGGATGCAGACCCTCAGTGCTCTGGGCTGTCTTGAATGCCACCCCTGCCTGGGCCCATGGGAGCCTGCACCCTGACCCATGCCTGCTGCACCCCAGGGCTCCCTCTGCGTGTACAAAGTGCCACTCCCAGAGGACGTATCCCGGGAAGCCGGCTACGACCCCACCTACGGCATGTTCCAGGGCATCCCCAGCAATGACCCCATCAACGTGCTGGTCCGGGTCTACGTGGTCCGGGTGAGCCCCCTCGCAGCCTCTCTCCCCAGGCGCCCGGTCCTCCTGCCCCGGGGGGCTGAAGCACCCGCAGACTGACAGCCCCCAACTGGGAGACACCAAGGAGGCCAGCTGGTCCAGGGCCATCCTTTACAGAGGAGGAAGCCAAGGCCCAGAGCGGGTCAGCAACTTGCCTGGGGTCCCACAGCAAGTCTCTGTCTGGTCCAGCGCTCCTGCCTGTCACCATCATGGGACCATCGGGGAGAGGGGCAGGGACACTGGAAGACGGGGTGCAGGGACCCTGCTCAGGAGCACTCCTCCCGTCCCAGGCCACGGACCTGCACCCGGCGGACATCAACGGTAAAGCCGACCCCTACATCGCCATCCGGCTAGGCAAGACTGACATCCGTGACAAGGAGAACTACATCTCCAAGCAGCTCAACCCCGTCTTTGGGAAGTAAGGCCTCCTGGTGCCCACCTCCACCCTGCCCAGACCCCCTCCCTCCCCACGCTATCCTACCCGGACCCTAAGCCCTCCCAACCCCGCCGCACCAGGTCCTTTGACATCGAGGCCTCCTTCCCCATGGAATCCATGCTGACGGTGGCCGTGTATGACTGGGACCTGGTCGGCACCGACGACCTCATTGGGGAAACCAAGATCGACCTGGAGAACCGCTTCTACAGCAAGCACCGCGCCACCTGCGGCATCGCCCAGACCTACTCCATGTGCGTGGAGCGGGGCGGGGCGGGGCGGGGCGGGGCACTGCCTCTTGACTTCAAAACCATGGGATTTGGGACGGTGGACACAGTATGGTTTCTGTCCCACCCAGGCCTCCACCCCAACAGGCTCTGGGCCCGGCCTCCAGGGGCCAGGACTGCAGATTCCAAGACAAGGAGAGAGCCAGGGGATTCCAAGACAGAGGAAATAGGAGGGGAGAGAAGCGGGAGGAGAGGCAGGAGTGCGCTAGGAAGAGTCCACTGAAGGTCTGGCCGGCCGGGGCCACTGCCAGGCTGGGTGACCCTGGGCCAGGCCCTTAGCCTCTCTGGTTGCCAATTGCCTCGGGAGTCTTTGAAGTTCCAGAGAAGTGGACACAGTAGGGAGATGGTGTGGGCTGCACTGGGGAGCTCATCCTTGGGACACTGAGCAGGTGGGGCCAGAGCCCAGGACAGGAGGGATCAGCCTCCAGCAGCCCCAGGGGCTCAGCTGGCCCTGGCGCAAAGGCAGGGCTCACCTGCTCACACGGGGCAGCGGCCAACCTGAGGGAACCAGCCTGGCCCTTTGCCACCTGCAGAGGGCCCAGCCCCACCCACAGCCCCACCCAGCCCGTGCGTCTCCTCCCACAGACATGGCTACAATATCTGGCGGGACCCCATGAAGCCCAGCCAGATCCTGACCCGTCTCTGCAAGGAGGGCAAAGTGGACGGCCCTCACTTCGGGCCCCCCGGGAGAGTGAAGGTGTCCAACCGCGTCTTCACGGGGCCCTCCGAGATCGAGGACGAGAACGGTGAGAGAGGCGGGACGCAGTTACGGGGGTGTCAGAGACCAGATGTGTGGGACCACCCCTCTGCTCACCACCCCAGTGTCCCCCTCCTGTCCACGCAGCCTCCGCCCCTCCTGCCCGTTCCACACAGCACTTGCACACTCGTTCCCTTCTCTCTCCCTCCCAGCCACCCTGTGGGGTAGGAAGGTCCTCCCCATTCTACAGATGTGGAAACTGAGGCCCAAAGACCCGGTGACTTGTCCCAGGTCACTCAGCTCTTACAAGGCCGAGGGAGGGCACAGACCCAGGTCGGTCTGGCTCTCCCCACCCTTTTGCCCCCACGGCCCTTCCTGGAGAACTGGCAAGTGTCTCTGCCGGAAGCTTGTGCCAAGCACCTCCAAGGTGCTGGACAGGATAGGAGTTCTCTGCCCTAACCTCACAGCCCAGTGAGAGTCTCAAGTCAGGCTCCCCCAAGCAGGGGAAACCCAAGAACACAGAACCTCTGGACCCATGAAGCAGCTGAGAGCTGGGGCTGTCGCCTTTCCCTCTGAGCCTCTGACTCCCCACCAGTAGACTGGAGAGGGGGCCTCTGTGTGCCCCTGAGTCCCTGGCCCAGCACAGGCCTCTCGCTCTGCTGAGCCTGCGTGCGAGCTGACCACCGGCGCCCACAGGGCAGAGGAAGCCCACGGAAGAGCACGTGGCGCTGCTGGCCCTGAGGCACTGGGAGGACATCCCCCGCGTGGGCTGCAGCCTGGTGCCCGAGCACGTGGAGACGCGGCCGCTGCTCAACCCTGACAAGCCGGGCATCGAGCAGGTGACTGGCCTGGCCGGGGCTGAGGGTCTTTGGTATCTGGGAAGAGGGAGTCGGAGCCTGGGTCCATAAAACCAAATCTTCGTGGTATTCGCTGCTTCCCCCAAAGCTATGGGGCGCACCATTCACGCACACCATGGCCCTTCACCGTGACTTCTGGGGTTCCCGCCTTGGCTTTGAGAATTACGTCAGCTCGGATGGAGACCTAAGCTGTCTCTCTCAGAAGCTGCAGTTGGCTACAGGTGACGTCAGAGGAATTGCTGGCATCCAAGAATGAAAAGGGATCAGATGAGTCCAGCCAGAACCAAGGTGGGGAGGGCCAGGAGAGCTGCCCTTGGTGGGCAGCAGGAGGAGTCGTGAGACATGCCGCACCCCCTTCCTCAGGGCCGCCTGGAGCTGTGGGTGGACATGTTTCCCATGGACATGCCGGCCCCCGGGACGCCTCTGGACATCTCCCCCCGGAAGCCCAAGAAGTGAGTCGCTCCCCCCGCACACCTCCGTCCCTGCTCCCTGACACAGCCTTCCTGTAGGAGGCTCTGGGCCCAGGTCCCCTTGGTCAGTCCCACGTGGACGTGTTGGGGGAAAAGAGCACCCCGTGAAGAGGGCTGTGGGGCCTGCCCTGGGGAGGTCCTCCTGCCGAGGCAGGGGTCACATCCCCACTGTGTGGTCAACAAGGGCCATGAGCTCACCCCGGCGCCTCCCTAAGTGGGTCTGTCCTTACAGACCCACTCCTCCACACGCTTGCACATGCAGGCAGCACCCCCGTGAGTTCCCACACACACATCCCCAAGACGCAGAACCCCCTAGAGCCTGCTCTGCTCCTCAGGTGAAAGTGGTTCCCCCTTGAGGCAGTCATTCAACGCTGCCAAGTTTTATTTAAAGCTATGAGGTGGGGGTGAGGACCCAGAAGGGGCGGGAGGATAGCCAGAGCACTGGACCAGGAGCCAGCTGTCTCTCCTAGCTGACACGGGCCAGGTCACTGTGCCTCCATGGTCCTCAGTCTTCTCATCTGTAAAGTGGCCGGACCACATCACTGCCAGCAATGGCCTCAGGGCTTGCATTGGGCACAGGAAGTTGCACAGGGCCCCATGCTTATTTCAAGATACCTTAAAAGTTCTTTAATCATTTTTTAAGAGCCCTGCATTTCCATTCTACACTGGATCCTACAAATCATATAGTCCATTCTGCCTGGCGGGCTTCCCAGGTGGCTTGGTGGTAAAGAATCCACCTGCCAATGCAGAAGATAAGGGTTTGCCCTGGGTGGGTTTATCTGGGAAGGGGGTCGGAGCCTGGGTCCATAAAACCAAATCTTCGTGGTATTCGCTGCTTCCCCCAAAGCTATGGGGCGCACCATTCACGCACACCATGGCCCTTCACCGTGACTTCTGGGGTTCCCGCCTTGGCTTTGAGAATTACGTCAGCTCGGATGGAGACCTAAGCTGTCTCTCTCAGAAGCTGCAGTTGGCTACAGGTGACGTCAGAGGAATTGCTGGCATCCAAGAATGAAAAGGGATCAGATGAGTCCAGCCAGAACCAAGGTGGGGAGGGCCAGGAGAGCTGCCCTTGGTGGGCAGCAGGAGGAGTCGTGAGACATGCCGCACCCCCTTCCTCAGGGCCGCCTGGAGCTGTGGGTGGACATGTTTCCCATGGACATGCCGGCCCCCGGGACGCCTCTGGACATCTCCCCCCGGAAGCCCAAGAAGTGAGTCGCTCCCCCCGCACACCTCCGTCCCTGCTCCCTGACACAGCCTTCCTGTAGGAGGCTCTGGGCCCAGGTCCCCTTGGTCAGTCCCACGTGGACGTGTTGGGGGAAAAGAGCACCCCGTGAAGAGGGCTGTGGGGCCTGCCCTGGGGAGGTCCTCCTGCCGAGGCAGGGGTCACATCCCCACTGTGTGGTCAACAAGGGCCATGAGCTCACCCCGGCGCCTCCCTAAGTGGGTCTGTCCTTACAGACCCACTCCTCCACACGCTTGCACATGCAGGCAGCACCCCCGTGAGTTCCCACACACACATCCCCAAGACGCAGAACCCCCTAGAGCCTGCTCTGCTCCTCAGGTGAAAGTGGTTCCCCCTTGAGGCAGTCATTCAACGCTGCCAAGTTTTATTTAAAGCTATGAGGTGGGGGTGAGGACCCAGAAGGGGCGGGAGGATAGCCAGAGCACTGGACCAGGAGCCAGCTGTCTCTCCTAGCTGACACGGGCCAGGTCACTGTGCCTCCATGGTCCTCAGTCTTCTCATCTGTAAAGTGGCCGGACCACATCACTGCCAGCAATGGCCTCAGGGCTTGCATTGGGCACAGGAAGTTGCACAGGGCCCCATGCTTATTTCAAGATACCTTAAAAGTTCTTTAATCATTTTTTAAGAGCCCTGCATTTCCATTCTACACTGGATCCTACAAATCATATAGTCCATTCTGCCTGGCGGGCTTCCCAGGTGGCTTGGTGGTAAAGAATCCACCTGCCAATGCAGAAGATAAGGGTTTGGTCCCTGGGTCAGGAAGATCCCTTGGAGAAGGAAATGGCAACCCACTCCAGTATTCTTGCGTGGAAAATCCCACGGACAGAGGAGCCGAGTGGGCCACAGTCCTCAAGGCCGTAAAAGAGTCAGACACAACTCAGCCACTAAGGAACAACAAATTTTGCCTGGCGGAGCCTCCAGGTGGGACCCTGAGTGTGCTGTTCCAGAGCTCGCCACCAGGGGACACCCCAACCCATTGTAAGTCCAGGGCATTAAGTCCAAGAGCCAAGGCAGTCCATTTTTAGTGGCCAACTCAAGCTCACTCCTAAAGGTAGAGATGTGACTACCTTGTTTATCATGACAATTATACTTCAAGGAGAAAGCCCCCTTGGGGACAAGGATGTAAAGAAAATCAGATTCCATGGTGGTCCACTGCCAGCTGCTGGGCTTATATGTAAACTTCTATTACAGCTGGAGTGGACCTTCTGGCCTCTGGAGAGGGATCCCTGCCTCCCCACGCCTCATTTCAGCCACTTCCCGAACAGCCAGCCCCTGCCCCTCCCTGGGCAGCCTCCCTGAGGTCTGAGTCAGCCTCCCTGTCCAGGGGTGTGCTCTGGGTCCCTGGAAATCTGGCCCCATTGGGGGAGCCCAGCCTGACTCTTCTCTCAACAGCCGTGCTGGCTGGGTGGCCCTCTCTCACTCTGGGGCCCCCCATGTACTTCAGCCCCTCAGCTGCTCCCCACATCTGCTCTCTCAGCCCCCTAGCCCAGGCCCCACGCCCATCCCAAGTCCCCAGGACTCGTCCCGGTCCTCATCACTGCCAGCAAGGGGTCCCAGAAGGCGGGAGGATAGCCAGGTGCCCAAGCTTTGCACACGGGCCAGGTCACTGTGCCTCCATGGTCCTCAGTCTTCTCATCTGTAAAGTGGCCGGACCACATCACTGCCAGCAATGGCCTCAGGGCTTGCATTGGGCACAGGAAGTTGCACAGGGCCCCATGCTTATTTCAAGATACCTTAAAAGTTCTTTAATCATTTTTTAAGAGCCCTGCATTTCCATTCTACACTGGATCCTACAAATCATATAGTCCATTCTGCCTGGCGGGCTTCCCAGGTGGCTTGGTGGTAAAGAATCCACCTGCCAATGCAGAAGATAAGGGTTTGGTCCCTGGGTCAGGAAGATCCCTTGGAGAAGGAAATGGCAACCCACTCCAGTATTCTTGCGTGGAAAATCCCACGGACAGAGGAGCCGAGTGGGCCACAGTCCTCAAGGCCGTAAAAGAGTCAGACACAACTCAGCCACTAAGGAACAACAAATTTTGCCTGGCGGAGCCTCCAGGTGGGACCCTGAGTGTGCTGTTCCAGAGCTCGCCACCAGGGGACACCCCAACCCATTGTAAGTCCAGGGCATTAAGTCCAAGAGCCAAGGCAGTCCATTTTTAGTGGCCAACTCAAGCTCACTCCTAAAGGTAGAGATGTGACTACCTTGTTTATCATGACAATTATACTTCAAGGAGAAAGCCCCCTTGGGGACAAGGATGTAAAGAAAATCAGATTCCATGGTGGTCCACTGCCAGCTGCTGGGCTTATATGTAAACTTCTATTACAGCTGGAGTGGACCTTCTGGCCTCTGGAGAGGGGGGATCCCTGCCTCCCCACGCCTCATTTCAGCCACTTCCCGAACAGCCAGCCCCTGCCCCTCCCTGGGCAGCCTCCCTGAGGTCTGAGTCAGCCTCCCTGTCCAGGGGTGTGCTCTGGGTCCCTGGAAATCTGGCCCCATTGGGGGAGCCCAGCCTGACTCTTCTCTCAACAGCCGTGCTGGCTGGGTGGCCCTCTCTCACTCTGGGGCCCCCCATGTACTTCAGCCCCTCAGCTGCTCCCCACATCTGCTCTCTCAGCCCCTAGCTAGCCCAGGCCCCACGCCCATCCCAAGTCCCCAGGACTCGTCCCGGTCCTCTCATCTCCAGCCCCATCCTGGTAACCCGCACCCCCAGACTGCTCACCAGTCCCTCCCCCGGCCAGGTACGAGCTGCGGGTCATCGTGTGGAACACGGATGAGGTGGTCCTGGAAGACGACGACTTCTTCACTGGGGAGAAGTCCAGCGATATTTTCGTGCGGGGGTGGGTGAGCGGTCTCCTGGTGGGGAGGGGACTGAGCCCGGGGAACCTGCCTTCCTGGAAGGCAGGAGAGGAGGAAGGAGAGGACAGGGCGGGCAGTGGGTGGGGAGAGCCCTAGGACTGCAGCAGGGGACACCCCACAGGTGGCTGAAGGGCCAGCAGGAGGACAAACAGGACACGGACGTCCACTACCACTCCCTCACGGGCGAGGGCAACTTCAACTGGCGCTACCTGTTCCCCTTTGACTACCTGGCTGCCGAGGAAAAGATCGTCATCTCCAAGAAGGAGTCCATGTTCTCCTGGGACGAGACCGAGTATAAGATCCCCGCGCGGCTCACCCTGCAGATCTGGGACGCCGACCACTTCTCCGCCGACGACTTCCTGGGTGCGGGGCTGGGACAGGAGCGGAGGGGGCGGGGGAGGGCGAGGCAGAGGCCGTATGCGCCCAAGTTGGGGCCGGGGATGGGGGATGGGGGGTCAAGTGGACTCTCAGGGGTGTCAGAGTGGACTCTCTGGTTGTCACAGGGGCCATCGAGCTGGACCTGAACCGGTTCCCTCGGGGCGCGAAGACGGCCAAGCAGTGTACCATGGAGATGGCCACCGGGGAGGTGGACGTGCCCCTGGTCTCCATCTTCAAGCAGAAGCGCGTCAAAGGCTGGTGGCCCCTCCTGGCCCGCAACGAGAATGATGAGTTTGAGCTCACGGTGGGCCTCACCCCTGCAGGGCAGGGGGCAGGGCTGGGCCAGGCAAGGGGTCATGAGGGCCTGGCACCTGGCCCGGGCACCGGGACCATTGTGCTCCTCTCTGCAGGGCAAGGTGGAGGCAGAGCTGCATCTACTCACTGCTGAGGAGGCGGAGAAGAATCCCGTGGGCCTGGCCCGCAATGAACCTGACCCCTTAGAGAAACCCAAGTGAGTGCCCTGCAGCGAGGCCCGTGCTGTGCTGGCCCTTGGGGGCACTGGAGCAGGGAGGGGGTGCCAGAGCCTTCTGGCCTTCTTGCCTTCCCTCTGTGGGCACCTCCGCCCTCTCTGTCCCCTCCTGGGCCACAGCCTCATTGCCGGAGCGCCTCCTCCCTCCGAGCTGGAGCACAGGCTACAGAAGAGGGACTCTGTACCTCTTCCAGGGAAGGCCCTACTGAGCTGAGCTAAATGCTCTTTTGCTGAAGGCCGACAGCCGCAGTGGTGGGCTCTGGGGCCCCGGGCAGCCTTGATGGCTGGGGGTGCCCGGAACTCTGCACTCAGCCGAGGGTCGGCCCCATCTTGGCTGGGGCGCTCGCCACGCCCCAGCCCTCATCCTCGGTGTCCTTTCTCCGTGCTCCCTCTGCTCCTCTCGCTGCTCCAGCCGGCCCGACACGAGCTTCATCTGGTTCTTGAACCCTCTCAAGTCTGCCCACTACTTCGTGTGGCACACGTATCGCTGGCTGCTCCTCAAACTGCTGCTGCTGGCGCTGCTGCTCCTGCTCCTTGCCCTTTTCCTCTACTCTGTGCCCGGCTACCTGGTCAAGAAGATCCTGGGGGCCTGAGCCCGCAGCCTCCTGGGTCTGGTACTCCTCCCTTCCTCCTGGACCTAGGGCTACGAGCCGGGCCGCGTGTGAAACATACACACACGAGTCCACACACACACACGTATGCACACAGGGGCACACTTCAGGACAGCACAGACAGCAACTTTCAAACTTTCAGATGGGATCATAGACTCAGAACCACAAATGACTGTCCTGGATGTTTACATATGAAGCCAGAGAGGAAAAGTAACTTGTCCAAGGTCCCCTAGCAAAGCAAGGTCGAGCTAGGACTCAGCCTCGGTTTTCAAATTGCCCATCCAGGGTCCTTCACGTGACCCCACCTCCCCGCCCAGTGACATCCTGGACAGATTCTAACCCAGTTCCGCTGGCAGAACGCAGCTGAGCTAGGAACAGCCAGTGGGGAAGGCTCTGGCTCGGATGAGCCAGCAAATCCTGAATAGATTCCACCAGCACCCTCCTTCCACCCAAGCCTCTCTGTGCCCAGCAGGGAGTGAGGAGCTCCACCCCGTTCAGTCGTCTTGGTCGCCAGCGTAGGCAGAGCCCAGCTCGGTGCCAGAGCTCTCACGCACTTTCTCAAGTTACCCTTTCACCAGCAAAGAGGTGGAATCCTCTATGAACCCCCTGGAGCAAGTGAGGACTCTGAGGCTCAGAGCTCTGCCTGACTTGCCTGTCCTCACTGGAATGGAACTGGAAAGCCGGTGCCCCACACCCACACTCCCCCGCTGCAGCCCTGCCCACACTGCGGGGCTCTGGAGGGCGCAGTCCCTGCCCTCCGGGAGCAGGAGGAGTTTGAGGAAGCATGTTCAACACTTTGATTTTCTACCTCGGCATTTTATAGAACCTACATTCCTGTAGCACAGTCAGCAGAACGTAAGCTCAACAAGCACTTCTCGGCTAGGTAGTCCTGAAAAGGTACAAGAGCGATCCAGCCCTGACAATGGACAGGTTGGGGGGTGAGGGTAGCGTGTGCCCCTCTGGGGATCCTCAGACCTCTGGCAGGGCCTGCAGGGGAGGGGACAGAAGCAGGAAGGGGGACAGGTTAGAAACACCCATGCCACTGTGAGCATGCTGGACCATGTACAGTGAACTGCTCGGGAGGGGCGCTCCCTATGAAACCAATCAGAACTGCCTGCAGCGCTGCGGCAGCCTCTTCCAGCACTGGCTTGTCCTCATGGCAAGCGTCGGGTCGAGTGGTAGCCTAACATGCCTATCACCACCATTATGAGCTGCCCGGCTGCCAGTAATGCCGTATAGGCCTGGGAAGGACTGGGATAGTCGGGTTTCTCTGCAAAGAGAACAGCAGACCTGGAGCAGAGAGACGGGCTCAGCACTCTGGGGACTGGGACCACACAGGCGCCCCCTCTTGGGGTCTAGAAGGGCTGCGGGGACGGGGTGCCTTGGAGGCGCCACTCCCTGACCAACCGTCTCCCTCCCGCAGCCGGCCCGACACGGCCTTCGTCTGGTTCCTCAACCCACTCAAGTCCATCAAGTACCTCATCTGCACGCGGTACAAGTGGCTCATCATCAAGATCGTGCTGGCGCTGCTGGGGCTGCTCATGCTGGCGCTCTTCCTCTACAGTCCCGGGTACATGGTCAAGAAGCTCTTGGGGCCTGAAGGCCCCTGCTGGGCCTGCGCCAGCGTAGGCAGAGCCCAGCTCGGTGCCAGAGCTCTCACGCACTTTCTCAAGTTACCCTTTCACCAGCAAAGAGGTGGAATCCTCTATGAACCCCCTGGAGCAAGTGAGGACTCTGAGGCTCAGAGCTCTGCCTGACTTGCCTGTCCTCACTGGAATGGAACTGGAAAGCCGGTGCCCCACACCCACACTCCCCCGCTGCAGCCCTGCCCACACTGCGGGGCTCTGGAGGGCGCAGTCCCTGCCCTCCGGGAGCAGGAGGAGTTTGAGGAAGCATGTTCAACACTTTGATTTTCTACCTCGGCATTTTATAGAACCTACATTCCTGTAGCACAGTCAGCAGAACGTAAGCTCAACAAGCACTTCTCGGCTAGGTAGTCCTGAAAAGGTACAAGAGCGATCCAGCCCTGACAATGGACAGGTTGGGGGGTGAGGGTAGCGTGTGCCCCTCTGGGGATCCTCAGACCTCTGGCAGGGCCTGCAGGGGAGGGGACAGAAGCAGGAAGGGGGACAGGTTAGAAACACCCATGCCACTGTGAGCATGCTGGACCATGTACAGTGAACTGCTCGGGAGGGGCGCTCCCTATGAAACCAATCAGAACTGCCTGCAGCGCTGCGGCAGCCTCTTCCAGCACTGGCTTGTCCTCATGGCAAGCGTCGGGTCGAGTGGTAGCCTAACATGCCTATCACCACCATTATGAGCTGCCCGGCTGCCAGTAATGCCGTATAGGCCTGGGAAGGACTGGGATAGTCGGGTTTCTCTGCAAAGAGAACAGCAGACCTGGAGCAGAGAGACGGGCTCAGCACTCTGGGGACTGGGACCACACAGGCGCCCCCTCTTGGGGTCTAGAAGGGCTGCGGGGACGGGGTGCCTTGGAGGCGCCACTCCCTGACCAACCGTCTCCCTCCCGCAGCCGGCCCGACACGGCCTTCGTCTGGTTCCTCAACCCACTCAAGTCCATCAAGTACCTCATCTGCACGCGGTACAAGTGGCTCATCATCAAGATCGTGCTGGCGCTGCTGGGGCTGCTCATGCTGGCGCTCTTCCTCTACAGCCTCCCCGGCTACATGGTCAAGAAGCTCTTGGGGGCCTGAAGGCCCCCCTGCTGGGCCTGCGCGCCTGCCCCGCCTCTGGCAGGGAGGCCAGAAGTCCCAGGGCCCTTCCTCAGCGGCCTGGGCTGGTGATGCACTCCACCCGCCCCGCCCTACCTGTCCTCAGCACCCTGACCCTACGCAGGCCCAGTCCCACCCCTCTGGTCCCGAATGCAGGATGGGGAGTGTGAGAAAGGGTGAAGGCCTGCCCCACCTGCCAGAGGAAAGAACCCATAATCCTTCCCAGGCCTTCCAGGGAAGTGCTAAAATGTTCATGAAATTAACTGAGAATGGAGACTCCTGTCACCGGCCAACACCCAGGGATTTAAAAAGAATGAATGAGCAAGAAGGGTCGCCCTCCCCTCCCCAGACACAATCTGGTGAGGGCAGCCGCCACCCACTGTCTTGACCCTGCAGAAGTGAACCAGGTCCTTCCCACAGGCCCGGCGGAGTGACCGCTTCCCGAGGCCCGCTCCCGCTCCATCCAGGCGCCGTAGCCCTGGGTACACAAGCCCCGTCCCTCCCCAGCCTGAGGGTGCTGGCGGCCCTCCGCGCCTCTTCAGCCTGGCTGGGCTGGTGCCTGCAAGTCTGCGGCCCGCACCTGTGCCCCACCCACCTGCACTGAGTGTGCTGCTCCCCGCCTGCGTGAGCTGCGTCTCTCTTGGCTGTTCTCCCTTTCTTGAGTGGTGATTTTTTTTTTCTCTTAATAAAAGAAATCAAACACTGACAAGTCTACTGTTGGTCAGGTGGGGGTACGGTGGTGGGGCGCGCGGGGTTGGCTGGCAAAGTCAGTACGGGATGGGCCCCTCAACCTCCGGGCAGCCTTGTGACCCAAGGTTCAAAGGGGGCCTGAGGTACAGGGCTGCCCGCCCAGGCTGCCCCGGGAGGAACTTCATGCCATAGGCCAGGGCCACAGCGGGGTAGACCCAGGGGCCCCAAAAGCTCACTGAAGTACCCTTAGGCGACAGTCTGAAGGCTGAGACCCCAAAATGGCCCAAAGCTCCAGGCATCACCCATAAATGCCACCTGCTCCCGGAAGCCAGAGAGGAGCCCCGTGGCCTCAGCCCTCAGCCGCGCACCTGCTCTCACACCACAGTCTGAGGCTGGGGACAAAGTCCCCTCGTGGCACAGAGGTCAGGGTGGGGTATGTTTCACTGCACCTCTTTAAAGCAATGCAGACACAACTTTCTAAAGACTTTAATCGGGACTGTGGAATCCAGGGAACTCCTCTCATCACCTTATTTCGACGGGCCCAATAACAGCAGTTCTGGAAAATCCAGGGAGTGGGCTCGGGCAGCTCCCGATTGGCAGGCGGGGACAGGTGGCGCCGGCTCCTGCACTAACAGCGCCACCAGTGCCGGGCCTGCCCTGGCAGCCTTGCGAGCCTGGCTCTATGTTGTGGGGACCCGGAGCACCTGAGTCGGAGGCACTTGCAGTTCAGAGTTTATCTGGAAAAGAGAGAATGAAGGTCACTGCCCTCCCCCAGAGTCCAGCTGCCCTGGGCCTCCAAGTCGCTGGGAGCACTTCCTCCTCAAAGGCTTCTTTCCGGCTCCTGAGCAACCCGCAGCCTGACTTCCTCAGACGTCCCGGGCACCCCGTCTGACTTCCGCCCCCCCACACCAGTGTCGGTAATGCTCTTCACCCACCCCCTCTGATCCAGTCACTAGAACCCTGCCCTCTCTGCTGCACCTGCCCACTCCGTCCCCAGCCTGGCCCTGTTCTTCCCTCCGCTGCCCCAGCCTCTTGTCCACTGTAGCTTTGAAGGAAGGATGATCCATATGGTTCCCAAATCTCTGAGTCCTGTCTTGGGCCAGGAGGTCATGGTGACCCTGGGTTGATCACGTGCCCCACTCAGGGGTGGCCGGTGCCCCAAGACCCCACAGGCCACTCCTGCCCCAGTGCTTGGTGTGTGGCTGGCTCCCACTGAAGACAAAAGAGGTACGCTCAGCCCAGCGCTCCACGCTATGCACCACGTGAGGGATCCCACAGCAGACAGCAGCTGTGCCACCAACGGGTTCTTCCCTGTGAGCAGACCGTGAACTCCCTCCTCCTGCCAGGCCCCGGGGAAGTCGCCCCAGCTGTCCCTGGAGTGGGTACAGATGGGGGCCAGGGACTATCTGCCCGGTTGGAGCCCCTCTTCTCCCCCATGTCACATCCAAGGCCAGACCCCCAGGGCTGCCAGAAAGGGACAAACCTGAGCTCTGGGCACGTCGCAGAGGCTCTGAGTTTTGATTCCCCTCCTTGTGAACTGGAGGGAATCATGCCAGCTCTGTTTGCCTCACAGACCGCTTGTTAGGACCAAAGAAGAAAATTCCTGTGGGAGGGCTCTGGAAGCTGTGAGGCCAGCGCCGGCTTGGTCACTGCCTCTCAGAGCCGTTCAACAGGCAGCTGGTGCCAGAAATTATGGTCAAAGTGACACCACTGCCGCCTAGTCATCTCAGTCACGTCCAACTCCGTGCGACTCCATGGACTGCAGCCCGCCAGGCTCCTCCACCCATGGAGTTCTCCAGGCAAGAAGGCTGGAGTTGCCATGCCTTCCTCCAGGGAGATCTTCCCCACCCAGGGATGGAAGCCTGGCCTCCTTCAGGCAGACTCCTCACCACTGAGTCATCAGGGAAGCCCTATATATATATTTGTGACCCCACGAACCGCAGCCCGCCAGGCTCCTCTGTCCACGGAGCTCTCCAGGCAAGAACACGGGAGCGGGCTGTCATTTTCCTTCTCCAAAAGTAACACTATTACATCATTTCATCTCAAAGCTCCCTGGCCTGGGGTGGCGGGGGAGGGACGCTTCACTTCCTCGTGTCTCCACCCGTCCCACCGCCTGCCCCAGTGTCTGGCCGCCCCTCCTTGGAGGTTCTCGTCACCCACCTTGGAGCTGAGATACTGTTTCAGCAGCTGCTGGAGCTCCGTGTTCTGCTGCTCCAGAGAACGGTTTTCTGCCAGCAGCTCAGCCCTCTGGGTCAGGATGAGGCTTTGGGCAGAAAAATCAGTTATGGAATCCTCCATTCTCGATCAGGTCAGGGCCAGGTTCTCGGCGTTTCTGTTCTGGCTGGAGCTGAATGACCATCCCAGAAGCCTTGCCCAGCAGAGCAGCCCTCCTGCCCTGAAGGAGCCAGACCAGCAGGAACCACACGGAGAGGGCAGGGCCGGAGGGCTCCATCCCCCAACACTGCAGGGCCCCCAACACGAGTTGCCAAAGGCAGCTTTTCTCTCCAAGAAGTCCTGGGACAGGGAGGCGGCCAAGGTAGCTGCTCCAAGCAGGGTCCTTCTCCCACCTGCCTGCCCGCTCCCTCCTCCTCCTGGGCCGTAGCACACACACTCACTGGTATTTCTCCAGGGCGGTGTACAGGGCGTCCCAGAGGTTCTGGGTGGCGGCAGGGATCACCGTGGCCAGGGCCTTCCAGTACTCGGAGTCCTTTGAGGCGTCTCGCACGACCTGCCGCAACTTCACTGGCACCCGGAAGTCCCTGGAAGTCGAAAGCATGGGTACCATCCCGCTCCACACCTGCTGTCACCCAGGCCACTGAGAAAAGTCCCTCATAGACCTATTGCCCTTCCACCTGTCGCCTTCCCACTCAGCTCTACAGGTTCATCCGATCGCAGGAGAGCCTCAGAAACACCATCTGCTGATCATCAAGGCTCCTGACCCTGGGCGCTCTTGTCCCCCTTTGTGAGGCATCACTGGAGGGCCGCCGCTCCCTTTGTCTCAATCGCTTGACCTCACGGGCTTTGGAGCTCCTTACTATGCCTGTTTCTTTCATGAATGCAGCCCAGGCAGCTCTCAGAATCGCTTACCTCCTCTCCTCCCCCTCTCCTCCGTTCAGACTGTCCCCTCCCGCCTGGGCAGGTCTTCCCGCCACTGTGCCTGCATCCGGTGTCAGCCAGCCGCCAGTCGCGTTCTAAAATGCACGTCTACTGATGGTTCCCTCATGGCTTAAGATCATTGCCTGGCTCCGGTTCACCAAGGGGTAAAGACCAAGACCTTGGGGAGCTTGGGTAAGGCTCTCAAGATCTACCCTGGCTCCTCTACCCAAGCCGGTCCCACTCCCCAGACCCTTGCCACTCCTGCCATCCCTCTCTGCTGTGATTCTTTTTTTTTTTTTGGAGGGATGAGTGGGGAGGGAGGGGAGCGGGCGGGCCACTTCTATTGGTCTTTCATTTGTCTATTTTCATCCATCTTTGTTCTTTGGCCCGTGTGGGCCTCCCATCGCGGTGGCGTCTGTTGTCGCAGAGCGCGGGCTCTGGGCGCATGCGCTCCAGAACTCCGGCTCGGTGATTGGACACATCGGTCCAGCCGCTCCACGGCACGTGGGATCTTCCCAGGCCAGGGATCGAACCGGCGCCCCTTGCACTGCAAGGCGGTGTCCTTACCCACTGGACCACCAGGGAAGCCCTCTGTCGTGATTCTTAACCCAGGCCTTTTCCCGTGCTGTGACGTCCTAAAAGGCCCTTCCCTCTACTCTGTCCACTGGGGAAAACCCAGTCCTGTGGCCATCTCCTCCAAAAGCCCTCTCTGATGTCCCAGATGGAGGGGACCGCTTCCCCTCTGAGCACCGGGACACCTCCATATGCTTGGATCTGATCACACAGTGCTCTCCCCTCAGGGCCTACACAGAGCAGAGCCCTACAGATGTTCACTGAATAAATGGAGAATGAAACGCACAGTCGCTTCTCCATCCACTTCGTCCACTGCCATGTCCATGAACTCCTCTCGCCCCCCGCTTCCGGACATCCCTCTAGTCACTTCCCCAAGTTCTGGCTCAACAGCCTCTTCTCCCCTGCCTGGCATCGGCTGGGCCCCCGATCCCATCCACAGGCCAGCCCTCCAGCACCACAGCCCACCTGGGCTTCCTCAGAGCCACGACAAAGGCCTTCAGGATCTTGAGCACATCGTTGAGGTGGATGAGCTTGGGAGAGGGAGGGGGCTCCTTCTCCTGCGATTCCCCATCTGCAAGGCTCCCCTCCTCTGCCCTGAGGTCCAGCTGCTCCTGTAGCGGGCACACGGACACCAGGGTTGGCCTGGACAGAGGGGCCAGAGGCCGCCGGGGTTGGAGGCACACAAGCATGAGTGCAGAAAAAGGAACGGAGAAATGTTTACAGAAAGTTACAGTGGTTACGGGAAAATTCTGCATTCATATAAATACATTTATAGACATTCCTAAGACATTCATATAGAGAAAGAATGAAGGGCAAGAGTGGAGAAGAAAGATGGGACTGGAGAGATGCAAACAGGGAGCTTCAAAACAGCGGCTACGTGGGAATTCCCAGGTGGTCCCATGGTTAGGACTCAGCACTTTCACTGCAGGGGTCCAGATTTGATCCCTGGTTGCGGAACTAAGATCCTGCCCACCATGCAGTGTAGCTAAATTTCAAAATAAAATGATAATATCCTATTTTTAAATCCAGGTCACAGGTATTCATTTTATTGATATGCAAAAAGCTTACAAGATATAAATATCCTCTTGACTCATAATACAAATTAAATTTTAAATATTTTAATTTAAAAAGGTCTTCCTACTCCTGCCAGAAAGTTCACTCACTTTACTTTGTTGTAGGGCATGCTCAGTGAAACACCCAACTCCGCTCGTGATAGATGGAAAAGAGGTTTATTAGGCTGGCGCCAGCAACCTCCCGCAAGGAACAAGATTTCCCGCGAGGACCCCAACTAGAGGCAAAGGGCAGTTTTTAAAGGCTGGTCGCGAATCAATGGCGCAAGCCCCTCCCCTTTGATTGAAATTGGACACACCTGCACATTCCCTTTTACAACCAACAGAATAGTCTAGGGGCTTCTTCGTAAATTGCAGTCAGTTACAATCAATAAAGATTAACAGAAAACAATCAAAGCTAACAGATGAATCACTAACCAGTAACCATTAGTAAACCATTATGCATTCCCTTTTACACAGGCAAACCAATGTTATCAGCTTTTTATGTATCCTTCCTAAGAAATATATCCCTATAAACACACACACATTCCCTTTCCCTTCCCATTTTCACATAAATGATACTCTACTACATACAGAGTAGAGTTTCACATACCAATAAACCTGAGAGAGCTTTTCACGTAAGTACATAAAGAACAGCCTCGTTCTTTTTTGCAGCTGCATAGTGTTCCAGTGTGTAGACACAGCCTATCTTAATTCCTTAATGGTGGAAATTTAGGTCATTTCCAATCTTCTGTTGTTTCAAACAATGCTGGAAAGCATAAGCTATGATAACCACATCATCTCAACTCTACTGAGTACATCAATGGAATAAAATCCTAGAAGAGGAACCGCTGGGTAAAGTCTACTAGACAGCTTTTTCATTGATCCTGCCAAGCTGTCCTCCACAGAGGCCACGACAGTGTATACTCACACCAGTAAATCATGAGCATGCCTGTTTCCCAAACCTCAGCCATCATTATTTGTTATCAGACTTGCAGATTTTTGCCAACCTGGCAGATGAAAATGGAATGTGAGCACTCTGACTGCATTTCTCTAAAGACAAGAAAGCCTGATTATGTCATCACACATGTGAAAGTTATTTGTACTGCTGCTTCTGGGAGGTGTTTGTTCATTTCCCTTGCCTGTTCTACCGAGTTGTGGGTCGTTTTCTTATTGGTCTATGAGAGCTCTTTATATATTGAAATTAGCCTTTAACCGTGATATGAATTTAAAATATTTCTCCCTTCTGTCATCTATATCGTAACTTTGCTTGTAGTAATTTATGCTCTACAGAACTTTATTTTTAATATAGCCAAGTAAGTCCTTTTTTTTTTTTTTTTAATGGCTTCTGGGTTTTGTCCACTCAGCCAACCTTTTTTGGAAACATACCAAGATATTTATACTCACCCTGGTGCTAACAATACTGAAAACATTTTTTAATTCAAGGTTTTAAATTTTTATATTAAGTTTTTGTAATATTTGTAACAGGATGGTTTCCTCAAAATAGTCAATTACGATCAAGATAAATATTCATCATGGGCCTTGCTTTGCAAGAAAATGTTATGAATCAAAATATTCAGAATGTGGTGAGCCCAGGTCTCATGCGGCTGAGGCCTGGCTTTGAAGGAAGGTCCTGGAAAAGATCCTTTGGGCCTCAAGATAAGAACAGGATCTCACCACTAGCCAGGCTTCCCTTTAAAGACAAAACATAATAGCACCAAAGGACGTGCTCAATTAGCTTTCTGTGACACAGAACCCTCACTATTTCTCCAAATATGGCTCAAAAGCACCAAGGCCCACTGGGGGATTCCAGAAGACTTTTTCTTGCTCTTTTTTTTTTTTTTTTTTTTTTAATTACACTTTAGCTTACCTGGCTAGAGGGTGAATGATGAGCTTGGTACTTGAGGAAGAAGTTAACCAGTTTATACAAGTCATCCTCATTTTCAATTCCAAGGGCCTGAGGGAAAAACAGAACAACTGCTTCAAACACCACGTTCAGAAGTCCTTCGGCTCCTGACAGCAGGGGCTGCTCCCTCAGCATCCTCCCCGGCCCCTGCCAAGGCCCAGCGTACAGACCACTCAACGCCAGAAAGCGCAGTGAAGGTGGACACGCACATCAGAACAGAGAGTCAGTGCTGAGTGAGGAGCAACTCCACGCAGGCCTGGTGAGCAGAAGCATGCTAAAGGGCTGAGCCTGCCTCTGAGTTGAGGGGCGGAGAGGAGAGCCTATGGCTGAGAGCTGGACCACGAGAGGGGCCGGCAGAGGAAGGGGCGGGATGGGAGCCACCAAAGCAACTCTGAGGCCAATTCGTAGCATGGAGAGTAGGTAAAGGGAAGGATGTGACTGCGAGCTGGGGCAGGCCCGGGAGCCCCACGTCTACCCCAGGGCTGAGGCCGTGCTGGCAAACCCAGGGGGCTGTCTTACACCGGGACCCCCACCCTGGTGGCGGTGGGGCGGACTCACGGAGAAGATGGCGTCCAACCTCAGCAGGTAGCACTCGTTCTTCTCCAGGGGCAGGAGGAGGTTCAGCAGCTTGCTCTCTATGAGGAAACCCTGAGGAGAAGGCAGACAGCATCTCTAGTCAGAGACCGGATTCAGGATGAGGACAGAAGTCCCCTCTCCAGGTAACTCGCCAGGGACGACTAGCAGAACCCCAGGGAAGGCACATCAGGCAGCGGGGGGCCCCTGAGGAGGGGCTTCCCGGGACCCGTAAGGGCCCTTCCCAGGACTGCCATGAGGGACCGAGTTCCCCATGCCTCCGAGGGTGCTGATTCCCCCGCCCACCCACCACGGGGCGAGCACCTGAGAGCTGCATCACAGCCCAGACCCAACCCGGCCCCACGCACACCCGCCGAGGCCACTGCCCTCCAACACTGGCCCCACCGTCGCCAGGTCACAGCAGGAGGTACGGATCTGGAGCGGGGAAAGCTGGAGGGAGACGGCGACACCAGACAGAACCCAGTGGCCATCAAGCCGGGGGGAGGGGGAGAAGACCGGGTGCCCCCCAGAGTGGGAAAAACGCCTGGGAGAGGGCTCCTTGGAGAGGCGGCCACTGGCAGTGAGCCCGCACAGAGGGGAGTGCCAGTCAGCTCTCCCCTTTCTCAAGAGCTGCCCTCAGTGGAGGAGCCGTCCTCGGGCCCAAGAGCCATCTCAGCGCACTGGCGGCTGCTCATCTTTGTGCCGCCTCCTTTCCATCTCACAAAGACCTAAATAAACAGCCGTCCTGTTTGGGTGCAGGCTTCTAGCTGAACCAGTGCCAACAAGGCCTTTACACCAGTTCCAGGGGGTTTACTAATAGGCCCAATACCCCCGGAGAAATCGCACACTTAGCTCCCAGAGCAAGGCCTCATCGGCTATGGCCACGCAACTCATCAGGTAGATACACAAGGGCAAGACTGAGGCCCTTTCCCTCACCGATGAGCATGTTTTAGCATTTTTTTGTTTAAATTAACAGGGGTCCCTTGCTGGCCTAGAACCGCCTTGCTGACCCACCAAGGGAGACCCCTCAGCCCACCAGGCCAGCTCCGGAGCCCAACAGCTTCTCCGCGACCCCACAAAGTCCAGGGGCCGCGGGGGCTCCCCAGCGCCATCCTGTGGCGGGTCCACTCCTGCCTCCAGGCCACCTCTGGCCTGTCCAGCGTTGCCCAAAGCAGCCCTTGAGAAGCAAGGGCAGAAAGTCGCAAAGCCCCCCGCCAAGAGCCCCGCCTCACCGACTCATCACACAGCAGCATTAGGATCGTCCGGGTCGTTCTCGCTGAAACTTGCTTCGGCAGGTCCAGGTAAGACTCTGGTTCCGAGGCGGCCTCGTCTGTCCCTTCCTTTTCTGCAGAGGGACACAGAGAGGAGAGGGAAAGAGAGAAGGTGACTCCTCAGCCTCGTTCACTTTGAGGAACACACTTTCCCTGAGAAAATGCATACCTTAAAAGACCTCTTCGAGGCATTAATATCATATTAGCTGATGAAAGTCTATGACGTGGAATGGGGAGGGTTTGAAACAAGAACCTATCTGGAGAATCCTGCCAGCCTATGATGCTTCCCTCTTCCAATTTCATCTACCTGGACACATCACACTCAAAATCCAGCCTTGACCAGGAAGCGAGAGAGAAACCGTGAACCCATTTTATTCTTGTCTTAGAGATAAATCTAATACATCCACTGTATGGTTTTTAAGCCTGCAAGAGGTTAGACGTCGTCCATGAAAACGTAGGGAAAGTAGTTGCCTCACAAAAAAGTAACGTCCGTGAGAACTGATGGCTGATGGCAAGAGCCAAAATTTTTCTTCACTAAAATTTAGAACATTTAAATTTAATGCTATACATTCCCCATCTGAACATAGCACTAAAAATCATCATTCTACCCAGATTTTATGATTTGCTCAAAGGTAAAAATGAAAGAATATATATGGAAAGATTTTGCAAAGGGCAAGATCGCTGGTGGAGATGCATGTCCTCAGAGGCCCCGCCCCTCCAGCCTGGAGACACTCTGACCCTGCTCCAGTCACCTGCTTCCATCAACACTTCTTCTAAGACCTGGGTAGCAGACTTCTGCTGCCGCTGAGAAATTGGCCCCAAGTTCTTCAGGAAACAGAAGTCGGGGGCCCTCCAGGGGAGCCCTAGGTGATGGGTATGGATGATCCTGTCTACATTGAAGGCTCTGCTTATCAGATCCTTTGCCTCCTCTTCATTCATCAGCCAAATCTCCCGAAACTGCTTGTCATCAATGAGAGAGAAATGCCTGGGAAGGAGAGTTACGAATGTGTGATGAGCTGACTCCAGGGCCGGGCCAGTCCCCACGCGCACCCAGCTAGCACTAGGGCAAGACTTGAGGCACCGACTCATCACACAGCAGCATTAGGATCGTCCGGGTCGTTCTCGCTGAAACTTGCTTGGCAGGTCCAGGTAAGACTCTGGTTCCGAGGCGGCCTCGTCCTGTCCCTTCCTTTTCTGCAGAGGGACACAGAGAGAGAGGGAAAGAGAGAAGGTGACTCCTCAGCCTCGTTCACTTTGAGGAACACACTTTCCCTGAGAAAATGCATACCTTAAAAGACCTCTTCGAGGCATTAATATCATATTAGCTGATGAAAGTCTATGACGTGGAATGGGGAGGGTTTGAAACAAGAACCTATCTGGAGAATCCTGCCAGCCTATGATGCTTCCCTCTTCCAATTTCATCTACCTGGACACATCACACTCAAAATCCAGCCTTGACCAGGAAGCGAGAGAGAAACCGTGAACCCATTTTATTCTTGTCTTAGAGATAAATCTAATACATCCACTGTATGGTTTTTAAGCCTGCAAGAGGTTAGACGTCGTCCATGAAAACGTAGGGAAAGTAGTTGCCTCACAAAAAAGTAACGTCCGTGAGAACTGATGGCTGATGGCAAGAGCCAAAATTTTTCTTCACTAAAATTTAGAACATTTAAATTTAATGCTATACATTCCCCATCTGAACATAGCACTAAAAATCATCATTCTACCCAGATTTTATGATTTGCTCAAAGGTAAAAATGAAAGAATATATATGGAAAGATTTTGCAAAGGGCAAGATCGCTGGTGGAGATGCATGTCCTCAGAGGCCCCGCCCCTCCAGCCTGGAGACACTCTGACCCTGCTCCAGTCACCTGCTTCCATCAACACTTCTTCTAAGACCTGGGTAGCAGACTTCTGCTGCCGCTGAGAAATTGGCCCCAAGTTCTTCAGGAAACAGAAGTCGGGGGCCCTCCAGGGGAGCCCTAGGTGATGGGTATGGATGATCCTGTCTACATTGAAGGCTCTGCTTATCAGATCCTTTGCCTCCTCTTCATTCATCAGCCAAATCTCCCGAAACTGCTTGTCATCAATGAGAGAGAAATGCCTGGGAAGGAGAGTTACGAATGTGTGATGAGCTGACTCCAGGGCCGGGCCAGTCCCCCACGCGCGCACCCAGCTAGCACTAGGGCAAGACTTGAGGCAGTGCTGGGGGAAACCCTGGACCCGGCGCCATCTCTGAGCCCCTGATTCTCTGGGAACAAGGCGGGTGACATGTACGGAAAGGGACAGGAAAGACAGTACAGAGGATCCTCTGGTGCCCTGGCCCAGCCCGCGAAAGCCGGTGATGTCACCCTCTAAGGGTATCACTGTCACTACTGGCTCAGCTCCCACAGTCCCCACTAAGGCACATGCTTTGGCACCCACAGCCCTCAAGTACCTCATGGCTTTCTGCAGCTCCTTGAATTGCAACACAAGGCGTTTGTAGTCTGAGGTTAGGGACTGGTTCTCCTCCTGACACTGGATGATCTGCTTGTTATATTTTGATCTCAGATTGTTGAGTACATCATGCAGGCTGAGTTGAAGAAGAGAGGGGGAAAAAAGTCTGCAGCTGAAGTGAAGCTGCCATGTACATTCCTCTTATCTGCTCTCTACTTCACTCAGTTCTATAAAACCTAGGCTTAGACATGTGCAAGGTGCAGGAAATCCTCCCAAATATCTTCCCAAACACAGCTACGATGGGGATCAAGGGCAACAGGAGATGATGGAATCATCCAGAACTAACCACATTTAAACCTCTCCAGAAGCCCAAACTCCTCAAGAGGTAGCCAGCCTCTTATTCAAGGGTATGACTAAACCATCCTCAACACAGCACTTGTCAGGGGTCACATCTAGTGGTAACTCACAGATCGAAGCAACCTACCTCAACTTCTGAAAGGAGAAAAACAGAAAGGAAACATTAAACTGCACCACAAGCCTGTAACATATGAGTCCCCCATCCTGAAAGAGCTGAGACTATTAACGAGTCCAGTAATTCATTCATTCATTCACTCCTGCATTCATCAAACACGAAAGGTCTCTTTTGTGCCCCAGGATATGTTGGAATACCAAGATGAATACAAGGACATGTCTGAGGACAAAGCTGGACTATCGGTCCAGCTAGAGACAAAGACAAATGTTCATTACAGAACTGTGTGAAGATGCTACAGAAGAGCTTCACACAGGGTGTAAGAGGAGAGCCTGGCTTGCAGTAGGGGGGGCGTAGTCAAAGGTTCCAGCACAGGAGAGGTATGGTCCAGCACCCCGAACACAGGCAGGCCACCAACACCTGGCTCACTGCTGATCGAAGCTCTGCAACTGGAAATTTGACCCACAAAATACACAGGCATGGTTTTTAGACCCCAGAACAGACTTCAGACGTCAAGCTACTGAACAAGCATCTTGTGTCAATGCCCCACTAACATAGGAACAAGGTCTGAGGACTGACACAGTTTCAGTCTAAACGTTCTAAAAATTAAAATGTCCATTTTAAGCATTATTCTGGAATGATCAGAAGATCCCTGGGGACTTCCATGGCGATCCAGTAGTTAAGATTTTTGCCTTCCGGCTGGTTCTCCCTTGAGCCGGCCTGCTGTTTTAGCAGCATCTCCCACTTTCTCCCTTAAGCCAACCCGCTGTACTGGCAGCGACTCTCCCTTCTTCCACTCTAATAAACTTAACTTTCCTCTCAAAAAAAAAAAATGACTGTCTTCCAAAGCAGGGGGTATGGATTCATCCCTGATCAGGGAGCGAAGATCCCACACACCTCCAGGACAAAAATAAATAGAGAGGGAGAGAACAAAAGCAAAATTAAACGAATTCAATAAAGACTTTAAAAATGGTTCACCTTTGGGAAAAAAAAAAAACTTCTGGGCTTCCCTGGTGGTCCAGTGGGTAAAGAGTCCGCCCTGCAGTGCAAGGGGCACCAATTCGATCCCTGGCCCAGGAAGATCCCACGTGCCATGAAGCAGCTGGACTGTTACGAGCCAGCACTCTGGAGCGCATACGCCCAGACTCAGTGCTCTGCAACGAGAGAGGCCACTGCAATGGCAGGCCCACACAGGCCAAAGAATAAAGATGGATGAAAATAAATAAGTAGAAGAATAATAAAGAGGCCAAAAATTTTAAAAAATAATAAATCAGAAGTCCCAAACACACAAACACTGATCATTCCTAATTTCATAACCAAAAAAAGGGACATTCTGTAAGACAATTGACCCAGATGAATACAAGGACATGTCTGAGGACAAAGCTGGACTATCGGTCCAGCTAGAGACAAAGACAAATGTTCATTACAGAACTGTGTGAAGATGCTACAGAAGAGCTTCACACAGGGTGTAAGAGGAGAGCCTGGCTTGCAGTAGGGGGGGCGTAGTCAAAGGTTCCAGCACAGGAGAGGTATGGTCCAGCACCCCGAACACAGGCAGGCCACCAACACCTGGCTCACTGCTGATCGAAGCTCTGCAACTGGAAATTTGACCCACAAAATACACAGGCATGGTTTTTAGACCCCAGAACAGACTTCAGACGTCAAGCTACTGAACAAGCATCTTGTGTCAATGCCCCACTAACATAGGAACAAGGTCTGAGGACTGACACAGTTTCAGTCTAAACGTTCTAAAAATTAAAATGTCCATTTTAAGCATTATTCTGGAATGATCAGAAGATCCCTGGGGACTTCCATGGCGATCCAGTAGTTAAGATTTTTGCCTTCCGGCTGGTTCTCCCTTGAGCCGGCCTGCTGTTTTAGCAGCATCTCCCACTTTCTCCCTTAAGCCAACCCGCTGTACTGGCAGCGACTCTCCCTTCTTCCACTCTAATAAACTTAACTTTCCTCTCAAAAAAAAAAAATGACTGTCTTCCAAAGCAGGGGGTATGGATTCATCCCTGATCAGGGAGCGAAGATCCCACACACCTCCAGGACAAAAATAAATAGAGAGGGAGAGAACAAAAGCAAAATTAAACGAATTCAATAAAGACTTTAAAAATGGTTCACCTTTGGGAAAAAAAAAAAACTTCTGGGCTTCCCTGGTGGTCCAGTGGGTAAAGAGTCCGCCCTGCAGTGCAAGGGGCACCAATTCGATCCCTGGCCCAGGAAGATCCCACGTGCCATGAAGCAGCTGGACTGTTACGAGCCAGCACTCTGGAGCGCATACGCCCAGACTCAGTGCTCTGCAACGAGAGAGGCCACTGCAATGGCAGGCCCACACAGGCCAAAGAATAAAGATGGATGAAAATAAATAAGTAGAAGAATAATAAAGAGGCCAAAAATTTTAAAAAATAATAAATCAGAAGTCCCAAACACACAAACACTGATCATTCCTAATTTCATAACCAAAAAAAGGGACATTCTGTAAGACAATTGACCCAGACTTTTGATCAAATAACTGGTTCCACCCCCACCCATCCCCTGACACACACACTTTAGAGAATACAATAGGTATATAAGTAGCATGTAAAAAAGAGGCTGGCGGGTGGGGAGGGAACTCATAAATCAGAGAGACTTAAGGGACTTAATTAACAACCTGATGCAAATGCCTGTGCCTAAACCTACTGTAAAAGATATCTTTTAGACAACTGGGGAAATATAAACGTGGTCCAGATATTGAGATGAAATGAAATTTGCCGAAAGCGTGAAGGTTACTGACTTTTAAAAAAAGACAGATTACAAAACAATTGTTGCAGTATGATGGCATATCTATATATTTACAGAGAGATGAGTTAGTGATGCCATCCAATCATTCTCATCCTCTGTCGTCCCCTTCTCCTTCTGTAATTACAAGAAGAGAATTTATTCTTCAGAGAGCCCTGCACACATCCAAGCGGCATACGTAAAGGATCGGCACAAAAGCTCATTCGGGTTTTTCTGTAAGATGTCATGGAAAAGCCCAAGTGAACTTTTTGACCAACCCAATACTTACGCTGGCATTATTTTCAACAGCAAGAGATTAGAAGCCAACGAAATGGACATCAGTGTGGGACTGGCTGAGTAAATCCTAGCCTATCTATGCCGTGGAATACAAGACAGCTTAAGAAATAATGGGAACGTTCTCTATGAACGGGTATGGAAACAGCTTCAAGATACAGAACAATGGGTATAGAATGCTATCTCCGCTGTGTAAAAGGAGAGAGGGATAAGACTTCATTTGTGTTTGCTTGTGTGTGCATAAGGAAATTCTGGAAAAAGCAAAAGAAATGAATCATGGTTACAGAGGTGGACCCTAAATAAAAGATGAATGGGGGCTTCCCTGGTGGTCCAGTGGGTAAAGAGTCCATCTTGCAGTGCAGGGGGCACCGGTTCAATCCCTGGCATGGGAAGATCCCACATGCTGCGGAGCGGCTGGACCAGCATGTCCAATTGCAAGCCAGCGCTCTGGAGCACCTGCACCCAGAGCCAGTGCTGTGCTATAGGAGAGGCCACTGAGATGGGAGGCCCACACAGGCCGAAGAACAAAAACATGGATGAAAATAAATTAAAAAGACAGATGGGAGACAGACTCTTCTCTGTGGGGGTTGGGAGGAGGCGGGGGTGTGGGGCAGAACCAGCTGAATGTATACTGTTTTTCAGAAAAAACCAAACACATCTTTTAATAAGAATTATAGATGGTTGGAATGGCATTACCGACTCAACGGACATGAGTTTGAGCAAACTCCAGGAGACGGTGAAGGACAGGGAAGCCTGACAAGTTGTAGTCCATAGGGTCACAGAGTCGGACATGACTGAGCGAATGAACAACCACAACAAATACTTTTAACAATTCCCACTCCTACAAAAAAGTATGTGCCCGGCCCTCTTTTCCACACAAAAGAGCCCAGAAGAAAGTCAGTCTGCGCGCCGGCTTACCGGTTGATCTTCCTCTTCTGCTGGGACTTAATCACGGTGCTTTCTTCATCCCTCTTCTTCAGCACCTGGAAGTTGTACTCTAACTTCTCTTGGTTCAGTTGATACGTTGCTTTCATTTGCTGAAGCTGCTGCTCAAGAATCTAAAGTTAAAAAAATACGTAGCCTAATTGGTCCTGGTACAATTTAGTAGGCCCAAGGGTCCCCATTCTGTTCATTCTGGAATCATATCGGAGGAAACTTAGGGGCAAGTGTCTCGACCTGAATTCTTACAAAATTCATCATTAGAGACAAATGAAAGGTCTGGACAATGGCTCAGATGGTAAAGAATTTGCCTGCAATGCCGTTCTGCCTGGGTTCAATCCCTGGGTCGGGAATGGCAACCCACTCCAGTATTCTCATTGGGGAAATCCCATGCACCGAGGAACCTGGTGGGCTACAGGGGCTGCAAAGACTCAGATATGACTGAGGGATGAACACTGGCAAAGGTCGACCAGAGAAAACACAAATCATGCAAGAGCAAGCTAAAGCTTACACACTTAACAGCTAAGAGAGGCCACAGAGTATCCCAGTCCAGCTATCTCTCGTGCTCCCTCAGACCTTAGAGAACAAGCAGGACCCCTAGAAACACCATAAAAGTTTGTACTGCCATAAAAGCCCGCAGTGTCCCCGCTCTGACCTTCCAGTTGACAATGGCAGTGTTTAGCAAACCGTGTTCATTTTAAAGGAGGCTTGAGGCAACCATCCTGACTTTGGGGATTCCCATTAGCTGTGTTCCTTCATTCAGTGCTTGTTACATGTCTGATGCTTTTCTAGGAGCTTCTGGGAAAACATTGGTGAAAAAGGCCCCGTCCCGCCCTGTCTAAGAGAGGGACAGATGAACAAACACAGATAACAAGAAACAAGATCGGGATAAGCACAGGTGTGGGGTTAATGAGAGGAGAGCTCTCCTGGGTCTTGAGGGCCAACCTCCCTGAAAAGATGGCATGAGTGTGTCTGAGGCCTGGAGAATGAGTAGGAGTCACTCGGGTGGAGGGGGAGAGGTCTAGAAAGGCAATTGAAGGCCAGGCGCTTTGCGGAAAGTATGCGCAGTTCAGGGCGTGAGGTGCGAAGCAGGGCGGAAATGGTAGAGATGAGACAAATGCAGCGCAGGGCCCGACCAAGCTGGGACTCCAACGCTTTATCCTGAAGGCAGAGGAGGACCGCTAAGACGTTAAGTGGAAGAACGGAGGACTAGTCTACAGCAGACAGAAAGATCACTCGGCAAGCGACTGGTGAAAAAGATTAGGGAGGGGCAAGGCTAGTGGAGAGCAAATACAGGCTGTTCCTGCCTTTCTGAATGGCAGTGCGGGAATGGAAGATGCTGTGAAGTACCATCAGATCTAGATAAGGCAGCCCTGTTAATGCCACATCCCACACTCTTCCAAGCCTCCTTCCTCCCACCCTCCTCTCGACCGCAGACCCTCGCCAAGGAATCAGCAGAGGGAGGAAGTGATTCCAGGACGCTCCGAGTCATCCTCAAGGAGGGTGCCTGGCCAGGACGTGATGCACAGGAGAACAAAGGCGCGGTGACCCCCCATCAGAGGCTGAGGCACTGCCACTTCCGTGTGGAGCCGGGGGTCTCTACACTGTGACCAAGGGGACTAGTCGGGACCATCTCTCCACTCAGCTAGACACCCTAGAGATTATTTTGTACATTTCTGCTATGGGTCAAGAATTGAACATCTCCTTCAGACCAGAAGCCCGCTCTATCTCATCTTTAATGGGTGGTCAGTGAAAAACCATTCTGATCACAGGGATGATGACTAATTGCACCTCTCAGTTTATTTTCAGTCAAATATGATTTCCTTTTTCCTAGTTATAGTCTTTAGCTTATGCATGCAGTTGAATATTTATTAGTCGACTTTCCTCTTGTTGAAAACATCTATTTGTACTTTTTATTAATATTCTTATGGGACTGGGGTTTCCCTGGTGGTTCAGATGGTAAACAATCTGCCTGAAATGCAGGAGACCAAGGTTTGATCCCTGGGTTGGGAAGATCTCCTGGAGAAGGAAACGGTTACCCACTCTAGTATTCTTGCCCGGAGAAGTCCATGGACACAGTAGTCTGGTGGGCTACAGTCCATGAGGTCACAAAGAGTGGGACACGCCTGAGCAACTAATACTTTCCCTTTTAAGGGACTGATACGTGAGGGAAAGACCAGTACACACAGATCACAGGTCAGCCCCTCCTTCACCTCAGCTCTGCCCCAAGACCACCACTGGGGGCTTCACATTCGTGATGCCACTTAGGAGTAACTGGTAGAGCTGTTGACGGATTTTCAAAATTAATCAGAGCTTCCTGCCCCTTGCAGTGCAGCATCCACACTAGGCAATTCAATGAATTCCATTGTCCTTTATTTGCAACACCAGCTGTTCATGATAATTTTAGTACCAGAGACTCTACTGTTAATTATTGCAGGTTTTAGTCTCAATATATAGCTGCCTTTGATTGTCATACATTGAATATAGTTTCATATTAAAAAATTATCATCAGTTTTGTTAAATGTCTGGGCTTCCCTGGTGGCTCAGACGGTAAAGAATATGCCTGCTCTGCAGGTTACCTGAGTTTAATCCCTGAGTCAGAGAAGATCCCCTGGAGAAGGGAATGGCAGCCCACGCCAGTACTCTTGCCTGGAGGAGTGTCCGTGCCTATTATGCAATTATCCAAAGACAGTTTGCAAAGTTGCATTCTGTGTTCCCATAGGCTAATGGCAAGCATCTTATCTAGTCTTGGGAAATCATTTATAAAGATTGTAATTTAACCTGTCAGTGTTGAAGGACTGTGGGTGTGGATCACTGCTCCCTTTTTCTCCTGGAGCAGTAGGAGCTGCTTTCTGGAGCCCACTCCTACCCCGGGCTGCCACGGGTAGCCAACATCGCCCCAGCAGCACGGAAGTGTAGAACAGCCTTTCCATGACAATTGAATTCACTTCAGTTTTTCAGTCAAATATGATTTCCTTTTTCCTAGTTATAGTCTTTAGCTTATGCATGCAGTTGAATATTTATTAGTCGACTTTCCTCTTGTTGAAAACATCTATTTGTACTTTTTATTAATATTCTTATGGGACTGGGGTTTCCCTGGTGGTTCAGATGGTAAACAATCTGCCTGAAATGCAGGAGACCAAGGTTTGATCCCTGGGTTGGGAAGATCTCCTGGAGAAGGAAACGGTTACCCACTCTAGTATTCTTGCCCGGAGAAGTCCATGGACACAGTAGTCTGGTGGGCTACAGTCCATGAGGTCACAAAGAGTGGGACACGCCTGAGCAACTAATACTTTCCCTTTTAAGGGACTGATACGTGAGGGAAAGACCAGTACACACAGATCACAGGTCAGCCCCTCCTTCACCTCAGCTCTGCCCCAAGACCACCACTGGGGGCTTCACATTCGTGATGCCACTTAGGAGTAACTGGTAGAGCTGTTGACGGATTTTCAAAATTAATCAGAGCTTCCTGCCCCTTGCAGTGCAGCATCCACACTAGGCAATTCAATGAATTCCATTGTCCTTTATTTGCAACACCAGCTGTTCATGATAATTTTAGTACCAGAGACTCTACTGTTAATTATTGCAGGTTTTAGTCTCAATATATAGCTGCCTTTGATTGTCATACATTGAATATAGTTTCATATTAAAAAATTATCATCAGTTTTGTTAAATGTCTGGGCTTCCCTGGTGGCTCAGACGGTAAAGAATATGCCTGCTCTGCAGGTTACCTGAGTTTAATCCCTGAGTCAGAGAAGATCCCCTGGAGAAGGGAATGGCAGCCCACGCCAGTACTCTTGCCTGGAGGAGTGTCCGTGCCTATTATGCAATTATCCAAAGACAGTTTGCAAAGTTGCATTCTGTGTTCCCATAGGCTAATGGCAAGCATCTTATCTAGTCTTGGGAAATCATTTATAAAGATTGTAATTTAACCTGTCAGTGTTGAAGGACTGTGGGTGTGGATCACCTCTCCATTTTTCTCCTGGAGCAGTAGGAGCTGCTTTCTGGAGCCAACTCCTACCCCGGGCTGACACGGGTAGCCAACATCACCCCAGCAGAACGGAAGTTTAGAACAGCCTTTCCCTCTGGCCTTCTCAGCGGATTGATGTTAAAGACCCCGCTGGGCCTCTCTATCATTGATCTCAATCTAGGCGGGTGGGGGTTGCTGGATTCCATGAGGAACTAGAGATTCCACATCCCAAACTCTTCCTTACCCTTTTCCTCCATCACTCACTCTTAAAAAAAAAAAAAACAAAAAAAAAACAAAAAAAAAACGGGATAGGCCCTTGTGGGTTTTATTATAACAATTCATGAATTCATGAGCATGAACCTATCTTTCTTCGCATTTTTATTTAATTATTTTTGGCTATGCTGGGTCCTCGTTGCTTCGAGGGCTCCTCTCTAGTTGCGCTGTGGGCTTCTCCTATTGCAGAGACCAGGCTCTAGAGCACTCAGGCTCAGTCGCTGCGGCCCCCAGGCTCAGGAGAACAGCCTCAGTAGTTGTAGGGTACGCGTTTAGCTGCTCCACGGCATGTGGGATCTTCCCGCATCAGGGATCGAATCCATGTCTCCTGCATTGGCAGGTGGATTCTTATCCACTACGCCACCAGGGAAGCCCTTACCTCTTTTACACTATTTATACAATTTACATATTTTCCTTTCTCACTCAAAAGATCGTTAAGTTCCTAGAGGACAGAAACTGTATCTTATTTCTTTTCATGCTTTGTACCAGGTAAGTTCACAATCCTTTGTTAAGCAAATAACTTGGATTTAATTTTTTTTTTTAGATTTATTTATTTTATTTATTTTGGTGGGGGTGGGGTGGGGAGGGAGGGGAGCAGGCAGGCCACTTCTATTGGTCCTTCGCTTGTCCATTTTCATCCATCTTTGCTCTGCGGCCCGTGTGGGCCTCCCATCACAGTGGCCTCCGTTGTCACAGAGCACCAGCTCTGGGCGCATGCGCTCCAGAGCTCCAGCTCGGTAATTGGACACATCGGTCCAGCTGCTCCCCGGCACGTGGGATCTTCCCAGGCCAGGGATTGAACCGGCACCCCTTGCACTGCAAGGCGGTGTCCTTACCCACTAGACCACTAGGGAAGCCCAGATTTAATTTTTGTGATTAATATTCTGTTATTAAAGTTGAACTAACCATTTTACAATTTCCGGTAAGGCCTGAAAATAAAAGTCGCTTTCTGCATCAAGAACTAAGTGTTTCTAGCAGTTTTATTTTGGGGTAAATGGTAGCAGTGATTGAATTCTTGAGCACATAATGTGAATAAGTTTCCCTTTGTTCATTGCTAACATGACCTTTCTAGCAGTTGTTATCCAGTCTAGCAGTTGTTGTCCGACTCCATGTGACCCCATGGAATGCAGCACACCAGGCTTCCCTGTCCTTTACCATCTCCCGGAGTGTGCTCAAACTCAGGTCCACCGAGTCTGTAATGCCATCCAACCGTTTCATCCTTTGTCGCCCCCTTTCTCCTCCTGCCTTTAATCTTTCCCAGCATCAAGGTCTTTTCCAATGAATTGGCTCTTCGCATCAGGTGAAGCACTGACAATTATAACGTCTTATTTTTATTTCTTGTACTTCATCCGTCAAGCCAAGCCTATGTGTATTGAATCCTCTGTATTTTTGTGGTCTCCAAAAAGTTTAGTTCCAATTTTAGAATTGATACAGTGGTAAGAATTAGTGTTAGGAATTGAGCTGCATGCCATAGCTTTCTGATAAAAATCGATGCTATCTGACTTTACTCTCTAGTGACTACAGCTCAGAGTTACTATGATAAAGTTGTCTGTTAAAATATTTCACGTATTACAATATGGGTAATCCATGATTCAATTACCTTTTCCCAGTTAAAGGGTGGAATGTGGTATGGCATAGTCATTCTGACGCAAGATAAACAGCACACACGTTCCTACTCTTGAGTGTCTGTGTCTTCCTGCCTCCCACACACCCACACCCCACCATTAGTCCATCCAGACTGCCGAAGCCAGGAAAGCCAGGCCTCCCAGGCCACCTGCCCCTCTGCCCCTCACCTCCCTAGTCTCACCCCGTAATCTCTATGATCTCCTCACGCCCCATGTCCCAGAACTTCTTGGCTTCGTTCAAGCATTTGAACATTGGGTTAAGAACATGAGGTTCCACTCCTACAACCCAACGGCAATAAATTACTGTTAGAAAATGGGGAAAGAACCGGAACAGACATATCTCCAAAGAAGACATGAAAGATAGCCAATAAGATGCTCAACATCACTAATCATCAGGGAGAGGCAAATCAAAACCACAATGAGAGGGGTCAGGGATATACCTATGACGGATTTGGGATTTTATGGAGCTGTAAACAACAAAACTCTGTAAACACAAAATAAAACAAAATTTAAGAAAAAAGTAATGAAACAAATAAAAAAAAAACACAATGCGGTATCGCCTTGCAGCTATTAGAATGGTTGTTATCAAAACACAAAGAACAGCAAGCATTGGCAAAGATAGGGAGAAAAGAGAATCCTTCTACACTGTTAGCAGGAACTCAAGCTGGTATAGCCACTATGGAAACCATATGGCAGTTCCTCAAAAAATTAAAAATAGGATGACCATTTGATTAGGTAATATTAATAAACACTCCAAAAATTAAAATCTGGAACTTGAAGAGGTTTCTGCATTCCCACATTCATTGCAGCATTACTCACAATAACCAAGATATGGAAACCACCTAAATATCTGATGACGGACTAGTAGCTTTTTAAAAAGGTTCCCTGATAGAAAGGATAGCTATTGTCATTGTGCTAGGGGAATAGGAGTACCTACAACCACTTGGAGCAATGGTCTGGAGGGATGGGGGGGGGAACCTGGGTGGGGGGAGGGCCAAGGGATATGCATCTGATTGATCTGGGAACATACATGTACAAAAATAAATAAATAAATTAAAAAAAAAAAAAAAAAAAAGGTTCCCTGATGGCTCAGATGGTAAAGAATCCACATGCAATGCAGGAGACCCAGGTTCGATCCCTGGGTTGGGAAGATCCCCTGGAGAAGGGAATGGCTACCCACTCCAGTGTTCTTGCCCGGAGAATTCCATGGACAGAGGACCCTGGCGGGCTACAACCCATGGGGTCGCCAAGAGTCAGACATGACTGAGCGACTAACACTATATACATACAATGCCATATTATTCAACCTTTAAAAAAAGAGAAAAATCCTGCCATTTGCAATAAATGGACATCCAGGGCATTATGATAAGCGAAATAAGCCAGAAACAGACAGACAGATACTGCATGATCTTGTTTACAGTGGGATCTAAAATAATTAAAACTCCTAGAAGTAGAGAGTAAAACTTGCTAGAGGGGCTGTCCACGGCTGGAGGAGGGGAAGCCGAGGAGGTGCTGGCCAAAGGGTACACAGTTTCAACTATGCACGATGAATAAGTTCTGGAAATATAGTGGACAACAGGGAGCTTATGATTAACAATACTGCACTGTATACTTAAAAATGTGCTAAGAGGGTGGATCTTCTATTAAAGCTCTTTACCACAAAAGGAAAAACAAAGCAGGGGCTTCCCCTGGTGGTCCAGTGGGTAAGGACACCGCCTTGCAGTGCAAGGGGCGCCGGTTCCATCCCTGGCCTGGGAAGATCCCACGTGCCGCGGAGCGGCTGGACCGATGTGTCCAATTACCGAGCCGGAGCTCTGGAGCGCATGCGCCCAGAGCCAGTGCTCTGCGACAACAGAGGCCACCGCGATGGGAGGCCCACAGGAGCCAAAGAACAAAGACGGATGAAAATAGAGAAATGAAAGACCAACGGAAGTGGCCCACCCGCTCCCCTCCGTCCCCAACCCGACCCCTGCCCAAAATAAATAAATAAATAAATCTAAAAAAAAAAAAAGAAGAAGAAAGAAAAACAAAGCAACAACAAGAAAGAACATGAGGTTCCATTATTTCACTGTCTGAGGCCAGTATGTCCTTTTTATCATGTGAATGATCATAGAATCAAGATAACTTCAGAAAGCTTAACAATCGCTAATTTCATGATAAGAGTCATGTGTACAGCCCACAGAAGCAGTGCTCTTTTCTTACAGATGTCTACTGTTCTTTGTCAATGACTTTCAGCTCCATGATATCAACAGAAGAAAGGCTCAAGAAAATTCTCCAGACTAGAAAAATGTTTGTAGTCTAATAGGATTTTTTCTTTCTTTAGGCCTCACCTCTCGGCTTGTAGGATCCTAGTTGCCTGACCAGGGATTAAGCCCAGGACCACAGCAGTAAAAGTGCCAAGTCCTAACCACTGGACCTCCAGGGAATTTCCTAATTGGGTTTTTTAATTTAATCTCATTATAGAAAGCTACAAGAGGAGTGAAGAACTGAGATTCTTCCAAAGACTACGTGGAAGCCTTTCCATCTAATGTGTTTTTCTAGGTGAAGACTGAAATGACTAGAACATGCTTGAATGTTAAGATGCAATTATATTCCATCTAAATGTAATGAGGGATACTTTTTTTAAGCTGATGTTGAAACACAGAACCCTAGATTTGGAGAGAACCTCAGAAACCAGAAAATCTAGCCCCCTTCCTGCTGCAGAAATCCTTCTTGTACTCTGAAGACAGACACAGTCACTGTGCCTCTGAATACTTGAGGACATAAAGGATTCTTTGTTTGGTGGAATGACCCTTTTTTGTGTTTGACGGTGCTATGAGGCGGTTCTCTCTGATGGTGACTCAGAATCTGCCTTACTTCTGTGCTCAACCACCAGTCAGGGGGCTGTTTGGAACACTGGGAAGGACAGAGGCTACCGAGGCACACAGAACTGGGTTTGAATCCAGGGCTTTCCATGTACCAGATAAATAAATAAGATTGCCTTTAAGCCTGTTTCCTGGCATATAAAATCCCACTAGTGACTTCTCCCCTTCACATTACTGTAAGGATTAAAGAAACTGTGTGTTAAGTGCCTGGGGGATGGTAGACACCCACTGCACAGCGGACATCCTACCCCTGGCCCTTGACACAGCTACCTGGCCCTAGGGGTATTCTCCCTCCACCCGGCAAAAACACACAGTTCTCTCAAGGAGCCCTTGCACACTATGGGTTTCAACATCTTGGCAGTGTTTCTTGTCCATGAGCACCTTCAGATACGATTATGGAAAAGAGAACTGATAACAAGCAAGTACTGGTTGGATGAGCCCTAGGTGGCACGGGCAGTGGCTAGGGATGAGACATCCACAGGTGCTCTCCATCGGCCAAGCCGCCCAGACGCTCTGGTGGAGGGACAAGTCACACCTGCACATCCTGCTCCAGCTTGATCTTGATGGTGTTGTACTCTTCGCAGTCCCAGATCCTCTGCCTGTTGAGTTGTTTCTCATAGTCCTCCACCTTCTTGATACGGCTCATCAGATACTCCAGCTGAAGGCACAGGGGACAAGGGGGAGGTCGGGTTCATCAGACACTGCAGCTGAAGGCACAGGAGGACCAGCGGAAGGTCAGGTCCCCTCCCGGTTCTAACTCTGGAGGGAATCTGTCTACCCTCAGAACCCTGTGCCCCCAACATTGGTCAACGAGGTCCTGACTCCACAGACTCTAAGAGGAATGCAGAGCCTGCAGTCAGACATTTGTACTTCTAAGGAAAAAAAAAAAAATCTAATAGATCTTGGTCTTCTTATTTCTTTGTTCTTTAGGTCTCTGAAATAGAGTGATAACCTCACACCCTTTAGAATGTGTCTTAAAACGGCTTCTTGGGACACAAATACCCATGGCTGGGGGAGATAACCAGGAAATAAAGGAGAGAGAGGCAAGACCATGGAAACCACAGTCCATTACACACGTGGTCAGCACCACCACTGGAAGAGGGTGCCACCCACGGGCCCTGGTGTTGACCTGGCAGTCACGATCAGGATGTGGGCCACGCCAACCCTCCCCAAGGTGCAAAGAGCTAGCAAATTCAGCCCCAGCAGGAGTCACCCCAGTCTGCTGACAACCCGCTGCCTCCCCCACTGGGCACTCCCCGACCTCTCTGGCACCTCTTTAGTGTTGTGAGCCTGCAAGGCCCATTCCCATTTCTTCTTATTGTTGGTCAACAGCTCCTGCCTCTCCATCTCAAATGCTTTCTGCAACCAAGAAGGAAAAGGGCTCATGTCTGCTTTCATTAGGCAGGTCCCATGGTCTCAAAGAGCACCCAGACACCAGCTGTGGCAGCAGGGCACTACCCACACAAAGTCAGATCCAAACGCAGCCTGGCCAAGTTTCATGCACTCAAAGCACTATGGCAAGAGTTGCATGGGAAACGTGATGAAGCCTGTGCTTCACAAGGATTGTGAGAGGAAGCGTGCCAGCTGCCCTGTGTCCAGTAGATACGCCAGGCAGTGGGTGGGGCTCGGGCACAGCCAGGGCCTCGCCCTCCCAGGGCCAACCCTGCCTGGATTGCACTGGAACTCGAGCGGGAACCTGGCAGTGGGTGGGGCTCCCAGGCAGCGAAGGCGGCGTAGAGCTCACAGAACAGGGGCCGAGGGGGGCCTTGGAATGCAGAGACGGTCTGTATGAATCCAAAGAGACAGGTCCCCACCCTTCATTCTCTTCCACTTTGGAAAGGCCTGTCTGGATGTCAGTCCTTAACATTGCATTCTAATTCAGAGGACAGTTTCCTGGGTCCTATTTGACCTGCCCCTTCCCGCCTCCGAATCCCTGACAATCATAAGTTGGTCTAATAAACAGTTCACAAGCGCCTGAGGTTCTGGAGCGCTCACTCATCTCCCTCCTCCACTCCTCTTACTTAACCCTGTTCTATTTTCTTTCCAAGTGCTTATTACCTCCTGTCAAATTACATACTTGGCAATTTGACATACTTATCTGTCTATTGTGTAGCTGTCTCTGCTAGAATACAGGCTCCATCCAGGACTTTGTCCCTGGTTGTCGCCCCAGCCCCTGGCACAGTGCTTTCCATTTAGCAGACACTTGCATATTTGCTGGAGAAGGGAGTGTATGAATAAGTAAATGAATGAAACCCTAGAGCAGAGACTGCAGCAAGAGCAGTGAGACTGAGCAATGTCAGCAGTCTAGGGCCCTCCCTGGGTGGTTACAACAAGCCAGCCTTCCCCAGAGCCTCCTCCCAGGGCAAGGGGTGGCTCTCTCACATGTGATCACCTCGATGTGTTGGAGCTCCTGGCGGCAGGTTTTCATCACCATCTTCACCTGCTCTTCCATCCTCTCCAGGAGCAGACAAATGTCATCCGACTGCTTCTTCAGATCTTTCACGTACTGGTCATCTTTTAGTTTTAACTCCTAGAGACGAGCATGTCCAAGGTTGGTCACCGACTGAGACAGAAGCCAGTGGATGCCAGCTCCCCACTCCTGGACCCCTCTCGTCAGCGTCACGCACTAGGAAATACAACTGCACAAAGGGAAGGCACTGGAGAGGCTGGGAAAGCTGAAGCACAGGCATCTGGAGTCCATGGGCTCAGCTCAGGGCCAAGCCACAAAGAAGAGCCCAGGATCAGACCCTGAGATGACGACTTGCTGCCAATCTCCCTGCAGACAGACTCCCAGGAAGCCCACGGAGCTCCTGCTGAGCAACGACTGTGCATGCTCACTGCAGGAAAATGTCCACAGCAGGCTGCTCCATCCTTTGATTAAGCCCATGAAACCTGGAACAGCACTTGCTACAAGAGCAGGTCTTTCTCTTAAGCAGCCAATGATTCGAAAATAGCTACAAAGCATCTTTCTTCTGGTTAAAAGGATATGGCCTGGGGTGGGGACCATGGATATGCATATGACTGATCTGGGAACATACATGTCTGTGAACTACAAAACTCTGTAAAACCTTTAAAATAAAGAATAAAAAAAAAAAAAGGATATGGCCTGAGGGACTTTCCTTTTGGTCCAATGTGCAACAATCTACCTTGCAATAGAGGCAACCCAGCATCGATCCCACTTACCACCTAGTAACTAAGTTTGCCCTCCACAACCAGAGAGCCTGCACGCCCCAACTAAGAACTGATGTGGCCAAAAAAAGTATATTGCCTGCAACAACAAGGTCCTCCTGTATAGCACTGGAACTATATTCAATACCCTGTGATAAACCATAATGGAAAAGAATATGAAAGGGAATGTATATATCTGTATAATTGAGTCACTTTCCTGTACACTAGTAATTAACACACCACTATAATTCAACTGTACTTTGATTTTAAAAATTCATTTAAAAAAAAAAACTGTACTGGGCTTCCCTGGTGGTCCAGTGGGTAAAGAGTCCACCTTGCAATGCAAGGGGCACCGGTTCAATCCCTGGCCCGGGAGGATCCCACGTGCTGCAGAGTGGCTAGACCGGTGTGTCCAGTTGCAAGCCAGTGCCCTGGAGCGTATGTGCCCTGAGTCGGTGCTCTGTAGCAAGAGGGGCCGCTGCAATGGTAGACCCACACAGGACAAAAGAATAAAGATGGATTAAAATAAATAAATCAATAAACAATAAAAGAGGCCAAATTTTAAAACAACAACAAAAAAGTGTACTGCCCAAGCTATATCACATTCTCGGTAACAAACTATAGGCCTCTGCCTTTCTCCATTCAGGAAAAACAAACATTCCCTCAGCTCCTTCCCCTGTGAAGGATCTAGGGCTGGGCTCTTGCCTGCTGTAACTCGATGATCAGCTTGTTCTTATCTTCAATCAGGGCTGCACAGTGCACCTGCTGGACGTTCATCATCTCCCACAGCTCCTGAGGGATTCTCTTCTTCTTGCCCTCCTCCCACTTGACAGTGATCTCATCAAATTTGTCCTGGCTGGTCTTGACTTCATTTTCCAGCTTTTCAAGTCTACAAATACAAACAGACCAGCTCCAGTGGCTGCCTTCCAAGAGGGCAGGCTGGTTCTCTAAGATCAGGGAAACAGGCCTGGGTACCAAGCCCTGCCTGGCTCCAGGTAGAACCACTACAAACCCAGACAGGCTCTGATAAATCTTTTAGTTTAAAGCTTGACTGACTGTAAATAACAGACCAGATAAATAAAAAGACCCATAACAAAAACACATCAACATTAAAGCTATACAAACATCCATGCAGATCAAGAGTCAATTTGTCACATCCTTCTGAGGGAGATGGTGACACAATCGTTAACTTGGTCCCAGGTCCCATGGCTTGTGTTCAAATTTTGCTACTAAAGCACTTCTGCAGGTAACCCTGTGGAAAAGAATATGAAAGGGAATGTATATATCTGTATAATTGAGTCACTTTCCTGTACACTAGTAATTAACACACCACTATAATTCAACTGTACTTTGATTTTAAAAATTCATTTAAAAAAAAAAACTGTACTGGGCTTCCCTGGTGGTCCAGTGGGTAAAGAGTCCACCTTGCAATGCAAGGGGCACCGGTTCAATCCCTGGCCCGGGAGGATCCCACGTGCTGCAGAGTGGCTAGACCGGTGTGTCCAGTTGCAAGCCAGTGCCCTGGAGCGTATGTGCCCTGAGTCGGTGCTCTGTAGCAAGAGGGGCCGCTGCAATGGTAGACCCACACAGGACAAAAGAATAAAGATGGATTAAAATAAATAAATCAATAAACAATAAAAGAGGCCAAATTTTAAAACAACAACAAAAAAGTGTACTGCCCAAGCTATATCACATTCTCGGTAACAAACTATAGGCCTCTGCCTTTCTCCATTCAGGAAAAACAAACATTCCCTCAGCTCCTTCCCCTGTGAAGGATCTAGGGCTGGGCTCTTGCCTGCTGTAACTCGATGATCAGCTTGTTCTTATCTTCAATCAGGGCTGCACAGTGCACCTGCTGGACGTTCATCATCTCCCACAGCTCCTGAGGGATTCTCTTCTTCTTGCCCTCCTCCCACTTGACAGTGATCTCATCAAATTTGTCCTGGCTGGTCTTGACTTCATTTTCCAGCTTTTCAAGTCTACAAATACAAACAGACCAGCTCCAGTGGCTGCCTTCCAAGAGGGCAGGCTGGTTCTCTAAGATCAGGGAAACAGGCCTGGGTACCAAGCCCTGCCTGGCTCCAGGTAGAACCACTACAAACCCAGACAGGCTCTGATAAATCTTTTAGTTTAAAGCTTGACTGACTGTAAATAACAGACCAGATAAATAAAAAGACCCATAACAAAAACACATCAACATTAAAGCTATACAAACATCCATGCAGATCAAGAGTCAATTTGTCACATCCTTCTGAGGGAGATGGTGACACAATCGTTAAGCACTTGGTCCCAGGTCCCATGGCTTGTGTTCAAATCCTGACTTTGCTACTGGTTCTCAACTTCAGGCAAATTGCTTAACTTCTGCAGGCCCCATTTTTCTCATCGGTATAACAGAGAGGACGGAGTACCTTCCTTCCTGTGGCTGTTGTCAGGATGAAATAAGATAATCCGCAGCACAGCAGTCACTTAACAATTGGCACTCCTATTATTATTTTTCACTAACAACATGACTTCAACTGTCTGGCCATTCCCCTCCCAAACTATCAATAAATGACCAGTGGAACATATGAAGAGGAAAACTCCACCATCAGCAACGGAAAATAGAGACGATCACCCAGAATTAGAGAAATTCCAAAGAAATGGTGTGATGGAGCACACCGAGGAGGGAAATGGGCTGAGAAATGAGGCCCCTTCTGAGAACAGGGGCCAAGACATATGCCTGCAACCCTCTCCCAGCTTTAGCAGCAGCTGGTCCTTCTACACCATCATCTCCAAACAAGAGTGCAAACTCCCTTAATGTCAATAATCTCTTGTGATCCTCTCTCTGCTTCCCACCTTTCAAGCCAGGGCACACAGGACATTTTACCATTCAATTACCTTTTCTTCCTTTTTTCCAAACCACGAGAAACAGCCATCAGGTTCTGTTCAGTCACTCAGTCGTGTCCAACTCTTTGCGATCCCATGGACTGCAGCACACCGGGCTTCCCTGTCCTTCACTATCTCCCAGAGCTTGCTCAGACTCGTGTCTATTGACTCAGTGATGCCATCCACCCATTTTGTCCTCTGTCGCCCCCTTCTCCTTCGAAGCTCTCAAGTTATATTTCGAAAACCCACTTTGACCTTGTAGCTCTGCCACTAGCGACTTGCCATTTTCCTCGGGGGCTGCAGGAGAAGCGTGACTCCTCCATGGGGCCCTCAGCGTCTTTCCACAGTCGCCCCAGCTGGGGATCAGCCAGTTCAGTCCCTAGGCCATGACAGGCAATGGGAACTTTGAAGAATAACTTATACTGGGCTTCCCTGGTGGCTCAGTGGTAAAGAATCCAGCTGCCAACAGAGGGGACATGGGTCTGACCTGTGGTCTGAGAATATTCCACATGATGAAGGACAACTGAACCCAAGAGCCACAATTGCTCAAGCCTGTGTACCTAGAGCCCACAACAAGAGAAAATGCTCCACAACAAGAGAAATGACTGCAAGGAGAAGGCCGTGCAGCACAATGAAGAGTAGCCCCTGCTCACCACAACCAGAGACAGCCCTCCTGCAGCAACGAAGACTGAACACAACCAGAAATAAGTCAGCAAATAAATCTTTAAAAATAAAGAATAAATGGTATCTTAGTGACACTGGTAAAGTTGCTCATGGGGGGAACTATTTGTGCTGAACAACTGAAAATACTGTTGTTAAACATTGTGCTGTGCCTGTACCTGCTGAGAGGAGCAAAATGACCCCGTGGGCTGTAACTGGACTATAGGCAAGGAATTCAGTGAAGAACAAGCCAAGGGAAGAGTGTGCACGAGGACCTTGATCCTGTGCCTATCATCTTCTGTGGGCAAACCAAGGAAGCTGAACCCTGCCAAGCAAGGTGCGTGGGCTGCTGAGGCCTGGGGCTGAGGGCTGGCCATGGACTCCCCTCACCCCTCTGACCCTTATCCTTCCAGGAATGGAATCTTTACCATTCTTCAACACGCTGCTACATTTGTACAGAGCATGTATATGGGTCTGGTTGCTGCAGTTAATTTAAACCCAGAACAGCTTAATCTGCCTTCTCAGCCTCATCTCTTCTCTCCCATACACCCCTCAGTCTCATGCCATTCCCAAGCATCACACAACCTCAGGTCCCTGCACAAGATGCCCCTAAGATGTCCACTCCTGGCTCTTCCAACACCTAGCCATCCTTTATGGCTCAACTGAAACACCACTTTGCCTGGAAAGTTTTCTCTAATCTCTTCAGGGAAATTTAAGGGCCACCCCACACATGTTTCAAATAACTCACACATAATTTTGTAACATAAATGTAATATGTGTGTTCAGTCGTGTCTGAGTCTTTGCAACTCCAAGGACCGTAGCCTGCTAGGTTCCTCAGTCCAGGGGATTCTCCAGGCAAGAATACTGGAGTGGGGTGCCATATCCTACTCCGGGGTATCTTCCTGACCCAGGAATCAAACCCAGGATTTTTGCATCTCCTGCATTGGCAGGTGGATTCTTTACTACTGCACCACGTGGGAAGCCCCTACATACCTTTATTTGAACACAAATCACAGTGGGGGGTTGAACATCTATGTCAACTAGATGCTGAATGTTAAAAGAAGAGGCTATATTCACTGTTCTTTGCATCCACTGGGCTTGGTACACATTAGGAAGGTAACACTTAAGGAAGGAGGAGGGCAGCAAAGAAGGAAGAGGCAGAGAAGAAGAGAAGGAGGGAGGGAGGACTCATAACTAGCAAGAAGCGGATCCTACTAGACTAGGTTTGACAAAGGACAGGAAGAATTTGGGGTCCCAGAGAGGAGACACTTCACGTCTCCCAGGCGGGGTTGGTGTGGGAAGGGGAGGGGGGGCGGTGTTCCTCACCTCTGACGCCTTATCTCCTCTTCCTCGACTCTCCGGTGGGTCTCTCTGATATCTGCAGCTACCTGGATATTTGTCACCAACTCCGTGCCACAGAGCAGCAGTTTAGTCAATTTCTGAAACCGAGTAAGAATTTATACAGCTAGAAACATTTGCACATCTGCCTGCAGCAGTGCTCTCCAGCCAGGCAGAAATTAAAAGCTACCTGAAGACTTTTAAGAGAAGTTACTTAGCAACCGTTTCCATCGGGACTCTCCTGATGGGATGTGACAGCTTACGACCGATGAGCACTCTGCCCTTCTGGATGTACTTCGGTTTATTCTCGTTACGGGAGGGACCAGCCCACCAGCTCGCGGGCATGAGCTCTGGGCACAGCTCAGCACTTGCTGCATGTGGCCTCTGAGTGACTGACCCTGCCAGGGTCCTTTCTAAGGATCTCAGCTGGGGAGGTGAGCTAGAATGCGCATGAGCAGCCGTGTAGGTACCACTGTTGAACGCCTTGAAGGAGAGAGGTATGTCCTCTGCTGCCCCCTTTTTCTCATCTCCCAGGCTGGCATATGATGCTAAATACATCATGGTGAGCACCCAAAGACAACCTAAGGAAGGGTGAAAAGAGCTGAGCTTCCCAATCTCGAGGAGCGTCTGTATCAGCCCTGGACTGTGCCTGCTCTGAACTGATTAGTGAGCCAGAGAAATAAGCTTCTATCTTGTTTAAGCTAATGTGACATGGGAGCTTTTGCTACAGGTGTTCTAACACAGGAGAGAATTGTAGCTGACTGCACCACCCTGCCCTCGAGGGCTCGGGAATTTTGCTATTGGCACGCTGCTTCTAAGCTCCTCTTTGTAAAGTTCACACTCAGTACCTTCATTCCTGACCTTTGGGTGCTGTCAGATTTCAAGATGATACATCCTCTCCACAAAAAGTCCAGACATCCTAGATTATGTCCAGGGTTTTCCAAGTCTGTTTGGGAACTTGCAAATTTTCCAGCTCTCAGATCATGATCCTGAACTAGGAACCGATAAATATCTCTGCCCCAAAGAGCCACTGAAATGAGCAGACTCTTTCACCCAACTCTTCTATGGAAATCTTGAAATGCAGATATCATGAACAAGGAACAGAACCTTAACCCAGATCTCCAGGGTCCTCCAGCCTTTAAACAAAACAGCTGCAGCTTTATCACTTGTGCCCAATGGGTTTACACACATAAGTAACGGCTTTCCTGTAGTTGAGAACAATTTTCTATTTCCAACTCAGATAAGGCGAACATCAGAAATTGCTGAATCAAGAATTTAAGACTTAAATGGATGCACACCAAAATGCATCCATCATTTTGCATCACCAACAGATGAACAGACACATTTCTGACATTGCTGAAACCCAAGGTAATAGCTTAAATGAAAGTCCACATATCATGCATCTAAATATTTAAAAATTATAATTCAGGGTAAAGTGAAGTCACTCAGTCATGTCCAACCCTTTGCGACCCGTAGACGAGCCATGGAATCCTCCAGGCAAGAATACTGCAGTGGGTAAGCCTTTCCCTTCTCCAGGGGATCTTCCCAACCCAGGGATCGAACCCAGGCCTCCTACATGGCAGGTGGATTCTTTACCATCTGAGCCACCATATGTTCTGTCCTCCTACCTTGGCACCTTCATAACAGAAGTCCTACTTTGAATTCCTGCTACAATCGACAGCTCCACTCAGAACCACATGACTAATGGGGAGCCAGCCTCTGGGCCCCTGCCTGGAGCCCAGCCCCTTCTCATCCCCCTCCGAGTTCCATCCTGAACCATGAAGGGCACCAGATGCTGCCATGTGGATTTCTCAGACCACAGGTACAGGCTCCATCTAAACCCTTTGGCCATCCCTGAGCAACACAAAACCCTGGAAGAGGCCAATGCAGGTCTTGAAAGCAGGCCCAGAACCAAATGGTGGGAGCAGGGAGGTCCTAGAAGAGGACCACCTGGGCACGCTGCTTCTAAGCTCCTCTTTGTAAAGTTCACACTCAGTACCTTCATTCCTGACCTTTGGGTGCTGTCAGATTTCAAGATGATACATCCTCTCCACAAAAAGTCCAGACATCCTAGATTATGTCCAGGGTTTTCCAAGTCTGTTTGGGAACTTGCAAATTTTCCAGCTCTCAGATCATGATCCTGAACTAGGAACCGATAAATATCTCTGCCCCAAAGAGCCACTGAAATGAGCAGACTCTTTCACCCAACTCTTCTATGGAAATCTTGAAATGCAGATATCATGAACAAGGAACAGAACCTTAACCCAGATCTCCAGGGTCCTCCAGACTTTAAAAAAAAAAAACAGCTGCAGCTTTATCACTTGTGCCCAATGGGTTTACACACATAAGTAACGGCTTTCCTGTAGTTGAGAACAATTTTCTATTTCCAACTCAGATAAGGCGAACATCAGAAATTGCTGAATCAAGAATTTAAGACTTAAATGGATGCACACCAAAATGCATCCATCATTTTGCATCACCAACAGATGAACAGACACATTTCTGACATTGCTGAAACCCAAGGTAATAGCTTAAATGAAAGTCCACATATCATGCATCTAAATATTTAAAAATTATAATTCAGGGTAAAGTGAAGTCACTCAGTCATGTCCAACCCTTTGCGACCCGTAGACGAGCCATGGAATCCTCCAGGCAAGAATACTGCAGTGGGTAAGCCTTTCCCTTCTCCAGGGGATCTTCCCAACCCAGGGATCGAACCCAGGCCTCCTACATGGCAGGTGGATTCTTTACCATCTGAGCCACCATATGTTCTGTCCTCCTACCTTGGCACCTTCATAACAGAAGTCCTACTTTGAATTCCTGCTACAATCGACAGCTCCACTCAGAACCACATGACTAATGGGGAGCCAGCCTCTGGGCCCCTGCCTGGAGCCCAGCCCCTTCTCATCCCCCTCCGAGTTCCATCCTGAACCATGAAGGGCACCAGATGCTGCCATGTGGATTTCTCAGACCACAGGTACAGGCTCCATCTAAACCCTTTGGCCATCCCTGAGCAACACAAAACCCTGGAAGAGGCCAATGCAGGTCTTGAAAGCAGGCCCAGAACCATGTGAGCAGGGAGTCTGGACCCCTGCAACAGCGATCTAAAGGGACCGCTTGGGCTCTGCGTAGACGCGAAGCAAGTCGGCTTGAGAGTGTGCATCCAGAGGAGAGCTAGAAGAGGAATCTCCTCACTTTTATTCAGTGGATGGAGGGCACTGCTAGTGCAAGAAAGCAAGAAAGACATTGTTAAGTATCAAAACTGAACAGCCACAACAAGAGAAGTCACCGCAACAAGAAGCCTGCTCACCTCAGCTGCAGAGGAGCCCCACTCCCTGCAGCTAAGGAAGAGCCTGCAACAGCAGTGAAAACCCAGAATAGCCAAAAACAAATAAATAAATAAATAAAAACTGAACAGGAAAAGACAAAACTGTCATTTTCAGGTGATATGATTATATATGTTGAAAAAAAAAAAAGAATCCACAGGTAAACTATCCGAATTAAAAAGTGTATTTGACCAAGTTGCTGGATACCTGGTCAATATGTAAAAACCCACTGTACTTTTACATATCAACAATGAACAATTAAAACCTCAACAAAATGGGGCTTCCCCTGGTGGTCCAGTGGGTAAGGACACCGCCTTGCAGTGCAAGGGGCGCCGGTTCCATCCCTGGCCTGGGAAGATCCCACGTGCTGCGGAGCGGCTGGACTGATGTGTCCAATTACTGAGCTGGAGCTCTGGAGCGCACGTGCCCAGAGCCGGTGCTCTGCGACGACAGACGCCACCGCGATGGGAGGCCCACAGGAGCCAAAGAACAAAGACGGATGAAAATAGAGAAATGAAGGACCAATGGAAGTGGCCCGCCCCCTCCCCTCCCTCCCCAACCCGACCCCCGCCCAAAATAGATAAATAAATCTTAACAACAACAACAACAAACCTCAACAAAAAAGTGTAAAACATTGCTGTGTGTGCTAAGTCACTTCAGTTATGACTCTCTGCAACCCTATGGACCATAGCCCACCAGGCTCCTCTGTCCATGGGTTTTTCCAGGCAAGAATACTGGAGTGGGTTTCCATTTCCTTCTCCAGGGGATTTTCCCTACTCAGGGATCAAGCTCACGTCTCTTACATCTCTAACAGCAGCAGGCTGGTTCTTTACCCCTAGCGCCTGCTTGGAAACCCCAAAACATTGCTAAGTGAAATTAAAGAACACCTACATAAAAGGAGGAATGTCTTATACTCATGGGTTGCAAATCTGTATCAGGAAGACATTAATTCTTTCCCAAATTGATCTATAACTTCAATCTGATCTCAATTAAAATCCCAGCAAGGGTTTTTGGGGGGGAATTTGAGAAAAGAATTCTAAAATTTATGTGGAAATACAAAGGATCAAGAATACCCACGACAATCCTGAAGAATCACAAAGTTAGAGGACTTACCCTACCAGATATCAAGGCCTGCCTTTGGCTATAGTAATTAAGATAATGTGGAATTGGCATAAACTGACCAATGGAACAGAATAGAGAATCTCGAAACAAACACACATTTATGCTCATCTGATTTGCAACAAAGGTGCACTGCAATGCAGAGGGAAAAGAATGATCTCCTCTTCAAATGGTGCTGGATTAATTAAAGATCTATTTAGAAAACAATGACCCTGCAACCCTACTTTTCCACCACACACAAAAAAATGGATTCCAGATAGACTATAGACCAAAATGTAAATAAACAGTTGAACAATGAAGCGTCTAAAGGAAAGAATGGAAGAATATCTTCATAAAATTGGAACAAACCAAGATTAAACAGGAAATAAAAAGAATTATCATTAAAGAAAATAAAAAGATTGATAAGGTGCAGGGCCAAGGGCAGTGGCCCCTCCTGTCCAGGTCTTGGGGGCAGAACTGGTTGTTTATGCCTTGATATTGAAAAAGGTAGTATTTTCTTTATACATTGAAATATATCCATGTTATTGATACTCCTCAAAGCCAACACTCCTCATGATGTAAGTCCTAAGTGAAAGGAACCTAGAAACGTTGCTAATAATTAAAACCACATTGTGTCTCTGCTTTTATATTCAACTTCAATAATATATATATTTAAATTTTGGCCTCTTTTATTGGTCCTTCATTCATCCATTTTCATCCATCTTAACTCCTTGGCCCGCGTGGGCCTCCCATCACAGTAGCCCCCCTTGCCGCAGAGCACCAGTTCTGGGGGCATGCGCTCCAGAGCGCCGGCTTGCAACTGGACACACCGGACCAGCCGCTCCACAGCATGCAGGATCCTCCCATGCCAGGGATCGAACCGGCACCCCCCGCACTGCAAGACAGACTCTCCACCCACTGGACCACCAGGGAATCCCATATATTCAACATTAGAGTGCTCAGGATGAACAGTATTTTTAAGATTTTATCAGTATCAACTATAACAGTACTTTCAGGATTATACACAGGATCCTTTTTATTCTACACAGAAATGCTCAGAAATCACCCCCCCCCTTTAGATGAAGCCCCCGAACTACAAAGAGAACCCCTCGAAACAAAACCCCACATATTTTATGTAATTAAGATAATGTGGAATTGGCATAAACTGACCAATGGAACAGAATAGAGAATCTCGAAACAAACACACATTTATGCTCATCTGATTTGCAACAAAGGTGCACTGCAATGCAGAGGAAAAGAATGATCTCCTCTTCAAATGGTGCTGGATTAATTAAAGATCTATTTAGAAAACAATGACCCTGCAACCCTACTTTTCCACCACACACAAAAAAATGGATTCCAGATAGACTATAGACCAAAATGTAAATAAACAGTTGAACAATGAAGCGTCTAAAGGAAAGAATGGAAGAATATCTTCATAAAATTGGAACAAACCAAGATTAAACAGGAAATAAAAAGAATTATCATTAAAGAAAAAAAAAAGATTGATAAGGTGCAGGGCCAAGGGCAGTGGCCCCTCCTGTCCAGGTCTTGGGGGCAGAACTGGTTGTTTATGCCTTGATATTGAAAAAGGTAGTATTTTCTTTATACATTGAAATATATCCATGTTATTGATACTCCTCAAAGCCAACACTCCTCATGATGTAAGTCCTAAGTGAAAGGAACCTAGAAACGTTGCTAATAATTAAAACCACATTGTGTCTCTGCTTTTATATTCAACTTCAATAATATATATATTTAAATTTTGGCCTCTTTATTGGTCCTTCATTCATCCATTTTCATCCATCTTAACTCCTTGGCCCGCGTGGGCCTCCCATCACAGTAGCCCCCCTTGCCGCAGAGCACCAGTTCTGGGGGCATGCGCTCCAGAGCGCCGGCTTGCAACTGGACACACCGGACCAGCCGCTCCACAGCATGCAGGATCCTCCCATGCCAGGGATCGAACCGGCACCCCCCGCACTGCAAGACAGACTCTCCACCCACTGGACCACCAGGGAATCCCATATATTCAACATTAGAGTGCTCAGGATGAACAGTATTTTTAAGATTTTATCAGTATCAACTATAACAGTACTTTCAGGATTATACACAGGATCCTTTTTATTCTACACAGAAATGCTCAGAAATCACCCCCCCCCTTTAGATGAAGCACCCTAACTACAAAGAGATGATATGACATCTGTTTCACAATAAGCAACAGATCTGAAACAAGACCCCAGAAAAGTTCAGCATTCTTTCCACACCAACAGAAGATCTTAACCTTGACCCAGTATCAGGGCCTCCTTGGTGGCTCAGTTGGTAAAGAATCTGCCTGCTGCAGTGCGGGAGACCTGAGTTCAGCCCTGGGTTGGGAAGATCCCCTGGAGAAGGGAAAGGCTACCCACTCCAGTAGTCTTACCTGGAGAATTCCATGGCCCCTCCATGGGTGTGATAATCAGACACAGCTGAGTGACTTTCACTGGCCCAATAAGGCACAGTTAATTCAATTGTTTCTAGCTATCTCTAGGCTCTATAATACTATTTCAGTAACTTGAATATATTCTCCCAGTAAGTACATTTCAATTTCAGAAATGATCTCTCTCCTCTCTACTTTTATAACTCCCATCGATCATTCTAAGACCCAGTTCAAACCCCACTTTCTCCTTAGAAGCTTCCCTGACCAGGCTGGCTGAATGAGCTCTTTCCCATGCAATTAACTAATGAAACGCGGCACTGTGCCAGTCAGGGCTCGCTGCTTTGAATTACTGTTTATTCTTCCCGCACCTCTTGCTCCTGCTCTTTTATTACCTGTTTCAAGAGCCTTGTCATCTCCAAGGGAGAGAGATCAAAGACCTCTAGCGTTCATGGATACAAACTCTGCCCTACTCCACAGCCACAAGAGGCCTTCTCTCATTTAGAGAAAAGCCCCTGGGCACACAGCACGTGCACACCGCGTGGGCCTCCCATCACAGTAGCCCCCCTTGCCGCAGAGCACCAGTTCTGGGGGCATGCGCTCCAGAGCGCCGGCTTGCAACTGGACACACCGGACCAGCCGCTCCACAGCATGCAGGATCCTCCCATGCCAGGGATCGAACCGGCACCCCCCGCACTGCAAGACAGACTCTCCACCCACTGGACCACCAGGGAATCCCATATATTCAACATTAGAGTGCTCAGGATGAACAGTATTTTTAAGATTTTATCAGTATCAACTATAACAGTACTTTCAGGATTATACACAGGATCCTTTTTATTCTACACAGAAATGCTCAGAAATCACCCCCCCCCTTTAGATGAAGCACCCTAACTACAAAGAGATGATATGACATCTGTTTCACAATAAGCAACAGATCTGAAACAAGACCCCAGAAAAGTTCAGCATTCTTTCCACACCAACAGAAGATCTTAACCTTGACCCAGTATCAGGGCCTCCTTGGTGGCTCAGTTGGTAAAGAATCTGCCTGCTGCAGTGCGGGAGACCTGAGTTCAGCCCTGGGTTGGGAAGATCCCCTGGAGAAGGGAAAGGCTACCCACTCCAGTAGTCTTACCTGGAGAATTCCATGGCCCCTCCATGGGTGTGATAATCAGACACAGCTGAGTGACTTTCACTGGCCCAATAAGGCACAGTTAATTCAATTGTTTCTAGCTATCTCTAGGCTCTATAATACTATTTCAGTAACTTGAATATATTCTCCCAGTAAGTACATTTCAATTTCAGAAATGATCTCTCTCCTCTCTACTTTTATAACTCCCATCGATCATTCTAAGACCCAGTTCAAACCCCACTTTCTCCTTAGAAGCTTCCCTGACCAGGCTGGCTGAATGAGCTCTTTCCCATGCAATTAACTAATGAAACGCGGCACTGTGCCAGTCAGGGCTCGCTGCTTTGAATTACTGTTTATTCTTCCCGCACCTCTTGCTCCTGCTCTTTTATTACCTGTTTCAAGAGCCTTGTCATCTCCAAGGGAGAGAGATCAAAGACCTCTAGCGTTCATGGATACAAACTCTGCCCTACTCCACAGCCACAAAAGAGGCCTTCTCTCATTTAGAGACTCACAGGCCCCCTGGGCACACAGCACGTGCACACCTCCGAAAAGTCAAACAATGCAGAGAACACCATCTACCGTGAAATGAATGGTCCAGACGAGAACAGTTCCATGTGTGTGAATTCAAAGAGCTCAGTCTGTGCGCAGAAGAATTCGTGGACGAGCTGGGCCATGAGATGGTCCTAATGTGTGGGAATGGACCTTGAGGAGAGGGGAGGAGAAGGCAGGAGAGCTAGAGGAGAGGAAGAGAGCTAGAGGAGAAGGGAAGAGGAGAGGAAGAGAGCTAGAGGAGAAGGGAAGAGGAGAGGAGGGAAGAAGAGAGAAGGGAGCTGGGAATGGCACTGCCCACCAGCAGAGGCCAGCAGAGGAGGAGCACAGCCTCGGTCTGGGCCCTACTGACTGGCGGGACCCATTTATACCCCATTTCCTACCAGCCTGCTTTCTTCTTTCTGTTTGTAGCTCCTGCTTTGATCTTCCTCAGTCTCCTTCTTCCCATCTAAATATTCTCCAAGTGCTTCCCTGTGATGGAAACAAGCAGAGAAACTGAAGTTTAAATTCTAGGAAGTAAAAATCTCTTATTCTTTTTTCCTAACTTTGACCTTATTCTAATAGAAGTTCTCTCCTGTATTTAATTTTACCATTTTCACAATTTTGTGGCCTTTTTTTAAAAAAATTTTCTGCCAAGCTGCACATGGTCTGTGGAATTTAAATTTAAAAATTTCATAGTACCTTACACCAAACACAAAAATATAGCCCATATGGATAAAAAATTGAATACTAAAAAACAACAAAATCCAGGATTTCCTTAGCGGTCCAGTGGTTAGAACTCTGAGCTTCCAATGCAGGGGGTGCCTAGCTCCCCAGAGAAACCTCCTCCCCTGCATTGTAAGTGCAGAGTCTTTTTGTATTTCCTGGCCCCACCAAGTGGCATGTGGGATCTTTATTCCCTCCAAACCCAAATTCTGCTTCCAACTAGCATTGCTTAACAGCAATAGTCGGATTCTTCCCCCTCCTGCTCTTTTATTACCTGTTTCAAGAGCCTTGTCATCTCCAAGGGAGAGAGATCAAAGACCTCTAGCGTTCATGGATACAAACTCTGCCCTACTCCACAGCCACAAAAGAGGCCTTCTCTCATTTAGAGACTCACAGGCCCCCTGGGCACACAGCACGTGCACACCTCCGAAAAGTCAAACAATGCAGAGAACACCATCTACCGTGAAATGAATGGTCCAGACGAGAACAGTTCCATGTGTGTGAATTCAAAGAGCTCAGTCTGTGCGCAGAAGAATTCGTGGACGAGCTGGGCCATGAGATGGTCCTAATGTGTGGGAATGGACCTTGAGGAGAGGGGAGGAGAAGGCAGGAGAGCTAGAGGAGAGGAAGAGAGCTAGAGGAGAAGGGAAGAGGAGAGGAAGAGAGCTAGAGGAGAAGGGAAGAGGAGAGGAGGGAAGAAGAGAGAAGGGAGCTGGGAATGGCACTGCCCACCAGCAGAGGCCAGCAGAGGAGGAGCACAGCCTCGGTCTGGGCCCTACTGACTGGCGGGACCCATTTATACCCCATTTCCTACCAGCCTGCTTTCTTCTTTCTGTTTGTAGCTCCTGCTTTGATCTTCCTCAGTCTCCTTCTTCCCATCTAAATATTCTCCAAGTGCTTCCCTGTGATGGAAACAAGCAGAGAAACTGAAGTTTAAATTCTAGGAAGTAAAAATCTCTTATTCTTTTTTCCTAACTTTGACCTTATTCTAATAGAAGTTCTCTCCTGTATTTAATTTTACCATTTTCACAATTTTGTGGCCTTTTTTTAAAAAAATTTTCTGCCAAGCTGCACATGGTCTGTGGAATTTAAATTTAAAAATTTCATAGTACCTTACACCAAACACAAAAATATAGCCCATATGGATAAAAAATTGAATACTAAAAAACAACAAAATCCAGGATTTCCTTAGCGGTCCAGTGGTTAGAACTCTGAGCTTCCAATGCAGGGGGTGCCTAGCTCCCCAGAGAAACCTCCTCCCCTGCATTGTAAGTGCAGAGTCTTTTTGTATTTCCTGGCCCCACCAAGTGGCATGTGGGATCTTTATTCCTCCAACCCATTCCTCAAAGAGCAACCAGAATGATCTTAACATGCTTAGAAAGTTGAGAAATTCCCACACTAGGTCATTGGCCTGTTGGTAACAGCAATAGTCGGATGCAAGGTCAAATGGACAGTCCAAAACTGCATCAAGTGCATAAAAAAAAAAAAAAACAAAACAAAACTGTAGACCAGGGGGGTGATGGGGATTAGTGGCACTCTTGGGATCTCAAGGGCTTCCCAGGTGGCTCGGTGGTAAAAAGATCTACACAGGAGACATGGTTTCGATCCTTGAATTGGGAAGATCTTCTGGCAAAGAAAATGGCAACCCACTCCAGTATTCTTGCCTGGAAAATTCCATGGAGAGAGGAGCCTGGTGGGCTACAGTCCACAGGGTCACGAAGAGTCAGACACGACTGAACACACAGTTAGGGAACTCAAAGACGAGGGAGTGCTGGTATGTATCAAATCTCCATTTAATTCACTGGTCCCTGCCAAAACTGGATGGAGGGAGCCAAGCAAATGGTGGCCAATTACTGCAAGCTCAAGCAAGCAGCCGCCTCTGGGGCCATGCAAGTCATTGCTTGACCAGATCAGTGCGGCCTCAAGTACCTCTAATGTGGCCACCGATTGGGCCAAACGGGTTATTTTCCACCTCCATCAGGAAGGTGACAGTGACAAGGAACAGATAATATACATTCACATAACCCTGTCACGCAGGGCCAGGTCAACGCTCCTCATCAGACAAAACAGAGTCTGGCCAGATCAGAACCACCAGAAGAGCCCATGTCCCGACTGCTAACTCAGGGCTATTTAATTTTTACCATTTTCACAATTTTGTGGCCTTTTTTTAAAAAAATTTTCTGCCAAGCTGCACATGGTCTGTGGAATTTAAATTTAAAAATTTCATAGTACCTTACACCAAACACAAAAATATAGCCCATATGGATAAAAAATTGAATACTAAAAAACAACAAAATCCAGGATTTCCTTAGCGGTCCAGTGGTTAGAACTCTGAGCTTCCAATGCAGGGGGTGCCTAGCTCCCCAGAGAAACCTCCTCCCCTGCATTGTAAGTGCAGAGTCTTTTTGTATTTCCTGGCCCCACCAAGTGGCATGTGGGATCTTTATTCCTCCAACCCATTCCTCAAAGAGCAACCAGAATGATCTTAACATGCTTAGAAAGTTGAGAAATTCCCACACTAGGTCATTGGCCTGTTGGTAACAGCAATAGTCGGATGCAAGGTCAAATGGACAGTCCAAAACTGCATCAAGTGCATAAAAAAAAAAAAAAAACAAAACAAAACTGTAGACCAGGGGGGTGATGGGGATTAGTGGCACTCTTGGGATCTCAAGGGCTTCCCAGGTGGCTCGGTGGTAAAAAGATCTACACAGGAGACATGGTTTCGATCCTTGAATTGGGAAGATCTTCTGGCAAAGAAAATGGCAACCCACTCCAGTATTCTTGCCTGGAAAATTCCATGGAGAGAGGAGCCTGGTGGGCTACAGTCCACAGGGTCACGAAGAGTCAGACACGACTGAACACACAGTTAGGGAACTCAAAGACGAGGGAGTGCTGGTATGTATCAAATCTCCATTTAATTCACTGGTCCCTGCCAAAACTGGATGGAGGGAGCCAAGCAAATGGTGGCCAATTACTGCAAGCTCAAGCAAGCAGCCGCCTCTGGGGCCATGCAAGTCATTGCTTGACCAGATCAGTGCGGCCTCAAGTACCTCTAATGTGGCCACCGATTGGGCCAAACGGGTTATTTTCCACCTCCATCAGGAAGGTGACAGTGACAAGGAACAGATAATATACATTCACATAACCCTGTCACTCGCAGGGCCAGGTCAACGCTCCTCATCAGACAAAACAGAGTCTGGCCAGATCAGAACCACCAGAAGAGCCCACAGACTGTCACAGTGATCTGCTAACTCAGGGCTGGCAAACTTTGGCTAATGGTCCAAATCTGTCCCACCTGTTTTTGTATGGCTCGTGAGTGGAGAATGTTTTTTAGACTTTCAAATGATTTTTTTTTTTTTAAAGATCAAGATGGACAGGCAGAATCCAGGGGATTTTTAGAACAGTGAAACTCCTCTGTATCCTCTGTACGATACAGTGATGGTGGATACATGTCATTATAGATTTATCAAGATCCAACTATTGTAGCAAATGTGCCATTCTGGTGGGGAGCGTTGATAGTGGAGCAGGTGACACACGTGTAGAAGTGGGGAGTGTATGGGAAATCTCTGTACTTGCCACTCAGTTCTCCTGTGAACCTAAAACTGCTTGAAAAGAGGAAGAGTATTAATTCAGAAACAAAGATCTAAATATGAAGGATATTTTGTGACACATGCACCTTATGTGAATTCAAATTTCAGCGTCCTCAAGTAGTTTTTTGCTGGAACACAGCCACATCCCTTTGGAGCCCTTTTGTCCAAAGGCCGGTAGACACGAGAAGCACACTCTTGGCAGGGCAGCTGATCCTGACCATCAGGATGAGGGGTAAGTGCTGTCACCCAGGGAGGGTGTTCAGGAATTCAGGGGTTCGCGCGAGGTTCCCCTTAAGACAGGCCACATCTGTGAGTGAACAGGTGCGGCAAACCCGGCCTGAGAATGGTGTGGTTATCAGCCTCAGACCCTGCAGGGAAAGGCGTTTGTGTCACCCAACTGGATAAGCCACAGAGACCAACAGAAGTGGCAGCAGAGGTCCACGCCCTAACTCTTTGTGGAAAGGAAGGCGGGCAGGGAGGCTAGAAGGAAAGAAAGACCTCGGCGAGCAGGTCGTCGAGCGCCGCATCTTCAGTGGTCGTCCCACCGTGCCTGGTGCAGCAGGCGCTCAGTGAACGTGCTGGAGGGGTTATTTCCGTCTCTGACTTTACTAAGGATGCTCAATGTTTTAATATCACATACTTTGTTTAAATCTTCTGGCAGAAAAGTTTTCTATCTCATCAAGAAACAAGGCCGGAAAAAAAAGAAATGAAAGAAACAAGGCCGGCTCACACATAGTGCACACCGGCCACTCACCGCAGGGGCTCTGACCCAGAGGCGCCACCCCCTTCATTCCCGCCGCCCGGCCCCGGCAGCCTGGGAGCTCCTTGGCTGGACCCGCCCAACCCCCGGCTCACCGCCTCCGAGCTTCCAGGCGCGCCGCGATGCGGAGGCGCCGGGCCTGGATCCGCTCCTGAGGGTTATCAGAATGTATCGAGGGCCCAAGAATCGGGGTGGCTAAGTGTTCCTCTTCCTTCTCCTCTAGGACCCCCAGGGATCCAGGCAGATTCATGGCTGGGGCGTCTCCTGCCCACAGGCAGCTCTGCCGGGACCACCGCGAGGCAACCGCCCGGTTGCTAACAACAAAGCCGTTGCCAGGGAAAAGCAGTCACCTGACCCGTAGCTGGCGAGGTTGCGCGCTCAGCCCCTCAGGCCCCGCCCACTGGTGTTCATAGCTTTGTATCTTAGCTCGGAGCTTTATTCCTTTCTGCTTCAATTAGAGAACTGTATCGATCCCCCATTAAGGCTCGGGGGTATTAACAGAAGCAAGAAGACTAAAGAGCTGGACCAAGTTGTGATTTATCACTTACTGACCCTTTAGATTAATTCTTCATCAAATAGTTATTCCTCAAAATCACCATATTCATCCAACGTAAACTCAGTGTCTATGCCAGTCACGGTGCTAGCTCTGAGGATCCAAGCGTCGCCCTTTCCTCATTGGATGGGTTGAATAGTAGGCCCACTTGGAAAATCTGAACTAAAGCCAATTGCCTCCATTGATTTGTCATGCATTCTTTTTTATTAAAATATATTATTTACGAATTTAGGGCTGTGCTGAGTCTTCTTTGCTCCATGGCTTTTTCTCTAGTTGCTCCCAGTGGGGGCTACTCTTTATTGCAGTGCATGGGCTTCTCTTATTGCAGTGGCTTCTCTTATTGAAGAGCAAGGGCTCTGAGGGCACAACTTTGGTAGTTGTAGCTCGTGGGCGTAGTAGTTACAGCCTCAGGTCCCAGGGCACAACAGCTGTGGCACATGGACTTAGTTGTTCCTCTGCACGTGAGATCTTCCCAGATCAGGGATTGAACCTTTTGTCTCCTGCACTGGTAGGCGAATTCACCACCGAGCCACCAGGGAAGTCCCCTCATCCATTCATTTTTGAGCTCCTACTCTGTGCATTCGGCCTCTACTCTGGTATGGGAAAACATCCTGCCACCAATAGATTTTATATCCAACAAGGAACTGTTTTCTTCCCTAGAGGTTTTCAGTAGGGTTACACTCTCTCCATTACTACCCATAATCACATACATACAGAAAGCAGAGGAGAGCAGAGGAAGGTAGAAAAGGGAGTGGGGGCAGGAATGAAAGTGAAGACCACAGAAGCTAGGACCCCAGGGATCCAGGCAGATTCATGGCTGGGGCGTCTCCTGCCCACAGGCAGCTCTGCCGGGACCACCGCGAGGCAACCGCCCGGTTGCTAACAACAAAGCCGTTGCCAGGGAAAAGCAGTCACCTGACCCGTAGCTGGCGAGGTTGCGCGCTCAGCCCCTCAGGCCCCGCCCACTGGTGTTCATAGCTTTGTATCTTAGCTCGGAGCTTTATTCCTTTCTGCTTCAATTAGAGAACTGTATCGATCCCCCATTAAGGCTCGGGGGTATTAACAGAAGCAAGAAGACTAAAGAGCTGGACCAAGTTGTGATTTATCACTTACTGACCCTTTAGATTAATTCTTCATCAAATAGTTATTCCTCAAAATCACCATATTCATCCAACGTAAACTCAGTGTCTATGCCAGTCACGGTGCTAGCTCTGAGGATCCAAGCGTCGCCCTTTCCTCATTGGATGGGTTGAATAGTAGGCCCACTTGGAAAATCTGAACTAAAGCCAATTGCCTCCATTGATTTGTCATGCATTCTTTTTTATTAAAATATATTATTTACGAATTTAGGGCTGTGCTGAGTCTTCTTTGCTCCATGGCTTTTTCTCTAGTTGCTCCCAGTGGGGGCTACTCTTTATTGCAGTGCATGGGCTTCTCTTATTGCAGTGGCTTCTCTTATTGAAGAGCAAGGGCTCTGAGGGCACAACTTTGGTAGTTGTAGCTCGTGGGCGTAGTAGTTACAGCCTCAGGTCCCAGGGCACAACAGCTGTGGCACATGGACTTAGTTGTTCCTCTGCACGTGAGATCTTCCCAGATCAGGGATTGAACCTTTTGTCTCCTGCACTGGTAGGCGAATTCACCACCGAGCCACCAGGGAAGTCCCCTCATCCATTCATTTTTGAGCTCCTACTCTGTGCATTCGGCCTCTACTCTGGTATGGGAAAACATCCTGCCACCAATAGATTTTATATCCAACAAGGAACTGTTTTCTTCCCTAGAGGTTTTCAGTAGGGTTACACTCTCTCCATTACTACCCATAATCACATACATACAGAAAGCAGAGGAGAGCAGAGGAAGGTAGAAAAGGGAGTGGGGGCAGGAATGAAAGTGAAGACCACAGAAGCACAATTAAACTTCCAAGGGAGCACTATCCCTTGAAAAGCGCCATTTCCTGTGTGCCTCTGTGTGTGTGTGTCACACTGCCAACAAAAAATATATATTATTCTTATGGGGAATTAAAACTCATTTCAACACAAGCTGGATATTTGACTGAATCTTCTCTCACTGGTCTGAGGGAAACTGGGGAAGGACACTGGGGCAGTAAGAACTACAGGTCCTGGTCCCAGACCAGCCCTGCCATCTTGGATATGTCTTGCCCGTTTTCTCAGCTGTACAAATCACAGGTTATTAATAATGAGGCCAAAGAAGATAAGCCCATTGTGAATAAGACCGCTCCAGAGGCAAATGGGGTTTTCTAATTAATTTTTCCAAGAGTGCAGGGCATTGGGAGACTTTGGAGCACCAAAATCTTGGAGCACCTAAGTCCTACAGCTGCCTGGATCCTTGTCCCATTTGTAGCCAGGGTGAGGTGTCTGGAGGGGAAGGGAGGAGAAAGGTGTTTGCTTCCGGGCCTCAGGGCCCTCTGCCAGATCTCTCTCTCTCCTTTAGCTATAACCTCAAGCATTAAACTTCCTTAGGGGCCAAGGAGGCAGGGGGGCGGCAGAGGATGAGATGGTCGGATGGCAAAACTGTCTCAATGTACATGTGTTGGAGCAAAGTCAGAAAAGACAGCAACGGACAGAGAAGCCTGGCATGCTGCAATTCATGGGGTCGCAGAGTCAGACACCACTTAGCAACTAAACAACAAGGGGCCAAGGAACTGGAGAAGCAAGATATAGTTCTGACCACTAACTCGTCCTGGGCCATGTCTCCACCATCTGTGAGAAGAGAGACAAGTGTGTGCATGTCTACATCTGGGAGTAAGTCTGGGAATAGGCTGTCACACAGGAGATGGGAGAGACAGCAAAGGCACCATAAAAACTCATAAACAGCAATTAAGAGGCTGCTTGACTGAGAGACATTTTTTGTGATAAGGACGCTGACTCCCTTTTCTGCTCTTTGAGCTTTTAGTAAGTCTTATGCCTTTTCCCCACTTTGCTTCATGTCTGGGCAGCTGATTAAAAGAAAGAGAAAAAAGAAAAAATAAACATGGGAATTTCCTGGTGGTCCAGTGGTTAACACTCCACACTGCCAAAGTAAGGGGAGCAGGTTCGATCCCTGGTTGAAGAACTAAGACCCTACATGCCATGTGGCATAGCCAAAAGATAAACAAACAAGCAAAAACCCTGGGGGCTTTCGCTTTTGTGGAAGGTTCCAGCTGTGTGTTCTGGCTCCACCTTCTAACCATAATAGCATCCCAAGCCTGCCTCCTTTCCTGGCTCTCTTTGGCCATTTTCCAACCTGCTGGAAGGTCTTTGTTGTTGCCATAGACAGCCTCAATTGCGTAACAAATCTTTTTCATAAGTGTGGGGAATAAAGACATTCTCTGCTGGAAAGACACTTTTAAGGAGGCCAGGTTGCCAATATCAATAGTTTAAATAAGCATATGCATTGAGTAGGTAATTCTACTTAAAAGAATCATCCTTAGAGATAATAGAGCTAGGTTACAACCCTACCAGGTCAAAATAACACGAGTAATTCTCTTAAGTTTATAAAGACCTAAGGCGGTTAACCGTGCTGTCTAGAGGTCTGAGGGTTGCATTTAGAAGGGAGGAGATAACTGCTAAAACAACCAAGAGGTTCAGAAAGGCCGGGGATTATGAGCACATAAACCAGAAAACTAGCCTGTTAAAACATGGGACATTTAGGTTACAAAAAAAAAAAAGGCCGGAGAAATATGGCATGCTGCAATTCATGGGGTCAGAGTCAGACACCACTTAGCAACTAAACAACAAGGGGCCAAGGAACTGGAGAAGCAAGATATAGTTCTGACCACTAACTCGTCCTGGGCCATGTCTCCACCATCTGTGAGAAGAGAGACAAGTGTGTGCATGTCTACATCTGGGAGTAAGTCTGGGAATAGGCTGTCACACAGGAGATGGGAGAGACAGCAAAGGCACCATAAAAACTCATAAACAGCAATTAAGAGGCTGCTTGACTGAGAGACATTTTTTGTGATAAGGACGCTGACTCCCTTTTCTGCTCTTTGAGCTTTTAGTAAGTCTTATGCCTTTTCCCCACTTTGCTTCATGTCTGGGCAGCTGATTAAAAGAAAGAGAAAAAAGAAAAAATAAACATGGGAATTTCCTGGTGGTCCAGTGGTTAACACTCCACACTGCCAAAGTAAGGGGAGCAGGTTCGATCCCTGGTTGAAGAACTAAGACCCTACATGCCATGTGGCATAGCCAAAAGATAAACAAACAAGCAAAAACCCTGGGGGCTTTCGCTTTTGTGGAAGGTTCCAGCTGTGTGTTCTGGCTCCACCTTCTAACCATAATAGCATCCCAAGCCTGCCTCCTTTCCTGGCTCTCTTTGGCCATTTTCCAACCTGCTGGAAGGTCTTTGTTGTTGCCATAGACAGCCTCAATTGCGTAACAAATCTTTTTCATAAGTGTGGGGAATAAAGACATTCTCTGCTGGAAAGACACTTTTAAGGAGGCCAGGTTGCCAATATCAATAGTTTAAATAAGCATATGCATTGAGTAGGTAATTCTACTTAAAAGAATCATCCTTAGAGATAATAGAGCTAGGTTACAACCCTACCAGGTCAAAATAACACGAGTAATTCTCTTAAGTTTATAAAGACCTAAGGCGGTTAACCGTGCTGTCTAGAGGTCTGAGGGTTGCATTTAGAAGGGAGGAGATAACTGCTAAAACAACCAAGAGGTTCAGAAAGGCCGGGGATTATGAGCACATAAACCAGAAAACTAGCCTGGGTTAAAACATGGGACATTTAGTCCCTCATCTTCTTTAAACCTGTTACAGAAAAAAATAAATAAGCAAAAATAAAATGCCCACTGCCAGAACTGCGAGATCAAATTCAGATGGTTTTTTAAAAAAGGCGGGAGATCCTGTACCCAGAAGCAATGTTAGAAAATGAGTTTTTATAACAGCTTATAGTTTTTCATGTATTATTAGGTGCACCCAGTGTGGGGTATTAAGTGCTTGTGGAATTAGCCTAGAAAATTAACACCATACATTAATATTCTTTTTATTGGAAAGTGGGTTTTGTTTTTGTTTTTAAACTTTTTATTTTGTATGAGATACAGCCGATCAACAATGCTGGGATAGTTTCAGGTGAGCAGCAGAGGGGCTCTATCACACATATACGTGTATCCATTCTCCCCTGAACTCCCTCCCCTCCAGGCTGCCACATAGCATTGAGAATTCCCTGTGCTGTACAGTAGGTCCTTGTCAGCTATCCATTGTGAATACAGCAGTGTGTATATGAGCTTCCCAAGCTCCCTAACTAACCCTTCCCCTGTCCTTTTTCCCCAAACCCCCGCAACCACAAGCTTATTCTCTGTGAATCTCTTGTTTTGTAAGTTCATTTGTATCGTTTCTTTTTAGATTCTGCCCTAAGGGATGTCATATGGTGTTTCTTCCTCCTTCTCTGTCCGACTTAATTCACTCAGTATGACACTCTCTAGGTCCACGTGTGTTGCCGCAAATGGCATTATGGCATTCTGTTTAAGGTTTAAGTAATATTTCATTGTATATATATGTATCACATCTTCTGGACTGGTTCCTCTGTCGATGCACATTTAGGCTGCTTCCATGTCTTGACTATTGTAAACAGTGCTGCAATGAACATTGGGGTGCATGTATCCTTTCGGATGGTATTTTTCTCCAGATGTATGCCCGGGAGTGGGATTACAGGGTCATGTGGCAGCTCTATTCTTAGTTTTAAGGAACCTCCACACTGTTTGTTCTCCACTGTGGGTATACCAATTTACATTCCCACCAACAGTGCAGGAGCGTTCTGTGTGAAGATGTTTTGCAGTTCTCCAAAATGTGAGCACATAAACCAGAAAACTAGCCTGGGTTAAAACATGGGACATTTAGTCCCTCATCTTCTTTAAACCTGTTACAGAAAAAAATAAATAAGCAAAAATAAAATGCCCACTGCCAGAACTGCGAGATCAAATTCAGATGGTTTTTTAAAAAAGGCGGGGGGGGGGGGGGGGATCCTGTACCCAGAAGCAATGTTAGAAAATGAGTTTTTATAACAGCTTATAGTTTTTCATGTATTATTAGGTGCACCCAGTGTGGGGTATTAAGTGCTTGTGGAATTAGCCTAGAAAATTAACACCATACATTAATATTCTTTTTATTGGAAAGTGGGTTTTGTTTTTGTTTTTAAACTTTTTATTTTGTATGAGATACAGCCGATCAACAATGCTGGGATAGTTTCAGGTGAGCAGCAGAGGGGCTCTATCACACATATACGTGTATCCATTCTCCCCTGAACTCCCTCCCCTCCAGGCTGCCACATAGCATTGAGAATTCCCTGTGCTGTACAGTAGGTCCTTGTCAGCTATCCATTGTGAATACAGCAGTGTGTATATGAGCTTCCCAAGCTCCCTAACTAACCCTTCCCCTGTCCTTTTTCCCCAAACCCCCGCAACCACAAGCTTATTCTCTGTGAATCTCTTGTTTTGTAAGTTCATTTGTATCGTTTCTTTTTAGATTCTGCACGTAAGGGATGTCATATGGTGTTTCTTCCTCCTTCTCTGTCCGACTTAATTCACTCAGTATGACACTCTCTAGGTCCACGTGTGTTGCCGCAAATGGCATTATGGCATTCTGTTTAAGGTTTAAGTAATATTTCATTGTATATATATGTATCACATCTTCTGGACTGGTTCCTCTGTCGATGCACATTTAGGCTGCTTCCATGTCTTGACTATTGTAAACAGTGCTGCAATGAACATTGGGGTGCATGTATCCTTTCGGATGGTATTTTTCTCCAGATGTATGCCCGGGAGTGGGATTACAGGGTCATGTGGCAGCTCTATTCTTAGTTTTAAGGAACCTCCACACTGTTTGTTCTCCACTGTGGGTATACCAATTTACATTCCCACCAACAGTGCAGGAGCGTTCTGTGTGAAGATGTTTTGCAGTATGAAACAATCACCTTACAAACTAATGTGTGACTCAGTTATTACAAGAATAAATCCTGCCTAGTATCCAGTTCTGGAAGAGTCAAGAGCAGTATATTATGAAAAGCTATTCTTTCCACCTTCCTAGTGCTTTGCTCTCTGAAACAAGTCACAGGATTACAGAACACCCAGGAGCAAGCAGGCTGACCAAACAAAACAAAGCCTTTTAAAGTAGTGCTCTTGGACCTTCCCTGGTGGCCCAGTGGGTAAAGAGTCTGCCTTGCAGGGCAAGGGCACCGGCTCGACTCCTGGCCTGGGAAGATCCCACGTGCCAAGGAGTGGTTGGACTGCTGTGTCCAATTACGAGCCAGCGCTCTGGAGCACATGTGCCCAGAGTCGGTGCTCTGCAACGAGAGAGGCCACTGCGATGGGAGGCCCACACGTGCCAAAGAATAAAGATTGATGAAAAATAAATGATGACTTAGAGGGGAAAAAAAAGAAAAGAAAACCTAAAAAAAATTTAATTAAAAAAAAATTTAAAGTTGTGTTCTCAATTAACCAGTGATTCTCTGAGACAAGTGACTGGACACCATCTGTCTCCCAGAGCTCCCCTCCCCTCTTGCACCTGCCAAGGAAAAACAAAGAAGACAATCTAAAAACAGAAGGATTTAAAAATCATTTACTCTTTACTTTTATTACAATAAATATTTATCAATAGAACTGAACAATTTTAAATTAAAACCTACAGCATTACTTTTGGGTTTCACAGCAGCAGACAGAAACATAAATCCCGCTGAAAGGGCAAAGGGCAAGGCTTCCGGAGTCCAGGGGCAAGAAACTGTCCAGTCCTGGGCCAGCAAAGGGCGGCAGTGCCAGTCTGGTTCCTTGTCGATGCACATTTAGGCTGCTTCCATGTCTTGACTATTGCAAATAGTGCTGCTGTGAACATTGGGGTGCATGTATCCTTTCGGATGGTATTTTTCTCCAGATGTATGCCGGGAGTGGGATTACAGGGTCATGTGGCAGCTCTATTCTTAGTTTTAAGGAACCTCCACACTGTTTGTTCTCCACTGTGGGTATACCAATTTACATTCCCACCAACAGTGCAGGAGCGTTCTGTGTGAAGATGTTTTGCAGTATGAAACAATCACCTTACAAACTAATGTGTGACTCAGTTATTACAAGAATAAATCCTGCCTAGTATCCAGTTCTGGAAGAGTCAAGAGCAGTATATTATGAAAAGCTATTCTTTCCACCTTCCTAGTGCTTTGCTCTCTGAAACAAGTCACAGGATTACAGAACACCCAGGAGCAAGCAGGCTGACCAAACAAAACAAAGCCTTTTAAAGTAGTGCTCTTGGACCTTCCCTGGTGGCCCAGTGGGTAAAGAGTCTGCCTTGCAGGGCAAGGGCACCGGCTCGACTCCTGGCCTGGGAAGATCCCACGTGCCAAGGAGTGGTTGGACTGCTGTGTCCAATTACGAGCCAGCTCTGGAGCACATGTGCCCAGAGTCGGTGCTCTGCAACGAGAGAGGCCACTGCGATGGGAGGCCCACACGTGCCAAAGAATAAAGATTGATGAAAAATAAATGATGACTTAGAGGGAAACAAAAGAAAAGAAAACCTAAAAAAAATTTAATTAAAAAAAAATTTAAAGTTGTGTTCTCAATTAACCAGTGATTCTCTGAGACAAGTGACTGGACACCATCTGTCTCCCAGAGCTCCCCTCCCCTCTTGCACCTGCCAAGGAAAAACAAAGAAGACAATCTAAAAACAGAAGGATTTAAAAATCATTTACTCTTTACTTTTATTACAATAAATATTTATCAATAGAACTGAACAATTTTAAATTAAAACCTACAGCATTACTTTTGGGTTTCACAGCAGCAGACAGAAACATAAATCCCGCTGAAAGGGCAAAGGGCAAGGCTTCCGGAGTCCAGGGGCAAGAAACTGTCCAGTCCTGGGCCAGCAAAGGGCGACGGCAGTGCCAGTGACACAAAAGGTGAAGTGCCCAGAGGGTCTCTGTACCTACCTAAGGTCTCACAACATCCCAGCGAGGGAACTTCGGCAAGTTCTGACATCCTATTCCCCGCAAGAGCTAGAGGTTTCCCCACCCAGTCCCAGAGCACAACTGCTCCAGGCGCTGCCTTCGGGCCAGGAATGGGCCCCACCATCATTCAGACCCCGGAAGCCTCAACCCTGGTGGAAGAACCATCCTCTCTCAAGCTTTCTGGCTCATACAATCCCCGGTGAAAGGAAAGTGGAAAACGACCTATGTCAAGGCCTTTCCTGGGGACGGAGATGAATAGCTAGCAGGAAAGACTAGGGCTCCAGATAAGGAACAGGCTTCTCAGAGTTAGGGGATAAGATTAAGTCAACATGAAGAAACAGCCCGGGGAGGGCTTACCACCTTGCTGATAATCAGTAGACTGCATGTTTACACGAGTATCATACATATATATGCACAGAGACTTTATGTGTACATATTAAACATGTAGACATACACACACCACACATGCCTAGATAAAATAAATGCTGTTATTTGCTATGAACATAAGTCCTAGACAGGCCAGTTACTAATATGTTCAGTCAAACTACCTAAAAAGGAAATAATAACTTTGTACTCCTTTTATCTTGTTCTCTCATAGGTTCCACTTGTAGCAGACACATTCCAGTTACTTAAGTGGTGGTGTTTCTAGGTACCTGAGAGGGGATGGAGATCATCCTTCTGTTTCAGAATACTACAGAAAAAGCAGACTGCAACAGGACCAAGCTAAACAAATCAATAATTCATTGGGCCATGACTCCTGCCACCTATTCTTAGTCACAGGGCATGAAACTTTATCAGGAAAGTATCAATTTCTTTTCCTAGCCTTGGCTACAAATGTATTGTTAGATGGGAGGGAAAGGGAGATAAGCAGGCAGCAAGGAGTCTTCTACCTCAGCAACTGTTCACTGCCTTCCACTTCACCCAAAGGAAATACGACTTTAAAGAACAAATAAATAAAAACCTAAAATTTGGAGTTTAATACTGAGTTCTGCTTTCTTGGCACCTTCCAGAAAAAAGCAAACAATTACCTGTAGCTCGGTCTTTGTCTCCTGAATGGCTGCTCTAATGGGGGAAGTTACATAAACAAAATAACCTTTCTTCCAAAATGGTCATATCGTGGGCCATCTTAATTAGTACTTATTAAACTAAATCTGATACCCAATGAAGGGAGATTCATAATGCAGCATTCACAGATCCTGTAAAATTAAAACAGATTCCTCCTACAATTTGATTAGGGACATCAAATACTAGACACGCTTCTAGTTAAGAACTTACTCTTTAGAGATGAAAATGTGCTTCTCAGTAATATCAGAATCTAGAATTCATGGGGAATTGTGTGTATTTCAGTGAAAATCAATTCCAATTCTGCTATCCAAAGAAACGGCTTATGACTTTAGCCTAAGAGCCGTAAGGCATCCGCAGCATGCAGCCACTCCGTGGGTCTCCCCAACTATCTCTAGCTATGACACAGCATTACGTGCTCCATAACCATGATGCAATTCATGCTTTCAAAATAACACTATTCTAATTACATCCGGTTTTCGAAGAATGATTCTATGAAGAGTAAGACGAGGTGAACGGCCTGTAGGAGACCAGACAATACTTCTATGTCCAAACAGACTCTCCTTAAGACAAGCCCTTGTTAAAATATTCTAAAATCAGTCCATGTGCCATTTGCCAATCCTGGGAACCTGGCCTTTCTGTCCAAATGCAATATAACTCTCCTCACTCAGGCTACCTGTGAAAAAGGCTGCAAGTGACAAAACTCCTTTTGCCAATCCTTAGCTCATTTAAGATCTGTCTGAAAAAAAGAGCAAGTTTCTGGTTAACAACCATCAGCTAGACTGCTGTGTATCTGTGAGAAAGGAAAGTATTAAGAGCATGTAGGTTTAAAAGATTATGTTTATTGTGCACCATAGAAACACTGGAAATGAATTAGCCAATAAGTCCAATTCCCATGGCTCCACACAAAGGAAAAAGTAAACACATTTGCCACTTTTTCTGAAAAAGCTAGACAACCACGATTTACCATATACCCTAAAGTAACTGTCTCCCAATACATCAGTCATCTGCACCACCGTGAAACATGAAAAGTAAAATATACAAATCACATGGGCTACATAATAAACGAAAATCAGAAATTGACTCAAGTTTCCCAAAATGGTCATATCGTGGGCCATCTTAATTAGTACTTATTAAACTAAATCTGATACCCAATGAAGGAGATTCATAATGCAGCATTCACAGATCCTGTAAAATTAAAACATATTCCTCCTACAATTTGATTAGGGACATCAAATACTAGACACGCTTCTAGTTAAGAACTTACTCTTTAGAGATGAAAATGTGCTTCTCAGTAATATCAGAATCTAGAATTCATGGGGAATTGTGTGTATTTCAGTGAAAATCAATTCCAATTCTGCTATCCAAAGAAACGGCTTATGACTTTAGCCTAAGAGCCGTAAGGCATCCGCAGCATGCAGCCACTCCGTGGGTCTCCCCAACTATCTCTAGCTATGACACAGCATTACGTGCTCCATAACCATGATGCAATTCATGCTTTCAAAATAACACTATTCTAATTACATCCGGTTTTCGAAGAATGATTCTATGAAGAGTAAGACGAGGTGAACGGCCTGTAGGAGACCAGACAATACTTCTATGTCCAAACAGACTCTCCTTAAGACAAGCCCTTGTTAAAATATTCTAAAATCAGTCCATGTGCCATTTGCCAATCCTGGGAACCTGGCCTTTCTGTCCAAATGCAATATAACTCTCCTCACTCAGGCTACCTGTGAAAAAGGCTGCAAGTGACAAAACTCCTTTTGCCAATCCTTAGCTCATTTAAGATCTGTCTGAAAAAAAGAGCAAGTTTCTGGTTAACAACCATCAGCTAGACTGCTGTGTATCTGTGAGAAAGGAAAGTATTAAGAGCATGTAGGTTTAAAAGATTATGTTTATTGTGCACCATAGAAACACTGGAAATGAATTAGCCAATAAGTCCAATTCCCATGGCTCCACACAAAGGAAAAAGTAAACACATTTGCCACTTTTTCTGAAAAAGCTAGACAACCACGATTTACCATATACCCTAAAGTAACTGTCTCCCAATACATCAGTCATCTGCACCACCGTGAAACATGAAAAGTAAAATATACAAATCACATGGGCTACATAATAAACGAAAATCAGAAATTGACTCAAGTTTCCCAAAATATACAGGGCATCACACATTCAAGTTTCACAGTGATTAATTCAACACCATTTTTTCTGTTAAAACTGTCACTTAACATGTACATATCAAAGTGCTTAAATGCAGCATACTACTTAAAACTCTCCCTGGAAGGTTCTAGTAATGGCAGCTCCCTGATGGTTATTCACCCAGAGGGTGTTCAAGAATGGGCGTGCTGCCTTACAAGGACACCTCGTAGGACAAAGAAAATTCCAGTCTGACCTCACCAATCTCCTGCAGAGTGCTCCAGCAAGTCCAGAACTGAAGTCAAGTTAAGGCCACTCTGAACACAGGAATAACACAATCAAAGACTTCTGTATCTGTTTTTGGCTTATTTGGGGACCTAAAGTCAAGAGTTCCTGTCCATCAGATTTGTTCCCTCTGGCACGTTCCCAGTCCTTGACAGATCTACGGCGATGGAGGAAATCTGAATGCGGCAAGATCTAGGGGTGACAAAGCAAGTGGGAGTCTCTGTCTTAGGTGAGGGCTGGTTATAAGGAAACCCAAGTGAAGAATGAAGAGGAAGAGTTACAAACAGGTTTCTCACTAAAATACAAAAGGGTTGAAAAACAATCCTGGATTTGAACACTTTCAGGTTCTCTTTTTATTCTCCATAGGTTAGAAAATCAAACTCTGCTTTGGAAAGCAAGGTATATTCCAAATGCTTTTAGACTGACTACAAAATAAATTCTTTGAAAACTGAACACTTAGGAAACCTTTAAATTCACACGTGAACTTGAAACTAGTGCAGGAATGATGGTTTAAACTGAGGCAGTTTTAAACTGTGCACCGCACAGTCCAGGATCACTGGACACTGAAGCGGTCACTTCTTCCCCTTCAAGTGGACACTCCGACCGCTTTCTTCTTTCCACGTCCCCCTCACGCCCAGGCTCTACAGCATGACCAGCGTTCCTTCGGGAACTACGTTTGGGCAACCCTAGACATGCACAGCTCTTCCCAACGCTCTGTATTAAAATAAATGACATGTTGGTAACAGTACTGTAACATTCCAGGCCATCATCAGTATTGAATCTTCTTTTAAAAATTACAAGTAAAAGTCATTTAACCACAATATTATTAAAATGCCAGGGAAGACTATTTAGTTCTTGATTTGGAAGTTATTCACTCTATCATCCTTAAGACTAAAGCTCATAAACTACAGCTATTACACATTAAGGGAGGAATGCTGGTTAAATTGTGGTGTTTTAAACTGTATGTATGTTACACTAAGATCACGAATGCTATTAAAGGATCATAAAAGGCAGCAGGAACACACTCAGATATTTTTTAGATTTTTCAATCCCATGCCTGCCCGCCCCCAAATATAGGGCAACTATTTTCTGACAAGCATGAAAGGGCATTTTTCATACCATAATCTGAAGAGAAACTTCTTGCAGGTCTAGGTAGCTTTGGTCAGAAGAAAACACAGCGCAAACCTCTGGCCTGGCTGAGGCCCTCTGGTCTGAAATGTACAGAAGACGTGCATGGATGACCAGTCATGCCACTGCTCCCCAAACGGCAGGTCAGCACATGCTGAGAGAAAGGCTGGGGTGTGAACACGTCCCAAAATAACATGCATAAGCCTGAAATATCTTATATACTTTGGAAATGTTATGATCACTGGAAATAATGCAAATTCACAGAGCTCTCTGTAACGAAGTCCTGCATCAGCTGCTGTTCCATACGTAACAGACGAGGGCTTTCAGGATGCACAAGACAGTGGACGGGACCAAGAAGAAGAGTCAGCAGTGCTCTAGGGTCACAGGTCGACAGTGCTCTGAAACAGCTACTTTTCATCTTTTATATTCTTGAGAGCCTTCTCTCATCTCATGACGCCAATAAAACTGACCATTGCATACTTCTTAACCCCCACAGGGACCATGTTATCAAGTAGAGGCACCAAATAATCTTCAAATAAACTTGATGCAACAGAAAAAGAGCAGAAATACACTTTAAGGTAAAAGAGCCCCAAATTACAGGACATGACCCTATGTCAGAAATAAAGGGTATTTTTTTTTTTAACTATACTGTACAAAGTAAAGAAAGTCTGTGGTCCAAATTTGCCATTTTATAAATATTTATCAGCTCTTAAATAATACGGATTAATCTCAGTTTTAAGGTCAACAAAACAATAAAATGATTAGCTTAAAACTTTAAAGCACAGCTTTGTTCCCTGCCCAAATTAACAGTCCATCCAGTTCAATTTTACAGATGACACAGAACAAGGCACAAAAATAGAGTTACTTTTACTTAATTAGTTCATCTTCTGACCTCCATGATGGCAATTTATTAACAAATATAGAATCACTAGCCATATTTTCTTGTGTCAATTTCTCACCTATTTTCAGTGTTCATTTTGTATCAGAGAAAGTCACGGAATACACCTCAACCTTTACAGTTCTTTAAAACTGAGAACAGCTAGCTCCATGATGTCTTATTTCTTAATCTGATTAAAAGAAGAAAACAAAAAAGCGCAAACCTATTTCTGCCATGGCATCTTGAAGAGAAACTTCTTGCAGGTCTAGGTAGCTTTGGTCAGAAGAAAACACAGCGCAAACCTCTGGCCTGGCTGAGGCCCTCTGGTCTGAAATGTACAGAAGGGGTGCATGGATGACCAGTCATGCCACTGCTCCCCAAACGGCAGGTCAGCACATGCTGAGAGAAAGGCTGGGGTGTGAACACGTCCCAAAATAACATGCATAAGCCTGAAATATCTTATATACTTTGGAAATGTTATGATCACTGGAAATAATGCAAATTCACAGAGCTCTCTGTAACGAAGTCCTGCATCAGCTGCTGTTCCATACGTAACAGACGAGGGCTTTCAGGATGCACAAGACAGTGGACGGGACCAAGAAGAAGAGTCAGCAGTGCTCTAGGGTCACAGGTCGACAGTGCTCTGAAACAGCTACTTTTCATCTTTTATATTCTTGAGAGCCTTCTCTCATCTCATGACGCCAATAAAACTGACCATTGCATACTTCTTAACCACCACAGGGAAACATGTTATCAAGTAGAGGCACCAAATAATCTTCAAATAAACTTGATGCAACAGAAAAAGAGCAGAAATACACTTTAAGGTAAAAGAGCCCCAAATTACAGGACATGACCCTATGTCAGAAATAAAGGGTATTTTTTTTTTTAACTATACTGTACAAAGTAAAGAAAGTCTGTGGTCCAAATTTGCCATTTTATAAATATTTATCAGCTCTTAAATAATACGGATTAATCTCAGTTTTAAGGTCAACAAAACAATAAAATGATTAGCTTAAAACTTTAAAGCACAGCTTTGTTCCCTGCCCAAATTAACAGTCCATCCAGTTCAATTTTACAGATGACACAGAACAAGGCGCACAAAAAATAGAGTTACTTTTACTTAATTAGTTCATCTTCTGACCTCCATGATGGCAATTTATTAACAAATATAGAATCACTAGCCATATTTTCTTGTGTCAATTTCTCACCTATTTTCAGTGTTCATTTTTGTATCAGAGAAAGTCACGGAATACACCTCAACCTTTACAGTTCTTTAAAACTGAGAACAGCTAGCTCCATGATGTCTTATTTCTAAGAACCTGAATGACAATGATTAGACTTTACAAATCTAAAACCTGAAATAATAATTACATGGTTTTTTTTTTTTTTTTTTAACAAAGCAGCAGACTAAAATCAAACAAAATACACTATAATTATATTTAATGATGGGCACATTCATAGATAAATAATGATTATGGTTTCAATTACATTATCAACACAGTGGTGCCTATTTTATCCAAGTGCAATCCGTCCAAAAAAAAGGGTTTAAGATACACTCTTCATTCAAGCACAAATTTCATTCAGTGGAAAATAAAAGAAAATCAGCCAGTAAATTTCACCACCACCAAATTAAATGGAGACAAAATCAGAAAGAAATAGAATATCCACATTCTTGAAAAGGTGTGATCATAAAACAACCATATGAAAGTCAAAGAGATTTTTATGTTTGTCAGTAAACCTCAAAATTTTTCCAAGTCATGTCATAGGGAGTATATACTCAGTAAGGCATGTATTATCAAAACTTGTCTTCAAGTGGAGAAGTGGGCAAGCTGGGGAAGACAGAAGTTCTCTCCATGTCTTTATCTTATTACGAAATAAAAAACACAGCCTTCTTTTCTCCACAGGAGACGGGGGAAGAGGAAAGACAAACTAAATCAGAAAACTAGTTTCGAAGCAAGGTTCACAGTAGTGATTTTATAGTGAGGTTCATGAGATTCCTAACTCCCAAGAAAATTTTTGCTTGTAAGGAAGTTAATCTATATTCCTCACAAGTAATTATTCTAAGACTGGGACTGTCACATGCATTCATATGATCATAGTTCATAGGCACCAAATCTCAGCAACCTGTAGCTGAGGGGAAAAAACCTGCCACATTTACATACCAAATCATGCCAATGAGTGAGCTATAATTACAATCCATTCTCTATTATGTCTCAATAGAATATTTTTCTTTCTTTAAAAGAAAATTAAACCATTTATCAAGATCTGTTCCATAACAAAGAGAGCCAGAATACTAGAGAATCTAAATACATATATTAGCTCTCTTAGCACATGAGGACAAAAGGCATTTCCATGGGAAAGAGAAACCAGTATTTGGCAACTGTATATTGTTCTGTAATCATTTGGCATCTCTTGCGGAAAGTGATTTGCTTTTATCTTTTCCCTATACTAGTTTTGGGCTACTGATAGCTCCCACAGCTAAAGACTTACTATTAAGGACCAAATATGAAAACATATTGGGTCTTCTGAATGTAATCAGTGTTCCAAAACAACCTTGAGGGTTATAAAAATAAAAACCAAGCATCTTTAACTCTGCGCGAACCAAAACATTATGGACTCCTAAAGTTAAAACTATGAGGGACATTTTGCTGGGCTATTACGTTTAACCAAAACAACCCATGGTTTTATAAAAAAATAAAATAAAATAAAATAAGCTGGGAGTTAATAGGTCCAAAATCCCACAAGTTCAGATATGTATCGTTCCTGCTGTCCAAGTACCACACACACTGAGCTCCCACGTCTGTTAAGCAGATCAGTTTAGTTCGATGGTGATGGGTGAATATTTACAAGCATCTTATTTACAGTACTTTTTTCTGTAGATTACAGGCCAATATTCTTTTCTTCCACTCCTAGTCAATCCGAGTTTGGTTTTCTCAATGAGAAGGGGTAAATGTGAAAATGGTTGCTCAGCTGCTTTACCTACAGAAAACCAGAACACGAGGCAATGACAAATATAGACGCAACTTCTTGAAAAACCACACTGATTGACCCTCTGGAAATCAATTTTTAAATCAGAAAACTAGTTTACAAGGTTCACAGTAGTGATTTTATAGTGAGGTTCATGAGATTCCTAACTCCCAAGAAAATTTTTGCTTGTAAGGAAGTTAATCTATATTCCTCACAAGTAATTATTCTAAGACTGGGACTGTCACATGCATTCATATGATCATAGTTCATAGGCACCAAATCTCAGCAACCTGTAGCTGAGGGGAAAAAACCTGCCACATTTACATACCAAATCATGCCAATGAGTGAGCTATAATTACAATCCATTCTCTATTATGTCTCAATAGAATATTTTTCTTTCTTTAAAAGAAAATTAAACCATTTATCAAGATCTGTTCCATAACAAAGAGAGCCAGAATACTAGAGAATCTAAATACATATATTAGCTCTCTTAGCACATGAGGACAAAAGGCATTTCCATGGGAAAGAGAAACCAGTATTTGGCAACTGTATATTGTTCTGTAATCATTTGGCATCTCTTGCGGAAAGTGATTTGCTTTTATCTTTTCCCTATACTAGTTTTGGGCTACTGATAGCTCCCACAGCTAAAGACTTACTATTAAGGACCAAATATGAAAACATATTGGGTCTTCTGAATGTAATCAGTGTTCCAAAACAACCTTGAGGGTTATAAAAATAAAAACCAAGCATCTTTAACTCTGCGCGAACCAAAACATTATGGACTCCTAAAGTTAAAACTATGAGGGACATTTTGCTGGGCTATTACGTTTAACCAAAACAACCCATGGTTTTATAAAAAAATAAAATAAAATAAAATAAGCTGGGAGTTAATAGGTCCAAAATCCCACAAGTTCAGATATGTATCGTTCCTGCTGTCCAAGTACCACACACACTGAGCTCCCACGTCTGTTAAGCAGATCAGTTTAGTTCGATGGTGATGGGTGAATATTTACAAGCATCTTATTTACAGTACTTTTTTCTGTAGATTACAGGCCAATATTCTTTTCTTCCACTCCTAGTCAATCCGAGTTTGGTTTTCTCAATGAGAAGGGGTAAATGTGAAAATGGTTGCTCAGCTGCTTTACCTACAGAAAACCAGAACACGAGGCAATGACAAATATAGACGCAACTTCTTGAAAAACCACACTGAATTGACCCTCTGGAAACAATAATTCACTGGCATGGCAAAAACCCATCAGAAATGCAGAAGTTTTTCTGGCCTGGACAGCTGTCGAACTAGCTGACTGAAAGTACTAGAGCCACCCTGGGAGAGCGAGGACTTACACCTTGTCTGCCCAACTCCAAAATCTAGTCTCTCCAGAACCTTCCAGATCACACAGCCTTACATTCAAATACTACTGAAAAATTGTAAGATTAGATGACATACGATTTAGCAAATCAAGCATCTACATCTATAGTTAGAGTCCATGTTCACCTATTTAACCATGCTCCTAGATCATCATTCCTAATCTCCGGAAACACTGTAAAACTAGATCAGTAAATTTTTTTGTGGGGGGGGGGGGTGAGAAGGGAGTGGGGTGGGCGGGCCACTTCTATTGGTCTTTCATTTGTCTATTTTCATCCATCTTTGTTCTTTGGCCCATGTGGGCATCAAATCGCAGTGGCCTCTGTTGTTGCAGAGCACCGGCTCTGGGCGCACGCGCTCCAGCTCGGTAATTGGACCCATCAGTCCAGCCGCTCCGGTGGGATCTTCCCAGGCCAGGGATCAAACCGGCGCCCCTTGCACTGCAAGGCGGTGTCCTTACCCACTGGACCACCAGGGAAACCCGATCTGTAAATTTCTGATGGTTGAAACCATGTTAGTTAGGGTGTCCCTATTAGAGGGTAGGCCATGGCAAGGCAATGTGCCAGCTAGCAAGTGCTGTGTATTCAGTACTTCTTATGTCCATTCTTACTCTTAATAGTTACATTTCAATAGAAGTCATAAATGTTTTTGTGTGATTTAGCAAGTTTTACCTTCTGACCGGAAGCTGCAGATATGTTAAGAGAGCAAAAGACAGTCCAAGAAAAAGATGCTCCTGGGATTTTTTTCAATTAGCATGTGCTTGTATTTATTTTCCAGATTTTTAACAACAAAAATGTGCTGCCTTTGTAGATAAACATGTTTTGGTTTGCTCTGGTATGTGTACATGGCGTGTGTGTTTTCTAAAGATCTGCTTCTGTAGGACTACAACAAATTATGAAAGATACTGGTAACTGTGTGCTACTTCATGCATGTGCCTGATGAAATGACAGAATAAAGGCCGAAGAGTGTTGACGTAAGGCTAATGTAGCATTCACTTTGCACAAAAAAAAACGTAAATGAGGGCTTCCCTGGTGGTCCAGTGGGGAAGGACACCGCCTTGCAGTGCAAGGAGCGCCGGTTCAATCCCTGGCCTGGGAAGATCCCACATGCCACAGAGCGGCTTGACTGATGTGTCCAACTATTGAGCTGGAGCTCTGGAGTGCATGTGCCCAGAGCCAGTGCTCTGCAAAGAGAGAGGCCACTGCCATGAGAGGCCCACACAGGCCAAAGAACAAAGCTAAATACATGAAAGATCAACAGAAGTGCCCCCCAACACACCAATAAAAAAGGAAAAAAAAAAAAATAAACGATTATGTCCTCATGTCACAATTCACAGACTTCTCACGCTTTCTTTCCATCTAGTTTGTTTCAACAAATACAGACTACTCTGGGGAGAAACACTAAGGGAAGAAACACATAAGGTATAAAAAGTTGTCTTCAAGCATGACAGGGGCTCTGCTTAAAATATATATAAAAGTTAAGACGTTTCTCAAATTGATTCACAGCAAGGTTCCTTTCAAAACAAGCATCAAATAGAAGCATTTTTAAAGCCACAGAAATATGGATATCCTTCCATATGACCCAACTGCTATAGAAAATTCCTATTTTCTATCCTTAGAAAATAAAGCAAATGAAGGAAAAAATATTATTCCAGATTGTTCACTTCAACTTTATTTGCAATAGTGAAAACCTGGACACAACCTAAATGATTAAATAACTGGGTCATGGTTAAATAAGCTGATAATGATCAAGTCATTTCCTCAACAAAATATTGTACAGCAATTAAAAATCATAAATATGAGACCATGCTAAGATACGTAAAATAATTAGAAAAGAATGTTAGAGTGTAAGAAAAGGAAATAAACTGCATGGTTCTGATTTTCATTTTATTATATCAATCCTGGTCCATTTGCGATTTATTTTCCAGATTTTAACAACAAAATGTGCTGCTTGTAGATAAACATGTTTTGGTTTGCTCTGGTATGTGTACATGGCGTGTGTGTTTTCTAAAGATCTGCTTCTGTAGGACTACAACAAATTATGAAAGATACTGGTAACTGTGTGCTACTTCATGCATGTGCCTGATGAAATGACAGAATAAAGGCCGAAGAGTGTTGACGTAAGGCTAATGTAGCATTCACTTTGCACAAAAAAAAACGTAAATGAGGGCTTCCCTGGTGGTCCAGTGGGGAAGGACACCGCCTTGCAGTGCAAGGAGCGCCGGTTCAATCCCTGGCCTGGGAAGATCCCACATGCCACAGAGCGGCTTGACTGATGTGTCCAACTACCAAGCCAGAGCTCAGGAGCACATGTGCCCAGAGCTGGCGCTCTGCGACGAAGAGAGGCCACTGCGATGGGAGGCCCACACAGGCCAAAGAACAAAGCTAAATACATGAAAGATCAACAGAAGTGCCCCCCAACACACCAATAAAAAAGGAAAAAAAAAAAAATAAACGATTATGTCCTCATGTCACAATTCACAGACTTCTCACGCTTTCTTTCCATCTAGTTTGTTTCAACAAATACAGACTACTCTGGGGAGAAACACTAAGGGAAGAAACACATAAGGTATAAAAAGTTGTCTTCAAGCATGACAGGGGCTCTGCTTAAAATATATATAAAAGTTAAGACGTTTCTCAAATTGATTCACAGCAAGGTTCCTTTCAAAACAAGCATCAAATAGAAGCATTTTTAAAGCCACAGAAATATGGATATCCTTCCATATGACCCAACTGCTATAGAAAATTCCTATTTTCTATCCTTAGAAAATAAAGCAAATGAAGGAAAAAATATTATTCCAGATTGTTCACTTCAACTTTATTTGCAATAGTGAAAACCTGGACACAACCTAAATGATTAAATAACTGGGTCATGGTTAAATAAGCTGATAATGATCAAGTCATTTCCTCAACAAAATATTGTACAGCAATTAAAAATCATAAATATGAGACCATGCTAAGATACGTAAAATAATTAGAAAAGAATGTTAGAGTGTAAGAAAAAGGAAATAAACTGCATGGTTCTGATTTTCATTTTATTATATCAATCCTGGTCCATTTGTCCTGAAAGCAGTTTCTTATTTTAGAAGAGAATATTAAGGTTTACATAAGACTTCTTAAATCTAGTTTCTTCGATATTCCCCCTCATGAAAATGCCCCTGAAGCTAAAGAAGCAAGTTTACAAATAGATAATCAACAAATGGGATTATTCTGTCCAACAGAATTAAAAGCATAGAAGAGCTTATAATCCTCTTACTGAAGAAATGGCTTATATTTCTTCACATTTAAAATCAAGAACCAATTCCTCAAAATAATTATCTAGCCTTTAAATTATGTGTAGCTACTACAATATATTATTAGAGAAACAATATCTGCAATCATACCCCTGGATATTATCCAAAATTTAGAGGGTATTCCCAAATTCTTCCAGCCACTATAAAGATCAAGTTTCTTCTGAAACTTCCTCCCTCTCCATCCCACCATTCAAGAATCAACTGGAACCAGTTCTGCTCTGGCTTACTCACCACTCGTACTCCATAGTGGATGTGGGCCAGAGTGAAAGCAGCTGTTAACGTAAACAGGAGAATGCTCTCAACGTAAGGAGTCACTCCTACGTTCACCACCAGGACAACCAAGAAGAGAGGAAGCAGCAACCAGTTCAATGTAGGGCACCGGGTACTGCTCATCTGACAAACAATCAGCTGACACTTGAAGTAAATGTTAAAAAGAGGGAGAGAGAATAATAATTAATAAAGCTCTAGTCACTCTCACATTTAAAAAGCATTCAAAGAGCTGAACCGGTATGTATGAATACATTACATTATTATCAAATTCCCTAAGCCTCAACTGCTCCGGGGTTCAAGTGGACCTATACCCCGACCTCCAAACCTGCAGACCCTCCGACTGTGTCAGAAGGGACTAGAAGATGATTTAGTAAGGATGCTACTGAAGGCATTCTCCTAGCAGGTACTTCGCCGATTTTCAGTCTCTAAGATATATGAAGACAATTCTTTCAGAACGGGCTCCCAGAGCACCATACAACTAAATTTCTTCAGGGTGGTGATGAGATGCCACCTCCAGTTCAGTCACAATATCACAGAAAACACCTCAAACCCTCTGGCTCTCTTCACTTCAACACCTTACTCAGTTTTATCCCTTCAGAGGTACTTTTTGTACACTATGTTAATGTTTTCAGATCTTTAAATGAAATCAGTATGACCTGAGATTAGTAAACATATCTTTACAGAAACAGACTTGGTAGCTATGTTAAAAACCTGTTAAGGACCTGGCCTGGGCGAGAGCACAGGCTTCCTGGCTTTAGGACTAGCAGGGCTTTTTCTCAGTCTCTCCTGATCTTTTCTCCCTGTCTGCACTCTTGCTGGGCCATAGCAAAGAAAGGAATTTTTTTTTTAACATATGTAGTATTTATTACAAAGGTTTTTATTCTATGCTCTTAATTTAAAAATCAGTTGATTAAAAAACATGCGGTAGATGGGGGGCTTCCCTGGTGGTCCAGCAGGTAAGGACACCGCCTTGCAGTGCAAGGGGTGCCAGTTCGATCCCTGGCCTGGGAAGATCCCACGTGCCGTGGAGCAGCTGGACCCATGTGTCCAACTACCAAGCTGGAGCTCTGGAGCGCATGCGCCCAGAGCCAGTGCTCTGTAGCAAGAGAGGCCACTGCGATGCGAGGCCCACACAGGCCAAAGAACAAAGATGGATGAAAACAGATGAATGAAAGACCAACAGAAGTGGCCAAAAAAAAAAAGGTAAAAATTAAAAAAAAAAAAATGAAATAAAAAACATGTGGGGTATATTTGTGGTTTTCCTCTCTCAAACCCCCTTCCAAGCTCCCTAAATTAATCATTAGATCTGCTGCCATTTCAACCACACTATTAGTATTAGTCTAAAGGCAATTATTCCACGAATTATTCAGCAGGCAACCCAAAAAGAACATTTAAATTATGCCCTGGTTCCGAAATACTACAGCAGTTTCCAAATCTTACTGGTTTCCAACAAAAATCAAACAACTTTCTACATGTTCTGCCTTTGAGGTTATTAATTATTCCTTCAAATTTCTGACTGTAGGATCTTTAAAATCTATACACAATGTCTCAAACCATCAAATTCTGCCAAGTATTTCTTGTATGTGTTGCGATGTTTAAAAGGAAAATTCTTACCGTGCTATTGGCAAAGGCTGTTCCAACCATGAGGTAGAAGACTCTGGGGTGCAACTCTAGAATACCTGAGGGAGACAGGAGGATCCAGGCTGTAGACAAAACGAAGAGCAAACATGGAGAGAATAAGGGAGCCACAGCTTCAGAGACTGAATGGTGTTTCAATGTGTTATTTTTATAGCTTCTGGAAAACAAAAAATCAAGTAATACAAAGAATACTGTTACATATAACATTTAATGGCGTCCTTGTATCTTATAGTTTTTAAGGTTCTTTCACACTTACTCTTGTATGATTATTCAGAATATCCTCACGGCATAGGTAGAACCGACATTAGTAATCCCATTTTAGAAGCAGGTTAAGTGAGGATATGGAAATTTTAATTTAGGTAAGTGAAAGGGTTAGTTACTCAATCCTGTCTGACTCTGTGCGACCCCGTGGACTGTAGCCTGCCAGGTTTCTCTGTCCATGGATTCTCCAGGCAAGAATACTGGACTGGGTTGCCATGCCCTCCTTCAAGAAATCTTCCCAAGCCAGGGACTGAACCTGGATCATTGCAGATGGAGTCTTTACAATCTAATCTCATTTTAGATGCAGGTTAAGTGAGGATGTGAGAATTTGAATTTACATAATTTAGTACCAAATGGCAAAGCCAGGACTAGAATGGAAGTCTTCCAATTCCCTAGTCTCATTTTCCACCCAGGAAAGTTTCATTATTTAGTCTGGGTCCTATGAGATTACATTGTAATAGGAAAAATAAAATGAACACAAAACAATACTAGAAAGTGAGTACCTCATAGGGCTGCTGAGACACACAACTTAAGAGGGAAAGACTCTGAACAGGGATGGACCACCGTGTACCTTACAGTTCTGGGGCCCCATTTAACGTATTAGTCTAGCAGGCAACCCAAAAAGAACATTTAAATTATGCCCTGGTTCCGAAATACTACAGCAGTTTCCAAATCTTACTGGTTTCCAACAAAAATCAAACAACTTTCTACATGTTCTGCCTTTGAGGTTATTAATTATTCCTTCAAATTTCTGACTGTAGGATCTTTAAAATCTATACACAATGTCTCAAACCATCAAATTCTGCCAAGTATTTCTTGTATGTGTTGCGATGTTTAAAAGGAAAATTCTTACCGTGCTATTGGCAAAGGCTGTTCCAACCATGAGGTAGAAGACTCTGGGGTGCAACTCTAGAATACCTGAGGGAGACAGGAGGATCCAGGCTGTAGACAAAACGAAGAGCAAACATGGAGAGAATAAGGGAGCCACAGCTTCAGAGACTGAATGGTGTTTCAATGTGTTATTTTTATAGCTTCTGGAAAACAAAAAATCAAGTAATACAAAGAATACTGTTACATATAACATTTAATGGCGTCCTTGTATCTTATAGTTTTTAAGGTTCTTTCACACTTACTCTTGTATGATTATTCAGAATATCCTCACGGCATAGGTAGAACCGACATTAGTAATCCCATTTTAGAAGCAGGTTAAGTGAGGATATGGAAATTTTAATTTAGGTAAGTGAAAGGGTTAGTTACTCAATCCTGTCTGACTCTGTGCGACCCCGTGGACTGTAGCCTGCCAGGTTTCTCTGTCCATGGATTCTCCAGGCAAGAATACTGGACTGGGTTGCCATGCCCTCCTTCAAGAAATCTTCCCAAGCCAGGGACTGAACCTGGATCATTGCAGATGGAGTCTTTACAATCTAATCTCATTTTAGATGCAGGTTAAGTGAGGATGTGAGAATTTGAATTTACATAATTTAGTACCAAATGGCAAAGCCAGGACTAGAATGGAAGTCTTCCAATTCCCTAGTCTCATTTTCCACCCAGGAAAGTTTCATTATTTAGTCTGGGTCCTATGAGATTACATTGTAATAGGAAAAATAAAATGAACACAAAACAATACTAGAAAGTGAGTACCTCATAGGGCTGCTGAGACACACAACTTAAGAGGGAAAGACTCTGAACAGGGATGGACCACCGTGTACCTTACAGTTCTGGGCACACGTGGTGGCATGCTGATATGTGTCTGCTTATCTGAAACAAGCCCTGAATCTTCATCCTGGTTCTGTCACTAATTACCTAACCTTGGGCAAGCCATGGACCAGTCAGGAGAGGACCCCAACTTTAGAAGAGGAGGAGGAAATGGCTCAAATCATCTCTAAGGCTTTTAGACCTTTAAATCTGATGAATTCTATGAATGCCAGTGGCCATAAAGACGGAAGATTCACAGACAGAGGATTGTGTAAGACAGATTTGACCACTGAAGGATGAAATGGAAAGTACAAGAAAGCGTTCCAAGCCGAGGAAACAGGAGTAGGGGAAAGAGTGGGAGCAAAAGTATTGAGGAAAGAAAGAACAAAATACACTCAGGTCACAAGCGTAAATCCAGTGTGGCTGAGCCAACGTGCACAGATCAGAGAGACAACACTACATCAGGGAAAGTCCCCTCCCAACCCTACCCAACTCCTCAGGCAAGAATTTCAACATTGGGCTTCCCCTGGTGGTCCAGTGGGTAAGGACACCGCCTTGCAGTGCAAGGAGCGCCGGTTCGATCCCTGGCCTGGGAAGATCCCACGTGCCGCGGAGCGGCTGGACCGATGTGTCCAACTACCGAGCAGGAGCTCTGGAGCGCATGCGCCCAGAGCCAGTGCTCTGCGACAACAGAGGCCGCTGCGATGGGAGGCCCACAGGAGCCAAAGAACAAAGACGGATGAAAATAGAGAAATGAAAGACCAACGGAAGTGGCCCGCCTGCTCCCCTCCCTCCCCAACCCGTCCCCCGCCCAAAATAAATAATAAATAAATAAATCTTTGAAAAAAAAAAATTTCGACATGATGCTCTTTGAGATGATTCAGCATAGGTCCAGGATTTGGTCTTTAAGCAAGTTCAGAAATTTTATGATCATGCTACCTAAATTTATACATCATCAATTTATAAAAATTTACAATCAATTTATAAAGAGAACGTAAGTCTACGAATATCCAACAGGAACATACCCCCTCCCAATTCACTCACACAAGAAATTACAAATTAGAAGACTGGTGAGCTCAGAACTGTTAAAAAAAAAAACTAGTTCTGGGGTACAGCAGAACTGACTACATGGCCACCACAGACAAACAACCCTACCCTCATTCTAGATTCAAAATACAACTTCATAACCTATTCAAAATGCCCAGATTCCAAAAGAAAGACCCTAAAATTCACCTAAGTAACCATTTCTAAAGATTTTCATACTTCTTGCCCAATGAAAAAATAAAATACTTACCTGAAAAAGTTTAGTAAGCTCATTGGAAGAGTCACACATACTGCACAACCTAAAGGAAAGAAAATTTAAATTATCATGAACTATTATTCAGAAGTGATTTTTATAGTAACTGTAACATTAATAATATGCAATATTTTTAGACCCAACAATTTTCAAGTTCAGATTTACTTCTGTAATGAAACTAAATACACTTCTGTACAACATTTATAACTGGAAGGGTGGCAGGTCTGTTTGGTGATTCAGAGCAGAGACTCAACGAGCAGAGCGGGCTGAATCTCAGTTACACCACCAAGTGGTTACATGACTTTGCACAAATTAACTCTTTAGTGCCAGTTTCTGCTTTTATAAAAGACAGTTAATAGTAGTCAAGCCCATAGGCATTTTTGTTTTTTTTTTTAAGATTGATTTTTTTTATATTTATTTATTTTTGGCGGGTTCGGGTTGGGGAGGGAGGGGAGCGGGCAGGCCACTTCTATTGGTCTTTCATTTCTCTATTTTCATCCATCTTGTTCTTTGGCTCCTGTGGGCCTCCCATCGCGGTGGCCTCTCTCGTCGCAGAGCACCAGCTCTGGGAGCATGCGCTCCAGAGCTCCGGCTCGGTAATTGGACACATCGGTCCAGCCGCTCCGCGGCACGTGGGATCTTCCCAGGCCAGGGATCAAACCGGCGCCCCCTGCACTGCAAGGCGGTGTCCTTACCCACTGGACCACCAGGGGAAGCCCAAGCCCATAGGTTTTTGAGAATTAAATGAGTTATTACATGCAAAGACTCCTGGAATACCACCCATTATACAGTAAATTGCATCATATAAGTTATTTATTGGAAGGAGGAACAATTAATAGTAACAGATCCTGCTGCCTCCTTTACACTTCTTTTCTCCTAGCTAGGTTCTAAGTCATCCCTAAAAAGAAGACTGGTGAGCTCAGAACTGTTAAAAAAAAAAACTAGTTCTGGGGTACAGCAGAACTGACTACATGGCCACCACAGACAAACAACCCTACCCTCATTCTAGATTCAAAATACAACTTCATAACCTATTCAAAATGCCCAGATTCCAAAAGAAAGACCCTAAAATTCACCTAAGTAACCATTTCTAAAGATTTTCATACTTCTTGCCCAATGAAAAAATAAAATACTTACCTGAAAAAGTTTAGTAAGCTCATTGGAAGAGTCACACATACTGCACAACCTAAAGGAAAGAAAATTTAAATTATCATGAACTATTATTCAGAAGTGATTTTTATAGTAACTGTAACATTAATAATATGCAATATTTTTAGACCCAACAATTTTCAAGTTCAGATTTACTTCTGTAATGAAACTAAATACACTTCTGTACAACATTTATAACTGGAAGGGTGGCAGGTCTGTTTGGTGATTCAGAGCAGAGACTCAACGAGCAGAGCGGGCTGAATCTCAGTTACACCACCAAGTGGTTACATGACTTTGCACAAATTAACTCTTTAGTGCCAGTTTCTGCTTTTATAAAAGACAGTTAATAGTAGTCAAGCCCATAGGCATTTTTGTTTTTTTTTTTAAGATTGATTTTTTTTATATTTATTTATTTTGGGCGGGGTTCGGGTTGGGGAGGGAGGGGAGCGGGCAGGCCACTTCTATTGGTCTTTCATTTCTCTATTTTCATCCATCTTGTTCTTTGGCTCCTGTGGGCCTCCCATCGCGGTGGCCTCTCTCGTCGCAGAGCACCAGCTCTGGGAGCATGCGCTCCAGAGCTCCGGCTCGGTAATTGGACACATCGGTCCAGCCGCTCCGCGGCACGTGGGATCTTCCCAGGCCAGGGATCAAACCGGCGCCCCCTGCACTGCAAGGCGGTGTCCTTACCCACTGGACCACCAGGGGAAGCCCAAGCCCATAGGTTTTTGAGAATTAAATGAGTTATTACATGCAAAGACTCCTGGAATACCACCCATTATACAGTAAATTGCATCATATAAGTTATTTATTGGAAGGAGGAACAATTAATAGTAACAGATCCTGCTGCCTCCTTTACACTTCTTTTCTCCCTAGCTAGCGTTCTTAATTTCTCCCCCTACACTATACACCAATTTCTTCTCCACAGAGCTAGAAAGACAGACAGTCATCCCAGGAAAACTTACCATTGTTTCTGCTGCTCTGTTATCTTACTCTATTTCCTAGCACTCAACAAACTTTTCTGTGGCCTTCAGTTCCTCAGTATTCATTCTGCCTCCCCTGTGCAGAAACTGCACTCTTGAAATGTATCAAGCCCACTAGTCTAGTTCTGTATCCTTTCTTCATTTCTGACTTCTAAAGAAGATGACTGCACCAACTGCATTTCTTTCCTCTCTCGGCCTTTGTGATCTCAATCGCCCTGGGTTCCTGTCAGCCGTCCAACCACCTTTAATGGCAATCTAGCTCCTGCCTATTCCTAACCACGTGACTGACTGTGCATCTGCTCTCCCTCAGAGAATTGTCCCTTACAGCTTTAACCATAAGCTCCCTGCAGATGACCCCACAAATCTAATTACACTCTTGGGCAAGTCAGACAATCTCTCAGAGCTTCAGAGACCACAGTTGTACCATGAGGATAAGCTAAATGATTTTCTAGTGACCCCTGAATCTTTTAAATTCTCTGATTCTGTGACCTATATACACAGATGTAAATTTCTCATCTTTCTCTGTTTCAAACTCCAAACCAATACATGTGGCAACTTTTTGTACATTTCATTTAGATATCTGTCACTCAAATGCTAACCTATACTGGACTCCCAGGGACTAAACTTCACTTGGAATGGGGAAGTATGGTGTCAACACAGCTATGACATTAAGGATCAAAGACAGAGAAACATTCCTTCAAAACAATTCCTAACACAAATTGCTAAAAACACATGTGAAAAAAACTATAATTCACACGGAAATTTCACCTCAAAAGATAAACTAGTCTGCTACTTCCAAGCTCAACTGAAACTAAGCTCCTCGAGTTAGAAAACCTCAGATGGAATGGAAAGAGAAGACAGGATATCCTCAATATTCTTAGAAGTTTTTAGCAGCTTATTCCATGGAGCTGCTGGGAAGCACTGGTAGAGAGCAGGGCTAAATCAATTAACCTAGAATCACTTGTAGCTTTCAAATACTGAAAGTAGACTGAAGAAAACTTGCAAAGGATTTGGCACCTTAATTAAGATTTTATCTTAATTAAGCACGGTAAGCATGTAGAAAGTCTGTGCTCTGTACAGAGTGCCAAAGAAAAACACTGCATTTACCATTTCTCTCTAAACAGCACTTGATGTTCTTTCTGTAAAGGTCATTGAACTGTTCATCTGAATGCTTATCTAGTGAACTCTATACAGTGATAGTGTCAGAACCCACACACGCAGTCCTGCTTTTCTTCATTTCTGACTTCTAAAGAAGATGACTGCACCAACTGCATTTCTTTCCTCTCTCGGCCTTTGTGATCTCAATCGCCCTGGGTTCCTGTCAGCCGTCCAACCACCTTTAATGGCAATCTAGCTCCTGCCTATTCCTAACCACGTGACTGACTGTGCATCTGCTCTCCCTCAGAGAATTGTCCCTTACAGCTTTAACCATAAGCTCCCTGCAGATGACCCCACAAATCTAATTACACTCTTGGGCAAGTCAGACAATCTCTCAGAGCTTCAGAGACCACAGTTGTACCATGAGGATAAGCTAAATGATTTTCTAGTGACCCCTGAATCTTTTAAATTCTCTGATTCTGTGACCTATATACACAGATGTAAATTTCTCATCTTTCTCTGTTTCAAACTCCAAACCAATACATGTGGCAACTTTTTGTACATTTCATTTAGATATCTGTCACTCAAATGCTAACCTATACTGGACTCCCAGGGACTAAACTTCACTTGGAATGGGGAAGTATGGTGTCAACACAGCTATGACATTAAGGATCAAAGACAGAGAAACATTCCTTCAAAACAATTCCTAACACAAATTGCTAAAAACACATGTGAAAAAAACTATAATTCACACGGAAATTTCACCTCAAAAGATAAACTAGTCTGCTACTTCCAAGCTCAACTGAAACTAAGCTCCTCGAGTTAGAAAACCTCAGATGGAATGGAAAGAGAAGACAGGATATCCTCAATATTCTTAGAAGTTTTTAGCAGCTTATTCCATGGAGCTGCTGGGAAGCACTGGTAGAGAGCAGGGCTAAATCAATTAACCTAGAATCACTTGTAGCTTTCAAATACTGAAAGTAGACTGAAGAAAACTTGCAAAGGATTTGGCACCTTAATTAAGATTTTATCTTAATTAAGCACGGTAAGCATGTAGAAAGTCTGTGCTCTGTACAGAGTGCCAAAGAAAAACACTGCATTTACCATTTCTCTCTAAACAGCACTTGATGTTCTTTCTGTAAAGGTCATTGAACTGTTCATCTGAATGCTTATCTAGTGAACTCTATACAGTGATAGTGTCAGAACCCACACACGCAGTCCTGCTTTTCTTATTACCATAGGAAGGCCTAGACCTCATAACACAGGAAGCAATTGCTACAGGAAAACCAGAACTCCTAAAAAAGCAAAGAGTAGAATGACATAAACACCAAGGACAGCATGATCACAACACGTATTTTGGTTCCTCACATTTTCAGGCTTATTTATTAAATAAAAACTTCAATAAAAACCACCAGGACAAAAATACCTTAAATAAAACAAAGATTATTATACCTAATATATAAAAAGCTTCTAAAAATAAAGGAAGCAATTAATGATCCCACAGCAAAAATCGACTAGAGATATATCATTTCTTATCACAGACTGGCAAAAATCCAAAAGTCTGACAACATACTACATTGGTATAAACAAGTACTTTCACTCATGGCTGGTGGGAATACAGTATCAGACAACCCATAGGGAAGGGACTACAGCATTTAGTGAAACTGTATACATTTGCCCTTTACTAACAATTCTACTTCTAGAGATCTCTTCCCAAATACCCTGACAAAAATATGAAAAAGATATACACGTGCACAAGATGATTTATTGCAGCAATTTGTGTAACAGCAAAAAATTAGAAATACCCCAAATATCATCAGCATTAGTGGAAAGCTGTTTGAATAAACAATCGTATATCTACACAATGAATTACCAGGCAGCTATAAGAAACCAGGAAGATCCCTACACCTCACTAGGTGGTGATCTCCAAGATACACTATTATATGAAAAAGAAGAAAATATCATGCCATAAAGTAAGTTTACGGGGACAGGATATCCTCAATATTCTTAGAAGTTTTTAGCAGTTTTGGAGCTGCTGGGAAGCATTTAGAGAGCAGGGCTAAATCAATTAACCTAGAATCACTTGTAGCTTTCAAATACTGAAAGTAGACTGAAGAAAACTTGCAAAGGATTTGGCACCTTAATTAAGATTTTATCTTAATTAAGCACGGTAAGCATGTAGAAAGTCTGTGCTCTGTACAGAGTGCCAAAGAAAAACACTGCATTTACCATTTCTCTCTAAACAGCACTTGATGTTCTTTCTGTAAAGGTCATTGAACTGTTCATCTGAATGCTTATCTAGTGAACTCTATACAGTGATAGTGTCAGAACCCACACACGCAGTCCTGCTTTTCTTATTACCATAGGAAGGCCTAGACCTCATAACACAGGAAGCAATTGCTACAGGAAAACCAGAACTCCTAAAAAAGCAAAGAGTAGAATGACATAAACACCAAGGACAGCATGATCACAACACGTATTTTGGTTCCTCACATTTTCAGGCTTATTTATTAAATAAAAACTTCAATAAAAACCACCAGGACAAAAATACCTTAAATAAAACAAAAGATTATTATACCTAATATATAAAAAGCTTCTAAAAATAAAGGAAGCAATTAATGATCCCACAGCAAAAATCGACTAGAGATATATCATTTCTTATCACAGACTGGCAAAAATCCAAAAGTCTGACAACATACTACATTGGTATAAACAAGTACTTTCACTCATGGCTGGTGGGAATACAGTATCAGACAACCCATAGGGAAGGGACTACAGCATTTAGTGAAACTGTATACATTTGCCCTTTACTAACAATTCTACTTCTAGAGATCTCTTCCCAAATACCCTGACAAAAATATGAAAAAGATATACACGTGCACAAGATGATTTATTGCAGCAATTTGTGTAACAGCAAAAAATTAGAAATACCCCAAATATCATCAGCATTAGTGGAAAGCTGTTTGAATAAACAATCGTATATCTACACAATGAATTACCAGGCAGCTATAAGAAACCAGGAAGATCCCTACACCTCACTAGGTGGTGATCTCCAAGATACACTATTATATGAAGGAAAAAGAGCACACGAAGTAAAATATGCCTGATGTGCTGCCATTTACCCATGAAAGAGGGTGGTATGACCACACACACACAATTATATTAAGAAAGCATGAAAAAATAAAGTAAAAAATTAAAAACTAAGAACATGATAGAGACTTGACTTAGCTGAACATAAATCGTTTTATATATAGATTTGACTTTGTAATCATGTGAAAAGAAAAAACAATCTCTAAAAATTGAAAGGAAAATGAAGCTAACTTAAATATACATATTCACAGTTGGTGGCATAAGCACAGAATGGGAACCTCAGACTGTAACAACCTGACTGGGCCTCTCTAGGGGATACACTGTAAGGACAAATGGAACTGCAAAAAAAAAAAAAGTAAAATCTTCAATGATTTCCAGGAATGATATTGTTGCTGACTTGGGTACTACATTCTGAGACAGTTATCGGTTTTATGGAATAAAGCAAATAAATTCATTATTTTCTGTCGCTGAAAGCAAAGACTTTTGTCAGAGTTTAAAGGAAAAACAAATATAAGATCAACAAAGTAAAGTAAAAAATCTGTATCATCAAACTGGATTTGTATTTATCGGTATGAATTTATGAGGCAGTTTATCAGAGAACAAACTTTATTTCCTCAGCTCTCCACTGAATGAATGGATTCCTAGGCCATGATCGTCAGTGACTGTTAGTACCATTAACTGAAGAGATGAGGCAGAACTGTGGAGCAGACGAAACAAACATACAAGACCTCAATCCCCTGGTCACTGTTAACGCAACAAAAACAAAGACAACGAGCTACTGCGTGCCTCCTACAGCAGCGCCGTAAGAAGTACTATATTACCTAGCAAGTATTGTTGCCTCAAATTTATACATTACCAAGAAAATTACAGGCCTAATTAAAGGACTCACTTAACATTCAAAAATTTATCTCATACATAAAAGATCCCATTTTATCTCTAAATTAACATTTAAACGTAAGACATAGCAAACCTGCCATCAGCATTAGTGGAAAGCTGTTTGAATAAACAATCGTATATCTACACAATGAATTACCAGGCAGCTATAAGAAACCAGGAAGATCCCTACACCTCACTAGGTGGTGATCTCCAAGATACACTATTATATGAAGGAAAAAGAGCACACGAAGTAAAATATGCCTGATGTGCTGCCATTTACCCATGAAAGAGGGTGGTATGACCACACACACACAATTATATTAAGAAAGCATGAAAAAATAAAGTAAAAAATTAAAAACTAAGAACATGATAGAGACTTGACTTAGCTGAACATAAATCGTTTTATATATAGATTTGACTTTGTAATCATGTGAAAAGAAAAAACAATCTCTAAAAATTGAAAGGAAAATGAAGCTAACTTAAATATACATATTCACAGTTGGTGGCATAAGCACAGAATGGGAACCTCAGACTGTAACAACCTGACTGGGCCTCTCTAGGGGATACACTGTAAGGACAAATGGAACTGCAAAAAAAGAGTAAAATCTTCAATGATTTCCAGGAATGATATTGTTGCTGACTTGGGTACTACATTCTGAGACAGTTATCGGTTTTATGGAATAAAGCAAATAAATTCATTATTTTCTGTCGCTGAAAGCAAAGACTTTTGTCAGAGTTTAAAGGAAAAACAAATATAAGATCAACAAAGTAAAGTAAAAAATCTGTATCATCAAACTGGATTTGTATTTATCGGTATGAATTTATGAGGCAGTTTATCAGAGAACAAACTTTATTTCCTCAGCTCTCCACTGAATGAATGGATTCCTAGGCCATGATCGTCAGTGACTGTTAGTACCATTAACTGAAGAGATGAGGCAGAACTGTGGAGCAGACGAAACAAACATACAAGACCTCAATCCCCTGGTCACTGTTAACGCAACAAAAACAAAGACAACGAGCTACTGCGTGCCTCCTACAGCAGCGCCGTAAGAAGTACTATATTACCTAGCAAGTATTGTTGCCTCAAATTTATACATTACCAAGAAAATTACAGGCCTAATTAAAGGACTCACTTAACATTCAAAAATTTATCTCATACATAAAAGATCCCATTTTATCTCTAAATTAACATTTAAACGTAAGACATAGCAAACCTGCCATAGGACAAGCTGCATAAACCAAAAGATTCACTCATGGTAGGAGAGAAAAAACAGCTAGTTGCTTCAAGGTAAAGAAATCACAGTTTATCCAGGCACCCAAAATGAACATTTGGTAATTATAGCAGGGTTCCTAAAATATCTGCCGTCCAGAGCCATAAAAAAAACCCTAAACTATTTCTTCTCTGAAAGCTGGTGCCTCATGCACCATCTTCTCAGTTACTGTATCTAAGCCTTCAATCCCGCATTCTTTAACCAAGGTTCACTAGGGGAGGTGGGGAGCATTATTTCTGGTAAGAGAAGAGATGAATAGCCAATAAGTGGTTGCTGTTGTGATTTTTTTTAACCCTGCAAAGGTCTTAGTGTGACTCTTGATGCGCCCCCAACAACACCCAGATCCCTCTTCCTCTTCGCCTCTTTCCATAAAAACTTTCTCCCCACTCAAGCATCCTGTAGATACCCCTTTGGGCTAAAATCAAAAAGGAAACATTACCATGATGAAAACCTTTAACTAGAGGCTTCAGAAAAAGGGTATTTGTGAGGAACAGAAGCTAAATTCTTGGAGTGGATGTATTACAAATACTGTGTTTCGTCATTCTATTTCCTCAAACTAATAATCTTCGATTTTGAGGTAAGCACTGAAATCAATACTGAATGTTCACCTAAATACAGATCCTCTAGAACAGCCTAGATTAATTTGAATAGTTAGCTTACAAGGTTTGTGTTATCTATTCTGGTATTCCCTTCTGATTAAACGTAGCATGGTGCTGAACACAAACAAAGAAATAGTATTTTCCGTAATGGTTTGGATGAAACCCTGCAGGCTAGAGGGCTGTTCGATTGGCTGGAGGGTGTGCAGGAGGGAAAGGGTGTTGCTGCTTGTTACAATCAAACACTGGCTTTGACAACAAGGTGATGTTAAAATAGGCTTCAACATGGAGCTTCTTACCAATAATCATTGCAGTGAATAGGTCTCTATATAAGAAATTAAACAGGAAAGGTTCATACCAGGCCTCAACTCCCACAATCGCTGTCACTATGTAGACCAAAGAAATAGTCTGGAAGGAAAATGCAGACAAAAGCATACAGAGCATTAACAGCTGGAAAGATCAGGGAATCAATAATGCCTTTGCAAAGTAAGTCTAGTAAACAGTTTTAGTAAAAGCAAGAAGTATGCTTAAATTTGGTACTGTGGCAAGTCTTCTTGCCTTTAAAATTGGTTGGGCTTTTTTTTTTTTTTTGCCAACAATACCATAAAACAACTAACTTCTAGACAATGCAAGCATTTGGCCTCATAAGGCACCTCATAAATGGGTTTAGCCACATGCTAATCCACACACCCCAACCTCTTGATTTTTTACTGGAGCCTTCGATTCAGATGGGCAAACTGGCAACACAAAAGCTGGGCTTCTAAGGCAGGAAGAGTTAATAGCAAGGTCAGGTGGGGAGCATTATTTCTGGTAAGAGAAGAGATGAATAGCCAATAAGTGGTTGCTGTTGTGATTTTTAACTCTGCAAAGGTCTTAGTGTGACTCTTGATGCGCCCCCAACAACACCCAGATCCCTCTTCCTCTTCGCCTCTTTCCATAAAAACTTTCTCCCCACTCAAGCATCCTGTAGATACCCCTTTGGGCTAAAATCAAAAAGGAAACATTACCATGATGAAAACCTTTAACTAGAGGCTTCAGAAAAAGGGTATTAGTGGGGAACAGAGGCTTAGTTCATGGAGTGGAGGTATTACAAAGACTGTGTGTCGTCATTCTATTTCCTCAGACTAGTAATCTTCGATTTTGAGGTAAGCACTGAAATCAATACTGAATGTTCACCTAAATACAGATCCTCTAGAACAGCCTAGATTAATTTGAATAGTTAGCTTACAAGGTTTGTGTTATCTATTCTGGTATTCCCTTCTGATTAAACGTAGCATGGTGCTGAACACAAACAAAGAAATAGTATTTTCCGTAATGGTTTGGATGAAACCCTGCAGGCTAGAGGGCTGTTCGATTGGCTGGAGGGTGTGCAGGAGGGAAAGGGTGTTGCTGCTTGTTACAATCAAACACTGGCTTTGACAACAAGGTGATGTTAAAATAGGCTTCAACATGGAGCTTCTTACCAATAATCATTGCAGTGAATAGGTCTCTATATAAGAAATTAAACAGGAAAGGTTCATACCAGGCCTCAACTCCCACAATCGCTGTCACTATGTAGACCAAAGAAATAGTCTGGAAGGAAAATGCAGACAAAAGCATACAGAGCATTAACAGCTGGAAAGATCAGGGAATCAATAATGCCTTTGCAAAGTAAGTCTAGTAAACAGTTTTAGTAAAAGCAAGAAGTATGCTTAAATTTGGTACTGTGGCAAGTCTTCTTGCCTTTAAAATTGGTTGGGCTTTTTTTTTTTTTTTGCCAACAATACCATAAAACAACTAACTTCTAGACAATGCAAGCATTTGGCCTCATAAGGCACCTCATAAATGGGTTTAGCCACATGCTAATCCACACACCCCAACCTCTTGATTTTTTACTGGAGCCTTCGATTCAGATGGGCAAAATGGCAACACAAAAAGCTGGGCTTCTAAGGCAGGAAGAGTTAATAGCAAGCCTGCAAGTAAGAGAAAAAAATCTCTCGACTCACTGAAAAATTGACCATGAAGACAAAAAGCCAAGAATTATGTGCGCACAATTTTCTTTACAAAATCAACAGTTCAAATGAACATTTATTAAGAAACTGTTCATTTTTTGGTATAATAATGCCACTGTGCTTACGTTTTTTAAAAAGAACTCTTACTACTGAGAGATAACAAATTTAAAGCACCTATCAGTTCTAACCAAAAAAGTAAAAGGTCACTAAAGAAGGAATAACAACCCCCACGCCCCAAATCCATGGCAATGGTAAAAACTTAAGGAAGAACCTCTACTTACCACTTGGCTAATGTCATAGCCCCACGGCAGGAAAAGAATCCCTGTGTTATACTTTTCCCAGTGAGACAGGATGAAAGAAAATAAAACTACCCACAGCAGGAGGTAAAGAACAAAAACACTGACACCAGACGATCCTCGTCCAAAAATGGAATACACAGTCACAACAAAGTAAACACATGACCAACTATCCAGGCCATGGTCGAAGAGCTCCCCCAGTGGGGTGCTGGAATTGGTTCGACGGGCTTGCTTTCCATCCACACCATCTGCAACAGAAACACATCACACAGAGAAACGTCAACGTCTGTACCAGTATGAGGAAAGGCATCTTTAATAAAATGGAGAGAGATGGGGCTTCCCTGGTAGCTCAGTGGTAAAGAGTTTGCCTGCCAATGCAGGAGACATGGGTTCAATCCTTAATCCAGGAAGATCACATATGCTGCAGAGCACCTAAGCCCATGAGCCACAACTATGGAGCCTGTGCTCTAGAGCCTCGGAGCCACAACTGTTGAGCCCATGTGCCACAACTATTGAAGCTCATGTGCCCTAGAGCCCAAGTTCCACAACAAGAGAAGTCACTGAAACAAGAAGCTTGCTCACCTCAACTACAGAGTAGCTCCCACCTCCCTGCAACTAGAGAACAGCCTGCAGCAGCAGTGAAAACCCAGAAGAGCCATAAATAAATAAATAAAATTTTTTTAAAAACAGAGAGAGACAAAAACGTATCAGCATATCACAGAAATGTTAAGTAAAGTATAAATATCAGATGGTACTATTAAAAAAATCCAACCTTTAGTTCCTACAATGCAAAGGTTTCAGACCTAAAATCTGTAACTTCTCCAAGTTTGTTGCAAAAATTAAAATGTTAAATCACACTGAATGGTGTCTATTTTTAACCCGAGGAAGAAGCATTATACTCTGAACTCTGAATTTCTCCAAATCGACCTAGTAACTGAGTTTTTCCACTAGCCACAAATTCTTAACCCTCCAGAAAGCATTCAACAGTTGTTCATTACAACTTATACTCCTTGCTCACTAGGATCCAAACTCAGTACTTCAGTCATAACACCTGTTTCATCCTATTTTATATCACAGTCACTTCTTTACAGATGGACCATCTCCAAAATTTTAAGTCCTTTCAGAAAAGGCTTTGCACATAGTCAGTGTTGAACAATTATAAGGATTACATTTATTAAAACTGTACGATGCACCCCCTAGCTTGTGGGATTTTAGTTTTCTGACCAGGGATCGAACCCAGGTCCTCCGCAGTGAAAATCTGGAGTCCTAAACTCTGTACTGCCAGGGAATTCCCACAATGTAGGATGCTTTACGTAGGGATTTCCTGGTGGCTCAGAGGTAAAGAAACTGCCTGCCAATGCAGGTTTGATCCCTGGGTCAGAAAGATCCTCTGGAGAAGGACATGGGAACCCACTCCATTTTCTTGCCTGGGAAATCACAGAGAGGAGCCCAGTAGGCTACAATCTAAGGAGTAGCAAAAAAGTCAGACACAATTTAGCAACTAAACAACATCTATTCTTGACGCTATGAAGATTATAAAAATCTTGGAATAAACTAAGCTTGTGCCCTCAACAGTTTACAATTGAGAAAGGAGACAAAGCATGACAGTTACAAATACGATGATACAATGTATCACAAACCGTCCAAGAGTACAGAAAAGAGATGAGTTCTCTTCAGACTAAAATAAGCTAGACTGGGCTTTCTGGACAAGATGAAATCTGAGTGGGGACATAATGAACGAGTTGGATTTCAGTAGATAGGAGATAAAGAAGCGTGTCATTTCAAGAGGAGGGCATGCTATTGGCAAAAACACCGAGATGGAAAAGCACGTGTGTGTGTGCACAGAATACCAAGCAGTTTAATTCAACCAGAAACTATACATGAAGACGGGCAGTTGAAAGAGGCTAGAAGGGAGGTTGGAGCCCATTGAAAAGCATTAGGGGGTCTGAGGAGCTACTAAAATGATCTGGATAGAGGAAGAGGAGAGAAAGCCATCAGTGTTTCCAGGAAGACAGACCTGACATTAGCATGAAAGGTAGGCTGGGAGAGGAACATTAATTAGGGAATGGGGTGGGAATGAAAAGCTGGTGGCAGGCAAGATATTAAGAAAATATAAATGACAGCGCAGTAAGAGAAGAGGTGAGGCTGAAGGACATCAAGACCAGCTCCAACATCGCCCATCTGGGTAGCTAGGAGAGGGTTATTAGTGTTACCAAAAAGAAGAAAGTCTGAAGAAGGAGCAAGACTGCCATCTCCAAAATTTTAAGTCCTTTCAGAAAAGGCTTTGCACATAGTCAGTGTTGAACAATTATAAGGATTACATTTATTAAAACTGTCGATGCACCCCTAGCTTGTGGGATTTTAGTTTTCTGACCAGGGATCGAACCCAGGTCCTCCGCAGTGAAAATCTGGAGTCCTAAACTCTGTACTGCCAGGGAATTCCCACAATGTAGGATGCTTTACGTAGGGATTTCCTGGTGGCTCAGAGGTAAAGAAACTGCCTGCCAATGCAGGTTTGATCCCTGGGTCAGAAAGATCCTCTGGAGAAGGACATGGGAACCCACTCCATTTTCTTGCCTGGGAAATCACAGAGAGGAGCCCAGTAGGCTACAATCTAAGGAGTAGCAAAAAAGTCAGACACAATTTAGCAACTAAACAACATCTATTCTTGACGCTATGAAGATTATAAAAATCTTGGAATAAACTAAGCTTGTGCCCTCAACAGTTTACAATTGAGAAAGGAGACAAAGCATGACAGTTACAAATACGATGATACAATGTATCACAAACCGTCCAAGAGTACAGAAAAGAGATGAGTTCTCTTCAGACTAAAATAAGCTAGACTGGGCTTTCTGGACAAGATGAAATCTGAGTGGGGACATAATGAACGAGTTGGATTTCAGTAGATAGGAGATAAAGAAGCGTGTCATTTCAAGAGGAGGGCATGCTATTGGCAAAAACACCGAGATGGAAAAGCACGTGTGTGTGTGCACAGAATACCAAGCAGTTTAATTCAACCAGAAACTATACATGAAGACGGGCAGTTGAAAGAGGCTAGAAGGGAGGTTGGAGCCCATTGAAAAGCATTAGGGAGTCTGAGGAGCTACTAAAATGATCTGGATAGAGGAAGAGGAGAGAAAGCCATCAGTGTTTCCAGGAAGACAGACCTGACATTAGCATGAAAGGTAGGCTGGGAGAGGAACATTAATTAGGGAATGGGGTGGGAATGAAAAGCTGGTGGCAGGCAAGATATTAAGAAAATATAAATGACAGCGCAGTAAGAGAAGAGGTGAGGCTGAAGGACATCAAGACCAGCTCCAACATCGCCCATCTGGGTAGCTAGGAGAGGGTTATTAGTGTTACCAAAAAGAAGAAAGTCTGAAGAAGGAGCAAGACTGATGGAAAGGAGGCTGAGTACAATTTTATATGCTGAAATTGAAGTGTTGGCAGGATAGCCACAGGGGCATGTCAAACAACTCAAGGGTCCTTATTAGCAACTTAGGAGACAGATAAAGGCTAGATACTAACATGGGAGTCAACTCAATAGTGTTAAGGATGGGATACCAAGGGAATAAAGAAGGAGAAAGAGAAAGCACATTGGAACACCTTCACTGGGCAGCAGAAACAGAAGAGTCTGGGGGCGTGGGGAAGGGGTGGTGGAGGAAGAGAAGGGGATAAAGGAAGAGGGGAAGTGGGGAGAGGACATACAGCCCAGCTAAAAAGGAAGGCCAGAGTCTGAATTATAAAAATTCTTCCTCCAAAGAAAGTTCTGTTAATTAAGTGCATCAAAATTAGACTAATCATGGGGACTTCCCTGGTGGTTCAGTGGCTAAGACTTCATGCTCCCAACACAGGAGGCCCAGGTCCAATCTCTGGTTAGGAAACTAGATCCCCCATGCTGCAACTAAGATTCTGCATGCCTCAATGAAGATCAAAGATCCTGCATGCAACAACTAAGATTCAGTGCAGTCAAATAAATAAATACTTAAAAAAAAAAAAAAGGATTAGACTAACTGTAAAGATTCAGAGTCAGGAATAAAAAATCATTACAGTGTTTACATTGCTCACTACAGTATCATGCCCAGTACCTCACTCAGTTTGTGGCAAAGAGCGTCTCTAAAAATACTGCTGAAGGAATAGATGAAAGGAGGAATCTCAAACTCCTGCCCAAACACTGTAGCTCTCTGTTATATAGGAACAGGAGCTTTTTTGCTGTAAGTAGCTAAAATATTTTCTAAAGGTCTTATCTCATTACTTGCTGGCTTAATTTTCTGTAGGCTGGGAGAGGAACATTAATTAGGGAATGGGGTGGGAATGAAAAGCTGGTGGCAGGCAAGATATTAAGAAAATATAAATGACAGCGCAGTAAGAGAAGAGGTGAGGCTGAAGGACATCAAGACCAGCTCCAACATCGCCCATCTGGGTAGCTAGGAGAGGGTTATTAGTGTTACCAAAAAGAAGAAAGTCTGAAGAAGGAGCAAGACTGATGGAAAGGAGGCTGAGTACAATTTTATATGCTGAAATTGAAGTGTTGGCAGGATAGCCACAGGGGCATGTCAAACAACTCAAGGGTCCTTATTAGCAACTTAGGAGACAGATAAAGGCTAGATACTAACATGGGAGTCAACTCAATAGTGTTAAGGATGGGATACCAAGGGAATAAAGAAGGAGAAAGAGAAAGCACATTGGAACACCTTCACTGGGCAGCAGAAACAGAAGAGTCTGGGGGCGTGGGGAAGGGGTGGTGGAGGAAGAGAAGGGGATAAAGGAAGAGGGGAAGTGGGGAGAGGACATACAGCCCAGCTAAAAAGGAAGGCCAGAGTCTGAATTATAAAAATTCTTCCTCCAAAGAAAGTTCTGTTAATTAAGTGCATCAAAATTAGACTAATCATGGGGACTTCCCTGGTGGTTCAGTGGCTAAGACTTCATGCTCCCAACACAGGAGGCCCAGGTCCAATCTCTGGTTAGGAAACTAGATCCCCCATGCTGCAACTAAGATTCTGCATGCCTCAATGAAGATCAAAGATCCTGCATGCAACAACTAAGATTCAGTGCAGTCAAATAAATAAATACTTAAAAAAAAAAAAAAGGATTAGACTAACTGTAAAGATTCAGAGTCAGGAATAAAAAATCATTACAGTGTTTACATTGCTCACTACAGTATCATGCCCAGTACCTCACTCAGTTTGTGGCAAAGAGCGTCTCTAAAAATACTGCTGAAGGAATAGATGAAAGGAGGAATCTCAAACTCCTGCCCAAACACTGTAGCTCTCTGTTATATAGGAACAGGAGCTTTTTTGCTGTAAGTAGCTAAAATATTTTCTAAAGGTCTTATCTCATTACTTGCTGGCTTAATTTCCTATTCTCAGTGCAACCTCCATGGAGTTATTGCAAATACTGAATTCATGAACTATATACTAATTAGATCTTGTACGTCTTCTCATTGAACCCATTCTGGCTCCATAAGTTTTGGGTCTAGATACGTCTCACAATGTTTTTTCATAAGAAAGGCAATTCAGCTCATATCCTATATGTTATGAAAAAACCCACCAGCAGAACCTGGAGTAGTACCCTGTAATCAAACACCTTAATACTTCTGCAGCAAAATATAAGAGCAGTTATACTGGTAGAATAAAATAAAATTCTAGTTGTTAGTTCAAGGCAGGTTTTGCAACTAACAGTTCACGTTAGGTTCAGGATTTTTGCCAAAATTGTGGAGATCTGACACAGGTAGATGATACAGTACTTCCAAACACATGGTATTAGACGTCAGAGCCTACAGGCTGCCCTCTCCTTGTCCCTATTCTTCTGCAGCCCTTAGCAACCAAATTCTATAGCAAGAAAAAAAAATTTTCTTTGACCGCACCATGCAGCTTATGGGATCTCAGCTCCCTGAACAGGGATCAAACCTGGGGCCTCCACCACGAAAGCACAGAGTCCCACCCAGTGGACTCTCTGTGAATTCCCTATAGCAAAATTTAAAAACTAGCTCATCTTCAATAACGAATGCACAAAGCCTCTATCTCAACAGATCTTTTAACTAAGCTTTTGTCTAACTCTTCTTGGCTTCATTCTTCCTTCCTCAAACTCTTGCAGCTCTGGCGATTCACCAAACCAGGGTTTAATTTCTATACCAAATCATCCTGGTTTTATGAATATAAGTCTTTTTTATTTTTAATTTTATTTTTATAATTTTATACTTTAGTTCTAGCTGTGCTGCATCTTCACTGCTGCATGGGCTTTTCTCTAGTTGTGGCAAGCAAGGGCTACTCTCTAGTTGCGGTACATGGGCTTCTCATTGCAGTGGCTTCTCTTGCTATGGATCATGGGGTCTAGGGCATGTGGGCTCAGTAGTTTCAGCTCCCGGGCTCTAAAGCACAGGCTTGATAGTTGTGGCACATGGGCTTTGTTGCTCTGCGGCACGTGACCTGGACCAGGGATCAAACCCATGTCCCTTGCATTGCAAGGCAGATTCTTTATCACTGAGCCACCTGGGAAGCCCAATACAAGTCATTTTTGTCGGAAGAGGTTTATGCAACTTTAAGTCAGGGTCTGCCACCTCATATTTACTTAAAAACCACATACTGAGTGCCTCCTACGTAGCAGATACTATTCTTAACACTGGGTACACAGCAAGCAAAGGAAAGTCCCCACCTTCAAGGAGCTTACGTTATGTATATACATACACACACACACACATACATAAACTGGGGGGAACACCACACAGCTTATGGAATTCTAGCTCCCCAACCAGGGGTGGAACTCCTGTCTTGGGCAGTGAAAGTGGAGTCCTAGCCACTGGACAGCCAGGGAATTCCCAAGAAATTTACATTTCAGAATAGACAGACAACTTACAAGTGGGTCATACGGTTTTAAGTGTAATGGATAAAAACAAAGCAGGGGAGGAGACCAGGACGACGCAAGACAAGCCACACAGACATTCCCAACGAAGTGCACTCTTGGCAGAGCAGATGCTGGGGCTGGCCCAGTGGACTTCCCTGACCACCGCTCCCACCAAGTTCACATCGATCACTTCTGTATTTTGTCCCCCCCGCCCAGTATATGACAGTACCTTTCTCAGTATTCTGCAAGAATCTGACATGTCAGAACTGCTTCCCAAACACATGGCAAAAATGATGTCTTATTCCAGAGTTGGGAAATATGCCTTGTAAAGGGCCAAATTGAATACAGTTTAAACACTCTAGGCCAAAAACGGTTTCTGCTGCAACTACTCTACTGTGCCTCTGATGCAGGAAAGAGGCCACAGACACGTAGAGGAATGAGCCTAGCTGCCGAACAACAGACTTCCTTACAAAAACAGACAATGGGCTAGACGTGGCCTATGAGCAACAGCATGCCAACTCCCATCTTATTCTCTGAGTTCCTACAAATGACAGTACTCTTCAGAGAAACTTAGGAACATATTTATCAAATCAAACAGGGTATTAATTAACCCTAATTAAAATGAAGTAAGCATAGGAGAAAATGTTAAGTTAGAGAGTGCCTATCCTTGCTGACAGTTTTGCCAGTCATGGACAAAAATGAACACTGGCCAATTTCTTACCTAGAGTGTAGGCTACGAAGTTGAGCAAGCCCACTACAATCCAGACCCAATCGGGTACATGCTTGTGACCTGGTGCTGAAAGGAAAGCAACTGAGATTGTAATACCATCTTAAGCACAATTGTTCTTACCATAGCCCATACTGTCAATTAGAAGTGTTTCTATTTATTAAATAGAAGGTGAAGTACTTCACAGTATATCTTGAATGCAGAACTAGGTAAATACTAGAATATATTAGCACATTCTGACAAAACCAAAGAAGTAACTGCCCAAGTCCTCATAAAAAACAAGCCTTTATTTTGAGGTTTAATCATAACTGAAGACTGTTTTTCTGCACTTGAAAATTATTTATGTGTCTAGAATGAAAAATAATGTTTTTGGAGTTTTAAAAAATGCTTGTTTAATCGCATCCTTGTTGTTTATGATTACTACGAACAAGTTCTAAGCCTTCAACCTATACTCTCTCACTAAATTATTAATTAGCTGAACAAAAGACCTTTGGATCTGCGTATAGATAAATCACCTCAATTGAATGGTTCCGGCATCAGGATCATTCTGAAATGTCTGGACCTCGCTTTTTCTCCCTAAGATGCAACAAGCGCACTCAGAGCCCTGGCTCTGGAATCAACCAGCAGTACAGCCCTGAGAACACCACTGCACCTTTCCTGCTTCCACCTCCCCAGAATACTGGGACTAGATGGTTCATCCGATCCTTCGGGTTGCATGGCTTGGGAAAAACATGTAATAGTTACATATTTTAGAACTAAGTAAATAACTTCATTTAGTCAAAGAAAGTACTATTGCTAGTTACCAAGATTTTAAGGCTGTTCTGAGGACTGAAATATAATTAAAAAACCAACCTTCAAACTACATGACAACCAAAGCATGCCAACTCCCATCTTATTCTCTGAGTTCCTACAAATGACAGTACTCTTCAGAGAAACTTAGGAACATATTTATCAAATCAAACAGGGTATTAATTAACCCTAATTAAAATGAAGTAAGCATAGGAGAAAATGTTAAGTTAGAGAGTGCCTATCCTTGCTGACAGTTTTGCCAGTCATGGACAAAAATGAACACTGGCCAATTTCTTACCTAGAGTGTAGGCTACGAAGTTGAGCAAGCCCACTACAATCCAGACCCAATCGGGTACATGCTTGTGACCTGGTGCTGAAAGGAAAGCAACTGAGATTGTAATACCATCTTAAGCACAATTGTTCTTACCATAGCCCATACTGTCAATTAGAAGTGTTTCTATTTATTAAATAGAAGGTGAAGTACTTCACAGTATATCTTGAATGCAGAACTAGGTAAATACTAGAATATATTAGCACATTCTGACAAAACCAAAGAAGTAACTGCCCAAGTCCTCATAAAAAACAAGCCTTTATTTTGAGGTTTAATCATAACTGAAGACTGTTTTTCTGCACTTGAAAATTATTTATGTGTCTAGAATGAAAAATAATGTTTTTGGAGTTTTAAAAAATGCTTGTTTAATCGCATCCTTGTTGTTTATGATTACTACGAACAAGTTCTAAGCCTTCAACCTATACTCTCTCACTAAATTATTAATTAGCTGAACAAAAGACCTTTGGATCTGCGTATAGATAAATCACCTCAATTGAATGGTTCCGGCATCAGGATCATTCTGAAATGTCTGGACCTCGCTTTTTCTCCCTAAGATGCAACAAGCGCACTCAGAGCCCTGGCTCTGGAATCAACCAGCAGTACAGCCCTGAGAACACCACTGCACCTTTCCTGCTTCCACCTCCCCAGAATACTGGGACTAGATGGTTCATCCGATCCTTCGGGTTGCATGGCTTGGGAAAAACATGTAATAGTTACATATTTTAGAACTAAGTAAATAACTTCATTTAGTCAAAGAAAGTACTATTGCTAGTTACCAAGATTTTAAGGCTGTTCTGAGGACTGAAATATAATTTTAAAAAAAACCCCACACACTATCAAACTCAGGCTTACTGAAATTTAATCTTTCACATGATACTTTATGATATTCAATCACCATTTTATTTCATTGAGAAGCTACGGCTAAAATTTTCAGGTGATAAAGTCAGGCATAGGTATAGTTTCAATATTCAGAATTCCTATAATATCAAAAGTAATTAAGTGTTTGAAACTCTAAATTCTCCTACAAAAACAAGGTTTTCAGTGATTCTTAGTTTCTCTAGGTCAGTGCACAAAAGTGCTGAACCCACAACACAGATGAAATACGGTATTGAAACTCCTGACTACAACATTTATAAGTATACCTATTGGAAAATAAACCCTCTAAGTTAGAATGCAAAAAACACTCACCTACCTTCACCTTTCTATTCTCAACTCCACCCACCAGCTGAGCAATTGAAAAAACAGTTCTGTCCCCCAGACACTACCGCCTCCCTCCCCGCCAGCATCCCCAGCACACACCAGAGCCTCGCCTCCGGCCAGGGCAGAAGCTGGCTGTGGAAGGAAGGAAGACAGCAACAGGCCCAAAAGAGACACTGCGAACAGGCTGAAACTGCCTCCAAAAGTACACTTATCCTCTCCTCCTCTGTAAGGGCCTAGACTTCTGTCAATAGATCTTTAAGGTTCAACAACCATTTTCAGGGGGCTTCTCTGATGCTCAGGTGGTAAAGAACCTGCCTGTAATGCAGGAGACCAGGGTTTGATCCCTGGGTTGGGAAGAAGGGAATGGCTACCCACTCGAGTATTCCTGCCTGGAAAACTGTTTTAAGCTAAAAAATTGTCTGGTATAGATAAATCACCTCAATTGAATGGTTCCGCATTTTTTTCCTTTTTTAAGATGCAACAAGCGCACTCAGAGCCCTGGCTCTGGAATCAACCAGCAGTACAGCCCTGAGAACACCACTGCACCTTTCCTGCTTCCACCTCCCCAGAATACTGGGACTAGATGGTTCATCCGATCCTTCGGGTTGCATGGCTTGGGAAAAACATGTAATAGTTACATATTTTAGAACTAAGTAAATAACTTCATTTAGTCAAAGAAAGTACTATTGCTAGTTACCAAGATTTTAAGGCTGTTCTGAGGACTGAAATATAATTTTAAAAAAAACCCCACACACTATCAAACTCAGGCTTACTGAAATTTAATCTTTCACATGATACTTTATGATATTCAATCACCATTTTATTTCATTGAGAAGCTACGGCTAAAATTTTCAGGTGATAAAGTCAGGCATAGGTATAGTTTCAATATTCAGAATTCCTATAATATCAAAAGTAATTAAGTGTTTGAAACTCTAAATTCTCCTACAAAAACAAGGTTTTCAGTGATTCTTAGTTTCTCTAGGTCAGTGCACAAAAGTGCTGAACCCACAACACAGATGAAATACGGTATTGAAACTCCTGACTACAACATTTATAAGTATACCTATTGGAAAATAAACCCTCTAAGTTAGAATGCAAAAAACACTCACCTACCTTCACCTTTCTATTCTCAACTCCACCCACCAGCTGAGCAATTGAAAAAACAGTTCTGTCCCCCAGACACTACCGCCTCCCTCCCCGCCAGCATCCCCAGCACACACCAGAGCCTCGCCTCCGGCCAGGGCAGAAGCTGGCTGTGGAAGGAAGGAAGACAGCAACAGGCCCAAAAGAGACACTGCGAACAGGCTGAAACTGCCTCCAAAAGTACACTTATCCTCTCCTCCTCTGTAAGGGCCTAGACTTCTGTCAATAGATCTTTAAGGTTCAACAACCATTTTCAGGGGGCTTCTCTGATGCTCAGGTGGTAAAGAACCTGCCTGTAATGCAGGAGACCAGGGTTTGATCCCTGGGTTGGGAAGAAGGGAATGGCTACCCACTCGAGTATTCCTGCCTGGAAAACTGTATGGACAGAGGAACCCAGAGGGCTATATAGTCCATGGGGTCGCAAAGAGTCGGCCATGGCTGAGCAATGAACACTTTCACTTCACGTTTCAACCATTTTCGGTGGTATTTAAGACAAGTACAAATGCCGTGCAGAGGGAAAGAGAGATGACACTCCCTTTAGAAAAAAAGGAATTTTTATTCCATAACTAAAAATAGGGAAGGGCTATTTCTGGTAGGGATAATGGGCCTTGCTTATATTCATTTTTAGACAAAACCTCACTGTCCTAATTTTCTATCTTCTTATAAATCCAATTACTCTTTATTTACAAAAACCTCACTGCTTTTTAGATAGCATATTGAAATTCTAGAAACTAAATTGGCTTCTAGTACTTATTAGAAACATATGTAACAGACTGTGAAAAGAATTTAGCTATTGGGTATAAAATACCCAATTCTAACATTATAATGGTCACATTATAACATTATAAGGGTATTAAATACCCTTTTCAGAATTTAAGTATCTCAACAGAATCAGAAAATAACCGTATCTCATTTCCCTCTATTTAGACATTTAAGGTTTTATATTAAAGTTAATAATCATACCTGAAGCATAAAAGTCAGGATCAAAGTATGCCATGAGTAGAAAATTGAACACAACCAGCAGGAAGCCAGAGAAGGTTATCAGATTTGGAGCCAGCCAAGTAGGAAATACCTGGGGTTTTTTTCCAAAATAATGACAAAATAATTAGAGAAATCTCTCTGTCCACTGCATACCACACCATGCAAATCTGTCACAATAAAAGTTACAAATCTGAAGGATCATATGTCGGAGTTATATACATCAAATTGTAAGTCACCATCTCCAGTTAACAGAAATAAGCATTTCTATTCTATATTTTAAGTAATTCTATACTCAACAAACTTTTATAATCATAACATTTATTTAAGAAACATTTTATATAGTATGATAGACCTAGAGTATAAGCTTACACTTCAGTGACAAGATATATCAAATTGTATGTGACCAAGGGAAGGGAGGATAGGAGAGGCAATTTCTCTAGGTGTCTTATTGTTACATCTGTGATACTCCATAAAATAGTTTAAAATATTTAAACTTTACTAAAACCTAAGCACAAGCTTATTAATATCTTACCTTTACTATTGTGTGGGTATCCGTGCAGAGGAAGAATGACACTTTTGAAGGTTTTTACCATACTAAATTTAAGACAAGTACAAATGCCGTGCAGAGGAAGAGAGATGACACTCCTTTAGAAAAAGGAATTTTTATTCCATAACTAAAAATAGAAGGGCTATTTCTGGTAGGGATAATGGGCCTTGCTTATATTCATTTTTAGACAAAACCTCACTGTCCTAATTTTCTATCTTCTTATAAATCCAATTACTCTTTATTTACAAAAACCTCACTGCTTTTTAGATAGCATATTGAAATTCTAGAAACTAAATTGGCTTCTAGTACTTATTAGAAACATATGTAACAGACTGTGAAAAGAATTTAGCTATTGGGTATAAAATACCCAATTCTAACATTATAATGGTCACATTATAACATTATAAGGGTATTAAATACCCTTTTCAGAATTTAAGTATCTCAACAGAATCAGAAAATAACCGTATCTCATTTCCCTCTATTTAGACATTTAAGGTTTTATATTAAAGTTAATAATCATACCTGAAGCATAAAAGTCAGGATCAAAGTATGCCATGAGTAGAAAATTGAACACAACCAGCAGGAAGCCAGAGAAGGTTATCAGATTTGGAGCCAGCCAAGTAGGAAATACCTGGGGTTTTCCAAAAGAATGACAAAATAATTAGAGAAATCTCTCTGTCCACTGCATACCACACCATGCAAATCTGTCACAATAAAAGTTACAAATCTGAAGGATCATATGTCGGAGTTATATACATCAAATTGTAAGTCACCATCTCCAGTTAACAGAAATAAGCATTTCTATTCTATATTTTAAGTAATTCTATACTCAACAAACTTTTATAATCATAACATTTATTTAAGAAACATTTTATATAGTATGATAGACCTAGAGTATAAGCTTACACTTCAGTGACAAGATATATCAAATTGTATGTGACCAAGGGAAGGGAGGATAGGAGAGGCAATTTCTCTAGGTGTCTTATTGTTACATCTGTGATACTCCATAAAATAGTTTAAAATATTTAAACTTTACTAAAACCTAAGCACAAGCTTATTAATATCTTACCTTTACTATTGTGTTCCAAAATGGGTGCATGACATACAGAGAGAGTGGACTGGTATCCACAGCACTGTACTGTTAAGAAATGGAAGAGAAGATCCAGAGTTAATCCTTGAATAACAGCATGCAGAACAGTATTTCTCCAATAAAAAGAACAGTACAAAAATAACCCAGAGAATACATCTGTTTATATGATGCCCTCGTCTAAATAACAGAACTCGAAAAGTAGTATGAATGGGGCAAAGATGGAACAGCCATATAGTTTTTTAACTCAAATCAGCTTTTATAATATTGGCAGCAGAAAGTTTTACACTGCTTTCAAGTGCTGACCTACTATGCAGGATAATAAGCACTCTGTGCATTTGCACAAGCACCACATAGACCTTCTGAGCCTCCTTCTTCCCTCTCAGCTACTGGGAACCTAGCTGTTTCACCCTTGACACCATGACTAATGCACTTACTAGCAGTGCAATTTGGGGCAAGTTACTTAAATGCTCTTAGATTATTGACCTGTAAAATGAGGATGGATCACAGCTTTTACCTCAAATGACTGCTATAAGGATTAGATAAATTAATAGCACACATGAAGCCCTTAGAACAGTACCTAGCCCGCAGTAAGTGCTATTATGTATAAGCATTATGTATCACTAAGAGTGTTTTGAGCACCAAAGGAATGAAAGGCCCCTTCACAGCAGGGAAATGGATTGCTCAAATAAGCAAAGGAAGAAAACAACAGGTTAGGGTGTTCAAATGTATTCCACAATTGTTGATCTATTTAGTAAAACTTCCAGAAATTCTAACAAAATATCTGTGTATAATTATGCAATACTTATTTATTCATCAGAGATACACACACCCTTTGGGATATAAAAAATTTTATAATCATAACATTTATTTAAGAAACATTTTATATAGTATGATAGACCTAGAGTATAAGCTTACACTTCAGTGACAAGATATATCAAATTGTATGTGACCAAGGGAAGGGAGGATAGGAGAGGCAATTTCTCTAGGTGTCTTATTGTTACATCTGTGATACTCCATAAAATAGTTTAAAATATTTAAACTTTACTAAAACCTAAGCACAAGCTTATTAATATCTTACCTTTACTATTGTGTTCCAAAATGGGTGCATGACATACAGAGAGAGTGGACTGGTATCCACAGCACTGTACTGTTAAGAAATGGAAGAGAAGATCCAGAGTTAATCCTTGAATAACAGCATGCAGAACAGTATTTCTCCAATAAAAAGAACAGTACAAAAATAACCCAGAGAATACATCTGTTTATATGATGCCCTCGTCTAAATAACAGAACTCGAAAAGTAGTATGAATGGGGCAAAGATGGAACAGCCATATAGTTTTTTTTAACTCAAATCAGCTTTTATAATATTGGCAGCAGAAAGTTTTACACTGCTTTCAAGTGCTGACCTACTATGCAGGATAATAAGCACTCTGTGCATTTGCACAAGCACCACATAGACCTTCTGAGCCTCCTTCTTCCCTCTCAGCTACTGGGAACCTAGCTGTTTCACCCTTGACACCATGACTAATGCACTTACTAGCAGTGCAATTTGGGGCAAGTTACTTAAATGCTCTTAGATTATTGACCTGTAAAATGAGGATGGATCACAGCTTTTACCTCAAATGACTGCTATAAGGATTAGATAAATTAATAGCACACATGAAGCCCTTAGAACAGTACCTAGCCCGCAGTAAGTGCTATTATGTATAAGCATTATGTATCACTAAGAGTGTTTTGAGCACCAAAGGAATGAAAGGCCCCTTCACAGCAGGGAAATGGATTGCTCAAATAAGCAAAGGAAGAAAACAACAGGTTAGGGTGTTCAAATGTATTCCACAATTGTTGATCTATTTAGTAAAACTTCCAGAAATTCTAACAAAATATCTGTGTATAATTATGCAATACTTATTTATTCATCAGAGATACACACACTGGACTGCCTGGCATATAGGAAGCATCCACTAGGTGTGAGGAAGGAGGGATACAAAATTGCTAAGGAATAATTCTCCCCTTCAGGGAGTAAGAATATTACCTAATTCAACAAGCTAACATGTAAAAGATGGCATACTAGTCAAATACTTGAAAAAAGTCTTAATTATGGTTTGTGTCTACATTCCGTATGAATATAAAGTAAGTACTAAACACCTGAGTAGCTGATTTTTTCAATATCATAACTAAAGATCAAAATTTCTTCCTGACTGTTTTATGGATATGCAGGAAATGTTTCCCATCAGTGTTGCCAGATTCAGAAATGTGATGGAACAAAAGGCAAATACATAGAAATCATTCAAAATACTGCTCGCAAACAGATTCAGCTAGGAAGTCAAATGTTTATTCAAGAGAACTGGGATGTGAGTGACTCCAATTCTCCAGCTCATTTGGATAAAACGGAATAAAAGATCAGAGACAGACAGGAGAAGAAAATGATGAGGGAGAACCCAGGCCAGAGTGAGAAGCTCTGCAGCTGCACCCAGACTCTCAGCAGGAGTCCCCTTACATGAGAACTACCATCTGCTCTAAAATCAACTTCTACTCAGCTCTCTACTGTCTTCAAAGTTTTCCTGCTAACAGATTCAACTCTGAATCCCTGCAGAATGAAGACATCCCCAGCTGAGAGGACCATCTGAACTTAAGTTTCCAGACTGAGGACATGCAACCAGTATGAACCCTGAAAAACTGAACACAAGGCAGGAGGGCCCTGGCCGCCATCACACCAAAGGCCAAACCCAGACCCACGGGACGTAGCCAACAGGTGAGACAAGCTGGAAAACCAGACATTTCAACTCTGTCACCTACTGCAAAGTGCAAAAGTTGAAAGAAGCCCAAATCAGAACACACAGTTTTAGACATCACTCGAACAGTTAATACAATGTACAAAGTACAATGCTTAATTCAACTTGTTTGCTAAATGAGTCACATTCACCTCGAACTTAATTATAAGAGTGTTTTGAGCACCAAAGGAATGAAAGGCCCCTTCACAGCAGGGAAATGGATTGCTCAAATAAGCAAAGGAAGAAAACAACAGGTTAGGGTGTTCAAATGTATTCCACAATTGTTGATCTATTTAGTAAAACTTCCAGAAATTCTAACAAAATATCTGTGTATAATTATGCAATACTTATTTATTCATCAGAGATACACACACTGGACTGCCTGGCATATAGGAAGCATCCACTAGGTGTGAGGAAGGAGGGATACAAAATTGCTAAGGAATAATTCTCCCCTTCAGGGAGTAAGAATATTACCTAATTCAACAAGCTAACATGTAAAAGATGGCATACTAGTCAAATACTTGAAAAAAGTCTTAATTATGGTTTGTGTCTACATTCCGTATGAATATAAAGTAAGTACTAAACACCTGAGTAGCTGATTTTTTCAATATCATAACTAAAGATCAAAATTTCTTCCTGACTGTTTTATGGATATGCAGGAAATGTTTCCCATCAGTGTTGCCAGATTCAGAAATGTGATGGAACAAAAGGCAAATACATAGAAATCATTCAAAATACTGCTCGCAAACAGATTCAGCTAGGAAGTCAAATGTTTATTCAAGAGAACTGGGATGTGAGTGACTCCAATTCTCCAGCTCATTTGGATAAAACGGAATAAAAGATCAGAGACAGACAGGAGAAGAAAATGATGGGGGAGAACCCAGGCCAGAGTGAGAAGCTCTGCAGCTGCACCCAGACTCTCAGCAGGAGTCCCCTTACATGAGAACTACCATCTGCTCTAAAATCAACTTCTACTCAGCTCTCTACTGTCTTCAAAGTTTTCCTGCTAACAGATTCAACTCTGAATCCCTGCAGAATGAAGACATCCCCAGCTGAGAGGACCATCTGAACTTAAGTTTCCAGACTGAGGACATGCAACCAGTATGAACCCTGAAAAACTGAACACAAGGCAGGAGGGCCCTGGCCGCCATCACACCAAAGGCCAAACCCAGACCCACGGGACGTAGCCAACAGGTGAGACAAGCTGGAAAACCAGACATTTCAACTCTGTCACCTACTGCAAAGTGCAAAAGTTGAAAGAAGCCCAAATCAGAACACACAGTTTTAGACATCACTCGAACAGTTAATACAATGTACAAAGTACAATGCTTAATTCAACTTGTTTGCTAAATGAGTCACATTCAGCAGCTTTCCGTAATTCGAACTTAGATCTAAAAGAAGGTCATTTATTCATGGTATTTTGATTTGAAAAGCTTCTCTTTTTAAATTCTGAAGTTTTAACTCTAAACCTCTATTTCAGAGGAACAGCAGAAGTATGAAAAGATTATAGAACTCAATACAAAAAGGTGTCTACCTAACTGGATTTTCTACATTTAATGATAATAGCTGATAAGCTCAAGTATAGTGAGAAAATTTAATGAGATTACAAAAGGGAGCAAACAATAAACCTAAAGAAAACAGAAAGAGACTCACAGACTTAGAAAATGAACTCATGGATGCAGGGGAAAGGGATGGTTAAGGACTCTGGGAAGGTCATGTACACACTACTATATATAAAATGGGTAACCAACAAAAATCTAATGTATAGCACATGGAACTCTGTTCAATGTTATGTGCTACCCTGGATGGAAGGCGGGTTTGGGGGAAAATGGACACATGCATGGCCAAGTCCCTTCACTGTTCACCTGAAAATATCACAACATTGTTTTATCGTTGTTGTTGTTGTTATTTTAATCACAACATTGTTAACTGGCTATACCCCAATACAAAATGTTTTTGTTGTTTAAAATAAATAATTTAAAATTTAATAAATAAACCTAAAGAGCACTCTGTGGTTTAGACTTACACATCTGAGTATTCTCAAGGTCACATATCACCTGGTATAAACAAAGAAACTTGAAACTGTCTTGTGAATCAATAGGAGGAAAGAAGAATGAGTCAAACCTTCCATATGCCTGGAAAAATAAGCAAAATGTAACCTTTTAAAAGTACTAGATTTAGTTAGTGCCTGTCAAATATATTTTTATTTTCTATTGGAATGTTGTTTTGGTAGACAGCAAAATATCTGACCCAGGTAATAATCCCCTGTTAAAACCCGAAGAACTTGCTTCATCTATTGGGTTGGCCAAAAAGTTCATTTGGGTTTTTCTCTAGCCCCAGATGAACTTTCTGGTCAATCCAATACAGGCTGCAAGGTCAGACTAAGCCAGTACCCTGGAGAGAGGCTTGCAAACCACAGCCTGAGTCTGAGAATCATTCCAAGGCAAAAATCTCAAAACCACAAAAGGTGAGGAGACATCTAGTTCTCCTGTGCCTGACTCTCACCTACATGAATAGGTAAAAGCTATCCGGCTTCATTACATTTTTTAGAATTTTTAGCCATGCTTCACAGCATGTGGGATCTTAGTTCCCCCACCAGGGACAGAACCTGCACCCTCTGCAGTGGAAACATGGAGTCCGAAGCACTGGAACACCAGGCAAGGCCCTGGCCTCTTTTTTAAATGCCTCAGGTTACCAAAAAGCTCATTACTTCTAGAAATAGCTCAATCCCATGTTAAAACAACTTTTCTACACACTAACGAAATCCTCCCCTTGCCCCATACCGTATCCTATCATGTTTTCAAGTTCCCTTACAAAGCTAAACAGACAAGGGCCCAATTTTTCTTCCAAACAATAATGCTTTCCATATGTGAAGATGGCTCTCCTTGTCACTAAATCTTCTCTTCACCTGCTTTTAAAAATCTCACACTGCTTTTCCTGCTGCTCTCTTGTGGTATTTCATTCTCCTTCATCATCTAGGTCCAGTTCTCTAGACCAGAAGTTGGAAAGCTTTTTCTGGAAAATGCCACAAAGTAAATATTTTGGGCTTTGCAGGCCATATGGTCTTTGCAACAAATAACCAGTGCCACTAAAGCAGAAAGAAGTCACAGAAAATAAGAAAACAAGTGGGCATCCTTCACAAAACAGGTGTCTGGGGGCTTTCACCTGACAATAGTGCTCCGGACAATCCATTTTGCTGTTAAACCAACACAGAAGTGTGATTTGGGGCAAAAGGCACAGGTGCTCAACACAATCTCCCATGGCAACAAAGTCACTCCATGGACACACACACACCTTCGCAGTCACCTGAACTCCTCCAGCCTTCCTTATCGACTATAAAGCCACCTTTCTCTGCGTTGGTATGAAGTTGACTATTGGAACCTAAGTGTAAGACCCTATTTACCATTTTAACACTTCATCTTGCTGGAAAACCACTCATCTTTCTATCTTTTCCGATCTCTTCGGGGGTCAGACTCAGTAACCCAAGGTACTAACTATGCACCCCCAAATCCTCAGCATGTAAAGCTGGGCTTCCCAGGTGGCTCAGTGGTAAAGAATCCACCTGCCAAGCAGGAGACATAGGCTCCTGTGCCTGACTCTCACCTACATGAATAGGTAAAAGCTATCCGGCTTCATTACATTTTTTAGAATTTTTAGCCATGCTTCACAGCATGTGGGATCTTAGTTCCCCCACCAGGGACAGAACCTGCACCCTCTGCAGTGGAAACATGGAGTCCGAAGCACTGGAACACCAGGCAAGGCCCTGGCCTCTTTTTTAAATGCCTCAGGTTACCAAAAAGCTCATTACTTCTAGAAATAGCTCAATCCCATGTTAAAACAACTTTTCTACACACTAACGAAATCCTCCCCTTGCCCCATACCGTATCCTATCATGTTTTCAAGTTCCCTTACAAAGCTAAACAGACAAGGGCCCAATTTTTCTTCCAAACAATAATGCTTTCCATATGTGAAGATGGCTCTCCTTGTCACTAAATCTTCTCTTCACCTGCTTTTAAAAATCTCACACTGCTTTTCCTGCTGCTCTCTTGTGGTATTTCATTCTCCTTCATCATCTAGGTCCAGTTCTCTAGACCAGAAGTTGGAAAGCTTTTTCTGGAAAATGCCACAAAGTAAATATTTTGGGCTTTGCAGGCCATATGGTCTTTGCAACAAATAACCAGTGCCACTAAAGCAGAAAGAAGTCACAGAAAATAAGAAAACAAGTGGGCATCCTTCACAAAACAGGTGTCTGGGGGCTTTCACCTGACAATAGTGCTCCGGACAATCCATTTTGCTGTTAAACCAACACAGAAGTGTGATTTGGGGCAAAAGGCACAGGTGCTCAACACAATCTCCCATGGCAACAAAGTCACTCCGCGGACTCACACACACCTTCGCAGTCACCTGAACTCCTCCAGCCTTCCTTATCGACTATAAAGCCACCTTTCTCTGCGTTGGTATGAAGTTGACTATTGGAACCTAAGTGTAAGACCCTATTTACCATTTTAACACTTCATCTTGCTGGAAAACCACTCATCTTTCTATCTTTTCCGATCTCTTCGGGGGTCAGACTCAGTAACCCAAGGTACTAACTATGCACCCCCAAATCCTCAGCATGTAAAGCTGGGCTTCCCAGGTGGCTCAGTGGTAAAGAATCCACCTGCCAAGCAGGAGACATAGGCTCGATCTCTGGATCAGGAAGATTCCCTGGAGAAGGAAATGGCAACCCACTCCAGTATTCTTTTTCTTTCCCCAGTCCAGTATTCTTGCCTCGGAAATTCCATGGACAGAGGAGCCTGGCAGGCTACAGTCCATGGGGTCACAAAAGAGTCGGACATGACTTAACGACTAAACAACAAAGCTGTCACACTAGTAATGACTTCATTTTCTGTAAAAATACAAATCAAGGTAGAATTTCTAGTCTCCTCAAGACTGCTATTAGTACATTTAATCATTTTTATTGGGTACAGAATTCTGCACTGTCACCAGAGGCAATCAGTCATTCCTGCCCACAAGAAAAGTCTTAGCGAAATCCAGAATTACCTTAGATACCATTTTGTCAAATATTAGAAACTTGCAAGACTTCTTTTTAATAAACTTCAGCGTAAGTCCAGAAATAAAGCAAGGTTCATTCTTCATTCATTCATTCATTCATCCATCAAGTCAACAAATATTTGTGACCGAGGGCCTATGACTGTGCCAGGCACTGGTAAACAAGAAAAAATATGGTAAACAAGACCAAACTGTGCCCCATGTTCACCAAGTCCACAGTCTAGTGTGAGATGGTAAGCAAGAAAACAAGTCTTCATCACAGCTGTGGTCAATCCTGTGAAAGCAATAAACGGGGCGCTGTCCCAGAGGACCGGGGGTGGGGCAGGGAACACGCCTAAGGCGCTCAGAGACAGCTTCTCTGGGAGGCGCAAAAGCTGAGTCCTGGAAAATGAGAAGACAGGTAGGCAAAGACTGTACAAGACTGAAGAGCAAGTCAAACAAGTGAGGCACTAAAGAGAACATGGTGTTGGAGATTCCATTTCTATGAAGTTCAAAATCAGATAAAACTAATTATAACAAAAAGAGATCATAATAACAGTCTAATGAAAGGACTAAATGGGAGCCCTCTTCGATTCTCTAGAAAATCACCCGGGGGTCAGACTCAGTAACCCAAGGTACTAACTATGCACCCCCAAATCCTCAGCATGTAAAGCTGGGCTTCCCAGGTGGCTCAGTGGTAAAGAATCCACCTGCCAAGCAGGAGACATAGGCTCGATCTCTGGATCAGGAAGATTCCCTGGAGAAGGAAATGGCAACCCACTCCAGTATTCTTTTTCTTTCCCCAGTCCAGTATTCTTGCCTCGGAAATTCCATGGACAGAGGAGCCTGGCAGGCTACAGTCCATGGGGTCACAAAAGAGTCGGACATGACTTAACGACTAAACAACAAAGCTGTCACACTAGTAATGACTTCATTTTCTGTAAAAATACAAATCAAGGTAGAATTTCTAGTCTCCTCAAGACTGCTATTAGTACATTTAATCATTTTTATTGGGTACAGAATTCTGCACTGTCACCAGAGGCAATCAGTCATTCCTGCCCACAAGAAAAGTCTTAGCGAAATCCAGAATTACCTTAGATACCATTTTGTCAAATATTAGAAACTTGCAAGACTTCTTTTTAATAAACTTCAGCGTAAGTCCAGAAATAAAGCAAGGTTCATTCTTCATTCATTCATTCATTCATCCATCAAGTCAACAAATATTTGTGACCGAGGGCCTATGACTGTGCCAGGCACTGGTAAACAAGAAAAAATATGGTAAACAAGACCAAACTGTGCCCCATGTTCACCAAGTCCACAGTCTAGTGTGAGATGGTAAGCAAGAAAACAAGTCTTCATCACAGCTGTGGTCAATCCTGTGAAAGCAATAAACGGGGCGCTGTCCCAGAGGACCGGGGGTGGGGCAGGGAACACGCCTAAGGCGCTCAGAGACAGCTTCTCTGGGGAGGGGGCGCAAAAGCTGAGTCCTGGAAAATGAGAAGACAGGTAGGCAAAGACTGTACAAGACTGAAGAGCAAGTCAAACAAGTGAGGCACTAAAGAGAACATGGTGTTGGAGATTCCATTTCTATGAAGTTCAAAATCAGATAAAACTAATTATAACAAAAAGAGATCATAATAACAGTCTAATGAAAGGACTAAATGGGAGCCCTCTGAGGTGCTAGAAATAATTCTGTTTCACGACCTGGGTGGCAGTTACACAGGTATACATATATCCCCAAATTTATTAAATTATATACTTAAGATCTATGCATTTGGATATAAGTGATACCTTAAAAGAGAGAGAGAAAATAATATATGTGTGGCAGTATGTACGTGTGTTTGTGTGTGCAGTTTATAGGTATTGGGAGGGAGGGTACATGTCAAGACACCTTCTAAAGCAGAGAACAAAATGTGGGAAGACCACAAAGTGGAGGAAGGCCAGCGGAGCCACAGCTTGGTAAGCGAGCCAGGAAGAGCGCTATGGAACGAGACTGGAGACCGGCGCAGAAACCACCCAAAAGGTCCACAGGGAGCTTGACTGTATCATAAGCCCAATGCATGTCCTGATTTGTATTTTTAAAGGATCACACTGTTTACAGTGTAGAAAATGGCCTGGAGGCAAAAGTGCAGAACAGCTACATGACTGCTAGGGCACACCAGGCAAGCAGCAACCGTGGGCCAGGAGGAGTGCAGTGACTCCAGATGACTCCTAAAATATGCTCTAAAGGGCCCTCTTTTGAGACGGACACTAGAAATGTGAGTCTCCTCTTAATTTAAGAAGGAAATTGGCTCCAACAAAAGGAAAACTATGGAACCACTTCCTTATACAGGCATTATATTTTACATGCCTTCTAAAAACTGGTAAGAAAACTGATGAACTGACATATCCTTGCACTGAATACACAGCTTTGAACAACTTAGTACTCTACCATCTAGAAATCTACCACCTATAATTAGAAGATTTCCCTTGCTGTCTTCTGATCGCTATAAGAAGTCTCTATCAAATTATTTTTAATGCAAAGCCTATCTTCACCCACTTGAAACATAAACTTTACAATTATAAAATATATTTTAGTTAACCATGGAAATTCATGCACTATGAATTGAGTACCAGCTAATAGTGACAAACTGGTAATAGTTCATAAACTGCACTGATAATCATTTCAGGTGTAAGTAAGTTCAGAATGATGTTTCTACCCAATCCACAATTAATATAGAAAGTTTGGGCTTTAATCAAAATCAGATAAAACTAATTATAACAAAAAGAGATCATAATAACAGTCTAATGAAAGGACTAAATGGGAGCCCTCTGAGGTGCTAGAAATAATTCTGTTTCACGACCTGGGTGGCAGTTACACAGGTATACATATATCCCCAAATTTATTAAATTATATACTTAAGATCTATGCATTTGGATATAAGTGATACCTTAAAAGAGAGAGAGAAAATAATATATGTGTGGCAGTATGTACGTGTGTTTGTGTGTGCAGTTTATAGGTATTGGGAGGGAGGGTACATGTCAAGACACCTTCTAAAGCAGAGAACAAAATGTGGGAAGACCACAAAGTGGAGGAAGGCCAGCGGAGCCACAGCTTGGTAAGCGAGCCAGGAAGAGCGCTATGGAACGAGACTGGAGACCGGCGCAGAAACCACCCAAAAGGTCCACAGGGAGCTTGACTGTATCATAAGCCCAATGCATGTCCTGATTTGTATTTTTAAAGGATCACACTGTTTACAGTGTAGAAAATGGCCTGGAGGCAAAAGTGCAGAACAGCTACATGACTGCTAGGGCACACCAGGCAAGCAGCAACCGTGGGCCAGGAGGAGTGCAGTGACTCCAGATGACTCCTAAAATATGCTCTAAAGGGCCCTCTTTTGAGACGGACACTAGAAATGTGAGTCTCCTCTTAATTTAAGAAGGAAATTGGCTCCAACAAAAGGAAAACTATGGAACCACTTCCTTATACAGGCATTATATTTTACATGCCTTCTAAAAACTGGTAAGAAAACTGATGAACTGACATATCCTTGCACTGAATACACAGCTTTGAACAACTTAGTACTCTACCATCTAGAAATCTACCACCTATAATTAGAAGATTTCCCTTGCTGTCTTCTGATCGCTATAAGAAGTCTCTATCAAATTATTTTTAATGCAAAGCCTATCTTCACCCACTTGAAACATAAACTTTACAATTATAAAATATATTTTAGTTAACCATGGAAATTCATGCACTATGAATTGAGTACCAGCTAATAGTGACAAACTGGTAATAGTTCATAAACTGCACTGATAAGCATTTCAGGTGTAAGTAAGTTCAGAATGATGTTTCTAACTTTTTTAAAAATTTCTCTCCAAATTTGTGGGTTCTAAATCACCCAATTTAGGAATAAAAAGCAGCATAGTCACAAAGAAACAATTTTAGTTCGCAACTGGGTTCACTGTGTTCAACTGCTGCCTGCCCATACCAACTTTCCAGATATTTCTTAAATGAAAGAAACACATTATCATCCTTTTTTAGAAACTCAGGAGAGAAAAAAGAAAGGTCAACTCTCCTCTCTTCCCCTGCAGTGAAGCTCAGTCTCCAGTGTGCTACTGATACGGTATGGAGGTCAGTCCCTTGCTGAGGGGTCTCATGACCCAATCAGGTTTCGCCATTAAGTCTTTACAGGGGCAGGATCCACTGTGGGCAACACGTGCTCTACCCGTCCTGGAGCCAAGTGCTTTAGCAATAGTATTCCAAGCCTCTGGGCAGTCACTAAAGCACAAAACATAAAACAAAAGTCACCAATTATTAATAACTATCATTCACTCAACAAACATCAAAGCAATCAAAAGAACTACCTTTACATACAAACACGGGACTCACTGAGCGCTGGTATTAAAGTAACAGTTATGAGTGGAGAAAGCTTCCCAATCTGATCCTTTCTGCTTCTGTCCCACAGTAGGAGCTCAATAAACATCTTTGGATGTTTGCATATATGGGTGAGTAAATGCAAACCACTTTGCATGTTTCCTTAAATGGCAGTGACTCCGTTGGTAGTGAGGAACAATCGTCCCTGGGAACTAGCCCATTATATTTTACATGCCTTCTAAAAACTGGTAAGAAAACTGATGAACTGACATATCCTTGCACTGAATACACAGCTTTGAACAACTTAGTACTCTACCATCTAGAAATCTACCACCTATAATTAGAAGATTTCCCTTGCTGTCTTCTGATCGCTATAAGAAGTCTCTATCAAATTATTTTTAATGCAAAGCCTATCTTCACCCACTTGAAACATAAACTTTACAATTATAAAATATATTTTAGTTAACCATGGAAATTCATGCACTATGAATTGAGTACCAGCTAATAGTGACAAACTGGTAATAGTTCATAAACTGCACTGATAATCATTTCAGGTGTAAGTAAGTTCAGAATGATGTTTCTAACTTTTTAAAATTACTCTCCAAATTTGTGGGTTCTAAATCACCCAATTTAGGAATAAAAAGCAGCATAGTCACAAAGAAACAATTTTAGTTCGCAACTGGGTTCACTGTGTTCAACTGCTGCCTGCCCATACCAACTTTCCAGATATTTCTTAAATGAAAGAAACACATTATCATCCTTTTTTAGAAACTCAGGAGAGAAAAAAGAAAGGTCAACTCTCCTCTCTTCCCCTGCAGTGAAGCTCAGTCTCCAGTGTGCTACTGATACGGTATGGAGGTCAGTCCCTTGCTGAGGGGTCTCATGACCCAATCAGGTTTCGCCATTAAGTCTTTACAGGGGCAGGATCCACTGTGGGCAACACGTGCTCTACCCGTCCTGGAGCCAAGTGCTTTAGCAATAGTATTCCAAGCCTCTGGGCAGTCACTAAAGCACAAAACATAAAACAAAAGTCACCAATTATTAATAACTATCATTCACTCAACAAACATCAAAGCAATCAAAAGAACTACCTTTACATACAAACACGGGACTCACTGAGCGCTGGTATTAAAGTAACAGTTATGAGTGGAGAAAGCTTCCCAATCTGATCCTTTCTGCTTCTGTCCCACAGTAGGAGCTCAATAAACATCTTTGGATGTTTGCATATATGGGTGAGTAAATGCAAACCACTTTGCATGTTTCCTTAAATGGCAGTGACTCCGTTGGTAGTGAGAGGAACAATCGTCCCTGGGAACTAGCCCACAGCCACTTGTCACTGCACACAAGGAGGGGGCTCTCCCCCTATTAATAATATCAGGTCCACATTTGCATGTTTAGAGTCTCAGAAGTACAATTACATCTGTTCTCTTATCTGACATTGAAAGATAGATAAGGTAGAGTATGCCCCCCTATTTTACAGATGAAGAAACTATAAAATTCAGGGATTAAGAGCTAATAAGAAGGCCTAAACTATAAATCCCTTATGAGTCCTCTGGGAACATTTTTGTGAAATGGATCATTTTGCTTGAAACCAGACTACAAACATGGGCTACTGGCTGATAGATCTGATACACTGAAATTGTTGTTAACATAATATCCAATACACATCTTTCTGTCTTCCAGTCTGTGGCAGACACATCTGAAGGTTATTAACCTCCACTGAGTCAAGCTCTTTATGCAACGATACAAATAATTAATCCCTTCCTCTTGATTGTTCATTTGCTGCCTTGATAGTAGAACCTGCGACTTTACAGCGAAGATGATCGATGTTACTGTCTCCATTGAGAAAGCATTATAATTTTTTTCTTTTTGCCATGTGGGATCTTAATTCCCCAAGCAGGGAGGGAACCTGTGCCCTGTGTTGGAAGTGCGGTGTCTTAACCACTGGACCACCAGGAAAGTCACAAAAGAACATTATATAGCAATGGTGATGAAAGGGCACTGCTATGATATGGCTCATTACCTAGGACCCCATTTTAACAGGTTAGAGAAGAGTCTCCAAGCTTAAAGACACAAACACCAATGATATGAACTGCCTTTGGGGATGACTCTGTGGCCAGAAAAGTGGGTAACTTCTAGGAGCCAAGAGCCTCAGCCCTACAATTATAAAGAACCAAGTTCTGCCAACAACCACATGAGCCTGGATGAGGACCTCCAAGCCCTAGACGAGGGCAAAGCCCAGCTGACATTTCCACGGCAGGCTGGTAAGACCCAGAGCAGGGGAGCCAGGTCAAAGGCGACCTGCCTCACTGAAACTGTGGGACAATGCATGTGCCTTGCAGTCTACCACCAAGCCTGTGCTGATTCGTTACCCAGCAATAGAAAACTAATAAGCCAATACCGAAAGCACTACACCACCCTTGTTTCTAGTAAAAGATGAAACCCTGAGGCCCCTCCACAAAATCAATACTGTCTGATGTTTAGAGTCTCAGAAGTACAATTACATCTGTTCTCTTATCTGACATTGAAAGATAGATAAGGCAGAGTATGCCCCCCTATTTTACAGATGAAGAAACTATAAAATTCAGGGATTAAGAGCTAATAAGAAGGCCTAAACTATAAATCCCTTATGAGTCCTCTGGGAACATTTTTGTGAAATGGATCATTTTGCTTGAAACCAGACTACAAACATGGGCTACTGGCTGATAGATCTGATACACTGAAATTGTTGTTAACATAATATCCAATACACATCTTTCTGTCTTCCAGTCTGTGGCAGACACATCTGAAGGTTATTAACCTCCACTGAGTCAAGCTCTTTATGCAACGATACAAATAATTAATCCCTTCCTCTTGATTGTTCATTTGCTGCCTTGATAGTAGAACCTGCGACTTTACAGCGAAGATGATCGATGTTACTGTCTCCATTGAGAAAGCATTATAATTTTTTTCTTTTTGCCATGTGGGATCTTAATTCCCCAAGCAGGGAGGGAACCTGTGCCCTGTGTTGGAAGTGCGGTGTCTTAACCACTGGACCACCAGGAAAGTCACAAAAGAACATTATATAGCAATGGTGATGAAAGGGCACTGCTATGATATGGCTCATTACCTAGGACCCCATTTTAACAGGTTAGAGAAGAGTCTCCAAGCTTAAAGACACAAACACCAATGATATGAACTGCCTTTGGGGATGACTCTGTGGCCAGAAAAGTGGGTAACTTCTAGGAGCCAAGAGCCTCAGCCCTACAATTATAAAGAACCAAGTTCTGCCAACAACCACATGAGCCTGGATGAGGACCTCCAAGCCCTAGACGAGGGCAAAGCCCAGCTGACATTTCCACGGCAGGCTGGTAAGACCCAGAGCAGGGGAGCCAGGTCACAGGAGACCTGACTCACTGAAACTGTGAGACAATGCATGTGTGTTGCAGTCTACCACCAAGTCTGTGCTGATTTGTTACCCAGCAATAGAAAACTAATAAGCCAATACCGAAAGCACTACACCACCCTTGTTTCTAGTAAAAGATGAAACCCTGAGGCCCCTCTCCACAAAATCAATACTGTCTGATGCTTGAGAGTTAAGGTATGTACATTAGAGTAATACTGCTTCTTACTCCTGTACATGGTTTTATTATTCCTGGTTTTATTAACTGTTCTTCAATATAATGGAATATTTCTTTGATGAGGTGCTTCTCAAAATGTAGTTGCCAAACTGAGTGCAAATTCTTGGGCCCTACCCTCAATATACAGAAACAGACAGCCTGGGGTTGGGGCCTAGCAATCTGTCTGTTAACAAAGGCTCCACTTGATTCTGAGACACTCTCAAGTCTGAGAACCATGGCTCTGGCGAAAACAAACATGAATGACAATGTTGACAAATTTCTCAGCTGAAGGACAAGCCCACGCCTTCAGCTTAGTCCTCAACACCTAAACCTCCTGATGGCGATTTCAAATACTGCACTGCAAGCCAAAGACAAGGTACAATGAAATTCAGCAGGTACTCACTAAAGACACTGTGCTAGCAATAAGCTACTAAGAAAAACACCAAATCTACCTGAAGGTGAAAAAGGGAGGAGGCATTATATTAACTCTAGGACAGAAATTCAAAGTTTCTAAAACCTACTTTTCATGGATCACAGCCTTGTCACAGCGAAGGAGCTTTCATAACTCAATGAAGGTATGAGCCATGCTGTGCAGGGCCACCCAGGACAGGGAGGTCATAGAGAAGGTTCTGACAAAACATTTCATATAAGAATGGGCACAATAAAGGACAGAAACCATAAGGACCTAACTGAAGCAGAAGAGATTAAGAAGAGGTGGCAAGAATACACAGAAGAACTAGACAAAAAGGCCTTAATGACCCCGACAACCACGATGGTGTGGTCACTTCCTTAGAGCCAGACACCCTAGAATGTGAAGTCACATGGGTCTTAGGAAGCATTACTACAAACAAAGCTGGTGGAGGTAATGGAATTTCATCTGAGCTATTTCAAATCTTCTAAGATGATGCTGTTAGAAGTGCTGCTCACTATGCCAGCAAATCTGGAAAACTCAGCAGCGCCACAGATCCCAGAGCAGGGGAGCCAGGTCACAGGAGACCTGACTCACTGAAACTGTGAGACAATGCATGTGTGTTGCAGTCTACCACCAAGTCTGTGCTGATTTGTTACCCAGCAATAGAAAACTAATAAGCCAATACCGAAAGCACTACACCACCCTTGTTTCTAGTAAAAGATGAAACCCTGAGGCCCCTCTCCACAAAATCAATACTGTCTGATGCTTGAGAGTTAAGGTATGTACATTAGAGTAATACTGCTTCTTACTCCTGTACATGGTTTTATTATTCCTGGTTTTATTAACTGTTCTTCAATATAATGGAATATTTCTTTGATGAGGTGCTTCTCAAAATGTAGTTGCCAAACTGAGTGCAAATTCTTGGGCCCTACCCTCAATATACAGAAACAGACAGCCTGGGGTTGGGGCCTAGCAATCTGTCTGTTAACAAAGGCTCCACTTGATTCTGAGACACTCTCAAGTCTGAGAACCATGGCTCTGGCGAAAACAAACATGAATGACAATGTTGACAAATTTCTCAGCTGAAGGACAAGCCCACGCCTTCAGCTTAGTCCTCAACACCTAAACCTCCTGATGGCGATTTCAAATACTGCACTGCAAGCCAAAGACAAGGTACAATGAAATTCAGCAGGTACTCACTAAAGACACTGTGCTAGCAATAAGCTACTAAGAAAAACACCAAATCTACCTGAAGGTGAAAAAGGGAGGAGGCATTATATTAACTCTAGGACAGAAATTCAAAGTTTCTAAAACCTACTTTTCATGGATCACAGCCTTGTCACAGCGAAGGAGCTTTCATAACTCAATGAAGGTATGAGCCATGCTGTGCAGGGCCACCCAGGACAGGGAGGTCATAGAGAAGGTTCTGACAAAACATTTCATATAAGAATGGGCACAATAAAGGACAGAAACCATAAGGACCTAACTGAAGCAGAAGAGATTAAGAAGAGGTGGCAAGAATACACAGAAGAACTAGACAAAAAGGCCTTAATGACCCCGACAACCACGATGGTGTGGTCACTTCCTTAGAGCCAGACACCCTAGAATGTGAAGTCACATGGGTCTTAGGAAGCATTACTACAAACAAAGCTGGTGGAGGTAATGGAATTTCATCTGAGCTATTTCAAATCTTCTAAGATGATGCTGTTAGAAGTGCTGCGCTCACTATGCCAGCAAATCTGGAAAACTCAGCAGCGGCCACAGACTAGAAATGGTCAGTTTTCATTTCAATCCCAAAGAAGCACAATGTTAAAGAATGTTCAAACTACTGAACAATTGCACTCATTTCACACGCCAGCAAAGTAATGCTCAAAATCCTCTAAGCTAAGCTTCAACCAGTATGTGAACCAAAAACTTTCAGACATTCAGCTGCATTTAGAAAAGGCAAAGGCATGGGGCATCAAATCGCCAAAAATCATTGGATCATAGAGCAAGCAAGGAAATCCCAGAAAAACATCTACTTCTGCTTCACTGACTACGTTCAAGCCTCTGACTGTGTAGATCACAACAAACTGTGGAAAATTCTTTCACACAGTTTGAGAGATGAGAAAACCAGACCACCTAACCTGCCTCCTGAGAAACCTGTATGCAGGTCAAGAAGCAACAGTAAGAACTGGACATGAAACCATGCACTGGTTCAAAATTGGGAAAGGAGTATATCAAGGCTGTATACTGTCACCCTGTTTATTTAACTTATATGCAGAGAACATCACACAAATTGCCGGGCTAGATGAATCACAAGCTGGAGTCAAGCTGGAAAAATATTAACAACCTCGGATATGCAGATGATACCACTCTAAAAGCAGAAAGCAAAGAGAAACTAAAGAACCTCTTGATGAGGATGAACGAGGAGAGTGAAAGAGCTGGCTTAAAACTCAACATTCAGGGGCTTCCCTGGTAGCTCAGTGGTGAATACAGGGGACATGGGTTTGATCCCTGATCGGGGAAGATCCTACATGCTGCAAAGCAACTAAGCCTGTGAGCCACAACTATTGAGCCTATCTATGCTCTAAAACCTCAGAGCTGCAACTATTGAGCCCATATGCTACAACTATTGAAGCCCGTGAGCCCAAGTTCCACAAGAGAAGTCACTGCAATAAGAAGTCTGCTCATCTCAACTAGAGAGCGGCCCCCACTCCCTGCAACTAGAGAAGAGCCTGCAGCAGCAGTGAAAACCCAGAATAAACAAAAATAAATAAAGAAAAATTAAAAAACAAAACAACAGTTGTCATTATCAAAAAAAAAAAAAAAAAAGATCTCAGCATTCAAAAAACAAATCATGGCATCTGGTCCCATCATTTCATGGCAAATAGATGAGGAAAAAATGGAAAACAGTGACAGATTTTATCCTCCTGGGCTCCAAAATCACTGTGGACGGTGACTGCAGCCAGGAAATTAAAAGATGTTTGCTCCTTGGAAGGAAAGCTGTGACAAGCTTAGACAGCATATTAAAAAGCAGAGCATCATTTGCTGACAAAGGAACACACAGTCAAAGCTATGGTTTTCTAGTAGTCATGTATGGATTTGAGAGCTGGACAATTAAGAAGGTTGAGCGTTGAAGAACTGATGCTTTCAAACGGCGGTCCTGGAGAAGATCTTTGAGGGTCTGGGAGTCGGACATGACTGACTGAAAAAAACAACAAAAGTACTTTTTATCAATACAAAGCATTAAGAACTGCATCTACAAAAAACATGACTCTATGGGCAACAAGATCCCATCTCCGTGAATACTGTCATTTACTTCTGCTGATGAGTCAGAGAGGAGAACGTGGTGAGAGAAGACTGGAGAACTAGAGCAATGAGACAAGAACAAGCAGGTCACAGTGACAAACATGTTTGTTTGCTAGACTTTACAATAAATTAACAAGAGATGGAAGAGATAAGACAAAAGGATTGGTTGTCTAGTGAAGGAACCTGAAAGTCTTGCTGAGAACTCTGGATCTCAAACACATGGCAAACAGGTGGAAGGCACTGCAGATTCTTAGTTAGGGATAGAGTGGCACTTGAAAAAATTTACTTACTCTTCCTTTGCTAAAATATCCTCTCTCTTGCTCTAACCTTCTGGGATGTGAGTACGTGTGTGTATTTCTATGCCAATTAATGTTCACAAGCAGAGAAGCACGAATGTCAAGGGCAAGAAAGTAAACGTACCTGACTGCATTTATTAACTGTATCTGTTTACTTCCTTACCCATATGCCACCAAACTGAGTTCCCTGAAGGCAGGAATTCTAGCCTAGTTTCATTTTACAATTGCAGTGCCATGTATGAACCAGAGCAGGCCCTCAATAAATGCTTACTGGATAAACAAAATCAAATTGCATGAACCAGTAAGGGTGCAGGCCAGATTCCAGTTCTTTACCATGACCATCAAGATGTACAAAGCCTTTCTTTTCTACTTGAATTCACAATTATCACAATTCCTATAACTAAGCCATTATTGACCATCAAGTTAATTAATTACTATGATAGCAGAAACCAATTCATCATAACACTATGTGCTTGACACCAAACAAGATAGTTCATGGCACACGCCCTCTCTGAAGCCAGAGGATACAATTCGAAACTAACAGTTACACTATCAATTAAAACTAATCCTTCCTTAGGTCAGATTAGGGAAACCACAACAGAAGTTTCACCCTTAGATAAGTGGGACCATCCTTCAACTCAAGATAGGACAGGAAGAGAGGAGGAACAAGCAGCCTGGAGACAGTGAATTCCCTTAACAGAACTGTCTCAAGGTACATGAATAAGCAACAGAGAAGAATGGTGGTTTAACCACTGACATCTTCACGATCAAAATACAAAAAGTATCTCTCCAGTCTCCAGGAGATGCACAGCTCCGTTATACCATACCTCCACATGGGTTTTCACTCTTTTACACATTCATTCCCTCAATAAATACTTGTCAAACGCTTACTCTGTTTATGTGTTAGACCTGGTTCAACAAGAGAGCTATACGATTTGCCTTACCAGAGCTCACACCCTACCAGAGAAGGCAGACACTCAACGAATCACGCAGCTGTTTAATAAGGCTGGGGCAACACAACAAAGACCCCAACTGTTAAGAAAGCACAGCACGCCGAATTCATCTCATGCTTTCTTACGTACTCAGCATCAATTTCTTAAACACTTTCTTCCTACAGAAACCTAATGACTACTCTACCTGTGCACCCTTTTCAGGAGTTATTCTGAATAACAACGAGGTTTTCAACTGGGGCTCTCAGATGTACCTCTGGAGAAGATAAAGAAATTAAACCAGTTCAAAAGTAATTTTTCCACCTGCTGCTTTGTAAAATTTGTATCAATTTTTCTCTAAAATCTCTCTTTTGAGTGTTTTAGGTCTTTATCCATTGATGGGATGGTCTTCAAAAGCTGTTTTAAGTCAGCATGCATTTACAAAGCACTTACTGTTGAAGCCCACATACTGGGAATGTGTGATCTTCAGGAAGAAAAGGTCTCTAGGTACAAATTACACTCCAGTAAAACTGACCACACAGATTCTTTTTTCCTTTGGATACCTCTGGATTCTTATTTTTTAATATGAACACAGTGGTGAGTAAAGAACCTTCTACTATAAGAAGTTTAGGCTATAAATTTGTGCCACACAGTCTGTATCCCCACTTTTTTAAAGAAAGCCTCATTATAACTAAAGTAAGAGCAATAAACTATGCTTTAGTGAACACTGGACGCTTGCTAAACTGACCTTTGTTTTCCAGGGTGATAGGAAATCTGCTGGTAGACACAGGAAGTGAGTCAGATAAGGGATAGGTAAAAACAGGAACGGAAAAATCACACTAAAATATTCTGTAAATTAAGATGGAAATATAAATCTAGGAAAGACCACATATTTAAAAAAAAAAAAAAAAAGCAGATTTCCTATTAAAGACACTGCTGCAAGTGAAGAAGCTCTTTTACGGACACTTAACAGAAAGCCAAATCCTAGTAAGGAAGAAAAAAAAAAATTATGTCAATATTTAAAGTGCAAAAGAGATAACAGAAAGGAGAAAATAAGAGGTATGTGGGTTAATAACCGTCTTCAGGGAAAGCCCTGCACTGGAATAAATTTCGACTTAAAATTTTCAGACAAGCCGGCACCTCAGTTCAAAACAGTACGGCACAATGTTGCTTGAAAGCAGGGAATGTGTTGTGTGACCTGAGATCCCTGACAGTTACTCCAGTCTGACAAGATCCAATAGGACTTGTCTGTCATATATTCATTCCACACACTTTTACTGGAGGTCTATGCACAGAAGTAATGAGGAGACACCTAAAGAACTAATGTTGTCCAGGAGCAGAGGATGCCAGAAGCGCACACTTACAGGGAAAGAGGTACTTAAGGAATGGTTCTCTGAGAAAGTTAACAATCAACGTAAGATGTGAAAACAGCCCAGCCGTTAGGAATCCACCCGGCAATGCAGTGGACTCAGGTCTGATCCCTGGTTGGGGAACTCTGATTCCACTAAGCCCCACATCTAAGCACAACTGGAGAGTCCACAGCCTGCAACAAGAGGAACCCATGTGACAACACAGATCCTGCGACACGCAGCTAGGTCCCAATGCACCCAAATAAACAAATACGCATCTTGTTAAAAGATGTGACAATGAACATAAATGAGGAGCTGTATTCCTGGAATGACATAACTTGAAGATTCTTATTTTTAATATGAACACAGTGGTGAGTAAAGAACCTTCTACTATAAGAAGTTTAGGCTATAAATTTGTGCCACACAGTCTGTATCCCCACTTTTTTAAAGAAAGCCTCATTATAACTAAAGTAAGAGCAATAAACTATGCTTTAGTGAACACTGGACGCTTGCTAAACTGACCTTTGTTTTCCAGGGTGATAGGAAATCTGCTGGTAGACACAGGAAGTGAGTCAGATAAGGGATAGGTAAAAACAGGAACGGAAAAATCACACTAAAATATTCTGTAAATTAAGATGGAAATATAAATCTAGGAAAGACCACATATTTAAAAAAAAAAAAAAAAAGCAGATTTCCTATTAAAGACACTGCTGCAAGTGAAGAAGCTCTTTTACGGACACTTAACAGAAAGCCAAATCCTAGTAAGGAAGAAAAAAAAAAATTATGTCAATATTTAAAGTGCAAAAGAGATAACAGAAAGGAGAAAATAAGAGGTATGTGGGTTAATAACCGTCTTCAGGGAAAGCCCTGCACTGGAATAAATTTCGACTTAAAATTTTCAGACAAGCCGGCACCTCAGTTCAAAACAGTACGGCACAATGTTGCTTGAAAGCAGGGGAATGTGTTGTGTGACCTGAGATCCCTGACAGTTACTCCAGTCTGACAAGATCCAATAGGACTTGTCTGTCATATATTCATTCCACACACTTTTACTGGAGGTCTATGCACAGAAGTAATGAGGAGACACCTAAAGAACTAATGTTGTCCAGGAGCAGAGGATGCCAGAAGCGCACACTTACAGGGAAAGAGGTACTTAAGGAATGGTTCTCTGAGAAAGTTAACAATCAACGTAAGATGTGAAAACAGCCCAGCCGTTAGGAATCCACCCGGCAATGCAGTGGACTCAGGTCTGATCCCTGGTTGGGGAACTCTGATTCCACTAAGCCCCACATCTAAGCACAACTGGAGAGTCCACAGCCTGCAACAAGAGGAACCCATGTGACAACACAGATCCTGCGACACGCAGCTAGGTCCCAATGCACCCAAATAAACAAATACGCATCTTGTTAAAAGATGTGACAATGAACATAAATGAGGAGCTGTATTCCTGGCAGACGTGACATAACTTGAAGATCCGAAAAAAAGGAAATGGGGGAGATGGCAACTGATGCTGGAAGAGCTGACAGCGAGAGTCATGACGGGAGCCGATGACCCGGACGAGGGCCAGGTCACGCGGAGCCCTGCAGATCATGCTCTCGATGCGGGGGCTCTGTTTTAAGAGCAAAGGGAAGACCACGGAGGATTTTAAGCAAAGGAGTGATGTGACCGGATGCACACTTCCTTTTAAAGGATCACTTTTAAAAGCACAGAAAAAGGACTGGAAGGACAAAAGTGGATGCTGTAAGCAGCCAAATCAAGTAGCACTGGATTGTAACCCAAAGTATAAAATAAATATCCATGAATTCATACTGGATAGAAATAAATCATTGAATAAATACACATTGGGAAGAAAAGATAAATCTTTCATGCAGAAGTCCAAATTATGTCAATACTCTGCCCTCAAGGAGACGAAGCGTAACTCTCCACTCCTTACATGAGCGCTGCACAGTGTCTTCCTTCCAAAGAGAGTAACTTCACAGGGAGAAAGCTGGCAAACACTACTCCAGCCAGGTGATCAAAGTCAACATCAACAATGATAAGTCACACTGATGACATGTACTCTCAGGACAATGAGAAAGGCACTTTGACCCTGTGGGCTTCAGCCCCCGAACCCCATAACCCTGTTTAACCATGACAGAAACATCAGACAAATCTCAGTTGAGGAACATTCGACAAAATACCTGACTGGAACTGCTCAAAACTATCAAGGTTATCAAAACAGGAAAAGTCTGAGAAATTGTCAAAGCCAAGAGAGGGCTGCGGAGACATGACAACAAAACGTGCTGTGTAATGGATGAAAGCCCGGAACAGAAAAGGAACATTAGGTGAAAACTAACGCGATGTGAATAAAGTATGAACTTCAGTTAATAATAAGGTGTGAATATCAGTTCATTTTGTGACAAATGTAGCATAAGATATTAATAACACGGAAAACCAGATGTGGAGTATATGGGAACTCTACAATTTTTCTAATGTCACTAAAGTTAAAGGTTTAATGCGACACGCAGCTAGGTCCCAATGCACCCAAATAAACAAATACGCATCTTGTTAAAAGATGTGACAATGAACATAAATGAGGAGCTGTATTCCTGGCAGACGTGACATAACTTGAAGATCCGAAAAAAAGGAAATGGGGGAGATGGCAACTGATGCTGGAAGAGCTGACAGCGAGAGTCATGACGGGAGCCGATGACCCGGACGAGGGCCAGGTCACGCGGAGCCCTGCAGATCATGCTCTCGATGCGGGGGCTCTGTTTTAAGAGCAAAGGGAAGACCACGGAGGATTTTAAGCAAAGGAGTGATGTGACCGGATGCACACTTCCTTTTAAAGGATCACTTTTAAAAGCACAGAAAAAGGACTGGAAGGACAAAAGTGGATGCTGTAAGCAGCCAAATCAAGTAGCACTGGATTGTAACCCAAAGTATAAAATAAATATCCATGAATTCATACTGGATAGAAATAAATCATTGAATAAATACACATTGGGAAGAAAAGATAAATCTTTCATGCAGAAGTCCAAATTATGTCAATACTCTGCCCTCAAGGAGACGAAGCGTAACTCTCCACTCCTTACATGAGCGCTGCACAGTGTCTTCCTTCCAAAGAGAGTAACTTCACAGGGAGAAAGCTGGCAAACACTACTCCAGCCAGGTGATCAAAGTCAACATCAACAATGATAAGTCACACTGATGACATGTACTCTCAGGACAATGAGAAAGGCACTTTGACCCTGTGGGCTTCAGCCCCCGAACCCCATAACCCTGTTTAACCATGACAGAAACATCAGACAAATCTCAGTTGAGGAACATTCGACAAAATACCTGACTGGAACTGCTCAAAACTATCAAGGTTATCAAAACAGGAAAAGTCTGAGAAATTGTCAAAGCCAAGAGAGGGCTGCGGAGACATGACAACAAAACGTGCTGTGTAATGGATGAAAGCCCGGAACAGAAAAGGAACATTAGGTGAAAACTAACGCGATGTGAATAAAGTATGAACTTCAGTTAATAATAAGGTGTGAATATCAGTTCATTTTGTGACAAATGTAGCATAAGATATTAATAACACGGAAAACCAGATGTGGAGTATATGGGAACTCTACAATTTTTCTATAAATCTGTCCTAAAAACCATTCTAAAGTTAAAGGTTTAAAGTATATATGCGGAGAGTGCCATCTTTCGAGTTGAGGCTAAAAATGATGGGACTTATCAGGATCTGGTGATTCACCGGCGGGTGGGTGGGGTAAAGTCCTCAGAAGTGGAAGTGCACAGGTAGCCAAGGATGAAAAGGTTACTGCCCAGATTTCGGGCTTCGACAACTAACTGGAGTCATTCACTAATAAGGGAGCAGTGAAGAAGAACGTTACCTGGAGGCAAGTTAACGACCAGCAAGTACTGGAGGCCCATTATATACCTACTAGGCGCTTCACCGGGTCTCATTTTGCATGGCAAAGACTATTATTTGCCCCAAAGCCAAATACATTTAAGATTTGGGTATCAGGTCCGGTATCAGGTTTACATGAGCTCCAAAGTCCACCCTCCTTCCACAACACAGTTCCAGTTTCTGCCCGTGCACATGTACGGACACCGGCCGCCCTGGCGCCTCTTTCCTGGGAGTGGAAGCGGGCGCATCTGCAGTATGGCCCCAGCAGTCACTCCCCCTCCCAGCATCTGCCAAAAGCCTCTCCCCATCGCCCAAGCTGAATGCAATACAGGCAGGTAAATCCTCATTAAAATGAAGACAAGACACCACAGAAGAGAAAGCGCATCACCTTTAAAGGGACTAATAATGATGATGATAATAATAACGAAGTAAAGAAGCGAAGAGAGTTCTCCGGCTGCACTCTGGTCGAGTGTTCTCTAAAGAAAAAGGAAATCCCGCGGGAAGATGCCGAGTGGAAGCGGCGGGCCTAGGATGCTCCTACGCTCCCCGACCCCAAAGCCCCAGCACTCGGCAGGACCCCCGGAGAAACTGCCGCTCATCTGCCCGGAGCCACGCGGCACAAGGTGACACGAACCGCACCAGCCGCTCAAGGCGCCGAGGAGAGGCCGGGACAAGCAAGGCGAGGAGCGTCCGCGGGGCCCGCGTTACCTTGTACTTATCAAAGCCAGCTAGCTGCTCCGGGCTCACGTATTCGTAACCAGCCATGACAACCCGACCACGAGTGCCCAGTCGGCAGCGACTCTCCACCACGAGACGAGGAAACTCGAGCACCGCACCGGCTGAGCAAGACTGGGAGGATCTGGGCTGGCAGAGAATCTAGGAGAGCCGCGCTCCACCCACCGCGCACGCGTAGCCGCCCCCGCCACTTCCGCCGCCTCCCAGCGCGCAAGCGCAGACCCCACTTTTCCCCGCCCACCGAGGGAGGGTCTCTAGCACGCTCACGCGGTGCCCTTTCGCCGTCTCAATCCAATCAGCGTGTGCCGGGAACCACTAAGTCCCGCCTTCTAGGTCTCCTCGTCGTTTGATTCGCTAACGTCAAAATTGGTGAGTTGAGGTAAGGCAAAAGGGAAGGTAAAAGGCCAATTTCCCAGGAGGCTTTTCTCCTCGTCCCTGGAGGTGCAGGTGTTACTGTGGCATCTGCGCGTGGGTAGAGATTTGTGGGTACATTTTTAGCCTGGGGGGAAGGTAGAATGATTGCGTGCAGTTCGTCAGAAAAGAGGACTTAGTCCCCCCAAGTCGTTAAGTAAAAACAGAAAAAGCATCTGTGCCCAGCCCACTTCCAGCTTCTGACACCGTGCGCTGCAAACAGTAACTTAGTGAATGCGATTTGCTGTAGAGAAGCCAGCGAGAGGCTTTTTGCAGTTGGTAAAGGGGCGAGAAAGGTCATTGGAGACAAGCCCCTTAGGCCAGCGTTGTTTGTGAACTTTGGACACAAACCCGCTCTAGTGCTCGGTCCCAAATAAAGGTTGCTAGTGTCTCCCAAAGAGGCACTGGCCTCTCTACTACTTTTGTCGCTAAGTCGTCTCCCACTCTTTTTCGACTCCATGGACTTGTTAGGCTCCTCTCGCTAGGCCCCTCTGTGCGTGGGATTTCCTAGGCAAGGATACTGGAGCAGGTTCCCATTTCCTTCTCCAGGGGATCTTCCAAACCCAGGAACTGAACCGCATGTCTTCTGCATTGCTGGTTTCCCAGGTGGCCCTGGTGGTAAACAACTGCCCTGCCAATGCGGGTTGATGTAAGAGACGCGGTTTCCATCCCTGGATGGGTAGGACCTCCTGGAGGAGGGCATGGAAACCCACTCCAGTATTCTTACCTGAAGAATCTCTCGGACAGAGGAGCCTGAGAGGCTACAGTCGTTGAAGTTATCTCATACACTCAAGGTCAGGATTTTTTGCCTTTCAGAATGATAATCGTAAAAGGTATCTGTGTTGGAAACAATGTTATCTCTTTCGTCATATAACCTGGAGCGGGGCGGGAGGGGGAAGTGTATACTTCCTACAATTCCTGTTTTACTTAGTCTGAAGTAAGACCGTGTGAAATAAATGGAGCTATCTAGAAAATTGGTTAAAGGCTAATTAGTCTTAACCAATTAGTCTTAACCATTAGTTAAAGACTAATGTAGTTAATAACTCAAATGCAAGGTATTAAAACCCATAAAAATGGAGAAGTTTTCCCAAGGAAAAGATACTGATTTGGTTTTATATAAAAGATACTGATTTGGTTTTTATTTTTAAACAATAATAAAACATTATTATTATACTCATAAACTCTTTGGTTCTCAAACCAGTTTGACCTCTCCTAACAACCCTGCACCGTGGCCCTATAATTGTTCTAATTGTGCAAAATGGAACAACAGAATACTTACTTATCTTCTCCAAAGTTGATGGTAAAACTGGAGTAAGAGCACAGGTCATCAGACTTCTAGTTGAGTAACTTTCCACTACGTCCTGTTTCTACAAATTACCATGGTAATATGTTTTTTTAAAAAAAAATCACAAGTTGGTTTTTAATCAAGACTAGAGGGAGGGAAAAAAAAATAGGACAGAACTGAACAGAATCATTAAGTTACCTGTTCTTTCTCAAAAATGAAATTCCCTGGCTAGGGTCGACCCCAGGTTGGGTCTTGTCTGCTGGGTTCTGACTGTTTTTTACATTTTTCAAATAGGTAAGAATGGATTGAGAACTCTATATAGTGAGTCATCAGTCAAATTCTTTATCAAACTAGCAGGATACTGGGGGTCAAAAACCCTGAACCGCATGTCTTCTGCATTGCTGGTTTCCCAGGTGGCCCTGGTGGTAAACAACTGCCCTGCCAATGCGGGTTGATGTAAGAGACGCGGTTTCCATCCCTGGATGGGTAGGACCTCCTGGAGGAGGGCATGGAAACCCACTCCAGTATTCTTACCTGAAGAATCTCTCGGACAGAGGAGCCTGAGAGGCTACAGTCGTTGAAGTTATCTCATACACTCAAGGTCAGGATTTTTTGCCTTTCAGAATGATAATCGTAAAAGGTATCTGTGTTGGAAACAATGTTATCTCTTTCGTCATATAACCTGGAGCGGGGGGCGGGGAGGGGGGGAAGTGTATACTTCCTACAATTCCTGTTTTACTTAGTCTGAAGTAAGACCGTGTGAAATAAATGGAGCTATCTAGAAAATTGGTTAAAGGCTAATTAGTCTTAACCAATTAGTCTTAACCATTAGTTAAAGACTAATGTAGTTAATAACTCAAATGCAAGGTATTAAAACCCATAAAAATGGAGAAGTTTTCCCAAGGAAAAGATACTGATTTGGTTTTATATAAAAGATACTGATTTGGTTTTTATTTTTAAACAATAATAAAACATTATTATTATACTCATAAACTCTTTGGTTCTCAAACCAGTTTGACCTCTCCTAACAACCCTGCACCGTGGCCCTATAATTGTTCTAATTGTGCAAAATGGAACAACAGAATACTTACTTATCTTCTCCAAAGTTGATGGTAAAACTGGAGTAAGAGCACAGGTCATCAGACTTCTAGTTGAGTAACTTTCCACTACGTCCTGTTTCTACAAATTACCATGGTAATATGTTTTTTTAAAAAAAAATCACAAGTTGGTTTTTTAAACAAGACTATAGGGAGGGAAAAAAAAATAGGACAGAACTGAACAGAATCATTAAGTTACCTGTTCTTTCTCAAAAATGAAATTCCCTGGCTAGGGTCGACCCCAGGTTGGGTCTTGTCTGCTGGGTTCTGACTGTTTTTTACATTTTTCAAATAGGTAAGAATGGATTGAGAACTCTATATAGTGAGTCATCAGTCAAATTCTTTATCACAGAAAAGGGCTGGGTGATGTACTGAGTTTCTAAGGAGAAACTAATGCTACTTTCCTGTACCTTCTACTTCCTGTGTCCATGGAGGAAGGTGGCCTCTCCACAGTGCCAGGACTTGTCCTCCCACCAGCCTCCCACTGGTTTTCTGGCTGTTATTGTGCTTTTAACCTTTGAACGCCAACTCAGTGGTGTCAATAGTCATTCAAAACCGAGAAAACCAGTATAAAGGTTCAGAGGAACTTTGAGACTCAAGTTTTGAAGAGGAGTGATTACTTATTTTAGCTATCCATTATTCATGAGCATGACTATTCAATAAAAAAAAGTTTGTTTGTTTTTTTAATTTTAGCCTCTTTTATTGGTCCTTCATTTATTTATTTTCATCCATCCTAATTCTTTGGCCCGTGTGGACCTCCCATCACAGGGCCCTCTCTTGCTGCAGAGCACCGGCTCTGGGCTCATGCACTCCAGGGAATCTCAATTCCTTTTCTTTTTTTTTTTTATAGAATGCCTTTTTAAAAATATTTTATTTATATTTATTTGGCTGCATTGGGTCTCCAACGTTCTCCGTTGTAGTATGTGGAATCTAGTTCCTTGACCAGGGATCAAACCTGGGCCCCCTGCATTGGGAGCAGAGAGTCTTAGCCACTGGACCACCAGGAATTCCTGTATAATTCTTTTTATATGAAATGTCCAGAATAGGCAAATCTATACAGACAGAAAATAAACTAGTGATTGCCAGGAAATGGGAGTGATGAGGATTGGGAATAAGAGCACAGGTCATCAGACTTCTAGTTGAGTAACTTTCCACTACGTCCTGTTTCTACAAATTACCATGGTAATATGTTTTTTTAAAAAAAAATCACAAGTTGGTTTTTAATCAAGACTAGAGGGAGGGAAAAAAAAATAGGACAGAACTGAACAGAATCATTAAGTTACCTGTTCTTTCTCAAAAATGAAATTCCCTGGCTAGGGTCGACCCCAGGTTGGGTCTTGTCTGCTGGGTTCTGACTGTTTTTTACATTTTTCAAATAGGTAAGAATGGATTGAGAACTCTATATAGTGAGTCATCAGTCAAATTCTTTATCACAGAAAAGGGCTGGGTGATGTACTGAGTTTCTAAGGAGAAACTAATGCTACTTTCCTGTACCTTCTACTTCCTGTGTCCATGGAGGAAGGTGGCCTCTCCACAGTGCCAGGACTTGTCCTCCCACCAGCCTCCCACTGGTTTTCTGGCTGTTATTGTGCTTTTAACCTTTGAACGCCAACTCAGTGGTGTCAATAGTCATTCAAAACCGAGAAAACCAGTATAAAGGTTCAGAGGAACTTTGAGACTCAAGTTTTGAAGAGGAGTGATTACTTATTTTAGCTATCCATTATTCATGAGCATGACTATTCAATAAAAAAAAGTTTGTTTGTTTTTTTAATTTTAGCCTCTTTTATTGGTCCTTCATTTATTTATTTTCATCCATCCTAATTCTTTGGCCCGTGTGGACCTCCCATCACAGGGCCCTCTCTTGCTGCAGAGCACCGGCTCTGGGCTCATGCACTCCAGGGAATCTCAATTCCTTTTCTTTTTTTTTTTTATAGAATGCCTTTTTAAAAATATTTTATTTATATTTATTTGGCTGCATTGGGTCTCCAACGTTCTCCGTTGTAGTATGTGGAATCTAGTTCCTTGACCAGGGATCAAACCTGGGCCCCCTGCATTGGGAGCAGAGAGTCTTAGCCACTGGACCACCAGGGAATTCCTGTATAATTCTTTTTATATGAAATGTCCAGAATAGGCAAATCTATACAGACAGAAAATAAACTAGTGATTGCCAGGAAATGGGAGTGATGAGGATTGGGAATAAGTACTAACAGGCATGAGGTTTTTTTTCAGGGACGATGAAAACCTTCTAGAATTAGATCTAGATGGTGACGGTTACACAACATTTTGAATATACTAGAATCCATTGAAATGTACCCTTTTGAATGGTGAGTTTTATGTTAAGTGAATTTCATCCCAGTTGTTTTTTTTTTTTTTAAAAAAAAGGCAAAGTTGGATGTCCCTGATGGTCCAGTGGTTAAGAACCCGCCTTGTAATGCTATATGAAAAGTTGAGGTCTTTTCATTTTGAAAAATAACAGGAAACCTAACACTTGTCAGTAAACAACTCAAAAATAAGATATATAGTTTGGTTTATTTTACAACCAGAAAGGGAGCCATGAGTACTTTCAGTTTCTAAATGACACATTTTTCAGTTGTTTGAAGTTTTTTCAACAAGTCAGCATTGCTCTGGTATTCCAAAATAAAAGCCACTTTAATTTTCTTACGTTGTTCATTTGTTGTACATATTATGAAAGTGTATATATGTATATATTTTGGCCACACTGTGCTGCTTGCAGAATCTTAGTTCTGTGACCAGGGATTAAATCTGGGCCCACGGTAGTGAAACGTCAGAGCCCTAACCACTGGACTGCCAGGGAATTCTCTAACTTTCGTATTTTTAATGTAGATATTCTGTTTTACTCAAATGCAGTAGGCTCTTAATTGAATACAAACTCCTCTTTGGTAGGATTCATCTAGAGCTCTGAGATAAAGGCCCAAACTAATTCTACCCGAGATGTAAGGAGAGAGAGTGGCACTCAGCCTCACTTTTATTTGACTTGTGTATTGTGTGGTCATTTCACTTCGCATTGGCGACTGTGACCCATGAAATGGCCTCCACCTGTCTCATTAAACCAGTTAGACTTGTGGAAGCTGGAGTTTATCCTGTAAACTGGAGTTTATCCTGTAAACTTCACAGTGTAAAGAATATCTTATTTAAAAGGAATAACTTGAGCATTCTAAGAAAGCTTTAATGTTCTAATAAGTTTTTCTTAGAACACTTGTATGTTCTAAGACTACTTGAGAATATTCCTAAACTTTTCTGTAATGCACTTAAAGAAGTGCTTTTTGTTTTTTTCCTTTTTAGTGGGGATTAGGTGAGGAGGGGGTTGGGCTGGCCACTTCTATTGGTCTTTCATTTATCTATTTTTCATCCGTCTTTGTTCTTTGGCTCTTGTGGGCCTCCCATCTCGGTGGCCTCTGTTGTCGCAGAGCACTGGCTCTGGGTGCATGCGCTCCAGAGCTCCAGCTTGGTAATTGGACACATCGGTCCAGCTGCTCCCCGGCACGTGGGATCTTCCCAGGCCAGGGATCGAACCGGCACCCCTTGCACTGCAAGGCGGTGTCCTTACCCACTGGACCACCAGGGAAGCCCAGAAGTGCTTTTTAAAACTGTAATAATGTTTATGCATCCGAAGCTCAGGCTACGAAGAGAGCAGCGTTCTGAAGGAATGGATGTGGTTTCCATTCTCTGATTCATTTAAAGAAGTGTTTAAAAACACAGGTAATGAAGGTAGATGTAAGTGTGCTAAGTTCATGCTACTCTGACAAGACTATTATTTTAAGGGAACAGGATTAACTTGAGAGAGAAGGAATTCAAGAAGATGACTCATAGAACTTTATGAAGTCCTGGGAGTTCCTCCCAATTGTACGTGGATATAATTGACCCTAACGAGCATACCACAGGCTTTGAGGATTGCAGTAAAACATAGCCCATCACCCAGGTCCCAGACCGGCCACTGGGTGGCACATATATTCAGTAGGTCTGAATAGTATCACAAAGGCTTTGAAAAGAGAACCCATGTTGAAAATACAATTCACAGTAGATCCATCAGAACTTGTGACCCAAACCGAACTAGGTCAATTGCCTGCTAAAATAAAAATACCAGTATTTTCATAGAACTTAACTAAGGTCCAGAATCTCATAACATACATAACATTCAGATGTCCAGGATACAACTCAAAATTATATGGCATGTAAAGAGTCAAGAAATCTCAGTTCACATGCGGAAAAACAATCAAGAAACATCATGCTGAAATGACGCAGATGTTGAAATTATTAGGAAAAAAAAAAGCCACTATTATAAAAATGTCTTGAAGGGGATTTCCCTAGTAGTCCAGGGGACTCCTGCTTCCAATGCAGGTTGGCACAGGTCCAACCTCAGGTTCTCCCTAGGTCCCACTTCCAGTTACACTGGAAGAAAGAAGTTGTTGATGTTAGATGTGTACCAAGGCAGTGGGAGCAGCATGATCTTGTATAAAATGACTACTTCCATAGCAAACCTGTGAATAAGTGTTTTCCCTGGTGACTCAGATGGTAAAGAATCTGGGACTGCAATGTGGGAGACCTGGGTTGAGAAAATTCTGGAAAGAAATAGCTACCCACTCCAATAGGAAATCCTGCGGACTGGCAAGTCGTGAGCTTGGTAATTGGACACATCGGTCCAGCTGCTCCCGGCACGTGGGATCTTCCCAGGCCAGGGATCGCCGGCAAGCAGGGTCAGGCCCCCTGCTTTTCAAACTGTAATAATGTTTATGCATCCGAAGCTCAGGCTACGAAGAGAGCAGCGTTCTGAAGGAATGGATGTGGTTTCCATTCTCTGATTCATTTAAAGAAGTGTTTAAAAACACAGGTAATGAAGGTAGATGTAAGTGTGCTAAGTTCATGCTACTCTGACAAGACTATTATTTTAAGGGAACAGGATTAACTTGAGAGAGAAGGAATTCAAGAAGATGACTCATAGAACTTTATGAAGTCCTGGGAGTTCCTCCCAATTGTACGTGGATATAATTGACCCTAACGAGCATACCACAGGCTTTGAGGATTGCAGTAAAACATAGCCCATCACCCAGGTCCCAGACCGGCCACTGGGTGGCACATATATTCAGTAGGTCTGAATAGTATCACAAAGGCTTTGAAAAGAGAACCCATGTTGAAAATACAATTCACAGTAGATCCATCAGAACTTGTGACCCAAACCGAACTAGGTCAATTGCCTGCTAAAATAAAAATACCAGTATTTTTCATAGAACTTAACTAAGGTCCAGAATCTCATAACATACATAACATTCAGATGTCCAGGATACAACTCAAAATTATATGGCATGTAAAGAGTCAAGAAATCTCAGTTCACATGCGGAAAAACAATCAAGAAACATCATGCTGAAATGACGCAGATGTTGAAATTATTAGGAAAAAAAAAAGCCACTATTATAAAAATGTCTTGAAGGGGATTTCCCTAGTAGTCCAGGGGACTCCTGCTTCCAATGCAGGTTGGCACAGGTCCAACCTCAGGTTCTCCCTAGGTCCCACTTCCAGTTACACTGGAAGAAAGAAGTTGTTGATGTTAGATGTGTACCAAGGCAGTGGGAGCAGCATGATCTTGTATAAAATGACTACTTCCATAGCAAACCTGTGAATAAGTGTTTTCCCTGGTGACTCAGATGGTAAAGAATCTGGGACTGCAATGTGGGAGACCTGGGTTGAGAAAATTCCCTGGAAAGGGAAATAGCTACCCACTCCAATATTCTTGCCTGGCAAATCCCATGGACAGACGAGCCTGGTGAGCCACAGTCCATGGTGTCACAAAGAGTTGGACTGAACTGAGCGACTAACATTTCCCCCTTCTTACAGATTGGTTCAGAAAATACATGGAATATAGCAGAAGCAATAGGTTTTCACTAGAAGCATCTACTAATGTTTGCTCGTGGCGCACATTTCTCTGGGGCTTCTAAAAAAGTATTCAAAAATATTTTCTAGATTTACTGACTTCATAAAATCTACTTAGGTGTATATTTTACGTGAGTTAAATGAAGTTTTTAGTTTTATCTTACTAGAATATTGAAATTAATCTTGTTATAATCAGTCCTACATGGTGTTGGTGAGGAATTCTATTCTTTTTTTCTCTCATTTCCACGGAAGAGAACTTCTATTCCTCATAAGGATATAGTCTCCATTTCCATTCCCATTTCCCCAAGCAAAAAATAAGTGACCTATCTGACTGCTAAGATATGGAGTATAAGCTCTGAGTCCTCTGTCTTCTGGAGTGGCCAGTCCTCCAGACCCACTCTCAGCTCCCCCCTCTCCACGAGGGAGATGAGAAGACACCTGGCTATGTCAGTGAGTGGGTAAGTAGATTCAGTTCAAGGAGGACGTCTGGGAAATGCTTCTGGCTCTTATCCAAACCACCATCTCTCACTCAGCTTTTCCAGTAATGAAGCCAAAATTTTGGTCTCTGGCTGTCCGATTCCTAGGTCTGCTTTTCCATTCATTACCTCTTTGCAAACCTTAACACATAGTTGTTCCCTCAGAGAAAATCATTCTTCTTTCATGGAATAATATTACCATCTTGTAGCCTTGTATGATTTGCATAAGCCATCTTGTATTTTTCATATTCAAATTGATCATGTTGTCCTACATGGTTTTAGGATTTCATTTCATGCTTAGGAAGGCTGTCTATATTTCCAAGCGATAAAATGATTTTCACAGATGGATCTAAATAGAGCAGGTCCTTAACAGATACTTAAATGTATTAAAGTTTTGAAAGTCTGAATTTTGTACATTAAAATCAATAGGCTCCAGGACTTCCCTGGTGGTTGAGTGGTTAAGTATCTGCCTGTCAGTGCAGAGGCAGGTTCAATCCCTGGTCTGGGTACTAAGATCCCACATGCCGCCAAGGAACTAAGCCCATGACCCCCAGTTACTGAGTCCACAGGCTCTATAGCCCATGCTCTGCAAAAGAGGAGCCACCTCAATGAAAGCCTGCTCACCGCAACTAGAGAAAGCCCACGTGTAACCGCAAGAGCCCATGCACCACAGAAAATACCCAGCACAGCCAAAAGTAACAAATAAGTAAATAAATTCATTTAAAAAGAAATCCATAGGGCCCTGCCTTAGAAGATTTTTGTCTTTAAAAGAAAAATATTCTCTTCCACTCCAATGTCGTTGTCCTCCCCATACATTATTCACACACACGCATACCCACACTTCTTAAAACGCTTTGATGTCAGAAATATCCTCAGTTTTTATGAAGACATATACAGCACCTGGCTTTTTGTTACAATATTTCTTATTGTCCTATATTTCACAGATCATACATTTTATGGCATCAAACAATTTTAAACATATACTTTCTGTACTAGACCTTTCTGTCCCAGCCAAGAATTAGCTGATTAGCTATTACTAAAACTGTACTGCGTCAAGCTTTCCCACTGGGTAAACAGCTACCTTATTTCCCCCTCCTCTCTGAACACCGTCCTATGACATGCCGTGATATTGACCAAGCCTTGGTAGCAACCGAAGAAAAAAAAAAAAAAAACACCTGTATTCCATAACTGTCATAGTCTTTGTGCCCAAACCTTCCTTTGGCAAGTGCACTAAGGCATATTTATATTTAGTCCACAACACCACCGACCCTCTAGGGCCTAGCACAGCATCAGACACCTGTCCTTAATAAGTATTTAGTCAATGGATATATGAATGAATGGATTCACAACGGAGTTCCTTTAAATTTTGTGCACTCCTATGACTTTGAAAACATAGCTGTTTCACTAAGTGAGAGTTATACTATTTATACAAAATACATTCACAGACCCATATTGTGCCAATAGTCTCACTTCCTTAGCTCTGTTCATAGCCAACACCTCGGCTCTCGTGAAACCAGGAACATTATCCCCTTTGTTACACTCACTTCTCACCATGAATTCAAAGGGGTTAAGATGAATTGGGTACCAATTAGGGAAAATTATGCTAGGGGGGTACAATCCTTGGTGGAGGGGATCTCTCCTGCTCTGCTCTATTGACTTTCTGTTTTAAAATTTTGTTATTATTATTTATTTTGGCTGTGCTGGGTCTTTTTGCGGTACACAGGCTTCTTTAGTTACAGAGCGGTAGCTTGTGGGATCTTAGTTCCCTGACCAGGGATGGTACCTGGGCGCCCTGCATTGGGTGCCCAGTGTCTTAGCCACTAGACCACCAGGGAATTCCCCTCCGTTGCCCTCCTAATGTTGTCTGAGTCACTTGTTCCTTTGGTGTTTCCACTTCTAGACGGAGCGTCTTCTCTCCAAGTGGTCCATCCTTGCCTCTTATAACCAGAAGCTTCCACTGCTCCGTCCCCACCTGGCATGGAAGCAGCTCACCTCCACAGGTCTCAATCCCAGCTTTCGCCCGTCCTCCCTGTCCTCAAGGTCCCTGGTGAGCACTGTGCGGACCCACTGAGTTCTCTGGCTGGCCCCCCTGTTGGTGTCCATCTGAGACCCTGCAGCTCCAGCAGACGCTTCCCAGCATGTTGACACCCCCACTGCAGGCACCTGTGCTTTCTCTCTCTGGCTCTCAGACCTGATTCTTCATCATTTTCGTGTTTTCTGAAATCAATTATGTATAAAGCCATTGCGCCCATGCATGTATTTGGCTCTTTTTGTCGGCTGTTCTTTCAGGAGTGACCCTAGCAAGGCGTGGTAGGGAAAGTGGAAATGTACTGAGACTATATTTCCATCTAGGTTCTATATGTTCACGTAGGTGCTGTGTGTACACACGCGTGTGTGTAAAAATCAGCTTTTTTTTTGGCGATGCTGCACAGCACATGAGATCTCAATTCCCCAACCAGGGATGGAACCCGAGCCCCCTGCATTGGAAGCATAGACACTTGTCCCAGCTCTTTTTTTTTTTTAAATGTTGGCCTCTTTTGTCGGTTCTTAATTTATTTATTTTCATCCATCTTTATTCTTTGGCCTATGTGGGCCTCCCATCTCAGTAGCCTCTCTCATTGCAGCGCACCGGCTCTGAGCACATGTGTTCATAATTGGACACCAGTCCAGCCTTTCCTCGGCACGTGGGATCTTCCAGGGCCAGGGATCAAACTGGTGCCCCTTGCACTGCAAGGCACACTGGCTAAGTGAGTCTGACTCTGAGACCCCACTGACTGCCGCACACCAGCTGAAGGGATGGTGATTCCCTTCTCCTCCTGCCTTCAGTCTTAGCCATCATCAGGGTCCTTTCCAAAGAGTTGTTTCTTCACATCACGTGGTCAAAGTATTGGAGCTTCAGCTTCAGCATCAGTCCTTCCAGTGAGTATTCAGGGTTGATTTCTCCATCCTTACACACATATTTTTGTACAAGTACACTTTTACACTTTTGTGAACATGTAAGATAACCAGTATCTTGTCTTTTGCTCATAAGTAGGTGAAAAAGAATATTTTATTTCAATTTGCATTTCTTATATCTTAAGTTGGGTGTTTTTTTTATATGTTTGTAAAACTATTGATATTTCTTTGTCAGTAAACTGCCTGTCCCTATTTTTTGCCCATTTTCTTCCTGATGTGTAAGATAAATTCTTAGGTTAAGATTAGTCCTTAGACTTCCCTGGTAGTCCAGTGATTATGAGTCCTCCTTTCAACCCAGGGAATATGGGTTTGATCTCTGGTCCAGAAGGATTCCACATGTGGCGGGCGGGGCAAGGGTGGAGCAAACAACTCAGCCTGTGTTCTACAATGCCACAGTGAAGAGCAGCCCTGCTCGTAACTAGATAAAACCTGCTCACAGCAGTGAAGATCCAGTGCAGCCAAATTAAGTAAGTACATAGATAAGAATTTTTAAAAGATTAGCCCTTTATTCAATCATAGTCTTACAAATTTGTTGTATCTTACCTTTACTTCTGGGTTTTGTGTCATGCTTAGAAAAGTCTTCCTCACTTCAAAATTATCTTTATGGGGCTTCCCCTGGTGGTCCAGTGGGTAAGGACACCGCCTTGCAGTGCAAGGGGCGCCGGTTCGATCCCTGGCCTGGGAAGATCCCACGTGCCGGGGAGCGGCTGGACCGATGTGTCCAGTTACTGAGCCGGAGCTCTGGGGTGCATGCGCCCAGAGCCGGCGCTCTGCGACAACAGAGGCCACCGCGATGGGAAGCCCACGGGAGCCAAAGAACAAAGACGGATGAAAATAGATAAATGAAAGACCAATAGAAGTGGCCCACCCGCCCTCTCCCTCCCTAACCCGACCCCCGTCCTAAATAAATAAATAAATAAATCTTTTTTAAAAAAAATTATCTTTATGAAATTACTTGATAATTTCTCCTGGTATTTTTCCAGGTTTTTTGTTATGTTTAAGAGTCCAGTCTGTCTAGAAGTGAGTTCAGGATAGCCATCAGCTCTTATGTTTGTCTTTTCTAATCTTAGTTTTTTGATCAATGACCCGTCTTCCTGGGAGTTCCAGAACAATCCGGATTTCCCAGACCCTTGGAGATGGGACCAAACCTGGCTAATGGACACGTGGCTGGTGGTGTGACCTAGGGCCCCCAGCTCCTCTCCTGTTCACCGAGTCCTGGGCCCAGGCCCCGGCAGGGAACCCGGGCAGTCCACTCTCAGTGGGGCCTGTGGGCTGCAGGTGGCCCCGCAGTGACCCGGCTGCCCATTTGACTGTGGCAGGGATGGTAGCCCCGCCTCTATAAACCTGGCCTGGCTGCCTTCCACTCCTCCCTCCCAGTCCATCTGTGCAGGGCCTTGCCAGCTCTCCTCTGAGGACATTTGCATCATGCACCAGCAGGAGGGCTCCTGAGGACGGCTTCACTGAGCCATGGTCTGCCCAGCTGCCCCCGTGCTACTCCTGGCCATGACTCTCCCACTGGTGGGGCCACCTGCTGCCCGTTTAAGATAAAACCTGCTCACAGCAGTGAAGATCCAGTGCAGCCAAATTAAGTAAGTACATAGATAAGAATTTTTAAAAGATTAGCCCTTTATTCAATCATAGTCTTACAAATTTGTTGTATCTTACCTTTACTTCTGGGTTTTGTGTCATGCTTAGAAAAGTCTTCCTCACTTCAAAATTATCTTTATGGGGCTTCCCCTGGTGGTCCAGTGGGTAAGGACACCGCCTTGCAGTGCAAGGGGCGCCGGTTCGATCCCTGGCCTGGGAAGATCCCACGTGCCGGGGAGCGGCTGGACCGATGTGTCCAGTTACTGAGCCGGAGCTCTGGGGTGCATGCGCCCAGAGCCGGCGCTCTGCGACAACAGAGGCCACCGCGATGGGAAGCCCACGGGAGCCAAAGAACAAAGACGGATGAAAATAGATAAATGAAAGACCAATAGAAGTGGCCCACCCGCCCTCTCCCTCCCTAACCCGACCCCCGTCCTAAATAAATAAATAAATAAATCTTTTTTAAAAAAAATTATCTTTATGAAATTACTTGATAATTTCTCCTGGTATTTTTCCAGGTTTTTTGTTATGTTTAAGAGTCCAGTCTGTCTAGAAGTGAGTTCAGGATAGCCATCAGCTCTTATGTTTGTCTTTTCTAATCTTAGTTTTTTGATCAATGACCCGTCTTCCTGGGAGTTCCAGAACAATCCGGATTTCCCAGACCCTTGGAGATGGGACCAAACCTGGCTAATGGACACGTGGCTGGTGGTGTGACCTAGGGCCCCCAGCTCCTCTCCTGTTCACCGAGTCCTGGGCCCAGGCCCCGGCAGGGAACCCGGGCAGTCCACTCTCAGTGGGGCCTGTGGGCTGCAGGTGGCCCCGCAGTGACCCGGCTGCCCATTTGACTGTGGCAGGGATGGTAGCCCCGCCTCTATAAACCTGGCCTGGCTGCCTTCCACTCCTCCCTCCCAGTCCATCTGTGCAGGGCCTTGCCAGCTCTCCTCTGAGGACATTTGCATCATGCACCAGCAGGAGGGCTCCTGAGGACGGCTTCACTGAGCCATGGTCTGCCCAGCTGCCCCCGTGCTACTCCTGGCCATGACTCTCCCACTGGTGGGGCCACCTGCTGCCCGAGCATCCCAGGCTGTGAGTGAGACTGGGGTGAGGGCCCAGGGGCGGTCCGCAGAGTGACAGTAGGGCCTCTGGCTGAGAGGGGCTGCAGGCGTGAGATGAAAGGATGGGGAGAGGGGAGAGGGCTGGAGGGAGAGGAAGTCATGCTTTTTTTATTTTTTATTTTTTAATATTTATCTATCTGGCTGTGTCAGGTCTTAACTGTGGCATGTGGGATCTAGTTCCCTGACCGGGGTTCAAACCCCGTCCCCATACTTAGGGAGCACAGAGTCATAACCACTGGACCACCAAGGAAGCCCCCCTTAATTTGTTTTTAAAAGAAGATGGCTTGTCATGAGAGAGTTTGGCCTGATTTTTCAGGGTGTGGGGATAGCTTTGTTTCCTTACTTCGTGAAGTCCTGTAAACCCCAGTGACGCCTGCTGCACTTGGGTAAAGGCTCTTCCAGTCAACTTAAACGTGAAAATAAAAACTTTCCAAATTTGGGAACCATTGGCATAGAGGACGAGAGGACCTGAGGACAGGCAGGAGGTCTAGGTCAGCACTTGATGATTCTGTGCTCTCCCAGGTGGGTATCAGTCCCTGCCTCTAGACCAGTCTGTGGTTTTAGACTGACCTCCTCACCCATGTGCAATTTTGAGAGAGAAAGGAGGGGGTGAGGAAATAACAGGCACCAGAGGCCAAGGTATTGCCTTCTGCTCACTCTAGTGGCAGCTGCTACGGAGGAAATAGCCCCCAGGGCTCTGTGCCCCGGGCAGCTCCGACCCACCCTCCCCACTGGAGCTCCAGACCCTCTGGTGGGGCCACCTGCTGGCCACCAGTCATTTCAATCTGCCTAGAGATCCTGGGCCCGGACACTCAGGAAGAATTAAGCAAAGCATGTTGACTCTCTGGGGTGTGCCTGCTCCTGGGTTCAGGTGCACTTTGCTAGCCTGTGCGGGATCCCTGGGGCCGCAATCCAGTATCCCCTACCCAAAGCCAGCTTTCCCTTTCTGCTGTGCCCATTTGATTCCAGGGAAAAAGAGGAGTTTCCGAGAGACTGAGTCACAGCCAGCAGATGAGCCAGGCTGGCCCCCCCAGTGGCTTGGGGAAGATGGTGTCCCCAGTGAAAAGTGGGGTCAGCTCCCCTCAGAGTCTCCCTGTGCTCTGTTCCAGGGACAGAGTCAGGCTCCAGAGGAATCAGGGCCACCGCTGGACCAAGAAAGTGGAGAAGGCCGTGAGTGGACAGCCAGGAGGAGGGGGAGCGGGGAACAAGGCAGAAAGAAAGGACTGGGAGAGGGCGCTGCTAAGGGGGAAGGCAGTCGGGTTAAAAGAGTTAAGAGAGACACCAGGTCTGGCATTGGTCATAAAATCTGAACGCAGCTCTCTAGCCATGAGGCCTTGAGAAAACCCTTCCTCCTGGGGGGTCTCGCCCGGGTAAGGGGGGTTACTGGGAGGGCAACATGAAGCAGCATGTGTAAAGGATGAGCAGGGACCTTCCTGCTCCTGTCTGCCCCTGGATGGGCTGGGGGAGGGGGCAGGCAGGGTGTGTTCTGGGTCCCTGGAGGGGCCAGCCAGGGTGCGGCCCAAGAGGACTGGCCGCAGCAGCCTCTCCCTCCCTCCAGCTGCCCCTCTCCTGCGGAGTCAGTCCTGGTCTCTGTCTACATCCAGCTGGACTTGCAGAGGAGCCCTGGCCAGCGGCCCTCTCCCAGCCCCTGGCTCTCCCGGCTGCCTCGGCTCCCTCGGCCCCAGCGGCTCTCACGGGCCTCAACCTCACAACAGGTGGGGAGAACTTCTCCTGACTGCGGGGTCTTAGTGGCTCCTGGCTGCTCGGGGGAGGGGGGGAGCGAGCTGACTCAGGGCGTGAAGAGCCCAGCCCCCCGCCACAGCACCCTCATCTGAGATACTGCGGTGAGCCCCTCCGTGTTTCCTGGAGGGTCTGCATGCCCAGCTTCTTTTTTTTTTTTTTTTTTTTTAGTTTTTATTTTACTTTTTACTTTTACAGAGTTTTGCTGTTTACAGATATGCATGATCCCAGAGTAGTCATATGTATATCCTCCCCGCATCCCTCCAGGCCGTTGCACAGCGCCCCTGCAGGATCCCCCTTTTCTCACAGCGCAATGACAATAGCTGTTTTTTCACCTGTGATAGTATAGGTTTTCATGCTACTTCCTTTACGCCTCCAACCAACTGTTCATTCCTCACCTCCCATCAGACAGCCCTTTCTATTCCATGTCCCCATCTTCTCCACAGTGAAAGTGGGGTCAGCTCCTCAGAGTCTCCTGTGCTCTGTTCCATGGACAGAGTCAGGCTCCAGAGGAATCAGGGCCACCGCTGGACCAAGAAAGTGGAGAAGGCCGTGAGTGGACAGCCAGGAGGAGGGGGAGCGGGGAACAAGGCAGAAAGAAAGGACTGGGAGAGGGCGCTGCTAAGGGGGAAGGCAGTCGGGTTAAAAGAGTTAAGAGAGACACCAGGTCTGGCATTGGTCATAAAATCTGAACGCAGCTCTCTAGCCATGAGGCCTTGAGAAAACCCTTCCTCCTGGGGGGTCTCGCCCGGGTAAGGGGGGTTACTGGGAGGGCAACATGAAGCAGCATGTGTAAAGGATGAGCAGGGACCTTCCTGCTCCTGTCTGCCCCTGGATGGGCTGGGGGAGGGGGCAGGCAGGGTGTGTTCTGGGTCCCTGGAGGGGCCAGCCAGGGTGGGGCCCAAGAGGACTGGCCCGCAGCAGCCTCTCCCCTCCCTCCAGCTGCCCCCTCTCCTGCGGAGTCAGTCCTGGTCTCTGTCTACATCCAGCTGGACTTCGCAGAGGAGCCCTGGCCAGCGGCCCTCTCCCAGCCCCTGGCTCTCCCGGCTGCCTCGGCTCCCTCGGCCCCAGCGGCTCTCACGGGCCTCAACCTCACAACAGGTGGGGAGAACTTCTCCTGACTGCGGGGTCTTAGTGGCTCCTGGCTGCTCGGGGGAGGGGGGGAGCGAGCTGACTCAGGGCGTGAAGAGCCCAGCCCCCCGCCACAGCACCCTCATCTGAGATACTGCGGTGAGCCCCTCCGTGTTTCCTGGAGGGTCTGCATGCCCAGCTTCTTTTTTTTTTTTTTTTTTTTTAGTTTTTATTTTACTTTTTACTTTTACAGAGTTTTGCTGTTTACAGATATGCATGATCCCAGAGTAGTCATATGTATATCCTCCCCGCATCCCTCCAGGCCGTTGCACAGCGCCCCTGCAGGATCCCCTTTGCTCACAGCGCAATGACAATAGCTGTTTTTTCACCTGTGATAGTATAGGTTTTCATGCTACTTCCTTTACGCCTCCCACCCACTGTTCATTCCTCACCTCCCATCAGACAGCCCTTTCTATTCCATGTCCCCATCTTCTCCACAGTGGCAGAGGCCCACCCAAGGGGCAGGGGACACTGGACCCGGGCTTCACCGCCCCCCCCCTTGGATGCCTGTGCCCAGCCCACTCTGCTGCTTTGAAGCCTGGTTGAGAAGGCAGTGCCAGCGACTTTGGGATTGTTCCAGATACCCAGCCCTCACGGACAGCAGGCGTCGGGCTTTCCTGGGCACCCTGCTCCTTTCTCATTCACCTCCCCTCTGCCACAGAGTGCAGTGTCTCCCACGATGGGTACAGCCACTGCGCTTGCCCCTCTGGGTACCAGTGGAACGCCACTGTCTGCTCCTGCCACCAGCCCTGCCAAACCCACCGCAAGCCCAGGCTGTGCGGCTGTCTCGTGCTGAGCCCCACTGAAGCCGGGTACTGCCAGCTGCTGCCACCTGGTGAGGAGGACTGGGAGCTTGGAAACCAACAGCCCCGAGTGAATGAAACCCTCTCTGTTTTTCCCTCTCTGATGGCCAGCTGGTCCAAGCCCAGCGGCTCCTCTGGGTGAGAGAAAATGCTAGGCATCCCAGCAGATCACAAGCCCCTGCACTTGGGACAGAAGTAGTGAGACTAACCAACAACAGGGCTCTGGAGACGGGTGGAAAAGGATAGTTTCCTTCCCAGGGGAGGAGGAGTCCTAGGTCAAAAAGCCTCCCGGCGTGGTTCCCATGGACAGATAGGGCCTTCCAGGCTGGCCTGCAGCGGGCCCCACTCCTCTGGGAACAAAGCAGGACTGACGTTGGGTGGGGAAAGAGGGACGTGAGATGGGCTTTGGGAAAATGGGGTAGGAGGGTGGGCTGAGGGGCCTCCAGGGCCACAACTTCCTCCTGGGGTCCTGTTTCCTGGCACGTCCTAGGTCAAGAGACCTGATCCCAGAGTAGTCATATGTATATCCTCCCCGCATCCCTCCAGGCCGTTGCACAGCGCCCCTGCAGGATCCCCTTTGCTCACAGCGCAATGACAATAGCTGTTTTTTCACCTGTGATAGTATAGGTTTTCATGCTACTTCCTTTACGCCTCCCACCCACTGTTCATTCCTCACCTCCCATCAGACAGCCCTTTCTATTCCATGTCCCCATCTTCTCCACAGTGGCAGAGGCCCACCCAAGGGGCAGGGGACACTGGACCCGGGCTTCACCGCCCCCCCCCTTGGATGCCTGTGCCCAGCCCACTCTGCTGCTTTGAAGCCTGGTTGAGAAGGCAGTGCCAGCGACTTTGGGATTGTTCCAGATACCCAGCCCTCACGGACAGCAGGCGTCGGGCTTTCCTGGGCACCCTGCTCCTTTCTCATTCACCTCCCCTCTGCCACAGAGTGCAGTGTCTCCCACGATGGGTACAGCCACTGCGCTTGCCCCTCTGGGTACCAGTGGAACGCCACTGTCTGCTCCTGCCACCAGCCCTGCCAAACCCACCGCAAGCCCAGGCTGTGCGGCTGTCTCGTGCTGAGCCCCACTGAAGCCGGGTACTGCCAGCTGCTGCCACCTGGTGAGGAGGACTGGGAGCTTGGAAACCAACAGCCCCGAGTGAATGAAACCCTCTCTGTTTTTCCCTCTCTGATGGCCAGCTGGTCCAAGCCCAGCGGCTCCTCTGGGTGAGAGAAAATGCTAGGCATCCCAGCAGATCACAAGCCCCTGCACTTGGGACAGAAGTAGTGAGACTAACCAACAACAGGGCTCTGGAGACGGGTGGAAAAGGATAGTTTCCTTCCCAGGGGAGGAGGAGTCCTAGGTCAAAAAGCCTCCCGGCGTGGTTCCCATGGACAGATAGGGCCTTCCAGGCTGGCCTGCAGCGGCCACACTCCTCTGGGAACAAAGCAGGACTGACGTTGGGTGGGGAAAGAGGGACGTGAGATGGGCTTTGGGAAAATGGGGTAGGAGGGTGGGCTGAGGGGCCTCCAGGGCCACAACTTCCCGCTCCTGGGGTCCTGTTTCCTGCCTCCTGCAGTCCCCGCGACCCTGAGCCTTGACTCCTGGCTGCAGATGCCTGGCGACACCCTGAACCTGACCCTCCTCACGAGCCAGGAGACCACCAACCTGTACTGGTTCCTGCGGCCCACGGGGAGCCCCAGCCCCGTCCTCCTGCGGACAGGGACACGTGTGTCCTTGACCGCCAGCCGAGGCCAGGCTGTCCTCAGCATCACCAATATCTCCTATAAGTGGGCAGGTACCTGCCTGGCCTTCCTCCTCCCCTGCTGCCCTCTCTCTCCTCCCCTCTTTCTTTCCCCTTCTCCCTCTGCTCCCCTCTATCTCCTCCTCCCTCTCTTCTCCTTCCTTTTTGTCTTTTCTCCCCTTCCTTTTCCTTCCCTCCCCTTATTCATTCTGGGGAAACTAAAAGCTAAGAGGCCCATGGATATGAAAAATTATAATGAGAATATGCTGAAAGTGTGGGTTCAATTTCAGCTAAGGACAGATGCAGGCTTTTCTTCAGGATGCTGAGAAGGCAGCAGGTGGTGTGGGAAGAACGTCTCCTGGAGACAGGGAGGTTCACGTTAGGATGCACGGCTGCAAGCTGATGACAAAGCATCAGGATCTCGTCTTCCTCCTAGAAACCCTTTCAGGCACGGGACAGGGATCTTTGCGCCTGAGGTTAGGCTGAGGCTGGGTGGAGAGGGCAGACCTAGGTGTGGCTGGGGAAGCCGCAGGAACCCTGAGGCACGGGTCGGGAGATGCAGCAGCCGTGTGTCTGCAGGTGAGTACACGTGCAGCTTTGAGGCCCAGGGATTCAGGTGGGAGCTGCACCAGCTGGTCAGGGTGTCCCTGCGGGCGACAGACGTGACTGGGCTCCCAGACCCGCTCTCCATCTCCTGTGCCACGCTTTGACGGCCCAGGGCATCCTACCCCGAGAGGGAGGAGGAGTCCTAGGTCAAAAAGCCTCCCGGCGTGGTTCCCATGGACAGATAGGGCCTTCCAGGCTGGCCTGCAGCGGCCACACTCCTCTGGGAACAAAGCAGGACTGACGTTGGGTGGGGAAAGAGGGACGTGAGATGGGCTTTGGGAAAATGGGGTAGGAGGGTGGGCTGAGGGGCCTCCAGGGCCACAACTTCCCGCTCCTGGGGTCCTGTTTCCTGCCTCCTGCAGTCCCCGCGACCCTGAGCCTTGACTCCTGGCTGCAGATGCCTGGCGACACCCTGAACCTGACCCTCCTCACGAGCCAGGAGACCACCAACCTGTACTGGTTCCTGCGGCCCACGGGGAGCCCCAGCCCCGTCCTCCTGCGGACAGGGACACGTGTGTCCTTGACCGCCAGCCGAGGCCAGGCTGTCCTCAGCATCACCAATATCTCCTATAAGTGGGCAGGTACCTGCCTGGCCTTCCTCCTCCCCTGCTGCCCTCTCTCTCCTCCCCTCTTTCTTTCCCCTTCTCCCTCTGCTCCCCTCTATCTCCTCCTCCCTCTCTTCTCCTTCCTTTTTGTCTTTTCTCCCCTTCCTTTTCCTTCCCTCCCCTTATTCATTCTGGGGAAACTAAAAGCTAAGAGGCCCATGGATATGAAAAATTATAATGAGAATATGCTGAAAGTGTGGGTTCAATTTCAGCTAAGGACAGATGCAGGCTTTTCTTCAGGATGCTGAGAAGGCAGCAGGTGGTGTGGGAAGAACGTCTCCTGGAGACAGGGAGGTTCACGTTAGGATGCACGGCTGCAAGCTGATGACAAAGCATCAGGATCTCGTCTTCCTCCTAGAAACCCTTTCAGGCACGGGACAGGGATCTTTGCGCCTGAGGTTAGGCTGAGGCTGGGTGGAGAGGGCAGACCTAGGTGTGGCTGGGGAAGCCGCAGGAACCCTGAGGCACGGGTCGGGAGATGCAGCAGCCGTGTGTCTGCAGGTGAGTACACGTGCAGCTTTGAGGCCCAGGGATTCAGGTGGGAGCTGCACCAGCTGGTCAGGGTGTCCCTGCGGGCGACAGACGTGACTGGGCTCCCAGACCAGCTCTCCATCTCCTGTGCCACCTCCCCCGGCTTCCAGCTGAACTGCTGCATCCCCAGCGCGCACCTGGGCTACACGGCTTCCTGGAGCCCCCGAGAGGACGGAGAAGGTATGGAGAGGGGTTGACTGTCTCGGGGGTCCAGGGAAAGGGGGCAGCGAGTCACCTCCAGGCAGCTGGCGCTCCAGTTCCCAGGAAACAGAGACTGCAGTTCAACCTGGGGGTTCCGGGTCCAAGCCTAATACTGTTTTTACCCCAGTTCTAGTCAGCAATAACCACATGTGTGTAGACAGCTTTGGCATTGTGCTTTCACAGCACCATCTCCTGGAACTCACCTGATACGACTGTCTGAGCTTCCCTTGGTGAGGGTCCCGTCTCACAGTGAGGTCACTGTGGCTTCGGGGCCCGGAGCTCGTGACAACCACCCCACTCACCCAGGGTCTCCCTGCCCCAAATCTACGCCCTTCCTGCCGTAGTTTAATGCCCACATACTGCTTTTCTCCACTGCTTCGTCTGCTTCTGAAATTCCTAGAAAGGCCCCCAAGGGGTCTAGGTATCCCCCCTGGTCGGGTGACTGTTCCCTTCTCTGTCTCCCCCTCAGCCTCCGTATTCAACAGGGCGGACTCCCAGTGCTTCCTGCTGGCTGTCCAGCACTGCCCTGCGCCCAACACCACATACACCTGTGAGCTGCAGAGCCCGGGGCTGAGCCCTCTCAGGGTCGCCGTCCCTGTCACCGTCATCCAGGGTACGTGGGGCTTGGCCGTCCTCTCGCCGCCCACCCTGGGAGCTCCCCCTGGACGTTTCCCTGCGCTGGGCAGCACGAGCCCTCTCCATAGCCCGCAGGGGTGCCTGCTCAAGGGAAAGGCTTGGACTCGACCGGGCTGCCGAGCTCTCCCTGATGTCATTTTCAGATGGAGACACCACCTGCCCTGAGGACATGTCAACACTTGCCTGGAATGTCACCAAGGCTGGCCATGTGGCACAGGCCCCATGTCCTGGGGACAGGACGGGCGTGGTGAAGAGACCGTGTAGGCCTGACGGGGTCTGCACCAGCTGGTCAGGGTGTCCCTGCGGGCGACAGACGTGACTGGGCTCCCAGACCAGCTCTCCATCTCCTGTGCCACCTCCCCCGGCTTCCAGCTGAACTGCTGCATCCCCAGCGCGCACCTGGGCTACACGGCTTCCTGGAGCCCCCGAGAGGACGGAGAAGGTATGGAGAGGGGTTGACTGTCTCGGGGGTCCAGGGAAAGGGGGCAGCGAGTCACCTCCAGGCAGCTGGCGCCAGTTCCCAGGAAACAGAGACTGCAGTTCAACCTGGGGGTTCCGGGTCCAAGCCTAATACTGTTTTTACCCCAGTTCTAGTCAGCAATAACCACATGTGTGTAGACAGCTTTGGCATTGTGCTTTCACAGCACCATCTCCTGGAACTCACCTGATACGACTGTCTGAGCTTCCCTTGGTGAGGGTCCCGTCTCACAGTGAGGTCACTGTGGCTTCGGGGCCCGGAGCTCGTGACAACCACCCCACTCACCCAGGGTCTCCCTGCCCCAAATCTACGCCCTTCCTGCCGTAGTTTAATGCCCACATACTGCTTTTCTCCACTGCTTCGTCTGCTTCTGAAATTCCTAGAAAGGCCCCCAAGGGGTCTAGGTATCCCCCCTGGTCGGGTGACTGTTCCCTTCTCTGTCTCCCCCTCAGCCTCCGTATTCAACAGGGCGGACTCCCAGTGCTTCCTGCTGGCTGTCCAGCACTGCCCTGCGCCCAACACCACATACACCTGTGAGCTGCAGAGCCCGGGGCTGAGCCCTCTCAGGGTCGCCGTCCCTGTCACCGTCATCCAGGGTACGTGGGGCTTGGCCGTCCTCTCGCCGCCCACCCTGGGAGCTCCCCCTGGACGTTTCCCTGCGCTGGGCAGCACGAGCCCTCTCCATAGCCCGCAGGGGTGCCTGCTCAAGGGAAAGGCTTGGACTCGACCGGGCTGCCGAGCTCTCCCTGATGTCATTTTCAGATGGAGACACCACCTGCCCTGAGGACATGTCAACACTTGCCTGGAATGTCACCAAGGCTGGCCATGTGGCACAGGCCCCATGTCCTGGGGACAGGACGGGCGTGGTGAAGAGACCGTGTAGGCCTGACGGGGTCTGGGGGCCCATCCACAGCAGCTGCACCGACGCAGGGCTCCTGGCCCTGCTCAGCAGAGCCCGGGTAGAGCCTCTGCCCCTGCTGCCCGCGTGCCCCTTTCCCTTCCTCCCGCGGGACCCAGCTGTAGAGTCTGTGCCCCCTGAGGCCCAGCAGGAAGGTTACTCAGCTTCTCTGAGTCAGAGCCCTGGCAGAGCCAGGAAGTGGGTGTAGGGACCCCTGGAACGGCCCAACACACTCACGGTGTTTGGTGTAGTCCCAAACCTTCCTGCCGTCAGGGGTCTGTTCCACAAACCTTAGTGTGAGCGACTCCCGTGTGGCTCTCTCCCCGCTCTGCTTCCTGCTCCGCTGGGAAGGGGCTGGGCCGGCGAGGAGGGGGCCCCTCCCTCTTGAGGGCTCACCCACCCCTCTCCTGCTGTCTCGCCTGTCTCAAGCTGCTGCGGGCAGGCCAGGGCCGGCCTTCGGAGGAGGTCCCACAGATCCTGGCTGGGCTGCAGGAGCAGGTGGCAGCCGTGACCTCACCCTCCGACTTAGTGGCCCTGGTGGGCACCATGACAGTCCTGGCCAAGGTGGTCGCAGATGCCGGAATACAGCTCAACGGCAGCAGCCTGGAGGTGAGGTCTCTGAGCCACGGCGGGGCCAGCTGGCTACTGCGGGCGGGCAGCTCTTCCCCTCTGGGCATTCTGTCCCTCTGACCTCACCATGGCCTGTCCGGGGGCAGACCTTTCTAGAGTCCAAGTGCCTGCTCCCCTGGTCCACTCCTCCTCCTGGATATGCCCAGGCCATGGAGTGTGGAGAAGGCCAAATGCTGGGAACACGCGGGAGACGGGGAAAGGCGGGGATGGGGAGTGGAGACAGCAGTTCAGAGGCATTTATGCTCGCACTGACACGTGGGCGTGACCCGAATCCCTCCACGCCCACAAGGTACCTGTGTGGAGGTACTCAAACACACCTGGCTTTGCCGGACCCACTAAATCAGCTCAGTATAGGCACCAGCTGCTGACTCATAGCTGCTGCCCAAAGAATCATCAGGGGGCTTCCCTGGTGGCCCAGCGGTAAAGAATCTGCCTGCCCGTGCAATCCAGGAAGATCCCACGTGCCCATGTGCCTCAACTACTGAGCCTGTGCTCTAGAGCCCAAGAGCCGTGACCCCTGAGCCCACCTGCATCCTAGAGTCCGTGCTTTGCAACAAGAGACACCACTGCAATGAGAAGCCCACATGCTGCAACTAGAGCATAACCCACACAGCAGTGAAGACCCAGCACGGCCATAAATAAATAAATACAATTATATATATATATATATATATATATATAAAAGAATCTCCAAGGGCAATGACTCTGCACATCCTTCATGTCTGGAATATGTATCACTTGTGGCTACAGACATGCAGGTGGCCTCTAGTTCAAAGCATGTGCCCGCTACTCTGGGCACCATAGCTAGCTTTACAGACCTGGAGGGGGCGCCTTAGGACATGAGTGGCCCGGAGGGACAGAAGCAGGAGGAGGGCTGTCATACAGAGGCTGGGATGTGCGTCAGGAGCCACAGTATTAAAGACGCTCCAACAACTGGCTGAACAGCGCCCCCTATGCTTCCCATCTAGAAAGTCTAGCTTCGCAGGCCTGTCCTCGCCCTTTCTCCCCAGCCCAGGCAGGGTCTTGAGCTGGATTTGGAAGAGTGGGCTTGGTGTCTGTGGTCCCCAGGGCTCGGGCTCGGGGCTGTAGGCTCTGGCAGCTGTAGCTTTGAACCAGGGCACTGAGAACCACAGCCCCCAAACACAGCCCACCTCTCTGTTGGGTGCTGCAGGCTGTCCTGAAAGCCACAGACAAGGTCCTCGACATGGACTCCAGTTCTCTGTGGACCCCAGCTCTGGAACAGAGGTCCTCGGTGGGCTCCAGCCTCCTGCTGGCGGTGGAGACCCTGGCACGCAGCCTGGGCCTGCAGGACCAGCCCTTCTCCTTCATCTTGCCCAACGTGCAGCTGCAGAGTCAGCTCCTGGAGCCCATGTTTCCAGCTGACTACAGAGTCTCTTTCCCGACCCAGCCCCTGCTGCAGGCGCACATTCCCAGGCAATCACTGGCCCCCCTGGATCATAACGGAACCAACGTCAGTGTTACTAGCCTGGTGCTGCAGAAACTGGACCACCTCCTGCCCTCAAACTACGGACAAGGGCTGAGGGACTCATAGAGGCTCCGTGCTTTGCAACAAGATGTAGCCTCAACTACTGAGCCTGTGCTCTAGAGCCCAAGAGCCGTGACCCCTGAGCCCACCTGCATCCTAGAGTCCGTGCTTTGCAACAAGAGACACCACTGCAATGAGAAGCCCACATGCTGCAACTAGAGCATAACCCACACAGCAGTGAAGACCCAGCACGGCCATAAATAAATAAATACAATTATATATATATATATATATATATATATAAAAGAATCTCCAAGGGCAATGACTCTGCACATCCTTCATGTCTGGAATATGTATCACTTGTGGCTACAGACATGCAGGTGGCCTCTAGTTCAAAGCATGTGCCCGCTACTCTGGGCACCATAGCTAGCTTTACAGACCTGGAGGGGGCGCCTTAGGACATGAGTGGCCCGGAGGGACAGAAGCAGGAGGAGGGCTGTCATACAGAGGCTGGGATGTGCGTCAGGAGCCACAGTATTAAAGACGCTCCAACAACTGGCTGAACAGCGCCCCCTATGCTTCCCATCTAGAAAGTCTAGCTTCGCAGGCCTGTCCTCGCCCTTTCTCCCCAGCCCAGGCAGGGTCTTGAGCTGGATTTGGAAGAGTGGGCTTGGTGTCTGTGGTCCCCAGGGCTCGGGCTCGGGGCTGTAGGCTCTGGCAGCTGTAGCTTTGAACCAGGGCACTGAGAACCACAGCCCCCAAACACAGCCCACCTCTCTGTTGGGTGCTGCAGGCTGTCCTGAAAGCCACAGACAAGGTCCTCGACATGGACTCCAGTTCTCTGTGGACCCCAGCTCTGGAACAGAGGTCCTCGGTGGGCTCCAGCCTCCTGCTGGCGGTGGAGACCCTGGCACGCAGCCTGGGCCTGCAGGACCAGCCCTTCTCCTTCATCTTGCCCAACGTGCAGCTGCAGAGTCAGCTCCTGGAGCCCATGTTTCCAGCTGACTACAGAGTCTCTTTCCCGACCCAGCCCCTGCTGCAGGCGCACATTCCCAGGCAATCACTGGCCCCCCTGGATCATAACGGAACCAACGTCAGTGTTACTAGCCTGGTGCTGCAGAAACTGGACCACCTTCTGCCCTCAAACTACGGACAAGGGCTGAGGGACTCCCTCTATGCCTCTCCGGGTCTGGTCCTCGCCATCTCCATCGTGGCAGGCAGCCAGGTCTTCAAGCAGGCAGAGGTCATCATGGACTTTGGGGACACAGATGGCCGTCCCCACTGTGTCTTCTGGGACCACGATCTCTTCCAGGGCAAGGGAGGCTGGTCTGCCGCAGGGTGCCAGGTGCAGGCGGCCAGAGCCAGCCCCACCACTCAGTGTATCTGCCGGCACCTCACTGCCTTCTCCATCCTCATGTCTGGACACACTGTTCCAGGCAGCCCCACCCTGGAGCTGCTGAGTCGGGTGGGCTTGGGGGCCTCCATCCTGGCACTGCTGGTGTGCCTGGGCGTGTACAGGCTGGTGTGGAGGTTTGTGGTACGGAACAAAGTCGCCTACTTACGCCACTTGGCCCTGCTCAATGTGGTGCTCTGCCTGCTGGCTGCAGACACCTGCTTCCTAGGAGCCCCACTGCTCCCTCCGGGGCCCCGCAGCCCACTCTGCCTGGCTGCCACTTTCCTCTGTCATTTCCTCTACCTGGCTACCTTCTTCTGGATGCTGGCTCAGGCCCTGATGTTGGCCCACCAGCTGTTCTTCGTCTTCCATCAGCTGTCCAAGCTCCGCGTACTCTCCCTGATGACGTTCCTCGGTTACCTGTGCCCGATGGGGTTGGCAGGGGTCGCCCTGGGCCTCTACTTCCCCCGAGGGCAATACCTGATGGAGGGGGCATGCTGGCTGGACAAGAAGGGAGGAGCGCTCTACACCTTTGTGGGGCCGGTGCTGGCCATCGTGGGCGTGAATGGGCTGGTGCTCACCATGGCTGTGCTGAAGCTGCGGAGACCTTCGCTATCAGAGGGACCCCAGGTGGAGAAGCGCCCAGCCCTCCTGGGGTGCTCAAAGCTCTGCTCGTCCTCACACCTATCTTCGGCCTCACCTGGGGCCTGGGACTGGCCACTCTCCTAGAGGACGTCTCTGCAGTCCCTCACTACCTCTTCACGGTTCTCAGCGCACATTCCCAGGCAATCACTGGCCCCCCTGGATCATAACGGAACCAACGTCAGTGTTACTAGCCTGGTGCTGCAGAAACTGGACCACCTTCTGCCCTCAAACTACGGACAAGGGCTGAGGGACTCCCTCTATGCCTCTCCGGGTCTGGTCCTCGCCATCTCCATCGTGGCAGGCAGCCAGGTCTTCAAGCAGGCAGAGGTCATCATGGACTTTGGGGACACAGATGGCCGTCCCCACTGTGTCTTCTGGGACCACGATCTCTTCCAGGGCAAGGGAGGCTGGTCTGCCGCAGGGTGCCAGGTGCAGGCGGCCAGAGCCAGCCCCACCACTCAGTGTATCTGCCGGCACCTCACTGCCTTCTCCATCCTCATGTCTGGACACACTGTTCCAGGCAGCCCCACCCTGGAGCTGCTGAGTCGGGTGGGCTTGGGGGCCTCCATCCTGGCACTGCTGGTGTGCCTGGGCGTGTACAGGCTGGTGTGGAGGTTTGTGGTACGGAACAAAGTCGCCTACTTACCCCCACTTGGCCCTGCTCAATGTGGTGCTCTGCCTGCTGGCTGCAGACACCTGCTTCCTAGGAGCCCCACTGCTCCCTCCGGGGCCCCGCAGCCCACTCTGCCTGGCTGCCACTTTCCTCTGTCATTTCCTCTACCTGGCTACCTTCTTCTGGATGCTGGCTCAGGCCCTGATGTTGGCCCACCAGCTGTTCTTCGTCTTCCATCAGCTGTCCAAGCTCCGCGTACTCTCCCTGATGACGTTCCTCGGTTACCTGTGCCCGATGGGGTTGGCAGGGGTCGCCCTGGGCCTCTACTTCCCCCGAGGGCAATACCTGATGGAGGGGGCATGCTGGCTGGACAAGAAGGGAGGAGCGCTCTACACCTTTGTGGGGCCGGTGCTGGCCATCGTGGGCGTGAATGGGCTGGTGCTCACCATGGCTGTGCTGAAGCTGCGGAGACCTTCGCTATCAGAGGGACCCCAGGTGGAGAAGCGCCCAGCCCTCCTGGGGGTGCTCAAAGCTCTGCTCGTCCTCACACCTATCTTCGGCCTCACCTGGGGCCTGGGACTGGCCACTCTCCTAGAGGACGTCTCTGCAGTCCCTCACTACCTCTTCACGGTTCTCAATGCCTTCCAGGTGGGTGACAAGGTGACAGCTGTGCTCTTTGCCCTGTTAGACAGCTTAGGTCACTGCCAGTCCCTCCTCAAGGAGAGGTCATGATCTAGTAGAAGAAACACAGGCTCAAGAATTGTAAAGGGCTTAAGTTTGGATCTCAGCTGTTTCACTGACTGCTAGGTAACTTTGGCCAAATTTCTCTGAGCTTTGGTTCTCTGGTCTGTAAAATATCTAGACTTGCTGCAGAAGTCAGGGCATGGTCAGTCCCTTATCCTTTGATATCCATCTTGCTCATCATAGGAAGAAAAGCGGCTGAACTGGGTTCTATGCATTGAGTGGTGTTAACGCAGAGAAAAACTGAGATGGGAAGCCTCAGGATGGGAATTAGGCAAGAAGACAGAAGTTGAAGGAAGAGGCAAGGGAATGAGTTGATGCCTTCCTTCTTGACTAACAGATCCCCATATCCCTCTTTTCAGGGTGTCTTCATCTTACTGTTTGGTTGCCTCATGGATAGGAAGGTGAGTCTGCCTGCCTCCTCGTACCTGATTTGCATCTGAAGGCCATGACTTTGGCCAACAGAATGGCATTTACCCCTCCTGCAGGTCCAAGAGGCTTTACAGAAACACTTCTGCCACAGCCAACCCCCCAGATCCTTGGTGAGTTGCTGGCTTCAACTTCTCACCTTGACCCCGGGAGCAGGTCAGAAGGCGATGCTCCACAGCCTTCCGTGGAGACAGGCACAGCTAGAAGCCAAGAGTAGATCGGGGATTTAGAACCAACTCTCCAACAACTTGGGCTTCTGAGGTGGCACCAGTGATAAGGAATCCACATATCAATGCAGGAGACACAAAAGATGTGGGTTCAATCCCTGGTTTGGGTCGGGATCCCCTGGAGGAGGGCACAGCTACCCACTCCAGGGCAGCTGCCTGGAGAAGCCCATGGACAGAGGAGCCTGGCGGGCTACAGGCCGTGAGGTCACAGAGTCGGACACGACTGAAGCGATGGCTTCAGACACACATGCTCCAACAGCAGAGAAAGCAACTCAGGGAGATGAGATATTCGGGTTCCGGGTTCCTGATTGTAACTTGACTCCCACTGACTCTAGACTGTCCCTTGTGTCTCCCTCTGAAAACTTGCCTCCTGTTTGCATTTGAAGAGGAAAGGTAAGATCGGAATCATGGGAGTCATTACAGCTAAGGGCAAAGTTTCTAGGATTTCTGCTGCCCAGGCAAGAAGGCAGGTGAAAATGTAGACATGGATACAGCCTGTCAAAGGAGAGTTGTCAGTAATAACTACTCTGCCGTTGGGCCTTTCCACTCCTTCCTAGGCCACAAGTGAAACCTACATTCCAAAACAGCAAAGAAAGAAGTAAAGATGCCAGGCGAGAATAAAGCGTTCTCAGGAGCAGCGTGCAGAGCATGGAGCGAGGCTGCGTGCATGAAGGGCTTTCCCGCAAAGCTCTAAAAGGAAAGCTCCTCTTCATATACCTGTCCCAACCCGAGGGTGGAAGCAGACTTCTTCAAGTAGGCATTTCTAGATGGGCTGAAGAAGGTGGAGGCCTCAGATGTGCGTGGCGTCTCTCACTTTTCCAGATAGATGGAGCACGTGTCACCACCACCAACCTGTGACTCAGTTCACTCTGAAAACTCCTTACTCAGTCGTGTTCGACTCTATGTGACGCCATGGACTGTATGTAACTCACCAGGCTCCTCCGCCCATGGGATTCTCCAGGCGAGAATACTGGAGGGGTTGCCATTATCCAGGGCATCTCCCCAACCCAAGGATCAGACCCGGGTCTCCCCCATCTGAGCCAGATTCTTTACCACCTTAATCATCCTGAAAAACCACTGTTCTGAACGAATTGCCGTTGGTGGACCTGGAGTCTAGAGGGCAGGGTGGCCTGCAGAGGATTCAGGGAGAGCTCCTTGGTGGGGACACCAGAAGCTGTGAATGACCTGCAGGAAGCTGAGGGTGTGTCCCTGAATCCAGGGACAGGTCCCAGTCAACACTCTGAACCCTTTCCCCATCCTGATTTCAGCCTTTGGGAAAGACAGACTTTTGTTTCCATTAGTCACACTCATTTCTCTCATAGTCATCTGTCCCCACCCCTAAATTATTCAAGCAGGAAAAGCATGAAAAACTAGCTAAAGCTACCCAATGAAAAAGCCTGACTTCACTCTAAAAATAATCAACAAAGTCCAAAATACTTACAAGCAAGACTGTCTCAACCACATTTTAATTAACCAGCAGTTCATGTTAGATGTATTTGATAAAAACGGTTTTAACTATTCAGTGATTTCTTGTCTAATTATTTCTTCTCTATAGTTACAATGAAAAAATGGCTTAATTGACAGGAAATCTGGTCTTCCACACACGGGAGGTGAAGGGCAGTATTTGGTTTGTTACTTTCAAAATTTAGGAAAAAGTTAATTGGTGCCTCTTTCTTTGAACTCTGTAACACACATTACTATGAACGGTACTATAAACATGTTTCATAGATGTATGCATGTATGTGAAAAGTCATAGATACAAGCACAGTTATAAGCAGGTGGTATAAAATTTTATAGTAGAGAATATAGTACAGAGAAAGGTAACACTAACTGCCAAGAATCAAGGAGAAAAGATGACAAACATTTTGACATTTTTGAAAAGACAGGATCAAACATCAAAGAGGCATCCATAATCACCACAGCCGAGGATGAGCTTTTGTAGCAGTCATGCTAATGAAAATACCATGGCTCTCTCTTACACCTATAACGTGTTTTGAAATAGTTCATAACTTTAACCTATGTGCCCCTCTCCAATCCAGTTACCCCGGCCTCTGACGCCGACTTCCTCCGCCCAGGCCACCTTCAATCACCCCCCTGACCCGTCTCCATCTGAGCCAGATTCTTTGCGACCTTAATCATCCTGAAAAACCACTGTTCTGAACGAATTGCCGTTGGTGGACCTGGAGTCTAGAGGGCAGGGTGGCCTGCAGAGGATTCAGGGAGAGCTCCTTGGTGGGGACACCAGAAGCTGTGAATGACCTGCAGGAAGCTGAGGGTGTGTCCCTGAATCCAGGGACAGGTCCCAGTCAACACTCTGAACCCTTTCCCCATCCTGATTTCAGCCTTTGGGAAAGACAGACTTTTGTTTCCATTAGTCACACTCATTTCTCTCATAGTCATCTGTCCCCACCCCTAAATTATTCAAGCAGGAAAAGCATGAAAAACTAGCTAAAGCTACCCAATGAAAAAGCCTGACTTCACTCTAAAAATAATCAACAAAGTCCAAAATACTTACAAGCAAGACTGTCTCAACCACATTTTAATTAACCAGCAGTTCATGTTAGATGTATTTGATAAAAACGGTTTTAACTATTCAGTGATTTCTTGTCTAATTATTTCTTCTCTATAGTTACAATGAAAAAATGGCTTAATTGACAGGAAATCTGGTCTTCCACACACGGGAGGTGAAGGGCAGTATTTGGTTTGTTACTTTCAAAATTTAGGAAAAAGTTAATTGGTGCCTCTTTCTTTGAACTCTGTAACACACATTACTATGAACGGTACTATAAACATGTTTCATAGATGTATGCATGTATGTGAAAAGTCATAGATACAAGCACAGTTAAAAGCAGGTGGTATAAAATTTTATAGTAGAGAATATAGTACAGAGAAAGGTAACACTAACTGCCAAGAATCAAGGAGAAAAGATGACAAACATTTTGACATTTTTGAAAAGACAGGATCAAACATCAAAGAGGCATCCATAATCACCACAGCCGAGGATGAGCTTTTGTAGCAGTCATGCTAATGAAAATACCATGGCTCTCTCTTACACCTATAACGTGTTTTGAAATAGTTCATAACTTTAACCTATGTGCCCCTCTCCAATCCAGTTACCCCGGCCTCCACCTAGAGGTAACTTCTGTTCTGAATGTTTTCCCTTACCTTAAATTTTTTTTAATGTGGTAAAATACACATAAATATATATATATATATATAACTTAAACATATAGTTTAATAATGTTAAGTACATTCGTGCTGTTGTGCAACCAACCTTCAGAATTCTCTTCATCTTTCAAGACAGAGAAAGGGGTTCTTTCTGTACCCATTAAACCCTCATCACCCATCACCAAGCCCTGGCAACCACCGTTCTACTGTCTTTACAAAGTTGTTTTGAATACCTGAGCACCTGGTACAAGTGGAATCATTCAGGATTTGTCTTTTGTGACTGGCTTGTTTCACTTCACATAATATCCTCAAGATTTATCCAGGTTGTAGCATGTTACAGGATTGCCTCCTTTTACTTATCCATTGGTCCATCAATGAACACTTGAATTGGTTCCAAGTTTTCATTATCGTACATCATGCTGTTATGAACACGGGTATGTAAATATTTGAGAGCCTGCTTTCAGTTCTTTTGGATATATGCTAGACCTGAAACTGCTAGCTTTTTGACACATACCTCTGCATGAGTTAATTCGACCTTTTTGAGGAACTGCTATTTTCCAATCCATCTACACAATTTTAAATTCCCATCCACAGTGCACAAAGGTTTCAATTTCTCCATATCCTCACCAACACTTGTTATTTTCAGTTTTAATAGTAGGCATTCTATTGGGTATGAAATCATAGTTTTGATTCGCATTTTCCCAATGATTAGTGATGCTAAACATCTTTTCTATGTGCTCATTGTGTATCATCTCTAGAGAAATACCTATTCAAGTTAATTCATCCATTTTTAAATTTGGTTGTTTTTATAGCTGTTGAGTTGTAGGGTCTTTTTGTTTGTTTCTAAGTCATCATTTTTATTTTTCATCCATCTTTATTCTTTGGCATGTGTGGGTCTCCCATTGCAATGACCTCTCTCATTGCAGAGCACTGGCTCTGGGCACATGTGCTCCAGAGCACTGGCTCATAATTGGACACACCAGCCCAGCCATTCCTCAGCATGTGGGATCTTCCCGGGCCAGGGATTGAACCAGTGCCCCTTACACTGCAAGGTGGACGGGACTCTTTACCCACTGGACCACCAGGGAAAGTCTGAGTTGTAGTTCTTGCTTTTTCAATGTCTTTTGATGCAGACTTTTAAAATTTTTATGAACTCCATTTTTTTTTCTTTCCTGTGCTTTTGATGTAGCCAAGAAATCACTGCCAGATCCTGTATCATGTCACTTCCCCCGTTTCGAAGAGTTCTATCATTTTAGTTTATATGTTTAAGACTGATTTGTTTCGAGTTCATTTTTGTATATAGTGTAAGACAGGATCCACCTCATTATTTTGCATGTGGATATACAGTGTTCCCAACACCACTTGTTGAAAAGACTGTCCTTACCCTACTAGGTAGTCTTGGCACCCTTTCAGACAATAACTTCACCATACCTGTGCTCCTTTAGCTAGGCTCCCTTTTAACTATTAACTCCAGATTTCGTTCAAATTTTGCCAGTCTCTTGTTAGCGTTTCATTCAGAATCCTACCCAGGATACAACGTTAACTTTAGTTGTCATGTTCCCTTGGCCTCCTCTGGCAAGTTTACTTTTCATGACCTTGATTGCTCTGACTACTGATCAAGACTTTTGTAGACTGTTTCTCAGTTTAGTTCTGTCTAATGTCATCTCACGATTCAACTAGGTGATGGGTACTTGGAAAGAATACCACTAAGAAGGGCCCTTTTGACTGTGTCATCCCAGGAGGCCTGTGATAGCCCCATGACAGCCCTGATGATGAGAACCCTGGTCACTTGGTCAAGCTGGTGTCTGCCAGGTTTCTCCACTGTAAGGCTGCCTGGTTTTCCATCTTCATACTCTACTGACTGGAGTTGAGTCACCAAGTCCTGCCCACATTCACGTGGGGCAGGGCAAGCTCCACCTCCTGGAGTGGGGGGTCTACATGTATTATTTTGGAGTTCTTTGATAAGATTTATACTGTTTCTTATTTTGGAAATTATTTTCATCTCATATGTAGGCATCCTAGAAATGTACTTAGTGTGGCTTGTTTCTGAAAGTTTTTTTGAACTCTAGACACATCATGCTGTAGATGAACACAGGTTATTTACAATATTTTGCTCACAATGAGTGAGGCTGCTATTAATACTCTTGTACGTTGTCTCCTGATGCTCGTGTGCAAGTTTCCTCAGGAAATATACCTCAGGTGGACCTGCTGGATTATAAGCCATGTGTCATATTCAAATAGACAAGATAAGGCCAGACTGTCTTCCACAATGGTTTGTATCAATTTGCTCTCTTACCAGCAGTGTATAAGATGTCCCTCCTGTCCACTTTCTCACCAGCACTTGGTGTTCGCAGTGCTGTTTATTTTCGGCAGTCTAGTAGGTATAAAATAATACCTCATCATGATCTTAGTTTGGTTTTTCTTGACTACTAATGAGCGTCTTTTCATGTTTATTCTCCATTTGTATATTATTTTCTAAAAAAGAAACCTGTTAATACCGTTTGCCTATTTTGACTGTGTCATCTTTCTTCTTACTGATTTACAGAAATCCTGTCTACGTCCCAGATCTTTTGTAAAATATATCTATATATATTTTTAAGGTATTTATCCTATGTATATGATAGAGATATGAGATATTTGTGTCACATGTATGATATGATAGATACCACTGTAAGATATATATATGTAGATATGCACCTCCTTTGTAAGTTATATCTGTATCTTCACATTTGTGAAGATGTCTTACTACTCTATCATATAAAGAACAAACATTCTTATTTCAACTTCAGTCAACTTATACATCTTTTCTTTTATGAGAACACTTTTCATGTCTTGTTCAAAAAACTGTCCCTGTCCCCAACCTAAGAGTAATAGTGGTATTTTTTCCTTAATTGTAAAAAAATTATTGACCTTTTACATTTAACTTAGCTAGATTTAATACTTGTGATTTGTAAACATGGTTTACAGTATGAAAAGCTCACATAATGAAGAATTTACCAATGAAATCATGGGGAAATGATGCTGGGACCCTCAAATAACCTTTTAAGAGGTTAGCACTTGCTCCCTTACCCAATCTGTCCGTGAGCTACAGGATGATTCTGACTGCAAGTAACTTTCACAGACCTAAACAACATTCACGTAACTAGTTGCAGCTGAGACTTCTGCTTCTTCAAAGCACTAGCATACATGTCATTTAATGCAGTTTGGTTCTCAAAAACTGAGATTTTTAGTATGTGAACCAAATTTTAAAAATCCTTTATATTCATTAAATTTGGCAAACAGGAATATCTCCAGACAATAATAAGATAAACTTACTTCCACTGGGCACTGGGGAAAAAATGGCGATATTCTAAAGCAGGAGCTTCTTTATGTTCCTAGCAGCCTCATGGTTGACCAAGATGGGCAGAAGTTACCAATGAGTAATCCAAGGCACAATCTGTCCCTAAGACAAGAGAACCACTTTTCATCTCTAATAAAACAAGGCAAATGGTTCTCTAACACTTTCCTACTTTATTAAGGTTAAGCAACATTTAAAATATATCTGATATTGCGACTATTTGGGTTTTAACCGTATATTATTTTCTAAAAAGAAACCTGTTAATACCGTTTGCCTATTTTGACTGTGTCATCTTTCTTCTTACTGATTTACAGAAATCCTGTCTACGTCCCAGATCTTTTGTAAAATATATCTATATATATTTTAAGGTATTTATCCTATGTATATGATAGAGATATGAGATATTTGTGTCACATGTATGATATGATAGATACCACTGTAAGATATATATATGTAGATATGCACCTCCTTTGTAAGTTATATCTGTATCTTCACATTTGTGAAGATGTCTTACTACTCTATCATATAAAGAACAAACATTCTTATTTCAACTTCAGTCAACTTATACATCTTTTCTTTTATGAGAACACTTTTCATGTCTTGTTCAAAAAACTGTCCCTGTCCCCAACCTAAGAGTAATAGTGGTATTTTTTCCTTAATTGTAAAAAAATTATTGACCTTTTACATTTAACTTAGCTAGATTTAATACTTGTGATTTGTAAACATGGTTTACAGTATGAAAAGCTCACATAATGAAGAATTTACCAATGAAATCATGGGGAAATGATGCTGGGACCCTCAAATAACCTTTTAAGAGGTTAGCACTTGCTCCCTTACCCAATCTGTCCGTGAGCTACAGGATGATTCTGACTGCAAGTAACTTTCACAGACCTAAACAACATTCACGTAACTAGTTGCAGCTGAGACTTCTGCTTCTTCAAAGCACTAGCATACATGTCATTTAATGCAGTTTGGTTCTCAAAAACTGAGATTTTTAGTATGTGAACCAAATTTTAAAAATCCTTTATATTCATTAAATTTGGCAAACAGGAATATCTCCAGACAATAATAAGATAAACTTACTTCCACTGGGCACTGGGGAAAAAATGGCGATATTCTAAAGCAGGAGCTTCTTTATGTTCCTAGCAGCCTCATGGTTGACCAAGATGGGCAGAAGTTACCAATGAGTAATCCAAGGCACAATCTGTCCCTAAGACAAGAGAACCACTTTTCATCTCTAATAAAACAAGGCAAATGGTTCTCTAACACTTTCCTACTTTATTAAGGTTAAGCAACATGGGTGTCCCTGGTGGCTCAGACAATAAAGTATCTGCCTACAATGTAGGAGTCCTGGGTTAAATCCCTGCATCAGGAAGATCCCCTGGAGCAAGGAATGGCTACCCATTCCAGTATTCTTGCTTGGAGAATTCCACAGACCAAGGAGCCTGGCAGGCTACAGTCCATGGGGTCGCAAAGAGTTGGACACGACTGAGCAACTAACACTTTCAACATGGTATTTATATATCTAAACATTTACTGTAAATTTTCAGTGATGCTTAGATACTGAATTAGTTTTCCATAATTAAGTTAATTTAGGCACATTGGTTTGTATTTTATAGAAAACATTTATCTTTAGGTCACAAATAGGAATGAATTATAATTTGCAAATGTTACAAAGATGTTCCCAGATTTCATCTAACCTCTTTCCAAAATTGCAGCCACTCATTCAGTCCTTCATGAAAACAGAGACTAAACACAATTGCTTGAAGTTATCACTGTGAGAGACTCTGGGAACTAAGAAACCCCTGAAAGAGCAGTAAGCTGTGATGACTGAAGCTCAGAACACTGGAAAGGTTTAACTGCAAAGTACTGAACAGAGTGCCACAAATTCTGTTTTCCTAAGAGGAGCCAGGAACTAGAGATGTCACTGCATAGTGCATTGAAATGGCATTGCCCAGGGTGAGTGCTGCACAGGCTCCAGGTCACCTCTTCTCGATCTATTATTTTGGATAAGCTTCCACTATCATAGCATGGCCCTGTAAAAGGAAAAAGAAGTCCAATTAGAGCAATGAAAGGCAATGAATACAGCCAGTATAGAGGTAGCAGTGGACAATGGGAAAAGTACACGCTTTGGAATGTAATCCTGATGTTACCATTCAAACACTGTGTGATCTTGAGCAAGTTATTAGCCATTCTGAACTTCCTCTATAAAATGTGGTTCATGGTGCTCACTTAAGGGTTTTGTGAGCATTAAATCAGATAGCATATAATGGATGTGTACACACACGTATACATGTATACATGTGTGTATCAGAGGCTACCTAGTAGAGTTTGATTCCTAAATGCCCCAGGAGTTGTTACCATTAAAATAGCACAGGTTAAGCAACATGGGTGTCCCTGGTGGCTCAGACAATAAAGTATCTGCCTACAATGTAGGAGTCCTGGGTTATTCAGGAAGATCCCTGGAGCAAGGAATGGCTACCCATTCCAGTATTCTTGCTTGGAGAATTCCACAGACCAAGGAGCCTGGCAGGCTACAGTCCATGGGGTCGCAAAGAGTTGGACACGACTGAGCAACTAACACTTTCAACATGGTATTTATATATCTAAACATTTACTGTAAATTTTCAGTGATGCTTAGATACTGAATTAGTTTTCCATAATTAAGTTAATTTAGGCACATTGGTTTGTATTTTATAGAAAACATTTATCTTTAGGTCACAAATAGGAATGAATTATAATTTGCAAATGTTACAAAGATGTTCCCAGATTTCATCTAACCTCTTTCCAAAATTGCAGCCACTCATTCAGTCCTTCATGAAAACAGAGACTAAACACAATTGCTTGAAGTTATCACTGTGAGAGACTCTGGGAACTAAGAAACCCCTGAAAGAGCAGTAAGCTGTGATGACTGAAGCTCAGAACACTGGAAAGGTTTAACTGCAAAGTACTGAACAGAGTGCCACAAATTCTGTTTTCCTAAGAGGAGCCAGGAACTAGAGATGTCACTGCATAGTGCATTGAAATGGCATTGCCCAGGGTGAGTGCTGCACAGGCTCCAGGTCACCTCTTCTCGATCTATTATTTTGGATAAGCTTCCACTATCATAGCATGGCCCTGTAAAAGGAAAAAGAAGTCCAATTAGAGCAATGAAAGGCAATGAATACAGCCAGTATAGAGGTAGCAGTGGACAATGGGAAAAGTACACGCTTTGGAATGTAATCCTGATGTTACCATTCAAACACTGTGTGATCTTGAGCAAGTTATTAGCCATTCTGAACTTCCTCTATAAAATGTGGTTCATGGTGCTCACTTCGAAGGTTTTTGTGAGCATTAAATCATGTAGCATATAATGGATGTGTACACACACACGTATACATGTATACATGTGTGTATCAGAGGCTACCTAGTAGAGTTTGATTCCTAACAGATGCCCCAGGAGTTGTTACCATTAAAATAAGCCACAGCAGGTTTTTAGCTGTATAAGAACTGAGCACTAGCCTAGTGCTACAGACTAATAATAGGCCTGGTCTAAACGCCGTATAGAAATTTACCATGTCATGAGTCTAGATTCAGTCTGATAATCATAGTCATTCTATCTTCTGGACTGCTATCAAACTAGTTAAAAGCTTAACTAGTCTCCCTGCTTCTAGATTCAACTCAATTCCCATAAATAGGTATTAAGCAACTACAATTTGTAAGACATCGAGTTGAACACTGTGGGTAAAAAGTTTTGCTACATGGTCTCTACCCTCAGAGGATGAGATGGTTGGATGGCATCACTGAGGCAATGGACATGAGTCTGAGCAAACTCCAGGAGCTGATGAAGGAGAGGGAAGCCTGGTGTACTGCAGTCCATAAGGTCACAAAGAGTTAGACACAACTGAGTGACTGAGCAACAACTCCATCCTCAATCTAGTACACACTGTAGCTCAAAACAGTTAAATACCTTGATATAGGCACAGACAAAAAATAGGAATGGGAAGGTTTGAGTGATTTGGGGATGTCCTGTAAGGGCACACAATAAGTTAGGGTTAAAAAAAAAAAAAAAAAAAACGATTACAGCCAGCCTTCCTTTTGGATTGTATTCCCACAGTGAAATGCTACAGCAGGTAGTAAGTTTTGTTGGTAACCAAGTAAAACAAAGATCTGCAGAAAAACACAATTTTCCCCAGCCAAATAGCAGTAAGTTACCCAGAGGCAAATTAATTCTCCATCGTATAGTTCAGTTTTCAAGAAAGACAGTTTTCCTCTTAGAGAGATTTTATAGAAGTCCAATTAGAGCAATGAAAGGCAATGAATACAGCCAGTATAGAGGTAGCAGTGGACAATGGGAAAAGTACACGCTTTGGAATGTAATCCTGATGTTACCATTCAAACACTGTGTGATCTTGAGCAAGTTATTAGCCATTCTGAACTTCCTCTATAAAATGTGGTTCATGGTGCTCACTTCGAAGGGTTTTTGTGAGCATTAAATCAGATAGCATATAATGGATGTGTACACACACACGTATACATGTATACATGTGTGTATCAGAGGCTACCTAGTAGAGTTTGATTCCTAACAGATGCCCCAGGAGTTGTTACCATTAAAATAAGCCACAGCAGGTTTTTAGCTGTATAAGAACTGAGCACTAGCCTAGTGCTACAGACTAATAATAGGCCTGGTCTAAACGCCGTATAGAAATTTACCATGTCATGAGTCTAGATTCAGTCTGATAATCATAGTCATTCTATCTTCTGGACTGCTATCAAACTAGTTAAAAGCTTAACTAGTCTCCCTGCTTCTAGATTCAACTCAATTCCCATAAATAGGTATTAAGCAACTACAATTTGTAAGACATCGAGTTGAACACTGTGGGTAAAAAGTTTTGCTACATGGTCTCTACCCTCAGAGGATGAGATGGTTGGATGGCATCACTGAGGCAATGGACATGAGTCTGAGCAAACTCCAGGAGCTGATGAAGGAGAGGGAAGCCTGGTGTACTGCAGTCCATAAGGTCACAAAGAGTTAGACACAACTGAGTGACTGAGCAACAACTCCATCCTCAATCTAGTACACACTGTAGCTCAAAACAGTTAAATACCTTGATATAGGCACAGACAAAAAAATAGGAATGGGAAGGTTTGAGTGATTTGGGGATGTCCTGTAAGGGCACACAATAAGTTAGGGTTAAAAAAAAAAAAAAAAAAAACGATTACAGCCAGCCTTCCTTTTGGATTGTATTCCCACAGTGAAATGCTACAGCAGGTAGTAAGTTTTGTTGGTAACCAAGTAAAACAAAGATCTGCAGAAAAACACAATTTTCCCCAGCCAAATAGCAGTAAGTTACCCAGAGGCAAATTAATTCTCCATCGTATAGTTCAGTTTTCAAGAAAGACAGTTTTCCTCTTAGAGAGATTTTATAGATAAGGTCTCAAGGTGACTAGATAAATGAATAAAATGTTATTATTAAATAAGAAATATACCAAAAAAATAAGAAATACATCAAGTGCGAATAATGCTAGTATCTATGTGAGGGGATTATAAGATATTTTGGTTTTATTTTATAGATTTTGTGTTTTCCTTAATTTCCATAATGAGCACATATAACTTTTATAAATAAAACATGTAAACATTATTCTAGAGGCAAAAAATAATTTGGATTTAAATAGCTTCTTTCTATCAAAGTATTATCAGAATTAAAGCTGTCCTACCTCCCTGAAAAAATGGGTTGCTTCTCTCCAGTTTTCTATCATCAAAAAAATCACAGGAAGACTATTTCAAATTAACTTAAATCAAACATTCTTCGGTGAGATTTTTTGTTTCCAAGAAAATGACTTTCTATGAAGCTTCTGTGACTTACCTGCCCTCCGGCTGCACAGGCGGCAACTAGACCATACTGGCCTCCTTCCTTCCGTAGCCTATTGGCAGCTGCCATGACCAACCGACAGCCCGTGGCTCCAAAGGGGTGCCCAAGGGACAGTGACCCACCCCAAGTATTAAACTTCTCCAAAGGAGGCACTCCAACCTGGTTCCCACAAAAATAAACACAAAGATCAGTTTACCTAAGAATCAGGCCAGGCTTTTAGTAATAGGAAGTGACAGAAAAAGAGGGAAGTAACTCACTTAAAGACACATCTTAAGTTATCTTACAGAAAAGACAGAAATTCTAAATCAATTTTAAAAGCCAGGGGCCCAATGATTTTTCATCTGACATCAGAGTGGATCAACAAAAGACAACCTGAATTTTTGCTTTTATTTATTCTAAAGTATTTTTTCAACTAAGAAATAAATACATGAAATAACATTCAAAATTCTTCTTCATAAGCAGCGGCAGCTTTTCTACTCATTTTTTTTTTCTTTTCCTCTTCATATTTTTACAACCAGGTATTAAAGCTCCAAACATTAAAGTGTTTTGGAAATTCAAAGTTGTTTTTTTTTTGGCCACACTGTACGGCATGCAGGATCTTAACTCCCCCACCAGGGATAGGACCCATGCCCCGAGCAGTGGAGGTATGGAATCTTAAACCACTGGACTGCGTGGGAAATCCTTCAAGCATGGGTGTTTTTTTTTTGAGAGGAAAGTAAAGTTTATTAGAGTGGGGGGAAGGAGAGTTGCTGCCAATACAGCGGGCCGGATTAAGGGAGAAAGTGGGAGATGCTGTGAAAACAGCAGGCCTCACAGTGGCCTGGCTCAAGGGAGAGCCGACATTGTTAAGGTGGAAGACGCTGCTAGAACAGCGGGCTGGTTCAAGGCAGAACCGACGCTATCAGAACAGTGGGTCGGCTCAAAGAGAACCGACCCAAGCATGTTTTTAACCAAAAACTTACCTTGGCTTTTCTCCCCATGTAGTTTTGTGCAAACCAATCAGAATCCATGGCTTTCAAATTTGCTAGAATCTGACCCTAGAAAGCAAAATAACTCAATAGAGACCTTGCAGTAAAGTCCCTCCAGGCTTTCTTTCACACAGAAGTTGTCTAAGTTTAAAGCTAAGTAAATCTTTCTATCAGTTTTCAGTGAATATTTCCTAAAGAAACAAGCTGATACTTCTGCACGGCCTCAAAGAGATAGCTTCAAAAGGTGTTTTTCAACACAGTGGATGTAGCCCTGGATTCCTTCCCAGCAGTGTAAGTCAGTACTTCAAACATAAAGCTCCACTCTTTTACTCACATTAAATGATTATAGTCATTAGGTATGTGTCTTTAAAGTGACTTACTGAGAAAGCTTCATGAAATTCAAAAGCATCAATATCATTCATTGTTAATCCTGCCTTTTCCAGAACTTTTGGAGTAGCGTATGTTGGTCTGAAAAGAAAAAAAAAAGTGATATGACATTCAAAGTTTCATTTTTAACTAATAACTTTTTCATATTCCCCAAACTGAGGGTTTTTTTTTTAATATTTATTTATTTTTATTTTTCAGCTGCACTGGGTCTTTGTTGCTGTGTGTGGGTTTTCTCTAGTTTCGGAAAGCTGCTGTTTGTTGCAGCGTGCACGTTTCTAGCTGTGGTGGCTTCCCCTGCTGTAGAACATGGGCTCCAGGCATGTGGGATGCAGCAGCCGTCGTGCATGGGCTTAGCTGCCCTGCGGCATGTGGGGTCTTCCCAGACCAGGAATTGAAACCGTGTCCCCTGCGCTGGAAGGCGGATTCGGGAAGTCCCAAACTGAGCTTTTACATAGTTATTAGGGGGTCCTCTACTCATTCACTGATTCTTCTGTATAAATATTGAGTTGGTGATGCAATAGTAAACTGAACAGACATGGCCTCTGCAGTGATAGTCTAGACTCAGAGAAACAGACAATAAGTAAACAATAAAAGAGAAGAACAAATTAATAATGTGAAGCACTAGAAGAACACAGAGTCAAACAGCAGAGCACAGGAAGGGGCATGGCTAGTTGAGGACACAATGGAGGCTGGTGAACGTAGAGCCTTGTGAGAAGGGGAGAGGAGTCTAAACATGAGGAGGCTTGTATAAAAAGTTATTCTGATTGTGTTGCAGAGTGCATAGCAATATGAAAAAAATGCTTATGACTTCTTACTGTAAAAATAGAATACAGAGTTGTATATGTATGATAGTTGTAAGTAGAGTATAGGAAAAAACAGAAAATGATCCAAAATTATAAACTGATAAAGCAACATAAAGGATTATTATCATTTAAAAAACCCAATTCACAAACCAATTATGAACTCAAGGCTTCATGTACTTTAAAATCTATGTAATAAGCATGGGTAACCAAATATTTCTTATGATAATCCAAGGATATACATTGCTACCTACCCGAGTAAAAGCTGATCTTTTGGATCCTGAGACACATACATGAAATCCCTAGGTAAAAAACAGAGGGGTGAGCTCTCATACTAAAATAAAGAAACCAGAGGCAATTTATTTGAACACTTACTTTACCTCAAATATGCCTTCGGTTTATAGCCCATGGCCAGAGCTTTTTCCTCTGCCATGATCAGCACTGCGGACGCACCATCGGTCTGAAATGTTAATCGGATCAAAACTGTTAAATTGCACAGCCTGTCCGATGGTATTTCCCCAGCCATCTTCTGTGCCCTGTTCCTGATGTACCAACCCATCCTACTTATACAGTGGTTCTACATAACAAAATCTTTTCATTTTATCCATTATTAAAGTCATAATTCAGACACACACAACGACCCATTTTTTGGCAGATGAGGGTAGAAACACCTATTCAAAGAAGCACCATAATTATCAAAATGAATGATGGGAACAGGTGACTCTAAAAATATGTACTCATAATAAACTAGACATTTTTTGCTTTGGGCACAAAATATAAGGAATTTTGTGAATTAAAACCATCTCCGGGTTTCCCTGGTGGTCCAGTGGGTAAGGACACCGCCTTGAAGTATGTTTTTTTTAGTGGATAAGTCTGAACAGACATGGCCTCTGCAGTGATAGTCTAGACTCAGAGAAACAGACAATAAGTAAACAATAAAAGAGAAGAACAAATTAATAATGTGAAGCACTAGAAGAACACAGAGTCAAACAGCAGAGCACAGGAAGGGGCATGGCTAGTTGAGGACACAATGGAGGCTGGTGAACGTAGAGCCTTGTGAGAAGGGGAGAGGAGTCTAAACATGAGGAGGCTTGTATAAAAAGTTATTCTGATTGTGTTGCAGAGTGCATAGCAATATGAAAAAAATGCTTATGACTTCTTACTGTAAAAATAGAATACAGAGTTGTATATGTATGATAGTTGTAAGTAGAGTATAGGAAAAAACAGAAAATGATCCAAAATTATAAACTGATAAAGCAACATAAAGGATTATTATCATTTAAAAAACCCAATTCACAAACCAATTATGAACTCAAGGCTTCATGTACTTTAAAATCTATGTAATAAGCATGGGTAACCAAATATTTCTTATGATAATCCAAGGATATACATTGCTACCTACCCGAGTAAAAGCTGATCTTTTGGATCCTGAGACACATACATGAAATCCCTAGGTAAAAAACAGAGGGGTGAGCTCTCATACTAAAATAAAGAAACCAGAGGCAATTTATTTGAACACTTACTTTACCTCAAATATGCCTTCGGTTTATAGCCCATGGCCAGAGCTTTTCCTCTGCCATGATCAGCACTCGACGCACCATCGGTCTGAAATGTTAATCGGATCAAAACTGTTAAATTGCACAGCCTGTCCGATGGTATTTCCCCAGCCATCTTCTGTGCCCTGTTCCTGATGTACCAACCCATCCTACTTATACAGTGGTTCTACATAACAAAATCTTTTCATTTTATCCATTATTAAAGTCATAATTCAGACACACACAACGACCCATTTTTTGGCAGATGAGGGTAGAAACACCTATTCAAAGAAGCACCATAATTATCAAAATGAATGATGGGAACAGGTGACTCTAAAAATATGTACTCATAATAAACTAGACATTTTTTGCTTTGGGCACAAAATATAAGGAATTTTGTGAATTAAAACCATCTCCGGGTTTCCCTGGTGGTCCAGTGGGTAAGGACACCGCCTTGAAGTACAAGGGGCGCCGGTTCGATCCCTGGCCTGGGAAGATCCCACGTGCCGCGGAGCGGCTGGACCGATGTGTCCAACTCCCAAGCTGGAGCTCTGGAGCGCATGTGCCCAGAGCCGGTGCTCTGCGACGAGAAAGGCTGCTGCGATAGGAGGCCCACGCAGGCCAAAGAACAAAGATGGAAATAAATGAAAAACCAATAGAAGTGGCCAAAAAAAACCCATCTCCCCCCAAATCTCTTATTTACTGATTTACTTTTAAATTTTCTGGACTGTTTCTCAGCTTTTTCCTGCCTGTGGCTTGCAAGTGATTTTCTTCTACTCAAAGACTCTATAACAAGTAAAACGAGAAGAAGAAATAGGTAGACAGCTAAGAACTTAAGAACCAGAACCGTGATCTTCCCTCTCTGGACATACCCCATATGTTTTTTTCCAACTGACAGTAAGAAGTTGGGGGACAAAGAAGTACTACTCACAAAAGCCCTTGACGATTGCTTCAAAAGAAAGAGAAGAAGAAGAAAAAAAAAATCCAAAGGAAAAGAAACTACTCTCTAGAATTTGCAAAATCAAAACAATTTCTACCACAATTTCAGACCACATTTTTATAACTCAGTAACTCTGCAGAGGCTACGTAGCCAGTACCAATACAGTGGCCATAAAGTCTGAAAACACAGGTGACTACACACAACAACAGCACATGAGGGCTTCCCTGGTGGTCCAGTGAGTAAGGACACTACCTTGCAGTGCAAGGGGTGCCGGTTCGATCCCTGGCCTGGGAAGATTCCACGTGCCGGGGAGCGGCTGGACTGATGTGTCCAATTACTGAGCCGGAGCTCTGGAGCACAAGCGCCCAGAGCCGGTGCTCTGTGACAACAGAGGCCGCTGTGATGGGAAGCCCACACGGGCCAAAGAACAAAGATGGATGAAAATAGACAAATGAAAGACCAATGGAAGTGGCCCGCCTGCCCTCCTCCCTCCCCAAGACCCCCCCAAATAAATAAATAAAACTTAAAAAAAAAAAAATAACAGCACATGAATATATTCAGTGTGCAGCTGTGCAAAACTGCAATGAAGGTGAAACATTAATAGCATCTCTGAAAATCCATGTACTTGTGATGCATTACCTCAAATGACCTGTTTCTGATTTCTGATGAATAAACCCTGAATCTTTTGCACACCTCACAAGTAATACGGGGGGTTCAGATCTGCCAAGAGTGTAACCCATGCCATATGACCTTATCATCTAATGTGGTTTAGGAAATGACCACCTAACCAGTCCATCATTGCTCAGGCTTTACAAGTGGGTACACATTCTGTTGAAATCACTTCAGGCGCCCTTTCCCAAGCTCAAGAGCCAGCATTAAATCTTTGTTACCAAGTTCAATTATGTCAAATATTTGCCTGTTTCTTTCTAGACCATACCTCTGGGTAGGAGAATTATACTGTAAACAAAACACTAAGCAGATGAACTATATCCAGAAGACTATGCCCCAGGTAGTAGGAGAAGGGAAACCACATCTCTCAGGCAGAACCAGAATCAACAGGGCCATTTAATGGAGAAGAAAAATAACCCAAGCAAGCACATGAAGCTACATGCATATAAGTAAAATAACAACCACTGAAAACAAGGGTAGATTTACTCCCTGCTGCTTACAGGAAAGAAATTGGGGGTCAGCATAGTTTTCTAATGATCAGAGCTAGGACAGTTATCTTGCCACTCTCTCTGACTGCGTTCCAAGTATTATGCTGTTGTTCAGTCACTCAGTCATGTCTGACTCTGAGACCCCATGGACTGCAGCACACCAGGCTCGTCTGCTCTCCAAACCTCAGACTGCTCCCTGAATTCATATCCTATGTTTCAACCAAACTTCTCTCCAAAGAGGCCCTTTGCTCTCCCAGCTCCCACAGGTGCATTTGCTAGTCCCTTTGCCTAGAAGGCCTTTTATGCACTTCTTGAATTGGCCTACACTCTTCGTTCAAGCTTCACTGATCAAGTGTTCACTATAAAGCCTCTCTTCTCACCCATCTGTGTATCTTCTCCAAAGTCTACGCTCACAGCCTATGACTATCACAGCACTTGCTCACTACGTTACCATTAACTGTTCTTTTTATCTCTAGTGCCCAGCATAGACCGGCAAAACTTCTTAACCGCTGAAGCATCTGAAGAGAGGAGGTTTTTTTTTTTGAGACCAGTTTTTTTGTGTTAGAATGGTGAGTGGATGAGGTGACTTCTACGGCTTTAAAAACTATGATTCTATTTTAATATTATCTTGGTAATGAGAAAGTATATTCTATTTATGTATTTATTTATTTACATTTTGGCTGTCTTTGTTGCCGTGCAAGGGCTTTCCCTAGTTGAAAAGAGTGGAAGAGGGCTTCCCTGGTGGTCCAGTGGGTAGAGTCCGCCTTGCAGTGCAAGGGGCACTGGTTCGATCCCTGGCCTAGGAAGATCCCACATACTGCAGAGCCGCTGGACGGGTGTGTCCATTTACGAGCCAGCGCTCTGGAGCACATGTGCCCAGAGTTGGTACTTTGCAACGAGAGAGGCCACTGCAATGGGAGGCCCACATAAGCAGAAGAATAAAGATGGATGAAAAATAAATAAATAAAAAATCAATGAAAAGAGGCCAAAATTTAAAAAAAGAAAGAAAAGAGTGGAAGATACTCTCTGGTTGAGGTGTGTGGGCTTCTCACTGTGGTGGCTTCTCTCGTTGGGAGTGCAGGCTCACTAGTTGTGGTGCACGGGCTTAGTTGCTCCTCAGCCTGTGGACTCTCCCCAGACCGGGATTAGGAGCCTTGGTGGTTCAGTGTAGAATTTTCCCGAACCTGGGTCCCTACACATGGCCTAGACCAGGGACTCCTGCTGCTTACAGGAAAGAAATTGGGGGTCAGCATAGTTTTCTAATGATCAGAGCTAGGACAGTTATCTTGCCACTCTCTCTGACTGCGTTCCAAGTATTATGCTGTTGTTCAGTCACTCAGTCATGTCTGACTCTGAGACCCCATGGACTGCAGCACACCAGGCTCGTCTGCTCTCCAAACCTCAGACTGCTCCCTGAATTCATATCCTATGTTTCAACCAAACTTCTCTCCAAAGAGGCCCTTTGCTCTCCCAGCTCCCACAGGTGCATTTGCTAGTCCCTTTGCCTAGAAGGCCTTTTATGCACTTCTTGAATTGGCCTACACTCTTCGTTCAAGCTTCACTGATCAAGTGTTCACTATAAAGCCTCTCTTCTCACCCATCTGTGTATCTTCTCCAAAGTCTACGCTCACAGCCTATGACTATCACAGCACTTGCTCACTACGTTACCATTAACTGTTCTTTTTATCTCTAGTGCCCAGCATAGACCGGCAAAACTTCTTAACCGCTGAAGCATCTGAAGAGAGGAGGTTTTTTTTTTTGAGACCAGTTTTTTTGTGTTAGAATGGTGAGTGGATGAGGTGACTTCTACGGCTTTAAAAACTATGATTCTATTTTAATATTATCTTGGTAATGAGAAAGTATATTCTATTTATGTATTTATTTATTTACATTTTGGCTGTCTTTGTTGCCGTGCAAGGGCTTTCCCTAGTTGAAAAGAGTGGAAGAGGGCTTCCCTGGTGGTCCAGTGGGTAGAGTCCGCCTTGCAGTGCAAGGGGCACTGGTTCGATCCCTGGCCTAGGAAGATCCCACATACTGCAGAGCCGCTGGACGGGTGTGTCCATTTACGAGCCAGCGCTCTGGAGCACATGTGCCCAGAGTTGGTACTTTGCAACGAGAGAGGCCACTGCAATGGGAGGCCCACATAAGCAGAAGAATAAAGATGGATGAAAAATAAATAAATAAAAAATCAATGAAAAGAGGCCAAAATTTAAAAAAAAAAGAAAGAAAAGAGTGGAAGATACTCTCTGGTTGAGGTGTGTGGGCTTCTCACTGTGGTGGCTTCTCTCGTTGGGGAGTGCAGGCTCACTAGTTGTGGTGCACGGGCTTAGTTGCTCCTCAGCCTGTGGACTCTCCCCAGACCGGGGATTAGGAGCCTTGGTGGTTCAGTGTAGAATTCTCGCCTGCCTAGACCAGGGACTGAACCTGGGTCCCTACACAGGCAGGTGGATTCTTACTCACTGAACTACCAGGGTGAAGTCTGAGTAAGTATATGTTTGAGTCTCTATTCATAATACACACAATTACAGCTATTTTAGGCTTTTTTATTGAGAGTACACAAATACGAAAGGTCACTAGTGAACACGTAGAGCACACATAGTTACCAGGAAAGAAGAGTTTGCAGCCGTCACTGTGCCATAGGGCTTGATGAAGGCAGGTTTGAGCTTAGCCATCTGATCCAGAGAGGAAGGACGAATGCCATTATCTTGTGTGACTGTATCTCTTCCTATGAGCAGATGAAGTTTTTAACTCTAAAGCCCAATGAGCATTATGTATCTTTTCCAGAGAAATGTGGCTTTACAAATTATAAAAATTAATAAAATGTAAACCATACCTATTTAATAAAAAGAAAGTCCTTTATAGCTATCAAGACATTACCAAACATGAAAGCAACTCTTAAGACCTCCTGGAAATAATCTAAATGATTTAACATTAAAAACGCCTCTTTGGGGGCTTCCCTGGTGGTCCAGTGGGTAGAGTACACCTTGCAGTGCAAGGGACACCGATTCGATCCCTGGCCTGGGAAGATCTCACATGCCATGGAGCAGCTGGACCAGTGTGTCCAATTACGAGCCAGCACTCTGGAGCACATGCGCCCAGAGCTGGTGCTCTGCAATGAGAGGCCACTGTAATGGGAGGCCCACACAGGCCAATAAACAGATGGATGAAAATAAATAAATAAAGAACCAATAAAAGAGGCCAGAATTTAAGAAAAAGAAAAAAAAAACACCTATTTTAAGATATTTATTCACATTTGGCTCTTCTTTAGAGATGTAAGAATTTTAAAAACAGGCATGCACATAAGAACGAAAATATATCTGCAGAATCTAAAGGAGACTTATACATAAAATCTCTCATTTTAAAATGTTTGCCTACTGTTACAACAAAAATCGAAACCTGAATCAGTGCTTAAGAATAAAGGCTGACTATTTTAGAAAAAGAACCAATATATTTACGGAAAGTCTCTTGGGGTTTTTGGCATTTTAGAAGAAATTCAGAACTCCCTAACAAATATCAAGAAGCAACAAATATTTAACAAATATTTACGAAGCTGAGTGAACTGTTTTACCTGGCACTTTGAAGGGCACAATATCAGAAAGGAGTCCTTCGTCCTGTGCCTTTTTGGCCAGGCTGTGAGAGCGCAGTGCGTACTCATCCTGTTCTGCCCGAGAAATAGCAAAGGCAGCCGCCAGTCGGTCTGCAGAGTGGCCCATGGTCTCACTGGTGGAGAACTCGCTCACTGCAGGAAGCTGGGAAGGGAGATATTCGGGCCCGGGTACACTGTTACCAGGTGCTATACCACACATGAAGGCAGGTTTGAGCTTAGCCATCTGATCCAGAGAGGAAGGACGAATGCCATTATCTTGTGTGACTGTATCTCTTCCTATGAGCAGATGAAGTTTTTAACTCTAAAGCCCAATGAGCATTATGTATCTTTTCCAGAGAAATGTGGCTTTACAAATTATAAAAATTAATAAAATGTAAACCATACCTATTTAATAAAAAGAAAGTCCTTTATAGCTATCAAGACATTACCAAACATGAAAGCAACTCTTAAGACCTCCTGGAAATAATCTAAATGATTTAACATTAAAAACGCCTCTTTGGGGGCTTCCCTGGTGGTCCAGTGGGTAGAGTACACCTTGCAGTGCAAGGGACACCGATTCGATCCCTGGCCTGGGAAGATCTCACATGCCATGGAGCAGCTGGACCAGTGTGTCCAATTACGAGCCAGCACTCTGGAGCACATGCGCCCAGAGCTGGTGCTCTGCAATGAGAGGCCACTGTAATGGGAGGCCCACACAGGCCAATAAACAGATGGATGAAAATAAATAAATAAAGAACCAATAAAAGAGGCCAGAATTTAAGAAAAAGAAAAAAAAAACACCTATTTTAAGATATTTATTCACATTTGGCTCTTCTTTAGAGATGTAAGAATTTTAAAAACAGGCATGCACATAAGAACGAAAATATATCTGCAGAATCTAAAGGAGACTTATACATAAAATCTCTCATTTTAAAATGTTTGCCTACTGTTACAACAAAAATCGAAACCTGAATCAGTGCTTAAGAATAAAGGCTGACTATTTTAGAAAAAGAACCAATATATTTACCGGAAAGTCTCTTGGGGTTTTTGGCATTTTAGAAGAAATTCAGAACTCCCTAACAAATATCAAGAAGCAACAAATATTTAACAAATATTTACGAAGCTGAGTGAACTGTTTTACCTGGCACTTTGAAGGGCACAATATCAGAAAGGAGTCCTTCGTCCTGTGCCTTTTTGGCCAGGCTGTGAGAGCGCAGTGCGTACTCATCCTGTTCTGCCCGAGAAATAGCAAAGGCAGCCGCCAGTCGGTCTGCAGAGTGGCCCATGGTCTCACTGGTGGAGAACTCGCTCACTGCAGGAAGCTGGGAAGGGAGATATTCGGGCCCGGGTACACTGTTACCAGGTGCTATACCACACAAGAAAGCTGAAGTCTACAGTTAATTAAGATCAGGACAGGGGAAGTTCTCTGTGATTGGGGCAACGCTCAAGTGGGCTTACAAATTCAAATCTTCTAACCACTATTTTTTCCCATTTTGACCAAATAATTAACCTTTCCTTGTAAGTTACAGAACCTGAAGCTGTTAGAACATAACTGATCTTCATGCTGCCCTATTAACACTGAATTTCTACAGTGGGATGCTTTGGCAACACAAGTCTTTATGTTATTAGCCTTCACAAGTCTTACCTCAGGCGACAGGAAATTCAATCTGAACTTAGAGATTATAGATAGTCGCTGACCCAGAGTCTTGGCCTTATTGAGATCCAGCATCATTTTCCTCATTTTCCTTGAATGGCGAATAGGGACGTCGGACATTAACTCCACACCACCGGCCACAACCACGTCACACTGGCCGGAAGCAATCAGGCCAACAGCTACAGGGCACAGGTCATATGTACATGAGCATCTTTCACATAAATTAACAGTCTTCTTTCTAAATTCAGGCATCCTGATTTAAAAATTGGACACTGTACAACATGTATAATTAAAGTTTTGATCTTTTCAAAGGGATTAGAATAATGTTTTTAATGACTAAAAATATATTCAATGCACTAGAAAAAAAACAAGTTTCATTTAGGCTGTAGCGACATCAACTCCTGGAAGTATCCACTGGGCACACTCTCAAACAAATCATATTCTAGAACAGAACTTCTAGCATATTTCATGTGCTCCCAGGTTTAGTTTCTCTAACATTTTTTTCCCTATAAAGAGAATTTCAATTTCTACTACAAGTTACAGAAGTTCTGGCTTTTAGACGTAAGGCAGCCCCAGCCCTCCCAAGTACTGTGTTGATCTAAACGGAAGTAGTTCCAGCAGTTCCCTGCTGCGCGGAGTGGAGAATGCCCCACTCCTGCCTCCAGGTCCACTCCCTGCTGCCTCTGAGGTGGGCTGGTCACCTGGCCTTCATGTCACTGAGAGAGCACATGACTGTTGTATCTTTCAGGTTTCCTGTCTTCTCACAATAAGGGTGGGTGTTACCAAATGTCCCACAGATTTCCTAGGTTTGTTACAATTTATAACTAATCATGGAAATGCCACAATATATACGGGAAAAAGTAAGGCAGAGAGTTGTGTCATCTAACACAGGGCAGTGACCTATCACTATGACGGGGGTGAAGGAAGGAGGGCCGTCATCTCTGTGGGGGAGTGTCACACTAGAATCAGCTACTCTTAAAACCTAGCAGGTGATAAACTCCTCCTGCCTCAAATCCACAAGCAACCCCTGCAGTTAATCACCCCCACGACAGCCAGCCACACTGCCTGTGGAGAAACTCCATGGATGGTTGTGGTCCTCAGGTGCAGACGGCAACAAAAGGGTGGAGAACTACTGTCAAAAATCACAAAGTGTAAATGCTGCCTTATTTTCTGAAACACACAAATTCAGCGACCATTTATTTCTGTTAAGAATAATTTTTAATGATCACAGAAAAGACAAAGCAGAACCCACATTTACCTTCTGGTGTCAAAAATAGCATACCTGTGGTCATGGCTTGGTTGGAAGAGATGCAAGCCATGGTGACAGTGTGGGCAGGGGTCCTGTCAGAGAAGCCAGCTCCAAGGGCAGCCTTCAGGTCAGACAGAGAATGAAATGATCACTTAGGAAGGAAGGGCTACGTGTAAATGGTGCTTTGAGCAGCACTTGACTGTTATGGTAAATCAGGAAAGGATTTAATATGCCACAAAGTAGTATTTAAAATAAAACTAAGCCCATTGCAGAAATGGTTTACTAATCTTTCATCCATAAAGTGGCAAACACTTTGCCAAATCCCTTGCAGCCACTGTCCGGTGTGGTATACAAGCCGACAGCCCTCTTGTAGCTCACCTAATTTCTTAGCAATGCTTTTCTCAAAGCATTTAAGAACATTAATACATAATTTGATTTTAACTTGTTTAAAATTTCAAATAGACCTAAAGTAAACTTACTACATATGGTTGATGGAAGGATGAAATATACTGTGGGGTGGGGTTCTCAGGTCTTGTGTTTTTGCAGTTACTAGGCTTAAAGTCATCAAACATGAACATAATTTCTAAAGAGTTGACCATTCATGAACAGACTCCCACACAGGTCTCTGTCCTGCTCTACACTCATCTCTACTTTCACCGACTGCCGGAAACTTCAGAAGGGGCACTGCAGATCCAAAGCAAAGTTGAGGTGGAAAACATGCCAAGTATGCAAGAGCTCAAGTGGATGAAAGACATTCTGGGAAACTGCCAGGGTCACAAGTGAGACTCTGACAAATAAGGGTTAGACCTGTTAACAACTGGAATGAGAAAAGCAGTCAGCAGAAAGACAGGAGAGGCGTTTCAAAACAGACTAACTCAAGGGATCTTGAGAAAAACGGGGGCCCTCCATTAATCTTACAAAAACGGAAATGAGGATGTTTATTATTTTATTATACTATTTATTGAGTTAATTACGCTGCCAAAATAACCCAATAAATGCCTGATTCCATTTTTGCTTATGTAAAGAACTGATGCACAGGGCTTCCCTGGTGGTCCAGTGGGTAAGGAGTCTGCCTTGCACGGCAAGGGGACACCGGTCTGATCCCTGGCCTGGGAGGATCCCACGTGCCGTGGAGCGGCTAGACCGGTGTGTCTAATTGCGAGCCAGCGCTCTGGAGCACATGAGCCCAGAGCCGGTACTCTGCAGTGAGAGAGGCCATTGCAATGGGAGGCCCACACATATCAAGGAATAAAGATGGACGAAAATAAATAAATAAATAATAAAAGAAGCCAAATTTTAAAAATAATAAAAAAAGAACTGATGCATAGGTACCCAAATAAAATACTCAATATTTATTTTTATTTATTTAAAGTTTCACTTTTAAAACAAAGCTCTCAACACTTCATGTCCCTCCATCCCCTCAACACACCACTAAGAAATTCTGGTTCCTATTAAGGGAATTAATTCTTAGTGGCCTTTTCCTGGAACTATTTAACAATCCTCAGATACAAGATTTCCTGTGATTCGATAAGGTTAACATGCTTCCAAAGCCATGATTAGAGGGCTCTGTTTCTTAACTGATTTTCAGCTTTACGCTTACACGGCCTGTACCATCTCCATATTTATCAGTGTTCACCAGCATCTAGAGACAGAAACGTGTCACAAGAGCATACATGCAGCACGACCTTACTCTGCTCTTTCCAGTGGGGCCGGATACTAACTGCTCAACACTCTGCTGAAAAGCACCCCCTGGCAAGGGCACGTCAGCCTCCTGATGTAAACCAACCCAAAGGGAAGAGAGAGGCAAGTCTCCCAGGGGAAGGGAAGGAGAGCTCCCCAGTGGGGCAAGGGTAAAGGACACTTAGGTCGCACTGGCCCAATCCTCACACACTCCTTTCTAGCAAGTGTCATATCCTTGGCCCCAGATGACTCTCAGGCCTGAAAGAACTTTAAATAGAAGTGGTTACTGGTGAATCTTGCTTCCGTGCATCTATTTAAAGCTTGACTAGCTCCCAAGGCAAGCTTAGGCTCTAGACAGTGCAAAGAAGGGAGAGGAGGAGAGCAGGAAATTAAGCTGAGGTCTTTCAGTAAAGTGAAGTTCATGGGAACTCAGCATCAGAAGCCTTTCAGGATTTCATTATTACATTACTACCACTGACAAGGATTCTGAAAGTTTTCTTGCTGGAAGTCACGGTAGCCTTAGGTTGCAAAACAACGTTAGAGAGACATTCTTATAACACAGCCCCTGAATTCAGTCTTCAATATTAGTACAGGGCTGGGAGAGGGGATCTGTTACGTGTCAATCAAAAGTTTTACATATAGATATAAAATTTTCAGAAAAAAAGTTAGAAAAAAAGACGGCTTTAATATTGAGATAGAATAGATATACAGAGAAAATTGAAACAGATTCAACATTTACTTTTTAAGTGCTCTTATAAGAGTCACTTTGGGTTTTTTTTTTTCTTTCAGAATATAAGAATTGAAAATGTATTACAAATAACTTGATATATTCATGAAGTTGTCATGTTTGACACATTTAGAGGTATGAAGATTCAGGAAAACCAAAAGAAAAAAAGGTTATTTTTCCAGGGGAAAAAAACTCTTCCTGTTTTTAATCCTTTTGGGCCTCCCTTATAGTACACAGTTGCTGATTATTGCAGACTTCACACCAGGGCTTTAGCAGTTCTAACATATACTGATGAGTAACAAGGTGGGACAGAACACATACCCTGTCCTGCCCTTTTCCCTGGCCAGTGGTGAAAATTACTACTCTTCCAACTCTACTGAAAAGCACCCCTGGCAAGGGCACGCAGCCTCCTGATGTAAACCAACCCAAAGGGAAGAGAGAGGCAAGTCTCCCAGGGGAAGGGAAGGAGAGCTCCCCAGTGGGGCAAGGGTAAAGGACACTTAGGTCGCACTGGCCCAATCCTCACACACTCCTTTCTAGCAAGTGTCATATCCTTGGCCCCAGATGACTCTCAGGCCTGAAAGAACTTTAAATAGAAGTGGTTACTGGTGAATCTTGCTTCCGTGCATCTATTTAAAGCTTGACTAGCTCCCAAGGCAAGCTTAGGCTCTAGACAGTGCAAAGAAGGGAGAGGAGGAGAGCAGGGAAATTAAGCTGAGGTCTTTCAGTAAAGTGAAGTTCATGGGAACTCAGCATCAGAAGCCTTTCAGGATTTCATTATTACATTACTACCACTGACAAGGATTCTGAAAGTTTTCTTGCTGGAAGTCACGGTAGCCTTAGGTTGCAAAACAACGTTAGAGAGACATTCTTATAACACAGCCCCTGAATTCAGTCTTCAATATTAGTACAGGGCTGGGAGAGGGGATCTGTTACGTGTCAATCAAAAGTTTTACATATAGATATAAAATTTTCAGAAAAAAAGTTAGAAAAAAAGACGGCTTTAATATTGAGATAGAATAGATATACAGAGAAAATTGAAACAGATTCAACATTTACTTTTTAAGTGCTCTTATAAGAGTCACTTTGGGTTTTTTTTTTTCTTTCAGAATATAAGAATTGAAAATGTATTACAAATAACTTGATATATTCATGAAGTTGTCATGTTTGACACATTTAGAGGTATGAAGATTCAGGAAAAACCAAAAGAAAAAAAGGTTATTTTTCCAGGGGAAAAAAACTCTTCCTGTTTTTAATCCTTTTGGGCCTCCCTTATAGTACACAGTTGCTGATTATTGCAGACTTCACACCAGGGCTTTAGCAGTTCTAACATATACTGATGAGTAACAAGGTGGGACAGAACACATACCCTGTCCTGCCCTTTTCCCTTCTCTTGGCTGACAGTGGTGAAAATTACTACTCTTCCAACTCTACTAAACACGATAATATGGCAAGCACAAACTTGAAAGAAAGACAATACTCAGCACGCTGAAATGTGCTTTGGAGTCAACTTTATCCAAATAGCCACTTGCGAATTGAAACAAAGCCCAGAAAACGTTTTTGGACTCAACATTATTAAATGCCTGTGGGACGAGCCGCAGAAGTTCTAAGGCCTGTCATTATCTCAGTTGCTAAATAAATAGTACACGGAGCTTTGCCAACTAGGGTAAAGGTAAACTCCTAGGAAATAGTTTAAAAAAAACACAACTGCCCCATGTGTCCTCCAGTCAAGGGAACAAATGAATAAGCATAGTTACCTTCAACAAAAACCATGTTATGAAATAAGCTCTTTGTAAAATGTTGAAATTTTTTAGAATTAATTGAAATTAATTAGAAGTCACCACCTCACATTACTAAAAGTCACATCAGCCATGCTTTGCCAAAATCTCTATTTTCCTACGAGAAAAACAAACCTATCCAAAACCTGTTCAAATAATTGATCTGATTTATAATATGGTATAAACATACATTAGGTATAGTGTACATCATTTGACTTTACTATAATTCTTTTAAATATAAAATAATTCAAGTAGTAAAATCATATTTTAAGTTAAATTTAACTTCAGTGAATTTTAATAGCTTTTAAAGAACAAATTCTATTAATTAAGATGCAAATTAACCCTCCTATCAATCTCATTAAGCAATATAAAGTTTGTTTGACTCACCTCTCTAGCCACATTGCTTGTTTTCACTTCCTGAATAACTGTGCCATAGATGATATAATCAACAACATCCTTTGGGACATTGGTCCGATGCAACAAACCCCTGGAAACAGAAGTTAAAATCAAAGAAATATTTCATATATTCAAGATAATGCCTCAGATCATACACTATAGCTACTCTATTGTATTCCTGAAACTCATACTGTAAATCAACCACACCCCAATAAAAAAATAAAAGAAAAAATAATTTGGAATAGGATAAAACAAATCCATACATAAAGCAAAGTGTTCAGTCAAAAAGAAAAGAGAAACAGAAAAATTAAGAGATGAGGTAAAATCCCAGGTATATTAAATTCAAACTGAAATATCAACATAAAAAACAGCACTTTTAAAAAAAGGAAACCCGTTCTTTACAGAAAAATACCAGTCAATAAATACAGGCAGAATAAAAGAATGAGCAAAGTCGCAATTTTGTAATCTCTAATGTAATAGCTAATCCAGGCAAAAATTATCAATGAATGCTACAACTATTTGGTCAAAGGTTGTTGGGGAACATGATGTTAAGATAACACTTCACAGGCAACTAATCACACACACACAAAAATGCACCTATAATCAAATAATTTAGTGATTTGACCACTTTGACCGAATGGTTAGATTTAACATTACATATCACATAACTTTTGACATGATGCAATATCTATGCGCTTTACCTATGAAGCATTCTTACCAAAAAATGCTTAACCTGAATCTACTCAAACTTAGAGATTAACTTCCAGTTCACAGGAAATTTATAGAGGAAAGTTAAATATTAGTACAAAGAATCCAAAATGTGGGACATTCTACAAAACAGCTGGCCCAGATCTTTCAAAAAATCACTGTCATGGGAGGTGGGGTGGGGGGATGTCCTAAATTTAAAGAGACTAAAAAGATGCATCCATTTGTATAATATGAACTTTGACGAGGTCCTAGTTCGGGGGGAGGGGGAAGCAATTACATATGGCAAATAGTAACAGTTATTAAAGCTAACTGAGGAATCTTCAGGTCTCACCCTAGGCTTCTTTCTAGATAAATACACACCTTTACCGACACCCCACCTTAGGATACCAAATTCTGAGGATGCTCAGGTCTATAAAAGGCATGGTACAGTTGGTCTTCTGTATACAGGTTCTACATCTGTATTTGCATAATTTGTTCAGCTATCCTTATACAGTAATGAAGTTTCTAAGATAACCATCAAATGTAAGTATTGCTTTTATCTTGATCAATCTAGTCTTACGCTGTTTATAACCAGCAGCTAGCTATAGTATATTAAGGAATACTGTCATGCCAAGAGATCATCAAGCCTGCAAAATAAATATCACTGACATTCATCAGTGGCTTGAGTCTGTGTAGCACATATGGCTAAAACGAAGACTAAATGAATCCTGTAAAACCTACTGAGTGTTTTTCCTCATCACATGAAAGTTAATATACCTTAGATATGGAAACTCTATCAGACATGTTCAAGTAAAAAAACAGGCAGAATAAAAGAATGAGCAAAGTCGCAATTTTGTAATCTCTAATGTAATAGCTAATCCAGGCAAAAATTATCAATGAATGCTACAACTATTTGGTCAAAGGTTGTTGGGGAACATGATGTTAAGATAACACTTCACAGGCAACTAATCACACACACACAAAAATGCACCTATAATCAAATAATTTAGTGATTTGACCACTTTGACCGAATGGTTAGATTTAACATTACATATCACATAACTTTTGACATGATGCAATATCTATGCGCTTTACCTATGAAGCATTCTTACCAAAAAATGCTTAACCTGAATCTACTCAAACTTAGAGATTAACTTCCAGTTCACAGGAAATTTATAGAGGAAAGTTAAATATTAGTACAAAGAATCCAAAATGTGGGACATTCTACAAAACAGCTGGCCCAGATCTTTCAAAAAGTCACTGTCATGGGAGGTGGGGTGGGGGGATGTCCTAAATTTAAAGAGACTAAAAAGATGCATCCATTTGTATAATATGAACTTTGACGAGGTCCTAGTTCGGGGGGAGGGGGAAGCAATTACATATGGCAAATAGTAACAGTTATTAAAGCTAACTGAGGAATCTTCAGGTCTCACCCTAGGCTTCTTTCTAGATAAATACACACCTTTACCGACACCCCACCTTAGGATACCAAATTCTGAGGATGCTCAGGTCTATAAAAGGCATGGTACAGTTGGTCTTCTGTATACAGGTTCTACATCTGTATTTGCATAATTTGTTCAGCTATCCTTATACAGTAATGAAGTTTCTAAGATAACCATCAAATGTAAGTATTGCTTTTATCTTGATCAATCTAGTCTTACGCTGTTTATAACCAGCAGCTAGCTATAGTATATTAAGGAATACTGTCATGCCAAGAGATCATCAAGCCTGCAAAATAAATATCACTGACATTCATCAGTGGCTTGAGTCTGTGTAGCACATATGGCTAAAACGAAGACTAAATGAATCCTGTAAAACCTACTGAGTGTTTTTCCTCATCACATGAAAGTTAATATACCTTAGATATGGAAACTCTATCAGACATGCTCTTTCAAGGGTAAAAACTGGAGAAAAGTGCTTTTAATGAAATAAGAACTAAAATGCAACTGCCTTTACTTACGAGAGTGCTGCTCTAGCCAAATCATGTGGCATCAGGTCTTTGTATCTGGGGAAAGAAAATAAATCATTTAACCAAAAGCCTAGAGCTTTTAATAAAAAATATTTCCCATTCTAGTTGAAATACCTAAAGAAATCAGTTAATCATATGCTGTTATTAATATAAATGCACTTAACATCATTCAAACAAAGAAACAGTGTGACTTTTGTTATCTGTCATCCTTAAATACTTGGCAACTCTTGACTCCTTCTGAGCTAAGAACTGAACAAAAATCCTGCCTACTATCTTACTGCTCAGCAGGACATATGATAAATATTCTTTAAAGAATATTTAAAGTTCTTCTTTAAATTCCACTTTTTAAGTTCGTCTTTATTTTTTTTTAATTCATTATTTACCTTATGATGTCTAAAGAGACATGAGTGATATACCAGGATCTTTTTTTTTAAAATTTTTAACAGAGTTTTGTTGTTCACAGACATGTGTGTTTCATACCAGCATCTTTTAAGAAAATTTTATTTTGAAGTAATTTGAGGTTTTACAAAGAACCAGAAAGCTAGAACAGAGCTCCTATATACCTTCCACTCTGCTTCCTCTAATGCTAATCCTCCTCTAATGCTATGATGCACTTGTCAAAACTAAGAAATAACACCAGTACAATACCACTCGCTAAGCTACTAACTTTACCTGGACCTCACCAGCTTTTCCACTAATTCTCTTTTACTGCTCTTTTCCAGGATCCAATCCATGCATATACTTGTCATGCTTCCTTGATCTCCCTCGATCTGTGGCAGTTTCTCCGTCTTTCCTTATCTTTCTTGACCTTGACACTTGAAGACTGGGTTATAGATTTAAGGGAAGAGTATCATAGAGAAAGATAAAGTACCCTTCCCATTGCTTCTTATCAGAGTGAACCTGATAGTCATATGACTTCTTACTGGTGATATTAACTTGCTCACTTGGTTGAAATAGCATCTGACAGTTTTCCTCACTATTTTTCCCTTTCTGAACTCTATTTACTAGAAGTGAATCACTTCTGGCCCTCACTTAAGGTCAGAAGAATTAAGCTCTACTTCCCAGAAGAAAATAATTTATGGACATGTTAAAATTCTCATAGGAGTTAATAAATACTTGAGGGGATAGAGTCTGAGGCTATGCCAGTATCTTGTTTCTTCTTACCATTTCTCACCCACTAATTTTAGCATTCATTCCTAGATCCTGGTTGCAGCAGTTATTCTTGAAGATTTATTTATTTTCCTCATTCCTTCTGTATTGATTAAATGAAACTCTTCTTTAAGAAAGATTTGTCCTTGGGCTTCCCTGGTGGTCCAGTGGGTAAGGACACCGCCTTGCAGTGCAAGGGGCGCTGGTTTGATCCCTGACCTGGGAAGATCCCACGTGCCACGGAGTGGCTGGACCCATGTGTCCAATTACCAAGCCGGAGCTCTGGAGCGCATGCGCCCAGAGCCGGCGCTCTGCGACAACAGAGGCCACCGCGATGGGAGGCCCACACGGGCCAAAGAACAAAGACGGATGAAGATAGACAAATGAAAGACCAATAGAAGTAGCCCGCCTGCTCCCCTCTCTTCCCACCCCACCCCCACCAAAAAAATAAAATAAATAAATAAAAAGAAAGACTTGTCGTTTCTCTTTTACTTCTTTATTCAATCACTATTTATATCAGATTGGACTCACCAATATCTAATGTTTTCTTTAGGTTACAGTATAATATTACACTATTATAATTTATTTTATTAATCAAATTACTCCAGAGTTTGTCACTGGACGTTATTTAGGTGGGTTCTGTGTTTTTTTAACATGCTGTTTTTTTAAGCACATCTTTACTTTCTGGAACTACGAAATGTATGTAATGTCCATGCTCCAGAAGTACCTTGTATTTATTTTGGCCTAGCCCAAGCCATTCTTCTATGAAGCGTTCTTCTAATGAAGAATGGGTATTTAGAAACCAAGGTTTGGATGTGAATTCTATCTGTTTAAATGTAAAAAATAAATTCCCTTTAAATCAAAGAGTTAACTTAAATAAGAATATATATTCTTTAAATTCCTGAAAATTAAAATCTAAAAATTCAAAAATGTTTTTATTTTTACTCTGAATCACTAGAACCATCAGTGATTTTTAAAATCTTTTACAGGGACAACCAGTTCCCTAAAATTTAGAGCAGACTACCTTGAGAAAAGTGTACCCATTTTAAAATGTCTAAACTACAATTATCTGTCATTTTACAATCTTTCTTTTCATGCTCCTGTAACCTCTCTAAACCAGGATGCTGAAAGATTCCCACATGTCACTGCTGGAATATTTTCTCAGAAGTGATTCTAAAATACTTTCTACCTCTAAGAAGAACCTGGCCTTTCAAATATCACTCAAGCTGAGAGCAAAGCTTCTTCAAATTAAACAGAAAAAAATCTCTTTCTACCTTGAAAATTATTTTCTGTTTTAGAAGACTAATCTGTCACCACAACCATAAGATGAATAATATGATCTAGCTAATGGTCTTCTTCATAGATTCTTTTTTCTATAGTATTTTTTTTCATTTTTGTTTTGTACATGAACGTTGTCTTACAATTGTTACTCCTTCATCTCTATTAACTATATTCTCTGACATTCCTCAACGTTCTTTTTTGTGCCACTAACTTACTCATGAACTTTACTTTTTTTCTCAATTAGGACCCTAAATTAAACTAAAACATAATAATAAAAAACAACAGAAGGAATAAAGCCAATATTAATGTGCAATTAATCACAAATCAAACCATGCAAATACCAACTATCAAAGCAAATGTGTAAATGATATAGCTGAGCCTGTTCGTATTTTTCTTAACAGCTAGTAAAATAATTGGAAACAAACTTCTACACAGTATATGAATAGCCATTAGAAAAAAATGATCTTTCTAGCCAAGAATTTTCTTCTCTTGATGGAACTTACTTTTCCTGGCCAGCTACTGCTGAGTACAGAAGGAGCCTCTCTCATCACCTTCCTTCTGCTAAAGCTTCAAATTTTTACTCTTAGCTGCTGTTGAGTCAGCACAAGAAAGTTACTACACTGAGAAAGGAGGGGGGCGAATAATTTTGACCATCATTTGCTACCTAAGAAGATGTTCTCTAGGTCCTAAACCATTGTTTAAAAATGAACATTTAGGGCTTTCCTGGTGGTCCAGTGGGTAAGGACATTGCCTTGCAGTGCAAGGGGCTCCAGTTTGATCCTTGGCCTGGGAAGATCCCACGTGCCACAGAGCAGCTAGACCGATGTGTCCAACTACAGAGCCGGAGCTCTAGAGTGCATGCGCCTAGAGCCGGTGCTCTGCAGTGAGAGAGGCCACTGCGATGGGAGGCCCACACAGGCCAAAGAACAAAGATAAATACATGAAAGACCAATAGAAGAGGCCAAAAATAATAATTAAAAAAAAAATGAATATTTATTGTTTCTGTATTTATCTGCATGCATGCATTCACACACACACACACACACACACACACACACACACACACACACACATGTCCATATGTTCCACTAATGGTGGCATTATACACAATATTCTGAACCTTGCTTTTTATACCTAACATATCTTCAGGATCCTCCTGTACTAGTATAGCAAGGTCTCATTATTTTCAGCAGATACTTGACATTCCCCTAGCGTATTTTAAGTTAGTGACTGCTAGTTCAAAGTATAACATTTACACAGAGAGTTCAGAGAGAACTGTTTCACTCGGTGCCAAGTAAGGACTAATGTTTCATTTAGTTCTCACTTAGTTCCCACAGTCCATCATCAACTTTTAGACAGAATGGGCCTCACCTGGGGACAGAAAAGGAGAAAAAAGTCTAGGGAGAACAGCAGCTAGGTTCTGGGGGAACTTGGGGCTGGTCTAGGATCATTCTCATTCCATGTATTTGGGGTCGGGCTGAACCAGAGTTTGGATCAGTCCAACAACTCCAATTCCAATAGCTTCCAGGAAGCCAAAGCAGCAGATGAAAGGCCTTCAGGATGCCCATGGGCCCACAGTCCTCAGTATCTAAACTTCTGAAGAGGTGAAGAAACAAGGTACTTATCTCCAGATAAGGAAACAAACTACCTGGTCCCACATTATGTTGTCAAAATATGGATAGTTCAGTCTAACACTACACTAGGCTGCTCATGAAAAGGGATGAAAAACAAATTCTGCCACTCTGCTTCATCACTGACTTGACTTATTCTGTATTAATTTCATGAAAATGTTATTCATATATTAGTCCACTAGCAATAGTACTACCTACTGGGTTACATTTACAAAGATCCCTTTTGAAAGTGTCTCAAAAGAAGGAATAAATATGCTACATGGAGTGGTGGATATGTTAATTAACTTGACTATGGTAATCACTTCACAAGATATATACACATTAAATCATCACACTGTATACCTTAAAAAAAAATCATGCTGTACAACCTAAATATATAGGTTTTTATTTGTTAATCACACCACAATAGAGCTTCTGAGAAAAAAGAAAAAAAGAAAGAAAGAACAAGCAACACAATCATTTCATACTTACGAAGTGCCTGACAGCAAAAATGGAGTGCGAACCCCATCCACTACCACAATATTCCTTATGTTGGGTCTGGTTAAAGTTTTCTTTGATTTAGGCTGGGAAGCTTTAAGACAAAGTTCAGAGGACAATTAATTAATAAAATGCATGAAGTCAGGTGACTTTTTACATTTTTAAAGATAGACATTCTAGGGCTTCCCTGGTGGTCCAGTGGGTAAGGACACCGCCTTGCAGTGCAAGGGGTGCCGGTTCGATGCCTGGCCTGGGAAGATCCCACGTGCTGCGGAGCGGCTGGACCGATGTGTCCAATTACCAAGCCGGAGCTCTGGAGCGCATGCGCCCAGAGCCAGTGCTCTGCGACAACAGAGGCCACTGCGATGGGAGGCCCACACGGGCCAAAGAACACAGATGGATGAAAATAGATAAATGAAAGACAATCAGAAGTGGCCCGCCCACTCCCCTCCCTCCCCAACCCGCTCCCCAAATAAAATTAAAAAAGAAGACAGACATTCTAAGAAGAATCGTATCACTCAATGCTAAGTTGCATTTGTCATTTACCAATCTATTACAACTAAAAATAAAAGGATTAAAACATGAACTAGCATTTAGTTTACAGGCTTCCAAATAAAATTTAAGGCAAATACGGAGATTAAAGACACTGCTGTTTATGCTATTAACAAATCGTTTATCAAATGCTTGATAATACTGAAAGTGATAGAGCTATTTCTTAGGCAGGTTGACAGGAAGGCTAGGGGATCCCCTTGTGAGGGGGGGGACAGACACTTTTTAGACAAGGTGACTTCACCTTGGTTGTCACGCCTATAATCTATTTTGCCTAAGGCTTTTCTTTAGGCCAAGAGCTAATGGTTTTAACAACAATGTACCTTGCTAGAGGACATCCCACTCCTTTGGGCTAATCTCATACCTTTTTTAATGGTTTACACAATGATTGTTAATAACTTAACTATGGTAATCACTTCACAAGATATATACACATTAAATCATCACACTGTATACCTTAAAAAAAAATCATGCTGTACAACCTAAATATATAGGTTTTTATTTGTTAATCACACCACAATAGAGCTTCTGAGAAAAAAGAAAAAAAGAAAGAAAGAACAAGCAACACAATCATTTCATACTTACGAAGTGCCTGACAGCAAAAATGGAGTGCGAACCCCATCCACTACCACAATATTCCTTATGTTGGGTCTGGTTAAAGTTTTCTTTGATTTAGGCTGGGAAGCTTTAAGACAAAGTTCAGAGGACAATTAATTAATAAAATGCATGAAGTCAGGTGACTTTTTACATTTTTAAAGATAGACATTCTAGGGCTTCCCTGGTGGTCCAGTGGGTAAGGACACCGCCTTGCAGTGCAAGGGGTGCCGGTTCGATGCCTGGCCTGGGAAGATCCCACGTGCTGCGGAGCGGCTGGACCGATGTGTCCAATTACCAAGCCGGAGCTCTGGAGCGCATGCGCCCAGAGCCAGTGCTCTGCGACAACAGAGGCCACTGCGATGGGAGGCCCACACGGGCCAAAGAACACAGATGGATGAAAATAGATAAATGAAAGACAATCAGAAGTGGCCCGCCCACTCCCCTCCCTCCCCAACCCGCTCCCCCAAATAAAATTAAAAAAAAAAAAAGACAGACATTCTAAGAAGAATCGTATCACTCAATGCTAAGTTGCATTTGTCATTTACCAATCTATTACAACTAAAAATAAAAGGATTAAAACATGAACTAGCATTTAGTTTACAGGCTTCCAAATAAAATTTAAGGCAAATACGGAGATTAAAGACACTGCTGTTTATGCTATTAACAAATCGTTTATCAAATGCTTGATAATACTGAAAGTGATAGAGCTATTTCTTAGGCAGGTTGACAGGAAGGCTAGGGGATCCCCTTGTGAGGGGGGGGACAGACACTTTTTAGACAAGGTGACTTCACCTTGGTTGTCACGCCTATAATCTATTTTGCCTAAGGCTTTTCTTTAGGCCAAGAGCTAATGGTTTTAACAACAATGTACCTTGCTAGAGGACATCCCACTCCTTTGGGCTAATCTCATACCTATGTTAATTATGTATGCAGTGGGTATGGGTCTGGTAAAACCTTTACAATCTTAAAATATTTTTTTGATCTATTGTCAATAACCAACTGAAAAAGTACATAATGTCCCACCTAAACTAGGGAAGTAAGGTAGTCTCCTACTCTCTTTCAGCACCTTTCAATGGAAGCTTTTCTATATATAAATAAAGGGCATTTGGGGGCTTCCCTGGTGGTCCAGTGAGTAAAGAGTCTGCCTTGCAGTACAAGGGGCACTGGTTTGATCCCTGGCCCGGGAAGATCCCACATGCCACGGAACGGGTGGACCAACATGTCCAATTATGACCCAGTGCTCTGGAGTGGATGCACCCAGAGCCAGTGCTCTGCCACGAGAGAGGCCACTGCAAAGAGAGGCCCACACAGGCCAAAGAATAAAGATGGATGAAAATAAATAAAGAAAAAACAAATAAAAGAGGCCAAAAATTTTTTTTAAAAAAGAAAGAAATATAGGGCATTTGGTGACTGACACTTGACAAAAACCCATGCTTCCTGACTCTGTCTGACTCAGTCTAGTTGTTTTCTAACGTCAAAGATCAACCTTTCTCTTAATGTTTTAATTAAAAAATAAAAAACGAATAATACTGGTGGTTAAAAAAAAATACTAAAATACGTAAAGTAAAACTCAAAAAAGTTCCCTCTTGATGCCTTCTGCTGCCATACTGCAAACTGAGCCCTGTTTGGCATTAGCACATTCCCGCCTCCTGCCCTCAGATCAGCTGGTCACATTCCTTTGCCTCACTATGTGTCCTCCTGCATCACTGTCATCGTCAATACTACAACAAACCACTTGTAGGACAGCATTAGACACGGTGACACAAAAAGGCTTAAGTTTCACAAAGGCTGATAATATAGCTGGGAGAGAGAAACACAGAAACTGTTGAATAGCAATATAAAGAAGAGTCTTCTAAATGCCAGAAAGATGCCTTTCCTCTGCTGATGTGCAGGGGGACCTTCTCCCAGCCAGCAAGAATCACATCTACTTGTGTGACTGCAAAAGGAAGCTCTGGGTGAACATCAAGAATTAGGTGAAATGAGATGGAAAGGTGTATACTTTGTGAAAGTCACCAGTCATGTCCAGCTATTTGTGATCCTGTGGATGTGCCATGGAACTCTCCAGGCAAGAATACTGGAGTGCGTAGCCTTTCCCTTCTCCAGGGGATCTCTGCAACCCAGAGATCAAACCCAGGTCTCCCTCATTGCAGAAGGATTCTGTACCCTCTGAGCCACCAGGGAAGCCCAAGAATACTGGATTGGGTAGCCTCTTTCTTCTGCAGGGGTTCTTCCAACCCAGGAATCAAACCAGGGTCTCCTGCGTTGCAGGCGGATTCTTCACTAGCTGAGCTACCACAAATCTATATTCCAGTTAGAATTTTTAGAGGCCACAGAAAATATATTTGTTACAAGACAGCAGGAAACTGAAGGTTGGATTAAGTAACAGCCCTCTAGGAACATACTACATGTAAAACAATATAAAAATACCATCTTGTACTTACACAGAATTTACAGTTTTCAAAGTGTTTAAGATATCTTAATAACTACTTGAGATTAACAAGACTAAAATTATTATCCTTTTTTAGATAAACTATAAAGCAGGGGAAGTCACATGATCAGTTCAAGGTCAAACTGGCCAGAAAGAGGTAGAACTGGATCAAAGCAGAGGTCTCCTGAATCCTGGTAAGGTGTTTCTATTAAGTTATTATCCAAGTAGAAATACCCCAATAAGACCAAAATCAAAAGTCACAGATCAGTACAGGACCCAGGCAAGGAGAACCTGTCTGGGTGTTTTTAGCACTGGCTAGTGAATATATAGAACTACAGCAGGTTCTGAAAAAGTACGTATTCACATCACAGTGAAGAAATCAAATCCACAGGGTTTATCAAGGGTCTAAAAGACCATCTAGGGACTTCCCTGATGGTCCAGTGGTTAAGGTGATGTGCTCCTAATGCAGGGGTCCTGGGTTCTATCCCTGGGCAGGGATACCACAACTAAGACTTGACACAGCCAAAAAAATAAACGTTGAAAAAAAAAGACCATCTAATCTATCAACAAATTTCCTTCCTTTTTCATTTCATATTGCCTAAGTAACCTTCTTTTATTAATTCGTTCCACAGTCACATTTATTTCAGGTATGTGTCCTCCTGCACATGGACGAAGAATACATTCAGTAACAAAGAAGCCTACCACTGAAAGTTTAAAAAGGTAACTTTAGGCTCCACAACAGTCTCTAGTGTCTGAGACCAATCGTCTTCAAGACTGGGGCTGGCTCAGTGGGAAAGAATCTGCCTGCCAATACAGAACATGCAGGCTCGATCCCTGGGTCAGCAAGATCCCCTGGGGGAGGAAATGGCAATCCACTCCAGTATTCTTTGTAGAACAATATCACAGACAGAGAAGCCTGGTGGGCTATAGCCCATAGGTTTACAAAGAATCAGACATGACTGAACACACATGCAACTTTAGGACTGACAACCAGTAGCTGAGTAAATGGACCAGCAAAGTTGATGGAACCTCAGTGACTCCATCTGACTCCACATCCCAGAAAGCAGCCTCTAGCCACGTCCTTGAGCCCACCCTACTCCACGTACTCCACGTACTATCATTACCGACTGGTCTCTACCTGCAGCAGCTTGTAGCTGGGAGGAACTGCTCAGAGGTCTCACAGCTGGAAGACAAAATAAAGTGTTTACAAAAAGCGATGCAATTCCATGTTTCCACAAGATGCTTACACACACAGATCTAATCTTAAAAAGAAAGAACAAATGAAACTTACAAAATCTGAAGGCCCATTTTGATGTACTGGGAAGATTTTTTAAAGTGTAATTCAAGAGGGAAGTCATTCTGAAATCTAAAAAGGAGAACAGAAAGATTTTCTAGGTTATTTGAATAACCTATAGCTTATACTATTAGCCATGATCTCTGGTATCTCATCCATGGTTACTACTAAATACTTTAAAATCTACTCTATTACCAACTACCCCTTTCCTCTAATAATAAATTACAGCATTCCATCTAATTCTCAACCGATGGTCCAGTGGTTAAGGTACCTAATGCAGGGGTCCTGGGTTCTATCCCTGGGCAGGGATACCACAACTAAGACTTGACACAGCCAAAAAAATAAACGTTGAAAAAAAAAGACCATCTAATCTATCAACAAATTTCCTTCCTTTTTCCTTTCATATTGCCTAAGTAACCTTCTTTTATTAATTGCTCCACAGTCACATTTATTTCAGGTATGTGTCCTCCTGCACATGGACGAAGAATACATTCAGTAACAAAGAAGCCTACCACTGAAAGTTTAAAAAGGTAACTTTAGGCTCCACAACAGTCTCTAGTGTCTGAGACCAATCGTCTTCAAGACTGGGGCTGGCTCAGTGGGAAAGAATCTGCCTGCCAATACAGAACATGCAGGCTCGATCCCTGGGTCAGCAAGATCCCCTGGGGGAGGAAATGGCAATCCACTCCAGTATTCTTTGTAGAACAATATCACAGACAGAGAAGCCTGGTGGGCTATAGCCCATAGGTTTACAAAGAATCAGACATGACTGAACACACATGCAACTTTAGGACTGACAACCAGTAGCTGAGTAAATGGACCAGCAAAGTTGATGGAACCTCAGTGACTCCATCTGACTCCACATCCCAGAAAGCAGCCTCTAGCCACGTCCTTGAGCCCACCCTACTCCACGTACTCCACGTACTATCATTACCGACTGGTCTCTACCTGCAGCAGCTTGTAGCTGGGAGGAACTGCTCAGAGGTCTCACAGCTGGAAGACAAAATAAAGTGTTTACAAAAAGCGATGCAATTCCATGTTTCCACAAGATGCTTACACACACAGATCTAATCTTAAAAAGAAAGAACAAATGAAACTTACAAAATCTGAAGGCCCATTTTGATGTACTGGGAAGATTTTTTAAAGTGTAATTCAAGAGGGAAGTCATTCTGAAATCTAAAAAGGAGAACAGAAAGATTTTCTAGGTTATTTGAATAACCTATAGCTTATACTATTAGCCATGATCTCTGGTATCTCATCCATGGTTACTACTAAATACTTTAAAATCTACTCTATTACCAACTACCCTTCCTCTAATAATATTACAGCTACATCAACATAGCTTCCACAGTATGCAAATCACTAACCTAAGCATTAATCCATCTAATTCTCACAAGGGCCTGTGAAGCAGCAATGATTATTACACCTTTTGTAAGAGATGAGAAACTGAAGCATATAGGAACTGAGTAACTAGTAAGAGGCAGGCTACTGATTTGAAGTCACATAGTCTAGCTCTAGCAGCATTCTTGGCTGGAGAATCTCAGCCTGGCAGGCTACAGTCCATGGTGTCTCAGAGTCAGACACGACTGAAGCGACTGAGCATGCACACATGCAGTCTAGCTCCAGGGTTCACGGGCCTCCAGGGTTCTCTAGGGCCAAAGGGGGCGGGGATTACTGGACATGATCAGGAAGCCACCAATGTGACCTTCCTGATTGTGACGGCTGTATTGTGAGTACATAGACTGCCTTGTGAAATATCTGTATTTGAAGGGAGTACACACAAGTTTTCAGATTGTGACGGCTGTATTGTGAGTACATAGACTGCCTTGTGAAATATCTGTATTTGAAGGGAGTACACACAAGTTTTCAGAGGTAGTACAGTATCACTTCTTACCTAATATAAGAAAACAAAGTTCATACACTGCACTTGCTACTTTTTTATAAGCTTGATATTATTTCAAAGTAATAAAAATATAAAACGCCCACATACTAAACATATTTAAAATATTCTAAACACATACCTAAAATGAGTTCCTACAAAGCAGTAAGAAAAGATGGACAAAGGATACGAGCAAACTGTTCATGGACATGGAAATGCAAACGGCTCACAGCTGAGAATAATTTACAAAAGCGATGCAATTCCATGTTTCCACAAGATGCTTACACACACAGATCTAATCTTAAAAAGAAAGAACAAATGAAACTTACAAAATCTGAAGGCCCATTTTGATGTACTGGGAAGATTTTTTAAAGTGTAATTCAAGAGGGAAGTCATTCTGAAATCTAAAAAGGAGAACAGAAAGATTTTCTAGGTTATTTGAATAACCTATAGCTTATACTATTAGCCATGATCTCTGGTATCTCATCCATGGTTACTACTAAATACTTTAAAATCTACTCTATTACCAACTACCCTTCCTCTAATAATATTACAGCTACATCAACATAGCTTCCACAGTATGCAAATCACTAACCTAAGCATTAATCCATCTAATTCTCACAAGGGCCTGTGAAGCAGCAATGATTATTACACCTTTTGTAAGAGATGAGAAACTGAAGCATATAGGAACTGAGTAACTAGTAAGAGGCAGGCTACTGATTTGAAGTCACATAGTCTAGCTCTAGCAGCATTCTTGGCTGGAGAATCTCAGCCTGGCAGGCTACAGTCCATGGTGTCTCAGAGTCAGACACGACTGAAGCGACTGAGCATGCACACATGCAGTCTAGCTCCAGGGTTCACGGGCCTCCAGGGTTCTCTAGGGCCAAAGGGGGCGGGGATTACTGGACATGATCAGGAAGCCACCAATGTGACCTTCCTGATTGTGACGGCTGTATTGTGAGTACATAGACTGCCTTGTGAAATATCTGTATTTGAAGGGAGTACACACAAGTTTTCAGATTGTGACGGCTGTATTGTGAGTACATAGACTGCCTTGTGAAATATCTGTATTTGAAGGGAGTACACACAAGTTTTCAGAGGTAGTACAGTATCACTTCTTACCTAATATAAGAAAACAAAGTTCATACACTGCACTTGCTACTTTTTTATAAGCTTGATATTATTTCAAAGTAATAAAAATATAAAACGCCCACATACTAAACATATTTAAAATATTCTAAACACATACCTAAAATGAGTTCCTACAAAGCAGTAAGAAAAAAAAATGGACAAAGGATACGAGCAAACTGTTCATGGACACGGAAATGCAAACGGCTCTTAGATACATGCTCAATCTCACTCATGAAAGAAATACAAATTAAAACCATAGAGGCATAGTATTTGACGTAAAGGTCTGATATTCATTGTGTGGTAGAGGCTGCACAAACGGGCTCTCTCCTACTCTGCTGCCGAGAGTAAAATCCGCTGCCCCTCCACAGATGTATCGCTATGGAGGGCAATTTGGCAATTAACTGTCAAAAGTTACAACTGCATCTAAACTTCTGATGGGTAATTCCACTTCCCTGAATTTGTATTTACATGGTTGGTCTGTGTAAACAAAGAACACATCAGAAGTGACTAGGGCTTCCCTGGTGGTCCAGTGGGTAAAGAGTCCGCCTTGCAGTGCAAGGGGCACCGGTTCGATTCCTGGCCCCAGAAGATCCCACGTAACGCGGAGGGGCTGGACCAGTGTGTCCAATTACGAGTCAGAGCTCTGGAGCGCGTAGGCCCAGAGCCGGTGCTCTGCAGCGCAAGAGGCCGCTGCGATGGGAGGCCCACATGGGCCACGGAGTTAAGACGGATGAAAATAAATAAATGAAGAACCAATAAAGGAGGCCAAAATTAAAAAAGAAAAAACAAAAAGAAATGTTCTGTCACACACACACACACACACACAAAGAAGGGACGAGATGTCACTTTAAGACCCCGAAGCTCCCGTCTTGGTCTGTCCCTCAGATCACTCAGTCCGGGAGACGCCAGCTGGCACATCAGGAACAGCCCTATGAAGAGGCTCTTGTGATGAGGAAGGAGGATGAGGCCTCCTGTCAACAGCGATGTGAGTGAGTTTAGGAGTGGATCCTCTAGCACAAACAAGTTTTCAGATGATTACAGGCCTGTCCAATGTTCTGGCTACAACCTCATGAGACTTTTAAGCCAGAACAACCCAGCTAAATTACAACCCAGCTAAATTATCCCTAGATTCTTGACCCTCAGAAATTGTATGAGATAATACATTGTTACTGTTTTAAACTGCTAGATCTTAGACTAATTTGTTACAGAATAATTGTTGTTCATTGTTCAGTCACTAAGTTGTGTCCAACTCTTTGTGACCCCATGGACCGTAGTCCACCAGGCTCCTCTGTCCATGGGCTTCTCCAGGCAAGAATATTGGAGTGGGTTGCCATTCCCTTCTCCAGGGCTCTCTCCTGGGGTTTGCTCAAACTCACATTCCTTGAATCAGTGACGCTACCTAACCATCTTGTTGTCTGCCATCCTCTTCTTTTGCCTTCAATCTTTTCCAGCATCAGCGTCTTTTCCAATGAGTCAGCTCTTTGCATCACATGGCCAAAGTATTAGAGCTTCCGCATCAGTCCTTCCAGTGGATATTCTGGGTTGATTTCCTTTAGGACTGACGTCTCCTTGTCGTCCAAGGGACTCTCTTCTCCAGCACCACAACTCAAAAGCCTCAGTTCTTTGGCACTCAGTCTTCTTTATGGCCCAACTCTAAACAGCAGTAGCTAATATAAAACCTTGTTTAACTTCTCTGCTCTCCTCTGTCATGTAAGTACCATGCGCTAACCGATTGTAGCACTGGAGCTCCTGTTTAACTTCTCTTAGGACTTTATAGACTAAAAAGACATGTCCTGTGGCTGCCAAAGAGAAAAAAAAAATCACATTTATCAAATATATGGATTGAAAAGAGAGGAGTCCAACCTCGAGGCTCACAAGCCTATGTATATTCAAGGACTCTAGCCGGGAAGACACAAAGTGGCCCATGAGACGGGCACCACTCTTTCAGATGCAACAGTTGAGGCCACTTAAGATTGGAATACAAATCTCCTTAAGCGAAGTTCATCTTGAAATAAGATTCATGAAAACAGTCAAGAAAATGTTGATGGAAAAAAAAAAGAGGACCTTGCTCTAACAGGTATTAAAACTTTCTATAAAGCACTGGAATTAAGCAGTGGAATTCCAGCACAGAAACAAATGAAACTAATCAAAAGAACAGGACACAGAAAGTTCATAAGTATACTTAAGTGCATGAGGATTCAGTATTAATAAAGAAAACATTTCAAATAAGTGACAGAAAGATGACTTATTTAGTAGGTTTGTTGGGGGAAATACCTAACCACTTGGAAAAAAAGTTAGATCCATAGCTCACACTTTAAGAACAAATTGTAGATGAATTAATCTAAGTATACAGCTTTTAACTTGCTACAAGAAAAATCAGAGAATATTTTTTATAATCTTAGGCAAGGAAAGGTTTCCAACATATGGCATAAAACCCAGAGGCCATAATGGAAAATAACTAAAAGATCTAAGTAAATAAGCATTTAAAATATTTACACAGGGGCTTCCCTGGTGGTCCAGTGGGTGGAGTCCACCTTGCAGTGCAGGGGACACCCATTAGATCCCTGGCCTGGGAAGATCCCACGTGCCCCAGAACAGCCGGACCATTGTGTCCAATTATGAGCCGGCGCTCTGCAGGGAGAGAGGCCACTGCAACGGGATGCCCACAAGTGCCAAAGAATAAAAGATGGATAATAATAAATATAAAAAATAAAAGAGGCCTGATGGGGGAAAAATTTACACAGCAAAATATACTAAAATAACATTAAAAGACAACAGATTCAGAGAAAACATTTGTAACATGGAAAACAAAGGGTTAAAACTCATACTCCATAAAGAGTTATACGTGTGCTTGTTACTAGTTTTAGTAGATGACAGTATAAAGGTCTTTAGTTCCCCTTTATATAAGCCACAGGGAGAAGCGTAACATTTGTGCCCTTGATAGAGTTTAGGATTCACTCAGAGTACAGCAAACAAAAAAGTCAAAGAGTCGAAAGTGTTAAGTCACTCAGTCGTGTCTGATCCTTTGCAACCCCATCAACTGTAGCCCTCTAGGCTCCGCTGTCCATGGAATTCTCCAGGCAAGGATACTGGAGTGGGTTGCCATGCCCTTCTCCAGGGGATCTTCCTGACCCAGCGTCTCCTGCATGCACACAGATTCACCATCTGAGCCACCAGAAAGCCCTATGGGTTTCTAGTTAACCACAGAGTTTACATTTGAAAGAGCTGTACTACAAAACAAAACAAAGAATATATGACATTGTGTGCTGTAAAGCCTGAACTATTTACTATGTGGTCCTTGACAGAAGAAATTTGCCACTCTTGATCTAAGCAATAGGTGTTACAATGAATTTGACGAAAAAAGAGCATCATGTGGGCCGGAGGCAAGCTTTGAACTATAAAAACCTTATGAGCTAGAGAGCCTTTGGAGGTCATCAAGAATCCTGTTTTGCAAATTAAGAGGTTACTGTTCATCCAGTTTCTGCTTAACACGCTCACAGTGATGAAAGACTCACTATTCGACTTAAGCTTTATAAAGAAACCTTCCTTCTTCCCATACTCCTCAGTTCAGGCTCAATTTCCCTACTATTTCCCACTGTCTCTTACTTGTCCTTCTCCTGAGAATCAGTCAATCTGGTATACAGTGGCACAAATTTATGTCCGAATCTGGCTCTGCCAAGTAGAAATAATATACATAACCGCCAAGCCTCCCAAACTTCACCTACAAAACGCAAACAACAATTTGGGGATCGTGAGGATTAAATGAGACATCCCTAGGGAGCCTTCAACGTCACTCTTTTTTATTATTATTATTCTTTATTTTAAAGGTTTTACAGAGTTTTGTTGTTCACAGACATGTATGTTCCCAGATCAGTCATATGCATATCCATGGTCCCCACCCGCCCAGATCCCCCCATCCCACCCCCCCAGACCTTCGCCCCAAGCCATTGTAAGCACTCCTATTCCCTTAGCACTATGACACTAGCTATCTTTTCCACACATAACACTATAGGTTTCGCCCCCAAGCCATTGTAAGCACTCCTATTCACTCTTGATAGAGTTTAGGATTCACTCAGAGTACAGCAAACAAAAAAGTCAAAGAGTCGAAAGTGTTAAGTCACTCAGTCGTGTCTGATCCTTTGCAACCCCATCAACTGTAGCCCTCTAGGCTCCGCTGTCCATGGAATTCTCCAGGCAAGGATACTGGAGTGGGTTGCCATGCCCTTCTCCAGGGGATCTTCCTGACCCAGCGTCTCCTGCATGCACACAGATTCACCATCTGAGCCACCAGAAAGCCCTATGGGTTTCTAGTTAACCACAGAGTTTACATTTGAAAGAGCTGTACTACAAAACAAAACAAAGAATATATGACATTGTGTGCTGTAAAGCCTGAACTATTTACTATGTGGTCCTTGACAGAAGAAATTTGCCACTCTTGATCTAAGCAATAGGTGTTACAATGAATTTGACGAAAAAAGAGCATCATGTGGGCCGGAGGCAAGCTTTGAACTATAAAAACCTTATGAGCTAGAGAGCCTTTGGAGGTCATCAAGAATCCTGTTTTGCAAATTAAGAGGTTACTGTTCATCCAGTTTCTGCTTAACACGCTCACAGTGATGAAAGACTCACTATTCGACTTAAGCTTTATAAAGAAACCTTCCTTCTTCCCATACTCCTCAGTTCAGGCTCAATTTCCCTACTATTTCCCACTGTCTCTTACTTGTCCTTCTCCTGAGAATCAGTCAATCTGGTATACAGTGGCACAAATTTATGTCCGAATCTGGCTCTGCCAAGTAGAAATAATATACATAACCGCCAAGCCTCCCAAACTTCACCTACAAAACGCAAACAACAATTTGGGGATCGTGAGGATTAAATGAGACATCCCTAGGGAGCCTTCAACGTCACTCTTTTTTATTATTATTATTCTTTATTTTAAAGGTTTTACAGAGTTTTGTTGTTCACAGACATGTATGTTCCCAGATCAGTCATATGCATATCCATGGTCCCCACCCGCCCAGATCCCCCCATCCCACCCCTCCAGACCTTCGCCCCAAGCCATTGTAAGCACTCCTATTCCCTTAGCACTATGACACTAGCTATCTTTTCCACACATAACACTATAGGTTTCCTTGTTACTTCCTCCAATGTCACTCTTTAGAATCGATCCCTCTATTCCAGGGCTCAAGTCTACCTCTCCAGCACCAACATCTCATGCAATGCAGAGCTCGTGACTAGAAGTTAGCACACACAGGATCGAGTCCTATTTCTACCACCTGTGGCCAGGGGTAAGCCGACTCACTCTGATTCATGAGCTCCTCCGATGGGGTAAAGGAGATGAAAGACCGGATGATCTTTGGGCGAACCTTCTGGATCAGAAAACAATCTTGAACCTTGGCTGTCGGAGTGGAGTAGGACACAGGAATGCCTCACGCATTCGGGTCCCCAAAATCACACGACTGAGACCCACCCTCGGTAACATAAAAGAGGTTAAATTCCTGGCCCTGTTCCGATGCTCTAGAGCCGCCGACCTGCCTAAAGGCAAAACACGGATCCCTGGAACACAGGCCAGCGCTGTAAACCGACACGCACACACATACACAAGCCACCAGTCCGCTAACTGCGGTGATACCTTAAAAGGCACAGGTGACCCGCTGCTCGGAGTTAGAGAGAGACCACCAGGCCAAATTACTGCCCTAACTGCGCTGGTACTGGAGGTCTCGATCGAGAAGCTTCCTTCCGCTCCCCAGACCTTCACTCCCCCGGGAGAGGCGGCGGCCGCGGGCCCTAGCGTAGCAGGTGGAACAGCGCGGACCCCGCCGCAGAAGGGCCAGGCGGTAGCCGAGCGCACGCCCCGGCTCACCTTAGATCCGGTCGGTTCCAACTCCGGCAGCGGGCGAGGCACGGCCCCGAGTGACAGGCCCCGAGCGGGGCGGCGGGCGGGGGGCGGGGCCTGCCCGGAAGGTGTTTGGGGATCGTGAGGATTAAATGAGACATCCCTAATCCGTAAAATTGTTTTTTATTTTAAAGGTTTTACAGAGTTTTGTTGTTCACAGACATGTATGTTCCCAGATCAGTCATATGCATATCCATGGTCCCCACCCGCCCAGATCCCCCCATCCCACCCCTCCAGACCTTCGCCCCAAGCCATTGTAAGCACTCCTATTCCCTTAGCACTATGACACTAGCTATCTTTTCCACACATAACACTATAGGTTTCCTTGTTACTTCCTCCAATGTCACTCTTTAGAATCGATCCCTCTATTCCAGGGCTCAAGTCTACCTCTCCAGCACCAACATCTCATGCAATGCAGAGCTCGTGACTAGAAGTTAGCACACACAGGATCGAGTCCTATTTCTACCACCTGTGGCCAGGGGTAAGCCGACTCACTCTGATTCATGAGCTCCTCCGATGGGGTAAAGGAGATGAAAGACCGGATGATCTTTGGGCGAACCTTCTGGATCAGAAAACAATCTTGAACCTTGGCTGTCGGAGTGGAGTAGGACACAGGAATGCCTCACGCATTCGGGTCCCCAAAATCACACGACTGAGACCCACCCTCGGTAACATAAAAGAGGTTAAATTCCTGGCCCTGTTCCGATGCTCTAGAGCCGCCGACCTGCCTAAAGGCAAAACACGGATCCCTGGAACACAGGCCAGCGCTGTAAACCGACACGCACACACATACACAAGCCACCAGTCCGCTAACTGCGGTGATACCTTAAAAGGCACAGGTGACCCGCTGCTCGGAGTTAGAGAGAGACCACCAGGCCAAATTACTGCCCTAACTGCGCTGGTACTGGAGGTCTCGATCGAGAAGCTTCCTTCCGCTCCCCAGACCTTCACTCCCCCGGGAGAGGCGGCGGCCGCGGGCCCTAGCGTAGCAGGTGGAACAGCGCGGACCCCGCCGCAGAAGGGCCAGGCGGTAGCCGAGCGCACGCCCCGGCTCACCTTAGATCCGGTCGGTTCCAACTCCGGCAGCGGGCGAGGCACGGCCCCGAGTGACAGGCCCCGAGCGGGGCGGCGGGCGGGGGGCGGGGCCTGCCCGGAAGGGCCCCTCCACCCCGGCAGGCCTCCCGGGCCGCCCGCCGGCTGCCTGACTGGAAAACCCGGAATGCGGTTCCCCTCCCGGCCTCCCTCCCGCTTCCTCGTTTCCCGCGGACAAAGTGGCCTTTCCGCCCCATGAGCCCGGGGCTAAGGTCAAGGATAAGGAGCGGGCGGCGACCCGCCATCGGAGTTTCAGTCAGGCAGTACGTCGGGCGCCCGTCCAGTGCCGGACCGCGGGCCGAAAAGTCCTCGCCTTGGCTGCCCCCGCTTGAAGCGCTCTCCACTTTCGTCCACTCCCGCTCAAGATGGTGGCCTCTCGGGCAATTGGCAGCCTCAGCCGCTTTACGGCCGCCAGGACGCTCCGCTGCGCAGGTGAGGCCGGGTGGAGGGCACGCCGCCGCCCCGGGCGGAGCTCCTGCGGAGACGCTGCAGCCGTGTCTGCCTGTCGCCGCCGCCTTCCGGCCCCGGTTCTGGATGAGGGGCAGGGATGCATCACTGCGACCTGGGCTCTCGTTCCCGGGCGCAGCGACTGACATTTCCTGTCTCGTGAGTCCTGCAGCGATTTCAGGCTCCGTAACCCCCAGCGTCTCTGAGTCCTGTCCCCCCGGTCTGGCACTTCCCGCGGGTCTCCTCTTGTTTTCTTTAACGATGGCCTTGAACCTGTCCGTGCTGGCTTGGGAGGATTTAAGCACTAGGACAATCCAGGCTGTCACATCTTTGTGCTCACTGCCCGTTGCCTGTAACAGGAGGCATCTTAAGACCTTCTTGTATGAAATTAACCAGCCTTGTAAATGACTGCCGTTCCCTGTCCCTTTCCCACACAACCTTTTTTGTACCTATCACCACAGATCATTAGGAAGCTGAACTCTTGTATGTAATCCCAGGGTGAAAATCCGCCCGGAGAGGCGGCGGCCGCGGGCCCTAGCGTAGCAGGTGGAACAGCGCGGACCCCGCCGCAGAAGGGCCAGGCGGTAGCCGAGCGCACGCCCCGGCTCACCTTAGATCCGGTCGGTTCCAACTCCGGCAGCGGGCGAGGCACGGCCCCGAGTGACAGGCCCCGAGCGGGGCGGCGGGCGGGGGGCGGGGCCTGCCCGGAAGGGCCCCTCCACCCCGGCAGGCCTCCCGGGCCGCCCGCCGGCTGCCTGACTGGAAAACCCGGAATGCGGTTCCCCTCCCGGCCTCCCTCCCGCTTCCTCGTTTCCCGCGGACAAAGTGGCCTTTCCGCCCCATGAGCCCGGGGCTAAGGTCAAGGATAAGGAGCGGGCGGCGACCCGCCATCGGAGTTTCAGTCAGGCAGTACGTCGGGCGCCCGTCCAGTGCCGGACCGCGGGCCGAAAAGTCCTCGCCTTGGCTGCCCCCGCTTGAAGCGCTCTCCACTTTCGTCCACTCCCGCTCAAGATGGTGGCCTCTCGGGCAATTGGCAGCCTCAGCCGCTTTACAGCCGCCAGGACGCTCCGCTGCGCAGGTGAGGCCGGGTGGAGGGCACGCCGCCGCCCCGGGCGGAGCTCCTGCGGAGACGCTGCAGCCGTGTCTGCCTGTCGCCGCCGCCTTCCGGCCCCGGTTCTGGATGAGGGGCAGGGATGCATCACTGCGACCTGGGCTCTCGTTCCCGGGCGCAGCGACTGACATTTCCTGTCTCGTGAGTCCTGCAGCGATTTCAGGCTCCGTAACCCCCAGCGTCTCTGAGTCCTCTCCCCCCGGTCTGGCACTTCCCGCGGGTCTCCTCTTGTTTTCTTTAACGATGGCCTTGAACCTGTCCGTGCTGGCTTGGGAGGATTTAAGCACTAGGACAATCCAGGCTGTCACATCTTTGTGCTCACTGCCCGTTGCCTGTAACAGGAGGCATCTTAAGACCTTCTTGTATGAAATTAACCAGCCTTGTAAATGACTGCCGTTCCCTGTCCCTTTCCCACACAACCTTTTTTGTACCTATCACCACAGATCATTAGGAAGCTGAACTCTTGTATGTAATCCCAGGGTGAACGTATAATACGTAGACTTTCAGGAGGCAGGGTCTGCACTTGCTAGAAGTCTTTTAAAAAATGCGGATGCTGTGTTTCTTAAGGAACCAGATGTTAGCGCATTTTACCAACTATGTCTACCCTTATTTCTGACGACACCCAGGTAGCTTGCATTAGCTGTATTGTGTTTTTCTCTTCAAACTGGCCGTCAAAGAGTTAAAATGGGTGATTGTGGAAAATCAGGCATTTTCCTTCTGCCTCACATCTGTAAGGTAAAATGTGACTTTTTATTGCATGTTGTACTTAGTACCGGTTACTTAATTAGAAATATATACCTACCTCCTTCTGAACCGCCGAGTTAATTCTGTATGCTGTTGTTAGAGGCGTGGCTGGACTCTTCCTTTATTGTAAGGGGTTAATTTTGAATGGTTGAATCTTTTCTGCTTTCTTATTTCGACCAGTGTTTTTAGTCTCCATGGGAGTGCTCTGTGTGTGTGAATACCAGGCATAATACTACAGAAAATTGAAATGTTGCAGACTGGGGAAAAGGATTTAAAAAAAAAAAAAAGGATCAACCATTCTCTTACTAGTCACCTACCTACTGCTACTGTTTGGTCATGTTACCTAACAGTTTGTCTATTTTGCACATTTCTTTAGCACTTTAAAAATATCAGATGTATGTTTTTGATTGATTGATTTTAAGGTTTTCCAATTAAAAGCATTAAATGTGGAGTCTGACTGCTGGGTTTGAATCTGGCTCTGCCTTTTATCCTGATGACTTTACCCTTTGGTGACCTTGGGCAAGTAATTTCCATGTCTGTTTTCTCACTTGTGAAATGGGGAATAATACCGCCTTGTGAGCTTTAAAGGAGTTATTTTAGATGTAAAGCAGTTTTTCATGGCACAAGTGCTGTTATTATTAATAAACATTAGCTATTATTAACCCTCTCCTCTGAAGAACTCTATATATCTGAGGCATTTTTAAAGTAACTTTTACATTTTACAAATGTGATAAAAAGCTACAAGCTTAATTTTTCTGTTTTTTTTTTTTTGTATAGAAATATATATATACACATGGGTATGTATATTTCGCATTGTGTTTTAACCTATAAGAAAATATGGCTGGGGGAGAGCTAAGTTGGAATTGACCTGTACATGCTACCATGTATAAAATAGTTAACTAAGAAGAATGTGCTGCATAGCTCAAGACACTCAGTACTCTGTAGTGACATATATGGGAATAAAATCTAAACAAGAGTGGATATATCTGTGTATGTAACTAGTTTACTTTGTTGTAAGCAGAAACTAACCCAACATTGTGTTGATAAATCAACTCTGTGCCAATAAAAATTAATTTAAAAATTTTTAAAGAAAATACGACTTATTAGTTATTGTCCCTTTTGGTAGCAATGTATAAATTTTGGAACGAAAGGGTCTAGAAAGTGAATTTTAAATTAGCTGCACACCTGGATTGCTGTTTAGACTGAAAAGAGTAATCCTAACTGAAAGTCTGTGCCAAGGTAGAGCCAGACGTTTAATGAAATTATGACATTTAATGATGGATGGTTAAAATTCTTGATACTGATTTGTACTTCTTGAAGTTTTTACCCATTCCTGCATGAGTGTTGTCATTCTGGGTATGACTGGCAAATGAAAATCACATCTTGACCAAAACACCTTGTTTAATTCCCACTTCTATTCTAAACCCAGTTCCTAATTAGTAAGTGGTAGAATACTTTCTCAGGAAATGAAGTGAAGGCAAGTATCATAGTAGATGGTCTGTGTTTAAATTTGACTCTTCCTTAATCCTTCCCCCAGGACTACATATCGAGGAAAACTGTTGATTGTTAACGACCAAAGTAACACTTTCATATTTGAAATTTGCACAATCCAGCTCTCTCCACTGCTGTAGTCTTAGGTTGGAGGTAAATTATTTAAGTGATTAAAGTAGGGCAAAGGTTGTCTCTCTTTTGTGGGCAGAGGAAACATAGGTGAAAGTTCACCCAGCTGCTCTAAAGTAAGTTCTCCTAGTTAGATTAGTGAGTAAGGCTGGATTCCAAAAGCAAAGCTACCCTGTATTTCGATTTGATTTAGTTGACTGTCACTTGGAATTGTTTTCCAATTCAGATATAGTTGTATATTTGCTGTTTTTTCTCTTTGTTTTTTTGTCTTGATTTAGAGGAGGTTTTGTGTATGTCTGTATGGGTGTGGGGGGTGGCCCCAAGGCACGTTAGTGGGTTAGAGTTTATGGTTTAGAAGCCAGTGAGCGCAGCCTGTTCTCAAATATTTTGCCTTCAGAATTGCAACCCATGTACAAGCCCCTTCACCTGCTCTATTTTCTTTTTTCTTAGGTGTGTATCTTCTAACATATTTATATTCTTTCTTTTTTTTTTTTTTTTTTAATGTTTCTTGGTGTGTTTTATTTTTGGCTACTTCTATTGGTCTTTCATTTATCTGTTTTCATCCGTCTTTGTTCTTTGGCGTGTGTGGGCCTCTCATCGCTGCGGCTTCTCTCGCTGCAGAGCACCGGCTCAGTAGTTGGACACATCAGTCCAGCCACTCCGCAGCAAGTGGGATCTTCCCAGGCCAGGGATTGAACTGGCGCCCCTTGCACTGCAAGGCGGTGTCCTTACCCGCTGGACCACCAGGGAAGCCCCTGTTTCTTGGTTTTTATCTGTCTTTCCACCCCATCTCTCCCACCCTGCATTCCTAATCAGTTCACTCTAATTCAGGCAGAACCAGAGATCACCGCATTCTGGTTCTGGTACCGTCTGCAGTTTTCTTGTTTGAATAGTTTGCTGTTTGGCCATTAAGGCAGTATAAAGCTCCTTTATTCTGTCCCTACGCTTCCCCTCCTTTCAAGAACTGCAGGATGGAGAGAAATATGGAGCCTCTGATGCCCCTCGATTTTACTTTTCATGACACTGGAAAGTCCATCTCTCCGTCAAAATGCAAGAGGACCTGGCTGGAGATTCATTTGGAATACATCTGGAGCTAACAGTATGGATTACTTTGTATCAATAGATGACTTATCTCTTCGTGTATTTATTTCCTATTGTGGCCCTAAATTTCCACAAAGAACGTCTGAAACTGACACAAATGTATTTTCTTAACAGTTTTGGACTTCAGAAATGACTGTCACTGGACTGAAATCAGAGGTGTTGGCAGGGCTGTGTTCCTTCTGCGCTCTCTAAGGGAGAGTCTGTTTCCTTGTCTTTTCTTGCTTCTGGAGGTTACCTGCGTTCCTTGACTTCTTCACAGCCTACAAAGTGGGTGCTCGTGCTGCCATCTCTGGCTCTTTTGCCTTGTTCTCCTTTATAATTACCACTGTGTGTACCTGAATAATCCAGGCTAATCTCCCTGTATTAAGGTCAGCTGATTAGCCACCTTCATTCATTTGCATCCTTTATTTCTGTTTACCATGTAACCTGACACACTCAGTTTCTAGGCACAGGGACATCCCTGAGAGGCCATTCTTCCAACTACCACATTTAGTATCCAAATAATCCAGTAGTTTCCTGATAATTGAAGCAAAAAAAATACACTGGTAGTCACAATAATGATCTGGAATATTTTGTTCTAATTTGGGTATTGTTGTTGTTGTTGTAAACTCCAGCTTTGTTATATATTACAGATACTATAGAAATTCATGAATTTCATGAATTTGAGCAAGCAAGCTCCAGGAGATAGTGGAGGACAGAGGAGCCTAGAGAGCTGCAGGGGTCACAAAGAGTCAGACGTGACTGAACAACAAACAACAACAAACAGAAATTTCTGTTTTGAAAACAATTAATTGTGGATTACCTTTTTCTTACAGGTTACATTTGCCGTAATTTTACAAGGTCTTCTGCTTTGCTGAGTAAGTTCAATTTCTCATTGACATACTTACATTGCTTTTTATACTTATCTAGCAAAAAACATGTTTGCAAATAAACTTTCCTTCTCTTTTAGCCAGAACCCATATTAACTATGGAGTCAAAGGATGTGGCAGTTATTAATTAACTCACCCAATTCAAAGGTACCTAATTTAATTTGTTGACTTTTCATGACACTGGAAAGTCCATCTCTCGCAAAATGCAAGAGGACCTGGCTGGAGATTCATTTGGAATACATCTGGAGCTAACAGTATGGATTACTTTGTATCAATAGATGACTTATCTCTTCGTATTTATTTCCTATTGTGGCCCTAAATTTCCACAAAGAACGTCTGAAACTGACACAAATGTATTTTCTTAACAGTTTTGGACTTCAGAAATGACTGTCACTGGACTGAAATCAGAGGTGTTGGCAGGGCTGTGTTCCTTCTGCGCTCTCTAAGGGAGAGTCTGTTTCCTTGTCTTTTCTTGCTTCTGGAGGTTACCTGCGTTCCTTGACTTCTTCACAGCCTACAAAGTGGGTGCTCGTGCTGCCATCTCTGGCTCTTTTGCCTTGTTCTCCTTTATAATTACCACTGTGTGTACCTGAATAATCCAGGCTAATCTCCCTGTATTAAGGTCAGCTGATTAGCCACCTTCATTCATTTGCATCCTTTATTTCTGTTTACCATGTAACCTGACACACTCAGTTTCTAGGCACAGGGACATCCCTGAGAGGCCATTCTTCCAACTACCACATTTAGTATCCAAATAATCCAGTAGTTTCCTGATAATTGAAGCAAAAAAAATACACTGGTAGTCACAATAATGATCTGGAATATTTTGTTCTAATTTGGGTATTGTTGTTGTTGTAAACTCCAGCTTTGTTATATATTACAGATACTATAGAAATTCATGAATTTCATGAATTTGAGCAAGCAAGCTCCAGGAGATAGTGGAGGACAGAGGAGCCTAGAGAGCTGCAGGGGTCACAAAGAGTCAGACGTGACTGAACAACAAACAACAACAAACAGAAATTTCTGTTTTGAAAACAATTAATTGTGGATTACCTTTTTCTTACAGGTTACATTTGCCGTAATTTTACAAGGTCTTCTGCTTTGCTGAGTAAGTTCAATTTCTCATTGACATACTTACATTGCTTTTTATACTTATCTAGCAAAAAACATGTTTGCAAATAAACTTTCCTTCTCTTTTTAGCCAGAACCCATATTAACTATGGAGTCAAAGGGGATGTGGCAGTTATTCGAATTAACTCACCCAATTCAAAGGTACCTAATTTAATTTGTTGACTTTTATTCCTACTCACTACATTTATTAATGCAGTCCTGAATGTCAAAGAAATAGATCCAGTGATTTGGCAGCATATCCTACCACACAAATTTACAGTTTTGATAGTAAGAATTTGAGAAATTGCTCACAGGATGGAGTTTTCTGCAGCAGAGGTCCTTATTTAAGAATTCTTTCTAGTTGACTTTAGATTAACATCAGATTAACATCAAGGATTGTTGTCAGATTAACATCAAGGATTAATAAGGCCTTCTGTCACACTGTAGAATTATAAAGAAGTGGTTTGTTAGATAAGAAGCCAAGTTCAAATTGACCTACTTGTCTTAACTTTGAGGTTCTTAAATCAACTGTCTTAACCTGCCTGACGTAAGTCATTACTCATAGTAAGTTTGCTGAGTTGAATGTCATTAAGGTTCCTGACGGCCTTGAGTGACTTGGTGTAGTTCATGTATCAGAAATCAAGTACCAGTGAAAGTGGAGCTTCATTTGTTTTTGGCAACTTCAGCAAAGCACGCAGCATTAATCCAGTCTTTTGCCAAGAAGAGCTTTGTTTTAGGAGCTGATCCTTTCTCCCAACCTAAAGTTGGTGTAAGGATTTCCGAAGCAAAGTAGGAGGACCTAGATAGAAGCAATTAACAACTATCACAAGTTAAGAAAATTAAGAGCCGATACTCCTCCCTAGGGTGAACTTGGCATTTACAGAGCAGTGATTCAGACTTAAGATATTTTTCCAGAATTTTCTAAGTTGAACATTTTTCCTAAACACGAAAATAATGCATGCCTATAGCAGGACATTTGAAAGCAATTAAGAGGAAAATAACAATCATTCATGTTCCAGACCCAAAGATAACCATTTTAACATTTAATCCGGTTTCAACAAATAGTATTCTAAAAATTAAGATCATACTATTTGTCTAATTTTGATCCTTTCCCTTAACATTATACAGATTTTTTCCATCCTGATAAATGTTCATAGTGTCATACTTTATAGCCTGCATATGATTCAAACTCTTAGGAATATGAGTTCCTCCTATGAGGAGAACTATTTTTAGAGGGAGGAGTTGGCCGAGGCACCTGGATAGACAGCTGCTGGCTTGCTGGTTTATTTCTCTGTTTCTTTGAACAGTGTGTCTCTCCTGGGTAAACGTATTTCCTATAATCAAAATAGCATTTGGTGGTGATTTGCACTTCAAATATAAACCCTCAGATCTATATGTATTTCCCTCTGGCAGGTGAATACTCTAAGTCTAGAACTGCACTCAGAATTCGTGGAAGTCATGAATGAAGTCTGGTCTAACAGTCAAATCAGAAGTGCTGTCCTGATCTCAGCAAAGCCAGGCTGCTTTATCGCAGGTGCCGATCTCAAGTACGTCTCAGGAAAATTGAAGTCACCTTTTATCTTGGCTAATGATATGTATTTTAGACCCAGTCAGTTTTCATTTGAAAAGAAAGCAGCAGTAAATTTTTTCTGAAAGTTATTTTTGTGTAATTTTCATGCATATGATAAAATTGATAAAAAGCAAGCAGCTTGCTGCTTAAACCTTATAAAACTGAATCCAGCATTTCTTCAAAGAAGTTGAAAGTAGTTCAAGGAGCAATATTTGACTAGAATAAAAAAATACTATAAAACTAAACAAACAATGAGATACCCTTTTCTTTTTTTCTATCTATCAAACCAGCAACCATTTAGAAGTTTGAAAATATTATATTAGCAAAGACTTGGGAAAATGAGAAAGTTACATATTCCTAGTAAGACTGCAAATTGGTATAAGTCACCTTGGAGAACAATTTGATAAAATTTAGTAAAACTGAAAATGCATGTATCATATAATCTCGTGATGCCGCCTCTAGAAACTGAAATCCTTGTGCATTTTTATATTAGTCTAAACACGAAAATAATGCATGCCTATAGCAGGACATTTGAAAGCAATTAAGAGGAAAATAACAATCATTCATGTTCCAGACCCAAAGATAACCATTTTAACATTTAATCCGGTTTCAACAAATAGTATTCTAAAAATTAAGATCATACTATTTGTCTAATTTTGATCCTTTCCCTTAACATTATACAGATTTTTTCCATCCTGATAAATGTTCATAGTGTCATACTTTATAGCCTGCATATGATTCAAACTCTTAGGAATATGAGTTCCTCCTATGAGGAGAACTATTTTTAGAGGGAGGAGTTGGCCAAAGCACCTGAATAGACAGCTGCTGGCTTGCTGGTTTATTTCTCTGTTTCTTTGAACAGTGTGTCTCTCCTGGGTAAACGTATTTCCTATAATCAAAATAGCATTTGGTGGTGATTTGCACTTCAAATATAAACCCTCAGATCTATATGTATTTCCCTCTGGCAGGTGAATACTCTAAGTCTAGAACTGCACTCAGAATTCGTGGAAGTCATGAATGAAGTCTGGTCTAACAGTCAAATCAGAAGTGCTGTCCTGATCTCAGCAAAGCCAGGCTGCTTTATCGCAGGTGCCGATCTCAAGTACGTCTCAGGAAAATTGAAGTCACCTTTTATCTTGGCTAATGATATGTATTTTAGACCCAGTCATTTTTCATTTGAAAAGAAAGCAGCAGTAAATTTTTTCTGAAAGTTATTTTTGTGTAATTTTCATGCATATGATAAAATTGATAAAAAGCAAGCAGCTTGCTGCTTAAACCTTATAAAACTGAATCCAGCATTTCTTCAAAGAAGTTGAAAGTAGTTCAAGGAGCAATATTTGACTAGAATAAAAAAATACTATAAAACTAAACAAACAATGAGATACCCTTTTCTTTTTTTCTATCTATCAAACCAGCAACCATTTAGAAGTTTGAAAATATTATATTAGCAAAGACTTGGGAAAATGAGAAAGTTACATATTCCTAGTAAGACTGCAAATTGGTATAAGTCACCTTGGAGAACAATTTGATAAAATTTAGTAAAACTGAAAATGCATGTATCATATAATCTCGTGATGCCTCCTCTAGATATATGTGCTGGAGAAATATCATCCTTTGTTGTTTTTTTTTTAATTTTACTCACTGATTTATTTTGGCTATTCTGGTTTTTCACTGCTGCTGCAGGCCCCCCTCTAGTTGCAGGGAGTAGGGGCCACTTTCCTGTTGAGGCGAACAGGCCCCCTGCTGCAGTGACCTCTCCCATTGTGGAACTCGGGCTCCAGGGCACATAGGCTCCAGCAGTTGCGGCACACGGGCTCAACAGTTCCATCTCCAAGGCGCCAGGGCACAGGCTCTACAGCTGTGGCTCACGGGCCTACCCGCTCCACAGCACCTGGGATCCTCTCAGACCAGGGATCGAACCCGTGTCTTCTCCGTTAACAGGAGAACTCTTCACCACTGAGCCACCAGGGAAGCCCCCATCCTTTGTTTTTAAGGACCCATACATTCATAAGGATGTTCAGTCTTGTGTCATTTACAGTAGTGAAGAATTTGAAACAAGCTAAGTGTCAGTCATGAGGGAAATAGATAAGTAAATGTGGAAATGCTACCAAAATAATTGAAAGTATCTAACTAGATCTACAGCATAATATTAGAACTCAAAACTATAACATTAAATTAAAAAAAAAAACTTGCAGAATGCTTGGTACAGTGTATAGTTTATATAAACATTTTAGAACAACACATGAAAGACTTCTGTATTGTTCATGGATACAAGTATGTGATTGATCTGAAGACTGCCTGCAAATATATGAAAATGGTTGTCTCAGGGTAAATGAAGTAGCTGGTAGAACTTGAGGAGGTCAGAGAGTACTTTACCAATATACCTAATATTTTTTATATTTTTTTCATGATATATATGTATATATAACTTTTTTACACTTCTTTAAAGCAAAAATAAGGAGAGATGATATCTTAGTTTAACAGATTAAAATGTTGATAGTTAATTCTGTAAAAAAAATAAATGGGTATTTGTTTTATGAACCTTTGCAGTTTAGATAATAATAGCCAAAATTATTGGCTTAGTAATTTATATTGAAGGTATTTGTATATTTTTAAACTTCATTCAATATTGTTTACTCTTCTTTGTTTGTGTACAATAATTAGAAATTTATAAATATTCTATTTAAGTTTATTTTTTAGGAAAAACAGAGTTACCTAAATCAAGGACCATTCCTTTTGGCTTGATTAATTAAGCCTAGCCAGATGTTGATTTATCTGACAGTATCCACCTAAATCCATAGGGAAATACTTGCATTTTCTGTGAGGCTGGCTAAGTCACTCCCAGCACATAGAATGACAGGGAATGGGTTATCTTTGGTCAAAATTTAAAAAAAACACCACAGCTTAAATGTATTCAGAAACAGTTAAGTAGGGGTGAAACTGGCTAAAATTGAAGGACACTGAGGAAATATTAAAGGACGTTAAGGAAACATTATTATAACAGAAGTATTATTATACACTTTTCTTTTGTTGTATTTCTGAAGTGTTATTTAGGCCTACCCAGGGAAGCCCCCAAATCTTCACCACTGAGCCACCAGGGAAGCCCCCATCCTTTGTTTTTAAGGACCCATACATTCATAAGGATGTTCAGTCTTGTGTCATTTACAGTAGTGAAGAATTTGAAACAAGCTAAGTGTCAGTCATGAGGGAAATAGATAAGTAAATGTGGAAATGCTACCAAAATAATTGAAAGTATCTAACTAGATCTACAGCATAATATTAGAACTCAAAACTATAACATTAAATTAAAAAAAAAAACTTGCAGAATGCTTGGTACAGTGTATAGTTTATATAAACATTTTAGAACAACACATGAAAGACTTCTGTATTGTTCATGGATACAAGTATGTGATTGATCTGAAGACTGCCTGCAAATATATGAAAATGGTTGTCTCAGGGTAAATGAAGTAGCTGGTAGAACTTGAGGAGGTCAGAGAGTACTTTACCAATATACCTAATTTTTTTTATATTTTTTCATGATATATATGTATATATAACTTTTTTACACTTCTTTAAAGCAAAAATAAGGAGAGATGATATCTTAGTTTAACAGATTAAAATGTTGATAGTTAATTCTGTAAAAAAAATAAATGGGTATTTGTTTTATGAACCTTTGCAGTTTAGATAATAATAGCCAAAATTATTGGCTTAGTAATTTATATTGAAGGTATTTGTATATTTTTAAACTTCATTCAATATTGTTTACTCTTCTTTGTTTGTGTACAATAATTAGAAATTTATAAATATTCTATTTAAGTTTATTTTTTAGGAAAAACAGAGTTACCTAAATCAAGGACCATTCCTTTTGGCTTGATTAATTAAGCCTAGCCAGATGTTGATTTATCTGACAGTATCCACCTAAATCCATAGGGAAATACTTGCATTTTCTGTGAGGCTGGCTAAGTCACTCCCAGCACATAGAATGACAGGGAATGGGTTATCTTTGGTCAAAATTTAAAAAAAACACCACAGCTTAAATGTATTCAGAAACAGTTAAGTAGGGGTGAAACTGGCTAAAATTGAAGGACACTGAGGAAATATTAAAGGACGTTAAGGAAACATTATTATAACAGAAGTATTATTATACACTTTTCTTTTGTTGTATTTCTGAAGTGTTATTTAGTATTATTCCTTATCATTTCTTTCTGAGTATTTGAAGACTCACCAAATGCTGATATATGGTAGGAGAAGGATATGTGGATGAAGTATTGAATAAAATGAGTCATGGTTTAATCTTTGTTTTTTTCCTGATCTCTGCTCTCTTGTCTACTACAGCATGTTAAATGCTTGCACCACCCCTCAAGAGGTAACACAGATATCACAAGAAGCCCAGAGAATGTTTGAGAAACTCGAGAAGTCCACAAAGCCTGTTGTGGCTGCCATCAATGGATCCTGCTTAGGAGGAGGACTTGAGGTACAGATTTCTTCCAAAGTCGTCAAGACACGAGCCAGCTCGTTGTTGTGATCCACCAGCCACAAACCTTTAGGCCACTCTTGCCTTAAGAAAAGTTGTTGAGGGGGAATCAGCTTTTTCTGATTTCATTACACTTCTGGATAGGTTTTTATCCTTATCTTCACGGCACAGAGCAAGTAAATCAGAGTGGCATGTTATCATTTGTACACTGAGAAGATTTGAACTAGATCTCTAAGGTCCCTTTCATTGCTAAAAAAAACACCTTGTTCAAGTTTGCAAGGCAAAGATTCAGAAGTGCAGCCCATACTCTTGAGCTACTTGAGTCATGTGTAGTCAAGATGGTAAATAACGCAATGTCTGAGAGAAGAGATGCTTACCAGACTGGAGCATATAGAAAAGGAGGAAAGAAGAAGAAAACATTTACTGAACATTTATCATGTGCTGAATTCTGTACTGGACACATTCACAGTCATTAAGTAAGGAAACCTGGGTCTGATCCTAAAAGGTAGGCAGAATCTGATTAACCAGAAAACAATGGGAAAACATTCCACTGGTGCCCTGGGTATGAACAGAGACAAGGATAAACAAAGCCTATTTAGGACACAATAAATAGGCCTGCTTGATTGAAGAGTGTTTATAGGCTATAGGGCTTATAAACCTGGGGTACATGTTTAATTGTATGTGCACTTTTCTATTGAGAGCTTCCATACCTTTTTAGCAGATTTTTAAGGGGATCTGCAACTCCAAAGAGTTTAATAATTTAGGAGAGAAGTACGAAGGAAGGCCAGAAAGGTAAATTGTAGAAGACATCAAACGCCAGCCTAGGGAATTTCAGTTTATTCTGTGTGTAAATTCCTGCTTTATGAGTAATCTTTAGACCCTCACATATCCTAAGATGTTATAACACTGTATTTTTTTAACATTCTAATTTTCTTTCATTTGTTTGAAGCTTGCCATTTCATGCCAATACCGAATAGCAACAAAAGATAGAAAAACAGTATTGGGTTCTCCTGAAGTCTTGCTGGGAATCTTACCAGGAGCAGGAGCCACACAAAGGTTGCCCAAAATGGTGAGTTTAAGATCTCCATGTGAACTTGAGAACCTCAGTCCTTTATGTCCCTTTCAATCTGTTTCCTCTTGTACAAAAGGTATAGTATGGGTAAAATTTAGAAAATAAATAGGATATGAATATATGAGATCAGTATCTGTTTATTTTTTCAATTCCTTGGCCAAGATGGTTGATCAAGGTCCTTTCTTAGTCCCTAAAGAAGGAAAGAGATAAGTAACATACAGGTCTTACTTCTGGAACTTAGAGTATAATTTATTCCTTCTCTGCACATACGGTCTAGGTAGTTTTTCAAATCCTTGGATCTTATCTTATGGCGACTGTAAGAGACTGACCTTTTGGGTTGGGCTGGGGGGCAACCGCGCAGCCTGTGGAATCTTTGTACCCTGACCAGGGATCAAACCCTCCACAGCGGAAGTGCAGAGTCTTTGCACTAGATAACCAGGGAAGTCCCTGGACGTTCTCATTCTTGTACTCTATAAAACCAAAAGGGGCCCATCAGGCTTTTGAATTCTTAAGGAGCAGGGGAAGGACAATGAGACCTGGAGGCGACAGGACAGTCTTAACATCAAACATGATGACCCACCCCCACCCCCAACCTCATAGCCTCTGGCACTATAGATTGTTCAGGAAAACAACTCTCACTGGAAACAACCTGGAGGGAAGTTGATAAGAGTTAGACACAGAAGAATGGGAACGTTTATGGTATTTATTTCTGATTAATAATAAATGGTGTGCATTCCTTTATAGGAATCATCAAGAGGATTTATTGAAAGAATGCATATGACTGTGTATGTAGAAAATATAGCTGAGTTTCTTTTGTTGGTTCCTGAATGTCGCTAGAAGAGCTGTTTTAGCACCTACATACAAAGCCCTGGCTGAGTTCTCTTTGTGTTAGGCATAAGACCCTTCTTTCCTTTCTTTTTTTGCGGGGAGAAGGTACTCCATACATCTTACTTCCCCAACCAGGAATTGAACCCGTGCCCTCTGTACAGGTTGAGAATACAGAGTCTTAACCACTGGGCCACCAAGGAAGTCCCAAGTCTAAGATCCTTTCTAAAGACATTGTCAAAACTATGACATTTCTCAAAGTCTCTATTAATTCCAGTAGGGGAATTTTAAATTTTATGCAGATGATAAAGAAGAAATTCAGAATGACATAAATGTACGCTTCTAGAAAACATGAATTTTTTTCTCCACTTTATCAATCCATAGACAGAAATTCTACATACGAATTAAAAGAAGAGGCATAGACATTTTCACTTCAAGTGGAGGTTTCTAAAACTAAAAAATACCTAAATGTGTATCAGGGTATAAAATTTCATTGTTTAATATATAGTATAAAAATATTGTTTGACTGTTCTTGTCTTAATAATTATTTTGCTCAGCTGTATGATTGGTAAACTGTAGCTGTCACTCTGATACTTTCCACCTCTGCTCTGATCCTTGCCTGCCTGTCAGGTGGGTGTGCCTGCCGCTTTTGACATGATGCTGACTGGTCGAGGCATCCGTGCAGACAGAGCAAAGAAGATGGGACTAGTTGACCAGCTGGTGGAACCACTGGGTACGTGTTAACATGCCTCAGAGTTGAGCCTTATGAAGTTATATATTTTCTTAAAGTGTTAATATCTTGAATATTGGTTAGAGTGAAACTCATACACTTAAGACATAAGTCATTTGCATTTCTTTAATGATGAGCAGAATTGAGCATCTTTTCACATGTCTATTGGCCATCCACTGTATGTCTTCTTTGAGGAAATGTCTGTTTAGATTATCCACTCCCTTTTCGATTGGGTTATTTGTTTTTCTGATGTCAAGCTGCATGAGCTTCTTACACAGAAGAATGGGAACGTTTATGGTATTTATTTCTGATTAATAATAAATGGTGTGCATTCCTTTATAGGAATCATCAAGAGGATTTATTGAAAGAATGCATATGACTGTGTATGTAGAAAATATAGCTGAGTTTCTTTTGTTGGTTCCTGAATGTCGCTAGAAGAGCTGTTTTAGCACCTACATACAAAGCCCTGGCTGAGTTCTCTTTGTGTTAGGCATAAGACCCTTCTTTCCTTTCTTTTTTTGCGGGGAGAAGGTACTCCATACATCTTACTTCCCCAACCAGGAATTGAACCCGTGCCCTCTGTACAGGTTGAGAATACAGAGTCTTAACCACTGGGCCACCAAGGAAGTCCCAAGTCTAAGATCCTTTCTAAAGACATTGTCAAAACTATGACATTTCTCAAAGTCTCTATTAATTCCAGTAGGGGAATTTTAAATTTTATGCAGATGATAAAGAAGAAATTCAGAATGACATAAATGTACGCTTCTAGAAAACATGAATTTTTTTCTCCACTTTATCAATCCATAGACAGAAATTCTACATACGAATTAAAAGAAGAGGCATAGACATTTTCACTTCAAGTGGAGGTTTCTAAAACTAAAAAATACCTAAATGTGTATCAGGGTATAAAATTTCATTGTTTAATATATAGTATAAAAATATTGTTTGACTGTTCTTGTCTTAATAATTATTTTGCTCAGCTGTATGATTGGTAAACTGTAGCTGTCACTCTGATACTTTCCACCTCTGCTCTGATCCTTGCCTGCCTGTCAGGTGGGTGTGCCTGCCGCTTTTGACATGATGCTGACTGGTCGAGGCATCCGTGCAGACAGAGCAAAGAAGATGGGACTAGTTGACCAGCTGGTGGAACCACTGGGTACGTGTTAACATGCCTCAGAGTTGAGCCTTATGAAGTTATATATTTTCTTAAAGTGTTAATATCTTGAATATTGGTTAGAGTGAAACTCATACACTTAAGACATAAGTCATTTGCATTTCTTTAATGATGAGCAGAATTGAGCATCTTTTCACATGTCTATTGGCCATCCACTGTATGTCTTCTTTGAGGAAATGTCTGTTTAGATTATCCACTCCCTTTTCGATTGGGTTATTTGTTTTTCTGATGTCAAGCTGCATGAGCTTCTTATATATTTTTGAAGATTAATTCTTTGTCAGATGCTTCGTTTGCATTAATTTTCTCCCATTCTGAGGGTTGTATTTTCATTATCATATTTCCTTCATTGTGCAAGTTCAATTAAGTCACATTTGGTGTTTTTGTTATTTTTTTTAGATTTATTTATTTATTTATTTTGGGCGGGGGTCGGGTTGGGAAGGGAGGGGAGCGGGCGGGCCACTTCTATTGGTCTTTCATTTCTCTGTTTTCATCTTTGATCTTTGGCTCCTGTGGGCCTCCCATCGTGGTGGCGTCTGTTGTTGCAGAGCGCCGGCTCCGGGCGCATGTGCTCCAGAGCTCGGGCTCAGTAATTGGACACATCAGTCCAGCCGCTCCGCAGCACGTGGGATCTTCCCAGGCGAGGGATTGAACCGGCGCCCCTTGCACTGCAAGGCGGTGTCCTTATCCACTGGACCACCAGGGAAGCCCTGTTTATTTTTGGTTTTATTTCCATTACTGTAGGAGGTGGGTCAAAGAGGATCTTGCTGCAATATATGTCAAAGAACATTCTGCCTATGTTTTCCTCTAAGAGCTTTATAGTTTCTGGCCTTACATTTAGAGCTTTAATCCATTTGGAGTTTATTTTTGTATGTGACATTAGAATGTGTTCTAATTTCATTCTTTTACATGTAGCTGTCCAGTTTTTCCAGCATCACTTATTGAAGAGGCTCTCTTTCCTCCATTGTATAGTATTGCCTTCTTTGTCATAAATTACTTGACTGTAAGTGTGTAGATTTGTTTCTGGGATCTCTATCCTGTTAATTGATCTATATTTCTGTCTTTGTGCCAATACCATGCTATTTTGATGACTGTACTTTGTAGTAGAGTCTGAAGTCAGGGACCCAATTCCTCCAACTCTGTTTTCTTTCTCAAGATTGCTTAGAGTGAAACTCATACACTTAAGACATAAGTCATTTGCATTTCTTTAATGATGAGCAGAATTGAGCATCTTTTCACATGTCTATTGGCCATCCACTGTATGTCTTCTTTGAGGAAATGTCTGTTTAGATTATCCACTCCCTTTTCGATTGGGTTATTTGTTTTTCTGATGTCAAGCTGCATGAGCTTCTTATATATTTTTGAAGATTAATTCTTTGTCAGATGCTTCGTTTGCATTAATTTTCTCCCATTCTGAGGGTTGTATTTTCATTATCATATTTCCTTCATTGTGCAAGTTCAATTAAGTCACATTTGGTGTTTTTGTTATTTTTTTTAGATTTATTTATTTATTTATTTTGGGCGGGGGTCGGGTTGGGAAGGGAGGGGAGCGGGCGGGCCACTTCTATTGGTCTTTCATTTCTCTGTTTTCATCTTTGATCTTTGGCTCCTGTGGGCCTCCCATCGTGGTGGCGTCTGTTGTTGCAGAGCGCCGGCTCCGGGCGCATGTGCTCCAGAGCTCGGGCTCAGTAATTGGACACATCAGTCCAGCCGCTCCGCAGCACGTGGGATCTTCCCAGGCGAGGGATTGAACCGGCGCCCCTTGCACTGCAAGGCGGTGTCCTTATCCACTGGACCACCAGGGAAGCCCTGTTTATTTTTGGTTTTATTTCCATTACTGTAGGAGGTGGGTCAAAGAGGATCTTGCTGCAATATATGTCAAAGAACATTCTGCCTATGTTTTCCTCTAAGAGCTTTATAGTTTCTGGCCTTACATTTAGAGCTTTAATCCATTTGGAGTTTATTTTTGTATGTGACATTAGAATGTGTTCTAATTTCATTCTTTTACATGTAGCTGTCCAGTTTTTCCAGCATCACTTATTGAAGAGGCTCTCTTTCCTCCATTGTATAGTATTGCCTTCTTTGTCATAAATTACTTGACTGTAAGTGTGTAGATTTGTTTCTGGGATCTCTATCCTGTTAATTGATCTATATTTCTGTCTTTGTGCCAATACCATGCTATTTTGATGACTGTACTTTGTAGTAGAGTCTGAAGTCAGGGACCCAATTCCTCCAACTCTGTTTTTCTTTCTCAAGATTGCTTTGACTATTGGGATCTTTTGTGTCTCCATACAAATTTTAAGATTTTTTTCTTCTAGTTCTGTGAAAAAAGCCACTGGTAGGTTGATAGGGATTGCACTGAATCTGTAGATTGCCTTGGGTAGTATAGTCATTTTGACAGTATTGATTCATCCAATCCAAACCATGGCTGGTATATTTCCCATCTGTGTCGTCTTCAGTTTCTTTCATTAGCATCTTGTAGTTTTTAAAATACAGGTCTTTTGGCTTCTCAGTTCTGTACCTTTTTTCTGAGATCTCAGCCTCACATCTGTTAGAAGCTCTGTATTTCTTTTTCAATCCATGTATATTTCTTTGCCATATATTCAAGTTTCCTGATCTTGTCTTTTTCATTGTATAATTTGCGATTAATCCAGTTGCCTGTATTTTTCATTTCAGCTTTTTTTCCCTCATATTTAGAAGTAACGTTTGATTCACTCTTACATCTTCACTTTCTCCTCATTATGCTTCTCTTTTCCTCTGCCTTTTTAAGCATATGGCATGGATTTACAGTAACCTTTCTAACATTGTATCTGCTTCTCCTGTCTTTTCATTTCTGCATCTGTTTCTGTCGGTCAGTTTGTCTTCTAGCTATTGGTTGTCTTTTTTCCTTCCTTTTTTTCATGCCTTTGTGATGGTTCTCTCCCTGATCTCAGGTAGTTTCTTCTCACACATGTACAGAATGATACTTGGCCCAAATTTCAAGGAGCCCCTCTATAGACCTCTGAAGCTTTTCTTTTCTGTAGCAACTGATCTCCAGTATTCTTCCATAATTCCAGCATTATGACTTCCATGGACCCTGTGCAGTTTTGTCATTCAGAAATTTGGGGCTTAGTTCATTTTCTTTCTCCTCTACAGGGGCTGAAAATAGAGTAGATGTCTTAAGGGAGAGATTGGTTGCATATATTGTTGCAGGCTTCTCCCTCTGCTGGAATTTGGTTTCCTACATACCACAAGACTTCACCAGATTGCCTTCTCAACTCTAGCCTCCTCTCCCTCCAGTAAGGCTCTTACAGACTTTTGATTGAGAGCTTGATAGGTGTGTGCTTTTAAAGGCTGTAAAAGCAGCCTTTGGGGCCTTTGAGTCTAGCTCTTTAGTTCCCTGCCTCCAGCAAGTCTGGTATCAGGCAAAGGCCTCAAGTGAAACATCAGCGTGGTTCTGGCCTGTCCCTCTCTTGGTAGAAATACCGCATGTGCTGAGCATTATGACAACACAAGAGGTTTCACTCTTCCAGCCTTTTGTGCCGCCTGAGAACTTCACAGATGTTCTGTGGGGAAAACCTAGCTTTGTGTTTGATTTTTTTCTAGTTCTGACCTGTTGTGTGTGACCACCAAACACTCCATTCATATTCCTTTTCCTCAGTAACATCCTTCTGCTTGAGCCAAGTCAGTCTTCACCCTTGACCAAGAGCATCACGTGCCCCCAGTGATGGCCACAGTTCTCCTCAGACAGGCTCTTTCCTCTCTCGAATTCTATTCATATCACCTTTGTGCTTCCACAGCTCTCCAGTGTCTTTACAAATGTGATTTTGCAGTTGACCTTTTTTCCAGTTTGGCAGTGGGAAAATAGGTTTCATAAGGCATAATGCATATTTGTCAGAAGTGGAAGCCAGACTTAGAGGGCTTAAGACTTGTCTTCTACCTGGAGTAGGCTGTTTCACCTTTTCTCTGCGTGGCTCGAGTCCATTGTTCATGACACTGCCACCCACCAATTTCTAGTCTGACTCAGAAAGCTTCACTCAGTACGGGTGGCCCAGCCTTCGGCTTTGGCCTGCCTGGGTTTCTGGCCACCTGAGACTGACCCGAGCCCGACTGACATTCCAGTCTGTTGTGTTCATCTTCGCAGGACCAGGAATAAAACCTCCAGAGGAACGGACAATTGAATACCTAGAAGAAGTTGCAGTTACTTTTGCCAAAGGACTAGCTGATAAAAAGATCACTCCAAAAAGAGACAAGGGATTGGTAGAAAGTGAGTGTCATTATTAAAGAACAAAGGCACAGCTTCTTTCCAGGAAATTTAATTTTATTTGCTATTAAATGGAAATGAGAAAATAAGTTCATTATTTACTCTTTACTGTAAACTCAGCCTTAAAGAGTGCAGAAACTCTGCTCTAGGCTCTAGTCCTGGACTTTACATTGGTTAAAGACATTTTCAAAAAAACCACTTTTTATTTTGGAAAATTTAAAGTAATATCAAAATAGAATAATATAATTGTGTAATAAATACCCAGCTACCAACACTCATCAGCGTGGTTCTGGCCTGTCCCTCTCTTGGTAGAAATACCGCATGTGCTGAGCATTATGACAACACAAGAGGTTTCACTCTTCCAGCCTTTTGTGCCGCCTGAGAACTTCACAGATGTTCTGTGGGGAAAACCTAGCTTTGTGTTTGATTTTTTTCTAGTTCTGACCTGTTGTGTGTGACCACCAAACACTCCATTCATATTCCTTTTCCTCAGTAACATCCTTCTGCTTGAGCCAAGTCAGTCTTCACCCTTGACCAAGAGCATCACGTGCCCCCAGTGATGGCCACAGTTCTCCTCAGACAGGCTCTTTCCTCTCTCGAATTCTATTCATATCACCTTTGTGCTTCCACAGCTCTCCAGTGTCTTTACAAATGTGATTTTGCAGTTGACCTTTTTTCCAGTTTGGCAGTGGGAAAATAGGTTTCATAAGGCATAATGCATATTTGTCAGAAGTGGAAGCCAGACTTAGAGGGCTTAAGACTTGTCTTCTACCTGGAGTAGGCTGTTTCACCTTTTCTCTGCGTGGCTCGAGTCCATTGTTCATGACACTGCCACCCACCAATTTCTAGTCTGACTCAGAAAGCTTCACTCAGTACGGGTGGCCCAGCCTTCGGCTTTGGCCTGCCTGGGTTTCTGGCCACCTGAGACTGACCCGAGCCCGACTGACATTCCAGTCTGTTGTGTTCATCTTCGCAGGACCAGGAATAAAACCTCCAGAGGAACGGACAATTGAATACCTAGAAGAAGTTGCAGTTACTTTTGCCAAAGGACTAGCTGATAAAAAGATCACTCCAAAAAGAGACAAGGGATTGGTAGAAAGTGAGTGTCATTATTAAAGAACAAAGGCACAGCTTCTTTCCAGGAAATTTAATTTTATTTGCTATTAAATGGAAATGAGAAAATAAGTTCATTATTTACTCTTTACTGTAAACTCAGCCTTAAAGAGTGCAGAAACTCTGCTCTAGGCTCTAGTCCTGGACTTTACATTGGTTAAAGACATTTTCAAAAAAAAAAAAACCACTTTTTATTTTGGAAAATTTAAAGTAATATCAAAATAGAATAATATAATTGTGTAATAAATACCCAGCTACCAACACTCAGATTCAGTACTTATCAGCTTATATTTAAAGACATGCTCAGGTTGAAATTTAGATTATATATATGAGAGTAAAGAGCAGTTTTTTCAGATAGCTAGAATCCCTGCATTTTTACAGAATTTACAGAACAAGCTAACAAGGGTGGCCTGGGCTCTTCCCAGTAAGGCTCTAACAGCATTTTACCTTACAGAATTGACGTCATACGCCTTGAGTATTCCTTTTGTCAGGCAACAAGTTTACAAAAAGGTGGAAGAAAAAGTACGAAAGCAGACCAAAGGCCTTTATCCTGCACCTCTGAAAATAATCGATGTGAGTCTTTACCCCATCTTCCCCCATCTCCCGTGTGTCTTCCCTTTGTCTAGAGCAGGACTCTCTGCTGCTGTTCTGTGCTGGCACCAAAGTTCTTGCTGCTGTCAAAGTACTCAACTAAAAATAACACACGGCCACAGCAGGCTATGAGGATTTGTGTACATGGTTATTTGGGGGAAATTTATACCAGGCATACTTTGTAGCTGATGAGCTTAAAACTACCAGTTATAAACCAGGAAGGAGACCTGTGTCATATCAGTATGACAAGGCCAATAAAATATCAGGCATTAATTAAGAGGTAGTTAACAAAATTAACGGCTGTCTTTTGTCCTTAGTTAAAACTATGGCTGTTACCTAAAATGTCTCATTGACTGTCCATTGCCACAGTTATAAAAAAGATGTGATGATGGCACATGCAGTGAAGCAACGGAAAGACAGACATGGACAGTGGACATATGGACGTTGTGGGGAAGGAACAGTGGGTGAGAGGCATAAAGGAAGTAGCATGAAGGCTTGTACTATCATATATGAAGAAAATAGCTGTAGTCATTGCTCTGTGAGAAAAGGAGATCCTTCAGGGGTGCTGTGTGATGGTCGGGAGATGTGGGAAGGGGGGGATATACATATGACTAATCTGGGAACATACATATCTGTAAACAACAAAACTCTGTAAAAGTTAAAAGTAAAATAAACGTGTTTTTTCTTTTTAAAAAAAGATGTAACGATATAGAGAAGTTCTGGAAAAGATAAGGGAAGATACTTAAAATCATCACAGAATCTAAAGGTAGACCTTAAAGCTTACAACATCTTCAGTCTGGAAGGTCCAAGATTTAAAGAGCATATAATCAAAGACTGCAGAATTAGAGAATGAATTAGTCAACTGATACATTCTGAGCCAAAGACACCAAAGTACATAAGTTATGAAACATGGTCCCCTTCCTTTGTTCACTTCAGTCTGGGTTGGGGAGATTGAACACATGTATGTGGTAAGGCGCATGGCAGGATGAGGCAATGATATGCACCTGTAGGTATTAGCACCAGATAATTAGGACAAAAGAAAAGTACTAAATTTGCTGAGGAAGGAACAATCCCTGTGAACCAGAGAAATCAGGAAGAGCCTCATGGAATTTGACTTGAGCACTGAAAACCAGGCTGAGAACAGATGAAATGAAAGCAGTACCAGGTAGGAATGGGCATTTTGAATAAAGTTACAGAAGCTGGAAAACATGAGGCTCTTCAAGGAACATTAAATGAGATCCATTTTCATGGAAGGATTATGGATTATCTTTAGACACACAGACCAAAGCTAGATTTTAGGAGATAGACAGTAATTAAGAAATTTGACCTTTGTCCTGTATGGATATAGAGAACCATGAGACAAAAGTAGAGACATGAACTAGGAAGCTATACTGGTAATTCAGACTTAAAGTTTGAATAAGACCCAAAGATAGAATAATAAAAGCAAAAATATGAAGGTATAAGAGACTTCCCAAAGAGAATTAGGAGTTAAGTTTTAGAAGTGTTGAGATAAGATATTTCAGGAAGGAGTTCAAGAAACAGTAGTTTAGACTGAGAAGTCAATTAAGGATATAGATGTATTTCTTATTTTTTTTGTAATCATCAATAAATTATGGTGATTGAGTACAGGGTTATTTCTTCTGTACTTGCCATTATACTTAGTATATAGTACTTAGCCCAAATGTTAAATTGGATTTCATGGAGTTCATGATTAATGTGATAAACTAAATGTTGTTACTGAAGAAGATCGAATAAAGGCAGGGAAATGGGTTGAACTTGGAACTTTGGGGACCTGCTCACATTTGAAGATTAGGAGAGGAGCTGAAAGAATAACTCAGGCAGGAGGGAAGGGAGTTAAGGGGAAAGGGTAAACCTGTTATTGGGTTTGGAAAGGGGTGATGGCAACTCTCTCTGACAAATAACAGGATCCAGTGGGTAAGGAGATGGAATTTGAGCTGTGGAACCTCTTGAATTCTTTTTCCATCTATGTATCTATATCTCTATATCTGTATATAGATAGATATTTTAGCCACTTCTATTGGTCTTTCATTTATCTATTTTCATCCATCTTTGTTCTTTGGCCCGTGTGGGCCTCCCATTGCAGTGGCCTGTCTCACTGCAGAGCACAGGCTCTGGGCACATGCACCCCCAGAGCTCCAGCTTGGTAGTTGGACACATCGGTCCAGCCATTCCGCGACACGTGGGATCTTCCCAGGCCAGGGATCGAACCGGCGCCTCTTGCACTGCAAGGGGGCGTCCTACCCACTGGACCATCAGGAAGCCCTCTTTTGCGCTCAGAGCTCCGGCTCTGTAGTTGGACACATCGGTCTAGCCGCTCTGTGGCATGTGGGATCTTCCCAGGCCAGGGATCAAACTGGCACCCCTTATACTGCAAGGCAGTGTCCTTACCCACTAGACTACCAGGGAAGCCCTCTTTGCATCTATTTTATTTCTTTCCATTTTATTCTAAGTTTAGCAGTAGCCTTAGGGATGAATAATAAAATCAGTCTTAAGCAATAAGGCCTTCAATCCTCTTCTCTTTCTTACTCCTGTTTAGACTTTTGACTTACTTTTGAAGACTAACAACACTAGCAAATTCTTTTTTCAGCATTATTGTACATCTCGCTGATCCATTCCAATAAGCAACAAGTGCTTTCTATGTTTTTTAGGTAGTGAAGACTGGGATTGAGCAAGGGAGTGATGCTGGCTTTCTTCTGTACTTGCCTTTATACTGTATGTACTTAGCCCAAATGTTAAATTGGATTTCATGGAGTTCATGATTAATGTGATAAACTAAATGTTGTTACTGAAGAAGATCGAATAAAGGCAGGGAAATGGGTTGAACTTGGAACTTTGGGGACCTGCTCACATTTGAAGATTAGGAGAGGAGCTGAAAGAATAACTCAGGCAGGAGGGAAGGGAGTTAAGGGGAAAGGGTAAACCTGTTATTGGGTTTGGAAAGGGGTGATGGCAACTCTCTCTGACAAATAACAGGATCCAGTGGGTAAGGAGATGGAATTTGAGCTGTGGAACCTCTTGAATTCTTTTTCCATCTATGTATCTATATCTCTATATCTGTATATAGATAGATATTTTAGCCACTTCTATTGGTCTTTCATTTATCTATTTTCATCCATCTTTGTTCTTTGGCCCGTGTGGGCCTCCCATTGCAGTGGCCTGTCTCACTGCAGAGCACAGGCTCTGGGCACATGCACCCCCAGAGCTCCAGCTTGGTAGTTGGACACATCGGTCCAGCCATTCCGCGACACGTGGGATCTTCCCAGGCCAGGGATCGAACCGGCGCCTCTTGCACTGCAAGGGGGCGTCCTTACCCACTGGACCATCAGGGAAGCCCTCTTTTTTGCGCTCCAGAGCTCCGGCTCTGTAGTTGGACACATCGGTCTAGCCGCTCTGTGGCATGTGGGATCTTCCCAGGCCAGGGATCAAACTGGCACCCCTTATACTGCAAGGCAGTGTCCTTACCCACTAGACTACCAGGGAAGCCCTCTTTGCATCTATTTTATTTCTTTCCATTTTATTCTAAGTTTAGCAGTAGCCTTAGGGATGAATAATAAAATCAGTCTTAAGCAATAAGGCCTTCAATCCTCTTCTCTTTCTTACTCCTGTTTAGACTTTTGACTTACTTTTGAAGACTAACAACACTAGCAAATTTTTTTTTCAGCATTATTGTACATCTCGCTGATCCATTCCAATAAGCAACAAGTGCTTTCTATGTTTTTTAGGTAGTGAAGACTGGGATTGAGCAAGGGAGTGATGCTGGCTATCTCTCTGAATCTCAGGTACAGTTGGTTCCTTTCAGTGTTTCATTATTAGAGGCAAGAAAACCAAGATCTAAAATACTGTGTAAAGCTGAAAAAATAAAAAGTATTCAAAGCCTAGTATTCAAAGCCTGTCATTTCTTATGATTAATCTCACTGAGCAAGTAGGTGCTAAGAAAACTAGTAGTCCCCAGATGTTGAATTGGCCAAAATATTTGTTCTGGTTTTTCCGTTAAGATGTTATGGAAGTGGAGAACAGTCTTATGGACATTGGGATGAGAGAGGGGAATATGCTGTGGGACTAGGGGATCTCAAAGAGGGGCTCTGTGGTGACCTGGAGGGGCGGGATGAGGAGGGAGATGGGGGGAGGTTCGGGGCGGGGACAACCTGTGTCTACCTGTGGAGGATTCGGGTCAATGTGTGGCAGTAAGCAACAAAACTCTATAAAAAATAAAATTAAATAATAAAAAAAAAGATGTTGTGGAAGGACTTCCCTGGTGGTCCAGTGGTTAGGAGTTCGCCTGCCAGTACAGGGGACACGAGTTCAGTCCCTGGTCTGGAAGGATTCTACATGCTGTGGGGCAGCTGAGCCCACGCGCTGTAGAGCCCTTGGGCTGCGTCTGCAGAAGCCCACGTGCCCTAGAGCCTATGCTGCACAACAGGAGAAGCCTTCACAGTGAGACGCCCTGCACTGCCACTAGAGTAGCCCCATTCACTGCCTCTAGAGAAAGCCCACACACCGCAACAAAGACCCAGCACAACCCAGAATAAGTTTCTGTATATATATATATACATATATATATATACACACACACATATATATGTATGTATTTATGAAGAGGTCAAAGCCACTTTGAAAGTTTTAAGCAACCGAAGGGTGATTACTCTTCAGTAATAGAACAAATAATACCAGGCTAGCGTGGAACAAGTTCTTTTTTTTTTCCCCCCTCTAAGTTATCATTTATTTTCATCCATCTTTATTCTTTGGCATGTATTCTTTGGTCTGCCATTGCAGTGGCCTCTCTTGTTATAGAGCACCGGCTCTGGGCACATGCACTCCAGAGTGCTGGGTCATAATGGGACATACCAGCCCAGCCACTCCGTGGCACGTGGGATCTTCCCGGGCCAGGGATCAAACCAGCGCCCTTTGCACTGCAAGGCGGACTCTTTATCCACTGGACCACCAGGGAAGCCCCCAGAAAATATTTCTTATCCTGGGTTGCTTACCTCAGTGCACATTGATGAATTCTTTTACATTATCACCAGGTACACATATACCTCTGGACAGAAAGACTTTCACAAAATAATTAGCCTGTAGATCGTATTCAGTATTTTCTGTCTGTTCTGCTTGTCACAACCCGCTGAATTGATGACCACTGTTGGATTTCTGCCTATGGTTTGAAAATCACTGACTTATTAAATAGAACCTACTTTGTCAAGATTAGTAGAACATTATTTCATGTTCTATTCAGACACGAAGGCATCATTATTAGCAGCGTTCCTTCTTTGAAATGCTATTTGTAACCAGGTCATCGAACCAGTGAATTCTAGTAATATTGATGATGGTAAGAGCTAACATTGAGACCCAGTCATTGATGAGTGCTCTCATTTACTCCTGGTAGTTTGGGTTTTTCGCCTGCCAGTACAGGGGACACGAGTTCAGTCCCTGGTCTGGAAGGATTCTACATGCTGTGGGGCAGCTGAGCCCACGCGCTGTAGAGCCCTTGGGCTGCGTCTGCAGAAGCCCACGTGCCCTAGAGCCTATGCTGCACAACAGGAGAAGCCTTCACAGTGAGACGCCTGCACTGCCACTAGAGTAGCCCCATTCACTGCCTCTAGAGAAAGCCCACACACCGCAACAAAGACCCAGCACAACCCAGAATAAGTTTCTGTATATATATATATACATATATATATATACACACACACATATATATGTATGTATTTATGAAGAGGTCAAAGCCACTTTGAAAGTTTTAAGCAACCGAAGGGTGATTACTCTTCAGTAATAGAACAAATAATACCAGGCTAGCGTGGAACAAGTTCTTTTTTTTTTCCCCCCTCTAAGTTATCATTTATTTTCATCCATCTTTATTCTTTGGCATGTATTCTTTGGTCTGCCATTGCAGTGGCCTCTCTTGTTATAGAGCACCGGCTCTGGGCACATGCACTCCAGAGTGCTGGGTCATAATGGGACATACCAGCCCAGCCACTCCGTGGCACGTGGGATCTTCCCGGGCCAGGGATCAAACCAGCGCCCTTTGCACTGCAAGGCGGACTCTTTATCCACTGGACCACCAGGGAAGCCCCCAGAAAATATTTCTTATCCTGGGTTGCTTACCTCAGTGCACATTGATGAATTCTTTTACATTATCACCAGGTACACATATACCTCTGGACAGAAAGACTTTCACAAAATAATTAGCCTGTAGATCGTATTCAGTATTTTCTGTCTGTTCTGCTTGTCACAACCCGCTGAATTGATGACCACTGTTGGATTTCTGCCTATGGTTTGAAAATCACTGACTTATTAAATAGAACCTACTTTGTCAAGATTAGTAGAACATTATTTCATGTTCTATTCAGACACGAAGGCATCATTATTAGCAGCGTTCCTTCTTTGAAATGCTATTTGTAACCAGGTCATCGAACCAGTGAATTCTAGTAATATTGATGATGGTAAGAGCTAACATTGAGACCCAGTCATTGATGAGTGCTCTCATTTACTCCTGGTAACAATATTGTAAGATAGGTATTGTTTTTCCCATTCTAAGGATGAAGAAAGGTTCACAACTGGGAAATGGTAGGGCCAGGCTTTAAACTCACTTCTTTCAAATACAGATTCTAAACCTCATGTTCTCACCCACTAAGTTGAGACTTGTTCTCTGGAAACAGTAAAGTATTTTAAAGCAGTAGATACCACGTGGGGCAGCCTGCTACTCTGGAAAGAGACCTAGAGCTGGGAGTCAGACTGCCTGGCTTCAATTTGCGTTTCTGCTCTTGAGGCAGCGTGGCTGTAGGCAAGGTCACTTAATTCTCTGAGCCTCCTTTTCCAAATCTTTAAGATGAGAGCAGGTTGAGATGATTGGTCCATTCTAATTCCATGAAGAAGTTAACACAGCCTCTGGTGTAGAGAGTCTGAGAGCTCAGTTATACCCAGAACCTTGCACAGCCGTCACCAGAAGTGATACAGAGGTGAGTGAGAGGAAGAGCCTTGGCGGAAGACCGATGTCTGCACTCAGGACCTGAGAGTTTGCACGTGTTTTCCCTGCTCTGCAGACAAACTAACCCAAAAGAATCCATGTCTCCAAGACTGGGGAGCTCTACCTTTTCTTCTTCCCTTTTACTTTCCAGAGATTTGGAGAGCTCGCAATGACCAAAGAATCAAAAGCCTTGATGGGACTTTACCTTGGTCAGACCCAGTGCAAGAAGAATAAATTCGGAGCTCCGCAGAAAGAGGTTAAGTAAGTTCAGCTCTGCCCAGGAAGCCCCCATGGATTTCAGCACATGCGAAGCTGCCAATGCCTCTGAAGGTTCATCACACCAGATTGATACCTTCAGTCTTGCCCTAAACGTCTTTTGCCCTGAGCACTGTAGACGCTGTTCCTACCAAGGACTTTTTTTTTTTGGCCACTTCTATTGATCTTTCATCCATCCATTTTCATCCATCTTTGTTCTTTTGGCCTGTGTGGGCCTCCAGTCGCAGTGGCCTCTTTTGTTGCAGAGCACTGGCTCTGGGCGCATGCGCTCCAGAGTGCTGGCTTAGTAATTGAACACATCGGTCCAGCTTCTCTGTGGCACGTGGGATCTTCCCAGGCCAGGCATTGAACTGGCGCCCCTTGCACTGCAAGGCGGTGTCTTTACCCACTGGGCCACCAGGGAAGCCTGAAAAGGCAGCCAGACACAGGAACGGAGGTGTTTGAGGGAAGGGTAAGGTCTGCAAAGAAGCCACCCAAGAAGCTGTTGAACCAGTCCAGGTAAGGGCTGAGAAAGGCACCGGTTTCAGGAGAAGTAAAGGACTGGAAAATGGCAAAGTCACTAACAAGTACTTAGTTGAAGAAGAGAGATTAGTTTTGGGCCCATCACTGCAAGTTGGCTTTTGTTTGAAGGAAAATACTCATGAATTTAAGTGCACTCTGGGTTTTTTTTTGTTTTCAGTGATCTCAGGAATGATTGAAGAACAATATAATTCTGATTACAGAAAGTAATCATTTTGGGTAGACGAATTCTTTTAGACCTACTGGATTTTTGCATTTGACTTTGAAAATCAATCATGTGTGAAAAGTATCCTTTTGTAGATAAAAATGATTTTAAATACCTTATCATTGTCCCTGCTTTAGTGGATTTATTGGATGATAACCTGGGCGATTCCACTTTTACTGAATTAATTAAGAGTTTTTGACCAAAAGTCATCTCCCCCTTCCCTTTCAGGCAGCTCGCTGTTCTCGGTGCAGGGCTGATGGGAGCTGGCATTGCTCAGGTCTCCGTGGACAAGGGCCTGCAGACCATACTGAAGGACACGACGCTGCCCGCGCTGGGGCGAGGACAGCAGCAGGTGTTCAAAGGGTGAGCCTGCACTCGGCCTTTGCCGGGAGGCTAGAATGTGTTTTGATTTTCTCCGTCAGAGTTTTCCTTTTTCCTGAATGTGATCTCTACTGGATACTCCGTAGTTGAGTCTTACTTCCTTTGATTTTGAGAAATGCTAATTCCTTCTTTCACTTTTTCTTTTTTTTTGCTGTTGTTGTGGACAATGTTATTAATCAACATCATTGGAGTCTATAGTCTTTGAGTGCAGAAGAGAAAAAACTTTATGTATTAGATGTTTTTTTTAATACCATGTATATTATTCTTTGGTATCAGACTAGAAATTGCTATTTTTGTGAATTTTGATTGCTGTATTGTTTTGGAATATTGAAACACCACACTCGGTGTATATGGAGAAAACTGAGATTAAGATATGAGGAAGCCTGTGTAATTGCACTGGGAAGGCAGGGCTGGGATCCACACTCGTGAGCCTCGTACGTCTTTTTTTTTTTTTTTTTGAATGGGCAAAATTTTATTACAGTAAAAAGGGATAGAGATAGCTTCCAGGAAAAAAAAAAAAGAGAGAGATAGCTTCCAGAGAAAGGCACAGGAATTGGGTAGGAGATTACCACTTCACTAATTTAGGTGGAACTTTATGTACTTTTTCAGTTGGTTATTAATAATAGGTCAGAAGAATATTTTAAGGTTGTCAAGGTTTTCCCAGACGCACACCCACAACCTACATCTTGAGGTAACACAGGTGCAAGTTAAGAAAGGGAAACATGTCCTTGAGCAAGATACATTGTTGTTATAATCGTTAGCTCTGGGCTCAGAGAAAGTCTTACGCAAAATCGATTACAGGCATGGCAACCAAGGTGAAGGCACCTTGGCTAAAAAGTGTTCCCCCTCTTCCTCCTCCTTCTTCGGGATCCCCTAGCCTTCCTATCAGCCTTCCTAAGAATTAGCTCTCTCATTCCACCTTTCTCTTTTTGGATAATTATGTTGCCAGGGAAGAAGGGCGGAGTTTCTCATTCCATAACTACTTCCGCGCTGGTAAGGGGCGCTGGCCCTAAGTTGGTGAGGCAACATAGTCTCCTTGCCCTTTTACTTGGGTTTTCTGATCCAGGAGTCCCAAAGCCTCGTGTTTCTTGGCTGGTGTTACTATGGAGAAGCAGTTAACTCACTTGGCTCCCTAGCGTCTGGATCTTCTGAACGGTGTCTCCATCTTCCCTCTGAATTAATAAAGGGGAAATGCTATCCTCCCTCTTTTCCATCTCCCCTTCTCATGCCCCAACCCTACCCCCATCCTGCAGCAGGGAAGAGTGGAACAGCAACTTGGCCAGGCTGGGAACTGGTCTCAGCTCCTTCCTGTGCTCCAGTGCAACGGTCTGTCTGAGGTGGCTGCACTTTGACTGTCTTGCATGTGACCTTTAGCTGAGTGAGCTTTTTGTTTCTTAAATGGCTTACGTGGTTTACCCGTGTTTTTACCCCTTTTCTGCAGAGAGGCTCTTACATTGTTGCCATAATACCGAGCATGACCTGCCAGGCTTAATCATGTTGGCAGATAGCCGCTATCTTAATGTCAGGATAGCAAGGCACGGTAGGCAGAGTCTGACCCCAACAACGGCATGTGCTCGGCAGCGCCACTGCCCTGAGGCCAGCGCGCGGTGCTCCCACACAGCGCTTTACGCCGTCACCCGTACGAGGCATTGCTGCTCCAGAACAGTTGTTCCCCCTCCGTCTCTTTGGATCCAGCCGTCCAGGTTTCCCTTTTTGCCTTAGAAACATCAGGCCCCGGTGAGTGCCCCTCACTGCACTGCTGACTCAGGACAGGCAAGGTTCTCACCCTCCCTTAGGAATAGTTCCATTAGGCATCAGAATTAGAGCAGCCAGTAATATGTGGACCTCTCACAAGCATCTTGTTTGCTGACTGCTGTCAGAAACCAGGGTATTTGAATCCATGCTTTCAGACTTTGACTACTTCTTCGAACGTACCTTGTGGCTTTTTCTTTTGACCAAGGAAACCAGTGAATGGAGTGCAGCTTCAGTCTCCATTCAGAGGAAAACTCTAGCTCATTTGCTCTGAAAGTGTGGTCAGAGTAAAACCTAAGAGAGCCTGTTTTCCTTGGCAATAAAAGCAATCAGTTAAGTGTCTGAGTAGCAGGAATCCTGTTTAGCTCTCTGGGGAAGAAGAAACCTTGAGTTAATATTTTATGTAATCAATACGATGTGCTACTAGGTACTGACCAGGAAATGGATTAGGAACATAAGACATATTGCTGAGCCTCTGTCCTCTGGTAGATCACAATTACAAAATAACAAAATGATATGTAAGCAGGTATAAACTTGTGGTCTCGGGCCTGTGTTGGCTGTTTCCCCAACCGTAGGTAGAGCATGACTGAGGCTGCCATGTGGTTGGCCATCCTGGTGTTCACATTTACTCCTGCTGGCAGATGGAGTCGCTTTATGCAGGTTGGACATTAGAGGGATCTTGGAGGAGGAAGACTGTGGATGTGGGGGTCAACCTGTCTGAACCCTAGGACCCTGAACAAGTCCCTCTGAGCCTCTTTGAGCAACTCAGCTCCCTTAAAATGGGAGAGACATAGCTACCTTGCTGAATTGGTAAAAAACACAGAGCACACTTTCTGACCCATGGATACTCAGTAAATGTTAGTTTCCTGTTCTTCCCCTCTGACTAGAGTGTTTTTTGTTTTTTATTTTTCCAGGCTGAATGATAAAGTGAAGAAGAAGGCACTGACATCATTTGAAAGGGACAGCTTTTTCAGCAACTTGATTGGGCAGCTCGATTACAAGGGTTTTGAGAAGGCCGACATGGTGATTGAAGCTGTTTTTGAGGACCTCAGCCTCAAGCACAGAGTGCTCAAGGAAGTCGAAGCGGTAAGGAAGGGGCCGGCGGTCCCGAGTCCTAGCAGAGAGAGTGGAGAACACAGAGACGGGGTTTTTAAACAAACTATAGGAAACTTGTGGTTCTGTTTTCAGGGCCAAAATGTAAGGGGTTTTGTTTGTTTGATGAAGGGGCAGATGGAAGGAAGGAGTAAAGGAGAAAAAAAATTGTTTTATTGCTTTGCCAGGCAAAGGGGGACACAGCGGGCTTGTGTACCTCAAAACTGTGTCCCCCCGACAAATGTAAGTTTTTTATGTGAACCTGTGCACAACTGTATAAAGGTCAAATCAAAGTCCTCAGGGAAAACAGACACGTATCTTATTAACTTAAGCACAGAGTTCATTAGTCTGACACGGGAGTTCAGTCACCCAGACATGCAAGTAATTTAATGGACTATAGCCCGATGTCTTGGCGTTTTTGGTCAGCTGCAAGCTACAGTTCAGCTAATTCACGTCTAGGCAGCAGAGGAAATAGGGAAGAAACACTTGCTCCAGGCAGGAATCAGACGCTCGTTTTGTGGAAATGCTGCTCTGGTCTTGAGCCCACATGCTGTGCACAGTCAGTTCTCGAGATGGGAGGACATGAGCAGACCATGCACTTGAGCCAGGCGGTGTGAAGGAAGAGGAAAGACGTGCCAGTGCTCCAGGCAGGAGGTAGAACCAGGGCCTTGACTAGCACCCCAGTGAAGTAAACAGAGGGGAGGTCAGTAAATGGGGTACATAAACGGCACCAGGCAGCATCCCAGGTGTCCTGAGGACTGGGCTGTCCTCCTTAGACTCCTCCCCCCAGAGAATAGCCTCTGCTCTCCTGAAGGCTGAGCCTCGGGAGGTTTAGAAACTAAAGAGCAGCAGCTCAGCTTGGGACAGATTCCACTTGTGAAACACACATTCCAAAGTCTTTTCTTTAGACAGAGCATGGTGGAGATTCAGTGGCAGGAGAATGTTCAGAAGAGCCGGGTAGTGGATGTCCCCTCTGTGCAAGGTGGCCAGGCAGCAGAGATGTGTACCTGGCATTCCTGGGGCTTCGGGGGCACTGCCAGGGGGCAGTGGAGGGAAGGCTGAGGGGCGGCAAAAGCAGACACGGCCACTCACCACGGGAAAAGCATTCGCTGGCTGGCAGGACGACAGTGTTTGCGTCCAGAAGATCAGGGTTTGGGAAGATCTGAGTGTAGAAAAGCTTGTTAGTGTTAGAGGACTAATCTGGGATTATACATACTTGTAAACAACAAAACTCTGTAAAAGTAAAAAGTAAAATAAAAATATTTATTTTTTTTAAAAAAAGGAAAGCTTGTTAGTGTTAGCAGTTGGGAAGCCAGTGATCATGGAATAGAAAGAAGAGGAATCAGATCAGAAGATGTACAAGCTGTGAACAAGTCAGTACAGTAATTCCTGTTGAAACATAAAGGTTAAGGGAGCAGAGAAAGGAGAGAGAAAGAAAAGCGAAGGAGCAGGCAGAGAAGGAGGGAACAGGGGAAAGGGAGCAGACAGAGATGAGAAAGGGCGGCTGATCAGAAGGTCGCAGGGATTATCCATTTGCTTGCTACAGAAAAATTCTTAACAGTAATTGATGGTCTTTGCCGTAATAGTATATTACCTGTATTTCTACCTCTAGTAGTGGACTTTATGTGCTAGATTTTAATATCCTTGATCCTGGGCAAGTGCAGAAGTCTTTTTAAAAAGAAACATGGTTTACTTGCACAAAACTGATCAGTTTTGAGAGATCGTAAATGCCCTTGAAGTGGTCTTTGTGAGTGTGAAACAAATGGCGTGAATTTGAATTGGTCCCTATTACAGTATTGAAATTAAGTCTGCTTAATTTATCAAGTCATGTTCATGCCCTGATTTTATATACGTGTATCTATCAATAAACATTGTGATACTTGAAAAAAAAGAAAAGAGTTGGAAGACAGTTGCCAGAGGTGAATGCCAAAGTGTGATGTAGGTTGTGGTGGTTTATGTACCATATCACTGGCCTTTACCACCTTAGTGAAGCTAGTGAGACCATCTAACATAGGAGACACTCAGAGAAGTTCTTCAGAAAGAGTAGAAAAGAATGAGGTCCAGAACAGAGCTGTCTTTAGAAAATCAAGGAATTTCGGGTGCAGGACCTTTAGAAGGGCCTCAGGTCCACCCTCTCCCCTGGGCTCTGCTTGCTTTGTAGGGAAATGGTGAGGCTGAGTCCACGGGTTACTCCTTCAGGATTCAGAACGTCACTTCTTTCCTCGCCACAGAACTAGAGAAACTCACTTCTTTGATATCTTCATAATCCATATCTTCAGACGCCTGTCTGTCTCGGCCTCTCCTTTGCTGTCTTCACCGTGTTGCAGTGTTCTCTTGGTGTGTGACAAGCTACCAGGACCTTTTCATAGTTCTGCATTTAGGGCAGGGCCCTGAGAGGCCCTTGCCAACATGTGGCTTCCCAGGAGGGCCCCTCGTGGACAGCATTCAGCTGGAAGCTTGGTTGGGGCACCTCCCTCTCCCCGTGGCCTATCCTCGCCTAGTGGTCAAGACAGAATGTCTCTGCAGCATGGCTGCCAGCTTCCAAGAGAGCAGAGCAGAAGCCATCCGGCTTCATTAGGTGAGGCTGCAATGGCAGCGTCACTTCTGCTGCAATGAAAGTATGAGTAAGTCAAGACTGTGGGCAGAGTCCTGAGACCGTCTCCATTAGAGGCCATTCTCCAGGCTGATAAAGCTAACAGTTAATAGTATTCTTGTACTGTAGATATAATTGCAGTGGTGTGCCATTTCTGAGCAACACATGTGTAACGTGAAATAGGCATGCACATTATGGTTTATCCTTACGAAGATGAAGGACAGGAGAGGCCCAGGTGTTGCTCATTGGCTTTGCTTTGGGCTCTCGCCTCCTGGGCCCACAGGACACATTCTCAAACGCTTTGCTCTCGCAGGTGATTCCAGATCACTGTGTCTTTGCCAGCAACACGCTGCTCTCCCCATCAGTGACATTGCTGCTGTCAGTAAAAGACCTGAGAAGGTTCTTCAGAAAGAGTAGTAAACCATATCACTGGCCTTTACCACCTTAGTGAAGCTAGTGAGACCATCTAACATAGGAGACACTCAGAGAAGTTCTTCAGAAAGAGTAGAAAGAATGAGGTCCAGAACAGAGCTGTCTTTAGAAAATCAAGGAATTTCGGGTGCAGGACCTTTAGAAGGGCCTCAGGTCCACCCTCTCCCCTGGGCTCTGCTTGCTTTGTAGGGAAATGGTGAGGCTGAGTCCACGGGTTACTCCTTCAGGATTCAGAACGTCACTTCTTTCCTCGCCACAGAACTAGAGAAACTCACTTCTTTGATATCTTCATAATCCATATCTTCAGACGCCTGTCTGTCTCGGCCTCTCCTTTGCTGTCTTCACCGTGTTGCAGTGTTCTCTTGGTGTGTGACAAGCTACCAGGACCTTCTCATAGTTCTGCATTTAGGGCAGGGCCCTGAGAGGCCCTTGCCAACATGTGGCTTCCCAGGAGGGCCCCTCGTGGACAGCATTCAGCTGGAAGCTTGGTTGGGGCACCTCCCTCTCCCCGTGGCCTATCCTCGCCTAGTGGTCAAGACAGAATGTCTCTGCAGCATGGCTGCCAGCTTCCAAGAGAGCAGAGCAGAAGCCATCCGGCTTCATTAGGTGAGGCTGCAATGGCAGCGTCACTTCTGCTGCAATGAAAGTATGAGTAAGTCAAGACTGTGGGCAGAGTCCTGAGACCGTCTCCATTAGAGGCCATTCTCCAGGCTGATAAAGCTAACAGTTAATAGTATTCTTGTACTGTAGATATAATTGCAGTGGTGTGCCATTTCTGAGCAACACATGTGTAACGTGAAATAGGCATGCACATTATGGTTTATCCTTACGAAGATGAAGGACAGGAGAGGCCCAGGTGTTGCTCATTGGCTTTGCTTTGGGCTCTCGTCTCCTCCTGGGCCCACAGGACACATTCTCAAACGCTTTGCTCTCGCAGGTGATTCCAGATCACTGTGTCTTTGCCAGCAACACGTCTGCTCTCCCCATCAGTGACATTGCTGCTGTCAGTAAAAGACCTGAGAAGGTAAGTTCTGAACAGAGGAAACCCTGAAATGTTTTACTGCTTTCGGCTGGTCGATGAAGGCTTAGGACATGAGAAGGGGCCTGTATGGATTAGGAAGTAGATGAGGGTGATGATGTCATCCTAGAAACTGACCACAGAAAAGCTCGTACCATGACTAGGGTGAGATGCAGGAACAAGTGAAGTAAAACGAAAATATATCTTAGAGGTGACTTGCACCCCTAACAGGAATTATTATGCAGGTTCAGGCTATAAAACTTACCTTTTTATTACAGCTGGGTATTGAAAGGCCCTAAAATAAGAGATACTTCAAAACACTTGAGCTACAGAGCATTCTCTGGTGACTCACTGGGATGGGTTTGGTTCCAACTCTGGATCCAGGGATGGAAGATCAGGGGGTGTGGTGGGATGCGTCCACCCCTGGGTTTGCTTAGAGCTCCTCCCCAGCACAGGAGAGAGCTGGGTGTAGAAGCACTTACTGCGAGTATCTGCGAGTATTTGGAATAAAAGCTCGAAATGTATCTTTGGGCTTCTGTTTATCAGAGAAATCCAGTGAAATCATTCAAGGAGAAATAAAACAGTTTACCTCTCTGGAGGATACCAGTTAGCCTCAGCTAACCAGACCAGGCAAAATAGCCAGGAAATATAAAAGGCCTTTAAAGAGCTAAAATTGTTAATACAAAGTCCATGTGCTCAAAACATAAAAGGCTGTTGACTCCTGCTCTGATAGCTTGCTCACACGGGGTCATCTTGTTTCCCAGCATGCAGCAGGTTAGACATGATGGGGGGCCTGACAGAGGCAGGCTCGGTGACGGCAGGAGGAGGTCACGGGGAGAAGTGGCAGCTGTGAGCGTGGCCCTGGGGGAGGTCACAGACAGGGTGCAGAGGCAGATCTGGCCACGGCATCGTCCCTCGCGGCAGCTCAGCAGCACCAAGGCGGCAGAGGAGACCCTGGCTTTGGGCCTGTGGTGCTGACCTCTCCTTCTCCCCCGTGGAGCGGAGCGAGCGTCACACTTCGCAGTTCTCGCCCCCCGGGGACCTTGAGCTTTTGTCATCTGCTTGCCTGTGTCGTTCATGGAAGGCTCCAGCGGCACAAGCAGGGCGACCAGCTGTCTCGGTGTGCCCAGGACACAGATCCTCCAGGACTTGGACCGGGAAGGTCTCAACAATCCAGACAGGGTTGGTCACCTTTTGGCGCAGCGTTTGTGAGCATGGGTGGATACTCAGTTGTCAGAACTCATCCAGCTGAACACTTTAGGTCTTGCGTTTTATTGTATACGAATTATCCACGGTAAAGGCTAATTCCTTTTGCTTAGGAGTATAGTCTGAATCAGGTCCTGTCTTTTTAAGTACTTTGGACATAAGTAAACTAACTTTCAGAGGTTAACAGTAACTTTTGGATTGATAAATTGGTGTTGCAGCTCGGTGACCTGTGCATGACACAGTGGGACATGGGCAGCCTGTGGAGGCAGGCCCGCCTTGATGGGGTCCCTCTCTGCCACTGACTAGCTGACCCTGAGTTACTAACACTGACCTCCTGGCAGCTTTCTTCCTCATCTAGAGAATCAGACTGACTAGTTCACAGAGCTGTAATGGATGAAATGTAGAGGATAAATGACAGGTGTGTTCGTGAAGAGTGGATAGTAAGCAGTCAGTCAGTGGCACTGACACAAGTTAGACCTTATAGGTAAGGTGGGGGCGGGGGTCAAACAGAATTAATGGATAGACTTCTGTCACAGTTCAGTCATGAAGCCTGCCTAGTTGTTAGCTCAGTGAGGCTGTTCACAAGCTTCAGCATGTACCAGAGTCAGCAGGAGGGCTTCTTAAACATGGATCTGGACCCTGCCCCTAGATTTCCTAGAATTCCCATGGGACACTGATGCTGCTGGTCAGAGTACTTGACGTTGAGAATCACTGGTCTCCTGAGCCTTGAGGGGACTCGAGTGCTGAGCAGTGTTATTTAAACCCGGTGCCGTCGTCCCTCTGCACCTGTGGGGCATAGTTACAGACCCCCAAAGCCCCTTATAGAGGATAGTGCAGTACAGAGAATCCAGCTGGCCTTCTGTGTCCTCAGGTTTCACATCCAACAATTCAGACCAAGTGGTTGAATCAGATTCAACCCATTGGATCCGATGTTGGTTGAACCTGTGTATGCTAAACCTGTGACTAGGAAGGGCCAACAGTGTTCTGGGTGAAATCTAGACACCATCTCTGACAGTCCAGCATATTAAGTCGTTCTTCTGCCTGTCTTCCCCCACCCTCTCACCCAGTCCATCATCCTCATTAATATAATTAGAACCCTCACTCATTCTTCCCCAATAAATCTAATTTGGCCTTTAGCTGTGATTTTGGCATTAATTGTCGGTAAGACCCATTGCCCTTTAGTGAAGAGCCCTAGACACAGACGGAAGAGAATTCCAGTTAACCCTCCCCTGAATATACTGGGTTCTTAATTAAAGAACCGTGGAACCAAACCGCTGGACCACATCAAGCCAGTGTTCCTGTATTACAGCCACCTTTCTCTGCAGTGCTTTCCCAGCCAAAGACCACCCTGCTGTTTCCCCTCTCAGAGTTCTTAACGTCTTGTTGGGGTTTGGTCCCCCTCGCAGGTGATTGGCATGCACTACTTCTCTCCCGTGGACAAGATGCAGCTGCTGGAGATTATCACGACTGAAAAGACCTCTAAGGACACAACTGCCTCTGCTGTCGATGTCGGCCTCAAGCAGGGGAAGGTCATCATTGTGGTTAAGGTGAGGAGCTGTGGCTTAGAGCAGCCGATGCAGAAAGGTGCCGTGAAGACCCTGTATTTCCAGGCTGGCTTGTGACTCTCGAGGTCGAGTAGACCGGCCTTTGATATGTCTCCCCTGGGTCGTCCACCATATGGACAGTGGTGTGGCTGTACCGCCGAGTTGAAGTCTGGCACGCGGCAGGTTCTCCCAGCCATTCCAGACCTTGCCAGTGACTGCGAGACTGTCTCCTGTGCCCTTGGTGTCCAGCCAGGCTGCCCTGGCCTCCCCTGCAGTTTAATACAAACGATTCCAACAGAGAGTATAGATTGCCTTTCATTCTGAGGTGGGTCCTGGAGGAGGGAGACTGCTCTCAGACTCGGGCAGCGCCCACCACCAAGGGGCCCAGAGCTCCTGTTCTCTCCCTTGACAGGATGGACCTGGCTTCTATACCACCAGATGTCTTGCTCCCATGATGTCTGAAGTCATCAGAATTCTCCAGGTTGGTATCGTCACTCTCAGAATGCTGGCGGCATCTTCCACTCCTGAAACTGATTTTCCAAACTGGTCATGTCGAGATGAGGAGCAGGCTTCCTCCTCCTTTTTTTTTTTTTTAAAGATTTATTTATTTATTTATAATTGGTCGGGGGTGGGGTGGGGAGGGAGGGGAACAGGCGGGTCACTTCCATTGGTTTTTCATTTCTCTATTTTCATCCATCTTTGTTCCTTGGCCCGTGTGGGCCTCCCATCGCGGTGGCCTGTTGTCGCAGAGCACCGGCTCTGGGCGCGTGTGCTCCAGAGCTCCGGCTCGGCAGTTGGACACACGGGTCCAGCTGCTCCGCGGCACGTGGGATCTTCCCAGGCCAGGGCTTGAACCGGCACCCCTTGCACTGCAAGGCAGTGTCCTTACCCACTGGACCACCAAGGAAGACCTTTTGCCGCCCTCCCGTTCCACCCAGTGCTGGGAGGTCGTGGGTTAACACGCTGAGATGGGTGGACTCTTGGTTCTGCTCCCCGAGCGCCCTCCATCTCCGCTGTGCTGCAGGGAGCCCCAGGCCTCCCGACAGGCTCCTCGTGCCGTTTCTGCACCCTGTCCAGAACGGGGCCCCTTAGTCTGATGGGTGCTGCACCTGCTTCTGCCGCACACAGACCCCCGTGGAGGCCGACAGGTCACTCAGTGGCAGAACGGGCGTGGCCACCCGCTGGGCTCCCGTCAGCCTCGGGGATCACGGGTCTGCAGCCTGTTCTTGGTGTTGACTCCTCTCAGCTGAGGAAAGCTTAGCCTCCTCTGGAGGAATCTTATTCTTGAGATTCAGGATTGCAAACGAGAAGGGGACGAGTCGTTTGTTCATGTCTAGACTTCCTTCAAATGCCGTAGGTTAGGAACGGCTCCGACTCTCCCCTGGGGGCTGCCCAGCCTCTCTCTGCTTCCTGTGCGCAGCATTCCCAGCTGTCCTGGGCCTGACCGGGCGGCACCCGCGAGAGCAGCGGCCCCTGCACAGGCTGTTTCTAAGGGCAGCACGGGGCGCCTTCGGGGAGTCTGGGACAGCCTTCCCCTGAGGTCCCGGCTTTGCTGCCTGTCCAGGAAGGAGTCAGCCCCAAGAAGCTGGACTCCCTGACCACGAGCTTCGGCTTCCCGGTGGGCGCGGCCACGCTGGTGGATGAAGTCGGCGTCGATGTCGCTATACATGTGGCGGAAAATCTCGGCAAAGAATTTGGGGAGCGGTTTGCAGGTGGAAGCCTGGAAGTGCTGAAGCAGATGATATCCAAGGGCTTCCTGGGTGAGTCGCCTCAGAGAAACACGTCTAGCCGTGAGTGACAGAGGTCCAGCAGCCCAGGCGCGGCCAAGGCCTGTGTGGGAGAGAGTGGTTTTCTCAGCAGAGCCCACTGTCATGGGGAATTTAATTTCATGACTACCTCTTCTTAGGCGGGGCGTGTAAATTATGGACAAAGGGTGGAGCTCTGGCCTCCTGAGGCTCTGCCGTTGCCCACGCGATGCCCGATGGACAGGCATTTCACCCGCCCACAGCCTCCGCTGCGCCCGAGGTCCTGCGGGAGCCCTGCCCCCAGGCTTCCCATGTTATCCAGCCACCTGTGTGGAGGAAGTCAGCCTCTGCGTCTGTAATCGAGGCCCACCCGGGAGATGGCGTTCTCTCTTGGCGAAGAGCAACAAAACCAGCACCAGCACCTGGGCATCCAGAGGCCTGGGGCTGCGGATCTGGACAGTAAAACTCACCCACGTGGCCTTTCCACCCCCGTACACAGGTCTCCAAGCTCCAGGACACACGAGCTCTGTTTTCCTTCTCTGCCAACGCTTCTGACAAACACTGATTTCTGGGATAGGCTAGATCTACAAATTCCGGAGTAGAGAAGAAGGGCTGGGGCTTTCTAGCAGACAAGCAGAGAAGAAAATTCTCAGGCCTGGCCTCTGAGAAATCTTAACTCTCTCTTTCCTTGCTTCTTTCAGGTCGCAAGTCCGGGAAGGGCTTTTACATCTACCAAGAGGGTGTTAAGAATAAGAATTTGAATTCTGACATGGACGCTATTTTGGCAAGCCTGAAGACACCTTCTCAGCCTGACGTGTATGTTCAGATGAGGGGCTCTTGGTGGAAGCATGTTTCTCACTAGCCCAAAACTTCTTGGACCCTCTGCTGTCCTTTTTCTTTCTTATGATCGGCATATGTGATCAGAGGGAACATCCCTGATTCTTAACACTTTCTGCCTTTTCGCAGTCCACCTCGTTCTGCACCAGGCTTCGGGGTCAGGACTGCAGCCAAGCCTTGGGAAGACCCCTGAGGGAGCCGTCCCTCTGAGGGTCCCAGAGGACGCCTGGAAAGAGGGTTTTCCTGGGCCCAGCCTCCACACTCCTGACTCCCCTCCTAGTCAGCACCTGGTGCTGTCGGGGGACAGGGTCTAGCTGCAGCCCCCCGCGCTCCGAGCTGGTGGAGGGCCACCGGGGCAGGCAGCTCCCTGCTGTCCTCCCCAGCAGCTCCTCCAGAGCCGGGGGTTCGCTGGGCTGGCCCTGAGCTCCGGCAACACCAGCCTCCCTCCCGGTCTGAGCCAGGGCTCCTGCGTCCTCCCCTTGGATTCTTCGTCTCCCTGATCATCTCTCCCTGTTGGCAGCTCCTCAGACGAAGACATCCAGTACCGCCTGGTGACCAGATTTGTGAATGAGGCGGCCCTGTGCCTGCAGGAGGGGGTCTTGGCCACGCCCACAGAGGGGGACATCGGCGCGGTCTTTGGGCTTGGATTCCCCCCCTGCCTTGGAGGTCAGTCTCACAGGTTGGGAAGGTATCTTGCTTGATCCCAGAGTTCGTTTCGCTTCTCCTTCAACGAAGTCCTGTTTCTCCATTCAGGCCCCTTCCGCTTCGTGGATCTGTACGGGGCACAGAAGGTAGTGGACCGGCTCCGGAAGTATGAGGCTGCCTACGGAAAACAGTTCACCCCATGCCAGCTGCTTGTGGACCACGCCAACAGCCCTAACAAGAAGTTCTACCAATGAGCAGGCCCCAACTCTGCCCACTCGCCCACTAACGCCAGCCGCGGTGGCACTGGGCCTCAACAGAGGGGCATCTGGATCTATCAGCGTGACCAGAAGGAAGACAAACCGTGGCATTGGGCGCGTGCCTTGATTAAAGTGCCTTCAGCTATGACATCTCTTCCAGGAAAGTCTGGCTGTGACATAGTTTGTACTTCATGTTGGAAGGTGGAACCATCTATGTGCAGATTTAAAACCACCGAGGCCCAGGGTGCCTGGGCTTCTGGAACCATCCTTGTTGCCTGCACCCCTTGGGAGGCCAGTGGTGGTAAGGGCAAGTCTGCGCGCAGCCAAATCCGTAACAGTAAATCAAACTCTTGGGTCAGGACTTGCGGGCCAAAGCCTTGGGAAGACCCCTGAGGGAGCCGTCCCTCTGAGGGTCCCAGAGGACGCCTGGAAAGAGGGTTTTCCTGGGCCCAGCCTCCACACTCCTGACTCCCCTCCTAGTCAGCACCTGGTGCTGTCGGGGGACAGGGTCTAGCTGCAGCCCCCCGCGCTCCGAGCTGGTGGAGGGCCACCGGGGCAGGCAGCTCCCTGCTGTCCTCCCCAGCAGCTCCTCCAGAGCCGGGGGTTCGCTGGGCTGGCCCTGAGCTCCGGCAACACCAGCCTCCCTCCCGGTCTGAGCCAGGGCTCCTGCGTCCTCCCCTTGGATTCTTCGTCTCCCTGATCATCTCTCCCTGTTGGCAGCTCCTCAGACGAAGACATCCAGTACCGCCTGGTGACCAGATTTGTGAATGAGGCGGCCCTGTGCCTGCAGGAGGGGGTCTTGGCCACGCCCACAGAGGGGGACATCGGCGCGGTCTTTGGGCTTGGATTCCCCCCCTGCCTTGGAGGTCAGTCTCACAGGTTGGGAAGGTATCTTGCTTGATCCCAGAGTTCGTTTCGCTTCTCCTTCAACGAAGTCCTGTTTCTCCATTCAGGCCCCTTCCGCTTCGTGGATCTGTACGGGGCACAGAAGGTAGTGGACCGGCTCCGGAAGTATGAGGCTGCCTACGGAAAACAGTTCACCCCATGCCAGCTGCTTGTGGACCACGCCAACAGCCCTAACAAGAAGTTCTACCAATGAGCAGGCCCCAACTCTGCCCACTCGCCCACTAACGCCAGCCGCGGTGGCACTGGGCCTCAACAGAGGGGCATCTGGATCTATCAGCGTGACCAGAAGGAAGACAAACCGTGGCATTGGGCGCGTGCCTTGATTAAAGTGCCTTCAGCTATGACATCTCTTCCAGGAAAGTCTGGCTGTGACATAGTTTGTACTTCATGTTGGAAGGTGGAACCATCTATGTGCAGATTTAAAACCACCGAGGCCCAGGGTGCCTGGGCTTCTGGAACCATCCTTGTTGCCTGCACCCCTTGGGAGGCCAGTGGTGGTAAGGGCAAGTCTGCACTCAGCCAAATCCTTAACAGTAAAAATCAAACTCTGTATCACCTTCTGCCCATTGCCTTCCTTTCTGTCTTTGCCCTTCCGGCTTAACCCCCTTTCCTTCAGGGAGTGAGCTGGAAGAAAGCCCTGTGCCCTGGGGTGGGAATGTGTTGGGAGTCTGGGTCAGCAGCACCTTAGGAGAGAAGAGCTGTGATGACGGAAAGAGGCCTTTATACCATGTGTCTAGGTAAAGGCATGGCTGGGCTGCTTACGGAGGGGGAGGAGCCCTGGCTAAGCCAGGCCGTGGGAGAGGTATGAAGGACCAGTGCCTGAGAGAGACTCCTTTCCCCAGACTGCATGTCCTCGTGCATGGGTTTTACTTTGATACAACTCACTCGGGTGTGCTCAGAATGTGTGTGGAACTTTGGCATTAGGCATTTGTTGTTGTTCAGTCCCTAAGTCGTGTCTGACTGTTTGCAACCCTGTGGACGGCAGCACCCAGACCTCCGTGCCCCTCCCTTCTCCCAGAGTTTGCCCAGGTTCATGTCCATCGACTCAGTGATGCCATCCAACCATCTCATCCTCTGCACTAGGCAGAGGAGGTCACACTCTGGTGAGTGCATCCTGCATGTCTCCGCTGCCCCAGAGCAGAGGTGGACGGTACCCGCGCAGTGATCCCGGGCGGCTGTGTACCCGCCGCCACGCTGCCGGCGCCGTGGCTCTTCCCCGCCCCGCCCTCTGGTGGGGAAGTTCCCGCTCGCGTGTTCCGGCACAAGCAGTGCCCGGCCTGGGCCAGTAGCTCTGGGGAGTCCTCTCTGGGTCTGGCAGGACCACGGTGTGTGTAGAAGTTAACTCAGGTCCCATCACCCTGCACAGTCTCAACTCGGAGACATCACGGATCGCTCCTGCCTCCGCTCCAGGGTCAAGCACATCAGTATCCCACACTGGCCCCAGCCCTGCTGTGGGGACCAGCCGGCGGGGAGCTCCGCCCCAGCTCTACTCAACAACACTCAACAGTCGGCTGCTCGGAAACCAAACATCTCTGGGAGAAGGTGGCTCGCGGGAGGTAGAGAACTGAGCCTCTACGCCAAGGCCAGTAACAGGCTTCCGGGAGGGTGTCCAGGTGGGGTCTGAGCAGCTTCAAAGCGTCAAAGCAGGCATCTAGACAGGGCAGGAAATGAAACCTGGCTATGACCTTTCCACCCAGCAGCCCTCGGGGCGGGCGTGTGAATTATGCGGAAACGTTTGGGGGAACTGAAGGTTCTTGCAGTTTAGGGCCAGGTGAGGGGTTTTCAGAAAGGAATGAGGGCCGCTCTACCAGCCACCTCTGAGGAACGAGTGGGCCGTGTGCACAACCGTGCCCTCTCCTGCCCATGGGCATACACGTGGTGCCCACCGCCAATCTCCACAGCCCTCTGAAAGAACACAGTTCCACTTGCGCGACTGTTCAGCGGTCTAGCATTTATTTACTAGCCCTCGAGGACTCACTAAGTGGTGGGCAAGCAACCCCAGCATCTCAGCACCCCCGTCTCTGTGCTCTGCTTCCCGACCTCCCCCCGTGCTGGGGCAGCCTGCTCAAGTCGTGAGCACCGGCACAGCGTCTCTACTCTTAAGAGAGAGAGAAACAGAGGAAATAAATAGCTAGGTAAGGCAGACGAGAAGGTGGACACCCCTGGGCCTGACACTAGGAGAATTTAGTGTGCTTCTGGTAGGTGAGACAGCAGAGCTCCGGCGACGGGCGGCTGGACACGACGGCCACTCTGCCCTGGGTGCTGGCAGGTGGCCGTGCTCGGGAGCCAGGGCAAAGGCTGCTCTGACGCAGAAGACAGAGCTCCCGGAGAATAAAAGCAGGTTGTCCCAAGCCACCAGCGACAGAAAACCAGGGCAGGATACCAGGTGTTTGCAGAGTCAAGGGAGGGGCAGACCAGTGGGCGTGACTGAAGGCCACTTGCCTGGAAACAGGGAGCAGCTGCCCTTAAAATCACCTGCCCTTCCACTTCCACAGAACGAGTCTTCACGGACTGGACCTACCAGGCAGGATGGAGGGCTAGTTGCAGCAAACTCGGGGCCCAGGCCAGAGCGCTGGAAACATGGGGGAGCAGCTGCCTCCCTCGCCAGATACGTAGGTCAAGAGCAGCGCTGGGCTCTTCCAAAGCCATCGCCCAGGGACCAGAGCCCACAGGTGGCGCTCAGACGTGCGGCGGCTCAGGCCTGTATCGGATACACCTGTGCTCAAGGCCAGGGACCCAGTACGTGGCGGAGCTGGGGGGAAGGAGGGCATCCCGGAGGTACAGACATCAGCACCCCGACTCTGAGGCAGCTTGGGCCAGCAGTCCACAGAGCCCAGAGGAAAGAGGGCACTTGGGGAATTTGTGCTTCAATTGTGGACCGTCGTCTTCCCTCGTCTGCGGATGCACCTACAAGCTGTGGAGCGCAAGCCGCCAGCAGAGCTCCTCGGCAGGACGGAGGGAGCTGTTAGGGCCTCGTGAAGACCAGCGTTCGGCACTCTCGTGGGAATCAGAGCCCTGGGTCACCCGGCCCAGGTGTGCACTGATGCCTTCAGCCCCTCCCCCACATACTTTGCACACTCAAAGGCGAGAGGCATGCAGGGGTCTGGCCCAGAGGACCCCGTTTCCCAGTGCGTCTCCCCCGGATTCGCCCTCCGTGGCTGCAAAGCAGCCTCAGTCTTGGCAGAGGTGCCGGCAGGCCCCGCCTCGGGGAGTGCTGCGGCCCTGCACACCCGGGGAATTTCTAAGCCACTATTCCAGTCAGGCAGCTGTACAGCAGGACGTCAGATCTTGGGCCGCCAGCCTTTGATGAACTGCATGATCTTCTTGACCTGCAGCTTGGTGAGGTGGAAGTCATCCGCCAGGATGTCCTCGCTGAGCTGCACAAAGATGCTGCCGTCAATGCGCTCTCGGGCAAAGAAGCTCACCACGTCCTCCGAGAGCCCGATGAAACGGAGGCTTCGCGAGACTTCCTCCAGGGAGAGTGCAGACAGGTCAGCGGGGGGCTGCCAGGCGGAGGCATCGCGGCCTCCCCAGGCTGTGGCCCCATCCCGGGGACTCGCAGGAGGCCCTTCAAGGCGCCCCTGGGTGAGGAGGAGTCGTGCTCCGCCGGCTTCAGGGCCCTGCAGGGCGGCCGGTGGCAGTGGGGTGGGGCCCTGCCGCAGCACCAAGCCTTCGGGCTCAAAGGCCTTGGGGGGTCCAAGTGGCGAGAGGTTGGGCCCAGGTGCCCCCACCGCTCTGGGCTCTTGACAGCGTAGCAGCTCAGGCTCTGGAGAACCGCCCCGGCCCAGCTCAAAGGGATCAAAGGGCTCCAGGGCGGGTTCCTGCCACTCAGAGGAAGAGGAGGAGGAGGTGGGACAGGAGGAGGTGGGAGCTGCCGTGTAGGCCTGGCCTGGAGCGCCCGGGCCTGGGGAGTAAGCGGGGCTGGAGGTAGCCAGGGGACCTGAGGCAGCTGCGGGCCCTGAGGAGGAGGCCGCTGTGGGGCCCGTGGGGTAGGCGGGCCCGGAAAAGGGGTTAAGAGCCCCAAACGGAGCAAAGCGTTTCTGGGAGTGGGAGGGCTTGAACGGAGGTGGGCAGCCATGGTAGGTCTTGACGGGGGTGTCGGCCCCCAAGAGGGAGGCCACTCGACCGCTCAGGGGCTCCACAAGGGCCCGGGAGGCCTGGCTGGGCTGCGTGGTCGAGGGCAGGGGGCCCGGGGGCGGGCGGCTGGAGGACTCGCCCACCTTGCAGTCTCCCCAGGTGCAGGGGTAGCAATAGAGGGAGTAGGTGTCCGGAGACGGAGAGCCACTGCCGCTTCGGGACCCCGCCCTGTGGGCAGAGACAGACGCAGACGGAAGGGTGAGCAGAGCGAGAGGGAAGGGAACGTGGCGGGGACACCCACGCGCCTCCGCAGGCCACCGTGCCGCCAGGTCACGAGGCCGCCCCTCGGATCTCAGCAACGCTGGCCGTCCCCCAGCCCCTGAGGCCCGAGGCCCTCTGAGATTGCCTCTTCCGGCCCTCCCACTCCAGGAAAAACTAAACTGAATTTCATGAAGGCCCAAGAGAGCCCTCTGAGTTGCCCTCATCGTCGTCCTCCGAGAGCCCGATGAAACGGAGGCTTCGCGAGACTTCCTCCAGGGAGAGTGCAGACAGGTCAGCGGGGGGCTGCCAGGCGGAGGCATCGCGGCCTCCCCAGGCTGTGGCCCCATCCCGGGGACTCGCAGGAGGCCCTTCAAGGCGCCCCTGGGTGAGGAGGAGTCGTGCTCCGCTGGCTTCAGGGCCCTGCAGGGCGGCCGGTGGCAGTGGGGTGGGGCCCTGCCGCAGCACCAAGCCTTCGGGCTCAAAGGCCTTGGGGGGTCCAAGTGGCGAGAGGTTGGGCCCAGGTGCCCCCACCGCTCTGGGCTCTTGACAGCGTAGCAGCTCAGGCTCTGGAGAACCGCCCCGGCCCAGCTCAAAGGGATCAAAGGGCTCCAGGGCGGGTTCCTGCCACTCAGAGGAAGAGGAGGAGGAGGTGGGACAGGAGGAGGTGGGAGCTGCCGTGTAGGCCTGGCCTGGAGCGCCCGGGCCTGGGGAGTAAGCGGGGCTGGAGGTAGCCAGGGGACCTGAGGCAGCTGCGGGCCCTGAGGAGGAGGCCGCTGTGGGGCCCGTGGGGTAGGCGGGCCCGGAAAAGGGGTTAAGAGCCCCAAACGGAGCAAAGCGTTTCTGGGAGTGGGAGGGCTTGAACGGAGGTGGGCAGCCATGGTAGGTCTTGACGGGGGTGTCGGCCCCCAAGAGGGAGGCCACTCGACCGCTCAGGGGCTCCACAAGGGCCCGGGAGGCCTGGCTGGGCTGCGTGGTCGAGGGCAGGGGGCCCGGGGGCGGGCGGCTGGAGGACTCGCCCACCTTGCAGTCTCCCCAGGTGCAGGGGTAGCAATAGAGGGAGTAGGTGTCCGGAGACGGAGAGCCACTGCCGCTTCGGGACCCCGCCCTGTGGGCAGAGACAGACGCAGACGGAAGGGTGAGCAGAGCGAGAGGGAAGGGAACGTGGCGGGGACACCCACGCGCCTCCGCAGGCCACCGTGCCGCCAGGTCACGAGGCCGCCCCTCGGATCTCAGCAACGCTGGCCGTCCCCCAGCCCCTGAGGCCCGAGGCCCTCTGAGATTGCCCTCTTCTTCCGGCCCTCCCCACTCCAGGAAAAACTAAACTGAATTTCATGAAAAGGGTTCAACAACAAGGAGCACGCCATCCTTGGGTCTCAAGGAGGCAGATCTCAGTCTGCAGGGAGAGAGCCTCCTCCCATCCAGTCGTCATCACGAAGGAAAGAGCGAACCGAGGCAGGAAGCCCGGGACGCCAGGGCCCTGCCCAGCACTGTGCACCCTCCAGACCCGGGGTCTGCAGTCTCCCTCCTCACACGAGCGCCCACCCCGCGCCCTCCCCGACTCGGATGCACCTGCGGAGGCCCAGGGCCCGGAGAAGGAAGGGAGGGGCTCACCCATCCTGGAGGCCAGAGGAGTAGTAGGAGAGGCTGGAGCTGGGCGAGTGGACGGGCTGCAGCTTAGGGAAGCGTGGGGGCACCGGGGGGCTGCCCAAGGGCCGGCCACCGCCACCCCGGGGGGGCACGGGAGGGGCGTTCAGCAGGCGGCACTCCTCCTTCACCTGCAAGCACAGGGCCATGAGGCCACCCCAGTCCCCAGGCAGCTGGGCAAGGGCGGTGCCCGGGACTGACACTGACCCACGTTGCCAAAGGCCTGCCTGGCCGTACACCCCAGCGCCCGCTCTCATCTCTCCCGCCTGACTGACTCCTGGAGAGCCCACGACACACACCCTGTCTCCTGTGGCCTCTGAAATCCATCATGAACGTAAGAAAAAATAGAGAAGGTGGTTAAGAAAGAAAAAACAGGTAGACATATTCACTCCTCAAGGAAAAGGAGAGAAAGAAGGAAAGGTGGAATGAGAAGAAGGAAGGAAGGAAAAGTATCTGCCATACGGATCCCGCCTTACGCCTCAAGTACTCAAAGTGGACGCCATGGGATGTTAACAGGTGTTGTCCATAGTGTGCAGACAAGCTCAGTGGAAACTCCTGCGTTAAACCTGAATAAATAGGTTTCTGTCTTGCAGGACTTCTCAGAGCCTTTATTATGTCGGTACTCTGTGGCTCCAGAGAGAGGACAGGGAGAGCTGGGAATCACAAACTACATCTTCTAACCTTTCTTTACCACAGATCCTTCTTTTCACTGGACAGCTCAGGAGCCCCTGTTCTGTGGAACCTTCTGAGTAATGCTGTTCTAGGCTCATCCCGTCCTCTAAGACGCTGGGGACCTGCTGGCATCTTTTCCCCACAATTCCCAATGCCACTGTCCCGAGCATTGGGTCTCAAGGAGGCAGATCTCAGTCTGCAGGGAGAGAGCCTCCTCCCATCCAGTCGTCATCACGAAGGAAAGAGCGAACCGAGGCAGGAAGCCCGGGACGCCAGGGCCCTGCCCAGCACTGTGCACCCTCCAGACCCGGGGTCTGCAGTCTCCCTCCTCACACGAGCGCCCACCCCGCGCCCTCCCCGACTCGGATGCACCTGCGGAGGCCCAGGGCCCGGAGAAGGAAGGGAGGGGCTCACCCATCCTGGAGGCCAGAGGAGTAGTAGGAGAGGCTGGAGCTGGGCGAGTGGACGGGCTGCAGCTTAGGGAAGCGTGGGGGCACCGGGGGGCTGCCCAAGGGCCGGCCACCGCCACCCCGGGGGGGCACGGGAGGGGCGTTCAGCAGGCGGCACTCCTCCTTCACCTGCAAGCACAGGGCCATGAGGCCACCCCAGTCCCCAGGCAGCTGGGCAAGGGCGGTGCCCGGGACTGACACTGACCCACGTTGCCAAAGGCCTGCCTGGCCGTACACCCCAGCGCCCGCTCTCATCTCTCCCGCCTGACTGACTCCTGGAGAGCCCACGACACACACCCTGTCTCCTGTGGCCTCTGAAATCCATCATGAACGTAAGAAAAAATAGAGAAGGTGGTTAAGAAAGAAAAAACAGGTAGACATATTCACTCCTCAAGGAAAAGGAGAGAAAGAAGGAAAGGTGGAATGAGAAGAAGGAAGGAAGGAAAAGTATCTGCCATACGGATCCCGCTCTTACGCCTCAAGTACTCAAAGTGGACGCCATGGGATGTTAACAGGTGTTGTCCATAGTGTGCAGACAAGCTCAGTGGAAACTCCTGCGTTAAACCTGAATAAATAGGTTTCTGTCTTGCAGGACTTCTCAGAGCCTTTATTATGTCGGTACTCTGTGGCTCCAGAGAGAGGACAGGGAGAGCTGGGAATCACAAACTACATCTTCTAACCTTTCTTTACCACAGATCCTTCTTTTCACTGGACAGCTCAGGAGCCCCTGTTCTGTGGAACCTTCTGAGTAATGCTGTTCTAGGCTCATCCCGTCCTCTAAGACGCTGGGGACCTGCTGGCATCTTTTCCCCACAATTCCCAATGCCACTGTCCCGAGCATGCCTTCCTACAAAAGCGCCTTCGTCTCTTTCCTTTTTCTCCCCTTTCCCCACCTCAGCCACGCGCTGTCACGGACGCCAGGACTGGAGACCGCGATGCCAAAGCTGGGACGCAGCAGAACGAGCTTTCCAAGGCCAAACCTGCCTCCTGGCTGGCCACCTCCCCGGAAGATGGGGCCTACAGAGCTCAGCGCCGGCCTCCCACCCTCCTCGCCTCCACCGCGTCCACTCACCGCCTCGGATTTGGGAGGTACGGGAGGCGGCGCCGCCTCTGGCTCCAGGCGAGGCGGTCCGGCGGCTCCGAAGGAGATCAGATCGGGCCCCGGGAGCGGCCGGGTTCTGCCCTCGGCGAGGCCCTCGGCTGCCTGGTGCGTCCACAGCTCTTCATAGGGGATCTCGGCGGGCGGCGCTGGCGGCTCGGGCGCGCCGGCCCAGTCGGGGCTCACGTACTCCTGTTCGCCGTCGCCTGGCTGGCCTGGGCCAGGGCCGGGAGCCAGGGCGCGGGCGGACGCGAGGGCGCGCGGGGGCGCGGGCAGGCAGAGGCGCGCGCGGCGCGGGCTGGCGCAATCGTCGGCCAGCTCGGCGGGCGCCTCGCGCACGGCTGTCGAGTACTCGTCGGGGTCGAAGCGCTCGTGGCAGTAGGAGGCGCTGTCGCGCACCAGGCGCTCGACGCGCGGGTCCCCAGCCAGCAAGCCCTGCGGCAGCGCGAAGCGCGGCGTGTTGGTGAGCAGCAGGAAGTGCAGCGGCGCCGGGCCCTCGCGGCGCAGAGCCAGCCCCAGCACCACTGTCTTGGAGATGATGCTGACCAGTTTGTAGCAGTGGCCCTCCCGCACCGGGTGCAGGTCGTAGGGGTTGCGCGGTGGCCGGCTGGGCACCAGCACATTCACCGGGAGCCGCACGCGTTCGATGATGGCGCGCACCGTGTGCTCGCCCTCCTGCATCTGCAACTCCAGCGGGCTGCGCGTGCTGAAGCGGCCCTGGCACTGGAAGGGCAGACTCAGGCTCTCGTTGGTGCGGTGGTTCATGCAGATGAGACAGGGCATCTTGCCTTTGATGGGCCTGGCGCCCCCGCTGCCACCTGCGAGCCCCGCGGCCCCGGGGCCGCCGCCGCCGCCCACCCCGGCCAGTGCCCCGGCCCGGCCCAGCTTGCGCAACAGAGTGGTGAAGCGCGAGCGCTCCTTGGTGGTCTTGGCGCACAGTATCTCCGCCTGGCCCATGAGTGTGAGCTCATCACCCGCGTGCAGCGTGAAGTTGTACACCTCGCTGTCCTCGCTGAACTCGCCTGATACCACCTGAGGATCCCAGAAACAGAGGGAGGCCTTAGCCAGGGCCAGGAGGAAGCCAGTTCCGGGAGCTAGAAGGACAGCCCTTCTCTTGTGGCTTTCCAAGGCTGAGATCAGAAGCACTGAACTGAGAGCTTTCCACCCTGCAGAGGTCAGGTGGTGACCTGCAGCCTTCAGTGAGTTACCTCTTGGAAACTTTTCTTACTTTTACTTGCTGTAAGGATTAAATAGACTATAAAGTGTTGCTCAGTCAACGCCATGGACTGTAAGCCCCCAGGCTCCTCTGTGGATGGAATTTCCAAGGCAAGAATACTGGAGTGGGTTGCCATTTCCTTCTCCAAGCGATCTCCTGACCTAGGAATCGAACCTGTGTCTCTTGCTTGGCGTGCAAATTCTTTACCACTGAGGCACCTGGGAAGCCCAAAACAGACTCTATGTACAGTGAAACATTTTGAAAATATTCCACACACAGCAACAAGTATCCTTTTTTACAGTTGGGGCGTAATAATCCTCCACCTATTCAACAACTGCTCCCCTCCCCTCAGCCAGCCAGCCCCTGGGGAACTCAGGTGGGCAGAGGGGCAGGTTTGCACCGGTGGAAGGAGTTGGTCAGCTGGTTCCAGCCTCAGTGGGAAAGTGAGCACAGCTTCCTAGCAAATAGAGGCCAGCTCTCACCCAGTGGAGAGCTTGTGGGTGTGTGAGAGGCCAACAGCCTAGAGAAGCCCAAGTGCGATTCATTGTAGAGAGAAATGAATTTATGGATAAGAAAAGTTGGTAAATAGTAAAGAGCTATCTGTACACATCTGCATCATGTGTCTCCTCCACCCCCACTCCCACCTGGAGACGCTAGGAAAGCGGCCCTGAAAGATCTCCAGGTCAAGGCTTGAACCTCCACACACACTTCCTGCTTCCCCACGTTATGCAGGAAGCCTTGGGGCCCAGTTCCAGGAAGTTCACATACCTAGCCGAAGGCTTTCAAGGGGCTGCCAGCAGCCACACTGTGACACATCTCTCTCTCTCAGAACTGAAATGTCACCCTCCAGCCAGGCTCAGGTTGGCCCCTGAGGATGATGGAAACCTGGGGGCACCACGCCTGGTGCAGAAAGGACTGACCTTGACACTGAAGGTGATGGCTTCCATCACAAAGATGCGATCAGGGAAGACGCTGGCCACCTCCTCCACGCTGCTGAAGTACCGCACTGGCTCCCGAACATCCCGGGCCTGTTCCAGGAGCTTGAACTTCCCTGCACAGGAGGGGACGCAGGCTACTAGGGTGGACCTGCTTGCTGGGAGCCTGGCCTGCGTGCTGGGAGGCCTCCAGGTCCTCACTTCTTGTTCCCCTCATCTCAGCCAGCCCCTCTGGAACGCGGGTGGCGGAAGGGCGGTGTGCACTAGGAGAAGGAGCTGGTCAGCCGGTTCCAGCCTCAGAGGGGAGGAGCCCGGCCCTCGCCCAGTGGAGAGCCTGCGGGTGTGTGAGAGGCCAGCGGCGGTCTGCCCAGAGAAGCCCAAGTGCAAACAGGCACCCAAACCCTTCCACACCAAGTGTTAGTGTGGCACTAGGAATGCTGATTCCTAGCTTGGTCCCAGTCCCACTCTATTTTCTATGACCCTGGACAAATCCCTTCTCCTCTCCGAGGCTCTGGATCCTCATCCGAGAAAGCTGGAGCAGATGCTCATGGCCCCGCATGGACCTGGCATCCTGGGTGTCTGTCTTGGATTGCTACCCCACACTGATGCAATGAGCAGACCAGGGGCCCCCTCCCAGACGCTGAGACCCAGGGAGAGCCACTCTGACTCCTGATACGTTCCCAAACCTTGCTGTGGCCCAACATCCAGCCCACGTGTCCCAGAGGCCTCAGATCTGAGTCCAGCAAAGCCACCTCCCTCGGATAAGGTCTTCTCAACCTGCAGTTCAGGGCTGGGTTTGGGTGGCTCAGCAGATACCCCAGAAGACACAGGCTTTAAATCTCAGACGCTAGGAAAGCGGCCCTGAAAGATCTCCAGGTCAAGGCTTGAACCTCCACACACACTTCCTGCTTCCCCACGTTATGCAGGAAGCCTTGGGGCCCAGTTCCAGGAAGTTCACATACCTAGCCGAAGGCTTTCAAGGCTGCCAGCAGCCACACTGTGACACATCTCTCTCTCAGAACTGAAATGTCACCTCCAGCCAGGCTCAGGTTGGCCCCTGAGGATGATGGAAACCTGGGGGCACCACGCCTGGTGCAGAAAGGACTGACCTTGACACTGAAGGTGATGGCTTCCATCACAAAGATGCGATCAGGGAAGACGCTGGCCACCTCCTCCACGCTGCTGAAGTACCGCACTGGCTCCCGAACATCCCGGGCCTGTTCCAGGAGCTTGAACTTCCCTGCACAGGAGGGGACGCAGGCTACTAGGGTGGACCTGCTTGCTGGGAGCCTGGCCTGCGTGCTGGGAGGCCTCCAGGTCCTCACTTCTTGTTCCCCTCATCTCAGCCAGCCCCTCTGGAACGCGGGTGGCGGAAGGGCGGTGTGCACTAGGAGAAGGAGCTGGTCAGCCGGTTCCAGCCTCAGAGGGGAGGAGCCCGGCCCTCGCCCAGTGGAGAGCCTGCGGGTGTGTGAGAGGCCAGCGGCGGTCTGCCCAGAGAAGCCCAAGTGCAAACAGGCACCCAAACCCTTCCACACCAAGTGTTAGTGTGGCACTAGGAATGCTGATTCCTAGCTTGGTCCCAGTCCCACTCTATTTTCTATGACCCTGGACAAATCCCTTCTCCTCTCCGAGGCTCTGGATCCTCATCCGAGAAAGCTGGAGCAGATGCTCATGGCCCCGCATGGACCTGGCATCCTGGGTGTCTGTCTTGGATTGCTACCCCACACTGATGCAATGAGCAGACCAGGGGCCCCCTCCCAGACGCTGAGACCCAGGGAGAGCCACTCTGACTCCTGATACGTTCCCAAACCTTGCTGTGGCCCAACATCCAGCCCACGTGTCCCAGAGGCCTCAGATCTGAGTCCAGCAAAGCCACCTCCCTCGGATAAGGTCTTCTCAACCTGCAGTTCAGGGCTGGGTTTTGGGTGGCTCAGCAGATACCCCCAGAAGACACAGGCTTTAAAGAACGATGATCATCTAGGGACTTCCCTGGTGGTCCAGTGGCTAAGACTCTGAGCTCCCAGTGCAGGAGGCCTGGGTTCAATCCCTGGTCAGGGAACTAGATGCCGCATGCTGCAACTAAGACTCAGCGCAGAGAGAGACAGAGAGAGATGGAGACAGACAGAAAGGAAGAAAGATGATAATCTGTAAAGCTGACACCCCTCTGTGTAAACCATCTGACCTCACTGGCCGCACACATTTTATGCGCCCACCTCGTTGATGCTGTTTAGTCCACTAAGTTGTTCCTAACTCTTTTGTGGCCCCATGGACTGTAGCCCACCAGGGTCCTCTGTCCATGGGATTTCCCAGGCAAGAATACTGGAGTTGCCACGCCCTGGTGCTTGCTACATATTCCATTCATCCATGCATTCCACAAACGTTTGTGAGGCACACAGTATGTGCTGGACACTGGCCTAGGCCTAACAGGGGCTGCAACTCTGGTTAAGATAGGGTCTGCCCTCAGGGAAATCCAGAGGTGGCACGCGACGGCAAGATGTGACAAATGCTACAACAGACCCTCGACAAAAGAGCAAGAAGACCACTGAGTCGGATCTGAGCCTGGCCGTCTGAGGAGCTCACGAGAATCCAAAGAGTTTTACAGAATGAACATTCCACATGGAAAGAATGGTATGAGCAAAGACACATCGTCACAGAGGCAGACTGCCTGCCCAAAGCGGTGAGCGACTGAAGGGTAGGATTTGAGGGGTGATGACAGAGGCGAAGCAGACGGCGGCGGGGTTGGCGGCGGGGTTAGGAAAGGCTCTGAATGCCATACGGTAGGGCTTTATTCCATAAGGATTAAACCCACTGGAGTGTTCTGAGCAAGGAATGACCAAGATCAAAGTTGAACCCTATAAAGATAACAGGGACGCTATTCAGAAGGTTAACCCAGTAACGAGTTTTGGAGAAGACCCAGAGCATCAGCTGAGGAAACAGCAAAAAACCGAGCAGACCGAAGGGTACAGATTTCAGTAGGAAGCCCCAACAGATTGCAGTGACTGATGGTGGGGATCGAGGGGCGGGGGGAGCAGAGGAAAGGACCCCAGCTACGAGCCTGGTCAGAAATGGAGACAGCAGAGCTGTTAACCGAAACTGGAAGAAGCAAGATGGGGAGCACAGGCCAAACTGGAGAGGCCCAGGGAGGCCCTGCAGGGGGTGCTCCTAGGGCAGGTGACCATGTGGGTGCAGGGCTGGGGACGTCTAGTCAGAAGTAACAGATGGAACGTCCCCGGCCCACAGGAGGCAGTGCTGGCCGTGGGGCAGGCAGCATAGCTCAGAGAAGATGAAGAACAGAGGATCTTGACCTTTCCAGGGCCCTCGTCTCGGAGAAATCCCACAGTGTACTCCTAGCAAGAACACACGCAGCATTTTGTGTGAGGGTTCTGTGGGGTTCAAAGCCCAACCTGAAACCCAGGTGGAGACACCCACCTCCTAACGCAGGGTACGCAGAGCAGCGAGCCAGGGCAGCACCTGAAGCATCAACATCTCTGAGCAGGAGAAGGGAGACCCAAGGATGACTTGGGGCAAATGCCCAGGAGAAAGCCAGAGGGAACATACCCCACCCCTACCCCCATCCTGCCCCAACTCTGAGACCTTGTTGGGAAGAGGCCTGGAATGAGCCACAGCCCTAGAAGGCAGCAGGGGTAATCTGGGAGCAGACCTAGCAGGTCAGGAAGAATCCAAAGAGTTTTACAGAATGAACATTCCACATGGAAAGAATGGTATGAGCAAAGACACATCGTCACAGAGGCAGACTGCCTGCCCAAAGCGGTGAGCGACTGAAGGGTAGGATTTGAGGGGTGATGACAGAGGCGAAGCAGACGGCGGCGGGGTTGGCGGCGGGGTTAGGAAAGGCTCTGAATGCCATACGGTAGGGCTTTATTCCATAAGGATTAAACCCACTGGAGTGTTCTGAGCAAGGAATGACCAAGATCAAAGTTGAACCCTATAAAGATAACAGGGACGCTATTCAGAAGGTTAACCCAGTAACGAGTTTTGGAGAAGACCCAGAGCATCAGCTGAGGAAACAGCAAAAAACCGAGCAGACCGAAGGGTACAGATTTCAGTAGGAAGCCCCAACAGATTGCAGTGACTGATGGTGGGGATCGAGGGGCGGGGGGAGCAGAGGAAAGGACCCCAGCTACGAGCCTGGTCAGAAATGGAGACAGCAGAGCTGTTAACCAAACTGGAAGAAGCAAGATGGGGAGCACAGGCCAAACTGGAGAGGCCCAGGGAGGCCCTGCAGGGGGTGCTCCTAGGGCAGGTGACCATGTGGGTGCAGGGCTGGGGACGTCTAGTCAGAAGTAACAGATGGAACGTCCCCGGCCCACAGGAGGCAGTGCTGGCCGTGGGGCAGGCAGCATAGCTCAGAGAAGATGAAGAACAGAGGATCTTGACCTTTCCAGGGCCCTCGTCTCGGAGAAATCCCACAGTGTACTCCTAGCAAGAACACACGCAGCATTTTGTGTGAGGGTTCTGTGGGGTTCAAAGCCCAACCTGAAACCCAGGTGGAGACACCCACCTCCTAACGCAGGGTACGCAGAGCAGCGAGCCAGGGCAGCACCTGAAGCATCAACATCTCTGAGCAGGAGAAGGGAGACCCAAGGATGACTTGGGGCAAATGCCCAGGAGAAAGCCAGAGGGAACATACCCCACCCCTACCCCCATCCTGCCCCAACTCTGAGACCTTGTTGGGAAGAGGCCTGGAATGAGCCACAGCCCTAGAAGGCAGCAGGGGTAATCTGGGGAGCAGACCTAGCAGGTCAGGAAGCAGGAATCACAGGTCTGCTGCCGTCCAAGAGTAGCCTTTCCCCTCACCCAATCACCCCCATATCCACACACAACCCCCTTACAATTCCAAGTAGCCAGGCAAGGAGAAATGCCCACTGCCCTCTGTGGGGAGAGTTGGAGCCAAGTCAGGGCCAGAGCTGGGGATGTGGCAGGGAAGATCGATGTAACCATGGCAGCCAGCACCACCCCCTCCACGCAGCCGGAGCCCAGCACTGGTCACCACTGCCGGGAGGAAGGAAGGAAGACCTCCCGGGAGTGATGCTCTGGCCCCTGGAAGCCTTCTCCTCCCTCTGCAGTCCCTCTGGGGGCAGCTTCCTCTCTTGCTTCCCCCTACTTGAGATGCGAGGTCTCCCCACCCTGCCCTCGCTGCTCTAGGGACCTGCCTCACCCTGGCCTGCCCCTCCTCCCTGCCTGAGAGTCCCAAAGCACGTTAACCAGGCCCTGATCGTCCCTTCCAACCTGAAGCAGGGTCTCTGTCACCCCTCCCTGCCAGCCCCTGACCTAGAGCAGACGCTCCATAAAGAACAGTGGGTAAACGCACCGACTTAAGAGTCGGACAGACCTGGTGCCACCTACCACCTGTGTGGTCTTGAGCAACGTATTTAATCTCTGTGGGCTTCGGTTTCCCCATCTGTATAATGGAAGCATACTACTCGGCTCACGCGGCGCGTTTGCCTGGTGCTCCGCAGGGGCCGGCCTGGAGCTGGGAGCGAGGCGGGGCAACTGGGGGCGGGGATCCGGGAGAAGATGGTCTCCCTGCCTCCCAGGGCGGTGGGCCTTGACCTGAACACCAGGATCTCCAGCAGCACACCCCCCCCCCCCTCCGCCATACACCCCACTCGGTGCCGGGCACCGCCCTGAGCGCTCCTCCCCTCTCCCTCCCCCAGCCCCCGTGGCCGCTCTCTCCGAGGTCCGCAGCCGCCGCCCCGGCCCGCGCTATTATTAATTCATTAGAAGGAACCAGCGTAAAGCTGAGCACTCAGAGTTTCCTCGTTAACCTGCCGGCGGCCCCGCCCCCTCCCAGGGGGCTTCGGCCGCTCAGCCCCCGGCCAGGCGGGGCCCGTGCAGCCCACCAGAAAGATGGGGCTCAGGGATGCGACACCTCCGCAGGCCAGCTGTCACCCCACGACCACCGCGGTACACAGGCACTCAAGGGGCCACCAAAAGAGATGGTGGGAAAGAGCCAGGAGCCCCATGGACCCACAGCTCCCTAGGAGGCTCCAGACCTCGGTTTCCCAGATTGGTTGGTTTGGGTTTCTTTTTTGGCAGCGGGATCTTACTCCCAACTAAGGATGGAACCTGCGACCCCTGCAGTAGGCGACCAGAGTCTTAACCACTGGGTCCCCAGGGGGGTCCCCCAGTCTTTGTCTTCTTCTCCCAATTAGACGACCTGGGACGTTTCCCTGGACCAGTCCCAATCACCCCGGCTGGGAAATTTAAAGCATAGGCAGGCCTTCCCAGGGGCCCCAGGACAGAACCCTAGGTCAGAAAGTTTCTCGGGGGAGTTTCCTCATACGGGAATACCAAGTTCGCAGGGCATGGTAAAGAGCAGAAGCCCTGCAAAGGGTTTCGTTCTGTCTCACTGACTCAGGCAGAACCCGCCAGGGCCAGAGAGGAACCGCGAACCTGTGAGGCAGGGGCTGGGAGCCTTCCCAGCTCAACCCCCTTTGTTGGGGGGCTGGGGAGCAGGTGACCACAAAACTGGGCTAATACTAACCCCTGGAGCTTCAGAAGACTTCCTCACAGGGTTGCTATGAGCTGTGATGGAGACAACACTCTGCCCAGTCTCTAGAACGTGGCACATGCTGAGACGCAAGAGCTGCGGGCTCCTGGGCTGGGGCATCTCTGGATGGGGCCACCAGATTCACGTCCCTCCCACACCGGGGACACCAGCCCTGTATTCATGACGTGGCGGAAAGCACCAGCCCCAGAATCAAGACACAAAGCCCTTCCTCTGCAGCTTCTAGCCGTGTGACCCTGGGCAAGTCACTCCCCTTCCTAGGTCCTCTGCCTCATCCTGACTAAAAAGAAAGGGCTGTACTTCCTTTTTCTAGAAGCTGAATCCTTTCTTCAAACAACATCTTTAGGACATCAGCATCATATATAAAATACATAAAAGTAGAAATTCATTGTTGCTGTTTCGTTGCTATGTTATGCCTGACTCTTCACAACCCCCGGGACGGGAGCCCACCAGGCTCCTCTGTCCATAGGATTTCCCAGGCGAGAATACTGGAGTGAGTGGCCATTTCCTTTTCCAGGGGATCTTCCAAACCCAGGGATCAAACTCACATCTCTGCTTGCCAGGTGGATTCTTTACCGCGGAGCCACCCTGGAAGTCCTGGTCGTTTGCATTAATCTTATTCAAAGGTTTTAAATTTTAACAGTCAGTCAATTAAAACAGTATGTTTAACCCAAACATTAGGAAAAACAGGATTAAAGCCGAGAAATGCAGCCATACAATCAGCCTGAGCATCCTTTTGTTTCAAGTCTTTGGGTTGCGCGATACTAAGAGGATCCTGGCAGCGGAGACATTCTCTTTGAGGGTCTGTATGTACCAAAAGGGTTAATGAGGCAGATCATGGGCTATACCAAAGGTCTCTAGTCAGGGTTAAAGTTTGATTTGTAGCAGTATGAGGGTGGGAGTATTTATTTTAATCCTTTGTTTCAAATCTATTTTACAATAAAATGGGAAACAAAGGTTTGCAACCGGAACCCTGGGCTTCACAAAACAGTATGAAAACCACTGGGCCCTGACTCTCTAACCCTGTCCCCAATCCCCACCTTGCTCGTCACCATGACCTCATTCCTCCGTGCAGCTCTAAGGAAAAGCCAGCCCCCCGCAGCCAGTCCCCAAGACCTCCACCCCTACCCTGCCCGCCACCCCCGCCTCCACCCCCGCTGGCTCCGTGCCATCTGTCCCTAGCCGAGCACACCTGGGTACTGCAGGGGGATGTCAATCTTGGGCCCGATAACATAGTGGCCCTCCTCCAGGGTGTGGGCGGTCACTGTGGTCCACTGGCGGCAGGAGTGGATGAGCAGGATGTCTCGCTCACTGACGCCCTCAGCATACTCCCCTGGGAGGGGCGCGGGGGAGAGAGGAGAAAGGACAGAAAAGAGTACATTAGGAGGCGGGGAGAGTAGACAGGGGGACCTCCTCACGAGCCCCCGCCCAGGGGCAGCTCCCCTTGACCCATGCTCCAGGGACAGGCGGCTGCCGGCTGTGACCTCGGGGCGGAATCAGGTCCCCTCTCTCAGGGCTCAGGCTTCCAATGGGGCCCCAGCCTCCAGCCCAGCCTGGGTCCTGCATTCAGCACTCGACTGGACTGCCTGCTGCTCCCAGCCCTGAGGCCCACGGGGAGGTGGAGGAGATGGACCTAGGCCAGGCCAAGTTCGAGACGCGGAGGGAGGCTGTCTGAGCTCCTACAGAGGCGGCAGCACACGAGCTGAGGGGGGCGGGGGGAGGGAGGGAGGGAGACGGTGCTGAGCAGCAGCCACTTGAGCGGGGGCCTCAGAGCTGCCTGAACTCACACCAGAACTCTCTGCCCCGAGTCCGCTCCTAGGCTAGGAAAGGGGGGCCTTGTTGGGGGCCCAGAGACGGCTGAGAAGGGGTCGTCCATTATGAAGCCCAGAGCTGTGGGCCACTCGGGCCAGGAGAAGGACAGGGCAGAGAGGAGCTGATTCACGGCTCCCCTGGGCTGCCCCTTCCTCCTCACTCCTGCCACAGACAGGCTCCAACGTCCAAGGGACCCCAAAGGAGAGGGCAGAAAGTCTCAGATACCGGGCCGGGCCGGCCTCAGAGCAGCTGCTTCTTGGCCCCTATAAAATGGGAAACAAAGGTTTGCAACCGAACCCTGGGCTTCACAAAACAGTATGAAAACCACTGGGCCCTGACTCTCTAACCCTGTCCCCAATCCCCACCTTGCTCGTCACCATGACCTCATTCCTCCGTGCAGCTCTAAGGAAAAGCCAGCCCCCCGCAGCCAGTCCCCAAGACCTCCACCCCTACCCTGCCCGCCACCCCCGCCTCCACCCCCGCTGGCTCCGTGCCATCTGTCCCTAGCCGAGCACACCTGGGTACTGCAGGGGGATGTCAATCTTGGGCCCGATAACATAGTGGCCCTCCTCCAGGGTGTGGGCGGTCACTGTGGTCCACTGGCGGCAGGAGTGGATGAGCAGGATGTCTCGCTCACTGACGCCCTCAGCATACTCCCCTGGGAGGGGCGCGGGGGAGAGAGGAGAAAGGACAGAAAAGAGTACATTAGGAGGCGGGGAGAGTAGACAGGGGGACCTCCTCACGAGCCCCCGCCCAGGGGCAGCTCCCCTTGACCCATGCTCCAGGGACAGGCGGCTGCCGGCTGTGACCTCGGGGCGGAATCAGGTCCCCTCTCTCAGGGCTCAGGCTTCCAATGGGGCCCCAGCCTCCAGCCCAGCCTGGGTCCTGCATTCAGCACTCGACTGGACTGCCTGCTGCTCCCAGCCCTGAGGCCCACGGGGAGGTGGAGGAGATGGACCTAGGCCAGGCCAAGTTCGAGACGCGGAGGGAGGCTGTCTGAGCTCCTACAGAGGCGGCAGCACACGAGCTGAGGGGGGCGGGGGGAGGGAGGGAGGGAGACGGTGCTGAGCAGCAGCCACTTGAGCGGGGGCCTCAGAGCTGCCTGAACTCACACCAGAACTCTCTGCCCCGAGTCCGCTCCTAGGCTAGGAAAGGGGGGCCTTGTTGGGGGCCCAGAGACGGCTGAGAAGGGGTCGTCCATTATGAAGCCCAGAGCTGTGGGCCACTCGGGCCAGGAGAAGGACAGGGCAGAGAGGAGCTGATTCACGGCTCCCCTGGGCTGCCCCTTCCTCCTCACTCCTGCCACAGACAGGCTCCAACGTCCAAGGGACCCCAAAGGAGAGGGAAGAAAGTCTCAGATACCCGGGCCGGGCCGGCCTCAGAGCAGCTGCTTCTTGGCCCCCTCTTCCTTAGCCCTCCACCTCCCAGTCTTGGGAACATAGTGATGAGGGGCCAGAGAGGAGGCGGACTTGGGAGGGGAGGGGGAGCGTCCTGGGGAAGCTGCACTGGGCCGAAGGTGTTGGGAGGGGCCTGGGCCCCAGAGGCTCCAACCCCAGCAACAGTTTCCAGGAGAGCAGGAGGCTGGCCCAGCTTCCAGGAGGCCTTGGAGCCGTCTCCTGGATGCAGCTGGTGGGCAGGGTGGGGGTGGGGGACGCCTCCTTCCCTGGTCCCTCGGACACAACTTCATAAATTTATGCCACCCAACCACGTGGGAAATGGTTTACTCTGACGGCTGGGGACTCCCTGAAGTGTGTGCATTTGTGGAGGGGGTGGGTGGGGGTGTTCAGGACCTGGAGGGAGGGGCTGGCTCACCGTGTGAGCCATGGGGGGCTTTTCTCCTCCCTTCCTCGCCTGGGGAGCCGCTCCTACTCTGTCTCCTCTCTTAGACCTCTCCTGAGCCCCCGCCCCACAGGCACCCACCCGTCCAGGGCCAAGGACCCCCACAGCAGAGCCGACACAGCCACCTGGATCGCAGCCAGAGGGGCCTGTCGCCCCCATGACACAGCTCAGTCCCCAGTCCCACTAAGGGGCCTCTTCCAAATTCACAGGCCACGACACTTCTTTTTTTTCAAGCCATACTTCTGATCACAGATCCACACTCAAAATTCTGATCCCCTCAGATGACCACTGCCAGAGCCACCACTGTCCCGGCCGCTCAGGCCCTCATTCATTCATTCAGTCCTTCCATCATCTTTGTTAGGCCAGACGCCTGCCTCAAGACGCCTGCAGCCCCGGAGCAGGACAAGAAACGGGCCATTGTAACAGGTGCAGTGTAAAGAGACAAAACAAGGGTGCCAGAGCTGTCAAGAGAGCCCAAAGGAGGCCTGCCTGTCCTCAAAAAGGACCCCAGGAGAAGGACAGGGCAGAGAGGAGCTGATTCACGGCTCCCCTGGGCTGCCCCTTCCTCCTCACTCCTGCCACAGACAGGCTCCAACGTCCAAGGGACCCCAAAGGAGAGGGAAGAAAGTCTCAGATACCCGGGCCGGGCCGGCCTCAGAGCAGCTGCTTCTTGGCCCCCTCTTCCTTAGCCCTCCACCTCCCAGTCTTGGGAACATAGTGATGAGGGGCCAGAGAGGAGGCGGACTTGGGAGGGGAGGGGGAGCGTCCTGGGGAAGCTGCACTGGGCCGAAGGTGTTGGGAGGGGCCTGGGCCCCAGAGGCTCCAACCCCAGCAACAGTTTCCAGGAGAGCAGGAGGCTGGCCCAGCTTCCAGGAGGCCTTGGAGCCGTCTCCTGGATGCAGCTGGTGGGCAGGGTGGGGGTGGGGGACGCCTCCTTCCCTGGTCCCTCGGACACAACTTCATAAATTTATGCCACCCAACCACGTGGGAAATGGTTTACTCTGACGGCTGGGGACTCCCTGAAGTGTGTGCATTTGTGGAGGGGGTGGGTGGGGGTGTTCAGGACCTGGAGGGAGGGGCTGGCTCACCGTGTGAGCCATGGGGGGCTTTTCTCCTCCCTTCCTCGCCTGGGGAGCCGCTCCTACTCTGTCTCCTCTCTTAGACCTCTCCTGAGCCCCCGCCCCACAGGCACCCACCCGTCCAGGGCCAAGGACCCCCACAGCAGAGCCGACACAGCCACCTGGATCGCAGCCAGAGGGGCCTGTCGCCCCCATGACACAGCTCAGTCCCCAGTCCCACTAAGGGGCCTCTTCCAAATTCACAGGCCACGACACTTCTTTTTTTTCAAGCCATACTTCTGATCACAGATCCACACTCAAAATTCTGATCCCCTCAGATGACCACTGCCAGAGCCACCACTGTCCCGGCCGCTCAGGCCCTCATTCATTCATTCAGTCCTTCCATCATCTTTGTTAGGCCAGACGCCCTGCCTCAAGACGCCTGCAGCCCCGGAGCAGGACAAGAAACGGGCCATTGTAACAGGTGCAGTGTAAAGAGACAAAACAAGGGTGCCAGAGCTGTCAAGAGAGCCCAAAGGAGGCCTGCCTGTCCTCAAAAAGGACCCCAGGAGGGGGAAATGCCAAAGAGGGTGTGAGGGACGTGACCAGGAAGGACCCAGGGCCAGCCTATCCCATTCACACGCAGACACGCACAGCTGTGCTGTTGACACGGGCAGTCTCAGCATCACCTGCTGACGAGGGGGAGAACGAGCCACTGGACCACCAGGCACCCCTGCCCGACGGCCCCGGCCTAGATGCTGTCATGGAGCCTGCGCCTGGGCGCGCTGACACTCGCTGTGCCCACCGGCTGGCCGCCGCGGGTCGGAGGAGGGGCTGCTGGCCCCGCGGAGAGGCGCCCGAGGCCGCGGGCCCCATTAGCATTCAGGGAAGCGAGTGTGCCAACGCGGGCCAAACCCCTATTCTTCTCACACACAAAACCCCCGGCCTGGCTGCCAGTCCTGCTCCTGCCCCTCCCCCAGCCAAGCAGCCCCCTTTTCCTTGAACGGTCCCCTTGCTCGGTGCAGCCTCGGGGCACCCCCTTCGGCCCCCAAGCATCAGCAGAGTAGCCCGGGCCCTAAGGAGAAGCGGAGCAAGATGTGGGGAGGGCCGGGGGGCTTAGGGGTGCGCCTGCCGAGAGGGCTCGCTCAATCGGGCCCAGAGGGGGCCTGCTGGTCCGCGGGGGCCAGAGGCGGCTCCCCGGGTCGCGAAAGGAGGACGCGAGGAGAGTCCCAGGAGGGACTGAGCGGGGCTGGGGGGCGGCGGCGGCGTGAAGACAGTCCCGGGCCCGGGGATGCGGGAGGACCGAGGTGAGAGGCCAGAGACAAAGAGACGGAGGGGGGCGCGGCCCGGGCGGGGGTCTGCGGGCGGCGAGAGAAGGGGATGCACCGACGGGACGGGCTCGGTAGCTCCGCCGGGCTCCGGGGTCCGGCTGGGCTGGAAAGCTGTGCCCGGGGGCAGCCCCGGTTCCCGTCCCAGGCTTCTGTCCCGGGGCCCGTCCGCGGGGCCCGGGAGGAGGCAGGCGGCCCCTCGATTCTTGGGCCCCGGGTCTCGAGGGGGCGCGCCGAGAGCTGTGCGGGGTCCGCCCCGAGGAGCGGGAGGGCAGGGACCGCATCCTCACGGCCCCTCGAGCACCTGCCGGGAGAGTCCCCATGAGCCCGCGGCCCCACAGCCGCCCTCCCCTGCGCCCCCGGTACCTGGCCCGAGGCAGGCGAGCGTGGGCAAGCGGCAGCGGCTGACGATGAGGTCGAGCGGGAAGGCGCCCATGCTCCAGCGCAGGCCGGCCAGCCCGGCCGCCAGCTTCTCCATGGCATGGGCGCCCTCGGGGCCGCCGTCCCGGGGCCCCGACGGCCAGTCCCGCGCGGCCCGGGCTCCCGCGCCCGCCGCCACCTCCTGGGGCCGCCGCGGCGCTCCCCGCCTGGCCGCCCGGCCCGGGCTGCGGGCGTCACGTGGCCGGCCTCCCCGCTGGGCGCCGGGCCCCGCCCCTCGCCCCGCCCCCGGCCCGCGGCCGCCGGCAAGCCCCGCCCCTCGCCCGCCCGGTTCCTCGACCTCCCCGAGCGTCCAGGTGACAGCCGGGGCCGGGGACCCCAGGACGCCCGGAGGGTAATCGATCGAGGACGCGAAGCGGCATCTGCGGGTCACCCCTTCGGCCCCAAGCATCAGCAGAGTAGCCTGGCCCTAAGGAGAAGCGGAGCAAGATGTGGGGAGGGCCGGGGGGCTTAGGGGTGCGCCTGCCGAGAGGGCTCGCTCAATCGGGCCCAGAGGGGGCCTGCTGGTCCGCGGGGGCCAGAGGCGGCTCCCCGGGTCGCGAAAGGAGGACGCGAGGAGAGTCCCAGGAGGGACTGAGCGGGGCTGGGGGGCGGCGGCGGCGTGAAGACAGTCCCGGGCCCGGGGATGCGGGAGGACCGAGGTGAGAGGCCAGAGACAAAGAGACGGAGGGGGGCGCGGCCCGGGCGGGGGTCTGCGGGCGGCGAGAGAAGGGGATGCACCGACGGGACGGGCTCGGTAGCTCCGCCGGGCTCCGGGGTCCGGCTGGGCTGGAAAGCTGTGCCCGGGGGCAGCCCCGGTTCCCGTCCCAGGCTTCTGTCCCGGGGCCCGTCCGCGGGGCCCGGGAGGAGGCAGGCGGCCCCTCGATTCTTGGGCCCCGGGTCTCGAGGGGGCGCGCCGAGAGCTGTGCGGGGTCCGCCCCGAGGAGCGGGAGGGCAGGGACCGCATCCTCACGGCCCCTCGAGCACCTGCCGGGAGAGTCCCCATGAGCCCGCGGCCCCACAGCCGCCCTCCCCTGCGCCCCCGGTACCTGGCCCGAGGCAGGCGAGCGTGGGCAAGCGGCAGCGGCTGACGATGAGGTCGAGCGGGAAGGCGCCCATGCTCCAGCGCAGGCCGGCCAGCCCGGCCGCCAGCTTCTCCATGGCATGGGCGCCCTCGGGGCCGCCGTCCCGGGGCCCCGACGGCCAGTCCCGCGCGGCCCGGGCTCCCGCGCCCGCCGCCACCTCCTGGGGCCGCCGCGGCGCTCCCCGCCTGGCCGCCCGGCCCGGGCTGCGGGCGTCACGTGGCCGGCCTCCCCGCTGGGCGCCGGGCCCCGCCCCTCGCCCCGCCCCCGGCCCGCGGCCGCCGGCAAGCCCCGCCCCCTCGCCCGCCCGGTTCCCTCGACCCTCCCCGAGCGTCCAGGTGACAGCCGGGGGCCGGGGACCCCAGGACGCCCGGAGGGTAATCGATCGAGGACGCGAAGCGGCATCTGCGGGGTCGGCAGTGGGGGTCGGCCTCCCCTTCCTTCCCCGCCCAGGGTATTCAGATCCCCTTTCCCCGCCGCGAGCAGCGCCTGTCCTCGTGCGCTGGTGCCCCGGCCTCCCGGGCATCGCCGCCGTCCCGCTCCGGGTCCTGCATCGCTTCGCTTCTGCCCGGAGCTCAGTCGCCGCGATCGCAGAAGTGGTTGCTGCCTGTAGGACACATATCACCTCCAGCTTCACAAAGCCTGGCGAGGCTGCCTGAACCCCGTTTTACGGATGAGCGAACTGAGACTCAGGGCAGGTGGCAGCTCGACTTGAAGCCGGGTTTGACTACAAAGCCCACTGCTTTCCGAGATTGTCGCGAAAGCCTCATACCGTCCCCTCCGCCCCCACCAAAGAGCACTTTCCAAGTCCCCAGTCCTTCTTACCGATTGTCACGGTCCCGTGAGCCAGATAGCTCCTTATAGACACAGGCTGTACTGACAGGGCTCCATGGACACTAGTCCTCGGCCTCAGTACCCCAGAGAGATCCCCGCCCCAACATATACACACAATCCTTCTCTTCTGGGGTGACTGACATCCCACATCTGGTGACCTGAGCCCCGAAAGAGATGGCACCAGACAAGAGGCACACACTTCTCAGCACTCCACATCAGGGTTCAATTCCCATCTTTTGCAGAGGAAAGAAACAGAGACTCCAAGAACAGACATGCTTTGGTTTCTAAGGCCATGCAGCATGAAGAACACAGAGCTGTGACTGGAAGGTAGCTTGTCATCCAAACTGGGACACTTGAGTGAAGGAAGTGCTAACAGGAACAATAGGCCTAAACCAAGACTGCAGGTGTAAACCAGGGTCGGACCTCAGCGTCGCCCTATCCCCGAGAGAGGTCTTTTGAGCCCTGATGGAGCTGCCACGTCTGCAGCTGTTGCTAGTCCTGAGCGCTGCTGGTTCACCCCAGCTCTGGACCTCATCCTCAGCTAAGCCCCTCCACCTGCCAGAAGCCATTCACAGGTGTTCCATCTCAATGATCCACTTGAACTTGGTCCTCTCTTATTTTCTATCCCAGTTAAGGCCATCCCCTTTCACCTGGTCCACCCCACCTGGAACGCTTCTTAATCCTTACAGTCAACTGGTCACCAAGTTCTGGCGCTCCTGCTTCGGCCATTCTTTAGGTGGTCCTTCCCCCTCTCCCGCTCTGCCATGCAGCCTGACTTCAGTTCCTCCTCCAATCCTCTTTCCTCCGGGCCACACTTTGTATTTCATACCAAAGTCACTCTGGATTTTGACTGAGTCACAGACCACACAGGCGTGAGACATCAAGCAGAGCTACCTAACTGGTTGCTACCTGGTTGCCCACTCTCTAATTGTTGTAGAATGTTCCAGAACCTTTCTCGTGCTTGTTACCATTGGCAGATCTCCAGTGACCTCAATGTGCCCAGACCTATACATGCCTTGATTTGTTCAGAGCTTGTAGGTCGGAACTCAGCTTCACATCAGTGTCAAAATCTCACAGATGCATGCTGGACGGCAGCATGGAGAGCCCAGAAGCTCCCTGAGGGAGGAGGATGCTGGACAGAGAGGCCAGAGCGGGCGGCTGGGTCTGTCTGTGAGAGCCGGGGGCTGGGTGATGTGTGAGGCTGTGCTGAGCTTCACGCCCTGGGAGAGTCTGTAGGGGGACAGAGAAGGCTGAAGGGAGGAGGCAAGGGCTGGGTCACTGGGGTCCCAGCTGCTCTGCTGTGGCTCCCCCCTGACAAGGTGGGTGACAACAAGTAGAGGGAAGGATGAACCAGAGTTCAGTGGATGGAGGAAGAGGCTGGGAGGGGACATGGCCCTGGCAGAGGCCCACCTGTTGGCCCAGAGGCCAGGCTGTGGCCAAGGTTGGCCAGGCTGCCCGAGAGTGGGTAGCATGGTCGGTGGAGCAGAAAGATGGGGACAGTGGCCAGGGGCGACTCAGGCTATGTGTGACCCCACTCCACCCCATATAAATGGGTGGGTGAACTTCTCTGAGCCCTTGAGCTCTGGGAGGCCAGGGAATGTCTGGCTCTGAGAATTCTAGGAAATGTTATACCAAATTTTCTTCCAGAAAACTTCATTATTTTTTGAAGATTTTTTTTTTGATGTGGACCATTTTTAAAATCTTCATTGAATCTGTTACAATATTGCTCCTGCTTTACATTTTGAGGCTTTGGCCATGCAGCATGTAGGATCTTAGCCCCCCGAGCAGGTATCAAACCTGCACCCCCTGCATTGGAAGGTGATGTCTTAAATGCTGAACTGCCAGGGAAGTCCCCAGAAAATTTTAACTATAAACTAGACATAATACTATTATGAATCCCTCTGTAGTCATCTCCTAGCTTCAACACTTACCAATCCATGACTGAACTTACTTATCTCTTCTCTTTATACAATTAAAAACAAAACCAGGGGCTTCCCTGGTGGTCCAGTGGATAAGGACGCCACCTTGCAGTGCAAGGGACGCCGATTCAATCCCTGAACTGGGAAGATCTCATGTGCTGCACAGTGGCTGAACCCGTGTGTCCAACTACCAAGCGGGAGCTCTGGAGCGCATGCGCCCGGAGCCGGTGCTCTGCAATGAGAGAGGTCACTGCTAGAGGAGGCCCACGTAGGCCAAGAACAAAGATAAATAAATGAAAGATCAATAGAAGTGGCCAAAAAAAAAAAATTGCAGTTTTTGAGATATAGTTCCCCTACTCTACAATTCATCCATTTAAAGTGAACAATTTCAGTGTTTTCAGTATTCTCACCATACTGTCCCCCTATCACCAAGACCTGATTTGCAAACATCTTCATCCTTTCCTAAAAGATACCACTACCCATCGCTACCCCATTTCCTGGAGAAGGAAATGGCAACCCACTCCAGTATTCTTGCCTGGAGAATTCCATGGACAGAGGAGTCTGGCGGGTTACAGTCCATGGGGCTGCAAAGAGTCGGACACAACTGAGCGCCTATCACTCATCCTTTTCCCCAGCCCTACCCCATCGGTAAATAATTGCCAGTCTCCTTCTTGTCTCTGTAAACTTGTTGATTCTGTACATTTTCATACAAATGAAATAATAAAATGTATGGTCTTCTGTGACTGGCTTCTTTCACTTAGTGTAAGTTTCAAAGTTCCCCCACATTGCAGCATGTTTCGGGACTTTTTTATTATTATTATTGCTGAATAATATTCCACAGAGTGTGGATAACCACATTTTATTTACTCAGTAATAAGTTGATGGGTATTTGGGTTGTTTCCACTTTTTGGGTATCATGAATAACATTGCTGGGTATTTTTCATGTGCTTATTGGATATTTGTATATTTTCTTTGGAGAAATGACTCATATTTTTTGCCTATATTTAAATTGTTATTTGGTTTTTTATTGTTGAGTTGTAAGCATTCTTTATATATTCATTATCTGAGATATGATTTTCAACTCTTTTCTTCCATTGGATGGGTTGTCCTTTCACTTGACAATATATGCAACACAAAAGCTTTTGCTTTTGAGGAAGTCCTATTTATCCATTTTTTTCTTTTGTTGCTTGCACTTTTGGCATCATATCTAAGAAAACACTGTCAAAAGGCTGCAGAGATTTGCTCCTATATTTTCTTCTAAGAATTTTATAGTTTCATAGTCTATAATCTATTTCGAGTTAATTCTTGTATATGATGTAGGGTAGAAATCCAACTTCATTCTTTTGCACATGAATATCCAGTGTTCCCAACACCATTTGTTGAAAAGGTTATTCGTTCTCCCATTTAATGGTCTTGGCACCCTTGTCAAAGATGAGTTGAACATAAATATCTCCCAGAAGTTTGAAAAGATCTTTTTTATTGCTGTTCAATGTGGGGAAGCAAGCCAGTGGAGGTTTTTGTAGCCTTGGCCGAACCATGAGAGAAACATCTCAGAATGAGAAAAAACAGCTATGAGAAACATAAAGAACCAAGACAAAAATAAGTTGATTTGATTCACATGGGCTCATTAGTTGGAGTTATACTGATCTACAAGAACAGGTGGGAGATCTGCTGTGGCCCTAGGAACGCCAGGTCTGTGCATGCTAGAACGCTGCGTGGGCACACAGAACAGACTCCTTAACTTCGTGCTGGTCTGGTTGCTCCCCAGCTGTGGTACGCCCTTTCCATTAAGGAGATAATGTGAACAATTAAGAGTCATGAGGGTAATTATTAACTAGAGCTGTGACTGAATCTCTGCCTGTGCTGATTATATCATTTCCTGGATGCATAAACACCTGGATGCATAAAACTCTCAATACATGCAGACTGTATGAATGTGTTCGGGGCTCTTGACCCAAGAGGTCTTGAGCCCCCTGTTCCCATCCTCTCTGTCTCCGTGTGTATTTCTTAATGTCTTACCACACCCGCTATTCTCTATGCACCTGGCTGACGTGCTGCGGCAGTTCTGTTGCTCAGTCATGTCTAACTCTTCTCAACCCCGTGGACTGCAGCACACCAGGTTTCCCTGTCCTCCACTGTCTCCCAGAGTTTGCTCAGACTCATGTCCATTGAGTCGACGATGCCTTAAATGTCTTATCATTTCACTTATGTAAATATTTCAATACCTACCCCTAAAGATGGGAAACTTTTCACAAAATTTAACTGCAACTAATCAACTATTTTCTTAGGATCATAAAATATTTAGTCAGTGTTTATATTTCCCCAGCTGTCTTGTTGGATAATTTATTTTCAACAAATTTAAATCAAGTCCCCAATAAGATCCATACGTTTTTCTTGCCATTTATTTCTAGAAGGAAGAGGACTGTTTGTCCTCTAGTATTTCTTACAGTCTAGAATTTGTTGATTCAGCCTCGTAGGATAGTTTTATAGGTTGCTTTGTTTTCTGATCTTCTCTAAATTGACAGTAGACTGCAGGTAGTAAATCAGATCATTTGAGGTTTGCTTTTACGGCATGCCTACGTTATGGGAGACAGTGATCCTTCCATCAGGAGGCACTCAGTGTCAAGTTGTCTCTACGTCGTGAGATCAGCAACCATTGCTGACTGCTGTTTAAGTGCCACTTTCCCTTTAAAACACCGACTTTCCCAAGATAGGACTGACTCATTTTTTCTCAATGTGCCTACTACGCCACTGCCATAGAATGTATTGTGTCGTATTATTAAGTACACCTCCCCCATTTTATCTATTCACATGTGATTCTCCACATGGACTCACATGTACGGCTCAGAGCAGGCATCAACAGATAAGGCAAAATGTTCCTTTAGCTGTGAGGATGACATTGGAAGTTCAGTGGCTGTGCATGTGTCTGAATCTCGTTCCAGTGGTGGCAAGAGCCAACTGTCAAAATTTCAGGAATTTCACAAGTGGGTTATTAAACAGCTATTATCAAAAATGAAATTATAAAAAGTTACAAATAGGGCTTCCCTGATGGTCCAGTGGATAAGGACACCGTCTTGCAGTACAAGGGGCACAGGTTCAATCCCTGGCCTGGGAAGATCCCACCTGCTGCGTAACAGCTAGACTGATGTGTCCAACTAACAAGTTGGAGCTCTGGAGTGCATGCGCCCAGATCCAGTGCTCTGCAGCGAGAGAGGCCACTGTGATGGGAAGCCTACACAGGCCAAAGAACAAAGATGGGTGAAAATAAATAAATGAAAGACCAATAGAAGTGGCCAAAAGAAAAAATAAATAAATATTTTTTTAAAAAGTTACAAATGCACAACTTATCTTAGACAATACTAAGGTAATAAACATTTACACTCACTACTTCATAATTTGATTACATTTCACTCTTTTCTCTGCTCTTAAAGTTACTGCTTTGTTGTTTCTGTGTAGTGGAACCCCTGTCACGGTGTGCCACTGTTCATCTCTTCCCAGCTCTGTGTCCAGTGAGGCCATGTTGATAGCTCGAAAATGACTGTAGTGGGCATATTTATACCATGGAAGCTGGAAAAGGCTCTGAATCAGGATGTTTTTCTTAGAGAGTGGTTATAAAACATTTACCACTACACCATGGTCTCTCATTGTTAAATGGGGATAAAAATAGTACCCATCTGATGATGAAGCACTTGGCATGGTTTCATCAAAGATGATCTTTTTCCATCAGGAGGCCACCTCAGTGTCAAGTTGTCTCTACCGTGAGATCAGCAACCATTGCTGACTGCTGTTTAAGTGCCACTTTCCCTTTAAAACACCGACTTTCCCAAGATAGGACTGACTCATTTTTCTCAATGTGCCTACTACGCCACTGCCATAGAATGTATTGTGTCGTATTATTAAGTACACCTCCCCCATTTTATCTATTCACATGTGATTCTCCACATGGACTCACATGTACGGCTCAGAGCAGGCATCAACAGATAAGGCAAAATGTTCCTTTAGCTGTGAGGATGACATTGGAAGTTCAGTGGCTGTGCATGTGTCTGAATCTCGTTCCAGTGGTGGCAAGAGCCAACTGTCAAAATTTCAGGAATTTCACAAGTGGGTTATTAAACAGCTATTATCAAAAATGAAATTATAAAAAGTTACAAATAGGGCTTCCCTGATGGTCCAGTGGATAAGGACACCGTCTTGCAGTACAAGGGGCACAGGTTCAATCCCTGGCCTGGGAAGATCCCACCTGCTGCGTAACAGCTAGACTGATGTGTCCAACTAACAAGTTGGAGCTCTGGAGTGCATGCGCCCAGATCCAGTGCTCTGCAGCGAGAGAGGCCACTGTGATGGGAAGCCTACACAGGCCAAAGAACAAAGATGGGTGAAAATAAATAAATGAAAGACCAATAGAAGTGGCCAAAAGAAAAAATAAATAAATATTTTTTTAAAAAGTTACAAATGCACAACTTATCTTAGACAATACTAAGGTAATAAACATTTACACTCACTACTTCATAATTTGATTACATTTCACTCTTTTCTCTGCTCTTAAAGTTACTTTCGTTTGTTGTTTCTGTGTAGTGGAAACCCTGTCACGGTGTGCCACTGTTCATCTCTTCCCAGCTCTGTGTCCAGTGAGGCCATGTTGATAGCTCGAAAATGACTGTAGTGGGCATATTTATACCATGGAAGCTGGAAAAGGCTCTGAATCAGGATGTTTTTCTTAGAGAGTGGTTATAAAACATTTACCACTACACCATGGTCTCTCATTGTTAAATGGGGATAAAAATAGTACCCACTTCATGTAGGATGTACATGAAGCACTTGGCATGGTTTCAGATACACATTCTAATAAATGGTAGTAATAAATTTTGTTACTTGCTGAGGACAGCTGTACTTTCATTAGGCATTTCTAAGGCAAATGTATCATGGAGAACTTCACATCCATTAGAAATCTAGCTATGAAAGTTAATAAACAGAATCCTCATTTAAAAATGGAGTTGGGAGACCAGAGGGGTCAGCTCTCACGCCCTACCATTCCACTGACCAACAGAAAGAGATGTATCTTTGATTCTCTAATGGGAAAAAGATCGTCACAACTCAGCCAATGAAAAGTCATTATATTTTGAATTCCCAGTTTCTTCCAATGGATATAATAGCTCCTCCCAACTCCCCTTCTCCTCTATAGAAGTTCTCTCTGCTTTGTTCTTCAGACTTCCCTGTGGTTCTTTTTTTTAAAAAATGAATCGATGTGTTTATTTTTTTGGCTGCACTGGGTCTGCACTGCCTCACATGGGCTTTCCCTAGTTGTGGTAAGAGGGCTTCTCACTGCGGGGGCCTCTCTGTTGCAGAGTGCGAGCTTGAGCGCACAGGCTCAGTTAGTTGTGGCGCATGGCTTAGTTGCCTCACAGCATGTGCAATCTTTCCAAACCAGAGATTGAACCCATGTCCCCTGCATCAGCAGGCATATTCTTAACCACTGGACTACCAGGGAAGTCCCCCAAATTGTAATTCTTTCCAGTTTCTGAATAAGTCCATTTTGAAATGAAACAGATGAATTTAAGAAGGTTGAAGGTCAATATATAAAAATCAACTGTGTGCTCTATTTTTAAATTCATCTGTTAGTTTTTACAGCTGTTTTGTAGGGTTTTCTGGGTACAAGATCACATTGCTTGGAACCCCTGTCACGGTGTGCCACTGTTCGTCTCTTCCCAGCTCTGTGTCCAGTGAGGCCATGTTGATAGCTCGAAAATGACTGTAGTGGGCATATTTATACCATGGAAGCTGGAAAAGGCTCTGAATCAGGATGTTTTTCTTAGAGAGTGGTTATAAAACATTTACCACTACACCATGGTCTCTCATTGTTAAATGGGGATAAAAATAGTACCCACTTCATGTAGGATGTACATGAAGCACTTGGCATGGTTTCAGATACACATTCTAATAAATGGTAGTAATAAATTTTGTTACTTGCTGAGGACAGCTGTACTTTCATTAGGCATTTCTAAGGCAAATGTATCATGGAGAACTTCACATCCATTAGAAATCTAGCTATGAAAGTTAATAAACAGAATCCTCATTTAAAAATGGAGTTGGGAGACCAGAGGGGTCAGCTCTCACGCCCTACCATTCCACTGACCAACAGAAAGAGATGTATCTTTGATTCTCTAATGGGAAAAAGATCGTCACAACTCAGCCAATGAAAAGTCATTATATTTTGAATTCCCAGTTTCTTCCAATGGATATAATAGCTCCTCCCAACTCCCCTTCTCCTCTATAGAAGTTCTCTCTGCTTTGTTCTTCAGACTTCCCTGTGGTTCTTTTTAAAAAATGAATCGATGTGTTTATTTTTTTGGCTGCACTGGGTCTGCACTGCCTCACATGGGCTTTCCCTAGTTGTGGTAAGAGGGCTTCTCACTGCGGGGGCCTCTCTGTTGCAGAGTGCGAGCTTGAGCGCACAGGCTCAGTTAGTTGTGGCGCATGGCTTAGTTGCCTCACAGCATGTGCAATCTTTCCAAACCAGAGATTGAACCCATGTCCCCTGCATCAGCAGGCATATTCTTAACCACTGGACTACCAGGGAAGTCCCCCAAATTGTAATTCTTTCCAGTTTCTGAATAAGTCCATTTTGAAATGAAACAGATGAATTTAAGAAGGTTGAAGGTCAATATATAAAAATCAACTGTGTGCTCTATTTTTAAATTCATCTGTTAGTTTTTACAGCTGTTTTGTAGATTCCTTGGGATTTTCTGGGTACAAGATCACATTGTCTACAAATAGAGACAGCTTTATTTGATCCTGTCCAGTCGGCAGGCCTTTGATTTAGTATCTAATTGGATTGGCTATGACCTCCAGTCTTATGTTGAATAGAAGTGGAAGTGGACATATTTGCCTTGTCTCTGATCTTAGAAGCAGTCTTTGGTCTTTCACTATTGAGGACAGATGCTAGTTGTAGGCTTTTGTAGATGACCTTTATCAGGTTGGAAATTTCCTCTCTGTGCCTACTATTTTATTGTTTTTGGTTCACCTCTATTTTCTTGTCCTCTGATTCTTCCCTTCTTGCCTCTTAAAAGAGGTTTGTTTTTCCTATTGGTCTTTTAACTATACTTCTTTCTACATTTTTTTTTTGGATGGTTGTTCCAAGGAATACATTATTTCTTCTTAAATGTTCACAGTTTATATAGACAGTTAATATTGTACTACTTCATATTAAATGTGGACAACTGGAAACACCTATGTCCATTTATCCCTTCTCCAATATACCATAGACAACTTGTAACATGGGAAGCCTGGCATGCTGCAGTTCATGGGGTGGCAAAGGGTAGAACACAACTGACTGAACTGAACTCAACTTGTGACATACAGATCCATTTATCCCCTCTCCAATACAGCATAGCACTGTATGTATTACATTTACATGCATTAACCCCACAAGACAATGTCGTCATGTTTAGGTGTACAGAGTTATACGCATTATAGTGAAATAAAGAAGGAAAAACAGACCTTTATATCTACCCACATATTTATTTACTGATGTTCTTTATTCTTCTCTGAGGACCCAAGATTCTATCTGGTTATCATATACCTTCAGCCTGTAGGAATTCCTGTACCATTTATTATAGTGTAAATCTGTTCACAATAAACTCTCTTCTTTTCTCCTTTTATCTGAGAATGTTTATTTAACCTTTACATCCCTGCTCCCTCTGCTTTCAGGCTGGATAGACCAAAGAGCAGTCTGGAAGTCTTTCTGCTGATATTTGGAGCATCACTAGTCTACAAGTTTTACAGCTGTTTTAGATTCCTTGGGATTTTCTGGGTACAAGATCACATTGTCTACAAATAGAGACAGCTTTATTTGATCCTGTCCAGTCGGCAGGCCTTTGATTTAGTATCTAATTGGATTGGCTATGACCTCCAGTCTTATGTTGAATAGAAGTGGAAGTGGACATATTTGCCTTGTCTCTGATCTTAGAAGCAGTCTTTGGTCTTTCACTATTGAGGACAGATGCTAGTTGTAGGCTTTTGTAGATGACCTTTATCAGGTTGGAAATTTCCTCTCTGTGCCTACTATTTTATTGTTTTTGGTTCACCTCTATTTTCTTGTCCTCTGATTCTTCCCTTCTTGCCTCTTAAAAGAGGTTTGTTTTTCCTATTGGTCTTTTAACTATACTTCTTTCTACATTTTTTTTTTGGATGGTTGTTCCAAGGAATACATTATTTCTTCTTAAATGTTCACAGTTTATATAGACAGTTAATATTGTACTACTTCATATTAAATGTGGACAACTGGAAACACCTATGTCCATTTATCCCTTCTCCAATATACCATAGACAACTTGTAACATGGGAAGCCTGGCATGCTGCAGTTCATGGGGTGGCAAAGGGTAGAACACAACTGACTGAACTGAACTCAACTTGTGACATACAGATCCATTTATCCTCTCCAATACAGCATAGCACTGTATGTATTACATTTACATGCATTAACCCCACAAGACAATGTCGTCATGTTTAGGTGTACAGAGTTATACGCATTATAGTGAAATAAAGAAGGAAAAACAGACCTTTATATCTACCCACATATTTATTTACTGATGTTCTTTATTCTTCTCTGAGGACCCAAGATTCTATCTGGTTATCATATACCTTCAGCCTGTAGGAATTCCTGTACCATTTATTATAGTGTAAATCTGTTCACAATAAACTCTCTTCTTTTCTCCTTTTATCTGAGAATGTTTATTTAACCTTTACATCCCTGCTCCCTCTGCTTTCAGGCTGGATAGACCAAAGAGCAGTCTGGAAGTCTTTCTGCTGATATTTGGAGCATCACATAGATATTGTCTTCATGTGTTCTTATAAAGGCCTTGGACAATTCTAAGGACATTTTTTTTTTTTTTTAGTTTTGGCCTCTTTTATTGGTTTTTTATTTATTTATTTTCATCTATCTTTATTCTTTGGCCTGTGTGGACCTCCCATTCCAGTGGCCTCTCTCCTTGCAGAGCACTGACTCCGAGTGCATGCACTCCAGAGCACTGGCTCCTAATTGGACACACCAGTCCAGCCGCTTCACGGCCCGTGGGATCTTCCCGGGCCAGGGATTGAACTGGTGACCCTTGCACTGCAAGGCAGACTCTCTACCCACTGGACCACTAGGGAAGCCCCTAAGGACATTATTGAAATAAGCTCAATTTGACTTTCAGCACTTAGGGCATAACATTGTGTTAATTTCCTTTTAGATGTTTTTTTTTTTTTTTTTTCAATAATTTTATTTGGTTTTGGCTGTGCTGGGTCTTCATTGCTGCATGGGCTACTCTAGTTGCAGTGCATGGGTTTCTGGTTGTGGTGGAGGCACTCCGTAGTCTCAGCTCGGGCTCTAGAGCACAGGCTCAGTAGTGGACGTGCATGGGCTTAGTTGCTCCATGGCACGTGGGATCTTCCTGGATCTAGGACTGAACCCGTGTCTTCTGCATTGTCAGTTGGATTCTTTACACTGAGCCACCAGGGAAGCCCATGGAGATGTTTTTAAACTGAAGCTTCATTAGCCTTTTCATCTCTTGCTTTTAAATGGTGATGTTTATGTTCACGACATGAAAAGCTTCAGAATCCTTCTAAAATGACTTTATTCAAATTGTTATCCAATAAAGAGATTTCCTGTTACTTGTCTTTCATACCATTCAGAACCACACTTGCTCAAATAAACATTTCAGATGGCCCTGGTATCACCTGGGTCCAAGCAACAGCAAATAATGAAGCAAAACTGTAGAAATCGGCCAACCACTTTTGTGTGAGTCAAGTCAATGAATTAGCTGAGGCTCCAACAGCTCTGCCTTTCTTTGCTGAGACAGACTGTCCAATAATTCCACTGAAATTGCAGTCCCAGCAATAAGACACATAGATCAGTGGAAGAGAATAGAAAGCCCTGAAATAGACACAGGCAAATATGGTCAGCTGATCGTTGACAAATGAGCAAAGGCAATTCAGTGGCAAAAGAAAGAATAGTCTTTTCAACAAATGAGGCTAGAACAACAGGACATCCACATGCAAAAAAAAAGAAAGAGAGAATCTGGTCCCAGACCTTACACCCGTTACAAAAATTAATGCAAAATAGCCTCATAGACCTAAATGTAAAATACACAACTACTTGTAGAGGATAATAGAAGAGAAAATCTAAGTGTCTTTATGCTGAGCAATAACTTTTTTAGCTGCAAAAAAAAGCACAATCAGGAAAGAAAAAGCTGGTAGGCTGAACTTCATTAATATTGAAATAAGCTCAATTTGACTTTCAGCACTTAGGGCATAACATTGTGTTAATTTCCTTTTAGATGTTTTTTTTTTTTTTTTTCAATAATTTTATTTGGTTTTGGCTGTGCTGGGTCTTCATTGCTGCATGGGCTACTCTAGTTGCAGTGCATGGGTTTCTGGTTGTGGTGGAGGCACTCCGTAGTCTCAGCTCGGGCTCTAGAGCACAGGCTCAGTAGTGGACGTGCATGGGCTTAGTTGCTCCATGGCACGTGGGATCTTCCTGGATCTAGGACTGAACCCGTGTCTTCTGCATTGTCAGTTGGATTCTTTACACTGAGCCACCAGGGAAGCCCATGGAGATGTTTTTAAACTGAAGCTTCATTAGCCTTTTCATCTCTTGCTTTTAAATGGTGATGTTTATGTTCACGACATGAAAAGCTTCAGAATCCTTCTAAAATGACTTTATTCAAATTGTTATCCAATAAAGAGATTTCCTGTTACTTGTCTTTCATACCATTCAGAACCACACTTGCTCAAATAAACATTTCAGATGGCCCTGGTATCACCTGGGTCCAAGCAACAGCAAATAATGAAGCAAAACTGTAGAAATCGGCCAACCACTTTTGTGTGAGTCAAGTCAATGAATTAGCTGAGGCTCCAACAGCTCTGCCTTTCTTTGCTGAGACAGACTGTCCAATAATTCCACTGAAATTGCAGTCCCAGCAATAAGACACATAGATCAGTGGAAGAGAATAGAAAGCCCTGAAATAGACACAGGCAAATATGGTCAGCTGATCGTTGACAAATGAGCAAAGGCAATTCAGTGGCAAAAGAAAGAATAGTCTTTTCAACAAATGAGGCTAGAACAACAGGACATCCACATGCAAAAAAAAAGAAAGAGAGAATCTGGTCCCAGACCTTACACCCGTTACAAAAATTAATGCAAAATAGCCTCATAGACCTAAATGTAAAATACACAACTACTTGTAGAGGATAATAGAAGAGAAAATCTAAGTGTCTTTATGCTGAGCAATAACTTTTTTAGCTGCAACACCAAAAGCACAATCCAGGAAAGAAAAAGCTGGTAGGCTGAACTTCATTAATATTAAAACCTCTGCTTTGCCCATCTGAGCAAAGGTTTGTTCGTTTTTGTTTTTGACTGAGGTGTAATTGACACATCACATTCTTAGTTTCATGTATATGACATCATGATTCACTATTGGTATACATTATGAGATGATCATCGTAAGTCTAGTTAACATCCATCACCATACATAGTTATGGATATTTTTTCTTGTGGTGAAGCCTTTAAAGGTCTAGTCTGTTAGTAACTTTCAACTATATAATACAGTATTATTAATTATAGTCACTATGCTATACATGAGCAAAACGAAGATGCAACCTACCAAAGGGGAAAAAAATTGCAAATTACGTGTCTTATAAGGGGTTAACATCCAAAATATACAAAGAACTCATGTAATTCAATAGCAAAAACTCCCAACAACCCAATTTAAAAACTGGCAGAGGGGGCTTCCCCCCCCGTGGTGGTCCAGTGGGTAAAGACACCGCCTTGCAGTGCAAGGGGCGCCGGTTCGAGCCCTGGCCTGGGAAGATCGCACGTGCCGCGGAGCGGCTGGACTGATGTGTCCAATTACCGAGCCGGACCTCTGGCGTGTGTGCGCCCAGAGCCGGTGCTCTGCGACAATGGCCACCGCGATGGGAGGCCCACAGGAGCCAGAGAACAAAGACGGATGAAAACAGAGAAATGAAAGACCAACAGAAGTGGCCCGCCCGCCCCCCTCCCCCCCACCCCACCCTCCAAAAGAAATAAATAAATAAATAAAAATAAAAAAAAAAAAACTGGCAGAGGATGTGAATATACATTTTTTCTTTTTCTTTTTAAAATAATTTTGATTTATTTACTTATCTGTTTTTGGCTGTGCTGGGTCTTTGTTGCTGCTCAGGCTTTTCTCTAGTTGTGGGAACTGTGGCTATTCTCTCATTGCAGTGCACTGCCTTCTCTTGTTGCAGAGCACAGGCTCCAGGGTGCTCAGGCTTCAGAAGTTGTGGCTTGGGCTTCCCTGGTGGTCCAGTGGATAAGGACACCGCCTGGCAGTACAAGGGGCGCCGGTTCTATCTCTGGCCTGGGAAGATCCCAAGTGCCGCAGAGCGGCTGGACCGATGTGTCCAGTTACTGAGCCGGAGCTCTGGAGCGCATGCGCCCAGAGTCAGTGCTCTGTAACAACAGAGGCCACTGCGATGGGAGGCCTACACAGGCCAAAGAACAAAGATGGATGAAAATAGATAAATGAAAGACCAATGGAAGTGGCCCGCCCGCTCTGCTCCCTCCCCAACTGCCCCCACCCCCCACCAGAAAAAGCTGTGGCTCCCAGGTTCTAGAGCACAGGTTCAGTTGTGGCGCACAGGCTTAGTTGCTCTGCAGCATATGGGATCTTCCCTAACCAGGGATCGAACCCATGTCTCCTGCAGTGGGAGGCGAATTCTTTACCACTGAGCCACTAGGGAAGCCCACAGTTTTCTTTTCTTGAATATATATTTCTCTAAAGAACACATATAAATGGCTAACAGGTACATGAAAAAAAGTGTTCAACCTCACTAATCATTAGGGAAATGCAAATCAAAAAAATCACAGTGAGATATCACCTCACTCCTATTCGAACTGATACCAAAAAGATAAAAAATAGGGGCTTCCCTGGTGGTCCAGTGGGTAAAGAGTCTGCCTTGCAGTCCAAGGGGCACAGGTTCAATCCCTGGCCAGGGAAGATCCCATGTGCCACAGAGAGGCTGGGCCAGTGTGTCCAATTATGAGCCAGTGCTCCCGAACACAGGCACCTAGAGCTGGTGCTCTGCAACAAGCGAGGCCACTGCGATGGGAGGCCCACACAGGCCAAAGAATGAAGCTGGATGAAAAATTTTTTTTAATTTAAAAAAAACGATGACTTAGAGGCAAAAAAAAAAAAGTTTATGAAAAAGATAAAAAATGACAAGTGTTAGCAGAGTGTGAAGCAAAGAGAACCCCCATGCACTGTTGATACAAAAACAAAGTTGTGTAGCCACTGAAAATAATATAAAGGTTCCTCAAAATATTTTAAATAGAACTACCATACAACTCAGCAATTCCACCGTGGGTATTTATCTGAAAGAAACAAAAACACCAACTGGAGAAAATATCTACACTCCCCATGTTCCTTACACTATTTACAGCAGCCAAGACACGGAAACAACCCAAGTATGCATCGATGGACAAAAAGAATGATAGACATCTACACACAGACATATACAATGGGATATTATTCAACCATAAAAAGAAGAAAATCCTTCCATTTTCAACAATATGGAGGGCATCATGCTGAGTGACAAATGCTGCGTGAGCTCACTTATACGTGGAATCTGAAACAAACAAAAAGCGAGCTCACAGATACAGAGAACAGATTGGTAGTTACCAACCGGGGGTTGGGGAGTGGAATGGAATTAGTGAAGATGATCAAAAGGAACAAACCTGCAGTTGCAACATGAGTCTAGGGGTGTGATATGTATCACAACAATGGTTGATTATATTCTATTGTGTATTTGACAGTTGCTAAGACAGATCTTAAAAATTCTCATCACAAGGAAAAAAATTTTTCAGCTATGTAAAGGGTTTCTTTTCTTGAATATAATTTCTAAAGAACACATATAAATGGCTAACAGGTACATGAAAAAAAGTGTTCAACCTCACTAATCATTAGGGAAATGCAAATCAAAAAAATCACAGTGAGATATCACCTCACTCCTATTCGAACTGATACCAAAAAGATAAAAAATAGGGGCTTCCCTGGTGGTCCAGTGGGTAAAGAGTCTGCCTTGCAGTCCAAGGGGCACAGGTTCAATCCCTGGCCAGGGAAGATCCCATGTGCCACAGAGAGGCTGGGCCAGTGTGTCCAATTATGAGCCAGTGCTCCCGAACACAGGCACCTAGAGCTGGTGCTCTGCAACAAGCGAGGCCACTGCGATGGGAGGCCCACACAGGCCAAAGAATGAAGCTGGATGAAAAATTTTTTTTAATTTAAAAAAAACGATGACTTAGAGGCAAAAAAAAAAAAGTTTATGAAAAAGATAAAAAATGACAAGTGTTAGCAGAGTGTGAAGCAAAGAGAACCCCCATGCACTGTTGATACAAAAACAAAGTTGTGTAGCCACTGAAAATAATATAAAGGTTCCTCAAAATATTTTAAATAGAACTACCATACAACTCAGCAATTCCACCGTGGGTATTTATCTGAAAGAAACAAAAACACCAACTGGAGAAAATATCTACACTCCCCATGTTCCTTACACTATTTACAGCAGCCAAGACACGGAAACAACCCAAGTATGCATCGATGGACAAAAAGAATGATAGACATCTACACACAGACATATACAATGGGATATTATTCAACCATAAAAAGAAGAAAATCCTTCCATTTTCAACAATATGGAGGGCATCATGCTGAGTGACAAATGCTGCGTGAGCTCACTTATACGTGGAATCTGAAACAAACAAAAAGCGAGCTCACAGATACAGAGAACAGATTGGTAGTTACCAACCGGGGGTTGGGGAGTGGAATGGAATTAGTGAAGATGATCAAAAGGAACAAACCTGCAGTTGCAACATGAGTCTAGGGGTGTGATATGTATCACAACAATGGTTGATTATATTCTATTGTGTATTTGACAGTTGCTAAGACAGATCTTAAAAATTCTCATCACAAGGAAAAAAAATTGCAGCTATGTCTGGTGACGGATGTTAACTAGACTTACTATAGTAATCATTTTGCAACATATACATACATCGAAATCACTATGCTGTACACTTGAGTTGAATATTATATATCAATGATACCATACTTTAAGAAACAGAATATATTGTATAATTTCCATGCATTTGTAAAATTTCCAATTTCCCTTCTATTACTGATTTCTAGTTTTATTCCATTGTGGTCAGGGAAGATGTTTTTAATATTTCCATCTTTTAAAATTTATTGAGACTTAGTTTCATGTAATGCTGTTTTATAAATGACTAGAGTCTATTCTATTTGCTTTTTATGTGAGCACTTAATTATTACATTAGGGGAATTTAAATTTCAATAAAGACATTAAATCTGTTCTAAAAAAGGAATTGTAAACTCTAATCAGTTGTATATAATATACCTCTGGGTAATACAGGGTCCAGTCCCACATTCAGTGATAATATTATAGCATATACATATCTCATATTATTTTCTAGAGTTCACTTTTTTTTTTCCATTTTCTTCTATGATTAAGTCTTTTTAGAGTTCTCTATTTTTACAACAGATATCAAAGAGCAAAAGTGTCCCTCCATTAGGACATGGACTTTCAGGAAAGGTAAGCCCCCAGACATGTGAGTCAGACTCACTCCAGATAGGGCCCGAGTTTTTCTTTCTGCTAGTATGATTCTGAGAAATTACATAATTCGCAGAGTTTGTATTGGGGTTAGCCCAAAAGTTTGTATTGGGTTAGCCGTAATGTGTTATTATAGGAAACATGAGTCAGTCCGTTGGTCCTTTAATGACGTACCAGGCAGCTACTATGGGCCAGGAAGAGGTAGGCACTGGAGACCCAGTGGTAAAGCAGGTAGATATTATCCCTGCTCTCAGACCCTGCTCCCTAACGGGAAGAAAGTCTTCCCTTGCTCTTCGCGTGGACCATCAGCTCTAGAGGGTCAACACCTGTCAATGTCACTTCTCCCCCGTGGGTTCTGGAGCCCACATCCTCTGGGTCCACTCCAGATGGGTGCTTCCTTGGCCAGCGGCACAGCCCCATGGGATTTCAGGTCTCCCTCTTTCCTCGGGTACTTGTTCATTTTGCTAGAGTATGTCTTTCAAAAGATTCCTAAGAAATGGAACAAGGGAAGGAAACACTGAGCTCTTTGCCTATTTGAATACATCATTTCACATTTGACAGGTAATTCGAATGAATTCTATATAGACTATTCTTTCACTCAGAGTTGTTTTTGAAGTCTCAGTATTACTTGAAGAACATTTATTATTCATTCAGGTTCTTGATTCTTTTATATGTGGTCTATTTTTTCCATGAATTAAAAAAAATTTTTTTTAATTTTTATCCTTGGAGTTCCAAAATGTCACAACTGCTGGTAATTGTGTGTGTGTGTGGTGGGCCCTTTCAGCCTGGAGAGTAAAATCCCCCAATTCTGGGAAGTTTTTTTATATTCTCTCTCTGATAATCACCTTCCTTCAGTTTTCCTATTTTCTTTTCCTGGACTTCCAACTAGTCCAATTTTGGCCTTCAGATTGGCCCTCTAAATTTCTTACCATTTCCTCCTGTTTTCCATTTCTCACTCTTCTGTGTGTATTTTACTTTCAGGAAGATTTCCTTCACTTTTCTAATTCTCTTGAATCTTTTATTCCAGTCGACAGTTTCTATTTTAGAGAATTCTGTCTCATTCTTTGTTTCTTTTTGATGAATCCTAATCTTGCTTTTTGGATTCAATATCACCTCATATCCAAGAATATTAATTAAGGTGAGTCTGACTTTTTTCTGACACTCTGCATTGTTCTCCCTTTATTTCCTTTTTCTGTTTTGTTGTTCTTTTCTCTCATTTGATCCTAAATGACTCACACCCACCTTTCCCCACGCCCTGTGTCCTCAAGTCTGGAGGCTCTGTCATTCCATTTCTGCCAATAAGAAGCCTATGGGAGGCTGGCCACAGCTTCCTACTGTGAGAGGTGAGCAAGGACACCTGGGGGTCCCATTATTTCAATCTACAGACTTCCTACTCATCTTCATTTGTAATCCATTGCCGCATGTTTATTCTCTCAGTGGTCCCTAGTACCTCTAAATTCTGCAGCTTGTGGGATTCAGGTTAAATCTGCTCACTTTTTGTTGGCATCCATCTTTGAAAACACTTGGTTTGTAACTTCTACTCTAGAATAGTTAGCTCTGCTTTCTATCTCCAGCCTAAGACCTAGGTCAGTATTTGCATAAATATTTTAATTTTCACAGATGTCTCTTGCCTTTTTCTTTTTGAGGACTACACTTTGTAAACCCATCATATTGGGGGTTGGGAAAGAGAATTTAATTTTGTGGAGTTGCGTTTACCCTAAATTCTTGATAATGGACCTCACACTGATGGGCTCTGTGGAAGTTCTTGGTGCCACAATGAATTGCAGTTCCTAGGAATGGCCACAAGGTGGCTCTAGAGTTCACAGCCATAATCGGGCAGAAGGGAACCACAGAATTGGAGAATATTTACATTGGACTGAGTTTCCAGGGGCTTCCTAGCCTACCTTTTTTTAGAGAAAAACAGAGATCCACAGGAGTCAACCAGCTTATCCTGTATGTGGACACTGCTATAGAAATAGACTGGGCTTGAATTTTAAAATTCTTTTAAAGTTATATTTAAACTTTAAACCAAAAATCCAATTGCCAACATCCATTGGATCTTAAAAAGAGCAAGGAATTCCAGAAAAACATCTACTTCTGCTTCACTGACTATGCTAAAGCCTTTGACTGTGTGAAACACAACAAAGTGGAACATTCTGAAAAGAGATGGGAACACCAGATCATCTTTCCTGCCTCCTATGAAACCTGTATGCAGGAAAAGAAACAACAGTTAGAACTGGATATGGAACAATGGACTGGTTCCAAATTGGGAACGGAGTATGTCAAGGCTGTATATTGTCACCCTCCTATTTAATTTAAATGCAGAGTACATCATGCAAAACGCTGGTCTGGATGAAGCAAAAGCTGGAATCAAGATTGCCAGGAGAAATTTCAGTAACCTCAGGTATGCAGATGACACCACCTTTATGGCAGAAAGTGAAGAGGAACTGAAGAGCTTCTTGATGAAGGTGAAAGAGAGTGAAAATGCTGGCCTAAACTCAACATTCAAAAAACGAAGATCATAGCGTCCGGTCCCATCACTTCATGGCAAATAGATGGACGAACAATGGAAACAGTGACAGACTTTTATTTCCTTGGGCTCCAAAATCACTATGGAGGATGACTGCAGCCATGAAATAAAACGACACTTGCTCCTTGGGAGAAAAGCTATGACAAACCTAGACAGCATACGCAAAAGCAGAGACATCACTTTGCTGACAAAAATCTGTATAGTCAGAGCTATGGTCTTCCCAGGAGTCATGTATGGATGTAACAGCTGGACCATGAAGAAGGCTGAGCAACAAAGAATTGATGCCTTTGAACTGTGGTGTTGGAGAAGGCTCTTGTGAATCTCTTGGACTACAAGGAGATCAAACCGGTCAATCCTAAGGAAATCAACCCTGAATATTCATTGGAAGAACTGATGCTGAAGCTGAAGCTCCAATACTTTGGCCCCCTGATGCGAAGAGACAACTCACTGAAAAAGAGCCTGACATTGGGAAACTAGACGGCAAAAGGAGAGAAGGGGACGACAGAGGACTAGATGATTGGATGGCATCATCGAGTCAACGGACATGAGTTTGAGCAAGCTCCAGGAACTGATGGACAGATCCATGGGGTCACAAAGAGTCAGACAAGACTGAGCGATTGAACCGAACTGCAAGCTATATCTGAAGTTGCCTTTAAATTGGAATACAGGGGCTTCCCTGGTGGTCCAGTGGGTAAGAACACCGCCTTGCAGTGCAAGGGGCACCGGTTCGAGCCCTGGCCTGGGAAGATCCCACATGCCACGGAGCGGCTGGACCGATGTGTCCAGTTACTGAGCCGGAGCTCTGGAGCGCATGCGCCCGGGGCCAGTGCTCTGCGACAACAGAGGCCACCGCGACGGGAGGCTCACACAGGCCAAAGAACAAAGATGGATGAAACTAGACAAATGAAAGACCAGTGGAAGTGGCCTGCACACCTGCCTCCCTCCCCACCCCCGCCAAAATAAATAAATAAATAAATTTTTTTAAAAAAATTGGAATACAAATGCGAATGCATGAAAATGGGGGGTGGGAGCAAGGAGGGCAGTGCAACAGGAGAAAGCTACAGAAGGCAATGAGCGGTTTACTGATCACATGTCCTGAGCTCCTGCTGCACAGGCAGCGAGGCACTCAGTATTGTCAAGACAGGAAGTAGATGAGGACTCCTGCCCACCAGCGCTTACAGTCTGGAAAGGAGATGGGCCAAGAGAAGACCACTAACCACAACCAAGGAAGTCTGCAATACACGCTCAGCAGAAATGTAACTCAAAAGTGCTACAGAATGAAGCGGGGTGAGAGTCACTTCTCCGCTTGGAGCTAGATAGAAGCCTCACTGGTGTGACTTGGACTGGCCTTGGAAGAATGGCGTAGATCAGCTCTTTTCAAACTGGAATGTACATAAGGAACATTGCCCAGAGCTATTCTGAGATGGATTCTACTTCAGTATAGCCAGTGTGTAGGTGTGTGTGCATGCCTGACACTGAGATTCTGCAGTTCTAACAAGCTCCCAGGCGACTTCAATGTGGCTGACCTGAAGACCACACTTTGTAGGCGGGTAAGCACTGGTTCATGAACATGGCTGCGCCTGGCAATCACACAGGAAGTAAACAAAAAACCACTACCACTCAGTTTCACCCAAGAGATGCTATGTCACATAGCCTGGGGTAAAACCCTGGCACTGGTATATTTAAAAGTCCTTTCCAGATATTCTAATGTGCAGTTCAGTTTGAATGTCACTTGACACAAGGGACATTCACCATTCTTTTTGTCCATCTGTCCAGCACTTGAATCTCCCACCTTAAGAGTTACAGCACCCCCCTACTACCGAAACTGAAGACTCTTTCCCTTACTTCCCTGGAATTTGGGCTTCACCAACCAACCAAGACTTTACAGCAAAAGCTGCTGAAACAAAGAAACAGGATGAACCATATCGACTTGAGAAGATTTCGCATTGGTGGCAGCTGTCTCAGGGACAATTCTTGGGTCACGGTGCTCAGTAGCAGGCACGGAGGTGCCCGGTAGGCCAGTTCTGCTAAGCCTGATTGTGAGCCCTGGTCTTGGCTGCACAGCCTCGCACACTGGTCCTACAGGTCCTGAGAACTGCGGTATCAGACAGACATGGCGCCCTATACAAACACGCATGTTAAACCCAGGTAAGACGAATGAGTAGATATGCACAGCTGCAAGGTGAAAACCCTTGCAAACATCCTACCCTAAGACAGGACTTTGTTGTCCCCAAAACCATGTGCCCCAACAGTTTTTAACTCCTTCCTCCTTTAGAATACTTTTAGTCATTTCCTTCATATTCCTTATAATGTATTATTTCTGTATTTTGTAATCATAGGAAAGTTTAGTTCTGCTTGCCTTTTCTTTCCATCTTTTTGTTAATTTACCATCTCTCTCTCCCCGATTGCAGAAATGTAACTCAAAAGTGCTACAGAATGAAGCGGGGTGAGAGTCACTTCTCCGCTTGGAGCTAGATAGAAGCCTCACTGGTGTGACTTGGACTGGCCTTGGAAGAATGGCGTAGATCAGCTCTTTTCAAACTGGAATGTACATAAGGAACATTGCCCAGAGCTATTCTGAGATGGATTCTACTTCAGTATAGCCAGTGTGTAGGTGTGTGTGCATGCCTGACACTGAGATTCTGCAGTTCTAACAAGCTCCCAGGCGACTTCAATGTGGCTGACCTGAAGACCACACTTTGTAGGCGGGTAAGCACTGGTTCATGAACATGGCTGCGCCTGGCAATCACACAGGAAGTAAACAAAAAACCACTACCACTCAGTTTCACCCAAGAGATGCTATGTCACATAGCCTGGGGTAAAACCCTGGCACTGGTATATTTAAAAGTCCTTTCCAGATATTCTAATGTGCAGTTCAGTTTGAATGTCACTTGACACAAGGGACATTCACCATTCTTTGTCCATCTGTCCAGCACTTGAATCTCCCACCTTAAGAGTTACAGCACCCCCCTACTACCGAAACTGAAGACTCTTTCCCTTACTTCCCTGGAATTTGGGCTTCACCAACCAACCAAGACTTTACAGCAAAAGCTGCTGAAACAAAGAAACAGGATGAACCATATCGACTTGAGAAGATTTCGCATTGGTGGCAGCTGTCTCAGGGACAATTCTTGGGTCACGGTGCTCAGTAGCAGGCACGGAGGTGCCCGGTAGGCCAGTTCTGCTAAGCCTGATTGTGAGCCCTGGTCTTGGCTGCACAGCCTCGCACACTGGTCCTACAGGTCCTGAGAACTGCGGTATCAGACAGACATGGCGCCCTATACAAACACGCATGTTAAACCCAGGTAAGACGAATGAGTAGATATGCACAGCTGCAAGGTGAAAACCCTTGCAAACATCCTACCCTAAGACAGGACTTTGTTGTCCCCAAAACCATGTGCCCCAACAGTTTTTAACTCCTTCCTCCTTTAGAATACTTTTAGTCATTTCCTTCATATTCCTTATAATGTATTATTTCTGTATTTTTGTAAACACAGGAAGGTTTAGTTCTGCTTGCCTTTTCTTTCCATCTTTTTTGTTAATTTACCATCTCTCTCTCCCCCCAGTGAAACTTAAAATTGTTGAGGAGACTGGACCAATTATCTTTTACGAGGCTGAATTTTGTTGATCAATATAGTTTAATATATTCCTCTGTCCTCAGATTTCCTATAAAATTGTTAGTTGGATCTAGGTAAGTTTGATCAGCGTAAGATATGTTTTGGGGGCTGGGAGGGGAGGGCATAGCCTCAGCATACTGGGATCTTGGTCGGAAGCTACATAAATGTCTAGATTTCTCCTAACTTGCACTGGAGACATTTTCACTTTGTAGTTTAATGACATTGCATGTTAGAAGTTTCTGGGTTTTGTGCTACAGATTTTCTTTCCTTCAGCTTAGTCACCCATTCGTGTCTGACTCTTCGCGACCGCATGGACAGGCTTCCCTGTCCTCCTCCCAGAGCTTGCGCAGACTCCCGTTTCTTCCCTTAGTAACTGTTAGCCTCCCTTTAACTAAACGCAACAGGAACATACCACCTCTCTTGCCTTGGTGATGGAAGTTTCAGACTTAAAAGTCAATGTCCCAGCATTTTTACTTGGAGCACTCATTTCCCCAAATGGTTCTTAATATTAGGGAGTCCTATCGATCTCCTATCCACCTCGGAAGTTAGCATAAACTACACCCAGCTCCCTTTTCCTCCCTCCCCTATACCTTCACACACTTCACCATTACTCACTACTGTGGCCGTTAATGAGTAACGAAAGTCCCCTTCAAAGTACACAGTCCCAGAAAGCCACTTAAGAGAACTGGGAAAAGCAACTGCCTCATCATTTAATTCTGGCCAAGAGATGCTGTGAAGTAGGAAGGAACAAAACCAACAAAGTCGTAATAAGGGGGTACCACAGGTTTGAAAGAAGAAAAGCAGTGAACTGAGCTAAGGACTTTTCAAGGGCACTGGTTCTGAGAGGTACCAAGGTCGGGCTAAATGGCTACATGAACTCGAGAAGATTAAGGCTACACTCTTGGCATTCTTTCTGCTGGCCCGGGCATTTATTACCCCCATTATCATCACTGTAACTGAACCTTAGGGCCTTACCCTGAGAAACTGATACGGTGAAGACACAAACAGACTGGGCCGTGGCTTGGTTTCAAAATACAACTCCAGCACCAACTGGCTGTGCAACCTTTCAGCAAATCACTTAACCTCAAACAGTTGATTTTGTAAAGAGGGTACTAGTTCACCAGGCTGTCGATGACATAACCCAAAGAACCCAGCACAGGTGGGCAAGAAAGCTTCCCCTTCCCATATGTTCCCCTGTACTTTAGCCTGCCCTCTGCCCTCATTCTAGCCAGATCTTAAATCTGAATGAAAACAGCAACCGTGCAGCTGACCTCTAGAATCCTTATTCCTCAGCTTCTAGCCCATCGAGATTTGCTTCCCTCACACACACTGCAGTCACCGAAGCTGGGCTCACCAGGACCCCCCTCGCCTAGTCATGCCCAGCTGGACTTCTGGTTTCCCACACAAGCCAAGCTTGTTACTAATCTGCTCGTGGTCTCTTCTTAGCCTCCCCCAGTCCAGACATTTAATCCATGATCTAAGAGTCAACTCAAGCCCCTCCTCCCTCGAAACCCATCCCAACTGCCCTCATCAACTGAACCTGCTCCTCTATGAACACAGCACGCACAACCTGGATCACAACTGTCTGGCTCTTGTATCCATGTACCTGATGACTAAATCCTCTTTGCTTTCTAAACTACACAGTAAGCAGGACAGAGGCCATGCTTTCCTTCCCTATACTAACCTCAAAAGCACAATCACAGGCTGCACTTTGGACATAAAATTCTATGTTGATGGCCGGTGAACAGGGAAGTGTGATCCTTCTATAAACTGCAGTATGAGAAAACCTCTGTATGTCCTTCCGGGAGAAATCATCTTGTCAACATTAAATGTATATCTTTATTTATTGACTATTAAGGCCTCAATACAGGAAACATTTCTTTTACCAAAATACTCCACATTAAAAAAAAAGCCAAAATTGTTTCTTATGGTTCACAAAAAAGGTGGGAAACACTCTTCATGTTTCCCAGGAAAAGACAATCACAGCTAAAACAAGGGTCCCTCCTCAGCATGGCAGGCTCACCTTGGTGCCCCTGGGGGATCAGCTGACTTCAGTTGCAGTTGGCACTTTCTGTCGTGTTGGCTGGGGAGCGACTACTCTCTCTCTGGACGCCAGCAGGATTCTGCTTTTGAAATGTAGTTTCTTCCAACGATAGCTCTTGAAATTGCCTTCCCGACTTTTCCTACTTGAGGAGCTGTATTCCCTCTATTTCTGCTCCTCTAATATCCAGTTTGCTGATCCTGCACTATTTTCAGGAGGAATCTTTCATGTTAAACTCCATAAACAAATGCAAAGCAAGCCACGCAGTTGGAAATCAAGTTTTGTTTTTATATGAACAGAAGTAGACCATCTAGAAATATTTCAGTTTATTTAAATTGTTAAGTAGAATATGAAACCAAATTTGTAGCTAGTACCAGAGAATGGACTTAACTGTTTGGTGTTTAATGAGAACAGCTTCTACACAGGATCCCAAGAGACTTACAGAAAAAAGGGCAAAGCCCTATCATTAAGCAAATAAAACTCAGGTTTCAAACAGGTTATACAAAAATTGATTTATACTCCATTTCCCTTTTTTTTTGATATTTAGAAAGTGCAGATTTAACAAAAGGTAGCCATATCCTTTCTATATACAATGCCGATTATAATTAATTGCAAACAACGAAACTGTCAGTCTGTTACCCAAAAAATCCCAGTGTTTAGCTCTCAAACCTTAAGTCACTGAACTGAATGAGGATTAAACAGGGTTAAAAGTAAAAAAGCTACTGCCACACTCCAGATAAAGGAAAACAACAGACACATTAATCTAACAATAATAGGTTTAACCTAAAACTTTTTCAGAAGCTTAACATCATTTCATTAATATTTTTAGGGGAAAATTAGGGATTATTTGGCAATGCTGCTTTTACTAGTAGTAAACAGTGATAAAGTCAAGTGAGGGGAAAACCTAACAATAACCACCAGTGAGGCAGATAAAACCACTTTTAGGGCACTATCTGAAAATTCAGCAGATATATCCCTATGTTGTTTACGTGAGCCAAGAGGTCATTAAAATGCTATCCACGACACAGAAAGACTTCTCAATGGAAGCTGCTGTCCTAAACTCAGCCTCTGCTAGAAATGAATCATGCTATTCACAATTATTTCAACAAAGGTATCATCTTAGGATGCTTGCAGCATAGCAAACTGAACTTACCCGACCCTAATGAGAAGCAATGGAGCCAACCAGAAAAATGAAGGGGAAAAAATGGCAGGGGGAGGGGGAGCCTAGAGTATCTTCACAGGAAAAGGCTTTGTTGTTGTTGCTTTTTTTTCAAATCCATGGTAATAATACAAGCTTTCCAAAGGGATGTGAAGACAGGAATTCAAAATCAATAATATCCTAAAGTATTTCTACATCTTAAGGTAAAGACAACTTAACACTGAAAAAGTGTACTTCAAAGGCCAAATCTCAGTACATTTGGCAGACATGTTAATAAACTTCACTCCTCCTTCTCACCTTTTTCAACACGTTTGACTGGGCTACCAAACTGCTAGAGGAGTTGCCAAAATGGAGATTATTCAAATTCAGGTTAAGAGGTTTATTCTAGGAAAGTGAATAGGCTATACACCTAGTTAGAAAGACAAACCACAACACCCTCCAAACACTAGTGCATGCAAGTAACTCTTCCATTTCAGAAACTCAATGGAGAGACAGGAAGGGAACAAAGAGGGAAAGAGAAGAGGAACATGAAGTCAACAGCAGATGAAGGAATCCGGGACAGAAGCTTTAGGAGGGAAGAGAGAGTGAGGCGAGGACTCAGTTAACTGACATTTGATAGTAGGCAGTTAGGATTTATCTTTCAGTTTACTTAGCAAATTAAATCAGTGCTTTATGTTAAAACTCGACAAACCCACTAGTTTACCCCTTTCATTTTTAAATAACTCATACCACAGGGTGGTGGGGGAGAAGCAAATAAAGCAGCATGCAGGAAGAGACACAAGGAAAAAGTGGCCAAGGAAAAGAACCGGTGGCAGGAACAGTTTTAAATATCAAGGCCACTTAAAATGAGACTCAGCAAACCAAAGCTATCATTTCTGCATTATCCTTTGTCCTCAATTAACTACTTTGAAAATTACAGCCAAGCAAACCACAAACATTTTAATGCTTTATGTTTCGATGATATGTCTCCTGCACATGCTTCCACCAAAACAAAAAAAAAAAGGAAAAACCAAAGAAGTTCCTTTCCACATAAGGCACAGGACAAAATTAACCCCATTTACATATTCAAGGCGAAAATGAGTGTTTTCCTGGCTTTTGTTTCTTTTGCTATCACATGTCTATAGACTATAGGGACTCAAGCACATTATCCATGACAGAAAATTCCACTGTTGTACAAAATAAAATTGTTAATTCTAACTTTTATTCTTATACAATTTGCAGAATAGAGTTGAAATGATTGCTATAGGTTTTAATGTTGATAAGAATTGGACTATAATACAACTGAAATGCAGTGGTGAGCTGAGCAAGGACATTTAAAAATGAACTCACAGACATGATTCTTCTATACATTTTTTGTTTGAGGAAAATTATAAAGTCAGCAAGCAGTCACAGATGAAACAACAAATAAAACAGGTGGACTAGAGGGTTAAGATGAGGAACAAAAATCTCTGTTGAAGAGTTAAAAATGGACAGAGTGGTGTGTTTTGCAGCAAGAAGAGAACCCAGGGTGGTGGATGGCAGCTGAGCGCTCAGCAGCATTTGCTCTTCCAGCCCGTCACTCCTCCTCCACTGCTGATGTCTACGTTTTCACTGTTGGGCTCTTTTACAGGGGTCTGCAACACACACACAGGGAGAGAGACCCGTGAACACCACTGCCGCGGATGCCCCAAGAGTCACCAGAAATATTCTCATCAAGGTTAATTTATCTAACAAAATGCAGTGACAGGTGAAGACATGGAAGCTTTGTTTTTGACCACCAGCTTCCCTGAACTTCTCAAGTCTCTGCTCTAGCTCTCATGAAGAGTGAGTGGTATGTTCTCTCTTAGCCCTGACCCTTGAGTACTTAGTGCTTAAAAAGCATCACCATGCATATGCATAAAACCAATGTTGGCTCACGTCTAACTTCAGAGGAGTGAAACAGCCCTTTTCTGTTTAGTCTGACTTGCCTTTTGAGACTGGAACTTGTATTACCATAGTGTTGTTTCAAAAAGGCAATTTTAACTATGATATATGAACATTAAACAGAGGAAATAGAGTGGGGCAGAATGCAAAGTTGTATTATTCATGTTAAAATGAATATGGGAAAAACTCAAAATGAGAGACAAGATATTAACAGTAGAAGTTCCTTTCCACATAAGGACATTAACCCCATTTACATATTCAAGGCGAAAATGAGTGTTTTCCTGGCTTTTGTTTCTTTTGCTATCACATGTCTATAGACTATAGGGACTCAAGCACATTATCCATGACAGAAAATTCCACTGTTGTACAAAATAAAATTGTTAATTCTAACTTTTATTCTTATACAATTTGCAGAATAGAGTTGAAATGATTGCTATAGGTTTTAATGTTGATAAGAATTGGACTATAATACAACTGAAATGCAGTGGTGAGCTGAGCAAGGACATTTAAAAATGAACTCACAGACATGATTCTTCTATACATTTTTTCTGTTTGAAGAAAATTATAAAGTCAGCAAGCAGTCACAGATGAAACAACAAATAAAACAGGTGGACTAGAGGGTTAAGATGAGGAACAAAAATCTCTGTTGAAGAGTTAAAAATGGACAGAGTGGTGTGTTTTGCAGCAAGAAGAGAACCCAGGGTGGTGGATGGCAGCTGAGCGCTCAGCAGCATTTGCTCTTCCAGCCCGTCACTCCTCCTCCACTGCTGATGTCTACGTTTTCACTGTTGGGCTCTTTTACAGGGGTCTGCAACACACACACAGGGAGAGAGACCCGTGAACACCACTGCCGCGGATGCCCCAAGAGTCACCAGAAATATTCTCATCAAGGTTAATTTATCTAACAAAATGCAGTGACAGGTGAAGACATGGAAGCTTTGTTTTTGACCACCAGCTTCCCTGAACTTCTCAAGTCTCTGCTCTAGCTCTCATGAAGAGTGAGTGGTATGTTCTCTCTTAGCCCTGACCCTTGAGTACTTAGTGCTTAAAAAGCATCACCATGCATATGCATAAAACCAATGTTGGCTCACGTCTAACTTCAGAGGAGTGAAACAGCCCTTTTCTGTTTAGTCTGACTTGCCTTTTGAGACTGGAACTTGTATTACCATAGTGTTGTTTCAAAAAGGCAATTTTAACTATGATATATGAACATTAAACAGAGGAAATAGAGTGGGGCAGAATGCAAAGTTGTATTATTCATGTTAAAATGAATATGGGAAAAACTCAAAATGAGAGACAAGATATTAACAGTAGTTACTCTTAGTTTATGAATGACTTTATTTGGGGGGGGAGGAGTGGATATTGACATTTCAAGTATAAAAACAGGAAGTTACCAGACGCAATTAAATTTTCTTCTATATACTGGCTTCGCCTTCAGGATTGTGTCAGACTTTCTTTATTTTATGTGGATTTAAATATACCTAAGGGGCTTCCCTGGTGGTCCAGTGGGTAAAGACATCGCCTTGCAGTACAAGGGGTGTCTTTACCCTGGCCTGGGAAGATCCCACGTGCCGCAGAGCAGCTGGACTGACGTGTTCAACTACCAAGTCAGCGCTCTGGAGCCCAGAGCTGGTGCTCCGCAGCGAGAGAGGCCACTGCAATGGGAGGCCCACAAAGGCCAAAGAACAAAGATGGAAATAAATGAAAGACCAATAGAAGTGGGCCCCCCCCCCCAAAAAAATAAAATTGTAAATATACCGTAAGACTGAATAGAGAATTCAGGACTCATAATCAAATTTGTGTATTTTATCTAGTCATTTGAGGGAAAATATCAGTATCAGATTTCAGAATTTTGCTACAAGTTATTTGTACTGGCAGGCTTTTGTGATTCACAAAGTAAACCCAGAAACTAACCTTAAGGTAAAATGAGTTCCCTGAGATCAATTTTCAGCATGTTCTTTTCAACCGCCTCACAGGTTAAAATGACCAGGTAAGTGAAAGTTGAGGGTAGACTTACTCTATTCAGTATACAGTATATACAGGCCCTTCACTGACACATCTGAGAAACGACTATATAAAAGAACAGTGATTCTGTAGCAATAAATACAGCATAGATCCACCCATCTCTTAAATTTCAAAAAATGATCTATGGGAATGCAAAGGTAATATAAGAGAACTTAATCAGGTGAGCCACAACACCACGGACCACACAAAAAGCTGGAAGAAGGAGTACGCAACTGCGAACGAGAGACTGAGCGCTGGAGCTCAGAGCACTAACTGTTATCCCTGACAAGATCATAGAGGTTTCTAAATGGCTCTCTGTTCCTTTCTTCCCTTTGGAGGATTAGATACTGGTGATGGGTAAATTTTCAGAAACAGTACCACCCAAATCCAATTTCTGTATGTAAGTCTAGTACTTTGGAAAACACATATGTTCAACTGTGACACCGGGCACCTTAGCAGTTAAAAAATATATATATATTACCTTTCGAAGGATATCTTCAGCTAATGTGAGAAACGCCTTTTCGATGTTTATATTTGCTTTTGCACTAGTCTCAAAAAATCTAATACCATGCTCTCTTGCAATCTAAAATAAAAGCAAAGTATCATAAAATTATCAAGTATAGGTTACCAACTGATGACGTTAGCATCCTAAAGGAAATAGTAATATTATTCTAAAGGTAGCAGTCTCAACTAGATTATCTAAAATGAACAGATTATTTCAAGGGGTCAAGCCTCATATGATTGAGCTCCTTAAAAAACAAAAAAACCCACTCAAGCAATAAGCTATCGTTTCCAACAGCATTTTTTAAAAAGGGCATTCCAATACCACTACTATACACAGCAAGCAGCCATTGTCCCAGGAAGGGCAGCGCCAGCCTCACTTGGAGCTCTTTACCTGTTCTCCTTTTCCTTTGGGTACAACTCTTTTATCGTCCATATCACACTTGTTTCCTAGTAACATTCTTTCCACATCTTCATTGGCATGCTAAAATGAAATAAAAGTTTAAATTTATACACTACCATGAAATTATGGTTTAGTAAAAATGACTTTACTTTTCTCACTTTATGGTGTCATTTCTGTAAGTTGAAAGTTTTAAAGCAGTGATCCTGAAGTGTTAGTTGCTGAATCCTGTCCAACTCTTAGCGACCACATGAACTGTAGCCCGGCAGGCTCCTCTGTCCATGGAATTCTCCAGGTGAGCAATACTGGAGTGGGTAGCCATTCCCTTCTCCAAGGACCTCCTGACCCAGCTCTCCCGCACTGCAGGCAGATTCTTTACCATCTGAGCGACCAGGGAAGCCCAGTGATCGCAAAACCACATGAGAAAAGACAACACAAATTCTTCCAGGTTTGAAGCAATATTCAAAAAAAAACGACAAGATCATAGAGGTTTCTAAATGGCTCTCTGTTCCTTTCTTCCCTTTGGAGGATTAGATACTGGTGATGGGTAAATTTTCAGAAACAGTACCACCCAAATCCAATTTCTGTATGTAAGTCTAGTACTTTGGAAAACACATATGTTCAACTGTGACACCGGGCACCTTAGCAGTTAAAAAATATATATATATTACCTTTCGAAGGATATCTTCAGCTAATGTGAGAAACGCCTTTTCGATGTTTATATTTGCTTTTGCACTAGTCTCAAAAAATCTAATACCATGCTCTCTTGCAATCTAAAATAAAAGCAAAGTATCATAAAATTATCAAGTATAGGTTACCAACTGATGACGTTAGCATCCTAAAGGAAATAGTAATATTATTCTAAAGGTAGCAGTCTCAACTAGATTATCTAAAATGAACAGATTATTTCAAGGGGTCAAGCCTCATATGATTGAGCTCCTTAAAAAACAAAAAAACCCACTCAAGCAATAAGCTATCGTTTCCAACAGCAGTTTTTAAAAAGGGCATTCCAATACCACTACTATACACAGCAAGCAGCCATTGTCCCAGGAAGGGCAGCGCCAGCCTCACTTGGAGCTCTTTACCTGTTCTCCTTTTCCTTTGGGTACAACTCTTTTATCGTCCATATCACACTTGTTTCCTAGTAACATTCTTTCCACATCTTCATTGGCATGCTAAAATGAAATAAAAGTTTAAATTTATACACTACCATGAAATTATGGTTTAGTAAAAATGACTTTACTTTTCTCACTTTATGGTGTCATTTCTGTAAGTTGAAAGTTTTAAAGCAGTGATCCTGAAGTGTTAGTTGCTGAATCCTGTCCAACTCTTAGCGACCACATGAACTGTAGCCCGGCAGGCTCCTCTGTCCATGGAATTCTCCAGGTGAGCAATACTGGAGTGGGTAGCCATTCCCTTCTCCAAGGACCTCCTGACCCAGCTCTCCCGCACTGCAGGCAGATTCTTTACCATCTGAGCGACCAGGGAAGCCCAGTGATCGCAAAACCACATGAGAAAAGACAACACAAATTCCTAAATTACCTAGAAAGATAAATATACACCCTAAGACATATTCCTGGTCAGATATTATTTCCCCCCCAGGAGACTGTTCACTTTCTAGAAACAGTCTCAACAACAGAGGACACGTGCAAAATACGCACAAGAGGACAGATGGAACTTCTCACAGGCAGTCCAAATTCAAGCTGGATCATGATTTTAGATACTGTGTATGACCACACGAGAAATCTTTATTAAGACTTCTATAGAGCCCTTAAAGTCTCAAAAAGTCATCATGTTAGGGGAGTTCTGTAACAGCAATCAGTTAAAAACAAATGCGGCTCCTATGAAATCCTAATGACATCTTTTGCACAAATTAAAAAATCCATTCCTAAAATTCATGTGGAATTTCAAGGAATCCTCAATAGCCAAAACAATCTTGAAAAGTATAAAGTTGCAAGATTCATACTTATTTCCTGATTTCACAACTTACTACAAAGCTGCAGTAATCACTTCAGTATTCTTCTGGTATAAAGATAGACAGGGACCAAAGGAACAGAACAGAAATACCAGAAATAAACCTTGTGTACACCATCATATGCTTTTCAACAAGACTGTCAAGATCATCCAATGGGGGAAAGGAGTTTTCTCAACAAATGGTATTAGAAATATCAGGTATTAACATGCAAAAGGGGACTTCCCTGGTGGTCCAGTGGTTAAGACTCTGTGCTCCCAATGCAGGGGGCTCGGGTTCGATCCCTGGTCAGGGAACTAGATCCCACATGCCACAACTAAGACCCAGCACAGCCAAATAAATAAATAATCAAAAAAAAACATGCAAAAGGATGAAGTTGTACCCAAAAATGAACTCAAAAATGGATCAAAGACTTAAAACTATTAAACTCAGAAGAAAACATAGGGAAAAGGTTTTATGACCTTGGATTTGGCGATGACTTCTCAGATATGACACCAAAAATAGAGGCAATGAATAAATTGCACTTCCTCAAAATTAAAAACTTCTTGTGTCCAGAGAACATAACTGTGTGGCCACAGAGATATCCAGGGAAAAGAACATTAAGCCGAAGATGGACGATTTGAGAAATTTTTCGCATCCCATGGGTTGGCTTGTCATTCTGCTGATAGGGACACTAAGGCTGAGTAGTTAGTGTCAAGAGAGGCCTGAACTGTAGGATGTCTGGCTGACGTCACAGAATTGGAAAATTTGTTGTTGTTGGAGCAACACTGCATAGTCTCTAATATAAATTGGTCTTACTACACATACTACTTGGCTGAACTATAAAATAAAGATTAAGGAAACTAAAAACTAAAGGCTTTTTTTTGGTTTCAAAAATATGTGTCATTAATGGATTATTAAATACTAACAGATTTCTTGTAGCCATGGGAAAGTTACAAGTAAGGCCTTAGGGTTGCTACCATCTAAGTATTATCATCTTGGGTCTAAGACTGGTTTAAAGACTTGGTCTTTGTGTTTCTAGACAAAAACTACTTTAATTAGAGTTAGTCTTTTTTTTCTTCCCCTTTTGCCATGATGCATGGCTTTCCAGATCTTGGCCTCCAACCAGCGATGGCACCTGAGCCCCTTGCAGTGGAAGCAAGAAGTCCTAACCACTGGAGTGCCAGGGAGCTCCCAAGAGTTAGTCTTGATAAAATTCAAAGCACAGAAGACAGCAATAAGACAAGAAAATAACTCCAACAAGAAGTTACAAAGTGAAAGTGGCGTGTTTATATAGGATTTATACAATTTCTAGGTCTTACCTCATCTATGTTTCTAAGCCATTTGCTGATGTTTTCAAAACTTTTACCATTGGTGATGTCGTATACTAGCATGATACCCATTGCTCCTCTGTAGTAGGAGGTTGTGATGGTGTGAAATCGTTCCTGGCCTGCCGTATCCCTGAAATAAACAGCCAATAACTTGTACTGAGCATTCTGATATTACTAAGTTCTAGATAAAGGGCAAAACAGTAGAATAACAGTTTGGCAAAAATCCACTATGTGACACAAAACACAAGAAAAGCACCACTCATTTAATTTTTAAATAGTAAACAAGATTATTCATAAATAATACTTATTAGTCTAAGAAAATTAACAATCAGACAATACTGGATAGAAATCTGAAAGAAAAAACAGTATAAAGTAACACATAAAATTCTTGAAGTTATTTAAAAATGAATACCAGTGAGGCGTAAAACCCTTGGAATTTCATTTAGTGATCTAGTTCCATACTGTAATACAAATGTAGGAGTTTTAGAACATTAAAGGAGTATACCATATTTTATCTTTAGAATCACTTACAAAAAGATGTATAACCTCATTTATAAATAACAAGACAAATAGCTATAAATAGTAACAAGACAAAAGATAGTTTTGGTCTTCTATTTGGCTGAACTATAAAATAAAGATTAAGGAAACTAAAACTAAAGGCTTTTTGGTTTCAAAATATGTGTCATTAATGGATTATTAAATACTAACAGATTTCTTGTAGCCATGGGAAAGTTACAAGTAAGGCCTTAGGGTTGCTACCATCTAAGTATTATCATCTTGGGTCTAAGACTGGTTTAAAGACTTGGTCTTTGTGTTTCTAGACAAAAACTACTTTAATTAGAGTTAGTCTTTTTTTTCTTCCCCTTTTGCCATGATGCATGGCTTTCCAGATCTTGGCCTCCAACCAGCGATGGCACCTGAGCCTTGCAGTGGAAGCAAGAAGTCCTAACCACTGGAGTGCCAGGGAGCTCCCAAGAGTTAGTCTTGATAAAATTCAAAGCACAGAAGACAGCAATAAGACAAGAAAATAACTCCAACAAGAAGTTACAAAGTGAAAGTGGCGTGTTTATATAGGATTTATACAATTTCTAGGTCTTACCTCATCTATGTTTCTAAGCCATTTGCTGATGTTTTCAAAACTTTTACCATTGGTGATGTCGTATACTAGCATGATACCCATTGCTCCTCTGTAGTAGGAGGTTGTGATGGTGTGAAATCGTTCCTGGCCTGCCGTATCCCTGAAATAAACAGCCAATAACTTGTACTGAGCATTCTGATATTACTAAGTTCTAGATAAAGGGCAAAACAGTAGAATAACAGTTTGGCAAAAATCCACTATGTGACACAAAACACAAGAAAAGCACCACTCATTTAATTTTTAAATAGTAAACAAGATTATTCATAAATAATACTTATTAGTCTAAGAAAATTAACAATCAGACAATACTGGATAGAAATCTGAAAGAAAAAACAGTATAAAGTAACACATAAAATTCTTGAAGTTATTTAAAAATGAATACCAGTGAGGCGTAAAACCCTTGGAATTTCATTTAGTGATCTAGTTCCATACTGTAATACAAATGTAGGAGTTTTAGAACATTAAAGGAGTATACCATATTTTATCTTTAGAATCACTTACAAAAAGATGTATAACCTCATTTATAAATAACAAGACAAATAGCTATAAATAGTAGTATGTTTCAATGTCTTCAAGCCAAAGATTTAAGATATTCTGTTCCTATAATGTTTCCCTCATTTACATCAACAGCTTCTTCTTTTTAAGGATTATAATTAGCATATTATACATGTTTAGGTCTGCCCTATCTTTGTTTAAAAAAGCAATATTCAAACAAACAAAAAAACCCACTTCCAATCTCACATCCGCCAAGTAACACTGCATTTCTCTGTTTCCCTTCTTGGCAAAGTTTTTAACTTTTATTTTAATATACTATAGCCTCACAGGATATTTCAGAAACAGTACAAAAAAGGGCCTATGTAGTCTTCACCTAGCTTTCCCAAATGGTAACATCTTACATCATAGTACAGAAGCATAACCAGGAATTTGGTCTATAGACCTTAGAGTTCACTTTTCTGTATGTACTTGTGTAGGCACACCCGTGTATTGTTCTCTGCAATTTTATGGCATACACATTTGTGTAGTTACTACCACAAAAGAAAGCAAAAAACTTGAATCACTCGCTCCTCCACCTCCAATAGCCATTACAATCCTGGCTTATAATTTGCTTTCCATTTCTATAATTTTGCCATTTCCTAGAATGTTATATAAATGGAATCACATAGACTGCAAAACACAATCTTTTTGGTCTTTTCTTCATTAAATTGAAAGAAAATTACAGTGTTATGTTGGTTGGAATGCAATCTTTTCAAATGGTTGGGTTTTTTTTTTTTACTTTTTCCAGCATAATGCCCTTGCAATCTATCCAAGTTGTTGTATGTAATACTAGTCTACTTCATTTTATTACTAGGTGGTATTTTATTGTTTGGAAGTATCACAATCTGTTCAACCACTCCTAGGACATGGTTTTTTTCTTTCATAAGTTAGACAATACTGGATAGAAATCTGAAAGAAAAAACAGTATAAAGTAACACATAAAATTCTTGAAGTTATTTAAAAATGAATACCAGTGAGGCGTAAAACCCTTGGAATTTCATTTAGTGATCTAGTTCCATACTGTAATACAAATGTAGGAGTTTTAGAACATTAAAGGAGTATACCATATTTTATCTTTAGAATCACTTACAAAAAGATGTATAACCTCATTTATAAATAACAAGACAAATAGCTATAAATAGTAGTATGTTTCAATGTCTTCAAGCCAAAGATTTAAGATATTCTGTTCCTATAATGTTTCCCTCATTTACATCAACAGCTTCTTCTTTTTAAGGATTATAATTAGCATATTATACATGTTTAGGTCTGCCCTATCTTTGTTTAAAAAAGCAATATTCAAACAAACAAAAAAACCCACTTCCAATCTCACATCCCGCCAAGTAACACTGCATTTCTCTGTTTCCCTTCTTGGCAAACTTTTTAACTTTTATTTTAATATACTATAGCCTCACAGGATATTTCAGAAACAGTACAAAAAGGTCCTATGTAGTCTTCACCTAGCTTTCCCAAATGGTAACATCTTACATCATAGTACAGAAGCATAACCAGGAATTTGGTCTATAGACCTTAGAGTTCACTTTTCTGTATGTACTTGTGTAGGCACACCCGTGTATTGTTCTCTGCAATTTTATGGCATACACATTTGTGTAGTTACTACCACAAAAGAAAGCAAAAAACTTGAATCACTCGCTCCTCCACCTCCAATAGCCATTACAATCCTGGCTTATAATTTGCTTTCCATTTCTATAATTTTGCCATTTCCTAGAATGTTATATAAATGGAATCACATAGACTGCAAAACACAATCTTTTTGGTCTTTTCTTCATTAAATTGAAAGAAAATTACAGTGTTATGTTGGTTGGAATGCAATCTTTTCAAATGGTTGGGTTTTTTTTTTTTACTTTTTCCAGCATAATGCCCTTGCAATCTATCCAAGTTGTTGTATGTAATACTAGTCTACTTCATTTTATTACTAGGTGGTATTTTATTGTTTGGAAGTATCACAATCTGTTCAACCACTCTCCCATGGAAGGACATGTGGGTTGTTTTATTCTTGGGGTATTACAAATAAAGTTGATATGAATGTTTTATTCATAAGTTTCTGTGCATTCCTAAGTTTTCATCTCTCAGGGATGAACATCCAGGAATGTTACTGTGCAGTCAGATGGTAAGTGTAGGTTTAACTTCGTAAGAAACCACAAACTTCATCCTAGAGTGGCTGCTCTAGTTTTTGTTCCCACCAGCAATGTATGAGACCCAGTTTCTTTACATCTTCATCAGCATTTGGTGATTTTATTTTAGTTGTTCTAATATAATAGTTAATAGTTGTTCTAATAGTAATATAATAGTTGTTCTAGTAACTCATCATCATTTTAATTTGTATTTCTCTATGGTCAATGATGCTATACATTTCTTCATGTAATTATCTGCCATCCACAAATCCTCTAGTAAAATGTCTGTTTGTGTCTGTTTCGTGTATTTTTCCAATTGGATGGTTTGCCTTTTTTATCTTCTTTTTAAACTACTGAGTGTTGAGCATTCTTTTTACAAACAAGTCCTTTGTCAAACATGTGATTTAGAATTATTTTCTCTAGTTCTGTAACTTTTTTTTTGACAAGGCCTTTCGTAGAGCAAAAATTTTTAATTTTGTTAAAGTCCAATTTATTAATTTTTTAAAAAAATTTTCGCCTCTTTTTATTGGTTTTTTATTTATTTTATTTTCATCCATCCCTATCCTTTGGCCTGTGTGGGCCTCCCATCGCAGTGGCCTCTCTTGAGGCAGAGCACAGGCTCTGGGCGCATGCACTCCAGAGAATTGGACACACCAGTCCAGCCGCTAGCACATGGGATCTTCCTGGGCCAGGGATCAAATCCATGCCCCTTGCACTGCAAGGCAGACTCTTTACCCACTGGACCACCAGGGAAACCCCATTATTAATTATAAATCTTTATGGATTGTGGATTATAATGTAATAGCTACTCTTCACCTAAGTCCGAAAGATTTTCTCCTATGCTTTCTTCTCAAAGTCTTTTTTGTGATATAGTTTCAATTAATTTTGGTACATATTACATGTAATTTCACTTAAATGAAACATACCAGAATAAGAAAATCTACAGAAATTAATGGTTGCCCCGCTGAAGACAGTCTGGATAGGATGGGAAGAGGCTGCTAAGAGGGATGGATTTCTTTCTTGGAAGTACAAAGACGTTCTAAAATTCTAATAATGGTGAATATACCTTGGAAAATTACTAAAAAATAAAATAAAACCTATTTAACTGTATACTTTTAATCGCTAATTATAAGGTATGTGAATTGTATCTCAAAGCCATTACAAAACAAGTAAACAAATGGAAAACATAACTAGGTTTAAAAAACAAACTAAAAATACCAATGGCAATTCATTTTAATCACAACCAATGCCAAAATTCTTGGCCTGAACTTTATAAAGTGTTAGAATCTGTGCTTTTCACAGCCCCTCAAATTTTGAGGCATTCTTTTCTCTGACAGCTGGAGCCACATTTTCCCACATCCCCAAATTTAAACGCGTGGTCTCACCTGACAGCTTCTGTACGGGCTGTGCCCACATGGGCACACATTCATGGCTGGCACCTCATCCTTGTATTTTAACCATCACCTTATCAGAAGCCTACTCTGCCCATCCAACTTAAACCGTCTTCAAATCTCTCTCCAGTCCATCTCCTTACTCTACTTCTCTGCAAAGCACTTATTTTAGATGTATTCATGCCTCCCACGGCCTCTAAAATGTGGGTTCCATCAGAGATTTGTCTTGTTCACTGTAGAATACACGTCTACCCAAAACACTGCCCCTCAAATGTAATTTAATCAAACAAAGGAACATCATTTAAGAAAACCATCGAACAGACATGCCATCAGTTGGTTTTTCTATGTTGTATCCTAAAGTTAGCTAGACTACTGTCAACCATCAACAGGCACTTAGCAATTACCCTGCCAATGACGGAACAACAAGGGCATCTGCAGTCTACCTCCGTGGGGGTCGACCCCCGTGCTCTGACAGCTGCTGACTCTCAACACGCCCGACGGCATTCAGGGTGGAGTATGGCACTCTGCTCCAGAAAATATGGCTGGAAAGGTCTTCAGACAGATGTTTTTAATATTTTCTTTTTTTAATTAATTTATTTTAGGGGGGGCGGGTTGGGGAGGGAAGGGGATGGGCAGGCCACTTCTATTGGTCTTTCATTTATCTATTTTCATCCATCTTTGCTCTCTGGCCCGCGTGGGCCTCCCATCGCAGCGGCCCCCGTCGTCGCAGAGCACCGGCCCTGGGCGCATGCGCCCCAGAGCTCCGGCTCGGTAACTGGACACATCGGTCCAGCCGCTCCGCGGCACGCGGGATCCCTCCAGGCCAGGGACTGAACCGGCGCCCCCCTACACCGCAAAGCGGTGTCCCCACCCACTGGACCACCAGGGAAGCCCCTAGGCAGATGTTTTTAGGAATGAATTTTATAATCTCAATCCTTGCATCTCCTCATACCTAGAAAAACACTAAATCCCTTCAAGGTGAATCAGATCTTCATGACTAACCAGAAACCTCCTTTCATCAAAACCCTAATTTTTTTTGTTTTTTTTTTTTTAAATTTTGGCCACTTTTTATTGGTCCTTCATTTATTTATTTTTGTCCATCTTAATTCTTTGGCCCGTGTGGGCCTCCCATCGTAGTGGCCTCTCTCTTTGCAGAGCACTCGCTCCGGGCGCATGTGCTCCAGAGCGCTGGCTCCTAATTAGACACACTGGTCCAGCTGCTCCACCACATGTGGGATCCTCCCATGCCAGGAATCCAGCCGGTGCCCCTTGCACTGCAAGGTGGACTCTACCCACTGGACCACCAAGGAAGCCCCAAAACCTTAAATACTGACCCTCCTCCTGCTGCCTCTCTGGAGCAGTCTCTCAGAGCTATCTGAGATGCTGCCTCCCAGTCTGCAGTCCTAAGTATGATCCAAATAAAACTTAACCCACAACTCTCAAGTTGTTTACCTTTTTCTAGTCGACACTACTAAGAGCCTACACACATATGCCTTTGTATTCATGTGTTTATATACATTCTTATGTCACCATTTTAAATCTTCATTACCTCAATATTTATCAAAAACACTTAGCTAAATCAGTATCAGTGGCACCTAGAGAGGAAATTTTATGTTATAATGCTGCTTAGTTATGAAATACTAAGATAAGTGATACTGAAGTATAAATGGTCCTTCCAAAAAGATACTACTTATTTGAGGGCTCTTGTTTTCATTGATGGTATTACTACTCCATCTTTAATTTTTGTCTCCTCCATCTTCCAAAAATTTCTATACCCTATCACCTTTTCTATATGCTTTCTTTGCCAAGTCTTTAAGAATTATCCTTTCCTGGATCCTACTAATACCAGCCCTACTAACCGTTAAGGCAATCAACAATTTATTCCAAACCAGAGAGAGTGCCCCCGCCTCATTAACTCTCAGATAACTGTGACCCTTTGCCCAGGGCTATGAATAGTCACAAATGCTAATTCACTGTCAAATTATTTTTAGGTTTACAAACACACATACACCCAGGCCTAAAGACAGGTTGTCTCCAATCAGCAAAAGCAGGTGTTTCTTATCTGAAGAGCAATTAGAACTGTGTATGTTCACATACGGTGAATTCCTCTACAACATGACACTACTGGTTTCTGGTAACTATGTTGATGTTAAAATGTGTTGCTGGGCTTCCCTGGTGGTCCAGTGGGTAAGGACACCGCCTTGCAGTGCAAGGGGCGCCGGTTCGATCCCTGGCCTGGGAAGATCCCACGTCCCATGCCACAGTGCGGCCGGACCGATGTGCCCAATTAGACACACTGGTCCAGCTGCTCCACCACATGTGGGATCCTCCCATGCCAGGAATCCAGCCGGTGCCCCTTGCACTGCAAGGTGGACTCTACCCACTGGACCACCAAGGAAGCCCCAAAACCTTAAATACTGACCCTCCTCCTGCTGCCTCTCTGGAGCAGTCTCTCAGAGCTATCTGAGATGCTGCCTCCCAGTCTGCAGTCCTAAGTATGATCCAAATAAAACTTAACCCACAACTCTCAAGTTGTTTACCTTTTTCTAGTCGACACTACTAAGAGCCTACACACATATGCCTTTGTATTCATGTGTTTATATACATTCTTATGTCACCATTTTAAATCTTCATTACCTCAATATTTATCAAAAACACTTAGCTAAATCAGTATCAGTGGCACCTAGAGAGGAAATTTTATGTTATAATGCTGCTTAGTTATGAAATACTAAGATAAGTGATACTGAAGTATAAATGGTCCTTCCAAAAAGATACTACTTATTTGAGGGCTCTTGTTTTCATTGATGGTATTACTACTCCATCTTTAATTTTTGTCTCCTCCATCTTCCAAAAATTTCTATACCCTATCACCTTTTCTATATGCTTTCTTTGCCAAGTCTTTAAGAATTATCCTTTCCTGGATCCTACTAATACCAGCCCTACTAACCGTTAAGGCAATCAACAATTTATTCCAAACCAGAGAGAGTGCCCCCGCCTCATTAACTCTCAGATAACTGTGACCCTTTGCCCAGGGCTATGAATAGTCACAAATGCTAATTCACTGTCAAATTATTTTTAGGTTTACAAACACACATACACCCAGGCCTAAAGACAGGTTGTCTCCAATCAGCAAAAGCAGGTGTTTCTTATCTGAAGAGCAATTAGAACTGTGTATGTTCACATACGGTGAATTCCTCTACAACATGACACTACTGGTTTCTGGTAACTATGTTGATGTTAAAATGTGTTGCTGGGCTTCCCTGGTGGTCCAGTGGGTAAGGACACCGCCTTGCAGTGCAAGGGGCGCCGGTTCGATCCCTGGCCTGGGAAGATCCCACGTGCCATGCCACAGAGCGGCTGGACCGATGTGCCCAACTACCGAGCCACTCTTGAGTGCATGCGCTCAGAGCCAATGCTCTGCAACGAGAAAGGTCACTGCAATGGAAGGCCCACACGAGCCAAAGAACAAAGATGGATGAAAATAAATAAATGAAAGACCAATAGAAGTGGTTCCCCCTCCAACAAAATAGCTGGGAAAAAAATGTGTTGCTGATACAAGATACATATGTTGACAGCGGCAAACATTTTTGACATGTACAACCCTCAACAACAATGACAAGGGAAAAAACAGGAAAAGCAGCCTTGAAATAACTCTCTGTAACTATTTTTCTGGCAAGACCCACCACTCTATGGAAAATGTACTTAGCAAAAGATACTTTGGTAGAAACTTTCTAGAGATCAGGGACTTAAAAAGCCACAGCTGCTTCTTTATCAGCCAAACAAGCTAATTTTAGACCTGCACACTTGTGCCTTGGACAAGAGAGACCCTTACACAACAGTGAAACTGAAAGATTCCTGGAAAGAAAGCAAGATGTGAAGATCACTCAAGTAAGAAAAATAAGAAAGCTTTATTAGCACAGATTAGAGAAAGTTTTCAAAACTAATAAGCAATCAGAACAATTTTTCATGCTGAATCAGCAACCTGAATATATTCATTCAAACTAAAGAGATAAAAAATCACTGTGCTTTTTTGGTAGCAACTAGAAGCAAAGCATTTAAATTGAGAATAGCATTTTGAATTTTAGAATCATCATAAGTTATGAGTTATGGGGCCCTACCTAGCAACAATTTATTCCAAACCAGAGAGTGCCCCCGCCTCATTAACTCTCAGATAACTGTGACCCTTTGCCCAGGGCTATGAATAGTCACAAATGCTAATTCACTGTCAAATTATTTTTAGGTTTACAAACACACATACACCCAGGCCTAAAGACAGGTTGTCTCCAATCAGCAAAAGCAGGTGTTTCTTATCTGAAGAGCAATTAGAACTGTGTATGTTCACATACGGTGAATTCCTCTACAACATGACACTACTGGTTTCTGGTAACTATGTTGATGTTAAAATGTGTTGCTGGGCTTCCCTGGTGGTCCAGTGGGTAAGGACACCGCCTTGCAGTGCAAGGGGCGCCGGTTCGATCCCTGGCCTGGGAAGATCCCACGTGCCATGCCACAGAGCGGCTGGACCGATGTGCCCAACTACCGAGCCACTCTTGAGTGCATGCGCTCAGAGCCAATGCTCTGCAACGAGAAAGGTCACTGCAATGGAAGGCCCACACGAGCCAAAGAACAAAGATGGATGAAAATAAATAAATGAAAGACCAATAGAAGTGGTTCCCCCTCCAACAAAATAGCTGGGAAAAAAATGTGTTGCTGATACAAGATACATATGTTGACAGCGGCAAACATTTTTGACATGTACAACCCTCAACAACAATGACAAGGGAAAAAACAGGAAAAGCAGCCTTGAAATAACTCTCTGTAACTATTTTTCTGGCAAGACCCACCACTCTATGGAAAATGTACTTAGCAAAAGATACTTTGGTAGAAACTTTCTAGAGATCAGGGACTTAAAAAGCCACAGCTGCTTCTTTATCAGCCAAACAAGCTAATTTTAGACCTGCACACTTGTGCCTTGGACAAGAGAGACCCTTACACAACAGTGAAACTGAAAGATTCCTGGAAAGAAAGCAAGATGTGAAGATCACTCAAGTAAGAAAAATAAGAAAGCTTTATTAGCACAGATTAGAGAAAGTTTTCAAAACTAATAAGCAATCAGAACAATTTTTCATGCTGAATCAGCAACCTGAATATATTCATTCAAACTAAAGAGATAAAAAATCACTGTGCTTTTTTGGTAGCAACTAGAAGCAAAGCATTTAAATTGAGAATAGCATTTTGAATTTTTAGAATCATCATAAGTTATGAGTTATGGGGTTTTTCATACTAAAAGCCTTCCTGAATCCCTGTGGCATATCCCAGACCTCTTAACCTAGAGCTACAAGACTTCCCTTCTCCCTGGAATATTAGCACACAAGAAACAAAATCAGCTAACATAATGCTAACCGCTTAGAAACTATTAATCACAGATTTTAGCCAGTCACTCATTCCTGATCTTTATTGAGCAAACGGTATTTCAAGCTCAAAGCTGTCAGCTGTATACATGAAAATCTAAACCACATGAAATCTTCCTTCTAAAGTATCTAGGAGGAAAAAGGGAGGTCCTATTTAAAAATCTGTAAAAAAAATTAAACAACTCTATAAGTATTGCTATTTCTGTGCTGTATTTAAGCTTTACAGAAACAGTAGGAATCTTTTCTAGATTAATCTCGAAAACCATACTGGAAGATTTACCATCTCAAAAGAGTATCTTCTGAGGAAGACTCTCTTTTATTTTGCGGCGGAGGGTTGGGGAGGGAGAGGGGCACCGGGCCACTTCTATTGGTCTTTCATTTCTCTATTTTCATCCCTCTTTGTTCTTTGGCTCCTGTGGGCCTCCCATCGCGGTGGCGTCTGTCGCTGCAGAGCACCGGCTCTGGGCGCATGCGCTCCAGAGCTCCGGCTCGGTAATTGGACACATCGGTCCAGCCGCTCCGCGGCACGTGGGATCTTCCCAGGCCAGGGATCAAACCGGCGCCCCTTGCACTGCAAAGCGGTGTCCTTACCCACTGGACCACCAGGGAAGACCGAAGACACTCTTTAAAAACAAGTGCTAGTTGTGTGTTACACTCCACTTCTTAAAGCTAGAGACTTGGGGGAAAAGTTTAAAGTTGCAGGCCAAGAAACAGAAGCGAAAGTTTGTGGAGGACACAGTAAGATCAAAAAAACCTAAAAAATAAGAAAGCTTTATTAGCACAGATTAGAGAAAGTTTTCAAAACTAATAAGCAATCAGAACAATTTTTCATGCTGAATCAGCAACCTGAATATATTCATTCAAACTAAAGAGATAAAAAATCACTGTGCTTTTTTGGTAGCAACTAGAAGCAAAGCATTTAAATTGAGAATAGCATTTTGAATTTTTAGAATCATCATAAGTTATGAGTTATGGGGTTTGTCATACTCAAACCCTTCCTGAATCCCTGTGGCATATCCCAGACCTCTTAACCTAGAGCTACAAGACTTCCCTTCTCCCTGGAATATTAGCACACAAGAAACAAAATCAGCTAACATAATGCTAACCGCTTAGAAACTATTAATCACAGATTTTAGCCAGTCACTCATTCCTGATCTTTATTGAGCAAACGGTATTTCAAGCTCAAAGCTGTCAGCTGTATACATGAAAATCTAAACCACATGAAATCTTCCTTCTAAAGTATCTAGGAGGAAAAAGGGAGGTCCTATTTAAAAATCTGTAAAAAAAATTAAACAACTCTATAAGTATTGCTATTTCTGTGCTGTATTTAAGCTTTACAGAAACAGTAGGAATCTTTTCTAGATTAATCTCGAAAACCATACTGGAAGATTTACCATCTCAAAAGAGTATCTTCTGAGGAAGACTCTCTTTTTATTTTGGCGGCGGAGGGTTGGGGAGGGAGAGGGGCACCGGGCCACTTCTATTGGTCTTTCATTTATCTATTTTCATCCCTCTTTGTTCTTTGGCTCCTTTGGGCCTCCCATCCCAGTGGCCTCTGTCGTCGCAGAGCACCGGCTCTGGGCGCATGTGCTCCAGAGCTCCGGCTCGGTAATTAGACACATCGGTCCAGCCGCTCCGGGGCACGCGGGATCTTCCCAGGCCAGGGATCAAACCGGCGCCCCTTGCACTGCAAAGCGGTGTCCTTACCCACTGGACCACCAGGGAAGACCGAAGACACTCTTTAAAAACAAGTGCTAGTTGTGTGTTACACTCCACTTCTTAAAGCTAGAGACTGAAATGATAAGAGGAGGGAAAAATGTTTAAAGTTGCAGGCCAAGAAACAGAAGCGAAAGTTTGTGGAGGACACAGTATAGAGTAGAAATGGAACATATTTAGTAGGGCAAAGGTTTTATATACTGTATAATGAAAAATATGCACAAAAGTTTTGTATGCTTTTGTTACGTACACACTCACACACACATGTATATTGAGTCACAGAGTCACAGTGTAAAATGTATCTTCCTTACTGTCAAAAAAGTTTGCGAATTATTGACTTAAATACTAATTGTACCCCCTGTACAGAGGGGATCCAGTGAGGAAGCGCCAGTGCGGCAGAGCCTCAGAGAGGGCTTGAAACACAAACGTTCTGTAGGACAACGTCTGAATAAGACCTTTAAGAAACAAAGGGGGATGGGAGGCACAGGTTGAAATTCAAAATACTAATTAACATATTTTCCCTAGAGATCATTTTAATTATAATGAAATCAAATGAGCCATATTTCATTTGCTGAATTATTTTCTAGCTAAAGAAAAAAATCAATGATCAAGTGGATTGTGCTTCAGAGAATCATTAACTTTAGGAAATACTTTAAAATCTAATCTTTTTTAAAAACCTGTATTAAACTTTACAGATGTTATAATGAAGTAATTCTGGTTAAACATATCCTACTTTTCTCCTAATCACACTTAACTTTTTGAAACTCTCTTTTGGATTCTGGGACACTGTTCTCTCTTACTTCTCCTTCTAACTCTCCAACTATGGCTCTGTGATTTCCTTCGCTAACTTGTTCCTCTAATCTCAGAAATATTACTACTCTTAGGGTTCTAGCCCTATCATGAAAGATCCCCAAATAATAACACCTGATTTCTTGAATTATGCACTGGAGATTGCTCTAAGAGCTTTATATGTACCACTAATCCTTATAACCATTCCGCAATAGGTCCTATTACAGTAACTACCAAAGATAACATGAATCTAAATTTAACACAACTGCTGACTGGTAATGAAGAAAGAAAAATGACAGTTACTGGAAAGAGCAACAAAATCAATCAACAAACTACTCTTTATAAAGGCAGTGCAACAATTAAGAGTCACTCTCAACCCTACATTCGGAGCATGTAATGCCTCCCAGCTCTATTACCCTGCCGTAAGACCTTTGTTTAAACTATTTTGAAATAGTTTTTCATTAAAAAAATAGATATTTTCTGAAACTTTCAAAATGCCTCTATTTCGTTATCTATAAAATAGGAGTAACTCGTGAAACGGAAGCATTTGTAGCAGCTTTATGGTGAATAAAGAAGTTGTATATATCTTAACAATGAAATATTACTTAGCAATAACAAGTAATGAACTTATTGCTACACTTGAAATCATTGATAGATTTCAAAATAATTACGCTGAGTAAATGAGTTAGACCCCTCCTTCTCAAAAAAGACAAAGAAAAGCAACACGTTATATGCTTATATTTGTAGACAGTATTAGAAAATGGAACAGGTCTTCAGCGACAGAAAGGAGACGAGTGGCTGCCTGGGAGCCAGGGGTAGGGAGAAGGGAGTGGTTACAAAGAAGCTTGAAAAACTTTTTGAGGTGATGGGTATGTTCATTATCTTGACTGTGGTGATGGTTTCACAGATTTATATATATTTCAAAGCTTACCAAACTGTACACTTTATATACAGGTAGTTTACTGTATGCCAGTTATACCTCAATGAGGCTGTTTAGGGAGAAAGAATAGAAAAATATGTATCTCACAGGGTCACTGTGACCACCTAATAGTCACTGAAAAACACTGCTATTATAATTGTACATTCTATGATACATATTCAAAAGACAAATTTAAATAACTTTATTGTACTTCAATGGGGCAAACCTTATATAAACTAATGAAAATATTAATGCCTATAAGAAGTTATAAACACACTAAAAAAAATAAGTATTTGAGCTCAAAACTCTCCAAGCAAAAAACATATATATATTAACTTTCATATAGTGTTTCTGAGCAAAGTACTATCCTACAGGCATTATATAGATTATTTCACATAATTCGTGTAACAATCTTTTGAGTTAAGTGGTATTATTTCCATTCTACATATGAAGATTTAAGGGCCTTACAGTGGTATGTAACTTACCCAAGTTCATCCAGTAAGTGGGAAAGGTAAAGCACTCAAGTCACATCTCATGGACTTAAAGCCCATGGCAACAGTTTTTTTTTTCTTTTTTTTAAATGTCACTGATAGGTCCCTTGCCTACTGACTTAAAAGAAAGAGAGGTTTCCTAGAATCTAAACAGTTGACAAGGAAAGGATTTCACTGCCTAACCTTCAGGAAACTTGACAATTTACTACATGAAGTAAGTAAATGAGAATCACTTACCATATCTGTAGCTTGATCTTCTTTCCTTGTAATTCAACTGTTTTGATCTTAAAGTCTATTCCTGTAACAGAAAAAAAAAGACAAATTGTATCTATAGCGTTGAATGTGGCTATACTAAATTTAACTCGTGCAAAAACACTTTGAAAATCTGTGCGGTTCTGGAAATTTACTATGTATGCAATTTTGAGCAAAGTGTCCAATTTTAAACATGTATAATATAAGATCTAATATGGTACAAGAAAGAATTATATAGAAAGTTTTTCTTACTGTCAGGAAATTGAAAGAAAATGTTAACATCTAATATTTTAATGCAAACACATAAAAGGATATTTCCTATTAGCAAAAAAAACAGCCTTCACTAGCTTGCAGAAAAGAGTACTAACAGGGATAAACAGGGTCATTTCATAATGATGAACAGGTCAATGAATTAGAAGGCATAAAAATACTAGATGCTTATGCATCTGATAACACAGAACTTCCAAGTACAGATAAAGAAGTATTATAGATCCCCGAGCACCTGCCTTGCTCCTGACCAACTAAAATCTTCGGCTTGGCCCTTTCAGTTTGTTTCCCATACCCAATCAAAAGGGCCATCTGCCTGACATTGATAAACCTCAGTCTACAGCCTGTATTTTTTGTTTCTCTGAATTACTGAAAAAATAATCTTAAAATGACCTAGTTGTCAAGACCAACTCTGAACAATCCCACTAACTCAATGAGATAAACAAGCAAACAAACAAAAAAGGAAGCCTGGAGGAAACAGGGGAGGGGGGTAAAGCAGAGGAAACCTTACAGTTATTTTTATCTTCTCAGAAAAAGACTGAGGGGAAGGAAGTGGGGAGGAAAGAACAGGAACTGGAACTGGAAAACTCTTGGATATTAAAAGGCAGAAATAATATATTCAACAGAAAAATGAGATCTCCCAGAAACTAAAAGAGGGGCACTCAAGTCACATCTCATGGACTTAAAGCCCATGGCAACAGTTTTTTTTTTCTTTTTTTTAAATGTCACTGATAGGTCCCTTGCCTACTGACTTAAAAGAAAGAGAGGTTTCCTAGAATCTAAACAGTTGACAAGGAAAGGATTTCACTGCCTAACCTTCAGGAAACTTGACAATTTACTACATGAAGTAAGTAAATGAGAATCACTTACCATATCTGTAGCTTGATCTTCTTTCCTTGTAATTCAACTGTTTTGATCTTAAAGTCTATTCCTGTAACAGAAAAAAAGACAAATTGTATCTATAGCGTTGAATGTGGCTATACTAAATTTAACTCGTGCAAAAACACTTTGAAAATCTGTGCGGTTCTGGAAATTTACTATGTATGCAATTTTGAGCAAAGTGTCCAATTTTAAACATGTATAATATAAGATCTAATATGGTACAAGAAAGAATTATATAGAAAGTTTTTCTTACTGTCAGGAAATTGAAAGAAAATGTTAACATCTAATATTTTAATGCAAACACATAAAAGGATATTTCCTATTAGCAAAAAAAACAGCCTTCACTAGCTTGCAGAAAAGAGTACTAACAGGGATAAACAGGGTCATTTCATAATGATGAACAGGTCAATGAATTAGAAGGCATAAAAATACTAGATGCTTATGCATCTGATAACACAGAACTTCCAAGTACAGATAAAGAAGTATTATAGATCCCCGAGCACCTGCCTTGCTCCTGACCAACTAAAATCTTGGCTTGGCCCTTTCAGTTTGTTTCCCATACCCAATCAAAAGGGCCATCTGCCTGACATTGATAAACCTCAGTCTACAGCCTGTATTTTTTGTTTCTCTGAATTACTGAAAAAATAATCTTAAAATGACCTAGTTGTCAAGACCAACTCTGAACAATCCCACTAACTCAATGAGATAAACAAGCAAACAAACAAAAAAGGAAGCCTGGAGGAAACAGGGGAGGGGGGTAAAGCAGAGGAAACCTTACAGTTATTTTTATCTTCTCAGAAAAAGACTGAGGGGAAGGAAGTGGGGAGGAAAGAACAGGAACTGGAACTGGAAAACTCTTGGATATTAAAAAGGCAGAAATAATATATTCAACAGAAAGGCTGTAAGGAAAAATTGAGATCTCCCAGAAACTACAACAAAAGGACAAAGAATGTAATTTACGTGAGACATGGCAAGTCAGAAGATCAAACCAGGAGGTTTTACATCCAACTCAAGAAGTTCAAGAAAAGGCTTCCCTGGTGGCTCAGTGGCAAAGAATCCGCCTGCCAACAAAGGAGACTTGGATTCAATCCCGGATTCTGGAAGATCCCATATGCCTCAGAACAATTAAGCCCGTGCACTGCAACTATTGAGCCTGTGCTCTAGAGCCCTCGAGCCACAACTACTGAAGCCCGAGCCCCTAGAGCCCAAAGAGAAACCGCCACAAGGAGAAGCCTGCGCACCCCCACTCACGGTAATCAGAGAAAAACCTGAACAGCAACAGACCCAGCACAGCCAAAAATAAATAAAAAAGAATTATGCAATAAAACTTAACAGAATAATAGGAATCTGAGACTGAAAAACTCAACAAGTGCCTAATGAATAGCATAAGATCTAGACCAACTTATACCATCATGAAATTTCAGGGCTAAAGATAAATCTCAGGAATAACATATACAAAAGTTTGCAGAGAAACAAACTAGGCCGTATCAAACAATCAAGAATAACAACTCTGAACTACTCAACAACAACACTAGAGTCCAGAGTACAATAAGATAAATAAAAAGGATTTTTGATCTATATCCAGCCAAAATCAAATGAGTTAAAAGAAAAAAAAAAGCATTTTCAGACATAAAGACCACAAAATATTTAGCTCCCATGTGTCTTTTCTAAGACAGCTTACTAGAAGAGATTGCTTTACCAAGAATAATCTAGCAAAGAGAGTCATATAGGGAATTTCCCAGCAGTCCAATGGGTAGGACTCAGTGCTTTCATGACCGTGGCCCAGGTTCAATCCCTGGGCTGGGAACTAAGATCCCACAAGTTGCACAGAAAAAAGGAAAAAAAAAAAAAGTGATGTAAAGAGTGGTGCAAATCAGCCAAGAGAAGCAACCAGCTCAGAAGAGAATGAGCACAGAAAACAACAGGACAAAATGCAGAGAAAGGTCCAAGAGCCATGCCTCCTAAGATGGGGAGCGAATTGAATGGTATTAATGAAATTTAAATGAAAAGAAGAATTCAGAGCATCTGACAATTCTGTTGTACAGTCTGAGATTAAGTACGAATAATGCCTTGAAATCTAAGCAAATGTAACAACAAGGGACTGTAAAGTACAGTGAAAACAGAGAGCTGTCCAGAAAGGAAATGCAGTTACAGTACATGACAGATTTAGCAGTTAACCAAACATGTGTTAGAACTATTTGAGAAGACGAAGGGAAAGGCACCAACAATGTCTCAAATATTATTCAATTCTCAACTTCCATAACAAGAGAAATTTTCTCAAATCAGCTTTTTTTTTTAAAGTAAAAAACATATGACTAGAGAATATGGAATTGAGTATCAGAAGATAAGGCCAAAAATGTTTGGGAAAGGTAACACACAAGTGAGCATGGGGCAAGGATTTATCATTGCTGCTGCTGTTGTGATCATTGGTCCTAAAGTACCGTGTAACTTCTAAAATTCTGCAGGTATTACATTAACATAAATAAAAATTAGGTTAATAGAGGAGCAGGTACGTTTACAAATGTTCTACTACACTCAGGATGCAAGCACTCCACCCTGATCACCACAGTTCTGGCACGGCCCCACTCCCCCCTTTTCCGTCTTGCTCCCTCCAGTCTTCTTTCTAACAGCTACTCTCAAGCACACCTGTTACACCTGTGCACCTTTTCAAACCTCGGTCACTCCAACACGTCTTTCCACACCTTCAACCACAGGCTGGGAAAAACCTACACTTAAGGAAACGCTTTTGATAGTTTGATTAGAACAAAACTGATAGCTCAGCTGCCAAGAAAAGCTAGGAAAACCTATTACCCTTTAAGATTCTCCTGTAACATTATCATTTGTTAAATTACCACAGACAAGGGCAAAATCATAGGGTTCGATCCAATCAGAGATTCTTTCCAGGTTTTGCTTACGTAAAAACATACTATAGGAAATTCTTGTTTTTTTACAGATTCCTGGGATCCAGTTCAAATGAGTAGTTCAATTTGCCGGAGAACTCATTAATCAATTTTCAGTCACTCAGGAAAGTGAGAAACAATATCAGCCAAAAAATTTACTTTAATGATGTTGTAGAAGTGCCATCCTGTGGCAAGAAAAGTAGCCACAATTCTAGTCATTGTAAACACCAGTTCTCCAAAGCTTTGCTTCTGATGATTCAACAATAATAATTAATGCAAGCAGAAATAATCTATATAATAAACTCCAGACAACAAAAGTTTAACAACTTACAGCTAAATAATCAGTATCTGTGGTTTTTAACAAGTGAAAATCAAGTGTTTTCACCACACCAGGAGAGGAAATAAGAACCGCACACCTAAAATCCTTTGTAGCTTAGTCTGAAATTTGTAACACTAGTCATAACAGCACAAATTTTGAAAAGGTCATTTTCCAATATGTACATCAGCTTCTTTATCAGGATGCAAATGTAAAGCTGCAGAATGCAGAGAAGTTTCCTATAAAGACCCTTTCATTTAATAGTAAGAGCTTAGTAAACTCAGAAAATTTACAAAGTACCAGGCACTGTTTCAAGCCCTTTGCATAGATAGCTCATTAAATCATCAGAACAATTCTAGTCCATACTATTATTTCTGTTAGCATTCAATCAATGAATATTATTTTTGGTCTATCAATGAAGAATGAAAAACCAACAGCAGCACCAAAATAAAATCAATTAACACTAATATTACTGGAGAATTATTAACTAGTCTAAGCATTTCACATACAGTATCTCATTTAATATTAATAAAAATCCTCTGAGAAAGTACAACTCTGAGAAAGTATTTTTTTTTATTTCATTGTGGCCACTTGACAGAGCTTTCAGGATCTTAGTTTCCAAACCAGGGATTGCACCTGGCCCCTGGCAGTAAGAGCAGAATCGTAACCACTGGACTATCAAGCAACTTCCCTAACATACCTATTTTATAGGAAAATTAATGTAATTTTCTTATACGTGTGTGCTAAGTCTCTTCAGTCATGTCCAACTCTGCGACCACATGGACTGTCACCTACCAGGCTCCTCTGCCCATGGGATTTCCCAGGCAAGAATCCTGGAGTGGGTCGCCATCTTCTCCACGGGATCTTGCTGTCAGGGATCAAAGACATGTCTCCTGCATTGCAGGCAGATTCTTTACCACTGAGCCACCAGGCAGCCCCTTTTCTCCTATTATTGGACTATTTAAAAATCTTTGTACTATATAGTCAACTGTCTCTGAAATAAATTAAAATTTGAGGAAAAGGTGTTTATATTATCATTTCTTAATCTCATTCCTTCATGTAGATCTGAGTTTCAACCTGGAATGATTTTCTTCAATCTGAAAAACTTCCTTTAACATTTTTAATAGTGCAAGACTGCCGACAAGAAATTCTCTCAGCTTTTGTCTGGAAAATGTCTTTGTTTTGGCTTCAATTCTGAAAGATATTTTTGTTAGGATTAAATTCTAACTTGATAGTTTTTTTCCTTTCAGAATTTTAAATACATAATTCCATTATCTTCTGGCTTACATTGTTTCTAACACCCTCCCCCTCAATTTGGGAGAAATACGTAGATTTAAGACACATTTTATTTTGAAATTATTTTACGAAAACATTGCAGGAATAGTTCAGAATTCATCTATACCTTTCATCCAGCTTCTCCTAATGTTAACACATACATAACCATAGTGCATTCACCAAAAACAAGAAAGTAACAGTGGTACAAAGCAATTAATTTAACTACAGGTCTAATCCACCAGTTTTTGTTTTTTTCTTTTTAAACACATGCCACTGTATTCCAGAATCCAGTCTTGGTTCCCACTCTACATTTAGTTGTCACGTGTTCCTAGCCTCCTTCAATCTGTGACAGTTACTCAATCTTTTTTGGTGTTCATGACCTTGACACTTTTGAAGAATACTGGTCATGTATTTTGTAGAATTCTCCCTCAATTTGTGTTTGTCTGCTGTCTTCTCATAACTAAGGTTTTACATTATTTTTGCTAAGACTACCACAAAACACCACAGATGTAATGGTTTGCCTTTCTTGGTTCATTATATCAAGAGGTATTTACTGGGCTTCCCTGGTGGGGAAGCATCACTGCTTCTTCCAGGGATTTCCACAGGACAGAGCGAGAATATGTATTCGTGTACACTAATCCTTCCATATACATACATCTTTATTTCTACAACCGTCTGCATGTATGTTGGTAGTTTTCTTCCTCTAGCAGTTGTTCCTTGCCCAGCCTATGGAGCTCCACTCAGCTTAGAATCCAGCCAAAGAATCAAAGGAATTTCTCTACAGATTGCTGGATCTCACTGTGCAATTCCATATTCTACTGTAATCACCCCTGAAAATTCTAGCCTCCTCAGTCTCTGACTTCTATCTCCTTGGCCCAACAAGACTGCCTTACCCTGCTTAGATTCTAACTGGACTCTAATTTCAGAAAGAAAGCCTGGGAGACTGCAGGACTGAATTTATTTTCCTTCTCTCAGGGGATGCAGTCCTGCCCAGCCTGTTACAAAATACCTAAAAACAACTGTTTTATGTGCTTTGTTCAGGTTCCTATTTATGGCCAGAGGGCTAATATGGTACCAGTAAATTACTCTGTAATGTCCAAAAGTAAAAGTTCTCAACAGCTTTATTGTCTTTTAAAGATTAAGCAATCCTTAATCTTTTTTGGGATATGTTCCAAAACCATTTGAGAACCTAATGAAAATCACGGCTCCTTTGCCCATGACCTCACACCAACGTACACACAGAGAAATGTGAAGCAAAATCTCAGGGAGTTCAAAGCCCCTGTCTGCCCCAGTTCCCCAACTTCTATTGTTCTATAAGTTGTAATTTATGCTACTGGTGTACTACACTGTCATTCTTTCCTGATTTGAGGGCCAATTTTTATTTACTGAAAACCTGCTAAGGCTGAAATTAAAGTATTTGAGCTAAGGAAGTTTGTTTTTAAATCAAAGAAGACACTTAAGAAGTTTATTACAAAGTTCAGAAACAATCCAGCTATTACTCTTTTTCTACCTGTGACAGATAATATTTTTCACTCATCTTCATGATGAATATATTGATACCACTGACTGAAGAAACAAAGATAAAGATAAAGGAATTTGGATTTTGCACCTGATTTCCTAACTTGCTTTCTTCCATTATATAATGACTAAAAAGCAAATTAGTCTTTTACTATCCCAGATCTAGCCACCAGCGACAGCAATACTGACGCTGAATTATAAACATGTATTTCATATGCATATTCACCATTCTTCTCTAATTGTTGCTAAAAGCTGTTATTCTTCTAGGATACCAGTCCTCAGAGCACAAGCCAGTTCTGTTAGGGCACATGTATGTGAACACATCACCTCAAAAGTCACCATTGCTGTCCTTCCATATACATACATCTTTATTTCTACAACCGTCTGCATGTATGTTGGTAGTTTTCTTCCTCTAGCAGTTGTTCCTTGCCCAGCCTATGGAGCTCCACTCAGCTTAGAATCCAGCCAAAGAATCAAAGGAATTTCTCTACAGATTGCTGGATCTCACTGTGCAATTCCATATTCTACTGTAATCACCCCTGAAAATTCTAGCCTCCTCAGTCTCTGACTTCTATCTCCTTGGCCCAACAAGACTGCCTTACCCTGCTTAGATTCTAACTGGACTCTAATTTCAGAAAGAAAGCCTGGGAGACTGCAGGACTGAATTTATTTTCCTTCTCTCAGGGGATGCAGTCCTGCCCAGCCTGTTACAAAATACCTAAAACAACTGTTTTATGTGCTTTGTTCAGGTTCCTATTTATGGCCAGAGGGCTAATATGGTACCAGTAAATTACTCTGTAATGTCCAAAAGTAAAAGTTCTCAACAGCTTTATTGTCTTTTAAAGATTAAGCAATCCTTAATCTTTTTTGGGATATGTTCCAAAACCATTTGAGAACCTAATGAAAATCACGGCTCCTTTGCCCATGACCTCACACCAACGTACACACAGAGAAATGTGAAGCAAAATCTCAGGGAGTTCAAAGCCCCTGTCTGCCCCAGTTCCCCAACTTCTATTGTTCTATAAGTTGTAATTTATGCTACTGGTGTACTACACTGTCATTCTTTCCTGATTTGAGGGCCAATTTTTATTTACTGAAAACCTGCTAAGGCTGAAATTAAAGTATTTGAGCTAAGGAAGTTTGTTTTTAAATCAAAGAAGACACTTAAGAAGTTTATTACAAAGTTCAGAAACAATCCAGCTATTACTCTTTTTCTACCTGTGACAGATAATATTTTTCACTCATCTTCATGATGAATATATTGATACCACTGACTGAAGAAACAAAGATAAAGATAAAGGAATTTGGATTTTGCACCTGATTTCCTAACTTGCTTTCTTCCATTATATAATGACTAAAAAGCAAATTAGTCTTTTACTATCCCAGATCTAGCCACCAGCGACAGCAATACTGACGCTGAATTATAAACATGTATTTCATATGCATATTCACCATTCTTCTCTAATTGTTGCTAAAAGCTGTTATTCTTCTAGGATACCAGTCCTCAGAGCACAAGCCAGTTCTGTTAGGGCACATGTATGTGAACACATCACCTCAAAAGTCACCATTGTCTGTGTACTAACACTAAATACCTGCTGATTTAAGTAATGGAAGGAAGCTGAATGGGTTAGAGACACTACTCAACATTTTGAAGGCCCCTTCCAGAAGGTGTTGGTCTCCAGAACATGGCCATATCTTCGTAAGTTCTTATTTGGCACCAGCATCAAGAGTAACTCTGCCTCAAATAACCATCATGATCCTTATAAAACTACTCCCAATTATATTCTGATGATCTATTAGGTTATAAACTACACATCAATAAGCAAATATAAAGTGTAAGGTTGACGTTAGGAATTAAGAAATGCAGTATGGACCACAGTGATGAAGAGGGTTCAGACAAACGTGCTCTCTGGCACGTGCCAGCTGTGCTGCACTGGCTGTAATGTTAACGCCTCTAGCCCTGTTTCCCCACCCACAAAAGGGATTAAAATTTCCATCACCAGTATGTCGTGAGGATTACACGAGAGCTAAATGTATAAAAAGTCTTGGTTCTGAACATTACTCTCAGCTACTCAATTACAGCATTCTCTGCCTCTAGTGAGTCAAACCATCCTCTTTTGGCCTGCCCTTATCTTACTATTCTCCTGATCCAGACCCAAGTGTACAGGCAGAGAGCATCTCAAGTCAGCAACTTTGTTTTCAATTTTTCCAGAACTTACTTATCTTCTACTCCTTCACTACACTCTACCTTCCTTCCCCTTTTACAGACATTTACAACTTTTCATGCATTACAAGTGTTTCTATTATCACTCAAATGAGTTCATATACTATCTCTAAAGGCCACCTAGTCTTTAGAATCTAGGACTTGTTGATGAACTTATTCATGCATAAGGCTTATTATTCAAACTTATTCATGCATAAGGCTTATTACTCTCTACATAATATTATGACAACTTGTTATTTGGTCACGAAACTGTTACATCAGAGTAATCCTCAGCAATGTCATGTGTTCATTCTGTATTAGATAAAGCACAGTCACTTTAAACTCCTGCTTGTTTACTGGAGTTCCCCAAATCTTTATGTCCTCCTCCCCTCTAGCTTTCAGATGACATTTTGTTTAATGTTTTCTCTTCTTTTGGGTCTTAAAATTCAAAGTAAAAAAAAAACTACCAAGCAACCTCTTCTCTGGCGCATTCAGAGACACAAAACATCTGCTTAAACAAATTAGATCAGTGCTGATACACTCAGGACACCGCCAGCCAAAGCACAAAACCATTTCCTTCCAACAGAGAAGCAGGAGGAGGTGGGTGGGAAGGATCTTCAAATGGCATCAGGCCGTATATGACTTCAGGGAGGAGATGAGGACGGTTTTCACTACTGGGAAAAAAAGGCCACTTCTACTTTTGGCACTTAAGAATTCAGGAGACACGGCGTATTAAGAATGTTTGATGTGGGAGAAAAGGGACATACTAGTAAAAGTTAAGCATAATGTTTTGCAATTCCTTAGCAATATTCCACTTTCAATTATCTCATCTTGGCTTTTTTTTCTCCTTCTACTCTCCAGGAAGTCTTTTCTCTCACACTGTTGCATGTAGCTGCTTAAAAATTTAGAACCAGGACCGCCTCTTCAAGACCTCTAAGTTAACTTCAGTTTCCACTCCTGACAAAAGTGGAAAATCCTCTGCCTTTTGATCCAACTTCTTTTTCCTCTCAGCCATCTCCGGCTTTTGCTACTAATTGTTTTATCTAACATTTATATCTCAGCATTCTCTAAACTATAAATGCCACTGCTTCCATTTTTTACTTTGAAAAATAAAATCTGTAACTTACAGAATGACTGTCTAAGAAATTAGGGCAATGGTTCTCCGTCCTTTATAAGACCAATCACACGTTGTTTCCAAAGGTGGTAGATGACAGAGAAAAGGTGGCAAGACTGAAGAGAGTCCTCAGGATCCAATCAATACAAACGCAACCAATGCTACCACAGCCTTTCACCTTATGGGCTTTTCTCTAGTTGCAGCGAGTGGGGCTACTCTCCAGTTGTGATGCACGGGCTTCTCAATGCGGTAGCTTCTCTTGTTGCAAAGTATGGGCTTTGGGGCACATGGGATTCAGTAGTTGCTGCAAATCGGTTTAGTTGCTCCATGGCACGTGAAATCTTCCTGAATCAAGAATCAAACCCGTGTCTCCTGCATTAGTAGACAGATCCTGAAACACCAGGGAAGCCCTTACTGTTCCCTTTTAGAGTCCTAAGTAGTATATAACTTATTTTGCCTATCAGTTAAGTCACTTTCCTCCAAACTTCTTAAAGAAATGTCTTAGTACTTTTATTACAAACAGGAAACAAAGGCCAACCGATGAAGTCATTTGCCTTTTTTAAAAAAATTTACTGTAAACAAAAGTTATAACATAAAAATATGAATAAATACACAATTACTAGCATCTATCCCTCGGTCATCAAACACACATCATCACATCTCTTACTAGATGTTCCAATAATACAATGTAAACTTAATACAGAGAGAAACTGGAAATCTAGTAAAAGATGCACTGAAAAATGAAAGGGAAGGACTTCTCTGGTGGCACAGTAGACAGGAATCTGCCTGCCAATAACAGGGGACATAGGTTCGATCCCTGGTCCAGGTAGATTCCATATGTCATGGAGCAACTAAGCCCATGCACCACAAATACTGGGCCCTCAAGCCACAACTACTGAGCCCACTCACTCTAGGCTCCATGAGCTGCAACTGAGCCTGTGGTGCTGCAACTGCTTAAGTCCATATGCTCTAGAGCTGCACACAGCAACTACCGAGCCCACACACCTAGAGTCTGTGCTTCACAAGAGAAGCCACAGTGAGAAGTCCGCACATGGCAATTAAGACCCATTACAAAATTCAATCAAATAAATAAATACAAATTTAAAAAAGTGATAGGGAAGTAATGCTAAGTCACTGACCACAATTTTCATATCTACTTCAGCATTGTCTGTTGCAATAAGCTTTGACTGAAACATATGAGGAATACGAAGTACATGAAGTCTAGATGCATGCAGATATGTCGTTGGAAAAAGGAGGAATATTTTAAGACCCTATTCATGTCATCCTTAAACATTCTTCTTTGACATAATAAAACTCAACAAGTGGTACTTTTTTAAAGATCAGTTGCAATGTAGAACCTAAAATCATAATGAATTTTTCATATTCTATTACATTAAATCTGTTACTTTACACTTTGAGTGAACCTTTTTATCCATGGATGATTTTATAACATCATTTGGAAAACATGAGTTCACTAAGCTACACAGTCCTTCCAAATGCTGACACATCCCATTACACAATAAGAAAAAAATCACATTCGCTAATATCAACATGGACCTCATCAAGATAATCTCTAAGAACTGGAAAGCTGTCAAGTTCATGGAAGCAGACCCGAGTTTTCCAAAATTCTAATTTCAATTTAAAAGTATGAATTTGTCATTGGCAACAAATACTGTCATTTCATTCATTTGGGAAAGTGTCTGCCAAATACTCAAGTCTGAATAACCACAGGATGCCAGTTGCTCTTTCAAGGATAAACGGAGTTTCACCAAAAAAGTGGCCTAATTAAACAATTTCACAAGTGCTTTTCCTTGAGACAACAATCACTGTCACAGAATGAGGCAGAAATATTTTATATTTACTTCCCATTTTGTGCTCGTGGGTCAAGACTTAATTTACCTGAAATTTCTTCCTGTTTCATCAAGGACATTCTTAAGTGAAATTAAGCTTTGTTTTCTCTCTTGTGAGTCCATGGTGGTGAAGAATACAATACTAACAAATCCTGTCTGGTGCCACTGTCTTGATTCACACAAAGACCAGTAATTTTATACGTGACAGTAAACTTTACAATTCACCATGATGAAAAATGGCAAATAACATCTTCAAATATGAAAACAGTTTTGACTTTTTGGCCAAAAAAGATCCCCAAGTGGGGTCTGTGGAGATCCATCAGATTTTGAGAACCACAGAGGCACACTAACATTTGTCAATGATCTACATGCCGTAGATATTAGACAGCTTTCATTATGTATTTTATTTGCTCCAACAGTCTTTTAAGACTATTTTTTAAAGAACAGATAAGGGAATTTAGGTGGAGCCAAAAAAGCAAATCCAAATGTTTCTAACTGCAAAGCTTTCCATTCCCATGTTTAAGGCCTGGCTCTGATCCAGTTGACATATTATCAAGGGCAGGTCATTAAACTTCTTGCTTCATCACATGTGAAACGATAATAGTATAATCTACCTTGCCCTCTTTACAGCATTGTGCAAAACTCGTAAGAAGGAAAGTAGGAGTACTCTAAATACCTTTCTAGGGCTTCCCGGTTGCCCAGTGGGTAGAGTCCATCTTGCAGTGCAAGGGGCACTGGTTCGATCCTTGACCTAGGAAGATCTCAAGTGCTGCGGAATGGCTGGACTGGTGTGTCCAATTACTAGCCAGTGCTCTAGAGTGCATGCGCCCAGAGCCAGCGCTCTGCAACCGGAGAGGGCACTGCGATGGGAGGCCCACACAGGCCAAAGAGTAAAGATGGATGAAAATAAATGGATTAAAAAAAAAAAAAATCAATGAAAAGAGGCCAAAATAAAATTTTTTTAAAAACCCTTCCTAAATTATATTAAATATTATGAAATAAACAAAAATCATTTCCAAAAAGGAAAAAATATCCTGGAGCTTCAAAAAGAGGCACACTCACTCTATTAAGTGATTGTGAAAATGTAATTATTTTTTAAAATTTATTTTCATCCACCTATATTCTTTGGCCTGTGTGGGCCTCGCATCACAGTGGCCTCTCTAGTCGCAGAGCATTGGCTCTGGGCGCACACACTCCAGAGTGCTGACTCGTAATTGGATACATGGGTCCAACCGTTCTTTGGCACGTGGGATCTTCCCAGGCCAGGGATTGAACCGTGCCCCTTGCATTGCAAGGCGGACTCTTTACCCACTGAACCACCAGGGAAGCCCTAATGATTTTTTAAATGGTTTAGAAAAGACAAAACCATATTTAATACTGCTTTGCTCAAATCACAACTTCATAATTTAATTTATTCCCCACCACGTTCTACTGTGCTCTCTAGCCTATTCTTCTGAAGCCAGCTCAAATTTCTGAACTTTCCAGAAGAACCAAAAGCAAGACCTCTACATTTTGTGAAAAGGCCAGGAAGTAAAACACAGGAAAAAAGAAACTTAAAAGCCAGGAAACACCAACTTCCATGATAAAGCTAAGGATGCAAAGTTTCAAGTCCAAGGATCCCAATCATTAAAATCAAGCTCTCACAGAATAGTTATCCATTATTATGGATAGTTATCCATCCTATCATGACTCAATATAACAGACAATGAATGATAAAAAGAAATCTACGACTAACACACACAGAAAGCACAATGCTCCAAAACCAAGGCTGCTAACAATTTTTAAATACCTTGTTCAGACACTGATAACTTCAAGACATGCCTCAAAAGTTTAATTTATGGAAAAACATAAATATGTAAATGTAAATGCTGAAACACTGTAATCCAACAGTTCCAGTTAGGATTATGTATTTTAATTAAAAGGCAAAGATGCAGTTTTACTGACATCAGCTAGATAGGTGCTTGCTACTGGTGACAGGATCACTATTTTCAACCATGGTTCTATGGCAGAAAATTAAAACCACTTCTATTAAAGCCAATGGGGGGGCATAAAAATTCCAAAGCATATCAGTGCTGTTTAGAGGGGAAAAACAGGCTGCATTAGACACTAACAGTGTATTAACAACAGCTCAAAATTTTAAGAAAATATATGAGATTACAGGCAAATCAGAAATTCTTAAATTTAAAATACAAGGAGGTCCCTCAGTAGTCCCACCCCCTTACTACAATATCCTGTGGTCTCTCTCAACAGTGAATCTATGTGGAATGATACACTAACTGCTCTGCAAAAAAAAAAAAAACCTTTTTATTAAAGAACAAAACACACATACAAAAACTCTTTCTCTCCTCCAACTGCTACCAAAGAGGTATGAGATATCATTAAGTTTGTTTAACTGGCTATAATTAAGCCCTGCCCACATAGTCTGAGAAAATGACTCAGCAAGACTCAATCCATATGGTAACTAGTTAAGTGATTAACACAATTAAATTAAACACATGTTTCTCTAACATGCCCAATTTACAGATAAAGAAAGAGGCTCAAAAGTTAAATTATGAACAAAGCAAACAAAGCAAATTAACTACGATTACGATTCTGTCCCCTGGCTCAGTATCTGTCAAATATATTTGGCCACTAAAAGATCATTTCCCGAAATTAAAGCCTCACTGTCACAGCCAATAACAGGCACTTTCACCATATACTCTCTTCTCACGATCCTTTAAAATTAAATAACTCAATATACAAAAGTAAGAGTTTAAATACGCCTTTGATAAGGAAGTCGTCACTAGAAAAGTCCAACACCAACATTCTGCACATTGTCTTGACCAACCACCCTTTTAAAACTTTTATCTAACTGTGTCACATACCTGCTTAGACTTTCAATGGACTCAAGTCCTTAGTGTGGACTACCAGGCTCTGGATGACCTGGCCAAGCCCAGCTTTTCAGCGGTTACTGCTTCAGCTCACCTTATCTGACTCACCCCTGCCATGCAGACCTTCCAGGTCTTTAAACTAGATAAGCTTCTTGACTCAACAAGGACCTTTCTCTGACTATTTCCTCTGTTGGAAATGTTCTTCCTCACTTTTTCTCTCACCTAACTTCTAACAGTGACTCAGATTTCAGCATCAACTCCAGTTCCTCAGGACCAAGGGCCAAGAGTCACCTCTCCATTCCCTGAAACAGATTAAGAACATGTTTATTCTATCTCGTATTTCTATTCATAGTAACTAATTACAGAAATATTCTGATTTTTCTGTTTGATGAATATGTGTCACCCTCACCAAACTGCTTCAAGGATTGTGATCATTAAAATCTGTTTGACTAGGAGAGTCTTCCTTTGTGATGTTTCTCAAAATGTTATGCTCAAATTGGCTGCCTCAGATTCCACATATTAAACAAAACTACATTCAAGTAAGTGGAGAGAGTTTGGCAGACTTGGAATTGGTACTAACTTCTGTCAAGGTCCTATATGAGTAGTTATGTGAGACAAATGTTCCGTGCAAACAGTTATCACTTTTTAATACATGGTCACACTGAAAAAGATGACCAGCCCTCTTACTCTTCCAATTCTTTACAAATGCAAATAACTGGTATTTCCCTTTCCAGCACAGCAACTGATATCAAGCAGAATAAAAGGCACCCAATTCCCTCTCATTTGGGTTTTTTTTTTTTTTCTTGACCCCCTCACGCAGAGATCTTAAGATCTGAGATCTTAAGTTTCCAGACCAAGGATTGAACCCAGGGCCACAGCAGTGAAAGTGCTAACCACTGGATCACCATGGAAGTTGCCAAATCCCTCTGGTTTTAACAGATGCTAGGAAGAGACTGTTTGAAGCTGCTGCCTAAAGATGCAAGAAGTCATCAGGTCACCAGTCAATGAAATAAATGAGAAAAAAGGAAAATTGTTGGGTTGGCCAAATAGTTCCTTGTTTTTAAGTAAACATAAGACATTTTCCATTTTCACCAAGAACTTCACTGAAAAACATATTCACCATTTTGATTCACTACCTGCCGTTTTCCAGGGAACTTCATAATTCCATCTTTCCAAAACTTTTTATCTTTTTTGAGCAAAGAGCTGTTTCAGGTGCCTTTTATAATCCTTCAGGGAATTGAAATTTTTTCCGTTAGAAGAATTTTGGATTTCCAATATTTACAAAATATTGGAAATAATAACTGAAATAAATGGAAATCCAAAGCTGCAACGTCTAATGAATATAGCAGATGAATCAGAACTTCAAGCTGTAATGGTTTTGGCTTAATCAAAGAGACCGGTCTTGAATTACCTGAGGGAAGATTACGTGTTTTCTACTAATTCCCGACACTTTTAGTCGCCTGCTGCTTTCAGGTGATGTCAGTGGGAGAGTACTTGTTGGAAGCAATCAGATGGTTTTCCGAAAGAAGCTCATAAGGCTTGATTTGGATAGCTATCTCCCGTGTGGCTTAATGTAATTTGTTCTCAGTCCATGCCTTAAACTGCTCGCTATCAGCTTCAACTGGCCTACCCAACTGTGAAGCATCATCCAGTGAAAAATTAGCATGAAATTTCGTCAACCATCCTGGACAGGTTCAGTCACAGCACGTTCTCCACACCCTGCACAAATCTTTTTTTTTGCGTTTCAGTTCTACTTTTACCTTTCTTGAAATAATAAAGCATAATATGCCGAAAATACAGCCTTGTCTTCCATCGTCAGTATTAAAATGGTTACCCAAAAATTCACCAATTTTGGTAAGTTTTGCTTTTTAAATTATGGCCTCTTTTATTTATTTTTTTTCTCATCCATCTTTACCCTTCGGCCTGTGTGGGCCTCCCACTGCAACGGCCTCTCTCGTCGCAGAGCACCAGGTCTGGGCGAAAGCCCTCCAGAGCGCCGGCTCATAATCGGACACACCAGTCCAACTACTCCGTGGCAGGTGGGATCTTCCCAGGCCAGGGATCAAACCGGTGCCCCATGCACGGCAAGGCAGACTCTTCACCCACTGGACCACCAGGGAAACCCTGGTAAGTCTTTTAAAATGCACACTGATACGACAGCTAGCACAATATCATCCATCAAAACTGTTCCCAATTAAGTTAAAGACAACTAAGTGCTAACAGAGCCACCTTATGGAAAAAACAAAACAAACTTTTAGGCCAACCCAATATATGTATGTGAATATATATAATGTCTTCAGAGAGAATAAAGATGCTTTTGCTACAATAATTTTATCATTTATTATATAGTTTATATCTACAACCCAACTACATTTTGCAGTAAGCCCTTTGCGTGGCAACTGATTCAGAAGTTTATATTTAAAGTGATAATGCTGAAAAAAGGAACAAATCCGAAGCAGCACCTGCATTTAATTCAAAAGGCAGTAGTTACTGTAAGACTCACTGAGGACAAGAACACAAGCAGCTACAAAGCGCCTTTACAAAACATTTAAAGCACAATTTAGGCAAGAGTGTTCCTATAAATTGTTAGTCGCCTGCTGCTTTCAGGTGATGTCAGTGGGAGTACTTGTTGCAAGCAATCAGATGGTTTTCCGAAAGAAGCTCATAAGGCTTGATTTGGATAGCTATCTCCCGTGTGGCTTAATGTAATTTGTTCTCAGTCCATGCCTTAAACTGCTCGCTATCAGCTTCAACTGGCCTACCCAACTGTGAAGCATCATCCAGTGAAAAATTAGCATGAAATTTCGTCAACCATCCTGGACAGGTTCAGTCACAGCACGTTCTCCACACCCTGCACAAATCTTTTTTTTTGCGTTTCAGTTCTACTTTTACCTTTCTTGAAATAATAAAGCATAATATGCCGAAAATACAGCCTTGTCTTCCATCGTCAGTATTAAAATGGTTACCCAAAAATTCACCAATTTTGGTAAGTTTTGCTTTTTAAATTATGGCCTCTTTTATTTATTTTTTTTCTCATCCATCTTTACCCTTCGGCCTGTGTGGGCCTCCCACTGCAACGGCCTCTCTCGTCGCAGAGCACCAGGTCTGGGCGAAAGCCCTCCAGAGCGCCGGCTCATAATCGGACACACCAGTCCAACTACTCCGTGGCAGGTGGGATCTTCCCAGGCCAGGGATCAAACCGGTGCCCCATGCACGGCAAGGCAGACTCTTCACCCACTGGACCACCAGGGAAACCCTGGTAAGTCTTTTAAAATGCACACTGATACGACAGCTAGCACAATATCATCCATCAAAACTGTTCCCAATTAAGTTAAAGACAACTAAGTGCTAACAGAGCCACCTTATGGAAAAAACAAAACAAACTTTTAGGCCAACCCAATATATGTATGTGAATATATATAATGTCTTCAGAGAGAATAAAGATGCTTTTGCTACAATAATTTTATCATTTATTATATAGTTTATATCTACAACCCAACTACATTTTGCAGTAAGCCCTTTGCGTGGCAACTGATTCAGAAGTTTATATTTAAAGTGATAATGCTGAAAAAAGGAACAAATCCGAAGCAGCACCTGCATTTAATTCAAAAGGCAGTAGTTACTGTAAGACTCACTGAGGACAAGAACACAAGCAGCTACAAAAGACGCCTTTACAAAACATTTTGCGAAGCACAATTTAGGTCAAATGAGTGTTCCTATAAATTGTTTTCTTTTCAATTTCGTATCACTCAAAAATTTTAATGAGGTCAATAATTATTAATCTGTTGGTTTCATTAGAATAATTTGACAAAAAGATAGTCACGTTTCAAATACAAAAATCGTGATCCCACTAATGGCAATGTTTTTCTTCATCCAATTTATGTGATCAAAACTAAGCTTTTAGCACTTAAATTTAGTACTGATTAAAGTTTTTTTAGTGTAATTTTAGTTTGAAAATTACATGCAAGAAGACAGTTATATGAACACCACAGCAAAATGGTTATTTATACTTCTGTAAACTTTGGAAATATTTTCAAAGTCCCAGGGTCATTACAAGCGCTATCTAAAAACACCAAGTAAGCCTTTGTGTGAGCAACAAACAGGAATAGAAATCACTTTAAGGCACATGATATGACTGGGGACTTTCTAAGGAGGTTTTGTTTCACAACTGAATTCATCCTGAAAACATGAGATAATCAGAACTTGAGCGACTACTGACTGTGCCATACTCCCCACTCCCCCATTTACTAGGCACATCTTCCCCTATAAAGTTTTGTGAGTAACCAGTAATAAGAATAAAGCTCTGGGGAACTTCCATGATGGTCCAGTTAAGAATCCGCCTTCCAACGCAGAGGGCATAGGTTTGGTCCCTGGTCAGGGAACTAAGATCCCACAAGCCACATAGCCCAGCCATCATAATAATATAAGGAACAAGAGAAAAAAGAACATTTTCAGCAACCCCAAAGTAACTGATTCATTCATGGATCAAACCAACAAGTAAAATGTTATTAGAGAATAAGATAGTTCTACAGTCTCAACGCATCACCCTACCTATGATATGTTAATTACAAAGGGAGGGAAGACCTTTAATGGAGAAATCCAGCAGGTTCTATCTTACCTGAGGGTTCACCTCTTAAGTATCTCCAATAAAAGGACAAACTATAATTATGCACTGAGATTTGGTGCAATGAGAAAGACATATCACCTAGACAGCATTTTTACCAAAAGGTTTTAATTTGAACCTAATCATGAGACAACAAATTCAAAATGTGAGACATTCTATTAATATTTACATTCATACAAAAAAGTCAGTGTCAGGATCTAATCGTTGTAGATTAAGAAACGTAAAGAGGACAACTAAATGGACAATCCTGAATCTGTAAATAATTTGACAAAAAGATAGTCACGTTTCAAATACAAAAATCGTGATCCCACTAATGGCAATGTTTTTCTTCATCCAATTTATGTGATCAAAACTAAGCTTTTAGCACTTAAATTTAGTACTGATTAAAGTTTTTTTAGTGTAATTTTAGTTTGAAAATTACATGCAAGAAGACAGTTATATGAACACCACAGCAAAATGGTTATTTATACTTCTGTAAACTTTGGAAATATTTTCAAAGTCCCAGGGTCATTACAAGCGCTATCTAAAAACACCAAGTAAGCCTTTGTGTGAGCAACAAACAGGAATAGAAATCACTTTAAGGCACATGATATGACTGGGGACTTTCTAAGGAGGTTTTGTTTCACAACTGAATTCATCCTGAAAACATGAGATAATCAGAACTTGAGCGACTACTGACTGTGCCATACTCCCCACTCCCCCATTTACTAGGCACATCTTCCCCTATAAAGTTTTGTGAGTAACCAGTAATAAGAATAAAGCTCTGGGGAACTTCCATGATGGTCCAGTTAAGAATCCGCCTTCCAACGCAGAGGGCATAGGTTTGGTCCCTGGTCAGGGAACTAAGATCCCACAAGCCACATAGCCCAGCCATCATAATAATATAAGGAACAAGAGAAAAAAGAACATTTTCAGCAACCCCAAAGTAACTGATTCATTCATGGATCAAACCAACAAGTAAAATGTTATTAGAGAATAAGATAGTTCTACAGTCTCAACGCATCACCCTACCTATGATATGTTAATTACAAAGGGAGGGAAGACCTTTAATGGAGAAATCCAGCAGGTTCTATCTTACCTGAGGGTTCACCTCTTAAGTATCTCCAATAAAAGGACAAACTATAATTATGCACTGAGATTTGGTGCAATGAGAAAGACATATCACCTAGACAGCATTTTTACCAAAAGGTTTTAATTTGAACCTAATCATGAGACAACAAATTCAAAATGTGAGACATTCTATTAATATTTACATTCATACAAAAAAGTCAGTGTCAGGATCTAATCGTTGTAGATTAAGAAACGTAAAGAGGACAACTAAATGGACAATCCTGAATTGGACTCTGTACACCACCACCAGCCACCTGATACTCCAAGAGGCAAAACCACCGAGGAGATCGGAGTTTAGTTTAGTTTAGTTTGCTGAGTTTTAGTTTAGTCACAACTTGGCAACTAAACAACAACAAACACTCAATTTCTTGGGTGTGATTATGAAGTTCTAGTTATATAAGAGCACTGGATAAAAATATTCTAAACCAAAGAAAATGTCACACGTAGAAACCAACTCTACCTCTTTTCTGAAAGCTCCTAGAACCTTAGGCTGTTTGTAGTTAAAGATTTTGACATTTCACTGAGATCCGTTTAAAGGGGTATGAAGGGGTCTTCCCTGCTGGTCCAGCGGTTGACAATCCACCTTCCAATGCAGGGAACTCAGGTTTGATCCCTGTTCAGGGAACTATGATCCCGATCACGAGACAACCAAGTCCAAACCCTGAAAACTACCGCATGCTCTAAAAGCCCATGCTCCACAACAAGAGAAGCCCCTCAAGTCACAGAAACTAGAGAAAGCCCATGCACCACAAAGACCACAGTTAAAATTTTTTAAATCTTTAAAAATAAAGGGGTATAGGGCTTCCCTGGTGGTCAAGTGGGTAAAGAGTCTGCCTTGCACTGCAAGGGGCACCGGTTTGATCACTGGCCCAGGAAGATCCCACGAGTTGCGGATCAGCTGGACTGGTGTGTCCAATTACAAGCCAATGCTTTGGAGAATATGCGCCCGGAGCCGGTGCTCTGCAACGAGAGAGACCACTGCAATGGGAGGCCCACACAGGCCAAAGAACAAAGATGGATGAAAATAAATAAATGAAAGACCAATAATAAAAAAAGTGGGCAAAAACTGCATACATACATACATAAATAAAGGAGTACAATATTTGATGTTGGGAAGATCAATGGATACTTACAATTAGCAACGAAAGAAATTAACAGGGAGAAAAAAATCTCAGCTAAGTATTAGTGTTAGTATCAGTATTATTTCAACGTATCAGTATTATTTCAACGTAAAAATATGAAGAGCAAATTGAATTCTTTGTCTACAAAAAAACAACATCTTGTCTGTTTAGGAAAGCTCTGAAAGCAAAAGGGTTAGTCGCTCAGTCGTGTCTGACTCTGTGTGACTTCCATGCACTGTAGCCCTGCCAGGCTCCTCTGCCCATGGGATTCTCTAGGCAAGAATACTGGAGTGGGCAGCCTTCCCTTCTCCAGATCTTCCTGACCCACAGAACCTGGGTCTCCTGCATTCTGGGCAGATTCTTTACCATCTGAGCAATCAAGGATGCCCAGTCTGTTTATAACCACCACCAAATTATGCATCCAAAGAAATTACTCTTGAAAAAGATATTTTAAATGATTTTACTTTTTTTTAAGAGTCTGTATTTTCAGCTTCTCTGGTATAATGTACTGGAAACAATATGGGCATCAGAGTCTGAAGGGCCTGGATTAACAATTATGGTTTCACCACTTACTAGCTTTGTCACCTTCTTGGCTCAATCACCAAATGCTCCTAATCCTCAACTTTGTCATCAGCAAACTGAGGATACACAAACTTCCTCAGAAGATTACTGTGGGGATGAACTGAAATAATGTATAGGCACACCTCACTTTACTGCATTTCACTTTACTGTGCTTCAAAGACATTGTACATTTTCACAAACTGAAGGGTTTGGGGCAACCCTGAAGCAGGCATAGAGTCTACGGGCACTTTTCCAACATGCTGCACATGCTGCACAGCACGGCCTTCTGAAACAGATTATGGTAGTTATGTGAGAAAACTTAACTGAAAAACAGCAAGGAGGATGAGCCAAGCTGTAATAGTACTCCATGGTGCATTTCAAAATTTACAAAACAACATATGCACAATTGCATTGCATATATCACGCAATACCAAATAGGCATATGGACATAAGTGCGTTCAGAAAGATGTGTTTTATGGTAGAAGAACAAATTAACAAAATTTTTAAATCATTTACTCTTGAAATTAAGTCAGCTGTAATGGTTTCCTTAAAATTAATGCTTCAGGACCTCCATTTCTTTCTAGCCACTCACTGCCATCAACCAACGAATTCTCCTAACAGCAGACAATAAACTATATTTGAAAAATACAATTCCCTAAAAAATTATCACTCAACAGAAGCAATTTTGAACTCAGCAAATTTGCTAGAATTCAACAGAAGACCAGGAAAAGAAAAAATGTTCGAAGAAACAGGTTAGTCGCTCAGTCGTGTCTGACTCTGTGTGACTTCCATGCACTGTAGCCCTGCCAGGCTCCTCTGCCCATGGGATTCTCTAGGCAAGAATACTGGAGTGGGCAGCCTTCCCTTCTCCAGATCTTCCTGACCCACAGAACCTGGGTCTCCTGCATTCTGGGCAGATTCTTTACCATCTGAGCAATCAAGGATGCCCAGTCTGTTTATAACCACCACCAAATTATGCATCCAAAGAAATTACTCTTGAAAAAGATATTTTAAATGATTTTACTTTTTTTTAAGAGTCTGTATTTTCAGCTTCTCTGGTATAATGTACTGGAAACAATATGGGCATCAGAGTCTGAAGGGCCTGGATTAACAATTATGGTTTCACCACTTACTAGCTTTGTCACCTTCTTGGCTCAATCACCAAATGCTCCTAATCCTCAACTTTGTCATCAGCAAACTGAGGATACACAAACTTCCTCAGAAGATTACTGTGGGGATGAACTGAAATAATGTATAGGCACACCTCACTTTACTGCATTTCACTTTACTGTGCTTCAAAGACATTGTACATTTTCACAAACTGAAGGGTTTGGGGCAACCCTGAAGCAGGCATAGAGTCTACGGGCACTTTTCCAACATGCTGCACATGCTGCACAGCACGGCCTTCTGAAACAGATTATGGTAGTTATGTGAGAAAACTTAACTGAAAAACAGCAAGGAGGATGAGCCAAGCTGTAATAGTACTCCATGGTGCATTTCAAAATTTACAAAACAACATATGCACAATTGCATTGCATATATCACGCAATACCAAATAGGCATATGGACATAAGTGCGTTCAGAAAGATGTGTTTTATGGTAGAAGAACAAATTAACAAAATTTTTAAATCATTTACTCTTGAAATTAAGTCAGCTGTAATGGTTTCCTTAAAATTAATGCTTCAGGACCTCCATTTCTTTCTAGCCACTCACTGCCATCAACCAACGAATTCTCCTAACAGCAGACAATAAACTATATTTGAAAAATACAATTCCCTAAAAAATTATCACTCAACAGAAGCAATTTTGAACTCAGCAAATTTGCTAGAATTCAACAGAAGACCAGGAAAAGAAAAAAAAAATGTTCGAAGAAACAGTCCATTCAGCAGGAACAGTTTTATGGGACTAATGTATTCCACGGGTGACCAAATGCCAAGGATAGGGACGTTACCTGAGACTGAGGAGGTTTTGAAAAGGTGAACTTAACCACATCACTGCTGGAGGTGGAAATCATCATTTAATAGGAAAACCACAACTCAGGATACAGAGTGACAGCATCCATCACCAATGACTTAAACAATACCTGCTAAAAAGCATAACCCAGAAAAAAGTGAAAATCAGCTCAAGAAAAGACGTGTTGGGGTCTAAATAAGTTTAAAAGGCCTTGTGCTAACAACAACAAAAAGAGTCCTGTAAAAATTGTGGCACCTACATATAGCTACCTTAAAGAACACTTTTTTGGGAAAATAATTAGAAGAAAAATCAGACAGGGAAGTCATGATATTATACCACAGAAACTGTTATACTGAATTTATAGTTTATAAATTATAAATTTATAATTTTATTGAATTTATCAGGTTAACACTGAAATTATTTTTATTCCCCTAAATACATATTAACTGTTAGTCATGCATACCCTACAAAGGAAATATTTCACATATTGCTTAATTTATAGTAACTTGTTATATAAGATATTACTATTATTTAATAGTATTTAGTATTTAATAGTAAATAGTATTTAATAGTAATAGTAATAGTATTTAATAGTAAATAGTATTTAATAGTAATAGTATTACTATTATTTAATAGTATTCTAAGTATTTACTTAGAATATTTTACTGTACAGAGAAATACAAACTGCTAAACCCTGTCTGACTTATCTAAAAAGCCCACTTGATTATCAAGGGGGTCATACTAAGAGCATGGCTAACTTCCTGGAAAGTCCAACATACATATTAGGTATAAAACAGTTTCATGAAGGTGCTATTTTATAGTCCTGACATTCACACATCAGTGCAGACCCTTTTGAATCCATTTAAAATAAATGCTTCAGGACCTCCATTCTTAGCCACTCACTGCCATCAACCACGAATTCTCCTAACAGCAGACAATAAACTATATTTGAAAAATACAATTCCCTAAAAAATTATCACTCAACAGAAGCAATTTTGAACTCAGCAAATTTGCTAGAATTCAACAGAAGACCAGGAAAAGAAAAAAAAAATGTTCGAAGAAACAGTCCATTCAGCAGGAACAGTTTTATGGGACTAATGTATTCCACGGGTGACCAAATGCCAAGGATAGGGACGTTACCTGAGACTGAGGAGGTTTTGAAAAGGTGAACTTAACCACATCACTGCTGGAGGTGGAAATCATCATTTAATAGGAAAACCACAACTCAGGATACAGAGTGACAGCATCCATCACCAATGACTTAAACAATACCTGCTAAAAAGCATAACCCAGAAAAAAGTGAAAATCAGCTCAAGAAAAGACGTGTTGGGGTCTAAATAAGTTTAAAAGGCCTTGTGCTAACAACAACAAAAAGAGTCCTGTAAAAATTGTGGCACCTACATATAGCTACCTTAAAGAACACTTTTTGGAAAAGAAATTGAAGAAAAATCAGACAGGGAAGTCATGATATTATACCACAGAAACTGTTATACTGAATTTATAGTTTATAAATTATAAATTTATAATTTTATTGAATTTATCAGGTTAACACTGAAATTATTTTTATTCCCCTAAATACATATTAACTGTTAGTCATGCATACCCTACAAAGGAAATATTTCACATATTGCTTAATTTATAGTAACTTGTTATATAAGATATTACTATTATTTAATAGTATTTAGTATTTAATAGTAAATAGTATTTAATAGTAATAGTAATAGTATTTAATAGTAAATAGTATTTAATAGTAATAGTATTACTATTATTTAATAGTATTCTAAGTATTTACTTAGAATATTTTACTGTACAGAGAAATACAAACTGCTAAACCCTGTCTGACTTATCTAAAAAGCCCACTTGATTATCAAGGGGGTCATACTAAGAGCATGGCTAACTTCCTGGAAAGTCCAACATACATATTAGGTATAAAACAGTTTCATGAAGGTGCTATTTTATAGTCCTGACATTCACACATCAGTGCAGACCCTTTTTGAATCCATTTAAAATAAAGAACTTGGGCTTCCCTGATGGTCCAGTGGGTACAGAGTCTGCCTTGAAGTGCAAGGGGCACTGATTGAGTCCCTGGTCTAAAAAAATCCCATATGCCAAGGAAGGTTGGGCCAGTGTGTCCAATTATGAGTCAGTGCTCTGGAGCATGCACCCAGAGCCAGTGCTCTGCAACGAGAGGCCACAGTGATGGGAGGCCCACACAAACCAAAGAATAAAGTTGGATGAAAAATAAACGATGAGGGCTTCCCTGGTGGTCCAGTGGGTAAGGACACTGCCTTGCAGTGCAAGGGGCGCCGGTTCGATCCCTGGCCTGGGGAGATCCCACGTGCCGCGGAGCGGCTGGACCCATGTGTCCAATTACCGAGCTGGTGCTCTGGAGTGCGTGCGCCCAGAGACAGTGCTCTGCGACAACAGAGGCCGCCGCGACAGGGGGCCCACACGGAGGCCCACAGGGGCCAAAGAACAAAGATAGATAAAAATAGATAAATGAAAGACCAATAGAAGTGGCCCACCCGTCCCCTCCCTCCCCCACCCCACCCCACCTCACCCCCCAAAATAAATAAATAAATAAATCTTAAAAAAATAAATAAATAAACGATGACTTAAGAGGCAAAAATGAATAAATAAGTACTAAAAATAAATAAATAATTACTTCTGTAAGTAAATAAATACTAAAAATAAATAAATAATTACTTCTGTAAGTAAATACTAAAAATAAATAAATAATTCTGTAAATAAATACTAAAAATAAATAATTATTCTGTAAATGTTTCCTTCGATATGAAAAAAAAAAAAAAAACACCTTAAATTTACCCCACAAACTAGTTCACTCACATTTTAAAGGATAACCCATCAACAATCGTAGTACTTGAGAGCTAGTGAAAAAATCTCAACATTACCTCATTCAGATTAATAATTTTTTGGCCTCTTTTATTGTTTTTATTTATTTATTTTCATCCATCTTTAATTTAATTTTTTCAACCATGTTGCTTGCATCACATTTCATGAAGGTGCTATTTTATAGTCCTGACATTCACACATCAGTGCAGACCCTTTTTGAATCCATTTAAAATAAAGAACTTGGGCTTCCCTGATGGTCCAGTGGGTACAGAGTCTGCCTTGAAGTGCAAGGGGCACTGATTGAGTCCCTGGTCTAAAAAAATCCCATATGCCAAGGAAGGTTGGGCCAGTGTGTCCAATTATGAGTCAGTGCTCTGGAGCATGCACCCAGAGCCAGTGCTCTGCAACGAGAGGCCACAGTGATGGGAGGCCCACACAAACCAAAGAATAAAGTTGGATGAAAAATAAACGATGAGGGCTTCCCTGGTGGTCCAGTGGGTAAGGACACTGCCTTGCAGTGCAAGGGGCGCCGGTTCGATCCCTGGCCTGGGGAGATCCCACGTGCCGCGGAGCGGCTGGACCCATGTGTCCAATTACCGAGCTGGTGCTCTGGAGTGCGTGCGCCCAGAGACAGTGCTCTGCGACAACAGAGGCCGCCGCGACAGGGGGCCCACACGGAGGCCCACAGGGGCCAAAGAACAAAGATAGATAAAAATAGATAAATGAAAGACCAATAGAAGTGGCCCACCCGTCCCCTCCCTCCCCAACCCGACCCCCCCAAAATAAATAAATAAATAAATCTTAAAAAAATAAATAAATAAACGATGACTTAAGAGGCAAAAATGAATAAATAAGTACTAAAAATAAATAAATAATTACTTCTGTAAGTAAATAAATACTAAAAATAAATAAATAATTACTTCTGTAAGTAAATACTAAAAATAAATAAATAATTCTGTAAATAAATACTAAAAATAAATAATTATTCTGTAAATGTTTCCTTCGATATGAAAAAAAAAAAAAAAACACCTTAAATTTACCCCACAAACTAGTTCACTCACATTTTAAAGGATAACCCATCAACAATCGTAGTACTTGAGAGCTAGTGAAAAAAATCTCAACATTACCTCATTCAGATTAATAATTTTTTTTGGCCTCTTTTATTGTTTTTTTATTTATTTATTTTCATCCATCTTTATTCTTCAGCCTGTGTGGGCCTCCCATTGCAGTGGCCTCTCTCGTTGCAGAGCACTGGCTCTGGGTGCATGTGCTCCAAAGTGCTGGCGTGTAATTGGACACGCCGGTCCAGCCGCTCTGCAGCATGTGGGATCTTCCTGGGCCAGGGATCAAACTGGAGCCCCTTGTGCTGCAAGGCAGACTCTTCACCCACTGGACCACCAGGAAAGCCCCAGATTAATAATTTTGTTTGGATTATATTTACTCTCAGGCTTCACTTTTCAATCAATGTATCACAATTAAAAATTAAAACAATAAATAATTTCATTAAATCTAATAACTCATTTATCTAATACCTTGTGGAAAAATTATTCCACAAAAGTTAAACTGATTATGCATACAGATGGCACCAAACTTGTTTTTTTAATGTCTCCAAAATATATCAAAGTTTCTACCTTGAAATCTGTAACTCTATTGTACAACAATGTACTCTTTAAACTTTGTTTTAGTTTTCAGGTTTGGTCCCTAAAATGTCTATCTGGTCTCATTACTTCTGGTAGGACATGTCATTTGAGTAACCAAAACCCTGCTGCTTCTTCTGAGTCTAAACTGGAGTTAAAAATCAGTCAATAAGGCACAAAGAAAACACCAAGTATTCTGTATGGCTTTCATTTAGGGGATTTGTGAATACATTATATGTTTTGATCTGGAAAGGATGATGAGAGACTACTATAGGTACATGTAAGTGATTACTAGATAATTGTTTAAAATTCTACACCTTAAGAAAATTTTCTTTCCTAAAGTATAACAAACATAAGACAACATAAACAGGCACCAAGTCTGTACTACTCACCACTGAATCCCTGGAGCCTGACACACTGCAAAACCTCACCAGCTAGTGCAAAGGGTTACGGTTTAATTTTCTACTTTTAGTTTTGAAAAGTGACCACATTCCCCTTGACATAAAGACCTTCAATCTATTCTAAATCAGACACCACACCATACACAAAATACACTCTCTAAAGAGACATAAAGGCAAATGCAGCAAAATATTGGCAGCTGGTGAATCTACAGGAAGGATATAAGGGGATTCATATTATTTATGATAGATGTCTCTTCTGTGGGTCTGAAGCTTTCCAAAAGAATAATGTTTTCAGAACTCTTACTTAAGCAAAAAGCTGACACTTGAACAATCATTTTGATTTACATTTACCTTCCGTAACACTCTAGCCCATTTATTATGCTGAATATGGCTCTCCACACCCCAAAACAGGCAGAGACACTACTGGATTTCCAAAAATTCTTATATATCTGTTAATGTCTAATTTTAGTATGACTAAGAATATTATAAAGAGGTAAAATAACTCTATTCTCACATTCTGTAAATATTTACCAGGAGGGTTCAAACCAGCCAAAAATCAAGAGGGAGATACCTTATCATTCAAAGCCAAGTGCTATAGTATATAGGACAGACTGCAATCCTCTGGCAGATTATGAGTTTGCTGAATCATTTTTAGTCAGTATTTTATAAAAGAGCATACATCAAGAGTAAAAGACTGAAATTTAAGACTAAGTCATACTTTGTTCAAAAAGCAAAAAATACCCTTCCCTGCCCTCAAGTAAATTAACCAAAAATATACTATACATATTTTAAAAAGAATATATCATACATATAAACTAAAACTCTCTCCTTTTCTTTTAAATTTATTTGGCTGCATTGGGTCTTAGTTGTGGCATGTTAACTCTGAGCTGTGGCACATGGGATCTAGTTCTCTGACCAAGGTTTGAACACAGGACCTCCTGCAGTGGGAGAGCAGAATTTTAGGCACATGTAAGTGATTACTAGATAATTGTTTAAAATTCTACACCTTAAGAAAATTTTCTTTCCTAAAGTATAACAAACATAAGACAACATAAACAGGCACCAAGTCTGTACTACTCACCACTGAATCCCTGGAGCCTGACACACTGCAAAACCTCACCAGCTAGTGCAAAGGGTTACGGTTTAATTTTCTACTTTTAGTTTTGAAAAGTGACCACATTCCCCTTGACATAAAGACCTTCAATCTATTCTAAATCAGACACCACACCATACACAAAATACACTCTCTAAAGAGACATAAAGGCAAATGCAGCAAAATATTGGCAGCTGGTGAATCTACAGGAAGGATATAAGGGGATTCATATTATTTATGATAGATGTCTCTTCTGTGGGTCTGAAGCTTTCCAAAAGAATAATGTTTTCAGAACTCTTACTTAAGCAAAAAGCTGACACTTGAACAATCATTTTGATTTACATTTACCTTCCGTAACACTCTAGCCCATTTATTATGCTGAATATGGCTCTCCACACCCCAAAACAGGCAGAGACACTACTGGATTTCCAAAAATTCTTATATATCTGTTAATGTCTAATTTTAGTATGACTAAGAATATTATAAAGAGGTAAAATAACTCTATTCTCACATTCTGTAAATATTTACCAGGAGGGTTCAAACCAGCCAAAAATCAAGAGGAGATACCTTATCATTCAAAGCCAAGTGCTATAGTATATAGGACAGACTGCAATCCTCTGGCAGATTATGAGTTTGCTGAATCATTTTTAGTCAGTATTTTATAAAAGAGCATACATCAAGAGTAAAAGACTGAAATTTAAGACTAAGTCATACTTTGTTCAAAAAGCAAAAAATACCCTTCCCTGCCCTCAAGTAAATTAACCAAAAATATACTATACATATTTTAAAAAGAATATATCATACATATAAACTAAAACTCTCTCCTTTTCTTTTAAATTTATTTGGCTGCATTGGGTCTTAGTTGTGGCATGTTAACTCTGAGCTGTGGCACATGGGATCTAGTTCTCTGACCAAGGTTTGAACACAGGACCTCCTGCAGTGGGAGAGCAGAATTTTAGGCACTGGACCACCAGAGAAGTTCCAAAAGCTTTTTCCTTTATACAGTGCTATTGTAAATGCTGATTCCCTAATACATTTATCTGACTATCCTAAAGACCAAAAATATCTGTTTTGAGGCTAGACTGGATATTTATAAAAACAGTAGCAAAGTTATCATTCATCCCTAATTCTACTAGATGTCATCCACTAAAAAATGAAAACAAAAGCCATTTGGAGTCAAAAATGACTTCAAAACGCAGTTAAACTAGACAAGAAAGATCTTTCTCATCCCTTCTCTTCCAAAGTCACACCAAAACATTAAGGGAAAAAAAGCATATAAATAGCTTACGTTTATTTCAATGAATAGACATTGTAACTAACCACAATAGATGAAGTTTATGATCTTAGAACCCACTGAAGAAGATACCAATGAGGAGTAAGCCAATTCATGTCTTAATGTAGGATGTATCAAGTACCAGGCAGACAGGGAGGGCCTGCTGAAAGGTTTATATAAGGACCTCCCAGGACAGCCTTCAATTCACATAACCTGATATTACCACTCCACTTCTAGCAGGAGTCTAAAGGCTGATTCTCCAGAAAAACCTGAAGCTGACATACTCTCAATTTAAGAATAAGAAGCCAGAGGAGGAAAAAAATAAAGATATTGTCATTGTGCTGTGAGAAAAGGGGATCCTACAGGGGTGCTGTGTGACGGCCTTATCATTCAAAGCCAAGTGCTATATTTTAAGGACAGACTGCAATCCTCTGGCAGATTATGAGTTTGCTGAATCATTTTTAGTCAGTATTTTATAAAAGAGCATACATCAAGAGTAAAAGACTGAAATTTAAGACTAAGTCATACTTTGTTCAAAAAGCAAAAAATACCCTTCCCTGCCCTCAAGTAAATTAACCAAAAATATACTATACATATTTTAAAAAGAATATATCATACATATAAACTAAAACTCTCTCCTTTTCTTTTAAATTTATTTGGCTGCATTGGGTCTTAGTTGTGGCATGTTAACTCTGAGCTGTGGCACATGGGATCTAGTTCTCTGACCAAGGTTTGAACACAGGACCTCCTGCAGTGGGAGAGCAGAATTTTAGGCACTGGACCACCAGAGAAGTTCCAAAAGCTTTTTCCTTTATACAGTGCTATTGTAAATGCTGATTCCCTAATACATTTATCTGACTATCCTAAAGACCAAAAATATCTGTTTTGAGGCTAGACTGGATATTTATAAAAACAGTAGCAAAGTTATCATTCATCCCTAATTCTACTAGATGTCATCCACTAAAAAATGAAAACAAAAGCCATTTGGAGTAAAAAATGACTTCAAAACGCAGTTAAACTAGACAAGAAAGATCTTTCTCATCCCTTCTCTTCCAAAGTCACACCAAAACATTAAGGGAAAAAAAGCATATAAATAGCTTACGTTTATTTCAATGAATAGACATTGTAACTAACCACAATAGATGAAGTTTATGATCTTAGAACCCACTGAAGAAGATACCAATGAGGAGTAAGCCAATTCATGTCTTAATGTAGGATGTATCAAGTACCAGGCAGACAGGGAGGGCCTGCTGAAAGGTTTATATAAGGACCTCCCAGGACAGCCTTCAATTCACATAACCTGATATTACCACTCCACTTCTAGCAGGAGTCTAAAGGCTGATTCTCCAGAAAAACCTGAAGCTGACATACTCTCAATTTAAGAATAAGAAGCCAGAGGAGGAAAAAAATAAAGATATTGTCATTGTGCTGTGAGAAAAGGGGATCCTACAGGGGTGCTGTGTGACGGCCTGGCTCGGGGATATACATATGACTAATCTGGGATCATACATATCTGTAAACAACAAAACTCTGTAAAAGTAAAAAGTCAAATAAAAATTGAAGGAAAAAAAAAAAAAAGAGGCCCAGTGGAGTGTGGAGATGCAACTAAAACTAGGGAGAAAAAAAAAAAAAAACTAGGGAGATTACAAAGCCCCACCCACAGTCGGTGGGAGGCACAGAGGAAGTAACATAGAAACCTATACTATCACATATGAAAAAAATAGCTATTGTCATTGCACTGTAGGAATAGGGGATCCTGCAGGGGCACCGTGCATGACCTGGAGAGGTGGGATGGGGGGACTGGGAGGGGGCCAGGCATATACATATGACTAATCTGGGATCATACATATCTGTAAACAACAAAATTCTGTAAAAGTAGAAAGTAAAATAAAAACTAAAAAAAGAAAGTACAATAAATCTGTTCTTGGCTTGAAAAAAAAAAAAAAGAAGCCCCACCCATGCTTACAAAGCTACAAATATTTTTCCAACTACCTTTTTTTGGCATTAAAAAAAAACTATATTGAAATATAGATGATTTGATGACCCATTCTTAATCATGAATGTATACCCTGGAATCACCAATCATCTGAAGAAGGCCTCTAAAGTAAAATATAGAATAAAACAAACATGAGGGTAGGGGACAGAGAGTGGGCATGGAGAAACTGAAGGAAAAGTTAAGAAATAAAACATCAAATAAGCTATCTTTCAAAAAAGATACTGTATTTATAAAACAAAAACAGAATGCTGAACAAATTTTAAGGAATAAACAAGAAAAAGCACTAGAAATTTAAACATACTGCAGCTGAAATAAAGTCTTCAGTAGAGAAGTTAAAAGATAAGGTCAAAGGAATCTCCCCAAAAGAATGAACTAGCAAAGCTAGAAAACAGAAAATTAAATAATCAATCTAGGAATTCCACCAACTAAAAAAGAAAAATGAAAAGAAGAATATCATAGGAGGGGAAAGGCAAAAAACTTAAAGTTAAGGGCCTTCCCCAATTCTCCAGAAAAACCTGAAGCTGACATACTCTCAATTTAAGAATAAGAAGCCAGAGGAGGAAAAAAATAAAGATATTGTCATTGTGCTGTGAGAAAAGGGGATCCTACAGGGGTGCTGTGTGACGGCCTGGCTCGGGGATATACATATGACTAATCTGGGATCATACATATCTGTAAACAACAAAACTCTGTAAAAGTACAAAGTCAAGTAAAAATTGAAGGAAAAAAAAAAAAAAGAGGCCCAGTGGAGTGTGGAGATGCAACTAAAACTAGGGAGAAAAAAAAAAAAAAACTAGGGAGATTACAAAGCCCCACCCACAGTCGGTGGGAGGCACAGAGGAAGTAACATAGAAACCTATACTATCACATATGAAAAAAATAGCTATTGTCATTGCACTGTAGGAATAGGGGATCCTGCAGGGGCACCGTGCATGACCTGGAGAGGTGGGATGGGGGGACTGGGAGGGGGCCAGGCATATACATATGACTAATCTGGGATCATACATATCTGTAAACAACAAAATTCTGTAAAAGTAGAAAGTAAAATAAAAACTAAAAAAAGAAAGTACAATAAATCTGTTCTTGGCTTGAAAAAACCAGAAGCCCCACCCATGCTTACAAAGCTACAAATATTTTTCCAACTACCTTTTTTTGGCATTAAAAAAAAACTATATTGAAATATAGATGATTTGATGACCCATTCTTAATCATGAATGTATACCCTGGAATCACCAATCATCTGAAGAAGGCCTCTAAAGTAAAATATAGAATAAAACAAACATGAGGGTAGGGGACAGAGAGTGGGCATGGAGAAACTGAAGGAAAAGTTAAGAAATAAAACATCAAATAAGCTATCTTTCAAAAAAGATACTGTATTTATAAAACAAAAACAGAATGCTGAACAAATTTTAAGGAATAAACAAGAAAAAGCACTAGAAATTTAAACATACTGCAGCTGAAATAAAGTCTTCAGTAGAGAAGTTAAAAGATAAGGTCAAAGGAATCTCCCCAAAAGAATGAACTAGCAAAGCTAGAAAACAGAAAATTAAATAATCAATCTAGGAATTCCACCAACTAAAAAAGAAAAATGAAAAGAAGAATATCATAGGAGGGGAAAGGCAAAAAACTTAAAGTTAAGGGCCTCAAAGATCCACCAAGTATAGAGAAGGATGGATTTATCTGAGGGAGGTGGGGATACCCACTGAGGTGTATAATCTCTTATCAGGAATTCAAAACATTGAAAAATCTAAAAACTTTCAGAGATAAACTAGGCCAGAAATAATGGATTAAAAAATCAGAATATATTGGACTTGCTAGCAACATTAGAAGGGAACTAAAAGACAGATTTTCAAAACTTTTAATTAAGTCAAAGAATTCAGACATTGTCAAAAACCGGGTGGTTAGGGGGCTTCCCCTGGTGGTCCAGTGGATAAGGACACCACCTTGCAGTGCAAGGGGCGCCGGTTTGATCCCTGGCCTGGGAAGATCCCACGTGCCGAGGAGCGGCTGGACCGATGTGTCCAATTACCGAGCCGGTGCTCTGCGACAACAGATGCCACCGCGATGGGAGGTCCACAGGAGCCAAAGAACAAAGATGGATGAAACTAGACAAATGAAAGACCAGTGGAAGTGGCCCCCCCCCACCCGCCAAAATAAATAAATAAATGTTTAAAAAAAAAAAAAAACTGGGTGGTTGTCTGAGGAGGCTTTACAAATAGCTAAGAAGGGCTTCCCCGGTGGCACCAGAATGTGCCTGCCAATGCAAGAGACAAAGAGCTGAGAAGAGAAGAAAACCGAAAGCAAAGGGAGAAAGGGAAAGATAAAACCAGCTGAATGCAGAATTCAGAGAATAGCAAGGAGAGGTAAGAAAGCCTTCTTAAGTAAGCACAAAACTGGAAAGACTAGCCATCTCTTCTTAAGGAACACTTCATGCAAGGACGGACATGGTAAAGGACAGAAACAGTAAGGACCTAACAGAGGCAGAAGAGGTGGTGAGAATAACAGAAGAAATAAAACATCAAATAAGCTATCTTTCAAAAAAGATACTGTATTTATAAAACAAAAACAGAATGCTGAACAAATTTTAAGGAATAAACAAGAAAAAGCACTAGAAATTTAAACATACTGCAGCTGAAATAAAGTCTTCAGTAGAGAAGTTAAAAGATAAGGTCAAAGGAATCTCCCCAAAAGAATGAACTAGCAAAGCTAGAAAACAGAAAATTAAATAATCAATCTAGGAATTCCACCAACTAAAAAAGAAAAATGAAAAGAAGAATATCATAGGAGGGGAAAGGCAAAAAACTTAAAGTTAAGGGCCTCAAAGATCCACCAAGTATAGAGAAGGATGGATTTATCTGAGGGAGGTGGGGATACCCACTGAGGTGTATAATCTCTTATCAGGAATTCAAAACATTGAAAAATCTAAAAACTTTCAGAGATAAACTAGGCCAGAAATAATGGATTAAAAAATCAGAATATATTGGACTTGCTAGCAACATTAGAAGGGAACTAAAAGACAGATTTTCAAAACTTTTAATTAAGTCAAAGAATTCAGACATTGTCAAAACCGGGTGGTTAGGGGCTTCCCCTGGTGGTCCAGTGGATAAGGACACCACCTTGCAGTGCAAGGGGCGCCGGTTTGATCCCTGGCCTGGGAAGATCCCACGTGCCGAGGAGCGGCTGGACCGATGTGTCCAATTACCGAGCCGGTGCTCTGCGACAACAGATGCCACCGCGATGGGAGGTCCACAGGAGCCAAAGAACAAAGATGGATGAAACTAGACAAATGAAAGACCAGTGGAAGTGGCCCCCCCCCACCCGCCAAAATAAATAAATAAATGTTTAAAAAAAAAAAAAAAAACTGGGTGGTTGTCTGAGGAGGCTTTACAAATAGCTAAGAAGGGCTTCCCCGGTGGCACCAGAATGTGCCTGCCAATGCAAGAGACAAAGAGCTGAGAAGAGAAGAAAACCGAAAGCAAAGGGAGAAAGGGAAAGATAAAACCAGCTGAATGCAGAATTCAGAGAATAGCAAGGAGAGGTAAGAAAGCCTTCTTAAGTAAGCACAAAACTGGAAAGACTAGCCATCTCTTCAAGAAAACTGGGGCTATCAAGGGAACACTTCATGCAAGGACGGACATGGTAAAGGACAGAAACAGTAAGGACCTAACAGAGGCAGAAGAGGTGGTGAGAATAACAGAAGAACCATCCAAAAAAGGTCTTAAAGACCTGGATAACCACGACATGTGGTGTCTCACCTAGAGCCAGATATCCTGGAGTGTGAAGTCAAGTGGGCCTTAGGAAGCATTACTTTGAACAGTTAGTGGATGTGATGGAATTTCAGCTGAACTGTTTAAATTCCTGAAAGATGATGCTGTTCAAGTGCTGCACTTAAAATATGTCAGCAAACTTGGAAAATTCAGCAGGGGCCACAGGACTGAAAAAGGCCAGTTTTCATTCCAATCCCAAAGTACAGTGCCAAAGAATGTTCATACTACCATACAACTGCACTCATTTCACATGGTAGTAAGGTAATGGCCAAAATCTTCCAAGCTAGACTTCAGCAATATGGGAACTGAGAACTTCCCGATATGCAAGCTGGGATTAGAAAAGGCAGAAGAATCAGAGATCAAATTGCCAACATTCACTGGCTCATGGAGAAAGCAAGGGAATTACAGAAACACAACTACTTCTGCTTCATAAACTACGTTAAAACCTTTGGCTGTGTGGATCACAACAAACTGGAAAATTCTTGAAGAGACTGGAATTCCAGACCACCTTACCTGTCTCCTGAGAAACCTGTATGCAGGTCAAGAAGCAACAGTTAGAACCAGACATGGGGACAGACTGGTTCAAAATTGGGAAAGGAGCACGTCAAGGCTGTACACTGTCCTCCTGTTTATTTAACTTATACGCAGAGTACATAATGCCAAATGCCAGGCTGGATGAATCACAAACTGGAGTCAAGATTGCCAGGAAAAATACCAACAACCTCAGATATGTAGATGGTATCACTCTAATGCAGCAAGTGGAGAAGAACTAGAGAAGGTCAAAGAGGAGAGTGAAAAAGCTGGCTTTAAAACTCAACATTCAGAAAACTAAGATCATGGCATCTGGTCCCATCACTTCATGGCAAGTACAAAGGAAAAAAAGTGCAAACAGTGACATTTTATTTCTTGGGCTCCAAAAGTACTGCGGATAGTGACCGCAGCCATGATATTAAAACACTCTTGTTCCTTGCAAAGAAAGCTATGACAAACCCAGACAACATATTAAAAAGCAGAGGCATCATTTTGGTCCAGAGTCAAAGCTATGGTCTTTCCAGTAGTTATATACTACTATATATATATATGTGTATATGTATGTGTATATATATATATATATATATATATATATATATATACATACATACACACATAGGTGAGAGTTGGACCATAAAGAAGGCTGAGTACTGAAAAATTGATGCTTTTGAACTGTGTTGCTGAAGAAGATTTGAGAGTCACTTGGACAGTAAGATTCAAGTCCTAAAAAAAATTAATCCTGAATATTCACTGGAAGGACTGATGCTGAAGCTGAAGCTCCAATACTTTGGCCACCTGATGCAAAGAGCTGACCCATTGGAAACGACCCTGATGCTGGCAAAGACTGAGGGCAGGAGGAGATAGCGCAGCAGAGGATTAGATGGTTAGCAGGATCACCGATTCAATGGGCGTGAGTCTGAGCAAACTCCTGGCACGCTACAGTCCATGGGGCTGCAAAGAGACAGACACAACTTAGTGAATGAACAACAACAAATACAGGAATTCTCAAGACTTCCCTGGTGGTCCACTGGTTAAGAATCAGCCTTGCAATGCAAGGGACCTAGGTCTGATCCCTAGGCAGGCAAGTTAAGACCCTACATGCTGTGGAGCAACTAAACCTGTTAGACAACTAATGAGCCCCCACCCCCACCCCCAGCCAAAACTAGAGAGTCCATGCATCACAACTAAAGATCCTGCATGACACAACAAAGATCTCTCGTGTTGCTATTAAGACCAAACACAGCCAAGCAAATACAAACATGGGAAGTCTCAAAAAATTTCCTTTGCCATTATACCCTTTTTTAAAGAAGCTACTACAGGATATGATCCAAAGCAATAAAAACAGCAGTCTCTCACATGAAAGAGGCTAAGGGAACTGAAGCAGGAAGGAGAAAGACCTAGAAGGGAGAGGGGTATCAGGAAAAAAAAAAACTCAATAACCTCTAATAGTCTGACTATGCAGAAATTCATTCTGAGAGGTTGTTGGAGGATTTAGGAAGACGTGATAATGAGCAAAGGAAATTAATCAAATAAAGAGAACTTTTAATGTCAGAGTAAAGGAAATAAGAGTTGTAACAGACGATTTGGCTTGATAGGAAATACTCACATGGGCATATTAATGTAACCACAGGATATCAATTTAACAAAAAAATTGGGATAAAGAATAGTATGAGATTATAAAAGGTTAAATGTTTCATTTAATAGTAAATCAGTAACTCAAGAGATGTCTAAAAAAAAAAAACAAAAAAACAAAAAAAAGAGATGTCTAATAGCTTATCTTTTGAAAAATAGCAGTATTTAACCGAATAGCTAGAAGATCATTCTAAAGAACAGGACTGGAGAGAGGATGAAACGGGAGACTACCTTTTTGTTAATATAAGCCTTTTAGCAGTTTAACTTCAAAAGTATACATATCACTGATAAAAATTAATTTTAAAAATCTTTCAGAAACGAAGAATATATTATTGTAAATAAGAGCCAACTACTAAGTAAACTTTCAATCCCATAGGGTTGGTCATACAGGGTATCTCTGAAGCCTTCAGAACACGGGCATCAACTGACTGACTACATAAGACTTAAAAAAAAAAAAAGGAAAAAGAAAAGTCTGCATATTCAACCATGGTACTGAAACAAGATACCCATCATTAGCAAGATAAAAGAACCTCAACCTACACCTCATACCATAATACAAAAAGTAACTCAAAATATATCACAGGTTCACATGTACAACATAAAACTTTTACAAAGAAAAAAAAAGGGACTCTAGACAGAGTTCTTAAAGACACCAGAAGCATGACCCATGAAAGGAAAAATTAGTAAATTCATCTAAATTTTAAATTTCTACTGTGTGAAAGCCCATGTGGGGACTTCCCTGGTGGTCCAGTGGGGAAGAACCTGCCATTCGATACAGGGGGAGTGGGTTCCATCGCTGGTCAGCAAACCAAGACCCCACACGTCGCAGGGCATTTAACCCAGCATGCCACAACTACTGAGCCTGCAAGCGCCAGTAGAGACACACAACTAAGCCCTGACATGGCCAAAATAAGTAAATAAATATTACCCCTCCCCTGCAAAAAGAAGGCCATATGAAGAAGAAAAAAAAACGAAACTATAGACTGGAAGAAAATATTTGCAAACCACATATTCAACAATGGACAAGTATTTAAAATGTACGAAGAACTTTCAAAACAGTTTTTTAAAAAAAGGAAACAATCCAATCAGAAAATGAGCAACTGACTTGATCAGGTATTTCAGCAGAGAATATACACATGGCAGGTAAGAACAGAAAAACAGTTTTCAACACCTCTGTCCATCAGGGAAATGCAAATTAAAACCACAATGAGATTACTACTACACACTGACCAGAATAGCTAAAATACAAAATAGCACCAACATCAAATACTGGTGAAGACAGAGAAAAACTAGACCACTCATAAACTACTGGGGAGTATATAAAGAGTATAGTCGGGCTTCCCCTGGTGGTCCAGTGGGTAAGGACACCACCTTGCAGTGCAAGGGGCACCAGTTCGATCCCTGGCCTGGGAAGATCCCACATGCCGCGGAGCGGCTGGACCCATGTGTCCAACTACCGAGCCGGAGCTCTGGAGCACATGCGCCCAGAACCGGTGCTCTGCAACAACAGTCACCATCGCGATGGGAGGCCCACACAGGCCAAAGAACAAAGATGGATGAAAATGGACAAATGAAAGACCAATAGAAGTAGCCTGTCTGCTCCCCTCCCTCCCCACCCCACCCCCCAAAAATAAATAAATAAATAAATCTTTTTGGAAAAAAAAAGAGCATAGTCACTTTAGAAAGAATTTGGTAGTTTCTTATAAAACACACAATTACCATACTGACCCAGTGATTGCAAACTTGGGCATTTATCCCAGAGAAATGAAAATTTATAATCATACAAAACCTCTACACAAAATTCATATCAACTTTATTTATAACAGCCAAACACCAGGATCAGCCCAGGTGTTCCTCAATGGGTGAGTGGTTAAATAAACTGTGGGGAATGCATACCATGAAATACCACCCAACAGTGGAAAAAAAAAGAAAGGAACTACTGATGCACACACCTTGGATGAATCTCCAGGGAATTAAGCCAACTGAATAAAAGCAAATCCCAAAAGGCTGCAACCTGTATGATACCATTTACACATTTTGCCACAATATACCAAATAAACCCCTTGACATGGCCAAAATAAGGAAATACATATTACCCCTCCACTGCAAAAAGAAGGCCATATGAAGAAGAAAAAAAAACGAAACTATAGACTGGAAGAAAATATTTGCAAACCACATATTCAACAATGGACAAGTATTTAAAATGTACGAAGAACTTTCAAAACAGTTTTTTAAAAAAAGGAAACAATCCAATCAGAAAATGAGCAACTGACTTGATCAGGTATTTCAGCAGAGAATATACACATGGCAGGTAAGAACAGAAAAACAGTTTTCAACACCTCTGTCCATCAGGGAAATGCAAATTAAAACCACAATGAGATTACTACTACACACTGACCAGAATAGCTAAAATACAAAATAGCACCAACATCAAATACTGGTGAAGACAGAGAAAACTAGACCACTCATAAACTACTGGGGAGTATATAAAGAGTATAGTCGGGCTTCCCCTGGTGGTCCAGTCGGTAAGGACACCACCTTGCAGTGCAAGGGCACCAGTTCGATCCCTGGCCTGGGAAGATCCCACATGCCGCAGAGCAGCTGGACCCATGTGTCCAACTACCGAGCCGGAGCTCTGGAGTGCATGCGCCCGGAGCTGGTGCTCTGCGACAACAGTCACCATCGCGATGGGAGGCCCACACAGGCCAAAGAACAAAGATGGATGAAAATGGACAAATGAAAGACCAATAGAAGTAGCCTGTCTGCTCCCCTCCCCCCCCCCCCCACCCCCCAAAAATAAATAAATAAATAAATCTTTTTGGAAAAAAAAAGAGCATAGTCACTTTAGAAAGAATTTGGTAGTTTCTTATAAAACACACAATTACCATACTGACCCAGTGATTGCAAACTTGGGCATTTATCCCAGAGAAATGAAAATTTATAATCATACAAAACCTCTACACAAAATTCATATCAACTTTATTTATAACAGCCAAACACCAGGATCAGCCCAGGTGTTCCTCAATGGGTGAGTGGTTAAATAAACTGTGGGGAATGCATACCATGAAATACCACCCAACAGTGGAAAAAAAAAAAAAGAAAGGAACTACTGATGCACACACCTTGGATGAATCTCCAGGGAATTAAGCCAACTGAATAAAAGCAAATCCCAAAAGGCTGCAACCTGTATGATACCATTTACATTACATTTGTGAATGACAAAATGTTACAGACGGAGAACAAAATTTGGGGGGGTAGGGAAAGAGGTATAGTTAAAAAAAGAACATAGGGATCCTTGTCCCTTGAAACTGCTCAGTCTCTTGACTGTGGTGGTGGCAGCATGAACCTACAAAAGTCACAAAATTGTAGAGAATGTGTGTGTGTGTGTGTGTGTGTGTACACACAAATGAGTACTGATAAAACTAGAGATACCTGAGTAAGACTGGTGTACTGTGCCGAACAACAGCATCTTGGTTGTGATATTACAGTTTCACAAAATGTTACCCTTAGGAGAAACTGGGCAAAGTGTACAAGGGAACCTTCTGTATTATTTTTCACAACTACAATTGCCTTAACAAAAAGGTCGATTTAAAAATGTCTGCATAAGCATTGTCATTGATATGAAAGAAACAAATCAATGCTGCCCTCTGTTCTGATTTTGATACACTGTTCTTTTTGGGTCTCCAGAATAATGATTTTTTTTTTCCATTTTCTAATGTTTTACAACCTTGGATGCTCTGTTTCTGGGTCATGCTGGAAACTTAGTGTTCCATCACCAGTTGCTGTTTTCCTCAAAAATATGATTTTTCATCTCCGGCAAGAAGGATAAACATCAAGCGATCACTTTTGCTAAAATAAATGGTACTATCTTCAAATAAAAATTTATTTTTCATTTGAGATTTCCCTTCAGATGATTTTGTTCACCAAAATTTTTTTCTAGTCATCTTTTTAAAATTCCTTTTCTTATAATCCAAATTTGAAGAACTTATCCTATTAACCCCCAACATTCACCTCTTTGAAGGCAACAAATCCATGACTTTTATACAACAAACACAAGACTACTTTGCAGTCTTAGGATTCAGATAATGTTCTCAGTACCCTCTACAGCTTTTTACACTCTTTCTTTATGAATGAACCATCCCATAAGCAGTTTTCCCATGAATCTCTCCTAGATATACACAAATCTACATTTTGTGCTAATTGACAGTCTCTTATTTATAAACCAACACTCAACAAGCCCCCACTTCTCTGTTAAACTGCTACCAGAGAACTCACTGGGCAACTTTGCACTGCTAAAACTTAAAACAGACTGCCAGTATTTCTATCATTCTTTCCCTTTTACAGATCAAACTAGATCATCAGTATTTCCTTTGCCACATCTTGTCTAACATTATACATCATAACGCGAAGAGCTGACTCAATGGAAAAGACCCTAATGCTGGGAAAGATTGAGGGCAAGAGGAGAAGGGGACGACAGAGGATGAGATGGTTGGATGGCATCACCAACTCAATGGACAGGAGTTTAAGCAAACTCTAGGAGACAGTGAGGGACAGGTGAGTCGTATGCTGCAGTCCGCAAAGTCTAAAAGAATCGGACACGACTGAGCGACTAATACTTTCACTTTTTCACCTCATCAGTCTGTTTCCTAAATTTTAAAATTCACTGCAGAGTTCTATGGAGAGACATCCAACAAAAACACAAAACTGCCTTTAGTATCTGAAACTACAGACCAGTACTACTAAAGCATGGTAAAGTACCCTAAAGGATCCTCTTGACTCAATGACCTCTGTGAGCAGCAGCTATCACATGCAGCAGGGAAGGGGCTGTCTGTGATGAAATGTTCTCTTAGAGAGCTGCATCAACCGTCAAAGCATTGCCCTTTTTTTGGTAGTAAAATATACAGAACATAAAACTAACCATTTAAACTTTCATCACCAGTTGCTGTTTTCCTCAAAAATATGATTTTTCATCTCCGGCAAGAAGGATAAACATCAAGCGATCACTTTTGCTAAAATAAATGGTACTATCTTCAAATAAAAATTTATTTTTCATTTGAGATTTCCCTTCAGATGATTTTGTTCACCAAAATTTTTTTCTAGTCATCTTTTTAAAATTCCTTTTCTTATAATCCAAATTTGAAGAACTTATCCTATTAACCCCCAACATTCACCTCTTTGAAGGCAACAAATCCATGACTTTTATACAACAAACACAAGACTACTTTGCAGTCTTAGGATTCAGATAATGTTCTCAGTACCCTCTACAGCTTTTTACACTCTTTCTTTATGAATGAACCATCCCATAAGCAGTTTTCCCATGAATCTCTCCTAGATATACACAAATCTACATTTTGTGCTAATTGACAGTCTCTTATTTATAAACCAACACTCAACAACCCCCCACTCCTCTGTTAAACTGCTACCAGAGAACTCACTGGGCAACTTTGCACTGCTAAAACTTAAAACAGACTGCCAGTATTTCTATCATTCTTTCCCTTTTACAGATCAAACTAGATCATCAGTATTTCCTTTGCCACATCTTGTCTAACATTATACATCATAACGCGAAGAGCTGACTCAATGGAAAAGACCCTAATGCTGGGAAAGATTGAGGGCAAGAGGAGAAGGGGACGACAGAGGATGAGATGGTTGGATGGCATCACCAACTCAATGGACAGGAGTTTAAGCAAACTCTAGGAGACAGTGAGGGACAGGTGAGTCGTATGCTGCAGTCCGCAAAGTCTAAAAGAATCGGACACGACTGAGCGACTAATACTTTCACTTTTTCACCTCATCAGTCTGTTTCCTAAATTTTAAAATTCACTGCAGAGTTCTATGGAGAGACATCCAACAAAAACACAAAACTGCCTTTAGTATCTGAAACTACAGACCAGTACTACTAAAGCATGGTAAAGTACCCTAAAGGATCCTCTTGACTCAATGACCTCTGTGAGCAGCAGCTATCACATGCAGCAGGGAAGGGGCTGTCTGTGATGAAATGTTCTCTTAGAGAGCTGCATCAACCGTCAAAGCATTGCCCTTTTTTTGGTAGTAAAATATACAGAACATAAAACTAACCATTTAAACCATTTTTAAATTGCTGTTAAAAAAACCCCACATAACATAAAATTTGCCAACTTAACCAGTTTTAAGTGTATAGTGGAGTAGTGTTCAGTGTATTCAGTGCAACAGAACCCCAAAACTACTTCATCTCACAAAATCAAAACTCTGTACCCATTAAACACCTCCTCTCCCCCCTCCTACCAGTCCCTGAGAGATTATCACCCTACTTTCTACAATTCTACTTTTGCTTCTATGAATTTGACAACTTTAAATACCTCATGTAAGTATTTGTCTTTTTGTATACTTTAACCACTTCTAAAGTATACAATTCAGTGGCATTAAATATATTCATACTGCTGTACAAACATCACCACTACTCATCTCCACAACTTTTTCATCCTTTCAAACTGAAACTCTGTACCCTTTAAGCAATAATTCCCTATTAACTGAATTCTGTACCCATTAGGAAATAACTTCCTATTATCCAGTCCCTGGTAACCACGAATCTACTTTCTCTATAAATTGACCTATTCTAGGTACCTGTAATACTTGACCTTTTGTGTCTGGCTTGTTTCACTTCACAAAGTGTTTTCAAAGTTTATCCACGCTGTAAATTCAGAATTTCATTCCTTTTTAAGGCTGAATACTACTCAATTGTTTTATGTATATGCTACATTTTGTGTAGGGATCCATTTGTCTATGGACATTTCAGTTGTTTCTATCCTTTGGCTATTGTGAATAATGCTGCTAAACAGACAAGCACAAGTGTTAGGAGGGTGCTAAGAAATGGAACCCTGGTGCAGTCCTAGCTGGAACGTAACATAGTGCAGCCAGTGTTGAAAACAATACGGTGGTTTCTCAAAAAACTTAAAACACGATTATCGCAGGATCCACTTCTAGGTATATACCCCAAAGAACAGATAACTGTATGACAAAGCTCATTTTTGATCCCAGTCATCTTAACGGGTGTGAAATAACATCGCACTGTGGTTCTGATTTGCATTTTCCTAATTATTAGTGATGTTAAACATCTTTTCATCATGTGTTCACTGACCATTTGTGTACTTTCCTTGGGAAAATGCCTGGAGAGTTCTAATCAATCCAAAGAATATACCTTCAAATTAAAGATACTTCTCAGGCATCCTGGCATTTCTGCAGCATGAGCCACAGTCTGGGCGTCACAGCAAGGTCCAAACATGTTTAAATGAGAAAGTTTTTGCTCAATTTTCTAAAAAGCAGTTAGTTCTCCATATAAAACAGGCTCAGTTCAATTAAATAAACCAATTCTTAAATTCACATTAGTGGAATCATCCTATTCTTCCAACGAGTGGCAAAAACACACAGAAAGGGCTTCCCTTGGTGGTCCAGTGGCTAAGGACACCGCCTTGTAGTGCAAGGGGCGCCGGTTCGATCCCTGGCCTGGGAAAATCCCACGTGCCGTGGAGCGGCTGGACCGATGTGTCCAATTACCGAGTCAGAGCTCTGGAGCGCATGCGCCCAGAGCTGGCGCTCTGCAGCGACAGACGCCACCGAGATGGGAGGCCCACAGGAGCCAAAGAACAAAGACGGATGAAAATGGAGAAATGAAAGATCAACAGACGTGGCCCGCTTGCTCCCCTCCCTCCCCAACCCGACCCCTGCCCAAAATAAATAAATAAATATTTAAAAAAAAAAAAATTTGAATTTAAAAAAAAGGAAAAAAAAAACACACAGACAACAAAAAGAATGCATCCATTGACTCCCACGGGAGGGCAAGAGCCTTTACCAACTTTTTACATGGAACCCAGACACTACACTTCCCAATGAAAGATATTCCCAACTGAAAAAGAAATAAAGCATTAACACCACCAAAAGAAAGCACGTGGTAAAACAGCCCACTAGGTAACTACCATACTGTGAAAGGGTAAGACATCCTGACCTCATACGGCCAACAGGGTTATATCTAAATCAACCAATGAAATCTGTTCATCCCCAAACCAGTAACTCTCTTAAGCAAATACATCTCAAACAATCTGAATTCCCAAGACCAGTTCTACCCTAAAATTACTCTATTAGCCAACAAGTTATTTCTTAAGTAAAAATCTGACCTCAATCTACTTCAAAATATCCAGCAATGGTCCAATTTACAATCGCTTTAAATTATTAGTGATGTTAAACATCTTTTCATCATGTGTTCACTGACCATTTGTGTACTTTCCTTGGGAAAATGCCTGGAGAGTTCTAATCAATCCAAAGAATATACCTTCAAATTAAAGATACTTCTCAGGCATCCTGGCATTTCTGCAGCATGAGCCACAGTCTGGGCGTCACAGCAAGGTCCAAACATGTTTAAATGAGAAAGTTTTTGCTCAATTTTCTAAAAAGCAGTTAGTTCTCCATATAAAACAGGCTCAGTTCAATTAAATAAACCAATTCTTAAATTCACATTAGTGGAATCATCCTATTCTTCCAACGAGTGGCAAAAACACACAGAAAGGGCTTCCCTTGGTGGTCCAGTGGCTAAGGACACCGCCTTGTAGTGCAAGGGGCGCCGGTTCGATCCCTGGCCTGGGAAAATCCCACGTGCCGTGGGCGGCTGGACCGATGTGTCCAATTACCGAGTCAGAGCTCTGGAGCGCATGCGCCCAGAGCTGGCGCTCTGCAGCGACAGACGCCACCGAGATGGGAGGCCCACAGGAGCCAAAGAACAAAGACGGATGAAAATGGAGAAATGAAAGATCAACAGACGTGGCCCGCTTGCTCCCCTCCCTCCCCAACCCGACCCCTGCCCAAAATAAATAAATAAATATTTAAAAAAAAAAAAATTTGAATTTAAAAAAAAGGAAAAAAAAAACACACAGACAACAAAAAGAATGCATCCATTGACTCCCACGGGAGGGCAAGAGCCTTTACCAACTTTTTACATGGAACCCAGACACTACACTTCCCAATGAAAGATATTCCCAACTGAAAAAGAAATAAAGCATTAACACCACCAAAAGAAAGCACGTGGTAAAACAGCCCACTAGGTAACTACCATACTGTGAAAGGGTAAGACATCCTGACCTCATACGGCCAACAGGGTTATATCTAAATCAACCAATGAAATCTGTTCATCCCCAAACCAGTAACTCTCTTAAGCAAATACATCTCAAACAATCTGAATTCCCAAGACCAGTTCTACCCTAAAATTACTCTATTAGCCAACAAGTTATTTCTTAAGTAAAAAAATCTGACCTCAATCTACTTCATATACTTAATGCTTAGAAAGTGGGTAGGAAATGTTAAAATGAAACTAGCCAATTTTAGAGCATCTCGGTTATACTGTACTTACCACAACCTGCCTGCTTTCATTCAGTATTTATCATGCACCTATTAAGTGCAGGGACTCCTCTAGGTGCTTAGCGTCTATTACCAAAATAAAAAAAGACCACGCCTACTGTCCTTGTGCAGCTTATACTCTAGTGCCCTTGAATTCACTCTGAGATTGGTAAGTGTGGAACATATCCTCATAATTTATTTTTTAAACTGCCTGAAAAAAAAAAAAACTGCAATAAATCTGACCCTATCACACAATTTCTGATATACATATGCAGGAAACTATACAGAAAAACTTAAACAGTCTTTGTGAGCATTGTAAATAAGCACCATAAGCCTATAAAAATGATTTCTTCTAAGAATCAATAACCAATAAGTAACTAAAATGACTGTGTCTAAAATAATAAGGGACTGCATTATACTCACAATTTGGCCCTTACCAAACACCCGCCAGGTAACCACTTCTGTTCAAACCTCAAGAGGTTTTAACAATCGAATGACAACTCAAATTTCAGTATCATTCACAATTAGAGAGCAAAACAACAACAAAAAAATCCTAGCCATCTGATGAAATTTAAAATGTCCTAAAAGTAGTACACATTCCAGGTTATCTCTAATCATCTGCACTTGGCCATCTGGTTAGTTTAAACTGTTTAGATATGCATTATCCAAATGTGCTTAATCTAAACTAAGATGAACCACAAAGATAACATACATACTGGAGAAAAAGAATGTGTAATGTCTCAACCATTTTTAAATAAATGGTTTATATAATTTATTTAATACATTTTTCTATAATAAAATGAGAGGACTTTGGATAAAATGGGCTAAAATACAGTATTGAATACTTCTTTTACTTTGTAAATGTAACTACTACATATTATCTATGTGACTCACATTATATTTCTTTTGGATAGCACCGATGTAAGACACCAGAGGACTTCGAAGCTTGCACACGGAGCTAATCCATGCCACATGTCAGAATTTCACGCCCATATATTTATCCACTGCTCAGCTTACACTGTTCAACGTATATGTCAAAATATCACATACATCTATATTTTTACATCAAAATATGAAATTTCCAGAGTATAAAAGTGAGTTCTTTGGCAGAGCACTAACAAATATCTGCACGACCACTGGATACAGGCATTCAACCCACGAGGAACTCGTTCCGCCTCACTACAGCAGCAGACGGTTCACGTGGTCCAGGTCTCGCTAATATGCAAGCGCCGCGCCCCAGCAGTGTGCCTGGCGCCACGTGAGGCGCTTTGCTCTCCATGACCCATAAAATCCTCACAACTACCTTCTGTGATAGCTACTATTATTAACACTATTAAGCACAGAGAGATTAATTAACTTGTCAAAGTCCCGAAACTAGTGACCTGTGGAACTAGGATTCCAATCCAGCAGGTTAGATCCAAACTCACCACACATTTTTCCCTAGTTAAAGGACTACGCAAGGGAATTCCCCTGAGGCCCAGTGGTTAGGACTCTGTGCTTTTACTGTTGAGGGTGAGGGTTCAATCCCTGATTGGAAACTAAGGTCCCACAAGCTGTGCGGAGCTACAGCCAAAAAAGACAACACAAGACTGTTACTATCTTACAGGATTAGGTTTTAGTTGTGGGCACAACAAACAACACTGCACCCACTGCAAAAAGCCAAGAGAAGATGGAGGTAACGCTTTGCTTCCTACTCTCCACCCTCGATCCTGCTCAACCACACACTAAAGCTGACCAACGTTAATGAAATCTCTGATCTTACTCCAGGTGTATTCTATACCTGTTTCAGAACGGCTCCAGCCTAGCCCTCCCGTCCAATTTCTATTTGTCCTTCAGACTTCATGCCAGACTCCACCTCCAAGCAAGCCTCATTCAGGCTGGTCACTGCTCCTCCCTATGCTGACCCTGACTGTAGCTCTGTCCCCACTCTTGTGCTTGGCCTCACTAGATCGCTCCTGAAGACGTCTATTACGTTCACCACTTATCCCTAGTCCCTAAAACAATGCCTAGCATTAGGTGCTCAATAAATATTTGCTGGATTCTCTAACCACCTGACCCACCCAGCTACAGCTAAAAGTGGACTACCAAAAGTAAACTTAGTGGTAGGAAGTGCTTTTTTAAAAAAAAAAAAAAGTAACATTACAAAGACCCCACGCTTTCCAGCTCGCTTACACGCCGTGCATAATTGAAATTTCCAGAGTATAAAAGTGAGTTCTTTGGCAGAGCACTAACAAATATCTGCACGACCACTGGATACAGGCATTCAACCCACGAGGAACTCGTTCCGCCTCACTACAGCAGCAGACGGTTCACGTGGTCCAGGTCTCGCTAATATGCAAGCGCCGCGCCCCAGCAGTGTGCCTGGCGCCACGTGAGGCGCTTTGCTCTCCATGACCCATAAAATCCTCACAACTACCTTCTGTGATAGCTACTATTATTAACACTATTAAGCACAGAGAGATTAATTAACTTGTCAAAGTCCCGAAACTAGTGACCTGTGGAACTAGGATTCCAATCCAGCAGGTTAGATCCAAACTCACCACACATTTTTCCCTACTTAAAGGACTACGAAAGGGGAATTCCCCTGAGGCCCAGTGGTTAGGACTCTGTGCTTTTACTGTTGAGGGTGAGGGTTCAATCCCTGATTGGAAACTAAGGTCCCACAAGCTGTGCGGAGCTACAGCCAAAAAAGACAACACAAGACTGTTACTATCTTACAGGATTAGGTTTTAGTTGTGGGCACAACAAACAACACTGCACCCACTGCAAAAAGCCAAGAGAAGATGGAGGTAACGCTTTGCTTCCTACTCTCCACCCTCGATCCTGCTCAACCACACACTAAAGCTGACCAACGTTAATGAAATCTCTGATCTTACTCCAGGTGTATTCTATACCTGTTTCAGAACGGCTCCAGCCTAGCCCTCCCGTCCAATTTCTATTTGTCCTTCAGACTTCATGCCAGACTCCACCTCCAAGCAAGCCTCATTCAGGCTGGTCACTGCTCCTCCCTATGCTGACCCTGACTGTAGCTCTGTCCCCACTCTTGTGCTTGGCCTCACTAGATCGCTCCTGAAGACGTCTATTACGTTCACCACTTATCCCTAGTCCCTAAAACAATGCCTAGCATTAGGTGCTCAATAAATATTTGCTGGATTCTCTAACCACCTGACCCACCCAGCTACAGCTAAAAGTGGACTACCAAAAGTAAACTTAGTGGTAGGAAGTGCTAACCCACAGGAAAAGGCCGAGTTCTAAGACTCATGAAATTTACGACAGGTCTAGAGAGCAGAATGACACTCAGGAAATAACCATTACAAAGACCCCCTCCCCCAAAAAGGGAGTAAAATCAGTATCTAGTTAAAACGATCACACACCCAATTTGTTTCATGAGAATGAATTAAGGAACTGGCAAATATTTATCACAAGAAATCCAAATCAATGATTCCAAATGCTGTAAATTGAGATCAGCTTAATTTTGACACTTTGCAGAGTTCAAAGAAAACTACGGTTGCTCTTTAAAAGTCACCTCAATATAATCTTAGTTACACTTATTAGTTACACTTAAAACTGGGTTTCACTGCACTTCCCCAACGCTGTGTACTGGTCCCCAAGTGACAGAGACAACCTTGTGTTCTTAAGATACTATCGTGTGGGGGGAAAAAAAAGATTTCACATTCAACCCATTTAACACAATTCGTGTAAATGTCGCTTAATTTACAAAGTTGAAAGGGACTTTCCTAGACCCTTCCCTTCTCTGTTCCTAAACGAGAAACCGATTTGAAAGGTCAATCTTTAGCTCTCACTTTCAGACTAAACAATCCTGAAACAAGAGGTTATTAGAAGTCCCAAGGCTACGACGGGCAAGACACTTCCCTGTAAATCCTAGCGTAAGACAGAAGAGAGAACTTCATTCTTTCAGCTTCGAGGACAGAAACTGATCATTCCATTAGATTACTGCTTTTGTTGATGTCTCGAAAAGCCCTGTGCGCAAACACAAGAGTCCCACCCCAAGCACGAAGAGCCTCCGATTGTTTGACACATCAATGCATTAGTCAACGCAAGGCAGCTCACTTTTCCCTTCTAATTTGCCTTAATTATTTCTTAAACAAACCCTCAAGTTTACTCTAAGTTACGACTATATGGAATCTTCTCTTTGCCTTGAAGTATAAATTCACGCCTTTACCAAAAGACTCCTACTGCTTCAAGCCCAACCACCAAAATAAATCCCTTACAAATAGCGTACACTAGTACACTTATCCCTAGTCCCTAAAACAATGCCTAGCATTAGGTGCTCAATAAATATTTGCTGGATTCTCTAACCACCTGACCCACCCAGCTACAGCTAAAAGTGGACTACCAAAAGTAAACTTAGTGGTAGGAAGTGCTAACCCACAGGAAAAGGCCGAGTTCTAAGACTCATGAAATTTACGACAGGTCTAGAGAGCAGAATGACACTCAGGAAATAACCATTACAAAGACCCCCTCCCCCAAAAAGGGAGTAAAATCAGTATCTAGTTAAAACGATCACACACCCAATTTGTTTCATGAGAATGAATTAAGGAACTGGCAAATATTTATCACAAGAAATCCAAATCAATGATTCCAAATGCTGTAAATTGAGATCAGCTTAATTTTGACACTTTGCAGAGTTCAAAGAAAACTACGGTTGCTCTTTAAAAGTCACCTCAATATAATCTTAGTTACACTTATTAGTTACACTTAAAACTGGGTTTCACTGCACTTCCCCAACGCTGTGTACTGGTCCCCAAGTGACAGAGACAACCTTGTGTTCTTAAGATACTATCGTGTGGGGGGAAAAAAAAGATTTCACATTCAACCCATTTAACACAATTCGTGTAAATGTCGCTTAATTTACAAAGTTGAAAGGGACTTTCCTAGACCCTTCCCTTCTCTGTTCCTAAACGAGAAACCGATTTGAAAGGTCAATCTTTAGCTCTCACTTTCAGACTAAACAATCCTGAAACAAGAGGTTATTAGAAGTCCCAAGGCTACGACGGGCAAGACACTTCCCTGTAAATCCTAGCGTAAGACAGAAGAGAGAACTTCATTCTTTCAGCTTCGAGGACAGAAACTGATCATTCCATTAGATTACTGCTTTTGTTGATGTCTCGAAAAGCCCTGTGCGCAAACACAAGAGTCCCACCCCAAGCACGAAGAGCCTCCGATTGTTTGACACATCAATGCATTAGTCAACGCAAGGCAGCTCACTTTTCCCTTCTAATTTGCCTTAATTATTTCTTAAACAAACCCTCAAGTTTACTCTAAGTTACGACTATATGGAATCTTCTCTTTGCCTTGAAGTATAAATTCACGCCTTTACCAAAAGACTCCTACTGCTTCAAGCCCAACCACCAAAATAAATCCCTTACAAATAGCGTACATCTAGTAACGCCACACAAACATGGAAAAAGCCAACCCTGACGCTTACAGAAACTGGACTCTAGAACGCTGTTAACGCTGCATATTTGACAACTGCAGGCACTGGGCAGGGGGTTAGACTTGAGAGCAAAAGGCCGTTTGGAAAGCATAGGAAGACCCCGCCCCAGAAAGCTCAGTGCCGATTCAAACAGTAACACTTGGGTCTGTCGCTCGGAATCGAGATCGCTGAAACAAAGGCGTATATTCCGGGAAGCAAGATGTCTGGAGTTAAAGAAACGGTGTGCAGCTGCAGAGACCGCACGCCATCCTCCCACAGGTCTTACCTATGGTGGAAATAAAGGTGGTATTGAAGGCATCATCCGAGAAACGAAACAGGACGCAGGTCTTCCCCACGCCCGAGTCCCCGATCAGGAGCAGCTTGAAAAGCAGGTCGTACGTCTTCTTCGCCATTGGGAGGAGCGGCTCAGGCTCTCGCCGCCGGCGGCCCCAAGGGATCGGTCCCTCGCACTACGGCCAACTCCTCCTCGCTCGGGCGTTCTCGGGCCGGAGGACCGGGGAGGCGTGGGAAAAAGGGTTCGAGAGGGCGCGGGCGACCTACGAACTGCCTCGTCGAGGAAGCCCCGACGGTGGCGGCGTCCGGTGCCTCCGAGGGCGGCGACCGCGGCTCCGCAGACTCTCCCAGCCGCTCCGCCCGGTTCCGGGGAGTCGGTCGGGACAAAATGGCCTCCCCTCCCCCCTCGGGGTTGCTCGGCCGGGACGCTCCCACGGGCAAGCGAGCAAGCGCGGCCGTCGAGGGAGCGCGGCGGGCGCGAGGACAGTCTCTCTTCCAAGGAGCAGCTCCGCGCTAGGACGCAGCGAAGGCAGCGAAGGAGGACCCGGAGCCGACGAGCTCAGCTACATAGTCACAGGAAACCGAGCCGCCCCGGCCAGAGCCACCTTTTTCCCGTGCCCTCTCACGCCGGCGTGCGCGCTGCCCGAGACGCACGCAAGGACGTACGCCCGCCTAGATTTTCTTTTTTGAAGTATAAATTCACGCCTTTACCAAAAGACTCCTACTGCTTCAAGCCCAACCACCAAAATAAATCCCTTACAAATAGCGTACATCTAGTAACGCCACACAAACATGGAAAAAGCCAACCCTGACGCTTACAGAAACTGGACTCTAGAACGCTGTTAACGCTGCATATTTGACAACTGCAGGCACTGGGCAGGGGGTTAGACTTGAGAGCAAAAGGCCGTTTGGAAAGCATAGGAAGACCCCGCCCCAGAAAGCTCAGTGCCGATTCAAACAGTAACACTTGGGTCTGTCGCTCGGAATCGAGATCGCTGAAACAAAGGCGTATATTCCGGGAAGCAAGATGTCTGGAGTTAAAGAAACGGTGTGCAGCTGCAGAGACCGCACGCCATCCTCCCACAGGTCTTACCTATGGTGGAAATAAAGGTGGTATTGAAGGCATCATCCGAGAAACGAAACAGGACGCAGGTCTTCCCCACGCCCGAGTCCCCGATCAGGAGCAGCTTGAAAAGCAGGTCGTACGTCTTCTTCGCCATTGGGAGGAGCGGCTCAGGCTCTCGCCGCCGGCGGCCCCAAGGGATCGGTCCCTCGCACTACGGCCAACTCCTCCTCGCTCGGGCGTTCTCGGGCCGGAGGACCGGGGAGGCGTGGGAAAAAGGGTTCGAGAGGGCGCGGGCGACCTACGAACTGCCTCGTCGAGGAAGCCCCGACGGTGGCGGCGTCCGGTGCCTCCGAGGGCGGCGACCGCGGCTCCGCAGACTCTCCCAGCCGCTCCGCCCGGTTCCGGGGAGTCGGTCGGGACAAAATGGCCTCCCCTCCCCCCTCGGGGTTGCTCGGCCGGGACGCTCCCACGGGCAAGCGAGCAAGCGCGGCCGTCGAGGGAGCGCGGCGGGCGCGAGGACAGTCTCTCTTCCAAGGAGCAGCTCCGCGCTAGGACGCAGCGAAGGCAGCGAAGGAGGACCCGGAGCCGACGAGCTCAGCTACATAGTCACAGGAAACCGAGCCGCCCCGGCCAGAGCCACCTTTTTCCCGTGCCCTCTCACGCCGGCGTGCGCGCTGCCCGAGACGCACGCAAGGACGTACGCCCGCCCTCCCCTCGCGCCCTCGCCCTGCGGTCCGCCTCTGCGCACGCGCGCCAACGGGAGTGCGGGCCCGTGGGGGCGGAGGGCGGCGCTCCGGCTCTCCCAGTCTCAGTCTAAGGCCCGGCGGAGACCAGAGGGGAGGGCGAAAGAGGGCGAGGCCGCGGGCGCGCTCCCTGCGGCCGCCTGATAGGGTGCGGCGGCCTTACGAGCACGCCCCACCGGGAGGCGCTGCTTGGTGACTGCGCAGGCGCGGCACGCTGGAGTGGCCCTTGACACCCCGGGTTTTCCTCTTCCGGTTGCTTTCTGGCTACATTGAGGATGCTTCGGGTCTGCTTTGACCAGCACGTCGAGCTGCGGGTCTTGCCTCACCCACGGGCTTGGGTGGCCGTGTGTTTCCTGTGCGGCTCGTAAATGCAAGAACAAGGAGTGCCCTGGGTCATTGAATAGCCTCTTGGCTACAAGGAGGCTCATCCTGGACTGTCCTCCCTCTTTGGTTAGTCGTGGCGGGGGAAACATAACAGATTCAACCCGGTTTACTTAAGAAACAGGAATTGACATCCAAAAGAGCGGGAGTTTGAAATGGGGAAAACGGACCACGCTGCTCAGGTTGGAGTGATGTAATCTGACTTCCAGGGCGGGGAGAAGAGGGCCGAGGAACACCTGGGCGCTGGGAGGACCTCCCTGCCAAGTGGCAGCGCCAGTGGAGAACCCGCTGCAGAAGGAGCGCTCAGAACCGGGAGGGTCCTGGAGCGCTATGCGAAGGAAGCCTGCTGTCCCCTGCCGCCAAAATGGCCTCCCTCCCCTCGGGGTTGCTCGGCCGGACGCTCCCACGGGCAAGCGAGCAAGCGCGGCCGTCGAGGGAGCGCGGCGGGCGCGAGGACAGTCTCTCTTCCAAGGAGCAGCTCCGCGCTAGGACGCAGCGAAGGCAGCGAAGGAGGACCCGGAGCCGACGAGCTCAGCTACATAGTCACAGGAAACCGAGCCGCCCCGGCCAGAGCCACCTTTTTCCCGTGCCCTCTCACGCCGGCGTGCGCGCTGCCCGAGACGCACGCAAGGACGTACGCCCGCCCTCCCCTCGCGCCCTCGCCCTGCGGTCCGCCTCTGCGCACGCGCGCCAACGGGAGTGCGGGCCCGTGGGGGCGGAGGGCGGCGCTCCGGCTCTCCCAGTCTCAGTCTAAGGCCCGGCGGAGACCAGAGGGGAGGGCGAAAGAGGGCGAGGCCGCGGGCGCGCTCCCTGCGGCCGCCTGATAGGGTGCGGCGGCCTTACGAGCACGCCCCACCGGGAGGCGCTGCTTGGTGACTGCGCAGGCGCGGCACGCTGGAGTGGCCCTTGACACCCCGGGTTTTCCTCTTCCGGTTGCTTTCTGGCTACATTGAGGATGCTTCGGGTCTGCTTTGACCAGCACGTCGAGCTGCGGGTCTTGCCTCACCCACGGGCTTGGGTGGCCGTGTGTTTCCTGTGCGGCTCGTAAATGCAAGAACAAGGAGTGCCCTGGGTCATTGAATAGCCTCTTGGCTACAAGGAGGCTCATCCTGGACTGTCCTCCCTCTTTGGTTAGTCGTGGCGGGGGAAACATAACAGATTCAACCCGGTTTACTTAAGAAACAGGAATTGACATCCAAAAGAGCGGGAGTTTGAAATGGGGAAAACGGACCACGCTGCTCAGGTTGGAGTGATGTAATCTGACTTCCAGGGCGGGGAGAAGAGGGCCGAGGAACACCTGGGCGCTGGGAGGACCTCCCTGCCAAGTGGCAGCGCCAGTGGAGAACCCGCTGCAGAAGGAGCCGCTCAGAACCGGGAGGGTCCTGGAGCGCTATGCGAAGGAAGCCTGCTGTCCCCCTGCCGCCAAAATCAAACCACCAGTGTCCCAAGTTAGGGGAGAGTGAAGCAAGCCCTAACCCCGCTGCCTCTTACTTGCACTTTCTTTTCATACTTCTTTCTCCAGCAATCATTTATACCTTCCCTTTCTTCTTCCTTCTTGTAGTTTCAATACTTACACTCCTGGCCTACCTTTCTCGGTGTGCTTCATGGCTCCAAGGCACACCTAGGGTGTAATGGCAGAGTAGTTGAACCTGGGGGGCTGATTCATCCTGATACAGGAGGAAACCCCGAGACATCTGGAAAACAGGAAACAGGGATTTCGAGAGAAGTAAAAACCCAAACCACCACTGAAGTGTTTGTGTGTTTAGGTAACATTTACATATTAAATATGTAATTAAAATTATTTTTCAAACAGGGTAATCGTACTTAAGTCTCATTCTTTGAAGAGTTCTCTAACAGTCTTCCTTTCAAACTATCAAACCGAGCCGGAGTTCTGGAGCGCATGAGCCCAGAGCCAGTGCTCTGCAGCGACAGAGGCCGCTGCGATGGGAGGCCCACACGGGCCAAAGAACAAAGATGGATGAAAACAGATGAATGAGAAGACCAATAGAAGTGGCCTACCCGCCCCCCTTCCTCCCCAACCCGCCCCCCCCCAAAAAAAAAATTAAAAAAAACAAATGTTCTCACCATAGTCTGTATTCCCCAGCACATTATTCTTTTAAGGAACTTGTTTCTCCTTTGAACTTCCACAGCACTTTAAAAAATCAAGTAAGTTTCCTCCCTTTCATTTCCATAAATAATACATATTTACTTTTAGAAATGTAAAGCCCACAGAGAGGGGACTTCCCTGGTGGTCCAGTGATTGAAAATCTGCCTTCCAAAGCAGGAGACATGGGTTCAATCCCTGGTGGGGGTACTAAGATGCCACATGCTACAGGATAACTAAGCCCGTGTGGCTCAAGTACTGAGCCTGCACCCCTCAACTAGAAAGTAGCCCATGTGCTGCAGCTAAGACCCAGCACAGCCAAAAATATAATTTGTTTTGAAAAGCCTACAAAGAAACAAAAATAATACTATTAATAATTTGGAGAAATTTGCAGAAAGTTTGAGGGAAAATTGAAAATTCAAAAGAAGTGGATGGGAAGATGTATTATCTTTAGAGCAGTATCTTACTAATTTTAGAAAATACATAGGGCTTCCCTGGTGGTCCAGTGGGTAAGGACACCGCCTTGCAGTGCAAGGAGCGCCGGTTTGATCCCTGGCCTGGGAAGATCCCACGTGCCGCGGAGCGGCTGGACCCATGTGTCCAATTACTGAGCCGGAGCTCTGGAGCGCATGCGCCCAGAGCCAGTGCTCTGCCACGAGAGAGGCTACTGTGATGGGAGGCCCACACAGGCCAGAGAACAAAGATGGATGAAAACAGATAAATGAAAGCCCAATAGAAGTGACCCGCCCACCCCCCCCCCCCCCCAATCCGCCCCCCCAACACACACACAAAAAAGAAAGCAAATAACTTTAAAAAAAAAAAAATACATAAAGAACTCAACTCCATTACAGAGTTTATTTCTATGAGCAAGAAAAACCATTAGGACTAATGGTGCAACTATGATATAGTGGAATGAACACTAAACTTGGAGTCAGATAATATGGACTCAAGAAACAACTCTGCTCCTGACTAGCTCTATGATTCGTTTAACTTCACTAAACCTGTTTTCCTCATACATCAAGAGGATATAATACTTCATGAGACTGTTTTAGAGATTAGATAGTATAAGTAAATGTACTTCATAGAGCATAAAACACTATGCGAATGTAAATGATTACTATTATTACCGTACCCACCTGCCAATGCAGGAGACCTTAGAGACGTGGGTTTGATCCCTGAGTTGGGAAGATCCCCTGAAGAAAGGAATGGCACCCCACTCCAGTATTCTTGCCTGGAGAATCCCATGGACAGAGGAGGCTGGCAGGCTACAGTCTGTGGGGTCTCAGAGAGTCGGATATGACTAAAGAGACAGCACACAAGCACACGTGAGAGCTTAGTTTGTTAGGAGAAAGAAAGCAGAAAATCACAAGTCAAGTTAGAATACTTATAAATGATTAAAGCAACACAGCCAAAAATATAATTTGTTTTGAAAACCTACAAAGAAACAAAAATACTATTAATAATTTGGAGAAATTTGCAGAAAGTTTGAGGGAAAATTGAAAATTCAAAAGAAGTGGATGGGAAGATGTATTATCTTTAGAGCAGTATCTTACTAATTTTAGAAAATACATAGGGCTTCCCTGGTGGTCCAGTGGGTAAGGACACCGCCTTGCAGTGCAAGGAGCGCCGGTTTGATCCCTGGCCTGGGAAGATCCCACGTGCCGCGGAGCGGCTGGACCCATGTGTCCAATTACTGAGCCGGAGCTCTGGAGCGCATGCGCCCAGAGCCAGTGCTCTGCCACGAGAGAGGCTACTGTGATGGGAGGCCCACACAGGCCAGAGAACAAAGATGGATGAAAACAGATAAATGAAAGCCCAATAGAAGTGACCCGCCCACCCCACTCCGCAAATAACTTTAAAAAAAAAAAAATACATAAAGAACTCAACTCCATTACAGAGTTTATTTCTATGAGCAAGAAAAACCATTAGGACTAATGGTGCAACTATGATATAGTGGAATGAACACTAAACTTGGAGTCAGATAATATGGACTCAAGAAACAACTCTGCTCCTGACTAGCTCTATGATTCGTTTAACTTCACTAAACCTGTTTTCCTCATACATCAAGAGGATATAATACTTCATGAGACTGTTTTAGAGATTAGATAGTATAAGTAAATGTACTTCATAGAGCATAAAACACTATGCGAATGTAAATGATTACTATTATTACCGTACCCACCTGCCAATGCAGGAGACCTTAGAGACGTGGGTTTGATCCCTGAGTTGGGAAGATCCCCTGAAGAAAGGAATGGCACCCCACTCCAGTATTCTTGCCTGGAGAATCCCATGGACAGAGGAGGCTGGCAGGCTACAGTCTGTGGGGTCTCAGAGAGTCGGATATGACTAAAGAGACAGCACACAAGCACACGTGAGAGCTTAGTTTGTTAGGAGAAAGAAAGCAGAAAATTACAAGTCAAGTTAGAATACTTATAAATGATTAAAGCAACAAGCCATACTGGAAGAAAAATGGTGCTGAAGGAAGCTGAACTAAGAACAAGAAGAGGGCAGAAAGAGAAATGAAAGATTAAAGCTGGGAGAAGCAAGAAGTAGAACTCGAGTTGTGACGATTTCATGGAATCATTCAAAGGAGAGCAAAAGAAAGCAGCTCAGTGGCTGAATGTAACAGGCAAGTGCTCCCAGTATAAACAACTCCACCATTAAATCCAGCCATAAATCTCTACTGACCTCTGGAGTCATTGGTCCAGCCCTGTGCTTGTAAACGTGGGCCTTGAGTTGGCCCGGACCAAGGATTCTGCATCTGTCACATTGTTAGAGACTTGGGGTAAGTGACCTAACCTATCTCAACCTTGTTTTCTCATATTTAAAGTGGGAATGAGATAAAAACCACCACAGGCTTGAATGAGGATGAAATAAGACACCGTGTTTGGCCTTCAGTTAATGTTCAGAAATGTAATTACCACCACAAGAATAGAGAAAACTTTTTCCATTTGTGGGTCATTGACTAGTTGAAGAAAAAACAAAAACCAAATCTAGAGGGACATAAGTTTTAAAAAATCACATGTTTTTAGACATGAAAGATATTCTGTTAGTCCATGGGGATCTCAAAAGATAAGGAAAAAGGCTTTCTCTAAATCTGTCTTTGCAGCTTTATGCCTACTCTAAAAGTGATAACTGATTAAGTAGGAACCCTACCCAGACTAGGGACTGTATATTTATATTTACATATTCAAGTGTAAATATGTAAGTTCATCTCATTTTTTTTCCCCTTTTCCCCATCATGCCTCTTTTTTGTTTTTATATTTATTTTCATCCATCTTTTATTCTTTGGCATGTGTGGGCCTCCCATTGCAGTGGCCTCCCTCACTGCAGAGTGTGCCAGCTCATAATTGGACACACCGGCCCAGCCTCTCTGCAGCACATGGGATACTCCCGGGCCAGGGATCGAACCAGTGTCCCCTGCACTGCAAGGCAGACTCTTTAACCACTGGACCACCAGAGAAGTCCTTGCCTCTTTTTTTAATGTCTAAAGAAAAAGGAAAGAATCATCCAAGACAACAGATGATTATTTTCAAATAACTGGTTATTCAACTATATATTAAAGTAATAACTACTCATTCATTTTTTTACCTAGAAATTGGAGAGCACCAAGAAATAAGCACAGTGGTTCTCTTTTAACATAGAAAGGTGCATAGTAGTCCTCTGAGTGGAATAACACAAAACAGGGCTATTAGGTACACTTCTGCTGTCAGAGGGAAATCGAGGTATTTATGGCTTGAGGGGACAGAGTTTTAAAGAACAAAGAGGCTTTAGGTAAACTGAGAGAGAAAAGGTCAGAGAGCATAAATTATTGCAACTTGACCTGCATGAGACAACTGGAAAAAATCCTGGAAGTCACTAAGTTAGGACATGCAAGTTAGGACAGAATAGAATAGAAGAGAAAAGGCACTTCCTAAAGGAAGAACCCAGGGCTTCCCAGGTAGCGCAGTGGTAAAGAATTTGTCTACCAAACAGGAGATGCAGGTTCAGTCCCTGGGTTAGGAAGATCTCCTAGAGAAGGAAATGACAAACCACTCCAGTATACTTGCCTGGGAAATCCTATGGACAAAGGAGCCTGGCAGTCCCCAGTCCATGGGGTCGCAAAAGAGTCAGACATGATTTAGCAACTAAACCACCACCAACAAAGGCAGAAGCCAGGGAGCATTGGCGAAGTCCAGGGGAGCATTGGCAAAGTGAGGAAAGAGGTCTGCTCAAGAAAAGACTTGGAGCCCAAATGGAATGAAAACTTAGATACCTCCTCAGAAGACTATATCTCAAGGATGAAGACCTACAGAAGGATTCATCATAATTAAAAATACAATTACAAGAAGAGAATGCTTTAACTCTCTGCCAAGCCACGACATGAGAAAGTACTCTTACAATTTATAATTCGTGAACTCATGGCACGGTATAATGGAGTCAATGAGGATCTGCTCTCGAATCTTTGTTCCATCTTGTTTTAGCTGAGTCATCTTAGACCATTGTTTAGCATTTCAAACTTCAGTTTCCTCATCTGGAAAGTGAGGTTATCACTATCTACCAAATTCAATTTATTTTAAAAATTAAACTAATTTATGCAAAGAGCCTGGCAGGAGGACAAGCAGTTCGTTAAAGACTGATTCTCTTCCTTCTGTAAGATGTAAACCATTTAAGGAACTACTATTGTATCTCTTATCTCCATCCCAGTATCTTGCATGTAATAGGGACTTAATAAATATTAATGAGGTTGAGGGTTTTCCTTGTGGTCTAGTGGCTAAGACTCCAGGCTCCCAATGCAGAGCCCAGGTTTTCATATCCTCCCCGTCCCCGAAAATAAGGTACACTTCTGCTGTCAGAGGAAATCGAGGTATTTATGGCTTGAGGGGACAGAGTTTTAAAGAACAAAGAGGCTTTAGGTAAACTGAGAGAGAAAAGGTCAGAGAGCATAAATTATTGCAACTTGACCTGCATGAGACAACTGGAAAAAATCCTGGAAGTCACTAAGTTAGGACATGCAAGTTAGGACAGAATAGAATAGAAGAGAAAAGGCACTTCCTAAAGGAAGAACCCAGGGCTTCCCAGGTAGCGCAGTGGTAAAGAATTTGTCTACCAAACAGGAGATGCAGGTTCAGTCCCTGGGTTAGGAAGATCTCCTAGAGAAGGAAATGACAAACCACTCCAGTATACTTGCCTGGGAAATCCTATGGACAAAGGAGCCTGGCAGTCCCCAGTCCATGGGGTCGCAAAAGAGTCAGACATGATTTAGCAACTAAACCACCACCAACAAAGGCAGAAGCCAGGGAGCATTGGCGAAGTCCAGGGGAGCATTGGCAAAGTGAGGAAAGAGGTCTGCTCAAGAAAAGACTTGGAGCCCAAATGGAATGAAAACTTAGATACCTCCTCAGAAGACTATATCTCAAGGATGAAGACCTACAGAAGGATTCATCATAATTAAAAATACAATTACAAGAAGAGAATGCTTTAACTCTCTGCCAAGCCACGACATGAGAAAGTACTCTTACAATTTATAATTCGTGAACTCATGGCACGGTATAATGGAGTCAATGAGGATCTGCTCTCGAATCTTTGTTCCATCTTGTTTTAGCTGAGTCATCTTAGACCATTGTTTAGCATTTCAAACTTCAGTTTCCTCATCTGGAAAGTGAGGTTATCACTATCTACCAAATTCAATTTATTTTAAAAATTAAACTAATTTATGCAAAGAGCCTGGCAGGAGGACAAGCAGTTCGTTAAAGACTGATTCTCTTCCTTCTGTAAGATGTAAACCATTTAAGGAACTACTATTGTATCTCTTATCTCCATCCCAGTATCTTGCATGTAATAGGGACTTAATAAATATTAATGAGGTTGAGGGTTTTCCCTTGTGGTCTAGTGGCTAAGACTCCAGGCTCCCAATGCAGGGAGCCCAGGTTCAATCCCTGGTCAGGGAATTAGTTCCCATATACCTCAAGTAAAGATCCCACATGCTGCAACTGAGACCCAGCACAGCCAAATAAATAAGTAAAATATTAATTAGGTTGAATTGAGTCTACATTAGAAGAAAATTTGGAAGTCATCTAAACTAATTGCAGCTCCATGAAGAAATACCATAACTAACCAATGTCCAGCCTCGTTATGGACGCAGCCAATGAGCTTGCTGATACCAAGAGGGGTGATTACGGGGCAGGATATTTCTGACAGAGAAATGTCTCAATGTGCTTCCATGTAATATCATCCATTTGTTTTAATTCTGTCCTCTGGAGCAACACAGAATAAACCTTTCCCTACATTCACATGACAACTCTTCTACTATTTAAAGATAGCACTGACATTTTCCTCTAAGCTACTCTGAGCTAACTCTCTACAAATAATATGACCCTCAGATAACTATTAGTGCCACCATTCTGACTTACAAATGTCCATTTCCAAATGTGGCATCTATCGTAGAGCACAGTGCTGAGGCAAGAATGTAACCCTATGAAAGTGCCTATATCAAGCTACCACCTGCAGATTGTATTGATAATATTAATAGTAAGGTCTTACTGGGATACTCTCTAACACTGAGTTGTTTGGTACCTGATTGAGAAGCAATTGCCTTCCAGCTCAACCTTGTGTTGTAACCATTAAATTACTAAATTTATTCAATAAATTATCATATTACATTTTACATATAATTTATACTGTAATGCATTAATGTAAATTACATTTTACATATACAAATCTAAAATAGACAAAGGAGAGAAACAAGCAGTTCACAGACATAAGAGAAGAATATATGAAAAAATATTCAGATTTGCTTGTAAATTAAAACAATAATAAGGTAAAATTTTCTGCCCATCAAAATGGTGAACATTAAAAAGATGGGTAATATCAAGTGTTGGTGAGGATGCAGAAAGATAAGAACTCTCATATACAACTGATGTGAATGCAATTTGGTCCAGCCATTCTAGGAAGCAATCAGGCAACTTTTACTAAATGATGTGCATTTCTATGACCCAACAATACCACTGTTGGGTGTGTCCAAGAGAAATCCTCACATAGATTCATCATCATCGGTTTTCTCTGTGGCAGCTAGATGCTGGAATCAATTTAAGTGTCTGTTGCTAGGAGAATGAGTAAATAAAATGTAGTGAATGGGGGCTTCCCTGGTAGTTCAGTGGTAAAGAGTTCGCCTGCCAATGCAGGAGACACGGGTTCGATCCCTAATCCAGGAAGATCACATATGCTGCAGAGCACCTAAGCCCATGAGCCACAACTATGGAGCCTGTGCTCTAGAGCCTCAGAGCCGCAACTGTGGAGCCCATGTGCTGCAACTACTGAAGCTCGTGTGCCCTAGAGCCTGAGTTCCACAACAAGAAAAGTCACCACAATATAAGTCTGCTCACCTCAACTAGAGAGTAGCCCCACTCCCTGCACTGGAGAAAAGCCTGCAGCAGTGAAAACCCAAAATAGCCCAAATAAATAAATAAATTTTTTTTAAAAAAATGTGAATGCAAGTTGAGTTAGTCCAGATCATAAAGACTTACCTTGGGTTTGAAAATTGGCTAATATGACAACTCAGACCTAAGTCAGGATTGTTATCACTTCGGTTTATTAATAAATCAGCAAACATACCAAAAACAGTGTCTTCTTAGTCCTCACAGAAACGTGTCCAAATTCTGGTCATCAGTGTAGACCATTCAGAGGGAGAAAATTGGGTTAATGAGTTCATTCAGTCAGGACTTTTGTAAGATTAGGCTTGGGGAGCAGCTAGGTCAGCATTCAAGGGTCTACCACCTACGATGTAAGACAATTCCTGTTGTACTCTTGGGCCTATTGTGGGCCTCCCCATGGCCTACCCCACATGCTACTGAATACCTTACTGCAATATTAAACTACTGACTGGCTACACATTCAGCAACATAGAAAACTGAAACAAAGGAAACAGAAACTGTACATTAAAAACATACAAAACTGTATTTTGTGAGGTTTCATACATATTTAATAACATCCATCCAACATTAGAGAAAGAATTTGTGGAGGAAGGCATTGAGAAAGGAAGAAGGGAAAACTATTAAATGAAATAAAATGAAAGTGGGAAGCTCCCTGGCGGTCTGGTGGCTAGGACTCAGCTTTCACTGCCATGGCCTAGGTTCAACCCCTGGTTGGGGAACGGAGATCCTGCAAGCCACATGAGACGGTCAGAAATTTAAATAAATAAAATAAGGACTTCTTAAGGGATTACACTGTATATGGAAATAGAGGAAATTTACTGATACTCCTTATAGATACCAGAATACTAGCAAAGTAGGAATTTCTCTGACAGTTCAGTGATTAGGAATCAGCCTGGCAATTCAGGGGTCGAGGGCTCCATCTCTGGTTGGAAAACTAAGATCCCACATGTCTCAGAGCAACTAAGCCTAGAGAGTTCATGCCCCTCAGGAGAAGATCCCACATGACACAACCGAGATCCGTGTGCCTTGACTAAGACCCAATGCAGCCACATAAAAAAGTAAACTATTTTAAAAAGAAAAGAAACATGTTCATCCTTTTGTTAAAAAAAGAATAATAGCAAAGCAAAGGAAGAACTGTAAATATTTGGTTTGATAAAAATAATACAGATTTTGACTGTTTGCTTTTATGCCTAATTGACACACAGCATAACAATCATTAGGCAAATTTAAAAATTTGTGGCAGATTGATTTCATCACCTTGATTTGATCACAGAAGCTCAGATTCATGGAATTTCCAGTTCACAAAGCTCATACTCTAACTATCACCTGTCAGCCTTTACCCAGTCCTGATTGGTCCCAGCTTTTCAGACTAAGCACCCAGTTATTTGGGGGATGCTCCACCTGTTTCCTGGAGCCAGAGAGAGGGTAGAAGCACAGGTTATCCAAAGCCCTCATGCTACATACCAATTGAGTCAGACACTGCCAAGATAATATCTGAGCTCAGCCATCTCTTTTGTCCAAAATGCCCCCAAGAGGAAGCCAGGCTCTCTCCCATGTAGCTTGCACATCTACCATTCAGCTACTCAGGGCTGTGGTGTCCCTGAGAATCATATGGAGCGCCCATTTCTTTGCCTTGTTCATACCAGCGCCAGTCCACCACCCCTCACCCACAGTCACACTCACTTCGCTGTGGAACAGACATTTGTCAGGGCTTTGGCTGCCCAGCTTTGAATTCTCTTCCTTTGACTAAGAAACTCTCCACCATGAGTTTTCAGTAAGCAGAGCCCTCCTCTCATAATATTCCTGTCCATAACCCCTACCCCCACTACACCCCCAAACACACACCTACCGGGCATGAAAATAAGGACTTCTTAAGGGATTACACTGTATATGGAAATAGAGGAAATTTACTGATACTCCTTATAGATACCAGAATACTAGCAAAGTAGGAATTTCTCTGACAGTTCAGTGATTAGGAATCAGCCTGGCAATTCAGGGGTCGAGGGCTCCATCTCTGGTTGGAAAACTAAGATCCCACATGTCTCAGAGCAACTAAGCCTAGAGAGTTCATGCCCCTCAGGAGAAGATCCCACATGACACAACCGAGATCCGTGTGCCTTGACTAAGACCCAATGCAGCCACATAAAAAAGTAAACTATTTTAAAAGAAAAGAAACATGTTCATCCTTTTGTTAAAAAAAGAATAATAGCAAAGCAAAGGAAGAACTGTAAATATTTGGTTTGATAAAAATAATACAGATTTTGACTGTTTGCTTTTATGCCTAATTGACACACAGCATAACAATCATTAGGCAAATTTAAAAATTTGTGGCAGATTGATTTCATCACCTTGATTTGATCACAGAAGCTCAGATTCATGGAATTTCCAGTTCACAAAGCTCATACTCTAACTATCACCTGTCAGCCTTTACCCAGTCCTGATTGGTCCCAGCTTTTCAGACTAAGCACCCAGTTATTTGGGGGATGCTCCACCTGTTTCCTGGAGCCAGAGAGAGGGTAGAAGCACAGGTTATCCAAAGCCCTCATGCTACATACCAATTGAGTCAGACACTGCCAAGATAATATCTGAGCTCAGCCATCTCTTTTGTCCAAAATGCCCCCAAGAGGAAGCCAGGCTCTCTCCCATGTAGCTTGCACATCTACCATTCAGCTACTCAGGGCTGTGGTGTCCCTGAGAATCATATGGAGCGCCCATTTCTTTGCCTTGTTCATACCAGCGCCAGTCCACCACCCCTCACCCACAGTCACACTCACTTCGCTGTGGAACAGACATTTGTCAGGGCTTTGGCTGCCCAGCTTTGAATTCTCTTCCTTTGACTAAGAAACTCTCCACCATGAGTTTTCAGTAAGCAGAGCCCTCCTCTCATAATATTCCTGTCCATAACCCCTACCCCCACTACACCCCCAAACACACACCTACGCTGGGGGAACATGAGCGGACAACCCTTGACACAGGGGCTAAGGACATGGAGAAGCAGGCACAGTGGGGGTGTGTACTGAGAAGGGGGTAGGGTACAGCAGCGGCACCGGGTTTCCAGGGCACCTGTGGGCCCCAGAACTAGGTGGTAACCCCTATCCAATGCTGGCCACTGCCCTGCTGCTGGCTGCAGAATCTCTTTAGTGCCTGTGCTCAGTGCTCAGTTGCTCAGTCATGTCCAACTCTTTTTGATCCCGTGGACTGTAGCCCATCAGGCTCCTCTGTCCATTGAATTTTCCAGGGTTGCTATTTCCTACTCCAGGGAATCTTCCCCACCCAGAGACTGAACCTGCGTCTCTTGCATCTCTTGCATTGGCAGGTAGATTCTTTACCGCGGCACCACCTGGAAGGCCCTTTTAGTACCTTGAGAGGGCAATGATAGCCTCACCGTCTGACCTCAACAGGCTGCATGTGGGGCCTGTTTCTATACCCCAATTCCCTAACCTGGATCTTCAGCCTCCCTAGCAATTCTGAGAGCTAATAGCCCTTTGGTAAATTTATTTTCTGCTTCTATTTGTCAAGGTCAATCTATGTTTGCAACTAAGATTCCTGATGAACACACGTTTCTGGTAATTCCTAGGATAACTCTAACTTTGTCTGATATTCCCACCATGTTCACTTTCTCTTTCCTGCCTTCTGCTGTCCTTGCTCTTGGACCTGCTCCAACTAGGCCCCTGTCTGCTGGTCTCTCTCCCATGTAGCTTGCACATCTACCATTCAGCTACTCAGGGCTGTGGTGTCCCTGAGAATCATATGGAGCGCCCATTTCTTTGCCTTGTTCATACCAGCGCCAGTCCACCACCCCTCACCCACAGTCACACTCACTTCGCTGTGGAACAGACATTTGTCAGGGCTTTGGCTGCCCAGCTTTGAATTCTCTTCCTTTGACTAAGAAACTCTCCACCATGAGTTTTCAGTAAGCAGAGCCCTCCTCTCATAATATTCCTGTCCATAACCCCTACCCCCACTACACCCCCAAACACACACCTACGCTGGGGGAACATGAGCGGACAACCCTTGACACAGGGGCTAAGGACATGGAGAAGCAGGCACAGTGGGGGTGTGTACTGAGAAGGGGGTAGGGTACAGCAGCGGCACCGGGTTTCCAGGGCACCTGTGGGCCCCAGAACTAGGTGGTAACCCCTATCCAATGCTGGCCACTGCCCTGCTGCTGGCTGCAGAATCTCTTTAGTGCCTGTGCTCAGTGCTCAGTTGCTCAGTCATGTCCAACTCTTTTGATCCCGTGGACTGTAGCCCATCAGGCTCCTCTGTCCATTGAATTTTCCAGGGTTGCTATTTCCTACTCCAGGGAATCTTCCCCACCCAGAGACTGAACCTGCGTCTCTTGCATCTCTTGCATTGGCAGGTAGATTCTTTACCGCGGCACCACCTGGAAGGCCCTTTTAGTACCTTGAGAGGGCAATGATAGCCTCACCGTCTGACCTCAACAGGCTGCATGTGGGGCCTGTTTCTATACCCCAATTCCCTAACCTGGATCTTCAGCCTCCCTAGCAATTCTGAGAGCTAATAGCCCTTTGGTAAATTTATTTTCTGCTTCTATTTGTCAAGGTCAATCTATGTTTGCAACTAAGATTCCTGATGAACACACGTTTCTGGTAATTCCTAGGATAACTCTAACTTTGTCTGATATTCCCACCATGTTCACTTTCTCTTTCCTGCCTTCTGCTGTCCTTGCTCTTGGACCTGCTCCAACTAGGCCCCTGTCTGCTGGTCTCTCTCCCAAGGGTGCTGTATTTATTTAGTTAGTTTTGGCTGCACTGTGCACCTTTATGCGATCTTAGTTCCTTGACCAGGGATTGAACCTGGACCCTTGGCAGTGAGACTGCAGAGTCCTAACCAGGCTGCTATACTTTTGATCCCTCATTCTTGTGTCTCCACTGCCTCTCTCTCACTCCCTTTCTATGGCTAAAGTACACTGTCCTGAGGCCCAGACAGCTGGGCAGTCACCCTAACCCTGTTGTGATGTCAGCCCTGGACCGAGCACTGACCAGAGAGAGAGTCCTGAGCTGGAAGGAAAGGGCACCAGGAGGAAAGAAGAGCACAGGCAGAGAGAGGAGAGCATAAAATAATACAACGTGTCCTTTACTGACAACTGGTATTCTGCTGGCCCTATCTATGCATGACCTCACATTAATACTTTGAGGAATTAATAACCTAACCATACCCTGTTGATTCCTGCCTTAACATGCCTAGAAAACAGGAGCAGAACTCCTGGGACTATGGTCTGTTCAAATGAGACAAGAGTTAAAGGAATAAAGAGGGGTGGAATGAGGTGTTGCCTGGGATCGCCTTTAAAATAATTGGAGGGACGAGAGATGGGTGGGACATGGATGAGACACATCGCCCACGGATGGGTAAGTGTTCAAGTTATGGAAATTCATGCTACTATTTTGTCTAATGTGTATATATTTGAATTTTTCCATACAAGAGTATGTTTTGTTTTCTTTTAAGTTAACTTGATCGAAGACCCACAAACAATAAATGATCAAGTTAGATTTTGATCCCAGAACTTCCTGACCTCAGCACCAGCTCTCTCAGCCTCTACACTGAATTCCTGGCAAGGTACGTAAAAAAGAGCTAAGGGAGAAAATTAGTGATTTTTCCCCAAAAGATGCAAAGGAAATTCAGAATACTCTTAATTTAAATTTCTTCTCCTGTTTTCTAGGTACGTTAAGGCAGGAATCAATAGGGTATGGTTAGGTTATTAATTCCCCATGCCTACAGCTTATTATAAAGATGATGCCCTCGTTTTCTCTGCCTGCTTCTGAGTAGGTGCAGAAGCAGCCCATGAGAGAGCCTTTGGCAGTCGAAGTTTTCTAAAAACACCCAGGCAACAGCTGTCCTTGGCTGTCACCTGGCTCGCCAGGCCCTGAGTCAGCACCCCTCATGCACACACACCCCCACCCCCCACCGCCCTGCACTAAGCCAGATCTGACTTGCCCTTTCCTGGCTGGCCTGAACTGGTTGGACCAGCCCAGCCAGGCCCACCCCAGCATCCTCCCCAGTGTGTGGCTTTTTGCTCCCTTACTCTCACCAGGGTTCCCACCCTTGCACTGCCCTTGTCATCCAGAGCAGCACCCTCATGTTTGAAACTTTAGCTCTGAAGAGAGTCGAAAGACCACCCCCGGGCTGTTGGAGATGTGGACAGGACTCTGAAATCTGTCCCTGAGCAGAAAGGATGAGCTGGGCCCCAGCATCTCCCACCACCTACCAAAATAGTCTTCCTTTTCTTAGCGACTCTGGGGTTTGCTTTAGGAGAAAAACAGAAAATATAGACACCTCCTCTCTCCTCTGAAGGATTCCATGCCTAGGTTCAAGCCCAGAAGAGACCAGGGCTCCAGTATTACAGGAACCAAAGTCTTGGTCTATTGTTTTTGTGGAGAATGTTCATGGTCTTCTTTTTTATTATTATTATTTTTTTAAAATGTATTGAAATATAGTCATTTTTTGTAGTATTGTCATTTTTCTATTAAGATTATTGTGGTTCATTAACAAACAAATTATAAAAAGTAGTAGGGGGGCAATTTTTATTGTAGAATAAAAGAGACCTAACATATCAACCAATTACAGTGTATGAACTTTGTTTGGATCCTGATTTAAACAAATAAACTGCAAAAAAAAAAATATTTTTTAATATTTGTGAGACAATTGAGAAATTTTAAAAATGGGTATTTTATGATGTTAAGAAATTACTGAGTTTTCTTTAAGTGTGATGATAATGTTAGAGTTTTATTTTTAATAAGCAGACTGAGATTTGCTTCAGGATAAAATGAGAGAAGGGAAGTTGGGGTGGGGATAGGAGACAGAAGATTGGTGATGAGTTGAAAATTCTTGAGGCTAGATGATTGGTAGGTGGGATTTATTGTTTAAGCATATTGTGAATGTTTGAAATTACAGAAGATTTGAACAGCTGTTCCGAAGTTTTCTAAAACACCCAGGCAACAGCTGTCCTTGGCTGTCACCTGGCTCGCCAGGCCCTGAGTCAGCACCCCTCATGCACAACCCCCACCCCCACCGCCCTGCACTAAGCCAGATCTGACTTGCCCTTTCCTGGCTGGCCTGAACTGGTTGGACCAGCCCAGCCAGGCCCACCCCAGCATCCTCCCCAGTGTGTGGCTTTTTGCTCCCTTACTCTCACCAGGGTTCCCACCCTTGCACTGCCCTTGTCATCCAGAGCAGCACCCTCATGTTTGAAACTTTAGCTCTGAAGAGAGTCGAAAGACCACCCCCGGGCTGTTGGAGATGTGGACAGGACTCTGAAATCTGTCCCTGAGCAGAAAGGATGAGCTGGGCCCCAGCATCTCCCACCACCTACCAAAATAGTCTTCCTTTTCTTAGCGACTCTGGGGTTTGCTTTAGGAGAAAAGCAGAAAATATAGACACCTCCTCTCTCCTACGAAGGATTCCATGCCTAGGTTCAAGCCCAGAAGAGACCAGGGCTCCAGTATTACAGGAACCAAAGTCTTGGTCTATTGTTTTTGTGGAGAATGTTCATGGTCTTCTTTTTTATTATTATTATTTTTTTAAAATGTATTGAAATATAGTCATTTTTTGTAGTATTGTCATTTTTCTATTAAGATTATTGTGGTTCATTAACAAACAAATTATAAAAAGTAGTAGGGGGGCAATTTTTATTGTAGAATAAAAGAGACCTAACATATCAACCAATTACAGTGTATGAACTTTGTTTGGATCCTGATTTAAACAAATAAACTGCAAAAAAAAAAATATTTTTTAATATTTGTGAGACAATTGAGAAATTTTAAAAATGGGTATTTTATGATGTTAAGAAATTACTGAGTTTTCTTTAAGTGTGATGATAATGTTAGAGTTTTATTTTTAATAAGCAGACTGAGATTTGCTTCAGGATAAAATGAGAGAAGGGAAGTTGGGGTGGGGGATAGGAGACAGAAGATTGGTGATGAGTTGAAAATTCTTGAGGCTAGATGATTGGTAGGTGGGATTTATTGTACTAAAATATAATGTCTATATTTGTGAATGTTTGAAATTATCCAGAAGAAAAATTATTTTGAATCTTGCCTCTGTCATCCAACATATTAACTATTCTTAGTCCTGATACTGAAGCTGAAGTTCCAATATTTGGCCACCTGATGCAAAGAGACAACTCACTGAAAAAGAGCCTGACATTGGGAAAAATAGAAGGTAAAAGAAGAAGGGGACAACAGAGTATGAGATGGTTGGATGGCATCACTGAGTCAATGGACCTGAGTTTGAGCAAGCTCTGGGAGATGGTGAAGGACAGGGAAGCCTGGCATGCTGCGGTCCATGGGGTCGCAAAGTATCAGACATGACTGAACGACTGATCTGAGCTGAACTGAGTCTTATAAGCTCCCTCCATCTAATAAGCATGACTTCTGTCTCAGTATCTAAGTAGTTAATAAATAGGTCAAACAGGTCACGACTAAGAGTAGAGCTCTGTGATCCAACAAGATCCACTAGGTTGACTCAAGTCCTTTTTGGAAATAGCTGATCAATGAACCGTGACTCCACCTAACTCGATTACCCAGTCTTTGTTTACAAAGACGTCATGAAAAACTCGTCTAACACCTTGCAAAAATCAAAATGCAAAATGCCAAGCATTTACTCTTATCTGCCACTTTTGCAATCTATAAATTAACAGTTTTGATCCATTTGTTTAAGTGAATTAATGTTAGTTCTAAGTATCCATTTTTCTTCTCCGAAACACTCAAAGGTGACTTGTTTTAAATAACCCAGTTTTGAAATGTATAGCATCAGCAATAACTCACTATAATTTGTTCCTTATCATAATACTGGGCCAGTGTCCACCCACCCTGGCCACACACATGACCCAGGCCACAAGAGTCAAAGTCTAATCCTAGATTTTTGTTGAGAAACGTGTTTTCTTTCCCTGCTAAATTAGGTTGTAATCTCCTAGACACTGGTGGCCAACTTGCCGTCACTTGGAGAGAGCTGGCCTGAGAATGAAACCAACACAGAGGAAAGCAGAGCTGGGGGAAAGACACCCAAGGGCCAACTTGCGTAGCCAATTGGAGATTTGCTTCAGGATAAAATGAGAGAAGGGAAGTTGGGGTGGGGGATAGGAGACAGAAGATTGGTGATGAGTTGAAAATTCTTGAGGCTAGATGATTGGTAGGTGGGATTTATTGTACTAAAATATAATGTCTATATTTGTGAATGTTTGAAATTATCCAGAAGAAAAATTATTTTGAATCTTGCCTCTGTCATCCAACATATTAACTATTCTTAGTCCTGATACTGAAGCTGAAGTTCCAATATTTGGCCACCTGATGCAAAGAGACAACTCACTGAAAAAGAGCCTGACATTGGGAAAAATAGAAGGTAAAAGAAGAAGGGGACAACAGAGTATGAGATGGTTGGATGGCATCACTGAGTCAATGGACCTGAGTTTGAGCAAGCTCTGGGAGATGGTGAAGGACAGGGAAGCCTGGCATGCTGCGGTCCATGGGGTCGCAAAGTATCAGACATGACTGAACGACTGATCTGAGCTGAACTGAGTCTTATAAGCTCCCTCCATCTAATAAGCATGACTTCTGTCTCAGTATCTAAGTAGTTAATAAATAGGTCAAACAGGTCACGACTAAGAGTAGAGCTCTGTGATCCAACAAGATCCACTAGGTTGACTCAAGTCCTTTTTGGAAATAGCTGATCAATGAACCGTGACTCCACCTAACTCGATTACCCAGTCTTTGTTTACAAAGACGTCATGAAAAACTCGTCTAACACCTTGCAAAAATCAAAATGCAAAATGCCAAGCATTTACTCTTATCTGCCACTTTTGCAATCTATAAATTAACAGTTTTGATCCATTTGTTTAAGTGAATTAATGTTAGTTCTAAGTATCCATTTTTCTTCTCCGAAACACTCAAAGGTGACTTGTTTTAAATAACCCAGTTTTGAAATGTATAGCATCAGCAATAACTCACTATAATTTGTTCCTTATCATAATACTGGGCCAGTGTCCACCCACCCTGGCCACACACATGACCCAGGCCACAAGAGTCAAAGTCTAATCCTAGATTTTTGTTGAGAAACGTGTTTTCTTTCCCTGCTAAATTAGGTTGTAATCTCCTAGACACTGGTGGCCAACTTGCCGTCACTTGGAGAGAGCTGGCCTGAGAATGAAACCAACACAGAGGAAAGCAGAGCTGAAAGGAAGGAGAGAAGGGGATTCTTGGATTACAACATTTGAACCTCTAGATTTGACTATGCCTTAAAGTCAACAACCCCTGTAATTTTCAGCTACATGAGTCAGTACATTCTATTCTTTTCTTAAGCCAGTTTAAACTGGATCTCTGTCACTTGCAAAAGAAGTCCTGACTAATACAATGTGTGTTGTTGGTTGAGCAAAGGAATGTATAATCTAAAACGCTCCATTTTGTGGGGGCACCATTCCCTGGTGGCTCAGTGGCAAAGAATCTGCCCGTCAATGCAGGAGACACGGGTTCAAGATCTGGTCTGGGAAGATTCCACATGCTGCAGGGCAACTATGCCGAGGGGTGACTAAGCCCGGGGGCCACAACTATGGAATCTGTGCTCTAGAGCCCAGGTAACTGTGACTGCTGAGCTCATCTGTGGCAACTACTGAAGCCTGCGATCCCTAGAGCCCATGCTCCACAGTGAGAGAAGCCACTGTAATGAGAAGTCCATGCACTGCAGCTAGAGAGTAGCCCTCACTCAACACAGTTAGAGAAGGGCCGCCAGAGCAACAAAAATAAACCAGCACAGTCAAAAATAAAATAAATAAATAGGGCTTCCCCTGGTGGTCCAGTGGGTAAGGACACCGCCTTGCAGTGCAAGGGGCGCCGGTTCGATCCCTGGCCTGGGAAGATCCCACATGCCGCGGAGCTGCCGGACCGATGTGTCCAATTACAGAGCCAGAGCTCTGGCGCGCGTGTGCCTAGGGCCGGTGCTCTGCGACAACAGAGGCTGCCTCGATGTGAGGCCCACACAGGCCAAAGAACAAAGACGGATAAAAATAGACAAATGAAAGACCAATAGAAGTGGCCCGCCCATTCCCTTCCCTCCTCACCCCACCCCCCAAAAGATAAATAAAAATTTTAAAAATAAATAAATTAAAAAATAAAATAAAATAAATAAATACTTTTAAAAATAAATAAGATAAAATGTTCCATTTTCTATACAAAGGTTTTGATTTTTTAAAGGTATGCATTTTATTTTACTATTATTTTTTGTACTATTATTATTTTAAATATTTATCTATTTGGCTGTGTCAGGTCTCAGTTGTGGCTCACGGGACTTTTAGTTACAGCAGACAAACACTAAGTTGCTGCTTGTGAACTCTAGTTCCCTGACCAGGACTGAACCGAGGCCTCCTGCATTGGGAGTGCAGTCTTAACCACTGGACCTTCAGGGAAGGCCCTAGAATTTTTGTATGTTCACATGGTATAGGCAACATTTCTAAAAAGAAAACACTTTATTGAGATATCATTCATACACCACAAAATTCACCCTTTATTCAATCTAGCAGTTTTTAGTATAGTCACAAAGTTGTACAACTATTACCATTGTCTTCTTTTAGAACATTTTTATCACCCTCCCAAGGAAACTGTATCTATTGGCCAGCATTCCTATTTTGTGAGTTTTCTTTTCACTTTATTGATGGTGTTCACTGAGCATAAACATTTTCAATTTTAATTGAGTCTAATTTCTTTCTTTCTCTTATGCTTTTGATATCATGTCTAAAATCCACTGCCTAATACAAGGTTAAGAAGATTTACTCCTATTTTATCTCTGAAGCATTTATAGTTTGGCCTCCTCCATGTTGCTCTATGATCCATTTTAAGTTAATTCTTATTTTTAAAAGCTATGGTGTGAGGTCGGGGTCCAATGTCATTCTTTTGTGTGTAGCTGTCCAGCTATCCCAGCACCATTGGTTATATTCTTTTCCCCACTGATACAACATTACTTTTGTAAATATGTTTTACTTAGGATAATATTAATGTGAATTTATATTCTCTGATCATACCCTAAATGCTTCTGTCAGCAGTGTGGCATGATGGAGATCAGAAAGGAGGGTGATTTTTCTGTGGGTGATGAAATATTTAACTAGAATATGATGAGTATGTGTACAATGATGCCCGATGTTAGTGTGCATCATAATCATCTAGGTAAAGATTTTAATAGGAATTCCCAAGCCCCACCCCAACCGACTGCATCAGAGTTTCCTGGCAACATTCTGCCTCTTACATACACAGAATCATAGAACATTAAAAGTGAAAAAGCCCATAAGGTTAAAAATACACTTCCTCATTTTTAAGTTGATGATTGGCCTCTGCTTCTCACTCCCTCTAAACGTCAAGGTCAGACCGAACACTTTATTTGCATCACCTCAATACAATCAAATTCAACAATATTTATGACTAATGAGACTTTACTGAAGGTTTTCTGGGAAGATGGAGAAGAGGAATACAGCATACATCACAATGCAAAACTTACTTAGATCCCTCCATGTGACCAGTTAGGGCTGTTCTTCCTCCCCAAGTTTTCTTTCTTCCTACCCTTATTGTCAAGTGTCTTCTCGTCATTTTTCTCCTTTTTTTCCCAAGCCATTCAATGATGATTTCAAGTTTTTATACATTCAACAAAGCCAAAGTATGACAGCTACCTGAAAAACTACCAGCTCCTTTTCCCAAGCATGTTCCTTGGGAAAATGGGAGGTGTCTCAGCTCATTCCATGGTCATGGAGCTGTATCATATGATTTCTCGATCCTAGTATTTCCTGAAAGGGCTTCCCTGGTGGCTCAGTGGTAAAGAATCTGTCTGCCAATACAGGAGATGCGGGTTCGATCCCTGGGTCAGGAAGATCCCTGGAGAAGGAAATGGCAACCCACTCCAGTAGTCTTGTCTGCGAAATCCCATGGACAGAGGAGCCTGACAGGCTACAGTCCTCATGGGGCTGCAAAAGAGTCAAACATGACTTAGCAACTAAACAACAACAACATTTCCTAAAGGCTTACTAAGAATAAGACATCCCGGGCTAAATACCTCACAAAATGACTTAACATCAGGGGAATTCCCTGGTGGTCCAGTGGCTAAAACTCTGTGCTCCCAATGCAGGGGGCCTGGGTTTGATCCCTGGTCAGGGAACTAGAGCCCACATGCTACAACTGAGACCCAGTGCAGCCAAATAAATATGAATAAAATATTAAAAAAAAAATGACTTAACATCACATAGCTCCTTAATGGCAAATCTGGGATAGAACTTTAATTGTAAGGGTCAAGGCAGGACTTCCAAGGCACTCACATTCATAGTCTTCCATTGCTTTTGCATCACAGTTCTGTGGGATACATGGAATAGGGCGTATTATTTCATCATTTAAAGGTCGGGAAATGGAGATCCGGTGACAATGAGTGACTTTGCAACTCAGTGGAAGGTCCTGATCTGGGGTCTATGATTGTTTATCTTAAGCAGGATATGTGAAGTTGAGGCTGAAATCTCCCCTAGGAAAACGCAGTGGAAAATGTAACCAATAAGGGGCAGGGTGTAATCCTGGACACAGTGACAGGAGGTCAGGCCTAAAGGACTGAGGCCTCATGATTGATAAGGAGCACGGAGCAGGAGGCGTGGGAGAGGACAGGCTGTTAGCGTTTCTCCCTCAGTGACAGGAAAGGGATGGCAGTGTTGGGAACGACAGGATCCTGTTTGGCAAGGGACGTCTGTCCCCGTGTGGGAAAGTGTGACTCGTGGGAGTGCCACAGCTCAGTGACACAACCTCTCAAGATCTTTCCAATCCCCTTTGTCTGACTCTGTATTTACCAAGCAACCCTCAAATTTACTGTTGGCTTCTAAAGGACGCCTTCCCACAGAGGAAAGAATGTGCTGACTGGGTCTTCTTCAGGATATTGTCAATTATATTTTACAGGTTGAATGAATAATGCTGTATCTGGTGACTCCCTCATCAGTTTGGTTTAGAGTGAATTTGTTCATTCACTATTAATTCAACAAATATTGATTGAGTGCCATCCATGCACCTTGGTGAGCCCTTGTGATACAAGTCAGATAAGATCCCTCTCCTCAAGGAGTGCGCACTCTAATGAGGGCTGCCACGTAACAGGATAGCAAACAAATCATAGGTGGTTCCACTCTGACACTCGTCACCCAGGATTGCTGAATTCCTCCCCAGAGGCTCAGGCATCCTCCCGGTTCTACTAACCTCCCCTAGCCCACACCCATCTGGAAAACTTAAGAGGTTTTAGCCCAACCTCAGAGGATTCAGCATCCGATTTCCTTTCTGGCCTGACCTGTACCTGAGAGGGTGTGTTTAAGTGAGATCCATTGCCTCCCTGACTGCTGGAACTCAGTCGAGTTTCCTAGGCCATGACTTGATAACCTCATCCATCTGTTCACTGTAGATACTTTTTGAACTCTTGCATGAGTGGATGTTCAGTTGCTTTAGTTGTGTCTGACTCTTTCCAACCGTATAGACTGTAGCCCGCCAGGTTCCTCTGTCTATGGGATTCTCCAGGAAAGAATACTGGAGTGGGTTGCTGGACCCTCCTCCAGGGGATCTTCCTGACCCAGAGATCAAACCCCTGTCTCTTAACAGTTTCCTGCATTGGCAGGCAGATTCTTTGCCACTAGTGCCACTTGGGAAGCCCTTTTGAACTCTTACTGGGCCCCAAGAATTTGGGGCTAGGGACTCGGAAATGAGTAAGTCATGGTCCTGCTTTTCAGTTCACAGTTCAAGGGAGAGGCATATATTAATTAATGATTCCTGTGCTTCTCCCATGGGAGAGGAGAGAGGGAAGAACTAAGTGCTGTGTGTCCCGAAGAGGGGTCCCTAAGTTCTCCTGGAGAGATGGATGATCAGGGAGGGGAGGGGATATTAAAACCGACGTTTTGTTTGTTTTAAAGTAACTTCTGTTTTATTTCTTTACAAAAGTAACAAGTGTTTTTTTTTTTTTTAAATTTGTTCTTCTTATTTTTTTTATTTATTTTTATTTTTTTTATTTTTATTCTTTATTTTAAAGGTTTTACAGAGTTTTGTTGTTCATATACATGTATGTTCCCAGATCAGTCATATGCATATCCATGGTCCCCACCCACCCAGATCCCCCCATCCCACCCCTCCAGACCTTTGCCCCAAGCCATTGTAAGCACTCCTATTCCCTTAGCACTGTGACACTAGCTATCTTTTCCACACATAACACTATAGGTTTCCTTGAGTAACAAGTGTTGAATCTTGCAAAATATAGAAACAAAGGGCATTTAATGCCAACCATAAAGACACCATTGGTAACAATTTCGTGGTATGTACCTTCCAGTGGCTTCACTATTGGAACTTAATTTTTAAAAATTAATGTTCTCATTTTTTATTTGGTTGCACTGAGTCTTCATTCTTGGCTTTCTCTAATCGTAGTGAAAAAGAGCTGCTCTTCTTTGTGGTACACAGGTTCCTCGTTGTGATGATTTCTCTTTGAGGAGCATGGACTCTAGAACACATGGGCTTCAGTAGTCTTGGCACATGGGTTTAGTTGCCTCTTGACTTGTGAAATATCCCAGACCAGGAATCAAACCAGTGTCCCCTGCTTTGGTAGGTGGATTCTTCTCCACTGCACCACCAGGAAGTCCTGAAGTTAATTTTTTAATAGTTTTTTTTTCCCCATCATGCCACTTTTTTAAAATCTATATTTACTTTCATCCATCTTCTGAACTTTATTTTGATGGGCAAAGATTTACCTTGACAACGAGAGCAGGGAGGACGAAATATTTGGTAAAGGCAGTTGCCCTTAGGTTGCTTTAAAAAACCTGAGGTAGGGCTTCCCTGGTGGTCCAGTGGGTAAGGACACTGCCTTGCAGTGCAAGGGGCGCCGGTTTGATCCCTGGCCTGGGAAGATCCCACGTGCCGCGTAATGGCTGGACCGATGTGTCCAACTACCAAGCCGGAGCTCTGGAGCGCATGTGCCCAAAGATGGTGCTCTGCAACGAGAGAGGCCACTGCAATGGGAGGCCCATACGGGCCAAAGAACAAATATGGATGAAAATAAATAAATGAAATAACCAATAGAAGTGGCCAAAAAAAAAAAAACCCTGACGTAATAGCTAAAGGTGTACAGTATATAACTACATATATATAGAACTATACAGATGTATAGTTCTATATATATATAACTACATATATATAACTATACAGATGTACAGTTTTATATATATATATATATATATATGTATATATATATAGCTTTTGTTCATTGAAACATTGCTGGCACCTAGCCAGCACATGACAGACAGAAGTTACTTAACCCAGATTTGCTCATTACAAAAAGAGAAACAAGATGTAATACAAAGATGAAACTGAATATTAAGGCAAAAGGCCATGCCTTTTTGAGGTCCACATCTGCACGATGGAAAAAGTGCGCTGGGCAGGGGCCATGCCTTTTTGAGGTCCAACAGTTCTCATTTTTTATTTGGTTGCACTGAGTCTTCATTCTTGGCTTTCTCTAATCGTAGTGAAAAAGAGCTGCTCTTCTTTGTGGTACACAGGTTCCTCGTTGTGATGATTTCTCTTTGAGGAGCATGGACTCTAGAACACATGGGCTTCAGTAGTCTTGGCACATGGGTTTAGTTGCCTCTTGACTTGTGAAATATCCCAGACCAGGAATCAAACCAGTGTCCCCTGCTTTGGTAGGTGGATTCTTCTCCACTGCACCACCAGGAAGTCCTGAAGTTAATTTTTTAATAGTTTTTTTTTCCCCATCATGCCACTTTTTTAAAATCTATATTTACTTTCATCCATCTTCTGAACTTTATTTTGATGGGCAAAGATTTACCTTGACAACGGGGCAGGGAGGACGAAATATTTGGTAAAGGCAGTTGCCCTTAGGTTGCTTTAAAAAACCTGAGGTAGGGCTTCCCTGGTGGTCCAGTGGGTAAGGACACTGCCTTGCAGTGCAAGGGGCGCCGGTTTGATCCCTGGCCTGGGAAGATCCCACGTGCCGCGTAATGGCTGGACCGATGTGTCCAACTACCAAGCCGGAGCTCTGGAGCGCATGTGCCCAAAGATGGTGCTCTGCAACGAGAGAGGCCACTGCAATGGGAGGCCCATACGGGCCAAAGAACAAATATGGATGAAAATAAATAAATGAAATAACCAATAGAAGTGGCCAAAAAAAAAAAAACCCTGACGTAATAGCTAAAGGTGTACAGTATATAACTACATATATATAGAACTATACAGATGTATAGTTCTATATATATATAACTACATATATATAACTATACAGATGTACAGTTTTATATATATATATATATATATATGTATATATATATAGCTTTTGTTCATTGAAACATTGCTGGCACCTAGCCAGCACATGACAGACAGAAGTTACTTAACCCAGATTTGCTCATTACAAAAAGAGAAACAAGATGTAATACAAAGATGAAACTGAATATTAAGGCATAAAAGGCCATGCCTTTTTTGAGGTCCAGCATCTGCACGATGGAAAAAAGTGCGCTGGGCAGGGGCCACGCGAGGCTGAAGTCTCTTGTCACTTGTGAGCAACAGTGTGAACTGCAAAGACAGTTATTTGTGCTGTTCTGGGAGAGAAGGTGTCAGAAGGAAGGAGGATCACCTCCTGGGTGATCAGGTATGAGGGCCAGGGGCGCCTCTGCCTGCTGTAGGAGGTGGCTGGGCCCCAGAAATGCAGGTAGCCAATAGGGAATGCTCATCTACCCCTCAGAGCTCCTCCTGTACTGTGTAAAAAGTTGGCATGGAGATTCTGAGTCATGTATAACTCGCATTCTGGAAGAGGTGTAAAGAAAAATGTTCAATAGATTTGATACCTCTACCTACTGTTTCTCAGATGACTGGGAGAGGGTTTTTCCTCAGGAAAAAGGAGAGTTGCTGGGGGCCCCCGGTACAGGGGTTCAGAGCACTGCACAGAGGCGTCACATTGACAGAGGCAGCATTCATGGCCCGACGGACGTATTCCAGCCTGAATGAGAAAGGGCAAGCAGGGCAGACGGTGAGGCCTCCTGCTCCTGGAGCAGCCCAGTTTGCATAGAGAGCCATGCACAGACCTGACAGCAAATGCACACACTCCCAGCCAGTGCCCAGCCATGGCTACTTCAAGTGCACTGTGGGTAGACCTGAGCTTTCTTTTCTCACCACCCTGCTCTGAAAACCCCACCTTCCAGCACTCACTCATCCCCTCACTCTACACTTGACACATTTCACCTAGGAAGCTGGGGGAGGAGGAGCTGTGGTGGGCTTACACCTTGACAAGGGGAAAGAAGTGGCGTTAGGTTACATGAGAAAGAGCAAGGGTGTGAGAAGGTATGAAACCAGCCCCGAATGCTTCCTGCGAGGACCCTGACAGGCTGCCTGAGCCAAGCCCCAGGAGCTGGCCCAGCGCACACGACTGCACAGCTTATGCAAAACAGCTTGAGCTAATTTAAAATGTTTTTAACTCAAGGAAAGGGACACTTGTGCAAACTCACGGAACTGAGGGGCAATCCTGGCCTTGCCCTGTATATTTCCTCCCTTCTTTTCACATTTTAACCGGTTGTATAACTTCTGCTTCCTCTTTGGTTCCAAGGAGACAAGTTCTGTAAGGCAAATTCTGGTATTTCCAAATCTTAGTCAGCATAACACATTAAATGAAGTATGTGAAAGAGCTTCGGAAACAGAATGCACTAGTCAGAGGCTGCAAACTCTTAGGCATGCTGGAGGCAGACAGGAAGCAGCAAGAACTTAATCTACGTGTGGAATGGGTGTGTGTTCAGTCACTTAGTTGTGTCCAACTCTTTGAGACCCCATGGACTATAGTCCACCAGGCACCTCTGTCCAAAGGATTTCCCAGGCAGGAAAACTGCAGTGGGTTGCCATTTCCTTCTCCAGGGAATCCTCCTGGCCCGGGCATTGAAATTCCTCTCCTGCCTTGGCAGGCAGATTCTTTACCACTAAGCCACCTGGGAATCCCCACACGTGTCAAGTGAACTTTTATTTATTTAATTTGGAGGGTAAGCTTCACTGAGGTGTAATTTACATACAATAAAATTACCAACTCAAAGACTTGACAAGTGTATACAGATACCTGACCACCACCACAACCCCAATGTTGTTATTCAGTCGCTAAGTTGTTTCTGACTCTTTGTGACCCCTTGGATTGCAGTACGCCCAGCTTCCCTGTCCTTCACCATCACCTGGAGCCTGCTCAGACTCACGTCCTTTGAATCAGTGATGCCGTCCAACCATCTCATCTTCTCCTCTTACTTTCAGTCTTTTCCAGCATCAGGATTTTTTCCAGTGAGTCGTCTCTTCCCATCAGGTAGCCAAAGCATTGGAGCTTCAGCTTCAGCATCAGTCCTTCCAATAAATGTTCAGGGTTGGTTATCACAATCATGGTATCGAATATTTCTATTACAAAAAAAAGTTGCCTGGTGGCCATTAGCAATCAATCCTTTCCCTCTAACCTCTGGCTCCTGGCAACTACTTATCTACTTTCTATCATTGTCATTTTGCCTTTTTTAGAATTTTATGTAAATGGAAACATATATTCTGTAGTCTTTTGTGTCTGGCTTCTTTATCTTGATATAATGCTTGTGAGATTCATTCATATTGCACATATATCACCTGTAGCTAATTTAAAATGTTTTTAACTCAGGGAAAACACTTGTGCAAACTCACGGAACTGAGGGGCAATCCTGGCCTTGCCCTGTATATTTCCTCCCTTCTTTTCACATTTTAACCGGTTGTATAACTTCTGCTTCCTCTTTGGTTCCAAGGAGACAAGTTCTGTAAGGCAAATTCTGGTATTTCCAAATCTTAGTCAGCATAACACATTAAATGAAGTATGTGAAAGAGCTTCGGAAACAGAATGCACTAGTCAGAGGCTGCAAACTCTTAGGCATGCTGGAGGCAGACAGGAAGCAGCAAGAACTTAATCTACGTGTGGAATGGGTGTGTGTTCAGTCACTTAGTTGTGTCCAACTCTTTGAGACCCCATGGACTATAGTCCACCAGGCACCTCTGTCCAAAGGATTTCCCAGGCAGGAAAACTGCAGTGGGTTGCCATTTCCTTCTCCAGGGAATCCTCCTGGCCCGGGCATTGAAATTCCTCTCCTGCCTTGGCAGGCAGATTCTTTACCACTAAGCCACCTGGGAATCCCCACACGTGTCAAGTGAACTTTTATTTATTTAATTTGGAGGGTAAGCTTCACTGAGGTGTAATTTACATACAATAAAATTACCAACTCAAAGACTTGACAAGTGTATACAGATACCTGACCACCACCACAACCCCAATGTTGTTATTCAGTCGCTAAGTTGTTTCTGACTCTTTGTGACCCCTTGGATTGCAGTACGCCCAGCTTCCCTGTCCTTCACCATCACCTGGAGCCTGCTCAGACTCACGTCCTTTGAATCAGTGATGCCGTCCAACCATCTCATCTTCTCCTCTTACTTTCAGTCTTTTCCAGCATCAGGATTTTTTCCAGTGAGTCGTCTCTTCCCATCAGGTAGCCAAAGCATTGGAGCTTCAGCTTCAGCATCAGTCCTTCCAATAAATGTTCAGGGTTGGTTATCACAATCATGGTATCGAATATTTCTATTACAAAAAAAAGTTGCCTGGTGGCCATTAGCAATCAATCCTTTCCCTCTAACCTCTGGCTCCTGGCAACTACTTATCTACTTTCTATCATTGTCATTTTGCCTTTTTTAGAATTTTATGTAAATGGAAACATATATTCTGTAGTCTTTTGTGTCTGGCTTCTTTATCTTGATATAATGCTTGTGAGATTCATTCATATTGCACATATATCAACTGTATTTTATTTGTTTATTTTAAATAACATTTATTTATTTTGTACTGCATCTTTACTGTTAGTTTCCCAGGCCATAAGGACTGTGTGTCATTCCTTGTGAACCCATGTGCCCTGTGTGTGCAACTTGGGACGCCCTTGGCTCTGGGCTCAGTCCGTCTTCTGTTCACTCTCCACTGTCTGCATGGTGCCAGCTTCAGTCTCAGTTGTTTGCCTTTGGCTGGGCTGCTGCGTGCTCCATTCATGAGTCAGTGAGGGTCAGAGAGGTAGACAGTCTGATTCTGCTCTCTTGAGTGTTTTCATGCATGCTTGTGCAGTCGCTTCAGTCATGTACGACTCTGTGATCCCATGGACTGTAGCCCGCCAGGCTCCTCTGTCCGTGAGACTTTCCTGGCAAGAATACTGGAGTGGGTTGCCATGCCCTCCTCCAGGGGACCTTCTCAACCCAGGGATCGAACCCATGTCTCCTGTGTCTCTGGCATTGCAGGTGGGTTCTTTACCACTGAGCCACCAGGGAAGCCTTCAGGTAGTTCCTTTTTGTACTGAGCCTAGATGTTATCACTGTTTTCTTCAGGAAAAGAGTCATGTGGTAGAGTCTTAATCCATCATACCCAGACATAGAGTCACAACTTTCATATTTCTATTTCACCTTTTTTAAAAAATATTTATTTATTTATTTATTTATTTGGCTCTCTGGGTCTTAGTTGTAGCACATGGGACCTTCAATCCTCACTGGAGCATGCATAATCTTTTTTTTTTTTTTAATGCTCATTGAGTCTTTTTTTTTTTTCTATTGGGGGACAGGTTGGGGAGAGAGGGGAGCAGTCGGGCTGCTTCTGTTGGTCTTTCATTTAGCTATTTTCATCCATCTTGGTTCTTTGGCCCATGTGGGCCTCCCATTGCAGCAGCCTCTGTTGTCGCAGAGCACCAGCTCTGGGCACATGCGCTCCAGAGCTCCAGCTTGGTAATTGGACACATCGGTCCAGCTGCTCCACGGCACGTGGGATCTTCCCAGGCCAGGGATTGAACTGGCGCCCCTTGCACTGCAAGGCGGTGTCCTTACCCACTGGACAACCAGGGAAGCCCTGTTCATTTTATAAAATCAGTCTTTATTATGGATTGTTTCTACTTCTGTGTTTTCAGTCCATAATCCATTCATATTTCATGTCTAATTTGCTATCACTCCCATTCAGTGTAGTTTTCATCTGCAGAATTTTGATTTGAATCTCTGTATCTTCTATTTCACTCTCATGATGCTCATGTGCACCTCTACCTTCTTGAACATTTGGTTTACAAGGTCATATCTGGTTTCTCATTGCTATGCTGATGTCCCTGTATACTATTAGCAGTGTAATTTCTGGATCTGCATCTATTAGTTGCTTTTTCTTCTGCTTCTTTGAATGACAGGTGATTTTTAAATTTGATTTCATATATTTTAAATTTTGTTGTTGGATACTAGAATTTTTTATTTTAGCTACTTGGGGAGTTGGATGTGGGATGCAGTTAACTTACTTGGAAAGAGCTTGTCCCTTTTACTGTGTGCTTTTAAGCTTTGTGACATGGGCCCAGAACACCCCACAGATGGGGGCTAATTTCGCTTGGTATGGAGGTAGTCTCCTTCTGAGGACTCTAGGCCCATGTCTCCTTTTTGGCAGCAGTCTAATCAAAATTACCCAGAACATTTTTCAGGAAAAGAGTCATGTGGTAGAGTCTTAATCCATCATACCCAGACATAGAGTCACAACTTTCATATTTCTATTTCACCTTTTTTAAAAAATATTTATTTATTTATTTATTTATTTGGCTCTCTGGGTCTTAGTTGTAGCACATGGGACCTTCAATCCTCACTGGAGCATGCATAATCTTTTTTTTTTTTTTAATGCTCATTGAGTCTTTTTTTTTTTTCTATTGGGGGACAGGTTGGGGAGAGAGGGGAGCAGTCGGGCTGCTTCTGTTGGTCTTTCATTTAGCTATTTTCATCCATCTTGGTTCTTTGGCCCATGTGGGCCTCCCATTGCAGCAGCCTCTGTTGTCGCAGAGCACCAGCTCTGGGCACATGCGCTCCAGAGCTCCAGCTTGGTAATTGGACACATCGGTCCAGCTGCTCCACGGCACGTGGGATCTTCCCAGGCCAGGGATTGAACTGGCGCCCCTTGCACTGCAAGGCGGTGTCCTTACCCACTGGACAACCAGGGAAGCCCTGTTCATTTTATAAAATCAGTCTTTATTATGGATTGTTTCTACTTCTGTGTTTTCAGTCCATAATCCATTCATATTTCATGTCTAATTTGCTATCACTCCCATTCAGTGTAGTTTTCATCTGCAGAATTTTGATTTGAATCTCTGTATCTTCTATTTCACTCTCATGATGCTCATGTGCACCTCTACCTTCTTGAACATTTGGTTTACAAGGTCATATCTGGTTTCTCATTGCTATGCTGATGTCCCTGTATACTATTAGCAGTGTAATTTCTGGATCTGCATCTATTAGTTGCTTTTTCTTCTGCTTCTTTGAATGACAGGTGATTTTTAAATTTGATTTCATATATTTTAAATTTTGTTGTTGGATACTAGAATTTTTTATTTTAGCTACTTGGGGAGTTGGATGTGGGATGCAGTTAACTTACTTGGAAAGAGCTTGTCCCTTTTACTGTGTGCTTTTAAGCTTTGTGACATGGGCCCAGAACACCCCACAGATGGGGGCTAATTTCGCTTGGTATGGAGGTAGTCTCCTTCTGAGGACTCTAGGCCCACCCAGGGTGTTGTGAGGTCTCTGTTTTCTGGCTGCTGGGAACATCATCTCTGTAAGAGTTCTCTCTCTCTGTGTCATGGCTTGGAAACTCTCTCTAGACAGTGAGCTGGGACACTAGCAGGGCTCATCTCATTTAGTTTGATTCTCTCAGAGATCACTGTCCTGTCTGTTATCCAGTGTCTTAAAACCATTGCTTTACACATTTTGTTCAATTGCAAAGAGTCAGACATGACTGAGAGAGTGAATAACAACAAAAGGCAGAGGATGAATGTAAATCCTACTACTCATCATGGTCAAAAGTAGACCTTGCTTTTATTCTTTTTTTTTGGGGGGGGGGGTCACTTCTATTCGTCTTTTTCATTTATCTATTTTCATCCATCTTTGTTCTTTGGCTCTTGTGGGTCTCCCATCGCAGTGGCCTCTGGCACTGCAGAGCACCGGCTCTGGGCACATGCGCTCCAGAGCTCCAGCTCAGTAGTTGGACACATCAGTCCAGTCATTCCACAGCACATGGGATCTTCCCAGGCCAGGAATTGAACTGACGCCCCTTGCACTGCAAGGCGGTATCCTTACCCACTGGACCACCAGGGACACCCTTTTATTCTTTTAAGTGATCTTTGTTATTGAAGCATAGCAAACATACATAAAAATGCATGAATTCTAAGTGAATGGTTCAATAAACTTCCACAACATAAACACACCTGTGTAGCCACCTTCACAGTAATAAATAGAATATCACTAGCACCCAGAAACCTGGTTTACAAGGTCATATCTGGTTTCTCATTGCTATGCTGATGTCCCTGTATACTATTAGCAGTGTAATTTCTGGATCTGCATCTATTAGTTGCTTTTTCTTCTGCTTCTTTGAATGACAGGTGATTTTTAAATTTGATTTCATATATTTTAAATTTTGTTGTTGGATACTAGAATTTTTTATTTTAGCTACTTGGGGAGTTGGATGTGGGATGCAGTTAACTTACTTGGAAAGAGCTTGTCCCTTTTACTGTGTGCTTTTAAGCTTTGTGACATGGGCCCAGAACACCCCACAGATGGGGGCTAATTTCGCTTGGTATGGAGGTAGTCTCCTTCTGAGGACTCTAGGCCCACCCAGGGTGTTGTGAGGTCTCTGTTTTCTGGCTGCTGGGAACATCATCTCTGTAAGAGTTCTCTCTCTCTGTGTCATGGCTTGGAAACTCTCTCTAGACAGTGAGCTGGGACACTAGCAGGGCTCATCTCATTTAGTTTGATTCTCTCAGAGATCACTGTCCTGTCTGTTATCCAGTGTCTTAAAACCATTGCTTTACACATTTTGTTCAATTGCAAAGAGTCAGACATGACTGAGAGAGTGAATAACAACAAAAGGCAGAGGATGAATGTAAATCCTACTACTCATCATGGTCAAAAGTAGACCTTGCTTTTATTCTTTTTTTTTGGGGGGGGGGGTCACTTCTATTCGTCTTTTTCATTTATCTATTTTCATCCATCTTTGTTCTTTGGCTCTTGTGGGTCTCCCATCGCAGTGGCCTCTGGCACTGCAGAGCACCGGCTCTGGGCACATGCGCTCCAGAGCTCCAGCTCAGTAGTTGGACACATCAGTCCAGTCATTCCACAGCACATGGGATCTTCCCAGGCCAGGAATTGAACTGACGCCCCTTGCACTGCAAGGCGGTATCCTTACCCACTGGACCACCAGGGACACCCTTTTATTCTTTTAAGTGATCTTTGTTATTGAAGCATAGCAAACATACATAAAAATGCATGAATTCTAAGTGAATGGTTCAATAAACTTCCACAACATAAACACACCTGTGTAGCCACCTTCACAGTAATAAATAGAATATCACTAGCACCCAGAAACCTCAGGTTCCTTTCCAGGTCTTACTTCTCCTCCCAGAGTAACCACTATTATAATTTCTAGCATCACAGTACATGTTCTTGACATTTTTATGAGTGGAATCACATAGTATACACTCTTAAATGTCTGGCTTCTCTCACTCAACATTTTGTTTGTCAGATTCATCCTGTTGTTATGTGAAGCAATAATTAATTCCTTTCTGTTGCTGTGTAACATTCCATCTTATGAATATACCACAGTGTTTATTCTACTCTTGATGAGCATTTGAGTTATTTCCGGTTTGGGGGTTATTATGATCATATTTGCATATATTTTTTGTGTACATATGTATAGATTGTTAGGAGCAGAACGGCTGAGTCATAAGCTAGGTATCTTTTCTATTTTAGTGGACAACACCAAATAGTGTTCCAAAGTAGTTATCCCAATTTACATTCCTGCTAGGACTGTGGGAGGGTTCTAGTTGCTCCATACCCTCACCAATACTTGTTAATTTGTCTTTTGCATTTTAGTTATTCTGATGGATTTTACTTACATTGCCTTTCAGAACACCCTACAGGCATAATAAAACTCCAGAGTGGAATGAGTTAACAGTGGGCCAGCTGTATATACGGTGTTCCTTCCCAAAAGCTTTGAGCATTTCTAAAAGCATTCCATTGCTACATTTGTGTTCATCGACATTATTGGAGCATAATTCGAAAGTGAAGTGTTTGATGAGTTCCTAAGTGAAGATATGGTGGAAGGGAAAGCAAACAAAGGGCATTCTTGGCAGAGGAAGCAATATATGGAAAGAAAGTCATTAAAGGACCTGGCTCAGGGCCGCCTGGTACAATTGTTCATGATTCTTCGAATTGTTACTCACTTCTTTGTCTGTGGAAATGGCATCTCCAGGAACTGTACAGTGCACAACCCATAGAGCTGTACACAGCAGCCATGCCTGTCATGCTCAGGGATGAGAAGAGGTTCGCTGTGACCTGAGGGCAGGGTGGGTAGAGTAGAGAAACAGGAGAGGCCAGATTCAGAATTGGGGCAATATAACTGACTCAGATTTTGACAGAGGCTTATTTAAAACTCCACCCTGCCCCTGCCCCTGCTAGATGAGGGGTTGTACACGCTTCCTCCTCTTGGATCCCTCAGTCTCTGAGCCAACAGGGCTGCCACTGAACTGAGGCCAAAGTGAAACCCAAGCCAGGAAGGAGAAATGCTGAGCACGCTCCAGCTTGTCTTGCTACATGACTCTGGCCTCAGCAAGTTGAGGAACCAACACCCTGTCCTTCCTCTCTATTGGGCTTCCTCTCTCTTGCCCACAGGCTCAGCACACTCCTGTGTCTGGGAAAGTTGGGTAACCCTGGATGGGAAGCCATGCCCATCCACCTAACATCTAGGTGTGTGTTACTGAGTCGTCACTGGAGGTGGTTTCTGAAAGCACAAGAAAGTGAAAGGAAAATCCCAGGTCCCCCACCTATCTCACCTAGCCTTCCTATGCAGGCGTCCTAGATGGCTTAGTGGTAAAGAACCTGCCTGCCATTGCAGGAGACACACGTGTCGCCAGTTGGATCTCTGGGTCAGGAAGATCCCCTGGAGGAAGAAATGGCCATCCACTCAAGTATTCTTGGCTGGAAAATCCCATGGACAGAGGAGCTTGGCGGGCTACAGTCCATGGGATCAGAAAGACACAACAGAGCCCAAAGCCCAGCAATACATACCTTCCATGACCTGCCAAAGTGGGCCACTGTCTTTCCCAGGGCCGCATTCTGGTTTATCGACATTATTGGAGCATAATTCGAAAGTGAAGTGGTTGATGAGTTCCTAAGTGAAGATATGGTGGAAGGGAAAGCAAACAAAGGGCATTCTTGGCAGAGGAAGCAATATATGGAAAGAAAGTCATTAAAGGACCTGGCTCAGGGCCGCCTGGTACAATTGTTCATGATTCTTGATTGTTACTCACTTCTTTGTCTGTGGAAATGGCATCTCCAGGAACTGTACAGTGCACAACCCATAGAGCTGTACACAGCAGCCATGCCTGTCATGCTCAGGGATGAGAAGAGGTTCGCTGTGACCTGAGGGCAGGGTGGGTAGAGTAGAGAAACAGGAGAGGCCAGATTCAGAATTGGGGCAATATAACTGACTCAGATTTTGACAGAGGCTTATTTAAAACTCCACCCTGCCCCTGCCCCTGCTAGATGAGGGGTTGTACACGCTTCCTCCTCTTGGATCCCTCAGTCTCTGAGCCAACAGGGCTGCCACTGAACTGAGGCCAAAGTGAAACCCAAGCCAGGAAGGAGAAATGCTGAGCACGCTCCAGCTTGTCTTGCTACATGACTCTGGCCTCAGCAAGTTGAGGAACCAACACCCTGTCCTTCCTCTCTATTGGGCTTCCTCTCTCTTGCCCACAGGCTCAGCACACTCCTGTGTCTGGGAAAGTTGGGTAACCCTGGATGGGAAGCCATGCCCATCCACCTAACATCTAGGTGTGTGTTACTGAGTCGTCACTGGAGGTGGTTTCTGAAAGCACAAGAAAGTGAAAGGAAAATCCCAGGTCCCCCACCTATCTCACCTAGCCTTCCTATGCAGGCGTCCTAGATGGCTTAGTGGTAAAGAACCTGCCTGCCATTGCAGGAGACACACGTGTCGCCAGTTGGATCTCTGGGTCAGGAAGATCCCCTGGAGGAAGAAATGGCCATCCACTCAAGTATTCTTGGCTGGAAAATCCCATGGACAGAGGAGCTTGGCGGGCTACAGTCCATGGGATCAGAAAGACACAACAGAGCCCAAAGCCCAGCAATACATACCTTCCATGACCTGCCAAAGTGAAGGATATCCCTCTGGAAAAGATACTTTGGGGGTTGACAGTCTTTGTAAGCCTTCATTGCACTTTATATATGTGTGCGTTACATGCTTATTAAAGGCATTAAATAGTTGAAGTAGGGGCCCCCGTGTTGGGATAGAAGGAACTATTTACTGTCTGTCAGAGAGGGCAGGGTCTCTTCTGGAAGGTGAGGTCCACGTTCAAGCTCTGGCTTCCTTTCGGTTACTTGAACAAAATGTATTTTCCTTAAAGTAGAAACTGGGACTAATGAAAGGGTGCCAGGGAATGGCAGGGCAAGGCTCTGTCTTGGCCCTGGCCAAAAAAGGGAATAGCTCAAGAGAAGTAAGTGAGAAGAGGGCACCTCCACAGGAGGGAACACAAGCCAGGCAAGGAACGTGGGGAAAGTGCCACGGTTACACCTGACCTCTGGGGCTAGAATGTACACGATGAGACCAGATGTCAACTAGGGGTTTGGACCTAGGACTAAGTGAACTATGCTATGAGTAGATACTTTTCCAACCTAGCTTTGTGATTTATTTTTCTGCTTCTTTCCAAGGTCAACTTTGGGGGTGGGGTGGAGAGGCTGTGCCATGTTGCATGCACATTAGTTCCTCAATCAGGAACAGAACTTGTACTCCCTACAGTGGAAGCGTGGGGTGCTTACCACTGGACTGCCAGGGAAATCTCAGGAGGTAGACCTTTAAGTCAACCAAGAGGGAACCCAGGCCACCTATCTCACTGAGCGTAGGGGTTTCTGAAAGCACAAGAAAGTGAAAGGAAAATCCCAGGTCCCCACCTATCTCACCTAGCCTTCCTATGCAGCGTCCTAGATGGCTGAGTGGGAAAGAACCTGCCGGCCATTGCAGGAGACACACGTGTCGCCAGTTGGATCTCTGGGTCAGGAAGATGCCCTGGAGGAAGAAATGGCCATCCACTCAAGTATTCTTGGCTGGAAAATCCCATGGACAGAGGAGCTTGGCGGGCTACAGTCCATGGGATCAGAAAGACACAACAGAGCCCAAAGCCCAGCAATACATACCTTCCATGACCTGCCAAAGTGAAGGATATCCCTCTGGAAAAGATACTTTGGGGGTTGACAGTCTTTGTAAGCCTTCATTGCACTTTATATATGTGTGCGTTACATGCTTATTAAAGGCATTAAATAGTTGAAGTAGGGGCCCCCGTGTTGGGATAGAAGGAACTATTTACTGTCTGTCAGAGAGGGCAGGGTCTCTTCTGGAAGGTGAGGTCCACGTTCAAGCTCTGGCTTCCTTTCGGTTACTTGAACAAAATGTATTTTCCTTAAAGTAGAAACTGGGACTAATGAAAGGGTGCCAGGGAATGGCAGGGCAAGGCTCTGTCTTGGCCCTGGCCAAAAAAGGGAATAGCTCAAGAGAAGTAAGTGAGAAGAGGGCACCTCCACAGGAGGGAACACAAGCCAGGCAAGGAACGTGGGGAAAGTGCCACGGTTACACCTGACCTCTGGGGCTAGAATGTACACGATGAGACCAGATGTCAACTAGGGATTTGGACCTAGGACTAAGTGAACTATGCTATGAGTAGATACTTTTCCAACCTAGCTTTGTGATTTATTTTTCTGCTTCTTTCCAAGGTCAACTTTGGGGGTGGGGTGGAGAGGCTGTGCCATGTTGCATGCACATTAGTTCCTCAATCAGGAACAGAACTTGTACTCCCTACAGTGGAAGCGTGGGGTGCTTACCACTGGACTGCCAGGGAAATCTCAGGAGGTAGACCTTTAAGTCAACCAAGAGGGATACACAGCATGCCTAACATGTGTTCTCTGTGGCTTGAGGCTTATGAGAAGGGAGGAACAAGAGACACAGGGTCTCGCTTCATCTCAGAGATTACTAAGTAACCAGAGAGAGGAGAAGAAGGCATGCGAACCGCCTAAGGAATAGGACAAGTGACATGACTTTTTTTTTTTTTTTTAATTTTTTTTGGGGGGGGTGGGGAGGGAGAGGGGCGGGTGGGCCACTTCTATTGGTCTTTCATGTATCTATTTTCATCTGTCTTTGTTCTTTGGCTCTTGTGGGCCTCCCATCGCAGTGGCCTCTGTTGTTGCAGAGCACCGGCTCTGGGCACATGCGCTCCAGAGCTCCGGCTCGGTAATTGGACACATCAGTCCAGCCGCTCCGCGGCACGTGGGATCTTCCCAGGCCAGAGATCGAACTGGCGCCCCTTGCACTGCAAGGTGGTGTCTTTACCCACTGGACCACCAGGGAAGACCTGACATGACTTTTTGTTTCTATTTTAAGGCCAAATGAAAATTAGTATGAACTCCCTGAGCTGACACCAGCTGGGGCATCATGAGAGTGTGAAGCATCCCAGGAGGAAGGGAGGAGCTGTCCTGATCCTGGGATCAGAATTGTTTCCAGTTTATCCATAAGTGTTGACGATTTCTGTGTGAACTGTCAAAGAAACTGAATAAATAAGATAATGAAAGACCACAGCCAAACAAATGCTAAGCTGTGTGGGCTGAGGGGATCCACAGGTACCCAAGAGGCTCCAGGTGCTAGAAAAGGTCCAGTTCTCCTGGACAGGAGCTGAAGGAGGGGTGGGTTTGAGATAAACAGAAGACCTTCTGGACAGGTGACCAGTATGGGGAAAGGCAAAGAAATAACCACCTTCAAAATCACTCCCGTTTCCACTGAATTTCAAAGTTTTCAAAGAACTGTCATAGCCCTGAGTTTTTTTTGTTTTTTTTTGTTTTTTTTTTTTTTAATCTTTTCGCTAGCCTCAAGCATTTGGCAGAACAGAGTCTCATTCACAAGAAAAGTAAGAATTAGAGACTATCTGTTGGTTTTGCTTGCTCAGCCTCCCTCTCTCTCACCTTCTGTATCTAGCATCCTGGCTTTCCTCTCTCCACTCTCGGGGTTCTGACTCCACCCCTGAATTCAGGGTGGGCCTAGCCAAACCTAGTCTACTATTGATCTACTGAAATAGTTCAAGAATGGGCATGTGGCCCAAGTAGGTTAATGAGATGCTCATCCAGAACCTTTGCTGGAACACCTGGGGAAGAGAATAAAGCCCCACGCAGAAAGGAGAGGCAAGAGACCACATTCTGTTGACATTGTTTAGGTGCTTAGAAACAGCTGGACCTGTAGCCAGATTTATCCTTGGATTTTTCTGAAATGTAAACCATTACCCTTCTCTTTTTAAAATGTGTTCACTTATTTCATTTTTGTTTGTGTTGGGTTTTCATGACTGCACATGGGCTTTCTCCAGCTACAGTGAGTAGGGGCTATTCTTCATTGCTTCTCTGGGTTCTAGGTTCTCAGCTTCAGTAGTTGTGGCTTGGGGGCTCAGTAGTTGTGGTTTGAGGGCTCTAGGCACACCCCCAACCCCGCATGTAGAATTTTCCCGGACCAGAGATCGAACCAGTATCCCTTGCATTGCCAGGAGGATTCTTAACCACTGGACCACCAGGGACGCTCCATTACATTCCCTTCTTTTTTTTTTCTTTTTTAATTTTGGCCTCTTTCATTGTCTTTTTATTAATTTATTTTCATCCATCTTCATTCTTTGGCCTGTGTGGGTCTCCCATTGCAGCGGCCTCTCTCACTCCAGAGGGTGGCCCCTAATTGGACACATCAGTCCAGCTGCTCCTCGGCATGTGGGATCTTCCCGGGCCAGGGATCGAACCATTGTCCCTTACACTGCAAGGCAGACTCTCCACCCATTGGACCACCAGGGAAGCCCACATTCCCTTCTTAATTTAAGCCAATTTGAATTTGATTTCTATTATTGCTACTAACAGAGTCCTGGCTGATTCAGAAAGCTTAGACAATATATCTAAATTCTGATCCTGTGATCTTACACTAAGTATAATGTTGGAGTGATGATAGTGTGGGAAAGGATTGCTAAGCATGGTGGAGTCAGCCTGGTGGGGCCTGACTCAAGGACCTGCTAGAAAACTGGACATGGAAGAGGCCTCAAAGGATCGCAGAACAGAGTCTCATTCACAAGAAAAGTAAGAATTAGAGACTATCTGTTGGTTTTGCTTGCTCAGCCTCCCTCTCTCTCACCTTCTGTATCTAGCATCCTGGCTTTCCTCTCTCCACTCTCGGGGTTCTGACTCCACCCCTGAATTCAGGGTGGGCCTAGCCAAACCTAGTCTACTATTGATCTACTGAAATAGTTCAAGAATGGGCATGTGGCCCAAGTAGGTTAATGAGATGCTCATCCAGAACCTTTGCTGGAACACCTGGGGAAGAGAATAAAGCCCCACGCAGAAAGGAGAGGCAAGAGACCACATTCTGTTGACATTGTTTAGGTGCTTAGAAACAGCTGGACCTGTAGCCAGATTTATCCTTGGATTTTTCTGAAATGTAAACCATTACCCTTCTCTTTTTAAAATGTGTTCACTTATTTCATTTTTGTTTGTGTTGGGTTTTCATGACTGCACATGGGCTTTCTCCAGCTACAGTGAGTAGGGGCTATTCTTCATTGCTTCTCTGGGTTCTAGGTTCTCAGCTTCAGTAGTTGTGGCTTGGGGGCTCAGTAGTTGTGGTTTGAGGGCTCTAGGCACACCCCCAACCCCGCATGTAGAATTTTCCCGGACCAGAGATCGAACCAGTATCCCTTGCATTGCCAGGAGGATTCTTAACCACTGGACCACCAGGGACGCTCCATTACATTCCCTTCTTTTTTTTTTCTTTTTTAATTTTGGCCTCTTTCATTGTCTTTTTATTAATTTATTTTCATCCATCTTCATTCTTTGGCCTGTGTGGGTCTCCCATTGCAGCGGCCTCTCTCACTCCAGAGCGCTGGCTCCTAATTGGACACATCAGTCCAGCTGCTCCTCGGCATGTGGGATCTTCCCGGGCCAGGGATCGAACCATTGTCCCTTACACTGCAAGGCAGACTCTCCACCCATTGGACCACCAGGGAAGCCCACATTCCCTTCTTAATTTAAGCCAATTTGAATTTGATTTCTATTATTGCTACTAACAGAGTCCTGGCTGATTCAGAAAGCTTAGACAATATATCTAAATTCTGATCCTGTGATCTTACACTAAGTATAATGTTGGAGTGATGATAGTGTGGGAAAGGATTGCTAAGCATGGTGGAGTCAGCCTGGTGGGGCCTGACTCAAGGACCTGCTAGAAAACTGGACATGGAAGAGGAAGCCTCAAAGGATTCTTGAGACAAAATATCGTATGATGTCACTTACATATGGAATCTTATAAAGTAATGGTACATAAACAACAAAACTCTATAAAAAATTTAAAATAATAAAAAAGAGACAAAGAAGAAAAAATAATGGTACAAATGAACTTATTTACAAAACAAGAGTCATAGATGTAGAAACCAAAGGTATAGGTATGGGGGTGGAGCGGTAAATTGGATACATTGGGAGACTGAGATGGACACATACACACTACTGTATATAAAACAGACAACAAATAAAAACTTACTTGTATAGCACAGGGAACTCTTTTTTTTTTTTTAAAGATTTATTTATTTATTTACTTTGGGCGGGGGTCGGGTTGGGGAGGGAGGGGAGTGGGTGGGCCACTTCTATTGGTCTTTCATTTGTCCATTTTCATTCGTCTTCGTTCTTTGGCTCCTGTGGGCCTCCCAGCACGGTGGCGTCTGTCGTTGCAGAGCACCGGCTCTGGGCGCATGCGCTCCAGAGCTCCGGCTCGGTGATTGGACACATCAGTCCAGCCGCTCCGCGGCACGTGGGATCTTCCCAGGCCAGGGCTCGAACCGGCGCCCCTTGCACTGCAAGGCGGTGTCCTTACCCACTGGACCACCAGGGGAAGCCCCACAGGGAACTCTTGTCAATACTCTGTATAGGAAAATAATCTAAACCAAGTGGATATATGTATATACAGGACTTTCTTGGCGGTTCAGTGGGAAAGAATCCTCTTGCAAGGCAGGAGATGCGGTTCAATCCCTGGATCGGGAAGATTTCCTGGAGAAGGAAATGGCAACCCACCCTAGTTTTTGCCTGGGATTGCCTGGGAAATCCCATAAACAGAGGTCTAAGATCCTGGCTTTTTGATTTTTTCTATTATTGCTACTAACAGAGTCCTGGCTGATTCAGAAAGCTTAGACAATATATCTAAATTCTGATCCTGTGATCTTACACTAAGTATAATGTTGGAGTGATGATAGTGTGGGAAAGGATTGCTAAGCATGGTGGAGTCAGCCTGGTGGGGCCTGACTCAAGGACCTGCTAGAAAACTGGACATGGAAGAGGAAGCCTCAAAGGATTCTTGAGACAAAATATCGTATGATGTCACTTACATATGGAATCTTATAAAGTAATGGTACATAAACAACAAAACTCTATAAAAAATTTAAAATAATAAAAAAGAGACAAAGAAGAAAAAATAATGGTACAAATGAACTTATTTACAAAACAAGAGTCATAGATGTAGAAACCAAAGGTATAGGTATGGGGGTGGAGCGGTAAATTGGATACATTGGGAGACTGAGATGGACACATACACACTACTGTATATAAAACAGACAACAAATAAAAACTTACTTGTATAGCACAGGGAACTCTTTTTTTTTTTTTTTAAAGATTTATTTATTTATTTACTTTGGGCGGGGGTCGGGTTGGGGAGGGAGGGGAGTGGGTGGGCCACTTCTATTGGTCTTTCATTTGTCCATTTTCATTCGTCTTCGTTCTTTGGCTCCTGTGGGCCTCCCAGCACGGTGGCGTCTGTCGTTGCAGAGCACCGGCTCTGGGCGCATGCGCTCCAGAGCTCCGGCTCGGTGATTGGACACATCAGTCCAGCCGCTCCGCGGCACGTGGGATCTTCCCAGGCCAGGGCTCGAACCGGCGCCCCTTGCACTGCAAGGCGGTGTCCTTACCCACTGGACCACCAGGGGAAGCCCCACAGGGAACTCTTGTCAATACTCTGTATAGGAAAATAATCTAAACCAAGTGGATATATGTATATACAGGACTTTCTTGGCGGTTCAGTGGGAAAGAATCCTCTTGCAAGGCAGGAGATGCGGGTTCAATCCCTGGATCGGGAAGATTTCCTGGAGAAGGAAATGGCAACCCACCCTAGTTTTTGCCTGGGATTGCCTGGGAAATCCCATAAACAGAGGAGCCTGATGGGCTACAGTTCATAGAGTTGCAAAATAACTGGACATGACTTAGTGACTAAACAACACACATATGTGTATGACACATTCACTCTGCCATATAACGTGAAACTAACATAAAATTATAAATTAACTATAATCCAATACAAATTTTTAATTCTACAAAAAAGAAGATTCTTGAACAATTTAAAAGACATTTTTAAAAAATAGAAAATACTCTGTTTCTTAACATGGGGAATGGTTATAGCCCACATACATTCTATCTAAACTTATGCATATATATATTTTATTCTCTTCTGACTAAAAACATGATATAATGCGTACCTTTGAGAAATTAAAAAGAAAATAAATAAAGTGGAGGTGGTGATTACAGAACGGAATGGCAGAAAGAGACCTTGAAATCGGGGAGGCAGGAAGGAAGCTGGCTGAGATGGAGGCTTAGGCTAAGGAACGATGAAGTGGGCCATGGGAACGTGGATGGCGGGCGCTGCAGAGGTGAGGCACGCTTCCTGCATGGCTGAGGGCGTAAGAAAAACACAGCTCCAAACACTGGCAATGAAGACAGAGACAGGGTGGTTGAGAGGGAAGGATCTAGTTGGGGATATTTCAGTGGGTATATGTGGTTACATTTTCAACTCCCTCAGGTGGGAATATCCCAACTGTGGGTCTGTAATATTACTATCATTTGGTTGGGAGGAACAGAAGCTTCTTGAGTTATCTTAAGTTGGGGAACTGAGGAGTCAGAAATGGAGGCTCCTCCCTCTGCATCTCTGGTGCGTATGGGGTCTTTCCTCTGTTTTTCTCTGCCTCTGCCAACCAGGTCCTTCTGCCGCTTCAGAGGGAGGGCCGCTGGAGTGCCCTGTGACCAGCACAGGCAAAGCCACTGTTACAGCAGCTGAGCGAAAGTCGGTCCAGAATGTCTAGAAGGGACCAACTGGGTGATGACGAACGGGTCCTGATGTGGACAAGGTGTAAGGTCCATGTTCAAGGACAGCCACAAGAAAAGAGAACCTGGTTTTAGTCTGGGAAAGAGAATCAGCAAGGTTAAGATCAGAGACCAGGTGATACTGATGCAGATAAGGGTGCAAGAAGGCCTTGTGGCCAGTGACATTCTCTACAGGACTCTTCCTTTCAGCTCAGATAAGTTCTCCCATCCCCAGCTCGCCTCCAGTTTACCTATGCATCCCTTCCTTCACTTCAAACCCCAGCAGAGCTGCCTGGCCTTCCCGCTCACCTCTGCATGCCTCCACTCTCGGCCCAGGCCTGCCCAGTGGGCGCTCCTTAGAAGCACGCTAGTAGGGTCTCCAGGGACCTTCTGGTCACATATTGAGGCAACGGATAACCCCAACTCTAACCTTATTTCATTCATTTGTTGGTTAGGCATTCATTGATTCAAAGAGCACTTGTTAGGAACCAACTTCTTGCCCGGTGCTGGGACACGATATTGAGCAAGATCCATTAGGCAGATGTTCTCTAACAGGTGGTGATTACAGAACGGAATGGCAGAAAGAGACCTTGAAATCGGGGAGGCAGGAAGGAAGCTGGCTGAGATGGAGGCTTAGGCTAAGGAACGATGAAGTGGGCCATGGGAACGTGGATGGCGGGCGCTGCAGAGGTGAGGCACGCTTCCTGCATGGCTGAGGGCGTAAGAAAAACACAGCTCCAAACACTGGCAATGAAGACAGAGACAGGGTGGTTGAGAGGGAAGGATCTAGTTGGGGATATTTCAGTGGGTATATGTGGTTACATTTTCAACTCCCTCAGGTGGGAATATCCCAACTGTGGGTCTGTAATATTACTATCATTTGGTTGGGAGGAACAGAAGCTTCTTGAGTTATCTTAAGTTGGGGAACTGAGGAGTCAGAAATGGAGGCTCCTCCCTCTGCATCTCTGGTGCGTATGGGGTCTTTCCTCTGTTTTTCTCTGCCTCTGCCAACCAGGTCCTTCTGCCGCTTCAGAGGGAGGGCCGCTGGAGTGCCCTGTGACCAGCACAGGCAAAGCCACTGTTACAGCAGCTGAGCGAAAGTCGGTCCAGAATGTCTAGAAGGGACCAACTGGGTGATGACGAACGGGTCCTGATGTGGACAAGGTGTAAGGTCCATGTTCAAGGACAGCCACAAGAAAAGAGAACCTGGTTTTAGTCTGGGAAAGAGAATCAGCAAGGTTAAGATCAGAGACCAGGTGATACTGATGCAGATAAGGGTGCAAGAAGGCCTTGTGGCCAGTGACATTCTCTACAGGACTCTTCCTTTCAGCTCAGATAAGTTCTCCCATCCCCAGCTCGCCTCCAGTTTACCTATGCATCCCTTCCTTCACTTCAAACCCCAGCAGAGCTGCCTGGCCTTCCCGCTCACCTCTGCATGCCTCCACTCTCGGCCCAGGCCTGCCCAGTGGGCGCTCCTTAGAAGCACGCTAGTAGGGTCTCCAGGGACCTTCTGGTCACATATTGAGGCAACGGATAACCCCAACTCTAACCTTATTTCATTCATTTGTTGGTTAGGCATTCATTGATTCAAAGAGCACTTGTTAGGAACCAACTTCTTGCCCGGTGCTGGGACACGATATTGAGCAAGATCCATTAGGCAGATGTTCTCTACAGACACAGCGTCTTCTTCTTCCTAAGACGCCACACACGCAGGCACACGCCCACAGGCATACATGCACAGGTGCACACGCTTGCTTTTTCTGTTTACATCTTCCCTGAAGCCTCTGACTGGGGATCCAGCTGCCAGGCAGGCAATCTTTGCGGGACACAGACAAACGGGAAGGAAGTTGGACCAGGAGCCTAACGAAGCTGGGAGGAAGACGGCCAGACGGCCAGGAGGCCAGACCCCCAGGGATGTTCACATCATCATTTGGCCATTTGCTTGTGGCCTGGGGAGTGTGTAGCTCTAAATGGCAGGCACCGACTGGACGGGCACACAGCCAGGATCTCAGGTTCTAGCCACTTCAGACAGTTTTCCAGGCAAGGTGCCTCCCAGAAGGCCAGGGAGGGACCCAGGGTGCTGACTGCAGCCTTTGGGGAGACTAACTGGGTACATGCCTGCTACATTGTACTCTTCACTGAAGCTGACCTGGTTCCTGGAGCGTGAAACTCCTAGAACTGATCCCATGAGGAAGGGACTCTCCAGGGGGGCCCCCGAGTTCTGGGCTGGACACTAGCACTCTATACATTTGAGGAGCTAGCCCATCAGGGGCCTGACTGGCTGAACACGCAAGGGTTCTGGTGATAAAAGGTGGCAGAAGTTTTGTCTCTTTCTTTTCCTAGGGAATTACACAAAGCAAATGAAAAATGTAGAGGAGAAAGAAGATTGTGAAGGAGAAGGAGTAGGAAAAGAAGGAAGTGGAGAAGGAAAGCATCTTTTTAAAAGCGTAGCCCTGATCATTAGTAGTTCTCGGCTTAAAACCTTTAAATAACTTTCTACCGCTCATTAGATAACTACGCCCCTCCTTTCCCCCACTCCCCCGCCCTTCTCACCTCTTCCAGTCATAGGCGGCCCGCTAGGAGGTGTGCACACAGGTCTTGTGGGAAATTGCCCCATGGTGTTGCAGTAAGAGAAACAGGGACGAGTGTAACAGGCCCATCATAAGGAGCTACAAGAAGCGTTTTAGGGGAATTCCATGGTGGTGTTGTGGTTAGGACTCTGTGCTTTTGAAAGGGTTTTACCTTGATTTGAGACTTAAATGCAAGGCCCAGACCTGATCTAACCCTGCTTGGGACTTGAACCCACGTGGCTGGGGCTTGAACCCAGCCAAAACCCTTCTTGGGACTTGAACCCATGTAGTCAGGACTCAATCCCGGCCAAAACCCTGTCTGGGACTTGAACCCACGCGGCTGGGACTTAATCCAGCACTCACCCAACGTCTGGACCCACCGAAGCTCAGGTTCTTCGTGCCTCAACGCAGAAGGAATTCAGCAAGAAGCAGAGTGATAGGCAAGAAGAGGATTTATTAGGACAGGGTACAAGCAGGCAGGCAGGAAAGTGCTGCTCTGCTCTCTCTTTGATTGAGTGGGCAGCCATATATATAGGATGGTAGAAGCCCGCCCCCCTCAAGTAGACACAGATGCAAGGCATATATCATTAGCTCCTTCTTCGCCAGCTCCTCCTTCATCAGCTGTTTATACCCAGTCAAGCCTGCTTTACTGAACAAGAAGCAGCTCTCCTGAGTTATCGTCAACTCACTGGCCTCCCAATCTTTCTTAGGCTTCACCCTTCTGCCTACCGTTCCCTACTAGGACTCTACAACCACCTACCTGTTCTACTCTGTCCCTATCACTTTCACTGCCAAGGGTACAGGTTCAGTCCCTGGTCAGGGAACTAAGATTTGGAAAACTCTGCAGGCAAATATATAAATTTTAAAAAAAGGAAGAAGAAGGGGGTTTTAGTCCTAGATCTGTGACTATTGGACCATGGGCAAATCATAGTCTAAGTCTTTGCTTCACCTGGTCAGTAGTCAGGGAGGGAAAAACCTGCCCTGCCGGCTTGCTGGGTTATTGGGAGGTTCAGGTGAGATAAAGAGCCTAGAAACCTTTGTGAACTATCAAACACTAAACAAATAAAGGATTGTTCCTTCTTCTGAGGAAACCACCTTGAGAAGTGACAGAGGCCCACACCTCTGCCGGCTCTCAGTGCTTTCGTTCTAATAATCCTTTATCACATTGTAACACCTCATGCCTTTCAAAGTACTTCGATGTATATTGTGTCCTTTTGTTCTGACACCTTTCCTGAGCAGTGGCCAAGCAGGACTGCCCCTTGCTGGGCAGACAAGGGCACAGGCTCAGAGTGGGTGAAGTCACCAGAAGGCCTGGTGTCACAGGGTGCATCATGGCTGAGCCAGGCTTGGGCTCGGGTTTCCTGACCGCTGCATGGGGCCGCTCCCAGCTCCTGGAGCCGCTCTGCTCCCAGCACGCACCCAATGTGGTTCTCGTAGGTTCTAAGCCTTTACAGAAGACACAGGTAGGGTCTTCCTAGAGGATGAACTTGCCTGTGGCGGTTAGCATAGCCTTTGAAAAGTAAAGTGAAAGTCACTCAGCCGTGTCAGGCTCTACGAGACCCCATGGACCCCACCAGGCTCCTTTGTCCATAGAATTTCCAGGCAAGGATACTGGAGTGAGTAGCCACTCTCTTCTCCAGAGGATCTTCCTGACTCAGGGATTGAACCTGGGTCTCCTGCACTTCAGGCAGATTCTTTACCCTCTGAGAGACCAGGGGCACCCAGCATGGCCTTTGGGGCTCTTTCAGGGAGGTCAGTTTTGAAGCCCTACTTACCTGGGGCCCCTGGACGGTTGCCCAGGCTGCTCTGTCACTCCCCTGTGACAGTGGTCAGCCAGCGGTCAGGTCGTGCCTTTTGGACCATTTGGGGATCCTCCTCCACGTGCGATTCTAATCACAAAGGGTGCTGTTGCCTAGTGCTGCACGACCACCCGATGGCTCATCCTTACAACCAGGGACTGTCAGCCGCGTCCAGCCTCTGGGGCAGGGCGAGCACGGGTTCACCGGCCGGCTCCCTGACCCGGAGCCGCAGCTGGAGAATTCTCGCAGCTGGAGAAACAGAAGCGCACGGGAAAATAACAGCCAAGAGGGTGGCGATGGCGTGAGCATCCTCTCAAGGAGGGGGGATCATGGTGATCTTCCCGGATAAGACAGAAATGAGCTCAGCCCTGGGAGGCTCGGAGGAAGAAGCTTCTTCCTAGGACGGCACACCTCTGCCGGCTCTCAGTGCTTTCGTTCTAATAATCCTTTATCACATTGTAACACCTCATGCCTTTCAAAGTACTTCGATGTATATTGTGTCCTTTTGTTCTGACACCTTTCCTGAGCAGTGGCCAAGCAGGACTGCCCCTTGCTGGGCAGACAAGGGCACAGGCTCAGAGTGGGTGAAGTCACCAGAAGGCCTGGTGTCACAGGGTGCATCATGGCTGAGCCAGGCTTGGGCTTGGGTTTCCTGACCGCTGCATGGGGACGCTCCCAGCTCCTGGAGCCGCTCTGCTCCCAGCACGCACCCAATGTGGTTCTCGTAGGTTCTAAGCCTTTACAGAAGACACAGGTAGGGTCTTCCTAGAGGATGAACTTGCCTGTGGCGGTTAGCATAGCCTTTGAAAAGTAAAGTGAAAGTCACTCAGCCGTGTCAGGCTCTACGAGACCCCATGGACCCCACCAGGCTCCTTTGTCCATAGAATTTCCAGGCAAGGATACTGGAGTGAGTAGCCACTCTCTTCTCCAGAGGATCTTCCTGACTCAGGGATTGAACCTGGGTCTCCTGCACTTCAGGCAGATTCTTTACCCTCTGAGAGACCAGGGGCACCCAGCATGGCCTTTGGGGCTCTTTCAGGGAGGTCAGTTTTGAAGCCCTACTTACCTGGGGCCCCTGGACGGTTGCCCAGGCTGCTCTGTCACTCCCCTGTGACAGTGGTCAGCCAGCGGTCAGGTCGTGCCTTTTGGACCATTTGGGGATCCTCCTCCACGTGCGATTCTAATCACAAAGGGTGCTGTTGCCTAGTGCTGCACGACCACCCGATGGCTCATCCTTACAACCAGGGACTGTCAGCCGCGTCCAGCCTCTGGGGCAGGGCGAGCACGGGTTCACCGGCCGGCTCCCTGACCCGGAGCCGCAGCTGGAGAATTCTCGCAGCTGGAGAAACAGAAGCGCACGGGAAAATAACAGCCAAGAGGGTGGCGATGGCGTGAGCATCCTCTCAAGGAGGGGGGATCATGGTGATCTTCCCGGATAAGACAGAAATGAGCTCAGAAAGACAGAAACCTCTGGGGACTGGGAGGCTCGGAGGAAGAAGCTTCTTCCTGGCTGAGGACGCCGGTCCCCCTCCCCTAAGTCGGTCTCCCGGCCAGACTGAAACATTCTTGCTGTTTGTGAATCATACCAGGAAACCGCCTCTGCAACATTCCAGGATGCAAGAGCCACGCCCTCGGCCTGACTGCGGATTGGCGGTGGCCAACGTCAGGGGGAAAGGGCACCAGACGGGCAGTCTGGGGATGCGGGACTCTGCGCCTTGGTCGACACCAGAGCCAGATGACGCGGACAGATTTGGGCGCTGTTGTGGTCAAGGTCAGATGCCTGGGTGGCCCTGGTCTGGCCTCAACCCAGGTTTCCTGAGTTTCTGCTGTAGGAGCCTCCCCTCAAATCGGTGGTGATGACCAGCGTTCCAGAGAGAAGGTGGCAGGCGGGGAGACACGATCTGGAATTGGAGGAGACTAGAAGGATAGCCCGCCGGGTGGGCAATGCCTCCCACCCCGTCGCAACGCCCCTCCACTTCCTTTCCATGAGTCCCTGAGGGCTGAATGAGGCTGAGTGATGGGAGTTGTTCCCACGACATTTATAATAGTTAAAAAAAAAAGTCGGAGACAGCCAAACTGTGCAATATGGAGAGTGATCTGACATAAATCACAAAGTAGCCATGCAAAACAATAAAACTTCTTAGAAAATAATATAGAATGTTTTTGTGATTTTGGGAGTAGAGAAAGAGATCTTGAATAAAATGCAAAAAGTGCTAATCAAAGAGACTGATAAATGTTGTCTACATGAAAAAGAAGGAATCCTGGTTAGAAAAAGGTCCCACTTGGAGAAGGAAATGGCAACCCACTCCAGTATTCTAGCCTGAGAAATCCAGTAGTAGTACATGGAGTAGTAAGTAGTACTACATGGTTTTAAGTAAACTACTAACCTCTAACTTTCATACAATGCCTATATCAGTATTCTCTGTGTTATTGAACTATACATACATGATTTCAACTATAGCCTTGTCTGTTTTAAACTAAACTGCAATCTGAAGATGAAAACAATAAATATGCATATATCAAAAAAAAAAAAAAAAGGTCCCACTGCACCAAAGGAATGAAATGCCAAGCCACAGAGAAAATGATTGCAGTGCATGCAAACAACAAAAAAATCAAAGCCAAAGTATAAAGGAAAGGGCGATTGACAAAAGACACAGCGTATCTTGTTAAAAGCATGTGAAAAGGTGCTCAATTTTATTTGGTGTCAGAGAAGTCTAAATTAAAACCACCTTGAGATACCAACACTTTAAAACTAAGAATGCCAATGTTAAGTGTTGGTTCTGGTGTGAGCCCCAGAATCCTCATACACCGTGGGCAGTGCAGGTCACTGTTCCTGCTTTGGAAAACAGTTTGACATTATGAACTGACATTGAAGAGATGGATTCTCTGTAATCCAGCAGTCACACCCCTGTGTATATGTGCAACAGAAATGTGTCCAGTGTGCATAGAAGACATGAACAAGGGATTCCCTGGTAGCTCAGTAGTAAAGAGTTTGTCTGCCAATGCAGGAGACAAGAGTTCGATTCCTGATCCAGGAAGATTCCACATGCTGTGGAGCAGTGAAGCTCGTGAGTCGCAACTATGGAGCCTGTGCTCTAGAGCCTCGGAGTCACAACTATGGAGCCCATGTGCTGCAGCTACTGAAGCCCGTGTGCCCTAGAGCCTGAGTTCCACAAAAGAAGTCACTGCAACAAGAAGCCTGCTCACCTCAACTAGAGAGTAGCCCCCACTCCCTGCAACTAGCAAAGAGCCTGTGGCAGCAGTGAAAACCCAGAACAGCCAATAAATAAATAAATAAATAATAAATAAATAAAATGTATTTCTTTAAAAGAAGACGATATTGAACAAATATGCATATAGCAGCACATCTTATAAGAGCCCCAAACTGGAAACAACCCGCGTGTCCATCAAGAGACAATGATAAGTGATATATTCACGCAACCAAATACTCTATAGTAGCAATGGATGAACAAGAGCCAGACACACCATATGGATGAATGACAGCCAGACACTACAACGTGGATGAATCTCTCAAGTAAAAGAAGCTGGAAGAAAACCAGACACAAAAGAATGCACACACATTTATGTCAAGCTCAAAAAGAGGACAAAAGAAAAGCATAATCTTTAGATGGTAAGATTTAGATGGTAAGAAGACAAAGAAGCAAGCATGTACTTACCATGGAAGCCAGGAGAGAGGTTACCTTAGAGAGGAAGAAGGGAACTGTTGACTGCAGAGGGTTCTGCAAGGGGGTTCCTGGGATGCTGGCAGTGTTCCGTTTCTGACCTGGGTAGTGGGTCTGGGGATGTTTATAATAATTCTTTTTCCTTTTTTTCAGATTAAAAAAAATTTCTTTGGCCTCTTTTTTCAGGTTTTTTAATTTATTTATTTTCATCCATCTGCATTCTTTGGTCCGTGTGGGCCTCCCTTTGCAGTGGCCTCTCTCGTTGCAGAGCACCGGCTCTGGGCGCGTGAGCTCCAGAGTGCTGGAAGCACTGGCTCAGCCCCTCCACGGCATGTGGGATCTTCCTGGGCCAGGGATCGAACCAGTGCCCCTTGCACTACAAGGTGGACTCTTTATCCATTGGACCACCAGGAAAGCCCCATATGATAATTCTTTAAGTGGTATATTTATGCAATGCAACTTTCTGAGTGTATGTTTTATAGTTCTGAGTGAACTCTGTGAAACTGACAATCTTCAATCATTTTAACTAGTGGTTGGCTTCCGTGATTCCTCCGTAATGCAGGAGACTCAGGAAACACAGGTTTAATCACTGGGCCAGAAAGATCCCCTGGAGGAGGAAATCGCAACCCATTCCAGTATTCTTGCCGGGATACTGCCATGGACAGAGGAACCTGGCGGGCTGCAGGCCACCAGGGTCACAAAGAATCGGATATGGCTGAGCACAGGGCTAACTTAATCTAACGATTAAATCTAATGGTGATTTCATATGGTTCAACCTAATAACTTAAGCAGTCATTCAAAATGATGATCGTGAAGGCTATTGATAACTTCATTCACTCATCTACTCATCAAATAAACATTTCTTGGGGGCTTGTTGTGAACAAGGCCTATTTCTAAGCACTGGGATACAGAATGAAATTCTGTCCTGGGAGCACATTCTAATGGGAAAATAATGCATGAAGAGATACTGAAACATCTAGAATGTCATATTGTGATAAGTGCTATGAAGAAAAATGAAGCAGAGTAAGGAGATAGAAAGCAATGGAGAGAGATTACAGGAGGCGTGGTCAGAAAGGGTCCTCTGAGGAGATGACGGAGATGACATCTGAAAAGGCAGCTGAATGAAGTGAGAGAGAGAGATGACATGCAGCCACAGGAGAAAAGGCCTGCAGTGGAGGCAAGAGCAAGTACACAGGCCCGGCGGCTGGCATGGGCGCAGCGGGGCTGAAGAACAAGAAGGCCAATGTTATCGGATCAGAAAGAAGGCAGGGGAGAGCATGGGGACACCAAATGGGAGAAGTAACCAGGGACCTAGCACAGAAGGCAGCTTGTCAAGGAACTCGGTTTTATTCTGAGAGTGATGAGAGGCAACTGAAGGTTGAGGGCAGGGAGAGGTGTGATAGGATATATAATTTAGAAGGAAACCCCTGGCTGTGATGTGGAGGAGGGAACCTAGGCGGGTGGAAACATGGCGAACCAGTGCCCTTGCACTACAAGGTGGACTCTTTATCCATTGGTCCACCAGGAAAGCCCCATATGATAATTCTTTAAGTGGTATATTTATGCAATGCAACTTTCTGAGTGTATGTTTTATAGTTCTGAGTGAACTCTGTGAAACTGACAATCTTCAATCATTTTAACTAGTGGTTGGCTTCCGTGATTCCTCCGTAATGCAGGAGACTCAGGAAACACAGGTTTAATCACTGGGCCAGAAAGATCCCCTGGAGGAGGAAATCGCAACCCATTCCAGTATTCTTGCCGGGATACTGCCATGGACAGAGGAACCTGGCGGGCTGCAGGCCACCAGGGTCACAAAGAATCGGATATGGCTGAGCACAGGGCTAACTTAATCTAACGATTAAATCTAATGGTGATTTCATATGGTTCAACCTAATAACTTAAGCAGTCATTCAAAATGATGATCGTGAAGGCTATTGATAACTTCATTCACTCATCTACTCATCAAATAAACATTTCTTGGGGGCTTGTTGTGAACAAGGCCTATTTCTAAGCACTGGGATACAGAATGAAATTCTGTCCTGGGGAGCACATTCTAATGGGAAAATAATGCATGAAGAGATACTGAAACATCTAGAATGTCATATTGTGATAAGTGCTATGAAGAAAAATGAAGCAGAGTAAGGAGATAGAAAGCAATGGAGAGAGATTACAGGAGGCGTGGTCAGAAAGGGTCCTCTGAGGAGATGACGGAGATGACATCTGAAAAGGCAGCTGAATGAAGTGAGAGAGAGAGATGACATGCAGCCACAGGAGAAAAGGCCTGCAGTGGAGGCAAGAGCAAGTACACAGGCCCGGCGGCTGGCATGGGCGCAGCGGGGCTGAAGAACAAGAAGGCCAATGTTATCGGATCAGAAAGAAGGCAGGGGAGAGCATGGGGACACCAAATGGGAGAAGTAACCAGGGACCTAGCACAGAAGGCAGCTTGTCAAGGAACTCGGTTTTATTCTGAGAGTGATGAGAGGCAACTGAAGGTTGAGGGCAGGGAGAGGTGTGATAGGATATATAATTTAGAAGGAAACCCCTGGCTGTGATGTGGAGGAGGGAACCTAGGCGGGTGGAAACATGGATTCCTGTTAAAAGGCCACTGCACTGGCCAAGCAAGAGATGAAGGCGGCAAGGACGAGAATGACCATGGTGGTGGCACTGATTATTTTGGAGTCAGGATCAATAGATTTTGTAGAAACAGCCCAGATAGGACTTTTTTTTTTTTTTTGATGGCCAGCATATAAGAGAAAGAGGAGTCAAAAATAAGTACTATATTTCTCTTAAAAGTAGGATGCACTATTCTATATAGGATTCAAACTCTTCAAAACACGTTCTTAAATTACTTAAGCAACGAGAAACTTAAATACAATGGAGTCTAAGAAAAGCAGCTGGGGAACAAGATATTTTCAAGGACGGATGGATCAGTTCCATTCAGTTGCTCAGTCGACTGGCCTCGGGCGCCCCTCCTCCTGGGGATCCAGCACTGGCACCCACTTGGAGATACGGAGGGAAGTGTCGCCCACAGTCACCCAGTGCTTCTCCCATCTCCAGACCTTCTCAGTGGTCGCCATCATCTTCATGATGTCATCCTTGGCCCAGTTGTGGGTCTCAGCAGCCCCTTATGATTATACAGTGGAAGTGACAAATAGATTAAAAGGACTTGATCTGATAGAGCATCTGAAGAACTGTGGGCCGAGTTTCATAACACTGTACAGGGGGCAGTGATCAAAACTATCCCCAAGAAACAGAAATGCAAAAAGGCAAAATGTCTGAGGAGGCCTTACAAATCGCTGAGAAAAGAAGACAGGCAAAAGGCAATAGAGAAAAGGGAAGATACACCCATCTGAATGCAGAGTTTCCGGGAACAGCAAGGAGAGATAAGGAAGCCTTCTTAAGTGAACAATGCAAATAAAGAGAGGAAACCAACAGAATGGGAAAGACTAGAGATCTCTTCAAGAATACTGGACCTGGGGCTTCCCTGGTGGTCCAGTGGGTAGGGACACCGCCTTGCAGTGCAAGGGGCGCCGGTTCAATCCCTGGCCTGGGAAGATCCCACGTGCCGTGGAGCGGCTGGACCGATGTGTCCAACTATCGAGCTGGAGCTCTGGAGCGCATGCGCCCAGAGCTGGTGCTCTGCGACAACAGAGGCCACTGGGATGGGAGGCCCACATAGGCCAAAGAACAAAGATGGGTGAAAATAGATAAATGAAAGACCAATAGAAGTGGCCTGGCCGCGCCCACCCTCCCCAACCCGCCCTCCCCCAGCAAAAAAAAAAAAAGAATACTGGACCTATCAAGGGAACATTTCATGTAAGGACGGACATAATAAAGGACAGAAACAGTATGAACCTAACAGAAGCAGAAGATATTGAGAAGAGCTAGAAAGAATACACAGAAGAACTATACAAGAAAGGTCTTAATGAGCCGAATGACCACCATGGTGTGATCACTCACCTGGAGCCAGACATCTCAGAGTGCGAAGTCAAGTGGGCCCTAGGAAGCATTACTAAGAACAAAGCTAGTGGAGGTGATGGAATTCCAGCTGAGCTATTTCAACTCCTAAAAGATGGATGGATAACACCATTTAAAACAAAACAAAACAGGACTTCCCTGGTGGTCCATTGGGTGAAGAGTCCGCCTTGCAGTGCAGGGGGTACAGGTTAGATCCCTGGCCAGGGTGGATCCCATATGCCACCGGAGTGGCTGGACCTGTGTGTTCAGTTATGAGCCAGTGCTCTGGAGCGCATGCGCCCAGAACCGGTGCTCTGCAACAAGAGGCCACTGCAATGGGAGGTCCACACAGGCCGAAGAGTAAAATGGATGGAAACAAATAAATAACCAATAAAAGAGGCCAAAAATTTAAAAAAGAAAAGAAAAAAGAATCTGACACGACTGAAGGTACTAGCCTAGATGAAACAAACATAATCCACCTGGTGTTTGATAAATAGTAACTACCAAGGACAGCTTTTTTTAATATTCACATTTTTTTAATCTTCAGACTTTTCTATTCTTTATTTTGGCTGGGGTGGGAGTTGGCTCATATTCCATTTACCAGAAATTACACATGGTAGTGTATATATGTCAGTGCAGCTCTCATAAAGCACAGGAAGCTCAGCTCAGTGCTCTGAGATGACCTAGAGGGGTGGGGTGGAGGGGGAGGGAGGGGATACGTACTGTACGCACATGTAGCCGGTTCACACTGTTGAAACTCACACAATATTGTAAAGCAATTATATTCCAATAAAAAAGAGAAAGTTATAGCAGAGACAGGAAAAAATAGGCTGCTGGGAAAGAGAAGCTGCTAGTAACCTAGACTTGGACACATCTGGGAACCCTTGAGTTAGATAATCTCACAGTGATTGATAGGATGCGCATCTGGTGATTTTTGTCACATAATCATATCTCCCTCTGCTGGTAGAATTTGGTTTTGCAAGGTAAACAAATCCTGATTTACTTGCATCTGGAAATTCGCAGGTCTCTGGGGTTACTGAAGAGCTAACTCTGCCTTCTTGATACAGTCTCACCCTGACTGTTCCTGAGACCATACTAGAAGAAGATGCTGGCGTGGGAGTGCCCTGGGAAAAGAACTTTCAATGACAAAGGAAATGCAGCAAAGGGAGCTGCTCCTCCCACTCCACCTCAAGCAGAGGATGGGTCTGGACACCTGGGAAAATGTCATTCAAACCAGGACTAAGAAGCAGCTGTCCTGCCATCTTCACAGTAAAGTCTCCTCCATGGCAGACGGGAGAGACCCCAGGGTTGCAGTTTTGTGGTCTGAAGACTGACTATGCCACTTGGTGACAGGGTTTCCTTCCTTTGTCACTTGATTAACCTGAAACTTAGAGTTCTCAAAATAAGGAATATTAATATTTTCCCACTTCCTGAGGGTTGATGCGAGGGTAAAGTGAGTAATATATATGATCATACTCTTTTAACTGAAAATCACTCTACAAATAGGGGTTTATTACTGTCACCTCTGTCTTGCCTCCCCATTTCTTATCATGAAGATTTTGAAACGCTCATTCATTTGCCTGGCAACTGATATTGTTACTTTCTTTGAAAATTTGTCTGCACCAGGTCTTAGTTGCAGCACATGGGATCTTCAGTCTTGGTGGTGACATGTGGGATCTAGGTCCCTGACCAGGGATGGAACCTGGGCCTCCTGCATTGGGAGCATGGAGTCTTAGCCACTGGACCACCAGGGAAGTCCCAGACGTGTTTTTATAAGAGTGCTTTTTAGGGCTTCCCTGGTGGTCCAGTGGGTAAGGACACCGCCTTGCAGTGCAAGGGGCGCCGGTTCAATCCTTGGCCTGGGAAGATCCCACATGCCGTGGAGTGGCTGGACTAATGTGTCCAATTACCGAGCCGGAGCTCTGGAGCGCATGCGCCCAGAGCTGGCGCTCTGCAACAACAGAGGCCACCGCGATGGGAGGCCCACAAGAGCCAAAGAACAAAGACGGATGAAAATGGACAAATGAAAGACCAATAGAAGTGGCCCGCCCGTCCCCCTCCCTCCACCCTACCCCCCAAAATAAATAAATAAATGGGTTTTTTTTTACAAAAAAAAGAGTATTTTTTAGAGAATGAATGGGTGGCGATAGGAACAGACCTAGAGAGAACAGATTGGAGGCTACTGTGGGAAGCCAGGCCAGTGAAGAGGATGGCCTGGGTTGTGATACTGGTTGTGGAAATGGAGAGGTTGATAGATCTGAGAAATGCTGGCGTGGACCCAAAGGAAAAATGCAGCAAAGGGAGCTGCTCCTCCACTCCACCTCAAGCAGAGGATGGGTCTGGACACCTGGGAAAATGTCATTCAAACCAGGACTAAGAAGCAGCTGTCCTGCCATCTTCACAGTAAAGTCTCCTCCATGGCAGAGGGGAGAGACCCCAGGGTTGCAGTTTTGTGGTCTGAAGACTGACTATGCCACTTGGTGACAGGGTTTCCTTCCTTTGTCACTTGATTAACCTGAAACTTAGAGTTCTCAAAATAAGGAATATTAATATTTTCCCACTTCCTGAGGGTTGATGCGAGGGTAAAGTGAGTAATATATATGATCATACTCTTTTAACTGAAAATCACTCTACAAATAGGGGTTTATTACTGTCACCTCTGTCTTGCCTCCCCATTTCTTATCATGAAGATTTTGAAACGCTCATTCATTTGCCTGGCAACTGATATTGTTACTTTCTTTGAAAATTTGTCTGCACCAGGTCTTAGTTGCAGCACATGGGATCTTCAGTCTTGGTGGTGACATGTGGGATCTAGGTCCCTGACCAGGGATGGAACCTGGGCCTCCTGCATTGGGAGCATGGAGTCTTAGCCACTGGACCACCAGGGAAGTCCCAGACGTTTTTTTATAAGAGTGCTTTTAGGGTTTCCCCTGGTGGTCCAGTGGGTAAGGACACCGCCTTGCAGTGCAAGGCGCCAGTTCAATCCTGGCCTGGGAAGATCCCACATGCCGTGGAGTGGCTGGACTAATGTGTCCAATTACCGAGCCGGAGCTCTGGAGCGCATGCGCCCAGAGCTGGCGCTCTGCAACAACAGAGGCCACCGCGATGGGAGGCCCACAAGAGCCAAAGAACAAAGACGGATGAAAATGGACAAATGAAAGACCAATAGAAGTGGCCCGCCCACTCCCCTCCCTCCACCCTACCCCCCAAAATAAATAAATAAATGGGTTTTTTTTTACAAAAAAAAGAGTATTTTTTAGAGAATGAATGGGTGGCGATAGGAACAGACCTAGAGAGAACAGATTGGAGGCTACTGTGGGAAGCCAGGCCAGTGAAGAGGATGGCCTGGGTTGTGATACTGGTTGTGGAAATGGAGAGGTTGATAGATCTGAGAAATACTTAGGAAGCTGAGTTGATAGGATTTGGCATTTGAATAGACGTGTTGAGGGTGGGAGAAGAGCTGTTTCCAGATCTAGGCACCATTCTTGGAGGAGCAAGTTTGGAGGGGAAAATGATGAGTTTGCTGTTGTCAAGGAAAACTTCAAGTACTTGAGGGTTATCCAAGTGGCTGTATCTGTTAGAGAACTGGATATGTAAACTTGAAGCACAAAGAGGTCTAGACTGGAAATACAAATTTAGGAATCAGTTAGATACTAAGTGAAGCCATAAGCTATAGTGATCACTAGAGAGTGGCATTGGAAGGAAACGAAGACTTAGAACCAAGCTTTAAAGAATTCCAACACTGAATGTTGGGGTTGAAAGAAGTCAGTTGGTCAAGGACTGCTGAAAAAGGGAGACACAGCGTGTGAACAACTTTAGATGCAAAGGACAAAAGGAAGACCTATTTCATGAATGTCTTCTATGTCCTGGGGGTTTTTACATACATTATCTGACAATTCTCATGGAAACCCTGTGAGTCAGTAAGCATTTCTATCCTCTCTTTTCCCACTGAGAAGATAGCTGTTCAGAGAAGTTGAATCATGGACCTAGGGCTGTTCATCTTGTAAGCAGTAGTCTCCAGTCTCCCTCCCATGTTGGAGGTTCTTGGCAAGTGCCTTGTCAGGCAGTGACTTTGGGAGAACAGGGCTGAAATCCCCTTTATTCAGCACTCTAGTGCCAAGCGGGCAAGCCAACACAGAAAAAGGGTAGTCCAAAAACCAAAGCCAAGTGCAACAAGAATACAGTTCAAGAGCCAAATGGTCCATTCAGAAGTCAGGCTGCCAAAGCCAGAACTTCACCCAGAAATTGATCTAAAAGCCAAATTGGTCACAAGCAATAGAACTTGGTCAAAGAGAGGGCTGAGGAAGGTCAGGGAACTTCAGAAGTGAGGAAGCCACCAGCTAAGCCTCCAGTTTCCAGTTGAGCTGGCACTTGGGTCCTGGGGATTTGAAGGTGTGAAAGCGGCGAGGAGACAGGTTTTGTAGAGTTGAAGAACTAAGTGAATAGAAAACAAATGACTGGAAATGTTCTGTGGAAAGATTCTTCTGATGCCTCTGTGAAGAAGCACCTCAAGATGGGGGAATAAGGACAAGTCAGACTTGTCCAACATAGACTCAACTCCTGTCTGCAGAATGGAACAGGGGTAGGACCCTGGCTTGGTCCCTGGACTTGAGAAACTTTCCTCTGAAAAAATATGAATATCCCAACATGGGACGCCAAATATAGACATGGTTGGTCCAGGACACTCAAGGAAGCAGGAGCTGCAGGCAAGCCATGCCAAGACACAGGTATATGTTAAGGGCTTTCTTAAAAATGAGTCTTCTCACTGGTGAAACACTTTATGATCGGTAGTTCCGCTTGAGCTTCACAACCACTTTAAAACCAATGGCTTTAAATAGATGAGGAAACTAAGGCTGGAACAAGGTAAGTGACTGCTCAAATTCTCACAGTTGGATGGAGATCAGAACTGCAACTTGAGCCCAAGTTTTGTTCTGTTATAATTCTGTGTCTCTTTCTGTTAAGGAAAAGATATTGATTAGGGAAGGCTTCACAGAGGAGGTAAGGCCTCAGCACCATGTGCAGAAGAGTAACAGGGTCCTCTTGGCAAAGGCACAAAGATGCAACACAGCACAGCCAGAAGGCAAAGAAAAATTCCCAGAATTGTGAGTTCCTTGAGGACAAGTCCACCTCCTAGAATGAGGGGTTTAGCAGGCACTGGGTAACTGTTCAAAGGAATTAATGTCAAGAACACAAATTCTCTCTAGGAGAGTAGCTGGAAGTGACGCTGGGAAGTGGCAGGAGTCAGGAGATGGGAGGCTTTTGTACAATATGGAAGGCTGGTGCTGGAGGAGGGGAGGAGGCCAGAGTGCCTGCGCAGGAGAACACGAAGAGAGAATCAGCTGAAAGGTGGCTCCAGGAGAGAGAAAAGAAGGCCAGTAGTAAACAAGGGCAGGGAGAGGTCAAGACAGTCAAGCAGTATTTAGGAGTTAGCACGCCTGGCAACACCCTGAAGGGGAGGGGTGACATGCAGGGATCTGCAGGCAGAAAGGCAGGAGCAGAAGAGTGACAGAAGATGCTGGCTGTGGAAGAAACAGGTGTGGGTCCTGGACGCCCCGCATCCTGCCCCAGCTAGGCTGCAACCTCAACAGTCACTCCAGGGGCTGCAGGCCAGAGAGGGAGGGGCCTCCGGGACTGGAGAAGTCATTAGCAACCTGCCAGAACCGGGTTAACAAAGGCAGGACTACAACTCCCAGCATGCCCCGTCCCAGTGGGGTGACGGCGGGCGGTGGCTGCGTTGCACCCGCCCGGTGGGCGCAGGACCTGGGTCGGCACCGGAGCCTGTCATTCCGGAGGGGTTTGCGGGGGTGCGGGCGGACGATGCACCCTGGTCTCCAGCGCACTGGCCGCGCCGGGCTCGTGTCTCCGCCCCGCGGCCCGCCCCATGCCCCACCCCAGCCGGGCTGCTTAGCTGGGGCCAGCGCGGCGGCAACCATGCCGCCCCTCCGCCCCATCCCCTTCTGTTTTTCTCTCAAATTCTCACAGTTGGATGGAGATCAGAACTGCAACTTGAGCCCAAGTTTTGTTCTGTTATAATTCTGTGTCTCTTTCTGTTAAGGAAAAGATATTGATTAGGGAAGGCTTCACAGAGGAGGTAAGGCCTCAGCACCATGTGCAGAAGAGTAACAGGGTCCTCTTGGCAAAGGCACAAAGATGCAACACAGCACAGCCAGAAGGCAAAGAAAAATTCCCAGAATTGTGAGTTCCTTGAGGACAAGTCCACCTCCTAGAATGAGGGGTTTAGCAGGCACTGGGTAACTGTTCAAAGGAATTAATGTCAAGAACACAAATTCTCTCTAGGAGAGTAGCTGGAAGTGACGCTGGGAAGTGGCAGGAGTCAGGAGATGGAGAGGCTTTTGTACAATATGGAAGGCTGGTGCTGGAGGAGGGGAGGAGGCCAGAGTGCCTGCGCAGGAGAACACGAAGAGAGAATCAGCTGAAAGGTGGCTCCAGGAGAGAGAAAAGAAGGCCAGTAGTAAACAAGGGCAGGGAGAGGTCAAGACAGTCAAGCAGTATTTAGGAGTTAGCACGCCTGGCAACACCCTGAAGGGGAGGGGTGACATGCAGGGATCTGCAGGCAGAAAGGCAGGAGCAGAAGAGTGACAGAAGATGCTGGCTGTGGAAGAAACAGGTGTGGGTCCTGGACGCCCCGCATCCTGCCCCAGCTAGGCTGCAACCTCAACAGTCACTCCAGGGGCTGCAGGCCAGAGAGGGAGGGGCCTCCGGGACTGGAGAAGTCATTAGCAACCTGCCAGAACCGGGTTAACAAAGGCAGGACTACAACTCCCAGCATGCCCCGTCCCAGTGGGGTGACGGCGGGCGGTGGCTGCGTTGCACCCGCCCGGTGGGCGCAGGACCTGGGTCGGCACCGGAGCCTGTCATTCCGGAGGGGTTTGCGGGGGTGCGGGCGGACGATGCACCCTGGTCTCCAGCGCACTGGCCGCGCCGGGCTCGTGTCTCCCGCCCCGCGGCCCCGCCCCATGCCCCACCCCAGCCGGGCTGCTTAGCTGGGGCCGCAGCGCGGCGGCAACATCACTCTCGCCGCCCCTGCTCCGCCCCATCCCCTTCTGTTTTTCTCTCATTCTCCGGTGGCGACGGCGGGGAAGGCGGAGGCAGAGACAGCAGCAGCCGCGCTGGCTGCAATGAATGATCCCCCAGCTGGGGGAGAGGACTCCAGGTGAGCCTCTGCCCTTGGGAGGCCCGGGACCCCCGGCTGCCCAGGACCTGTAGCCCCCGGCCATGGACCCCTAGAGGAGGAGGAGGGCGAGGAGGAGAAGACAGCTCTGCCGCCCACCCCCATCTCATTTCCCTTTTCCTTTATCTCATTGTTGCCGTAGCTGTTTACGGCAGCGCTCCCTCTGCCCCAGTATGGGGCGGTCTCCCGGTACTGCCATTCGGCAGGCGCTGCTCCCGCGGCTGCCAGGCGATTCTGCCTAATTCTCCCGCCGCAGCCGGTGCAGCGAGGACCGGAGAGCGGCGGAGGCCCGGACTGCAGCAGCGGCGGGGCCACCTCCCAGCATCCCCACCCTAGGAGGCTGCATGCGGATTGAAGAACCGTGCCTGGGGGCTGGGCCGGCCCCGCTGATCCCGACCTAGGGAGGACAGCAGGACCGCCTAGGCTGCGGAGGGGGCCGGGGAGGGGGCGAAACAAGAAGGACAGAGCAGCAAGATGGCCAGTAAAACCAAGGCCAGCGAGGCCCTGAAGGTGGTGGCCCGGTGCCGCCCCCTCAGCCGGAAGGAGGAGGCTGCTGGTCACGAGCAGATCCTGACCATGGACGTGAAACTGGGCCAAGTGACCCTGCGGAACCCCCGCGCCGCCCTAGGAGCTGCCTAAGACCTTCACCTTGATGCCTGATGATCACTCGCAGGCTGACCCCGGGAGAGGTGGCATTAGCAACCTGCCAGAACCGGGTTAACAAAGGCAGGACTACAACTCCCAGCATGCCCCGTCCCAGTGGGGTGACGGCGGGCGGTGGCTGCGTTGCACCCGCCCGGTGGGCGCAGGACCTGGGTCGGCACCGGAGCCTGTCATTCCGGAGGGGTTTGCGGGGGTGCGGGCGGACGATGCACCCTGGTCTCCAGCGCACTGGCCGCGCCGGGCTCGTGTCTCCCGCCCCGCGGCCCCGCCCCATGCCCCACCCCAGCCGGGCTGCTTAGCTGGGGCCGCAGCGCGGCGGCAACATCACTCTCGCCGCCCCTGCTCCGCCCCATCCCCTTCTGTTTTTCTCTCATTCTCCGGTGGCGACGGCGGGGAAGGCGGAGGCAGAGACAGCAGCAGCCGCGCTGGCTGCAATGAATGATCCCCCAGCTGGGGGAGAGGACTCCAGGTGAGCCTCTGCCCTTGGGAGGCCCGGGACCCCCGGCTGCCCAGGACCTGTAGCCCCCGGCCATGGACCCCTAGAGGAGGAGGAGGGCGAGGAGGAGAAGACAGCTCTGCCGCCCACCCCCATCTCATTTCCCTTTTCCTTTATCTCATTGTTGCCGTAGCTGTTTACGGCAGCGCTCCCTCTGCCCCAGTATGGGGCGGTCTCCCGGTACTGCCATTCGGCAGGCGCTGCTCCCGCGGCTGCCAGGCGATTCTGCCTAATTCTCCCGCCGCAGCCGGTGCAGCGAGGACCGGAGAGCGGCGGAGGCCCGGACTGCAGCAGCGGCGGGGCCACCTCCCAGCATCCCCACCCTAGGAGGCTGCATGCGGATTGAAGAACCGTGCCTGGGGGCTGGGCCGGCCCCGCTGATCCCGACCTAGGGAGGACAGCAGGACCGCCTAGGCTGCGGAGGGGGCCGGGGAGGGGGCGAAACAAGAAGGACAGAGCAGCAAGATGGCCAGTAAAACCAAGGCCAGCGAGGCCCTGAAGGTGGTGGCCCGGTGCCGCCCCCTCAGCCGGAAGGAGGAGGCTGCTGGTCACGAGCAGATCCTGACCATGGACGTGAAACTGGGCCAAGTGACCCTGCGGAACCCCCGCGCCGCCCTAGGGGAGCTGCCTAAGACCTTCACCTTTGATGCCGTGTATGATGCGAGCTCCAAGCAGGCTGACTTGTATGATGAAACTGTGAGGCCCCTGGTAGACTCAGTGCTTCAAGGTTTCAACGGCACCGTCTTTGCCTATGGACAGACAGGCACGGGCAAGACCTACACCATGCAGGGGACCTGGGTGGAGCCCGAGCTGCGCGGGGTCATCCCCAATGCCTTTGAGCACATCTTCACCCACATCTCACGCTCCCAGAACCAGCAGTACTTGGTCCGGGCCTCCTACCTAGAAATCTACCAGGAGGAGATTCGCGACCTGCTCTCCAAGGAGCCTGGCAAGAGGCTGGAGCTGAAGGAGAACCCCGAGACAGGCGTTTACATCAAGGACCTGTCCTCCTTCGTCACCAAGAATGTCAAGGAGATCGAGCACGTGATGAACCTGGGGAACCAGACCCGGGCAGTGGGCAGCACACACATGAATGAGGTCAGCTCCCGCTCCCACGCCATCTTCGTCATCACTGTGGAGTGCAGCGAGCGTGGCTCGGATGGCCAGGACCACATCCGTGTGGGCAAGCTCAACCTGGTGGACTTGGCTGGCAGCGAGAGACAGAACAAGGCAGGCCCCAACACCACTGGAGGCACGGCCACACAGCCCACGGCTGGCGGCGGGGGTGGCGGAGGAGGGGGCGGTGGTGGGGAGAGGCCGAAGGAAGCCTCCAAAATCAACCTGTCGCTGTCTGCCCTGGGCAATGTGATCGCTGCACTCGCAGGCAACAGGAGCACCCACATCCCCTACCGGGACTCCAAACTGACCCGGCTGCTCCAGGACTCTCTGGGGGGGAACGCCAAGACCATCATGGTGGCCACTCTGGGGCCAGCCTCTCACAGCTACGACGAGAGCCTCTCCACCCTGCGCTTCGCCAACAGGGCCAAGAATATCAAGAACAAGCCCCGGGTGAACGAGGACCCCAAGGACACGCTGCTGCGGGAATTCCAGGAGGAGATTGCCCGCCTGAAGGCCCAGCTGGAGAAGAAGGGGATGCTGGGAAAGCGACTCCGCAGGAAGAGCAGCCGCAGGAAGAAGGCCGTGTCCGCCCCGGCCGGGTACCCTGAGGGGCCTGTGATCGAGGCCTGGGTGGCTGAAGAGGAAGATGACAACAACAACTACCAACGCCCGCCCCAGCCCGTCCTGGAGACAGCCCTGGACAAGAACATGGAGAATTACCTGCAGGAGCAGAAGGAGCGGCTGGAGGAGGAGAAGGCGGCCATCCAGGATGACCGCAGCCTGGTGAGCGAGGAGAAGCAGAAGCTGCTGGAGGAGAAGGAGAAGATGCTGGAAGACCTGCGGCGGGAGCAGGAAGCCACAGAGCTGCTTGCTGCCAAGTACAAGGTAAGAGCTCCGATGGGAGGCCCCCAGAGGGATCTGGGCTGGCAGGCTTTTCTTTGAGGGTCTGTGATCTGGCTTGAAGCAGATCTCCTGCCCTCCTGCCAAGTGCTCCTCTGGAGAAGCCAGGCCAGTGTCTGTGACTCTGGGCTGCCAGGCGGAGCCTCCCAGGGGCACCTAAGAGGAAACACACGTACACAGAGCAAAGCAGGCAGGCAGGCAGTCTCTAAAGCCAGTGAGCTTGGGCTGGTCTTACCTGCCGCCTGTCCATCTCTGCTGGCGGCGCCCAGTACTGGTCAGGTCCATGGACAGCCAGGCAGCCACTCAGCCTCGTCTAGGGGTAGGCTCTCACTCTTGCTTAGCTGCCTCCCTTTACAGCACCATCCGACCTCACACAGGTTTAATCCCTGACATTCGGATAACACTTCGCAGTTTCCAAAGGGCCCCACATACATGATATTGTTTGATCCTGACAGTAGCCCTCTGGGGTCCTGGTTCTTGAACCCCCTTTTTGCAGGTGAAGGGCTAAGGCCCCGAAAAGTGGATAGGAGGTTCCATGCTACAAAGTAGCAGAGGTGAGCTCATACCCATGGCCCTCAGGCTCTTTCAGTTCTTCGATGGCAAGATGGGACTGTGAATGGGACCTGCTCCCTGCGAAGGCAGTTCAGTGGTCCTTGGGGCCCATTGCTTGCAGTCTTAGGAAGGAGATCATGCAGAGGGTGGGAAAGTGCCCCTGACTCTACGCGGGAAACATGGAGTCTAGGCCTAGATATGCTATATCATTGAGTGACCTGTGTTCATTGCTTCTTCCTTTCCTCAAACCTCAATTTCCCTTTGTGTAAAATAGAGGATTGGCCTGGGTGATCTCTGAGAGTCTTCTCTTCTGAGCAGCAAACTAACTGGCCCCAACACCAGGCCTCATCCCAGGAAGACACCATTCCCCGTTGCCCTGAGAGCTCTCAGGGCCTCCGCATTCTTCCTGTGCTCCCTGCCCCAGGGGAGCCTCCAAGCCCCGATGGAGCGAAGCTGCAGAGGTCTCCCTGCCTGGCTGCCACCGACCTGTTCAATTTCAGTACTACAGATGCCGTGACTCCCTGTTCCAGGCATTTCCAGGTCCCTAGAGTCCTTAACGCGGAGGGTTGGAGGAAGGACGCAGGGAACCACGAGCGGGTGACTTCCTGGGAAGAGCTGCCGTTTCTTAGTCCCTCTCGGGAGTGTGGGCTGGGGCTCAGGGGAGCCCTGGCTGGGAGGGAGACTGGCAGCAGCTGGAGGAGGGACCGTTGAGCTGCGGTCATTGTCATTGTGATGAGAATGTGCTGCAGCACTGGGGGCCTTGGCCTTGCTTCTTTAATATTTAATTCCCCTCCAGGAGCTCAGCTAGGGTTATGCTGAGCGGCTTCCTGCAAGAAAGGATCAGGGGTCTGGCACACTTGGGCTCTCCTGGGAGAAGCAGGATGTGAAAGGCAGGATGGTTAAACTCAGCTCTACGAGGAGGAAGGAGGAATCCAGGCAGTCTAGTGCTTTCCACTGGGAAATCTTACATGGGCCGTCTGTCATCAGTTTCATTACCCAGAGCCTCACCACTAGCCTTTTCTCGCCTCCTCCACCAACCCTTAAAGCTGGGGGTGGCAACAGGCTAAGATGTGAAACAGATAGAAGGGAGGGAGCAAAGGATCCAGAGGGATCCTTTCCACTGGGAACAATGGATCTCCCGTGCTTGGCCACTCCCTGGCTCTCTCCAGAAGATTCTCGGGGCACAAATAATGGGGCAGTCAAGAGATCAGGGAGGCCAGTACCAGAATTCTTGCACCAGAGAAATAGTCCACAAAGCCCCTCCTCTTACAGCTGCCTGAGGCCTTGGGAAACTAAAGCCCAGACTTGCCCAGGGCCACACAGGTGAGTTAAGGAGAGCCAGACTCTTTATACGTGGCCCAGCTTCTTTCCATCACACCAGGGTCCCGCTGTTGTTACCTTGCTACTTGATAATCAAGAGTCATTCATTTTTCTGGAACTCTTTATGTTTTGACCTCATGGGACCCTCACAGCCACATTGAGTTGAGGGTTATTGTTTCCTTTTGACAGTGATGAAAACCAGTGCTGGGGATTGTCTCAGGGACCTGGGCTGATAGGTGGCACAGCCAGGACTGGAACCCAGGTCTGTGCTGTGCTCTTTCCAGGTCTTCACGGATCCTTCCACGTGTGCTCTCCATGTGGCTCAGGGCAGAGGCCTTTGCTGCTCTAGGCCTCGGATTTCCATTCACCTAATGAGGGGAAGTCTGATACGGCTCCCTGGGGTCTGGGTGAAATGGTCCTTATGAGCCAGGCTTTCGGATATAAGCAAAGAGGGAAGGGTGTCTGGGAAATCCCAGGAGAAGAATGATTCCACATCCTGTGACTTCTTGTCACACCCAACCCAGGACCATTCTGGGCAGCCAGCAAGTCCAGAATGGAGCCTAGTCAGAGGGCCCCAGCCTCCCTAGGGCACTGCCGGTCCAGGGCTGGCTGTTTCTAGGATGGAGGAAACAATCTGAAGACTCTTGAGGGACCCAGGGGATAATGAAGGGTGGAGCATGGTAGCGGTAACCCCAGGCCTGCCTGTTTCACGGGGTTGTGCTGAGATGAACGCAATCATGAGTATGAGAGCATTTGAAATAAGTTGAAAGCACTCAATACATGGAGGGCATTAGCAGCCACTGGGTGGCTTCTGTCTGCCAAGCAGGGGTCCCCTGATCTCTTGGACGGACCTGTTTGTTGCTGGCTTAAGACTTTCCTTCCCCTTCCATCTCAGCCGCCTTGCCATAACCCTGCAGCCCTGGGAGCAGAGCCAGGCGAGAAGGATCTAGGAGCCCTCAGAAGGCGGGAGTGAGCTCAGGTCCCACCTGGAAATGAGCTTCTGCTCCACATGTGTGACATACTCTGACTCCTGCTTTCTGAGTTACGACATCAGCTCCCCTTCTGGCCTCCCCCACCCATTCCCTTCTTCCCGTTCGAACCGCCCCTAGGGGCAGCTGAGCAGTCGCTGCTGCAACCCAGTGCCCTCATTCACGCTCTCTGACTCATCGCAAGGTCTGTCTCGCCTATTTTCCCTGACCACCGCCTCTAGGGTCCCCATACCCTTTGTTCTCCCCACACTGTGTATAAACACCATGCCTGTCTCCTTGGAATCACGTTTCATCTCCTCTCATATTTGCCTCTAGCCTCAGGGGATGTGAGGTGTGCAGATGTGTGAGGGTTTGTGATTGTCGTCTGTGCCCTGTTTCTGGGTAGGCATTAGCCATCCATACTTTGCCATGTCTCCGGGGGGCTTGGGAGCATCCTGTACCTTAGAGGTAGGGCAGCGGGTCAGATCACATGTCTGAGGTTACGGCTCTTCACAATGGCAGCTCTAGTGTTTGTGCCCAGTGCACACATACTGCAGTGAGAGTGGATACATGCGGATGGATCGAGTGAAGGCCCGCTTTTAATTGTGCAAAGAATCTGTTTTAATGACTTGTTTCATTTCGAGCTTAATTCGTTGAGGGCTCGGACTCAATGATTTCTAAAGCTTTGGTTCTAGATCTTTAGCGGGAAAGAAGGCTGTGTAGGGGAGACAAGGGCTGCAGATGATACAAAACGCAGGCTCAAACTGAAGAGAGGACTGCAGGAGATAGGAACAACACACTGCTTGTTGGTCCCCATGTAAGTAGGTCTGGAGGGGGACGGGGAGGTGGCTGCTTGGCTACAACCCAACTCTGTCTGTGGTGGGTATGGGAAAGAGACCCTGGAGAAGCCGCCCCCAAAGCCAGAGGGATGAGGTCACTACAGAGGGTACAGACTGCACTCAATTGTTACTGTCTGTCTGCAGGTCCCTCTTCCTTCCATGTCTCAGCCGCCTTGCCATAACCCTGCAGCCCTGGGAGCAGAGCCAGGCGAGAAGGATCTAGGAGCCCTCAGAAGGCGGGAGTGAGCTCAGGTCCCACCTGGAAATGAGCTTCTGCTCCACATGTGTGACATACTCTGACTCCTGCTTTCTGAGTTACGACATCAGCTCCCCTTCTGGCCTCCCCCACCCATTCCCTTCTTCCCGTTCGAACCGCCCCTAGGGGCAGCTGAGCAGTCGCTGCTGCAACCCAGTGCCCTCATTCACGCTCTCTGACTCATCGCAAGGTCTGTCTCGCCTATTTTCCCTGACCACCGCCTCTAGGGTCCCCATACCCTTTGTTCTCCCCACACTGTGTATAAACACCATGCCTGTCTCCTTGGAATCACGTTTCATCTCCTCTCATATTTGCCTCTAGCCTCAGGGGATGTGAGGTGTGCAGATGTGTGAGGGTTTGTGATTGTCGTCTGTGCCCTGTTTCTGGGTAGGCATTAGCCATCCATACTTTGCCATGTCTCCGGGGGGCTTGGGAGCATCCTGTACCTTAGAGGTAGGGCAGCGGGTCAGATCACATGTCTGAGGTTACGGCTCTTCACAATGGCAGCTCTAGTGTTTGTGCCCAGTGCACACATACTGCAGTGAGAGTGGATACATGCGGATGGATCGAGTGAAGGCCCGCTTTTAATTGTGCAAAGAATCTGTTTTAATGACTTGTTTCATTTCGAGCTTAATTCGTTGAGGGCTCGGACTCAATGATTTCTAAAGCTTTGGTTCTAGATCTTTAGCGGGAAAGAAGGCTGTGTAGGGGAGACAAGGGCTGCAGATGATACAAAACGCAGGCTCAAACTGAAGAGAGGACTGCAGGAGATAGGAACAACACACTGCTTGTTGGTCCCCATGTAAGTAGGTCTGGAGGGAGACGGGGGAGGTGGCTGCTTGGCTACAACCCAACTCTGTCTGTGGTGGGTATGGGAAAGAGACCCTGGAGAAGCCGCCCCCAAAGCCAGAGGGATGAGGTCACTACAGAGGGTACAGACTGCACTCAATTGTTACTGTCTGTCTGCAGGTCCCTCTTCCTTCCATGTCTCAGCACTGGGATTCACCAGAAATAGTTTTGCAAGAGGAGTCTAACAATAATAGGAGACACAACAATAATAGCAAGAACAATGCTATTTATGTAGCACCTGCCATGTGCCAAGTCCTATACCATGTATTGTATCCACATTATCTCAGGTACTCCCCACAAACACCTTCCAAAAAGGTGTTATTACTGTTTCCATGTTATTTGTGAGACCCCCAAGATTTTGTGACTTGAGACAATCGAGATTTTATGACTTGCCCAAGACCTCATGGTTGGTATATGGCAAATCTAATTGAGTCCAGGTCAGTTTGATACAAACTTGGATCCTCTTTTGTGCCTAAAGTATTAGGAGTACCAGGACTGATTGTTGCTGGGAAGTAGTGATAATTGATGGGAGTGTTGAATTTGAGTCCAGTGGACAGGTGGCGGTGGGAGGTAGAACAGGGGAGATTTTTTTTAAAGATTTTTGTGTGTGTGGACTCTGTGTGTGTGTGTGTGTGTGTGTGTTTTTAAGTCTTTATTGAATTTGTTACAATATTGCTTCTGTTTTATGTCTTGGTTTTTTGGCCAGAAGGCATGTGGGAATCTTAGCTTTCCCAATCAGGGTTCAAACCCACACCCCCTGCATTGGAAGAAGGGATCTTAACTACTGGACCACTTGGGACATCCCAACAGGGGAGTTTAGAAGCAAGCACAGGACCTGAAATGGAGATCAGGGGCTTATCTGTAGACTAATTCCCAAAGCTGGTCTGATTCCTTCCACATGTCCCCAGGGGCACCAGCCCCATACCAGACACTTTGAAACTTATATGGCTGGGTACTCAAGGAACTGTGTACACCCCAGTCCCTCCCTACCCCCATTCCAGCTGAGTCCTCTGTGATCCTTCCTTTTTTTATTATTTTAATATTTTTATTTATTTGTTTGACTGTGCTGGGTCTTAGTTGTGGCATGTGGGATCTAGTCCCCTGACCAGAGATTGAACCCAGGCCCCTTGCATTGGGAGCTCGGAGTCTTAGCCACTGGACTAAGAGAGAAGTCTCCTCCGTGATCTTTGAGAAAGCAAGTCTGTCTGCAGGTCCCTCTTCCTTCCATGTCTCAGCACTGGGATTCACCAGAAATAGTTTTGCAAGAGGAGTCTAACAATAATAGGAGACACAACAATAATAGCAAGAACAATGCTATTTATGTAGCACCTGCCATGTGCCAAGTCCTATACCATGTATTGTATCCACATTATCTCAGGTACTCCCCACAAACACCTTCCAAAAAGGTGTTATTACTGTTTCCATGTTATTTGTGAGACCCCCAAGATTTTGTGACTTGAGACAATCGAGATTTTATGACTTGCCCAAGACCTCATGGTTGGTATATGGCAAATCTAATTGAGTCCAGGTCAGTTTGATACAAACTTGGATCCTCTTTTGTGCCTAAAGTATTAGGAGTACCAGGACTGATTGTTGCTGGGAAGTAGTGATAATTGATGGGAGTGTTGAATTTGAGTCCAGTGGACAGGTGGCGGTGGGAGGTAGAACAGGGGAGATTTTTTTTAAAGATTTTTGTGTGTGTGGACTCTGTGTGTGTGTGTGTGTGTGTGTGTTTTTAAGTCTTTATTGAATTTGTTACAATATTGCTTCTGTTTTATGTCTTGGTTTTTTGGCCAGAAGGCATGTGGGAATCTTAGCTTTCCCAATCAGGGTTCAAACCCACACCCCCTGCATTGGAAGAAGGGATCTTAACTACTGGACCACTTGGGACATCCCAACAGGGGAGTTTAGAAGCAAGCACAGGACCTGAAATGGAGATCAGGGGCTTATCTGTAGACTAATTCCCAAAGCTGGTCTGATTCCTTCCACATGTCCCCAGGGGCACCAGCCCCATACCAGACACTTTGAAACTTATATGGCTGGGTACTCAAGGAACTGTGTACACCCCCAGTCCCCTCCCCTACCCCCCATTCCAGCTGAGTCCTCTGTGATCCTTCCTTTTTTTATTATTTTAATATTTTTATTTATTTGTTTGACTGTGCTGGGTCTTAGTTGTGGCATGTGGGATCTAGTCCCCTGACCAGAGATTGAACCCAGGCCCCTTGCATTGGGAGCTCGGAGTCTTAGCCACTGGACTAAGAGAGAAGTCTCCTCCGTGATCTTTGAGAAAAGCAAGTGACCAGAGCTCCAGGCTGGGTCTGACATCTAGATTAGAGTCTGCGGCCTCTTGGCACCATTGGGAGCAGTGGTATACATTCCTTCTTGTCTCTGGTGGGTGTGATCAGTTAACAGAATTGCCATGAGCTAGGGGCTTTTGGTGGTATAAGGATCTGACCTGCAGGACGTGTGTAAGACTAATATGTTTCCATCAGAGGTTCTGGGATTCAAGTTATGCTGGGGCTCAGCAGGCCTTTTGGTCCCGTGTTAGGTTTCCCTTGCTGTGTGTTGGCTGGAAAAGTGTATTATATTGCCCTTAGTCATCTCTAGCCCCCGGACAGCTCAAGATCGGATGAAGTGGCTGTGATAATGTTCTCATTGTGCTCTGAGGACTAGGAGGAAGGGCCTGGAATTCAGTGGGAGAAGGGCACCCCCTCCCATCTGTGCCCTGCCAGCCTGCTGTCCCTGCCAGTCTGGGGCACGTCTGGGGCTGGCTGGGCCTGAGAACTGCTGAATCAGGTAGCCTGAGTAGATAAGAAATGGTCTCACTTCCACCCAGTCTAACCCTTCAGCCATGGCAGTTATACAAGGCAGACTCAGTGCTCTGAGCATGTAGGGTCCCTGCACTGGGGGGTTGGTATATATCTAGAATTTTGAATATCCTGAGAAATTCCTTGGCATTAAATCCTGGTCAGACTAAAGACTTACTTTCTAGCTGTCTCTCTTTCCTCTCAGATGTACTCACCTGAAGGGTGCCAGGCCCTAGGCTGAACTATGTCTTTAGTGGAAAGTAAAGGAGCTGCAGGCTTTCTTTTTCTTCAAGCAAGCCAGCAGAATATAAACAACAATTGAAATAACAGTTGCCACTGTTTCTTTAGTGTGTGCTTAATATCCAGTACGGGCTTCCTGGGTGGCTCAGTGGTAAAGAATCCACCTACCAATATGGGAAACACAGGAGACATGGGTTCAATCCCTGGGTCAAGACGATCCCCAAGATGTGAAGCAAATGGCAATCCACTCCTGAATTCTTGCCCAGAAAATCTCATGGACACAGGAGCTGGGCTGTCGTTCACAGGGTCCCAAAACAAAACAACTGAGCATGCGTGCACAGTGTGAAGTACTTGCTGTATTCTAGAGTTGTTTTATTTAGTCCTTACAATAGCACTGTAAGTAGAAGTGTTTTAATCTCCGTGTGACAAATGAGGATACGAAGGCACAGTAATGAAAGCACAATCCAAGGTCACATGTTTAAGAAGTGTTAGCGCCAGAATATGAGCTGATATCTCCTTGACTCCAAAGCCCATGATCTTTCCTCCACTCTGTATCACCAACACAGAAGGGGGCTTCGTGCCAGATGCCTGGCTAACAGGCCCCAGTGGGAGCTCTTGTCTGCTGAGATGCTTAACTCATCTCTGTCCTTCCACATGATTTAAACCCCAGCCTCTGACCTCAGCCTAGACCTGTTCATTCATACAATCAACACATGTTCTTGAACATATGGCCAAGAATATAACTCAGTAGTTAGGGTTAGTTCTGTCTTTAAATTGTTTAAATTTCTGGAATGAATCATAAGAACTCACTAATAATGGTTATCTCTAGGGATTTTATTAATAATAGGAAGGCGACTTTTATTTTTCACTTTATACTTTTTTTTTTTACAGTAAGCATATGTTACTTTGTTATTAAACAAAAACAAATCTAAAAATTTTAAAGGAGAAAAATATATAAAAGGAATGTATTAATACATGGTTGGAAGATTGGCTTAAATAAATAAATGAGTGAGAATAATTCTTAATGATACTCCGTTATTGGTAATCCTGTGGTTTGGACAAGCCCCTTCCCAGTTCTGTAAGAAATGATCAATCAGTGATTCCTTGTTTTCTGCACCATTTGCTGATTCACAGTGGAAGCAGCGGGTCAGGAGGTCAGTCTGAATGAAGAGCAGTGAGGGCTGGAGGGGCGTGACCAAGCATTGCCTAGAAGCTGGAGGCTGAATGACCCAGGATCTGTAAACTATGGAGTCTGCGCTTTTTGCATCCTTTGGTCTCATCCAGTTCTGACATTGTATTAATAGTATTCTGTTGTCTGGCTGGGTTTGGATCCCTGGTGTTGGAGAGACACCCTCTCGGACAATACACATAAGTGAGAGAAGTAAGGGAGAAGGGCGAAGGTAAGGATCAGATCTGAAGTGTTCATGGTTTTCCTACTCAAGTAGATGAGCTGATTTTTTTCTCTTCCTACCTTTTTCCAAGGTGGACTGAAACATTTCTGGGCATCCATACCTTGTCCACAGCAAGGCTGGAAGCGGAGTCCAGCTCACCTCAGTCTCCGGCCAGTGTTTCCTGATCTCTAATGGTTCCTTCTTGCTTTTTTTTTTTTTGGCTACATCGGGTCTTCATTGCGAGAGGACTTTCTCTAGTTGTAGTAAGTGGGAGCTACTCTTTGTTGTGGTGTGAGGGCTTCTCATTGAGGTGGCGTTCCTTGTTACGGATCATGGCCTCTAGGCACATGGGCTTCAGTAGTGTGGCATGTAGGCTCAGTAGTTTTAGCACATGGGCTTAGTTGCCCTGCAGTGTGTGGAATCTTCCTGTACCTGGGACTGAACCCAAATCCCCTGCACTGGCAAGAAGATTCTGATCCACTGTACCACCAGGGAAGGCCTAATTCTTCTGCATGAGAAAATTACTAGCGTGTAGTGTTTCAAGGCCTCCAAGGAGACACAAGGCAGAGGACTCAGACTTAGTTTCCTGATTTATGTTTCTGAGGACAGAGAACCACTGGAAATAGCACTGTTCTTCCCCTCTCTCTTGTCTCTTTCCTTTCTTCTTCTCTTACAACTGGGTCCTCGAGATCTAGAGCCAGAGTCCACAAAAGGAGAAACAGGTCTGTGACAGACAGTGTGGCTGTATGTCCTAAGGTAGGAGCTAGGACTGCTGCACTGGTTGTTTATTCTGTTCTTTGTGATGAGTGGTGGGTAGATGTCAATCACGTACTGAAAGAGCAAGTAACCACTGACACTGAATTGTACATTATCATTTACCAGGTATTCCCACATCTGTTATCCAGCTTACCATGCTTATCCAGAATCTGAAAGGTTAGTGGCTGTGTGGAGTCGTATCCAACTCCTTGTGACCCCATGGACCATATCCCAGCAGGCTCCTCCATCCATGGGACTCTCCAGGCAAGAACTGGAGTGGGTTGCCATTCCCTTCTCCAAGGTTTACAGGTAGTAGCACCATTTTACAGATGACAGACTCTGAAGTTCAAGAGCTGATGCTCCAGATTTCTTAGCAAACAGGGTGGTAGAGGGTGTGCCAGGATTCACGTTCTCTGACTGACAGACCCAGGGCTCTTTGCCTCTTTCCACCATAGAACTTGTGAGAGGGCCCTTCCTGTGAGCCTTTGGGCTTCACCCTCTCTTGGGGATGCTAGGGGTACTGACGCCTCCCCCAACTCCAACAAGCACACTGTAAGAGCTCTGTCCCGCTCATCTCAGAGCCCCTGCTAAGAACCTCACACAAAGCAGAAGCCTCTACAGCAGACCTTCCACTGCCTCCTCTGGAAGAGAGAGAAACAGTGCCCTGAGCTTTCCTGATGATTCCCGAGTTGGCAGAGGTACAAAGACCAAATGCTGCTTTCCCCCACGGCAGCTTCCTGCCTGAACCCAGGAGAAAGCTGTGGAACAGAGACTGGGAATCAGGAGGCTGGTGTTTAAATAGTCCTGCCATTTACAGTCTCCATAACATTAGGCAAGTCACCTCAGCTGTCTGAGCCTTAGTTTCCTTTTCTGTCCTAGGAGGATTGTATTCCTTATTGCGTGAGGTTCTTGTGATGATTAAACAGGATGATTAATGCAAAAAAGACCCAGTCCGCCACAGACACATGGCAAATTGCCGCTGAGACTCCTGTCTCCTGCAGAAGGTCATAGATTAGCTGGCAGTCGCAGGGCAGAGCCTGTTTGTCTTCTCTGTAAAATCATGCTTGATGGTATCTCCTCCAAAGGGTGGCGGGCTGCGCCTGGCAGTCTCCTTGCTGGCTTTCCAGATCAGCACTTAATGAGTGCTGGGCCTCCCTGCTCCCAATTTTGCACTTGAGTTGCTCCGGGAGTGGCAAGAGGGGAGCCTGTGACTATGCCAAGCTGTGTCTACAGGCGGACTGGGCCCCTGTGGTGATCATGGCTGTGAACACGTGATGGACTGGGGATTTTTTTTTTTTCATTCTTTTTTTTTTTTTTTTTTTGGGGGGGGGGGGGGGGGGGGGGGGGGGTTGGGCGGGCCACTTCTATTGGTCTTTCATTTCTCTATTTTCATCCGTCTTTGTTCTTTGGCTCCTGTGGGCCTCCCATCGCGGTGGCCTCTGTTGTCGCAGCGCACTGGCTCTGGGCGCATGCGCTCCAGAGCTCCGGCTCGGTAATTGGACACATCGGTCCAGCCGCTCCGCGGCACGTGGGATCTTCCCAGGCCAGGGATCGAACTGGCGCCCCTTGCACTGCAAGGCGGTGTCCTTACCACTGGACCACCAGGGAAGCCCTGGACTGGGAATTTTTGCTGGAACTAATGCCTGTGGCTGGCAATTTGTTGTATGCATCAATATTGAAGCACTGTAGTCAATAACGTTCGGGTAACAAAAGGTGTATTAATATGTCCCTGGTCAAGTTGTCGTTGTCACTGTAGCTGACCTGCCTCTAATACCTGGCATCAAGACCCTAATCAAATTGGGAAATTATTTGGAATGTGCATAGTCCGTATCGGAACAGATATACCTGTGCAGGCATGCTCAGTCACTTTGGTCATGTCTGACTCTTTATGACCCCAGGGACAGTAGCCCACCAGGCGCCTCTGTCCGTGGGATTCTCCCGGCAAGAATAATGGAGTGGGTTGCCATTTCCTCCTCCAGGGAGTCTTCCCAAAGCAGAGATAGAACCCGTGTCTCCTGCAGCTCCCACACTGTCAGGTGGATTCTCTTCCTCCTAGCACCGCCTGGGAAGGCTCAACAGATACACATACTAATTCCTTAATTATGAGGCTCCAGGCTTAGAAGTCTCCATCTCTGGACCTCAGTTTCCTCTGTGTGAAGCCAAGGGCGTTGGGGTTGATGATTCCCTGAGGTCACCTTAATTATCCTGGGATCCATTTCCTCGGTGTCTGACCAGCTGGCTTTCCAGATCAGCACTAAGAGTGGCAAGCACTTGAGTTGCTCCGGGAGTGGCAAGAGGGGAGCCTGTGACTATGCCAAGCTGTGTCTACAGGCGGACTGGGCCCCTGTGGTGATCATGGCTGTGAACACGTGATGGACTGGGGATTTTTTTTTTTTCATTCTTTTTTTTTTTTTTTATCTTTTGGGGGGTGGGGTGGGGAGGGAGGGGGATGGGCGGGCCACTTCTATTGGTCTTTCATTTCTCTATTTTCATCTGTCTTTGTTCTTTGGCTCCTTTGGGCCTCCCATCGTGGTGGCCTCTGTTGTCGCAGCGCACTGGCTCTGGGCGCGTGCGCTCCAGAGCTCCGGCTCGATAATTGGACACATCGGTCCAGCCGCTCCACGGCACGTGGGATCTTCCCAGGCCAGGGATCGAATCGGCGCCTCTTGCACTGCAAGGCGGTGTCCTTACCCACTGGACCACCAGGGGAAGCCCTGGACTGGGAATTTTTGCTGGAACTAATGCCTGTGGCTGGCAATTTGTTGTATGCATCAATATTGAAGCACTGTAGTCAATAACGTTCGGGTAACAAAAGGTGTATTAATATGTCCCTGGTCAAGTTGTCGTTGTCACTGTAGCTGACCTGCCTCTAATACCTGGCATCAAGACCCTAATCAAATTGGGAAATTATTTGGAATGTGCATAGTCCGTATCGGAACAGATATACCTGTGCAGGCATGCTCAGTCACTTTGGTCATGTCTGACTCTTTATGACCCCAGGGACAGTAGCCCACCAGGCGCCTCTGTCCGTGGGATTCTCCAGGCAAGAATAATGGAGTGGGTTGCCATTTCCTCCTCCAGGGAGTCTTCCCAAAGCAGAGATAGAACCCGTGTCTCCTGCAGCTCCCACACTGTCAGGTGGATTCTCTTCCTCCTAGCACCGCCTGGGAAGGCTCAACAGATACACATACTAATTCCTTAATTATGAGGCTCCAGGCTTAGAAGTCTCCATCTCTGGACCTCAGTTTCCTCTGTGTGAAGCCAAGGGCGTTGGGGTTGATGATTCCCTGAGGTCACCTTAATTATCCTGGGATCCATTTCCCTCTCGCAGGTGTCTGACCATGTCCGTGGAGCTCCCAGCCAGCTTTTCCGCCCTCACAACCTCTGCTGGACGTGTTTAGAACCTGCAGAACCAAGCCCAGTCCTGCCCACAGGCCCCACCCACCTGGACTCTTATGCCCTGAAAACTTGCAAAGGCAGCATTAACTGGGGCAGCTAAGAGCTCTGGGGAACTTTTCCTGGGGACTGGAAGCCCCATATTCCACTTAGTAGCCTTTCAGCCTGAAGTGGGCCCAGGGATCAGAGGCATCCTTGTCTCCTGCTCTTCTTAGGTGATAAAGACAGAGATCTTGGGCTTCTCTGGTAGTCCAGTGGGTAAAGAGTCTGCCTTGTAGTGCAAGGGGCACTGGTTCGACCCCTGGCCTGGGAAGATCCCACATGCTGAGGAACGGCTGGACTGGTGTGTCCAATTACGAGCCAGCGCTCTGGAATGCATGCGCCCAGAGCCCAGTGTGCTGCAGCAAGAGAGGCCACTGCGATGGGAGGCCCACACTGGCCAAAGAATAAAGATGGATGAAAATAAATAAATAAAAAACCAATAAAAGAGGCCAAAATTAAAAAAAAAAAAAAAAAGACAGAGATCTCTGAGGAAAACGAGGAGATGGCCACTGGTATCCTCAGAGAAATGGGAAAAGCAAAAAAAAAAAAAGGCAGGGCTTCCTCTGGTGGTCCAGTGGGTAAGGACACTGCCTTGCAATACAAGGGGCGCCGTTCAATCCCTGGCCTGGAAAGATCCCACAAGCCGTGGAGCGGCTGCACCGATGTGTCCAATTACCGAGCCAGAGCTCTGGGGCGCATGCGCCCAGAGCCGGCACTCTGCGATGGCAGAGGCCACCGCAATGGGAGGCCCAAAGGAGCCAAAGAACAAAGACGGATGAAAATAGAGAAATGAAAGACCAATAGAAGTGGCCCGCCCGCTCCCCTCCCTCCCCAACCCGACCCCTGCCCCAAATAAATAAATAAATAAATCTTTAAAAAAAAAAAGGCAAAACCACATCAAAAAGCAGTTTGTTTCTAAGCAAAGAACTGAAGTCATGCATGACACATTTAAGTGCACGGCAGTTAGGAGGCAGCAGTGGACTGAGCCTAGGGAGAAGAGGGCAGTGAGACTTTGCACCTGGATTGTGGCCCACCCCCAGAGTTTAATGCCAGGCAGCCCCCTCTTCCAGCACAAGACAGGTTCTGACAGGCAGGCTTGACTGACACTGTGAGCTGGGCCAGTGGGCAAGACTTGGCAAGAAACCGATAAGGCACATTTGGTTGTCGTTCAAACCACGTCTGTGCTGGGTCCCCACAGGGCAGGCAGAGAGGCGTAGGAGCACTGGACAAATGGAATGGGGTGATATGGGCAGTCAGGCCTCGTCCAGAAATTCTCTGCATGGAGCCCAGGGCCCAGCCAGAAGGAGAGCCCCTGAAGCAGAGTTCCAGGTCCAAGGAGGAGGCCTCACACGAAGGCTGAGGAGCAAGAACCAGCAGAGAAATCAGTCCTGGGAACCATGTCGTGGGGGTGGCAGTGGGAGGAGCATCGGGACTTGGGGCCCCTGGGAATCCTGGGTGACGCATCAGATTCCAGGCCTGGTTGGCAGCTCCAAGTCTGCCTGTGTCCAAATGGGCTTCTTCAGCTGGGCGTGGGTAGATGGAGAAGGTGGGAGCTGAATAAACAAAGAACTGTTTTGAGTCAGGTCCATCTCCTTACTTTAAAATCACCAAAAGAAAAAAGGACAAAGCATAAAAGAATATATTGGACAAGGAGAGATCAAACCATTGCAAGCCTATCACCGAGGTACATACAAAGAATATAAAATAAACAGAAGACTCAATTTTATATTTATTATTAATCAAAATCTAAAACCCTAATATTTCATAACTCCAATAAAAATGGTTCCATTATTTACTGCTGGCAGTGGTTTAGGTGGTAAAACTGTTAGGAAGGTGGCCTGACAGTATGTTCTACAATAGACAGAATGTTCATAACCTTTTGTCCATTTCTGAAATTTCCTTCTAAGAAAATCATCTAAAAAATAAAAAATTGGGAACTTTCTGACAGTCCAGTGGTGAGGACTCCACACTCTTACTGCTGTGGCCAAGGTTCAATCCCAGGTCAGGGAGCTAAGATCATGTAAGCCGAGCAGCACGTCCAAACAAAAAAATTATATGCATAAGAGTGTTTACTGTAGACATTAACCAAACAACCAAAATTTCTTATAATTGGAGTTAATTAAATATATTATAAATTATCTACTCTAAATAAGAGGGTCACGGAATTCTCCAGGCAAGAATACTGGAGTGGGTAGCTATTCCCTTCTCCAGGGAATCTTCCTGACCCAGAGATATAACCTGAGTCTCCTGCATTGCAGGCAGATTCTTTACTGTTTGAGCCTCCAGGGAAGTGCACATATTATGTAATCATTAAAGTAACAGAAAGTTCCTTTTAAAAAATTTTTGTTGGAGGACTTCCCTGGTGGTCCAGTGGGTAAAGAGTCCACCTTGCGGTGTAAGGGGCACCGGTTCAATCCCTGGCCTGAGAAGATCCCACATGCCGCAGAGCGGCTGGACTGGTGTGTCCAATTACGAGCCGGCGCTCTGGAATGCATGCACCCAGAGCCAGTGCTCTGCAATGAGAGAGGCCACTGCGATGGGAAGCCCACACAGGCCAAAGAACAAAGATGGATGAAAAAAAAAAAAAAAAACAATAAAAGAGGCCAACATTTAAAAAATAAAACAAAACAAAACAAATTTTTGTTGGAGAATAGTTGACTTACTATTTTGTTGGAGAATAGTTGCGTTAGCTCAGGAAATTCTTGAGTTATTTGATAGTGTGTGAAAAATAGCAGGATATAAATTTATATTTATCTCGTGTCCATCAATGTGAAAAAATGATGTGTGCATATGGAAGAATCTGGGGAAAATTGGCTATGATGAGGAATATGTGAGTTTTTTTCCATTTTGTTTTATTTCTGGGCTTATTTTGATGTTAGTGCTTTTTTTTTTTCTGTGTGTAGAGCAAGACAGTAAAAGGTTAAAGATATGTCCCCAAAATCCCTTAATGAACTGTGACTTATTCAATCCATACTCTTGAGATATCACATTCTATAAATTTATTATCTTCTGTAAAGGAGAACTTTTTCCTAAAAACTCAAGGAATAAGCTCTTATTTTCCCTCCCAGGGATTGATGCGAAAAGCCTGGATTGTTCCCTTTCACACCTGTTTGATGGTAGTTTCCAGGCCCATCTCTTAACCTTTCCATGTCTTTGCCAACTAAAGAGTCCTATTTTTTTTTAAGCCCTTGAATGGTTTTAGCCACCCTTTTCTGAATCTTCTATCTCCTTCAAGTCCCTGGAGATGCAGTGAGAGAACTATACACTGTACTCTAGATTCAGCTGCATCATAGTTTTATATTCAGGTAGAATGATTTTTGTTTTGTTTCCAAAAAAACCTTGGTGAAGGTGCCTGGTCAGATGCTATTGGCTTTTTTTTTTTTTTTTTTTAAAGCTGTGGCATCATATTAAGCTAATGTTTTTTGGGAACCAGAGAGAATTACTCCCTGCCTTTCCCATCTTTTTCCTTTCCTTTTTTTTTTTTGGTTTATGACGGCTCACAGCTATCATTTAATGAGGATTTGGGGTTACTATTTTCCCCAGTGCAAAACTAATTGGAGCTCATCTGCCAATTTTTGGTCAGTTTACATGGCCTAGAAATTCTCCTGCTCTTTCCCACCTGTGAGGACTTGGGGGCGCCTGTGGAGTTGGCATTTCACCCTGTGTACCCTTTCTTGCCTGATTTCTGATGTTTGAATATTTTTCCGTCTAGAGAGGTGCCTATTTGTTTCCTTTCCCTCGTTCACCTCCCCCTTTTCTGTCTCCTCGCCTGCTCCCCCACGTAACTTTGAGTAGCCTCTGATGTAGGAGCGTTTTAACCTCTCAAGTTCTGGCCACTGGCTTCCCCGTGGACTGGAATAATCTATTCTGTCCCTGAGAGAACTCTTAGAGAGTAGTCAGACCCAATTCCTCTAGCTGGAAACATGTTTCTTTTCTCTTAGCAGGTTCTGCTTCCTGAAATACTCCACAGTGTCTGCGGTAGGAAGAGAATGGGCTTAGGAGCCAGGCAGACCTGGGCTTGGAGTCTCCATTTAAATCAGGAGCCATGGTGCTTGAGTACTTAACCTCTCTGAGCTTTTAGATATGTCCCCAAAATCCCTTAATGAACTGTGACTTATTCAATCCATACTCTTGAGATATCACATTCTATAAATTTATTATCTTCTGTAAAGGAGAACTTTTTCCTAAAAACTCAAGGAATAAGCTCTTATTTTCCCTCCCAGGGATTGATGCGAAAAGCCTGGATTGTTCCCTTTCACACCTGTTTGATGGTAGTTTCCAGGCCCATCTCTTAACCTTTCCATGTCTTTGCCAACTAAAGAGTCCTATTTTTTTTTAAGCCCTTGAATGGTTTTAGCCACCCTTTTCTGAATCTTCTATCTCCTTCAAGTCCCTGGAGATGCAGTGAGAGAACTATACACTGTACTCTAGATTCAGCTGCATCATAGTTTTATATTCAGGTAGAATGATTTTTGTTTTGTTTCCAAAAAAACCTTGGTGAAGGTGCCTGGTCAGATGCTATTGGCTTTTTTTTTTTTTTTTTTTAAAGCTGTGGCATCATATTAAGCTAATGTCTTCTGGGAACCAGAGAGAATTACTCCCTGCCTTTCCCATCTTTTTCCTTTCCTTTTTTTTTTTTGGTTTATGACGGCTCACAGCTATCATTTAATGAGGATTTGGGGTTACTATTTTCCCCAGTGCAAAACTAATTGGAGCTCATCTGCCAATTTTTGGTCAGTTTACATGGCCTAGAAATTCTCCTGCTCTTTCCCACCTGTGAGGACTTGGGGGCGCCTGTGGAGTTGGCATTTCACCCTGTGTACCCTTTCTTGCCTGATTTCTGATGTTTGAATATTTTTCCGTCTAGAGAGGTGCCTATTTGTTTCCTTTCCCTCGTTCACCTCCCCCTTTTCTGTCTCCTCGCCTGCTCCCCCACGTAACTTTGAGTAGCCTCTGATGTAGGAGCGTTTTAACCTCTCAAGTTCTGGCCACTGGCTTCCCCGTGGACTGGAATAATCTATTCTGTCCCTGAGAGAACTCTTAGAGAGTAGTCAGACCCAATTCCTCTAGCTGGAAACATGTTTCTTTTCTCTTAGCAGGTTCTGCTTCCTGAAATACTCCACAGTGTCTGCGGTAGGAAGAGAATGGGCTTAGGAGCCAGGCAGACCTGGGCTTGGAGTCTCCATTTAAATCAGTAGCCATGGTGTGACCTTGGATGGATTACTTAACCTCTCTGAGCTTTTGTTGGAAAAATGACAGTGCTGTTGTTTGTCCCTAAAGCATGTCACACAAGCCACCTGGGGGTCTCAGATGCTGATTCACTAGGCCTGTGGAAGCCAGAGATCCTGCAGTTCTAATAAGTTCTCAGACAATGCCAATTCTGGGGCCTGCTAAAGACCGTGATTCACTGATTTGGTTGCATTTCGAAATCGCCTGAGAACCTTAAAAGCCACCTAAGCCTGGACCTTACCATCTCCCCCACCCCACTCCCCATTTCCAATTTAACTGGCAATAGGGTATAGTCTAGGACTTCTTTGATGGCTCAGATGCTAAAGAAACTGCCTGACATGCAGGAGGCTCGGGTTCCATCCCCGAGAGAATTCCATGGACAGAAGAGCCTGGCAGGCCACAGTGCATGGGGTCCCAAAGAGTCAGACATGACTAAGCAACTTAACGCTTTCGAGGTGTAGTCTGGACATTGAGCCTTTATATATATACGTATATATGTGTGTGCATATATATATATATATATATATATATACACATATATAATTTTCTTCTCTATTCAGAAATAACTTTAGATGCTTTCTCAAATTCCCGCAGAGGCACCTGGAAATACATGTAGCATGTTATTCCAAGGGCTATACTTGAGCTTATAGAATGTTGAAGTCACAGCAATCCAATGCCTGGGATGATACGAAAGTAATCAACAAATGTTTTTTAGCAGAGGAAAGACGTTTTCCGGGTGGCTCAGTGGTAAAGAATCCACCTGCCAATGCAAGAGGTGTAATAGAGACGGGTTCAATCCCTAGGTTGGGAAGATCCTCTGGAGTAGGAAACGCAACTCCAGTGTTCTTCTTTTTTTGACTTCTGTTGGTCTTTCATTTATCTTTCATCTGTCTTTGTTCTTTGGCCCGTGTGGGCCTCCCATGCCATGGTTTCCCCAAGACTCTGGAGTCAGACCCAATTCCTCTAGCTGGAAACATGTTTCTTTTCTCTTAGCAGGTTCTGCTTCCTGAAATACTCCACAGTGTCTGCGGTAGGAAGAGAATGGGCTTAGGAGCCAGGCAGACCTGGGCTTGGAGTCTCCATTTAAATCAGTAGCCATGGTGTGACCTTGGATGGATTACTTAACCTCTCTGAGCTTTTGTTGGAAAAATGACAGTGCTGTTGTTTGTCCCTAAAGCATGTCACACAAGCCACCTGGGGGTCTCAGATGCTGATTCACTAGGCCTGTGGAAGCCAGAGATCCTGCAGTTCTAATAAGTTCTCAGACAATGCCAATTCTGGGGCCTGCTAAAGACCGTGATTCACTGATTTGGTTGCATTTCGAAATCGCCTGAGAACCTTAAAAGCCACCTAAGCCTGGACCTTACCATCTCCCCCACCCCACTCCCCATTTCCAATTTAACTGGCAATAGGGTATAGTCTAGGACTTCTTTGATGGCTCAGATGCTAAAGAAACTGCCTGACATGCAGGAGGCTCGGGTTCCATCCCTGAGAGAATTCCATGGACAGAAGAGCCTGGCAGGCCACAGTGCATGGGGTCCCAAAGAGTCAGACATGACTAAGCAACTTAACGCTTTCGAGGTGTAGTCTGGACATTGAGCCTTTATAGATATACGTATATATGTGTGTGCATATATATATATATATATATATATATAACATATATAATTTTCTTCTCTATTCAGAAATAACTTTAGATGCTTTCTCAAATTCCCGCAGAGGCACCTGGAAATACATGTAGCATGTTATTCCAAGGGCTATACTTGAGCTTATAGAATGTTGAAGTCACAGCAATCCAATGCCTGGGATGATACGAAAGTAATCAACAAATGTTTTTTAGCAGAGGAAAGACGTTTTCCGGGTGGCTCAGTGGTAAAGAATCCACCTGCCAATGCAAGAGGTGTAATAGAGACGGGTTCAATCCCTAGGTTGGGAAGATCCTCTGGAGTAGGAAACGGCAACTCCAGTGTTCTTCTTTTTTTGACTTCTGTTGGTCTTTCATTTATCTTTCATCTGTCTTTGTTCTTTGGCCCGTGTGGGCCTCCCATCACGGTGGCCTCTGTCGCTGCAGAGCACCGGCTCTGGGCGCACGTGCGCCAGAGCTCTGACTCGGTAGTTGGACACATCAGTCCATCCGCTCCAAGGCACGCGGGATCTTCCCAGGCCAGGGGTCGAACCGGCACCCCTTGTACTGCAAGGCAGTGTCCTTACCCACTAGACCACCAGGGAAGCCCTTTTTTCTTTTTTTTTAAATTTTATTTTACTTTTTGCTTTCACAGAGTCTTGTTGTTTACAGATATGTATAATCCTAGATTAGTAATATGTATATCCCTGGCCCCCATCCCTCCTCCAGCCCCCTCCCATCCCTCCAGGCCGTCTCACAATCTCACTGCAGGACTGAGCCTTTTAGAAACTCCCAGGGGCTTCCCTGGTGGTCCAGTGGGTAAAGAGTCCGCCTTGCAGTACAAGGGACACCGGCTCGATCCCTCACCTGGGAAGATCCCACATGCCGAGGAGCGGCTGGACCAGTGTGTCAATTATGAGCCAGGGTTCTGGAGCACACGCACCCAGAGCTGGTGCTCTGCGACGAGAGGGGCCACTGCGATGGGAGGCCCACACAGGCCAAAAGAAAGAAATAGATGAAAATAAATAAAAGGTCAAAAATTTTTTTTAAAAACCTCCCCAGGTGATTTGAATGTACATCAAAGTCTGAGACCCACTGCTTACAGGGTTATGAGCAGAAGTGTGAGACACCTGACATGTAGCAGGTGTGAAGAAAAGAATTGTTTTCTTCCTCTTGGTTCCCTGCCCTGTGCTGCTCTCTCCACCCTCAACCCCAGTCTTTAAATCAGGCAGGGAAAAGCAGGGCATCAGCTGTCACCCTATGCCTTGTTCACTCCAGTCTTCTCTAGAGCATCTGGCTTGGGAGAGGCCCCAACGCTCCCCTAGAAGCTATCTTCAACTCCTGTCCCCTTTGGGGGAGTTTTTAAAGAATCCACCTGCCAATGCAAGAGGTGTAATAGAGACGGGTTCAATCCCTAGGTTGGGAAGATCCTCTGGAGTAGGAAACGCAACTCCAGTGTTCTTCTTTTTTTGACTTCTGTTGGTCTTTCATTTATCTTTCATCTGTCTTTGTTCTTTGGCCCGTGTGGGCCTCCCATCACGGTGGCCTCTGTCGCTGCAGAGCACCGGCTCTGGGCGCACGTGCGCCAGAGCTCTGACTCGGTAGTTGGACACATCAGTCCATCCGCTCCAAGGCACGCGGGATCTTCCCAGGCCAGGGGTCGAACCGGCACCCCTTGTACTGCAAGGCAGTGTCCTTACCCACTAGACCACCAGGGAAGCCCTTTTTTCTTTTTTTTTAAATTTTATTTTACTTTTTGCTTTCACAGAGTCTTGTTGTTTACAGATATGTATAATCCTAGATTAGTAATATGTATATCCCTGGCCCCCATCCCTCCTCCAGCCCCCTCCCATCCCTCCAGGCCGTCTCACAATCTCACTGCAGGACTGAGCCTTTTAGAAACTCCCAGGGGCTTCCCTGGTGGTCCAGTGGGTAAAGAGTCCGCCTTGCAGTACAAGGGACACCGGCTCGATCCCTCACCTGGGAAGATCCCACATGCCGAGGAGCGGCTGGACCAGTGTGTCAATTATGAGCCAGGGTTCTGGAGCACACGCACCCAGAGCCGGTGCTCTGCAATGGGAGAGGCCACTGCAATGGGAGGCCCACACAGGCCAAAAGAAAGAAATAGATGAAAATAAATAAAAGGTCAAAAATTTTTTTTAAAAACCTCCCCAGGTGATTTGAATGTACATCAAAGTCTGAGACCCACTGCTTACAGGGTTATGAGCAGAAGTGTGAGACACCTGACATGTAGCAGGTGTGAAGAAAAGAATTGTTTTCTTCCTCTTGGTTCCCTGCCCTGTGCTGCTCTCTCCACCCTCAACCCCAGTCTTTAAATCAGGCAGGGAAAAGCAGGGCATCAGCTGTCACCCTATGCCTTGTTCACTCCAGTCTTCTCTAGAGCATCTGGCTTGGGAGAGGCCCCAACGCTCCCCTAGAAGCTATCTTCAACTCCTGTCCTCTGTCTTCCATGACAGAGGGGACCCCTGCTCCCCTATTCTGCCAGCACTCCTTGCTTTGAGAGCCCTGAGTTGATCAGCAGCTTCCACTGGGAAGAATTCCAGTGGGGAGGCAGCCAGTTTCTTTTGGTGGTTCAAGGTGATTTCAACCTTCCAGGAGGCCTGGGATGAAACCAGAGAACAGCTGGGGTGCCCTGGGCAGCGCCCTCAGACTAGCAACAGTGAAACTGCATTTTATGCAGTCACAGCGAACACAGTTTACCCTAGTGGGTTACTGACAAGCACCGACATGGTGTCTGCCAAGCACGGGGCGAGGGGCTGCACACAGCACAGGGGCCAGTGGGGAGACTGGCTTGGGCCCACCTCTTTGTTAACTGGCTGCAAGCCCTGAGGCCGGTGGCTCTCAGCTTATTTTCTTGTTGAACGGTGTCTCTCTGGGGGTAAAGTTGGGGACACCTGGCTAGTAATGCTCAGTGGATATCTGCTGGCCATCTTTCTCAGAGCGGAGGTGGCTCCAGGGTTATAGTCATGGGGGATGAAGGGTGAGTGGGTGGAGCTCACGTCTTGCTGGTCTTCTGCAAAACTGTATGCTGCTTCCGGAGCACTATATGCCCCTTAGGGCTGCAGAGTCTTCTTCCTATGGCTTCTCTTTTGTTTGCAGCTGAAGAGTAGAGCTTTTCCTGGGTCAGGAGCCAGTTGGCTAAAGGGTCAGGCTGCCCAGGGGTTGTTTCCTGCATTCTCTCCACCTCCTGAGCACCACCAGCTGGTCCTGGTTGCCAGGATTAGATTGCTGCCCGCATTCTCTTTCCAGGCATGGCAAACCAGCCTTCCCTCCGTATCCAAAGCAAACAGATCAGGTGTTCTGTGTTCCCTGAGGGCTTCCCTCCCTTGGCTCACCTAAGGGGCCTGCTGACAATGGGAGCCTTGAGCTGGGGCCCATGTGGCTGGAGGGGAAAACGTCATTCTGGGTGAGAGTCATGAGACCCCATCTGGGACACATCTTCTCTCCCCTTCTGGAAAGATCACAGAACAGGGAAGCCAAACCTCTCCAGCTGAGGCTGCTCTGGCCCTTTGAAAAACCCATCTCTTCACCCCTCTGTGTCTGCAGGCCATGGAGAGCAAGCTGCTCATCGGGGGAAGGAACATCATGGATCACACCAACGAGCAGCAGAAGATGTTGGAACTGAAGAGGCAGGAGATTGCTGAGCAGGTGGGGCTGGGGGCTTCGGGTCCCCCAGGGAGCACATGGCCTTGAGATCAGGTCTGGGGGGCTTAGGGCAGTGAGTCATCCTTAACTCAAGGGCCCTGGAATTACAGCGCTGAGAACCTAAGGCATGTCGCTCTGCATCCCATGGGTCCACCTGCCCAGGTACTGGCTCTCCATGAAGCCTGCCTCTTCAGGACACCTGGTCCTGATTCCCTTCCACAGAGGTGTGAGATCTTTGCCACCTGTGGAGCTGTGTCCTAAATTATCAAGAACCAGTTAGCCTTACCAGTCAGCTGTGACTGAGGAGAGGCTGAGGCAGCTGGAAAGCCAGTATCTGGGCATCAGTGTATGAGGCTGACACCCCTAGAAGGGCCCAGCTCTTAGAGCTAGGTCTCCTTCCAAGTGGGGCAGTGCCTGGAAAAGCATGGCCATGTGAGCTGAGACAAAGGTTCAGAGAGTCTCCACTGAGGATGGAGTGGGAGCGATGGGCGTGGGCCGTGGGCCACTCTCTGCTCCCTCTTGGCCCCTGTGGCCACGGCGGAGCCAGGTTCCATTCCAGGCGGAGCTCCCTGGGGTCTCCCCAGTACCTGCTGTCCTCTGAGTGCTGTGCCCTGCCTCGACCTAGAAACGCCGTGAGCGGGAGATGCAGCAGGAGATGATGCTCCGAGACGAGGAGACCATGGAGCTGCGCGGCACCTACACGTCCCTGCAGCAGGAGGTGGAGGTCAAAACCAAGAAACTCAAGAAGGTGAGGGGCCCCAGCAGGGCCGGGTCTGCGAGTTCCCGGCAGTCACTGGCCCCAGGGGCGTGTGCTTGGGCGACCCCTCCCCACTCTGCTTGAGCCGCTGACCCCCTGAGGTTACGTTGCCTGTGTGCTGGGGTGAGAAGCAGGGGGAGGCGGGGGTCTGGGTGCAGTGGAATTAGAGCCTTTCTCCTGGCCGGGTTGGGAAGCCAAACCTCTCCAGATGAGGCTGCTCTGGCCCTTTGAAAAACCCATCTCTTCACCCCTCTGTGTCTGCAGGCCATGGAGAGCAAGCTGCTCATCGGGGGAAGGAACATCATGGATCACACCAACGAGCAGCAGAAGATGTTGGAACTGAAGAGGCAGGAGATTGCTGAGCAGGTGGGGCTGGGGGCTTCGGGTCCCCCAGGGAGCACATGGCCTTGAGATCAGGTCTGGGGGGCTTAGGGCAGTGAGTCATCCTTAACTCAAGGGCCCTGGAATTACAGCGCTGAGAACCTAAGGCATGTCGCTCTGCATCCCATGGGTCCACCTGCCCAGGTACTGGCTCTCCATGAAGCCTGCCTCTTCAGGACACCTGGTCCTGATTCCCTTCCACAGAGGTGTGAGATCTTTGCCACCTGTGGAGCTGTGTCCTAAATTATCAAGAACCAGTTAGCCTTACCAGTCAGCTGTGACTGAGGAGAGGCTGAGGCAGCTGGAAAGCCAGTATCTGGGCATCAGTGTATGAGGCTGACACCCCTAGAAGGGCCCAGCTCTTAGAGCTAGGTCTCCTTCCAAGTGGGGCAGTGCCTGGAAAAGCATGGCCATGTGAGCTGAGACAAAGGTTCAGAGAGTCTCCACTGAGGATGGAGTGGGAGCGATGGACGTGGGCCGTGGGCCACTCTCTGCTCCCTCTTGGCCCCTGTGGCCACGGCGGAGCCAGGTTCCATTCCAGGCGGAGCTCCCTGGGGTCTCCCCAGTACCTGCTGTCCTCTGAGTGCTGTGCCCTGCCTCGACCTAGAAACGCCGTGAGCGGGAGATGCAGCAGGAGATGATGCTCCGAGACGAGGAGACCATGGAGCTGCGCGGCACCTACACGTCCCTGCAGCAGGAGGTGGAGGTCAAAACCAAGAAACTCAAGAAGGTGAGGGGCCCCAGCAGGGCCGGGTCTGCGAGTTCCCGGCAGTCACTGGCCCCAGGGGCGTGTGCTTGGGCGACCCCTCCCCACTCTGCTTGAGCCGCTGACCCCCTGAGGTTACGTTGCCTGTGTGCTGGGGTGAGAAGCAGGGGGAGGCGGGGGTCTGGGTGCAGTGGAATTAGAGCCTTTCTCCTGGGCCAGGGGGGGTCTCATAGCCTGGGGACACCTTCACATCCGCTCTCCAGGTTGCCGCCCCCATGTCCTGGGTCACTTCTACCTTCACTGTGCTGTCACCTGTGAGTCACCGTTTGGATAGCCAGGCACTAGACAGGCCAAGGGTGTGGAGGGGAGGCCTGAGGAGACTCCAGCTTGGACGAGCTCAGAGAGGGAGCATAAGGCCCTCCAGGGATAAGAATGTCAGCCTCAGGAGCCTGCCAGGTCCAGGGCCAGGGAAGGGTGTGCGTGGGCTGAGGGCCAACCACAGGAAGCAGTCAATCCCAGCCTGGATTCTGGAAGCGCCTGGAACGCCCCTAGATTGCTGAGGTGGCTGTCCCAGAGCAGGCCAGGCAGTGCCCTGCTTCAGTGGCAGTTTCCAGGGCTACACCTTGCAGCGGGTTAGGAGTGGGACGGACAGGAGAGTCAGGGATGCCCTTCATACTGCTCCTTTTGAGAGCTGCGTGTGGAGGCCAGAAGTGGAATGGGTCACCTTTCAAACTGGCTGAGGCTCCCCACTTCCCCTGAGCCCTGGCCCAGCAGTCCTGATGCTTGGGTCCTGATTCAGGCTCCTCTATGACCTTGAGCAAGTCTGTGCCTGAGTTTCCTCAACCATAAAAAGAGGGCATTGGATCCAAAGGTCCCTCGGTCCCTTCAGACTTGAGCATTGTGTGATGTGGACAGCAGCTGAGAGCGAGCAGGCTAACAGGCCGCAGTGTCAGAGGGTCAGGGCAGCCCTTAGAAAAACCCATTCCGATGGATGCCGGGGCTGGAGGGAGATTCAGCGGAGTCCCTGGCCTCTTCCTGGACTGAGCTGGAGGACACTGAGGCCACAGGCTGGGGAGCAGAGCCTCGTTGGGTGCCACCCAGCCTCTGAGCGGCACCTTCCCCACCCAGCTCTATGCCAAGCTCAGCGGTGAAGGCAGTTCCGGCAGTCACTGGCCCCAGGGGCGTGTGCTTGGGCGACCCCTCCCCACTCTGCTTGAGCCGCTGACCCCCTGAGGTTACGTTGCCTGTGTGCTGGGGTGAGAAGCAGGGGGAGGCGGGGGTCTGGGTGCAGTGGAATTAGAGCCTTTCTCCTGGGCCAGGGGGGGTCTCATAGCCTGGGGACACCTTCACATCCGCTCTCCAGGTTGCCGCCCCCATGTCCTGGGTCACTTCTACCTTCACTGTGCTGTCACCTGTGAGTCACCGTTTGGATAGCCAGGCACTAGACAGGCCAAGGGTGTGGAGGGGAGGCCTGAGGAGACTCCAGCTTGGACGAGCTCAGAGAGGGAGCATAAGGCCCTCCAGGGATAAGAATGTCAGCCTCAGGAGCCTGCCAGGTCCAGGGCCAGGGAAGGGTGTGTGCGTGGGCTGAGGGCCAACCACAGGAAGCAGTCAATCCCAGCCTGGATTCTGGAAGCGCCTGGAACGCCCCTAGATTGCTGAGGTGGCTGTCCCAGAGCAGGCCAGGCAGTGCCCTGCTTCAGTGGCAGTTTCCAGGGCTACACCTTGCAGCGGGTTAGGAGTGGGACGGACAGGAGAGTCAGGGATGCCCTTCATACTGCTCCTTTTGAGAGCTGCGTGTGGAGGCCAGAAGTGGAATGGGTCACCTTTCAAACTGGCTGAGGCTCCCCACTTCCCCTGAGCCCTGGCCCAGCAGTCCTGATGCTTGGGTCCTGATTCAGGCTCCTCTATGACCTTGAGCAAGTCTGTGCCTGAGTTTCCTCAACCATAAAAAGAGGGCATTGGATCCAAAGGTCCCTCGGTCCCTTCAGACTTGAGCATTGTGTGATGTGGACAGCAGCTGAGAGCGAGCAGGCTAACAGGCCGCAGTGTCAGAGGGTCAGGGCAGCCCTTAGAAAAACCCATTCCGATGGATGCCGGGGCTGGAGGGAGATTCAGACGGAGTCCCTGGCCTCTTCCTGGACTGAGCTGGAGGACACTGAGGCCACAGGCTGGGGGAGCAGAGCCTCGTTGGGTGCCACCCAGCCTCTGAGCGGCACCTTCCCCACCCAGCTCTATGCCAAGCTGCAGGCGGTGAAGGCAGAGATCCAGGACCAGCACGATGAATACATCCGTGTGCGGCAGGACCTGGAGGAGGCGCAGAATGAGCAGACTCGGGAACTCAAGCTCAAGTAGGCCCTCCTCTTCCTGTCTGGGCTCCTCACAGCGTTTTCTCAGGCTGGGGGCCTCTCCCTGGCAGGCTCCTCTCTTTCGTGAAGGCTTCTGTTCTGTCTCCTCACCCATGTCCATGACCTTTAAGACTGGAATGTGTCTGAGGGGTGGGGAGGGGCCCACTGGAGTGTCTTCTGTCTCCTGTTTTCTCTTTGTTGTCCTCTGCCTACACTAGCTGAACCTTGCCGAGTGCATGCTGGGTGCTGCCCAGAGGTAACTGTTAAGGTCCCGAGTCTATAATCTTTGCATGAGAAACTGTGATTCAGGCTCTCTTCTCTAGGAATCCCTTTCCTCTGACGTTTTGGTTTTTCCATTTTCTCTGTTCCCTTTGCCTTTTTATGTCTCATTTCTCATCCTTCAACCTTCACGCACACCTTGTGGTCCCACACTCCTCAAACCCCCATCTCTACCTCATTCCTGTTCCCAGGTACCTAATCATCGAGAACTTCATCCCCCCTGAGGAGAAGAACAAGATCATGAACCGGCTCTTCCTAGACTGCGAGGAGGAGCAGTGGAAGTTCCAGCCGCTTGTGCCTGGTGGAGCGTGAGTCTCTCATTCAGCCGTCTGGGCCTAGGAGCTCGCAAGCTCACCCCTGGTTGGGGGAACCCTGGGTCTGGGGGAGCGGGGGCAGGTCGTGGATTGGAGAGAGCTGCAGGATGCAGGTGGAGGATGGGTTTTTCAGGACCTAATTTTGGGGTCTCCATGCAGGAAGGAATGTCAAAACTAGTGTGTCATTGGTCTAGAAAATACTGGCTAGCTAACACAGGGCCAGTCAGGTGAATATTCATTTGTCAGAGGGTCAGGGCAGCCCTTAGAAAAACCCATTCCGATGGATGCCGGGGCTGGAGGGAGATTCAGGAGTCCCTGGCCTCTTCCTGGACTGAGCTGGAGGACACTGAGGCCACAGGCTGGGGGAGCAGAGCCTCGTTGGGTGCCACCCAGCCTCTGAGCGGCACCTTCCCCACCCAGCTCTATGCCAAGCTGCAGGCGGTGAAGGCAGAGATCCAGGACCAGCACGATGAATACATCCGTGTGCGGCAGGACCTGGAGGAGGCGCAGAATGAGCAGACTCGGGAACTCAAGCTCAAGTAGGCCCTCCTCTTCCTGTCTGGGCTCCTCACAGCGTTTTCTCAGGCTGGGGGCCTCTCCCTGGCAGGCTCCTCTCTTTCGTGAAGGCTTCTGTTCTGTCTCCTCACCCATGTCCATGACCTTTAAGACTGGAATGTGTCTGAGGGGTGGGGAGGGGCCCACTGGAGTGTCTTCTGTCTCCTGTTTTCTCTTTGTTGTCCTCTGCCTACACTAGCTGAACCTTGCCGAGTGCATGCTGGGTGCTGCCCAGAGGTAACTGTTAAGGTCCCGAGTCTATAATCTTTGCATGAGAAACTGTGATTCAGGCTCTCTTCTCTAGGAATCCCTTTCCTCTGACGTTTTGGTTTTTCCTTTTTCTCTGTTCCCTTTGCCTTTTTATGTCTCATTTCTCATCCTTCAACCTTCACGCACACCTTGTGGTCCCACACTCCTCAAACCCCCATCTCTACCTCATTCCTGTTCCCAGGTACCTAATCATCGAGAACTTCATCCCCCCTGAGGAGAAGAACAAGATCATGAACCGGCTCTTCCTAGACTGCGAGGAGGAGCAGTGGAAGTTCCAGCCGCTTGTGCCTGGTGGAGCGTGAGTCTCTCATTCAGCCGTCTGGGCCTAGGAGCTCGCAAGCTCACCCCTGGTTGGGGGAACCCTGGGTCTGGGGGAGCGGGGGCAGGTCGTGGATTGGAGAGAGCTGCAGGATGCAGGTGGAGGATGGGTTTTTCAGGACCTAATTTTGGGGTCTCCATGCAGGAAGGAATGTCAAAACTAGTGTGTCATTGGTCTAGAAAATACTGGCTAGCTAACACAGGGCCAGTCAGGTGAATATTCATTTGTCAGATGCCCAAAACAGCAACAGTCAATAATATTGCCGAGTACTTACTTTGTGTCGGAACCCATGGGAGACTCTGGAGACTGAAAGTAAATCGGACACAGTCAGAGCTTGCAGTTAAGTGGGGAATACAGAAAGGTAGTTACATTAAGAAATGATAGAGGGCTTCCCTGGTGGTCCAGTGGGTCAAGAGTCTGCCTCGCAGTGCAAGGGACACCCGTTCGATCCCTAGCCTGGGAAGATCCCACGTGCTGTGGAGCAGCTGGACAGGTGTGCCCAATTATAAGCCAGCTCTCTGGAGAGGATGCGCCCAGACCCAGTGCTCTCCAACAAGAGAGGCCACTGGGATGGGAGGCCCACACATGCCAAAGAATAAAGATGAATGGAAATAAATGGATAAAAAAAGAGGCTAAAATTTTTAAAAAAGAAAAAAGGAAATGACAGCGAGGTCTTGGTAGCCTCACTCAGCTGGGTGATTCAGCATTTCCACCTGTTTCCACATCCAACCTCTTAGGCACACTTTGCCTCCATTGGCTGGGTGTGCAGCTCCCTCTGCTGGTGGCTCTGAGGAACAAGCCTGGATCTGTAAAACCCAGCGGAGGGACTGCCTCACCCAGCTGGACCACTGTCCCTTCATCGAAAATGTACAGAGGTGCTCGGGAGGCTGGACACCAAGGCACTTCCCTGGCGATTCTTTATTTTCCTAGGCATATTAATGCCAAGATAGGGCAGGAGTGTCCCCCAAGCTGGAGTGAGAAGCTAGCTAGAGAGGTCTACAGTTTCTCAATGGAGTATCACAGACTACTTTATTTGCCTACTCCCTGAAAGGCTGATCCTGCCGAAGGGAGCACTCTGTGTAAGTTTGCAAGTAGATGGTTTTGAGTAAAGATCTTTTCAGTGGTGTCAGTTTGGGTTTAAAATCCACCGTTCCCATCTAAGTGGAGACTGTAGTGGTCTACGATTTAATGCAGAGGTTCTCCACCCTGGTTGCATCTAGAATCACCTGGGAGCTAAGCTTCAGAGCGTCTGATATAAGGGGTCTTGGGTGGATTCCAGGACTGGAAAAAAAATGTATGTTTTTTCAAAGCATCCAGCTAATTCTGTTGGGAAGCCAAGTTCAGAAACTACTGTTGCCATCTACTGGAGGAAGGTACTAGTGAGGTTTCTGCTTTGTAGGGTTATTTTGTGCTTACAGATTTCTTGAGTTGAAGGTGGAGGAATTCAGAAAGGTAGTTACATTAAGAAATGATAGAGGGCTTCCTGGTGGTCCAGTGGGTCAAGAGTCTGCCTCGCAGTGCAAGGGACACCGTTCGATCCCTGGCCTGGGAAGATCCCACGTGCTGTGGAGCAGCTGGACAGGTGTGCCCAATTATAAGCCAGCTCTCTGGAGAGGATGCGCCCAGACCCAGTGCTCTCCAACAAGAGAGGCCACTGGGATGGGAGGCCCACACATGCCAAAGAATAAAGATGAATGGAAATAAATGGATAAAAAAAGAGGCTAAAATTTTTAAAAAAGAAAAAAGGAAATGACAGCGAGGTCTTGGTAGCCTCACTCAGCTGGGTGATTCAGCATTTCCACCTGTTTCCACATCCAACCTCTTAGGCACACTTTGCCTCCATTGGCTGGGTGTGCAGCTCCCTCTGCTGGTGGCTCTGAGGAACAAGCCTGGATCTGTAAAACCCAGCGGAGGGACTGCCTCACCCAGCTGGACCACTGTCCCTTCATCGAAAATGTACAGAGGTGCTCGGGAGGCTGGACACCAAGGCACTTCCCTGGCGATTCTTTATCTCTCCTAGGCATATTAATGCCAAGATAGGGCAGGAGTGTCCCCCAAGCTGGAGTGAGAAGCTAGCTAGAGAGGTCTACAGTTTCTCAATGGAGTATCACAGACTACTTTATTTGCCTACTCCCTGAAAGGCTGATCCTGCCGAAGGGAGCACTCTGTGTAAGTTTGCAAGTAGATGGTTTTGAGTAAAGATCTTTTCAGTGGTGTCAGTTTGGGTTTAAAATCCACCGTTCCCATCTAAGTGGAGACTGTAGTGGTCTACGATTTAATGCAGAGGTTCTCCACCCTGGTTGCATCTAGAATCACCTGGGAGCTAAGCTTCAGAGCGTCTGATATAAGGGGTCTTGGGTGGATTCCAGGACTGGAAAAAAAATGTATGTTTTTTCAAAGCATCCAGCTAATTCTGTTGGGAAGCCAAGTTCAGAAACTACTGTTGCCATCTACTGGAGGAAGGTACTAGTGAGGTTTCTGCTTTGTAGGGTTATTTTGTGCTTACAGATTTCTTGAGTTGAAGGTGGAGGAATTCCTTTATATTAGAAATGGGATGAGATGCTCTGAGAAAACACATTGACTTTTTTTTTTTTAATTTTTTGTCTTGCTGGCTACTTTTTTATTTAAAATTTTTTATTGGGATATAGTTTATCTGTATTTTAATTTTTAAGTTTGAAAATCAAGAATAGTACAAAGAATTCTCATGTACCCTTCACCAAAATGCCCCAGCTAGCATCTTGCCATGTCTTGCTTGGTTAATCCCAATCTTCAGCCATTTGAGATTAAGTTTCAGACAGTCAACCCTTTACCCATATTTCCTAAAAACGAGGACATTCTCTTACAAAACCACACTATAGTGACCAAATACAGGAAGTTCTGTACAGACACAAGACGATTATACAAGCAGTATTTAGTTTCAGCCAGTCATCTCAACAATATCCGTAAGGCTTGTCCTCACCACCTAACCCGTGATGGTGCCTTGCATTCAATCGTCCTGCCTCTTCGTTTCATCTGGAACTAAAAAGGAATCTTGATTGGAGTTTTGAAAATTACATGCTTCAGAGGAGTTTATTCATTTCTCCAAATATTGTCCCTGCAATTTTCACTTGACTGCTGAAGCACACAGTCCTGACTTCAAAGCCTGGTGGGTGCTTTACCTGAAGCTAAGATAAGCTTTCTGCTTCATGTTTGTGAATTTCCATTCTTTATTCCATTTTCTGTTTTGCAACTTTTTTTTTTTTTTGGCCACGTCTATTGGTCTTTCATTTATTTATCTTTGTTCCTTGGCCTGTGTGGGCCTCCCATCGCAGTGGCCTTTCTTTTCGCAGAGCACTGGCTCTGGGTGCATGCGCTCCAGAGCTCCAGCTCGGCAGTTGGACACATTGGTGCAGCCTCTCCACGGCATGTGGCATGTTCTCAGACCAGGGATCAAACCGGCGCCCCTTGCACTGCAAAACAGTGTCCTTACCCACTGGACCACGAGGGAAGCCCTCTTTATTCCATTTTTTAAGTTTACTTTCTTCCTTTGACTCAAATAATTTTAAGATTAAAAAAACTTTTAAATAGCTTTGCTCTATTTTTTTTTTGGCAAAAATAAAGTAGTTTGAGTACACTGAAAAATCATTTATAGATTTAAAAAATCAAAACAGCTATCTTAAAATAGCACATATTAAATAATTCTTAGAGTACAAACCAGTAACAGCTTGTAAAAAGAAGTCTTCCAGTCAGTATCTTTGCTTACGGTAGAATTATTGCCTCTCCTAGAGTAAGGCAAAGAGAGAAAGCTTCAGTGTTTTCTTTGACGTTGGAAAGCCGAAATATTTGGCTCGTTCCTCAAAAGCTGCTTGCTTTAGCTTACTTTGTAGTGTTTTCATTTCTGTAATTCTTCGGGAAGAACCAACCCTGAGATACATACCCTGTTGACTTAAATCTGCATACAGTTGTCCCCCAGCCCACATTTGTGTGTCTCCAGTAGCAGCCTTCTAACCAGATCCCAATGGACTGTGTTCCCATCAAATTTTACTTTAAATTTATAAACATATAAGTACTTTCACAGGCTTTTTAAAATTATGGTTCAGTATATTCACAACTTAACCATACTGTTTCTTACAGAATCTGTATGTCTCTCTTCAGAATACATGCAGAGTGTATACTCTGACGGGCTCACTCACTTCCGTCCCGTCCAACTCTCTGTGACCCTGTGGACGGTCGCCCGCCGGGCTCCTCAGTCCATAGGGATTCTCCAGGCAAGAATACTGGAGTGGGTTGCCATTTCCTTCTCCAGGGATATATTTTGTGTAGAAAATATAGAAAATGTATCTTGGTAAGGGTGAAGGTATTAAGGTCATTGTGACATCCCCGTGTTCTTCACTGCGCTTAAATATGGTTGATATAAACAGGTATTATAGATTTCTTTAAGAAAAATTCCAATAAATAAATTACCTCAAAAAGACTTATTAATAAATGCCAGGTAGTCAACGGCATGCTATTCTGAATTACTACTACACATTATTTTCTTTTTTAATGTTACTTGTCCATTTTCTTTAAAAAAAATTTTTTTTCACTTGTCCATTTTCTGATAACTGTTTATCAGAACTTTCAAAAAAGTCACAGAAGTAATGATAGATCGAGAAATATTTATATGAAGCACATTTTTTTTACCTCCTTTTTTTTTTTTGCAGCGGCAGCAGTTGGTGGTTAAAGTCAAAACACTTTGATCCTAAGTGGAATTCCCAAGTGTGATAGTGACTCAGCACAGTGAGTCCCAGCGTAGTATCCTGCTGTAAGAAACGCTGGCCTGGATCTCTGCCCCACAACTCCTCTCATAGCGAGAGGCTGGAGGGCGGTGACGGCCTTGGACACAGCTTCTCCCATTTCAGGGCACTCTGGGGCCTGAGACTATAGAACAAGCTGCCTCTCTTGGGTCCCACTATTTGCAATATAACTTAATCAGGACTGAAAACCCCTTTCTTCCTAAAGCGTATTGAACTAGCGAAGGTATTGTGCCATTAGCTTAATTCAAGTGTAGAATGTTCTGCTTCACTTTGGCCTGTGTGTTCCGGAGATGAGACACTGAAGGCCGCTCCAAAGTGGAGGCAAAGCATTGTTGAAAGAAATCACCTGAAGTCATGCTGTCCCTGTAGAAAGTGTTTGCTGGAAAACGTCCCTCTCCTCCTCCTCCAGCTGCAGGCATTCACCCCCACACTCGTCCCCGGGCCTTGTTCATAAACAAGGAGTTATTGTCGAGCTCTTGAAACACACTGGTATCAACTTATTTTGGACGTCGATCCCTTTTTCTTGTTTCTCCACTATCTCTAGTTGACACACAATAACTTCTGGTGAGGTCTATTCCACAGTCACAAACAATTTTGTGTTAGAGTTACTTTGAAAAAATCGCCACCGCCTTTCCAACCGTATTTTGTGTAGAAAATATAGAAAATGTATCTTGGTAAGGGTGAAGGTATTAAGGTCATTGTGACATCCCCGTGTTCTTCACTGCGCTTAAATATGGTTGATATAAACAGGTATTATAGATTTCTTTAAGAAAAATTCCAATAAATAAATTACCTCAAAAAGACTTATTAATAAATGCCAGGTAGTCAACGGCATGCTATTCTGAATTACTACTACACATTATTTTCTTTTTAATGTTACTTGTCCATTTTCTTTAAAAAAAATTTTTTTTCACTTGTCCATTTTCTGATAACTGTTTATCAGAACTTTCAAAAAAGTCACAGAAGTAATGATAGATCGAGAAATATTTATATGAAGCACATTTTTTTTACCTCCTTTTTTTTTTTTGCAGCGGCAGCAGTTGGTGGTTAAAGTCAAAACACTTTGATCCTAAGTGGAATTCCCAAGTGTGATAGTGACTCAGCACAGTGAGTCCCAGCGTAGTATCCTGCTGTAAGAAACGCTGGCCTGGATCTCTGCCCCACACCCCTCCTCTCATAGCGAGAGGCTGGAGGGCGGTGACGGCCTTGGACACAGCTTCTCCCATTTCAGGGCACTCTGGGGCCTGAGACTATAGAACAAGCTGCCTCTCTTGGGTCCCACTATTTGCAATATAACTTAATCAGGACTGAAAACCCCTTTCTTCCTAAAGCGTATTGAACTAGCGAAGGTATTGTGCCATTAGCTTAATTCAAGTGTAGAATGTTCTGCTTCACTTTGGCCTGTGTGTTCCGGAGATGAGACACTGAAGGCCGCTCCAAAGTGGAGGCAAAGCATTGTTGAAAGAAATCACCTGAAGTCATGCTGTCCCTGTAGAAAGTGTTTGCTGGAAAACGTCCCTCTCCTCCTCCTCCAGCTGCAGGCATTCACCCCCACACTCGTCCCCGGGCCTTGTTCATAAACAAGGAGTTATTGTCGAGCTCTTGAAACACACTGGTATCAACTTATTTTGGACGTCGATCCCTTTTTCTTGTTTCTCCACTATCTCTAGTTGACACACAATAACTTCTGGTGAGGTCTATTCCACAGTCACAAACAATTTTGTGTTAGAGTTACTTTGAAAAAAAAAAATCGCCACCGCCTCTTCCAACCGTAACTATTTTACAAGTAGGGGCTTTTATGTTTGGTTTCTCATGGTAGACTTTGTGTCCATACACAACCGTCTTCTTAGAGTTGTATATCTAGCAATGTCTGTAGCCCATGGTTGGCGCTTCACAAAATTCTATTCTATTCATTCCTGGCCACCTTAAATTCTTTTCAGAGTGTCATGGTGCAGTAGAAGGAGACTGGATTTGGGGTGTAGAACATTCCACATTCTGGTCCCTTCTCTGCCTTGAGAAGGTTTTTTAACTTCTCTGAACCCAAGTTTCTTCACTTGCAAAGCCAAGATAATAAAACAGATGTCCCTGCGGGACCGTCAAGACTGAAATGAGATTGTGTGTGTGTGGACAGTCCCTGGCACAGAGGAGATGGTCCATAAATGGTTACAGTCATACCGAGAAGCCAACATGATGATTTGGGGGACTTCAGAGAAACCAGTCCACCCTCATCCCTCAGAAGTGCCACACAGAAGGACCGTTTGACTGGTTTTTGTTTTAGATTTTGATTTTTGAATCAGGCTGCCTCTAAATTTAGAGAGAGAGGGAGCATTCCTTGCTCTAAATAGAATCAGGAGAGAAGGTTAAACTCATTTCATTACAGAAGTCAAGTTTACCTCAGTCAGAACATTCTCAGCTCTAAGCTGAGTCCTTAGACTCGTTCCCAGGCCTGTGACAACTGACAAAGAATCTGAAATGGGGAGAAGTTTTCGCCTTCTGAGACAGGCGGTGAGTTGTGGGAAGGGGCTGTGAGAAGGAAAGTGGGGGTTCAGACAAGCAGGGTGGAAGGCGGACGGGCAGGCATGGAGGGACTCCATCGATCATGAAGAATAGTTAGATTTGCTGTGGCAGGTGGTTGTAAAGGACCTGGCAGGAGAAAACACACCCTGCCATCATCGACGAACAGGGGAGGAAAGTTGTGGTGAACAGACAGCTGGTAATGAGACTGGGATCAGCTTCTGAGAAGGGACTGATCGTTTTTAATAGTACAGGGAAACTATATACAATCTTGTGATGGAAGCTATGTGGAAGGAGGGTACTAAGAGAACTCTGAGGATCCACTAAGCACAGGATGACTGTTGTGGGTTTCTTTTGGGAGGCGTGGCTACTCCAGAGCCAGGCCTCCACTCTGGGCTCTCAGCCACAACCTGCTTACTACAGAGGGATCAATCTTGGAAAGTAGGCCTGGGGCAGAGAGAGTGAGTAGATGGGAAGTTTGGTGTCCCAATTACAGACCCCCCGCCCCCATCCCCTTCTTCCCGGCTGTCACCCAGAATAGCCCTGGCATCTTTATTGGGTCAGGCTGCCAATTCACACTGATGCACTGCTCTGCTCGTCCAGCCCCGTTTGCTTGTCCTTTTCCCAGAGCCTGAGCTTCCAAAGCACGTTCAGGCCCAGGCTGCTCTGTGTGTGCTCGTGAAGGACAGTGTGGCGTCCTAAAAGGAGTATTTGGAAAGGTTCCGTTCCCAGTCTCTTCCTGGTTGTGTGACCTTGGGTGCAAAAGGCATCTTCCTTTTCTGAGCCTCAGCATCCTGCCCCATCTGAACCTCAGGAGGCTGGTGTGAAGTTTAAATGGGATGCAGAGATGCAACTGATAAATGATAAGATGTTATTTTACTGATTTTCCCACTCCCCACCCCTAAACGTAGCCTCCCACCTCTCAGAGGGTCTATAGCAGCAGAGCAAGCGGGGGCTTCCACAGCCGCCTCCTTCCTTGTTTTCATCTATGAAGAGGGGTCAGCAGGAACCCTAAGTGGGGTCCAGCATCCTTTTATACAAACCCCGGGACGGTGGTTTCTTGCTGTGGCAGAAGGCTGGCATTGTTCTATCAGATCCTGCACGGCTTGTTCTCCTATTCAAGGACAGAATGTCCTATCTCTGAGTTACTCAGCCTGTTTCTTCTCTTCTGTCTTCTGTCTGCCTTTTGGCCATTCTCATTGCCTGTTTGTATCCCTGTTTGAAATTAGCAAGTGGAGCTGAGAATATAATCATCGCAGCTGCCATGTGTCGAGCCCTTGTGGTGTACTGTGCTACATGCTTATCTTGTTTAATCTTGAGAGTTCTGTAGGATGGTGGTGAGATATCGGAAGCTCAGAGATAGTAAGCCGCTTCCCAAGGTAACAGACCCTAAGGGGTGCAGCCAGCATTCACACTTGGATCTGCCTGACTCTAAACCCTGTGTTAATTTTTTAGTGGAAATAGCTTTCTTGTTTCCTTTCCAACTTTGTTTTGAATAATCAAATACATCATACTTATTAAGTTGCAGAGAGTAAAAAGTTTAACATAATAAACAGGATATAGAGCAATGGGAACTTCTTTGTTGATATATAGCCATGTGGGCAATATCTAGTAAAGCTGAAGATGCACATTGGAGCCATTTCATTCCTGGGTTTATACCCCAAAGAAACTGTTGAGTATATACTCTAAGACCTCTCTACATACAGAAATCTTGACAATAGTACTGTGTTAAATAGAAAGGGAGAGAGAAAAAGGAATTGACCTAGATGTCCATCAATGAGATAATATATAAAAAACACAGACATATATATGTAGGAAACATATAAAATGCTATATTGAAATCTTAAGATGTAGTTAAACTGATCTTCTAAATTTAGAGCAGCATGGATAAATATAAAAGACAGGTTTGGGCACACACAAAAAAGTAGCATCTGTACTACAGAGTACAAAATTTAGAAATAGGCATATACTACTGTATATAATCTTTATGAATATCTACATAATAAATATAAAAACATGACTGACATTGATAAGCACCAAAATCAAGAGGGGGATTAATTCTGGAGAAGGAAAGAGGTGGGGATTAACTGTGCCTACATTTTACTTCTCAAAAAAGATTTGATATTAAGTATAACTGTTAAGATTTAACAAAACTGGATGGTGGGTGAACAGATGTATACTATTTGCTATGCTTTTCTGAGTATTTGAAATAACTTATTAGATATAAAATTATATACATTTATTGTAAAAATTATGAAACCATCCAAAGACAATCTCTATTCACATCTTGTTGAATATCCAGACTTTTTTCTAAGCATCTACACATGTATACACACTTCTTTAAAAACAAAAAGAGGGACTTCCCTGGTAGTCCAGTGGGTGGAGAGTCTGCCTTGCAGTGCAAGGGACACTGGTTTGATCCCTGGCCTGGGAAGATCCCAGGTGCTGTGAAGCAGCTGGACCAGTGTGTCCAATTGCAAGCCAGTCCTCTGGGGCACACGTGCCTGGAGCAGGTGCTCTGCAGTGAGGGAGGGCGCTGCAATGGGAGGCCCACACATGCCAAAAAATAAAAAAGATGGATGAAGATAAATGTAAATAACAGAGGCATGATGGGGAAAAGAAAAAAATACTAATTTAAAAACCAAAATAACCCTTCATTTTAAAATTTTCTTTTCAATTTAATATGTTGTAGAAATCTTTTCATGTCTACATAAAGCCAAAAATGATATGACCGCATAATATTCCTTCACATTACTGAATAATAATTTGACTGGTCCCTATTGGTACACGTTTGGTTTGTGTGTAATTGTTTGCATCTGTAAATAATACTGCAGCAAACATCCCAGATTTTTGTCCCCATCTCTGATTATTTCCTTAGGGAAATTCCCAGGAATGGGAATTTGGGTCAAAGAATATGCATGTTTTAAAAGTCAAGCCTGAGGCTTCCCCTGGTGGTCCAGTGGATAAGGACACCGCCTTGCAGTGCAAGGGGCGCCAGTTCGATCCCTGGCCTGGGAAGATCTCACGTGCCGTGGAGCGGCTGGACCGATGTGTCCAATTACCGAGCCGGAGCTCTGGAGCACATGCACCCAGAGCCGGTGCTCTGCGACAACAGAGGCCACCGCGATGGGAGGCCCACAGGAGCCAAAGAACAAAGATGGATGAAAACAGACAAATGAAAGACCAATAGAAGTGGCCAACCTGCTCCCCTCCCTCCCCAACCCGACCCCTGCCCAAAAATAAAATAAATAAATCTTTAAAAAATAAATAAATAAATAAAAGTCAAGCCTGAGTTTTGTTTTGTTTGTTTTATAAGTAGTAGCTTTATTGAGATAAAATCCACACATTACGTTTACCATTTTAAAGTGTATCATTCAGTGGATTTTAGTATTTTCACAGTTGTATAACAACACCACTGTCTAATTCTAGAACATTTTCATCACTCCAAAAAGAAACCTCACTCCAAAAAGAAACCTTTGCAGTCACTCCTCATTCTCCCCAATATCCCCGTCCCTAGAAAATCAACAGTCAGTCTGCATTCTGTCTTTATGGACTTGCCTGTTCCAGATATTTCATATAAATGTGATCATACAACACAAGGTCTTTTCATCTACTTTCACCTGGCAAAATGTTTTCAAGGTTCTTCTGTGTTGTAGCGTGCATCAGCCCTTCATTCCTCTTTGTTGTCAAATAATATTCCACTCTATGATATTTCGTTGGTTTTTTTTTATAAGTGGATAGTCATTTGCATTATTTCTACTTTTTGGCTGTTATGATAATACTTCTATGAACATTCATGTACAGGTTTTTGTGGGGGCATATGTTTTGAAGAACTGCCAAGCTATTTCTAAAGAGGCTACATCATTTTATGTTCCCACTGACAATGCGTGAAGGTTCCAGTTTCTCTATGTCTTCACCAATGTGTTATTGTCTGGCTTCTAGGATTATAGTCGTTCTAGTAGCCATGAAGCAGTATCTCATTGTGGGCTTGATTTGCATTTCTGTAATACCTAATAATACTGAGCATCTTTTCATGTGCTTACTGGCCATTATTTATTTTCTTTGGAGAAATGACTATCAAAATCCTTTGTCCATTTTTAAACTGGATTATTTGTCTTTTTGTTGTTGATTTATAAGAGTTATCTATATATTCTAGATACAGGTTATATATTGCATATATGATTTGCAAGTAATTTTATCCTAGAGTTTTGTCCTAAGACTTTTATAGGTTTAGCTCTTATTTTGGGATCGATGATTAATTTTTTTAAGTTATTTTTTAATATATGGTACAAAGGAAGGATCCAGCTACCTTTTTGAGTCTGATCCAATTATCCCTGTACCATTTGCTGAAGAGACTATTCATTCCCCATCAAATGTGGTACCCTTATAGAGAATCAATTGCTTGTAATAAATATAAGGGTTTATTTCTAGACTCTTCCATTGATCTTTTTGTCTGTCCTTATTCCTTGATTAATGTAACTTTGTAATAATTTTTTATTGACAAAGTTAAATTACAATGTTGTAGTAAGTTTTGAAACTGGAAAAAGTGAATCTTTTACCTTTGTTCTTTTTCAAGATTGTTTTGGCTATCCTGGAACTCTTGCATTTCAAACCTGAATTTCTAATCATTTTATTGTGTTAAAACCTATGAAAGAAAATGAAAAGCAGAACCACTAATTCATGGTTCTGTGCAGTGTGTGAAGTCCGTCTGTGAATCTGACACTCTTCAACACAAGGTCTTTTCATCTACTTTCACCTGGCAAAATGTTTTCAAGGTTCTTCTGTGTTGTAGCGTGCATCCGCCCTTCATTCCTCTTTGTTGTCACAGACTATTCCACTCTATGATATTTCGTTGGTGTGTGTGTATAAGTGGATAGTCATTTGCATTATTTCTACTTTTTGGCTGTTATGATAATACTTCTATGAACATTCATGTACAGGTTTTTGTGGGGGCATATGTTTTGAAGAACTGCCAAGCTATTTCTAAAGAGGCTACATCATTTTATGTTCCCACTGACAATGCGTGAAGGTTCCAGTTTCTCTATGTCTTCACCAATGTGTTATTGTCTGGCTTCTAGGATTATAGTCGTTCTAGTAGCCATGAAGCAGTATCTCATTGTGGGCTTGATTTGCATTTCTGTAATACCTAATAATACTGAGCATCTTTTCATGTGCTTACTGGCCATTATTTATTTTCTTTGGAGAAATGACTATCAAAATCCTTTGTCCATTTTTAAACTGGATTATTTGTCTTTTTGTTGTTGATTTATAAGAGTTATCTATATATTCTAGATACAGGTTATATATTGCATATATGATTTGCAAGTAATTTTATCCTAGAGTTTTGTCCTAAGACTTTTATAGGTTTAGCTCTTATTTTGGGATCGATGATTAATTTTTTTAAGTTATTTTTTAATATATGGTACAAAGGAAGGATCCAGCTACCTTTTTGAGTCTGATCCAATTATCCCTGTACCATTTGCTGAAGAGACTATTCATTCCCCATCAAATGTGGTACCCTTATAGAGAATCAATTGCTTGTAATAAATATAAGGGTTTATTTCTAGACTCTTCCATTGATCTTTTTGTCTGTCCTTATTCCTTGATTAATGTAACTTTGTAATAATTTTTTATTGACAAAGTTAAATTACAATGTTGTAGTAAGTTTTGAAACTGGAAAAAGTGAATCTTTTACCTTTGTTCTTTTTCAAGATTGTTTTGGCTATCCTGGAACTCTTGCATTTCAAACCTGAATTTCTAATCATTTTATTGTGTTAAAACCTATGAAAGAAAATGAAAAGCAGAACCACTAATTCATGGTTCTGTGCAGTGTGTGAAGTCCGTCTGTGAATCTGACAGCTAAAATAGATTGGATTTCCTTTCTTCACTCCAATCTTCAGTCAAACCTTTTCACTGTGGAAACAATTGAAGCAACAAGAGTGAAGAAATGTGTCTCCTTGTGTTATACCATTTTGAGTTGTCAGGTTGTATTAGAGCAAAGAAGCAAATTCCAGGACCTGCAGTTTGCCTGGCCTCTTGACTACCTGAATGATATTTAATCCATCAGAGTATCATTCTCCCTTTGTGTTCAGAGGAAATCGATTTGAATATAGCCTCTTCTCTACAGCAATAACAGTCAAATGAAGAAGCGGCCAACGTCTGCAGTGGGCTACAAGAGGCCTATCAGCCAGTACGCTCGGGTTGCCATGGCAATGGGGTCCCACCCCAGATACAGGGTAAGAAGCGGGGAAAGAGAAAGGGCGGGTGGGTGCTCACAGCCCTCTTGCTGCTCCCTTTATTTCCCCGAGTCCCCGGAAGATGCTGGCATCGGGACCAGAGCTCATGTCTGACCAGATGTTCCCACCACAGGCTGAAAACATCATGTTTCTGGAATTGGATGTGTCCCCGCCAGCAGTCTTTGAGATGGAATTCTCTCATGACCAAGACCAAGACCCCCGTGCACTACACATGGAGAGGCTTATGCGGTTGGACAGCTTTCTGGAAAGACCTTCCACATCTAAAGTCCGGAAGTCCAGATCCTGGTCAGTATCATCACGGTCAGAGGGGCGGGCAGTGGACTTAGCGCACAAGGGTTGTGGTTGTACCCAGGGGGCGTGAAGGGAGATGAGTAACTGGGGGCTGTGGGGGCCAAGTTCCTACAGCAACAGGAGAGGGGAAAGAAAAGCGCTCAGGCTTCTGTTATCTGCACGCCAACCTCGTCCTTACCCCTGCAGGTGCCAGAGTCCTCAGCGGCCTCCACCTCCCACCACACATGCCTCGCTGGCCCCCTCCGCTGCTCTGCGCCCCACGACAGTGCTCGACCACGAGTGACAACCTCCCGTCAAGCTGCCCGTCCCCCAGACTCCAGGGACAGGGCGGCCAACCCTGGCTCATCTCGCTGCCGCTCGGTGTGTGTGCGTGTGCGTGTGTGCGTGCATGTGAGTGTGCGTATGTGGGAGGGCGGAGGCTCCAGCTCTTAGCCCTCCTTTATTTAATTGATGTTATTTATTCGTGGAGCTCAGTACGTGTGGAAGAGGAGCCCTCGCCTGAGCCTAGCGTGCTCACCGCCCAGCCTCCTTTTCTTCTGACTTTAGACCCCTCTGCCCCAGTCAGACCTCATTCTCCTTCCGGTCAGCTGTCCCTAGAAGGGAAGACGTAGACGCCTGGGGATATCTACGAACCTGGCTTACCCTGGGATCTCCATCTCCTCTTACACCGCCAGTGAGCAGCACCTGAGTACTTTCTGGGACTAGAAAAATGCAAGGTGTGCCCTGAGGACAAGAGATCTCCATCCTGATGATGGCGAATCAGTGTTCCTGGCAGAGGGAGCCCTGCTCTCCTGGCCTCCAACAGCCTTGTTCTGCTTCTCTGGCTCCTTATCAAGGACTCCAGTGGCCTCATCCACACAACCCATGCACTTCAGCTTTGGCAGGAACTCATGGCTTCCCAAACTGCTTCCTGCCCACCTTCCCAACCCATGGATAGGAACTGGGAACCGACCAATCGCTGCCTCCTGGGGACTGACAAGAAATGGAGCAGTGGCGGAGACCGTGGCCAGTCATCCAGGGACATCCCATTTGCTCCTGTCCCTCTGAGAAGTAAGTCACTTTGGCCAGTAAGCAATCAGGCCACCTCTCCATCTCTGAAATGCAGCTCCTTACTGCTTTTATCATTCCCCATGGCTGCCTGGATCCCCGTTCCTAGTTGGGAGGACCAATGTCCTTCTCCCCCTGGCTAGACAAAGGTGCCAGAGGCTGTCGCTTTGCCTCCTCAGGGAGCACAGGAGATTGGACTCCCCTGGCTAGGGGACCAAGCTGTCCTTGCCTGCAGGTGCGAGCCTCAGCGACCTCCCACCACACATGCCTCGCTGGCCCCTCCGCTGCTCGACGCCTCCCGTCCCAGTCTCCAGACCAGAGGCGGCCAACCTCGCTCATCTCGCTGCCGCTCGTGTGCGTCCAGACTCCAGGGACAGGGCGGCCAACCTGCTCATCTCGCTGCCGCTCGGTGTGTGTGTGCAGGCGTGCATGTGAGTGTGCTTGTGGGAGGGCGGAGGCTCCAGCTCTTAGCCCTCCTTTATTTAATTGATGTTATTTATTCGTGGAGCTCAGTACGTGTGGAAGAGGAGCCCTCGCCTGAGCCTAGCGTGCTCACCGCCCAGCCTCCTTTTCTTCTGACTTTAGACCCCTCTGCCCCAGTCAGACCTCATTCTCCTTCCGGTCAGCTGTCCCTAGAAGGGAAGACGTAGACGCCTGGGGATATCTACGAACCTGGCTTACCCTGGGATCTCCATCTCCTCTTACACCGCCAGTGAGCAGCACCTGAGTACTTTCTGGGACTAGAAAAATGCAAGGTGTGCCCTGAGGACAAGAGATCTCCATCCTGATGATGGCGAATCAGTGTTCCTGGCAGAGGGAGCCCTGCTCTCCTGGCCTCCAACAGCCTTGTTCTGCTTCTCTGGCTCCTTATCAAGGACTCCAGTGGCCTCATCCACACAACCCATGCACTTCAGCTTTGGCAGGAACTCATGGCTTCCCAAACTGCTTCCTGCCCACCTTCCCAACCCATGGATAGGAACTGGGAACCGACCAATCGCTGCCTCCTGGGGACTGACAAGAAATGGAGCAGTGGCGGAGACCGTGGCCAGTCATCCAGGGACATCCCATTTGCTCCTGTCCCTCTGAGAAGTAAGTCACTTTGGCCAGTAAGCAATCAGGCCAACTCTCCATCTCTGAAATGCAGCTCCTTACTGCTTTTATCATTCCCCATGGCTGCCTGGATCCCCGTTCCTAGTTGGGAGGACCAATGTCCTTCTCCCCCTGGCTAGACAAAGGTGCCAGAGGCTGTCGCTTTGCCTCCTCAGGGAGCACAGGAGATGGAGACCCAGGCACAACCTGCCGACTCTATCCACTGTCTCTGTTTCTGAATCACCTGTGTTGGGCACCATTTTGTTGACAAGACTGATCCTTTGGCATTGTGCAGATTGGTCCCTGGGAAGTCCTCTTACTTTCCTTTGTGACATCCCAAGATGTCTTCAGGTATCTTCAGTAAATTTCTACCAAAAAGAGAGATTAGTTTTCATGGACTTAACCTTTTAAGTGTATATTTTGGTGGAAGGGTGAAGAGGTAGTCATGAGTGAAAACACGTGGTTTGGGATTTCAAAATAACCTAATACGGAATCTCCAGTTACCAGAATATGAGTTTAGTCTCTCGGGAAAGACGAGAAACTGACAGGCCTGCCTGAAATTTGGTGTGTGGGTGTGGGGAGGTGGCGGTGGGGGCTGACTACTTGGCTATCCTCTCTCCATCTGGAAATAAACCCTTCTTGCACACAGTTCAGTTTCTGCTCTAAGGACCAAGCTCTGGTTTGGTTTCATTCAAGGATGCTGTCGTTGCTGCTGTAACTGTGGGACCAGGTGGTTGGACCATTCGTTTGCCACTGACTCGTGTCCTTCAAAGAAATAACATTTCTTCATCAGAGCCCAGGAGATGGTTTGAGACTCAGGATTCAGATCAGAGGTTCGGCTATGGCTGGGACAGGAGGGGTGTGTAGAAACTTCCCAGGTGGCCTGGGCACAGAGGGACCCCCAGGCCTGCGTTGAGCAGCCTCTCCCACTGACCTCTTTCTTGTTTGTGGATGAAGCCTCATGTGTTACCCTCACTCATCACTTGGACACATCGACTCTGCCTAGTCTCCTCACTCGACCCTCACAGTCTCATAGCACAAGGTACCCAACTTCCCCACCCCCAGTCTGAGGGCTGGGCCCGGGGTGTGGTCCCAGGAGGAGCTCCTGCCTGCAGTTTTACGTACGTGTGTATGTGTGTGCGTGCTTGTGTGTGTGTTTACCTCCACAGGGGACACTTTACACTCTGTGTAAGATATTCTGGGAACAGGGCCACCGGGGTGGCTGGATCTCAGTCTCTGTCTCTCTCTCTCTTTCTCTTCTTTTCCTTTTGATGTATCCAACACTTGGTTGACAAAGTAAGGGCCTTGATGAGGACCAAATTTCCATGTCTGTTGCTATGGTCTTTATTTAGGACAATGATGAACAATGCAGTGGCCCATTCTTTTCACTCTATACAGATGACAATACAGGACATATGTAATATATAAATATATATATAAAACATTACCCTCTGTCTCCTTGGCTTAGGATGAGATCTCTCTGTCAAGCTGAAATGCACCTGCAGCTCAGTGCTGCCAGCAGCCTGCAGGCCCTGCAGGCCCCAGCCCTGTTCAAATTCACACAGTCGATAATAAAGGAATGAGTATCGTTACAGAGCTGATTGCCTGTCTTCACTTCCCTTGGACTTTTTCTGTGTTTCTCTTTTATGGTCTCCCTTCTTTCTCTTCCTGGTTTTTTTTCCCAAAAGGGGTTCGAGAGTATTCAGAGGCCAGCTGCAGTGATCAGCATCTGGGAAAACTGACTGCTTCAAAAAAGAGGCTCCCATCTGAGCCGCAGGACTAAGGGGGGAGGGCTCGGCTCTAGTCGGAAGCCTGTGGCAGCAGCTGTTCCTGTTCTAGGCTGGCGGTCCCCTCCCAGTTAATTCTGAGCTAAGAGCAGATTTCAGAACTGCCGGGATGCTATCTACATTAGCTGTCAATATCATTTAACAGCTCTGCCCCTTCTGTGCCTCTATCAGCCGAGAGAGAGTACAACAGGCAACAGTGTATGTAAAGCACGTCCTTACGCCTGACACGTGGTGGGTGCTGAATTAAAATAATTGAAAACGAGCTTCCCCTTATCCTATCTTCCTGGGGCCATGTTCTCTCCCTGTGGGTTCAATTGCTGGTTCCCTGGAGTGTGGAGGTGTTATAGGGAATGAGAAGTAGTTGCTGCTAAAGAAACATGAAGCCCAGGGAGTTCCTTGGGAGTCTAGGTTAAGCATGGACTTGGTTAAGTCCTAAGCATGGTTAGGACTCCATGCTTCCACTGCCAGGGTCCGGGGTTTGACCCCTGGTTGGCTGGATCTCAGTCTCTGTCTCTCTCTCTCTTTCTCTTCTTTTCCTTTTGATGTATCCAACACTTGGTTGACAAAGTAAGGGCCTTGATGAGGACCAAATTTCCATGTCTGTTGCTATGGTCTTTATTTAGGACAATGATGAACAATGCAGTGGCCCATTCTTTTCACTCTATACAGATGACAATACAGGACATATGTAATATATAAATATATATATAAAACATTACCCTCTGTCTCCTTGGCTTAGGATGAGATCTCTCTGTCAAGCTGAAATGCACCTGCAGCTCAGTGCTGCCAGCAGCCTGCAGGCCCTGCAGGCCCCAGCCCTGTTCAAATTCACACAGTCGATAATAAAGGAATGAGTATCGTTACAGAGCTGATTGCCTGTCTTCACTTCCCTTGGACTTTTTCTGTGTTTCTCTTTTATGGTCTCCCTTCTTTCTCTTCCTGGTTTTTTTTCCAAGAGGGGTTCGAGAGTATTCAGAGGCCAGCTGCAGTGATCAGCATCTGGGAAAACTGACTGCTTCAAAAAAGAGGCTCCCATCTGAGCCGCAGGACTAAGGGGGGAGGGCTCGGCTCTAGTCGGAAGCCTGTGGCAGCAGCTGTTCCTGTTCTAGGCTGGCGGTCCCCTCCCAGTTAATTCTGAGCTAAGAGCAGATTTCAGAACTGCCGGGATGCTATCTACATTAGCTGTCAATATCATTTAACAGCTCTGCCCCTTCTGTGCCTCTATCAGCCGAGAGAGAGTACAACAGGCAACAGTGTATGTAAAGCACGTCCTTACGCCTGACACGTGGTGGGTGCTGAATTAAAATAATTGAAAACGAGCTTCCCCTTATCCTATCTTCCTGGGGCCATGTTCTCTCCCTGTGGGTTCAATTGCTGGTTCCCTGGAGTGTGGAGGTGTTATAGGGAATGAGAAGTAGTTGCTGCTAAAGAAACATGAAGCCCAGGGAGTTCCTTGGGAGTCTAGGTTAAGCATGGACTTGGTTAAGTCCTAAGCATGGTTAGGACTCCATGCTTCCACTGCCAGGGTCCGGGGTTTGACCCCTGGTTGGGCAGCTAAGGTCCCACAAGCTCCATGGCTCAGCGAAAAAAAAAGGTGACACTTGGTTTTTCTGGAGGGCCTCCTGCCCTGAGATCTAAAGGGGTTCCAGGGCTCTGCTGCCTAAGGGATTTGCCAGGTGTTGTTAGGTGTCGATATTTTACACACCTGTAGTTGTTTAATTCTCCTGGGTAGGAATTATTGTCACTAGTTTACAGATGAGATATAGGGAAATTAACTAATTGGCTGAAGACGTAGAATTAACGGTGAGGCTGGACTTCAGACTCAAAAGCCTGTCATTTTTGACTCTGTGCCTAGCCCAGAGTCAAAATGCCTAGCCCGTCTGCACCTTGGAACTAATAGGCACCCTACACATTCTGTAAGAAGTGCAAGACAGGGCTTCCCTAGTGGCCCAGTGGGTAAGGACACCGCCTTGCAGTGCAAGGGGTGCCGGTTCGATCCCTGGCCTGGGAAGATCCCATGTGCCACGGAGCGGCTGGACCGATGTGTCCAATTACCGAGCCAGAGCTCTGGAGTGCGTGCACCCAGAGACAGTGCTCTGCGACGACAGAGGCCACCGCGATGGGAGGCCCACGCGGGCCAAAGAACAAAGATGGATGAAAATAGACAAATGAAAGACCAATAGAAGTAGCCTGGCTTCTCCCCTCACTCCCACCCCACTCCACCCCCAAAAATTAATAAATAAATAAATAAATAAATAAATCTTTAAAAAAAAAAAAAAAAAAGAAGTGCAAGACAGGGACAGAAGGGTAGAGTGGTGAGAATAAAGCCACATCTCCAAGCCCTTAGTCTTGAGGTCCTATTTGAATGCCACTCATTTCTCCCATCAGCCGTGGGCTCCTATGTGTGGTTCCAGAGTTCCAGTGAAACAGCCAGAGGGCAGGAGCTCACCCTGGGCCAGGGGCTCCTGTAGACAACCTGGGTTTCTCTTCTTCCTCCGAGGCTGGGCACCTCATCCCCAGAGTTCTTTCTGTTTTCAGTTGCCCAAGGCTGAGTATGTGTTAATTGGAACTCTTGGCCACTACTAAAGATTCGCTTATGCTGGCCTGAACAAAATAAGGACACTCAGAAGTATGCTGTGGACCCCAAGGGCAAAGACAGAATCAGTTCTCAGGAACAACCTACTACCATGGACTCAGACCCCTCCAGGATTCCACTCTATCTCACAGTACTTCTTTCTCTGTGAGGTTCATGGTCTTTCCTCAGTTATTCCAGTCCGTGACTTAGATACATCTGCCCACAGCTGTGTTTACATGACTTAGTCATTCAGAGAGACTTACGAGTCCCAGTGCCAACTTCCTGGGAATGTGATTCCATTTCAGCGGTTTGGGTCAGATGGACGGGAACATGATATATGAACATGATCTCCAAAAGTCCTCCTTCTGTAACCATGTTTCACATGGGGTGATGATGGTAGAAATAAAGATATTCCTTAAAAATGTTGGCGGGGATAGAAGTTGGGGTGGTGTGTGCTCTGGGCAGTTGACAAAACAGATGTTCACAACCAGTGTGTCCGTCACACAGGATGGCTTAAGAAAAATTTCGTTTTTTTTTTTTTTTTCGGCCATTTTTTTCTTATAACCTGTGCTAGAATTACCACCCTCAGAGGTTTTGCTTTATTACATATTATATTATATTAGATAGATAGATCTATCTATATTATATTAGATAGATCTATGTGGTGAACTCTGCCACATGCCTTCCCAACATCCATTCTTCCCTTTTTCCTTACTATCAAAATAATTTTGTTCGAGGAAGGCAGTGCACCCAACTGAGAATACTCATATTCCCAGACTCCCTTGCAGCAATGGGTGGCCTTAGGGCATCGTTTTAGCTGAGGAAATGTAAATTTTCTAGGGATTTCCAGAAATGTTTTTGCTTTTCCTGAGCACCCATTTTTCTTCATCCTCTTCAGAATTCAAGTGCACATTCTTAATGAAGTACATTCTTAATGAAAAAAACTATTTATTGAGCACCTGTTACCTATGTACTCTACCATTCTACATGCTGGGAATACAGCAGTGAATTAGAAAAGAAAGAAGCCCCTGTCTTCATGGTGCTGAATTCTAGGGTGGGGAGAAAGACATTAAACAAGAAAAACCTATCGCAAGGTCAGATGACAGTGTGTGTGGCCAAGAGAAAGCAGAGATGGAGAGTTCTAGGTACTGATGGTCGAGGTGATGGAGGCAGGGGTGGCGGGTTTTAGTCCTTCCCTTAGTAGTCACTTACTAAGAAGGTGAGATTGGAGTAAAGTCTTGAAGGAGGTAAGGAAGTGAACTCCAGGAGAGAGAAAGTAAGTGAAGACTTCATGGAGAAGATTGTCAGGCTTGTTCAAGAAGCAGCAGCTGCACGGCAACCCTGAAGCAACAAGTGTAACGAGTAAAGACTTACGAGTCCCAGTGCCAACTTCCTGGGAATGTGATTCCATTTCAGCGGTTTGGGTCAGATGGACGGGAACATGATATATGAACATGATCTCCAAAAGTCCTCCTTCTGTAACCATGTTTCACATGGGGTGATGATGGTAGAAATAAAGATATTCCTTAAAAATGTTGGCGGGGATAGAAGTTGGGGTGGTGTGTGCTCTGGGCAGTTGACAAAACAGATGTTCACAACCAGTGTGTCCGTCACACAGGATGGCTTAAGAAAAATTTCGTTTTTTTTTTTTTTTTCGGCCATTTTTTTCTTATAACCTGTGCTAGAATTACCACCCTCAGAGGTTTTGCTTTATTACATATTATATTATATTAGATAGATAGATCTATCTATATTATATTAGATAGATCTATGTGGTGAACTCTGCCACATGCCTTCCCAACATCCATTCTTCCCTTTTTCCTTACTATCAAAATAATTTTGTTCGAGGAAGGCAGTGCACCCAACTGAGAATACTCATATTCCCAGACTCCCTTGCAGCAATGGGTGGCCTTAGGGCATCGTTTTAGCTGAGGAAATGTAAATTTTCTAGGGATTTCCAGAAATGTTTTTGCTTTTCCTGAGCACCCATTTTTCTTCATCCTCTTCAGAATTCAAGTGCACATTCTTAATGAAGTACATTCTTAATGAAAAAAACTATTTATTGAGCACCTGTTACCTATGTACTCTACCATTCTACATGCTGGGAATACAGCAGTGAATTAGAAAAGAAAGAAGCCCCTGTCTTCATGGTGCTGAATTCTAGGGTGGGGAGAAAGACATTAAACAAGAAAAACCTATCGCAAGGTCAGATGACAGTGTGTGTGGCCAAGAGAAAGCAGAGATGGAGAGTTCTAGGTACTGATGGTCGAGGTGATGGAGGCAGGGGTGGCGGGTTTTAGTCCTTCCCTTAGTAGTCACTTACTAAGAAGGTGAGATTGGAGTAAAGTCTTGAAGGAGGTAAGGAAGTGAACTCCAGGAGAGAGAAAGTAAGTGAAGACTTCATGGAGAAGATTGTCAGGCTTGTTCAAGAAGCAGCAGCTGCACGGCAACCCTGAAGCAACAAGTGTAACGAGTAAAGATTGATGGAGTGGAGACCCCATGAGACCAAGTCCTCAGGAGGGTGGTGCAGGAGCACAACTTGGGTCTGTCCACTTCTAGACATCTAATGGTACCAGACAGATCTCTAGAGATTTAAACCAGTGGTAGAAGGATTTGCCAGGAATCTGATTATGAGAAGAGTTCCTCCAGGTGATCCCAGTGAACACTGCCTCAAGTCTGAGAAGCTTGGCTGCAGCCATGTGCAATTCTGAGCCATGCTCTGGTCGCATCAATGGTGTGCAAGCTGGGCCTGGGGAGCATAAGGGCTTCTTTGCTAGACACAATGTTTATGGGTTTTTTTTTTGCCTCTGAGTCATCATTGTTTTTCATCCATCTTTATTCTTTGGCCTGTATGGGCCTCCCATCACAGTGGCCTCTCTTGCCTCAGAGCACTGGCTCTGGGTGCACGTGCTCCAGAGCGCTGGCTCATAATTGGACGCACCGGCCCAGCTACTCCTTGCCATGTGGGTTCTTCCTGGTCCAGGGATTGAACCAGTGCCCGTTGCACTGCAAGGCAGACTCTCCACCCATTAGACCACCAGGGAAGCCCTGTTTATGGTTGGTTGTGTTTTTTAAAAATAGTTTAAAATTTGCAGAGAAGTTGCAAGAATCACACTAAGAACTCCCCTATACTCTTAGCCCAGAGATCCTGTTCAAGTTTTGCCACCTGTCCCAAGAATGACCTTTATAGCCAAAGGATCTGATCCAGAATCATGTGTTGTATTTAATTGCCATGTCTCTTTAATCTCCTAACTAGAATTCCTCTGTCTGCTCAGGTCCAACCTGAGCTCAGTCGCATGAGCACCAGCCTCTCTGGGAGGCCATGGTCCTCACAGCCATGCCTGGTGAAGTGATCACTAAGACGGAAAGAAGCAAAGGAGGGAGCTGTTGCTGGTCACAAGGTGAACCCTGTATTCTCTGGACTCCTCATATAATAGCGAAGTCCAGATGTGTGTTTCTGTCACAGACATCAGGGCCAAGATTTGCAGGACTTGGACCTTCTACAGTTTTGGGGAGAGAAAGGAGAGCTCTCACCAAGAAAAAGGATCGAAATTATGAAACACGGTTACCTATAGAAGTGAATATGTAGAATGAGAAGAAAAAGCACAAATTATATAATTTAAAAGATGACAAATATCACCTCACAAAATTCTGAAAAATTAAATGCTATACTTATTATTTAAATACCTGATAGACCTCTAAAACTTTCCCCTGTGTTTTCTGACTGTGTATTTTTTGGATGCATCTGAGTATTTTCGAGTCAATAAAACAGAAACATAATTAATTCAGTCTTTCTTTTAAAATGGTTGACTGAAATTTAAACAATACTATTATTGAGAGTTTAGAAAAGTTTCCTTCTGGTTCAATTCATTATTAGTGCTTGCTAAGTTGCTTCAGTCATGTCCAACTCTTTGTGACTCTATGGACTGTAACCCACCAGGCTCCTCTGTCCATGGGAATTCTCCAAGCAAGAATACAAGAGCGGGTTGCCATGCCCTCCGCCAGGGGATCATCCTGACCCAGTATTCGAACCTGAGTCTCTTATGTCTCCTGCATTGGCAGGCGAGTTCTTTACCATTAGAGCCATCTGGGGAAACTGTCGTATAATACTTCAGGATTATGATTAAATTTGGGAAAACCTCTATCGATTTCTTTCATATATGCACTATAGGATTCCAAGGCATTTCAAGTTATTTGTATGTGTACAATAACTAATCTTAGATACTGTTTGAAATAATAATGCTCATTGACCAGTTTGTTAATGATACCCTAATTATAATGGCTTATTAACTTTTTATATCTTCATATGTCAGCATTTGGGGGGAATGCAGAAAAACATACAACATATACACAACTATACTAACTCATTTAATATTACTATAAGATTGTGCTTATGGGGCTTCCCTGGTGGTCCAGTGGGTAAAGAGGCTGCCTTGCAGTGGAAGGGGCACCAGTTCTATCCCTGGGCTGGGAAGATCCCACATGCAGTGGAGCTGGACTTATGTGTCCAATTGCGGGTCGGTACTTTGGAGTATGTGCGTCCAGAGCCGATGCTCTGCAGCAGGAGAGCTGCTGCAGTGTGAGACCCACAGAGGTCAAAGAATAAAGATGGATGGAAATAAATAAAAAACAATAAAAGAGGCCAAAATTTAAATAAAAGAAAAGATTGTACCTATGGACATAAGAGTTCTGATAAATTCTCTTTTGTACAACTTTCATCAAAAATAAGAAATGGGGGACTTCCCCGGTGGTCCAGTGGCTAAGACTTTGAGCTCCCAATGCAGGGGTCCAGGTTCGATCCCTCGTCAGGGAACTAGATCCCACATGCCACAATTAAGACCCAATGCAAATAAATAAAAATAATATATATTTTTTAAAAAGTTAAAAAAAAAAAAAGAAACGGGCTTCCCTGATGGCTCAGTGGTGAAGAGGTCGCCTGCCAATGTAGGAGACAGGGGTTCAATCCCTGATTCGGGAAGACCCCACATGCTGCCAAGCAACTAAGCGCATGAGCCGCAACTATAGAGCCTGAGCATCAGAGCCACAACTATGGAGCCCATGTGCCCTAGAGCCCGAGTTCCACAACAAGAGAAGTCACCACAACAAGAAGCCTGCTCACCTCAACTAGAGAGTAGCCCCCACTGCCTGGAACTAGAGAAGACCCTGTGGCAGCAGTGAAGACTCAGAACAGCCAAAAATAAATAAATACATAAAATTTTAAAAATAAAAGAAACAATTGAATTGTATGTTTATGATTATATGTACTATGTTATGTCTATTTCTGACAGGACGAAACTTCATTTTGATCAGGGATTGATGAAAACTAAATTGTTCACTTACACTGCTTTGAGTGTCTGAAAACTGGAAGAATTTTCTACAACCCAGCTTTTGGCTTTGTAAATTTCAGACCTCGTCTCTCCTTTACTACTCACTGATGTCTGGTGTCAGGCAGGGAGGTCTCTTAGTTACCAGTTTATGGTCTCTGGCCCTGCCCTTTCATATTTTGCCACATGAGTGGGTAAGTTGGCAGAGAAAGTGGTGCGAGTATTCTTGACAGCCCTTCCTACAGTAGGTCAGCTAACAATATTTATCTATACATCTAGACTGTGCACTGTGTAAATATATCACATCCAACCAAGTTAAATATGTTCCCAATTCAACTTCCTTTTAGCTAAATCTAAAACATGCATGCAACAGGGTCTTGAAGGTGTGAAGGACTCAGGAGTAGACGGTAGTATTAAGTGACTACCCTAAAAATGTCTTGCTTTTAGAATTTTTTCCCAATTTTCTTTATTTTTTGGCCAAGGGGCTTACAGGGTCGTCATTTCCTGACTAGGGATTAAACCCAGGCCAGGGCACTGAAAGTGATAGGGACAGAGTAGAATAGGTAGGTGGTTGTAGAGTCCTAGTAGGGGACGGTAGGCAGAAGAGTGAAACCTCAGAAAGGTTGGGAGGCCAGTGAGTTGACAATAACTCAGGAGAGCTGCTCCTTGTTCAGTAAAGCAGGCTTGACTGGATATAAACAGCTGATGAAGGAGGAGCTGGAGAAGAGGGAACTAATGATATATGCCTTGCATCTGTGTCTACTTGAGAGGGGCGGGCTTCTACCATCCTATATATATATGGCAGCCCACTCAGTCAAAGAGAGAGCAGAGCAGCGCTTTCCTGCCTGCCTGCTTGTACCTCTTACAAGTGCCCTATCCTAATAAATCCTCTTCTTGCCTATCACTCTGCTTCTCGCTGAATCCTTCTGTGTTGAGGCACGAAGAACCTGAGCCTCAGTAGGTCCAGATGTTAGGTGAGTGCTGGATTAAGTCCCGGCCACGTGAGTTTGAGTCCCAGACAGGGTTTTGGCCGGGATTGAATTCTGACTACGTGGGTTCAAGTCCCAAGCAGGGTTTTGCCTGGGGTTGAGCCTTAGCCATGTGGTTTTGAGTCCCAAACTGGGTTTTGGCTAGGTTCAAACCCCAGCCACATGGGTTCAAGTCCCAAACAGGGTTTTGGCTGGAATTCAAGCTCCAGCCACGTGGGTTCAAGTCCCAAGCAGGGTTTGATCAGGTCTGGGCCCTGGGTTTAAGTCTCAAATTAAGGTAAAACCGTTTCAAAAGTGCCAAGTCCTAACCACAGAACCACCAGAGAACTCTCCCAGTTTCATTGAGATATAGTTGATATACCATGCTCTATAAGCTTAACATGCATCATGAAATGATTTACACAATAAGTTTAGTGAACTTGATCATCTCTTATAGAAACAAAATTGAAAAAATAGAAAAATTTTTTTTTTCTTGTGATGAGAACTTTTTAAGATTTACTCTCTTAAAAAGTTTCGTATAGGGCTTGCTTGGTGGTCCAGTGGATAAAGAGACAGCCTTGCAGTGCAAGGGGCGCTGGTTTGATCCCTGACCCAGGAAGATCCTGCATGCCAGGAAGCAGCTGAACCAGTGTGTCCAGTTGCCAGCTGGTGCTCTGGAGCACACATGCACCCAGAGCGGGTGCTCTGGAGTGAGAGAGGCCACTGTGATGGGAGGCCCACAAGGGCCAAAGAATAAAGATGGAGGAAAACAAATTAAAAAAAAAAAACAATAAAAGAGACCAAAAAAACTATTAAAAAAATAATATATAACGTACAACAGTACTAATTATATTTATCCTTAATACTTCCTTATCTTTTTTTTTTTTAAAGATTTATTTATTTATTTATTTGAGGAGGGTGGGGTGAGGAGGGAGGGGAGCAGGCGGGCCACTTCTCTTGGTCTTTCATTTATCTATTTTCATCCATCTTTGTTCTTTGGCCTGTGTGGGCCTCCCATCGCGGTGGTCTCTGTTGTCACAGAGCACCGGCTCTGGGCGCATGCGCTCCAGAGCTCCGGCTCGGTGATTGAACACATGGGTCCAGCCACTCTGTGGCACGTGGGATCTTCCCAGGCCAGGGATTGAACTGGCGCCCCTTGCACTGCAAGGTGGTGTCCTTACCCACTGGACCACCAGGGAAGCCCTTCTTTTTTTTTTTTTTTTTAAATTTTTTGACCTCTTTATTGGTCTTTCATTTTATTCATTTTCATCCATCTTTGCTCTTTGGCCCGTGTGGGCCTCCCATCGCAGTGGCTTCTCTTGTTGCAGAGCACCAGCTTTGAGCGCATGCACTCCAGAGCACTGGGTCATAATTGGACACACTGGTCCAGTTGCTTAATGGCATGTGAAATCTTCCCAGGCCAGGGATTGAACTGGCGCTCCTTTGTACTGCAAATTACCGAACCACCAGAGAACTCTCCCAGTTTCATTGAGATATAGTTGATATACCATGCTCTATAAGCTTAACATGCATCATGAAATGATTTACACAATAAGTTTAGTGAACTTGATCATCTCTTATAGAAACAAAATTGAAAAAATAGAAAAATTTTTTCTTGTGATGAGAACTTTTAAGATTTACTCTCTTAAAAGTTTCGTATAGGGCTTCCCTTGGTGGTCCAGTGGATAAAGAGACAGCCTTGCAGTGCAAGGGGCGCTGGTTTGATCCCTGACCCAGGAAGATCCTGCATGCCAGGAAGCAGCTGAACCAGTGTGTCCAGTTGCCAGCTGGTGCTCTGGAGCACACATGCACCCAGAGCGGGTGCTCTGGAGTGAGAGAGGCCACTGTGATGGGAGGCCCACAAGGGCCAAAGAATAAAGATGGAGGAAAACAAATTAAAAAAAAAAAACAATAAAAGAGACCAAAAAAACTATTAAAAAAATAATATATAACGTACAACAGTACTAATTATATTTATCCTTAATACTTCCTTATCTTTTTTTTTTTTAAAGATTTATTTATTTATTTATTTGAGGAGGGTGGGGTGAGGAGGGAGGGGAGCAGGCGGGCCACTTCTCTTGGTCTTTCATTTATCTATTTTCATCCATCTTTGTTCTTTGGCCTGTGTGGGCCTCCCATCGCGGTGGTCTCTGTTGTCACAGAGCACCGGCTCTGGGCGCATGCGCTCCAGAGCTCCGGCTCGGTGATTGAACACATGGGTCCAGCCACTCTGTGGCACGTGGGATCTTCCCAGGCCAGGGATTGAACTGGCGCCCCTTGCACTGCAAGGTGGTGTCCTTACCCACTGGACCACCAGGGAAGCCCTTCTTTTTTTTTTTTTTTTTAAATTTTTTGACCTCTTTATTGGTCTTTCATTTTATTCATTTTCATCCATCTTTGCTCTTTGGCCCGTGTGGGCCTCCCATCGCAGTGGCTTCTCTTGTTGCAGAGCACCAGCTTTGAGCGCATGCACTCCAGAGCACTGGGTCATAATTGGACACACTGGTCCAGTTGCTTAATGGCATGTGAAATCTTCCCAGGCCAGGGATTGAACTGGCGCTCCTTTGTACTGCAAAGTGGACTCTTTACCCACTGGATCACCAGGGAAGCCCTTCCTTATTTTCTAACTGGAATTTGGTAAGTTTTGACTACCTTTTGCCAAGCCAATTCTTCCCCACTTCCCCACCCATTTGCAACCTGTAACCACAAATCTGATTTCTTTTTCCATGAGCTTGCTGGTTTCTTTGTTTTGCATATAAGTGACCTACCACACTACGTTACTTCCTGGTATACAACATAGTGATTCAATATTTCTATACATTCCAAAATGATCACCACAAGAAGTCTAGTTACCATTTACTTTAAGAATTTTTAAAAGAAATGTGACTATGTGATCACATGGTCAGGGCCCCTTCTTGGCCCCTGCAAGCAGGGTGTCCTGGGGTTTAGGCTTCAGTGTCTTCATAGTAGTACTTCCTTGGTGGCTGAGTGGTGAAGAATCTGCCTGCCAATGCAAGAGATGTGGATTTGATCCCTGGGTTGGGAAGATCTTCTGGAGAAGGAAATGGCAACCCACCCCAGTATTCTTGCCTGGGAAATCCCATGGACAGAGGAGCCTGGTAGAGTACAGTCCATAGGGTTGCAAAGCGTTGGACACGACTTTGTGACTGAACTACATAGGTGTAGGCAGAGCTTTTAAGGCAGTGATTCAAGGTAGAAAGCAAGTTTGCATTCCCTTTGTACCCTAGCCCTGTTTCTCCTGCCTACCCCTCCATACCACTTCGCTTCCAGCCTACATTCTGAAGACTTCTCTCTTTCTGATAAAGAGGATAGGCAATAATAGGCAAGTATCACCACAGATAAATTCCTTAATATGAACCTTTTTAAATTATAAATTAATACATGCCAAGTCAGAACATTTAAAGTAAATAAATGAACATAGACACACACAAGAAAGTAAACTAAACCACACATAGATAAATCATTTTAATAGTTTGATCTATGTATTAGGTCACTATTAAGAAAGGGCAGCCAAGAGCTGTCCAACCCACTCTGGAATTGTGCCCAGACTCTGTCCAAAGACATCATTCATGGAAGGCTGAACTTGTTCAGAGGGTTGCCCCTTAATCTGTGGGGTGTGTGTGTGTGTGTGCGTGTACACATGTGGGCACACTCATGTATACATACCCATACAGCACAGCAGATGTGTTTTCTATTTGGCTGGCAATCTTCTTTTTCAGAGATACTCTTTGAACACTTGCTTCCTCACACAGCCCTGTGTTTGGTCTCTCCAAAGACAAGGAAGAGTTTCTAGGTCCCGTATATTCACATAGACATTCACTTTTAATGCCAAGTCTGTGTGACCTCCAAGCCTGGGTTGAACCCGGAATGTAGCTGATTAGAGAACATCTTGGATTCAAACCGAGGAGTAAAGTCTGATGACACGGGCTGGTCTCACTGTTGGGAATGTAATTGCACAGGGTTGGCCTTCCTTCCTTCCTTTCTCACCACACCTATTTTGTCTGTCTGTTTTCTCTCTGTCTCTATCTTCAGAGCCAATGGCCCACAAAAGGGAAACCACTACTTAAAAAAAAATGGTGGGAATGAATAAATTAGGAGTTGGGGATTAATGGATGCACACTACTATATACAAAATACAGAAACAAGGACTTAGAGTATAGCACAAGAAACTTGCCTAGGAAATCCCATGGACAGAGGAGCCTGGTAGAGTACAGTCCATAGGGTTGCAAAGCGTTGGACACGACTTTGTGACTGAACTACATAGGTGTAGGCAGAGCTTTTAAGGCAGTGATTCAAGGTAGAAAGCAAGTTTGCATTCCCTTTGTACCCTAGCCCTGTTTCTCCTGCCTACCCCTCCATACCACTTCGCTTCCAGCCTACATTCTGAAGACTTCTCTCTTTCTGATAAAGAGGATAGGCAATAATAGGCAAGTATCACCACAGATAAATTCCTTAATATGAACCTTTTTAAATTATAAATTAATACATGCCAAGTCAGAACATTTAAAGTAAATAAATGAACATAGACACACACAAGAAAGTAAACTAAACCACACATAGATAAATCATTTTAATAGTTTGATCTATGTATTAGGTCACTATTAAGAAAGGGCAGCCAAGAGCTGTCCAACCCACTCTGGAATTGTGCCCAGACTCTGTCCAAAGACATCATTCATGGAAGGCTGAACTTGTTCAGAGGGTTGCCCCTTAATCTGTGGGGTGTGTGTGTGTGTGTGCGTGTACACATGTGGGCACACTCATGTATACATACCCATACAGCACAGCAGATGTGTTTTCTATTTGGCTGGCAATCTTCTTTTTCAGAGATACTCTTTGAACACTTGCTTCCTCACACAGCCCTGTGTTTGGTCTCTCCAAAGACAAGGAAGAGTTTCTAGGTCCCGTATATTCACATAGACATTCACTTTTAATGCCAAGTCTGTGTGACCTCCAAGCCTGGGTTGAACCCGGAATGTAGCTGATTAGAGAACATCTTGGATTCAAACCGAGGAGTAAAGTCTGATGACACGGGCTGGTCTCACTGTTGGGAATGTAATTGCACAGGGTTGGCCTTCCTTCCTTCCTTTCTCACCACACCTATTTTGTCTGTCTGTCTCTCTCTCTGTCTCTATCTTCAGAGCCAATGGCCCACAAAAGGGAAACCACTACTTAAAAAAAAATGGTGGGAATGAATAAATTAGGAGTTGGGGATTAATGGATGCACACTACTATATACAAAATACAGAAACAAGGACTTAGAGTATAGCACAAGAAACTATATTCAATCTCTTGTAATAACTTATCATGGAAAAGAATCTGAAAAAGAGTAGAGTTACATATATGTACAACTGAATCACTTTGCCATGCACTTCAAACTAGCACACCATCATAAATCAATTGTACTTCAATAAAATAAAACCCTCAAACACAAAAACAAACAAAAAGAGAACAGAATGTTAAAATGATTTTTTGAAAAAGAAATGATCCTATATTTTACCTGTTTACATTTAATTTTTTTTTTTTTTAAAGATTTATGTATTTATTTTGGGCAGGGGTCGGGTTGGGGAGGGAGGGAGGGCGGGCCACTTCTATTGGTCTTTCATTTCTCTATTTTCATCCGTCTTTGTTCTTTTCCTCCTGTGGGCCTCCCATCGTGGTGGCCTCTGTTGTCGCAGAGCGCCGGCTCTGGGTGCATGCGCTCCAGAGCTCTGACTCGGTAATTGGACACATCGGTCCAGCCGCTCCGCGGCACGTGGGATCTTCCCAGGCCAGGGATCGAACCGGCGCCCCTTGCACTGCAAGGCGGAGTCCTTACCCACTGGACCATCAGGGGAAGCCCTAATTTTTTTTAAATTTATGTATTTATTTTTGGCTGTTCTGACTTTTCACTGCTGCTGCAGTCTCTTCTCTAGTTGCAGGCAGTGGGGGGCTACTCTCTCGTTGAGGTGAGCAGGCTTTTTATTTGCAATGACTTTTCTTGTTGTGGAACTTGGGCTCTAGGGCACAAGGGCTTCAGTAGTTGAGGCACATGGGCTCAATAGTTGCAATTCTGAGGCTCTTGGGACAGGCTGACGGGTCCCGGAATGTAGCTGATTAGAGAACATCTTGGATTCAAACCGAGGAGTAAAGTCTGATGACACGGGCTGGTCTCACTGTTGGGAATGTAATTGCACAGGGTTGGCCTTCCTTCCTTCCTTTCTCACCACACCTATTTTGTCTGTCTGTCTCTCTCTGTCTCTATCTTCAGAGCCAATGGCCCACAAAAGGGAAACCACTACTTAAAAAAAAATGGTGGGAATGAATAAATTAGGAGTTGGGGATTAATGGATGCACACTACTATATACAAAATACAGAAACAAGGACTTAGAGTATAGCACAAGAAACTATATTCAATCTCTTGTAATAACTTATCATGGAAAAGAATCTGAAAAAGAGTAGAGTTACATATATGTACAACTGAATCACTTTGCCATGCACTTCAAACTAGCACACCATCATAAATCAATTGTACTTCAATAAAATAAAACCCTCAAACACAAAAACAAACAAAAAGAGAACAGAATGTTAAAATGATTTTTTGAAAAAGAAATGATCCTATATTTTACCTGTTTACATTTAATTTTTTTTTTTTTTAAAGATTTATGTATTTATTTTGGGCAGGGGTCGGGTTGGGGAGGGAGGGGAGCGGGCGGGCCACTTCTATTGGTCTTTCATTTCTCTATTTTCATCCGTCTTTGTTCTTTTCCTCCTGTGGGCCTCCCATCGTGGTGGCCTCTGTTGTCGCAGAGCGCCGGCTCTGGGTGCATGCGCTCCAGAGCTCTGACTCGGTAATTGGACACATCGGTCCAGCCGCTCCGCGGCACGTGGGATCTTCCCAGGCCAGGGATCGAACCGGCGCCCCTTGCACTGCAAGGCGGAGTCCTTACCCACTGGACCATCAGGGGAAGCCCTAATTTTTTTTAAATTTATGTATTTATTTTTGGCTGTTCTGACTTTTCACTGCTGCTGCAGTCTCTTCTCTAGTTGCAGGCAGTGGGGGGCTACTCTCTCGTTGAGGTGAGCAGGCTTTTTATTTGCAATGACTTTTCTTGTTGTGGAACTTGGGCTCTAGGGCACAAGGGCTTCAGTAGTTGAGGCACATGGGCTCAATAGCTGCAATTCTGAGGCTCTTGAGCACAGGCTCCATAGCTGCAGCTCACGGGCTTAGTTGCTCTGCAGCATGTAGAATCCTTCTGGATTAGGATCTAACCCATGTCTCCTGCATTGGCAGGCAAACTCTTTACCACTGATCCTACCAGGGAAGTCCCTATTTACATTTTTAATGAAGGATGAGGAGCTAGGAATTGGTATGTTTACATATAAAACATAGTTTTTATGTAAAATGAATAGGCAAACATATAAAAAAGAACTGACTTCAGATCTACAATTAGGCTGGTTTTGTACTTGGCTGGTAAAGATACTCTCACAGAGAGAGAGGAAATGGGTTTGCAAGAAAGAGATAAAGATGTGAGAGAACTATGCAAGAGTGTCATCTAGAAAACCCAGTACTGGGAAAGGACCGAGCACAAGAGCCAGCGATGAAGTGATAGGGGATGAGCAGGAACGAGCACGAAGAGCTTTGTGCTCACACACCAGACTGCACCCTCCGGGATCCTGGGACCTAAAACACGTGGGAGCTGACCTTTAAATTCTTTTGAGTACGTGCAAAGGCTTCAGTGCCATCTTGGGAAAGAAAAAAGTTTTTCTGCGTTTATTATTACATATTTAACGTTTGAAACTTCTTGCTGAGAAAAAGGGTCTATGTTCCCACAGAATGCTAGAAGTTTTGCTAGGGCTGGAAGCCAGGACTGGTGTTTCAGAGATCCTCCTCCTCACTGAAGACGCCTGTGACAGCTCCCCTCGATCTGCAGAGGCTGCTTGACTCATCTTTGTTTTTGCAGAGATCAGGGCTGTCAGATACCCACTGCAGTATCTGTTCGTGGCCTTTTCCCCTCGTGAAACTCAACCCATATTTTGATTGCATTTTATTCTAGTTGCAAGAGATGCAGTGGAAACAATCATAAAAACAGTTCAATGAAAACGACCCAGAGGAATAAATGGATTTTTGCCCACAGTGCAGCAAGGAAAAGGCACTCCCAGCAACCAGAACCCTAACTGACTCCCTCCAGCTCCCAGGGGAACAGCAGAGCTCCCAGGCCGCCCCCAGTCAATTTGCTTTACAAAGGGAAAATAACTCTCAGGGAGCTGTTGGAAACCTGCATTCTATCTGAAATAGGGGGGAGGGTAGCAGTGAAATATTTAAAAAGAGGGTTGGAGAATGGAGGGGGATATGATATCCAAAAATACTCAACTAACATGCACACACATACACCCACACAGGCTTATCCAAACCCCCTGGTTCCCAAATAGAAAACGGAATCCAACTTGGTAACGAAAATTTACCATATTTTTCAACTCTTCAGTGAAGTGAAGGGGTATAGTCATGGTGTTTCAGAAGGGAAGGGAGTTTCATTCATTCACCCCTGACTACTTACTAAATGCCTCAAGGAGCCAGGTGTTATGCTAAGCCTTTAGCAATTGCTGTTGTCATTCCCATCAACAGTTCCTAGATGTGAGAGAACTATGCAAGAGTGTCATCTAGAAAACCCAGTACTGGGAAAGGACCGAGCACAAGAGCCAGCGATGAAGTGATAGGGGATGAGCAGGAACGAGCACGAAGAGCTTTGTGCTCACACACCAGACTGCACCCTCCGGGATCCTGGGACCTAAAACACGTGGGAGCTGACCTTTAAATTCTTTTGAGTACGTGCAAAGGCTTCAGTGCCATCTTGGGAAAGAAAAAAGTTTTTCTGCGTTTATTATTACATATTTAACGTTTGAAACTTCTTGCTGAGAAAAAGGGTCTATGTTCCCACAGAATGCTAGAAGTTTTGCTAGGGCTGGAAGCCAGGACTGGTGTTTCAGAGATCCTCCTCCTCACTGAAGACGCCTGTGACAGCTCCCCTCGATCTGCAGAGGCTGCTTGACTCATCTTTGTTTTTGCAGAGATCAGGGCTGTCAGATACCCACTGCAGTATCTGTTCGTGGCCTTTTCCCCTCGTGAAACTCAACCCATATTTTGATTGCATTTTATTCTAGTTGCAAGAGATGCAGTGGAAACAATCATAAAAACAGTTCAATGAAAACGACCCAGAGGAATAAATGGATTTTTGCCCACAGTGCAGCAAGGAAAAGGCACTCCCAGCAACCAGAACCCTAACTGACTCCCTCCAGCTCCCAGGGGAACAGCAGAGCTCCCAGGCCGCCCCCAGTCAATTTGCTTTACAAAGGGAAAATAACTCTCAGGGAGCTGTTGGAAACCTGCATTCTATCTGAAATAGGGGGGAGGGTAGCAGTGAAATATTTAAAAAGAGGGTTGGAGAATGGAGGGGGATATGATATCCAAAAATACTCAACTAACATGCACACACATACACCCACACAGGCTTATCCAAACCCCCTGGTTCCCAAATAGAAAACGGAATCCAACTTGGTAACGAAAATTTACCATATTTTTCAACTCTTCAGTGAAGTGAAGGGGTATAGTCATGGTGTTTCAGAAGGGAAGGGAGTTTCATTCATTCACCCCTGACTACTTACTAAATGCCTCAAGGAGCCAGGTGTTATGCTAAGCCTTTAGCAATTGCTGTTGTCATTCCCATCAACAGTTCCTCACCACCCACATAGCTACCTTTTCTCCCCATTTCCATGGCTGCTTCCCCTCCCCCATGAAATCCTGCTCAGGATGCTGCTGGTCTTCTCACTGGTCTGTCAACTTCTCTTTACTTCTACTTTCCCTCCCTGCCACCCCCGACGACCAACCCCATGGTACATTCTCCACACAATAATAGCGCGAAAGATATTTCACAGCAAAGTTTATATTTAAAATATAAAATAAAATCACAAGAATCCCATGATTAAAATTCTTCAATGAAAAAAAAAAACTCTTCAATGGCTTTACATTACCCTTTAAAAACTGTTTTTTTTTTTTTTTTTTTTTACAACTGCCTGCAAGGTCTTCCACAATCTGACTCCTGTCTATACTTTTATTACAATCTTATATCATATTCCCTGCTTCAAAGTACTCTGCAATGACACTGTCACTTTAAATGTTGCATTTTGTCCTACAGATAAGCTGTGCCTGTTCCCTGCTCAGGGTTTTTGTACTTGCTATGGCCGTGTCTTTCCCCTAGACTAGCAGATGGCTCCTTCTCACCATTCAGGTCTCACGTCAAATGTCACCTTCTCAGTGAGGATTTCCCCTGGCCATTCTAAGTTGATTGCTCTTGCTACACCATTACTCTTTTAAATGTATTTTCTAGATGCATAGCACAGCGCTTACTATTATCTGAAGGTATTTTATTTATTTGATTGTTGACATAATAGTTCTTAGTGTGGTCCCAGGGTCATGAATTTAGCATCAACTGGAAAATCATTAGAAGTGCCTAAAAAAAAAGAAGTGCCTATTCTCAGGCCCTATTCTAGACCTACTGAATTGGACTTTCTGGGGGTGAGACCCAGAGATCTGTAGATTGACAAACTCTCTGGGGGATTCTGATGAGAATTAGAGTTTGAAAACCATTGGCTTTTAATAATGACTATTTCTCCCGCAGTCCCAAAATATAGATCCAAAGAATGGAAGTCCGTCTGTCTTGTTTAGCACAGAGCTACCAGCACCAAACACTTAGCAGTCACTCAATAAATTGTTGACTGGTGACAGAGTGAGTGAGTTATTGATTGGTGCCCTGAGTTCTGTGTCTGGAGGTCACATGGGAGAGATTTAGCAGAGAACCCCGTGGAACTTGGCCCCAGGAATCTTCTTGCTATCTTCCTTGTGAGCTAAATAAAGCTGTACAGGGAGTTCTGAAGTTGAAGAAATGCTTGAACTATGGTTCAAAATGTTATTAAGTATAGTTTGGAAACTAGGAGCATGTTCCAAGGTCCTTCTCAGAGAACCAGCCGGTTTGTACGTTGTATCCAATTAGAGGGCAAGGATAATAAGCTTTTCTTTTCGATTCTGTGCAGCATTTACTACATTAATCCCAGAGCAGGCTGCTGAGTGACAAAGTGGCTTTCTCTTCCCTCCGTCGTTCTGCTTTATATCAATCTTGGAATCTAAAAGAAAAAAAAAGCTCTAAACCAATTAATCCTGCCTCCAGTGGTTTCTAAAAGCTGTCAGATTGAAACACCAGATCAACCTCTAGCTCAGATCAAGGAGGAAAAACACCATCTCTGCAAAAGACATTGAACTTTAGAAAAGGTTAGATCAACAAGGAAAACAATAGAAAGGCCTTGGGAACCTCTTCTTAAAAATAATCCGCTGGCTTGAAGCAAATACAAGGGACCCAGACACCACGCTGGGTACTAAGGTTACAAAGATCAAGAGAATAGGGTCCATGTCCTCAAGGAGCTCTCAATCTGGGAGAGAGACAGGTGCGTACACACATAAAGCAGAGTGTCAGCGCTGAGGTGATGACTAACTATGTAGTTTTGCAAGGGAAAAATTCCTGGAGGAAGTGATAACTGAACAGATCTGGAAAGCTGTGTCTCACTGGATAGGCAAGAAAGAGCAGTTCAGGCAGAGACCACAAAAGGGAAAGCACAGACATGAAAAAAGCCTGGGAAGAGTTCAAACCTGGTCAAGAGAAACGACTGAAATGGTTACAAGATATATAGAGATATTTAATGAAATTTAAATATTGACTGCCTATTTGATATTCCAACTTATTGTTAATTTTTGAAGATAGATTAATGATTTGTGGTTATGTCATAAAAGAGTTCTTATTTTTGCAGAGACATTTTGAAATGTTATTTCTGGATAAAAGGATATGGTATCTGGTGTATGTATTTTAATCACTCAGTCCTGTCCAACTCTCTGTGACCCCATGGACTGTAACCTGCCAAGCTCCTCTGTCCATGAGTTTTTCTAGGCAAGAATACTGGAGTGGGTAGCCATTCCCTTCTCCAGGGAATCTTCCTGACCCAGGGGTTCAATCTGGATCTCCCAGATTGCAGGCTAATTCTTTACCGTGTGAGCTACCAGGGAAGCCCATGGTATCCGGAATTTGCTTCAAAATACTATGGAGAAAAGGAAGAGAAAGTAAAGGTTAAAATGAAAAGAGGTTGACTCCAAATGTTTCTTGAAGCTGAAGGATGGGTAAACTATTTTTTATATCTGTATGTTTGGAATAGTTACTATAAAAAAGTTGGGTAGAGGTGAGAGAGAAGGCCTGACACTGGAGCCACCATTGTAATAAGTGTCGAACAAGCATTGACGACTGGTCCCCCTTGCTTGGATGTGACATTAGGTGTGATCACCATACTGCTACTTACAGGCACTAGCTGGAGGAAAAAGCTAAGCAAGTCCCTGGTGCTTTTCCTAACTCATGTCCTGCTTCCCAAAGGTTGTGTTACCCACTGTGTGAAGCAATGGTTACAAGAGTCGCCCTTGCTTATTCTTATGCATGGGAGGGGTGGTCAGTCTCCAAAGTGAAAGCAGGTTTGTTTCCAGGGACCCCGCTCAAGGCCAGCCTGAGAAATGAGACATACTTGATCAGGGCTCAGCTGGAGCTCTAAGCCTGAATTCACAGAGGGGCATAAATCTCAGCCTCCTCAGGGTCTGTTCCTTGCTTCTCCCAGCTTCTCCCTGTGGCTAGCTTGGACTTCTTCATTTTTCTGTTCTGTCAGTCTGCTTCTGTCTTTTACTGACAACTGAGCTGAGGCAGGTGAGTAGCATCCTTGGGGAATCTTTTTTCTTTTTTAATATTTATTTTTAATGTATTTATTTGGCTTCACTGGGTCTTAGTTGTGGCATGATTCCTGACCAGGGATCAAATCCAGACCCCTTGCATTGACAGCTCAAAGGCTTAGCCACTGGATCACCTGGGAAGTGCCCCTGGAAAATCTTTTGCACATGAGTGTAGCTAGGACACAGGTTGTTAAGTGAGGAAAAAGTCAGTGAAGCATAGGCAGGAGGAAAACCCCTTATCTGGACTCTAGGGTCTACAAAGTATCATGTAGGGAAAAACTAAAAAAAAAAAAAAAAGATTGTGGGGGCGGGTGGATAGAGAATATACCCATTGCTGTTTTCCAGAATAATTGTTAAGACATTTCAGAGAGTTCCCGAATACTCTACACTTAACTATTAATGTCTTACATTACTATGAAACATTTGTTACAATTTATAAATCAGTAGCAATACATGATTATTAGCTAACGTCCATTCTTTATTCAGATTTCCTTAGATTTTGCCTAATGTTTTTCTGTTCCAGGATTCCATCCAAAAATGCTGCTTCACTTTTAGTCAGCACATCTCTTTTGACTCGTTTTGGCTGTCACAGTTTCTCAGACTTTCCTTGTTTTTGATGACCTCGACAGGATTACTGCTCAGATATTAGTCCCTCTATTGGGCTTCATTTGATGGTTTCCTCATTGTTAGATTGTGGGATTTGGGGAGGCTGGGAAAGAACACCACAGAGCTGAAGTGTCATTGTCATCATCGCATACATAGGCTACATACTCTCAATGTAAGTATAAATATAGGTATATAAATATATAGGCTGAACCACGCAGCATGCAGGATCTCTAGTTTCCTGACCAGGGACCGAACCTGGGCCTCCTGCTTGGGAAGCTTAGGGTCTTAGCCACTGGACCACCAGGGAAGTCTCTGAAGTTACTCTTTTTCACCTTTTTTTCACTGTTTTGATTGGAAGAAGTCACTGGCTACTTCCCACATTCAAGTGGTAGAAAGTTGCGATTCCTTTCTTCGACAGTGGAGTATCATCTACATAAATTCCTTGAAATTCTTCTACATGGGAACTCTGTCTCTTCTCCTCTACTTACTTATTTTTTTAATCATTTATGTCAGTGTAGGGTCACAAAATGTCTGTTATATACTGTAGGTTGTTCATTTTGTTGCTCAAATCATTAGAAGCCATTTTTTTTTAAGATTTATTTATTTATTTATTTTGGTGGGGGTGGGGTGGGGAAGGAGGGGAGCAGGCGGGTCACTTCTATTGGTCTTTCATTTGTCTATTTTCATCCATCTTTGTTCTTTGGCCCGTGTGGGCCTCCCATCGCGGTGGCCTCTGTTGTCGCAGAGCACCGGCTCTGGGCGCATGCGCTCCAGAGCTCTGGCTCGGTAATTGGACACATCAGTCCAGCCGCTCCGCGGCACGTGGGATCTTCCCAGGCCAGGGATCGAACTGGCACCCCTTGCACTGCAAGGTGGTGTCCTTACCCACTGGACCACCAGGGAAGCCCTTGGAGGCCATTTTTAATCATCTATGTCACTACACTACAGAAATAGAATAGATTTCTAAAGACTTAAAGAGAACCATATTACACAGAAAGAGAAAATTATATAAACCTTGAGCACACTGCTAGATGAATTTTCACAGAGATTCTCATGTGATTATCTAGGAAAAGGAACAGATGATTCTAGCTGGCCAGAAGGCCCCCACCTGTTCTGCCTGCCAGTCACTCTTCTGGCTTGTGATGGCATTGATCCCTGGGGTCTGCTCTTGCATTTGACATAGTCGGAATTAAACAGTATGTACTGTCCTGTGCCTGGTTTCCTTCACTCAATGTTATGTTTGTGATATTCACTCATGTTGCTCCACTTGGTTGTGGAGCAGGCCTTCTCACTGTGCAGTATTTTCAACTTTGTGCCTCCCACCCCCAAGATTCTGAAATGGGCTCTGTTTCCCAAATTTATTTCATTGTGGTCTTAGTTTGAGATTCTCAAAAACAGGCTTGAGACCAAAACATAAGTGCAAGAGTCTACTGGGAGTTGATTTCAGGAAGCGCTGGTCAGGGTGTGAGGAAGGAAATACAGACAAGAGGAAGCCAGGCAGAGGCAAGCACCCCATGTTTTGATTGGAAGAAGTCACTGGCTACTTCCCACATTCAAGTGGTAGAAAGTTGCGATTCCTTTCTTCGACAGTGGAGTATCATCTACATAAATTCCTTGAAATTCTTCTACATGGGAACTCTGTCTCTTCTCCTCTACTTACTTATTTTTTTAATCATTTATGTCAGTGTAGGGTCACAAAATGTCTGTTATATACTGTAGGTTGTTCATTTTGTTGCTCAAATCATTAGAAGCCATTTTTTTTTAAGATTTATTTATTTATTTATTTTGGTGGGGGTGGGGTGGGGAAGGAGGGGAGCAGGCGGGTCACTTCTATTGGTCTTTCATTTGTCTATTTTCATCCATCTTTGTTCTTTGGCCCGTGTGGGCCTCCCATCGCGGTGGCCTCTGTTGTCGCAGAGCACCGGCTCTGGGCGCATGCGCTCCAGAGCTCTGGCTCGGTAATTGGACACATCAGTCCAGCCGCTCCGCGGCACGTGGGATCTTCCCAGGCCAGGGATCGAACTGGCACCCCTTGCACTGCAAGGTGGTGTCCTTACCCACTGGACCACCAGGGAAGCCCTTGGAGGCCATTTTTAATCATCTATGTCACTACACTACAGAAATAGAATAGATTTCTAAAGACTTAAAGAGAACCATATTACACAGAAAGAGAAAATTATATAAACCTTGAGCACACTGCTAGATGAATTTTCACAGAGATTCTCATGTGATTATCTAGGAAAAGGAACAGATGATTCTAGCTGGCCAGAAGGCCCCCACCTGTTCTGCCTGCCAGTCACTCTTCTGGCTTGTGATGGCATTGATCCCTGGGGTCTGCTCTTGCATTTGACATAGTCGGAATTAAACAGTATGTACTGTCCTGTGCCTGGTTTCCTTCACTCAATGTTATGTTTGTGATATTCACTCATGTTGCTCCACTTGGTTGTGGAGCAGGCCTTCTCACTGTGCAGTATTTTCAACTTTGTGCCTCCCACCCCCAAGATTCTGAAATGGGCTCTGTTTCCCAAATTTATTTCATTGTGGTCTTAGTTTGAGATTCTCAAAAACAGGCTTGAGACCAAAACATAAGTGCAAGAGTCTACTGGGAGTTGATTTCAGGAAGCGCTGGTCAGGGTGTGAGGAAGGAAATACAGACAAGAGGAAGCCAGGCAGAGGAGCTGCCAAGAAACACAGCAACCTGAGCTCAGTCCAGCAGGGTCCCCCACAGAGGTTCTCCATGCCTGGGGTTCTCCAGGGAGTCAAGGGGTCCTCCCTGGGAGTTCTCCATGTGGGAGGTTTTTCCAGGGGTCCTCCATGGGTATCCTCCACAGGAATTCTCCCTGGGGAGTCCTCTACTGCTGGGGACTCTCCAAGGGGTCCTCCACTGGAGGTTCTCCACAGGGTCTTCCACTGGGAGAGCCTGGAGGAGGAGGAAATGGCTGCCCACTCCAGTATTCTTGCCTGCAAACATCTTATGAACAGAGGAGCCTGATGGGCTATAGGGGTTGTTCCCCCATGGGGTTGTAAAGAGTCAGACACAACTAAGCACACACACACACACACACACACACACACACCCACAACGTACATGTCAATTACAAATCAATAAGAAAGTTTTTCGATGAAGAAAATGGAGGCTAGTTGATAGAAGCAGCCTCAGTTCCTGTACCACACTGGCACTGCAGCAGTCGTGTTATTTCATTTATCACCTCACTCTTCTCCCATTCATTGTGGATCCCCCTCACCCTTAGTCAATATCTTTGCTGGTCTCAGTTGCTTGCCTCCATCCTTGCGTCCGAGTCTTTGGTTACTGAGCCTTTGCCTGTGAATCAAGTGGGCCAATCCAGGAGACCCTCCAACAGGGGGCCATGCTGGTTTTGGAGCCTCTGGGTATCAGTGTGAACTCAGAACTCTTGAAAGATCTGAATATTCCCTTCCCCCCATTGCTCAGTTATTCTAGTAAATGGTCATAAGTCCTTTTGGGGAACGATTTTAAGGGAATTGCTAGTGTATTACTGCATCATTTTAGGGTTCTTCCTCAAAGGGACTTGGCCTCTCCTTCAATTGATGGGCTCTAGGTGTGAGAACAGTCTCACGTCTGGAGACTGGGTAAGGGACTGTGATTTTTCAGCATAGTGGCTGATCTCAGCTTTTCACTCATGTGTATTAGTTTCATAGTCCTCCCTAATAAATCACCATTAATTCAGAAGTTTAAAACAAACCCCATGTTATTATCTTATAGTTTCCCTCATTCAGTAGTCTGGGTATGGTTTTGTTGGATCCTCCACTCAAGGTCTCACAAGGTTGTAATCAAGGCATCAGATGGGCTACTTTCCTGTCTGGAAATCATTTCTGGATGGAGCTCCTTTCTAGAGCTTAGAGTTCTCTTCCAAGTTGACATTGCTGTCGGTTGAACTCAGCTTTTTGCAGTTGTTTAGGATAAAGCGGTCTGCTCTTGGCACAGGGCCCTTTCTCTTATAGGCAGTTCATCTTTTAGCAGCTTGCTTCTTCAAGGCCAGCAGGACAATCTCTTTGTCCATCGGGCTAAGCCTTTTATGATGTAATCTAATTAAAGAAGTGATGATCCCATCTCTTTGGCTATACCCTATTGGCCAGAAGCAGGTTGTATGTTTTCAAGGACAAGGGACTGTATGAGTATGACTCATGGGGGACACTGGTTCACCCTAGGGTGTGTCTGTGTGTTGGCCACATTCATTCTTGGTATTTTTCATTCTTGTTTTTTTTTTTAGTTTTATTTCCTTCTTTTTTAAAATTTTGGCCCATTTTATTGGTGCCCTTTTTTTTTTTATTTTTTCTACCTCAGCCCATAAATCGTGTTATTTCATTTATCACCTCACTCTTCTCCCATTCATTGTGGATCCCCCTCACCCTTAGTCAATATCTTTGCTGGTCTCAGTTGCTTGCCTCCATCCTTGCGTCCGAGTCTTTGGTTACTGAGCCTTTGCCTGTGAATCAAGTGGGCCAATCCAGGAGACCCTCCAACAGGGGGCCATGCTGGTTTTGGAGCCTCTGGGTATCAGTGTGAACTCAGAACTCTTGAAAGATCTGAATATTCCTTCCCCATTGCTCAGTTATTCTAGTAAATGGTCATAAGTCCTTTTGGGGAACGATTTTAAGGGAATTGCTAGTGTATTACTGCATCATTTTAGGGTTCTTCCTCAAAGGGACTTGGCCTCTCCTTCAATTGATGGGCTCTAGGAGTGAGAACAGTCTCACGTCTGGAGACTGGGTAAGGACTGTGATTTTTCAGCATAGTGGCTGATCTCAGCTTTTCACTCATGTGTATTAGTTTCATAGTCCCCCCTAATAAATCACCATTAATTCAGAAGTTTAAAACAAACCCCATGTTATTATCTTATAGTTTCCCTCATTCAGTAGTCTGGGTATGGTTTTGTTGGATCCTCCACTCAAGGTCTCACAAGGTTGTAATCAAGGCATCAGATGGGCTACTTTCCTGTCTGGAAATCATTTCTGGATGGAGCTCCTTTCTAGAGCTTAGAGTTCTCTTCCAAGTTGACATTGCTGTCGGTTGAACTCAGCTTTTTGCAGTTGTTTAGGATAAAGCGGTCTGCTCTTGGCACAGGGCCCTTTCTCTTATAGGCAGTTCATCTTTTAGCAGCTTGCTTCTTCAAGGCCAGCAGGACAATCTCTTTGTCCATCGGGCTAAGCCTTTTATGATGTAATCTAATTAAAGAAGTGATGATCCCATCTCTTTGGCTATACCCTATTGGCCAGAAGCAGGTTGTATGTTTTCAAGGACAAGGGACTGTATGAGTATGACTCATGGGGGACACTGGTTCACCCTAGGGTGTGTCTGTGTGTTGGCCACATTCATTCTTGGTATTTTTCATTCTTGTTTTTTTTTTTAGTTTTATTTCCTTCTTTTTTAAAATTTTGGCCCATTTTATTGGTGCTTCATTTATTTCTTTTCATCCATCTTAATTCTTTGGCTTGTGTGGGCCTCCCATCGCAATGGCCTCCCTCATTGCAGAGCACCAGCTCTGGGTGCATGTGTTCCAGAATGCTGGCTCATAATTCGACACACCGGTCCAGCCGCTCCACGGCATGTAGGATCTTCCCAGACCAGGGATTGAACTGGTGCCCCCTGCACTTCAAAGTGGGCTCTCTACCCACTGGGCCACCAGAGAAGCCCAGTCATTGTCTCTTGAATATTGATGGTCTTGTGACTTTCTTTGACCAATAAAAATGGCAAAAGTGATATTGTGCCAGCTTCAGAGCGTAGGCCTTGAGATGCCTTGCAATTTTTGCCTTTGCCCTCTTGACTTGCAGAGATCTTCACAGGACAAGGAAGGTTTTCTAATCCAGGAAAGAAAAAAAGTCATGTGGAGGAATGCCAGAGTGTCCCAAGTCAACAGCCAGTGCCAGCTGCAAGACGTGTAAGTGATACCACTGGACCTTTAAGTCCAGATACCTCTGCAGTTGACTGTAGCTACATGAATGAGCCCAGGCAAAACTAGAACAGGCACCCAGCCCACCCACGGAAACATGAGAAACAACACATTGTTATCATCATTTTTTTTTGGCCACTTCTACTGGTCCTTCATTTATTTATTTTCATCCATCCCTGTTCTTTGGCCTTTGCGGGCCTCCCATTACAGTGGTCTTCCTCGTTGCAGAGCACTGGCTCTGGGCACACGTGCTCCAGAGCTATAGCTCATAATTAGACACACCGGTCCAGCCGCTCCGTGGCATGTGGGGTCCTTCTGGGCCAGGGATCAAACTGGTGCTCCTTGCACTGTAAGGCAGACTCTTTACCCACTGGACCACCAGGGAAGCCCAACGACTGGTTTTAGAATGGTTTATTAAACAGCGATTGGTCGCTCAGTAGTGTCTGACTCTTTGCAACCCCATGGACTGTATTGTAGCCCACCAGGCTCTTCTGTCCATGGGGATTCTCCAGGCAAGAATACTGGAGTGGGTTGCCATATCCTCCTCCAGGGGATCTTCCTGAACCAGGGATCGAACCTACATCTCTTACATCTTCAGCATTGGCAGGCAGGTTCTTTACCACTAATACCATGAGGGAAGCCCCATTATTCAGCAATTGGTAACAGAAATAGGTGCTTCTACATTAGCTGCGCTCAATCATTGTTTAAAGGTTGCTCTTAAGGGGCATTAAGACCCTGGCTTTGGGCTTCCCCTGGTGGTCCAGTGGATAAGGACACCACCTTGCAGTGCAAAGGGGCGCCGGTTTGATCCCTGGCCTGGGAAGATCCCACGTGCCGCGGAGTGGCTGGACTGATGTGTCCAATCGCCGAGCCGGAGCTCTGGAGCGCATGCGCCCAGAACTGGTGCTCTGCGACAACAGACGCTACCGCGATGGGAGGCCCGCAGGAGCCAAAGAACAAAGACGGATGAAAATGGAGAAATGAAAGACCAATAGAAGTGGCCCGCCCGCTCCCCTCCCTCCCCCACCCGACCCCCGCCCAAAATAAATAAATAAATAAATCTTTAAAAAAAAAAAAAAAAAAAAGACCCTGGCTTTTCTGGTCTGCCCTGTTTCAGTTTCAAGCATGCTCTAGTGATCAGGGAGAAATCTCAGGCAGAGTCCCCTGAGTTTGCAGGAAGGAGCTGTCAGCAAATAAAGGAATGCTGAGTGTTAGGCGGATATGATGGATGGATCCCAGCCACATTTATCACCACCTCAGAATTTCTTTTTCTTTGACTTGCAAACATTATGTGGAATGGGGGTGGGAATGGAGAGGAGGAGGTTTCTTTGAGGAGCCAAGTACATTGGAGTGGATGATGCCTCTGGGAGACACTACCAGCTAGCGGGAAGAATTTGCAGAACACAGAGCTAGGGCTAGGGTTCCCTGGCGATTCAGCAGTAAAGAATCCGCCTGAAATGCAAGAGCTGTAGGAGACACAGGTTCAACCCCTGGGTCAGAGAGATCCCCTGGAGGATGGCAAGTCAACCCACTTCAATATACTTGCCTGGAGAATCCTATGGACAGAGGAACCTGGTGGGCTACACGCCATAAAGTCGCAAAGAGTCGGACACCACTGAAGAAACTTAGAATGCACACAGAGTTAGGGACATCAAGGACTGAGATTGGGGGCCTACCTTTCTCTTTTCAACGTCTCTGGCTCTGGGTAAGTGCTAGGGTTCACACAGTCTTCTTTTGAACTGCATATCTAGACTCCCACCTTTTATTTGTTCTCAGATGCTTCTCCTTGCCTCCCAGTAGATGGGTTTGCTTATTATCCCTTGCTGAACTCCTCACTAACCTCCTACCAGGCCAGTTGTCTTCTCACCACTCAATATTCACCTGTCTCCCAGCCACTGCCTCAGAGATCCCTACCAACTCCAGATCCCATCCAATTCATAACTAGCTCATTCAGCATTTCTGCCATGTTTCATATCAGGATCCGTACTTTTTTGTATCAGAACTTCTAAACCTTGAGGAGTTTTGAAAAAGGATTTGTTATAAAAGAGCTCTTTGGGGAGATGAAATTACAGGAAATTTAACGTGTGATTTCTTCTATTTCTGCATGGCAAGGGAGGTTACATTCAAAGCTGCAATAGATGGGATATCCTAGACTGCAGAACTGTTCCCAGATACCAAATGTGGGTGAATTAACATTTCAAAACATCTTTGCAAGGTTACCCAAAGAAATTTTTTTAATTTTTGCCTGAACACCCCAAAAGATGGAAGCAAATTTTGTGTATATACAAAGATAAGTTGTGTTCCTGTATTTGGAATATAAGGAAGTGGTTTTACAAGGGACTGACCAAAAAAATTTACTTCCAGTTTATTAAGATCACAGAAGCAAAAACTACAGGAAATTTTATTAGGTAGGCAAAAACAGGTTAAAATATTCAAATGCAAAAAACAGTTAATTTAAAAGAAAACCTTAGTCTTAAAACAAATATCAAAATACATAACTATTTAGGGGCTCCCACTCCAGTGTTCTGGCCTGGAAAATCCCAAGGACAGAGAGCCTGGCAGGCTACAGTCCTTGGGGTTGCAAGAGGTGGACGCGACTTAGTGACTAAACCACCACCAGCATGAATTGCAAATGGTCACAAAGATAATCGAGCTCATTGCATTTCCTGTCTATTTTTTCTATGTCTTATGATAGCTAGTCAACCTTTTTTGAGCATCTACCATGATTCAAAAACTGCCATTCATTGGATCCAGTCCTCAGAACAGCATCCACTATGCCAACTAGTTCTAGTTTAAATTCATGACCACACATCTCAAAAAGCGCCTCAGTGCTGCCAAGCACCCCTGCTGCACTTCCCCAGTATGTTCATCGCCATTCTCCGAAACAAGGATTTCACACATTTTCTGCTCTCCTCAAATTTCCCACATCCTCTTCCGCCTGCTCAGTACTGCCTGCCTCTCCCACTTCTTCCCAGATCCCTATCTCACTTGATTCTTGATCTTTATATTCCATTGATGTACCAAACTCTTTCCTCTCCCCTAGAGCCTTTGAAATTCTTCTTCCCTCTCATTGGAATGCTCCAACCCTCATCTTCTTAGGGCTGGCTCCTTCTTGCCTTTCTCATCTGCTGTCTCAGCTCAGATGTCAAATTCTCAAGAGAGGATTTTCTTGTAAGCTGAAGATGCTCCTGCTCTCTTGCATGTTAACTTGTTTTATTGTCTTCCAGACATTTATCAACATCTAATATTGTCTTGTCTATTTATGTCTCCCCATCTCCACTTGAATAAAACGTCATGACAGCAGGACTTTACTTCTCTGGTTTACTTCTGTGTTCTCAACATCCATATCTAAGCCTGTCACATAATAGGGTTGAAATGAATTTTCATTGAGTAAATGATCCCAGGTTTTTTTTTTTCTTTTCTTCCCAATCATGCCTCTCTTTTTAAATTTATATTTATTTTTCATCTACCTTTTTTATTCTTTGGCATGTGTGGGCATCTCATTGCAGCGGCCTCAGTGCAGAGCACCTGCTCTGGGTACATGAGCTCCAGAGCGCTGGCTCGTAAGTGGACACACTGGTCCAGCCGCACCATGGCACATGAGATCTTCCTGGGTCAGGGATCGAACGGGTGCCCCCTGCACTGAAAGGTAGACTCTAACCAGTGGACCACCAGGGAAGCCTCTGATCCCAGTTTTTGATAGATGAGGAAACTGATCATGAGAAAATCTAAATAAATGGCTTCAGTTCACTCAGGTAATAAACGACAAAGTTGGGATTTGAAACTAAATTTTTTCTGGGTCTGGGCTGTATCCCCATCCATGTAAAAAAATCTCTCTTGCTAGGATGAACATTTAAAAAATGTATTTGACATCCGAGGAGTACTTGTGAATGTGAACCACATTTAAGACAATGTAAGAATGAATAGTCAAATTCTCCAGGCAGAAAACCAAGGAGATGCGGAGGACATCTGGCTGGACAAAGCCTATGGTAACTAAGGAGCAGCACAGCCTGACTATTCCCAGCTTGCTCCTGGCTGCCCTCCAATTCCTCTTCCTTCCTGCTTCCTGCATCTAAGAGTCTCTGACCACCTGCAGTTCAGTACGGTTCAGTGCAGACTCTGATTTTCCTTCATGCCCATGAAGTGAGTTAGTTCATGTCTGTCAATAGCATCCAGATTCATGCTTTAGAGAAACTGGAATAGGAAAATTTCCATGGGGGTCTATCAGCTAAATCTGTGTTTATAGGACAGCCTAATTCTCAGGACATTGCTTTTTTCCCCCCAGAAAATGAAAACCTTATGTTGACTTTTCACTGATCCTTAAATGGACTTATAAACAGAAAGAGAAGAGGAGACAATGAAGACTCTTTTGGCTTTTGCCTTAATCAATATTCAGAGAAATCTTCACATACAGGCTAGAGTCCCTAGAAATGCTAGATTTAAGGGTTTGTTCTTTGGATTTTCTTCAGAAACCAAGATCAAAACGGTTATAATATTATCAGTTATTGGATGTTCATTACTCTGTGCTTTTTATGTGTACTTTTATCTTTACAACAAATTGATGAAATAGGTACTATCAATATTATACCCATTTTCCGCATGAGAAAACTGAAGCCAAGTAGGATTCTTTCAAAATTAAATGTACCTGAGTATGTTAGTCCCTTAGTCATGTCCACCTCTTTGTGACCACATGGACAATAGCCTGCCAGGCTTCTCTGTCCATGGAATACTCCAGGGAAGAATACTGGAGTGGGTTGCTATTTCCTTCTTTATAGTATCTTCCTATTACAGGAGTTGAACCCGGGTCTCCTGAATTGCAGGCAGATTCTTTACTATCTGAGTCACCAGGGAAGCCCTGAAGCTCTGAAGTTACACACTTATGTGATGAGATTATAATTTCATCTATTTGATCTGACTCTGGAGTTGAGGTTCTTAATCACCCCACCACCCATTTTCATATTTGTTTGCTTCTTTGTTTCCTATGGGTTCCTATGGCACTTTGTTGAAGCCTATGGACCTTTCTCAGAATCTCTTTCAACGTGTAAATAAAATACTTAAGATTACCCCCCAAAAAGGACATTTCCAATGAAATACAGCTTATTAGAAAAACAAATTCGTGATATGGTGATATAGGTGCTTCATTGTTAATGCCTCAAATAACAAGATTGAGTGACAGATGTAGTAATACACAAATTATGAAACTGTTATGATAAATCTAAAAGCATTTCTCTAATATGATGTGACAATCTGAGATTTCTGTTTGTAATAAAGTCATAGGCAACAAATCAGTTTAAAGTTTGTGGCAATAAAGACATAATTTTGTCTAAACTAATGGGCTCCTTCCTTGGACCCCAGGTTAGAAAACTTGAGCTAAAACATAAGGGTGTAATACCCCCTGGAAAACCAGTTACAAAGCCCTTCTTATTTCCCTGCTTCTAATCTCATGGACTCTCCCTGCCCCATCCACTCTCTTCACTGGTTGTCATGCTAAATCACACTCTAAAGGGTTCCTCCTCGTAGCCTTTGCTGGGCACCCTCCCCAGCCCTAATCCTCATAGAGTTTATCACCTTTACATCCATCTCACTTTGTGGTTTTGCATATATGTTTATGAATGCATGTACAGCACTGTATCATACTTAATTTGTTTATATATCATTTTTACTTTAATATGAGCCATTGGGAGTAGGGGCTGTGTCTTGCTCATTTACCTACTTTCTTCATTTAATAAAATTATATTGAGCTTCTCCTATTACAAGGTGCTATTCTAGACCCTGAAAATATAACACTGAACATGATAGACATAGCCTTAATCCTCCTTGTTCGCCATCTTGCTCTCATTTCTGATCCTCAGTGTTTGGCTCATGGTCGAAAGATACTAAATTAACCTCTTGAATTGAATTGTCTTCGAGTAGTTCAAGGCCATATTACTAGTTGGCAGAAACTGTCCCTAAGAGAAATATTTCTTAAGGTGTTCTTCAGTTCTCATATCCTCAAATAAATTGCCAGGTCCATAGCAGACATTCGATAGTCAATTCTCTTCCTGTCCTTTCCTCTTGCTGGCCTAGTCACCAAGTAAGCAAAATCTTGTTGCAAAGTAGAAATGTAAACAGTAAGCCTATAGACCTTTCTCAGAATCTCTTTCAACGTGTAAATAAAATACTTAAGATTACCCCCCAAAAAGGACATTTCCAATGAAATACAGCTTATTAGAAAAACAAATTCGTGATATGGTGATATAGGTGCTTCATTGTTAATGCCTCAAATAACAAGATTGAGTGACAGATGTAGTAATACACAAATTATGAAACTGTTATGATAAATCTAAAAGCATTTCTCTAATATGATGTGACAATCTGAGATTTCTGTTTGTAATAAAGTCATAGGCAACAAATCAGTTTAAAGTTTGTGGCAATAAAGACATAATTTTGTCTAAACTAATGGGCTCCTTCCTTGGACCCCAGGTTAGAAAACTTGAGCTAAAACATAAGGGTGTAATACCCCCTGGAAAACCAGTTACAAAGCCCTTCTTATTTCCCTGCTTCTAATCTCATGGACTCTCCCTGCCCCATCCACTCTCTTCACTGGTTGTCATGCTAAATCACACTCTAAAGGGTTCCTCCTCGTAGCCTTTGCTGGGCACCCTCCCCAGCCCTAATCCTCATAGAGTTTATCACCTTTACATCCATCTCACTTTGTGGTTTTGCATATATGTTTATGAATGCATGTACAGCACTGTATCATACTTAATTTGTTTATATATCATTTTTACTTTAATATGAGCCATTGGGAGTAGGGGCTGTGTCTTGCTCATTTACCTACTTTCTTCATTTAATAAAATTATATTGAGCTTCTCCTATTACAAGGTGCTATTCTAGACCCTGAAAATATAACACTGAACATGATAGACATAGCCTTAATCCTCCTTGTTCGCCATCTTGCTCTCATTTCTGATCCTCAGTGTTTGGCTCATGGTCGAAAGATACTAAATTAACCTCTTGAATTGAATTGTCTTCGAGTAGTTCAAGGCCATATTACTAGTTGGCAGAAACTGTCCCTAAGAGAAATATTTCTTAAGGTGTTCTTCAGTTCTCATATCCTCAAATAAATTGCCAGGTCCATAGCAGACATTCGATAGTCAATTCTCTTCCTGTCCTTTCCTCTTGCTGGCCTAGTCACCAAGTAAGCAAAATCTTGTTGCAAAGTAGAGAAATGTAAACAGTGTATTTATAAGTCTTGCAGGAGGCAAGAAGCATTGAGAGCATCGACTAATAAGATACAAGGTACAATAACTAACAATACCTAATGTTTGTTGATGACTTATAGTGGAACAGGTGCTATTGGAAGCACTTCACATCTATTACCTCATTCACACCTAGTAGAGAGAACTGAGGCTTAAAAAGTATAAGTGATTGCCTAACTTCTGATAGGCAGAATATACTCAGGTGGGGGAATTCCAGCCCAGTCAGTCCAAGTCTGGCACCTCTTTCTTTGTGTAACCAAAGTTATTGACCAATGGAGAGTCAGAGGCAAGGACTTTGAACAGGATCCACCTATAGCCTGCTCCCTGGTCATGACCTAAGTCAAGGCAAGCGTGTCTGAGGGGGGCAAAGTGATTAAGGCTGAAGTCCGTGGCTAGAGTAGAACTAACAAGGGCTTCAGAAGACCTATGCTCTGGTGTATTCATGCTACACTGTTTATTTGGTATTATCTTTTAAAATTATTTATTTATGGTTGCACTAGGTCTTTGTTGCTGAACATGGCATTTCTCTAGTCATGGCAAGCAGGGGCTATTCTTCACTGTGATGTGCAAGCTTCTGACTACTCCGAAGTGGCTTCTCTTGTTGCAGCTCATGGGCCATAGAGTGTACAGGTTTCAACAGTGGAGGTGCTTAGTTGCTCCTCAGCATGTGGGATCTTCCTGGACCAGGGATCAAACCCGTATCTCCATTGGCACAGGGATTCTTAACCCCTGGACTGCCAGGGAAATCCAGTATTGTCTTTTTTTTTTTTTTTTTACAGTGAGTTTGTTTATTTATTTTTGGCCACTTCTATTGGTCTTTCATCTATTTCCATCTTTGTTCTTTGACCTGTGTGGGCCTCCCATCGCAGTGGTCTCTCTTGCTGCAGAGCACCGGCTTTGGGCACATACGCTCCAGAGCGCTGGCTCAGTGGCTGGACACGTGGATCCAGCTGCTCTGCAGCACGTGGGATCCTCCCAGGTTAGGGACTGAACTGGTGCCCCTTGCACTGCAAGGTGGGGTCCTTAGCTTCTGGACCACCAGGGAAGCTCCAGTATTGTCTTTTGAAAAACAACTATTTCTCCCTGGAATTAATGTTGCGTCTACCACTTGTGAGGCTACAGGAAAAAGCTGCTTAAAATGGAAGTGTTTTGGATTACCACAGAAGTGGATAATTCTACCAAGCTGGGGTATTTTCTTCAGTTCATTATAATGAATTCTGACTACCATGTGCATTATTTACCTAATCTACACCCAAACTGAACCATGAAACAAAAATACAAAGAGTACCTGATTATCTTTTTAACATATGAGCAAAAGTAACTTTAAAAATAGCTTTTCCTTCTCCAATCAAAAAATATAGAGTGGGGCTTCCCTAGTGGTCCAGTGGGTAAAGAGTCTGCCTTGCAGTGGAAGGGGCACCGGTTGGATCCCTGGCCGGGGAAGATCCCATGTGCCAAGGAATGGCTCAGCTGGTGTGTCCAATTGCGAGCCAGGACTCTGGAGCACATGTGCCCAGAGCCAGTGCTCTGCAATGAGAGAAGCTACTGCGATGGGAGGGACACGCATGCCAAAGAATAATGATGGATAAAAAAAAAAAAGATGACTGAGAAGCAAAAAAAGAAAATACATATATGAAGAGTGGCTGGATTAAAAAATAATATCTAATTATATGCTGCTTACAAGAGACTCTTCAGCTTGAAAGTCACACCTGAACTGAAAGTGAAGGAATGAAAAAGATATTCCATGAAAATTAAAGCCAAAAAAAAAAGCAGAGGCTACACTTATATCACACAAAATAGACTTTTTTCCTTTCTTTTTAAACTGTTTTTTCCCATTTTTATTAAGAAATATTTGGCATACATCACTGTATAGATTTAAGGCATAAAGCAGGACAGATTGAATTACATATATTGCGAAATCACAATGGATTTAGTTAACATCAACCATTTCACATAGTTAAAATAAGAAGAAAAGAAAATTCCCCTTGTGATGAGACTTATGTGACTTTTTTCACTGATCATGATTTAAGATTCATCCATTTTGTTGGGTGTATTAATATTTCATTCCTTTTGCTTGTTGAGTAGTATTCCATTGCATGCATATACCAGACTCTCTTCAACTGTCCACCAGCTGATGGACAACCGTTTTTCATGCTGCCCACTTACAGTCATATCTATTTCCCTCCTCTCACTACCTCAAACTCTCACAATCAATAATTTATTTTCTAGCTCTATAATCTTGTTATTTTCATACAAAATAGACTTTAAGTCAAAGACTGCAGCCAGAGACAAAGGGACTGATTTATCATGAGTATAACATTTGTGAATTTTTATATCAACACAGGAGTGCCTAAATATATAAAACAAATATTAACAGATCTTAAGGGAGAAATATAAAAATAATGATGAAAAGCTGAATGCTTTTCTTCTGACTACCATGTGCATTATTTACCTAATCTACACCCAAACTGAACCATGAAACAAAAATACAAAGAGTACCTGATTATCTTTTTAACATATGAGCAAAAGTAACTTTAAAAATAGCTTTTCCTTCTCCAATCAAAAAATATAGAGTGGGGCTTCCCTAGTGGTCCAGTGGGTAAAGAGTCTGCCTTGCAGTGGAAGGGGCACCGGTTGGATCCCTGGCCGGGGAAGATCCCATGTGCCAAGGAATGGCTCAGCTGGTGTGTCCAATTGCGAGCCAGGACTCTGGAGCACATGTGCCCAGAGCCAGTGCTCTGCAATGAGAGAAGCTACTGCGATGGGAGGGACACGCATGCCAAAGAATAATGATGGATAAAAAAAAAAAAGATGACTGAGAAGCAAAAAAAGAAAATACATATATGAAGAGTGGCTGGATTAAAAAATAATATCTAATTATATGCTGCTTACAAGAGACTCTTCAGCTTGAAAGTCACACCTGAACTGAAAGTGAAGGAATGAAAAAGATATTCCATGAAAATTAAAGCCAAAAAAAAAAGCAGAGGCTACACTTATATCACACAAAATAGACTTTTTTCCTTTCTTTTTAAACTGTTTTTTCCCATTTTTATTAAGAAATATTTGGCATACATCACTGTATAGATTTAAGGCATAAAGCAGGACAGATTGAATTACATATATTGCGAAATCACAATGGATTTAGTTAACATCAACCATTTCACATAGTTAAAATAAGAAGAAAAGAAAATTCCCCTTGTGATGAGACTTATGTGACTTTTTTCACTGATCATGATTTAAGATTCATCCATTTTGTTGGGTGTATTAATATTTCATTCCTTTTGCTTGTTGAGTAGTATTCCATTGCATGCATATACCAGACTCTCTTCAACTGTCCACCAGCTGATGGACAACCGTTTTTCATGCTGCCCACTTACAGTCATATCTATTTCCCTCCTCTCACTACCTCAAACTCTCACAATCAATAATTTATTTTCTAGCTCTATAATCTTGTTATTTTCATACAAAATAGACTTTAAGTCAAAGACTGCAGCCAGAGACAAAGGGACTGATTTATCATGAGTATAACATTTGTGAATTTTTATATCAACACAGGAGTGCCTAAATATATAAAACAAATATTAACAGATCTTAAGGGAGAAATATACAGCCTACAATAATGATGAAAAGCTGAATGCTTTTCTTCTAAGACAGGAACAACACAAGGATGCCACTCTTGGTACTTTTATTCAACATGGTACTGAAGTCCTAGCCAGAGCAATTAGGAAGAGAAAGAAATGAAGACACCGAAATTGGAAAGGCAGATGTAGAACTCACTATTTGCAGATGACACAATTTTATATATATTAATAGAAAACCCTAAAGCGTCTACCAGAAGCTATTAGAATTAATAATAAATTCACTAAAGTTGCAGAGTACAAAGTCAAGATACACATATTTGTTGCATTTATTTATTTAGCCACACCATGCTGCTTGTGGGATGTTTGCTCCCCAACCAAGGATCAAACCCAGATCCACAACAGTGAAAGCCCAAGTTGCAATCACTGAACCACTGGGGAATTCCCCTTTTGTATTTAATACACAAACAACAAACTATCTGAAAGAGAAATTAAGAAAGTAATCTTATTTACAGTTGCATAAAATACTTAGGAATAAATTTAACCATGGAGGTAAAAGGTCTATACACTTAAAACTATAAGACATTGACGAAAGAAACACAAATAAATGGAGATATTCTATGCTTATAGGCTGGAAGGATTAATGTTGTTAAAATGTCCATACTGCACACCATGATCTACAAAGTCTATGTAAACTGTATCAAAATTTCAATGGCATTTTTCCACAGAAATAGGAAAAAAAAAATCTTAAAATTTGGGCTAGATGGCAAGTCCTAATCAACAGCTGGAAATGGAGAGACTTCTTGAACTGACCGTAGACCTAGGGTTTAGAGTGAGATGGTACATATCTTTAGTGTTACAAATAGTGATAGGAGTTACTAAAGGAATTTGTGAAAATATATTTATCATCAGTTGCTGCTATGGGGCTGTAAGATCAGTAACTGAAGTAGAAAAATACGCAAGTATCTAGATAGCCTCTCATGCTCCCTGTTGACTCTGTGCGCATGTGTAACAGCCCTCTTTTATTTGTTTTGGCTGTACCTCCCAGCAAGCGGGATCTTAATTCCTCTAACAGGGATCAAACTCTTGCCCCCTGCATTGGGAGCACTGTCTTTACCACTGAGCCACCAAGGAAATCACCTGACCCCTTTTAAACATGGGGGAAAAGTTATAATTATGTTCTCAGAAAAATGCACAACCAATATACACAAAATATTTTCCATAATTTTAGGGGGCCGTAAACTTTTGAAACCTATCCATAGACTGCAAGATAAGGACTTTTCTCAACTGTCTTTTCTCCAAAGAGCCCAACCCTCAGTCCTATTTTAGAATATTTTAAGTTTAGTAGATCAGAAGCAGCTTCTGGAAGCAGGTGGGGTTGGGCATTACGACACATTCTATTTACCTTGCAAAGTATAAAGACATGAACAATGAGACGGAAGATGCCACATTTTGGATCTTTCAGGAGGTCGTTATGGTCACTATAAATAATGGTTTCTGACCACAGATACAGCTGAATCATTCAGCAAACATTTACTGGGCACCTGATATGTACAGGCACCTTGCCAGGGAATGAGCTCACCAAGATAAAAAAGACACCATTTGTGTCCTTGAGGCCAAACATGTTTCTGGTGTTCATAAAATAAAAGATAAAGGTCTATACACTAAAATTGACATTGAGAGAAACACAAATAAATGGAGATATTCTATGCTTATAGGCTGGAAGGATTAATGTTGTTAAAATGTCCATACTGCACACCATGATCTACAAAGTCTATGTAAACTGTATCAAAATTTCAATGGCATTTTTCCACAGAAATAGGAAAAAAAATCTTAAAATTTGGGCTAGATGGCAAGTCCTAATCAACAGCTGGAAATGGAGAGACTTCTTGAACTGACCGTAGACCTAGGGTTTAGAGTGAGATGGTACATATCTTTAGTGTTACAAATAGTGATAGGAGTTACTAAAGGAATTTGTGAAAATATATTTATCATCAGTTGCTGCTATGGGGCTGTAAGATCAGTAACTGAAGTAGAAAAATACGCAAGTATCTAGATAGCCTCTCATGCTCCCTGTTGACTCTGTGCGCATGTGTAACAGCCCTCTTTTATTTGTTTTGGCTGTACCTCCCAGCAAGCGGGATCTTAATTCCTCTAACAGGGATCAAACTCTTGCCCCCTGCATTGGGAGCACTGTCTTTACCACTGAGCCACCAAGGAAATCCCCTGACCCCTTTTAAACATGGGGGAAAAGTTATAATTATGTTCTCAGAAAAATGCACAACCAATATACACAAAATATTTTCCATAATTTTAGGGGGCCGTAAACTTTTGAAACCTATCCATAGACTGCAAGATAAGGACTTTTCTCAACTGTCTTTTCTCCAAAGAGCCCAACCCTCAGTCCTATTTTAGAATATTTTAAGTTTAGTAGATCAGAAGCAGCTTCTGGAAGCAGGTGGGGTTGGGCATTACGACACATTCTATTTACCTTGCAAAGTATAAAGACATGAACAATGAGACGGAAGATGCCACATTTTGGATCTTTCAGGAGGTCGTTATGGTCACTATAAATAATGGTTTCTGACCACAGATACAGCTGAATCATTCAGCAAACATTTACTGGGCACCTGATATGTACAGGCACCTTGCCAGGGAATGAGCTCACCAAGATAAAAAAGACACCATTTGTGTCCTTGATGAGGCATTCACATGTAAAAGCGTGAATGTCGTTACTGGTGGCCTGAAAATCAAGGTCACCTAACTCTGAGAGGCATGCTGGGGAGACGGAAAGGGCTTTGAGCTCGTAATTTGATTTTTGGCTTCTCCACATTTTAGTTGACGTAACTCAATCTCAAATTGCTTCATTTGTCAAATGGGGTAAATAAGTAGACAAGAATTGTTGCAAATCTTCAGAAAGATAACCCTCTAAAAAATGAACATAGAGAAAAAAAATATCCAAGTTGGAGGCTTACTGAAAATGACACTTGGGAGAGCCGCCCCTACTGGGAAAAGCCTGACTCTTCCAGTCTCTATAGCCACCGCCGCGCCCCGCACGCGCTCAGAATCCTCCCAATGAACCTTCCGGGACGGATTAAGTTCCGCTTCCGCAGGCAGGTTTTCGCTGTAGGCGTGAGCGCAGGACGCCCGACGCAAGGAAGCGTCGGACCTCCCTATTGCGCATGCGCTGGAGCCGAGGCTGAGAACGGAAGGGCGGGGGAGTGGCCAGACGCCGCGGCCGGCCGGCTAGCTCTCCCTGCAGGCCCGCGCGAGGCGGGGGCGCGCGCGCGCTTGTTCGCGAGGCCGGCTGCGTACAGTAGTGACGGCCGCGCGGGAGCGGTCACATGACCGTAGCGGCTGCCTGTACAGTAAGGACCCAATATGGCAGCGGCGGTAGCAGTGGTAACGGCAGCAGGAGGACCGGCCGCCCCATAGACCGCCCCCAGCGCACCACCCCCGCCGCTTCCTCTGTTCGGGCGCTCCTCCGGCCTGACGTCCTATTTTAGAATATTTTAAGTTTAGTAGATCAGAAGCAGCTTCTGGAAGCAGGTGGGGTTGGGCATTACGACACATTCTATTTACCTTGCAAAGTATAAAGACATGAACAATGAGACGGAAGATGCCACATTTTGGATCTTTCAGGAGGTCGTTATGGTCACTATAAATAATGGTTTCTGACCACAGATACAGCTGAATCATTCAGCAAACATTTACTGGGCACCTGATATGTACAGGCACCTTGCCAGGGAATGAGCTCACCAAGATAAAAAAGACACCATTTGTGTCCTTGATGAGGCATTCACATGTAAAAGCGTGAATGTCGTTACTGGTGGCCTGAAAATCAAGGTCACCTAACTCTGAGAGGCATGCTGGGGAGACGGAAAGGGCTTTGAGCTCGTAATTTGATTTTTGGCTTCTCCACATTTTAGTTGACGTAACTCAATCTCAAATTGCTTCATTTGTCAAATGGGGTAAATAAGTAGACAAGAATTGTTGCAAATCTTCAGAAAGATAACCCTCTAAAAAATGAACATAGAGAAAAAAAATATCCAAGTTGGAGGCTTACTGAAAATGACACTTGGGAGAGCCGCCCCTACTGGGAAAAGCCTGACTCTTCCAGTCTCTATAGCCACCGCCGCGCCCCGCACGCGCTCAGAATCCTCCCAATGAACCTTCCGGGACGGATTAAGTTCCGCTTCCGCAGGCAGGTTTTCGCTGTAGGCGTGAGCGCAGGACGCCCGACGCAAGGAAGCGTCGGACCTCCCTATTGCGCATGCGCTGGAGCCGAGGCTGAGAACGGAAGGGCGGGGGAGTGGCCAGACGCCGCGGCCGGCCGGCTAGCTCTCCCTGCAGGCCCGCGCGAGGCGGGGGCGCGCGCGCGCTTGTTCGCGAGGCCGGCTGCGTACAGTAGTGACGGCCGCGCGGGAGCGGTCACATGACCGTAGCGGCTGCCTGTACAGTAAGGACCCAATATGGCAGCGGCGGTAGCAGTGGTAACGGCAGCAGGAGGACCGGCCGCCCCATAGACCGCCCCCAGCGCACCACCCCCGCCGCTTCCTCTGTTCGGGCGCTCCTCCGGCCTGACTTCCCCTTTCTCCCACCTTTCCCGGCACCGCGGGAAAATCAGCGCAGGGCAGAGCAGGCAGGGAGGGCGGCCGGAGCCCGGACACGGGAGCCTCCCAGTCAGTTCAAGACCCGACATGAGGGAAAAGGGCCGTAGGAAGAAGGGCAGGACCTGGGCGGAGGCCGCCAAGACGGTAAGGGGGAGGGAGCGGACGGGAAGGCTGGGAGGATTTCGTTCCCTCGCCGCCCGCCAGTCGCAAGAGAAGGGAGGTCAGCAGCACTGCGACCCGGCGAGGGGGCACAGAACCGCGCAGCGAGGGCGGCGGCTAGTGTCGGACTTGTGGTCCCCGTGGGAATGGAGGCGCCTAGCGGAAGAGGGTCGCTGCGGGGCTGTGGCTTCTCCCTGCGTCTTGACGAGTCCTCTTGGTGTTTTGAAGCTGCCTGTCGGGGTCACTGCGCTCTCACCCCCACTCTGTGGGAGCCCCCGCCCCAGCTTGGGGAAGTCTGTTGTGCTTGCACAGTACTCAGTTCTTCTCCCTTGTGCGGCTGATGAGCCCCATTGGATGCAGATAGGCGAAGGCTTGTGCGTGCACCCAGCCCCGGAAAGAAGAGGGGAGCGCTGGAGCTGGGGAGAATTGACCCGCTTGTAGCAGGCACGCCGCCTGACTCTCGGCCCCCTGCTTGTCTGGGCTCCCGGATCCGACCGGAGGTCACGAGGCTCTTGTTTTATGTTTGCTGTCGGAGCCGAAAGTGCAGGAGGTGTTTAGAAACGAAGTAACAGGTGGGACTTGTAGAATTTTTTTTTTTTTTTTTCTGTTTCCGTAGAGACCTACTCTGAACAAGGCAGCAATGCATGGTGGGACCTGTAGTTTACCCGGCCTCGACTTTTCTGTAGCTAAAAGGGATGATGGTCTCACGAAGTTGTAACTAGTGGATAAAACCATCCCTTTTTCCTTCTAAATTTATTATCACGAGATTTAGAGGTAGGCTTACAAAAAATAGAACACTGGGGATGAGTGAGAACTTTTGTAATTTTTTTTTTTTTATTATGAAAAAGTTAAAAAACGTCTCTGTATGTAGAAATGAAAGGATGGGAGAAAGTCAAGTTCATTCCATCTTATAAGGGTGCGGGCGCTCCTCCGGCCTGACTTCCCTTTCNCCCACCTTTCCCGGCACCGCGGGAAAATCAGCGCCGGGCAGAGCNGGCAGGGANGGCGGCCGGAGCCCGGACACGGGAGCCTCCCAGTCAGTTCAAGACCCGACATGAGGGAAAAGGGCCGTAGGAAGAAGGGCAGGACCTGGGCGGAGGCCGCCAAGACGGTAAGGGGGAGGGAGCGGACGGGAAGGCTGGGAGGATTTCGTTCCCTCGCCGCCCGCCAGTCGCAAGAGAAGGGAGGTCAGCAGCACTGCGACCCGGCGAGGGGGCACAGAACCGCGCAGCGAGGGCGGCGGCTAGTGTCGGACTTGTGGTCCCCGTGGGAATGGAGGCGCCTAGCGGAAGAGGGTCGCTGCGGGGCTGTGGCTTCTCCCTGCGTCTTGACGAGTCCTCTTGGTGTTTTGAAGCTGCCTGTCGGGGTCACTGCGCTCTCACCCCCACTCTGTGGGAGCCCCCGCCCCAGCTTGGGGAAGTCTGTTGTGCTTGCACAGTACTCAGTTCTTCTCCCTTGTGCGGCTGATGAGCCCCATTGGATGCAGATAGGCGAAGGCTTGTGCGTGCACCCAGCCCCGGAAAGAAGAGGGGAGCGCTGGAGCTGGGGAGAATTGACCCGCTTGTAGCAGGCACGCCGCCTGACTCTCGGCCCCCTGCTTGTCTGGGCTCCCGGATCCGACCGGAGGTCACGAGGCTCTTGTTTTATGTTTGCTGTCGGAGCCGAAAGTGCAGGAGGTGTTTAGAAACGAAGTAACAGGTGGGACTTGTAGAATTTTTTTTTTTTTTTTCTGTTTCCGTAGAGACCTACTCTGAACAAGGCAGCAATGCATGGTGGGACCTGTAGTTTACCCGGCCTCGACTTTTCTGTAGCTAAAAGGGATGATGGTCTCACGAAGTTGTAACTAGTGGATAAAACCATCCCTTTTTCCTTCTAAATTTATTATCACGAGATTTAGAGGTAGGCTTACAAAAAATAGAACACTGGGGATGAGTGAGAACTTTTGTAATTTTTTTTTTTTTATTATGAAAAAGTTAAAAAACGTCTCTGTATGTAGAAATGAAAGGATGGGAGAAAGTCAAGTTCATTCCATCTTATAAGGGTGCGGCAGAAAAGTAATAGAACATAAAACAGCAGCACTTTAGTGTTGGGAGGTGAGAAGGATTGGAGGCATTTTTTTTTTTTTTTCAATTTTTATTTTACTTTTAACTTTTACAGAGTTTTGTTGTTTACAGATACGTATGATCCCAGATTAGTCATATGTATATCGCCCCCCATCCCACCGCTCCAGGCCGTCGCACAGCACCTCTGCAGGATCCCCTTTTCTCACAGAATGACAATAGCTATTTTTTTCACATATGATAGTATAGGTTTTCATGCTGGAGGTATTATTTTTAATGGTGAATCGTGTCAGCAGTACTTGTTCAGCCTAAATGAACCTTTATGGTGTGTTGTATGTTGTTTTTAAAAATTTTTAAAAAATTTTTTATGTTGTATTTTTTAAAGGGGAGTTTTCTAAATAGAAAAGTAATGTTCACTGTGGGAAAGTCAGGAAAATTACAGGATTTTAGTATAGAAAAAGAGATAAGTCTTGTATTTAACCCCTCAGAGCTCTGTTAACATTTGATATGTTATCATTCAGTCTATTTATTTATTTCCCAAATCTGGGTCTTATTGTTTATTCATTCTTGCACATTTATTTTGTAAACCTTATGCATTTGCTTTGTAAACGTTTTATGTTACAGAATTGATGAATCTAAACTTGTTTGTTTTAGTAGGAAATGTGGAAAAGTTAGTGAATAAATAAAAACATTTTATTTGTTGAGTTTTCATTAATAGTATAGTTTCATAATTGTGACTGCTAGTTGTTTCTCTCCAAAGAAAAAACTCTAGAAGTAATTTTTTGGGTGGTGGGGAAATTCCTGCTTCACAGAAGACCATTTTACTCTGTTCTACTTGGTCAGCACTACCTCAAGATCTCTTTTATTTAATGAGGGATGGTAAATTTTACTTATAAGTAAGCAAATCCCAACCTTAAAATGTTAATTATTTTAAGTTTCTAGAATCCCATGAGTACTTTATGAATTGTCTCTTTGTATAAAATAGTCTATAATCGTTGGGAGATTGTAACAGGAAATGAAAGGATGGGAGAAAGTCAAGTTCATTCCATCTTATAAGGGTGCGCAGAAAAGTAATAGAACATAAAACAGCAGCACTTTAGTGTTGGGAGGTGAGAAGGATTGGAGGCATTTTTTTTTTTTTTTCAATTTTTATTTTACTTTTAACTTTTACAGAGTTTTGTTGTTTACAGATACGTATGATCCCAGATTAGTCATATGTATATCGCCCCCCATCCCACCGCTCCAGGCCGTCGCACAGCACCTCTGCAGGATCCCCTTTTCTCACAGAATGACAATAGCTATTTTTTTCACATATGATAGTATAGGTTTTCATGCTGGAGGTATTATTTTTAATGGTGAATCGTGTCAGCAGTACTTGTTCAGCCTAAATGAACCTTTATGGTGTGTTGTATGTTGTTTTTAAAAATTTTTAAAAAATTTTTTATGTTGTATTTTTTAAAGGGGAGTTTTCTAAATAGAAAAGTAATGTTCACTGTGGGAAAGTCAGGAAAATTACAGGATTTTAGTATAGAAAAGAGATAAGTCTTGTATTTAACCCTCAGAGCTCTGTTAACATTTGATATGTTATCATTCAGTCTATTTATTTATTTCCCAAATCTGGGTCTTATTGTTTATTCATTCTTGCACATTTATTTTGTAAACCTTATGCATTTGCTTTGTAAACGTTTTATGTTACAGAATTGATGAATCTAAACTTGTTTGTTTTAGTAGGAAATGTGGAAAAGTTAGTGAATAAATAAAAACATTTTATTTGTTGAGTTTTCATTAATAGTATAGTTTCATAATTGTGACTGCTAGTTGTTTCTCTCCAAAGAAAAAACTCTAGAAGTAATTTTTTGGGTGGTGGGGAAATTCCTGCTTCACAGAAGACCATTTTACTCTGTTCTACTTGGTCAGCACTACCTCAAGATCTCTTTTATTTAATGAGGGATGGTAAATTTTACTTATAAGTAAGCAAATCCCAACCTTAAAATGTTAATTATTTTAAGTTTCTAGAATCCCATGAGTACTTTATGAATTGTCTCTTTGTATAAAATAGTCTATAATCGTTGGGAGATTGTAACAGGAAAAAATTTGCATCTACTGTCTATTTTCCTATAATAAATTAATATACTTAAATATTTCAAGCCTTAGCTAGTTATGTGAAAGTAGTATTGAAAAGGTGTAAAGACTAATCAGTAGAGCTCTGAGTGAGTTCCTGAAGTGATTAGTATATTAGTGGCTTAGTTTTTATTTGTGGTTTTTATTTGATTTTGGCAAATGTGTAAAGATCTCAGACTAAATCAAAATGAATTTTAGAAAGAGAATGGTGACACTAAAACCTTTTTCATTTTTCTAGTAGTTAGAATCTAGAAAATACTCTTTCGTTTATCAGTTTATCATCTGTAAAGTGAGGGGTTCAAGTAAACCTCCATGTTCAAAAGATTTTTGTTTATAGGAGGAGTGGGTAGAAGTAAATGTGAGAGGAATAAACAAAAGTAAATCTTTAGTATTTTCAGAAGCAGAATAATGAGATCAGAAAATTAGTGGTTTGACAAACGGAAATAACTTTGACCTAAATTAGGAAACTGTATATTTATAAGATTAAGAGGACCAGGAGAAGTAAGTTTTAAACTTACTCCATAGGTATTAAGGTCAAATGTTCTAGAAACAGAGTTTCAGAAAGGCTACGTTAAAAATTATTCATTGAGGATAGGCAACATCTGCTTCATATTTCATTGTGTTCTTGGTACCTACATTGTAGAGTTAGCCTGTTTTAGGGATTGTTATTAAAATGGGGTTGTACTCCTGACCAGTAATACAGCAATAGATAAAATTGGTGTTGTATGTATGTGAGATAGCTACACAAATGGATACAAGGTTGCTATGAGCAATCTGCAGAAGCAAAGTAATAAGATTCATAATTATATAATTATAAAATTGTGCCAAAAATATGGTTAAATGTAGAGTAGATGGGTTCCAATAACTAAAGACCTCAGACAGAGAAATAATGGGCTTAAGATTCTACTGAACTTGAATTTCATTTTTAAGTAAGCAAAGGGGCCCAACCTTAAAATGTTAATTATTTTAAGTTTCTAGAATCCCATGAGTACTTTATGAATTGTCTCTTTGTATAAAATAGTCTATAATCGTTGGGAGATTGTAACAGGAAAAAATTTGCATCTACTGTCTATTTTCCTATAATAAATTAATATACTTAAATATTTCAAGCCTTAGCTAGTTATGTGAAAGTAGTATTGAAAAGGTGTAAAGACTAATCAGTAGAGCTCTGAGTGAGTTCCTGAAGTGATTAGTATATTAGTGGCTTAGTTTTTATTTGTGGTTTTTATTTGATTTTGGCAAATGTGTAAAGATCTCAGACTAAATCAAAATGAATTTTAGAAAGAGAATGGTGACACTAAAACCTTTTTCATTTTTCTAGTAGTTAGAATCTAGAAAATACTCTTTCGTTTATCAGTTTATCATCTGTAAAGTGAGGGGTTCAAGTAAACCTCCATGTTCAAAAGATTTTTGTTTATAGGAGGAGTGGGTAGAAGTAAATGTGAGAGGAATAAACAAAAGTAAATCTTTAGTATTTTCAGAAGCAGAATAATGAGATCAGAAAATTAGTGGTTTGACAAACGGAAATAACTTTGACCTAAATTAGGAAACTGTATATTTATAAGATTAAGAGGACCAGGAGAAGTAAGTTTTAAACTTACTCCATAGGTATTAAGGTCAAATGTTCTAGAAACAGAGTTTCAGAAAGGCTACGTTAAAAATTATTCATTGAGGATAGGCAACATCTGCTTCATATTTCATTGTGTTCTTGGTACCTACATTGTAGAGTTAGCCTGTTTTAGGGATTGTTATTAAAATGGGGTTGTACTCCTGACCAGTAATACAGCAATAGATAAAATTGGTGTTGTATGTATGTGAGATAGCTACACAAATGGATACAAGGTTGCTATGAGCAATCTGCAGAAGCAAAGTAATAAGATTCATAATTATATAATTATAAAATTGTGCCAAAAATATGGTTAAATGTAGAGTAGATGGGTTCCAATAACTAAAGACCTCAGACAGAGAAATAATGGGCTTAAGATTCTACTGAACTTGAATGTTCATTTACAACACTGGATTGTGTCCCTATTGTTTTTATATTTGCCTCATATAAATACACTAATTATAGAAAGCATTATTCAAGTATTTAGTCAACAATATTATGTTTTTTTTTTTTTTAAAGATTTATTTTTATTTATTTATTTTGGCCAGGGGTCGGGTTGGGATGGGAGGGGAGCAGGCGGGCCACTTCTATTGGTCTTTCATTTCTCCATTTTCATCTGTCTTTGTTCTTTGGCTCCTGTGGGCCTCCCATCACGGTGGCGTCTGTTGTCGCAGAGCGCCGACTCTGGGCGCGTGCGCCCCAGAGCTCGGCTCGGTAATTGGACACATCGGTCAAGCTGCTCTGCGGCACGTGGGATCTTCCCAGGCCAGGGATCGAACCGGCGCCCCTTGCACTGCAAGGTGGTGTCCTTACCCACTGGACCACCAGGGGAAGCCCAACAATATTATGTTTTAAATTTATTTATTTTTTTGTTGACTGCATGCTGTGGCTTGCCGCATCTCAGTTCCCCCTCCAGAGATTGAATGCAGGCTGTGGCAGTGAAAGCTGGGAATCCTAACCACTAGGCCATCAGGAAACTTCCATTACCTGTTTTAACTGTTATAGGTACTAGTGAAAGTGGTGATGAATGGATTTAGATGAGGGATCTGTAGTATAGTGTTTGGTGCAGTTTAAATAGAAAAATTTGTAGTAAGCCAGAGATCCTGAGAACCATTACACTAACTTTTTGTTCAAAGTTATGCTCAGTCTTTTTTAAAGCAAAACAAAACATTATATCATGTAAACATTTGGTGGCATCCGTGAAGAATTCAGCTGTTTTTACAAAATAGAGCTTACAAAATAGTGTAATTTTGTTGGTACCATTTTCTTTTTGATTGTTCCCTTGTCACCCATCACAGCTAGGGATGTATTAGCAGAGGAAAAAACATCCTTTATGACAAGTTTGTTGTGATCATAGGAAAAGAAACAGAGCAGTAGATTTTAGAGATTGCTCTAGAGGTTACTTTGTATATCTTTGAGGAGTGAAGTGGTCAAAGTGTAAGTGAAGAACCAGTGTTAACTGGTGAGGAGCACAGCAGATGAGTGTAAATCTTCAGCACGTGATTTCTAGACTAAAGAAAAAGTGTTTTTTCTTTTTTGTATTTCTATCTATGTAGACTTCACTTAATGGTTAATACTATTTTGAAAGTATATGTTTATTTGTTTTTTTATATTATTTACCTAAATTTGACTTTAGGTAATAGAATGAAAGACAGAAACTTTCTTTTAAAGACTTGGAAACCTATACTGTCATATGTGAAAAAGGTAGCTATTGTCATTGTGCTGTGGGAATAGGGGACCCTGCAGGGGTGTTGTGTGAAGGCCTGGAGTAGGGGGATGGGGGGAACTGGGAGGGGAGAGGAAAGGGGAGGGGAACAGGGATATGCATATGACTGATCTGGGAATATACATGTCTGTGAACAACAAAACTCTGTAAAAATATAAAAAAATATAAAAAAATAATGAAAAAAAAGAGAAGTAATGCATGGACTATTTACTTTTATGTAGGAAGTGTTGATAATAGAAAAGAATTACTTAAAAGTAGAATGGTACAATATATGTAATGATTAGAAAGAAAAAACATCTAAAAATGCACTTTAGAGAAAACAGAAGTCTTAACTTAGAATTTTCATCTCTCTTAATCTTGATCATGAGCAGTTTTCTTCTGCTAGGAGTATGACCAGCCCTGGGGATATCTTCTTAGACCTATATTGATCAGCTAGTCTTTTTTTTTTTTTCCTTTAAATTTTTATTTTACCTTTTACAGAGTTTTGTTGTTTATAGATACGTATGATCCCAGATTAGTCACATGTATATCTACCCCATCCCACCCCTCCAGGCCATTGCACAGCACCCCTGCAGGATCCCCTTTTCTCACAGCACAATGACAATAGCAGCTTTTTTCACATGATAGTGTAGATTTTCATGCTACTTTACGCCTCCCACCCACTGTTCATTTCCCACAATGTCCATTCGTCTACTGTCCATGTCTGTTTTTACATTGCTTCACTGTGTGTGTTATCATTACAATCCTATTAGATTCCATATATGTGTTAGTATATTGTACTTGTCCTCTCTTTTTGACTTACTTCACTTTTTATGATAGGTTCTAGATCCAGCCACCTCATTAGGACTGATCCTTCTGCATTTCTTTTTACACTGTGTAGTATTCCATTGTATACATGTACCAGAGCTTTTGTATCCATTTATTCGTCGATGGACATCTAGGTTGCTTCCATGTTCTAATTATTGTATAGAGAGTTGCAGTGAACATTGGGGTACAGATGCCTCTTTCAGTTTTGATTTCATCAGGGTATAAGCCTAATAGCCAGAGTCTTTTTACGTCTGTCTTTGTCTTATATTTGTACTTGTAAATATTAGAATCTCCAGGAAAGTATGCATCTTGGAAAAATACTAAAGAAATCGATTGTTTTTTTGTAGTATTGTTTTAAAGAACGTCAAACTGGACAAAAGCTTCTTGGGATACATTAAAAATAGAGTGAGAAAATGTGTGAAGAGCTTGGGTGAAAAATGGAGAAACTGCTCTGACATACTTTTCAACATAGTAACCAGTTTTATTGGAGTATTATTGACATAAAATGGTAATAGATACAGTTATGAAATTACCATCTGCAAGTCTGTTTGTGCTAGGGGGTTCTTTGCTCGAGAGATCTTTTTTTTTTTTTTTTTTTTGGCTACTTCTATTGGTCTTTCATTTATCTATTTTCTTTGTTCTTTGGCTCCTGTGGGCCTCCCTTCGCAGCAGCCTCTGTCGCTGCAGAACACCGGCTCTGGGTGCATGCATTCCAGAGCTCCGACTTGGTCATTGGACACATCGGTCCAGCCGCTCCGCGACACGTGGGATCTTCCCAGGCCAGATATTGAACTGGTGCCCCTTGCACTGCAAGGTGGTGTCCTTACCCACTGGACCACCAGGGAAGCCTGAGAGCTTCATTTTTGAAGGCTTAATACTGAAGTAAAGTTCCCCAGTGTTCTGCTCTTGAATTTTATATTATTGTTTTCAGTTTATCTTTTCTCTTCTTTTCTCTTCTCATGTCCCTGTCTTGAAAGCCCACAAACAAAAGAAAAAGGATGGGGGAAAAAATGCTCTTTTGAATACATACGTTAAAATTTTCTTTGGAAGGTGCTGCAGCTGCTGCATCTCCTAGAATTATGACAGGAGCTGAGAAAATGATGTCAGGTGTGCAGAAGTCCTTACCCTTTCCCCATCCACAGATCTGTCTACTTTTCAAAGGCTGTGCAATTTTGCTGTCAGTGAAAAGAGATTGTGTTTTTATTATAAAAAGCTGTCTGAAAGGAGGCCAGTGTGTGGAAGCTATAAGTACAAGAACCTGAGGAGTAAGGTTTGTTAAAACCTGCTATCTTTGTCCTTTTTATTCACACCCATGTGTCCATGCTAAGTTGCTTCAGTTGTGTCTGACTCTTTGTGACCCTTATGCACTGTCAAGCTTGCAAGTATTAGAATCTCCAGGAAAGTATGCATCTTGGAAAAATACTAAAGAAATCGATTGTTTTTTTGTAGTATTGTTTTAAAGAACGTCAAACTGGACAAAAGCTTCTTGGGATACATTAAAAATAGAGTGAGAAAATGTGTGAAGAGCTTGGGTGAAAAATGGAGAAACTGCTCTGACATACTTTTCAACATAGTAACCAGTTTTATTGGAGTATTATTGACATAAAATGGTAATAGATACAGTTATGAAATTACCATCTGCAAGTCTGTTTGTGCTAGGGGGTTCTTTGCTCGAGAGATCTTTTTTTTTTTTTTTTTTTTGGCTACTTCTATTGGTCTTTCATTTATCTATTTTCTTTGTTCTTTGGCTCCTGTGGGCCTCCCTTCGCAGCAGCCTCTGTCGCTGCAGAACACCGCTCTGGGTGCATGCATTCCAGAGCTCCGACTTGGTCATTGGACACATCGGTCCAGCCGCTCCGCGACACGTGGGATCTTCCCAGGCCAGATATTGAACTGGTGCCCCTTGCACTGCAAGGTGGTGTCCTTACCCACTGGACCACCAGGGAAGCCTGAGAGCTTCATTTTTGAAGGCTTAATACTGAAGTAAAGTTCCCCAGTGTTCTGCTCTTGAATTTTATATTATTGTTTTCAGTTTATCTTTTCTCTTCTTTTCTCTTCTCATGTCCCTGTCTTGAAAGCCCACAAACAAAAGAAAAAGGATGGGGGAAAAAATGCTCTTTTGAATACATACGTTAAAATTTTCTTTGGAAGGTGCTGCAGCTGCTGCATCTCCTAGAATTATGACAGGAGCTGAGAAAATGATGTCAGGTGTGCAGAAGTCCTTACCCTTTCCCCATCCACAGATCTGTCTACTTTTCAAAGGCTGTGCAATTTTGCTGTCAGTGAAAAGAGATTGTGTTTTTATTATAAAAAGCTGTCTGAAAGGAGGCCAGTGTGTGGAAGCTATAAGTACAAGAACCTGAGGAGTAAGGTTTGTTAAAACCTGCTATCTTTGTCCTTTTTATTCACACCCATGTGTCCATGCTAAGTTGCTTCAGTTGTGTCTGACTCTTTGTGACCCTTATGCACTGTCACAAGCCAGGGTCTTCTGTGCAAGTAATTCTCCAGACAAGAATTCTGGAGTGGGTTGCCATGCCCTCCTCCAGGGGATCTTCCCAACCCAGGGATCAAACTCTCATCTCTTACGTCTCCTGCATTGGCAGGCGAGTTCTTTACCACTAGCGTCACCTGGCAAGCCAAAAAACTCTCAATGCCACTTTAGTTCTGTTTTCTTTCTCTCCATATCTCATAGAGGCCATCCTCATAGTTTACAGCGTTGTGAAAATGAAAGCAGAGAGTGCTAGTCGCTCAGTTGTGTCCAACATTTTGAGACCCCACGGGTGGTAGCCCACCAGGCTCCTGTGTCCATGGGATTCTCCAGGCAAGAATACTGGAGTGGGTTGCCATTTCCTTCTCCAAGGGATATTCCTGACCCAGGGATTGAACCTGGGTCTCCCGCAGATGTATTGTGCAATTTAGTAATTTTAGTACAGTTTGATTTGTCATATTCTTAGTGTTTTTAAAAGGTTTTTGACTATGCTTAATTTTAGAGCTCTTTAGATATTACTTGAAAACAATAGTTTTTAAATTGAGTTTCTATTATATAGCTCATTATTTTTTTGAATAGCTTATTCTTTTCATTCATTCATTTATTTATTTTTAGTTACGCTAGGTCTTGATTGCTGCCCACGGGCTTTCCCTAGTTGTGGGGAGCAGAGGCTGCTCTTTGTCTTGGAGCACAGGCTCTAGGCACGTGGGCTTCAATAGTTGCAACACATGGGCTCATTCGACCCTCCTCTAGAGTGCAGAGTCAGTAGTTGTGTTGCAGGGACTTAGTTGCTCCTCGGCGTGTGGAATCTTTCTGGACCAAGGGCTGAACCCATGTACCCTGCATTGGCAGGTGGTTTCTTACCCACTGTACTACCAGGGAAGTCCAACATTCATTATTATTATTTTTTTCTTTTTTGAGAGGAAATTAAAGTTGTTAGAGCTGGGGAAGGAAGAGTCGCTGCCAGTACAGCGGGCCGGCTTAAGGGAGAGCCGACCAATTCATTATTTTTTAAAAAAGTAGAACAACAGTATGTAGAGTTAGTCTTGAGTGAGTCATTGTACTGGAAATAGGGATTGAGTACACATGCAAACACTGAAAATAATTTCATTACCAAATAGAAATTAGCAATAGAGTTGATAGTTTGAATCCAGCTTTCTGAACTTTTAACCTTGTATATGAATATATGTGTAGACATATATACTTATCTATGTTTTATATACAGTTCTTCAGTTTACATTCTTTATCAATGTCATGAATGCCTTTAGAGTCACTGCTGTTTCATTTTTTAAAATAATTTCTTAATATTTCATTGCCCTTGGATGTACCATCATTTAAAATAGTTATTTATAGGGTTCTTTTTGATTCCTCTTTTGTAGCAGATACTTCAGCATACATGTCTGGGCATATGTGTTTGAGCGTATACGGTATGTGTATGTGTATTTGTATGAGTGGAATAAAGAGTTTGTGGAATTGAGTTTGTGGCTATTGATACACCCAAAATATTGAAGGTTCTTATTTTTTTCCACTTTTCTCTGTTACTCAAGAAATGTAGCAGTCTATATTCTTTGCCACTTTGATATATTAACAGAGAGTTTCTTGTGTTGTTTTGTTCAGTAGAACTTGATGGAAATGGTCTGTATCAATGCTGTCCTGTTCATCTAGTCATGTGTGGCCATTGAGCACCTGAAATGTGGCTTAGTGGAACTAAGGAATGTTTGCTTTTTTAATTCTAGGTCTTGATTGCTGCCCACGGGCTTTCCCTAGTTGTGGGGAGCAGAGGCTGCTCTTTGTCTTGGAGCACAGGCTCTAGGCACGTGGGCTTCAATAGTTGCAACACATGGGCTCATTCGACCCTCCTCTAGAGTGCAGAGTCAGTAGTTGTGTTGCAGGGACTTAGTTGCTCCTCGGCGTGTGGAATCTTTCTGGACCAAGGGCTGAACCCATGTACCCTGCATTGGCAGGTGGTTTCTTACCCACTGTACTACCAGGGAAGTCCAACATTCATTATTATTATTTTTTTCTTTTTTGAGAGGAAATTAAAGTTGTTAGAGCTGGGGAAGGAAGAGTCGCTGCCAGTACAGCGGGCCGGCTTAAGGGAGAGCCGACCAATTCATTATTTTTTAAAAAAGTAGAACAACAGTATGTAGAGTTAGTCTTGAGTGAGTCATTGTACTGGAAATAGGGATTGAGTACACATGCAAACACTGAAAATAATTTCATTACCAAATAGAAATTAGCAATAGAGTTGATAGTTTGAATCCAGCTTTCTGAACTTTTAACCTTGTATATGAATATATGTGTAGACATATATACTTATCTATGTTTTATATACAGTTCTTCAGTTTACATTCTTTATCAATGTCATGAATGCCTTTAGAGTCACTGCTGTTTCATTTTTTAAAATAATTTCTTAATATTTCATTGCCCTTGGATGTACCATCATTTAAAATAGTTATTTATAGGGTTCTTTTTGATTCCTCTTTTGTAGCAGATACTTCAGCATACATGTCTGGGCATATGTGTTTGAGCGTATACGGTATGTGTATGTGTATTTGTATGAGTGGAATAAAGAGTTTGTGGAATTGAGTTTGTGGCTATTGATACACCCAAAATATTGAAGGTTCTTATTTTTTTCCACTTTTCTCTGTTACTCAAGAAATGTAGCAGTCTATATTCTTTGCCACTTTGATATATTAACAGAGAGTTTCTTGTGTTGTTTTGTTCAGTAGAACTTGATGGAAATGGTCTGTATCAATGCTGTCCTGTTCATCTAGTCATGTGTGGCCATTGAGCACCTGAAATGTGGCTTAGTGGAACTAAGGAACTGAATTTGGAATTTTATTTAATTCTTTTTTTTTTTTAATAATTAAAAAAAAGTTGTGACCTCTTTTATTGTTTATTTATTTATTTATTTTCATCCATCTTTACTCTTTGGCCTGTGTGGGCCTCTTTTCACAGTGGCCTCTCATTGCAGAGCACCGTCTCTGGGCACATGGGCTCCAGAGCGCTGGGTTTTAATTGGACACACTGGTCCAGCCACTCCGCAGCATGTGGGATCTTCCCGGGCCAGGGATCAAACCAGTGCCCCTTGCAGTGCAAGGTGGACTCTTTACCCATTGGATCACCAGGAAAGCCCCTGGAACTTTATTTAATTTTAATTGGTTTAAACTTAAATAGTCATATTTGTTTAGTGGCTATTATTTTAGAGTAACTTCCTATGCTTATTGACTTTTTGTGTATTTTTCTGTAAACTTGTCTGTTCAGATTTTTGCCTTATTTTTCTCTTCCTGGTCCTTTTTAAATACTAATTTCTAAGAGTGCTTTGTAGATTAAGGAAACTGGCCTTTTGTCATACGTATCACAGATCTGTTTCCCATTTTTGACTTTGACTTGATTTATGCAGTTTTATTTTTTATGCCCAGACATTTTTTTATGTTAATATATTAATAAATTTGCCAGTCTTTACCTTTCTCACTTATAAACTTTCTCAAAGTTTATAAATGAGCATTTTTAAAAAAATGTTTAGCTCTGAAGGTATATATTCCCCAAATAAATTACATATTTTATTATGGACACATAGAAAGAAAATTCAGTTTATATGTATCAGTAAGACCGTGTGCTCCTTGAAGGCAGAGACTTTTTTGGGGGGGAGGGGAGGGACGGGGCTGGTTGGGGTAGGAGGGGAGCGGGCGGGCCACTTCTTTTGGTCTTTCATTTATCTATTTTCATCCGTCTTTGTTCTTAGGCCCGTGTGGGCCTCCCATCGCGGTGGCCTCTGTTGTCGCAGAGCACCGGCTCTGGGCGCATGCGCTCCAGAGTTCGGCTCCATAATTGGACACATCGGTCCAGCCGCTCTGCGGCATGTGGGATCTTCCCAGGCCAGGGATGGAACCGGCGCCCCTTGCACTGCAAGGTGGTGTCCTTACCCACTGGACCACCAGGGAAGCCCAGGTAGAGACTTTTCTTTTAAACGTTTCTGCCTTCAGAAATGAGTGCTGAATCTGTGTTATTCACTTTTTTTATTGGCGATAAGTCACTGTTTTCACTTTCAGGGGAGCATAATTTGAGCAAAATCAGTCAACTATATTAAGTATTGTTTGCCAGGAAAACCGTTGCATTATCTCTCTCTTGTTTGTAAAAGAAAGTTGCTTCAAGACTTAACAATGTTATTTGCCTCCCAAGACCCTTGTGAATTGCACTTGGACATTTTTGTGGTGATTCTGACTTCTGATGTTGTTTGACAAAATTGAAATTGGTTAATAGTAAACACATATGTAACTGAGTCCTGAACATCGAGGGGCATTGTAAACCTGATTAATTATATAACATTTTCTTGGTAATTTGCTCTTTTAGTAAAAATTATACTGTGAAAGGTTTGTTATTTTAAAAATTCTTTTGCTACTGATATTTAGCACCTGATACTACATTTAGAATGGACTTCCATTGGAGTTCACAGCTTGGGATGGCCTACATCATCTTGAATCTTTAACCCTCTGATGTCTGAATTATTCAGTAGCTGGTTTAGTCATATTCAATTTCAAATAAAGTGCTTAACAGTGTTAGAGACTTATTCTAAATAGTAACATAAAAATTTTAATGTATTGCTAATTGACTTTGTGTTGATTAGTTTCCTATTAGATTTGAGTGGTTCTGGCAAATATTGTACGTTTAAATGTATGGTACCTATGAAATTGATACTGTTGAAAAGGTTTTCTCTCTTACATTATATGTTAGAGGGAGAGGGAGCGGTGGAGATGGAAGTGAGGGAGAAAGATGTCTAAAAGAGATGCATTACAAGATAAAGATAATAGAACACTCTTCATGTATATCATTAAACACCTGTGAAAGACATAACGAGGAATATAGGATGATTTTTTTTTTTTTTTTTGGCCTCTTCAAACAGTATGCAGGATCTTAGTTCCCTGAGCGGAAATCAAACTTGTATCCCCTGCATTGGGTATCCCCTGCATTTCTTGTATTGTCTGTGTCTGGCTTTGCTCTCAAGATAGTGCTGACCTCATATGAAAGGAAGTCTTTTCTTCCTACTCTCTTTCCTGAAAGAGATTACAGTTGATCCTTGCTGTTGGTGGATTCAGCAGAGTTGACCCTTGCACAGCTTGGGCGTTAGGGATGTCAACCTTCTACACAGTTGAAAATCCTCAGGTGACCTGTAAGCGGCCCTCATATCTGTGGTTCCTTGTCCACAGATTCAGTCAACCTTGAATCGTGTAGTACTGTAGTATATACTGTTGAAGAAATCCTTGTATAAGTGGATTGAACCTGTGCAATTAAACCTCTGTTGTTGGAGGGTCAGCTGTGAATTGCTGATTTTTTTCTGACTTCTGATGTTGTTTGACAAAATTGAAATTGGTTAATAGTAAACACATATGTAACTGAGTCCTGAACATCGAGGGGCATTGTAAACCTGATTAATTATATAACATTTTCTTGGTAATTTGCTCTTTTAGTAAAAATTATACTGTGAAAGGTTTGTTATTTTAAAAATTCTTTTGCTACTGATATTTAGCACCTGATACTACATTTAGAATGGACTTCCATTGGAGTTCACAGCTTGGGATGGCCTACATCATCTTGAATCTTTAACCCTCTGATGTCTGAATTATTCAGTAGCTGGTTTAGTCATATTCAATTTCAAATAAAGTGCTTAACAGTGTTAGAGACTTATTCTAAATAGTAACATAAAAATTTTAATGTATTGCTAATTGACTTTGTGTTGATTAGTTTCCTATTAGATTTGAGTGGTTCTGGCAAATATTGTACGTTTAAATGTATGGTACCTATGAAATTGATACTGTTGAAAAGGTTTTCTCTCTTACATTATATGTTAGAGGGAGAGGGAGCGGTGGAGATGGAAGTGAGGGAGAAAGATGTCTAAAAGAGATGCATTACAAGATAAAGATAATAGAACACTCTTCATGTATATCATTAAACACCTGTGAAAGACATAACGAGGAATATAGGATGATTTTTTTTTTTTTTTTTGGCCTCTTCAAACAGTATGCAGGATCTTAGTTCCCTGAGCGGAAATCAAACTTGTATCCCCTGCATTGGGTATCCCCTGCATTTCTTGTATTGTCTGTGTCTGGCTTTGCTCTCAAGATAGTGCTGACCTCATATGAAAGGAAGTCTTTTCTTCCTACTCTCTTTCCTGAAAGAGATTACAGTTGATCCTTGCTGTTGGTGGATTCAGCAGAGTTGACCCTTGCACAGCTTGGGCGTTAGGGATGTCAACCTTCTACACAGTTGAAAATCCTCAGGTGACCTGTAAGCGGCCCTCATATCTGTGGTTCCTTGTCCACAGATTCAGTCAACCTTGAATCGTGTAGTACTGTAGTATATACTGTTGAAGAAATCCTTGTATAAGTGGATTGAACCTGTGCAATTAAACCTCTGTTGTTGGAGGGTCAGCTGTATCTGTGGATTCACTTGCTTGCTAAAATTTGCTCCTAATCCCCGAATCAATACTTGGCACTTTTGTCTACTCACAGACATTTGCTGAATGGCAAAACGTTTGTCACCTGATGCTGAGGTCTCTGTTGAAGTCAAGCAAGGTGATGTTTTGCATTTCTGGTTCAGCTCTGATAATGAAAATGTGTCCTTTTGGTGGTCTGTTTCATGCTGTGTGTTTTAGTTGCTCAGTTGTGTCTGATTCTTTGCGACCCTGTGAACTGCCAGGCTCCTCTGTCAGTGGGATTCTCTTGACAAGAATACTGGAGTAGGGCTTCCCTGGTAGTCCAGTGGGTAAAGAGTCCACTTTGCAGTGTAAGAGGCACCAGTTCGATCCCTGGCCTGGGAAGATCCTACATGCTGCAGAGTGGCTGAACCGGTGTGTTCAGTTATGAGCCAGAGCTCTGGAGTGCATACACCCAGAGCCGGTGCTGTGTAACGAGAGAGGCCACTGTGATGAGAGGCCCACACGTGCCAAAGAATAAAGATCGATGAAAAATAAATGATGACTTAGAGGCAAAAAAAGAAAAAAGGAATACTGGAGTAGATTGCCAGTTCCTCCACCAGGTATTTTGTGCTATGGTGTTCTCATGTTTGTGCTTTTTGTTAGTGCTCTCACTGTTGAAAATGCTCTCAATACTAGTGCTATCTAATATTCTTAAATGCAAGAAAAATTGTGATGTGCCTTATGGAGAAGATACCTGTATTAGATAATCTTTGTTTAGGCCTGCATTACAGTGCTCTTGTCCAGAGTCAGTAATATGTATTAAATAAGATATCTTTTTTTTTTTGGCCACTTCTGTTGGGTGTTTCATTTCCATCTTTGTTCTTTGTGGGCCTCCCATCGCAGTGGCCTCTGTTGCCACAGAGCACTGGCTCTGGGTGCATGCGTCCAAAGCACCGGCTCAGTAGTTGCACACATGGGTCCAGCCACCCCACAGCTTATGGGAATCTTCCCAGGCCAGGGTAAATTCAAGGGTGTACCTCCTAATCTCCGAATCAATACTTGCGCAAACTTGTATAAGTGGATTGAACCTGTGCAATTAAACCTCTGTTGTTGGAGGGTCAGCTGTATCTGTGGATTCACTTGCTTGCTAAAATTTGCTCCTAATCCCCGAATCAATACTTGGCACTTTTGTCTACTCACAGACATTTGCTGAATGGCAAAACGTTTGTCACCTGATGCTGAGGTCTCTGTTGAAGTCAAGCAAGGTGATGTTTTGCATTTCTGGTTCAGCTCTGATAATGAAAATGTGTCCTTTTGGTGGTCTGTTTCATGCTGTGTGTTTTAGTTGCTCAGTTGTGTCTGATTCTTTGCGACCCTGTGAACTGCCAGGCTCCTCTGTCAGTGGGATTCTCTTGACAAGAATACTGGAGTAGGGCTTCCCTGGTAGTCCAGTGGGTAAAGAGTCCACTTTGCAGTGTAAGAGGCACCAGTTCGATCCCTGGCCTGGGAAGATCCTACATGCTGCAGAGTGGCTGAACCGGTGTGTTCAGTTATGAGCCAGAGCTCTGGAGTGCATACACCCAGAGCCGGTGCTGTGTACGAGAGAGGCCACTGTGATGAGAGGCCCACACGTGCCAAAGAATAAAGATCGATGAAAAATAAATGATGACTTAGAGGCAAAAAAAGAAAAAAGGAATACTGGAGTAGATTGCCAGTTCCTCCACCAGGTATTTTGTGCTATGGTGTTCTCATGTTTGTGCTTTTTGTTAGTGCTCTCACTGTTGAAAATGCTCTCAATACTAGTGCTATCTAATATTCTTAAATGCAAGAAAAATTGTGATGTGCCTTATGGAGAAGATACCTGTATTAGATAATCTTTGTTTAGGCCTGCATTACAGTGCTCTTGTCCAGAGTCAGTAATATGTATTAAATAAGATATCTTTTTTTTTTTTTTTTTGGCCACTTCTGTTGGGTGTTTCATTTCCATCTTTGTTCTTTGTGGGCCTCCCATCGCAGTGGCCTCTGTTGCCACAGAGCACTGGCTCTGGGTGCATGCGCTCCAAAGCACCGGCTCAGTAGTTGCACACATGGGTCCAGCCACCCCACAGCTTATGGGAATCTTCCCAGGCCAGGGATCAAACCAGCGCCCCTTGCTCTGCAAGGTGGTGTCCTTACCCACTGGACCACCAGGGAAGCCCTAAATAAGATATCTTTAAACAGAAACACACATAAAACAAGGTTATGTGTCGATCAGTAGACAAAAATATGACCAGAGGCTTGTAGGAACTTAACTCTGTATTTCATCTAGGAGCAGGGGATCAATATTTGCTAATTTAGTGTTCATGGTGACTTTATAGAACATAACTATTGTGAATGATGAGAATGGACTGTGTGTAGAATGGTGTTATTTCTTCTGATAGAATTCACCAGTGAAATATTCTGGATCTGGAGATTTCTTTTGTGGAAGCCTTTTGACTATGATTTCAATTTCTTGTGTAATTATAGAACTGTTCAGATTATCTGTGTCTTTTTTTTTTTTTTTTAACCTGTGTTGTCTTGTATAAGTTTTAGTAGTTTGCAGTTTCTGGGAATTGGTCCATTTCATTTAAGTTGTTGAGTTTATGCCTGTAGAGTTGTTGGTAGTAGTCCCTTATTCTCTGAGTGTGTAGTAGTATATCCCTTCTATAGTCTCAGTATAGTAATTTGTGTTTTTCCTTTTTTTTTTTTCCTGCTAGAGATTCATCACTTTTTAAAAATCAATGGAAAGAACCAGATTTTGGTTTCATTAATCTTTCTTTTTCAGTCTCATTGATATTCATTATCTTTATTATTAGTGGTCACTATTCATTCTCCTCTCCCACCTCTGGTAACTACTAATCTTTATGTGTCTGTGGGTTTGCCTATTCTGAACAGTTTGTATAAATAGAGTCACAGAACATGTGGCCTTTTGTACCTGGCTGCTTTTATGTAGCATAATATTTTTAAAGTTCATCTGTATTGTAATGTGTATCCTTTTTTTGTGACTGAATAATATGTTTCTTTTTAGTATGTAGGGATGGAATTGCTGGGGCTGTATGTTAACTGTGTTTAACTTCTTGAGGAATTATCAAATGAACAGTATTACGATACTACCTGCAATGTTTGAGGGTTTTAATTTCTTCTTGCCAATGCTTATTTTCCTTTTCTTTTTTAAAATAATCATATCCATTTTAGGAGTTGTAGACTGGTTTCAATTTGTGTTTTCCTAATAAATAATGCTATTGAGCATCTTTTCATGTGCTTATTGGCTACTTGCATATCATTTTTTGAGAAATATCTCTTCATATCCTTTGCTCATTTAAAAATTTGATTAGTTGTCTTTTTGTTGATTTCTAAGAATTCTTTATATACTGTGTACAAGTCCCTTATCAGGCACATTGTTTGCAAATATTTTCTCCATCTTGTGGGCTATTGTTTCACTAATTTTAAGAAATGACATTTAAAAATTAATCACTTAATTCGACTGCACTGGGTCTTAGTTGTGGTGCGTGTGGGATCTTTTAGTTGCAGCACATGAACTCATAGTTGTGGCATGTGGAGTCCAGTTCCCTGATCAGGGATCGAACCTGGCCTCCCTGCATTGGGAGCTTGGAGTCTTAGCCACTGGACTGCTAGGGAATCCCCTTTACTTTCTTGAATGTCCTTTGGCATACAGTTGTTTTTTCTTTTTAAAGTATTTAAAAAGTATTTTAACCTTTAAGTATTTTAACTTTTAGTATTTAAACTTAAATACTTTAAGAAAAGTATTTAAACTTTTATCTACTTATTTTTGACTTCTCTGGCTCCTCGTTGCTGTGCAGGCTTTTCTCTAGTTGTGGGAAGCGAGGGCTACTCTCTAGTTTTGTGCACCAGCTTCTCTCGTTGTGGCGTGTAGGCTCTAGGCATCAGTAGTTTGTGACATGTGGCCTCAATAGAGCCCATATAGAGACTGAGGGACGTAGTGTTATAAATATTGTCATTTGAAAAAAAAAGTCAGGTTCTTAGCTTTATAAGCTAATGGAAGGAGTGATACTTTGGTGAATGTCGTAGGTTGGCTTAGAATAGGGTCAGTTTGCAAACACCAAATATCATTGTTATATCATTGGCAATTCAATATATGGAATATTGAATTTAGCTAAATATTTGCTGAAGATTTACCATATGCCAGGCATTCAGATGTGGCAGTGAACAAGTCAGAAGAAAAGACAAGACCCCTGTCTGCATGGGACTTAATTTGTGGATGTGGGTCAAAAGCAGACAACATAGTAAATGTTAGAGGTAAGCGCTCTGGGAAAAAATTAAGCAAGATGGTTGAAGAATGCTGGCTAAGTTTGGAAGAGTTTGCAGTTTTAATTGGGTATTCGCAGGGAAGCTGACTTTTGTGGAGGGTTTTATTTTTTAATTTGTAAAAAATTTTTGTCTGTGCCGGGTCTTGGTTGCTGTGTGACCTTTTCTCTAGTTGCAGCAAGTGGGGGCTCCTCTCTAGTTGCAGTGCACAGGCTTCTCATTGCAGTGGCTGCTCTTGTTGTGGAGCACGGGCTCTAGGCTGCACAGGCTTCAGTAGTTGCGGCATGTGGGCTCAGTAGTTGTGACTCCCTAGCTCTAAGAACACAGGTTCAGTAGTTGTGGTGCAGTGTGTGAGATCTTCCCGGGTCAGGGATTGAACCTGGATTGGCAGGTGGATTCTTTACCACTGAGCCACCAGGGAAACCTCAAGAAGCTGACTTTTGACCAAACACCTTAAGGAGATAAATGAGCAAGCTTTGTAGATACTCAGGGAAAGAACATTCTACAGAAAGGGAGCAGTTGGTATGAGGACTCTGAGGCCAGAGTGTGCCTGTCTTGGCCTAGGAACTGTGAGGAGGCCAGTGTAGTTGAAGTAATGTGACTGAAGAAGAGAGATGTAGGAGATGAATTGAGGCAGCACTGTGTTCATTAGTAAACTCCTAGAATTCTCTCGATTTTCCTGCCTTCCTGTTCCAGTTTACTTCCCAGCTCCTGTCATACTGTATGTCATACCTAAATAACTCAGTGTCTTCTGGAGTAATTCTGGATTGACATTAGCCTGTGGAAGGTAGTTTCCATGGGGTATCATCCTTCTCTCTGGCAGGTAATGGCCAAGATTTCAACAAAAAATTTTGTAAAGTCCTTTGCAGAGGCTTTCTGAAAATTATGGGTCAAGGTATTGGGGGTGCCCAAAACGAAGAAATTTTGTGAAATGACCAAATATCATTGTTATATCATTGGCAATTCAATATATGGAATATTGAATTTAGCTAAATATTTGCTGAAGATTTACCATATGCCAGGCATTCAGATGTGGCAGTGAACAAGTCAGAAGAAAAGACAAGACCCCTGTCTGCATGGGACTTAATTTGTGGATGTGGGTCAAAAGCAGACAACATAGTAAATGTTAGAGGTAAGCGCTCTGGGAAAAAATTAAGCAAGATGGTTGAAGAATGCTGGCTAAGTTTGGAAGAGTTTGCAGTTTTAATTGGGTATTCGCAGGGAAGCTGACTTTTGTGGAGGGTTTTATTTTTTAATTTGTAAAAAATTTTTGTCTGTGCCGGGTCTTGGTTGCTGTGTGACCTTTTCTCTAGTTGCAGCAAGTGGGGGCTCCTCTCTAGTTGCAGTGCACAGGCTTCTCATTGCAGTGGCTGCTCTTGTTGTGGAGCACGGGCTCTAGGCTGCACAGGCTTCAGTAGTTGCGGCATGTGGGCTCAGTAGTTGTGACTCCCTAGCTCTAAGAACACAGGTTCAGTAGTTGTGGTGCAGTGTGTGAGATCTTCCCGGGTCAGGGATTGAACCTGGATTGGCAGGTGGATTCTTTACCACTGAGCCACCAGGGAAACCTCAAGAAGCTGACTTTTGACCAAACACCTTAAGGAGATAAATGAGCAAGCTTTGTAGATACTCAGGGAAAGAACATTCTACAGAAAGGGAGCAGTTGGTATGAGGACTCTGAGGCCAGAGTGTGCCTGTCTTGGCCTAGGAACTGTGAGGAGGCCAGTGTAGTTGAAGTAATGTGACTGAAGAAGAGAGATGTAGGAGATGAATTGAGGCAGCACTGTGTTCATTAGTAAACTCCTAGAATTCTCTCGATTTTCCTGCCTTCCTGTTCCAGTTTACTTCCCAGCTCCTGTCATACTGTATGTCATACCTAAATAACTCAGTGTCTTCTGGAGTAATTCTGGATTGACATTAGCCTGTGGAAGGTAGTTTCCATGGGGTATCATCCTTCTCTCTGGCAGGTAATGGCCAAGATTTCAACAAAAAATTTTGTAAAGTCCTTTGCAGAGGCTTTCTGAAAATTATGGGTCAAGGTATTTAAGAGCAGGGTGTGCCCACTGAATAGGAATTAGGTGCACTGAACTGTTAGTAATCTATTCACAGCTGAATAACTGTTTATAACTTAAGAGTAACTTGTGTTAAGCTAATGAAGTTTTGGAATTTGATTATAGCACCTAATGTTATTACCTCACAGGTAAGAGCTATCTGATTACCTCACATGTCAAAAAGTCAGTTATTTAAATTCAGTTCTGTTCAAAACCTTTCAATTAAAAGAAAGTATTGAACATATATCTCCCCAGGCAGGTTAACCTAAATAGAATTTCTTCCTGTGTATGAGTGACTTAGATATAATTGACTTTTGTATGGGCTTTCTTGGTGGCTCAGATGGTAAAAGAATCTGCCTGCAATGCAGGAGAGCCAGGTTTGATCCCCAGAAGATTCCTGGAGAAGGGAATGGCTATCTACTGCAGTATTCTTGCTGTCCAGAATTCCATGGACAGAGGAACCTAGTAGGCTACAGCCTATGGGGTCGCAAAGAGTTGGACATGAGTTTTTTTTTTTTTTTTAAAAAAAAAGGACAACAAAATTCAATTACCTGACCACCTTTTTTTTTTTTTGAGTTTGGGCAGAAAAATATTTTTATAACATAAAGAATATTTCAGCCTAATGACCAACATCACAATGATGGTGAAACATTAGAGACGGACATGTGGAAAAATGAGAAATATGACAAGAAAACTTTCCTTCACTACTCTCATTTAGTGTTGTTTTAGAAGTTGTAGCCAGTGTAGTCAACATTAAAGGAAGAAAAAAGTTGGTATTTGCAGATACTATGATTGCTTACTTACTAGAAATTCCAAAAGAATCAACTGAAAAATTGTACGAATAATGGGGCTTCCCAGCTGGGGATATTGGTAAAGAACCCACCTGCCAGTGCAGGAGCTCTTCCTGTCCCCCCAGTTTACTTCCCAGCTCCTGTCATACTGTATGTCATACCTAAATAACTCAGTGTCTTCTGGAGTAATTCTGGATTGACATTAGCCTGTGGAAGGTAGTTTCCATGGGGTATCATCCTTCTCTCTGGCAGGTAATGGCCAAGATTTCAACAAAAAATTTTGTAAAGTCCTTTGCAGAGGCTTTCTGAAAATTATGGGTCAAGGTATTTAAGAGCAGGGTGTGCCCACTGAATAGGAATTAGGTGCACTGAACTGTTAGTAATCTATTCACAGCTGAATAACTGTTTATAACTTAAGAGTAACTTGTGTTAAGCTAATGAAGTTTTGGAATTTGATTATAGCACCTAATGTTATTACCTCACAGGTAAGAGCTATCTGATTACCTCACATGTCAAAAAGTCAGTTATTTAAATTCAGTTCTGTTCAAAACCTTTCAATTAAAAGAAAGTATTGAACATATATCTCCCCAGGCAGGTTAACCTAAATAGAATTTCTTCCTGTGTATGAGTGACTTAGATATAATTGACTTTTTGTATGGGCTTTCTTGGTGGCTCAGATGGTAAAAGAATCTGCCTGCAATGCAGGAGAGCCAGGTTTGATCCCCAGAAGATTCCTGGAGAAGGGAATGGCTATCTACTGCAGTATTCTTGCTGTCCAGAATTCCATGGACAGAGGAACCTAGTAGGCTACAGCCTATGGGGTCGCAAAGAGTTGGACATGAGTTTTTTTTTTTTTTTAAAAAAAAAGGACAACAAAATTCAATTACCTGACCACCTTTTTTTTTTTTTGAGTTTGGGCAGAAAAATATTTTTATAACATAAAGAATATTTCAGCCTAATGACCAACATCACAATGATGGTGAAACATTAGAGACGGACATGTGGAAAAATGAGAAATATGACAAGAAAACTTTCCTTCACTACTCTCATTTAGTGTTGTTTTAGAAGTTGTAGCCAGTGTAGTCAACATTAAAGGAAGAAAAAAGTTGGTATTTGCAGATACTATGATTGCTTACTTACTAGAAATTCCAAAAGAATCAACTGAAAAATTGTACGAATAATGGGGCTTCCCAGCTGGGGATATTGGTAAAGAACCCACCTGCCAGTGCAGGAGCTGAAAGATGTGGGTTTGGTCCCTGAGTTGGGAAGATTCCCCTGGAGGAGGAAAGGGCAACCCCCTCCAGTATTCTTGCCAGGAGAATCCCATGGATAGGGGAGCCAGGCAGGCTATAATTCACGGGGTTACAAAGAGTTGGACACAACTGAAGTGACTATGCACGCACACACATACCAATAATTAACAAAGATATTATGAAACACAAAGTATTCAGGAATAAGTTGAATAAGAAATGTACAGGATCTAGGTGAAGAAAATCTAACATTTTGGGAAAGGGTGCACAAAAGGCTTGACAAGTTGTAGCGAGGGAATTTCCACCTGGATTGGAAGCATCAATATAATAAAGGTTTTAGTTCTTGTCGTGTAAATCTATAAATTTAAAGCAATTCCACTCTGACAAAACAAATCAAAAATTCATCAGGGCTAGGCTAAGAATATTTTTGTAAAAAGAAATGTAGCAAGGCATACATTTTATTACTAGAGATAAAGATGTGATGCAAAGATACAGTGATTGAAGCAGGATGGCGGTGATGCGCAACTAGACAAGACTGGTGCTGTTGAATAGTAGAGGTGTGAGGCCCCAGAGGCAGCCAGATACATCTTAAGAATTCAGTAAACTGGTAATATTGAGATCTAATCATCTTGAGAAAAACGTATCTCTGCTTCATGCCGTACACCAAAACAAATTCTAGAAGGATTGACATCTGTAGGGCTGCATAAATGTTTATAAGTATGCAATACAAGTAATGGGTGCTTAAGGGCATGGCGTCACCGATTCAGTGACATGAACTTGGGCAAACTGCAGGAGATGGTGAGGGACAGGGAGGCCTGGTGTGCTGCAGTCCATGGGGTCCCAAAGAGTCTGACATGATTTGGTGACTGAACAAACAGCAAGGGTATAAAGACTTTTGCATTTCCAATTCTCTTTCCAGTAGAAAACAGCGATAATGGTTTCTAAGATAAATGGAGACACTTTCTTTGCATATGTGTAATAACCTCCACCAAGGGTAAGGAGTTAAGTCAACTTGGATTTCTCACTTAATGCCTGAATGTTTCTGTATATCTGCACATAGAGTGCTGCGTTGTTCTTTACAGTATTTCATTAAGAAAAAATTAAAACACACAGCAGTGCTCGCTTCGGCAGCACATGTACTAAAATTGGAACGATACAGAGAAGATTAGCATGGCCCCTGCGCAAGGATGACACGCAAATTCGTGAAGCGTTCCATATTTTTTTGGCTATTGTGATTAATCACGTTCTGTAGTTAAATATTTATATTCTAGGCTGGCTTTCTGTATTTACTCAACTTGGTAACATTAGAAATAATTATTGTGAAGTTTTTCAGTACTGAATGTAAATAAACTAGAATCAAGACACTTACTGATTTTCTTTTATGGAACTTGTATGATGCTGGCAGGTCATATCGCAGCTCTATAAAATAAAAGCCACCTAAGGATGAAAACTGTACTTCCAAACATGTACCACCCTTGACTTAAATATGATATAGTACCTTCCTATTTGTAATTTTCTAAATAATCTATAGCTACCAATTTCATAATAACCTTTATTTTAAAAGTTTCTGGTTTGGATTTTAGTAATGGTAGTAAGAAGCTAATTACCTTCCTACCAAGCTCTCTCAATCACAGCTCTCAAATTTTAATGTGCAGTCAAATCACCTTCAAATCAAATCCTGTTCAGATGCAGATTATAATTCAGTGTGTCTGGTTGGAGCCTAGAATTCTGCAAGTCTGACAAAGCAAGGCTCTGGCTTGGTATCCTACTACTGGAGCTGTTCTAAGCCTCCTGTTGCACAGTATACCTTTAAGTAAGGAATGGCAGTACTGAAATAGGAAGACAGACTTTTACACATTACTTATTATTATGAAGGTGACAGTTCTAGTTATGTGGCTAAATTCAGTAAAAAAAATTTCCCCCTTATTGTAGACTCTTACTTCAGGCAGGCTTTTTGGAATTACTTGGGTTATAGTTAGCTTCTAGATATATTTTTCCCATTTTGATGTCTGTGAATATTATCTAATTTACTAATAAAAATGTATCAAGATTAAAAAAAAAAAAGACACACACACAGCAGATTTGAACGAATTTTACCCACCATGTATACCCACCATCTAAATCCTACCACTAACATTATCTATTCACATTGCTCTTGTGGTAAAATACACAAAAAATTTACCATTTTGATCTTTTATTTACTATTTTTATAGACCTAGAACTGTCATCTTCAAAACTCGCTGCAGCACATGTCGGTAAAAATTAATCCCCTGCGCAAGGATGACACGCAAATTCGTGAAGCGTTCCATATTTTTTTGGCTATTGTGATTAATCACGTTCTGTAGTTAAATATTTATATTCTAGGCTGGCTTTCTGTATTTACTCAACTTGGTAACATTAGAAATAATTATTGTGAAGTTTTTCAGTACTGAATGTAAATAAACTAGAATCAAGACACTTACTGATTTTCTTTTATGGAACTTGTATGATGCTGGCAGGTCATATCGCAGCTCTATAAAATAAAAGCCACCTAAGGATGAAAACTGTACTTCCAAACATGTACCACCCTTGACTTAAATATGATATAGTACCTTCCTATTTGTAATTTTCTAAATAATCTATAGCTACCAATTTCATAATAACCTTTATTTTAAAAGTTTCTGGTTTGGATTTTAGTAATGGTAGTAAGAAGCTAATTACCTTCCTACCAAGCTCTCTCAATCACAGCTCTCAAATTTTAATGTGCAGTCAAATCACCTTCAAATCAAATCCTGTTCAGATGCAGATTATAATTCAGTGTGTCTGGTTGGAGCCTAGAATTCTGCAAGTCTGACAAAGCAAGGCTCTGGCTTGGTATCCTACTACTGGAGCTGTTCTAAGCCTCCTGTTGCACAGTATACCTTTAAGTAAGGAATGGCAGTACTGAAATAGGAAGACAGACTTTTACACATTACTTATTATTATGAAGGTGACAGTTCTAGTTATGTGGCTAAATTCAGTAAAAAAAATTTCCCCCTTATTGTAGACTCTTACTTCAGGCAGGCTTTTTGGAATTACTTGGGTTATAGTTAGCTTCTAGATATATTTTTCCCATTTTGATGTCTGTGAATATTATCTAATTTACTAATAAAAATGTATCAAGATTAAAAAAAAAAAAGACACACACACAGCAGATTTGAACGAATTTTACCCACCATGTATACCCACCATCTAAATCCTACCACTAACATTATCTATTCACATTGCTCTTGTGGTAAAATACACAAAAAATTTACCATTTTGATCATTTTTGAGCAGTGTTAAGTATATGCATATTGTTGTGCATAGACTCTAGAACTTGTTCATCTTGCAAAACTGAAATGAAATGCAAAGCTACGCATTAAATGACTTCCCAGCCCTCCCCTTCCCCAGTTCCTGACAGCTACTATTACACTTTTAATTTCTTTGAGTATCTTACCTCCTATAAGTGAAATCACACAACGTTTGTCTTTTTACGACTGACTTATTTCATTTACCTTAATGTCCTCAAGGTTTATCATGTTGCAGCATGTGTCAGAGTCTCCATTTTAAGGCTGAATAATTATATTGTATGTGTATACCACATCTTAAAATCCATTCAATTGTTTTAGTCTTTTGGCTATTTTGTAATACTGTTATGAACATGAGTATACACAGATCTCTTTGAGATCCTGCTTTTTATTGTTCTGGAATGTATTAACCAGAAGTGATATTGCTGGATCATATAGTAATTCTCTATTTAGTTTTGTGAGAGGAATCACCAGACTATTTTTCATCTCAGCTGCACCATTTTACATTGCCGTCAGCAATGCATAAGAGTTCCAGTTTCTCTACATCCTTGCCAACAGTATTTCCTATTGTGTTTTTTCTTTTTTTCATAGCAACCATCTTAGTGGATGTGATGACATCTTATTGTGAATTTGACTTGCATTCCACGAATGATTAGTGATTATGTTTCTTGACCACTTGTATATCTTCTTTGGAGAAATGCTTTATTCAGATCTGTCGCTTATTTTTAATTTTTTTTCCTATTGAATTGTAGGAGTTCTTTATACATAGGATATTAACCCCTTACTATTTTGCATGTATTTTCTCCCTTTGTGAAGGTTGCTTTTCAGTGTGTTGGTTGTATCCCTGTATGCAGAAGAGTTTTAAATTTTGATGTAGTTCAGCTTAACTATTTTTATTTTTGTTATCTGTGCCTTTGGTATTCACATTGTGGGTTTGTTGTTGTTGTTTTTTTTGATAGTGGCATATTCTATTATTTGGTCATTCAACAATCTATTAATTACTTACTGGAATGTAGATAATTTCTAGCTTGTTGATGTTACCAACATGACTTCATAGTAAATACTGTTGTACATGTTTGTGTACTTATAAAAATATAGTCTTTGAAGAAAAAAAAAAAGAATATAGTCTTTGAATTAATTTTTATGTTGGGAATTACCAGGACAAAAGTGTATCCATCCAAGCCTAGAGAGTGGCGAATCCTTCAAGAGTTGTTCCATTTTACATCCCCGAGTAACAGTGTCGCCTCTCTACACTTTGTCCAATGCTGAACTTTCGATCCTTTTCATCTTTGCCACTTTAGTAGGTGAAAAAAATCTGGTTTTGTTTTAGTCTTTTAGGCTGAATAATTATATTGTATGTGTATACCACATCTTAAAATCCATTCAATTGTTTTAGTCTTTTGGCTATTTTGTAATACTGTTATGAACATGAGTATACACAGATCTCTTTGAGATCCTGTTTTTTATTGTTCTGGAATGTATTAACCAGAAGTGATATTGCTGGATCATATAGTAATTCTCTATTTAGTTTTGTGAGAGGAATCACCAGACTATTTTTCATCTCAGCTGCACCATTTTACATTGCCGTCAGCAATGCATAAGAGTTCCAGTTTCTCTACATCCTTGCCAACAGTATTTCCTATTGTGTTTTTTCTTTTTTTCATAGCAACCATCTTAGTGGATGTGATGACATCTTATTGTGAATTTGACTTGCATTCCACGAATGATTAGTGATTATGTTTCTTGACCACTTGTATATCTTCTTTGGAGAAATGCTTTATTCAGATCTGTCGCTTATTTTTAATTTTTTTTCCTATTGAATTGTAGGAGTTCTTTATACATAGGATATTAACCCCTTACTATTTTGCATGTATTTTCTCCCTTTGTGAAGGTTGCTTTTCAGTGTGTTGGTTGTATCCCTGTATGCAGAAGAGTTTTAAATTTTGATGTAGTTCAGCTTAACTATTTTTATTTTTGTTATCTGTGCCTTTGGTATTCACATTGTGGGTTTGTTGTTGTTGTTTTTTTTGATAGTGGCATATTCTATTATTTGGTCATTCAACAATCTATTAATTACTTACTGGAATGTAGATAATTTCTAGCTTGTTGATGTTACCAACATGACTTCATAGTAAATACTGTTGTACATGTTTGTGTACTTATAAAAATATAGTCTTTGAAGAAAAAAAAAAAGAATATAGTCTTTGAATTAATTTTTATGTTGGGAATTACCAGGACAAAAGTGTATCCATCCAAGCCTAGAGAGTGGCGAATCCTTCAAGAGTTGTTCCATTTTACATCCCCGAGTAACAGTGTCGCCTCTCTACACTTTGTCCAATGCTGAACTTTCGATCCTTTTCATCTTTGCCACTTTAGTAGGTGAAAAAAATCTGGTTTTGTTTTCAGTTTCTATATTTAGAGTTGTATGCCTGTGGTTGAACATCTTTTTAGGTATTTACTAGCCACTTGTATTTCTGTTTCTCTGAACTGTCTTTATATCCATTGCTAGTTCTTTCTTTGAATTGGTATTTTTCTCATTGATTTATTTTTCTCTGTATGTGATATGTCTCCCAATTTTTTCAACTAGCTTTCCTTTAGACTTTGCTTATGGTTTGTGTGTGTGCTTGTGTGGGCATGTGTGTATAGGCAGTACCAAGTTTTTCATTTTATGTAACATAGTTCCATTTGGTAATATATTTTCTCATATTGTGCTGAGTTTTATGTCATTCTTCTGAAAGTGTACTTAACGAAAACTGAATCTGTAAAGAATAAGATTTTACCACGTAGAAATGAAAAAACCTTTCTGAATCAGAATAATACTTGTCCATGATAGAAAATATGGGGAAGGTAAAAAGGAAAAAAAAAATACCCAAAGTGCAGTCACAACTACCATTGATATTTCAGCTTAATTTTATCCAATTTTTCCCTCTACTTAACTTTGTTTTAGTTTGTGAAAAGTCATTAGTTTGTAACATGGTCACTGGTGACCTTGGGGAGACAGGATACTCATTGATTGCGGAGGAATGGGCGTCACCTCTTACTACTTGCTTGGACTCTAGCACAGTTCACTAAACCCCCTTGCTAATAAGGAGTTAGGTAAGGCAGGGAGTATTGGTATTAGAAGCAAAAAGCAGAAACTATCATCTGATTGCTGGAGCGTTATCTGTGCCTTTGGTATTCACATTGTGGGTTTGTTGTTGTTGTTTTTTTTGATAGTGGCATATTCTATTATTTGGTCATTCAACAATCTATTAATTACTTACTGGAATGTAGATAATTTCTAGCTTGTTGATGTTACCAACATGACTTCATAGTAAATACTGTTGTACATGTTTGTGTACTTATAAAAATATAGTCTTTGAAGAAAAAAAAAAAGAATATAGTCTTTGAATTAATTTTTATGTTGGGAATTACCAGGACAAAAGTGTATCCATCCAAGCCTAGAGAGTGGCGAATCCTTCAAGAGTTGTTCCATTTTACATCCCCGAGTAACAGTGTCGCCTCTCTACACTTTGTCCAATGCTGAACTTTCGATCCTTTTCATCTTTGCCACTTTAGTAGGTGAAAAAAATCTGGTTTTGTTTTCAGTTTCTATATTTAGAGTTGTATGCCTGTGGTTGAACATCTTTTTAGGTATTTACTAGCCACTTGTATTTCTGTTTCTCTGAACTGTCTTTATATCCATTGCTAGTTCTTTCTTTGAATTGGTATTTTTCTCATTGATTTATTTTTCTCTGTATGTGATATGTCTCCCAATTTTTTCAACTAGCTTTCCTTTAGACTTTGCTTATGGTTTGTGTGTGTGCTTGTGTGGGCATGTGTGTATAGGCAGTACCAAGTTTTCATTTTATGTAACATAGTTCCATTTGGTAATATATTTTCTCATATTGTGCTGAGTTTTATGTCATTCTTCTGAAAGTGTACTTAACGAAAACTGAATCTGTAAAGAATAAGATTTTACCACGTAGAAATGAAAAAACCTTTCTGAATCAGAATAATACTTGTCCATGATAGAAAATATGGGGAAGGTAAAAAGGAAAAAAAAAATACCCAAAGTGCAGTCACAACTACCATTGATATTTCAGCTTAATTTTATCCAATTTTTCCCTCTACTTAACTTTGTTTTAGTTTGTGAAAAGTCATTAGTTTGTAACATGGTCACTGAGTGACCTTGGGGAGACAGGATACTCATTGATTGCGGAGGAATGGGCGTCACCTCTTACTACTTGCTTGGACTCTAGCACAGTTCACTAAACCCCCTTGCTAATAAGGAGTTAGGTAAGGCAGGGAGTATTGGTATTAGAAAGTCATCATGGTAATAAGAGTCAGAAATCTATCATACACAAGTGATTGCAGGTTACAGTTCCTTTCTGCTGTGCAGCTTTCCTTCACTGTTTAGTCTAAAGGCTTCATAGCACCTGCAGGATTTTATTTTTCTTCTTTTATACTATGCAAGGGCATCAAAAAGGTGTTATAATCCTTTGAATTAGAGCTTTATTTGGTTTTATGGGGTTTTTTTTGGCTGCACCTGGTGGCTTGTGCAATCTTAGTTCTCTGACTAGGGTTTGAACCTGGGCTCTTGTAGTAAAAGCACCAAGTTCTAGTCACTGGACCACCAAGGAATTCCCTTATATTACTTTTTTTTTTTTAAAGATTTATTTATTTATTTATTTATTTTGGGCAGGGGTCGGGTTGGGGAGGGAAGGGAGCAGGCGGGCCACTTCTATTGGTCTTTCATTTCTCTATTTTCATCCGTCTTTGTTCTTTGGCTCCTGTGGGCCTCCCACCGCGGTGGCGTCTGTCGTTGCAGAGCGCCGGCTCTGGGCGCATGCGCTCCAGAGCTCCGGCTCGGTGATTGGACACATCGGTCCAGCCGCTCCGCGGCACGTGGGATCTTCCCAGGCCAGGGATCGAACCGGCGCCCCTTGCACTGCAAGGCGGTGTCCTTACCCACTGGACTACCAGGGGAAGCCCTTATATTACTTTTGTAATGTATGGTTTTATTACATAACAGTCAGAACATGTTTGAACATCTATGCACGTGTCCTACGCCGCTCAGACATGACTGACTCTTTGTGACCTGTGGACTGTAGCCTGCCAGAGCCTTCTGTCCGTGACGTTCTCCAAGTAAGGAATGGAGTGGGTTGCCATTTCCTCCTCCAAGGGATCTTCCTGACCCAGAGATCAAACCCTTATTCTCTCTCTTTTTTTTTTAAACTTTTATTTTACTTTTAACTTTACAGAGTTTTCAAACCCTTATTCTCTTAAATCTCTTAAATCTCTCATTTGGCACATGGCTGCTGCTGCTTTTTTTTTTTTTTTTTAACAAGTTTGATGTCTTTTATTTATTTTTTTTGTGTGTTTTTTTATTCCATGTGGATTTTATTTTATTTTTTACCGGGTTTTGTTGTTTACTGCCACACATCGACTGGCAGACGGGCTCTTTACCACTAGCTTTACCTGGAAACCCTGAATACTTACGGTTTTTCTAATTATTGAAGTTGTCTAATAAGCATTAGTGATTGGGAGAAAAAGAGCTTTTTAGGAGAGTTTGATATATCTTTGAAATCACTCTTACTGATTTTATTATTCATATACTCTTTTTTTTTTTTTTTTTGATTTTTGGCCCCTTTTCTTGATTTTTTTTATCCATTTATTGTCATCCATCTTTATTCTTTGGCCTGTGTGGGCCTCCTATTCCAGTGGCCTCTCTCCGTGCACAGCTCTGGCTCTGTGCACATGTGCTCAGAGCGCGTGTTATAATCCTTTGAATTAGAGCTTTATTTGGTTTTATGGGGTTTTTTTTGGCTGCACCTGGTGGCTTGTGCAATCTTAGTTCTCTGACTAGGGTTTGAACCTGGGCTCTTGTAGTAAAAGCACCAAGTTCTAGTCACTGGACCACCAAGGAATTCCCTTATATTACTTTTTTTTTTTTAAAGATTTATTTATTTATTTATTTATTTTGGGCAGGGGTCGGGTTGGGGAGGGAAGGGAGCAGGCGGGCCACTTCTATTGGTCTTTCATTTCTCTATTTTCATCCGTCTTTGTTCTTTGGCTCCTGTGGGCCTCCCACCGCGGTGGCGTCTGTCGTTGCAGAGCGCCGGCTCTGGGCGCATGCGCTCCAGAGCTCCGGCTCGGTGATTGGACACATCGGTCCAGCCGCTCCGCGGCACGTGGGATCTTCCCAGGCCAGGGATCGAACCGGCGCCCCTTGCACTGCAAGGCGGTGTCCTTACCCACTGGACTACCAGGGGAAGCCCTTATATTACTTTTGTAATGTATGGTTTTATTACATAACAGTCAGAACATGTTTGAACATCTATGCACGTGTCCTACGTCGCTTCAGACATGACTGACTCTTTGTGACCTGTGGACTGTAGCCTGCCAGAGCCTTCTGTCCGTGACGTTCTCCAAGTAAGGAATGGAGTGGGTTGCCATTTCCTCCTCCAAGGGATCTTCCTGACCCAGAGATCAAACCCTTATTCTCTCTCTTTTTTTTTTAAACTTTTATTTTACTTTTAACTTTACAGAGTTTTCAAACCCTTATTCTCTTAAATCTCTTAAATCTCTCATTTGGCACATGGCTGCTGCTGCTTTTTTTTTTTTTTTTTAACAAGTTTGATGTCTTTTATTTATTTTTTTTGTGTGTTTTTTTATTCCATGTGGATTTTATTTTATTTTTTACCGGGTTTTGTTGTTTACTGCCACACATCGACTGGCAGACGGGCTCTTTACCACTAGCTTTACCTGGAAACCCTGAATACTTACGGTTTTTCTAATTATTGAAGTTGTCTAATAAGCATTAGTGATTGGGAGAAAAAGAGCTTTTTAGGAGAGTTTGATATATCTTTGAAATCACTCTTACTGATTTTATTATTCATATACTCTTTTTTTTTTTTTTTTTGATTTTTGGCCCCTTTTCTTGATTTTTTTTATCCATTTATTGTCATCCATCTTTATTCTTTGGCCTGTGTGGGCCTCCTATTCCAGTGGCCTCTCTCCGTGCACAGCTCTGGCTCTGTGCACATGTGCTCCAGAGCGCTGGCTCATAATTGGATATACTGGTCCAGCTGCTCTGTGGCACGTGGAATCTTCCCGAGTCAGGGATTGAACCGGTGCCCCTTGCACTGCAAGGCAGACTCTTTACCCATTGGACCACCAGGGAAGCCCTGCTCTTATTATTATTATTTTTTAAAGATTTATTTATTTATTTATTTCGGGGGGGTGGGGAGGGAGGGGAGCAGGCGGGCCACTTCTATTGGTCTTTCATTTCTCTATTTTCATCCGTCTTTGTTCTTTGGCCCGTGTGGGCCTCCCATCGCGGTGGCCTCTCTTGTCGCAGAGCACCAGCTCTGGGAGCATGCGCTCCAGAGCTCCGGCTCCGTAATTGGACACATCGGTCCAGCCGCTCCGCGGCACGTGGGATCTTCCCAGGCCAGCGATGGAACCCATGCCCCTTGCACTGCAAGGCGGTGTCCTTACCCACTGGACCACCAGGGAAGCCCTAGCCCACTTCATTTTATGGGACATTCTTTTCAAGGATGACCTAACAACCCTAGAATTCGGAACTTACTTTTTTTTTTTTTAAAGATTTTGTTTATGTATTTATTTATTGGAGGGGGCGGGTTGGGGAGGGAGGGGGCAGGCAGACCACTTCTCTTGGTCTTTCATTTATCTATTTTTCATCCATCTTTATTCTTTGGCCTGTGTGGGCCTCCTATTCCAGTGGCCTCTCTCCGTGCACAGCTCTGGCTCTGTGCACATGTGCTCCAGAGCGTTGGCTCATAATTGGATATACTGGTCCGGCTGCTCCGCGGCATGTGGGATCTTCCCAGGCCAGGGATCGAACCGGCGCCCCTTGCACTGCAAGGTGGTGTCCTTACCCACTGGACCACCAGGGAAGCCCTAGCCCACTTCATTTTATGGGACATTCTTTTCAAGGATGACCTAACAACCCTAGAATTCGGAACTTACTTTTTTTTTTTTTAAAGATTTTGTTTATGTATTTATTTATTGGAGGGGGCGGGTTGGGGAGGGAGGGGGCAGGCAGACCACTTCTCTTGGTCTTTCATTTATCTATTTTTCATCCATCTTTATTCTTTGGCCTGTGTGGGCCTCCTATTCCAGTGGCCTCTCTCCGTGCACAGCTCTGGCTCTGTGCACATGTGCTCCAGAGCGTTGGCTCATAATTGGATATACTGGTCCGGCTGCTCCGCGGCATGTGGGATCTTCCCAGGCCAGGGATCGAACCGGCGCCCCTTGCACTGCAAGGTGGTGTCCTTACCCACTGGACCACCAGGGAGGCCCCGGAACTTACTTTTTAGCTGAGATACAGAATCCTGTTACTGAAGTTCTTCTGTGATTGTGACACGTATTTGCAGAGTGGGCCTACCTGCGGTCGTTTCTTCCTCCTGTTCCTCTCCTTTGTTGGCTGAACCCTGTATGGATTCTTGATTCTCCAATACTGACAAGAGTTGAGCAAATTAGAAATGTATATAAGCAAAGGAAAGCTACATATTTTGAGCTGATAGAAGCATTTTAAGAAAATGTCTCAATATGCTGATCCTTTAAGTTTTTGTCAGGGATTCATTATTTTTGTGAACTAAGGACACCTAAAAAGTGTCCTGTTCTCTTTCCCCTTGATTATCTGGCTAGCAGGGTGCCTTGTGGAAAGTTTAATAACAAAAGTGTAAAGAGGCATATGCTTAGTCAGTTTCTTTGGAATTTAATGAAAACTGTGGATCTTTTCTTCTGAAAAAGGTATAGGGCTTCCCTGGTGGTCCAGTGGGTGGAGAGTTCTCCTTGTAATGCAAGGGGCACCAGTTCGATCCCTGGCCTGGGAAGATCCCATGTGCCATGGAGCGGCTGGACCGGTGTGTGTAATCATGAGCCGGCACTCTGGAGCGCATGTGCCCAGAGCCAGTGCTCTGCGGTGAGAGAGGCCACTGCAATGGGAGGCTCACACAGGCCAAGGAACAAAGACAAATGAAAATAAGTAAATGAAAGACCAATAAAAAAGAGCCAAAAAACAAAAAGGTATAGACACTAAATACTATCGTAACTCCAAAGGAGGTAATGCAGTCCTCAAGCCAGCTCTGTGTTCTGTAGGCCTAGACTCTTAAGTGAATAACTCTGATCTAAAGTAATAACATCAACATTTTGATATTTATTTCTAATCCATCTGTTTTTTTTTCTTTAGCTGAAATCTTATTGTGAACTAGGTTTTTTTTATTATTATTATTCTTTATTTTAAAGGTTTTACAGAGTTTTGTTGTTCTGGCTCTGTGCACATGTGCTCCAGAGCGTTGGCTCATAATTGGATATACTGGTCCGGCTGCTCCGCGCATGTGGGATCTTCCCAGGCCAGGGATCGAACCGGCGCCCCTTGCACTGCAAGGTGGTGTCCTTACCCACTGGACCACCAGGGAGGCCCCGGAACTTACTTTTTAGCTGAGATACAGAATCCTGTTACTGAAGTTCTTCTGTGATTGTGACACGTATTTGCAGAGTGGGCCTACCTGCGGTCGTTTCTTCCTCCTGTTCCTCTCCTTTGTTGGCTGAACCCTGTATGGATTCTTGATTCTCCAATACTGACAAGAGTTGAGCAAATTAGAAATGTATATAAGCAAAGGAAAGCTACATATTTTGAGCTGATAGAAGCATTTTAAGAAAATGTCTCAATATGCTGATCCTTTAAGTTTTTGTCAGGGATTCATTATTTTTGTGAACTAAGGACACCTAAAAAGTGTCCTGTTCTCTTTCCCCTTGATTATCTGGCTAGCAGGGTGCCTTGTGGAAAGTTTAATAACAAAAGTGTAAAGAGGCATATGCTTAGTCAGTTTCTTTGGAATTTAATGAAAACTGTGGATCTTTTCTTCTGAAAAAGGTATAGGGCTTCCCTGGTGGTCCAGTGGGTGGAGAGTTCTCCTTGTAATGCAAGGGGCACCAGTTCGATCCCTGGCCTGGGAAGATCCCATGTGCCATGGAGCGGCTGGACCGGTGTGTGTAATCATGAGCCGGCACTCTGGAGCGCATGTGCCCAGAGCCAGTGCTCTGCGGTGAGAGAGGCCACTGCAATGGGAGGCTCACACAGGCCAAGGAACAAAGACAAATGAAAATAAGTAAATGAAAGACCAATAAAAAAGAGCCAAAAAACAAAAAGGTATAGACACTAAATACTATACGTAACTCCAAAGGAGGTAATGCAGTCCTCAAGCCAGCTCTGTGTTCTGTAGGCCTAGACTCTTAAGTGAATAACTCTGATCTAAAGTAATAACATCAACATTTTGATATTTATTTCTAATCCATCTGTTTTTTTTTCTTTAGCTGAAATCTTATTGTGAACTAGGTTTTTTTTATTATTATTATTCTTTATTTTAAAGGTTTTACAGAGTTTTGTTGTTCAGACATGTGTGTTCCCAGATCAGTCATATGCATATCCATGGTCCCCACCCGCCCAGATACCGCCATCCCACCCCTCCAGACCCTTGCCCCAAGCCATTGTAAGCACTCCTATTCCCTTAGCACTATGACACTAGCTATCTTTTCCACACATAACACTGTAGGTTTCCTTGCTACTTCCTCCATGCTTCCCTCTCCCTATTTCTTCGCCATGATGTCCCTATGTCTATGCTCTGTCTGTTTTTCCATGAGTTCCCTGCGTGTGATATCAAGACCGTCCTACTAGATTCCATATATGTGTGTTAGTATACTGTATTTGTCTTTCTCTTTTTGACTTACTTCACTTTTTATGATAGGTTCTAGAGCCAGCCACTTCATTAGGACTGAGTCTTCTGCATTTCTTTTAACGGCTGAGTAGTATTCCATTGTATATATGTACCAGAGCTTCTGGATCCATTCATTCGTCGATGGACATCTAGGTTGCTTCCATGTTTTGGCTATTGTATAGAGAGCTGCAATGAACATTGGGGTACAGGTGCTTCTTTCAGTTTTGATTTCATCAGGATATAAGCCTAATAGTGGGATTGCTGGGTCATAGGGTGCTTCTATTTTTAGTTTTTTAAGAAATCTCCATACTGTCTTCCATAGAGGCTGTATCAGTTTACACTCCCACCAGCAATGCAAGAGGGTTCCCTTTTCTCTGCACCCTCTCCAGCATTTGTTGTCTACAGATTTTTTGAAGATGGCCATTCTGACGGGTGTGAGGTGATATCTCATTGTAGTTTTGATTTGCATTTCTCTATTAATAAGCGAGGTTGAGCATCGTTTCATGTGCTTTTGGGCCATCTGTATGTCCTCTTTGGAGAGACGTCTCTTTAGATCTTTTTCCCATTTTTTGATTGGGTTGTTCGTTTTCCCTGTGCTGAGTTGTGTGAGTTGCTTGTAGATTTTGAAGATTAATTCTTTGTCTGTTGTTTCATTTGCTATGATTTTCTCCCACTCTGTGGGGTGTCTGTTCAGCTTTTTTGTAATTTCTTTTGCTGTACAAAAGCTTTTAAGTTCCATGAGGTCCCATATGTTCATTTTTCTTTTCAGTTCTGCTATTTTAGTTGGTGGGTCAGAGAAGATCTTGCTTTGATTGATGTCCTTGGAGGGTTTTGCCTATATTCTCTAAAAGTTTGATAGTTTCTGGTCTTACATTTAGGTCTTTAATCCATTTTGAATTGATCTTAGTGTATGGTGTCAGGGAATGTTCCAGTTTCATTTTTTTGCATGTAGCTGTCCAGTTTTCCCAGCACCACTTGTTGAAGAGGCTGTCTTTGTCCCATTTTATAGTTTCTCCTCCTCTATCAAAAATAAGGTACCTGTAGGTGCGTGGGTTTGTCTCTGGGTTCTCTATCTTGTTCCATTGGTCTATATTTCTGTTTTTGTGCCAGTACCATACTGTCTTGAGGACTGTTGCTTTGTAGTAGAGTCTGAAGTTAGGGAGGCTGATCCCTCCAGCTCCGTTTTCTTTCTCAGGATTGCTTTGGCTATTCGAGGTCTTTTGTGTTTCCATATGAACTGTGTTATTCTTTGGTCTAGTTCTGTGAAAAATGTCAATGGAAGTTGAATAGGTATTGCATTGAATCTGTAGATGATATTTGGTAGTATGGTCATTTTCACAATATTGATTCTTCTGACCCAGGAACATGGAATATCTCTCCATCTGTTTAGGTCTTCTTTAATTTCTTTCATGAGTGTCTTGTAATTTTCTGTGTACAGTTCTTTTGTTTCTTTGGGTAGGTTTATTCCTAGATATTTGATTCTTTTGGTTGCAGTGGTGAAGGGGACTGCCTTTTTGATTTCGTTTTCTGATTTTTCATTGTTTGTGTATAGGAATGCCAGTGATTTCTGTGTGTTGACTTTGTATTTCGTTTTCCCTGTGCTGAGTTGTGTGAGTTGCTTGTAGATTTTGAAGATTAATTCTTTGTCTGTTGTTTCATTTGCTATGATTTTCTCCCACTCTGTGGGGTGTCTGTTCAGCTTTTTTGTAATTTCTTTTGCTGTACAAAAGCTTTTAAGTTCCATGAGGTCCCATATGTTCATTTTTCTTTTCAGTTCTGCTATTTTAGTTGGTGGGTCAGAGAAGATCTTGCTTTGATTGATGTCCTTGGAGGGTTTTGCCTATATTCTCTAAAAGTTTGATAGTTTCTGGTCTTACATTTAGGTCTTTAATCCATTTTGAATTGATCTTAGTGTATGGTGTCAGGGAATGTTCCAGTTTCATTTTTTTGCATGTAGCTGTCCAGTTTTCCCAGCACCACTTGTTGAAGAGGCTGTCTTTGTCCCATTTTATAGTTTCTCCTCCTCTATCAAAAATAAGGTACCTGTAGGTGCGTGGGTTTGTCTCTGGGTTCTCTATCTTGTTCCATTGGTCTATATTTCTGTTTTTGTGCCAGTACCATACTGTCTTGAGGACTGTTGCTTTGTAGTAGAGTCTGAAGTTAGGGAGGCTGATCCCTCCAGCTCCGTTTTTCTTTCTCAGGATTGCTTTGGCTATTCGAGGTCTTTTGTGTTTCCATATGAACTGTGTTATTCTTTGGTCTAGTTCTGTGAAAAATGTCAATGGAAGTTGAATAGGTATTGCATTGAATCTGTAGATGATATTTGGTAGTATGGTCATTTTCACAATATTGATTCTTCTGACCCAGGAACATGGAATATCTCTCCATCTGTTTAGGTCTTCTTTAATTTCTTTCATGAGTGTCTTGTAATTTTCTGTGTACAGTTCTTTTGTTTCTTTGGGTAGGTTTATTCCTAGATATTTGATTCTTTTGGTTGCAGTGGTGAAGGGGACTGCCTTTTTGATTTCGTTTTCTGATTTTTCATTGTTTGTGTATAGGAATGCCAGTGATTTCTGTGTGTTGACTTTGTATCCTGCGACTTTGCTGAATTTGTTGATTAGCTCTAGTAGCTTTGTAATAGAGTCTTTGGGATTTTCTATGTATAATATTATGTCGTCTGCAAAAAGAGAGAGCTTGACTTCTTCCTTTCCAATCTGGATTCCTTTGATGTCTTTCTCTTCTCTTATTGCTGTTGCTAGGACTTCCAGGACTATGTTGAATAGTAGTGGTGAAAGTGGGCACCCCTGTCTTGTTCCTGATCTTAGAGGGAATGCTTTCAATTTTTCTCCGTTGAGGACAATGTTCGCTGTGGGCTTCTCATATACGGCTTTCACTATGTTGAGATAGGTTCCTTCTGTGCCCATTTTCTGAAGAGTTTTTATCATGAATGGGTGTTGTACTTTGTCGAAGGCTTTTTCTGCATCTATTGAGATGATCATGTGATTTTTGTGTCTCAATTTGTTAATATGGTGTATCACATTGATTGATTTGTGGATGTTGAAGAATCCTTGCATGCCTGGGATGAACCCGACTTGATCATGATGTATGAGTTTTTTGATGTGTCGTTGAATTCTGTTTGCTAGGACTTTGTTGAGGATCTTGGCATCTAAGTTCATCAGAGAAATTGGTCTGTAATTTTCCTTTTTAGTGTTGTCTTTGCTTGGTTTGGGTGTGAACTAGTTTTGCTTGTGGTTTTTGTATATCATACGTATTTCCTAATCATCAAAAACTTTGGTTAAAGAAAGCTTTTTTTTTAAGACCTCTTTAATGACAACATACCATTGTTTTCAGTATAGAAATAATTCATCAATTTCTTCTTACGTTGCAAGTATTGTCTGATTGGAGGCTTGATTTGTCTTGTATTGCAAGTATTGTCTGATAAAAAGGCTTGTGCTTTCTTCTTTGCTTTTGAACTAAAGATCTCTTTATGAGGAGAGGTAAATTGATTTACTCTATTATTTTAATATTGGAAATTAAGATTGTTTATTTTTGTACCTGTTAGAATTGTATTACAGGGATCACCTTTATGCCTAGCTCTCCTGTCTGTTTCTGTTATTTTGCTTTTGTAGTTGTTAGAAGAAAAGTTGCTGGGCAAGAGGATGTCAGTCTTTGCAAGGCCCTTAAAATTACATGTTCACTAAATTGTTTTCTGGAAAGGTGTGTCAGTTTACTTTCTCAGGTGTGTAGTCTGTAAAGCCTTTCTTACACAACCCTTGACTGACTGAATATTATCAGTGCTGGAAATTTTTGTCCTTTTGTTAGATGACAGATAAACTTTCAGACATAGAAAGTTCTGTCAAGTAGAGAGAGCAGCAGGTGGCGAGGGGGATGTTGGCATTGTGAGTGCTGCAAGACATTGGAAGACTCTGGTATAGTTTATTTTTTATACAACTAGCACTCCACATTAAACCCACGAGCTTCTCAAGATAGAGGCCGGCAGCAGTCTCTAAAAATGACTTAATACAAAATGGTTAATGGAATAAGCTATAGACTGTGTGACAGTGGCTGGTTCCAAGGCCGTGTGTTCATTTTCCCTCTAGTTCCATCTGTTCTGGATTTCCTTCCCCCTTGGCCAAACTTGAGCTAATCTAAGTTGCTTTGCCTGATAGAGTGATGCAGACTGTCATTCCTGAGCCTCTGTTTGCCTTTCCCTTATCACACCTTTCCCTTATCGCTGCTGTTGCCTGTTATTACCAGGCTTGTAAGCACTGAGAACCACCTAACTAGTAGTGTTAGTTACCCCACAATATAACTTCTTTTTTGCCTCCTGTTCCATCAGCATGAGCAAAGTCCTCTGTTTAAAAATGTTTCCCCATGGGAATAAAGATCTCTAATTCTAGCAGAGCCTAAAGTTGCAGGAATGGGGAACATGTTCTTAGCTTATTAGGGTTATAGGAACCAATCCTATTTCTGTTCACACTTCTGGACTATACTTTTAGGATAAATTTACTGCAGTGCATCCTGAAAGGCTTACTACTTCTTGGACATGCAGTATACGGCAAGATCCGTGCCCATTGTTAAATTTTCTGCATTGTGAAAAAGAGTCACGAGGTCTGAGGTAGTCTTATTCCCCATATTGGTGTAACTAGATGCTTTTGGATAGTGGTTCTGGCTGAAGCACTGAAGGCAGGGAAGGCAGTCTTATTAGAATGGTTGTCAGTGCTGGTGAGGGCAGATTGCTGCCCCTTCATGGTGAAGGAGGCCCAGTGTCATCAACTTGCCATCCAAATGCATAGCTCGTCTCTTTGAGTGATTGTAACAAATTAGGGGCTCAGAGTTTGCCTTTGCTGATGACTAGTTGTGAATGCTCAGCAGCTACAGAAGCTGAGCTATGTCAGTTTTGAGAGGGGAAGCCTATGCTGACTCCCCAGCAGTTTGGAATTGCTAACTCTGGTAAGGATCCTGACTCAGATTCCCCTCCTCTTGTGGGCCAGACTGCATGGCTGCTGTTTGGGCTCCCTGGGCGTCAGAGAGGTTCTTGGGGCAGAGCAGTGGAGAGGTGCATGGACCCTTGAGATAGGCCACTATCAACATAAAGTGGACTCTGTCAGTGTTGATGGGAACTGCCCACAGCAGCTGCGGCTGAGTTCATCCGGGGCTGAGGAGACGTGATGCAGGGCACCAGTTGTTTCTGCTGGATACTATGCAGAAGAAGGGAAACAGTCCTCTCGTCTACCGTTAGACTAGTTAAATGAACTGTAGTGTATCCATGCAGTAGAATATAATGCAGCTGTATCAGGACCTCCAAGATGTATTAAATGAAAAAGGTCATGTATTGAATACTGTATATGACTTGCTGCCTTTGTTTCCAAAAGTGAGAAAATAAAATTGTATTATTTGCTTATGGTTGCTTTGATGCTGAAAGAAACACAGGAAACTAATAAGTTATCTGAGGAGGGGATGAGTGAGAATGGGAGGGAGAGGGGACATGAGGTAGGAGCTAGGTAGGAGAGAATGGGAAGGAAAGGAAGATGAGAGATTAAACATTCTATTTAATGCTTTTTAAAAAAAGTGTTACCTGGTTTTTGTTTGCTTTGTTAGTGAAACCACCCAAATATTGTTAGGTTTGAATTTTATTTTCCATGTGACTATATAAACTAAAATTTTTCATAATTTCTGAACTAATCAAATACATATTAAATATTTACATACCTGGCAACTTGTCACTCAGTTCGCAGCTTCACTATTGGGTGGTCATTGAGCCTGACTACTCAGTTGAACTCTCTTTCATTAAACTTGTCACCCTGTTATAATTTATTATACTTATCATTGTTTTATTTTGTTCGCTGTACTTACCATTATCAGAAAACAATTTTTTTTTTGCTTACATATTTACTGTGTGCTTCTCCCATTAGAATACTAACTTCCAGGGACTTCCTTGGTGGTCTGATGGTTAAAATGCCATGAGTTTGGTCTTCCCTGGTGGTCCAGTGGGTAAAGAGTCCGCCTTGAGTGCAAGGGGCACCCATTCGATCCCTGGCCCAGGAAGATCCCACATGCCCCAGAACTGCTGGACCAGTGTGTCCAATTTCGAGCCAGTGCTCTGGTGTGCTGTTTCTCATCATGTTTCCTGTATTTTATTATTTTGTATTTCCTTTGCATTTGAAATACTACAAAATTTTTATAGGAGTTAAATGTTCTTTACCTTTGTTTCCATAGTTCTTTATACATGTGCTCAGTGTTTCTTCTCTCATATTGTAGTTGTCCCTCTCTCCCTTCCCCTACCCACTCTACACTGGTTGTGAACTACAGGGCTTGTTTCTTATTCATCTTTGTATCTCCAGTTTTTGGCACTTATAAAGCACTTAGTAAATGTTTGCTAAGAGTTAATTTTCTGAGTAGTGTGGATGTGTAACTGATTGAGAGACAGTATAGCTTAATGCTTAAGGGCAACAAAACTTGTCTTCCAGCTGATGTGACCTTGGGCAGGTTACTTATTTTCTCTGTGTCTCAGTTTTCACATGTGAAAAATAATGTGATAATGGCTGTCGACCTCATAGATCGGGTGTAGAATACGTAGACCAGTACTTGGCACTCAAATGCTACATTAGTATTAACTATTACTGTTGTTGATTCTTTAGAGTTTTGGGAGAATTAGATGTTGAGAATTTTTTTTTTTGCTTGAACCAAGGAGTGTGCGTAACATTCTTGGATGCTAAGGTAAAACGAATCTAAGCCAGCAGATCAGAATAGCTTGATAGAGCTGTTCAGAATTGAGGGACCTTTACTTAAAGCTATGCCCCTGAGTTCAGAAAGCCAGCCTCTGTAATCTCTGGGTATCCTTAACTACCTTTCCGTATAGATTTGTATTTAAATATTCGCAGCCCATTCTTACATTCACGTTTCTGCTCCTGGATCTGCAAATGTGTTTGCTTTTGCACTCACCTTTCATCTTTCTTTCTTGTTAAAAAACAAGCACTTTTTTACTCTTGTCTAAAGTCAGTTTTAGTTTTACCACGTGTGTTCCTAATTCCACCAGTCAGCCATCACAGGTTTTAGTCCTATCCTGTGATACACACTGAAGGGTACTAGATGGACAAGACAGATGGGCTTCTCCTTTGTGAAGCTTATGTACCAGTGGGCAAGACAGGTGATTTAAAACGCAGTTGTAGTAAATATAGTGTGATAAACACTACTGGGATGTATGGAGTTCTGCTCTAGGAGCATAATTATTTTTGGAAGCTGTATGTTGTATTAGTAGCTCAGTTGTGTCTGATTCTTTTGTGACCCCATGGATTGTAGCCTGCCAGGCTCGTCTGTCCATGGAATTATCCAAGCAAGAATACTAGAGAGGGTTGCCATTCCCTTTTCTAACTATGAGAGGATGAAAATGACCAAGGAGAGTAGAAATTGAGACCAGAGGAGAATTTTGAGAAAGATCAGTATTGTGGAGAATGAAAAATTGCTAGTGGAGAGATAGGAGGGAAGCAAAGGGAGTCTAGTGTCATAGAAGCTGAACAGAGGAGTGCATCTCAGGACAGAGGGAGTTAGTGATCAGCAGATACTGCTCAGCAGGCAGGTAGGCTGTTTGCCTCTGTTGGTTTTTCCTCTGTCTAAATTCCACGTTTTCATATTACTGTCTGTTCAGCTCCTGAACTCATAGTGAGTGAGTGTATAGTGAGTTTGGCAGGTGAGGAATACTGCATTCTTGACTTTCAGAGTGTCAAATTAAAGGAGCACAAGTTTGGGTAAAAAAAAAGGTTTGTCAAACTCTTCGAAGCTATTTACCTCTCAAATTCATACGGGGAGAGTTGGTATAACTAAGGATGCCTCTGTTTCCTTTTATCCTGTCCATTGAAACTTATTCAGGTCCATTTGACGAAACAGTTCTTCCTTGATTCCACAGTTGGGTTCACTGCTTTAGGAAGAACTGTTTTAACTCCTTTTCGCTACTTCTAGACTTCCCATTAAATGCTGACTGCTCTCAAGCTTGATTTATTCCCTCCTGATAAAATAGAATCTGAAGTTTTTTACAAATGTGTTTGCTTTTGCATTTTTTTTGTGCACTTTTTTACTCTTGTCTAAAGTCAGTTTTAGTTTTACCACGTGTGTTCCTAATTCCACCAGTCAGCCATCACAGGTTTTAGTCCTATCCTGTGATACACACTGAAGGGTACTAGATGGACAAGACAGATGGGCTTCTCCTTTGTGAAGCTTATGTACCAGTGGGCAAGACAGGTGATTTAAAACGCAGTTGTAGTAAATATAGTGTGATAAACACTACTGGGATGTATGGAGTTCTGCTCTAGGAGCATAATTATTTTTGGAAGCTGTATGTTGTATTAGTAGCTCAGTTGTGTCTGATTCTTTTGTGACCCCATGGATTGTAGCCTGCCAGGCTCGTCTGTCCATGGAATTATCCAAGCAAGAATACTAGAGAGGGTTGCCATTCCCTTTTCTAACTATGAGAGGATGAAAATGACCAAGGAGAGTAGAAATTGAGACCAGAGGAGAATTTTGAGAAAGATCAGTATTGTGGAGAATGAAAAATTGCTAGTGGAGAGATAGGAGGGAAGCAAAGGGAGTCTAGTGTCATAGAAGCTGAACAGAGGAGTGCATCTCAGGACAGAGGGAGTTAGTGATCAGCAGATACTGCTCAGCAGGCAGGTAGGCTGTTTGCCTCTGTTGGTTTTTCCTCTGTCTAAATTCCACGTTTTCATATTACTGTCTGTTCAGCTCCTGAACTCATAGTGAGTGAGTGTATAGTGAGTTTGGCAGGTGAGGAATACTGCATTCTTGACTTTCAGAGTGTCAAATTAAAGGAGCACAAGTTTGGGTAAAAAAAAAGGTTTGTCAAACTCTTCGAAGCTATTTACCTCTCAAATTCATACGGGGAGAGTTGGTATAACTAAGGATGCCTCTGTTTCCTTTTATCCTGTCCATTGAAACTTATTCAGGTCCATTTGACGAAACAGTTCTTCCTTGATTCCACAGTTGGGTTCACTGCTTTAGGAAGAACTGTTTTAACTCCTTTTCGCTACTTCTAGACTTCCCATTAAATGCTGACTGCTCTCAAGCTTGATTTATTCCCTCCTGATAAAATAGAATCTGAACCTGGAAAGCTAAGAGCTCCTTATTGCTAAATACAGTAGACTGTGAAGTTGCTGTCTCTGTCTCTAGGCAGTTTTTGACATTGCTGACCACTTTATCCTTTAAAAAAAATTAAAATGCTTTTGTCTTTTCTGAGGCACTACATTCTTCTGTGTTCCTTCCTATTCCTTTGACTGCTCCTTAGTTTATTTGCTAGTGTTTCTTCTCTAACTCTTAAACATTGATTGGCATATTTGTTCCCTAGTATGTCTCATTACTTCTCATTCTGCATGTTTCCTGGGGGACTTCATTCACTACTGTGACATTAAAGCTTTTGAATAGTGAATAAAACCATAGGATACTCATGTAAACCTGTAAAGATTACCATGTTTTTATATCTATATTTAAAATGTAAAATATAATTTTCTGGGTTACACAAAATTCAGGCTCTGTATATCTGCTCATCATTATCTTTAATACTTAGTAGGTATAAATTTTATATCCTTTGATTAGCTAGATGGGAGAATCTACAAACAAATAAGTAGGTTACTAAGTGCACTTTAAAAAAAGTTTACTTTATTGTACTTTAATTCTGTGTAGTGTTGATTTAAATTCTTATGAAGAGTTATTCAATTTGTTATTAATAGTTTATAAAAATTGTTTTGTAGATTTATGAACAATTTCAGTGGAATAATTTTTTGGTTTGATAAACACTGCCCTCCTGTGGTTAAAGTAAGATAAATGCTTTGTGAAACGATTTGTCTCCCAATTAAAATGAATTCACGGTAAAATAATGTAATAGTAATAGCTATGCAGTAGTAGTATTCTAGTGATAATGTAATGAGTATGGTATTACTGCTCAGAATTATATGTGGCTGTTTTGTTTTCCTCTCCATCTCTCCCTTTTGGGTTTCTCTGTGTGTGTCTGTGTATGCTTTTCTCACTGTTTATGGGCACTTTCTTATTAAAAATTAAGGGAAATATTGTTGTTCAGTTGTTTAGTTGTGGCTAACTCTTTGCAACCCCATGGACTGCAGCACACCAGGCTTCCCTTTCCTTCACCATCTCTTGAAGTTTGCTCAAACTCATGTCCATTGAGTCTGTGATGCCATCCAACTGTCTCGTCCTCTGCCGTCCCCTTCTCCTGCCCTCAATCTTTCCCAGCATCAGGGTCTTTTCCAATGAGTTGTCTCTTTGCATTAAGTGGCCAAAGTATTGGAGCTTAAGCATCAGTCCTTCCAATGAATATTCAAGGCTTAATTTCCTTTAGGATTGATGGTTTGATCTCCCTGCAGTCCATCGGATTCTCAAGAGTCTTCTCCAACACCACAGTTTGAAAGCATCAGTTCTTCGGCACTCACCCTTCTTTTTTTTTTTTTTGAGTGGGGTCGGGTGGGGAGGGAGAGGGGCGAGTGGGCCACTTCTGTTGGTCTTTCATGTATCTATTTTCATCCGTCTTTGTTCTTTGGGCCGTGTGGGCCTCCCATCATGGTGGTCTCTGTTGTCACAGAGCACCGGCTCTGGGCGCATGCGCTCCAGATCTCCGCTCCGTGGCATGTGGGATCTTCCCAGGCCAGGGATCGAACCGGCGCCCCTTGCACTGCAAAGTGGTGTCCTTACCCACTGGACCACCAGGGCAGCCCCGGCACTTACCCTTCTTTATGGTCCAACTCTTGCATCCATACATGACTACTAGGAAAAACATATTTTTGACTATACAGACCTTTGTAGGCAAAGTAATGTCTTTGCTTTTTAATATGCTATCTAGGTTTGTCATAACTTTTCTTTGAAGGGACAACTAATTTTAATTTTATGGCTGCAGTCACAGTCCGCAGTGATTTTGGAGCCCAAAAAAATAAAATCTGTCACTGTTTCCATTGTTTCCCCATCTGTTTACCGTGAAATGATGGGACAGGATGCCATGATTTTCATTTCTTGAATGTTGGGTTTTAAGCCAACTTTTTCACTCTCCTCTTCCACCTTCATCAAGAGGCTCTTTAGTTCCTTGATGAACAAGAGGATGAGTTCTCAAGCCACAACTGAAGATTCCCCCTATGGCTAGGAAGACCTGGCACAGCCAAATAAATAAATAAAAATATTAGAAATATATATTTAAGGGATGGTCACAGAAGACGACTAGAGAAGGAAAATGGCAACCCCGCTGCTTTGCTGCTGTTACTTTAAGTATGTTTTCTGCGTGCTACTCTTCATATTCTCCCTCTGGCCTCCAATGCGATGAATGTGTTAGACCTTTGGATATTGTCACACTGGCTCTACTTACTTATTTATATCATTTTTCTCTCTGTTCATCAAGTTGGATAGTTTATTTACTCAGTCTTCAAGCTCAGTTACTCTTCCTTGTTTATTTCCATGAGATTCTGGTTTGATCCCTGGGTCGGGAAGATCCCCTGGAAAAGAGAAAGTCTACCCACTCCAGTATTCTTGCTGGAGAATTCCATGTTTTGTCCATGGGTAAAGAGTTGGACACGACTGAGCAGCTTTCACTTTCAGAGAATTTTGGGTTTTACTTTGTGTTGTTTTAGTCTTCAATTTTAATTCTGTTTTATACACCACACAGGCACACACACACAACGACATAATTAATCTTACTTCTCTGCTGATACTTTTGTCTTTCTTTCTTCCTCTTGTTTCTTAAAGCATGGTTATAACAGCTGCCTGAATGTCTTTTCTGAAAATTCCAGCATCTGCGTCATTTTGAGTTTGTTGTGCATAGGCTGTCTTTCCCTTGTTGAATTACTGAGATTTTTCTGGTTCTTCATATGTCAAGTGATTTTGGATTGCATATTAGGCATTTTTTTCTTTTGTGACGTTTCTGTTTTAATAAAACTTTAAGATACTGTCTCATTTAAGTCCTATGGAAAATGTTGTTACTACTTTATTTTGAGTGATGGGAGGATTTTTTAAGCAGGCATCTGCCCTTGGTTGGTTCAAGTCCCAAGTTTCTGCTTACTTTCTGTGCACTAAAATTCCAATGTCTGGTTTTCAAAACCTTTGTTTCTATCTGTCATGCTTGTGTACCACTAAGTGCTAACTTTGGCAACTTGATAGTATGTTTAGGGTCAGATCCATATGCGCTTAGTTCTTGGGTTGACCCCAAACTGCGCTTAGTTCTTGGGTTGACCCCAAACTTCATGGCGTCACTTTCTTGAGCTCCTTTCTCTTTGCAGGTTTCCCGACACTTTCTGGCACCCAGAGACCCTTCTTTCTTGTCCTAATGGTTTAAAAATTCATGTTTTCATTTCAGCATTTTGCTATACACTTCCACAGCTGCATCTGCCTTTGACGCCAAGCAACAGGATAGCAGAAAAAAAGATACAAGCCTTAGGAATTTCCTCCACACTTGTGGGATTGGAAAGAATCTGCTTTCTTGAAGTTTTAGATCCCTTTCCAGCCACTGCTGATATTGTCACTGCCACAGCTGCTACCTTTGAGTTCTTGGAGGCTGGACAGAGAGAGAGGAAAACCCAGAGGATCTTCCTCCCTTTAGGGTCCCCTTGCTGCTTTTCAGACATACAAAGGGAAGACTCTCCTGAAGCCATTCATGTCTACACTTACTGTGAGTTGGACACGACTGAGCAGCTTTCACTTTCAGAGAATTTTGGGTTTTACTTTGTGTTGTTTTAGTCTTCAATTTTAATTCTGTTTTATACACCACACAGGCACACACACACAACGACATAATTAATCTTACTTCTCTGCTGATACTTTTGTCTTTCTTTCTTCCTCTTGTTTCTTAAAGCATGGTTATAACAGCTGCCTGAATGTCTTTTCTGAAAATTCCAGCATCTGCGTCATTTTGAGTTTGTTGTGCATAGGCTGTCTTTCCCTTGTTGAATTACTGAGATTTTTCTGGTTCTTCATATGTCAAGTGATTTTGGATTGCATATTAGGCATTTTTTTCTTTTGTGACGTTTCTGTTTTAATAAAACTTTAAGATACTGTCTCATTTAAGTCCTATGGAAAATGTTGTTACTACTTTATTTTGAGTGATGGGAGGATTTTTTAAGCAGGCATCTGCCCTTGGTTGGTTCAAGTCCCAAGTTTCTGCTTACTTTCTGTGCACTAAAATTCCAATGTCTGGTTTTCAAAACCTTTGTTTCTATCTGTCATGCTTGTGTACCACTAAGTGCTAACTTTGGCAACTTGATAGTATGTTTAGGGTCAGATCCATATGCGCTTAGTTCTTGGGTTGACCCCAAACTGCGCTTAGTTCTTGGGTTGACCCCAAACTTCATGGCGTCACTTTCTTGAGCTCCTTTCTCTTTGCAGGTTTCCCGACACTTTCTGGCACCCAGAGACCCTTCTTTCTTGTCCTAATGGTTTAAAAATTCATGTTTTCATTTCAGCATTTTGCTATACACTTCCACAGCTGCATCTGCCTTTGACGCCAAGCAACAGGATAGCAGAAAAAAAGATACAAGCCTTAGGAATTTCCTCCACACTTGTGGGATTGGAAAGAATCTGCTTTCTTGAAGTTTTAGATCCCTTTCCAGCCACTGCTGATATTGTCACTGCCACAGCTGCTACCTTTGAGTTCTTGGAGGCTGGACAGAGAGAGAGAGGGAAAAAACCCAGAGGATCTTCCTCCCCTTTAGGGGTCCCCTTGCTGCTTTTCAGACATACAAAGGGAAGACTTCTCCTGAAGCCATTCATGTCTACACTTACTGTGCAGTTCTAAGGGCAGACTGCCTTGGGGTCTTGGCTGAGTGATCCTGGGGAAACAAACCCAGGAAACCCACTGCTGGGTTAGCAGTCATTCTAGTTTTGGTTTCTTTCTCAAAACCAACTACTTCCATTTTTAGAGTCCTCAGATAGCTAGCTGCTCCATGCATCCTTCCAAGAGAGACAGGATAAACTCTGCTTATATCATATTTACCAGAATGTAGATACTATTTTAATTTCATTATAACTGAATAGTTCATTTGTTTTGGTTAAGAAATCACTGCGCATCCAAGATGTACTAAACTTAGTTTGGAAATGTAAAGATGGGTAATCTTGAAGGTGCTTCCAGTAAGTCCATGAGTCATGTGGGGGTGAAGGCAGAAAGTAAATATAATTTCATATTATGCATTCATAATAGTTGAATTTTTAATCTTTTTTGATTCATTTTTGCTTCAGGACTTGATGTATGGTTTGTGACTGAAAGAAGGAATATCCTAATTACATTTTATTATTTTTCCATTTATTATCCCAAAATTTAAGGACTGAAAAGTCTCTGGATGTGTATGTGCTAGGTAAAATTAATACATAGTTATAATAAGAGTAAGAAATATAAATTATATATGTGATTATAATAACTTAAAAAATAATTTATTATTGTATACTTGTTTCTCAGGTCTTAGAAAAATACCCCAATACACCCATGAGTCATAAAGAAATTCTTCAAGTTATCCAGAGAGAAGGACTAAAAGAAATCAGGTGAGTTATTTAAGTGTTATTAGTAATAATTATAATACTTGATTAGAATATTTTGTGGTATATAGCAGTCTGCTTTAGTCCTGAAGATTATTTAGTAATAACTGCTTTGTTAATTTATGATTTATTCAGTTCAGATCTTTCTAATTTTCAGTCATAGCACAGGTGAAAAACCAAAAGTAAGTTAACAAAAAATTTTAGAAGATAACTATCGCCACATCCGTGCACATTCATTCTTAGGAGGCTTGGAGCCATCTTCACGCCTTCATCTATCAGTTCAGGCTTTTGATGGAATAAGCTTGGTCATTAGCAGATTAAGCGTACTCTGGCTAGTTCAGAGAATGGTAGATATAAACAGTCTAGGGAAAAATAGCCTTGGCCAAAAAGAATTCAGTGGAAAAGATGTATAAAGCGTTGTGTGTTTTAAGTAATAGTCTTGTTATGTCCAAATAAAACAGCCTGGAGTCAGTTAATGTAGGACCAAAGATAAACACACTTTAATTTCTAAGAGGTGCATTCCATTACACACATAATAATCTAGCACATAATAATTAATGTTCATAGATAGGACCTTCTGTCATCAAGAAATGTTAAAATTGTGTTTGATATACTTTATGTGTTAAGGCAGAAATCTGGGTGTCTGCATTAGTGAATTTTTCATTAAGAGAAAAAGGTTGCAGTGCTGCTTGCTGGCTGATCTCACCTGGGGTGGGATTTGTGTAGCACACATAGGGAGTGGTTTGAGTTTTGGGGAGCTATTTTTGGTGGTCACAGTGACTAGAAGGGAGGGAACACATGGTGTTAATGGGCACAGAACAGGGTTGCTGTCTTTCGTGCCCTTTCAGGCCTCACAGAGAATTGTTCAGCTCAGATACCAGTGGTGTTGCCATTGAGAAATAATGAGCAGTACTGAAATATTTGTAGATGGGCAGTATACCTTTTGATGAATAGCTGTTGCATGTTCTAGATTTAAAAATAATTTATTATTGTATACTTGTTTCTCAGGTCTTAGAAATACCCCAATACACCCATGAGTCATAAAGAAATTCTTCAAGTTATCCAGAGAGAAGGACTAAAAGAAATCAGGTGAGTTATTTAAGTGTTATTAGTAATAATTATAATACTTGATTAGAATATTTTGTGGTATATAGCAGTCTGCTTTAGTCCTGAAGATTATTTAGTAATAACTGCTTTGTTAATTTATGATTTATTCAGTTCAGATCTTTCTAATTTTCAGTCATAGCACAGGTGAAAAACCAAAAGTAAGTTAACAAAAAATTTTAGAAGATAACTATCGCCACATCCGTGCACATTCATTCTTAGGAGGCTTGGAGCCATCTTCACGCCTTCATCTATCAGTTCAGGCTTTTGATGGAATAAGCTTGGTCATTAGCAGATTAAGCGTACTCTGGCTAGTTCAGAGAATGGTAGATATAAACAGTCTAGGGAAAAATAGCCTTGGCCAAAAAGAATTCAGTGGAAAAGATGTATAAAGCGTTGTGTGTTTTAAGTAATAGTCTTGTTATGTCCAAATAAAACAGCCTGGAGTCAGTTAATGTAGGACCAAAGATAAACACACTTTAATTTCTAAGAGGTGCATTCCATTACACACATAATAATCTAGCACATAATAATTAATGTTCATAGATAGGACCTTCTGTCATCAAGAAATGTTAAAATTGTGTTTGATATACTTTATGTGTTAAGGCAGAAATCTGGGTGTCTGCATTAGTGAATTTTTCATTAAGAGAAAAAGGTTGCAGTGCTGCTTGCTGGCTGATCTCACCTGGGGTGGGATTTGTGTAGCACACATAGGGAGTGGTTTGAGTTTTGGGGAGCTATTTTTGGTGGTCACAGTGACTAGAAGGGAGGGAACACATGGTGTTAATGGGCACAGAACAGGGTTGCTGTCTTTCGTGCCCTTTCAGGCCTCACAGAGAATTGTTCAGCTCAGATACCAGTGGTGTTGCCATTGAGAAATAATGAGCAGTACTGAAATATTTGTAGATGGGCAGTATACCTTTTGATGAATAGCTGTTGCATGTTCTAGATTTTAATTCTTATTTTCTTTAACATGAAACTTGAGATTTTTAAAAATTGGCCCTTTTTAGTAATACAGTTTAAAACTTTGATTTGTGGCCCAGTGTCAGTAGGTTGGGGGCATGTTAGGTTTGCTCTATTAATATGAAATGTAAAATATAAGTTAGTATATCTCTGAATAATTAGTATGCCTCTAAAACTCTAAATTAAGCCACTAAAATGTATGAAGAATGAGTCTCTAAACATATTTTGTGTAAATTATTTTAAAAATTAGTCACTCTTAGTGTATCCTTATTAAAAAATTTAATCTTAATTTATTAGTGACATTATTCAGAATTTTTATTTGACTTTGATTAGATTTAATAAAGATTAAAGCATAATACTCACTTAATCACAAATCAGTTTATACAGACCACAGGAGAAAATGATACTGGCTTTATTGAGGAACAGATTCTGCTAATGTATTTTAATAACCTTTTTATAATACTATTGGGTTTTCTAGAATAGGAATAAGCAAGAGATTTCATTTCTTTTTATAAAATCAGACTTTTGATACACACTGAGGAAACAGACCAGAAAGCTTGGTATAAAGAGGTCAGACTCCATCAGTGCCCTAGATCTAAGTGACGGTTGCAGGATCATCCATCTCTTAACACAGGCTCTGTGGCTGTAAGCTTGTCATTATTATTGCTAGAGAGTAGGCATGAACAGTAAATAAGAAAGAATACTAAAAAAGAACAGAAGGGGGAGAAAGGAAGAACTTAAAAAAAATGTAACAACATGGCAGAGTCATCAAAAATAGCTTCTGGCTTCACTTAGTGGCAACTTACACGTAGCTGTTCTTGATTAAACTGTATTGTGGTGATATAGTTAATATGACCACAAAGCAGTACTTTTTTAAGTCACCGGTGACTTCCATTTTATCACCTTCATGGGACTTCGAGTTTTGCCTCTCTTATCTCTCAGCATTATTTAAGACAGATGACTGCTATTAATATTTCCTTCTTGAAATGTATTGTAACCTGAAGTGACCACAGACATTCCTACTTTTCTTTCCTTTCTCTGTAAGCTCTCCTCATTTCTTTTGATCATTATCTTCTTGCCAAATTAAGTGCAATTTTGTCTGTTCTCATAGCTTTTTGGGGGTTGCTTTTGTTAATTCCCAGTTATGTAAGGAAGCATTTCCCACTTCAGCCTTTGTACATGGTTTGTACCCCTTTACTTAGTTACCTTATTTTTTTCAGATGTCAGCTTCAGTATGTATTTTTCAGAGGCCTTTGGTTGACTTCCTGATCTATTAATAGATCACATTTTCCATTGGTTCTGTGTTCTTTCTTCGTAACACTTAAGATTTAAAATTACATATTGTTTTGGGCCAAAAAAAAGAAAAAGCACCATGTAGCTTCTCCATAGCTTACATTAATCTAGTAGCTCCATGAGGGCAGTGACATTATTTCCATGTACTTGGTGTTCTCCTTCCCCTCTCTGCATTTCCTGCCAGGTTTGCACATAATAGACATTGCAAACGTACTTGTTAATAAATATAAGAAGTATCAGTGATTGGAGGATCACAGTCAAATGTAGTTATAGCTTATCCTCTTGCTGCATGATGTGTCGAATGGTAGTCTTACAATCTTTAGAGTTTTTAGGTAGATTATGCTTATTAAAGCTGTGTTCCTTTAACAGTTTTACCTTCATTCCTTAATCCTCAATACAGGGCTTTTCAACTCTTTTATTTTTTCACTTTTCCATTTTTCCCTCTCTTCCCCCCATTTTGAAAAATCTCACTTAATTTTGGTTATTCCCTACTGTATTGTTTTATTTTAAAGTATGGAAGCCGCTCACATGCCCATCAGCAGATGGGTAAATGAAATGTGGTATAGAGTGAAATACTGTTCAGTCTTAAGGAGTCAAATTCTGATACATGCTACATAGATGAGCCTTAAAAGCACACTGAGTATTATATAACTGATTCACTTTGCTCTACAATAGAAAGAACAGAACATTGTAAATCAGCGGTACTCCAGTAAAAATCTTAAGAAAGAATATGACAAAGAATGTATATATTAATGTATTTTAAAAAGCATGCTGAGTGAAATAAGCCAGACACAAGATGAGTATCGTACAGTTCCAATTACATGAACTACCTAGAGTAGACAAACTCATAGAAGACAGGAAGTAGAATAAAGATCCCCAGGGGCTGAGAGTAGGGGAGAATTGGGAGCTGTTGTTCAGTAGGTACAGAATTTCTCTGGGTTGATGAAAAAGTTCTAGAAATGGATTATGGTAATGGTTGCACAACATTGCAAATCTACTGAATGCCACTGAATTGTACACTTAAAATGGTTAAAATGATAGCTTGTATATTATGTATATATTTTGCCACAACCAGTCAACAAAAAGAAGTATTGCAAATGAAGGGATTGTCTCATAGTAGAGAAAGGTTGCCATACTAGCCCCTTTGAGAAGTTAGGTGATAAGATGGAAAATCATTTACCAGAAGTGTGGGATTTTGAATGAATCAGTTAGAAACATGTAATATGCTTAGAATATTGTAACATTTTAATTAAATGCTCTTTTATATTTATAAAGCATATCAGCATTTTAGAAAACAAGGTCCTTGAATTTCCTCTCATAATAACTTAAGATTTCATTCCTTACATTATGTTTGTTTTTTTAAAGCATAAATGAACCCCTTTTAAAGAGAGAGTTTCCCATGGAGGTCACAGGAAAAATGAAGATACGGATTTTATTGTTTCAGGTGAAAGGAGCATTTTGGAGCGTTCTAAACGGAGCTTAGTTCTGTTCAGAAAACATAAGAAGGTGTGAAATGAGTTGGAGTAGCCCCTAGGAGGAAGAAAAGATAAAAAAGGTTTTTTAAAAAAGAAGAATTTGGAACTTTTAGATTATAACAGTTATTGGTAATTTAGATAAATGCTCTGACTGTGGTATTCAGTGTTAGTATGTAGTTTCTAAACTGTTTGCCAGTAAATAGTTATTTCAGAAAATATTAAATGGTTTTAAAATTTTTTGTTGGAACATCTCACTTGTTCAGTTTTTCATGCCTGAAATATAGCCTAGTTCTTTCTCTTAACTTATACAGGAGTGATAACTTGGCAGTACTTCACTAGGCTTGAGCTCTTTGACACAGAATTGCTTGTTCCAAATTTGAAATGCTATTAGAAGCTCTTCAAAAAAATTCTTTAGGCTTTTTTTTGGTGGGGGGTGGTTGGGGAGGGAGGAGGCGGACGGGCCACTTCTGTTGGTCTTTCATTTATCTATTTTCATCCATCTTTGTTCTTTGGCCCATGTGGGCCTCCCATCGCTAGAATAAAGTACAGAAATTGGGAGCTGTTGTTCAGTAGGTACAGAATTTCTCTGGGTTGATGAAAAAGTTCTAGAAATGGATTATGGTAATGGTTGCACAACATTGCAAATCTACTGAATGCCACTGAATTGTACACTTAAAATGGTTAAAATGATAGCTTGTATATTATGTATATATTTTGCCACAACCAGTCAACAAAAAGAAGTATTGCAAATGAAGGGATTGTCTCATAGTAGAGAAAGGTTGCCATACTAGCCCCTTTGAGAAGTTAGGTGATAAGATGGAAAATCATTTACCAGAAGTGTGGGATTTTGAATGAATCAGTTAGAAACATGTAATATGCTTAGAATATTGTAACATTTTAATTAAATGCTCTTTTATATTTATAAAGCATATCAGCATTTTAGAAAACAAGGTCCTTGAATTTCCTCTCATAATAACTTAAGATTTCATTCCTTACATTATGTTTGTTTTTTTAAAGCATAAATGAACCCCTTTTAAAGAGAGAGTTTCCCATGGAGGTCACGGGAAAAAATGAAGATACGGATTTTATTGTTTCAGGTGAAAGGAGCATTTTGGAGCGTTCTAAACGGAGCTTAGTTCTGTTCAGAAAACATAAGAAGGTGTGAAATGAGTTGGAGTAGCCCCTAGGAGGAAGAAAAGATAAAAAAGGTTTTTTAAAAAAGAAGAATTTGGAACTTTTAGATTATAACAGTTATTGGTAATTTAGATAAATGCTCTGACTGTGGTATTCAGTGTTAGTATGTAGTTTCTAAACTGTTTGCCAGTAAATAGTTATTTCAGAAAATATTAAATGGTTTTAAAATTTTTTGTTGGAACATCTCACTTGTTCAGTTTTTCATGCCTGAAATATAGCCTAGTTCTTTCTCTTAACTTATACAGGAGTGATAACTTGGCAGTACTTCACTAGGCTTGAGCTCTTTGACACAGAATTGCTTGTTCCAAATTTGAAATGCTATTAGAAGCTCTTCAAAAAAATTCTTTAGGCTTTTTTTTGGTGGGGGGTGGTTGGGGAGGGAGGAGGGCGGACGGGCCACTTCTGTTGGTCTTTCATTTATCTATTTTTCATCCATCTTTGTTCTTTGGCCCATGTGGGCCTCCCATCGCAGTGGCCTCTGTTGTTGCAGAGCACCGGCTCTGGACGCATGCACTCTAGAGCTCCGGCTCGGTCATTAGACACATTGGTCCAGCCACTCTGCAGCACGTGGGATCTTCCCAGGCCAGGGATCGAACTGGCGTCCCGTGCATTGCAAGGCAGTGTCCTTACCCACTGGACCACCAGGGAAGCCCTTCTCTAGGCTTTTAATCATTTGTTTTTACCTGTATCATTTCCATCTTAAAGTTAGTATTGTTCCCAGAGTAAAGATTTTACTTATTGAATTTACTTGGTTGAAAAACCCCCATTCTCATTTTAGCTGATGTGTTACTGCTTTTAGATCATGCTAGATATTTATGTGAATCTAAATATTGAAGAAATAGAAAGCTGTTTTTATGTACAAATGAAACCAAAGATTCAGGGAGACAGATGCATCCACTTGATACAGTTTGACTGCATTCTTGTTTTTTTTTTAAGGGAAATTATTCAGGGTTTTATTTTGTCTTGAATCACTATAACTTTTATAGCAAATGGCTGTCATTAGCCATCAGTATTTAAAAATAGCCTTTCAAACTCTTAAGATATTTCCTTTTTTCTGATGATGCAGATTTTACAGTTTACAGGAAAGCTAACTCAGTGCTGTGCTCTATTCCTGTTTTCTCCTGACTGGTGTCCATACTTCTTCCAGTGATTGCGAACTATCTCATTGATCATGCATACAAACCCCAGAGATAATTTATATAAATACCGAACACTAACCAATTGTGCCACTGGGCTCCTCCAGAGATAATTCAAACCCCAGCCTCCCAAATACACTCAACACAGCTTCATGGAGCTGTTCCTGGGCTTTGAGGCATTCCTTTTAATTTTTAAAAATTAAGTATGTGAAAGATCTCTGTCATTGAGCTGTGTTCCGTAGTTCTCAGGGTCCAGTGAGCAGACAGAAGCTATCAATACATGGTTTGAACAGGGAAGTTATGAAGTTAACTGGTTATTAACTGGTTGTTATTAACTGATGTAACCAAGAATTAACTGTTAAAAGGTAAAGATAACATTGAAGAATACAGGGCTTCCCTGGTGGTCCAGTGGGTAAGGACACTGCCTTTCAGTGCAAGGGGCGCCGGTTCGATCCCTGGCCTGGGAAGATCCCACGTGCCGCGGAGCGGCTGGACCCATGTGTCCAATGACCGAGCCGGAGCTCTGGAGCGCATGCGCCCAGAGCTGGTGCTCTGCGACAACAGAGGCCACTGCGATGGGAGGCCCACACGGGCCAAAGAACAGAGATGGATGAAAATGGATAAATGAAAGACCAATAGAAGTGGCCCGCCCGCCCCCCTCCCCCCCCCCCCCCACCCACCAAAAAAAAAAGCAAAAAACAAAAAAACATTGAAGAATACAGTAATTACAGTCATGGAAAGCAGCTGTAGGCAGGGCTAAGACAGTGTGCCCTAGGAAAGACTAGCTTCCAGGGAGGCCCCTCAGTGTTCATTAGATTCAGCTCTCGCTGGAGAAGGTGAGGCTCTGGCTCAGTGGGTGACAAAGATCACTGGTGCTATAGCCTGGGGTGGCACATCAAAAACCACCTTCCAGGTATTAGAAGAACTTGCTGGGAAGCCTCCTGCTGGGTACTTAACTGGGGAACCAGCTGAGGCACCAGCAGAATTTTCTGGGGAGGCACTGTTAGGCTTTCTGCTGAATACTGCTGAAGGGTGGGCCATTGTGGAATGTCCCTCATACTGCTGGGTGCCACAGGCTTCGAGAGGAAGCAGGCAAGAGTACACTAAAACCAAAAAGAAGAGACCTCCTTTTTTCTTTCTGTAGTGTCCTCCCAACACTCCACTGAAGTGTTTCTAGAATCCAACTTCATTATCACAGAGAAGGGAAAGGAAGGTTGGATTTGGAGCTAAAACTCAGTAAATCGATAACTAGCACAAAAGGCTTCAGTAGTTTTCCCATAGAATAACTGGTCATTGACTGGTCCTGTGTACAACTTTTTAAAATTAATTAATTTATTTATTTTGGGGGGTGGGGACAGGTTGGGGAGGAAGGGGGGCAGGCGGGCCACTTCTATTGGTCTTTCATTTATCTATTTTCATCCATCTTTGGTCTTTGGTCCATGTGGGCCTCCCATCGCAGTGGCCTCTGTTGCAGAGCACCGGCTCTGGGCGCATGCGCCCCAGAGCTCCGGCTTGGTCATTGGACACATCGGTCTAGCCACTCCGCGGCACATGGGATCTTCCCAGGCCAGGGATCGAACGGCGCCCTTGCACTGCAAGGTGGTGTCCTTACCCACTGGACCACCAGGGAAGCCCCTCATGTATCACTTTTGTTTACTCGATTTCTTTCCATGGGCACCCTGGCTGAACTGGCACAGTGCTTATTGCCTGTATAGGATCTGAAATTTCTTATCTTTACTCGGGACCTTAAGTCATCATATATCCTCATCTCTTAGGAAAGAGTCTTGACATCTTTCAAAGTCAGCTGAGCTATTACCTCCACCAGGCTGGTGGCCTTTTTCTCTTCAGTTCAACATATTCCCTCTCTCAGTATTTTTCTTTTTTAAAGAAGATCCTGCATGCTAGGATCTTAGTTCTTGACCAGGGATCAAACCACGAGGGAAAGCCCTTGTTTTGTTCCCGATATTGGTGTTTTTTATTTTCTCTCTTGTCTTTGTCAGTCTTGCTAAAGATTTGTCAATTTTACTGTTTTTTTTCTTTTTTAAGAGACCACATTTGTGTTTCTTTGCCTGTCCTCTATTTTGTCATTTTTAAATTTAATTTAAGTTTTTCATGATCATGACGAAGCTATGGTTCATCTTGGTGTATTGAATACATGCTTGATGAGAACCAGGACTATGGGGAGTTATCACTAAAACCAAAAAGAAGAGACCTCCTTTTTTCTTTCTGTAGTGTCCTCCCAACACTCCACTGAAGTGTTTCTAGAATCCAACTTCATTATCACAGAGAAGGGAAAGGAAGGTTGGATTTGGAGCTAAAACTCAGTAAATCGATAACTAGCACAAAAGGCTTCAGTAGTTTTCCCATAGAATAACTGGTCATTGACTGGTCCTGTGTACAACTTTTTAAAATTAATTAATTTATTTATTTTGGGGGGTGGGGACAGGTTGGGGAGGAAGGGGGGCAGGCGGGCCACTTCTATTGGTCTTTCATTTATCTATTTTCATCCATCTTTGGTCTTTGGTCCATGTGGGCCTCCCATCGCAGTGGCCTCTGTTGCAGAGCACCGGCTCTGGGCGCATGCGCCCCAGAGCTCCGGCTTGGTCATTGGACACATCGGTCTAGCCACTCCGCGGCACATGGGATCTTCCCAGGCCAGGGATCGAACCGGCGTCCCTTGCACTGCAAGGTGGTGTCCTTACCCACTGGACCACCAGGGAAGCCCCTCATGTATCACTTTTGTTTACTCGATTTCTTTCCATGGGCACCCTGGCTGAACTGGCACAGTGCTTATTGCCTGTATAGGATCTGAAATTTCTTATCTTTACTCGGGACCTTAAGTCATCATATATCCTCATCTCTTAGGAAAGAGTCTTGACATCTTTCAAAGTCAGCTGAGCTATTACCTCCACCAGGCTGGTGGCCTTTTTCTCTTCAGTTCAACATATTCCCTCTCTCAGTATTTTTCTTTTTTAAAGAAGATCCTGCATGCTAGGATCTTAGTTCTTGACCAGGGATCAAACCACGAGGGAAAGCCCTTGTTTTGTTCCCGATATTGGTGTTTTTTATTTTCTCTCTTGTCTTTGTCAGTCTTGCTAAAGATTTGTCAATTTTACTGTTTTTTTTCTTTTTTAAGAGACCACATTTTTGTTTCTTTGCCTTTCCTCTATTTTGTCATTTTTAAATTTAATTTAAGTTTTTCATGATCATGACGAAGCTATGGTTCATCTTGGTGTATTGAATACATGCTTGAAAAGTGACTTTTTGTCACTCTGTGTGTATGTTTATAGTGGTTGCTCTAGTGATTATAATATATTCCCTATCTTTTACAGAATCCTTAGGATTAGTATTTTGCCATCTTAAGTAAAATGTAGAAGCCTTACAACCATTTAGGTTCCTTTATCCATCCTCTATATGTGATAATTGCTGTATTTGTTACATCTCCCCACCAGAGGTGGAATTCCCCATCAGACAGATTGTTATTTGCTTTCTGGCCCTCAGTAGCTATAGACTGTTTTTACCCAGATGTTTACCATTTTTTTTGCTCTTCCTTCTTCCCTTAAGTTCCACATTTCTCTGTAGTATCATTTCCCTTTAGCCTAAAGGACTTTCCTTTCAGTATTTCTTTATGAATAGGTCTGCTGGTGATGAATGCTTTGTTTTCCTTCATTTGAGAATGTCTTCTTGTGGGGAAGGTGGAGGAGGCTTTCATTTTGAAGAATTTTTTTGGTGGATATAGAATTCTGTATTGATCGCTCTGGTGTTTCAGTACTTTAATGTTGCTCCACTGCCTTCTGGCCTCCATGGTTTTTTTTTTTTTTTTTAAAGATTTATTTATTTATTTACTTTGAGCGGGGGGTCGGGTTGGGGAGGGAGGGGAGTGGGCGGGCCACTTCTATTGGTCTTTCATTTCTCTGTTTTCATTCGTCTTCGTTCTTGGGCTCCTGTGGGCCTCCCATCGTGGTGGCATCTGTCGTTGTAGAGCACCGGCTCTGGGCACATGCGCTCCAGAGCTCCGGCTCGGTAGTTGGACACATCAGTCCAACCGCCCTGTGGCACGTGGGATCTTCCCAGGCCAGGGCTCGAACCGGCGCCCCTTGCACTGCAAGGCGGTGTCCTTACCCACTGGACCACCAGGGGAAGCCCCTCCATGGTTTTTGATGAGAAATACATGCTTGTTTGAGTCATTGCCCTCCTGTAAGTAATATTGATTTATTTTCTGAATTTTCTGGTTGCTTTCAACATCATTTCTTTATGCTTAGTTTTCAGCAGTTTTTTTTTTTTTTTTTAAGTATGTCTAGGTGTAGATTTCTTTGTGTTTAAATCCGTTTAGCCTTCACTGAGCTTCCTGAATATCTTTTGCCAAATTTGGCAGGTTTTCAGCCATTCTTCACATATTTTTTCTTCACTACATTCTTTTTCTTCTTGAGGTGTCCGGTTACCTCTGGGTGCTGCACCGCAGTTCCCTGAGCCTCTGCTCATTTCCCTCCAGCCTTCTTCTGTCTGTGTTTGGTTAGGGTCATGGCTGTTGCTCTGGTGTCGCATCCCCTGGGGCTTTTCTCTCTCCTCCGCTTTCAGCCACTGACCCCACCCAGGGGAGACTCTTTTATTTCTGATATTATATCCTTTCGTTCCAAACTTTGTCTTTTTTTTTTGAATAGTTTTTGTTTCTTTGCTGAAAACTTTTGCCTTCCTATTAATTTCAAGTTATCTTTACCTCATGGACATAGTAATGATGAATGCTTTAAATTTTATGACTGATAAGTTCAGCATCTAGGTCATCTCAGGATTGGCAACTCTTGATAATGTAGTATATGTTCTGTGACTGGCTTCTTTCACAAATCAATGAATTTGAAGACTCACTCCATGGTAGCATGTATCAGTACTTCATTCTTTTGCTGTCGAATAGTATTCCATTATATACATATGCCAGATTTTGTTTTATCACTCATCTATTGGTACACATTTGGCTGTTCCTGCTTTTTGGCTATTATGCATAATGTTGCTATGAACATTCATGTGTAGGTTTTTGTGTGGAAAGTTGTCCACAGGCTTTTGTTGTGACCATCCAGAGAGAGAGACAGGCGGGGAGGCAGACGTGGGCAGGCACGCAGGCTGGCTAGCTGTCTTGGGCCTGCTGTGTCTTCACCGGTGCCAGAAGTCACAGTCCATTTTAAATCATGACATTGGATTGAACTTTGAATTTATGAAATCTTCCATGGTGAACCACAAATTTCACTTTAGAATCCTGTTGTTTTTCTTTGGCTTAGAACAGATTTCTAGCTTTTGGTGTAGCCTTTTGTTTCCCAGTCATTTTTAAATTGCAGTGAAGGGGAGGGGTATCACAAATAGTTTGGTCTAGAGCATTTAACACAGGCGTTCTATGGCTAGGTGTTTGGAACCTCAGTGTCGACCAGTTCTATAATTGAAGCCTGGTTTTTCTACCAAATAAGTAAGTAGATGTGAATAGAACACGGTAAATGGTCTGTTGTGAATCCATTGGCATGGTTAAATATTTAATCATTGCTCTGTCCAAATGTGTAGTTAGTCTTCAAATGGAAATAATAAACCCACCCTGAAGCATTTACATCTGATAATTACAAGATGGTATGTAGTCGATATGTAGATATAATTAGGGTCATGGCTGTTGCTCTGGTGTCGCATCCTGGGGCTTTCTCTCTCCTCCGCTTTCAGCCACTGACCCCACCCAGGGGAGACTCTTTTATTTCTGATATTATATCCTTTCGTTCCAAACTTTGTCTTTTTTTTTTGAATAGTTTTTGTTTCTTTGCTGAAAACTTTTGCCTTCCTATTAATTTCAAGTTATCTTTACCTCATGGACATAGTAATGATGAATGCTTTAAATTTTATGACTGATAAGTTCAGCATCTAGGTCATCTCAGGATTGGCAACTCTTGATAATGTAGTATATGTTCTGTGACTGGCTTCTTTCACAAATCAATGAATTTGAAGACTCACTCCATGGTAGCATGTATCAGTACTTCATTCTTTTGCTGTCGAATAGTATTCCATTATATACATATGCCAGATTTTGTTTTATCACTCATCTATTGGTACACATTTGGCTGTTCCTGCTTTTTGGCTATTATGCATAATGTTGCTATGAACATTCATGTGTAGGTTTTTGTGTGGAAAGTTGTCCACAGGCTTTTGTTGTGACCATCCAGAGAGAGAGACAGGCGGGGAGGCAGACGTGGGCAGGCACGCAGGCTGGCTAGCTGTCTTGGGCCTGCTGTGTCTTCACCGGTGCCAGAAGTCACAGTCCATTTTAAATCATGACATTGGATTGAACTTTGAATTTATGAAATCTTCCATGGTGAACCACAAATTTCACTTTAGAATCCTGTTGTTTTTCTTTGGCTTAGAACAGATTTCTAGCTTTTGGTGTAGCCTTTTGTTTCCCAGTCATTTTTAAATTGCAGTGAAGGGGAGGGGTATCACAAATAGTTTGGTCTAGAGCATTTAACACAGGCGTTCTATGGCTAGGTGTTTGGAACCTCAGTGTCGACCAGTTCTATAATTGAAGCCTGGTTTTTCTACCAAATAAGTAAGTAGATGTGAATAGAACACGGTAAATGGTCTGTTGTGAATCCATTGGCATGGTTAAATATTTAATCATTGCTCTGTCCAAATGTGTAGTTAGTCTTCAAATGGAAATAATAAACCCACCCTGAAGCATTTACATCTGATAATTACAAGATGGTATGTAGTCTGATATGTAGATATAATTTATGAAGAATGTACGGTAGCATTTGAGAATTGAAGGGATTAAAGAAATGAATAAAGAGGACATTTTACTAGATTATGCAAGATATGGTGTGGTTTGGATTAGGGTGAAGAGAATAGACAGATTTGAGATCGTGTTTCAGGTCTTACTGATAGATTTGATATGGGGGGTATAGGAAGGAAGAAATGAAAAATTATTTCTGGGCTTACATGATTGTACAGCTGCCATTGACCATAGAGAGGAAGAACGGGGGAATAAACTGGGAAGGTGAAGAGGACTAATTAAGTAAAGAATCCATGCACATATTTTGTGGATTCATAAAAAATTTTGTTTTGACCCTCATGAGGGGTGAGGAGAGGTATTCAGGTGTGGAGAGTGGTTTTGTTATTCATGTGGAGAGGGCAGTTAAAGATAGTGATGACTGGGGCTTCCCTGGTGGTCCAGTGGGTAAGGACACCGCCTTGCAGTGCAAGGGGCGCCAGTTCGATCCCTGGCCTGGGAAGATCCCACGTGCCACGGAGTGGCTGGACTGATGTGTCCAGTGACCAAGCCGGAGCTCTGGAGCGCATGCGCCCAGAGCCGGTGCTCTGCAACAGCAGAGGCTGCTGTGATGGGAGGCCCACACGGGCCAAAGACCAAAGATGGATGAAAATAGATAAATGAAAGACCAATAGAAGTGGCCCACCCGCCCCCCTCCCTCCCCAACCCCCGCAAAAAAAGATAGTGATGACTGGAGACATAGCATAGGTATCTATTTTCAGAGATCAGTATCTAATACCTGTTTTGGATGGTGATGAAAAATAGTTCAGATATGTTATAGAATCTAAAAATACCTTCTTTTCCTTTTGTGACAATATACTTTATGTTACAAGGCTAGGTTTATAAGTTAGGTACTGAAGACAGTTATTTAATGTAAATTTTGACTTTTGAAAAATTCCAAACTAAAAAGTATGTATCCTCCACATAAATTATAAACAATCCTTTCACCCCAGACTGTTTCGGGGTTAATTTCAGGTATTTTACCACATGGGCATTCCGATATGCACTTAACACATAAGAACTTGAAAGATTATGTACACTTTGGATATTCTGGTTTATTTTTAAAAACAGAGCAACTAAACATAGACATTATGCATATATACTATTGATAAAACATACAGAGAATAGCACATAGTACATAAGTCAAGTGCTTATGTATACTTTGAGACCATTCCTGCTATTTCTTAAAACGTTACTATTTTTTACTACTGCTATCCTTATTTGCTTATACAAGTTACCCCTGCTTATCAGCTGTGGCTGCCCTTACTGTTTACAAATGGACTTTTACAGCATTAAGTTTAGGACTTCAAGCCTTCCTTCTGAAGTAGCCATTGCTTTTAGTAACTGTGCCCTCCCCAGCCCCAGGTTCTTTTACCAGCTGCGCTCATTCTGTTGGCTGTCTAATCTTGACTCTTCTTAGCAATATATCACCTAGTAGAGAAGGAGTTTTTAGGAAATAAGAAAATAGTATTCATTTCTGCTTTTACTAGTTTTGACTTGTTTGCTTTTTGGTCTATCCATTTATGAGTAGAAGAAGAAAGAAGTTTAAAAAATTCTGGATATTCATGAATTTATTATCCATAGATTAAGTATTGCAGAGTTAGACCATTTATGTGTGGTCCCAAGGGTTCATGATAAATAATTAGTAATTTTGGTGAGGGCTGTATGAATTTAAATCTCTTATACCGTAAAATTGATTGGAATGACTAAGTTGTGCAACCAATAAGTGAGCATAGCCAACTGCCTAGCTTTTTTTCAAGTAAGAAGCAAATTTACTCAGAATCGGAAAGAAGCACACTCCACAGACAGAGTGTGATGGCCAGCTGCCCCAACTGCCTAGCTTTTAAATTAGGTTGGTCATTACTTACTTGTCACCTCTGAAACAAGTCAGGAAGTATTTAGAAGTATTGGTTCTTTATGGAAGAAGATCTGGAAAGAAAGACTAAGTGCTAGTTACTAAGTGGTAGTATTGGCTCATCTGGGGATGAGCACATGATTTGAATGTGTATTCCTTACAAATAAAAACTGCCTAGTTCTATTATAGCATTATACCTCTGATTAATAATAATGGGTACTCTCTTTGGCATTTCTCATCTTCTCCCTCCCCAATTTCTTTCCCGAACCAGTAACATGATTTCAGTCATGGAAAGGATAATCAGGATGTTATAGTTATGTCCCATTTTATTATTGAAGAATTAAGGCCCATGGAGTTCAAGATTTGGCCAGGGTAGCACAACTAGCTCAGTGAAACTAAAAGTCAGGCTTACTGCTTACCTTGTTTTTTTTTTTTTTTTTTAAAAACTTTAATTTATTTATTTTTGGCTGTGCTGGATCTTTGTTGATGTGTGGGTTTAGCTGCTCTGCAGTATGTGGGATCTTCCCGGATCAGGGATCGAACCTGTGTCTCCTGCATTGGCAGACAGGTTCTTTTTTTTTTTTTTTTTTTTAAGATTTATTTATTTATTTTGGGTGGGGGTTGGGTTGGGGAGAGGGAGGAGAGGGCAGGCCACTTCTATTGGTCTTCCATTTCTCTATTTTTCATCCATCTTTGTTCTTTGGCTCCTGTGGGCCTCCCATCGCGGTGGTGTCTGTCGTTGCAGAGCGCCGGCTCTGGGTGCATGCTGCGGCACATGGGATCTTCCCAGGCCAGGGATCGAACCGGCGCCCCTTGCACTGCAAGGCGATGTCCTTACCCACTGGACTACCAGGGGAAGCCCAACAGGTTCTTATCCACAGAGCCACAAGGGAAGGCCCTTACCTTGGTTTTTTCTTTTCTGGTTTTGTTTTTTTTTTTTTTTTTAGTTTTTTTAAAAATTATTTATTTCTGGCTATTCTGGGTTTTCACTGCTGCCACAGGTTCTTCTCTAGTTGCAGGGAGTGGGGGCTACTCTATAGTTGAGGTGAGCAGACTTCTTGTTGCCGTGACTTCTCTTGTTGTGGAACTTGGGCTCTAGGGCTCACAGGTTTCAGTAGTTGTGGCACATGGATGGGCTCAATAGTTGCAGCTCCGAGTCTCTAGAGCACAGGCTCGGTAGTTGTGACTCATGAGCTTAGTTGTTCCACAGCATGTAGGATCTTCCCAGATGAGGGATCCAACTCATGTCTCCTGCATTGGCAGGTGAACTCTTTACCACTGAGCTACCAGGGAAGCCCCAGCTTTCATTCTTTTCTTCAGTGTATACTGCCTTTACATCTATATTTCTCTCTTCTCTTCTGACTAGTATATTTGCTTCATTGTTTTTCAAATAAAACTTATATCACATGCTAACATAGAACAGGTTAGTTGCTAAGTGTAAATTGCTTAATAACTTGGATTCCGATAGGGCCAGTATCTTTTTTTAACTTTTTATTGTATATTGGAGTATAGCTGATCAACACTGTGATAGTTTCAGGTCAACAGCAAAGGGACTCAGCTATACATACACATGTATCTATTCTCACTCAAACTCCCCTCCATACAGACTGCCACATAACACTGAATAAAGTTCCCTGTGCTAGATAGTAGGATCTTGTCGGTTACCCATTTAAATAGAGCAGTGTCTACATGTTGATCCCAAACTATCCCTTCCCCTTGTAGGGCCAGTATGTTTTTAAAGAACTTATCCCATCAGAACATTTAAACAGATCTTTGTATTATTGTTATCTTACAGAGTTCAAAATTATTACCCATCAAGGAGTTTTTCCTTGCTGTGTTTCAGTTTTGTATCCCAAGCAAGCCCCTTTAGAGTTAGAATTGTGAAGCTCTCTGGGAACCATCTAGCAAAAATCATGCTTAATAAACATTTGCCAAATTAAAAATTTACCTCTTTGAAATAGTCCCAGTTGCATCTCATTTGTGTTGAATGCATTGACTTATGAGCAGAATAATCTCCTTCACATGGTATTTAAATATGTTTTAGTTCACTTCACACCAAAAACTAATCCAATTACCTAAATTTTTTTCTCACCTCTTCTTACATGAAAGTGTATAGCAAAGGAAATAAAGTCAGTATTCTCTGCTACTTTCCAGTAGACATCATCACCACAGAGCTTATCGTTCTGACTGTTGATGAAACTCAATTGCCTTGAGATGATTTCACTATAAAGAGCTCAGTTTAAGAATAAAGAACATTATTAGTTAAATTGATACCGTATTTATCTAAGGTCGGCTTATACCTTTGAGTTCAGCCTGTATTTTCTTTATCTGCTAGTTTCAGTCGGCTTTCAAGGCCGCTAACCTTGTAGGTGAACTCTTTACCACTGAGCTACCAGGGAAGCCCCAGCTTTCATTCTTTTCTTCAGTGTATACTGCCTTTACATCTATATTTCTCTCTCTCTTCTGACTAGTATATTTGCTTCATTGTTTTTCAAATAAAACTTATATCACATGCTAACATAGAACAGGTTAGTTGCTAAGTGTAAATTGCTTAATAACTTGGATTCCGATAGGGCCAGTATCTTTTTTTAACTTTTTATTGTATATTGGAGTATAGCTGATCAACACTGTGATAGTTTCAGGTCAACAGCAAAGGGACTCAGCTATACATACACATGTATCTATTCTCACTCAAACTCCCCTCCATACAGACTGCCACATAACACTGAATAAATTTCCCCTGTGCTAGATAGTAGGATCTTGTCGGTTACCCATTTAAATAGAGCAGTGTCTACATGTTGATCCCAAACTATCCCTTCCCCTTGTAGGGCCAGTATGTTTTTAAAGAACTTATCCCATCAGAACATTTAAACAGATCTTTGTATTATTGTTATCTTACAGAGTTCAAAATTATTACCCATCAAGGAGTTTTTCCTTGCTGTGTTTCAGTTTTGTATCCCAAGCAAGCCCCTTTAGAGTTAGAATTGTGAAGCTCTCTGGGAACCATCTAGCAAAAATCATGCTTAATAAACATTTGCCAAATTAAAAATTTACCTCTTTGAAATAGTCCCAGTTGCATCTCATTTGTGTTGAATGCATTGACTTATGAGCAGAATAATCTCCTTCACATGGTATTTAAATATGTTTTAGTTCACTTCACACCAAAAACTAATCCAATTACCTAAATTTTTTTCTCACCTCTTCTTACATGAAAGTGTATAGCAAAGGAAATAAAGTCAGTATTCTCTGCTACTTTCCAGTAGACATCATCACCACAGAGCTTATCGTTCTGACTGTTGATGAAACTCAATTGCCTTGAGATGATTTCACTATAAAGAGCTCAGTTTAAGAATAAAGAACATTATTAGTTAAATTGATACCGTATTTATCTAAGGTCGGCTTATACCTTTGAGTTCAGCCTGTATTTTCTTTATCTGCTAGTTTCAGTCGGCTTTCAAGGCCGCTAACCTTGTAGGGATGTCAAAAGAATTAATTATGAAAAAACTAATAAAACATAAAATGCTTGAATATTAAGAGAAAGTATTTTTATCTGTTGCTGTTCAGCTTCATAATGAGTTTCATATGGAACAAGGGGAAGCTAATAAACCTTAGGGTCTATAGCTGATTGCTTTTGATGGCTTCTTGAAATTTGAAATGCATGGGAAGGATATTAAAGCTTGGGGTATGTTCAGTGTATCCACATTTAAATTTGAGCTACTGTAATAGTTTTACTCCACTATGTAATTAAGGTACTGCAATTGTTATCTTAAATAGTTTAAACTATTTAGTTGATGTATTCTAAACATTGGTATTTGGGACTAAACTCGTAAATTCTAAGGTAGAAATTAATCTTTTATGTAGCAAAGTGTGGGGGAGAGTACTGATTTGAAGAATTTTGGATATTGTTGGGAGGGGAAGGGAGAATTTATTTTTTGGCTTTATTGTTGCTTTGTAAAGAAAAATTAAAAAGCTCTTTTTTTTTCTTTCTTTCTTTCTTTCATTATCTTGGGGTGCATTCCAATTCCAGAAGGTAAGTATTACTTTATTCTAAAGAAGTATTACACAACTATAAAGCACTCTTTTATAAGTTTAACTTACTCTTGGGTGCATGTTTACTTTATGAAGCTAATTAGTCTAGAAACTTAAAAGTGATATTACTATGTAAATATTGGTTGTATGTGCTTTTTTTTGTTGTCCTCGTAGCTTGTGATGATCATTGGTCATACTTTTAGAAACCCAGTCTACGTTTCAAAGATGATTATCTTACTTTCTAGCATTGGAATACCTAGTATTCTACAGATTAATAACAGAAAGATTTAAGAGATTGCAAATGTGTGAACTGACACTTGCTGTATGGCTGTAAGATTGAAAATACATGTTTTTGCTCTCACTGATTTAGAGAGAATATTGGTAAATTCTTCAAGAGAAAGACACTTATTTTAAAACCAGGCCCAGAACAGGTTAAAATTCATAGTCTGAATTTTTATTGAGTTGGCTTTTTGTCTGTGTTGATAAGACATGTTAGATATACCTCTGTTACAACAGGTCCCATGTTAGTTATTGTAGAATGATCTCATGTGCCTGTGACACTTGACAGTAGCAGTCGTATCTGTGTGTTCTCATTTCACTTGGACACGGCATGCTTGGCTTTTAGTTAGAGCTTCTTAAATCTTTTTTGCTCCAGTTTAAGTTGTATTCCATCAAGTGTACTTACAAGTACCTATTTATTTTTGAGTTTTAGTTTATAGAGGAGAACTTAAGATTCAAGTTAACATTATAACTTAAAAAATTTTAAAGGAGGCAAGAAAAATTTTTGGTTTTTGATAGGAGCTTATACTTGAGATTCTTTTGATATGAATAATAGGAATCAAATGTGTATAACTTAGGAATATGGAACTTGTTTGAACGGAAGGTAGCTTACAGTCTCAAAGGGAAGAAACAGGCTCTGGAATGAAGAGAGCTAAGGTAGCTGCAGAGATCAGGTCGCTCACACTAAAGGGTGGGCTCATCAGAGCACTCCGCTGGGACAAATTAGTCTAGGTCTGCTTTGCTCAGGGTTAACAATTCAAGGAACCTGGCTGGCCTAGTGTTCAGGGATGGTAAGACATCTTGATGGACAGTCTGACCAAGACTATTTCCAGTGTGGTAGAGCAGCATAGTTCCTTAAAAGATTTCATGTTCTCCAGAGGAAGAAAGCATATTTCCAGTGTGGTTACTTGATGCAGGGGACTGGCAGTAATAGTCAACTTAAAAGTGATATTACTATGTAAATATTGGTTGTATGTGCTTTTTTTTGTTGTCCTCGTAGCTTGTGATGATCATTGGTCATACTTTTAGAAACCCAGTCTACGTTTCAAAGATGATTATCTTACTTTCTAGCATTGGAATACCTAGTATTCTACAGATTAATAACAGAAAGATTTAAGAGATTGCAAATGTGTGAACTGACACTTGCTGTATGGCTGTAAGATTGAAAATACATGTTTTTGCTCTCACTGATTTAGAGAGAATATTGGTAAATTCTTCAAGAGAAAGACACTTATTTTAAAACCAGGCCCAGAACAGGTTAAAATTCATAGTCTGAATTTTTATTGAGTTGGCTTTTTGTCTGTGTTGATAAGACATGTTAGATATACCTCTGTTACAACAGGTCCCATGTTAGTTATTGTAGAATGATCTCATGTGCCTGTGACACTTGACAGTAGCAGTCGTATCTGTGTGTTCTCATTTCACTTGGACACGGCATGCTTGGCTTTTAGTTAGAGCTTCTTAAATCTTTTTTGCTCCAGTTTAAGTTGTATTCCATCAAGTGTACTTACAAGTACCTATTTATTTTTGAGTTTTAGTTTATAGAGGAGAACTTAAGATTCAAGTTAACATTATAACTTAAAAAATTTTAAAGGAGGCAAGAAAAATTTTTGGTTTTTGATAGGAGCTTATACTTGAGATTCTTTTGATATGAATAATAGGAATCAAATGTGTATAACTTAGGAATATGGAACTTGTTTGAACGGAAGGTAGCTTACAGTCTCAAAGGGAAGAAACAGGCTCTGGAATGAAGAGAGCTAAGGTAGCTGCAGAGATCAGGTCGCTCACACTAAAGGGTGGGCTCATCAGAGCACTCCGCTGGGACAAATTAGTCTAGGTCTGCTTTGCTCAGGGTTAACAATTCAAGGAACCTGGCTGGCCTAGTGTTCAGGGATGGTAAGACATCTTGATGGACAGTCTGACCAAGACTATTTCCAGTGTGGTAGAGCAGCATAGTTCCTTAAAAGATTTCATGTTCTCTCCAGAGGAAGAAAGCATATAGGGCTTCCCTGGTAGTTCAGTGGTTATGAATCTGCCTTGCAATGCAGGGGACACTGGCTCAATTCCTGGTCTGGGAACATCCCACATGCCTTGGGGCAATTGAGCCTGCCAGCAGCAACAATGGAGTAACCCCTACTTGCTGCAACTAGAGAAAGCCTGCCAGAAAGCAATGAGAACCCAGCACAGCCAAAAATAAATAAATATTTTTTTTAAAAAAGAGGACTTCCCTGGCGGTCCAGTGGGTAAGGACACTGCCTTGCAGAGCAAGGGCCGCCGGTTCGATCCCTGGCCTGGGAACATCCCATGTGCCATGGAGCGGCTGGACTGATGTGTCCAGCTACCGAGCTGCGCCCAGCAGCTGGTGCTCTGCATGCGCCCAGAGCTGGTGCTCTGCAACGAGGGAGACCACTGCAATGGTAGGCCCACATGGGTCAAAGAACAAAGATGGATGAAAATGGATAAATGAAAGACCAATAGAAGTGGCCAAAAAAAAAAAAAAAAAGGGAAAGAAGGCATGTATATTGACTAGGCAGAAACAACAAACGTCCACTGCATTGCTTACTGTCGAAAAACTTAAGCTACAAGCACTTATAAGAGCTAACTCTTTATACAGATTCTCCCAGTGGCAATATCCCAATCAGTACAATATTTCACAAGAATATTGCTTTTGATATAGTCTACCTGGCTTTGTATTTGTATTCATTTGTGTTTGTGGGTGTGCATGTATGTATGTGTTTTATTCACTCTGTCCATCTTTGCCTTTTAATTTGTATATTTATACTGTATATAAGGTAATTATTGATATTTTAGACTTTATACCTGCCCTTCTGTTATTTTTATATTTGTTTCCTCTGCTTCTTGGTTCTGTTTCTCTTTTCTTCCCTTGCCATGGATTATTTTTAGGATTCTGTGTTGGCTTGCTTGTATCGCATTTCTTTGTGTATCTGCATAGTTTTCCTAGTGTTTTCTCTGGGTACTACAGTATACACGTGTGATCTATTGCAGTCTGCTGGTATCCACATTCTACTCTATGCCAGCTCTAAGTTAACTTCTGTGTAAAAGCTGGTCATGAATTGGTAGAGCAGCATAGTTCCTTAAAAGATTTCATGTTCTCCAGAGGAAGAAAGCATATAGGGCTTCCCTGGTAGTTCAGTGGTTATGAATCTGCCTTGCAATGCAGGGACACTGGCTCAATTCCTGGTCTGGGAACATCCCACATGCCTTGGGGCAATTGAGCCTGCCAGCAGCAACAATGGAGTAACCCCTACTTGCTGCAACTAGAGAAAGCCTGCCAGAAAGCAATGAGAACCCAGCACAGCCAAAAATAATAAATAAATATTTTTTTTAAAAAAGAGGACTTCCCTGGCGGTCCAGTGGGTAAGGACACTGCCTTGCAGAGCAAGGGCCGCGGTTCGATCCTGGCCTGGGAACATCCCATGTGCCATGGAGCGGCTGGACTGATGTGTCCAGCTACCGAGCTGCGCCCAGCAGCTGGTGCTCTGCATGCGCCCAGAGCTGGTGCTCTGCAACGAGGGAGACCACTGCAATGGTAGGCCCACATGGGTCAAAGAACAAAGATGGATGAAAATGGATAAATGAAAGACCAATAGAAGTGGCCAAAAAAAAAAAAAAAAAGGGAAAGAAGGCATGTATATTGACTAGGCAGAAACAACACACGTCCACTGCATTGCTTACTGTCGAAAAACTTAAGCTACAAGCACTTATAAGAGCTAACTCTTTATACAGATTCTCCCAGTGGCAATATCCCAATCAGTACAATATTTCACAAGAATATTGCTTTTGATATAGTCTACCTGGCTTTGTATTTGTATTCATTTGTGTTTGTGGGTGTGCATGTATGTATGTGTTTTATTCACTCTGTCCATCTTTGCCTTTTAATTTGTATATTTATACTGTATATAAGGTAATTATTGATATTTTAGACTTTATACCTGCCCTTCTGTTATTTTTATATTTGTTTCCTCTGCTTCTTGGTTCTGTTTCTCTTTTCTTCCCTTGCCATGGATTATTTTTAGGATTCTGTGTTGGCTTGCTTGTATCGCATTTCTTTGTGTATCTGCATAGTTTTCCTAGTGTTTTCTCTGGGTACTACAGTATACACGTGTGATCTATTGCAGTCTGCTGGTATCCACATTCTACTCTATGAACTTTACCATAGCTCTAAGTTAACTTCTGTGAGCTGGAAAATGCCAGGGATTGGTAAAATTCATGGATTTCAATTGACTATTTGAAAACTCTGGATCTCGATATAAGTGACTATGTCAAAGAGTGACTGTTCCTGTTTCAAAGCAGAAAATAATTGTAATTAGTAGTTTTAGCTGTTTAGGTGTATAAAGTGATGAAAGTTGCTCAGTTACGTCCAACTCTTTGCAACTCCATGGGCTGTAACCCACCAGGTTCCTTGGTCCATGGAATTCTCCAGCAAGAACACTGGAGTGGGTTGCCATTCCCTTCTTCAGGGGATCTTCCCCAACTAGAGTTCAGACTTAGGTCTCCTACATTGCAGGCAGATTCTGTATTACCATCTGAGCCACTGGGGAAGCCCATTTAGGTGTATTATCTATACTGCTAAATGAATAAGAAAACCAGATAGAATATATAGAGAAAATTACAGCAAAGTCTTATTTTTTGATGTACATAATGAAACTTGTTAAGTTTTATTCTTTATCTAGCTCATTTCAGGACTATTTCTGTAACTTATATTGACAAGTATTTTATTTTCGGTTTCTGTTTTCCATACTAAATCTTCCTTAAAAAAAAAGCCTTTATTTTAAAAAATTATTTATTTGGCTCCACTGGGTCTTAGTTGTGGCATGTAGGATCTAGTTTCCTGACCAGGGATCAAACCCAGGCCTCTTGCATTGGGAACACACCACTGGACCTTCAGGGAAGTCTCCTAATTCTTCTTTTACCTCAGATAATGTATCCTTATATGCAGCTGTCTATACTTCTTTAGTTCAGAGACATATGGCTTTTGGAACTTGGCCCAGCCAGTTAAGAAATGTTAGTGTCTTGGTCATCTGATATAAAGGTAGTTGATATTTCTTTAAATATGTAGCAGTTAGAGTGACTTTTCTAATAAGCACTGTGCTTGTCTTAAAGTCTACTTTTTCTTACTTATTTTTCATAAGACTGAAAAACAACTTGCTGTAGTGAAACCAATAGTGGAAGTGGCCGTGGACTAAGGTAGAGTCAATTACTTTATATTTGATATGTTTACTTTAAAATAAAGCATAAAAACAGTGGCCTCGGGCTTCCCTGGTCCAGTGGGTAAAGAGTTCGCCTTGCAGTGCAAGGGGCGCCGGTTCGATCCCTGGCCTGGGAAGATCCCACGTGCCGTGGAGCGGCTGGACTGGTGTGTCCAGTATGAGCCAGAGCCCTGGAGCGCATGCGCCCAGAGCCGGTGCTCTACAATGAGAGAGGCCACTGCAATGGGAGGCCTACACAGGCCAAAGAATAAAGACAGATGAAAAAGAAAAAGGCCAAAAGTAAAAACAAACCAAAAAAACCCAGACAAAGCACTGGCCTCTTTTTTCCCCTCTACTTTTGAAATGGTTTTGCTCACATCTTACTGGTAGTGGGCAAGCTATGCTTTTTAAAAAACAATAGTGGAAAAAAGAAACAGGAAGGTGAAGAGACTGAAGATTTTTGTGAAGTATTAAAAGGATAGAGAGTGTATCAGCACAGTTTCTGAAGGATCTTTTTGTTTCTGTGACCTCCCTCTCCATGTTATTCCTAGGTTACTCTTTATTTGTTTTGTGCCCTTTCACTGCTCCCTTGATCCAGACTTCTCAGTCTGTGGTCCCAACTGGGCCTCCACAGAACATGCCTGTGTTAAAGTTTCCCTGCATACCCTTTTACCCTCTCTGCAGGGGTTTTATTTCAGTTTCTTTAATAGGTGTTTGGGAAGGAAAATAGTTTGAAGAAACTAATTTTTTAGAGGATAGATGAGTCAGGTGCTACGTTTTAATAAAACTTAAAAGCTACGTTTATTTCTTTTTAAAAAGTAGATTAGTTGTTAACCCAGATGAACTTCTCATTAGAAGAATTGCAAGTAATATGACCAAGAGAAAGCAAGCAAAAGGTTTTAATGAAAGAGTTTGTAAGAGTGCATAAAGTTTCAGTGAATTTAAAGCCTATCAAGGCTATTAATTTAATGATTTCTAAATGCACTATTTTCCATTATAAGGATACTGTTGGGTTCAGGTTTGTTTTATGTGCTCTGTTAGGGTAAGCATGCCCCAAATAAGTTGTTGATTTTGAAGTATGTGGTGCTGTTTTTTTTTTTTTTTTTAGTTAGTATGTGGGTAATGATTGTGTGTATGTGTGTGCATGTATGTCTGAAGTAAAGTGAGAGTAAGGTAAAGAATGATTAAAAGTTGTAGGATTTTGGCTGCTGTGCTCGCCCTCTGCGATGGCCCACACTCTGGAGTGTGCTTGTCTCTGAATCTGAATAAATCCACTTCTTACCTTAAAAAAAAAAAAAATTGTAGAATTTTATTTGACCCAGCAATTCCACTTATGTGTCTATACATAAAAGAATCAAAATTGCAAGGACTTGGATAGTTTTATACCACTGTTCATAGTAGCATTATTCAGAATAGGCTTAAGGTAGAAACAGCTCAGATGTTTATTGATAGACAAATGGATAAACAAGATGTGGCATATATACATTCAGTGGAATATTTTTCAGCCTTCAAAAAGAAGGAAATTCGAACATTCTGCAACATGGGATGAACTTCAAAGACGTTATACTAAATGAAATAAGCCAGACAGAAGAGGACAACTATTGTATAACTGTATATGTCATATTTACAGAGACAGCAAGTATTAATAGAAAGTGGTTGCCAGGGTCTGGTACGGGGGAAGTAAAGAGTTGTGTAATGAGTGCAGAGTTTTAGTTGATACCATGAGAAGAGTGCTGGGGTCTGGTGCTGTAAAAACATGAGTCCCCCTAAGTGGAAGTGAGCTGTACATTTAGAAGTGGTTGAGATGGTAAATTTTATGTTGCCTACGATTTGTGACCTCATGGACTGTAAGCCTCTGTCCATGAGATTTCCCAAGCAAGAACACTGGAGTGGGGTGCCTTTTCTTCCCCAGGGGATCTTCCTAACCCAGGTCTCCTATATTGCAAGCAGACTCTTTACCATCCGAGCCATGTTTTACCACAGTAAAGGTGTAGGACTTTGTTGTAATTTGAGTAGGATACATTTTTATCTAATGCGGAAGAAAAACCACTGTAGGAAGTAATAAGACATTTGCCTGAAGTAGAGGGGATGAGCAGGAGTACATCCTTAAACTTTTGTAGAAGGTAATTTTGCCATCAAATTTAAAATACGGGCAGTGATAGAAGCTTGTAGAAAAATATGTGTAAATTTTAAAAAATGTCTACCTACAGTGTGATGGTACAGAGTTGGTATAACAAGTAAGAGTGCCAGAAAGGCCAGAATTAAGAGAGTTACAGACTAGATATTGAAAGCTTAAGATTTTAAAAGTATATTAATATAACATTACTTTAAAATCAACAGAGTTTATTTAAATTTGGTAATTCTTCCACTGATGTCTCAATCCAGGATCACACATTGCATCTAGTTTTTATATATCTTTATTGTCTGCTTTTATGTAGAAACATTCTTTTAGTCTTTGTCTTTCATGATCTTGACATATTTCTTAGCGTTCAGACCAGCCATTTTGTAGACTGATCCTTCAATTTGGATATGCCTGACACTTTCTAACTGTTGTACTGGAGTAAGCTCTTGAGAGCCCCTTAGAGTGCAAGGAAATCAAACCAGTCAATTCTAAAGGAAATCAACCTTGAATATTCATTGGAAGAACTGATGCTGAAGCTGAAACTTCAATATTTTGGCCACCTCATGCAAAGAGACAACTCATTGGAAAAGACTGATGTTGGGGAAAATTGAGGGCAAGAGTTGAAGGGGGTGACGGAGGATGAGGTGGTTGGATGGCATCACTGACTCAATGAACATGAGTTTGAGGAAACTCAGGGAGATAGTGATGGACAGAGAAGCCTTGCATGCTGCAGTCTCTGGGGTCACAAAGAGTAGGACACGACTTAGCAACTGAACAACAAGATTCAGGTTGTGCATTTTTGACAGGAATGTCACAGAAGTAATATGTCATTTGTTGATTACTCTAGTCCCTTAGTTTATGTGAAGTCTACTGTGGTTCTCCACTGTAAAGGTATAATTTTTTTCACCTTTGTAATTAGTATCTTGTGTATAGAGGGAGATACTTTGTGTAAATGTCTTGTTTCTTATTGTATCTTTAGCCCACTAGGTTTGGCATATCATTGCTAGTTATCTGTTGCTGCTTAACCGTATTATCATAGATTTAGGAGCTTAAAACAACACACATTTATTATCTCAGTTTGTATGTCTCAGCAGTCTGGGCATGGCTTTCCTGGGTTCTCTGCAAGGCTGCAGCCAAGGAGTTGACCATGACTTGGTTCTTATTTGAAGGTTTAATTGGAGAAGGAACCACTTCTAAGCTTTGTGGTAGCTGGCAGGATTCAGATCCTTGCGATTTATCACAGTGAAGTGCCTCAGTTCCCAACTGGCTGTTGGCTAAAGACTGCCCTGAGTTCTTTGCCATTTGGGCCTCCCTAACTTAATATGGTTCCTCAAAGCCGGCAAGGGAGTCACCTTGCAAGAATACAGCAGTCTTACATAATGTAGTTACTGTTCTGCCCCCTTGTTGATTAGAAGCAAGTCACAGGTCCCGCCTACATCAAGGGGAGGAAATTACACAGGATGTGAGTAGAAAGTGCTGATAATTAGGGGTTATTTTAGAGTATGTCCACCAGAACTTCCACTGATAATGCTTGCTGGCAATGTGGCATATGGCCACATATAGAGTTTTTCCAATTTCATCATGTCTTGTTAGTTAGAATTATTCTGCAAAGCATTCTCCCCCAGCCATTGATTTGTTCATTTATTTATATTAGTTTGAACTCAGGTTCTTCTTTTTATATTAGTTTTAACTCAGGTTTTGTGGGTTATTGCTTTCTACTATATCATTTATTTTATTTTTTGAGTAGAAAGTAGCAGTTTAATCCCTATACAAACAGTGTTAAGAGAAGTCTTTCGCATGGGTGCCTAAACAGGTTTGTGGTATAGTGAGTCCTTTAAATATACTTTAGACTAAATGTAAATTTTTAACAGGTAAGCTGTTATGTGATAGGTTTTCAAAGCATTTGTAGTTCTATTTGAAAATATATTTTGATGTAACAAGCTTTTAAGTTATCATAATAAGGGAGTATTCAAGGGAATAGCTAATTTTCTCTTTAAAGATCATTACCCTACAGTTGAAATGACTGAATGTTTGGGGATGTGATCTAAACATACTCATCCTAAAACCCCTGCATATTCCCAGCTTCTTCCCCTCTGGCTGGTCTCTTGATCTTTAAATGTTAGGTGTAAGTGTCCCCATACTTTGGATTTGTGGGCATCTGTGACTAACTTTTTTTGAGTGTGCCTCTTCTTGGACTTAGTGAACAAATACCTTACTATTCATTGTGTCTTTTCTCTTTGCAAATCTCACTTCAGTTTGTGTGTACCTTCCATGCCCCTTGACCTACCGTTCTGGTCTTTGTTTCAACTAGCATGCCCTTGATAAAGGAAGTGCTTTTGAAAAAGAGCCTCCTTGCTCTCTTTCAGAAGTTACATGTAAGCTGTAAGTGGTATCTTTAAAAAGATTCCATACAGCATTGGCATGGCTTCCTTGAACAAGTGCGTTAAGGCTTGGAAAGCCGGCAAGGGAGTCACCTTGCAAGAATACAGCAGTCTTACATATGAGTTAGTTCTTTAAACAAGTCACAGGTCCGCCTACATCAAGGGAGGAAATTACACAGGATGTGAGTAGAAAGTGCTGATAATTAGGGGTTATTTTAGAGTATGTCCACCAGAACTTCCACTGATAATGCTTGCTGGCAATGTGGCATATGGCCACATATAGAGTTTTTCCAATTTCATCATGTCTTGTTAGTTAGAATTATTCTGCAAAGCATTCTCCCCCAGCCATTGATTTGTTCATTTATTTATATTAGTTTGAACTCAGGTTCTTCTTTTTATATTAGTTTTAACTCAGGTTTTGTGGGTTATTGCTTTCTACTATATCATTTATTTTATTTTTTGAGTAGAAAGTAGCAGTTTAATCCCTATACAAACAGTGTTAAGAGAAGTCTTTCGCATGGGTGCCTAAACAGGTTTGTGGTATAGTGAGTCCTTTAAATATACTTTAGACTAAATGTAAATTTTTAACAGGTAAGCTGTTATGTGATAGGTTTTCAAAGCATTTGTAGTTCTATTTGAAAATATATTTTGATGTAACAAGCTTTTAAGTTATCATAATAAGGGAGTATTCAAGGGAATAGCTAATTTTCTCTTTAAAGATCATTACCCTACAGTTGAAATGACTGAATGTTTGGGGATGTGATCTAAACATACTCATCCTAAAACCCCTGCATATTCCCAGCTTCTTCCCCTCTGGCTGGTCTCTTGATCTTTAAATGTTAGGTGTAAGTGTCCCCATACTTTGGATTTGTGGGCATCTGTGACTAACTTTTTTTGAGTGTGCCTCTTCTTGGACTTAGTGAACAAATACCTTACTATTCATTGTGTCTTTTCTCTTTGCAAATCTCACTTCAGTTTGTGTGTACCTTCCATGCCCCTTGACCTACCGTTCTGGTCTTTGTTTCAACTAGCATGCCCTTGATAAAGGAAGTGCTTTTGAAAAAGAGCCTCCTTGCTCTCTTTCAGAAGTTACATGTAAGCTGTAAGTGGTATCTATTTAGGAGAAGTATTGATTCCATACAGCATTGGCATGGCTTCCTTGAACAAGGTACGTTAAGGCTGAAGTCTGAAGAATGAAGTAATTGCAACTTGCTGAGAGAAAAGCTGAGGGCTGCCGTTGCATGCAGTTGCATTAACCAGTACAGAGGCCGAGAAGCTAGAACTGTAAATTACAAAATGAAAAGAAGGCCAGAGTAGAGAGGGTATGGAGGAGTCAGATCATTTTAATAATTCTGGATTTTATTCTAAGAACCTTGTGATATCATGGATAAATTTTAAGCTGGGCACAATCATACTTGCTTTTAAAAGGTCACTGACTTCAGAGCGGAGAATTGATGGTGGTGAGTGAAGTTACTGTCACTTAAGATAGGTAGGGAGTGCGGAAACATCGTGACGTGGGTAGGGAGGCGAGTTGTGAAGGTGAGCACCTCAGCTACTCAGATCTCTCCTCTGTGACATGCACTTTCTATATGTACTTAAGGTTTTGCACAGATTACAAAGAAGATAATATTTCTTCTATTTTACAGATGAGCAAATTAAGAATATTTATTGGCTTGCCTACAATATACTCAGATCTGAACACAGATTGGCATGAATACGTAAATCTGGCCGTTTTGGCCACACAAGGATGTCTCTTTTCATGAATTGTTAAGGAACCATGTTACTGCAGAGAGAACCAAATAAGGCTGTTGGCATTATGACTGAAGTTACTTCTGTTCTTGAGCCTTGTGTATGAACCATCTTAGTGTATTTCCTTCATGAGGTATATCAGCATAAAATTACAGCAGTGTTCTTGTGCCTTTTCTTGAGAGCCATTATCCTCCTGCCTCAACTGCCATTTATTTCTTAAGCATGGACAAAAACATTAGAAGCTATATTATCTCATGATAGTGATGTGATTATTTGAGATGTTCTTGCTTTAGCTTCTTCAATTATCAGGACTTAATCCCATATTATTATACTTGACATCAGTATCGATCTCTCCAGTACCAGGGTTTTATGACTCATGCAGGGGCTGCCTGTTCTTCAGGTTATTCAAAGTTTATTTTTTATTTTTGGGTTATATCTTCACATGTAAGCTGTAAGTGGTATCTATTTAGGAGAAGTATTGATTCCATACAGCATTGGCATGGCTTCCTTGAACAAGGTACGTTAAGGCTGAAGTCTGAAGAATGAAGTAATTGCAACTTGCTGAGAGAAAAGCTGAGGGCTGCCGTTGCATGCAGTTGCATTAACCAGTACAGAGGCCGAGAAGCTAGAACTGTAAATTACAAAATGAAAAGAAGGCCAGAGTAGAGAGGGTATGGAGGAGTCAGATCATTTTAATAATTCTGGATTTTATTCTAAGAACCTTGTGATATCATGGATAAATTTTAAGCTGGGCACAATCATACTTGCTTTTAAAAGGTCACTGACTTCAGAGCGGAGAATTGATGGTGGTGAGTGAAGTTACTGTCACTTAAGATAGGTAGGGAGTGCGGAAACATCGTGACGTGGGTAGGGAGGCGAGTTGTGAAGGTGAGCACCTCAGCTACTCAGATCTCTCCTCTGTGACATGCACTTTCTATATGTACTTAAGGTTTTGCACAGATTACAAAGAAGATAATATTTCTTCTATTTTACAGATGAGCAAATTAAGAATATTTATTGGCTTGCCTACAATATACTCAGATCTGAACACAGATTGGCATGAATACGTAAATCTGGCCGTTTTGGCCACACAAGGATGTCTCTTTTCATGAATTGTTAAGGAACCATGTTACTGCAGAGAGAACCAAATAAGGCTGTTGGCATTATGACTGAAGTTACTTCTGTTCTTGAGCCTTGTGTATGAACCATCTTAGTGTATTTCCTTCATGAGGTATATCAGCATAAAATTACAGCAGTGTTCTTGTGCCTTTTCTTGAGAGCCATTATCCTCCTGCCTCAACTGCCATTTATTTCTTAAGCATGGACAAAAACATTAGAAGCTATATTATCTCATGATAGTGATGTGATTATTTGAGATGTTCTTGCTTTAGCTTCTTCAATTATCAGGACTTAATCCCATATTATTATACTTGACATCAGTATCGATCTCTCCAGTACCAGGGTTTTATGACTCATGCAGGGGCTGCCTGTTCTTCAGGTTATTCAGTTATTTTTATTTGATTATATCTTCCTAGAGTTACTTCTCTTGAAGATATATTCCTGCCATCGTAGACAGTGTAGCTCATTTTACTTCTCTGCCATCACTTCATTATTCAGAAAAATAAATGTTTCAAGGATTCTCCGTTTTTTTCTATTTTCCTGAAATCAAATCCAGATTTTTGTTTTAAACGGTATAGTGTTTTGTATATCTTGTGGGCCTTTCAAATCTTTCTTCTGTCCCTCAAAGTGAAATTACGCCAAATTTGCGAGGAAAATATGATGGTGTCTGTATCAGTTACCACATCTTTTCACCAGATGTGTGTGCCACTTACTTTCATTTCATGGGTTTTATTGCAAGGAGTTCTTTGGCTTGTTTTGGGTTCTAGGTAGTAAACCCTAAATGAGATTGTTACTTTCTCTCCACCTAAAGTACTTTATGTGCGTCTGCAACCTCTTTTCCATAATTCCAAGTTCCAACATGCTTAAAAAGGTTCAGTCTTTTGGCACCAAATCTCATTTGTCAACGAGAATTCTCTTTGCCTTTCCTGCTTGATGTGAATACTTGTGTTTTTTCACTGTGTTTGGTTATGGGATTACTGATTCTGATCTCTCTGAGGATGTTACATAGAAGACAGCATATCTTGTTGCCTTTCTAAAATCCAAAAAGATCTTTACGTCTGAAACATTGGGCCTTACGTGTTGGGGTTGTGACTGTGGACTTAGGTCCATATTGTTGGTGCTGGCTGGTCCATATTGTTGGTGCTGGCTACAGTGTGCTGTGGCAGTTTGCTCCTTTGTCTAGCTTTCCTCTTAGTCTTTGAACTAAGCAAGCTTTCCTCTTTTTATACCCACAGACCCTAGTTTATTGGGTACTTTACTTAACCACTAAACGGAGTGGATACTTTTTACTGAAATTGAATATCAAAAATTAGGGCAAGCCTCTACCAGAGAAGTTACTGAGCTATGGATTATAGCATGTTTTCTTTCACTTGGTTATGTGTTCTTTTTTAGGCAGTCTCTCCTCCTGTGCTTCTCTCATCTTTCTTCTTAGTGGAATCTTGTCCTCACCACTGACTAATCACTATGTGGTATTGAACAGCTTACTTAACCCTTCAGTCCATTCGTTTGTTCATTTGTAAAACTGATGTAATAATTTTGCTTACCTCAAAGTATTGATGTGAGAGCTAACCAGAATGCTTCCTGGAATTTAGCACTCCTTTTGCAGTTGCTATAGCTGGTATTGATTCATATCCTGTTGGTTACCTCACTAACATGGTCAGCCATTCTTTTATTGACTTTGAAGTCATTTTCAGTGCTTTGACGCTTTTGACAATGCTGAAGTTAATCCTTGCATTTATGTTTAGAAGTCTTTGTGGCTTTGTTTTGTTAGGATAGATTGAAATGAGATTGTTGGCTCTGTAACCCCTGATATTTTTAATTTTAGTGGATACTTCCACATTATTTTCCTAAGGCAGAATTGAGAATTGAGGAGGGGATAGCAGTTTTCAGTGTTCATTTCCCCATAACTTTACCAGCAATGGATTTTATCAATTCATTTTAAAAAATGTAGTTATAAACTTACAGGAAATTATAAACATAGGCCCATGTATACTTCACCTTGCTTCCTCTCGTGGTTACATCGTATGTAACTAGAGTATGATATCAAAACCAGGAAACTGACATTGGTACAGTATTGCAAACAAAGACTTGAATATATTTGATTTCTCCAAGTCTCATCAATGGTGTCTCAGTTTCATTTGTTTTCCTTTAACCACTGTTAAAGTTTGGGCAGCTTTTCATGTATTCTTTTGGCCATTTACATTGCACGTTCATATCCTTGATTGATTTTTTTCTAATTGATTGTTTGATTTTCCTAAAAGAAACTCTCAGGACTATTCATGTTTTGTCTGCCATTTATTTTGCAGCTCCTTATGCTAGCTTTGTATGCTTTGTGTAGTTTTGTTGATGATATTTTTTTCCTGAACAGAAATGTTTATTTTTGCTTAGTTGTTAGGTCGTCTTTTGTGGTGGTGGGGTTTTTTCTCTTATGTCAGAAGTTTGGTCTATCCTATAAGCTGCCGCACGTCTCCATTTATATTACTATAGGAAAATGAAATTGATTGCAATTAGAAAGAAAAATGGTATGCTATATTCTCTATGGATAATTTATAACTTAAACTCTAGAAAATATCATAAATGTATATTAGAATTAGTAAACTCTTAACCAGTTTTCTACATAGAGGATGACTATTCCAAAGCCTATTTAGGTCTTTTTTTGTTTGTTTTTCTCTACAACCTTTTTTTTTTTTTTCCCCCTGCTTTTTTGCTTTTACAGAGTTTTGTTGTTTACAGATTTGTATAATCCCAGATTAGTCATATGCTGTTTAGGTGATCATATGATAGGTCTAAATACAAGAGACAATTATAGATAATATGGAATCATTATGTTGTATAATTGACATATTAGTGTCAGGTATTTAAATTTAAAATAGACTGTGGGAATATATTCCTTCCATAACTGAAATTCATTCTGATGCAACAGTATCAAGGTGATTAACATTGTTTGTTTCTTTGTGTGTGTTTTTTTTCCTCCCTGTTTTACTTCCGGACATTTAAGACTTGCGCTAACTAAAATAGATTTAAAAAAACCCTTTTTTTTCAGCTTTGTTGAAGCGTATTAACAAATTAAATTGTAAGTAAAATAGAATCTTTACAGAATACTTTCAAGAAAACTTCTGTGGAATAAATTTTTCTTCTCTTAAATGTTAGATGCTGATTTGGATTAAGAAAATTATGAAATTATTTTTTCTTTAGATATCTGGGAATGAGTTTTACATCCGTTTTCTCCATGCCCACCGCTCTAGATTTATAGACTTTTTATAATTTATAAAATGTGTATATTTCAAACGAGTGTTGATCCGTTAATTTTATCTTAATTCAGTGTTACATAGGCTGTTCAGAGACGGAAACTAATCATTGTGTTCTTTTTGGGTTCTTTTTTTGGCAGTGGAACTTCCCCTCTTGCATGCCTGAATGCAATGCTGCACACAAACTCCCGAGGTGAAGAGGGCATCTTCTATAAGGTTCCAGGTAGAATGGGAGTATATACTTTGAAGGTAAATATTTTTGTTAGGGACTCATTTTAAAAGTGAAAACAGGAAGTGACTACATATAAGTGATGCTTGCATCACAGAGACAGAACTCTGTTCTTGAAGAGCTTATTTTCAGGAAGAGGTAAACTTTTCAACTCTGTATCCAGTACTTTTTTAAAAATCTGTTACCATGTGTAGGTAGGTCAGAGAAGCAACTTCACTTTTCACTCATTGCCACAGTATTAATTTGAAAGGATGAAGTGAAAGTGACTTCCAGTGACATTTTAAATGGCCTCACATCATTTAAATAATAGTGTTACCATGGAGCATGTAGCCTTAATGCTTTATACTACTGTCTCATTTAATTCTGCATTACAATTCAGAGTTGTTGTTATTGTTTCTTTATTTTAGTGGAGAAAACCGAAGTTTGGAAGATTGATTTTCTTACCCAATGTTAGACAGATAGTATCAGAACCAGAATATGAACCCAGATCTGACTGAATCCCCATTTTCTTTTACCATAATAGGCTTGCTCATTTCTGATTCCTGCACTAAAAAGGGATCTTGACTTGTCAGTGTCCTTACAGTTAGAAAAACCAGTTCAAATGAGTTTGAGTAAAATAGAATTTATTATTTCATATAACTCAGAATTCTAGGGAAACTCAGCCTGAATTTAGGAGCGCAGTAATCATCCTCAGGGACGGGCCTCTCCTCTTTCTCTTGGCTTTTTCTTCGGCAGGCCTTCTCTTCACCTGCGTGACTTTACTCCCAAACCCCTCTCTGCGCATGGTTAAGTCTGGGGAGGAGGAGTCTCATAAACTGAGGCAGGAGCCTGTTTCATTAGTTCTGATGTGGCTTAGTTGGTTTGGCTTGGCCCATGTGCCTGTACCTTTGCCACATGCATTGAGTCTGCTCATGATCACCCTTGATATGACGGTATGGTGAGGCCCTCTCAAGCCAGAGGAAATTTATCAGCAGTGACCATATCCATATGTGTCTGGAACTCTGTCCCCTCTTGCCTTTTTAGCTTTGGCTGTAGTCTTCACTGTGCTCGCTGGTTGTGTGTAGCTCTCTTCACATTAAAAAGATCTGACTGACTTGTAAGACCTTCTTTTAAAGCACCTTGTTGAACTTCACGGGGTTGCAGGGATCTTGCTCACAGGGAGCTTTCTGCGTTTCTTTTAGTTTTAACTGTTGTACACCTTCCATGTTGTTAAAAGCGCTTGTTAAGTCTCTGCTCTCTACTGGACATGTGGAGACTATAAAGAAGGATACATTAAGGCCCCTTATCTCTGAAAGCTCCCAGAGTTACGAAATACTTAGTGACTGTGCTGTTGTGGTGTAGAGAAACAAAGATCCATCGTGAAAAAGGGTTTAGAAGTCTGTTTTTGTTTTTGCTGCTTGAAAGTTGTAAAATTTCAGTTTAACTTTGGTGGGTAAGTAATGGAAGAAAGGGCCTTCCAGGACAAGGGAGTAGTTTAAGCAGAGGCACAGATAAAAGGAGGCAGAATGGATTTGGGCAAATTGGAGTGGTTAGACCATAATTTGTGTGTGGGCTAGTGTAGTAAGGAGTCGGGGTGGAGTAAAGGTTAGGTAAAGAGCAAACTTGGAGGCGTTTGAAAACCTGACTCGGCGGTTAGAGAGAGGAGGAGGGGCGGTAAAAGTGTGTTGAGGAAATGGCAGAATAGAGTGATCAAATCTATGTTTAGGAAGATAATTCAAGTAGGATATACTTAAGAGCTAATTTAAACAGGTAAACTTGTCAAAAAATGGTTATGATAGAAATAATTTGGGTGAACTTTGAGAGTGGTTAGGGTTTCCCTGGTGATGCAAGAAGTTAAGAATCTGCCTGTAACACAGGAGACTCAGGTTTGACCCCTCAGTTGGGCAGATCCCGTGAAGGGACTGGCTACTCACTCTAGTATTCTTGCCTGGAGAACTCCATAGACAGAGGAGCTTGGCAAGCTTTGAAAGAGTTGGACATGGCTAAGCAACTAACACATTGCATGAGAGTGGTAAAAGAAATGGAGCCAAGGAACGTTAGAGAAATAAAATGTAAGCTGTTAGGAGTAACAGAAGGGATGCAGTGACTCTAAAATGTGGGACATGACTTGATCCTGGAGGGATCACAAGTTTAAGAAGATAGTTATATTTGTACAAAAGTACTTATTTTTGTTGGTAACTAACTCGGTAAAAGTTTTCTGCATTTTGAAAGAAAGAATAGAAAAATAAGGGACATATATTTTAAGAAAGTGTGTAACATGTGAAATGGCACCAGAGTATAAACTTAAGTGAAAAAAACCAGTTCCTTAGCAGATCAGAGGTTATTCTCTTCTTTTTTTTCCCATCATGCCTCTTTTATTTATATTTATTTTCATCCATCTTTTTATTCTTTGGCCTGTGTGGGCCTCCCGTTGCAGTGGCCTCTCTCACTACAGACCACTGGCTCTGGGCGCATGTGCTCCAGAGCACTGGCTCGTAATTGGACACACCGGTTCAGCTGCTCTGCCTCACATGGCATCTTCCCGGACCAGGGATCGAACCGGTGTCCCTTGCACTGCAAGGCAGAGTCTTTACCCACTGGACCACTAGGGAAGCCTGGTTACTTTCTTCTTTGTCTTTGTTGACTGATCTTAGTCCCCCCATCAGGAATCAAACCCATGCCCCGTCCTGGGGAAGCCCCCAGAGGTTACTGTCTTGATTATTGTGTTGTGAGTGCTAGTTGTAGGTAGGAAGATCATGTGTGAGAATTATTTTTGGTTAAATTATGTGGGAAAACAGAAAATACAGAGAGAGGAATAAAGAATCATCCATAGTTTTGTAAGTTAGAAATAAGATTCACTAATGTGTTTATATGTGTGTATCTTATATACTACATAAACGCATAGTACCTAGTACTTATTAAGCTCTTATCATATGCCAGGCACTATTCTAAGCATTGTATATTTATTAACTCATTAAGTTCAGAATGATCTTTTAAGGTAGGTACTATTGCCCCATCTTATAGTCAAGGAAACTGAGGAATGAGAGTTTAAGACTTTGCCTAAGGCTACATCATTAGGACTAGATAAGGCCAGAATTTCCTAGTTCTTAATCTTACAGCTTCCCTGTTGTACCTGTCATAACTGTGACTGACACAGGGTCTCGTTTCCAATGAGGATTCTCGCTATCCAGTGCAGAAACCAAAGATTCATGTGATTTTTTTTTTGTAAATGATTCCTTTTATATTTGACTCTTGCTGCTTACTAACCAATTTTTGGAACCCGTTAGACTTAAATAATGTACTGTCTCTTGCTGTCCAGACTCTTAACTGAATTTATAATATATAATGGCACTTATATATATATCATAGATGATGGGTATAGATACATTTAAAAAAATTTGTTATTGTACTGATCTTATTTCATCACTTACCTGGACTTTATAACAAATTTTTGTTTAAGCCTCTGTGTTGTGCTTGTGTAAGATTGTTGTGGATGGTTTTTGAGTATGGAAGGAAACAGTAGTTAATTTGACCTAAAGAAGAGATGACGGGAATTCAGAATCATTGTTGGTTTTGTTACTGAATCCTATAATCCTAAAAGTTAATCAGCACAATTAAGTCATAGTAATGCATATCAGAAATTTAATTTTTGCTGTTTGCTGAAATGGTCATGATTAATCCTAATTGGATGCCTGTGTTTTCAGAAAGATGTGCCGGATGGGGTGAAAGAACTCTCAGAAGGTTCAGAAGAAAGCAGTGATGCACAGTCAGATTCCCAGAGCTCTGAGAACAGTAGCAGCAGCAGTGATGGTGGCAGCAACAAGGAGGGAAAAAAGAGCAGGTGGAAAAGGAAAGGTAAATCTATCTGACCCCTCGAGAAAGTGCTAAATGCTGTAGGGTGAATGCCCTTGATAATAGTTCTTTTTCCAGACCCGGGGTGGGTTAGTCTCTTTCCTTACCAGTTAGATTAGTGCTGTCCTGTGGAATTTCCTACAGTGACGGAAGTGTTCTGCATCTGTGCTATGAGCTCAGCAAAGTAGGCAGTAGCATGCTTACTGTATTTAAGGCTAAGAGGACTATTCGCTTAAACGTTCAATTTTTAATTTCTTTATCAAGTCAAGGAAACTGAGGAATGAGAGTTTAAGACTTTGCCTAAGGCTACATCATTAGGACTAGATAAGGCCAGAATTTCCTAGTTCTTAATCTTACAGCTTCCCTGTTGTACCTGTCATAACTGTGACTGACACAGGGTCTCGTTTCCAATGAGGATTCTCGCTATCCAGTGCAGAAACCAAAGATTCATGTGATTTTTTTTTTGTAAATGATTCCTTTTATATTTGACTCTTGCTGCTTACTAACCAATTTTTGGAACCCGTTAGACTTAAATAATGTACTGTCTCTTGCTGTCCAGACTCTTAACTGAATTTATAATATATAATGGCACTTATATATATATCATAGATGATGGGTATAGATACATTTAAAAAAATTTGTTATTGTACTGATCTTATTTCATCACTTACCTGGACTTTATAACAAATTTTTGTTTAAGCCTCTGTGTTGTGCTTGTGTAAGATTGTTGTGGATGGTTTTTGAGTATGGAAGGAAACAGTAGTTAATTTGACCTAAAGAAGAGATGACGGGAATTCAGAATCATTGTTGGTTTTGTTACTGAATCCTATAATCCTAAAAGTTAATCAGCACAATTAAGTCATAGTAATGCATATCAGAAATTTAATTTTTGCTGTTTGCTGAAATGGTCATGATTAATCCTAATTGGATGCCTGTGTTTTCAGAAAGATGTGCCGGATGGGGTGAAAGAACTCTCAGAAGGTTCAGAAGAAAGCAGTGATGCACAGTCAGATTCCCAGAGCTCTGAGAACAGTAGCAGCAGCAGTGATGGTGGCAGCAACAAGGAGGGAAAAAAGAGCAGGTGGAAAAGGAAAGGTAAATCTATCTGACCCCTCGAGAAAGTGCTAAATGCTGTAGGGTGAATGCCCTTGATAATAGTTCTTTTTCCAGACCCGGGGTGGGTTAGTCTCTTTCCCTTACCAGTTAGATTAGTGCTGTCCTGTGGAATTTCCTACAGTGACGGAAGTGTTCTGCATCTGTGCTATGAGCTCAGCAAAGTAGGCAGTAGCACTATGTGTCTTTTGAGCACCTGAAATATAGCTCCTGTGACGAAGGATTTCATTTAAATAGCCACACGTGGCTAGTGGCCATCACACTGGACAGCGTGGCTCTAGGTTTTTAACCTGGGTTTATTTTCAGCTCTTGGCTACCTGTAACCCTTTTTAGGATGCTCTTGTTTACCTCTTTAATGCTGTCTTCTAAAATTTGAGGATTTAATTGCCTTAATAGCTCTCTCCTTACTAGGAAAGGAAAGCTTTTCATTTCTACTAGCAAAGACTAAATTTAGTCCTCTGGTCTTTGCTCTCATCTCCTGCTTGGTCTCTGCTTCATAGTTTACCCCAAACCCATTTTAGAGAATAACATGTTCGTTGCTGCAGCTTCGCTGGAATGGATTTTCCACTTAGAGATACATTTTATTACCTAGTCTTGCTAATTATTTGTAGCTTCTTTTTCAAGAGTCTTTTTGAAGAGGGAAAATCATTTTTACCCCAGTATTGGTAAATTGAGTCATGTATGGCAGGACAGATTTTCAGCCAGCTCATGCCGGTTCCTTTATAGGACTGATGCAGTGATACGCCAAGCAAAATAGACATCCAAGAATTTCCCTAGCATGGATACTCTCTTAGGTTTAAGCTGTAGTTGAGCTATCTTTGGATCTGGAAGTTAAGAGTTATGCTTGTTGGAATACTTGACTTAATGTCAAGTGCCTCTGGAACTATTGATTTTGAACTATATCAGAAAAGTCATCAGAGTTATTACTATTTCTGTGTTAACGAGTGGGCTCCTTCTGCAGGAAATTTTAGTAATGGGTGGCATTATCTGTGTTCTCTCATACAGCTGCTACACATGCAATTTGGGCAAAATTTTGAAACCAGAGGATCATAGCCTTAAGATCACACCATGTAGAGCCCAGACCCTAAGTGTTATGAACAAATGAAATAAAGGCAGGACAAGATTGGGACCTGTGACCAGCATTCTTTTTTTATTTATTTATTTTGTTTATTTATCTTTGGCCACTTCTATTGGTCTTTCATTTATCCATTTTCATCCATCTTTGTTCTTTGGCCCATGTGGGCCTCTCATCGCAACCACCTCTCTCACTGCAGGGCACCGGCTCTGGGCACACATGTTCCAGAGCTCCAGCTCGGTAGTTGGACTCATCGGTCCAGCCGCTCCATGGCACGTGGGATCTTTCCAGGCCAGGGATCAAGCTGGCGCCTCTTGCACTGCAAGGCGGCGTCCTTACCCACTGGACCATCAGGGAAGCCCTCTTTTTTTTCTATTTTTTTAATATTTATTTCTTTACTTGGCTGCGTAGGGTCTTAGTTGAGGCACACAGAATCTTCGCTGTGGTGCATAGACTACCCAGTTGTGGTGCATGGGCTCTGAAGCGCACAGGCTTCAGTATTTGCTGCACTTGGGCTTAATTGTCTGATGGCATGTGGGATCTTAGTTCTCTGACCAGGGACTGAACCTTTGTTGCCTGCACTGCAGAGTGGATTCTCAACCACTGGACCACCAGGGAAGGCCCCAGTATTCCTGATATGTATTTTTTTTTTAAAATAGTTATTTATTTGGGGGTCATAGGCTTCAGAATGCAGGCTCAGTATTTGTGGTGCACCAACTTAGTTCCCCCATGCTATGTGGGGATCTTCCCAGACCAGGGATCGAACCAGAGTCCCCTACTTTGCAAGGCAAACTCTTAACCACTGGACCATCTGGGAAGCCCTGATACATAATTTTTAAAAGTAATTCCTGTCAGTAATGAAAAGAGGTGTGCCCAGAGCCTATGAAAGAAACCCTCCCCTGCCCTGCCTTTTTCTGTCTTTTTTTGGAAGGATGGAGCCAAGGCCTCTGTCTGTCTTCTGCTTCTCCCTGGTTTAAATTCTTTTTAAGTTTGGGAATTGTTGACCTAGGATTGGGAACCAAACCAGGTCATCAGTTAGATGCGTAATTTCTGCATGTGGCTGGAAACAGAGAGATCAACATTAAAGGTGGCTAGTAAACTGGGAACAAAGTCATGATTTTGTGGAGGGCTTTGTTTTTTGGTAGCCCATAGACTGCAGTAGCTATTTTAAGTCATGGTTGTTACATGGTTGTGAAGGCTATCTCTGAAGTAAATGTATTGGGATACGGGAGGAGCTAAGGAATAACAGTAGAAGCCCAGTCTCAGTAGCTTAATGGTTACATCAAAATATTACAACATTGTCCCATACTTGGCATAATAATAGAACATACAGCAAGGTAATAGCATGTTCACAAGTGTAGTCAACATAAATTATTTTCAACCTGCCTAATTGATTCTTATTCTCGGAATTATCACACTATTAACTACTTAGCCTCAGTTTACTTTAAGATGAGATCTTAAGATCTTTTCTGGTTTTAGCCTGTTCAACTGAGAATAGGATGGACTTCGTGTGGTGTTTGGAAGGTGGAGATGCACGCCTCTGCTGGCAGTTCTGATGGTCTTCAGAAATGGGTAAATGCTGAGCTAGCAGTAATGAGGAGTGATTCAGTCTCCTATAGGATATACTTCTCTCATTCTTGGGTCATGCATATGGCATGGTCATAGAAATGTCAGGTTTTATGTTTCTATTATATGTTTATGAGTGTTTCTGTAGTATAGCGCAAATTAAGGGGGAAGCCTTGTAGTTAGCAGTGTTGTAACAGCATGCTACAGTTATTAATAAAGGTGAAACACAGTAAATGTGTGCCTTTTCTGCTTTTTTATTTAGAGCGTTTACTCTCAATCTGACATCACTTTATTTCAAATGCATTGTAAGACAGGAAGAACACTGAGATAGTATCAAAACCCACTTCCTTTTTGTACAAAAATAAAGAGCTCTGACAGCAAAACTGATACTTCTAGTTTCGATAGAGATGCTCTTGAAATAGGTAATTCCTGTCAGTAATGAAAAGAGGTGTGCCCAGAGCCTATGAAAGAAACCCTCCCCTGCCCTGCCTTTTTCTGTCTTTTTTTGGAAGGATGGAGCCAAGGCCTCTGTCTGTCTTCTGCTTCTCCCTGGTTTAAATTCTTTTTAAGTTTGGGAATTGTTGACCTAGGATTGGGAACCAAACCAGGTCATCAGTTAGATGCGTAATTTCTGCATGTGGCTGGAAACAGAGATCAACATTAAAGGTGGCTAGTAAACTGGGAACAAAGTCATGATTTTGTGGAGGGCTTTGTTTTTTGGTAGCCCATAGACTGCAGTAGCTATTTTAAGTCATGGTTGTTACATGGTTGTGAAGGCTATCTCTGAAGTAAATGTATTGGGATACGGGAGGAGCTAAGGAATAACAGTAGAAGCCCAGTCTCAGTAGCTTAATGGTTACATCAAAATATTACAACATTGTCCCATACTTGGCATAATAATAGAACATACAGCAAGGTAATAGCATGTTCACAAGTGTAGTCAACATAAATTATTTTCAACCTGCCTAATTGATTCTTATTCTCGGAATTATCACACTATTAACTACTTAGCCTCAGTTTACTTTAAGATGAGATCTTAAGATCTTTTCTGGTTTTAGCCTGTTCAACTGAGAATAGGATGGACTTCGTGTGGTGTTTGGAAGGTGGAGATGCACGCCTCTGCTGGCAGTTCTGATGGTCTTCAGAAATGGGTAAATGCTGAGCTAGCAGTAATGAGGAGTGATTCAGTCTCCTATAGGATATACTTCTCTCATTCTTGGGTCATGCATATGGCATGGTCATAGAAATGTCAGGTTTTATGTTTCTATTATATGTTTATGAGTGTTTCTGTAGTATAGCGCAAATTAAGGGGGAAGCCTTGTAGTTAGCAGTGTTGTAACAGCATGCTACAGTTATTAATAAAGGTGAAACACAGTAAATGTGTGCCTTTTCTGCTTTTTTATTTAGAGCGTTTACTCTCAATCTGACATCACTTTATTTCAAATGCATTGTAAGACAGGAAGAACACTGAGATAGTATCAAAACCCACTTCCTTTTTGTACAAAAATAAAGAGCTCTGACAGCAAAACTGATACTTCTAGTTAGGAATCGATAGAGATGCTCTTGAAATAGGTACACGTTTCAGCCAGATAGGGACAGAGGATAGAACTTTGAAATTCAGCCCAATGTTTAAACTACTTTATTGACTTCTGTATAAGGTGGAAGAAATTAGAAGTTTGTAGTTTTGGTTTCTGATTTCCAGACAGGAAACAATGTTCAGAGAAGAGCTTTATGGAATTCCAAGTCAAGGTAAGACTGAAGAACACTAGAAAAATGATTATAATCGACTTTTTTCTGTTTTTTGTTTTTTTTTGGTAGGAGTATATCTAAGTGAAGTCACTGCCTTTTCCCTAAAATACAAATAAAGCAACTGCAAAAGTATTATTTTTGTCTTCTGATAAAGTTTTGTTAAATTTTACTCTGCTTTTAAAATGTCTGAAGAAAAAAATTAAGTGAAATATACTTTTTCACTTACAGGGAATTACTAATTATTTCCAGGAACATGATCTAATGTTAATTTTACTGCTTATTCAGAACTACTTTATTTATTTATTTATTTTTTAAAGATTTATTTATTTATTTTAGGCGGGGGTCGGGTTGGGGAGGGAGGGGAGCAGGCGGGCCACTTCTCTTGGTCTTTCGTTTCTCTATGTTCATCCATCTTTGTTCTTTGGCTCCTGTGGGCCTCCCATCACGGTGGCCTCTGTTGTCGCACAGCGCCGGCTCTGGGCGCATGCGCTCCAGAGCTCTGGCTCGGTAACTGGACACATCAGTCCAGCCGCTCCACAGCACGTGGGATCTTCCCAGGCCAGGGCTCAAACCGGCGCCCCTTGCACTGCAAGGCGGTGTCCTTACCCACTGGACCACCAGGGGAAGCCCTCAGAACTACTTTAAATCAAGACTTTGACACATAGTGTGTTTGGAGTTTCTTAAAATGCCGTAGACCTGTCTGCCCTCAAATAACATTTATATATGTGTTAAGTGACTGAACAGTGATGATTATATATCAAAATGTCACCTTTAAAAAGTATGCTGTAGAGGAGAACTCCTTTGGGCAGAGTTACTAACTTTAATGCGGTGAGAGACTTCTGGGAGAGATGCTGTCTTCTCCCCTTGGGTGATTGGTGTCTGAGTTGGAGGCTTAGCTTTGTGTCATGTATTAAAGACAGCAAAGAGTCAGATACCACTTAGCAACTAACCACACACACTCTACCAGAACTTGGATAGTCAGGGTACCCAGAAGCAAGACACGGTGTGCAGGTCTGACCTCTTCATATCATCAGGAGCCATAGGCTGTGCAGTTTTGGAGTCAACTGCACTCAATATGTAGAAGGGATATGGAACTAAAATGGTCTGTTACTTCTGGAAATGAAGTTCCTCTAGACAAAGACTATTGCAAAAATTAAAACTCTCACTTAAGAGAATTATTGCTATTTGTTATACTTTTTATCTACATTTTTAAATTTTACTTTTACAGAGTTTTGTTGTTTACTGCTATACATAAACCTGAATCAGTCATAGGTATATATACCCTTGACCCCTCCCACCTGAACCTCCCTTCCACCTTCCTCCCTGTCCCACCTCTCCAGGTTGTTGCATGGCCCCCATGTAAGTCCCCATAGTCTTGTCTCTTACGTATGGTGGTGTAGGTTTCCATGTTACTCTTTCCCATTCCTCCCTCCCCCCAAAGTCCACAGGTCTCTTCTCTGTATCTGTCCTGCCACAGCTGCTCTGCATATACATCCATCAAGTATTGCTGTTTTTGACCATGAAAACAATTTGGGGGACTTCAGCTATTATCAGTCTCTCAATGATTAATCCTTTAACTATTTAAAGCTCAGTTTCAGTTTTGATATTACTGCTTCATTATTCCTGATAGTCTCTCTAATACTTCAGAGGGGCCCATTGAATAACTTCAGAAGAAAAATTAAAATATTAAGTCGGAGATTATTTACTAATACTTTTAATTCAAATGCATCTAACATGAATAGCACCTTACTCTTTGAATCTTGTTCTATATGATAAATCATTTATTGAAATGGAAAATTCCCAAAGCTATATTCTAGAAGTGGTGCCTTCTGAGCCTATATTCAGTAGGATGTAGGTAGTAGGTAGGCCTATATTCAGTAGGATGTATCCAGCAATCTGAAATGACCTCAGTAAACTATGTAAATGAAATTGGCTTTAATGAGCGTTAAGTTCTAAAATTTGTTTCAGATATTTTTCTGAAAACAGTTTAATTTGAGTTTTTTTTTAATTTTTTATTTATTATTTATTTATGGGGGGGCAGGTTGGGGAGGGAGGGGGCGGATGGGCCACTTCTATTGGTCTTTCATTTATCTGTTTTCATCCATCTTCATTCTTTGGCCTGTGTGGGCCTCCCATCTCGGTGGCCTCTGTTGTCACAGAGCACCGGCTCTGGGCGCATGCGCTCCAGAACTCTGGCTCAGTAATTGGACACATGGGTCCAGCCACTCCGCGGCACGTGGGATGTTCCCAGGCCAGGGATCGAACCAGCGCCCCTTGCACTGCGAGGTGGTGTCCTTACCCACTGGACCACCAGGCAAGCCCCTAATTTGAGTTTAAAAGGATTTCTCTACTGAGTTGCTATTTGATTTATGTATGTGACATTTTTGTTTTTTTAAATCAATTGACTAATGCTTTTCATCAGAACTTGTTAATCTTCTATTATGTCTGTGAGGATATAATCTTGACAAGTGTGGTTTAACCCATCAGTTTATTTGCAAAACCAAAGAGCTTTAAATTCTTTGTTTTTCAAGACTTTTTTGGCTCATCTCATTTTCATATAAATTTTAGAATTTGCTAGGTGGTTTTCATGTGCCCCCTTCTCTATTAACCTATTAAGTTTTTGATTCGGATTGCATTAAAACTGGGCTTCCCTGGTGGCTCAGATGGTAAAGAATCTGCCTGCATATTCCTGATAGTCTCTCTAATACTTCAGAGGGCCCATTGAATAACTTCAGAAGAAAAATTAAAATATTAAGTCGGAGATTATTTACTAATACTTTTAATTCAAATGCATCTAACATGAATAGCACCTTACTCTTTGAATCTTGTTCTATATGATAAATCATTTATTGAAATGGAAAATTCCCAAAGCTATATTCTAGAAGTGGTGCCTTCTGAGCCTATATTCAGTAGGATGTAGGTAGTAGGTAGGCCTATATTCAGTAGGATGTATCCAGCAATCTGAAATGACCTCAGTAAACTATGTAAATGAAATTGGCTTTAATGAGCGTTAAGTTCTAAAATTTGTTTCAGATATTTTTCTGAAAACAGTTTAATTTGAGTTTTTTTTTAATTTTTTATTTATTATTTATTTATGGGGGGGCAGGTTGGGGAGGGAGGGGGCGGATGGGCCACTTCTATTGGTCTTTCATTTATCTGTTTTCATCCATCTTCATTCTTTGGCCTGTGTGGGCCTCCCATCTCGGTGGCCTCTGTTGTCACAGAGCACCGGCTCTGGGCGCATGCGCTCCAGAACTCTGGCTCAGTAATTGGACACATGGGTCCAGCCACTCCGCGGCACGTGGGATGTTCCCAGGCCAGGGATCGAACCAGCGCCCCTTGCACTGCGAGGTGGTGTCCTTACCCACTGGACCACCAGGCAAGCCCCTAATTTGAGTTTAAAAGGATTTCTCTACTGAGTTGCTATTTGATTTATGTATGTGACATTTTTTTTTTAAATCAATTGACTAATGCTTTTCATCAGAACTTGTTAATCTTCTATTATGTCTGTGAGGATATAATCTTGACAAGTGTGGTTTAACCCATCAGTTTATTTGCAAAACCAAAGAGCTTTAAATTCTTTGTTTTTCAAGACTTTTTTGGCTCATCTCATTTTCATATAAATTTTAGAATTTGCTAGGTGGTTTTCATGTGCCCCCTTCTCTATTAACCTATTAAGTTTTTGATTCGGATTGCATTAAAACTGGGCTTCCCTGGTGGCTCAGATGGTAAAGAATCTGCCTGCATATTCTTTCTGGGAGACCCGGGTTGCATCCCTGGGCCAGAAAGATCCCCTTGGAGAAGGGAATGGCAACCCACTCCAATATTCTTGCCTGAAGAATCCCATGAACGGAGGAGCCTGGGGGGCTATACTACATGTCAGTTTGGGCTCTGTTGAATGTTTACATTATTAAGCCTTTCAATTTATGAAAGTGATACTGCATTTTCTTTAGTTCTCTTTCATTAATGTCCTATAATTTTCTTTGTAGAGGTCTTGTACTTCTTTAATGAGATTTATTCCTTGACGTTTTTTATTTTGTTATAAATGGATTCAAAATTTTTTATTTTATGAATGTTTATTGCTCGTATATAAGACTACATATAATTAATTTTTATCAATTGATTATCCCTGTCTGTGAAGGGTCAAGGAGTCGATCCTATTTGTAAGCGAACAAGTTAGTTTTGTATTGGTTCATGCATGTGACAAAAGGCACAAGACTCTTGGGTCAGAGAAAAAGTATTTTATTACTCCCCACAGCAGAGCAAGCAGCATGAGCATAGCATATTTGTTGTGTTGGTTCCTCTTTACCACAAGTCTCCCAGAATTGACGAGATAAGGGGCCCAGGTGCATGCTCCTCGTTGCAGTGGCTTTGTAATATCTTAGCCAAGGAACACTGAGCTTGAGGGGTGCAGTTTCTCCCTCTCTCCTTCCTTTCCTTTCTCCCTTCCACACTTACTTTCTTGTATTTAAACCTCACCATAAGGGCTGGGCTACAAAGCCGAGTTAAGTATGTAGACATTTGTTTTTAAATCAATTGACTAATGCTTTTCATCAGAACTTGTTAATCTTCTATTATGTCTGTGAGGATATAATCTTGACAAGTGTGGTTTAACCCATCAGTTTATTTGCAAAACCAAAGAGCTTTAAATTCTTTGTTTTTCAAGACTTTTTTGGCTCATCTCATTTTCATATAAATTTTAGAATTTGCTAGGTGGTTTTCATGTGCCCCCTTCTCTATTAACCTATTAAGTTTTTGATTCGGATTGCATTAAAACTGGGCTTCCCTGGTGGCTCAGATGGTAAAGAATCTGCCTGCATATTCTTTCTGGGAGACCCGGGTTGCATCCCTGGGCCAGAAAGATCCCCTTGGAGAAGGGAATGGCAACCCACTCCAATATTCTTGCCTGAAGAATCCCATGAACGGAGGAGCCTGGGGGGCTATACTACATGTCAGTTTGGGCTCTGTTGAATGTTTACATTATTAAGCCTTTCAATTTATGAAAGTGATACTGCATTTTCTTTAGTTCTCTTTCATTAATGTCCTATAATTTTCTTTGTAGAGGTCTTGTACTTCTTTAATGAGATTTATTCCTTGACGTTTTTTATTTTGTTATAAATGGATTCAAAATTTTTTATTTTATGAATGTTTATTGCTCGTATATAAGACTACATATAATTAATTTTTATCAATTGATTATCCCTGTCTGTGAAGGGTCAAGGAGTCGATCCTATTTGTAAGCGAACAAGTTAGTTTTGTATTGGTTCATGCATGTGACAAAAGGCACAAGACTCTTGGGTCAGAGAAAAAGTATTTTATTACTCCCCACAGCAGAGCAAGCAGCATGAGCATAGCATATTTGTTGTGTTGGTTCCTCTTTACCACAAGTCTCCCAGAATTGACGAGATAAGGGGCCCAGGTGCATGCTCCTCGTTGCAGTGGCTTTGTAATATCTTAGCCAAGGAACACTGAGCTTGAGGGGTGCAGTTTCTCCCTCTCTCCTTCCTTTCCTTTCTCCCTTCCACACTTACTTTCTTGTATTTAAACCTCACCATAAGGGCTGGGCTACAAAGCCGAAGTTAAGTATGATAGGTCTTCATAATATTGTCTACTGTTGTCATCATTTATATTATTGAGTCTGAGTTGGAAGTTTGTTATCTTGTATCATAAATGATATACTGTTGAACTTTAGGGAACATAAAGATCTTATTGCCATTTATTAGAAGAAGGTCTTCCCAGGTGGATCAAGTGGGTAAAGAATATACCTGCAATGCAGGAAACACTGGAGACACGGGTTTGATCCCTGGGTTGGGAAGATCCCCTGGAGAAGGTAATGGCAACCCACTCCAGTATTCTTGCCTGGAAGATCCCATCCACAGAGGAGCCTGGGAGGTTACAGTCCATGGGGTCACACAGAGTGAGACACAACTGACCACAAGGCACCCTGGTTCCTTTCCTAGCCCCAGAGTTCTCAAAATAAAGGTTTTATTGCCATGTATTATAAGAAGTATAGGTCCTTGATGGGGGCATACCCTCCTTCACCTAATACTAAGGTGTGGTTAAGCTCTGATGGGATATAAACTGGCTAGTGATGAAGCAGAGTGGTGATACCCTGTGTATATATGCACTGATTCCATCAGAGAAGTGCTGAAGCATCCTTTCACACAGATAGACCTAAAACTGTTGATGTAAGAGTTGAATGAATATAAGAATTAAAGAATGATAGAGTGGTGATTGAGGTGGAATGGCCTTATTGCTGCCTTCATTTTAAAGATAAAGGAAACTGGAAGCCATTGTATCAATCCAGGGCCTTCATTTTAACAGCATATGCCAAGTGAACAATTTTTGTATGGTTCCTGACAAAAGGCACAAGACTTGGGTCAGAGAAAAAGTATTTTATTACTCCCCACAGCAGAGCAAGCAGCATGAGCATAGCATATTTGTTGTGTTGGTTCCTCTTTACCACAAGTCTCCCAGAATTGACGAGATAAGGGGCCCAGGTGCATGCTCCTCGTTGCAGTGGCTTTGTAATATCTTAGCCAAGGAACACTGAGCTTGAGGGGTGCAGTTTCTCCCTCTCTCCTTCCTTTCCTTTCTCCCTTCCACACTTACTTTCTTGTATTTAAACCTCACCATAAGGGCTGGGCTACAAAGCCGAAGTTAAGTATGATAGGTCTTCATAATATTGTCTACTGTTGTCATCATTTATATTATTGAGTCTGAGTTGGAAGTTTGTTATCTTGTATCATAAATGATATACTGTTGAACTTTAGGGAACATAAAGATCTTATTGCCATTTATTAGAAGAAGGTCTTCCCAGGTGGATCAAGTGGGTAAAGAATATACCTGCAATGCAGGAAACACTGGAGACACGGGTTTGATCCCTGGGTTGGGAAGATCCCCTGGAGAAGGTAATGGCAACCCACTCCAGTATTCTTGCCTGGAAGATCCCATCCACAGAGGAGCCTGGGAGGTTACAGTCCATGGGGTCACACAGAGTGAGACACAACTGACCACAAGGCACCCTGGTTCCTTTCCTAGCCCCAGAGTTCTCAAAATAAAGGTTTTATTGCCATGTATTATAAGAAGTATAGGTCCTTGATGGGGGCATACCCTCCTTCACCTAATACTAAGGTGTGGTTAAGCTCTGATGGGATATAAACTGGCTAGTGATGAAGCAGAGTGGTGATACCCTGTGTATATATGCACTGATTCCATCAGAGAAGTGCTGAAGCATCCTTTCACACAGATAGACCTAAAACTGTTGATGTAAGAGTTGAATGAATATAAGAATTAAAGAATGATAGAGTGGTGATTGAGGTGGAATGGCCTTATTGCTGCCTTCATTTTAAAGATAAAGGAAACTGGAAGCCATTGTATCAATCCAGGGCTCTTCCATAATGCCAAGTTGTTATTACCTTAAGGACATGCATACTGTCCAGTGGTCTGTAGAATCTTTTCCAGACTTTATCTTCATTGATGACTCATGGTTTATATTCTGCTTCTTGCTTCTTCAATCAATTCTGATGACAGATTAAAGAAAGAAAAGTAATGGGGGCTTCCCTGGTGGTCCAGTGGGTAAGGACACCGCCTTGCAGTGCAAGGGGCGCCGGTTCGATCCCTGGCCTGGGAAGATCCCACGTGCCGCGGAGCAGCTGGACCAATGTGTCCAGCTACCCAGCCGGAGCTCTGGAGCGCATGCGCCCAGAGCCGGTGCTCAGCAACAACAGACGCCACCGCGATGGGAGGCCCACACAGGCCAAAGAACAAAGATGGATGAAAAAAATGGACAAATGAAAGACCAATAGAAGTGGCCTGCCTGCTCCCCTCCCTCCCCCCCCCCACCAAAATAAATAAATAAATAAATCTAAAAAAAAAAAAAGAAAAGTAATGGATACTAACACTCATCCCTTCCCCATCCTATCAGACTCACTAGAGCTTTCTGAGAAAAAGAACTGAGAAGGGGAGGCTGTTTGCAGTAGAACTCCAAGAAGAAGATCCTTCCCAAAGGTGTTTGGTCACAATCCTTAATACAGGGAGCAGCATATGATTGGGAAAGGAATGGAGCTTGATATCACCTTTGATAACAAAACTTGTCATTTTCCTCCCCTAGTATCGTCTAGACTGTCACAGCCGTCTTCTCCTCAGTCAGGCTGCCCTCACCCACCATTCCAGAACTTTTTCCCAGGCTCTAGTAAAATAAGTTTTCCATGTATTATAAGAAGTATAGGTCCTTGATGGGGGCATACCCTCCTTCACCTAATACTAAGGTGTGGTTAAGCTCTGATGGGATATAAACTGGCTAGTGATGAAGCAGAGTGGTGATACCCTGTGTATATATGCACTGATTCCATCAGAGAAGTGCTGAAGCATCCTTTCACACAGATAGACCTAAAACTGTTGATGTAAGAGTTGAATGAATATAAGAATTAAAGAATGATAGAGTGGTGATTGAGGTGGAATGGCCTTATTGCTGCCTTCATTTTAAAGATAAAGGAAACTGGAAGCCATTGTATCAATCCAGGGCTCTTCCATAATGCCAAGTTGTTATTACCTTAAGGACATGCATACTGTCCAGTGGTCTGTAGAATCTTTTCCAGACTTTATCTTCATTGATGACTCATGGTTTATATTCTGCTTCTTGCTTCTTCAATCAATTCTGATGACAGATTAAAGAAAGAAAAGTAATGGGGGCTTCCCTGGTGGTCCAGTGGGTAAGGACACCGCCTTGCAGTGCAAGGGGCGCCGGTTCGATCCCTGGCCTGGGAAGATCCCACGTGCCGCGGAGCAGCTGGACCAATGTGTCCAGCTACCCAGCCGGAGCTCTGGAGCGCATGCGCCCAGAGCCGGTGCTCAGCAACAACAGACGCCACCGCGATGGGAGGCCCACACAGGCCAAAGAACAAAGATGGATGAAAAAAATGGACAAATGAAAGACCAATAGAAGTGGCCTGCCTGCTCCCCTCCCTCCCCACCCCCACCAAAATAAATAAATAAATAAATCTTAAAAAAAAAAAAGAAAAGTAATGGATACTAACACTCATCCCTTCCCCATCCTATCAGACTCACTAGAGCTTTCTGAGAAAAAGAACTGAGAAGGGGAGGCTGTTTGCAGTAGAACTCCAAGAAGAAGATCCTTCCCAAAGGTGTTTGGTCACAATCCTTAATACAGGGAGCAGCATATGATTGGGAAAGGAATGGAGCTTGATATCACCTTTGATAACAAAACTTGTCATTTTCCTCCCCTAGTATCGTCTAGACTGTCACAGCCGTCTTCTCCTCAGTCAGGCTGCCCCTCACCCACCATTCCAGCAGGTAAAGGCATTTCTTCGTCACAGAAGCACAGCAAGAAGGCGCTGAAGCAGGTAAGCATGCTATTCTGTTTATCAGAAATATAGTCTCCTCCATTAAAAATGCATGAGTCTGGCAGGCAATGAAAATTTCTTAAAAGGACATTAAGTCCTTTTAAGGCGAAGTTTTGTGCAGTTTCCCAATATGTATTTAATAATTTATGCACCTCTGTGTTAATATGTTTGTGGTAGGTAACTCTTTTTATCACATTTAAACGTTCCTTCCACATTTTAGTTTCCAGTTTGCTATGAGGGGTGCATGCGTGCGTGTGTGCGTGTGTGTGTGTGTGTGTGTGTGTTGCAAGTAAGTATTGAATTTGTCAGGTTGATTTTTCTTCAGCATTTATTAAAATGATCGGGTAACTTTTTAAGTCAACCCATATACAGAATTCCAGGGCTAGACTTTCTAATGTTCATTTATAGTTAGCTCTCTGTAATAAATCCTCTTATGTTTGTTACATGATTTTTAATGTTAGTGGATTTTTTTTTTAAGAGTTTAGCTTAGATTTTGTTATATTCTTTTACCATCCTTGTACAGTTTTGGAATCAGGATTGTTCTTAGCATCTAAAATAAGTTGTGTAGTTTTCTCTATTTTTCTAGATTTTTGAAAGAAATAATAGAAATTATTCCCTGAAAGTCTCACCTTTTACTGTGTTCTTAGCATTTCCTTTTTAAAAAAAATATTGGCCTCTTTTATTGGTTTTCCATTTGTTTATTTTTCATCCATCTTTTATTCTTTGGCCTGTGTGGTCCTCCCATCATAGTGTGCAGCTCTCACTCGTTGCAGAGCACTGGCTCTGGGCACATGTGCTCCAGAGCGCTGGGTCGTAATTGGACACACCGGTCCAGCCGCTCCGCGGCACGTGGAATCTTTCCAGGCCAGAGATCGAACCAGTGCCCCTTGCAATGCAAGGCGGACTCTTTACCCACTGGACCAGCAGGGAAGCCCCTAGCATTTCCTTTAACTGGTCTCTTGATTTTCTGAGTTTTTTAGCCAATTTTGGAAATTTATTTTTCTTAGAAAATGGTCTATTTCACTTGATTTTTTTTCATGTATTGGTATGAAGTTGTGCGTAGTATATTTTTATGTTTCTCTTTTGCTCCTCAGTGTTCTTCATTTTTAATGTATCTTCTTTATTCTCAGTGTTAATTGCGGACTATTTTATTGGGCTTTTCAAAGAACTACCTCTTATTTTTTTAAAATGCAAATTATCAATACATTTAAATTTGACTAATGATTAAGGACACAGACCACTTTTATTCTCAGATTGGTATATATAATAGAGCTTAATTATAATATAAAGTACTGTCAAGTATGTGGGAAAATGACTACTTATAGTTTGCTACTGGCATGTAAATGATCATAGTCACTTTGGAGAAGAATTTTATAATATTTATCAAAATTTTAAGTACACATACCCTATGACTAAGTGGTTAAATATTTGGAAACTTATCTTAGGAAAATACATGTATTTATACATATTTAATACATATTTATACAGAAATATGTTTGCATTAAAGTTTGTAATAGGAAAAATTTATAAATATATATATGTGACTTACTTAGTAAATATTGGCATATCCATATGCTAGCCAGTTATATAGGATTAAAAGTTTACTTTGTAATGAAATTGTTCTGTATACATAGGCATGGAAACATCACTGTACTATAATGTTTAATTGTTAAAATCAAGTTGTATTATAGCATTCATTAAAAACATGCATATCTGACATATATACCCAGAAAAATAATATATTTTAGTGGGGACATGAATATGTATATACACAGAAACACACACATATAATTTAAGTGTAAAAAAAGCTCACTAAAGAAAAATCAGTTGATGACTGTAACTTGTTAGTTTATTTATGACATATATACTATATTAGTTTCCTGTAATCTCAGGAGTCAAATACTGTATTTTCTTTAAAGAATACCAGTATGGAAAATTATGTATATTAGATTGTTGGCTTGTAAAGTAAGGTTTTGCCTCTGGTGTATGTTTTCATGTTATTAGTTGAGAAAACTTACTTCAGTATGTTCCCCTTTACTGCAGTGAAGTTATTTTGTTGTTTGTTTTTTAAATTTTAAAACAGAATTAGAAATAGGATTTGGGGAAAAAGAAGAACGAGACTTATTTAACTGAAAATGTCTATTTCATATTTTTCATGTATTGGTATGAAGTTGTGCGTAGTATATTTATGTTTCTCTTTTGCTCCTCAGTGTTCTTCATTTTAATGTATCTTCTTTATTCTCAGTGTTAATTGCGGACTATTTTATTGGGCTTTTCAAAGAACTACCTCTTATTTTTTTAAAATGCAAATTATCAATACATTTAAATTTGACTAATGATTAAGGACACAGACCACTTTTATTCTCAGATTGGTATATATAATAGAGCTTAATTATAATATAAAGTACTGTCAAGTATGTGGGAAAATGACTACTTATAGTTTGCTACTGGCATGTAAATGATCATAGTCACTTTGGAGAAGAATTTTATAATATTTATCAAAATTTTAAGTACACATACCCTATGACTAAGTGGTTAAATATTTGGAAACTTATCTTAGGAAAATACATGTATTTATACATATTTAATACATATTTATACAGAAATATGTTTGCATTAAAGTTTGTAATAGGAAAAATTTATAAATATATATATGTGACTTACTTAGTAAATATTGGCATATCCATATGCTAGCCAGTTATATAGGATTAAAAGTTTACTTTGTAATGAAATTGTTCTGTATACATAGGCATGGAAACATCACTGTACTATAATGTTTAATTGTTAAAATCAAGTTGTATTATAGCATTCATTAAAAACATGCATATCTGACATATATACCCAGAAAAATAATATATTTTTAGTGGGGACATGAATATGTATATACACAGAAACACACACATATAATTTAAGTGTAAAAAAAGCTCACTAAAGAAAAATCAGTTGATGACTGTAACTTGTTAGTTTATTTATGACATATATACTATATTAGTTTCCTGTAATCTCAGGAGTCAAATACTGTATTTTCTTTAAAGAATACCAGTATGGAAAATTATGTATATTAGATTGTTGGCTTGTAAAGTAAGGTTTTGCCTCTGGTGTATGTTTTCATGTTATTAGTTGAGAAAACTTACTTCAGTATGTTCCCCTTTACTGCAGTGAAGTTATTTTGTTGTTTGTTTTTTAAATTTTAAAACAGAATTAGAAATAGGATTTGAGGGAGAGGAAAACTGAATACAGTTCTTAAACAGAGGCTATAAATTATTTCATTTCTGTCATATATTTGAATTTATATGATTGTAGTAGAAAGGGATAAGATCAAGTTAAATTTTGCGTTAACCTAGGATGACCTACATACCGTGAACAAAAAGGAATGATTACTAGTGGCTGCCAAACAGGAAGGCTACAAACCTTTTCTGTTCTGATTACAAAGATTGAGAGACAAGCTATCGCCAGTGATCAGACAGAACTGGCAGTGTGCTTCTGCCTCACCTATTGTAAATGTTACAGGTGAAGGTAAGCCAGATACCAAGACTCTTGGGTTTCTTTTCTCCACTGACAGCTTAGGTCAGGAAGATCAAGTGTTGCTGCTGTGCCTATTAGGTGTGACCAGAAGTACACTGAATGTGAAGTTAGAAGAAGACCACATTGTGAAGAGGATATGGGAGATGAGTAGGCAGTTTAGTTAGTGCACCCTTTTCTTCATGGTTGTCTTGAAGGGTAAAGCTTTAACTGGCATTTTAGTGAGGTCATAGATGTTCAGTTGTACTTTCTTAGTTTCTTTGTCTTTTTTTTAAGCTCTTGAATTAAAAAGTTGCCTTTAGGGGACTTCCCTGGTGGTCCAGTGGTTGGGACTCTGTGCTTCTAATGCAGGGGGGCCCGGGTTTGATCCTGGTGAGGGAACTGGATCCCACATGCCACAGCTAGGACCCAGTACAGCCAAATTAAGATAAATAAAGCAATAATTTAAAAAAAAAAGCAGTTGTCTTTGTATATCTTCATGATTAAAACCTGAAAAGTTGTATGTTTTTTGTTTGTTGTAAATAGTTTAGTATATTCTAAAACTTAAGAACATCATAGAAATTAAAATACTCTGAAGTAATCAGAAGGAAGCATACTTCTTATTAATAGAACCTGTGTTTTCTAATTTTCTCTCCCTTCAGTTTTCTGCGTTACTGTAAATTGCTGCGGGTTCTTTGGCCATTGGGCCAGATCTTACTAGTCTTACATGAGATCAAACTCAAGTAGTTATTTATAGCCTTTTGTTCAGATGCAGCACCTCTGAAATGCACATAAGGCAGACGTTGACATTTCTACATAGAGATGATGCAAATGGGACTCTTCCTGGTGCAGGGCTTAGAATTCTATTTTCAGAATGACCGAAAACATCTAATTCTGTACTACTACAGGTTTGAGGAATCCATGACTTACTGGTGATTTTTAAGTTCTAAAAAAATGTTAATGACAATTTCTCAATACACAAAAGAACATTGGTAAAGAAAAAGAAATTTAAACATCTAATCTGTACCTTTTCTGCACTTGAGAGACAAGCTATCGCCAGTGATCAGACAGAACTGGCAGTGTGCTTCTGCCTCACCTATTGTAAATGTTACAGGTGAAGGTAAGCCAGATACCAAGACTCTTGGGTTTCTTTTCTCCACTGACAGCTTAGGTCAGGAAGATCAAGTGTTGCTGCTGTGCCTATTAGGTGTGACCAGAAGTACACTGAATGTGAAGTTAGAAGAAGACCACATTGTGAAGAGGATATGGGAGATGAGTAGGCAGTTTAGTTAGTGCACCCTTTTCTTCATGGTTGTCTTGAAGGGTAAAGCTTTAACTGGCATTTTAGTGAGGTCATAGATGTTCAGTTGTACTTTCTTAGTTTCTTTGTCTTTTTTTTAAGCTCTTGAATTAAAAAGTTGCCTTTAGGGGACTTCCCTGGTGGTCCAGTGGTTGGGACTCTGTGCTTCTAATGCAGGGGGGCCCGGGTTTGATCCTGGTGAGGGAACTGGATCCCACATGCCACAGCTAGGACCCAGTACAGCCAAATTAAGATAAATAAAGCAATAATTTAAAAAAAAAAGCAGTTGTCTTTGTATATCTTCATGATTAAAACCTGAAAAGTTGTATGTTTTTTGTTTGTTGTAAATAGTTTAGTATATTCTAAAACTTAAGAACATCATAGAAATTAAAATACTCTGAAGTAATCAGAAGGAAGCATACTTCTTATTAATAGAACCTGTGTTTTCTAATTTTCTCTCCCTTCAGTTTTCTACGTTACTGTAAATTGCTGAGGGTTCTTTGGCCATTGGGCCAGATCTTACTAGTCTTACATGAGATCAAACTCAAGTAGTTATTTATAGCCTTTTGTTCAGATGCAGCACCTCTGAAATGCACATAAGGCAGACGTTGACATTTCTACATAGAGATGATGCAAATGGGACTCTTCCTGGTGCAGGGCTTAGAATTCTATTTTCAGAATGACCGAAAACATCTAATTCTGTACTACTACAGGTTTGAGGAATCCATGACTTACTGGTGATTTTTAAGTTCTAAAAAAATGTTAATGACAATTTCTCAATACACAAAAGAACATTGGTAAAGAAAAAGTAACCTAAATCTTAAGGATCATTTGGGCTTCCCTGGTAGCTGAGCTGGTAAAGAATCTGCATGCAATGCAGGAGACCCGGGTTCAGTTCCTGGGTCAGGAAGATTCCCTGGAGAAAGGGATAGACTACCCACTCCAGTACTCTTGCCCTGAGAATTCCTTGACTCGTCCATGGGGTCCCAAAACTGAGCAACTTTCATTTTCAAGGATCATTTAGGCCTGCATTTAGTTGAATTTAGGTTTTCGTTACTTTGAATTTCAAAGAAATTGGATAGTCAGCATGGTCCTCACCACTTAAATGAAGTCATTTATTTTTTGTTATTACTAGAAACTGATTTGTTTTGTTTCTTACAGTCAGTTTTCTCTTTATAGGCGCTAAAACAGCAACAGCAGAAGAAGCAGCAGCAGCAATGCAGACCAAGCATGTCCATCTCCTCCAACCAGCACCTCTCTCTGAAGACAGTCAAAGCAGCCAGTGACTCTGTACCTGCCAAACCTGGTAGGCAGACTGAGTATCTTTTCAGTGAAAGGTTCTTTTTCCAGTGTTTCTGTATATCAAAGTCGTATACTCTAATTTATTTTTAAATTACTGTATTCATTTACATAATCCTTATATTGCCAAATCCTCAGTGAAATCCTTCTAGGGTAGATGAGGAAATTTATGCAGAGTAATCATATAATTATTTAAAATACTTTGTTGGGATCTGTATGTTAGAATGAGATCAGTGACTAATTTCCAGTGTATCTAACAGTAATATTTGGAAGCCTCTATTTATTCACCTTATAAAGCTGATGTATCCAAGATGCTCAAGCTGAACTCTTCACAGATTCTCTTCTTTAAAAGTACAAGTCGTGGACTTCCTTGGTAGTTCAGTGGCTAAAATTCCCCACTCCCAATGCAGAGGGCTCAGATTCGATTTCTGGTCAGGGAACTAAATGCCACATGCCCAAACTAAAGATCCTGCATGATGTAACTAAGACCTGGCTCAGCCAAATAAATGACTAAGTAAATAGATATTTTTTTAAAAAAATACAAGTCTTGGGCTTCCCTGTTGGTCCATTGGGTAAGGACACCGCCTTGCAGTGCAAGGGGTACCAGTTCGATCCCAGGCCTGGGAAGATCCCATGTGCCTCGAAGTGGCTGGACCAATGTGTCCAACTACCAAGCCAATGCTCTGGAGTGCATGCACCAGGAGCCGGTGCTCTGCGGCTAGAGAGGCCACTGCAGTGGGAGGCCCACCCAGGCCAAAGAACAGAGATGGAAATAAATGAAAGACCAATAGAAGTGGCCAAAAAAAAAAAAAAATACAAGTCTTAACCTAAGAATACATGATACCTTTGAGTTTCCATTGGACACCTCCACAGACCTTGGGATTTTTTGTTTTTGTTGCTTATTTTCTTTTGAATTTAAATTGCTTGAGGTATAGGCTTTTTTATTAAACAATTTAAGTTTGATGTCAGCTGATTAAGCAGGTTTGCCAGATTTAAGCCATGTCTTGAAGTCATTTATTTTTGTTATTACTAGAAACTGATTTGTTTTGTTTCTTACAGTCAGTTTTCTCTTTATAGGCGCTAAAACAGCAACAGCAGAAGAAGCAGCAGCAATGCAGACCAAGCATGTCCATCTCCTCCAACCAGCACCTCTCTCTGAAGACAGTCAAAGCAGCCAGTGACTCTGTACCTGCCAAACCTGGTAGGCAGACTGAGTATCTTTTCAGTGAAAGGTTCTTTTTCCAGTGTTTCTGTATATCAAAGTCGTATACTCTAATTTATTTTTAAATTACTGTATTCATTTACATAATCCTTATATTGCCAAATCCTCAGTGAAATCCTTCTAGGGTAGATGAGGAAATTTATGCAGAGTAATCATATAATTATTTAAAATACTTTGTTGGGATCTGTATGTTAGAATGAGATCAGTGACTAATTTCCAGTGTATCTAACAGTAATATTTGGAAGCCTCTATTTATTCACCTTATAAAGCTGATGTATCCAAGATGCTCAAGCTGAACTCTTCACAGATTCTCTTCTTTAAAAGTACAAGTCGTGGACTTCCTTGGTAGTTCAGTGGCTAAAATTCCCCACTCCCAATGCAGAGGGCTCAGATTCGATTTCTGGTCAGGGAACTAAATGCCACATGCCCAAACTAAAGATCCTGCATGATGTAACTAAGACCTGGCTCAGCCAAATAAATGACTAAGTAAATAGATATTTTTTTAAAAAAATACAAGTCTTGGGCTTCCCTGTTGGTCCATTGGGTAAGGACACCGCCTTGCAGTGCAAGGGGTACCAGTTCGATCCCAGGCCTGGGAAGATCCCATGTGCCTCGAAGTGGCTGGACCAATGTGTCCAACTACCAAGCCAATGCTCTGGAGTGCATGCACCAGGAGCCGGTGCTCTGCGGCTAGAGAGGCCACTGCAGTGGGAGGCCCACCCAGGCCAAAGAACAGAGATGGAAATAAATGAAAGACCAATAGAAGTGGCCAAAAAAAAAAAAAAATACAAGTCTTAACCTAAGAATACATGATACCTTTGAGTTTCCATTGGACACCTCCACAGACCTTGGGATTTTTTGTTTTTGTTGCTTATTTTCTTTTGAATTTAAATTGCTTGAGGTATAGGCTTTTTTATTAAACAATTTAAGTTTGATGTCAGCTGATTAAGCAGGTTTGCCAGATTTAAGCCATGTCTTGAAGAACTTTGCATTTTTGTTAGGAAGGAAATTTTCCACTAGAAGCAAATAATGTGCTGGGTGGAGGAAAAGGATTTTATTTTTCTTTCTGACTCCCAATTCTCAGGTTCAGAACACCTTTGCAGGGTCACATTGCCTCAGACATAATTCCTTTTAGATAGCGTATGGTTTAATTGTTCATTTGATTGATTAGATTCCATCTGTAACCTCAGGGTTATATATTTTTTCCTGTAGCTATATGGGAAGGAAAGCAATCTGACGGACAGTCAAGCAGCCCTCAGAACTCAACAAACTCTAGCTTTTCTTCTTCTTCTTCGGTTAAAGTGGAAAATCATTTGCTAGGCCTGGGAAAGAAGTCATTCCAGAGGTCTGACAGGCTCCACACAAGTAAGTTAATTTACACAGAATTTATTTCTCATGCCTTAAATTGTCAACCCTATGTTTAAAATTTGTCCCCTGCCAGGCTTAATTGCTACTTCTTGTTCGCCTTTGAGCACTTGACTAGTTTCATGTTCTTTCTATTCTGCCTATCAAATTTCATTTCGGAATAAGGTCTGTCATCAGCCATTTTGTGGTTTGTTTCTCTTTCTGACAAGAGGTTTCTTTATCCAGCATTTTTTACGTTTTATCTCTATATACAGAAAAGCAGAAGGGCTTACGATGAAGCATGGCAAACTGAACCACTTCTCCTGCTCTACATTCCCGCTAAAGTGACAATATAGAAATACAAAAGATTTAAACTCTTACAAGTAAAGAAAACAAGGAGATAACACTTGGACAGACAATATCAACAAATTTGGAAAAATAAAAACTGAATGGAGTTTTTCACAGAGCTGAGGAGCAGGTGCTAATAAGAAGCAGGGCAGGGGCTTCCCTGGTGGTCCAGTGGGTAAGGACACCGCATTGCAGTGCAAGGGGCGCCGGTTTGATCCCTGGCCTAGGAAGATGCTATGTGCCACGGAGCAGCTGGACCGATGTGTCCAACTACTGAGCTGGTGCTCTGGAGCGCATGTGCCCAGAGACGGAGCTGTGTAGTGAGAGAGACCGCTGTGATGGGAGGCCCACACAGGCCAAAAGAACAAAGGTGGAAATGAATGAAAGACCAATAGAAGTGGCCCAAAAAAAAGAAAGCAAGTCAGCTGAGCCTGTAGAACACGAGAAGGGTTAAGAATTGGAGATAGCGTGTCTCATAGTGGACTTCCCAGGTGGCTCAAGTGGTAGAAAACCCACCTGCCAAGCACTGGAGACATAAGAGATACTGGTTTGATCCCTGGGTTGGGAAGGAAAAAACTTTAAACAAATAACTTAAGAAAAAAACACCTATAATACCTGCAGAAACACATAAAAGATAGTGTTGCATACATGAAAAAACAGAATCCTATTTTAAGAATCAGAAAATAAAGAGCTCCATATTAGGTAGTATGGCAGCAGAAATTAAAAATTCTAGTAGAAGTACTAAACATTAGAACTAGAAAATTTTCCTGGTGCATAGGTCAAAGAAGAGATTCAAAAGGAGAGAGAAGATAAGAAAGTAGAAAAAAAGAACAGGTAGGAACATCAGTCTAGGCTGTTCAGTGTCTTAAGTGGTGAGAATACCAGAAAGAAAGAATAAAATTGTAAGGGAGATAATAATACAAAACTACAAGAGAAATAATGCAAGAAAATTCTGTAGAAGTGAAAGTTTTGGAATCCATTTATGTTTTAAACTTTGTGTTCTATAATCCATCAGTGTCTAGAAAGACTGAAACCTTCCTATTGTAAACAAATTTCCAATAACTGTTAAAAAGCTATTCAATCATAATATTTTTAGCTAATGCAAAGAAAATGGATGGCTTATGCTTAGCATTTTTTACTCATTCTGTGTGTGTGTTGAATTTATTATAAACTTTCTCAATTCCATTTGGGAAATGATCATTTCTCAAATATAAAATGCATTTTTTTTACTACGGCAAAAGAGTCACTTTATTCCATTTTTGCAGCAAATATAACATTCTTTTATCCTTTATTAATGAAGAAAACTTGATTTATTTCTAAGAACCTTAAGCATTACTCTCTGCACAGTGTGATATTTTAAATTAATCATAACCATGGCTTTTTTAAAGCATTGCAGAGCGAGGTGTAGTTTAGAAAGAAATCGGAATATGAAGGAGATCCAAGTGATTCTTCCTGTTTTTATAGGGCAAATGAAGAGGACTAAATGTGCTGAGATTGATGTTGAGACACCAGACTCCATTCTGGTTAATACAAACCCCCGAGCACTAATCAACAAACACACCTTTTCAGTCCTTCCTGGAGACTGCCAGCAACGACTGCTTTTACTGCTTCCTGAGGTGGATCGACAGGTGCGTTCTTTCAGACCTCTTTTCTTTTCTTTTCTTTTTAATATAATACTGGAATCTAAAATATAATACAAATGGACTTAATTGCAAAACAGAAACAGAGTCACAGTCACAGAAAACAAACTTCATGTTACCGAAGGGGAAAAGTGTGCAAGAAGAGACAAATTGGGAGTTTCTGATGAACAGATACACACTACTATATATAAAACACGTTAACAAAAAGGTCCTAGTGGGGCTTCCCTGGTGGTCCAGTGGATAAGGACACCGCCTTGCAGTGCAAAGGGCGCCGGTTCGATCCCTGGCCTGGGAAGATCTCACGTGCTGTGGAGTGGCTGGACCGATGTGTCCAATTACCAAGCCGGAGCTCTGGAACGCATGCGCCCAGAGCCGGCGCTCTGCAACGACAGAGGCCACGGCGCTGGGAGGCCTACATGGGCCAAAGAACAAAGACGGATGAAAATAAATAAATGAAAGACCAATAGAAGTGGCCCGCCCGCCCCCTTCCCTCCCCACTCTCCCCCTCCCCCAAAATTGAAAAAAAAAAGGTCCTACTGTAGAGCACAGGGAACTGTATTCAACATCCTGTAATAAACCATAACGGGAAAGAATATGAAAAAGAATATATACATGTAAATTGAAACTTTCTCAATTCCATTTGGGAAATGATCATTTCTCAAATATAAAATGCATTTTTACTACGGAAAAAGAGTCACTTTATTCCATTTTGCAGCAAATATAACATTCTTTTATCCTTTATTAATGAAGAAAACTTGATTTATTTCTAAGAACCTTAAGCATTACTCTCTGCACAGTGTGATATTTTAAATTAATCATAACCATGGCTTTTTTAAAGCATTGCAGAGCGAGGTGTAGTTTAGAAAGAAATCGGAATATGAAGGAGATCCAAGTGATTCTTCCTGTTTTTATAGGGCAAATGAAGAGGACTAAATGTGCTGAGATTGATGTTGAGACACCAGACTCCATTCTGGTTAATACAAACCTACGAGCACTAATCAACAAACACACCTTTTCAGTCCTTCCTGGAGACTGCCAGCAACGACTGCTTTTACTGCTTCCTGAGGTGGATCGACAGGTGCGTTCTTTCAGACCTCTTTTCTTTTCTTTTCTTTTTAATATAATACTGGAATCTAAAATATAATACAAATGGACTTAATTGCAAAACAGAAACAGAGTCACAGTCACAGAAAACAAACTTCATGTTACCGAAGGGGAAAAGTGTGCAAGAAGAGACAAATTGGGAGTTTCTGATGAACAGATACACACTACTATATATAAAACACGTTAACAAAAAGGTCCTAGTGGGGCTTCCCTGGTGGTCCAGTGGATAAGGACACCGCCTTGCAGTGCAAAGGGCGCCGGTTCGATCCCTGGCCTGGGAAGATCTCACGTGCTGTGGAGTGGCTGGACCGATGTGTCCAATTACCAAGCCGGAGCTCTGGAACGCATGCGCCCAGAGCCGGCGCTCTGCAACGACAGAGGCCACGGCGCTGGGAGGCCTACATGGGCCAAAGAACAAAGACGGATGAAAATAAATAAATGAAAGACCAATAGAAGTGGCCCGCCCGCCCCTTCCCTCCCACTCTCCCCCTCCCCCAAAATTGAAAAAAAAAAGGTCCTACTGTAGAGCACAGGGAACTGTATTCAACATCCTGTAATAAACCATAACGGGAAAGAATATGAAAAAGAATATATACATGTATAATTGAACCCCTTCGCTGTACAACGGAGACTAATACAATGTTGTAAATCAACTAAAAAATAAATAAAAACATTTTAAAAATCTCCCCACAAAGAACATTCCAGGGACAGAAGGACTCCAAGGGCATGTTCCACCAAACATTCAGGGAAGAAACAGTTGCAAGGGATTCTCCAAGGATTCTCCAGATTCTCCAGAGAACAGTGGAGGAGCAAGGGCAGAGTCAAGAGGACAGATGTGATTAGGCCTGTTTTCTAATCCACCTGAGGCTTCCTTCAGTCATCACCTTTAGAACTCGTTAAGATTTTTTTAGTGGTTATTGTGTGTACACGTAAAGAAGTGATATCAAAGGTATTAATACTAAGAAACAATATTTTTTGTAAGTGTTCTTAATACGTTGGCATGTAAGACTCGTAAAGAAAAAGGAACCCTCTTATCAGAAATGTCAAGATTTGGAATAAAATTTGTCTTGCTGTCATATTAGAATGTAGACATCCACTGGGGGGAGACTGTCTTAATTACATTGAGGGCTTCTCTGGTAGCTCAGTGGTAGAGAGTTCACTTGCTGATGCAGAAACACAGGTTCGATCCCTGATCCGGAAAGATCCCACATGCTGTGGAGCAACTAAGCCTGTGAGCCGCAACTATGGAGCCTGTGCTCTAGAGCCTCGGAGCTGCAACTCTGGAGCCCGTGTGCCACAACGACTGAAGCCCACGAGCCCTAGAGCCTGAGTCCCACCACAAGAGAAGTCACCACAACAAGAAGCCTGCACACCCTAACTAGAAAGGAACTCTCCCCACTCCCTGCAACTAGAGAAGAGCCTGCGGCAGCAGTGAAAACCCAGAATAACCAAATAGATAAATACATAAAATAAAATGCATTTCTAAAAAACAAAAAAATTACGTTGAGGGGTTTTAATGGATTTTTCGATGAAATTAAGAGTGTTAATTATTTTCACTTTGTTGTTAAATGTTTCTAAAGCACTTCCTACTTTAATAATAAATTTTTTTTATGTCAGCAACTTTGGAAAACCCAGCAGTAGCCACAGAACTGGAAAAGATCAGTTTTCATCCCAATTTCCAAAGAAGGGCAGTGCTAAAGAATGTTCAAACTACCGGGCAATTTTTGCTCATTTTCCATGCTAGTAAGGTTACCCTCAGAAAAAGCAGAGGAAACAAAGATCAATTTGCCAACATTCGTTGGATCATAAAAGAAGGGAATTCCAGAAAAACATCTACTTCTGTTTCACTGACTATGTGAAAGCCTGAAAGCCTTGGAAAATTCTTAGAGAGATGGGAATACCTGACCACCTTACCTGACTCCTTAGAAACATGTATGTGGGTCAAGAAGCAACAGTTAGAACCTTACATGGAATATTGACTGGTTCAAAATTGGGAAAAGAGTATGACAAGGCTGTATATTGTCACCCTGTTTATTTAACTTATATGCAGAGCACATCATATGAAATGCTGGGTGAGTTACAAGCTGGAAACAAGATTACCAGGAGAAATACCAACAACTTCAGATATGCAGATGATAGCACCAGTGGCAGAAAGTGAAGAGGAAATAAAGATGAAGGTGAAAGAGGAGAATGAAAAAGCCAGCCTAAAACACAACATAAGTCAAGGCTGTGATCTTTCCCATAGCCATGTATGGATGTGAGAGTTGGATCATAAAGAAGGTTGAGCACTGAAGAATTGATACTTTCAAATTGAGTGATGGAGAAAAGTCTCTTAGAGTGTCTATTGGACAGCTGAGAGATCAAAGTAGTCAGTCCTCAAGGAAATCAACCCTGAATATTCGTTGGAAGGACTGATGTTGACGCTGAAGCTCCAGTACTTTGGCCAGCTGATGTGAAGAGCTGATTCATTGGAGAGGACTCTGATGCTGGGAAATACTGAAGGCAAAAAGAGAAGAGGGTGGCAGAGGATAAGATGATTGTCTAGCATCACTGAGTCAGTGAATTTGAACTGTGTATATAACATGCAGAGGGTTCCTACAGGCTAAAGAGAAACAGCCCCATTGAGTAATGAGCAAGTGATAGGAATTAGCATTTCACTAGATGACAAATCTAAATATTCAATAAACAACCATAAAGATACACAAAGCTCTAAATAAGAATGAGGATAAAGGAAATTGTTATCATTTCAGTTGAGATTGGGCGCGGTATGGCTGTAGACAATTTTTAATATTTCAAACTCATTATTAGCTAAAAAATAAGATGTTAATATCTCTTGTTTGCAAGATAAGGCATAAGCTCATATATTTCTAGTGGAAATATTGACGGTTATAGCCTTTTTGGAAAGTAATCTAACAACCTTTAGTTACACACACACACAAAAACATCTCTGCTTTCAGAACCGGTCCCACAGAAAAAAGAACTAGTATATTCGTCTTTACTGAAATGCTTTTCGCAGCTTTGTTGATTATGGGAAAACACTGGAAACAAAGTTTTTTTCTTCACAGAAATATTAAGATACTAGTGATAATTCGTAACTTATATGCAGAGCACATCATATGAAATGCTGGGTGAGTTAAAGCTGGAACAAGATTACCAGGAGAAATACCAACAACTTCAGATATGCAGATGATAGCACCAGTGGCAGAAAGTGAAGAGGAAATAAAGATGAAGGTGAAAGAGGAGAATGAAAAAGCCAGCCTAAAACACAACATAAGTCAAGGCTGTGATCTTTCCCATAGCCATGTATGGATGTGAGAGTTGGATCATAAAGAAGGTTGAGCACTGAAGAATTGATACTTTCAAATTGAGTGATGGAGAAAAGTCTCTTAGAGTGTCTATTGGACAGCTGAGAGATCAAAGTAGTCAGTCCTCAAGGAAATCAACCCTGAATATTCGTTGGAAGGACTGATGTTGACGCTGAAGCTCCAGTACTTTGGCCAGCTGATGTGAAGAGCTGATTCATTGGAGAGGACTCTGATGCTGGGAAATACTGAAGGCAAAAAGAGAAGAGGGTGGCAGAGGATAAGATGATTGTCTAGCATCACTGAGTCAGTGAATTTGAACTGTGTATATAACATGCAGAGGGTTCCTACAGGCTAAAGAGAAACAGCCCCATTGAGTAATGAGCAAGTGATAGGAATTAGCATTTCACTAGATGACAAATCTAAATATTCAATAAACAACCATAAAGATACACAAAGCTCTAAATAAGAATGAGGATAAAGGAAATTGTTATCATTTCAGTTGAGATTGGGCGCGGTATGGCTGTAGACAATTTTTAATATTTCAAACTCATTATTAGCTAAAAAATAAGATGTTAATATCTCTTGTTTGCAAGATAAGGCATAAGCTCATATATTTCTAGTGGAAATATTGACGGTTATAGCCTTTTTGGAAAGTAATCTAACAACCTTTAGTTACACACACACACAAAAACATCTCTGCTTTCAGAACCGGTCCCACAGAAAAAAGAACTAGTATATTCGTCTTTACTGAAATGCTTTTCGCAGCTTTGTTGATTATGGGAAAACACTGGAAACAAAGTCTGTGTTTATGATTAGGAAATTGGTAGATAAATTGAATGGCATTCATACAGTGAAAAGCTCTACAACTATTATGAGGGAGCTAATACTATGCCAGTTGACTTGGAGAGACTTCCATGTTATACACAGTTTTGGGAAACAAATAATGAAACTTTTAGAATAACCCTCTTATATATGTGTTTATTTGCCAAAGATTCTTTGAGTAGAATTCATGGGTAAGAATTGAAAGAAGAGGAAAAAGGGAAGAAAGATAAACAGGAAAAATTTTTTAGAAAAAATCATGTTATAAAATGTCCATAATAAGCAACATGATATGATTCAGTCATGTTTCTGTAAACTTTAATGTACACACATTCTTTTCTGTAAAAGACAAGAACATCAAATTCTACGTGTTAACATATGACTTGCTTTTTGAGCTTTCTATGACATTCTTTGACCTAGGTTGGTCCAGATGGTCTGATGAAGTTAAATGGCTCAGCCCTTAATAATGAGTTCTTCACTTCAGCAGCCCAAGGCTGGAAGGAAAGACTTTCAGAAGGTAAGTGTTCAATTTCATGTGTCTCCTAGAATGTGTGTGCCTGTGGAGGGCATATTTGTACCTCTGAACCTCAGTGAGTATTTGCCCAGTTTTGGAAGGCAAAGGACAGAACATTGCATAGGAAGAACAAGCTATCCTGTGTGAAACACATTGCTAGACTTTTGTCTAGAGCATTTACTATGCTTGGGTCCAGATAGAGTTCAGCAACACGTTTCTTTAAGAGTTTAATGTTAGTAGGGAAACTAGAAAAATACAGATTTTTAGGCCCTATTTCTAAAGAGTCCATTTCATTAATTCTAGCTTACTGCCTAGGAATTGAAATTTTTAATAAGCAGAATACAGAATGAGTTATTTTATGGTGCTATGAATCATGGTTTGGTAAATAGTGAGATAACTTCTTTTTCACTACCCAATATCAATGAAAAGAATCACTGAGAACTTTTTAAAAATCTACATTATTGAGAAATGTTTCACATACTATAAAATCCACCCATTTGAGGTGTACAGTTCAGCGGCAGCTAGAGTGTTTTAATAAATACAGCTTATGACCAAGAATTACTAACTGCGGTCGCTCGTTTGCCATATTTCTAATTTTGGTCTAACATTTACAGACAGTAAATTATAAACCATAAAAAAAGTGATTAACTGTGTTTGTATAGCATGTAGGTATTGGTCACTACTAGCAGTTCTTAACTCTGACTGCTCATACTCAACTTGTGGTATTTTTTTTTAAATACTGACATCTGGGGCCCACTCTAAATGATTCTTGTATTGCCTGAGCTTCAGTGGGGTGTTTTTGTTTGTTTATTTTTCCTCAAGTGATTATAAAGTTTAGTCACTATTAAAGCCATTAATACATATTTTTTAACCTTTTTGTTTTGTATTGAGGTACAACTGATTAACAACGTTGTGGTAGTTTTAGGTGAACAGCAGAGGGAGTCAGCCAGAGGGACTAGGGCTCCAGTGCGCATGGGCTTCAGTCACTATGGCATGTGGGCTCATGTACATGTATCCATTCTCCTCCTAATTCCCTTCCCATCCAGGCTGCCAGGGAACATTGAGCAGAGAGCTCCATGTGCTATTCAAGTCCTTGCTGGTTATCCATAATTCCCTTCCCATCCAGGCTTCCAGGGAACATTGAGCAGAGAGCTCCATGTGCTATTCAAGTCCTTGCTGGTTATCCATTTTAAATATAGTAGTGTGTACATGACCTTCCCAAAGTCCTAACTATCCCTTCCCCCCAGCAACCATAAGCTGGTTCTCAAAGTCTTGAATCTGTTTCTGTTTTTTAAGTTCACTTGTATCATTTTTTTTAGATTTCACATATAAGGGATGTCATACAGTATTTCTCCTTCTCTGTCTGACTTACTTCTCTCAGTATAACAATCTCTAGGTCCATCCTTGTTGCTACAAATGTTGCATTATTTTGTTCATTTTAATGGCTGAGTAATATTCCATTGTGTATATGTACTATCTCCTCTTTATCCATTCCTCTGTTGATGGACATTAATTTTAGGTTGCTTCCATGTCTTGTCTGTTATAAACAGTGCTGCAGTGAACATTGGGGTGCCTCTTATATCATTTGAGGTGTACAGTTCAGCGGCAGCTAGAGTGTTTTAATAAATACAGCTTATGACCAAGAATTACTAACTGCGGTCGCTCGTTTGCCATATTTCTAATTTTGGTCTAACATTTACAGACAGTAAATTATAAACCATAAAAAAAGTGATTAACTGTGTTTGTATAGCATGTAGGTATTGGTCACTACTAGCAGTTCTTAACTCTGACTGCTCATACTCAACTTGTGGTATTTTTTTTTAAATACTGACATCTGGGGCCCACTCTAAATGATTCTTGTATTGCCTGAGCTTCAGTGGGGTGTTTTTGTTTGTTTATTTTTCCTCAAGTGATTATAAAGTTTAGTCACTATTAAAGCCATTAATACATATTTTTTGACCTGTTTGTTTTGTATTGAGGTACAACTGATTAACAACGTTGTGGTAGTTTTAGGTGAACAGCAGAGGGAGTCAGCCAGAGGGACTAGGGCTCCAGTGCGCATGGGCTTCAGTCACTATGGCATGTGGGCTCATGTACATGTATCCATTCTCCTCCTAATTCCCTTCCCATCCAGGCTGCCAGGGAACATTGAGCAGAGAGCTCCATGTGCTATTCAAGTCCTTGCTGGTTATCCATAATTCCCTTCCCATCCAGGCTTCCAGGGAACATTGAGCAGAGAGCTCCATGTGCTATTCAAGTCCTTGCTGGTTATCCATTTTAAATATAGTAGTGTGTACATGACCTTCCCAAAGTCCTAACTATCCCTTCCCCCCAGCAACCATAAGCTGGTTCTCAAAGTCTTGAATCTGTTTCTGTTTTTTAAGTTCACTTGTATCATTTTTTTTAGATTTCACATATAAGGGATGTCATACAGTATTTCTCCTTCTCTGTCTGACTTACTTCTCTCAGTATAACAATCTCTAGGTCCATCCTTGTTGCTACAAATGTTGCATTATTTTGTTCATTTTAATGGCTGAGTAATATTCCATTGTGTATATGTACTATCTCCTCTTTATCCATTCCTCTGTTGATGGACATTAATTTTAGGTTGCTTCCATGTCTTGTCTGTTATAAACAGTGCTGCAGTGAACATTGGGGTGCATGTATCCTTTCAGATTGTGTTTTTTTCTGGATATATGCCCAGGGATGGGATAGCAGGGTCATATAAGTTTGTTAAGAAACCTCCATACTGTTATCCATAGTGGCTGTACCAGTTGACACTCTCACCAACAATGTAGGAGGGTTCCCTTCTCTCTAAACCCTCTCCAGCATTTATTGTTTGTAAATTTAAAAAAAAAAATTGTTTCTTGTTTTAATTTTATTTTATTTATTTTTGACTGTTCTGGATTTTCACTGCTGCTGCAGGCTCTTCTCTAGTTGTAGGGAGTCTGTAGTTGAGGTGAGAAGGCTTCTTGTTGTGACTTCTCTTGTTGTGGGAGTCGGGCTCTAGGGCACATGGGCTTCAGTAGTTTCGGCACATAGGCTCCATAGTTGCGGCTCTGAGGCTTTAGAGCACAGGCTTCATAGTTGTGGCTCACGGGCTTAGTTGCTTGGCAGCATGTGGGATTTTCCCAGATCAGGGATCAAACCTGTGTCTCCTGCATTGGCAGATGGATTCTTTACCACTGAGTTACCAGGGAAGCCTCTATTGTTTGTGAATTTTTTGATGCTAGCCATTTTCGTGTGAGGTACTATCTTATTATAGTTTTTATTTGCAGCTGATAATGATGTTGGACATCTTTTCATGTGCCTATTGGTCATCTGAATGTCTTTGGAGAAATATCTATTTAGTCTTCTGCCCATTTTTTTTGAGTGGGTTATTTGTAAATTTTGGGGACTAATCTTTTATGGGTCGTATCATTTGCAAATATTTTCTCCCAGTCTGTAGGTTGTCTTTTTGTTTTGTCTATTGTTTCCTTTGTGGTGCAAAACCTTTTGACTTTAGTAGGTTCCATTTGTTTATTTTGCTTTTATTTTCATTACTCTGGGAGACAGATTGAAAAAGATACTATCTTTCCAACATTTCTGTAGTCTTGCCTGCTTTGTCATAGATTAATTGACCATAGGTACATGGGCTTATTTCTGGATTTTCTATCCTGTTCCATTGATCTGTATTTCTGTTTTTGTGCCAGTACCATACTATTTGATAACCAGAGCTTTGTAGTATCTGAATGTATTATTTTTGTTCCAGATACTGTGTCATTGTGTCAGTACACGTGGAATAGAAACTAATACTTGAAAACTCATATACAGTTGTGCTATGGAATAGCTTGTGGAAACAAGTGTGAAAAGCTTTAAAATAAATATAATTTTAAGGAGAGCACAAGAATGCTGTTCATTGCTCAGTTTTTGTCAGATCACTGATAGTTAATTGACCAGCTAATTAATAATCTATATTTTTCATTGTAAGTTGTTGAGTTTTCCCTTAGAGCAGATTCAGTGTAAAAGGGACCACTTATTGATTCCTTTTGCCCCTTCTCTTTCTTAAAGATTTCCTTGAGCAGAGACCCCATTTTTCTGAAAGAGTCAAAATCACATGAACACTTTAAAACATACCTGTTCCCTGTACCTTTTTTTAAAGCATAATTTAGATTTATGTTCCCTGCTCCCCAATTGTTTTTAAAGTAGATATCAACAGTGATACCTTGATTATTATGTTACTTTGTTTTTAAATATGAGTAGTCACTGCTATACCTTTAGTCATGCTATTTTTTTATGAATAGCACAAACTTAGAACACTGTACTCATGTCAGCAGAGTTCAGTAGTAGTTTTTCCTCATTCTGTCAAGCTCAGTAGGCACAACCAAAAGGCAGACGCTCTGGGTGGATTCTGGTGGCCAGATCCCACTTCTCCACTCGTGTGCCCAGAACGGTGACAGCCGCTCTCCTCGGCCGCTCTTCCCTTCCCTCTCCTTGCCCCCTCGAGGTCTCACACTTCACATCTGCTCTTTCCACTTGCTGCTCTTTGATGTCCTGGCTGTTAGACAATAACAGGGAACAGCCTATCTGAGTCAGAGGCTGGAAGTTGGCCTTCCAAGCATAGTCATTGTTCTTTACTGATAGAGATGTGTATATGAAAGTATATAAAAGCAAATGGCATTTTCAGATCAGCCAGGTCTTTGACGTGTTGAGTGTCTTATTGCTAGGGCACTAGACTCATACAATTTCTGGAACAATTAGCTGCCTACCTTTACCTTTGGCCCATGCTAGACTAATACTGAAAAATACCATGGTCATTTCGTATTTTTTTCAAATACTATTTAAAAATTGTATTGATTTTTGTTCCAGATACTGTGTCATTGTGTCAGTACCGTGGAATAGAAACTAATACTTGAAAACTCATATACAGTTGTGCTATGGAATAGCTTGTGGAAACAAGTGTGAAAAGCTTTAAAATAAATATAATTTTAAGGAGAGCACAAGAATGCTGTTCATTGCTCAGTTTTGTCAGATCACTGATAGTTAATTGACCAGCTAATTAATAATCTATATTTTTCATTGTAAGTTGTTGAGTTTTCCCTTAGAGCAGATTCAGTGTAAAAGGGACCACTTATTGATTCCTTTTGCCCCTTCTCTTTCTTAAAGATTTCCTTGAGCAGAGACCCCATTTTTCTGAAAGAGTCAAAATCACATGAACACTTTAAAACATACCTGTTCCCTGTACCTTTTTTTAAAGCATAATTTAGATTTATGTTCCCTGCTCCCCAATTGTTTTTAAAGTAGATATCAACAGTGATACCTTGATTATTATGTTACTTTGTTTTTAAATATGAGTAGTCACTGCTATACCTTTAGTCATGCTATTTTTTTATGAATAGCACAAACTTAGAACACTGTACTCATGTCAGCAGAGTTCAGTAGTAGTTTTTCCTCATTCTGTCAAGCTCAGTAGGCACAACCAAAAGGCAGACGCTCTGGGTGGATTCTGGTGGCCAGATCCCACTTCTCCACTCGTGTGCCCAGAACGGTGACAGCCGCTCTCCTCGGCCGCTCTTCCCTTCCCTCTCCTTGCCCCCTCGAGGTCTCACACTTCACATCTGCTCTTTCCACTTGCTGCTCTTTGATGTCCTGGCTGTTAGACAATAACAGGGAACAGCCTATCTGAGTCAGAGGCTGGAAGTTGGCCTTCCAAGCATAGTCATTGTTCTTTACTGATAGAGATGTGTATATGAAAGTATATAAAAGCAAATGGCATTTTCAGATCAGCCAGGTCTTTGACGTGTTGAGTGTCTTATTGCTAGGGCACTAGACTCATACAATTTCTGGAACAATTAGCTCCCTACCTTTTTACCTTTTTACTGGAACCTCAGATGCTTTTTTATGCAGCTAGAGTTAAAAGGCCTAAAATACAAGTTGTCTTAGAGAAACAGAACATTTAAATAATAAAATGTCCAGTGGTGTTATTTACTGAAAGCATATGGTTGTTTTTCCCAGTGGAGAAGAAATTTTGTAAGAAATCTACACGAAATATTTGGAGTGGAGGTGGGGGCGGGAGTGGGGGAGTGATACAAGGAAAACCCAGAGAAAAGGCCCAGCTAACCTCAGCTGAGTACTGGAAGCTACATGGATTTGTACATGAAATATACACAGATGTGTATATTTCAACTGATGAGACTTAGGTAGTTCTCCCTTATAGTGAGGAATCTGGGAAATTGCTGTCACTTTTCCATCACAGTTTTCTGACACCTATATGATTCTTGTTATAATTTGCCTATAGTGGAAAGTTGGAAATAACCTAGTTCTATTGCATATCTCTTTTTTTGGGTCCATTATAGGTGAGTTTACACCTGAGATGCAGGTGAGAATTCGACAAGAGATTGAGAAGGAGAAAAAAGTAGAGCCGTGGAAAGAACAATTCTTTGAAAGCTACTATGGTCAGAGGTAATATCAAGACAGGTTTTGTGAACCAAATGTTGATTCCTATGCATACATCATGTGGTACTTCATCTTACGACCTTTCCAGAAAATCTAGTCTGCAGTTTTCTTGTTCTTTTTTTTAAAAACAAGAAATTTTTTTCTAAAAAAAAAGAAATTTTTTTTCTTCTTATGAATCATAGATACACAGAATTGGCTTACTTATAATCCTTGACTCTTAGCACATTACCACTGTAGATTAAAAAAAAAAAGATTTTTTTTATTGAATTAGTCTTTTCTTTGGTTGAACTTTTTCTTTCAGTAACTCGATAATATGTAAGAATATAGAAGTTCTGAACATTTTTAATTGTAGGCGATTATCCCACAACAGAATAACTTAGCCAGCATCACTAAAGAATCCAATATATGTACCATTATATTCAACATGTAATTAAACATTCTTTCTTCTATAAAAGTCAGGTTGAGAGATATAATACTGATCAAAGCGAGTGTTTTTCATGTATTTTTTGAAGCCCTTACCTTTTACTGGAACCTCAGATGCTTTTTTATGCAGCTAGAGTTAAAAGGCCTAAAATACAAGTTGTCTTAGAGAAACAGAACATTTAAATAATAAAATGTCCAGTGGTGTTATTTACTGAAAGCATATGGTTGTTTTTCCCAGTGGAGAAGAAATTTTGTAAGAAATCTACACGAAATATTTGGAGTGGAGGTGGGGGCGGGAGTGGGGGAGTGATACAAGGAAAACCCAGAGAAAAGGCCCAGCTAACCTCAGCTGAGTACTGGAAGCTACATGGATTTGTACATGAAATATACACAGATGTGTATATTTCAACTGATGAGACTTAGGTAGTTCTCCCTTATAGTGAGGAATCTGGGAAATTGCTGTCACTTTTCCATCACAGTTTTCTGACACCTATATGATTCTTGTTATAATTTGCCTATAGTGGAAAGTTGGAAATAACCTAGTTCTATTGCATATCTCTTTTTTTGGGTCCATTATAGGTGAGTTTACACCTGAGATGCAGGTGAGAATTCGACAAGAGATTGAGAAGGAGAAAAAAGTAGAGCCGTGGAAAGAACAATTCTTTGAAAGCTACTATGGTCAGAGGTAATATCAAGACAGGTTTTGTGAACCAAATGTTGATTCCTATGCATACATCATGTGGTACTTCATCTTACGACCTTTCCAGAAAATCTAGTCTGCAGTTTTCTTGTTCTTTTTTTTAAAAACAAGAAATTTTTTTCTAAAAAAAAAAAAAGAAATTTTTTTTCTTCTTATGAATCATAGATACACAGAATTGGCTTACTTATAATCCTTGACTCTTAGCACATTACCACTGTAGATTAAAAAAAAAAAGATTTTTTTTATTGAATTAGTCTTTTCTTTGGTTGAACTTTTTCTTTCAGTAACTCGATAATATGTAAGAATATAGAAGTTCTGAACATTTTTTAATTGTAGGCGATTATCCCACAACAGAATAACTTAGCCAGCATCACTAAAGAATCCAATATATGTACCATTATATTCAACATGTAATTAAACATTCTTTCTTCTATAAAAGTCAGGTTGAGAGATATACATAGCTGAATCAAGGAGCTGTAGTCTGAGTCAGTTTTTTTCATGACAAAGTATTTTTTTCTGATTTATTTTTGTTTTCCCTTTACAGAATTTTGTTTGTAACAAAATCTTAATGAAGGACTTCCCTGGTAGTGCAGTGATTAGGACTCAGCACTCTCACTGTAGTGGCCCGGGTTCAGTCACTGGTTGGGGAACTGAGATCCCACAGGCCACAAAGTGTGGGGACACTTAGATAGATGACAGTGGTGCAGTATTGTTTGAAGTAGAGTTGAATACCAGAGTCTCAATTGCCTGTTAGTTTCCCTTCCTTCCTTCTGCATAACGGCAGCCTGTAAGGATGCTGCATAACCATAGCTTGTGAACGAATGGCTTTTTTCCTGATCTCCATGTCCTTATCCCTTCATGGTCATTTCAGAAGGGATTCTTACTGAGATGAAGAGCTCAGTACACTGACTTTTCTACCTTTTCGATGTGAGCTTTCAGCTTTTCCACAGAAATGAGGATGAATACAGTCAGACCATGATTGCAGGTGGCAGTTATTCTGTAGATGTGTTCATTCCCTCCTGATTAGATAGATGGAGCATCACAGCTATCCTCGGGTCTTCCTGATTTGGCTGTTACTTTATGGAAGGACTACATCTAATCACTGTCCAGATTTGTCCTTAGCTATCCCATCTCAGGGGTACAGGACTGATTGTTTGAAGTCACCTAAGAGGGCTATTTCTTTTTTGCTTGACAAGATATGCAGTAGTTTAGCAGTAGTTTAGCTCTTGCCAGGAAGTCCTACTTGGCCTTTGTTCCCAGGAGAGCTCAGAGGCACACAATCTTAGAATTGTAAGAGCCATACCAAGTGAAATGTAAACACGCTTTCCAGAACTTAATTTTTCACTTTCGACCTATGGAGAATATTCATAGCTAACTCTCCTACTGTCTCCTTTGGTTCCCTTAGATTTCTTGGGCCAGCCTTTCTACAGGTCCTTCAGAACAGAGCTGATCACAGTCCAAACCCACAGTCCCCCAGGGCACATGGGTCTTTAGCAATCACTAAAGAATCAAATATGTACCTTTTTCTTTCTTTTTTTATAAAAGTCAGGTTGAGAGATATACATAGCTGAATCAAGGAGCTGTAGTCTGAGTCAGTTTTTTTCATGACAAAGTATTTTTTTCTGATTTATTTTTGTTTTCCCTTTACAGAATTTTGTTTGTAACAAAATCTTAATGAAGGACTTCCCTGGTAGTGCAGTGATTAGGACTCAGCACTCTCACTGTAGTGGCCCGGGTTCAGTCACTGGTTGGGGAACTGAGATCCCACAGGCCACAAAGTGTGGGGACACTTAGATAGATGACAGTGGTGCAGTATTGTTTGAAGTAGAGTTGAATACCAGAGTCTCAATTGCCTGTTAGTTTCCCTTCCTTCCTTCTGCATAACGGCAGCCTGTAAGGATGCTGCATAACCATAGCTTGTGAACGAATGGCTTTTTTCCTGATCTCCATGCTTAATCCTTCATGGTCATTTCAGAAGGGATTCTTACTGAGATGAAGAGCTCAGTACACTGACTTTTCTACCTTTTCGATGTGAGCTTTCAGCTTTTCCACAGAAATGAGGATGAATACAGTCAGACCATGATTGCAGGTGGCAGTTATTCTGTAGATGTGTTCATTCCCTCCTGATTAGATAGATGGAGCATCACAGCTATCCTCGGGTCTTCCTGATTTGGCTGTTACTTTATGGAAGGACTACATCTAATCACTGTCCAGATTTGTCCTTAGCTATCCCATCTCAGGGGTACAGGACTGATTGTTTGAAGTCACCTAAGAGGGCTATTTCTTTTTTGCTTGACAAGATATGCAGTAGTTTAGCAGTAGTTTAGCTCTTCGCCAGGAAGTCCTACTTGGCCTTTGTTCCCAGGAGAGCTCAGAGGCACACAATCTTAGAATTGTAAGAGCCATACCAAGTGAAATGTAAACACGCTTTCCAGAACTTAATTTTTCACTTTCGACCTATGGAGAATATTCATAGCTAACTCTCCTACTGTCTCCTTTGGTTCCCTTAGATTTCTTGGGCCAGCCTTTCTACAGGTCCTTCAGAACAGAGCTGATCACAGTCCAAACCCACAGTCCCCCAGGGCACATGGGTCTTTGTCTTCTTTCACTTCTCTGTGGGTAGTCTGGGGTGCATGCCTCTAGACAGTGTAGCTCCTTTGTAAGCAGAAGTAATAATAATATCACATTGAGGTTTTATTATACACTGGGTACACTGTTCTAATTACTTTACATGCATTAATTCAGTTACTCATCCTAGCAACACTGTGAAATGATTAGCCTCAGTGTAATATTAAATGAGATGGTTGGATAATATGACCAACTCGGTGAACATGAATTTGAGCAAACTGGGAGATTGTGAGGGACAGGGGAGCCTGGCATGCTGCAGTCCGTGGAGTCCCAAAGAGTCAGACAATGACTTAGCGACTGAACAACACTATTAAAGAAACTGAGATACAAGAAGGCTACTCACTTACTCAATGTCACATGGATAATAGGTTATCAGAGCCAGAATTAGAATCTAGGCCATCTACCTACAGACCCTTCATCTATGTTAATAGTAGTGAAGATACTGTATGAAGAGTGCCTACTAAGTATCACATATTCTTCTACGTATTGCCATGGACCACTGTCTCATAATATAATCAATAACGTAGGCCATTTCTTTCTTTCACCTTTTAGTTCTGGCCTGAGTCTTGAAGATTCAAAGAAATTAACGGCTTCACCCAATGATCCCAAAGTAAAGCAAAGCCCAGCTGAGCAACCAGATTCCACGATTCCTTCAGAGTCCTCTCCTGTCACTATAGCCCCAGGAATTCCCCAGTTAGAGCCTAAAGAAGAAGAACTACAAGTGTCATCACCAGTCAGGAAAGAAGAGCATGAAAGCCAAGACAAGGCACAGCTGCACTCCACACGCCCAGAGCCCCTTTCCTTTGCTGCCAGTACAGATGAGCTCAGCAGCGTTCCTCCCAGCAGGGGTGCAAAGGATGAGGCTCCCGTGGGGCAAAAACCAGTTGCCTCTGCTGAACAGGAATCTGAGAAAGAAAGTCATCTCACCGCATCCTCCGTGGGGCAAAACCAGTTAGCCTCCTGCTGAGCCAAGCTTTTTAGATTTCTTGGGCCAGCCTTTCTACAGGTCCTTCAGAACAGAGCTGATCACAGTCCAAACCCACAGTCCCCAGGGCACATGGGTCTTTGTCTTCTTTCACTTCTCTGTGGGTAGTCTGGGGTGCATGCCTCTAGACAGTGTAGCTCCTTTGTAAGCAGAAGTAATAATAATATCACATTGAGGTTTTATTATACACTGGGTACACTGTTCTAATTACTTTACATGCATTAATTCAGTTACTCATCCTAGCAACACTGTGAAATGATTAGCCTCAGTGTAATATTAAATGAGATGGTTGGATAATATGACCAACTCGGTGAACATGAATTTGAGCAAACTGGGAGATTGTGAGGGACAGGGAGCCTGGCATGCTGCAGTCCGTGGAGTCCCAAAGAGTCAGACAATGACTTAGCGACTGAACAACACTATTAAAGAAACTGAGATACAAGAAGGCTACTCACTTACTCAATGTCACATGGATAATAGGTTATCAGAGCCAGAATTAGAATCTAGGCCATCTACCTACAGACCCTTCATCTATGTTAATAGTAGTGAAGATACTGTATGAAGAGTGCCTACTAAGTATCACATATTCTTCTACGTTGCCATGGACCACTGTCTCATAATATAATCAATAACGTAGGCCATTTCTTTCTTTCACCTTTTAGTTCTGGCCTGAGTCTTGAAGATTCAAAGAAATTAACGGCTTCACCCAATGATCCCAAAGTAAAGCAAAGCCCAGCTGAGCAACCAGATTCCACGATTCCTTCAGAGTCCTCTCCTGTCACTATAGCCCCAGGAATTCCCCAGTTAGAGCCTAAAGAAGAAGAACTACAAGTGTCATCACCAGTCAGGAAAGAAGAGCATGAAAGCCAAGACAAGGCACAGCTGCACTCCACACGCCCAGAGCCCCTTTCCTTTGCTGCCAGTACAGATGAGCTCAGCAGCGTTCCTCCCAGCAGGGGTGCAAAGGATGAGGCTCCCGTGGGGCAAAAACCAGTTGCCTCTGCTGAACAGGAATCTGAGAAAGAAAGTCATCTCACCGCATCCTCAAATTACAGCAAAAATGAAAGCCACGATGCTTTAGTTACGTCCCTGTGGAAACCCAAGAGTCCTGGGGTAGAAACAACAGTAATGAAGCCCACAGTAGAAGCAGGTCCACAGGAGACCCCTAAGAAAGAGCCTCCATCAGCTCCGGCTGATCACAGCCCAGAAAGCCTCAAGAGGAAGTCTGCTGTCACCCAAGAAGAGGCCCCTCCAAGCTGGGAGAAAAGGCCGCGTGTCACCGAGCAGCGCCAGCACCAGCAGCCATTTCAAGTCTCGCCACAGCCCTTTCTCAGTAGAGGGGACAGGTTCCAGGTGCGGAGAGTGCCACCTCTCAAGGTAAGAGAGCAGGAAGAATTGAAAGAGAGAGATGGTCTGAATACTAAGTTTTTGGTTTTCCCTACTGACTTTCATGTGTTTGTCGTATTAATGCAGAAGCAGTGGTGTATGTTTGATGTTCATGTAACCTACTCATCTATGAGCAAAACGGAAACAATCATTTAGAAACACACCCTTGCAGATCTTTATTGAGGTTCAAATACTTACTCGGATATCTGAGTGTCTAATGTAATCCACCTCCACCTACCCCGCCGTGGGCTGCTCTTGTATTTTAAGACAGTTATGAAAACTCCTGTCTCATGTCACAAAGGAGTAAGTATAATAGTAAATAAGAGGAGGTCAGTGATGTAAGAGTCATATCTTTGTGTCAAGAGCCATGGCGTTTAGCCCTTGCTGCCTAGCTGCTTGGCTGTTCTGAGGGTCTGGAGCTCCCTTTTAGTTCTGTCCTCCTTCAGGAGATGTGTGTGGTTGCCATGAGTCAGCACTGGTTACTTGAGGGGCCTTAGGAAGATGGAGCAGCCTTACTAAGTTATGCTGTCTGGGATATGTGATTAACTTGTGCTTTAGCCCAAAATTGCTGCATATCAGATCTTTTACATTTCTATAGCAGTATTACTACCTTAGTGTGTACTTGGGCTTGTGCCTAAGATCAGTTTTCAGTTCATTCTTCTTTTCATTCCTCATATTTATCAATTTAATGCATTTTATTAATAGTATTTATTAATATCCCTGTGTCTACTAGAAACGCAGGCACTGAGTATTATTCCTTCACACTGGAATACAAGTAAAAAAGTAAGCCAAATAGAAATACTTTTTTCCCTTTTTTATTTAACTTAGACAAACCAAAGTTCTGCTGGAAATATCCCTTGGAGACACTCCATTGCTAGTACTGGGCCTGTTTCATGCTTTTCTCGTTTTGCATCTTTTTACTGATAGTATGATGTTCTTCGTTACTTTTTTTTTTTTTTTCTGATTTTGACCTCTTTTATTGTTTTTTTTTTTTTTAATTTATTTATTTGCATCCATCTTTATTCTTTGGCCTGTGTGGGCCTCCCATTGCAGTGGCCTCTCGCTGCAGAGCCCTGGGCCCATACGCTCTAGAGTGTTGGCTCATAATTGGACACTCCGGTTCAGCCGCTCCGCAGCACATGGGATCTTCCCAGGCCGGGGATTGAACCGGTGCACCTTGCACTGCAAGGTGGACTCTTTACCCACTGGACCACCAGGGAAGCCCTCTTCATTACTTTTTAATTTTAAGACCTGCAATGTCAGCAATCAGGAATCTCCTTTTTTTTCCCCTCCCATGGACAGAGGAGCCTGGCGGGCTATAGTCCAGGAGTGCTAAACAACAGTAGTGTGCTACTTTACTTTTTTCTGTTTCTCTTTTCTCGCTTTTACATACATTTTAAAATGCAGATGCCACAGAAAGGTCTGTGTCTTACATGACCGGCCGTTGTGAGTAGTAGTGACATTGAGAGGTGTGTTGAGAAAAGAGCTTTGGGGCTTGGGGAGGCGTGGATGTCGAGGGAGGAGAGCCTTTGGCGCCCGTCGAGCAGTAACGGGACCTGGAGACACGCCTGCGCGGCTGTCTGCATGAGTCGGTCTCTGGGCCGCAGACCTCCTACCTTTGTCATGGTGTTCACCCCACTCTCAGTGTTAATGAAGTTGCGTTATTCTTATGAATGAGAGCTAATCTCTGTTGTTTTTTTCCCCCTGATTCTTTCAGATCCCGGTCTCCAGAATCTCTCCCATGCCGTTTCCTACATCGCAGGTCTCTCCCAGGGCTCGTTTTCCAATCGCCATCACTAGTCCTAACAGAACAGGAGCCAGAACCCTCGCAGACATCAAAGCAAAAGCCCAGCTGGTCAAAGCACAGAGGGCAGCCGCCGCCGCCGCCGCCGCCGCCGCTGCTGCCGCCTCTGTTGGAGGGACCATTCCAGGACCTGGCCCTGGGGGTGGACAGGGTCCAGGAGAGGGGGGTGAAAGGAGAACTGCTGGAGGAGGGGGTCCAGACTCAGACAGAGTCAGTGAGCCTGCAAAGGGCCCCACACTGGAGCTGGCAGGAGCTGGAAGCAGGGGAGGTACGAGAGGGCTTTTACCCAGTGGACCAGATGCTCAGCCCAAGCCTGAGGCCAGGACCGCAGGCCAGCCACAGCCTTCTGGTGTCCCTGGAGCACAACTACAGCAAACCCCCTCAGTGCCTCCAACTTCTGCCGGTGGTGGAGCGTGCACAGGTATCCCCTCACCAGCCCACACTCCCTCACTCCCGCCAGCTTTAGGAAAACTAAGTGATGAAAAACTGAATCCCCCCAGGGTGACAGCCACAGTGGCCTCTCTTAGCCAACTACCAGGGCCCAGTAACAGCAGGCAGGAGAAAGCACCTCCAGCTCTAGCAGATCCTGTTCTGGTTGCGGGTGCCTCGCCTGTTCGTTTTGTAGCCACTGGCGCAGTTGATCGCAAAGCGAGTTCTGGTAAGGATGCACCAAACCCTCCAGCCTCGGCAGAGGTGAGAGCTTGCGCTTCAGGGAATACGATACCCTCCCCTTTAACATCTCTGTTAACAACAGCCACTTTAGAGAAGCTCCCTGTGCCCCAGGTGCGCGTGTCTACAGCGCCGCCGGGATCAGCTCCATCCTTGAGCACTCTGCCGGCCGCTTCTAGCCTTAAAACTCCAGCAACTTCTTCCCATATGAATGGACCCGTTTCAAGGCCAAGCTCTAGTATCCCTGCTAATAATCCTTTGGTAACTCAGCTGCTGCAGGGCAAAGATGTTCCCATGGAGCAGATTCTGCCTAAACCTCTCACCAAAGCTGAAATGAAAACTGTTCCGCTCACTACAAGAGCGGAAAGCGGGGGAGGAGCACTCGCAGGTCTCTCCCAGGGCTCGTTTTCCAATCGCCATCACTAGTCCTAACAGAACAGGAGCCAGAACCCTCGCAGACATCAAAGCAAAAGCCCAGCTGGTCAAAGCACAGAGGGCAGCCGCCGCCGCCGCCGCCGCCGCCGCTGCTGCCGCCTCTGTTGGAGGGACCATTCCAGGACCTGGCCCTGGGGGTGGACAGGGTCCAGGAGAGGGGGGTGAAAGGAGAACTGCTGGAGGAGGGGGTCCAGACTCAGACAGAGTCAGTGAGCCTGCAAAGGGCCCCACACTGGAGCTGGCAGGAGCTGGAAGCAGGGGAGGTACGAGAGGGCTTTTACCCAGTGGACCAGATGCTCAGCCCAAGCCTGAGGCCAGGACCGCAGGCCAGCCACAGCCTTCTGGTGTCCCTGGAGCACAACTACAGCAAACCCCCTCAGTGCCTCCAACTTCTGCCGGTGGTGGAGCGTGCACAGGTATCCCCTCACCAGCCCACACTCCCTCACTCCCGCCAGCTTTAGGAAAACTAAGTGATGAAAAACTGAATCCCCCCAGGGTGACAGCCACAGTGGCCTCTCTTAGCCAACTACCAGGGCCCAGTAACAGCAGGCAGGAGAAAGCACCTCCAGCTCTAGCAGATCCTGTTCTGGTTGCGGGTGCCTCGCCTGTTCGTTTTGTAGCCACTGGCGCAGTTGATCGCATAAGCGAGTTCTGGTAAGGATGCACCAAACCCTCCAGCCTCGGCAGAGGTGAGAGCTTGCGCTTCAGGGAATACGATACCCTCCCCTTTAACATCTCTGTTAACAACAGCCACTTTAGAGAAGCTCCCTGTGCCCCAGGTGCGCGTGTCTACAGCGCCGCCGGGATCAGCTCCATCCTTGAGCACTCTGCCGGCCGCTTCTAGCCTTAAAACTCCAGCAACTTCTTCCCATATGAATGGACCCGTTTCAAGGCCAAGCTCTAGTATCCCTGCTAATAATCCTTTGGTAACTCAGCTGCTGCAGGGCAAAGATGTTCCCATGGAGCAGATTCTGCCTAAACCTCTCACCAAAGCTGAAATGAAAACTGTTCCGCTCACTACAAGAGCGGAAAGCGGGGGAGGAGCACTCGCAGGTTCCAGCATGACAGAAAGGAGCACCAGAGAGGAGGTCCACGAGCGACAGGCTCACCCGGCCGCGCAGCACCTGGTTAAAACGTTACAGAGTAAGCCGCTCCCCCAGGTTCCAAGACCCCTTCAGCTCTTTGCAGGTAAGGATCTAAGGGACTCTGGCATTGATGCCCACCAGTACCAAGAAGGGCTCAGTAAGGCAACCCAAGACCAGATCCTCCAGACTCTGATTCAGAGGGTTCGGCGGCAGAGCGTCCTCTCCCTGGTGCAGCCCTCCCAGTTCAGCTTCACTCACTCAGGTTTCCCACTGGAGGACGTCTCCACGAGCCAGAGGTTCATGCTGGGTTTTGCTGGCAGAAGGACATCCAAGCCTGCGATGGCAGGTCACTACTTACTTAACACTTCCACCTACGGCCGCGGTTCAGAGAGCTTTAGGAGGACCCATTCTGTGAACCCCGAAGACCGATTTTGTCTAAGTAACCCCGCTGAGGCCTTGAAGATGGGATATACAGACTGTAGAAACACGGCAGGAGATAGCAGCAGCGGGAAAGAAGATGATACTGACGAGGAAAGTACTGGCGATGAGCAAGAGTCTGTCCTGGTGAAGGAGGAGCCGCAGGCTTCCCAGAGTTCTGGCAAGTGGGACTCAAGGTCAGGGCCCCACAGTAGAGAAGCCCTTTCCACCAGTGACTGTTCAGCTAAAAAGAACGTGAAGACAGAGACGCCCGTGCCTGAGCAAACCACTGTAGGCAAGGAGAACTGCCTGTTCCCTCGAGGCCAAGCCTTTGACGAGAAGACCCTGGCCAGAGACTTTATTCGGGCCGCGCAGAAGCCGGTGGCTCAGGCAGTGAGAGGCCAGACCGTGCGGAGCAGCCCTGAGCTTTCCCGTTCTGCATCTCTCCCTCTGCCTGCGGACAGTCCCACCCCTCAGTCTCTCCTCCTCCCGCCACTGCAAACCCCAAAGCTGTACGGGAGCCCCACACAGATCGGGCCAAGCTACAGGGGCCTGATCAACGTCTCCACCTCGTCAGACATAGACCATAACTCTGCTGTCTCGGGGATGCCTGACTGTAGCCAGGTGTCTAGCAATGTCGGTGACGTCATGTCCTTTTCAGTGACTGTCACAACCATCCCTGCCAGCCAGGCCATGAATGCCGGCAGCCACAACCAAACCATTCCTGTTCAGGCCTTTCCTGAAGAGAACAGCATAGAGGACGCGCCTTCGAAATGTTACTGCCGATTGAAAGCCATGATCATGTGCAAGGGCTGTGGAGCCTTCTGCCACGACGACTGCATCGGCCCCTCCAAACTGTGTGTCTCCTGCCTCGTCGTTCGGTAACGAGACCAGGAAGAGAGCTTCCTCTAGAAGGAGACGGGGGGGTGGGGGGGGGTAGTGCTGGCAGATGGGGTTTACCCTTACAGAATCATGGAAATAAACAAGTAGGTGTCAGTTGTCTTAGGAGACAAGTGTCACTTAATCAGGAACACAGAGTGCAGATTTTACAGTGTAGAGGCAGGGCACCTTGTATAGCGAGTCCAAGTCAAGCAAGACTTTGTGAATCTGCGACAAGTTTGCACTTACAAAATCATGTAAATATGTCACATCTAGTTTTAACATTTTTCCAGGTGTTTTGGTAATAATGTATCACTTTGACTTCGAATTGCTGTTCCAATTCATGTGACTTAATTGCCACACGTGGTGAAAGGAAGAGATTTCCCCTCTGCCCTTTCTTAAGAGACTAGGGAAAGGAAGGAGTGGAGGAATGGTCTGATTATGTCTTGACCATCTAACTGCAGTCTCTACCTAGATTCTTCAGCCTTCACAGAATTTAGATTGAGGGTTTACTTACTCCCTTTACCCTGGAACCTGCTCCAGTTCACATTTTTCGATAAGGCATTAATTTCACAGGTCATGTTTCTGACTCTGAAAGTTCTGACTTGATTCTTGGTTTCCACAGACCAGCCCTATTGCCAGGCACTCTGCTTGCAGTTTGTGGATCCCTGAGGTTCCCTAATCCTACTCTTTTGCCCTGAATCAGTTAGTGTGAGCCATGAGAGGCTTGCCTTGCTGGGCCCCTCAGGTCACCGTCACCTGTGCGAACAGTGATTCCAGCAATAATTTCCAAGGATTTAGTCATTCGTGGGAGCCGACAAGCAAGTTGGAAATACTGGTAGAAAATTAACAGAGAAGTGTCAGTGATGGGGTGTTGGGTAAGCCGAATAAAAGTGCAAAAACTTAAATGCAGCACAGGAGTTTTGGAAGACAGTTTTAACACTAGCAACAGAGTAGCCCCTCCCTCTCCCCCTCCTCCCAACCTGTTACCTAATGTTCTACAGTCAGCTGTGGCCGCAGCTAGAAAAACTCAGTACCACATTTGTGCCATGCTGTTAAACCTGTTTTGAACTCCCAGGCATCTGATGGGGGTAGTCTAATGTATTTGAACATACATATGTGGGCACAGACAGTGGAAGTCAGACACTTTTCCTGTTTTAGAAAACATGCCCCTGTTTTGGATTGCTGTCGACGCACTAGAGGTTTCTAATGTAAAGAGGCTGTGAATGACTAAGGGAACATCTAGAAAGGAAGAGATGCTGGCTCCAGAGTTTTGTTGCTTTTGTTCTTGTTTCCTTTTTGTTGAATCCTGGTCTCTAGTAACTGAAGAATTTTTGAATACCTGTGTTTAGTTCATGGTTAAAGAATTGAAAATAAATCTACAATTTACCAGAATTTGGTAGTAAAAAGTCAGGGATTTTTTTCATCATTTGCATATTGACTTCTAATCTCCTAGTTTCGTGTATGTAAAGGACATGTATTAGTGCCACCTAGTATGGTCATAGCTGTACTTAATATTCAGGATGTGATATATACAAAATGCAGAACAGTTGAGACTCATTGAGTAAGTCACATTCCACATGAGGGGAAAGTAGGTGGTAATAACCCTAGCTTTGCCCCATTCCACTACCCGCCTCCCTGCCTTACCTGTTACGTTATACATATGCTCTTAATACTTTCACCTCCCCACCAAGAAACTATGTCCTTATTTTTTGTTGGTTGGTTTGTTTCTGAATTTTTTGTGGCCCAGAGCAAATAGAGGATTCATACCTGCGTTTAGTTTCAGCGAAGACAGTTTGATAGCCTTCTAGCTCCCTTTTCTTCCAGCACACACATGGCTAAGAGATAAGAAATCTGCAAGGATCCAGGAAGAAGAAGCAAGTTCTCCGGCCGATAAGTAGGAATCAGAAACCATGGTTCTGTTCCCAAATTTTCAGTGCGCTGGGTAATCCCAGAGGGTGTCAGAAAGAGCTGTTGCTGTGTAAAACTCTCTGTTCCCCACTTCAGTGGCAGGACTGAGGGTTGGGCCTGCCACAGTGCTGACTGTTGCAGAACTGACCCCATGGTGATTGCAAATGACTGATCTGGATTTTGAAAACGATTTTTCTTTTTCATGCCTTTCCTATCATAGAAAGCCTCTTCTCCATGTTCTCTCAATCTGAGGATGGACAGACTAACCAGGAAAGGAGGAAAGGCATCAGGGATCTTCACGTCCGTTTAGAGAGCAAACCATATCGTGCCTACTCATCTTGACCCAGGCTCTAGCAGATAGGCCCTAAACATTGCTTTTTGCCAGATTTCTCTTTATAAATAATATCCAGCTAATAAAATATTCAATACTTCTTCAGCTAGGTGGTGCACTGCCTCAACCTTGGCTAACTAAAAAGAGTAATATCCGAATTTTTGAATACCTGTGTTTAGTTCATGGTTAAAGAATTGAAAATAAATCTACAATTTACCAGAATTTGGTAGTAAAAAGTCAGGGATTTTTTTCATCATTTGCATATTGACTTCTAATCTCCTAGTTTCGTGTATGTAAAGGACATGTATTAGTGCCACCTAGTATGGTCATAGCTGTACTTAATATTCAGGATGTGATATATACAAAATGCAGAACAGTTGAGACTCATTGAGTAAGTCACATTCCACATGAGGGGAAAGTAGGTGGTAATAACCCTAGCTTTGCCCCATTCCACTACCCGCCTCCCTGCCTTACCTGTTACGTTATACATATGCTCTTAATACTTTCACCTCCCCACCAAGAAACTATGTCCTTATTTTTTGTTGGTTGGTTTGTTTCTGAATTTTTTGTGGCCCAGAGCAAATAGAGGATTCATACCTGCGTTTAGTTTCAGCGAAGACAGTTTGATAGCCTTCTAGCTCCCTTTTCTTCCAGCACACACATGGCTAAGAGATAAGAAATCTGCAAGGATCCAGGAAGAAGAAGCAAGTTCTCCGGCCGATAAGTAGGAATCAGAAACCATGGTTCTGTTCCCAAATTTTCAGTGCGCTGGGTAATCCCAGAGGGTGTCAGAAAGAGCTGTTGCTGTGTAAAACTCTCTGTTCCCCACTTCAGTGGCAGGACTGAGGGTTGGGCCTGCCACAGTGCTGACTGTTGCAGAACTGACCCCATGGTGATTGCAAATGACTGATCTGGATTTTGAAAACGATTTTTCTTTTTCATGCCTTTCCTATCATAGAAAGCCTCTTCTCCATGTTCTCTCAATCTGAGGATGGACAGACTAACCAGGAAAGGAGGAAAGGCATCAGGGATCTTCACGTCCGTTTAGAGAGCAAACCATATCGTGCCTACTCATCTTGACCCAGGCTCTAGCAGATAGGCCCTAAACATTGCTTTTTGCCAGATTTCTCTTTATAAATAATATCCAGCTAATAAAATATTCAATACTTCTTCAGCTAGGTGGTGCACTGCCTCAACCTTGGCTAACTGAAAAGACTAGTTAGATTCTGTTAGGTTGGTAGGAAAATTGAATACAATCTGTATCGATTTATTTCAAAACAGTGGTTTCAGGTAGAAGGTTGTCTTAGATGCTGACAGCTGAACAGAAGGAAAATTAGAATCTGACTCTTTAGCAAAAATGAAGCAGTAAGAACAAGAAAACCTTTAAATTATTAAAATATCGTATTCCAGTACCTTTCAGGCGATTTTTATCTTAGGTGTTCGGTTACTTCACCTTTCAGTTCAGCCTGGAATGTGTGTAGTAAGTGCTCAGCTTATTTTTGTAGTACTAAGTTGCACTGTCTCCAGTGACTAGTCAGGCATTCTGCCTGATGCTGATGCCTCCAGGGTCTGCTGCTCTGCCTTCAGGTAACCTCCTGCTGCAGGTCATCTTGGGGAGAAGGCATTAACAATGTATCATCTCAGTCTTGTGAATGTTGTAAGTGGTCTAGTAGAGAAGGCTCCCTGAATCTCAAAGAATTATTTATTCAAATTCTTCCTCCTATTAAACAAGAAAATAAAGCCAAATAACCCAGAGTTGTTTGCCCTACCGAACCCTTGTTGAACATTCTGAAGCTGTCTGTAATACCCCATGTAACATTAAAAAAAAATAAGCCCTGGCAGATAAGAGATTTCTCTTGGGGGTGGGAAAGCATATATATATGGGCTGGGAAGGCACACAGCGTAGATATCACAGGTTTAAATAAGTAGCCAAAAGAAGACCTCCTTGCCTTCTGAGTGAAGGCATAAACTCATATGTATTAATAATTTGGACAGTTTACCATCCTAATAGTTCCTGCTGCCTTTCTTCACCGAAGAGTCCTTAAAGACCACTTGGGTGAAATTATTTGTTAAAATGAGGGGGTCTTCTCTGGTCATGACATCACTGTGTGTTTTTAGAGATCTGTCAGTAAGCAGCACCAGGGTGGGTTTCTCTTAGGACCTAGAGATTTCACTTCGCAGTGAGGAGAGAAGTCTCCTCATTGCATTACAACAATGTGCTGGGCGGGGGGGGGACTTGACCAAGGGTAGCTTTCAGCTCAATTTATAGAATAGTCCAAAGAGACTCTGAGAAACATGATAAGCAGGGATCTTTCCTATGGTGTTTCAAAACCTACATAGCCTATTGAAAGAGAACAATAGGTAAAGCAGTTCCTAAAGCTGAAGAGCTTCATAGATTCTTGGTTACTTTATTTTTTTTAATGCTTTACATTTGATACAACTGTTAAAGATCAATTTTAAAAATAGCTTTCCAGTAATATATTTTAAGTAATATATATTTTAATATCTATGTAAAAAAATGACAGTGGAAAACTTTGAATTTCTCATGTAAGGTATGATTAATGTTGGACCTCACTCTGAAGGCACAAAGTATTTCAAAGGAAGTTTCTCTAAAAATACTCAGATTATTTCCAAAATAAATAAATAAGTAAATAAATAAAAATGCAATAAGGGGAATAGTTTTGGAGTTTATTTTCTATTTTAAAAGAAAATTGACTTAACCACAAGCTATTTTTTTTCCTTCTGGCTATAAGGTTTGTACAGACTGGTTTGGTAAATGCTAAACTTTTGTGTCTTTTGCCTTTTTAAAGGAATTGTTAACATTGGAATTGAGGGTATGTACAGAGAAGCTGGTGTCGACACCATTTAAAAACATATTTTTTCACAAATATAGAAAAAATCATTTTACATAAGAATTTTAAGTATTTGCAATAAATATATGTATATAGATTGTATGTATTCATATATTCTTATTTTTCATTTTATTATTAAGTAAAAGATAATTAAAGTGAAAATAAAAACCTTGTAGTTTTTGATGCATCTTGAGGTCTGACATACATGTGAAAGTGGGGTGGGTGAGGCCCCCAGTTGTTGCCTTCTACTGCTGTTGGGAGATGACCGACAGATTGCATAGAGGATAGTAAGGTGAGGCGTTGGTGATCTGTCAGGGTAGTGTATTTCTTTCAGAAATCGAGTAAAAGCATTACGTTCTCCCAGTCTGTCTGTCTCTGTGCTTTCACTTTTGCACCTGTTCTGTCTCCTAACCACCTAATGTTACTGCTGGGAAAGTCAAAACAACAGAACCCAGTGCATTACAACAATGTGCTGGGCGGGGACTTGACCAAGGGTAGCTTTCAGCTCAATTTATAGAATAGTCCAAAGAGACTCTGAGAAACATGATAAGCAGGGATCTTTCCTATGGTGTTTCAAAACCTACATAGCCTATTGAAAGAGAACAATAGGTAAAGCAGTTCCTAAAGCTGAAGAGCTTCATAGATTCTTGGTTACTTTATTTTTTTTAATGCTTTACATTTGATACAACTGTTAAAGATCAATTTTAAAAATAGCTTTCCAGTAATATATTTTAAGTAATATATATTTTAATATCTATGTAAAAAAATGACAGTGGAAAACTTTGAATTTCTCATGTAAGGTATGATTAATGTTGGACCTCACTCTGAAGGCACAAAGTATTTCAAAGGAAGTTTCTCTAAAAATACTCAGATTATTTCCAAAATAAATAAATAAGTAAATAAATAAAAATGCAATAAGGGGAATAGTTTTGGAGTTTATTTTCTATTTTAAAAGAAAATTGACTTAACCACAAGCTATTTTTTTTCCTTCTGGCTATAAGGTTTGTACAGACTGGTTTGGTAAATGCTAAACTTTTGTGTCTTTTGCCTTTTTAAAGGAATTGTTAACATTGGAATTGAGGGTATGTACAGAGAAGCTGGTGTCGACACCATTTAAAAACATATTTTTTCACAAATATAGAAAAAATCATTTTACATAAGAATTTTAAGTATTTGCAATAAATATATGTATATAGATTGTATGTATTCATATATTCTTATTTTTCATTTTATTATTAAGTAAAAGATAATTAAAGTGAAAATAAAAACCTTGTAGTTTTTGATGCATCTTGAGGTCTGACATACATGTGAAAGTGGGGTGGGTGAGGCCCCCAGTTGTTGCCTTCTACTGCTGTTGGGAGATGACCGACAGATTGCATAGAGGATAGTAAGGTGAGGCGTTGGTGATCTGTCAGGGTAGTGTATTTCTTTCAGAAATCGAGTAAAAGCATTACGTTCTCCCAGTCTGTCTGTCTCTGTGCTTTCACTTTTGCACCTGTTCTGTCTCCTAACCACCTAATGTTACTGCTGGGAAAGTCAAAACAACAGAACCCAGTGCATTCTTTTTTAATGTGGTTGTTGTATGCTTCTAAGGCAAAGAATGGTAAGAAAATATCTCAGTGGAGGTGTAGGCTTTCCTCTTTCTCCACAGTGGTTAATAATTCTTTAACATGTGGTGCCACCCCTTTGAAGCCATAGGGTTTCTGTGAAGAAATAATCTCATGAAGATAATAGAAATCTTTTTCTTTTTTCTGGTTCCCTCTTTCTCTGAGAAGTGAATTCATAGCCAATTTTATATCTTTCCCAATTGATCTGGAGATAGAAGAGAGAACCTGAATGTTGATGTCCCTAATGCCAGGGAAGAGGTTTATGAAAATGAGGACAGAGCCCTGTGCTAGGAGAGGCTAACCATGCCTAGAGATAGCCTGGAGTCCTGTTGTCCGGGAGCGATCGTTTTGAGGTTGTAAATATTTGGTTCTAGGATATGACTGAGTAACAGAAGCATACCCAGATAGTTTTTGGAAATAAAGATACATAGCCCATTCTTCACAAATGAATAATTATATACCTTTATTGGTGACCTGAAAGGAAGGTAGGTCAGAGTTTGAAGCATGACTCTTGATGATCTATCAAACAATTGTAGTTCACTAGTTCTCCACATAGTTGTTGTGGTTATTTTCACTGATAAGAACTTCAATTTGAGGAAATTAGGATACAGAAAATGCCTTTTAAAAAAGTGCTGCTTTGGGGGCTTCCCTGGTGGCTCAGTGGGGAAGAATCAGCCTGCAGATGCGGACACAAAAAAATATGCTGCTTTGGGCAGCAGGCGGGAACTTAGTTCTCTGACCAGAGGTAGAACACATGCCCCCTGCATTGGGGGTGCAGAGTCTTAACCACTGGGTCACCAGGGACGTCCCAAGAATGTTTTTTAAAAAGATAGCCTTATTTCTCAAAAATGGAAAATCCATGCATAGGATTGCCCAAGGCTGTTGAAAATAGATGTCTAGGAGAGCAGCAGTAAATCTTCGGTGATAAAACTATTTCTAAAGGGAAAAATTTACCTCTCAGGGAACGTCTGCATCCTCACAATTCCCATGTTTGGTAGGTACGAATGACGGTGAAATAAATATTCAAATGTGTGAACCAGTTGCTGATGACCATTTACAGAGACACCGCGCTTCCGTCCCCATACTGAACTGTTTATCCCTACCTCACGGGAAGTAAAATTGGTATTCAGGTAGTGACATCAGACCTCAAGGACTGCTCTTGATTGAGAAAGCAATACACCAGAACACAGCCTCTTCTTGGATCCCCAACTTTATCAACATCACAGAGTCTTAGAAACCTGTGTTCATTGCTTTTAACACTAATTGACCAAGAGTGGTCTTCACAAGTCAAATTTCACACAGTTTTCTAGTTGATTGCGTAAACCATATTACTAATTCAAGTATCTTTTGAACACCTATGTGCTAAGCACTGTGCTAAAGTTGTGGTTAAGCAAAGATAAAAGCAGTTATGTAAAAGGTCTTCCTTAAGGACTAACCATATAGCATATGTCTAGTTCAGAACTCTAGGCATAATATATGCTGTTATTTCCCAAGAGACACTGGAAATTTAAGAGAGTGAATTATGCAGTAGAAACATTCAAGGGACTGAGCAAAGCACAGTGGCAAAACAAGAAAGAAAAGAGACAGTGCCCCTGCATAAAGATACGGTGGGGAAGGGAGGAACCAGGCTGATAAAATTTACCTTCTTTGTCATTGGAGGATCTCGAGATTAAGATGGTTATTTTCACTGATAAGAACTTCAATTTGAGGAAATTAGGATACAGAAAATGCCTTTTAAAAAAGTGCTGCTTTGGGGGCTTCCCTGGTGGCTCAGTGGGGAAGAATCAGCCTGCAGATGCGGACACAAAAAAATATGCTGCTTTGGGCAGCAGGCGGAACTTAGTTCTCTGACCAAAGGTAGAACACCTGCCCCCTGCGTTGGGGGTGCAGCGTCTTAACCACTGGGTCACCAGGGACGTCCTAAGAATGTTTTTTAAAAAGATAGCCTTATTTCTCAAAAATGGAAAATCCATGCATAGGATTGCCCAAGGCTGTTGAAAATAGATGTCTAGGAGAGCAGCAGTAAATCTTCGGTGATAAAACTATTTCTAAAGGGAAAAATTTACCTCTCAGGGAACGTCTGCATCCTCACAATTCCCATGTTTGGTAGGTACGAATGACGGTGAAATAAATATTCAAATGTGTGAACCAGTTGCTGATGACCATTTACAGAGACACCGCGCTTCCTTCCCCATACTTAACTGTTTATCCCTACCTCACGGGAAGTAAAATTGGTATTCAGGTAGTGACATCAGACCTCAAGGACTGCTCTTGATTGAGAAAGCAATACACCAGAACACAGCCTCTTCTTGGATCCCCAACTTTATCAACATCACAGAGTCTTAGAAACCTGTGTTCATTGCTTTTAACACTAATTGACCAAGAGTGGTCTTCACAAGTCAAATTTCACACAGTTTTCTAGTTGATTGCGTAAACCATATTACTAATTCAAGTATCTTTTGAACACCTATGTGCTAAGCACTGTGCTAAAGTTGTGGTTAAGCAAAGATAAAAGCAGTTATGTAAAAGGTCTTCCTTAAGGACTAACCATATAGCATATGTCTAGTTCAGAACTCTAGGCATAATATATGCTGTTATTTCCCAAGAGACACTGGAAATTTAAGAGAGTGAATTATGCAGTAGAAACATTCAAGGGACTGAGCAAAGCACAGTGGCAAAACAAGAAAGAAAAGAGACAGTGCCCCTGCATAAAGATACGGTGGGGAAGGGAGGAACCAGGCTGATAAAATTTACCTTCTTTGTCATTGGAGGATCTCGAGATTAAGAGAAATTTCAGGAAATCTCTTACTGATGCCTAAATTGAAAAGATTAAGCCAAAAGCAATGCCTTTCAATTCTGGTCAGTATGTCTGTAAAGATTCTTCGTCATATGTTCAACTAACCCAGATAATAATTTGCTAAATAATGCAGCTTTCCTGTCAGACTCAACATAAGCTAAAGGGAATAAAAATATAACCTTGTTTTCCATCTACAGACTGGTGAGAAGGAAATATATTCATTTTAAAACTGTTAAAAGAGGTGTTTCATCCCTTTCTCCCTCCAATATGGATAAAATTAATGTTCTTTTTATTCTGATGTTATTGAGTTGGCTTTCCCCTTTCTCCTAAGTCACAGAACTTGAATTAAATTAGAAGAGGCTTCAACAGGACACTTGCCCTTATAAAAGTGGCCTAAATCCTAATTCTTCACGACTTTCCAGTAGAAAGGTTTTAAAAGGATAAATTACTATGTTTTCTCAGTGCATATTATTGAGCATTCCTTACCTAGATTATTCCTTACCAAAATTTCCATGTTCGCCTTTCAGTCAAAAAGGCATCTGGTGTGTTCCACCATATAATACAGTTACAGCTATGTCCAGAAAGTAGGAGGGTAGATAGCCTGTATTTTCCCTATATATAATGACCTTAGACAGAAGACTGGGCTTCTTTCATAAGGACCATATAAGGAATCTCAGTACTACTGTATATCTTTCAGTCTTAACCTAAAAAGGGCATCCCTGAAAAGATTTCTTTGAAACAGAGGGACAGACTAACCCTGTAAGAGAGAGATGATCGGCGGTGGAGGTGGGCTGTGACTACATAATAGGTCCTCATAAAGAATAACTGCAAACTCAGCTTTTCTGGTTCTTCAAGCTCAAAAGAAACTAAAGGAATTTTTAAAATCCTGATGTTCATCTTGACCGCAAAACCTAGTGAGTGCCTAGGGAATAAGAAAGGTAAACCCAAGACTGGATTTAAGATAGCTTCAGGTAAACTTGAAATTATTCTGATCCTTTTTTTTTTAAGATTTTGGGTTCCTATCATGTAATGAATTGCCATGAGTGGAACATGGAATTAGATTTGAGGCATTTTGAGGGTTAAGTGATGATTTTCTGTTGAGCCATATTGTCTAGTGACAGCTTTGCCACTACTCAGCATTTAGTGTTGTGCACCTGTGGCTGAGTGAGGTAGACCCTGGCTCAGAAAAATACTACATTAAGCCAACTAGAGTCAGCACTTAATTTTATTAACTTTAATCATAGATCCTCTTTTAAAATATTTAAAATTCAGATTTGCCCAATAAGAAAGCAATGCACTAAATGTTATCAAAATATCTGAAGATGCTTTAGAACTATTATTTTACATAGAGTCTGTGTCCTTCCTATGGGGAGTGGGGTACATAAAATCTTAACATTTCTTGGGTCAGTTCTTTTCAAAAACCAGTGTCAAAATGTTTTCAGATACTTAGAGCAACTGGAGTTGGACTTGGACTCCATGTCAGCTGTAGTTTTCATTTCAGGTTTTCAGGCATAGCAATTTGAAGTGACCCCAGCAGAATCTGCATACGACCACTTTGAACAAGCTTTAATGAGGCTCTTACAGAGTCTCAAAACTGGCTGCCTGTTTGTTGTATACCGAGACGTATTCTGGGCTGGGAAGGACCTGACCATTTTTTTCTCTGATAATAAACTATTGAAGAGCAAGTTTGTTGTTAGAGGATTCACCGAATTTTTAAAACCCATGAATGTTCTAGAGTTGATGATAAGTAAAACTCTATGAATTAAAAACTTTCAACCATAAGTGCTATGACCTATTTTTTTTTAAACCCATCTTTATTCTGTGACTAACTGCATCATACCTTAAGTCTTTCACCAGCACCGAGAGAAATCAGAATGGAAGAAATGACCTTAGTTGGTCTTACTCACTTTAAAATTTTTGTGCACATAGGCCTTAGCACTTTGACAGATAAAAGTTCTGCCTTTTAGCTCCTTCTCACTCTTGTCTTTATTCCTCCCACTTTTAGACTGTTCCTTGTATTGATCATATAAAACTACCTTCAGAATTGAATGTATAATGTTTCTGCACATGGAAAAACTGTATTTTATCTTAAGATTTTGGGTTCCTATCATGTAATGAATTGCCATGAGTGGAACATGGAATTAGATTTGAGGCATTTTGAGGGTTAAGTGATGATTTTCTGTTGAGCCATATTGTCTAGTGACAGCTTTGCCACTACTCAGCATTTAGTGTTGTGCACCTGTGGCTGAGTGAGGTAGACCCTGGCTCAGAAAAATACTACATTAAGCCAACTAGAGTCAGCACTTAATTTTATTAACTTTAATCATAGATCCTCTTTTAAAATATTTAAAATTCAGATTTGCCCAATAAGAAAGCAATGCACTAAATGTTATCAAAATATCTGAAGATGCTTTAGAACTATTATTTTACATAGAGTCTGTGTCCTTCCTATGGGGAGTGGGGTACATAAAATCTTAACATTTCTTGGGTCAGTTCTTTTCAAAAACCAGTGTCAAAATGTTTTCAGATACTTAGAGCAACTGGAGTTGGACTTGGACTCCATGTCAGCTGTAGTTTTCATTTCAGGTTTTCAGGCATAGCAATTTGAAGTGACCCCAGCAGAATCTGCATACGACCACTTTGAACAAGCTTTAATGAGGCTCTTACAGAGTCTCAAAACTGGCTGCCTGTTTGTTGTATACCGAGACGTATTCTGGGCTGGGAAGGACCTGACCATTTTTTTCTCTGATAATAAACTATTGAAGAGCAAGTTTGTTGTTAGAGGATTCACCGAATTTTTAAAACCCATGAATGTTCTAGAGTTGATGATAAGTAAAACTCTATGAATTAAAAACTTTCAACCATAAGTGCTATGACCTATTTTTTTTTAAACCCATCTTTATTCTGTGACTAACTGCATCATACCTTAAGTCTTTCACCAGCACCGAGAGAAATCAGAATGGAAGAAATGACCTTAGTTGGTCTTACTCACTTTAAAATTTTTGTGCACATAGGCCTTAGCACTTTGACAGATAAAAGTTCTGCCTTTTAGCTCCTTCTCACTCTTGTCTTTATTCCTCCCACTTTTAGACTGTTCCTTGTATTGATCATATAAAACTACCTTCAGAATTGAATGTATAATGTTTCTGCACATGGAAAAACTGTATTTTATCTTAATGACTCATTTTATGTTAAATAAAGGCATACAGTTTTACTCTAGTGACTGTGCCTTTTCTTTTCCAAAGAAGCCAGATACCATATTGAATGACTTGCCTGTTTTGTTTCCCCTTCCCCTGTACCTGATTGCACAGTTGTCCCTGGCTCAATTTAGGTACTACTGAGAGCGACAGTCTCTTAAGGCAACAAGAGCCATAAAGAGTGAATGTATCTCAGAGATGAAAAGGAAGCTCTTACTACAAAGATACAGTAATCAAAAGAGTATGGTAATTGCATGAAGACAGAAAGAGAAGCAAATGGAATAGAGAGCCCAGAAATGAACCCTCAAATACATGGTCAAATAATTTTTTTTTTAATTCTAAAACTATTTATTGAGGACCTATATACAACTGTCTTCCCTACCTCTGTTTAATCAAATAATTTTTCATAATGGTGCCAGGAAAAGTCAATGAGGAAAGGGCAGTCTTTTCAGGAAATGTTGGGAAACTTTGATATACATGTGCAGGAAAATGAAAGTTGGACCATTCCTCTACACTTGATAAAAACTAACTCAAATGGACCAAAGACATAAACATTAAGCTAAAACTCTTCAAAGAAAACAGAGGGAAAATCATAATTGGATTTGACAATAATTTCTTGAATATGAGCCAAGAACACAGGCAACAAAACATAAATTGAATTTCATTAAAAATTTGAAACATGGATCAAAGGGCATTACAACAGTGAGAAGATAACCCACATAATGGGAGAAGACATTTGAAAATCATTCTTAAATTTAAAAAACAATATTAAGAATATATAAGAAATTTATACAACATAACAATTTAAAAAGTACTTGAATAAAAGACTTGAGTAAAGAATTGGGATAGGTCTCCAAAAGATATGTACAGGTTGCCAAAACCTCACTAATCTCTAAAGAAATGCAAGTCAAAACCACAATGAGATACTTCACATGTACTAGGATATCTATGTTGTCAAAAAAAAATAAAACTGTTGGCAAGAATGTAGAAAAAATTGAATCCTTGTGCATTGCTGGTGGAAGTATAAACAGGTGCAACAACTATGGAAAGTTGTTTCTCAAAAAAATTAAATGGAGATACCCAATGATTCAGGAATTTCTGGATGTACACCAAAAAGAAATGAAGGCAGGAACAGGAACAAAGCAACAATAGTTTTGCAGTAGCCAAAAGGTGAACCATCTAGAATGAATGAATAAACAATGTGGTATATACATATGATGGGATATTATTCAATCTTAAAAAGAAATGAAATCCTGACACACACATTACAACATGGACACGGAAGGACAAATACTGTGTGATTCCACTTACAGGGCTTGGAATAGAATAGTCAGATTCCTAGAAGGAATTGAGGTTGCTAGGGAATAATGACAGAGGGAGACGGGGAGTGTTTGAAGTTCTAGAGATGGATAGTAACAATGGTCACATAACAGTGTGAAAGTACTTAATGCCAGCTGTGCACTGGAAACTGTACTTTTGAAAATGGTCAATTTTATGTGTATTTTGCCACAATAGAAAACAAGAGCAAAAGGAAACTCAGTGAATAAAGAAATAAAACTTGTGTGACATTTTCTTTTCTGAGCAATGGGAAGGTTAATTTAAAAGAGGTTTTGGATCTGGGCCCCACAGGTAGGCGGGGCCCTGGCTCCCAACTCTGGAGCCTGCGGGCGGGCGGAGGCAGAGAGGGGACCCAGAGGGCCTCAGGAGCGAGCTCCACCCCTCGGTGGTTTGAACTTTGAGCCTGTTATAGTCCTGGTGAACAGTTTCGCTTTCCTCAAGTTTAGCTCATTGGAACTTCAAGAACTGGAGGTTTATGCAGTTTTGAGACTGGTCAGCACTGAGCAGAGTTAAGAGTCCTAAGAGAGATTAAAATGGCTTCCAGAGGAAAGACAGAGACAAGCAAGTTGAAGCAGGATTTAGAAGAACAGTGGATAGACTGATGCAACTGCAAGACCTGGAGGAGTGCAGAACTTGATACAGATGAATATGAAGAAACCAAAAAGGAATCCCTGGAGCAACTAAGTGAATTTAATGATTCACTGAAGAAAATTATGTCTGGAAATATGACTTTGGTCGATAAACTAAGTGGAATGCAACTGGCTATCCAGGCAGCTATCAGTCAGGCCTTTAAAACCTCAGAGGTCATCAGATTGTTTGCAAAGAAACAACCAGGTCAGCTCCGGACAAGGTTAGCAGAGATGGATAGAGATCTCATGGTAGGAAAGCCGGAGAGAGACCTGTATACTCAACAGAAAGTGGAGATACTCACAGCTTTACGGAAACTTGGAGAGAAGCTGACTGCAGATGATGAGGCCTTCTTATCAGCAAACGCAGGTGCTATCCTCAGCCAGTTTGAGAAAGTCTCTACAGACCTCAACTCTGGAGACAAAGTTCTTGCTTTGGCAAGTTTTGAGGTTGAAAAAATGAAAAAATGATACAGTGTTAAAGCTTGGGGCATTGATCACATTCTTGCTGTAAATGGTATTTTTCTTCTTGGGATTTTGATTCATGATAAAGAAGTCAAGAGATTCATGAAATGTATTCATAACCTAAGAAAAGGTGTCAGAAAAAAAAAAAAGAGGTTTTAAGGAAATAAAGAATTAAGTTTCACCCATAGAGTTAAAGAAAACCCTGTAGCACTAGAGAAACTGGTGGTGATCGTAGAAGAAGCCATGTTATCTTTGAAGGAAGCAAAACTCTTGGAGACCACCCTGTGCAACTACTTGGACCTCGGAAAAGTGACCTCGGACCTAAGCTGAAAACAGAACCAAGTACAACCAGGAGCCCTACATATTTAACTTATATGCAAAGTACATCGTGTGAAATGCCAGATTGGATGAAGCATAAGCTGGGATCAAGATTGCTGGGAGAAATATCAATAACCTCAGATATACTGATGACACCACCCTAATGGCAGAAAGTTAAGAGCAACTAGAGAGCCTGTTGATGAAGGTGAAAGAGGAGAGTGAAAAAGCTGGTCTAAAACTCAATATTCAAGAAACTAAAACCATGGCATCCAGTCCCATCACTTCATGGTAAATAGATGGGGAAACAGTGCTAGACTTTGTTTTCTTGGGCTCTAAAATCACTGCGGACGGTGACTGCAGCCATGAAATTAAAAGACACTTGCTCTTTGGAAAAAACGCTATGACAAACCTAGACAATGTATTAAAAAACAGAGAAATCACTTTGCCAACAAACATCCGTATAGTCAAAGCAATATTTTTTTTTTCCAGTAGTCATATATGGATGTGAGAGTTGGACCATAAAGAAGGCTAAGCGTCAAAGAATTGATAAGTTTTGAATTGTGGTGCTAGAGAAGACTCTTGAAAAGTCCCTTGGACTGCAAGGAGATCAAACCACTCAATCCTAAAGGAAATCACCCCTGAATAGTCATTGGAAGGACTGAAGCTGAAACTCCAATACTTTGGTCACCTGACGTGATGAGCCGATTCATTGGAAAAGACCCTGATACTGGGAAAGATTGAGGACAGGAGGAGAAGGGAGCAACGGAGGATGAGATGGTAGGATGGCACCACCCACTCAATGGACATGCATTTGAGCAAACTCTGAGGGAGAGTCAAGGACATGCCTGACATGCTCCACAGGGTTCACAAAAAGTGGGACGTGACTGAGACTCAACTGAACTGAACAACCAGCAACTGAGACTTAGTACAACACGTACAGCCAGGAACCCAGAATGTAGCATCAATGCTGAAGATTTTCAGGAATTGAAGAGGACAAGGAACAAGGATTTTAAAAAATAAGCAAAACCATTGACCATCCTCCTTTCGCATATGAATTCTAATGACGGGTAGAATTCTTGTAGCCAAAAACTTTTGCTGATCTGAAAAGCAAAGAGATATTTCCCTTTTAAACTTTGCACTTAACAAATTTTTAGTGAAGGCCACTACCTCTTCATGGGAGCTACTTCATTGTCTCAATAGGACCTCTGTCAGGTTTCCTGTCAGAGTGTTCCATTAAAACTTTTTTTAAAAATTGAGGTAAGAGTTGATTTACCTTGTATTAGTTTCAGGTGTACAGCATTGATTCTGAATATTTATAGATTGTGTTCCATTTAAAGTTTGATTCCAAAGTAATAACTTTATAGTGCTGAGGAGAGTGAAAAAGCTGGTCTAAAACTCAATATTCAAGAAACTAAAACCATGGCATCCAGTCCCATCACTTCATGGTAAATAGATGGGGAAACAGTGCTAGACTTTGTTTTCTTGGGCTCTAAAATCACTGCGGACGGTGACTGCAGCCATGAAATTAAAAGACACTTGCTCTTTGGAAAAAACGCTATGACAAACCTAGACAATGTATTAAAAAACAGAGAAATCACTTTGCCAACAAACATCCGTATAGTCAAAGCAATATTTTTTTCCAGTAGTCATATATGGATGTGAGAGTTGGACCATAAAGAAGGCTAAGCGTCAAAGAATTGATAAGTTTTGAATTGTGGTGCTAGAGAAGACTCTTGAAAAGTCCCTTGGACTGCAAGGAGATCAAACCACTCAATCCTAAAGGAAATCACCCCTGAATAGTCATTGGAAGGACTGAAGCTGAAACTCCAATACTTTGGTCACCTGACGTGATGAGCCGATTCATTGGAAAAGACCCTGATACTGGGAAAGATTGAGGACAGGAGGAGAAGGGAGCAACGGAGGATGAGATGGTAGGATGGCACCACCCACTCAATGGACATGCATTTGAGCAAACTCTGAGGGAGAGTCAAGGACATGCCTGACATGCTCCACAGGGTTCACAAAAAGTGGGACGTGACTGAGACTCAACTGAACTGAACAACCAGCAACTGAGACTTAGTACAACACGTACAGCCAGGAACCCAGAATGTAGCATCAATGCTGAAGATTTTCAGGAATTGAAGAGGACAAGGAACAAGGATTTTAAAAAATAAGCAAAACCATTGACCATCCTCCTTTCGCATATGAATTCTAATGACGGGTAGAATTCTTGTAGCCAAAAACTTTTGCTGATCTGAAAAGCAAAGAGATATTTCCCTTTTAAACTTTGCACTTAACAAATTTTTAGTGAAGGCCACTACCTCTTCATGGGAGCTACTTCATTGTCTCAATAGGACCTCTGTCAGGTTTCCTGTCAGAGTGTTCCATTAAAACTTTTTTTAAAAATTGAGGTAAGAGTTGATTTACCTTGTATTAGTTTCAGGTGTACAGCATTGATTCTGAATATTTATAGATTGTGTTCCATTTAAAGTTATAAAATACTGGCTATATTCCTGTGCTGTATAATGTACCTTGGTAGCTTAGAGTGTTTCATTTGTTCCTCAGTAAGTGCTCTTCGTATAATAATGATATTGATCTTTCACAATGTTTGTTATACATGTTTCCTAGTTTCCCCTGTCCCCCATGCTTGTTTACAGTCTGTTTAGCCATACAGAAACATCTACATTTTATGTCATTGGTCATTTTCCTTTAAAACTGTTGTTTTCATGATGCGTATAAGAAGCTTTTTTTTTTTCTGGTTGGGGGTGGATTGGGGAGGGAGGGGAGTGGGTGGGCCACTTCTATGGGTCTTTCATTTCTCTATTTTCATTCGTCTTTGTTCTTTGGCTCCTGTGGGCCTCCCATCACGGTGGCGTCTGTCGTTACAGAGCACCGGTTCTGGGTGCGTGCGCTCCAGAGCTCCAGCTCGGTGATTGGACACATCAGTCCAGCCGCTCCGCGGCACGTGGGATCTTCCCAGGCCAGGGATCGAACCGGCGCCCCTTGCACTGCAAGGCGGTGTCCTTACCCACTGGACCACCAGAGAAGCCCTCTATTTGTCTTTCATTTGCCCACATTCATCCATCTTTGTTCTTTGGCCTGTGTGGGCCTCCCATCGCAGTGGCCTCTGTTGTTGCAGAGCGCCAGCTCTGGGCGCATGCGCTCCAGAGCTCCGGCTCGGTCATTGGACACATGGGTCCAGCCGCTCCACAGCACGTGGGATCTTCCCAGGCCAGGGATCGAACTGGCGCCCCTTGCACTGCAAGGCAGTGTCCTTACCCACTGGACCACCAGGGAAGCCCCCACAAGAAGCTTTTAACAATACGTTGTTTATAAAAATGTAACCTCCTTTTTCCTAATTCTCCTACTGTTTAATTAAAATTTTTAGCAGCTCTATTAAAGTATGACTGATAAATAACCACTGTTTAAAGCATAAAATGTGATACGTTTTGACATATTTTACCACTACAATCAAGATAATGAACGCAGCTGTCACACCTGCCATTTCCTTGGGTTTCTGCATAGTCCCTCCTGCCATGCCTGACACCACCCCCAGGCAACCAGTGATCTTTCTGTCATTACAAGTTAGTTTGCATTTTTAAGAATTTGATACAAATGGAATCCTACAATATGTTTGTTTGTTCCATCTGTACCGTGCAGCTTGTGGGATCTTAGTTCCCTGACCAGGGATTGAACCTGGGACCTCAGCAGTGAGAGGGCAGAGTCCTAACCACTAGACTGCCAGGAAATTCCTAGTATGTGTTTCTTGTTGCCTGGTTTCTTTCACTCAGCACAGTTGTCTTAACCATTCATCCATGTCGTTATCTGTATAAGTCGTTCTTCATTCATGCTTATTGCTGAGTGGTGTTCTATTGTGTGAATGTGCTACAGTCTGTTTCTTCATTCACATGTCAGTGGATGTTTGAGTTGTTTCTAGTGTTCAGCTCTTACAGATATAGCCTCTCTGAACATTTGTGTACAACTCTTGGTTGGGCAAATACCTCAATGTGACATGTTAGGATAATATGGTAGATGTTAAGTTTAGCTTTTTTTTTTTAAGTTTTTAAAAATTAATTTATTTTTAAATTGAAGGATTATTGCCTTACAGAATTTTATTGTCTTCAGCCAAATAGCAATGTGAGCCAGCCATAGGTATACATACAGCCCTCCTCTTAAACTTCCTCCCATTTCCCTCCCCAACACCCCAACTCCAGGTTGTTACAGAGCCCCTGTTTGAGTTCCCATGTTTAGCTTTTAAGAAGCTGCAAAACGATTGGGTCCAGCCGCTCCACAGCACGTGGGATCTTCCCAGGCCAGGGATCGAACTGGCGCCCCTTGCACTGCAAGGCAGTGTCCTTACCCACTGGACCACCAGGGAAGCCCCCACAAGAAGCTTTTAACAATACGTTGTTTATAAAAATGTAACCTCCTTTTTCCTAATTCTCCTACTGTTTAATTAAAATTTTTAGCAGCTCTATTAAAGTATGACTGATAAATAACCACTGTTTAAAGCATAAAATGTGATACGTTTTGACATATTTTACCACTACAATCAAGATAATGAACGCAGCTGTCACACCTGCCATTTCCTTGGGTTTCTGCATAGTCCCTCCTGCCATGCCTGACACCACCCCCAGGCAACCAGTGATCTTTCTGTCATTACAAGTTAGTTTGCATTTTTAAGAATTTGATACAAATGGAATCCTACAATATGTTTGTTTGTTCCATCTGTACCGTGCAGCTTGTGGGATCTTAGTTCCCTGACCAGGGATTGAACCTGGGACCTCAGCAGTGAGAGGGCAGAGTCCTAACCACTAGACTGCCAGGAAATTCCTAGTATGTGTTTCTTGTTGCCTGGTTTCTTTCACTCAGCACAGTTGTCTTAACCATTCATCCATGTCGTTATCTGTATAAGTCGTTCTTCATTCATGCTTATTGCTGAGTGGTGTTCTATTGTGTGAATGTGCTACAGTCTGTTTCTTCATTCACATGTCAGTGGATGTTTGAGTTGTTTCTAGTGTTCAGCTCTTACAGATATAGCCTCTCTGAACATTTGTGTACAACTCTTGGTTGGGCAAATACCTCAATGTGACATGTTAGGATAATATGGTAGATGTTAAGTTTAGCTTTTTTTTTTTAAGTTTTTAAAAATTAATTTATTTTTAAATTGAAGGATTATTGCCTTACAGAATTTTATTGTCTTCAGCCAAATAGCAATGTGAGCCAGCCATAGGTATACATACAGCCCCTCCCTCTTAAACTTCCCTCCCATTTCCCTCCCCAACACCCCAACTCCAGGTTGTTACAGAGCCCCTGTTTGAGTTCCCATGTTTAGCTTTTTAAGAAGCTGCAAAACGATTGTACTACTATTTTAAATCCCCATGAATGATCTGAGAGATCTAGTTCCTCCATATCCTCATCAACATTTGGGTCAGTGTTTTGCATTTTAGCTGTTTTAGTAAGTGTGTGGCTATCTCCCTCAGGACTAATGCCGTGGAGCATCTTTTAATGGACATATTTGTCATCTTATTACCTTAAGTGTCAGTTCAACTCTTGCTCATTTTTCAAATGTTTTATCTAGTCCTTTGATTTCCATATGACTTAAAATCTGTTGTCAGTTTCTATAAAAACAGTGTTTTGATTGGGTTTGTGTTTATGATATGTATCAATTTGGAGAAAATTAAGATCTTAATGGTATTTTGCCATCAATCTGTCATTCTGTGTATTTATTTGTTCTTTAGTTTCTCTCAACAATGTCTCGCAGATTTAAGAAAATAAGTCTTTTATAACTTTCGTCAGATTTAACCCTATATTAAAAAATTCTAATGATATTATAAGTGACAATTTTTAAATTACTCGATTTAAACAATCAACACAACTTTTAAGGCTTCCCTCGTAGCTCAGTCAGTAAAGAATCTGCCTGCAATGCAGGAGACCTGGGTTCAGTCCTGGGTTGGGACCATCCCCTGGAGAAGGAAATGGCAACCCACTCCAGTATTCTTGCCTCAAGAATTCCTTGGGCAGAGGAGCCTGGCAGACTTGAGTCCATAGGGTTGCAAAGAGTTGAAAAGGACTAAACACACTTTTAGTCGTTATCTGTATAAGTCGTTCTTCATTCATGCTTATTGCTAGGGGTGTTCTAGTGTTCAGTCTGTTCCTTCATTCACATGTCAGTGGATGTTTGAGTTGTTTCTAGTGTTCAGCTCTTACAGATATAGCCTCTCTGAACATTTGTGTACAACTCTTGGTTGGGCAAATACCTCAATGTGACATGTTAGGATAATATGGTAGATGTTAAGTTTAGCTTTTTTTTTTTAAGTTTTTAAAAATTAATTTATTTTTAAATTGAAGGATTATTGCCTTACAGAATTTTATTGTCTTCAGCCAAATAGCAATGTGAGCCAGCCATAGGTATACATACAGCCCTCCTCTTAAACTTCCTCCCATTTCCCTCCCCAACACCCCAACTCCAGGTTGTTACAGAGCCCCTGTTTGAGTTCCCATGTTTAGTTTTTTAAGAAGCTGCAAAACGATTGTACTACTATTTTAAATCCCCATGAATGATCTGAGAGATCTAGTTCCTCCATATCCTCATCAACATTTGGGTCAGTGTTTTGCATTTTAGCTGTTTTAGTAAGTGTGTGGCTATCTCCCTCAGGACTAATGCCGTGGAGCATCTTTTAATGGACATATTTGTCATCTTATTACCTTAAGTGTCAGTTCAACTCTTGCTCATTTTTCAAATGTTTTATCTAGTCCTTTGATTTCCATATGACTTAAAATCTGTTGTCAGTTTCTATAAAAACAGTGTTTTGATTGGGTTTGTGTTTATGATATGTATCAATTTGGAGAAAATTAAGATCTTAATGGTATTTTGCCATCAATCTGTCATTCTGTGTATTTATTTGTTCTTTAGTTTCTCTCAACAATGTCTCGCAGATTTAAGAAAATAAGTCTTTTATAACTTTCGTCAGATTTAACCCTATATTAAAAAATTCTAATGATATTATAAGTGACAATTTTTAAATTACTCGATTTAAACAATCAACACAACTTTTAAGGCTTCCCTCGTAGCTCAGTCAGTAAAGAATCTGCCTGCAATGCAGGAGACCTGGGTTCAGTCCTGGGTTGGGACCATCCCCTGGAGAAGGAAATGGCAACCCACTCCAGTATTCTTGCCTCAAGAATTCCTTGGGCAGAGGAGCCTGGCAGACTTGAGTCCATAGGGTTGCAAAGAGTTGAAAAGGACTGAGCACATAACACAACACTTTGAGCATCAATTGATAGATATGATGAAATAATAATTGATGGAAAACATTCAATTTATATTTTTATATTGATTTTTTAAAGATTTATTTATTTATTATTTATTTTGGGCTGGGGATGGGTTGGGGAGGGAGGGGAGCGGGCGGGCCACTTCTATTGGTCTTTCATTTATCTATTTTCATCCATCTTTGGTCTTTGGCCCATGTGGGCCTCCCATCGCAGTGGCCTCTGTTGTCGCAGAGCACTGGCTCTGGGCACACGTGCTTCAGAGCTCCTGCTCAGTAGTTGGACACATGGGTCCAGCCGCTCCGCAGCACGTGGGATCTTCCCAGGCCAGGGATCGAACCAGCGCTCCTTGCACTGCAAGGTGGTGTCCTTACCCACTGGACCACCAGGGGAAGCTCTTATATTAATTTTGTATTCCACTTTGCTAAACTCACTCATTAATTTTATTGTTACTTGTTAGCTTCTTTGTACATTTTGTCAGGTTATAGGTGACTGTTACCTCCAGAGAGAAAAAGCTTTTTTTTTTTTTTTTTGAAATTATTATTTACTTTTGGCTATTCTTGATTTTCACTGCTGCCACAGCCTCTTCTCTAGAGAGTTACAGGGAGTGGGGACTACTCTCTAGTTGAGGTGAGCAGGCTTCCTGTTGCAGTGACTTCTCTTGCTGTGGAACTCGGGCTCTAGGGCACATGGGCTCCATAGTTGCGGCTCTGAGGCTCTAGAGCACAGGCTCAATAGTTGCGGCTCACAGGCTTAGTTGCTCCTCAGCATGTGGGATCTTCCTGGATCAGGGATCAAACCCATGTCTCCTGTATTGGCAGGCGAACTCTTTACCACTGAGCTACCAGGGACGCCCCAAGAGATAAAGTTATATGCCCTATAACTTTTCTTTTTCTTAGTTGACTGCACTGGCTAGAACCGCTAATATAGTGCAGAATAGAAATGGTAAGAGTAGAAATACTTGTTCCTGATCTTACAGAGAATGAACTTACATTTCACATGAAGTGTCATGGCAACTAAATGCTCTTCCAAGTGTCCTTCAAAAGGCTAAGGATGTTCCTTTCTATACCTGCTAAGAGATTTTTTTTCTTTTAAATTATGAATAGTTATTGCATTTTGTCAAATGCTTTTTCTGCATCTATTGATCTGACATGGGTTTTCTTTTTCAGTTTGTTGATATTATAAATTATATGGATTGACTTCAGAATATTAAACCAGATTTAGATTCACTGTTTTCTATTGGTTTTCTGTTTTGTTTTTTTTTTCATTGATTTACACTCTGATACTATTATGTTTCATTTCTTTTTGTATTTTAGGCTTAATCTGTTCATTTTTGTCTAATGTCTTAATATGTAAGGTCATGTCATTAATTCAAAAATATTATTTTTATAATGTGTTTAGTACTATACATTTCCCTGTAATTACTCCGTTGTTAGCATCCCAACAATTTTGATGTGTTGTTGCTTCATTTTTCTGCAGTTCAAAATACATTTTAACTTTGATTTTGTTTTCTTCTTTGACCCATGTTTAGTTCAGAGGTGTGTTATCTCATTTCAAAGTATTCAAAGAATTTTAAGATATCAATCTCTTAGAGATTTCTATTTTAATTTTATTATAGTCAAAGAAAATAATTTTTAAAAACTTTATCTTATATTGAAACATAACTAACTAGCAATGTTGTGAATAGCTTCAGGTGGACAGCAAAGGGACTCAGTCATACATATACATGTATCCATTCTGCCTCAAGCTCCCCTCCCATCCAGGCTAGCATATAACATTGAGCAGAGCAGTGAACTTACTTTGTGTGGCTTGAATTCCTCTAGCCCTATTGACTTGTTTTATGGCTCATTACATTCTGTGTAATTTTTTGAAAAGAAAAATGTGTATTCTGCTGCTGTTGGCATTGTGTACCATAAATGTTAAGTCAACGTGATTGATAAAGCTGTCCATATTTTTACTGGTTTTTCTGTCTACTTGCTCTATCAGTTGTTGAGAAAGGAATATGGAAATTTTCAACTACTGTGGTAGATTCGTCTCTTTCTCCTTGAAATTCTTTCCACTTTTGATTCATGAATTATTAATAAACATTTAGAGTTTACAGCAAAATTGAGGGGACACAGCCATTCTAACAGGTGTGAGGTGAAACTTCATTGTGGTTTTGACTGGCATTTCCCTGAGGCTTAGTGATGCTGAGCATGTTTTCATGTACCTGTTGCCCGTCTGTGTGTCTTCTTTGGAAAATTATCTATTCAGAGTCTTCCCAGTTTTGAAAAAGCCTGTTTGTTTTCTTGCTATGAAGTTGTATGAATTTTTCATGTATTTTAGATATTAACCCCTTATCAGATATGTGATTTACAAAGATTTTCAACTGTTTAGTAAGTTGCCTTTTTATTCTGTTGATGATATCCTTTGCTGTGCAGAAGCTTTTTAGTTTGATGAAAGAATGAATGAATGAATGAATGAATTTTTTAAAAGTCTAGTTTAAAGCAGAAAGCTGAGCTATAACTTTATTAGCCAGGGTCCATCCTACTCTTTCCTAGGGCAATAAGCTTCAGTTGCACTGTGTGACTGAAAGGCTTGGCAGAGGCAGGGGAGGGTGGAAGATGAGTTACTGAAAAGGGAAAGTACACTATTATCCCAAAGCTATGAACTATATGTGCTACTTAGTTGAAGAAAACTTCAAATCACCAAGAGACAGAGGGTGTTTAATGGAAGTCCCTCCGTGTATGTTGTAACTGGAATTTTAAGATATCAATCTCTTAGAGATTTCTATTTTAATTTTATTATAGTCAAAGAAAATAATTTTTAAAAACTTTATCTTATATTGAAACATAACTAACTAGCAATGTTGTGAATAGCTTCAGGTGGACAGCAAAGGGACTCAGTCATACATATACATGTATCCATTCTGCCTCAAGCTCCCCTCCCATCCAGGCTAGCATATAACATTGAGCAGAGCAGTGAACTTACTTTGTGTGGCTTGAATTCCTCTAGCCCTATTGACTTGTTTTATGGCTCATTACATTCTGTGTAATTTTTTGAAAAGAAAAATGTGTATTCTGCTGCTGTTGGCATTGTGTACCATAAATGTTAAGTCAACGTGATTGATAAAGCTGTCCATATTTTTACTGGTTTTTCTGTCTACTTGCTCTATCAGTTGTTGAGAAAGGAATATGGAAATTTTCAACTACTGTGGTAGATTCGTCTCTTTCTCCTTGAAATTCTTTCCACTTTTGATTCATGAATTATTAATAAACATTTAGAGTTTACAGCAAAATTGAGGGGACACAGCCATTCTAACAGGTGTGAGGTGAAACTTCATTGTGGTTTTGACTGGCATTTCCCTGAGGCTTAGTGATGCTGAGCATGTTTTCATGTACCTGTTGCCCGTCTGTGTGTCTTCTTTGGAAAATTATCTATTCAGAGTCTTCCCAGTTTTGAAAAAGCCTGTTTGTTTTCTTGCTATGAAGTTGTATGAATTTTTCATGTATTTTAGATATTAACCCCTTATCAGATATGTGATTTACAAAGATTTTCAACTGTTTAGTAAGTTGCCTTTTTATTCTGTTGATGATATCCTTTGCTGTGCAGAAGCTTTTTAGTTTGATGAAAGAATGAATGAATGAATGAATGAATTTTTTAAAAGTCTAGTTTAAAGCAGAAAGCTGAGCTATAACTTTATTAGCCAGGGTCCATCCTACTCTTTCCTAGGGCAATAAGCTTCAGTTGCACTGTGTGACTGAAAGGCTTGGCAGAGGCAGGGGAGGGTGGAAGATGAGTTACTGAAAAGGGAAAGTACACTATTATCCCAAAGCTATGAACTATATGTGCTACTTAGTTGAAGAAAAACTTCAAATCACCAAGAGACAGAGGGTGTTTAATGGAAGTCCCTCCGTGTATGTTGTAACTGGAATTTTATGATGGGGTGAGTTGCAAAAAAAAAATCCTCCAAAAATAAAAGATCTCAGTGTTCTTTTTCAGTCCTACATGGTAGGTGTTCAGTAAAGCTATGTCAAATTAGGTAGAATTATTAATTTGCAATTTTAAACTTTCTTTTACATTTGAGAGATTGAGGAATAAATTATATTAAAATTTTTGATGCCAAATTATACTTAAATGATTAAATTTAAATAGCAGAAGGGATCAATAAAGGCAGATCAATATTATGTACTTTTTTTTTTTTTAAGATTTATTTATTTATTTACTTTGGGCGGGGATCGAGTTGGGGAGGGAGGGGAGTGGGCGGGCCACTTCTATTGGTCTTTCATTTCTCTATTTTCATTCGTCTTCGTTCTTTGGCTCCTGTGGGCCTCCCATTGCGGCGGCGTCTGTCGTCTGTCGTTGCAGAGCACCGGCTCTGAGCGCATGCGCTCCAGAGCTCCGGCTCGGTAGTTGGACACATCAGTCCAGCCGCTCCGCGGCACGTGGGATCCTCCCAGGCCAGGGCTCAAACCGGCGCCCCTTGCACTGCAAGGCGGTGTCCCTACCCACTGGACCACCAGGGGAAGCCCTATTATGTACTTTTTAAAGCATACTTCTTGGGAATTTTCAAAATGCTCTTTTAAACATCACCTCTCCCCAGTTTATTTGCAAATGCATGTTTTAGACAATTCGTTATACAGTGTATCTTTTTTGTGTACTGAATCCATTTTTCTCTTTTAATATGGAGTGATATTTTGATCAAATGTCTATTGAGCATTAACCATGTGCTTGCAGACGGAGAAGCGGTGGTTCCAGAGCGGTGGAGGGGAGGGAAGACGATGACGAACGTGCTTGGTAACTAAGACAGAGCCTCACGTGTCAAAGCCAAGCAGGCTCCAGCCCTCTGCAAAGGGGGAAATCTGAGTGCGTCTGTTATTTATGGCAATACCTCCATCTGTTTCACACCTCTATAATTCATAAAGTGCTTACAAAATTTATCCCATTTCATCTTCATCACTGTCCTGTGAAGAAGAGATTATCGTGTTTAGTGAACGTACCAAAGTCTGAGGGTCCGAGGGGATAAAGGTCCTCAGTGAACAGAGGCTGCGTGACTGAGCTGGGGGAGGAGGGCCATGTCCTGGACACCCGCGGCACCAGCTCTCCGCTTCTGTGAAAAGGAGAGTGCGGCCTGCCTGGGCTGTGGCCGGCCTGCTTGATTTCCTTCCCCATCTGCACTGCCGTCTCCTAGGGAGGAGTCCCCGTCTCCTCCAAGGGAAAGAAAGCTCTGCAATTAGACTCAATACTGTCTGGGAGAGGCTGCATCTCACTTGGACTAATTATCCTGTCACCCATCAGAGAACAAACAGTGAAGAATTTTCAGGCCTCATGATTCCTGCTCTTCTCGCCAGCTGGGCCTTCCATGTAAAAAGCCTGACCTCCGGCCTAGAGGCGCACGTTGTTAACAGAGCAGACGGCCGTGACTGAGGAGCTGACGGGCCCAGCCGACTGAGAATTGTCCAGGCTGGCCCGAGGAAGGCCACGGTGGAGAAAAGACCACTTCAGTCTCATCAGACTGCTAGAGTCTCGGGCACAAGGCCTCTATTGAGAACCAGAGGCGGCCTGGCGTGGTGAGAGCTCCCTTGGTCCTGGAAATGCCCAGATGGCAGACAGAGAACAAGGGGAGGCCCTCAGAGGACCCTGCAGCCTGACGGTCAGCTGCGTGCCCTATTGATAACCCATTTTGCAAAGCTCTCTTTGTTCTTCCATCTAACCCACCCTTACAGGCTGTATGCAAGGCATGTGGGGAATTTATTACATATCATGCCATAAGGGAGCTGGGAGAGACGCTACCTGAATCCCTAACAGCTGAATTGGAAACCAGAGTTCAAGAGAAAGTCCTTTGGTCAAGATGTGTGTTTATATACCATTAAGGTTTGGGGTCAAGAAGAGTTTTATCATTGAAGGCCCATATATCGGGGCATATTTAAGCAATGACATATCATCTCAGGAGAGCTTTTCTTAAGGTCTTATTTGGTATCAGGGCAGTGCTATCAAACACATGGCAGCAGCCAGTAACAAAATTTTTAAGATGAGGAATGAGGCTTAATGGAATACAAAATTCTGTTAACCACCAGTACTGCAAACGATTCCGATGAAGTTACTTTCTGTTGTGGACGACATTATGATGGAGGCGTAGCATCGGCAGGCGGGCTGAAGCAGGGAGTTACGCTTGAGAATTCGGACCAGCACATCCGAAACAGTTCCCAGTGAAACACTGCTCGGGAAAAAAATATTGTGCACACTTCAAGATCAAATGTTTGCACAGTTTAAAACCAAATCTCCTTTCTAAGAAAAGGCATGTAGCTCATTCAGCCAATGGCACGTGAAATACAGACCTCGGAGGGTTCATGTCACAGCTGAATCATCATCCAGCCGCATCCCCCAGTGGGGACGTGAGTCATACATCCTGTGACTGGTTCTGACTAGTGGATATTCAGACTTCATCATCAACAACAATATGTATTTAGTGACACTCTGCTCTGGGTTGGTGAATATGCCCAAAAAAATAGGCTTGAATTTCATAAACGCAACCTCTTCAGATCTGCTTCAACACCAAATCCTGCTTCAGAACCCAGTGAAGAAACAAGGGAGTCCCCACCTCTACCCAGAAGCTGGCGGAGAGAGAAGTAGGCTAGGATCCAATGCTGAGCTTCTGGAAAGCAGTATAGAAGGAAAGAAGTAAACAGAGTTGTGGAGCCAGGGCTCTTGAAGCCAGGAAATTTAAGACCGGACATTTCCATTCTTTCTGTGCTTCTTCCATCCCATGAACCCTCTTCCTTTGGTTCTCCTTCCTCCCTCCATGACTCCCTCCATCTCCTTCTGGCTTCATTTTCTTTTGCATCGCTCCTCGTCATCCTCTGCTTTGTCTAAAATTTTGCTGCTGAACGTATGTGAGAGAACCATCAGATCCAAAACCAGTCACTCTGGAAGCTTGGGCCGCCCTAAATGCCCAATTGGACTAATTATGCCCAGACAAGCTTTTAAACTAGAGAAACAAAGCCACATGAACTGAAAGCTTGGGTTCAGTGGCCTTGAAATAACGTGTCTTCTTTGCATATCCTGGTAGGGTTTTCAAACGGTAGAAGACACGAGGTCTTCTCCAGGAGATTTTCGTTTGAAAACTTGTGTCAGAGAATCAGTCCAGTATATGCACACCAAATGCAGGTATATGCTGAATACCCCGCCACATACTCAGGTCAATCCTCTCTGCCCCAAGAGGAAGGCGCTTCTGGAAAGAAATTTGTTTCTGGATGGAGAAATTGGAAGTCTCCTCCCCTCTCAAGTCTCTGACACAGGCAGGTGGCACAGAGCATAGAACAGAAGGGACAGTTTTTTGAAGGCTTGTAAGGGTGCTGTGTTTCTCTCTCTTTGTAGCCCAAAACAACAGACTGCAGACAAAACAGGTCCCCTTGAGACTCTGGTTTCTGAGTCTTGGCATTTTGGCATTTGGGGCTGAAGGAGGTTGTGTGGGGGCAGTCCTGTGCTCCGTAGGATATTTAAGAGTATCCCTGGCCTCATGAGATGGGCAACAACAACAACAAAATGTCTCTGGACACTGCCAAATGTCTGCTGGGCAGCCAGATCGACCCTGCTTAAAAATCACTTCTTTAGAGAAGGGAATGGAATAGTCTGTTCCAAAATATACAAAGAAGATCTTAAATGGTTTAAAATGTTTAGGGTAAGAAGATTGTTTGGGAAAAAAAAATATATGGTAGCTTAACTTCCATAGCTTCTGAGCTGCTCCAAGCTCTTATTTCTGCTATACTGTAAGCTTCATAAGAGCAGGAATAACATATGTCTTATTTCCTGCCATATCCTAGGAGCCAGTATCCTGTCCAGGACATAATAGGTGTTTAATAAACACTTGTGGAATGCAGCACTTAACCTTCCTCCCTCCATGACTCCCTCCATCTCCTTCTGGCTTCATTTTCTTTTGCATCGCTCCTCGTCATCCTCTGCTTTGTCTAAAATTTTGCTGCTGAACGTATGTGAGAGAACCATCAGATCCAAAACCAGTCACTCTGGAAGCTTGGGCCGCCCTAAATGCCCAATTGGACTAATTATGCCCAGACAAGCTTTTAAACTAGAGAAACAAAGCCACATGAACTGAAAGCTTGGGTTCAGTGGCCTTGAAATAACGTGTCTTCTTTGCATATCCTGGTAGGGTTTTCAAACGGTAGAAGACACGAGGTCTTCTCCAGGAGATTTTCGTTTGAAAACTTGTGTCAGAGAATCAGTCCAGTATATGCACACCAAATGCAGGTATATGCTGAATACCCCGCCACATACTCAGGTCAATCCTCTCTGCCCCAAGAGGAAGGCGCTTCTGGAAAGAAATTTGTTTCTGGATGGAGAAATTGGAAGTCTCCTCCCCTCTCAAGTCTCTGACACAGGCAGGTGGCACAGAGCATAGAACAGAAGGGACAGTTTTTTGAAGGCTTGTAAGGGTGCTGTGTTTCTCTCTCTTTGTAGCCCAAAACAACAGACTGCAGACAAAACAGGTCCCCTTGAGACTCTGGTTTCTGAGTCTTGGCATTTTGGCATTTGGGGCTGAAGGAGGTTGTGTGGGGGCAGTCCTGTGCTCCGTAGGATATTTAAGAGTATCCCTGGCCTCATGAGATGGGCAACAACAACAACAAAATGTCTCTGGACACTGCCAAATGTCTGCTGGGCAGCCAGATCGACCCTGCTTAAAAATCACTTCTTTAGAGAAGGGAATGGAATAGTCTGTTCCAAAATATACAAAGAAGATCTTAAATGGTTTAAAATGTTTAGGGTAAGAAGATTGTTTGGGAAAAAAAAATATATGGTAGCTTAACTTCCATAGCTTCTGAGCTGCTCCAAGCTCTTATTTCTGCTATACTGTAAGCTTCATAAGAGCAGGAATAACATATGTCTTATTTCCTGCCATATCCTAGGAGCCAGTATCCTGTCCAGGACATAATAGGTGTTTAATAAACACTTGTGGAATGCACCACTTAATAAGCAATGACTTCATGAAAAGCACCGAGACACATTCATGTATTTAACCCTGATCCTCACAACAACACTAGTAGTAAAAAAAACAAAAAAGAAAAAAACTTTACTAAAGCATGCCAGATAGCCACATAATTGTTGACTCCCAATTCCTGTCCTTCTCCCAGTCTCTATCAGATGAGCTAAAGTTCTTGCCAACCGGAGTCGAGAGGGCTGCAACCTTCTCCAGGGAGGTGGGGAGGTGGAGAGTGAGTCCCTAGTCCTCAATATTCTTCCAGCCAAATTTATCCAGATCCCAAAGACACAGTGGGTGCCAGTGAACTAGGAGATTCCTGGAATTCTTGCTGCTGTCCTAGGAATTTGAGCCCATCACAGGACTCTTATTTGTCCCCATAAATATTTAAACCAGAGTAAACAATGTCCAGGTTGCACCAGACCACAGTTGAGACTTGCGGCCAGAACCCAAATCTCAGCCGTTTCATTAATTTCTCAAAACTGGCCCGTGCGTTTTATAAAACTCATTGCTTTTGCTCACGCATCACCTTATGGTAGGGTAAGGTTTCCTGTACCATCTCTCAGGTACAAATGAGGAAACCGAGGCTTGCGACATGCCTCATCCAGAAACACAAAGGTACTACTATGTAGTCATCCAAGAACTGAACCATGTGAGGCTGGGCTGACTCCATGTTCTTCTGACATATACTCTTTTAGAGTGAAGCTGGCGATGGCCATTCCTGCATCCTGCATGTGTTATATTTGTGATAGGAGATTGTCAGATTCTCTGTTGTGTGGGCTTGGGAGGGGCAGATGAACAGGACCTGGTTTGGAGCCAACCGCCTCAAAGTTACGCCAAGCTGCGCAGCCGTCATGCCATGATGAGGAGCAGGCAGGCCTGGACGGGCCTGGTAAGAACAGGCAGAGGCACTGTTGCTTGTGAATCTGAACAAAGTGAGGCAGAACTCAGACCAGCAGCTGACTCATTGCACCCAAGGCACGCAGGACCCCTGAGTGGACCACTGTCTGTGGAAGAGGCCTGAGTAGGATGCCTAGTATCAGGTAAGCCAGGGGTCTGGGCAACTGTCAAGATCCCCTTTCCCACCCTCTGGGGGACAGTGTGGTGTTGGGGAGCATGCATGTTAAATTGCAGGAAAGAAAGCTGATGGGGTCCTGAAATGAGTTGATGTTCCTTACACATATTCATTTTCGTTTTTTAGAATGCTCTCATTCTTTAAAAAGATGTTACACTTTGGACCGGTGTGTGGTCACTCGTCTTGCTGATTGTGTCCATGATGGGGCCAGAGGTTACAGACTAGGCGTCCAGCTGGTTCCAGAAGCCAAGTGCACAACTGTTTCTAGCAGAGATGGTTGAGGCCAGGAGGCTTTAATTTAGGGAGGAGTCATGAGGCCCAGCGACTCCATCCTCCTTAACTGGGAATCCCAGCACAGGGACCAGAGGGTGTAAACTGAGCTAAAGGAGATAGAACAGAAACACAGTTTGAATGAGCCGGTGGTGTCAGGAACGCCAGATGAGAGCCCTGGGGGTGGGTTCCCCTAGACGAGAGCAGGTGCCAGACAGTAATAACATGGGATGGAGTTCACCTTCCCCCTCCTCATAGACAGAGCTGCTGGTGAGATGGAGGAGACACGTGGGCTGGCGAGACAGCACTCTTTACGCATAACTTTCCCATCAAACTACATCCTCTTAATTCTGCAGGGAAAATGGCCTATGACTAATAGGACCTATACATCCTTTTCCTTCATAGTATTAACTCATGTCCTATATTACATATTAGCATTATTTCTCATCATTTCATTCATCAAATTCTGTTGATGCAGAGGAACTCAAATTCTGGGTCTTAACTCTTTTACTTTTTAAGAAACGGAAATTCAGTAGTATATATTTTTAGAAAATGTATTCGGATACCTATGGGTACTTGCTATGCTCTAAGCTATGGTCCATTGGGTGGCAAAGGGTCAGACACGAGTGTAGTGACTGAGCACGCAAGCAAGGTTTGTTCAAGACCCTGCGGGCATAAGACATGTGAGGTTCTTCTCTTGCGGCACTGACATTCTGATGGGGCAGCACAGAAGAGAAGAAACAGATACGTAAGCAAATATAATAATTCCACATGGGGCTAATCATATCTCTGAAACCGACACGTTGCTTTACAGTTTCCCAAATTACTACACTTACTGTTCTATGTAGTATTATGAAGCTCATTACAACTATATTCTTTCTGTTCCCCTGAGTCCTTGATAGAGTGTGAACTCTAAATGCATGTGTTCCTCTTTTCAGCAGAGGTCCTTAGCTCTCAAGCTGTTATGTTTTCAATAAGGTGGTCTTTAGTCATCTCTTTTTTCCCAGGAATGCTGAATTCCGAGCAAGGTTAAATTACACTCAAAATCAGTGAGTCGGTTGTGCCACTGATTTGCTGCAATTGTTAAAGAGACTAGAAATCCTGACTGAGTAAGAGCTTTGTAGATAAATGGACTTTGGGGTTATAGTGAAGACTTTCACATTCAGGCTATTCTAATAGATGGAATCATGCCCCCCCTGAGATGACCACATTCTTATTCTTCAGTTCAGTTCAGTTCAGTCGCTCAGTCGTGCCTGACTCTTTGCAACCCCATGGACTGATGCACGCCAGGCTTCCCTGTCCCTCACCATCTTCTAGAGCTTGCTCAAACTCATGTCTATTGAGGCAATGATGCCATCCAAACTTATCCTTAGGACCTGCGAATGTCACCTTCTATGAAAAAAGGAACAAGGGAGGTTGTGGGGTGATTAAGTCAAGGATTTTGAGCTGGGGAAACAATTATCCAGATGGACCCAATGTAATCCTTATAAGAGGTCCCTATGAGGACCCTATATGTGAAGGTCCTTAGAAGAGGGACTGAGGGGCTTCCCTGGTGGTCCAGTGGGTAAGGACACCGCCTTGCAGTGCAAGGGAAGCCAGTTCGATCCCTGGCCTGGGAAGATCCCACGTGCCATGGAGCGGCTGGACCGATGTGTTCAATTACCGAGCGGGAGCTCTGGAGCGCATGTGCCCAGAGCCAGTGCTCTGCAACAACAGAGGCCACTGCGATGGGAGGCCCACACGGGCCAAAGAACAAAGATGGATGAAAATAGATAAATGAAGGACCAATAGAAGTGGCCCGCCCGCCCTCCTCTGACCCCAACTGCCACCCCCAAAATAAATAAATAAATAAAAAGTAATAATGGATTAAAGATTTAGGTATTATATAGTAAAGAATAAAACTAAAAAAAAAAAAGAAAAAGAAGAGGGACTGAAGTGGCCCCTGGTCATGGAATGAAGACAGCGTCTAGAAGGTGGAAAGGCAATGAATTCTCCCCAGGAGCCTCCAGAAGTAAACAGCCCTGCAAATCTGTATCTTTAACCCTGTAAAACTCACGTTGGACATCTAATTTAGAGGACTATAAAAGATTCATTCTGCGTTATGTTAAGCCATTAGTTTTGGTAATCTATTATAGCAGCAATAGAAAACCAATAAATATGTGTTTTCATCTAGACTCCCACCCCACACGATGGAATAATGTACGAATCCTTCTCCTTCTGGTTCCAGCTCTGCTATCTGCTTACAGAACAGCCTTCTATTTGGGAAGCCAGAAAGGAAGACATGGTTGTCTAGAGAAGGAAGGTCATGTAAAAGCAGGAGTCTGATCTTTTTGTCCAGCTAGTAACCTAATATCCTCTGTCTCTTGCCTTGTTTTAAAGTCTCCTTTCTTTGCCTCTCTACTCCCAGTTGAGAGGTGTTGTATTGAACTGGACAGGCTAGACTGGTCTGGAGAAGACCAGCCTGAACTAGTCTGGATGTCTATTTCCTAGCAGCCAATTAAGGGCTCTGTGAGGAATAAATGAGCGAATGCATGCACAGGGAATTCAAGCAGTCATCAAGCACTTATAGAGCACTTACAATTTGCCAAGCACTGTACTGCTACCAGACAGCCCAAGATAATTAAGCAGATTTCTGACATTGAAGAAAGACAGATGAGCACACCACAGATTACAAAAACAATAAAATTCATAATAGAAGGGTCGAATATACCATAGGAACAAAGGGCAGGGATTAGTTCTGCCTAGCTGATTAGAGGTGTCTCCTACAGGATGCATTGTCTGATTGGGGCCTTGAAGGTTGCACAGGAATTTCAACAAGAAGAAACACATGTTCCAGGCAAAGGGAAAAAGTTATGAAAACACATCATTTAGCAGTCTGCAGTCTGCCTTACTTTTCAGGTGCTTCCTTCCTTCATGTGGCTTCATGAACAAAATAACACTAAGCTTCATGGCTGAACAGTGTGGTAGGAGTCACATGTGGAAACCAGAAATTGGCAACACATGATAAGGGACAAATTCCTTCTAAACATAGAATACTGGCCTCAAATTAAGGACCACTCAGTCTTCTCTAGTTCTGTCTATTCTAAATCCACCTTCTAAGTCTTATTTTCTATTAATACACAACCCAATGATAGATGAGTATGTTTCCTCTATACATGTGTGGAAACCACTATTTACAAGTACAAGAATTTTGACCTTTTAAATTAAGCTTCTCTGACTTTTGTCAGAAAACATGTCAAAGTTAAAACTCACGGAGTTAAACACTAACTTACCCGTGAGGCTCCTTAGTTTTCCAATAGAAAACCAATAAATATGTGTTTTCATCTAGACTCCCACCACACGATGGAATAATGTACGAATCCTTCTCCTTCTGGTTCCAGCTCTGCTATCTGCTTACAGAACAGCCTTCTATTTGGGAAGCCAGAAAGGAAGACATGGTTGTCTAGAGAAGGAAGGTCATGTAAAAGCAGGAGTCTGATCTTTTTGTCCAGCTAGTAACCTAATATCCTCTGTCTCTTGCCTTGTTTTAAAGTCTCCTTTCTTTGCCTCTCTACTCCCAGTTGAGAGGTGTTGTATTGAACTGGACAGGCTAGACTGGTCTGGAGAAGACCAGCCTGAACTAGTCTGGATGTCTATTTCCTAGCAGCCAATTAAGGGCTCTGTGAGGAATAAATGAGCGAATGCATGCACAGGGAATTCAAGCAGTCATCAAGCACTTATAGAGCACTTACAATTTGCCAAGCACTGTACTGCTACCAGACAGCCCAAGATAATTAAGCAGATTTCTGACATTGAAGAAAGACAGATGAGCACACCACAGATTACAAAAACAATAAAATTCATAATAGAAGGGTCGAATATACCATAGGAACAAAGGGCAGGGATTAGTTCTGCCTAGCTGATTAGAGGTGTCTCCTACAGGATGCATTGTCTGATTGGGGCCTTGAAGGTTGCACAGGAATTTCAACAAGAAGAAACACATGTTCCAGGCAAAGGGAAAAAGTTATGAAAACACATCATTTAGCAGTCTGCAGTCTGCCTTACTTTTCAGGTGCTTCCTTCCTTCATGTGGCTTCATGAACAAAATAACACTAAGCTTCATGGCTGAACAGTGTGGTAGGAGTCACATGTGGAAACCAGAAATTGGCAACACATGATAAGGGACAAATTCCTTCTAAACATAGAATACTGGCCTCAAATTAAGGACCACTCAGTCTTCTCTAGTTCTGTCTATTCTAAATCCACCTTCTAAGTCTTATTTTCTATTAATACACAACCCAATGATAGATGAGTATGTTTCCCTCTATACATGTGTGGAAACCACTATTTACAAGTACAAGAATTTTGACCAAAAATAGGGGATTTGATAAATGTCTGTTCTGTATGTATCATGTAAGCTTCTCTGACTTTTGTCAGAAAACATGTCAAAGTTAAAACTCACGGAGTTAAACACTAACTTACCCACGTGAGGCTCCCTCCCTGCCTCCCACAGAGCCTGGGAGAAGGGGCCTGTCTTCAGATGCTGCTGGAACAAACTGTAAATTCCTTTGGAAGCCTGGAACTTTCTTGGGCCGCCACCATTAGTGGGGCCTGGGATCAGCCTAAGGGTATGGCCGGGAGCTGTTAGAAACCATGTTTGTGTTTGTTCAAGTCTTTGTAGACCAAGCTTAAGGCCCAGTGAAAAAAGGCTCAGAGAAGCCTGGCTGAGCTGGCTGAAGGAAAGAATTGATGTCACCGTTCGGAGGGCATTGTCTCACCCCAGATGACTGCAGGTCTAGGTCCCATTCCTCTGAGAGACCTGCATCTACTTTGTTGCTCTTAGGAGCCCCTAGATACCTTTGTATTCTCAGAATTTTCCTTCACTCGAGCCAATTGTCTGGAATTCTCTCCTCAAAAGGAAGCAATTCCTCACCACAACAAATCACATTACCTGTATCAACAGAGTCCACATGTCATTTTCAGTGGGTCAATGGTCCTTCCTTTCTATTAATGCCTGTTTCGCAATAGCTCGGGTCATTTCCAGATTTTTTCATTTATTGATGGACCTGCAAAGCAAGTGTGTAAGAGTTACTTTTATCCTCCTTAAATAAGGTCAAAAGGTGGCTGATTTAGAGCTTTTGTTACACTGCGGCTGGACTCCTCTCAGGGCGTTTCAGGGCATCAGTTTTTTGCACAACCCCATCTAAACAGACTTTCGTTTTTATTTATTTTGATTTGTGTAATGATGCCTCGAAATTGTTCCCCTGGTGTTTTAAATCCCTAAATGTGGTGATAAGGATTAAATTGCACAATGTATACATACAGACCCTAGCACAGAACCTGACCTACAGTTAAAGTGCTGTTGTTATTGGCCTGATAACATTTGTGCTTTTTCTTATGTCCCTGTGTAAGAGTTTATACATTTAGCAGACCCGTGCAGACTCTATACATGTGTGGAAACCACTATTTACAAGTACAAGAATTTTGACCAAAAATAGGGGATTTGATAAATGTCTGTTCTGTATGTATCATGTAAGCTTCTCTGACTTTTGTCAGAAAACATGTCAAAGTTAAAACTCACGGAGTTAAACACTAACTTACCCACGTGAGGCTCCCTCCCTGCCTCCCACAGAGCCTGGGAGAAGGGGCCTGTCTTCAGATGCTGCTGGAACAAACTGTAAATTCCTTTGGAAGCCTGGAACTTTCTTGGGCCGCCACCATTAGTGGGGCCTGGGATCAGCCTAAGGGTATGGCCGGGAGCTGTTAGAAACCATGTTTGTGTTTGTTCAAGTCTTTGTAGACCAAGCTTAAGGCCCAGTGAAAAAAGGCTCAGAGAAGCCTGGCTGAGCTGGCTGAAGGAAAGAATTGATGTCACCGTTCGGAGGGCATTGTCTCACCCCAGATGACTGCAGGTCTAGGTCCCATTCCTCTGAGAGACCTGCATCTACTTTGTTGCTCTTAGGAGCCCCTAGATACCTTTGTATTCTCAGAATTTTCCTTCACTCGAGCCAATTGTCTGGAATTCTCTCCTCAAAAGGAAGCAATTCCTCACCACAACAAATCACATTACCTGTATCAACAGAGTCCACATGTCATTTTCAGTGGGTCAATGGTCCTTCCTTTCTATTAATGCCTGTTTCGCAATAGCTCGGGTCATTTCCAGATTTTTACATTTATTGATGGACCTGCAAAGCAAGTGTGTAAGAGTTACTTTTATCCTCCTTAAATAAGGTCAAAAGGTGGCTGATTTAGAGCTTTTGTTACACTGCGGCTGGACTCCTCTCAGGGCGTTTCAGGGCATCAGTTTTTCGCACAACCCCATCTAAACAGACTTTCGTTTTTATTTATTTTGATTTGTGTAATGATGCCTCGAAATTGTTCCCCTGGTGTTTTTAAATCCCTAAATGTGGTGATAAGGATTAAATTGCACAATGTATACATACAGACCCTAGCACAGAACCTGACCTACAGTTAAAGTGCTGTTGTTATTGGCCTGATAACATTTGTGCTTTTTCTTATGTCCCTGTGTGAAGAGTTTTATGCAGGTGGCAGCTCTTTCCCAGTCTGTGTGCTGCCTGGGGGTTCCGTCCTCAGACCCCTTCTCTTTCCTCCCTCTGTTAGTGATTCCTTTGAGTCTCATGGCTTTGATACTCTTGAATGCTGGCGGCTCACATTTGTACATCCGGCCTGGACCTTCCTCCTGTACTCCACGAGTGTCTCGTTATCCATTCCACATCTCGGCTCAGATGTGGCACCTCAAACTCCAAAGCTGACCTCCTGCTCCCTTGAAATCATGCTCCTCCTGTCTTAGCGAATGGCAACCTCATTCTCCCAGGTGCTCCAGGTAAACACCTTTGAATCTTCCTTGACTCCTCTCTCTCTTTTACAGTCCATATTCAGCCTCTAAATCCTCTGGGAAATGTCTTCAAGACACAACCAGAATCTAACAACTCCTCCCCACCTTCAGTCATCACCCTGGCTAAGACATCCTCCCTCACGGCAGTCTCTCATCTCTCACCGAGGTGACCTTCCTACTTGTACGTTTGGCGATCCTCAGCATTTCAGGTTTGACCTTGGCCTTCCTCCTGGTCGTGGGACCTATGTTATCATTCCGACTTCATGGTGAGTTATAGTGATGTGCAGTGGAAGAACAGGACATCTCAGTAAAGGTGAGAAAACCATTGGCAGAAGCTCTCCACAGGGCTCCCCTCATTCACATGCCCCTGGACCCGTCATTGGCAAGAAAAGTCAACTCACAGGACTGACTGAGACCCGTCGGGATTACCCCTGAGCTAGGAATAAAGTCATGCCCTCTGACAGGTAGACCCCTGAGCAGTACCGAAGATCTGTTTGTTGGGGGACAGAGGCTGTCACAATGTGGGAGGCCAAAGAGTCAGGAAAAGAGGCCAATTACTTTTCTGATCTGCTAGGTGTGGATAGCGCTGGGGCTGCAGGCCTTGGCCAGGTAAGCAGCAGAGGTCTGCTCATGACCCAGCAGGGAGAGGGATGTGGCAGGTAACCAGGACGGCTTTCTGCCCTAGCACAGAACCTGACCTACAGTTAAAGTGCTGTTGTTATTGGCCTGATAACATTTGTGCTTTTTCTTATGTCCCTGTGTGAAGAGTTTTATGCAGGTGGCAGCTCTTTCCCAGTCTGTGTGCTGCCTGGGGGTTCCGTCCTCAGACCCCTTCTCTTTCCTCCCTCTGTTAGTGATTCCTTTGAGTCTCATGGCTTTGATACTCTTGAATGCTGGCGGCTCACATTTGTACATCCGGCCTGGACCTTCCTCCTGTACTCCACGAGTGTCTCGTTATCCATTCCACATCTCGGCTCAGATGTGGCACCTCAAACTCCAAAGCTGACCTCCTGCTCCCTTGAAATCATGCTCCTCCTGTCTTAGCGAATGGCAACCTCATTCTCCCAGGTGCTCCAGGTAAACACCTTTGAATCTTCCTTGACTCCTCTCTCTCTTTTACAGTCCATATTCAGCCTCTAAATCCTCTGGGAAATGTCTTCAAGACACAACCAGAATCTAACAACTCCTCCCCACCTTCAGTCATCACCCTGGCTAAGACATCCTCCCTCACGGCAGTCTCTCATCTCTCACCGAGGTGACCTTCCTACTTGTACGTTTGGCGATCCTCAGCATTTCAGGTTTGACCTTGGCCTTCCTCCTGGTCGTGGGACCTATGTTATCATTCCGACTTCATGGTGAGTTATAGTGATGTGCAGTGGAAGAACAGGACATCTCAGTAAAGGTGAGAAAACCATTGGCAGAAGCTCTCCACAGGGCTCCCCTCATTCACATGCCCCTGGACCCGTCATTGGCAAGAAAAGTCAACTCACAGGACTGACTGAGACCCGTCGGGATTACCCCTGAGCTAGGAATAAAGTCATGCCCTCTGACAGGTAGACCCCTGAGCAGTACCGAAGATCTGTTTGTTGGGGGACAGAGGCTGTCACAATGTGGGAGGCCAAAGAGTCAGGAAAAGAGGCCAATTACTTTTCTGATCTGCTAGGTGTGGATAGCCCTGGGGCTGCAGGCCTTGGCCAGGTACGAAGCAGCAGAGGTCTGCTCATGACCCAGCAGGGAGAGGGATGTGGCAGGTAACCAGGACGGCTTTCTGCTTCCTAGAAAGTCCTACCTCTCTCTTTTTTTAAAAAAAGATTTATTTATTTATTTATTTTTGGGCGGGAGTCGGGTTGGGAGGGAGGGGAGCGGGCGGGCCACTTCTATGGGTCTTTCATTTCTCTGTTTTCATCCGTCTTTGTTCTTTGGCTCCTGTGGGCCTCCCATCGCGGTGGTGTCTGTCTTTGCAGAGCGCCGGCTCTGGGCGCATGCGCTCCAGAGCTCCGGCTCGGTGATTGGACACATCAGTCCAGCCGCTCCGTGGCACGTGGGATCTTCCCAGGCCAGGGATCGAACCGGCGCCCCTTGCACTGCAAGGCGGTGTCCTTATCCACTGGACCACCAGGGGAAGCCCCCCTACCTCTCTTAACGGAGGAAGGTATTTGCTTATTATATTGGTTTCCTAGGGCTACTGTGACACATTTTCACAAACTGGGTGGCTCAAAACAGCAGAAATGCATCCTCTCCTGATTCTAGAGCTTAGATGTCTGAAATCAAGGTGTTGGCAGGGCCATGCTCTTCCAGGGCTCTGTCGAGTGGAGAATCTATTCCATGTTTTTCTTGAGGTTCTGGTGTCACCAGCCATCCTTGGCTCATGGCTTTATCACTCCAACCTCACGCTCTGCTGTCCCATGGCCTTCTTCTGGGTGTCTCTGCGTATCTTCTTCTAGGGATATAGCCATATTAGATTAAGGACCTTCCTACGCCAGTATAACCTGTTTAAGCTACTCACATCCACACTGACCCTATTTCCAAGTAAGACTGCATTCTTAGGACTTCAACATGTCTTTCATGGGGAATACAATTCAACCCATAACACTTACAGTTAGAATATTAATTACAACTCACAGACCGATCTGTTGTTGGGGACAGAGCGCCGGATTACCCTGAGCTAGGAATAAAGTCATGCCCTCTGACAGGTAGACCCCTGAGCAGTACCGAAGATCTGTTTGTTGGGGGACAGAGGCTGTCACAATGTGGGAGGCCAAAGAGTCAGGAAAAGAGGCCAATTACTTTTCTGATCTGCTAGGTGTGGATAGCCCTGGGGCTGCAGGCCTTGGCCAGGTACGAAGCAGCAGAGGTCTGCTCATGACCCAGCAGGGAGAGGGATGTGGCAGGTAACCAGGACGGCTTTCTGCTTCCTAGAAAGTCCTACCTCTCTCTTTTTTTAAAAAAAGATTTATTTATTTATTTATTTTTGGGCGGGAGTCGGGTTGGGAGGGAGGGGAGCGGGCGGGCCACTTCTATGGGTCTTTCATTTCTCTGTTTTCATCCGTCTTTGTTCTTTGGCTCCTGTGGGCCTCCCATCGCGGTGGTGTCTGTCTTTGCAGAGCGCCGGCTCTGGGCGCATGCGCTCCAGAGCTCCGGCTCGGTGATTGGACACATCAGTCCAGCCGCTCCGTGGCACGTGGGATCTTCCCAGGCCAGGGATCGAACCGGCGCCCCTTGCACTGCAAGGCGGTGTCCTTATCCACTGGACCACCAGGGGAAGCCCCCCTACCTCTCTTAACGGAGGAAGGTATTTGCTTATTATATTGGTTTCCTAGGGCTACTGTGACACATTTTCACAAACTGGGTGGCTCAAAACAGCAGAAATGCATCCTCTCCTGATTCTAGAGCTTAGATGTCTGAAATCAAGGTGTTGGCAGGGCCATGCTCTTCCAGGGCTCTGTCGAGTGGAGAATCTATTCCATGTTTTTCTTGAGGTTCTGGTGTCACCAGCCATCCTTGGCTCATGGCTTTATCACTCCAACCTCACGCTCTGCTGTCCCATGGCCTTCTTCTGGGTGTCTCTGCGTATCTTCTTCTAGGGATATAGCCATATTAGATTAAGGACCTTCCTACGCCAGTATAACCTGTTTAAGCTACTCACATCCACACTGACCCTATTTCCAAGTAAGACTGCATTCTTAGGACTTCAACATGTCTTTCATGGGGAATACAATTCAACCCATAACACTTACAGTTAGAATATTAATTACAACTTAAGTTTTCCCGATTTCTTCCTTTCCAATATGGGTGTCTTTTCTTCCATGTTCTTGCCTAATTGTGGGGGTTGACACCCCCGAGCAGCACCGCACTAGCCACTCCCATAAGTTTGGGTAGGTTGTGCTAAATTTTCTTTACAAACTTTTGTAAGGTGACTTAAATTTGTCATATCAGTAATTAAATCATTTTGAAGATAAAAATATGTAAAATGTGTTTCTCACATTTAAAGAGAGTAATCAACTGAATAATTTAATCAACTCGTAGCCATGAATTAAGAGTTACAGTTTTTATAAGGGTTTTCCTGGTGGTTCAGACAGTAAAGAATCTGCCTTCATATCAGAAGACATGGGGTCAGTCCTTGGGTTGGGAAGATCCCCAGGAGAAGGGAATGGTAACCCACTCCAGTATTCTTGCCTAGAGAATTCCATGGACAGAGGAGCCTGGTAGACTACCATGTTTATAGAAAATGTATAAAGACATTGTGTATTAAGTTCCTCTGTTTTCTTTTAGCTGTTCATGCCTAAGTTACAGCTTACTGTGGTGCTGACGGAGTCAAAGCTCCATCCCACTGCATGCTTCTCGTCAAGTTACAGATGCTGTGCTTAAGAAGAGGAGCCTCTAAAAAGCTTATAATCATAAGACTATATGTGAAATGTACATTTTTCATTTCAGTGCATCACTGTTTCAAGTCTATCTGCAAGCCAGCAACTTTCTGTTTAGTTAATTACCTCTATTTTACAGAACTGTTTTTAAGACCCGTGGTGGGATTAACTCAATGGCAGAGCATTTACAGCCTCGAGATCCCTAGAGCCAAAGGCAGAAAAGGAAAGCCTCAGAGTGAGACAGAACCTCTTACGGCTTCCCTCTGAAAGAGATGCTTCTTATCACCTTCTCCCAGCTCTCTTTCACACAATACCCAACATGGCAGTGGTACTAACGCTCCCCCAGTTCACCAGCCTTGCGCTGTGCACCCACAGGAGCGGCTTCCTCTCTCTAGCAGAACCCTCCAAAGCCTCCGGAGCTGGCCTTTCCTCCTACTGCCCTCTTTCCCCAGCGGAGGATGGTTTTGCTGTCTCACTGAGTTCACAGCATGAAAACTTAACACTCGGGCTAATATTTCTCTGACTGCATTTCTTTGCACCCCTTGTTTATGCGATTGCACCCCAGGGTTTCCAACCCCTTAGCCTTTCTATCCTGCGGTATTTATAGGCTTTTATCACGGCTCTCCTCACCTCACAGGCTGTGAAAGGAAGTTGGCACTTTTGAGCTTACTTCTCCCTCGTCCACATACAAGCAGAGGCTGGAAACCTACAACTCTGCATTGACTCCCAGTCTAGCTCAAACGGAAGCTGTCCAAATAAAAGGTCAGAGTTTGAGCTCTTCACACCTTTTTGGCCCAGCCTCATCCCTCTTGGCTGTCAGCAGAGCGTCACCCAGCGGGCTGCTTGAGCAGCTGCTAAGGGGCTGCTCATCTTCGCTTGCACCTGCATCAGGCCATTAACAAGCTGCTCCAACACGCAGCTCAGACTCCGGCTGCTGAGCCCAGGCTGGGCTTTTTTACTGGGGATGTTTTCGACCTTTCATGGTTAGTGACCACTTAGCAGTTACATACACTTCTGTTATTGTAGGTTTCCATTCTGAATAAGGTTTTATCATCTTGTATGTCAGAGAAGAAAAAGAGAGAGCAGAAAGGTGGTTTTGAATGAGCTATTATGCTATATCTTTTAAAGCTTTTAAGAAACTGTTACAAGTCTATCTGCAAGCCAGCAACTTTCTGTTTAGTTAATTACCTCTATTTTACAGAACTGTTTTTAAGACCCGTGGTGGGATTAACTCAATGGCAGAGCATTTACAGCCTCGAGATCCCTAGAGCCAAAGGCAGAAAAGGAAAGCCTCAGAGTGAGACAGAACCTCTTACGGCTTCCCTCTGAAAGAATGCTTCTTATCACCTTCTCCCAGCTCTCTTTCACACAATACCCAACATGGCAGTGGTACTAACGCTCCCCCAGTTCACCAGCCTTGCGCTGTGCACCCACAGGAGCGGCTTCCTCTCTCTAGCAGAACCCTCCAAAGCCTCCGGAGCTGGCCTTTCCTCCTACTGCCCTCTTTCCCCAGCGGAGGATGGTTTTGCTGTCTCACTGAGTTCACAGCATGAAAACTTAACACTCGGGCTAATATTTCTCTGACTGCATTTCTTTGCACCCCTTGTTTATGCGATTGCACCCCAGGGTTTCCAACCCCTTAGCCTTTCTATCCTGCGGTATTTATAGGCTTTTATCACGGCTCTCCTCACCTCACAGGCTGTGAAAGGAAGTTGGCACTTTTGAGCTTACTTCTCCCTCGTCCACATACAAGCAGAGGCTGGAAACCTACAACTCTGCATTGACTCCCAGTCTAGCTCAAACGGAAGCTGTCCAAATAAAAGGTCAGAGTTTGAGCTCTTCACACCTTTTTGGCCCAGCCTCATCCCTCTTGGCTGTCAGCAGAGCGTCACCCAGCGGGCTGCTTGAGCAGCTGCTAAGGGGCTGCTCATCTTCGCTTGCACCTGCATCAGGCCATTAACAAGCTGCTCCAACACGCAGCTCAGACTCCGGCTGCTGAGCCCAGGCTGGGCTTTTTTACTGGGGATGTTTTCGACCTTTCATGGTTAGTGACCACTTAGCAGTTACATACACTTCTGTTATTGTAGGTTTCCATTCTGAATAAGGTTTTATCATCTTGTATGTCAGAGAAGAAAAAGAGAGAGCAGAAAGGTGGTTTTGAATGAGCTATTATGCTATATCTTTTAAAAGCTTTTAAGAAACTGATAGTCACAGCTCACATTTTTTTTTTGCATATTGTATTGTTTTCCTTATTTTTAGCAAGGTAATATATTTTCTACACTTAATACAGTTACTTAATAGCATTTTTATAAATGTGTTCCTAAGTTTCTGTACAATCTCTGTACAAATTTTAATAACTACCCAATTCATTGAGTTGGTATACATCACAAATAACATGACACTTTCTTACATGTTGCATTTTTAGATTTTCCCAGAAGTTATTCAGCTGAAGAGGGACCAGGGAATACAGGACCCCTCAGGGCATATTGAGGGGTGCCACAGAGAGAGTTTCGGATGCCCACTGTTGTGTGAAGGCAACGGGCACCTTGGGGATGGGATACCCCAGACAAATCACTTGCCTATGTTATCCAAGACTAACCCTGGTTTGTATATAACAGCTCATGTTTCATCCTATTTAAAAATACATGGAAAGAATGTAATGTGGAGGTATGTCTCATTTTTAGTATTAGATCAATCAGCTAGTGCCCTGGAGTCCAAAAGCCAGAGCCTACTGGTCACCATGTGGTAAAATGTCTGTCGGGCCCCAGGATGAGCGTGACTGCCGCTGGCATTTCAGCTGAGGGTTATGAAGTGCGTTGTACAGTGGGTAGTGCATGCATGTGAGCTGAGTCACCTCAGTTACATTCGACTCTGCAAATCTATGGACTGTGGCCCACCAGGCTCCTCTCTCCATGGGAGTCTCCTGGCAAGAATACAGGAGGGGGTTGCCATGCCCTCCTCCAGGGCATCTTCCAGACCCAGGGATCGAACCCACGTCTCTATGTCTCCTGCGTTGGCAGGCAGGTTCTTTATCACTAGAGCCACCTAGGAAGGCTCACGTCCATCTTCATAGAAATGAAAAAAGAGCTGGTAACTGAGAAGAACAAGAGGCTCCTGCAGAGTGCAGAGTGGGCTTCTTAAGCCCAGAGATATCATAATGTCCTAGACAGGAGCACAGACAAGGGCACCACGGAGACCTGCAAAAGTGTTTAACTCTGGAGCTGATCCATGAAGGAGCCAACTGACTGAGAGTGCGGTGCCCCTGCTGTCTTTCAGAAAGGCTGAAAACGTGAGCCGGAAGCAGACGCAGCCGCTGCTATAGGCGGCACTCACAGCCCCTCCTGGCAGGTCTGTTCTGAGTCCTGACTGGAGAGCCGTTCTTTCAGAGGCAGGATGGGCCCGGCCAAGAAGAGGTGGGACCCAGAGATCAGACATGCTTGGGAGATGGCATGAAGGTGGTGCTGGAGGGGACTCTGCAGCAGGAAAGATGAGAAGGCCCCTACAGGGGTGTGGCTGGGAAGGGGCGGGGCCTAGGACCCGAGCAAGGCTGCAGATTGGTGGACTCACTTTGAGTAGTCCGCTAGTGAGTGCAGGGACAGTCCAGCAGTATCACAGTGGCTCAGGCAAAGGTTGTGACCCATATTGCAGCGGACTGTGCTGTGGAGCTCTGTGAGCCAGTGGTGGGGCCCAGCCGGGATTGGGGAGTGTGGCAGAGCCAAGCAGAGCTCCCTTTCCAGAGGACATTGGGGACACCCAGTTATAGCCTCAGGAGTAGGCTTCAGATAGCAAATACTCACCGTTACAAGTCCCGACCTGTGTCTTGGGCAGTGCGTCTCACTTTCTGTGGACCACTGTATCAGGATAGTTAGTGGATTTGTCAAAATGCTGGGTCCTAGGCCCCACCCCAGACCTGCCATCGGGGGATGGGGACTAAGAACCTATACTTCACGCTCCTCCTCAAGATACTCCTGTCACACTGAAGTTTGAGAATCATAGATCTAAGGCTACTTAACTCCCTTGATCAGCAGAATGCGGCCAGGTGCTTGGGCAGGGTCAAGTGGCTTTGACTATGAAATAAGCCTGTCTACCACCCACTTTTGGCTTCCTAGGTAGTGCTAGTAGTAAAGAGCTTGCCTGACTATGCAGGAAACATAGAAATGAGAGCTCAATCCCTAGATCTGAAAGATCCCCTGTAGGAGGGTATGGCAACCCATCCCACTGTTCTTGCCTGGAGAATCCCGAGCCTGGCAGGCTACAGTCCATAGACTTGCAAAGAGTCAGACATGACTGAAGCAACTTAGCACACACAAACATGAGAGAAAATAGGAGTTAGGGGCTTCCCTGGTGGTCCAGTGGGTAAAGAGTCCACCTTGCAGTGCAAGGGGCGCCGGTTCGATCCCTGGCCCGGGAAGATCCCACGTGCCACAGAGCGGCTGAACCGGTGTGTCCATTTACAAGCCAGGGCTCTGGAGCTCATGCGCCCGGAGTTGGTGCTCTGCAACGAGAGAGGCCACTGCAATGGGACACCCACACAGGCCAAAGAATAAAGATGGATGAAAAACAAACAAATTAAAAAACCCCCAAATAATAAAAGAGGCCAAAATTTTAAAAAAAACTTAAAAATATAAGGAGTTAGTGTTCTTAGTCTACAGACCAAATGAATGTGATATAATTAATGATGACTACTAATTCTTCTGCTAGCTAGTAATTAGTCCTGAATAGTAAGCAGTAAACTCTAGTTACAGTAATATTTTGCTGATGACTCAGAGAAGTCAGATGTGTATTTGTAAATAAGACCAGACCTCTGATAAAGTACGTGCAATTTATTGTTTTCTCACATAATGCGCTCATTTCACCACTAGGAGGCAAAGGTGGAGAGCTTCTGTCTTTTGGGGCAGCTTACAGCTACCTGGAGAGGTGTCAGAGAGCAGAGGGCTTCTAGGTTCTCCAAGTCTACATGGTGAGGGGCAGTGCAGGAAGCCACTGAGATGGGAAAAGAAGAAAACTGATGTCTACAGATAGTCTGCTATGAGCTAGATTCCACGTGAAGCACTTACACATACACATCTCATTAATTATTTTAGCTATGCAATTCATAGATGAGAAAACAGAGAATCAACAGAGAATCAAGATAGCTATGCAAAATACATCATGGGAAATGCCAGACTGGATGACTCACAAGCTGGAATCAACATTGCTGGGAGAAATATCAAAAACCACAGATATGCAGATGATACCTAATGGCAAAACGCAAAGAAGAGCTAAAGATCCATTTGATGAAGGTGAGAGAAGAGTGAAAAAGCTGGCTTAAAACTCAGCATTCAAAAAACTAAGATCATGGCATCTTGTTCCATCACTTCATGGCAAATAGATGGGGGAAAAGTGGAAACAGTGGCAGATTTTATCTTCTTGAGGTCCAAAAATCACTGTTTATGGTGAGTGCAGCCACAAAATTAAAAGACTTGCTCCTTGAAAGAAAAGGTATGGCAAATCTAGACAACATATTAAAAAGCAGAGACATCATTTTTCCAACAAAGGTTCATCTAGTCAAAGCTATGGTTTTTCCAGTAATCATGTACGGATGTGAGAGCTGGACTATAAAGAAGCCTGAGTGCTGAAGAATTGATGCTTTGGAACTGTGGTGCTGGAGAAGACTCTTGAGAATCCCCTGGACAGCAAGATGATCAAAGCAGTCAATCCTAAAGGAAGTCAACCCTGAATACTCATTGAAAGGACTGATGCTGAAGCTGAAGCTCCAAAACTTTGACCACCTGATGCGAAGAGCCAGCTCATTGGAAAAGACCCTGATGCTGGGAAAAACTGAAGGCAAAAGGAGAAAGGGGCAACAGAGGATGAAACGGTTGGATGGCATCACTGAGTCAATGGACATGAATTTGAACATACTCTTGAAGTTAGTGAAGGGCAGGGAAGCCCAGCGTGCTGCAGTCCATGGGGCTGGAAAGAGTTAGAAACGACTTAGCAACTGAACAGAAACAACAGAACTAAGACTAGAGTAGCAGAGATTCGAACAAAAGGCTTTCTTGACTCCAAAGTACAAATAGTGCCTAAGTGGAAACTCTAGGGTGCCTCACTAAAACTAGACTTTTTTTTTCCTTTTCAAACCAATGACTAGCTCTCTTTTTATCATCTGTGGCCAAGCCACAGTCATTTGTGTACTTCATGCTTCACCCAACTAGGTGTGTGCATTTGCCCATGAGGAACAGGGTTTCAGGAGCTCGGCACGGCCCCTTTCTTCTCCCAAATTGAAATATTCAAGTGTTCTGGAGTCCGGCCTTGAATCCTAAAAGACTGACCCATATCCCAGCCTAGGGCTCCAGAATTGGATGTGAGTGGCTGCCATGGCGTCATGCCATGCCATGCCCTGTCCAGACAGAGATGTCAGTGCCCAGGTCTCCTTGTCCCAAGCTCTCACAGGACCACCACCCATGTTGGCCTAAGTTGCATTGATCTATTTTTATTCAATTACGTACATCATTGAAGAACTACGTTACAGACAACTCCACTTGTTGGTATATACCCAAAAGCACTGAGAACAGAAACTGAGCATATATTTGTAGACCAGTCTTTATAGCACCATTATTCATAATAGAAGGTGGAAATAATGCAGCACTCATTTGCTGATGAATAAACAACACGTGTATACATTTGATGGAATATTACTCAGCTTAAAGAGGAAGCAAATCCCGACACATGCTACACCGTGAGTGATACACTGAGTGAAATAAAATGCAAAGAGGCAAATATTATATGGTTCCCTTGTCTGAATATCGTAACAAAATTGCAGTCAATCCTAAAGTAAAGCAACACTGAATACTCATTGAAAGGACTGATGCTAGCTGAAGCTCCAAAACTTTGACCACCTGATGCGAAGAGCCAGCTCATTGGAAAAGACCCTGATGCTGGGAAAACTGAAGGCAAAAGGAGAAAGGGGAACAGAGGATGAAACGGTTGGATGGCATCACTGAGTCAATGGACATGAATTTGAACATACTCTTGAAGTTAGTGAAGGGCAGGGAAGCCCAGCGTGCTGCAGTCCATGGGGCTGGAAAGAGTTAGAAACGACTTAGCAACTGAACAGAAACAACAGAACTAAGACTAGAGTAGCAGAGATTCGAACAAAAGGCTTTCTTGACTCCAAAGTACAAATAGTGCCTAAGTGGAAACTCTAGGGTGCCTCACTAAAACTAGACTTTTTTTTTCCTTTTCAAACCAATGACTAGCTCTCTTTTTATCATCTGTGGCCAAGCCACAGTCATTTGTGTACTTCATGCTTCACCCAACTAGGTGTGTGCATTTGCCCATGAGGAACAGGGTTTCAGGAGCTCGGCACGGCCCCTTTCTTCTCCCAAATTGAAATATTCAAGTGTTCTGGAGTCCGGCCTTGAATCCTAAAAGACTGACCCATATCCCAGCCTAGGGCTCCAGAATTGGATGTGAGTGGCTGCCATGGCGTCATGCCATGCCATGCCCTGTCCAGACAGAGATGTCAGTGCCCAGGTCTCCTTGTCCCAAGCTCTCACAGGACCACCACCCATGTTGGCCTAAGTTGCATTGATCTATTTTTATTCAATTACGTACATCATTGAAGAACTACGTTACAGACAACTCCACTTGTTGGTATATACCCAAAAGCACTGAGAACAGAAACTGAGCATATATTTGTAGACCAGTCTTTATAGCACCATTATTCATAATAGAAGGTGGAAATAATGCAGCACTCATTTGCTGATGAATAAACAACACGTGTATACATTTGATGGAATATTACTCAGCTTAAAGAGGAAGCAAATCCCGACACATGCTACACCGTGAGTGAACCTTAAGGACATCGGACTGAGTGAAATAACCCAGATGCAAAGAGGCAAATATTATATGGTTCCCCTTGTCTGAAATATCTAGTGTCATCCAGTATGTGGGGCCAGAAAGTAGCACAGTGGTTACTGGGGCTGGAGGGAGGGGGAAATGGAGCGTTAGTCTTGTGTGGGTACAGAGTGTCAGCTGAGGATGTTGGAAACGTTTCAGGGATGAACAGTGGTAGTGATTGCACAATACTGTGAATGTGCTTAACACCTTAGAGCTATACCATTTAAAATGACTGAAATGGTACATTTTAAGTTCTGTTTACTATGAGTTTTAAAAAATTAAAATAGTATCTCATTGAAAATCTCCATTCAATGTTAGTGACCTAGCCTTCAAAGCCGGCTTGCCTCCCCACTGATAGTGGCCAAGGGAAAACGTCCGTGGACACAAGAAAAAACCCTGCTGTCTGGCTTGGCAAACAAGGAGACCTCAGAACAGGAGGCTGTCTCTCTCGCACCTCCTTGCAGGCTCCTGAGAGCCCCTCCAGCCCCACCCTTACACGTTGGCAGCCCCCAGCCCGGATAATCACCGTCATATGCTGCTTCTGCGGGAGGCTGCCAAACTAGCCGAGGGAAATCTGTGTGCCAGCTGGCTGCCCTTCTGATTCACTCCCTCCAGCTCCACAGGGGCACTGTGCTGCTTGAAAAACCCATGCTTCCCAGCTCAAAAGCAATCAGTAGCTCATTTTTCATTGTGACTTCCAAATTCTCTCTGCTTTCTTTAAGCTTACCATTTTTGAACATCTCCATCTTGCTCACAGCAAAACATCTCCGTTTCTCTTTGCTAACTTCATTATGTTCGTCTCCATCTGGTCTCCACCCACCTTCTTTGTTTTGCTTGGAGCTGATGCCCCAGGACAATGAGCACCTTCTATGGACCCTCTCCATTCCCTATTGTGACCTGGCAATAATGACTTTGTATGTTGCGGATCTGAATATAGTTTGCCTGGGGACTTTCCTGCCAGTCCAGTGGTTTAGACTTCACCTGCCAATGCAAGGGGTGTGGGTAAGATCCCACCCGGCTTGCAGGCAAACAAGGAAAACCTTAAGACAGAAGCAATATTGTAACAAAGCCAATAAAGACTTAAACACGGTCCATTAAAAAAAAATCTTTTAAAAGAAGCTTACTTGCAGGAAAGTTTCTGTTAAGAAAACAGTTGAAACAGTATTGCCTTGGAGGATCAAACAGAATCTCTTGTGACGGGGTTGACTTCAGTGGTGCCCAGAACTCTCCTCTCCCGGGCATTAATAGCCATTGTCCTTTCATTCACTGTCTTCTCAACTACAAACACGCCCAGGGTGTCCACCTCCAGCACACTTTTCCTTGACCCCCATAATCATTCAGGCTGCCGTCTAACTCTTCTCCCAACCACTACACTTGATGGGAAAATTATCAGAGTTTGTCCTCACCTTGTGACTGTGTCTCTACTCCATCCTAAACTCCCATTTTGAGACCCCTATCCCCCCGCCCCAGCTGCCTAACCCCCGACACCATCAGAGTCAACACTCATCAGCCAAGCCCTCAGGATCTCATTTCTCCTCTGTTCCCTCTGGTCAGCCAGTTTCTGTGTCGTTTGGTTCTTCTCCTCTGATGCCTACACATCGTTCTCTGCCTCCAGCCCTCTTTCCAGAGGCTTCTACCTCTCTAGCTGCAGCCTTTTCCATAGATGGCTCTCGAATCTAACCCTGACTGCTCTATCAAGCTCACCCCTAACGTCCACCCGCTCTTGGGACATGGCCACTTGCATTTAACTCACCCCATTCTAGGCCAGACCCTTTGCTTTCCCTCCCAGCTCCTGCCCATTCCTCCCGATTCCCCTGCTCAGCATGCCCAGGACTCTGTATCCCAGGCTGAAGCCCCGGAGTTATCCATGACCCCCTCCTGTCCCTGCGGGGTCCCTCGCGCATTTTTTTCCTTTCCATTGAGCTACTGAAACTCCAGCCAGGCTGCCTGCTTCCCACCTTCCCAACTCCGATTCAGTCTCTACACTTCTGTCACTGTGCATTATCCCAAAGCATGGCCAGGCAAACCATTCAGGGTGCAATCTCCCTCCTTACCGGATCTCTCACTGTCCCTGCTATGTTCTCAGTCCAACTCAAGTGGACTTCTCTTTGCTATCTGAGTGCCCTAGGACTTTACCTGCCTGCAGGTGTGGGTAAGATCCCACCCGGCTTGCAGGCAAACAAGGAAAACCTTAAGACAGAAGCAATATTGTAACAAAGCCAATAAAGACTTAAACACGGTCCATTAAAAAAAAATCTTTTAAAAGAAGCTTACTTGCAGGAAAGTTTCTGTTAAGAAAACAGTTGAAACAGTATTGCCTTGGAGGATCAAACAGAATCTCTTGTGACGGGGTTGACTTCAGTGGTGCCCAGAACTCTCCTCTCCCGGGCATTAATAGCCATTGTCCTTTCATTCACTGTCTTCTCAACTACAAACACGCCCAGGGTGTCCACCTCCAGCACACTTTTCCTTGACCCCCATAATCATTCAGGCTGCCGTCTAACTCTTCTCCCAACCACTACACTTGATGGGAAAATTATCAGAGTTTGTCCTCACCTTGTGACTGTGTCTCTACTCCATCCTAAACTCCCATTTTGAGACCCCTATCCCCCCGCCCCAGCTGCCTAACCCCCGACACCATCAGAGTCAACACTCATCAGCCAAGCCCTCAGGATCTCATTTCTCCTCTGTTCCCTCTGGTCAGCCAGTTTCTGTGTCGTTTGGTTCTTCTCCTCTGATGCCTACACATCGTTCTCTGCCTCCAGCCCTCTTTCCAGAGGCTTCTACCTCTCTAGCTGCAGCCTTTTCCATAGATGGCTCTCGAATCTAACCCTGACTGCTCTATCAAGCTCACCCCTAACGTCCACCCGCTCTTGGGACATGGCCACTTGCATTTAACTCACCCCATTCTAGGCCAGACCCTTTGCTTTCCTCCCAGCTCCTGCCCATTCCTCCCGATTCCCCTGCTCAGCATGCCCAGGACTCTGTATCCCAGGCTGAAGCCCCGGAGTTATCCATGACCCCCTCCTGTCCCTGCGGGGTCCCTCGCGCATTTTTTTCCTTTCCATTGAGCTACTGAAACTCCAGCCAGGCTGCCTGCTTCCCACCTTCCCAACTCCGATTCAGTCTCTACACTTCTGTCACTGTGCATTATCCCAAAGCATGGCCAGGCAAACCATTCAGGGTGCAATCTCCCTCCTTACCGGATCTCTCACTGTCCCTGCTATGTTCTCAGTCCAACTCAAGTGGACTTCTCTTTGCTATCTGAGTGCCCTAGGACTTTACTGCCTTTGCTTTTTGGCTTCCACTGGCTGCTCAGCCTGAAATAAATGCCTTCTCAAACGATCTCCACTGACAAAACCCATCCTTCAAGACGCAGCACAAACTATCCTTCTAGCTGGACATGATACTTCCTCTTCATGACTTCTGTAGTCCTGGTTTCCTGACTTTCAAATGCCCTGCCTTACAGCATAATCCTTTCTGTCTCCCTTTGTTCCTCCGGCTCCCACACTGGGATGCAAGCTCTTTGCAGCAATAACTCTGTCCTAGTCATCTTTATATCCTCTTCTTTAAAGCAGATCCTCAAAAATGCCGGTGGATTTGAATGGAGAAGATGACCTTCACTACAGATGGGGGATGAGGTAATGTCTCTTCTGGCACTTCTCTCTGGCAACCAGCACCAGAAACACCTTGGCCAGGTCACAGGCAATGCACATTCCTTGTTTTCAGGTCTCTTACCAGAATCATCCTGGATAATAGGCAGGGCAGGTTAGGGTCTCTCAGAATTGTCTTGGCACTCTCCTGCGAATCACCCTCATTGGTGGAGTTACAGGCAGCCTAAATGACCCTCTCCTGGTGTAGGAGCTCCTATTCACTCCCTGGTCCCTGCTGGGCTTGCTGGACGCTGCCAGGAGATGCTCATGTGCACGTCAGGCTTGGGGAACTCAGGTCCACCCCCAGACCGAGTGTGGCAGGCTTTCCACACCTGCTCCCACAGCAACTAGAGTGAAGAGCGGAGAGAGCAAATGGGCTTTAAAAAAACCTTTTATTAGAAGGGCAACTTGTAAGAAAAGCCTCCATAATCTCAGCTCTTTTATACAACTATTTTTGTATTTGCAAGTTTCTTTCTAGCCTTGTCCATATGCATAGCTTATTTTTACATATAGTAATATTATATGTATATATATATATATATATATATATATTGCCTTTTTCACTAACTATGAAAGCATGGACACTTGGGTATGATTCTACAGCTTTTCTAATATTTTTTTTTTTTTTTGGACATCTCATTTTAGAGATGAAACATGCTGCCCAGAGGCACAATTCGCAGTGTTCATGGTCGCGTAGCTTGGAGACAACAGCACGTTATAGATAGTAAAACAAATCTAGGGACCTCGAGTCTGCCGAACTTTCTACCCTGCCCAGATGGTGCCGTTGGGGTGTTTGCTTATTTCCTGTTAATGCTTGGCTGAGAAGTGACAGCGTGTATTTGTGTTCTGCCCACCACCACGCTGACGGTTTCTCCCACAGCATGTGTTTGGGCAGCAGTGGCAGGAAAGCTCTGGACCTTTAAGACCCCCTGGAGATGCCTAGCCCTCCGCTGAGTATTGAGTCACTTAAAGGTGCTCTTTTCTGAAAGCTGCTCCTTTGCTTCCCCTTGGGGTCGTTCCTGCAGACGGTGGCGGGTTAAGCGTGAAGTGGCTTTTGGTGCTCTGTCCCTTGCCCTCCCTCCATACCTTTGCTGTGTCTCCTGTCTTCTGGGCAATGCTGGCAAGAGCCTCATCCTGGCTCTCCACATGCCCACCCTCTGACCTTTAATAAAAAACCTCCCCCTAAAAACAAAACAAAACAAAACACAAACCTCCCCCTAGAGGGCTTTTTCACCTTCCTGTGTATCTATTGCTGCCTAACAACAGCATCCTGCAACTTTTTACTTTAACTGTGATTTAGAATTTCCCAGGATTCTGTGGCCTGGCTGAAGGCTTCCTCTGCTGCTCTGACCTGGAGTCCTTCACTCTGCCTGGGCTATGCAGGCCTGCTGGGCTGAGGCCTTCTGCAAGTGTTGGCTGTTATCTGGGCAGCTCGGTTCTCTTTCATGTGTCCCACCTCCTCCAGCAGGCTGGACCGGTTTCTCTTTCTGGCAGTGTTCACGGGCAAGCGCTTGGTCAGCCTCTGGTCGTGACCTGTGTGCCATTGTCCCTTGGCCAAAGCAAATCGCCAAGCCAAGTTCAGAGTCCCTTGGAGAGGGAGAGACACCTGAGATGTGTACAGGGCAACGTAAGGCACCGGCTCATCACTCTAACAACCTACTGTGCTTCTCCCTCCATTACAAATGGGTCTACATGTGCCAAATACCCTCACCCCTCCCAGTGTCCTTGAGTCTCATCCATCATGACCTCAGGCCCAACGAGTGGGGTCTCATGATCTGCATCTGGTCCAGGAGTGTGCAAGGCTCCTCGGGTAGGGGTCCTCAGATGGCTCCTCTTGATCCAAGGGCTGGTGAGGGGAACAGATAAACCACCTCCTCTTCCCTATACACCCAGCACATGACAGTGAGGTGGGATTGGCACAACCTCAGTGAATGCCACGCCCAAGTCACTCACTGAGAGTGACTCTGATTCCGCAGGAAGCAGAGCCCGTGGCCTCAGCTCTTAGGGCTCCGTTAGTTCGGTGGCAGGGATTCCTCAGTGGACTGTTCTCTTTGGCTCTTAGCTTGGCTGTCCTGGCTCCACTTCTGAAATGCATTTCTGTGTTGGTAAGAACTGGTTTTTCTGTGGCTAAGGCGCTTTCTCAACCTTTCTGCCCTTTAGAAAGTTTGGAACCCAAGGCCTTTTATCATTCTGAACTCCCTGTCCTGCAACTTCCTGAAAGCTCTCTTGACTTTTTAGGTAGCAGAAACTAGTCTACTTGATGAGATGAAAATCACTCCAGCAATAATTTTAGAGGTGGTTTTCCCTCCACCTTGGGCAGTGAGTGTGTTGCAGAGCTGTGTGGAGCAATGACCTTGAGATTCTTAAAAGTCCCTTTTTCTAAGTGAGACAGTCTACTAGACATCCCCTTACATTTTTCTGAGATCTTTTTTGCGGGGGAGGGGCAGGAGGCACTTCTCTTGGTCTTTCATTTATCTGTTTTCATCCATCTTTGTTCTTTGGCCCTTGTGGGCCTCCCATTGCAGTGGCCTCTGTCGCTGCAGAGCACCTGCTCTGGGCGCACGCACTCCAGAGCTCCAGAGCTGTGTAGTTGGACACATCAGTCCAGCCACTCTGCGGCATGTGGGAATCTTCCCAGGCCAGGGATTGAACTGGAGTCCCTTGCACTGCAAGGCGGTGGGTGTCCTTACCCCTTGGACCACCAGGGACGCCTCTGAGGTCTTAAGACAGAGTTACAGCCTCGAACTTAATCTTTCTTTACCCTGAAACCATGTTTTACTTTGAGACTCTTGTGGGGATAAAGAGACTGTAAGTATGAAACGGTTAGGTTTGAAACTTAGTACATTCTCAGCCATCCTTCTTCTAAATTCTGCTGCAAATGAAACAATTCCTTCTTCCTTTCCCTTATGGTTAAAGCAGCTAAAAAAAAAAAAAAAAAAGGCAATTTGCACCTTTAGCATTCTGCCTGGAAACTTCCTGAGCCAGATTTGTAGGCTCATTAGGTGTGTTTTCTCCCTTTCAAGCGTCTGCAGGGGACAGGTGTCGAGGAGTGCCTTCATTACTGTCACTGGGGGCCTCTCATCAGGTTCCAACCTCCAGCCTTTCGCTGAGATTTGTTCTGGTAGGGTTTAAGGGATTCCTCAGTGGACTGTTCTCTTTGGCTCTTAGCTTGGCTGTCCTGGCTCCACTTCTGAAATGCATTTCTGTGTTGGTAAGAACTGGTTTTTCTGTGGCTAAGGCGCTTTCTCAACCTTTCTGCCCTTTAGAAAGTTTGGAACCCAAGGCCTTTTATCATTCTGAACTCCCTGTCCTGCAACTTCCTGAAAGCTCTCTTGACTTTTTAGGTAGCAGAAACTAGTCTACTTGATGAGATGAAAATCACTCCAGCAATAATTTTAGAGGTGGTTTTCCCTCCACCTTGGGCAGTGAGTGTGTTGCAGAGCTGTGTGGAGCAATGACCTTGAGATTCTTAAAAGTCCCTTTTTCTAAGTGAGACAGTCTACTAGACATCCCCTTACATTTTTCTGAGATCTTTTTTGCGGGGGAGGGGCAGGAGGCACTTCTCTTGGTCTTTCATTTATCTGTTTTCATCCATCTTTGTTCTTTGGCCCTTGTGGGCCTCCCATTGCAGTGGCCTCTGTCGCTGCAGAGCACCTGCTCTGGGCGCACGCACTCCAGAGCTCCAGAGCTGTGTAGTTGGACACATCAGTCCAGCCACTCTGCGGCATGTGGGAATCTTCCCAGGCCAGGGATTGAACTGGAGTCCCTTGCACTGCAAGGCGGTGGGTGTCCTTACCCCTTGGACCACCAGGGACGCCCCTCTGAGGTCTTAAGACAGAGTTACAGCCTCGAACTTAATCTTTCTTTACCCTGAAACCATGTTTTACTTTGAGACTCTTGTGGGGATAAAGAGACTGTAAGTATGAAACGGTTAGGTTTGAAACTTAGTACATTCTCAGCCATCCTTCTTCTAAATTCTGCTGCAAATGAAACAATTCCTTCTTCCTTTCCCTTATGGTTAAAGCAGCTAAAAAAAAAAAAAAAAAAGGCAATTTGCACCTTTAGCATTCTGCCTGGAAACTTCCTGAGCCAGATTTGTAGGCTCATTAGGTGTGTTTTCTCCCTTTCAAGCGTCTGCAGGGGACAGGTGTCGAGGAGTGCCTTCATTACTGTCACTGCTTCACGGCCATAGGGCACAGGTGCCCATCCTTCTAGCCTCCGCAAGGTTTCCCCAAAGCCTCCAGCCTGTGCCCACAGCCTCCTTGCCACCCTGCAGTCTCCATTTGCCAGGCCATGCAAAGCCAACGCTCCACGTTTTGTGTTTTTGTTAAGCACCACCTCCTTACATGTTCTGCCTACTCTCTTTCCTGCATAAGAAATCACCTCAAATCACCTTTTTTTTTTTTTTTTGAATTAAAAGATAGTTTGATAGTTTCAGGTGTATCATACATGGTACTGGTTTAGTTGCTGAGTCATGGCCAGCTCTTTTGTGACCTCAAGAATCACCTCAAATTTGAGTCTCCAAACAATATGCATGTATTATTTCTCTCAACGCTGCAGTTCAGCTGGGAGACTCCTCTGCTGGGGTCACCAGGGCCCACTCACATGGCTGCACTTCAACTACAAGGTCAGTTGGACTGGTGTGTCCAAGACCGCCTCACTCACGTGCCTGGCAGCAGGTGCTGACCAATGGTCAGGGCACCTTGGTTTTCCTCCACACGATCTCTCATCCCCCGTGAGGCTAGATTCACTTCCTTATATGGTGGCTACTGGGCAGTGTTCCCAGAGAGCTGCCCTAAGGGTCAAGTAGCATACGCCTTTGCTTGTGTCCTTGTCCCACTGGTCAGTGCAAGTCACAAGGCTGCGTCCACACAGGAGGGCAACAAAGAGCATAAGTATCGTGAACCGCGACTCTTCAGGGACCGTCACCATTACAGACTCCCCATACAGTAGGGACCACTGCTGTTAGAGTCTACCAAACTGCTCTTCTAGACGGAATGAGTCTTCTGCTCTGGGCTCCTGTGACATTGAATTAAAATGCCCTTAACATAGTCTCTCTTGAAAACGGTCAGCTTTGTATAATTCACTTGCCATCTGTAAGCTAAGAACCAGTTCCTCCTCCTGGCGATCTTCCTAACCTAGGGACTGAACTGGTGTCTTTTGGGTCTCCTGCATTGGCAGGCAGATTCATTTTTTTTTTTTTTTTGAGGGGGGTTGGCAGGGCGGGCCACTTCTATTGGTCTTTCCTTTATCTATTTTTCATCCATCTTTGTTCTTTGACCCATGTGGGCCTCCCATCGCAGTGGCCTCTGTTGTCGCAGAGCACCGGCTCTGGGTGCACGTGCTCAAAAGCTCTGGCTTGGTAGTTGGACACATCGGTCCAGCCACTCCGTGGCACGTGGGATCTTCCCAGGCCAGGGATCGAACCGGCGCCCCTTGCACTGCAAGGCGGTGTCCTTACCCACTGGACCACCAGGGAAGCCCGGTAGGCAGATTCTTTACCACTGGGCCACCTGAGGCAGAACATGCTCACTTGCTGTGTGGATGAGAGTGAGCAGACCCTGGGCGCAGGGAACACAAACGTTGGGAAATAAGTGAGGTGATAGACGTGCCTGTAAAAGCTGCCAGGTGTGCCCAGTGGGTCGTCTGAGTACCTGAGATGGCCTCTGTGGATGAGGTTTGTTTCTGGAGATTTGCTCACTCAGGATGAAGTGGTGTTTGCATTAGAGGCAGTGGAAAAGCTGGTGCTGCCAGGATAAGGTAGGGATAGGGAAGATGAGACGGGTGCCCGCGGGGACCCCAGGGCCACGCAGCAGTGCCGGGAAGTGGCCAGCAGGGAGAGCGCCACGGGCTGCCCTTGGTTCCACATGGTTTGGTACAGCTGTGGCAGCCTCTCCACTTCTTGCCTGGTGACGTTTTCTTTTCGTAATTTGTGTTCATTGCTCCTGCATTTTTGCAAAAATGGAAACACATCAATGTGAGGAAGAGAAGGCATTTTCTAGGCACACAGTGGTCCTAACATGTACTGGAAGCACCTTTCTTTTTCTTTTCTTTTTAAAATTCTTTATGCACCTTTCTTTTTTGAATTGAAAGGTAGTTTGATAGTTTCAGGTGTATAACATGTGGTGCTGGTTTAGTTGCTGAGTCATGTCAGACTCCTTTGTAACTTCATGAGCTTTAGCCGGCTAGGCTCCTCTGTCTGTGAGATTTCCCAGACAAGAATACCAGAGTGGGTTGCTTTTTCCTTCTCCTGGAGATCTTCCCAACTCCAGGGATCAAGTCTGCATCTTCTGTTTGACAGGTGGATTCTTTACCGCTTAACCTCCTGGGAAGCTGCATATGATATGTAGGTATATATGTATTCTTTTTCAGATTCTTTGCACTATATGTTATTACAAGATATTGAATATAGTTCCCTATGCTCTACAGGAGGTCCTTGTTGTTTATTTTACATATAGTAGTGTGATTCTGGTAAGCCCAAATTCCCACTTTATTCCTCTGCTTTCGCTTTGGTAACCATAAGTTTGTTTTCTATGTTTGTGGGTCTATTTCTGTTTTGTAAATAAGTTCTTTTTAGAATTTTTGAAAAAGATTCCCCATGTAAGTGATACCAGATGGTATTTGTCTTTCTCTCTTATTTTGCTAATATGGTAATCTCTAGGTCTATCCATGTTGCTGCAGATGACATAATTTCATTCTTTTTTATGACTGAGTAGTATTCCATTGTATATATGTGTCACATCTTCTTTATCCATTCATCTGTCGATTGACATTTAGGTTGCTCCCATGTCTTGGCAGTTGTGGATAGTGCTACTATGAACTATAAGCACCTTTATTTACATGACATGAAGTGAAGCCACGGAAGTCCTTGAGTAGACCCTGAGATGCACTCAAGGGTAGTTATGTAGGCCTTACAAGAATTTGTTATGTGGAACAAGAGAGGCTCTGGGCCTCTCCTGAGCTCTGAAATGCTGAGAGGACAGAGGAACATAACTGAGCAGGAGAGCTAACCCCAGGGTAAGGATTTTAGTAGAGGCAAAGAAGCACACGAAGAAGGAACAGTCCAGCCTGAGCGACAAGAAAGCTATTTTCTGTTTCTGAGAGCTGTGATCCTCCTGCATGCTTCCCTCTGGTTCTAGGGAGAGCAGAGACATGGGGCCCAGCAGAGGAGGGCTCCTTCCGCACATGACCACGGGGACATGAGAAACCTCTGTTTCTAGTGTTCGAGGCTATCTGGTAACTGGAGAGTAAAGCAGCTCAGCCTCCCCGACCCCATCACCATGCAGCAAGCCTGGACAGTAGTCAAGCACGTGTGGGCACCAGCTAGCTTGCGGAACTGCCCTTTTACTTCCACTCTGGCTTGTTGGCCACTGCCCTTTGCACTCTTCCTAAAGCCAGACCCCCTTGAATAATTAACACATGGAGAAGCTCAGTGGTTCTCCACTTTGGTCACAGTTTAGGTAGGGTGGGTCTCGGAGGCATCCCAGGTGATGGATATGCAGCCGGACTGGGTACAGCTGAAATGACTAATCTGGAACCAACTTGGAAAGTTGAGTAAACACAGAATTTGTTGATCTTTGGGGTGTCTGAAAACACCACATACATCATTAGCTTTTGGTGAACCAGTAAAATCTAGGGGATTTTGGATATTGTGTCCTCTGGGTTGCCTTTTTGAGGATCTTTTGGCGGGGATGTCATTTAGCCTCTCGGGGCTTCCCAGGTGGCTCAGTGGTAAAGAATCCACCTGCCAATGCAGGGGACTCAAGAGACATGGATTCAATCCCTGTGTGGGGAAGATCCCCTGGAGAAAGGCAATGGCAGCCCACTCCAGTATTCTTGCCTGGAGAATCCCATGGACAGAGGAACCTGTTGGGCTGCAGCCCATGGGGTTGCAAAGAGTCAGGCATGCCTGGAGCAACTTAGCACATATGGCCTCTGGCCTCCTGAGCTTCCACAGTATGGCAGAGTGGATCACGCCTGTGGTGGTCTGCACACAGAAAATGCCACAGTGGACTAGACAGTCCAATGCAATCTTCATCATGACACTGAAAGACAGTTTATTGAAGTGCAGTACACTTTTCAGGATGTAAATCTGAGAAGGTTTCATTCATAAAGGTTTTCCATGCAATTTGTCACAGACTCCCAGCCTCCGCAAGATGCCACGGAGAGTAAGGACAGCTTCCCCAGCACCGCTTCTCTTCCTGGTCATCCCAGCCCCAACAAGAGCCTCCCAGTTGGTCTTCTGTGTCGCCTTCATGCCACATGTGGACAAGACTGAGAACCAGTGATTCGGCATCTGGGGGCAAGGAGTTCTTCATTGCACTCACCATGCAGAATAGCAGTGCCTATGTTTGGCTTCCAAGTCTGCTTCTTCCGGTCGTCTCCAGCTACATGTGCCTGCTGGTATTCTACAATCTGGTGACTTCTGGCACATCACATCTAAACTTTACTTCCACTCTGGCTTGTTGGCCACTGCCCTTTGCACTCTTCCTAAAGCCAGACCCCCTTGAATAATTAACACATGGAGAAGCTCAGTGGTTCTCCACTTTGGTCACAGTTTAGGTAGGGTGGGTCTCGGAGGCATCCCAGGTGATGGATATGCAGCCGGACTGGGTACAGCTGAAATGACTAATCTGGAACCAACTTGGAAAGTTGAGTAAACACAGAATTTGTTGATCTTTGGGGTGTCTGAAAACACCACATACATCATTAGCTTTTGGTGAACCAGTAAAATCTAGGGGATTTTGGATATTGTGTCCTCTGGGTTGCCTTTTTGAGGATCTTTGGCGGGATGTCATTTAGCCTCTCGGGGCTTCCCAGGTGGCTCAGTGGTAAAGAATCCACCTGCCAATGCAGGGGACTCAAGAGACATGGATTCAATCCCTGTGTGGGGAAGATCCCCTGGAGAAAGGCAATGGCAGCCCACTCCAGTATTCTTGCCTGGAGAATCCCATGGACAGAGGAACCTGTTGGGCTGCAGCCCATGGGGTTGCAAAGAGTCAGGCATGCCTGGAGCAACTTAGCACATATGGCCTCTGGCCTCCTGAGCTTCCACAGTATGGCAGAGTGGATCACGCCTGTGGTGGTCTGCACACAGAAAATGCCACAGTGGACTAGACAGTCCAATGCAATCTTCATCATGACACTGAAAGACAGTTTATTGAAGTGCAGTACACTTTTCAGGATGTAAATCTGAGAAGGTTTCATTCATAAAGGTTTTCCATGCAATTTGTCACAGACTCCCAGCCTCCGCAAGATGCCACGGAGAGTAAGGACAGCTTCCCCAGCACCGCTTCTCTTCCTGGTCATCCCAGCCCCAACAAGAGCCTCCCAGTTGGTCTTCTGTGTCGCCTTCATGCCACATGTGGACAAGACTGAGAACCAGTGATTCGGCATCTGGGGGCAAGGAGTTCTTCATTGCACTCACCATGCAGAATAGCAGTGCCTATGTTTGGCTTCCAAGTCTGCTTCTTCCGGTCGTCTCCAGCTACATGTGCCTGCTGGTATTCTACAATCTGGTGACTTCTGGCACATCACATCTAAACTTTACTTCCTTCTGAAGGCCAGAGTTTGGTTTTTGCTTGCCAATATGTAAAGGGCACACTTCTGCTTGTCATTTTAGTTACTCTCTATTGGACCTTTTCCAGTTCTTTTATGTCATCTGTAAGTGCCAGAAAAGAATGACACGTGTTGTGTTGTCAATGTACTATCATTAGATACATGGATAGGATTGTGATATTTTGTTTCTAGTATTCCTTTTTTTTTTTTTTTGTGGTGGGGGGGGCACTTCTATTGGTCTTTCATTTATCTGTTTTCATCCATCTTTGTTCTTTGGCCTGTGTGGACTTCCTACACAGTGGCCTCTCTCGCTGCAGAGCATGGGTTCTGGGCGCATGCGCTCCAGAGCTCTGACTCGGTAGTTGGACACATCAGTCCAGCCGCTGCGGCACGTGGAATCTTCCCAGGCCAGAGATGGAATGGGTGCCCCTTGCACTGCAAGGTGGTGTCCTTACCCACTGAATGACCAGGAAAGCCTCTCTAGTACTCTTATCTGCATTTTATTGAGGGTTTTGGTGGAGGGGGCTGGTGGAGGCAGGACTGTAGGTTCATGACTTCAAAGAATAGTTTCTGGTTCGTCAAACTCATTTTTCTGAGTTACTATTCCCTTCCCGTTGCCCACAGTGGATGCTCGGCTGGCGGGTGCTGCCCACTCTGCAGCTCTTTACATTCTTGTGCAGTTGTTGCCCTCGCTGTCAGCTCACCCCTGGCCAAACTTGGTGTCACAAATGACCTTGGAGAGTCCACTGCGTACCTCTTCCCTGAATCATTTATCATCACGGAAATGAAGACGTGGCTGTTCAGAAGGCAGAATAAAAATGGGACAGGTTCTTGCCTTTTGATTTTTTAAAATATGTCTTCCTGTTTTCAAAAAAGTATGTGTTCATTTAAGACATTTTGAAAATGAAAATCACTCCTAAGCCTACTACTTAGAGATCCCTTCTGCTAATATCTTGGTTTTTAGTCTTCCATTCTTTTATTTACACACAAAAGATACAAACTCTTTCCCTTTATTTTTAAAAAATACAGTGCTTGATACACACAAAAATATGTGTGCCATGATGCACAAGCACACCAAGAAACAAAACATCATGAGTACTTGACGAGAATGTCATTTCCCTAAGTCCTCCCAGCCTGTCCTTTCCTCCCACAGGGTAGCTACTTTCCTCAGAGTTTGGGTTTATTAGTCCCTTGCTTTGTAGTACTGATTTTACAAATTGTTCAACTTTACTTGATTTGAAGCTTTATGAAAAATGGTATCATATTTTTAAAAATTTTTTTTCAAATATTGTTAATTTACAATGTTGTGTTAAAATGGTATCATAGTAGGTAATCATATGTCTCTGGCTTTTTATTTTTTTACTCACAAAATGCAGTGGGTCATTTTACCAGGTCATGTATGTAGGTACAATTCTTTCATTTTCACTGTTCAATATTTCCATTATGAAGATACACATGATCCATTCATTTTTCTGTTACTGGACATTTTGGTTTGTTCTTAGTACTTTGCCATTATAAGCAGTGCTTTTATGAGCCTCTTTATATATATATATATATATATATATATATATATATATATATCCATCCTCTTTTAAAAAATATTTATTTAGGTGTGCCAGATCTTAGTTGTGGCACACAGGTCTTCAATCTTCATTGCAAGATGTGGGATCTAGTTCCCTGACCAGGGATCAAACCCAGGCTTCCAGAATTGGGAGGGGGAAGTCTTAACCATTGGATCACAGGGGAAGTCCCTTGTACATGCCTCTTCATGCACATGTTGAAACTGCCTTTGGGGTGAAATTGTTGGATATAAAGTATGCAAAATTTCATCGTTATGATGCATTGCTTAAATGATTGCACCAAGTAACATTCCCAGCAGTGGTGCATAAGAGTTCCCAATCGATCAACCCTCTGTTTGACATTTGGAATTGTCAGAATTTAAAATTTTTGCCTTTCTAGGAGGTGTTTAATTTAATTGTTTCCTGTTTTCAAAAAAGTATGTGTTCATTTAAGACATTTTGAAAATGAAAATCACTCCTAAGCCTACTACTTAGAGATCCCTTCTGCTAATATCTTGGTTTTTAGTCTTCCATTCTTTTATTTACACACACACAGATACAAACTCTTTCCCTTTATTTTTAAAAAATACAGTGCTTGATACACACAAAAATATGTGTGCCATGATGCACAAGCACACCAAGAAACAAAACATCATGAGTACTTGACGAGAATGTCATTTCCCTAAGTCCTCCCAGCCTGTCCTTTCCTCCCACAGGGTAGCTACTTTCCTCAGAGTTTGGGTTTATTAGTCCCTTGCTTTGTAGTACTGATTTTACAAATTGTTCAACTTTACTTGATTTGAAGCTTTATGAAAAATGGTATCATATTTTTAAAAATTTTTTTTCAAATATTGTTAATTTACAATGTTGTGTTAAAATGGTATCATAGTAGGTAATCATATGTCTCTGGCTTTTTATTTTTTTACTCACAAAATGCAGTGGGTCATTTTACCAGGTCATGTATGTAGGTACAATTCTTTCATTTTCACTGTTCAATATTTCCATTATGAAGATACACATGATCCATTCATTTTTCTGTTACTGGACATTTTGGTTTGTTCTTAGTACTTTGCCATTATAAGCAGTGCTTTTATGAGCCTCTTTATATATATATATATATATATATATATATATATATATCCATCCTCTTTTTTTAAAAAATATTTATTTAGGTGTGCCAGATCTTAGTTGTGGCACACAGGTCTTCAATCTTCATTGCAAGATGTGGGATCTAGTTCCCTGACCAGGGATCAAACCCAGGCTTCCAGAATTGGGAGGGGGAAGTCTTAACCATTGGATCACAGGGGAAGTCCCTTGTACATGCCTCTTCATGCACATGTTGAAACTGCCTTTGGGGTGAAATTGTTGGATATAAAGTATGCAAAATTTCATCGTTATGATGCATTGCTTAAATGATTGCACCAAGTAACATTCCCAGCAGTGGTGCATAAGAGTTCCCAATCGATCAACCCTCTGTTTGACATTTGGAATTGTCAGAATTTAAAATTTTTGCCTTTCTAGGAGGTGTATAACATTGAATATTAATTTGCATTTTCCTGAAAACTAATGAAATTGAGGGTCTTTTCATATGTTTACCTGCCACATGTGTTTGCTTTTCTATAAAATGTCTGCTTTATACTTGCCCCCTCTATCCTACCTGGGTGTCTCACATATTTTTAAGCAAAATTTTAATCATACTACACATACTATCTCACATTTTTCCAAGGCATGAAACATTCTTTTACATTGTGATTTTCATGGCTATGGCATCTTCTGTCTCATGGATATCTCGTAATTTAATTAATTAAAGCCCTGTGCCTTTTCCCCTCTCCCCAATTCCTGCTTTTAGAGTCGACTCTGATAAGATATCCTAATGCATAAATGTAATTACATATCCACTGAATGTTTTTGTAAGTTGAAAGAATGTGGATTTCTGGGTCAAAGGATGTAAATATTTTAAAAGATTTTGAGAATTATTTCCAAATGACCTTCCAGAAAATTGTATACTTTATAATTCTTCAAAAAAAATCTTTAGGGTTTCCCTGGTAACTCAGTGGTAAAGAGTTCACCTGCCAATGCAAGAGACACGAGATCGATCCCTGATCTGGGAAGATCCCACATGCTGCGGAGCAACTAAGCCCATGAGCCACAACCACAGAGCCTGTGCTATAGAGCCTCGGAACCACAACTGTTGAGCCCATGTGCCCTAGAGCCCGAGCTCCACAAGAGAAGTCCCTGCAACAAGAAGCTTGCTCACCTCAGCTAGAGAGTAGCCCCCATTCCCTGCAACTAGAGAAGAGCCTGTGGCAGCAGTGAAAACCCAGAATAGCCAAAAATGAAAAAACTAAAAAATATCTTTAATATTGGATATGTACGTGTGCATGCTAAGTCACTTCAGTTGTGTTCGACTCTTTGTGACCCATTGGACTGTAGCCCACCAGGTTCTTCTGTCCGCGGGATTCTCCAGGCAAGAATACTGGAGTGGGTTGCCAGGCCCTCCTCTAGGGGGTCTTCTTGAATCAGGGATTGAACATTGTGTCTCCCGTACTGCAGGTGGATTCTTTCCTGCTGAGCCACCAGGGAAGCCCTTGATACTGGATATGAAATTTCAAATATTTTGCTAATATAATTAATAAACATTATCCATAAAACAATCAATATTATCAAATAATATTAATAATTAATAGTAGAATATATTTACCATCCATGTGTTTCTTCTTTTTCTGGTATTGACTCTTTCTCCCCAGTTCACTGTTTGCTTTAGGCTAAATGTCTATCTAAATACTATGTTCAAAATTCCTTGGTTTACTTCTTTCTCCCACTTGACATACAATGGGGTTAATTTTTTTCTATTTGCATCTGGTTACAGGTTTTAATTTTTTCCTATGCTTGTTTTCTTTTATTATGTGAATGTACATGGCATTAACATGCTTCCAAAAGCCAAAACTACACCAAAAGATACACTGAGAATTGTCCCTCCTTCCCCTATACTTTCAACCTGGTTCCCTCACCCAATTCCTTACCGCCACCCGATTTCTTTGTTTTCTGGTTTGTTGTTCTTGTGATGCATTTTACTAAAATCAGCAAATCCATTCCGTTTTCTATTTCTTATCTTTATTACACAGGCGGTAACCTATACTATATTTGCTGTTGAACTTTGTTTTTATAACTTAATAATCTACTCTGGCAATTTCTTCATATCAGTTCATAAAGATATTCTTTATTGTTTCCCAGTAGCCAATTGTGTGTAACTATGACAGTTGACTCAACCTGTCTGCTGCGTTTGGGCATTTAGGTGGTTTCCAATATTCTGCAAATACCACTAATGGTACATTGAAGAAGCTTACATATGTAAGAGTATCGATTATTTTGAAGATACCATTTTTAGAATAAATTCCTGGAAGTGGGAATGCAAGTTGAAGAGTAAATGTACAGATGTTCCAGTGGATACTGCTGAACACCCCTCCACCGGGGCTGTACGATTTTTAATACTCTCTAGTGATATTTGTCTCCCTGTTATTTTACCAACAGAGTGAGGCTGTGTCTGTCTCTCCAACTGACCCTGCAGCATTAATTAAAAGTTCCTTTTTGGTGCATTTGACTGGTTATCATATACTGGATTTTTATCTCTTTGTCGGATTGATCTCTGTACCTTCCATTCAGTTACACTAGTCTTGATATTCATGTGTCAGAAACTCACTGTTTCCATTCAGGAGGCTCGGTAGTATGTTTTAACATTGTTCTGGCGTTAACCACCTCTCATAGTTCCTCACCGTCAGTGTTTCACTAGCTATTCTTGAGTGTTTATTTTTCCATATGAACTATGGTAATAATTTGTCTAGCTACATAGAAATGTGCGTATATTTTTTGTAGAAGCATGTTAACTTCAAAAATTAATATAAGAGCAACTGTCATCTCAATGATATTGAGATAGTTTAATCCAAACCAAGAAATACCTTGTTCAAGTATATTTCTGTGTCTTTCAGGTTTCTTTTATTACTCAGTTTTTCAAAGCACCAGATTTATTGAGATCTAATTAACTTTCAGTCCCTCTGTTTAAAGTCTACAGTTCAGTGGTTTGAGTAGGTTCATGGAGTTGTGTAACCATCACCACAATCAACTTTAGAGCACCTTCATCATTTCAAAAAGTAACCCCATACCCAGTATTAGTCCTTTCCCATCCCTCAACCCCTCCAGTCTCTGGCTACCACTAATCTCCTGTCGCTGTGGACTTGCCTATTCTGGACATTTCACTTATACGGCATCATATAACACATGGTCTTCTGTGATTGGCTTCTTTCACTGGGCGTAGTGTTTTCAAGGTTCATCCATGTTATAGCATGTACTCCATTCTTTTCTTTTTACTGCTGAATAATACCCCACTGTATGGACAGATTTATCATATTTTGTTTATCCATATCTCAATTGATAGATTTTGTTTTAACTTTTTGGCTATTAGGAATAAGATTCAATGTGCTTGTATGTATAGGTTTTTGTGTGGGCATATATTTAAGTCTCTTGGGTATAAATCTAGAAGGAAAATCACTAGGTCAGATGATAATTTTGTGTTTAACATTCTGATGAACTGGCAAGCTGTTTCCCACAGCAACTGCACTGTTTTCCTATCTACTCACAGTGCATCAAGTTTCCGATTTTTCCACACCCTCACCAAACTTGTTATTGTCTGTGGTTTTGATTATAGCCAAGATAATGGGGGTGAAGTAGCATCTCACTGTGTCCAATATATCTATCTTTTTTCATTCATGCTTGTGTCGTTATACCTAAGAAGGGTTTGCCAAACTCAAGGTCGTAAAGATTTACATTTATGTGTTCTTCTGGGTGTTTTAGTTTTTACATTGAGGTTGTTGAAGTCCTAGAACATGGGGGCTACTTGCTAGTTGAGATGAGCAGGCTTCTTGTTGTGGAACTCAGGTTCTAGGGCTCACGGGCTTCAGTAGTTGCAGCTCCGAGGCTCTAGAGCACAGGCTCCATAGTTGTGGCTCATGGGCTAAGTTGCTCCGCAGCATGTGGGATCTTCCTGGATCAGGGATCAAACCTGTGTCTCCTGCATTGTTAGGCGAATTCTTCACCACTGAGCTACTAGAGAAGCCCCGGGCCCTATTCTTATATGACTGATGTCCTTATAAGAAGAGTCTATTAGAATATGGGCAGTTACAGTACAATGGGAACGCCATGTGAGGACATATGGAGAAGATGGCCATCTGCATGTCAAGGAGAGAGATCTCAGAAGAAATCAACTCTCCTGACACCTTGATCTTTCTACCCTCCAGAATTCCAAGAAAATAAGTTGCTGTTCTTTAGGTCAGTCTGTGGTACTTTGTTATGATAATTTTAGCAAATTAATACAAAAACCCCACATGGTCATTTTATACTGTTTTCTTAAATCACACAGATCTTGTGCTTTCTTTTTTTTTTGGCCACTTCTGTTGGTCTTTCATTTATCTATTTTCATCCATCTTTGTTCTTTAGCCTGTGTGGGACTCACATCGCAGTGGCCTCTGTCGCTGCAGAGCACTGTGGGCACATGTACTCCAGAGCTCCAGGTGGGTAGTTGGACACATTGTTCCAGCTGCTCTGTGGCACGTGGGATGTTCCCAGGCTAGGGATTGAACCGGCGTCCCTTGCACTGCAAGGCGGTGTCCTTACTCACTGGACCACCAGGGAAGCCTTGTTTTTCTTTTTTTTTTTTTGAGAGAAATAACTTTATCGCTTTTCTTCTAGAATAGGAGTGGCAAACTGGAACCCATAGACCAAATCTAGTCCGTTGCCTATTTTGGTCAATCCAGTTTTATTTGTGACATCACTACACCCACTTATTTGCATATTATTTTTGGCAGCTTTGGTGCTACCATGGAAGGGTTGAATAGTTAAGCTTGCAACTCAAAATATTTACTATATGGGACTTCAGAAAAGAATTTTGCTGACCTCTGCTCTAATAGCTACTTAGGATGGGTTTATGTGCACAGTTCTTGCATTTTAAAAAGTTTTTTTTTTATGGCCTTTGATGCTTGAAAAACAGCATGGATGGATGGATATAAAATCCTTAGCTTGCATTTTCTTTCCTTGAGCTTTTAGAAAATACTGAAAATGCTGCGTCACTAAGGCCTTGCTTTGCTCTTAAGAAGTTTGATGTCAAATATTTTCATTACCAGACTTTATAACAAACTACTACCCTAGAAGGAATGGCCTAAAGAAACAACCATTCTGATTATAATTCCACAAGCTTTTGGGTCAGGAATTCAGGTAGGATTTGACCAGGTGAATATCAGCAGATTGCTGAACTGATAGAGTTCATGATGACTTCACTCATATCAGCAAGGATCAGGTAGGCCCCTCGAACCCTTTGTATGATCCAAGAAAATAAGTTGCTGTTCTTTAGGTCAGTCTGTGGTACTTTGTTATGATAATTTTAGCAAATTAATACAAAAACCCCACATGGTCATTTTATACTGTTTTCTTAAATCACACAGATCTTGTGCTTTCTTTTTTTTTTGGCCACTTCTGTTGGTCTTTCATTTATCTATTTTCATCCATCTTTGTTCTTTAGCCTGTGTGGGACTCACATCGCAGTGGCCTCTGTCGCTGCAGAGCACTGTGGGCACATGTACTCCAGAGCTCCAGGTGGGTAGTTGGACACATTGTTCCAGCTGCTCTGTGGCACGTGGGATGTTCCCAGGCTAGGGATTGAACCGGCGTCCCTTGCACTGCAAGGCGGTGTCCTTACTCACTGGACCACCAGGGAAGCCTTGTTTTTCTTTTTTTTTTTTTGAGAGAAATAACTTTATCGCTTTTCTTCTAGAATAGGAGTGGCAAACTGGAACCCATAGACCAAATCTAGTCCGTTGCCTATTTTGGTCAATCCAGTTTTATTTGTGACATCACTACACCCACTTATTTGCATATTATTTTTGGCAGCTTTGGTGCTACCATGGAAGGGTTGAATAGTTAAGCTTGCAACTCAAAATATTTACTATATGGGACTTCAGAAAAGAATTTTGCTGACCTCTGCTCTAATAGCTACTTAGGATGGGTTTATGTGCACAGTTCTTGCATTTTAAAAAGTTTTTTTTTTATGGCCTTTGATGCTTGAAAAACAGCATGGATGGATGGATATAAAATCCTTAGCTTGCATTTTCTTTCCTTGAGCTTTTAGAAAATACTGAAAATGCTGCGTCACTAAGGCCTTGCTTTGCTCTTAAGAAGTTTGATGTCAAATATTTTCATTACCAGACTTTATAACAAACTACTACCCTAGAAGGAATGGCCTAAAGAAACAACCATTCTGATTATAATTCCACAAGCTTTTGGGTCAGGAATTCAGGTAGGATTTGACCAGGTGAATATCAGCAGATTGCTGAACTGATAGAGTTCATGATGACTTCACTCATATCAGCAAGGATCAGGTAGGTCCCTTTCCCTCTCTGTGTAGTTTCAGAACCTCTCCATAGGGAGTTAGATATTGTATATAGTGGGTCAGGACATCATGGAGAAGTGTTCCCAAAGGCCTAGGTGATCTGTTCAAGACTTCTTATGAATTAGGCTTGGAAGTCCCATAACATCACACATTCTATTGGTCAAGCAATTTACTTAGGCCAGCTTGGATCAAAAGAAGTGATACAGAATATACAGTCATCTTTAATGTACTGCAGCCTAATTTTCTTATACTTTTAAATCACTTGAACATTTTGTATGGAAGCCTTAAAGATGATTATTATTCTTTGCCTGTCTAATAGTTTTCAGAGGGGTTTTCCTGGTGGCTCAGTGGTAAAGAATCTGTCTGCCAATGTAAGAGACTACTTTACTACTGAGCCACTGGGGAAGTCAAGTGTGGTGGGGGTGGGGGGTAAAGATTCAAGGATGTCTCCCAGGTTCTGGGCAACTTTGTGAACAGTAAGGCTAACAGTTTTACTTATTTATTTATATTTTTTGACCACTCTTCATACTATAATGGGATTTCTGCTCCCTGACTAGGAATCAAACCCGCATCCACCACTCCATCCCTGTGGAACTCAGATGAGTGGTCTGAGCTAGTTAACACACTTGGGAGTTGCTGATTCATGTGGCAGATAAGGAAAGTGGAGGCCACAGCTCAGGGAGAATGTACTATATGGAGTGTGAGGAAAGCTGAGACAGGACTCTGGAGACTAGGAGTGGTCAGAGGGGTTAGGGGATGGGTCCTGTTACGAAGGCCAAGGGGGTGTCCAAAAGAATGGATTGCTCTGTGTTGCCAAATGCCTCCACGAGCTCTAGCAATAGTGGACTCAGAAATGGCCTGGGGCACTGAGGGTGAAGCCAGTGCTTCTGGACTGAGAACAGTGCAGTGATGTGGTGGGGACAGAAGCTGCCCAGCTATGGGCCGGGCAGTGAGAGGAAGCTGAGGTAGCAGAGACGGGCGAAACTACTTTTAAGACTTTTGGTGGGAGGGAACAGTAACTGGGCTGTGATCTAAAAGACCCTTGAGGAGCTTGATGACTTCACTCATATCAGCAAGGATCAGGTAGGTCCCTTTCCCTCTCTGTGTAGTTTCAGAACCTCTCCATAGGGAGTTAGATATTGTATATAGTGGGTCAGGACATCATGGAGAAGTGTTCCCAAAGGCCTAGGTGATCTGTTCAAGACTTCTTATGAATTAGGCTTGGAAGTCCCATAACATCACACATTCTATTGGTCAAGCAATTTACTTAGGCCAGCTTGGATCAAAAGAAGTGATACAGAATATACAGTCATCTTTAATGTACTGCAGCCTAATTTTCTTATACTTTTAAATCACTTGAACATTTTGTATGGAAGCCTTAAAGATGATTATTATTCTTTGCCTGTCTAATAGTTTTCAGGGGGGTTTTCCTGGTGGCTCAGTGGTAAAGAATCTGTCTGCCAATGTAAGAGACTACTTTACTACTGAGCCACTGGGGAAGTCAAGTGTGGTGGGGGTGGGGGGTAAAGATTCAAGGATGTCTCCCAGGTTCTGGGCAACTTTGTGAACAGTAAGGCTAACAGTTTTACTTATTTATTTATATTTTTTGACCACTCTTCATACTATAATGGGATTTCTGCTCCCTGACTAGGAATCAAACCCGCATCCACCACTCCATCCCTGTGGAACTCAGATGAGTGGTCTGAGCTAGTTAACACACTTGGGAGTTGCTGATTCATGTGGCAGATAAGGAAAGTGGAGGCCACAGCTCAGGGAGAATGTACTATATGGAGTGTGAGGAAAGCTGAGACAGGACTCTGGAGACTAGGAGTGGTCAGAGGGGTTAGGGGATGGGTCCTGTTACGAAGGCCAAGGGGGTGTCCAAAAGAATGGATTGCTCTGTGTTGCCAAATGCCTCCACGAGCTCTAGCAATAGTGGACTCAGAAATGGCCTGGGGCACTGAGGGTGAAGCCAGTGCTTCTGGACTGAGAACAGTGCAGTGATGTGGTGGGGACAGAAGCTGCCCAGCTATGGGCCGGGCAGTGAGAGGAAGCTGAGGTAGCAGAGACGGGCGTAAACTACTTTTAAGACTTTTGTCAAGGAAAAGACTGGGAGGGAACAGTAACTGGGCTGTGATCTAGAGTGACAGAGGCTTCTTCCTCTTTCTTTAGCACAAGAGGAGCTTGCACATGCATACACAGAGAAAGAAAAGGACACCCAGGCAAAAGAGGTCAGTAATCTGGGGCGTGAGAGCAATGATTGAAGTATGTTTGAAAGAAGTTTTCTGAGGAGGCAAGAGGTGATGAAATACAGAACCGAGATGGAGAGATGCTCGTATGGATGAACTGGGTTAATTCCCAGAATGGCTAGTCCACATATCGAAATTACTGTGGTTTCAATCGACACAACAAACACAGCAAGCACCAGTTTTATATATTTTACATCGTTTACACATCTTTCCTTCAAAAGACAGGACCAATGTTTCACCTTTCAATGCCTCCCACACAGTCGATGCTTAACGAGCAGTGAGTCAATAAACAGTGTTTCTTAACTCTGTTCTGAGTATAACATATTCAAAACGTAGTCAAGACCCTGCATACAAACGGAAAAATTCTCTAAGCATGCAAACTAGTCACAAATTTCATGAGTGATAGGAGATACCAATTTTTTTTGTTTGAGGAATTTGTTTACTCTTCTTAACAAAGTTGGTTACCAGCACTTCCTTCACCATAAGAATGTAAAATAGGAAGATGAAAGGAGGAGGAAGAGGATGCTCTAAAGGCAGGCAGGCAGACAGCAGCAGAAGGTGGAACGATCTGTCTCACTATAACATGCCAAAACACAGTGAGGAACCAGACTTAAAGCACAGGGCCCTGGGCTCTCTTAGCTTAGGGATTTACAACAGTCACAAACACATCAAAAGTCCTTAAAGGAGACTGCTGTTCTGAGCCTTAAACAATGTTGAGAAGAATGATCCTTTGAGTCGTTTAAAGGAAAAAAAAAAAGCTTTGCTGTTCCCCTTTTGGCATCATCTCCTGTTTTCACGTAGTTTGGAAAGGATTCTATCGAAAACGAGTATTAAAACAAAAAAACTGATGCAGAGATGGTAAACCCCCGTCGCTCTCTGTTCTTTGCCCAAGCTGTTTACCTAGCCTTTGATGTCCTACCCCCACCCCCACATTTTTTTTTTTTCTTTCCTCCTAGGACTTCTTTTTCTTCCTTGCAGACTGAGCACAGATGCCACCTCTTCCAGGAACCCCTCCGCTTCGTCCGAGCGGAAGTAATCTCTTCCTCCTCTGCGCTGCCATAGCATCTAGCTGTGGCTTGGCTTTGCACGGGTCACCAGATCTGGATGTTGACACGGCTGCTTTTCCACTAAGTTATGCGCTCCTGGAGACCAGGGACCGTGACCGTGACGGTGTGCCCACGCAGCACCTGGTTCCGCGCTACAGAGCTAGGCACGGGGTCGGTGCTCAAGTAAACGTTTGCTGAGTTGATTTGGAAATACCACTCAGGGCAGTGTCTCGTGCTCGAGGCGCGGATGAATGATTTATGCGGGTGGTTCTTTGCATTCTTTACCTCGTAGTCACGTCGGGCCGACCAACCAGGTGGCCAGCCACATACCTGCGGAGCCGAAAAGCACCTCCGCCGCGCGCCGCCGGCTCACAGGAAAAGCCCGCAGGGGGCAACTCTCCCCCGCCCGCCCGGAACCCGGCCGCAGGGGGCGGGGCTCGAGGGGAACTCGGCGCCGCTGGCCCGCCCCCTCCTCGGCGCGGCGGAAGCCCCGCCCCCGCCCGCGCGCCCGCGCAGGCGGCGCGTGCCCGCCCCCAGCCTGCGCCCTCGCGCCCTCGCGCCCTCGCGTCCTCGCACCGGGGGCGGGCTCGCTGCGCGTGCCGGGCGGGGAAGCGGCGCGAGCCGGGTGCCTGAGAACGTTCGCCGCGGGGGCGGCTCCGGGGCCTGAGCGGGCGCCGCTGCCGCCACTGCCGCGGGGGCCGGGCCGGAGGAGGTTGCAGCCGCCGGAGACCTTGATCGACGCCCCCAGCTCCTGCCGGGAAGTGAGTACGGCGGCGGGGGTTTGCAGCGGTCGCCGCAGGCTGCGGGAGAGGAGCGCGATGCCGGAGCCTCGCGCCCGCGAGGAGCGGGAAGGCGCCCGCACTCGGGAGCCTGCTAGGGGGCAGGGCCGGGAGCGGCGGAGACGGCGCGTGGGGATCCGGGGCCGCTATACCGACCGCGCTGTGAGCTGAGATCGCGCCGCGCTCCCGGCCCTGGAGGGGCGAGCGGAGGGGATGGAGCGGAGCGCTCGGCCGCCGTGCTCTGAGCCCCGGGCCGCGGAGGGGGCTCCGGAGTCCAGAGCGCGCTTTGACCAGCGGGCGAGGAGCCGGGGTGCAGGCTCGGCGTGATGCTGCCGGAGCCCGGCTTGGTGGGAGGAGGCTCTGCATTAGGTGTTGAAGGGGGCGAAGGAGGCAGGTCCTGGCAGAGGGCAGGTGAGGCAGGCAGGCCCTGGCAGAGGGAAGGGAATTCATTTCAGGTCATCCCCAGACAGTGTTTCCCGAGGCGCCTAGCTGTGACCCTGGGCACCGAGGTCACCCTCTACAGGAAAGTGTGCTGAGAAAGGGAAGGATGCAACTAACGAGTGCTTGCTGGTAAATTCCAGTGCCAGGCCTTGGGATTAGGAAGACCGTCCAGCAGCCTCAGCAGACGTTGATTGGTTAACTACCTTGGGTAGAGAACTGTGGTCAGCTCTGGGGTCACAGCTGTGTAGAGCACAACCCTCGTTGGCTGTTTAGGTGCTGACAGGTCGGTTGTAAAGCAACTCCCCGCCCGCCCGGAACCCGGCCGCAGGGGCGGGGCTCGAGGGGAACTGGGCGCCGCTGCCGCCGGCGCGGCGGAAGCCCGCCCCGCCCGCGCGCCCGCGCAGGCGGCGCGTGCCCGCCCCAGCCTGCGCCCTCGCGTCCTCGCACCGGGGCGGGCTGCTGCGCGTGCCGGGCGGGGAAGCGGCGCGAGCCGGGTGCCTGAGAACGTTCGCCGCGGGGGCGGCTCCGGGGCCTGAGCGGGCGCCGCTGCCGCCACTGCCGCGGGGGCCGGGCCGGAGGAGGTTGCAGCCGCCGGAGACCTTGATCGACGCCCCCAGCTCCTGCCGGGAAGTGAGTACGGCGGCGGGGGTTTGCAGCGGTCGCCGCAGGCTGCGGGAGAGGAGCGCGATGCCGGAGCCTCGCGCCCGCGAGGAGCGGGAAGGCGCCCGCACTCGGGAGCCTGCTAGGGGGCAGGGCCGGGAGCGGCGGAGACGGCGCGTGGGGATCCGGGGCCGCTATACCGACCGCGCTGTGAGCTGAGATCGCGCCGCGCTCCCGGCCCTGGAGGGGCGAGCGGAGGGGATGGAGCGGAGCGCTCGGCCGCCGTGCTCTGAGCCCCGGGCCGCGGAGGGGGCTCCGGAGTCCAGAGCGCGCTTTGACCAGCGGGCGAGGAGCCGGGGTGCAGGCTCGGCGTGATGCTGCCGGAGCCCGGCTTGGTGGGAGGAGGCTCTGCATTAGGTGTTGAAGGGGGCGAAGGAGGCAGGTCCTGGCAGAGGGCAGGTGAGGCAGGCAGGCCCTGGCAGAGGGAAGGGAATTCATTTCAGGTCATCCCCAGACAGTGTTTCCCGAGGCGCCTAGCTGTGACCCTGGGCACCGAGGTCACCCTCTACAGGAAAGTGTGCTGAGAAAGGGAAGGATGCAACTAACGAGTGCTTGCTGGTAAATTCCAGTGCCAGGCCTTGGGATTAGGAAGACCGTCCAGCAGCCTCAGCAGACGTTGATTGGTTAACTACCTTGGGTAGAGAACTGTGGTCAGCTCTGGGGTCACAGCTGTGTAGAGCACAACCCTCGTTGGCTGTTTAGGTGCTGACAGTTCGGTTGTAAAGGTGTGTGTATAAAATACAAAGCGACATTGAATTCTGTCTCATTCTCTTTAGGTCTTCTTCCTAGTAGTGCTGGGAAATTGGAGCCATAAATTCCTTGGTTTGCGGATTAAAGTAGGAGGGTCAAGGAAGCTTGCCAGAGGTGTTTGGGAGAGTTTTAAAGACACTTCTGTGTAACATTTAAAGAGAAGGAAACAGGGAATTGGAAAGAGAAAGGAAGTTCCTTTCTTCCCAAGTAGAATGAAGCTCCATGACCATTAACTGCTAAATCCTCAGTGCCTGGTGCACAGCAGGCCCAGAATACCTGTGTACTACATGAATGAACCAACCAAACAAGGTGTTGCTCTGTTTTACAGGAGCACTATTGATCCATCTGATGTTAGGGATGCTGATGGACTTCCCTTGTTCCTCTTGCTCGCTCTCTCTTTTTGCCATGTAAGGTAGCTGAAGGTTTTAGGTCTGGGCTTTTAAAGCTGTGGCTTAGGTGATGCAGTTGTCATATCTTGTGGCCACGCTTCCATTTTCACCACTTGACTGCCGGGAGCTTACCTTGCTTCAAATCATCCCATTCTGGCCCTTCTCTCTTCTATCACTTGAAGAAGGAGGATCCTCCTGTCTAGAGAGCATGTTTTCATTTTTATCTTGGTTCTTGCGTCTTAGGTCTGTCATAGGAGAATGTGACTCTGCTCTTCCATAAAGGCTGGAACACTGTCTTTTTTTTTTGCCTTCGTTGGATTTCTGGACTCTTGAGCTCTAGGCTGCTGTTTCAGTTGCTTGGGTTGCAGTGCCTGTTGGGTTACTTTGTCTGCCAAACTAAAACTTGACCTTTCATGAGTTCTGTGAGGAGTTTTATCATACATCAGTGGAATTACCTTTGAAGGGGGCTGTGTAGTCAAGGTAGTCTTGGCAGGGCTTTTGAGCATCCACTCTGTGTGAGAGAGGAAATTTCTATCTTAGGAAATCAGGTCTAAAACCAATAGAATGCCAAGTTATCTTTTTTTTTTTTTTTTGTATCTTTAAATCTCTCAGGACCTATGCTTCCTTGTGTAAGAATAAAGTATCAGTTCAAATTTGCCATAGTGTAGTAAGCCTTGAAGAACTAAGTCACTTGCTCTTTAGTTTTAGGGCTGTGCTTGAGAGTTCAGCCGTCAATGGCTTCCAGCTTTTATTTTGGGGTGCCTAGGTGCAGTACTTTTGGATGCCTTGTTCTCCGTTTTCCTCAGTGGTATTGTATTTTATTTATACACTTAATTTACATGTAGAAGAAGTAGAAGTTTTGGTTGCTCAGTTGTGTCTGACTCTTTGAGACCCCATCAACTGTAGCCTGCCCGGCTCCTCTGTCTGGGGAATTCTCCAGGCAAGATGCTGGAGTGGGTTGCCATTTATTTCTAAATCGACTTTATTGATGTTTTCTCAGATGTCCCATGCAGAGCTGGTGGAATTGGAAAACTGTGTACATAGGCCTTCCTCATCTTATGATGGGGTTCTGTCTGGTAAACTCATTGTAAGCTGAAAGTACAGTAAGTTGAAAATGCGTTTAATACACCCCATCTGCCAAACATCATAGCTTACGCTAGCCTACCTTAAACATGCTCAGAACACTTACATTAACCTACAGTAGGGCAAAATCATCTAAAACATAATGCCTATTTTATATTGGAGTGGTGAATGCCTTATGTAATTTACTGAAACTGTAGTGAAAGTGAGAAACAGGACGGTTGTAAATGTCTCGGTTGTTTATCCTTGGGATTTTGTGGCTGACTAGGAACTGTGGCTCATGGCCACTGCCCAGCATCACGAGTATCATACTGCATATTGCGAGCCAGAGAAAGGGTCAGAATTCAGACTTGAAGCACAGTTTCAACTGAATGTGTATTGCTTTTGCACTATCATACAGTCAAAAATCGTAAGTCAGGTTGTAAGTTGGGGCCTGTCTATACTTGGTAACCACTTTCCCAATCAAGATAAAGAAATTTACATCCCCCAGAAACTCCCTCATGCTGGTTTGCAATGCCCTTATTTCCTCTCACTTTATTTCTAGTTACACAGGCATCAGGGCTGTGACATTTGGTGCAGGAAGTATACTGCTCAGTTTTGGGGTGTCATTGACATGGGAGCCCCCATGAATGGCAGCTCCTGGGGTTATGTTGTGCAGCTGTGCACATGGCTCGTGAGTGCACACTCTCGTGAAATGGCTCGTGAGTGGACACTCTCATGAAAGGCTCAGACAGTCCAGACAGAAGCAAAGCCCCCTTGACGCACTCCCTTCTCCACAGAAACTGCAGTTGGCTGTGATCCTTCCAAATCTTTCTCTGTGCATTATCATCTACGTATCAGTAATAAAAGGAGGGTTCCCCCCACACCCGCTTTAATGAGATGATACTGTACACATTGGTTTGCAATATTCTCCTAACAGAATGCGTTAGATCTTTCCATGATGGAACACAAAGATCTACCTGATTCTTCTTGGTTACTACGCAGTCCTATATGGACTGTGTATTGTACCGTGGTTTATTTAATCCTCTCCTCATTAATGGCCATTAAAGCTGTTTGCCATTTCACACATTGCTGTAGTGAGTGCAGCGTAGAATTGCTGGGTCAAAGGAGTGCATGCTTTGAACTAGTTGATGGAGGTTAACCGTGCTGCCCCTTGCAGCACTTATTTTTTAAAGCTGAGTAATGCTCAGTTGTAGAGTTCAGTCACTTATTCCTTCGCAAGCTGTGGGACAGTTACTTTGGAAACTGATTCAATGGAAACTGATGCAGTGGTGGTCTGTGTGTGGCCAGTGCGTCCTGCCAGTCTGAGGCTCGCCTTTCCCTTTGTTAACAGTGTCTTTGGTTGTATACAAGTTCTACATTTTCACGTTATATTTATGAAAAAATTTCCATTAAATTAAAAAAAAAAGTTTCTCTGTCTAGTTTATGTAATTTTCTCTACCCCAGGGTATGAATTATATATACCTGTATTTTCCCCTAAAATTCAAAAAAATAAAAAAGATTGCTTTCTGTGTATTCCTATATAGAATAATGAAGTGATATGACTATTTTCTTTTTTTACCATTTGGATAGCCATTTTTTTCAACACTTTTTCTTATATTAAAAAAATGCCCTTATTTCCTCTCACTTTATTTCTAGTTACACAGGCATCAGGGCTGTGACATTTGGTGCAGGAAGTATACTGCTCAGTTTTGGGGTGTCATTGACATGGGAGCCCCATGAATGGCAGCTCCTGGGGTTATGTTGTGCAGCTGTGCACATGGCTCGTGAGTGCACACTCTCGTGAAATGGCTCGTGAGTGGACACTCTCATGAAAGGCTCAGACAGTCCAGACAGAAGCAAAGCCCCCTTGACGCACTCCCTTCTCCACAGAAACTGCAGTTGGCTGTGATCCTTCCAAATCTTTCTCTGTGCATTATCATCTACGTATCAGTAATAAAAGGAGGGTTCCCCCCACACCCGCTTTAATGAGATGATACTGTACACATTGGTTTGCAATATTCTCCTAACAGAATGCGTTAGATCTTTCCATGATGGAACACAAAGATCTACCTGATTCTTCTTGGTTACTACGCAGTCCTATATGGACTGTGTATTGTACCGTGGTTTATTTAATCCTCTCCTCATTAATGGCCATTAAAGCTGTTTGCCATTTCACACATTGCTGTAGTGAGTGCAGCGTAGAATTGCTGGGTCAAAGGAGTGCATGCTTTGAACTAGTTGATGGAGATTAACCGTGCTGCCCCTTGCAGCACTTATTTTTAATGCTGAGTAATGCTCAGTTGTAGAGTTCAGTCACTTATTCCTTCGCAAGCTGTGGGACAGTTACTTTGGAAACTGATTCAATGGAAACTGATGCAGTGGTGGTCTGTGTGTGGCCAGTGCGTCCTGCCAGTCTGAGGCTCGCCTTTCCCTTTGTTAACAGTGTCTTTGGTTGTATACAAGTTCTACATTTTCACGTTATATTTATGAAAAAATTTCCATTAAATTAAAAAAAAAAGTTTCTCTGTCTAGTTTATGTAATTTTCTCTACCCCAGGGTATGAATTATATATACCTGTATTTTCCCCTAAAATTCAAAAAAATAAAAAAGATTGCTTTCTGTGTATTCCTATATAGAATAATGAAGTGATATGACTATTTTCTTTTTTTACCATTTGGATAGCCATTTTTTTCAACACTTTTTCTTATATTAAAAAAAAAAAATTATTTAGCTGTGCTAGGGCTTAGTTGTGGCATGTGGGATCTTGTTCCCTGGTTAGGGATCAAACCCAAGCCCTTTGAGTTGGGAGTGTGGAGTCTTAGCCACTGGACCACCAGGGAAGTCCCTCTCATATATATATATATTTTTTGGTCACTTCTACTGGTCTTTCATTTATTTGTTTCCATCCATCTTTGTTCTTTGGTCTGTGTAGGCCTCCCATTTCAATGGCCTCTCTCATCGCAGAGCATGAGCGCCAGAGCTTTGACTCAGTAGTTGGACACATCGGTCCAGCTGCTCTGCAACACGTGGGATCTTCCCAGGCCAGGAATCAAACCGGTGCCCCTTGCACTGCAAGGCAATGTCTTTACCCACTGGACCACCAGGGAAACCCCTCATATTTTTTTATTGTGGTAAAATATACAAAGCATTGGAGAAGGACATGGCAGCCCACTCCAGTATTCTTGCGTGGAGGGTCCCTGTGGACAGAGTAGCCTGGGGGTTCCAGTCCGTGGGGTTGCAGAGTTGGCTTTGACTGAAGCGACTGAGCACGAGCACACAGAACATAGCATCTACTGTTTCAACCATTGTTAAGTGTACTGTTCTGTAGAATTAAGTGCATTTGCATTGTTGTATAACCATCACTATCCATTTCCAGAATGGATTTCCATTTTCATTTTTATCTTTCTCAACTGAAACACTGTATCCATGAGACACTCAGTGCCCGTTCTTTTCTCCCTCCAGCCTTTGGCAGCCACCATTCTGCCTGGTGTCTCTGCGAACCTGCCTACTCCAGCTACTTCATAGAAGTGGGATCCTACATTTGTTACAGTATTTGTACCAATATTTGTTACAACTGGGGAATAGATATAGATACATTATTGTTCACTTAAGCTCCTGGTTTATTTTAGAGTTCCTCTCTTTTGCATTGTACAGTTCTGTGTGTTTTGACAAATACAAAATGTTATCATATGACATTTCAGGTAATGTCATTGTAGTATTACACAGAATAATTTCATAACCCTAAAATCCCCTGTATTCCACTCATTCCTTCCTTCCTCCTTGCTGAGCTTCTAGTAACCACTGATCATTTTACTGTCTGTAGTTTTGTCTTTTCTCCCATGTCATATTGTTTGGGTTATATAGTATTGTAGCCTTTCAAACTGGTCCCTTGCATTTAGCATTATGCCTTTAAGCTTCCTCTATGTCTTATCTTAATCTAATAGCTCATTTCTTTTTATTGCTGAATAATATTTTGTTGTGTAAAAGTACCAGTCTGTTTACCCATTCATCCATTGAGGACATTTTGGTTACTTCTAGTTTTTGGCAGTTATGAATGAAGCTTCTATAAATATTCATGTGCAGGTTTTTGTGTGGACATAGGTTTTCAGCTTTCTTAGGTAAATACCTAGAAGCATGATTGTTGAATGGTATGTTTAGCTTTGTAAGAAACTGCCTATCTTCCAAAGTGGCTGTCCAGTTTTGCATTCGCAATAATTTAAAAAACGTATATCCTAGCCATGTCCTTCTCCAATGCTTTGTATATTTTATCACAATAAAAAAATATGAGGGGTTTCCCTGGCGGTCCAGTGGGTAAAGACATTGCCTTGCAGTGCAAGGGGCACCGGTTTGATTCCTGGCCTGGGAAGATCCCACGTGTTGCAGAGCAGCTGGACCGATGTGTCCAACTACTGAGTCAAAGCTCTGGAGCGCATGTGCCCAGAGCCGGTGCTCTGCGACTAGAGAGGCCATTGAAATGGGATAAGTGCTATGTACTTATAAAATAAGTACATTTTTAAGTACGTTTTATCAGATTATTCTATAAAATTAAATTTCATCTCTTAATGGATTTATATTCTCATTATTGCTTTTTAGTGGCTTTCTTTCCTAGCATTATATATTTTTTAGATGTTTTGAAGTCTTTATTTAGAGACTCATTTGAGGAGGACTGCTCATTTTGTTTCTCTTATTTCCGTGCTTGCCTTTCTCTGTGTGGTGATATTTCAAGCACTTTCATTGACTGAGTGAACTCTCTTAAGATATCAGATGTGATAGTTGTCAGGGTCCTGCTCTTTGAGATAATCTGGACTGTTGTAGAACCAGAATAATTTCATAACCCTAAAATCCCCTGTATTCCACTCATTCCTTCCTTCCTCCTTGCTGAGCTTCTAGTAACCACTGATCATTTTACTGTCTGTAGTTTTGTCTTTTCTCCCATGTCATATTGTTTGGGTTATATAGTATTGTAGCCTTTCAAACTGGTCCCTTGCATTTAGCATTATGCCTTTAAGCTTCCTCTATGTCTTATCTTAATCTAATAGCTCATTTCTTTTTATTGCTGAATAATATTTTGTTGTGTAAAAGTACCAGTCTGTTTACCCATTCATCCATTGAGGACATTTTGGTTACTTCTAGTTTTTGGCAGTTATGAATGAAGCTTCTATAAATATTCATGTGCAGGTTTTTGTGTGGACATAGGTTTTCAGCTTTCTTAGGTAAATACCTAGAAGCATGATTGTTGAATGGTATGTTTAGCTTTGTAAGAAACTGCCTATCTTCCAAAGTGGCTGTCCAGTTTTGCATTCGCAATAATTTAAAAAACGTATATCCTAGCCATGTCCTTCTCCAATGCTTTGTATATTTTATCACAATAAAAAAATATGAGGGGTTTCCCTGGCGGTCCAGTGGGTAAAGACATTGCCTTGCAGTGCAAGGGGCACCGGTTTGATTCCTGGCCTGGGAAGATCCCACGTGTTGCAGAGCAGCTGGACCGATGTGTCCAACTACTGAGTCAAAGCTCTGGAGCGCATGTGCCCAGAGCCGGTGCTCTGCGACTAGAGAGGCCATTGAAATGGGATAAGTGCTATGTACTTATAAAATAAGTACATTTTTAAGTACGTTTTATCAGATTATTCTATAAAATTAAATTTCATCTCTTAATGGATTTATATTCTCATTATTGCTTTTTAGTGGCTTTCTTTCCTAGCATTATATATTTTTTAGATGTTTTGAAGTCTTTATTTAGAGACTCATTTGAGGAGGACTGCTCATTTTGTTTCTCTTATTTCCGTGCTTGCCTTTCTCTGTGTGGTGATATTTCAAGCACTTTCATTGACTGAGTGAACTCTCTTAAGATATCAGATGTGATAGTTGTCAGGGTCCTGCTCTTTGAGATAATCTGGACTGTTGTAGAACCATTCAGAGCATATGTGAATGTCTTGGTTCAATTCCTGGTCCTGAGGCCGTGTTTTTCTCTCCTCACTTTTCACAGCCCAGAGTGCCATATAAACCATAGTTCTAGGCAGAGACCGACAGTGGTATTTTTTAGCTTCCTTTCAGCTCTGGTCTCGACTCGACTTTAAACAGTTGGTTCTGGCTCAGGTGTCTCCTGTTTCCTCACCTCCTTTGCTCTGTGTTACTGTTGCCCTGCAGGGAGTCTACACCTGTGTCTAGACTCAGAGTCCGGCAAACCTGTGCCTTTGGTCCAGCTCACACTTTCGTGTTTCTGCTCCAAGTGGAGGCTTATCTTGTTCTTGAGCCTTTTTAGGAGCTTAAAAAATACATTTAAAAATGTCTTTGGGCTTCACTTGTGGCTCAGTGGATAAGAACCCGTCTGCCAATGCAGGAGACACAGGTTCGAGCCCTGATCCAGGAAGATCCCACATACCGCAGAGCAGCTAAACCCACACATCAACAAGGACCCAGCACAGCCAAAAATAAATGAATAAAAGTTTTTTTTTTTTTTAATGTCTTTTACAGTGTAGTTGGAACAGAGGCTATACATTAAAGTGTTTATTTACTGGGCTGCTTTGACTAGAAGACTTAATTCTTCCTAGGAAAGGCTTCTTCCTAGGCTTTCTACCACTTGTCTTTTGGTGTTCTTGCAATGCCTAGGCCCAGTGAAAAGTTGGATAGCAGTGATGGTAACAGGCATTTTCTTCTTTTTCCTGAATGGGAATGCTTCCAATGTTTCACTAGGAGATATGATACTTACTGAAGGTTTTTCTGGAAGATGTCTTTTGTCATTTTAAGGGAAGTTCCTTCTGTTCTTGGTTTATATTTTTATTGGGTGTTGAGTTTTATTGAGGGCCTTTTTGACATTTGTTGAAATTATTATTGTTCTCTTGAATATGTTAAGAGTAGGACAGACCTTTCTGAGTTGTAGATAACTGAGAGAACTGGCTATATGTTTTATTTCCGTGCTTGCCTTTCTCTGTGTGGTGATATTTCAAGCACTTTCATTGACTGAGTGAACTCTCTTAAGATATCAGATGTGATAGTTGTCAGGGTCCTGCTCTTTGAGATAATCTGGACTGTTGTAGAACCATTCAGAGCATATGTGAATGTCTTGGTTCAATTCCTGGTCCTGAGGCCGTGTTTTTCTCTCCTCACTTTTCACAGCCCAGAGTGCCATATAAACCATAGTTCTAGGCAGAGACCGACAGTGGTATTTTTTAGCTTCCTTTCAGCTCTGGTCTCGACTCGACTTTAAACAGTTGGTTCTGGCTCAGGTGTCTCCTGTTTCCTCACCTCCTTTGCTCTGTGTTACTGTTGCCCTGCAGGGAGTCTACACCTGTGTCTAGACTCAGAGTCCGGCAAACCTGTGCCTTTGGTCCAGCTCACACTTTCGTGTTTCTGCTCCAAGTGGAGGCTTATCTTGTTCTTGAGCCTTTTTAGGAGCTTAAAAAATACATTTAAAAATGTCTTTGGGCTTCACTTGTGGCTCAGTGGATAAGAACCCGTCTGCCAATGCAGGAGACACAGGTTCGAGCCCTGATCCAGGAAGATCCCACATACCGCAGAGCAGCTAAACCCACACATCAACAAGGACCCAGCACAGCCAAAAATAAATGAATAAAAGTTTTTTTTTTTTTTAATGTCTTTTACAGTGTAGTTGGAACAGAGGCTATACATTAAAGTGTTTATTTACTGGGCTGCTTTGACTAGAAGACTTAATTCTTCCTAGGAAAGGCTTCTTCCTAGGCTTTCTACCACTTGTCTTTTGGTGTTCTTGCAATGCCTAGGCCCAGTGAAAAGTTGGATAGCAGTGATGGTAACAGGCATTTTCTTCTTTTTCCTGAATGGGAATGCTTCCAATGTTTCACTAGGAGATATGATACTTACTGAAGGTTTTTCTGGAAGATGTCTTTTGTCATTTTAAGGGAAGTTCCTTCTGTTCTTGGTTTATATTTTTATTGGGTGTTGAGTTTTATTGAGGGCCTTTTTGACATTTGTTGAAATTATTATTGTTCTCTTGAATATGTTAAGAGTAGGACAGACCTTTCTGAGTTGTAGATAACTGAGAGAAATGGCTATATTGTATGATTTACTTTTTTAAAAATTATTTATTTATTTTTGGCTATTCTGGGTTTTCACTGCTGCCACAGGCTCTTCTCTAGCTGCAGGGAATGAGGGCTACTCTCTAGTTGAGGTGAGCAGGCTTCCTGTTGCGGTGACTTCTCTTGTTGTGGAACTCGGGCTCTCGGGCACATGGGCTTCAGTAATTGTAGCACATGGGCTCAGTAGTTGCGTCTCCGAGGCTCCAGAGCACAGGCTCAGTACTTGTGGCTCACAGGCTTAGTTGCTGCACACCATGTGGGATCTTCCCGGATCAGGGATCGAACCTGTGTCTCCTGCATTGGCAGGCGAACTCTTCACCACTGAACTACCAGGGAAGCCACTGATTTACTTTTTTTTTTTTTTTTGGTGGGGGGGGGGGGGGGGGGGGGGGGGACAGGCAGGCCACTTCTATTGGTCTTTCATTTGTCCATTTTCATCCATCTTTGTTCTTTGGCCGTGTGGGCCTCCCATCGCGGTGGCCTCTGTTGTTGCAGAGCATGGGCTCTGGGCGCATGTGCTCCAGAGCTCCGGCTCGGTAATTGGACACATCAGTCCAGCCACTCTGCGGCACGTGGGATCTTCCCAGGCCAGGGATCGGACCGGCGCCCCTTGCACTGCAAGGCGGTGTCCTTACCCACTGGACCACCAGGGAAGCCCCTTGATTTACTTTTTATTGCATTTTTAACAACCAAAAAATGAAATTTTAAAGAAAATACATTTTGATCTTGAGTTTTTAATGTATTAACAGTATTGTTGCCAAGTCATGTTCAGCTCTTGCAATCTCATGGACTGTAGCCCATCAGGCTGCTCTGTTCATGGAATTTCTCAGGCATGAATACTTGAGTGGGTTTTCATTTTCTTCTCCAAGGGATCTTCCCAACCCAGGAATCAAACCTGTGTCTCCTGCATTGGTAGGTGGATTCTTTACCACTGAGCCACCTCGGAAGCCCATTAACAATATTTTATCTAAGTTGTATTACATGTTATAGCATTGTCTCTGTGTGTGTGTGTGTGTGTGTGTGTGTGTGTATATGTGTGTGTGTGTGTGTGTATTTGCTATATATTACAGCATCTCATCAATAATCAGGTTTGGACTAAATATTCCTATAACTAAGCCTCACTATAATCAAATAGTGTACAGGAAAAAAATTTTTTTCTGTCGGAGCAACTTTTGGGGTTCTGTAAGGACTGTTTTAGCCCTAACCATTCCAGCTTCTTCCTGATTGCTTTTCCTAGACTCTTTAAGTTTTTTCTTTTTAAGTTTTATCTCTGCCTGCTCTGTCTCCTCTTGCAAGAGAGAGACTTTCTTCTGCAAATAATAGCAACTGCTGACATACAGGCTACCATATGTCAAGAGATTTTCAAGATAATGGCTGCACTTTAATCTTTAGAGCTGTGGAAGATATGGTATCTCCAGTGATGAGATGCCAGGGTGAGGAAAATGAGCCCAGAGAAGTTAAAATTTGTTTAGGGCAGCACAACTTATCAGTAATAGGAGGGATATTTGAACCAGGTCCAACTTCAAAGCCCATATTGTTTCTACATGCTCTCTCTAAACAATACTTTTATATTCCAGGTTCAACTTGGGTTTTGTTTTTGGCTTGCCCGTATGATCCCTGATCCCATGACCCCTTTGTGTCTCCAGTATGGTTTCCGTGAAAGCCTTTTCTTTAGTCAGGTATTTACTGCTTTTTACCAGTGACGTTTTACATGTTGTCGAGCAGTTCCTTATAATGACTAAGCCTGTTTAAACTGCACAAACAGAAATAGAATAAATAGAGTCATGGTTAAGCATGTGGGCTCCTGAGTAAACTATTTTTGGACCTTGAGTTTATTTTCCTCTTTTTAAATATTGTGAAATATTGGCCCTCAAAGAGGTATAGAGAATAAAAATAGTGAATACCTGTGTACACACCACTTATGAAACTAAGCTCTTTTTATTTTATTTTATTTTATTTTATTTTATTTTATTTTTGGGCGGGGGGTGGGTTGGGGAGGGAGCGGGGCGGACGGGCCACTTCTGTTGGTCTTTCATTTCTCTATTTTCATCCGTCTTTGTTCTTTGGCTCCTGTGGGCCTCCCATCGCAGTGGCCTCTGTTGTCACAGAGCACCGGCTCTGGGCGCACGTGCTCCAGAGCTCTGGCTCGGTAATAGGACACATGGGTCCAGCCGCTCCGCGGCATGTGGGATCTTCCCAGGCCAGGGATTGAACCGGCGCCCCTTGCACTGCAAGGCGGTGTCCTTACCCACTGGACCACCAGGGAAGCCCGAAACTAAGCTCCTTTTAAAGTTGAATCGCTTCTCCTTCCCAACTGTATTCTCCTCCCCTTCTGAGGGAATCACTGTTCTGCATTTGATGCTTTTCATTAGTGTGCATATTTTTATACTTTCATTACACATATAAATAGCTCTAAAATGTATATTATTGTTTTGCGTTAGAAGATGTTTATATTAAAAGTATTAATTGTATCTTTTTGTAACTTTTTTTCTCTCAGTATTGTGAGAGCCATCCATATGGATATATGTAGCTCCGGTGGATTCATTTTCTTGGCTGTATAGGATTCTGTTACTGGGCTGTATCACAGTTAGTTTTTATATTTTCCTGTGGAATGACATGTAATAATATGTTCTGTTTTGTTTGTTTGTTTTTGCTATTATAAAAACTGTTATGAATATTGTCACGTCACTTTGTACACACCTACATGTCTCTTAGCAATTCTTATATATCTTTCTATAAAAAATCCCCTTATATGGTTTTTAAACTTTAATTATAGAAATAACTAGCAGGGATTCTTTTTTTCTGAAATATGAGTATGAAAACTAAAGCTTTGTATGTCATTTCAAGACTGAACCCTTTTCTTTATTAGTCATATGCTTTCAATATTTCCTTACTAGATAAGTAGTATCTTTGCTTAGAGCTAAAGTTTCCTCTTTATGAACTAAGCAGCCCATGGCAGATTTTAGGAAAAACTCTGAGATTTGTCTTTAGTAGACTAGAGGTGTCTGTTTCTACTTTTTTGTGCCTTACTTTCTCCCAATTTTCCTTCGTGTTTTTTTGGCTATGCCACTCAACTTTCAGGATCATAGTTCCCCAACCAGCGGTTGAATCCCAGGCCAGGGCAGGGTAAGCACGGCTTTGGTCTTTCATTTCTCTATTTTCATCCGTCTTTGTTCTTTGGCTCCTGTGGGCCTCCCATCGCAGTGGCCTCTGTTGTCACAGAGCACCGGCTCTGGGCGCACGTGCTCCAGAGCTCTGGCTCGGTAATAGGACACATGGGTCCAGCCGCTCCGCGGCATGTGGGATCTTCCCAGGCCAGGGATTGAACCGGCGCCCCTTGCACTGCAAGGCGGTGTCCTTACCCACTGGACCACCAGGGAAGCCCGAAACTAAGCTCCTTTTAAAGTTGAATCGCTTCTCCTTCCCAACTGTATTCTCCTCCCCTTCTGAGGGAATCACTGTTCTGCATTTGATGCTTTTCATTAGTGTGCATATTTTTATACTTTCATTACACATATAAATAGCTCTAAAATGTATATTATTGTTTTGCGTTAGAAGATGTTTATATTAAAAGTATTAATTGTATCTTTTTGTAACTTTTTTTCTCTCAGTATTGTGAGAGCCATCCATATGGATATATGTAGCTCCGGTGGATTCATTTTCTTGGCTGTATAGGATTCTGTTACTGGGCTGTATCACAGTTAGTTTTATATTTTCCTGTGGAATGACATGTAATAATATGTTCTGTTTTGTTTGTTTGTTTTTGCTATTATAAAAACTGTTATGAATATTGTCACGTCACTTTGTACACACCTACATGTCTCTTAGCAATTCTTATATATCTTTCTATAAAAAATCCCCTTATATGGTTTTTAAACTTTAATTATAGAAATAACTAGCAGGGATTCTTTTTTTCTGAAATATGAGTATGAAAACTAAAGCTTTGTATGTCATTTCAAGACTGAACCCTTTTCTTTATTAGTCATATGCTTTCAATATTTCCTTACTAGATAAGTAGTATCTTTGCTTAGAGCTAAAGTTTCCTCTTTATGAACTAAGCAGCCCATGGCAGATTTTAGGAAAAACTCTGAGATTTGTCTTTAGTAGACTAGAGGTGTCTGTTTCTACTTTTTTGTGCCTTACTTTCTCCCAATTTTCCTTCGTGTTTTTTTGGCTATGCCACTCAACTTTCAGGATCATAGTTCCCCAACCAGCGGTTGAATCCCAGGCCAGGGCAGGGTAAGCCCAGAATCCTTATCACCAGGGAACTCCCCCACCCCACTTTTTTTATATTTTATTTTCTGCTTCCTTGGGCACGCTTACCTCCTTTCAGTTTTATTTTTTTAATTTTCTTTCAGCTTTGTTAAAACTCGTTCTCTATTCCAAATTTAAAATGTTGCAGATGATTATAACAAAGTATTTACTCTCCTTCCAACTCTATATTTTTATACTTTTAAATAAATCAAAAGAACTATAAGAAAAAGGAGTCTTGCCAATAAGAGTTCTAGCCTAGACATCCTTCAAGAGGACAGTTACATAGTAACATTAATAATAATCATCATAATAATGATAGTAAGAGCAGCCGACATTTATTAGGCTCTTATTTTGTGCCAGGCATTGTGCTAAATGCTTTGCGTCATTTATTTAATAGTTACCATAGGGGGTTCCTGGTTAGGACTCCTTGCTTCCCCTGCAGGGTGCCAGGGTTTGGTTCCTGGTCAGATTGACTCAAACTGTAAGGAGTCCGCCTTCAGTACAGGAAACTCAGGCGACATAGGTTCGATCCCTAGGTCTGGAAGATCTCCTGGAGGAGGAAATGGAAACCCACTCCAGTAGTCTTGCCTGGAAAATTCCATGAACAGAGGAGGTTGGCAGCCTACAGTCCATGGGATCACTAAGAGTCAGACACGACTGAGTGATTATAAAACTGTTATGAATATTGTCACGCCACTTTGTACACACCTACATGTCTCTTAGCAATTCTTATATATCTTTCTATAAAAATCCCTTATATGGTTTTTAAACTTTAATTATAGAAATAACTAGCAGGGATTCTTTTTTTCTGAAATATGAGTATGAAAACTAAAGCTTTGTATGTCATTTCAAGACTGAACCCTTTTCTTTATTAGTCATATGCTTTCAATATTTCCTTACTAGATAAGTAGTATCTTTGCTTAGAGCTAAAGTTTCCTCTTTATGAACTAAGCAGCCCATGGCAGATTTTAGGAAAAACTCTGAGATTTGTCTTTAGTAGACTAGAGGTGTCTGTTTCTACTTTTTTGTGCCTTACTTTCTCCCAATTTTCCTTCGTGTTTTTTTGGCTATGCCACTCAACTTTCAGGATCATAGTTCCCCAACCAGCGGTTGAATCCCAGGCCAGGGCAGGGTAAGCCCAGAATCCTTATCACCAGGGAACTCCCCCACCCCACTTTTTTTATATTTTATTTTCTGCTTCCTTGGGCACGCTTACCTCCTTTCAGTTTTATTTTTTTAATTTTCTTTCAGCTTTGTTAAAACTCGTTCTCTATTCCAAATTTAAAATGTTGCAGATGATTATAACAAAGTATTTACTCTCCTTCCAACTCTATATTTTTATACTTTTAAATAAATCAAAAGAACTATAAGAAAAAGGAGTCTTGCCAATAAGAGTTCTAGCCTAGACATCCTTCAAGAGGACAGTTACATAGTAACATTAATAATAATCATCATAATAATGATAGTAAGAGCAGCCGACATTTATTAGGCTCTTATTTTGTGCCAGGCATTGTGCTAAATGCTTTGCGTCATTTATTTAATAGTTACCATAGGGGGTTCCTGGTTAGGACTCCTTGCTTCCCCTGCAGGGTGCCAGGGTTTGGTTCCTGGTCAGATTGACTCAAACTGTAAGGAGTCCGCCTTCAGTACAGGAAACTCAGGCGACATAGGTTCGATCCCTAGGTCTGGAAGATCTCCTGGAGGAGGAAATGGAAACCCACTCCAGTAGTCTTGCCTGGAAAATTCCATGAACAGAGGAGGTTGGCAGCCTACAGTCCATGGGATCACTAAGAGTCTGACACGACTGAGTGCACAAATACATATAGCCCTGGGAAGTTATATTTGTTATTTAGAGCTCTGTGTAGTTGTGGATTGCAGTTGTTGAATATTTTTCTATTGGAACTGAGAGAACTTTTCCAGATTTGTAAAATCAAACAAACAAATAAACAGAAAACCCAAACCAAATCAAGAAACCTAATCTCTAATGCTTTACAAACTTTTACGTTCCATGGCTTTTTTTTTTTTTTAATATGTATAATCTGAAAAAGAAAAGTATTTGGGGAAGAATAGTTGAGAATTTTCCTGTAACAAGAAAGGAAGTTAATTCTTTTTTTAGGGAAGTTTGATTAGTTCCGGTTAAGAGCTTTTTAGTGACAAGCTCAGCCATCTCTGACTTCTTAACTGAAGGAGCATCCAGGGGAAAACTGACAGAAGTTTTGCTGGGGGACCGTGAACTTAACAGAAGAAGTTTCCATACCTAAATGCTGCGAAGAAACTGAGAGCTGGAAGTGAAGACAGTAACAAAACCATTTGAGGGAAGTGAAGGATAGGTAGCACTTAGGGACAGTATGAAGACTTCTGGAGCCTGCTTTCTTTCCTTTAGTCTTTACTATGGGATTTATTAACTTCTGCCTGCAGACTTAGCCTCACTCTGGAACACATTGCTTCCCTGACGGGGCCGATGAGGTCCAGATGTTTTGTTGCAGTGACCTCCAAACCCTGTTTCACCTAAGGTTTGCCCAGCCCCAGGGGTTGGAGACCTGTACCCTTTCCTCAGTCCTGGAGTTCTCATGTTTGTCCTGGTGGAGGGGCGATGTGGCACAGCGGGAAGAGAGTAGGCTTTATCCTCATATTGGTTGCCTACTGCACAAATGACTAGCTTTGTACTGTTAGACCACAAGCACTTTGTTTTTCCCTTCAGTTGCAGAAGGTTGGCCCCAGGGTGCCAGGGTTTGGTTCCTGGTCAGATTGACTCAAACTGTAAGGAGTCCGCCTTCAGTACAGGAAACTCAGGCGACATAGGTTCGATCCCTAGGTCTGGAAGATCTCCTGGAGGAGGAAATGGAAACCCACTCCAGTAGTCTTGCCTGGAAAATTCCATGAACAGAGGAGGTTGGCAGCCTACAGTCCATGGGATCACTAAGAGTCTGACACGACTGAGTGCACAAATACATATAGCCCTGGGAAGTTATATTTGTTATTTAGAGCTCTGTGTAGTTGTGGATTGCAGTTGTTGAATATTTTTCTATTGGAACTGAGAGAACTTTTCCAGATTTGTAAAATCAAACAAACAAATAAACAGAAAACCCAAACCAAATCAAGAAACCTAATCTCTAATGCTTTACAAACTTTTACGTTCCATGGCTTTTTTTTTTTTTTAATATGTATAATCTGAAAAAGAAAAGTATTTGGGGAAGAATAGTTGAGAATTTTCCTGTAACAAGAAAGGAAGTTAATTCTTTTTTTAGGGAAGTTTGATTAGTTCCGGTTAAGAGCTTTTTAGTGACAAGCTCAGCCATCTCTGACTTCTTAACTGAAGGAGCATCCAGGGGAAAACTGACAGAAGTTTTGCTGGGGGACCGTGAACTTAACAGAAGAAGTTTCCATACCTAAATGCTGCGAAGAAACTGAGAGCTGGAAGTGAAGACAGTAACAAAACCATTTGAGGGAAGTGAAGGATAGGTAGCACTTAGGGACAGTATGAAGACTTCTGGAGCCTGCTTTCTTTCCTTTAGTCTTTACTATGGGATTTATTAACTTCTGCCTGCAGACTTAGCCTCACTCTGGAACACATTGCTTCCCTGACGGGGCCGATGAGGGTCCAGATGTTTTGTTGCAGTGACCTCCAAACCCTGTTTCACCTAAGGTTTGCCCAGCCCCAGGGGTTGGAGACCTGTACCCTTTCCTCAGTCCTGGAGTTCTCATGTTTGTCCTGGTGGAGGGGCGATGTGGCACAGCGGGAAGAGAGTAGGCTTTATCCTCATATTGGTTGCCTACTGCACAAATGACTAGCTTTGTACTGTTAGACCAAGCTAACTAACCACTATGGCTTTAAATTTCCTCATCTGATTTGACCATTCACATTCCCTTTTTTTTTTTTTTTAAAGATTTATTATTTATTGTTATTGTTGGGGGCGGGGGTCGGGTTGGGGAGGGAGGGGAGCTGGCGGGCCACTTCTATTGGTCTTTCATTTCTCTATTTTCATCCGTCTTTGTTCTTTGGCTCCTGTGGGCCTCCCATCGCGGTGGCGTCTGTCGTTGCAGAGCACCGGCTCTGGGCGCATGCGCTCCGGAGCTCCGGCTCGGTGATTGGACACATCAGTCCAGCCGCTCCGCGGCACATGGGATCTTCCCAGGCCAGGGATCGAACCGGCACCCCTTGCAGTGCAAGGCGGTGTCCTTACCCACTGGACCACCAGGGGAAGCCCCCATTCACATTCCTTATTTGCTTCTCAAGCCTAGCAGAGTCTCATCTCATTCTGTGTTTTTTTTTTTTTTTTCTTAAAAGTAGTGGTTTCCAAAGTAGGTGGTGTGCAAATGGATCTTCTTGGCAAGGTATAACAAGAAAAAAAAAAAAAGCAATTAAGTTTGCTGATATTTAAACCATAGGTTAACACTTGACTCCATTTGTATGTCTGATCATACGCATCAGGTCCAGAAAGCGAGGTAGCCAGGGAGAGAACCGTGCAGACACCACAGCCTGGAGGGACTGACAGTATTTGTTTGCTAAAAAACTATTTGGATGTGTTAACAGTTAACCTCTGCCTGGTTTAGAGGTTTTTCAGAGTGTGCTGTATTATCTGATTTGTATGATATGAACCTTGCTGATTGAATAGACAAAGGACTTAAAAAAATTCCCACAAAGAATCTGCAGATTGAAGTTTCAGACTCAACTGAAGATTGCTTCTGACGGGCCGATGAGGGTCCAGATGTTTTGTTGCAGTGACCTCCAAACCCTGTTTCACCTAAGGTTTGCCCAGCCCCAGGGGTTGGAGACCTGTACCCTTTCCTCAGTCCTGGAGTTCTCATGTTTGTCCTGGTGGAGGGGCGATGTGGCACAGCGGGAAGAGAGTAGGCTTTATCCTCATATTGGTTGCCTACTGCACAAATGACTAGCTTTGTACTGTTAGACCAAGCTAACTAACCACTATGGCTTTAAATTTCCTCATCTGATTTGACCATTCACATTCCCTTTTTTTTTTTTTTTAAAGATTTATTATTTATTGTTATTGTTGGGGGGGGCGGGGGTCGGGTTGGGGAGGGAGGGGAGCGGGCGGGCCACTTCTATTGGTCTTTCATTTATCTGTTTTCATCCATCTTTGTTCTTTGGCTCCTGTGGGCCTCCCATCGCGGTGGCGTCTGTCGTTGCAGAGCACCGGCTCTGGGCGCATGCGCTCCAGAGCTCCGGCTCGGTGATTGGACACATCAGTCCAGCCGCTCCGCGGCACATGGGATCTTCCCAGGCCAGGGATCGAACCGGCACCCCTTGCAGTGCAAGGCGGTGTCCTTACCCACTGGACCACCAGGGGAAGCCCCCATTCACATTCCTTATTTGCTTCTCAAGCCTAGCAGAGTCTCATCTCATTCTGTGTTTTTTTTTTTCTTAAAAGTAGTGGTTTCCAAAGTAGGTGGTGTGCAAATGGATCTTCTTGGCAAGGTATAACAAGAAAAAAAAAAAAAGCAATTAAGTTTGCTGATATTTAAACCATAGGTTAACACTTGACTCCATTTGTATGTCTGATCATACGCATCAGGTCCAGAAAGCGAGGTAGCCAGGGAGAGAACCGTGCAGACACCACAGCCTGGAGGGACTGACAGTATTTGTTTGCTAAAAAACTATTTGGATGTGTTAACAGTTAACCTCTGCCTGGTTTAGAGGTTTTTCAGAGTGTGCTGTATTATCTGATTTGTATGATATGAACCTTGCTGATTGAATAGACAAAGGACTTAAAAAAATTCCCACAAAGAATCTGCAGATTGAAGTTTCAGACTCAACTGAAGATTGAAGTACCAATGCAAGGACACGTGAACAGCAGGAAGCAAGCAGAGCTGGTACTTCTATTTTTATTATGAGCTTGTCTTTAGTCAGATGCAGAGTACAAAGTGATAATGATCTAAGCAGATTGAAGAGGAATCAGTCAAAAAAAAACCCCTTAAAATTATTAAAAATACTCTTTGATATATAGGTTTATATATGCCATTGAGTATATTGTGCCTTAAGGTATATGCTTAATGATAGTATGAGGCTTATATTGTCACTTGAGACATTTTAAAATCAAGGATTCAGAATATGTAGATAAACTTACTGAGCTTTTTTTTCAGGGATGATTATAGTTATGTGCTAATTATTATCTTACAGTTCAGTTGATATATTTTTATAAGTTTCATTGGAGATTTCTTACTTTAAGAGTAAAAGACAGGACTTCCCTGGTGGTCCAGTGGTTAAGACTCCACCTGCCACGGCAAAAGTTACGGGTTCAGTTCCTGATCTGGGATGTTTCTACCTGCCACAGAGCAACTAAGCCCTTGCGCCTCAACTAAGCCAGGGCTCCAGAGGCCAGGAGCCATAACTACTGAGGCCCATTCACCTAGAGCCTGTAGTCTGCATCAAGAGAAGCCACCACAATGAGAAGCCCTTGCACTGCAACAAGAGAGTAGCCACCTTGCTCACTACAACTGGAGAAAGCCTTTGTGCAGCAATGAAGACCCAGTGTCTGCAGAAATAATTAATTACTTAATTTGAAAAAAATGTAAAAGACAAAAATCCATAAACTTATCTTTTTCCTGTTGTAGTAACACTGGATGAAATAATATGTAGACAAATAAATAATTCTAATTCAGTGACAAACTGAAAATCCATTGTTTATTAGCAAATACTGTTGAAATGCTCATAGAATACATTGCTAAAGATTTGAAGTAATAAATTCTGTATGGAATTATGGAGTTTGTGTTTCTGATTTGTAAAAACATTGCTGATTAATAGACAACTGCCTTTTAAAGAAATTTCAAAGAGAATCTGTATTATTGATTTTATGATATGAACTGCGATTGAATACAAAGGACTTAAAAATTCAAAAGAAGAGAAAACTGAAGATTGAAGTACCAATGCAAGGACACGTGAACAGCAGGAAGCAAGCAGAGCTGGTACTTCTATTTTTATTATGAGCTTGTCTTTAGTCAGATGCAGAGTACAAAGTGATAATGATCTAAGCAGATTGAAGAGGAATCAGTCAAAAAAAAACCCCTTAAAATTATTAAAAATACTCTTTGATATATAGGTTTATATATGCCATTGAGTATATTGTGCCTTAAGGTATATGCTTAATGATAGTATGAGGCTTATATTGTCACTTGAGACATTTTAAAATCAAGGATTCAGAATATGTAGATAAACTTACTGAGCTTTTTTTTCAGGGATGATTATAGTTATGTGCTAATTATTATCTTACAGTTCAGTTGATATATTTTTATAAGTTTCATTGGAGATTTCTTACTTTAAGAGTAAAAGACAGGACTTCCCTGGTGGTCCAGTGGTTAAGACTCCACCTGCCACGGCAAAAGTTACGGGTTCAGTTCCTGATCTGGGATGTTTCTACCTGCCACAGAGCAACTAAGCCCTTGCGCCTCAACTAAGCCAGGGCTCCAGAGGCCAGGAGCCATAACTACTGAGGCCCATTCACCTAGAGCCTGTAGTCTGCATCAAGAGAAGCCACCACAATGAGAAGCCCTTGCACTGCAACAAGAGAGTAGCCACCTTGCTCACTACAACTGGAGAAAGCCTTTGTGCAGCAATGAAGACCCAGTGTCTGCAGAAATAATTAATTACTTAATTTGAAAAAAATGTAAAAGACAAAAATCCATAAACTTATCTTTTTCCTGTTGTAGTAACACTGGATGAAATAATATGTAGACAAATAAATAATTCTAATTCAGTGACAAACTGAAAATCCATTGTTTATTAGCAAATACTGTTGAAATGCTCATAGAATACATTGCTAAAGATTTGAAGTAATAAATTCTGTATGGAATTATGGAGTTTGTGTTTCTGTATATTTGAATACAAGTTCAGAGGTTATGGTTTTTGGTAGAGTCAATCCTAAAGGAATATTCATTGGAAAGGACTGTTGCTGAAGCTCCAATACTTTGGCCACCTGATGCGAAGAGATGACTCCTTGAAAAAGACCCTGATGCTGGGAAAAATAGAAGGAAGAGGGCTTCCCTGGTGGTCCAGTGGGTAAGGACACCGCCTTGCAGTGCAAGGGCCTCCAGTTCGATCCCTGGCCTGGGAAGATCCCATGTGCTGCGGAGCGGCTGGACCGATGTGTCCAATGACCGAGCCTGAGCTCTGGAACGCGTGCGCCCAGAGCCGGTGTTCTGTGACAGCAGAGGCCACTGCTATGGGAGGCCCACACGGGCCAAAGAACAAAGATGGATGAAAGCAGATAAATGAAAGACCAATAGAAGTGGCCTGCCCGTCCCCCTCCCCCTCTAAAAAAAAAAGAAAAAATTTGCCAAGGAGATACTGAGAGAAGACTTGTGTTCAGGATATATAAAGAACTGTCAAAACTCAGTAGTAAAAAAAAAAGAAGGAGAAGGGGATGACAGAGGATGAGAAGGTTGGGTGGCATCACCAACTGAACGGACATGAGTTTGAGCAAGCTCCAGGAGATGGTGAAGGACAGGGAAGCCTGGTGTGCTGCAGTCCACGGGGTCGCAAAGAGTTGGACACAGCAAAGTTACTGAACTGAACTGCATGCATATACATGCACATACCTACAAACACTTTTATTTGTAACTATCCGTGTGTCTGTATTGAGTTCACCATGGATTTACTGATGTCTCCAAATGGTAATCCATTCCATTACCACCTGGATCATTTTAGCTTCTCATCTTGCTTATCTGTAATCCCACACTTCACCATCTGCCTTCTGTTTAATTAACTGTTCAATTATGCATACATGCATCACAGTATTAGAATTGGTAGCCTGTGAGAAAGGGCTTCCATAGGGTGCTAGTTGTAAAGAACCCACCTGCCAGTGCAGGAGACGTGAGACCCGGGTTTGATCCTAGTGTGTCCAGTGCCCACCATTATAGTGCCTGCACAAGGAGAATGCTCATAGAATACATTGCTAAAGATTTGAAGTAATAAATTCTGTATGGAATTATGGAGTTTGTGTTTCTGTATATTTGAATACAAGTTCAGAGGTTATGGTTTTTGGTAGAGTCAATCCTAAAGGAATATTCATTGGAAAGGACTGTTGCTGAAGCTCCAATACTTTGGCCACCTGATGCGAAGAGATGACTCCTTGAAAAAGACCCTGATGCTGGGAAAAATAGAAGGAAGAGGGCTTCCCTGGTGGTCCAGTGGGTAAGGACACCGCCTTGCAGTGCAAGGGCCTCCAGTTCGATCCCTGGCCTGGGAAGATCCCATGTGCTGCGGAGCGGCTGGACCGATGTGTCCAATGACCGAGCCTGAGCTCTGGAACGCGTGCGCCCAGAGCCGGTGTTCTGTGACAGCAGAGGCCACTGCTATGGGAGGCCCACACGGGCCAAAGAACAAAGATGGATGAAAGCAGATAAATGAAAGACCAATAGAAGTGGCCTGCCCGTCCCCCTCCCCCTCTAAAAAAAAAAGAAAAAATTTGCCAAGGAGATACTGAGAGAAGACTTGTGTTCAGGATATATAAAGAACTGTCAAAACTCAGTAGTAAAAAAAAAAGAAGGAGAAGGGGATGACAGAGGATGAGAAGGTTGGGTGGCATCACCAACTGAACGGACATGAGTTTGAGCAAGCTCCAGGAGATGGTGAAGGACAGGGAAGCCTGGTGTGCTGCAGTCCACGGGGTCGCAAAGAGTTGGACACAGCAAAGTTACTGAACTGAACTGCATGCATATACATGCACATACCTACAAACACTTTTATTTGTAACTATCCGTGTGTCTGTATTGAGTTCACCATGGATTTACTGATGTCTCCAAATGGTAATCCATTCCATTACCACCTGGATCATTTTAGCTTCTCATCTTGCTTATCTGTAATCCCACACTTCACCATCTGCCTTCTGTTTAATTAACTGTTCAATTATGCATACATGCATCACAGTATTAGAATTGGTAGCCTGTGAGAAAGGGCTTCCATAGGGTGCTAGTTGTAAAGAACCCACCTGCCAGTGCAGGAGACGTGAGACCCGGGTTTGATCCTAGTGTGTCCAGTGTCCACCATTATAGTGTCACATGGAACTTTTATCATCCGAAAAATTCCCCTGTACTTCACCTATTCATTCCTCTTCTTCCCAAATCTCTGGTAACCACTGTATAGCTTTGTTTTTATTCTAGAAGGTCATAAAATTGGAATCATATAATACAAAGCCTTTTCAGACTGACCTTTTTCACTCTGCAGTATGCGTTTAAGGTTCATGTCTTTTCATGGCTTGATTATTTCTTATTGCTGGAAAAATATCCCATTTATGAAAGCAATACTTTGTTTATCCATCCACCTGTTGAATGGCATCTTGGTTGTGTTCAGTGTTCGGCAGTTGTGAATAAAGCTGGTATAAACGTTTGTGTGAATATGCATTTTCCATTCAGTATTTATTGGTTAGATAAATACTGCAGTCAGTGAATTGTGTAGTAAACTATGATTAGTTTGTAAGCGATGGCAGAACAGTCTTCCAACCAGGCTGCCTGTGCGTTCCCGTGAGCAGTGGGTGAGAGCTGCTGTTGCTCTACATTCTTGTCGTCATTTGTTGTTGACGATTTTTGGATTGTAGCGATTCTAATAGGTATATAGTATATATCTCGTTGTTTTCCTTTGTAACTTCCTATGGCAGATGATGTTGAACATCTATTCATATGCCTACTGTCTGTATAACTTCTTTGATAAGGTATCTGTTAAGATCTTTTGATCATTTTTAAATGGGGCAGTTTTCTTATTGTCGAGTTTAAAGAGTTCTTTTCCTAATTTGAATACAAGTTCTCCATCAAGTATCTGTTCTGAAAATCTTTCACTCTTGCACTTTTTGTTCTGTTAGCAGTATCTTTTGCAGAGCAATTAATTGTAATAATATCCAACCTATCAATTCTCCTTTCACGGGTCGTGCTTTTGGCGTGGTATCTAAAAACTCATTCATTTGGTTTGGCCTTGGATTTAGGTCATTAAATAACCTTTTCTAGGAACCTAACAGTTTTTCAGTTCCTTTCAGACTGAGAACTTTGTCTCATAACTAGGACTCTGGTTTTTTTCTTACCGGTTTGGGTGCTAGTTGTAAAGAACCCACCTGCAGTGCAGACGTGAGACGTTTGATCCTAGTGTGTCCAGTGTCCACCATTATAGTGTCACATGGAACTTTTATCATCCGAAAAATTCCCCTGTACTTCACCTATTCATTCCTCTTCTTCCCAAATCTCTGGTAACCACTGTATAGCTTTGTTTTTATTCTAGAAGGTCATAAAATTGGAATCATATAATACAAAGCCTTTTCAGACTGACCTTTTTCACTCTGCAGTATGCGTTTAAGGTTCATGTCTTTTCATGGCTTGATTATTTCTTATTGCTGGAAAAATATCCCATTTATGAAAGCAATACTTTGTTTATCCATCCACCTGTTGAATGGCATCTTGGTTGTGTTCAGTGTTCGGCAGTTGTGAATAAAGCTGGTATAAACGTTTGTGTGAATATGCATTTTCCATTCAGTATTTATTGGTTAGATAAATACTGCAGTCAGTGAATTGTGTAGTAAACTATGATTAGTTTGTAGCGATGGCAGAACAGTCTTCCAACCAGGCTGCCTGTGCGTTCCCGTGAGCAGTGGGTGAGAGCTGCTGTTGCTCTACATTCTTGTCGTCATTTGTTGTTGACGATTTTTGGATTGTAGCGATTCTAATAGGTATATAGTATATATCTCGTTGTTTTCCTTTGTAACTTCCTATGGCAGATGATGTTGAACATCTATTCATATGCCTACTGTCTGTATAACTTCTTTGATAAGGTATCTGTTAAGATCTTTTGATCATTTTTAAATGGGGCAGTTTTCTTATTGTCGAGTTTAAAGAGTTCTTTTCCTAATTTGAATACAAGTTCTCCATCAAGTATCTGTTCTGAAAATCTTTCACTCTTGCACTTTTTGTTCTGTTAGCAGTATCTTTTGCAGAGCAATTAATTGTAATAATATCCAACCTATCAATTCTCCTTTCACGGGTCGTGCTTTTGGCGTGGTATCTAAAAACTCATTCATTTGGTTTGGCCTTGGATTTAGGTCATTAAATAACCTTTTCTAGGAACCTAACAGTTTTTCAGTTCCTTTCAGACTGAAGAAACTGCTTTCGTTCTCATAACTAGGACTCTGGTCTTCTTCCGGTTTGTAGAATAAAGCTGTACCATGGCTCTTCTTTCTTTTGCTTTAAAGATGTTTATTGTTGCATTGTTCATAATAGTAGATAGTTGGAAATTCTTGTTAATAGTCAAGACACAAATGAATGATTGTGATCACTTCCAGTCTATCATTCAAAATTATGATTTGGAAGAGTATTCATTGATGCAAAAAGGCGCTCAAATATATTGTTAAGGTTTCTCCCCAACTTTATTGAGGTATAACTGACAAATAAAATTGTGTATTTGAAGTGTACAATACAATTTGATAAATGTATACATTGTGCAATATTACTACAATTAATTAGCTCCTTCTTTCATGTGTGTGTATGGTGATGGTTTAAGATACACTGTCTTAGCAGAGTCATATCAACTGTAGTCGCTATCTTGGATATTTGATCCTCAGAACTTACTTATCTTGTAAGTGAAAGTTTGTGTCCTTCGTATCTCCCCATTTCCGCAGCCCCTGGAAATTACCAATCTACTCTGCTTCTACGATGAGTTTGATTTGGGGGAGTATTATTAGATTCCACATATGAGTGAGATTGTATAGTATTTGCCTTTCTCTGTCTGGCATATTTCACTTTGTGGTCTGACTTTTTTAATTGGGTGGAATGGAGGTCCTGAGTTGGGTATTAGGATCTGCTGAAAATCAAGCACATTTGAATAAATGTACCTAGAGGATTTCTCTGCATGTTCACAGGATGAACTACAGGAAGAAGGGGTTGCAGAGTTCTGAGATCATGGAGTTATTGAGTTATATTTGTGCATTCGTGTGGACAAAGATTTTGGCAGTTGAAATGGGAAAAAAGGGTGGATATGAGAGTGATTATGAGGAAGGAAATGGTAGGGTTTGAAATCAGGGTTAGTATGTGAAGTAGATGATAAGGAGGTGTTGGTTACTTCCAGATTATGAGGCTCAGAAAAGGCAATGTGCCAGGAATCCAAGGAAGGAAGAAGAGAGACGTGTTTACATTCACACAAGTGTTGATCTTTAAAGTCGTATCAGGAAGAGAAGGATATACAGTTGAGTTTGGTAGTAGGTTCAGGCTTCTCTGGTGGCTCAGTGGTAAAGAATCTGCCTGCCGATGCAGGAGACGCAGGTTCAATCCCTGAGTAAGGAAGATCCCTTGGAGAAGAAAGTGGTAGCCCATTCTAGTATTCTTGCTTGGGAAATCCCATGGATGGATGAACGTGGCCAGCTACAGTCCATGGAGTCGCAGAAGAGTGGGCCATGACTTAAGAGACAAAACAACAACAACAAAGTATTCATTTTTTAAAGTTGTATCAGGAGACAAGGACATACAATCAGGTTTAGTAGTAGATCTTTGTCAAGTTTGTACTGTTAAAATTGTAATTACAAAGATGGAGGTATCAGTTTCCATGGAGCTCTGGAATGGGGTCACACCAAGGCCTAGGGAAGTCATTGGGAGTCGTCTTAATTTATGTGTACCCTGTACATTTGCATTTTAGGAAGTCTGAACCATCACCTTGGTTGAAATGGAAAGACTTAATGTTTTAATTTGAGCTCCACAGAAAGCTGACTCTGAGTGCAAGTATGAGATTTTCTTTTGGAGGTTATCCCTGTACATACCTGTAGGGGACCAGGATGTGAGATAGCAAAATAAAAGCTTTGCTATCAAGCAGGTTCCCCCTGGGCGGCTGGAGCTTATTCCTCCTGGGAGGCTCCAGGAGCTCGCGTGACTCATGGCCTCACAGATGTGCTCCTTTGAGGTAGGTAGAGTGTTTATATACCGCCGTCCATCATCGGTTAAGACTGTTTCAAATTTATAGTATTTCAGACCTTCTGAGATCATGGAGTTATTGAGTTATATTTGTGCATTCGTGTGACAAAGATTTTGGCAGTTGAAATGGGAAAAAAGGGTGGATATGAGAGTGATTATGAGGAAGGAAATGGTAGGGTTTGAAATCAGGGTTAGTATGTGAAGTAGATGATAAGGAGGTGTTGGTTACTTCCAGATTATGAGGCTCAGAAAAGGCAATGTGCCAGGAATCCAAGGAAGGAAGAAGAGAGACGTGTTTACATTCACACAAGTGTTGATCTTTAAAGTCGTATCAGGAAGAGAAGGATATACAGTTGAGTTTGGTAGTAGGTTCAGGCTTCTCTGGTGGCTCAGTGGTAAAGAATCTGCCTGCCGATGCAGGAGACGCAGGTTCAATCCCTGAGTAAGGAAGATCCCTTGGAGAAGAAAGTGGTAGCCCATTCTAGTATTCTTGCTTGGGAAATCCCATGGATGGATGAACGTGGCCAGCTACAGTCCATGGAGTCGCAGAAGAGTGGGCCATGACTTAAGAGACAAAACAACAACAACAAAGTATTCATTTTTAATGTTGTATCAGGGAGACAAGGACATACAATCAGGTTTAGTAGTAGATCTTTGTCAAGTTTGTACTGTTAAAATTGTAATTACAAAGATGGAGGTATCAGTTTCCATGGAGCTCTGGAATGGGGTCACACCAAGGCCTAGGGAAGTCATTGGGAGTCGTCTTAATTTATGTGTACCCTGTACATTTGCATTTTAGGAAGTCTGAACCATCACCTTGGTTGAAATGGAAAGACTTAATGTTTTAATTTGAGCTCCACAGAAAGCTGACTCTGAGTGCAAGTATGAGATTTTCTTTTGGAGGTTATCCCTGTACATACCTGTAGGGGACCAGGATGTGAGATAGCAAAATAAAAGCTTTGCTATCAAGCAGGTTCCCCCTGGGCGGCTGGAGCTTATTCCTCCTGGGAGGCTCCAGGAGCTCGCGTGACTCATGGCCTCACAGATGTGCTCCTTTGAGGTAGGTAGAGTGTTTATATACCCGCTACGTCCGTCATCGGTTAAGACTGTTTCAGGGAGGGATAAATTTATAGTATTTCAGACCTGTTGTGCAGGGTACAAAATGCACTTCAGAGGTCAAAGAAAGCCCAGTTTCTCTGTTAAAACAAAAAACAACCAACCAACCAAAAACAGAAAGCAGATCCTGTCAGTCAGTATAGGACTCAATAAAGGTCAGGAGGTATGGCAAATGGGAACACCCTATTCACTCTTTCCTTAATGCCCTGCCATATGCAGTTCCAGCACCTTCAACTCATATTCTATAGGCCACCAAACCCCCACACTGGCCTGCGTGAGCTCGTCTATGGCATGTTAGCACTGGTGCCAGGTGTCCTTTTCAGAACATTGAATCCTGGGTCACGGGACGGGTGCTGCCATGTCAATGATCTTCGTCATGTCTTACGCCTGGCTCAGGTTGAGCACTGTCGAGGTTCGTTCCAGGTATGTTCTTCCGGTTCCTGTTGCTGCATGTCATCAGGTCCCCCAGTGGTGTGGATGAGTTCTCCCTTTTCTGTCCCGGGCGGGGCCAGCACCTGCCTATTCTGATGATGTGAGGTGCGACCCTTTTTTTCAGCCTAGAAGCAATGAGGCAGGCAGCAATGAAGCAATGACCCTTGAGGTGGGCCAGCATCTTTTGAGGCATGCATCTCAGATGAGGCCTTTGCATGGGCTTTAGGCAGAGGAGACTGTCCTTGTCGCAAGAGCAAGAGAACGGCTTCTGGCCCAGAGTGTTCAGGAGAATCTTGGCTGAACTGTGAGTTCAGTCTTCTTCAAGTTGCCTACTTTCAGTAATTAGAGTTTGAGCCTTATTTTAGCACAGTCTGCTCTCAAGTAATGGGAGCAGAGCGTTCCTTAAAAAATGCTGTCCTGGAGATCTTTTGGCTCTCATAGCTTTCTCTTAGTTGGTACTCGACTGATGTCAGTCTTGACATTTTCTTCTGTGCATCAGTCCTTCTTAACAAAAGCTCAGTCATGTAATTGTCTTTAAAATTCCCAGTGCTCATATCTCTCAAATGCTAAAGCTGTTGCATAAGCCTGTCATCTTCTTCTGTGTACCCCTTATTAGCTCCACCACATCAAGGGTCTTAATACTGTCCATGGAACGGCACACCAGGGGCTCTCACCAAACCACTTAACTACCAGCACTGGGATCCTTGTAATCTGGTTGGCCAGTGATCCACTTACAGAATTTGTCTTGAAGATCTGTTTCACAGGATCAGATTGGTCTTATTTGGGGTTACACTAGAAGCAAATGCTCTATTGGGACTCAAGTGCAGATTTAAACAATTCTTTTTTAGATCCTAGGAAATACTGGGAGAAGAGTGGAGAAATGAGACAGAGAAGAGAACATAGCTAGTAAAGGATTTCTTATCAGGCACTGTGAGTGAGCAGAGTTAATACCAAAGGGGAGCTCAGGAAGACAGTGGAGCACAGTCCTAGAGTTATTCCAACTCTGATGGGTAAAGGGGCTGCATTGCAGTATTTATAGATTTGCTTCCATCAGTGGGAGGACTGCTGTCCTGGGATGTTAATTCTCTGATACTTCTGGACTGCACGGCAGGTGTCAAGGCAGTCTTCAGTGGCCAGAAAACGCCCTCAAGTAAAGAAATGCAGATGCTGGCAACTGGAAGCTGATCAATTTTGTATCAGAGTAGAGGTATGGGTAATGGAATAAAGGCGAGATATCAGCAGGTTCCGCTGCACCTGCTAAGGTAACAAATAAGGTCAGTGTTGGGGCTTCTATTGAATAACAAGGTTTTCGTCCATGTTGGCTTGATGTTGAGTTTTTTTCTAAAAATATATTTTTCTGGATACAAGTCTTGTGTTATATTTTTATCTCAGTGTGTAGCTTTTCTTTTCTTACTGGTTTCTTTCATAGAACCTTTGTTTTAACTGTGAGTTCAGTCTCTCAAGTTGCCTACTTTCAGTAATTAGAGTTTGAGCCTTATTTTAGCACAGTCTGCTCTCAAGTAATGGGAGCAGAGCGTCCTAAAAATGCTGTCCTGGAGATCTTTTGGCTCTCATAGCTTTCTCTTAGTTGGTACTCGACTGATGTCAGTCTTGACATTTTCTTCTGTGCATCAGTCCTTCTTAACAAAAGCTCAGTCATGTAATTGTCTTTAAAATTCCCAGTGCTCATATCTCTCAAATGCTAAAGCTGTTGCATAAGCCTGTCATCTTCTTCTGTGTACCCCTTATTAGCTCCACCACATCAAGGGTCTTAATACTGTCCATGGAACGGCACACCAGGGGCTCTCACCAAACCACTTAACTACCAGCACTGGGATCCTTGTAATCTGGTTGGCCAGTGATCCACTTACAGAATTTGTCTTGAAGATCTGTTTCACAGGATCAGATTGGTCTTATTTGGGGTTACACTAGAAGCAAATGCTCTATTGGGACTCAAGTGCAGATTTAAACAATTCTTTTTTAGATCCTAGGAAATACTGGGAGAAGAGTGGAGAAATGAGACAGAGAAGAGAACATAGCTAGTAAAGGATTTCTTATCAGGCACTGTGAGTGAGCAGAGTTAATACCAAAGGGGAGCTCAGGAAGACAGTGGAGCACAGTCCTAGAGTTATTCCAACTCTGATGGGTAAAGGGGCTGCATTGCAGTATTTATAGATTTGCTTCCATCAGTGGGAGGACTGCTGTCCTGGGATGTTAATTCTCTGATACTTCTGGACTGCACGGCAGGTGTCAAGGCAGTCTTCAGTGGCCAGAAAACGCCCTCAAGTAAAGAAATGCAGATGCTGGCAACTGGAAGCTGATCAATTTTGTATCAGAGTAGAGGTATGGGTAATGGAATAAAGGCGAGATATCAGCAGGTTCCGCTGCACCTGCTAAGGTAACAAATAAGGTCAGTGTTGGGGCTTCTATTGAATAACAAGGTTTTCGTCCATGTTGGCTTGATGTTGAGTTTTTTTCTAAAAATATATTTTTCTGGATACAAGTCTTGTGTTATATTTTTATCCCAGTGTGTAGCTTTTCTTTTCTTACTGGTTTCTTTCATAGAACCTAAGTATTTAGTTTTGATGATATCTAATTTCTTATTATTATTTTCCTTTGTTGCTTATACTTTTAGTGTGCTATAACAAACCATGAAGATTTTCTCCTATGTTTTCTTCTAACTTTTTTTTTTTAATTTTGGCATCATTTTTATTGGTCCTTCATTTGTTTATTTTCATCCATCTTAATTCCTTGGCCTGTGTGGGTCTCCCATCACAGTGGTCTTCTAACTTTTATACTTTCACATTTTGCATTCATGTCTGTCTTCCTTCTTGAACTAATTTTTGTATATGGTATGAGGTGTAGGGAAAGGTTCATCTTTTTTGACATAAGGATAATCAAGTTTTTTGGGCACCAAGACCATTCTTTCTTTATTCAATTTCTTTTGCACCTTAAAAAAAATCATATGGCTATATTTGTGTGCCTTTGTATCTGGACTCTGTTCTGTTTCATTGACCTCTGTATTTGTCCCTTTGCCAATATCATGTTGTTTTGATCACTGTAGCCTTTTAGTGACTCTTACAATTGAATAGTATGTACCTCCAACTTTATTCTTCCTTTTTAAAATTGTCTGGCATATTTCATTAGGTTCTCCATATAGAATTTAGAATAGTCTATATTTATAAAAAAAATTCTGCTGGGATTGTGATTAGACCGTCTAATTAGATCATATACCTTTCTTCAAATTTTTGACTTCCTATAGTTTCCCAGGCCAGCTGCTTGTGTTGATACTGCTTGGCTAGAATGGGAGAAAATGAAGAAAAAGAAGAGAGAGAGAAAAAAAGAGCTGGGAAGTTTCTCCTACTCTCTCTGGAAGGATCGGTTTTAGTCTTCTTTCTTCTCTTTTAGCTGGAACTGGAGGATTTCTCCTGAATCCCTCTGTGTGTGCACCACAGTGCTAGGCTCAAGGGTTCATGCTCTGTTGAGCTCAAGCGAAGGATACAAGAATGAAAAAAGAGTAAACTCGCCACTCAAGCCAAGGATACAAGAAGGAAAAAAGAGTAAACTTGCCACCTGCTTGGTGGTACTTTGGATTCTGTTGTATTCTTTCCCTCTCCACCTGGTGATACTTACTTTCACCAACCTCAAGTATCTCCAGCACACATTCTCTGAAGATGCATAGTTGTATTTGACAGGAGAGTAAGGGCTTCCCAGGTGCCTCAGTGATAAAGAATCTGCCTGACAGTGCAGGAGATGCAGGTTTGATCTCTGGGTGGGGAAGATCTGCTGGAGAAGGAAATGGCGACCTGCTGTAGTATTCTTGCCTAGGGAATCCCGTGGAGAGAGGAGCCAGGCAGGCTAGAGTCCATGGGGTTTCAAAGACTTGGACATGACTGAGGACGCACACATAAGGTCAGTATATACTGACTCTACCTTAGTAAAGTCTAGAAGTTCCCAGAGGAAGGTTATTGCTAAGTGTATCCTGACACAGCATTTTGAAGGGCAATTTGGCTACATCTACCGAAATTTTAAATGTGTACAGCAATGAAGAATGAATCTTAGAGTGATTAAGGCAGTTGCCAAGGGTAAACTTCCAGTAATGGAACTCAAACTCTTGTGGGAGGTGGGTGATTATTGTCATTTTGATATGGGGGCATGCTAACCTATCTGCAGCCAGGCATGTGTAGTAATGCAGTATTAATTACTGTTGCTTTAGGTTGGGTTGGCATACTTTTTCTTAAAGGACCAGATGGTAAAGATTTTAGACTTTGTGTGCCAGACGGTTTCTGTTGAAAACACTCAGCTCTGCCCATTGTAGCATGAAAGCATCCATAGACCATTCATAAATGAATGGTTATGGCTGTGTTCCAATAAAACTTTATTTGCAAAAACAGGCAGCAGGGCAGATCTGGTCCAGGTTAGTATAGTTTCTCTAGTTTGCTTACCACTGCTTTATGTGACCTCTTGCTTTCAATGAAGATGCAGGCTCTGAAGCGGCATTGGCAGTGCAGTATGTTTATGTTAATTTTTTAAAGATTAATATGGTAATAAAGACAAAATTTAGAAAACTGTCTCAAGAGTTTAGGGATCTGCAAGAATTCTTAGATTCTACTTTGGGAAAATTTGATTTAAAAAAATAGCATAGGGCTTCCCCTGGTGGTCCAGTGGATAAGGACACCGCCTTGCAGTGCAAGGGGCGCCGGTTCGAGCCCTGGCCTGGGAAGATCCCACGTGCCGCGGAGCGGCTGGACTGATGTGTCCAGTTGCTGAGCCGGAGCTCTGGAGCGCATGCGCCCAGAGCCGGTGCTCTGCGACAACAGACGCCACCGCGATGGGAGGCCCGCAGAAGCCAAAGAACAAAGACGGATGAAAACAGAGAAATGAAAGACCAATAGAAGTGGCCCGCCCGCTCCCCTCCCTCCCCAACCCGACCCCCGCCCAAAATAAATAAATAAATAAATAAATCTTCTAAAAAAAAAATAGCATAAGTGGAGGAAAGATATAATAAATGATATATTTTATGAAGGACATTATGATTCTCTGTGAGAGACCAAGTGAGACCCAATGAGAGACTAAGTTTAGGGGGAGGAGGGAGGAGATTTTTGAGTATATTCTTTTCTTTCAAATTATAGACTACTGATACCAACTCTTGTATTTTCTCTAGGACCTAGATTTCATTAGATCTTTACTGTTTCTTGTTGCGTTTCCTTCAACTTACTTTTCTTCTATTTAAAATGGTTTCCTCTTGAGGGGTGAATTGTTAAGTAACTACCATGTACTATTACTGTTTGGTAACATTTCAGTGATCTAGGAAAGCAGTAGTTTTAATGATCAAAATATTAATTGCAGAATATCTCGTAGTACAGTTCAATTTTGACTTTTCTTTAGGATATATTTATAACTAAACTTGGAACAGACACTTTGCTTTAATGGGTATATAATTTGTGTAGTCATCATTTAATTTGTGATTCTGACATATTTGAGAATGGTATGTAAATCAGTCTATGATTTACAGCAGTTTAATCTGCTTAGAGAAATTACTTAGCATATACGATTTGTCTAGATAAATTGTTTTCTTCATAGAGTAAGGCCAAGTTTGGCTGAAATTGTCATAAATTTTGCATCAGTAAGGTCCATGCAGTGGGCTATTACATTACAGCTTTTCAAGTACAGAGATTTTAAATGTATCTAGAAATAAAAATTATGAAAGATGTTTAATGAGAGGGTTGAGATTCTGCTCTGTTGCTTCTGAGTTCTGTGTCCTTGAGCCAGTTGGTGTTCTTTTCCAGACATCTCTTTCTTAATCTAAAATGTGGATAATAATAATGCCAGCACCCAGAAGCTGTTGGGAGGATTAAATGAGATAATGCATGGAAAGAGTTTCATTTTTAAACTGAGTGACTGGCATTGTCGAAGTCATATGATTAAAAAAAAACCACTTAGGTTTAGGAGTTCTTGGAGTTTGAGCATGAATAGCTTTTTTGTTTAGTACTTTTTAATATAAAAATAAGAGATTTTATTTATATCTTTTATGTATAAGCTAGTATCTTAATGTTTTTATTATTATAGCCTTTCATTATAATTACTATCTGAGTGATCTTTCGTCTCATGTTTATCCATGTAAAACAGTGGGAGGATGGGGAAGTTGTCTCAGCTCATCCAGGACTCTGCAGAGAAAACAAAGTCAGAAATAAGACATGGTCCCATATGTCAGCACAGGAAGCAAGTGTATGAGCTCATTTAAATATTGACTTTATAATATTTTAGAGGCATCATATATAGGGACAACAGTCTGTCTTTTTCTGCATCGGGCTTCCACTTTGCTTCTACTGGTACCCTTTTAGCGTGTGCATACCCAGCTTGGTTTCCTGTACCTTTCCACAACAGACTGATAATCACTTGGTGGAATTGTCAACTTACATATTGGTTTATGGTATTCTTCTTTGTCTCTAGGATGATTGAGGAAAGTGGGAACAAGCGGAAGACCATGGCAGAGAAGAGGCAGCTGTTCATAGAAATGCGTGAGTCTTGAGTGCTTCTGGAATCCTTGTTTGAATTTTTTTTTTTAAAAGATTTATTTTTTAATTTATTTTGGGAGGGGGTCAGGTTGAGGAGGGAGGGGAGCGGGCAGGCCACTTCTATTGGTCTTTCATTTATCCATTTTCATCCGTCTTTGTTCTTTGGCTCCTGTAGGCCTCCCATCGCGGTGGCCTCTGTCATCGCAGAGCACTGGCTCTGGGCGCATGCGCTCCAGAGCTCTGGCTCGGTCATTGGACACATCGGTCTAGCCGTTCCGCGGCACATGGGATCTTCCCAGGTCAGGGATCGAACCGGCGCCCCTTGCACTGCAAGGCAGTGTCCTTACCCACTGGACCACCAGGGGAAGCCCTCCTTGTTTGTATTTAATATGTGTGGGAATGACCCCCCTCACCGATCAAATCAGAGCTTGAAACAGAAGTTTTGTGTTACAAGCTTTAAAAACGAAAGAGTGGGAGTTAAATAACCGGGCAGTTGGAGGACACCAAACCAGAGCTTTATTTTCATTGAATTGACTTGAATTGCTTTCTTAAGTAAGGTCATAAATAGTAAGGGCAAAATTTTACCTAGAATATCTGTGAGTTTAAAACATGCCAGTCAATTTAGTCCTCTTGTGGTAACTCCATTGTTACCACGAGCTTGCAGGTGGTAATAAATAATTAATACATTATATAAATTACCTTACAGTAGGTAAAGATTCTCAGGTAGAGAGGACTAAGTGTTAGGACAACACTTAGAGCTGTAGGAAGAAGTGAAAGCAGGAAAAACAACTTTTTTATATACCCTTTAAAATCTGTTAAAACATTCTTTTATATTCTTACTTATTCTTATATATTCCTGTATTCTTCAGCAAAGGGGCATCTTTTCATTGAATTTTTTAATGTATTTTCTGAGAACCTGTGATGTTCTAGGGACCATACTAGGTTCTGGGGTTATAATGGAGAACAGAACACAGTCCCTGATTTCACTCATACTGTTTACATTTTAAAGGGAAATGGACAAAAATGGAAACCAAATAAATAATAATTCTTGATAGTAAGAAGTATCTGGAATGCACTCACCATGGGCATTTGAGAGAGCATGACCAGGGGAGATATTTAAAGTAGAAATTGGGTTGATTGCAAAGAATTGGGTTGATTGCTTAGCGAGTGTTAACACGGACACAAACGTCACATAAATTACCATTCTGTGTTACACAGTGAAGAATATGGACAGTCTGGGAGGTGTGTGGGTGCAGGAGTCACCTGTTTCTTCACAGAAAGAATTGCATTGGTGGCGATGGCATCTGCTGCTGGAAGCCCCACTCATTTCCACCATCACCCCACAGCTCCAGCATAATTACTTTCTAAGGATGCAGAAACCGTTGTTTGCCAGCCTTATGACTTGGCCCTATCATCTGGGTGTTGAGTGTGTGATTTTAGTATGTCGATTCTGAATGTAATGATCTTCCCCCTCTCTTTCATTAGTTTTCATGATTAGTTTATAGACTTATAGTTAGGTGTTATAGATAACTACATGTGTATCTCTCTCTCTTTATTTTTTTTTTGGAGTATTTATTTATTTGACTGTGCTGGGTCTTAGTTGCAGTATGTGGGATCTAGCTCCCTGACCAGGGCTTGAACCCAGGCCTCCTCATTGGAAACCAGGAGTCTTAGCCACTGGGCCACCAGAGAAGTCCCTGTATCTCTTTTTTTTTTTTTTTTTAAGGATTTATTTATTTATTTTATTTTGGGTGGGGATTGGGTTGGGGAGGGAGGGGAGCGGGCAGGCCACTTCTATTGGTCTTTCATTTCTCTATTTTCATCTGTCTTTGTTCTTCGGCTCCTGTGGGCCTCCCATCGCGGTGGCGTCTGTCGTTGCAGAGCGCCGGCTCTGGGCACATGCGCTCCAGAGCTCCGGCTCGGTGATTGGACACATCAGTCCAGCCGCTCCGCGGCACGTGGGATCTTCCCAGGCCAGGGATCGAACCGGCGCCCCTTGCACTGCAAGGCGGTGTCCTTATCCACCGTGCCATCAGGGGAAGCCCTCTGTATCTCTTTTTAAAAGGCTTAATTTTTTAGAGCAGTCGTAGGCTCATAGCAAGATTAAGAGGAAGGCACAGAGTGATCTCACATATACCCCCTCACATATACCCCTTGCCCTGACACATGCATGGCCTCCACACTATTAACACTCACATCAGAGTGGGACGTCCTTAGGATTGATGGACCTATGTTGACACTTCATAATAACCCAAAGCCTGTTGTTTACATTGATTCATTCTTGGTGGTGTATATTCTATAAGACTATAATTTTTAAAGAAAGGTCATTTTGACTCTTATTTTTGCAATCCTTACACCTCTTTTCCATGACCTATTATTACTGGTCGTTAAGTAAAAGTTGGTCAGTCATGTCCAACCCGTGGATGAGCCATGGAATTCTCCAGGCCAAGAATACTGGAATGGGTAGCTGTTCCCTTCTCCTGGAAATGTTCTCAACCCAGGGAGCAAACCCAGGTTTCCTGCATTGCAGATGGATTCTTTACCATCTGAGCTACCAGGTTAGGACCTCAGATACTATATTTAAGAATTAGGGGAATAATAGGCATGCATGTCTTGTTTTTGACTTGGATGGGAATGAATCTAATATTTCACTATTAGAATGATATTTGTTGTAGGTTTTATACCCTTTATCAGATTAAGGAACTACTTTTCTAATTTTCCAAGAGTTATTACCATTATTTTCTTCAAATCATGAATGAGTATTGAATTTTATCATTTGTTTTCTCATTCTCTTGAGATGAATATATTTCTCCTTAAAAAAAATTGAGATTTAGTGACATGTAATATGTTTCTCCTTCACTCTTTTGACATACATAGTGTTGGGGTCAATGGTCTATTTTCCTAAAGGGCCAGAAAGTGAATAGTTTAGGATTTGCAGAACATATAATGAGTTTTTTTGTCATAGGTACTCAACTGCTTTTGTAGCATGAAAGCAATCATAGTAAATTTTGGGGAGGGGGGCGCGGGCCACTTCTATTGGTCTTTCATTTGTCTGTTTTCATCCATCTTTGTTCTTTGGCCTGTGTGGGCGTCCCATCGCGGTGGCCTCTGTTGTCGCAGAGCACTGGCTCTGGGCACATGTGCTCCAGAGCTCCAGCTCGGCAATTGGACACATCTGTCCAGCCGCTCTGCGGCACGTGGGATCCTCCCAGGCCTGGGATCGAACCGGCGCCCCTTGCACTGCAAGGCGGTGTCCCCACCCACTGGACCACCAGGGAAGCCCCGATCATAGTAATTTAATACCTTAGATAGGTTGTGTATTTTATCTTGTGTTGCTTTTATTATTGTGCATTTCAGTAGCATTCTTAAGCCTTTCTGTCTTTGGACAGTATTTTTTAATTTCCTATTTTGAACAGTGATTAAATTAGTTCCTTCATTGGTTACAATTTATTTTTTGGCTCTACTGCATCATGCGAGATCTTAGTTTCCTGACCAGGGATTGAGCCCATGCCCCCCTGCTTGGGAGCATGGAGTCTCTGCTTAATATTTTATCTTTTGGACTCTAACCAACGTGAAAGTAAGAATCATATGTATTTGTCATGATAGCCTCAGCAACTCAGTAAATATTTATTAAAGGAGAAGTGGTAGAACTTACGTAGAAATTGATAGTTTATAATTTTTACATGGTATAAAATTACTAAGAGGAATGAAAGGTGATAATTTCTCAACTCTGGTGCTAAAATAAAAGCTTTCTAAATGACTCTGTTTCATACTCAGATTCTGATTTTATTTTTCCTTTTCCAGAATTTTGTCACTTTATTTTTTTTTTCCCAAGAAACTTTGGAGTTTGTTGGTCCTCTCTGTGTATCTTTGATTTCTGCCTCACTGTTTCATGCTATTACATGGTTTATCATTTTCTTTCTATTTTAGGCAGTTATTTCTCTTTAGGCAGAGATTTATTTTCAGACTTTTTTTTTTTTTTATGAAGATATCGAAGAATATGCATTTACGTGTGTTTCTATTTTTGTAGTATATGTGTTTTGATTTGCAGAACATATAATGAGTTTTTTTGTCATAGGTACTCAACTGCTTTTGTAGCATGAAAGCAATCATAGTAAATTTTGGGGAGGGGGGCGCGGGCCACTTCTATTGGTCTTTCATTTGTCTGTTTTCATCCATCTTTGTTCTTTGGCCTGTGTGGGCGTCCCATCGCGGTGGCCTCTGTTGTCGCAGAGCACTGGCTCTGGGCACATGTGCTCCAGAGCTCCAGCTCGGCAATTGGACACATCTGTCCAGCCGCTCTGCGGCACGTGGGATCCTCCCAGGCCTGGGATCGAACCGGCGCCCCTTGCACTGCAAGGCGGTGTCCCCACCCACTGGACCACCAGGGAAGCCCCGATCATAGTAATTTAATACCTTAGATAGGTTGTGTATTTTATCTTGTGTTGCTTTTATTATTGTGCATTTCAGTAGCATTCTTAAGCCTTTCTGTCTTTGGACAGTATTTTTTAATTTCCTATTTTGAACAGTGATTAAATTAGTTCCTTCATTGGTTACAATTTATTTTTTGGCTCTACTGCATCATGCGAGATCTTAGTTTCCTGACCAGGGATTGAGCCCATGCCCCCCTGCTTGGGAGCATGGAGTCTCTCTGCTTAATATTTTATCTTTTGGACTCTAACCAACGTGAAAGTAAGAATCATATGTATTTGTCATGATAGCCTCAGCAACTCAGTAAATATTTATTAAAGGAGAAGTGGTAGAACTTACGTAGAAATTGATAGTTTATAATTTTTACATGGTATAAAATTACTAAGAGGAATGAAAGGTGATAATTTCTCAACTCTGGTGCTAAAATAAAAGCTTTCTAAATGACTCTGTTTCATACTCAGATTCTGATTTTATTTTTCCTTTTCCAGAATTTTGTCACTTTATTTTTTTTTTCCCAAGAAACTTTGGAGTTTGTTGGTCCTCTCTGTGTATCTTTGATTTCTGCCTCACTGTTTCATGCTATTACATGGTTTATCATTTTCTTTCTATTTTAGGCAGTTATTTCTCTTTAGGCAGAGATTTATTTTCAGACTTTTTTTCTTTTTTATGCAGATATCGAAGAATATACTTTTCCTTGATTTTCTATTTTTGTATTATATGTGTTCTGATATGTACTATTTTCATTATCAGAGATTTGTGTTTTTTAATTTCTATTATGAATTATTTAAAACTATCCTTTTAAATTAGTAAATGAATGACTTTTTAGTCAGAAAAATATGTAGCTTGATTGAATTATGGGTCAGGGAATGAGGAATATTCTAGAATCTTTGTATTTTTTTTAAAAATAGGTTTTCTTTATTGTTTATATTTGTTTTATCCAGCTCAATGACAACATTTTTTAAAAATTTTTAAAAAATATTTATTTATTTTGGGGGGAGGGGGGGGGGGGGGGGGGGGGTGGATGGGCCACTTCCATTGGTCATTCATTTATCTATTTTCATCCATCTTTGTTCTTTGGCCCGCGTGGGCCTCCCATTGCAGTGGCCTCTGTTGTCGCAGAGCACTGGCTCTGGGTGCATGCGCTCCAGAACTCTGGCTCGGTCATTGGACACATGGGTCCAGCCGCTGCGCGGCATGTGGGATCTTCCCAGGCCAGGGATCGAACCGGCGCCCCTTGCACTGCAAGGCGGTGTCCTTACCCACTGGACCACCAGGGAAGCCCTCTTTGTATTTCTTGCTATTTTATGTTGTTTTTCTAAGTATTCCATGAATACTTGAAGATAATGTACATGATTTCTCTACTATTTCAATGAAGCCTGTTGTATTTTTTTTAAATATTTTTTGTCCCGACTCATTTGAGTGTTTCATCTTAATTACTGGGACATGTTTACTCCTTTGGAGAAGTGGTAGAACTAGTAATTATAGATTTTTACATGGTATAAAATTACTAAGAGGAATGAAAGGTGATAATTTCTCAACTCTGGTGCTAAAATAAAAGCTTTCTAAATGACTCTGTTTCATACTCAGATTCTGATTTTATTTTTCCTTTTCCAGAATTTTGTCACTTTATTTTTTTTTTCCCAAGAAACTTTGGAGTTTGTTGGTCCTCTCTGTGTATCTTTGATTTCTGCCTCACTGTTTCATGCTATTACATGGTTTATCATTTTCTTTCTATTTTAGGCAGTTATTTCTCTTTAGGCAGAGATTTATTTTCAGACTTTTTTTCTTTTTTATGCAGATATCGAAGAATATACTTTTCCTTGATTTTCTATTTTTGTATTATATGTGTTCTGATATGTACTATTTTCATTATCAGAGATTTGTGTTTTTTAATTTCTATTATGAATTATTTAAAACTATCCTTTTAAATTAGTAAATGAATGACTTTTTAGTCAGAAAAATATGTAGCTTGATTGAATTATGGGTCAGGGAATGAGGAATATTCTAGAATCTTTGTATTTTTTTTAAAAATAGGTTTTCTTTATTGTTTATATTTGTTTTATCCAGCTCAATGACAACATTTTTTAAAAATTTTTAAAAAATATTTATTTATTTTGGGGGGACGGGGCGGGGTGGGAGGGGGGTGGATGGGCCACTTCCATTGGTCATTCATTTATCTATTTTCATCCATCTTTGTTCTTTGGCCCGCGTGGGCCTCCCATTGCAGTGGCCTCTGTTGTCGCAGAGCACTGGCTCTGGGTGCATGCGCTCCAGAACTCTGGCTCGGTCATTGGACACATGGGTCCAGCCGCTGCGCGGCATGTGGGATCTTCCCAGGCCAGGGATCGAACCGGCGCCCCTTGCACTGCAAGGCGGTGTCCTTACCCACTGGACCACCAGGGAAGCCCTCTTTGTATTTCTTGCTATTTTATGTTGTTTTTCTAAGTATTCCATGAATACTTGAAGATAATGTACATGATTTCTCTACTATTTCAATGAAGCCTGTTGTATTTTTTTTAAATATTTTTTGTCCCGACTCATTTGAGTGTTTCATCTTAATTACTGGGACATGTTAAAAAATCACTCCTTTGAAAAGTAAAACAAAAATTAAAAAGACTATATCCCTGCTTTGATCATGAATTTAAAATTCTCCCCCTGCAATTCTGTCAGTGTTTTGAAGCTTTTGTTCTCAGATGCATATATATTAAAATATTCTGTCTACCTAAGAAATTGAGTCTTTTGTTATTATACAGGTGCACTTTTTTCTACTAGTGCATTTTTGCTTTGAGGTATGGTTTGTTGTATATTGATATAGCTCTGTACCAGCTTTCTTTTGGTTAACATGCCTAGTATAGTATATATCGTTTTATTCTTTAAAATTTTTTGTATCCTTATGTTGTATCTCTTGCAAATGGCATAAGTTAGATTATTTTTAAAAAACCAACCATTTTGACAGTTTTGGCTTTTTCACTGAAGACTTTATTCTGTTAACCTTTTTTATGAATACTGATATGTTTTTTCTTTCATTATATTTTGTGCTTCAATTTTGTCCTTTCCCTGTTTTCTTTTTTCCCTCCTTCCTTGACTTCTCTTAGGTGAATTGAGCTTCCTTCCTTCCATTCTACTTTTTCCGTCTACTTAGTTGTGATTTTTCTATTCTTTTGGGGGTTCAGAAATTTTAACATCAATTAAAATGAAGTCCAAAGCCTTTTTGTGATTTTTCTTTTTGTGATTTTTGAAGTTCACAATTTAGATTTTAGTTTTATTCCGTATAATCCATTTTGCTTATCACTTTTCTTGCTGTTATTAAAAAAAAATGAAATCTTGGTGGAACCAGCCATGTGTCTCTACCATTTCCTTTTGTGGGATTTTAGGACATTTTTTTCCCCCATTCACCCACCAATAGAGTCACCCTTCAGTGATCTTGGTTTTATTCATACTTGCCTCTCTTCTGGGACCTCCGGCTTCATCTTTGGTCCCTAGGGTTTCTAATTGTACTGCCAAGAAGAAAATGAGGAAGTCATTCATGTTCATATTTGTTGCTTATTCAGGCTAATCTTTTGTTTAAAAAATACTTTTTTTCCTAATTAGAAGTGCTTACGAAAGTTTTTGGACAGTTCAGATATGTTACTGTACATTTATTAGATTTATCATCTCTTCTCCTCTTTCTCTTTCCCTAGTCCTCATCTGCCCAGTTAGATTTCTTTCTCAGCAGAGTAAATTTCTTTCCTCATGCCTATCCACCAAATCCTGTGGCTTCCTAGAACATCTGGAATGCTCTGCCTTCCCTGAAGAGAGCTAGAAGCATTCGCATGTTTACACAGGAGGAGGAGTTGGCTGCTCCGCTGCTGTGTCATCTCCCTCCATCAGCCTTTCCTTGCCTGTTTTACTTATGTTGAGGTTTTTTTTTAAAGCTCTTAGCTTTTGGTTAACATGCCTAGTATAGTATATATCGTTTTATTCTTTAAAATTTTTTGTATCCTTATGTTGTATCTCTTGCAAATGGCATAAGTTAGATTATTTTTAAAAAACCAACCATTTTGACAGTTTTGGCTTTTTCACTGAAGACTTTATTCTGTTAACCTTTTTTATGAATACTGATATGTTTTTTCTTTCATTATATTTTGTGCTTCAATTTTGTCCTTTCCCTGTTTTCTTTTTTCCCTCCTTCCTTGACTTCTCTTAGGTGAATTGAGCTTCCTTCCTTCCATTCTACTTTTTCCGTCTACTTAGTTGTGATTTTTCTATTCTTTTGGGGGTTCAGAAATTTTAACATCAATTAAAATGAAGTCCAAAGCCTTTTTGTGATTTTTCTTTTTGTGATTTTTGAAGTTCACAATTTAGATTTTAGTTTTATTCCGTATAATCCATTTTGCTTATCACTTTTCTTGCTGTTATTAAAAAAAAATGAAATCTTGGTGGAACCAGCCATGTGTCTCTACCATTTCCTTTTGTGGGATTTTAGGACATTTTTTTCCCCCATTCACCCACCAATAGAGTCACCCTTCAGTGATCTTGGTTTTATTCATACTTGCCTCTCTTCTGGGACCTCCGGCTTCATCTTTGGTCCCTAGGGTTTCTAATTGTACTGCCAAGAAGAAAATGAGGAAGTCATTCATGTTCATATTTGTTGCTTATTCAGGCTAATCTTTTGTTTAAAAAATACTTTTTTTCCTAATTAGAAGTGCTTACGAAAGTTTTTGGACAGTTCAGATATGTTACTGTACATTTATTAGATTTATCATCTCTTCTCCTCTTTCTCTTTCCCTAGTCCTCATCTGCCCAGTTAGATTTCTTTCTCAGCAGAGTAAATTTCTTTCCTCATGCCTATCCACCAAATCCTGTGGCTTCCTAGAACATCTGGAATGCTCTGCCTTCCCTGAAGAGAGCTAGAAGCATTCGCATGTTTACACAGGAGGAGGAGTTGGCTGCTCCGCTGCTGTGTCATCTCCCTCCATCAGCCTTTCCTTGCCTGTGTCTACAGTTGTATAACCTTTTGATTTTATTCTGTGTATTTTTGGGAAAAGAGAAGATCGTAGTCTTTTATACTAGGCATTCCTGAACTTCCTAATTTTCAGTTATTTATTCATACAGTAAATAGGCGCTGGTTTTATTATGTCTTATTTTGGGGTGTATGATAATGAAGAATGCAACAGTAAAATGGTCTCTGCCTTAAAGGATTTTGTTTTCCTGGAAATGAGAACAAATATAGGGCAGTAGGAGCCATGGTGAGGAAAGCCATTGGGGTCTAAGAAGGAATCTGGGAGGAAATGATGTCTTGGCTGAGTCCATAATGCGAAGGAAGGGCTGGGACGTTATTACGTACGAAGACCCAGAGGTGAGAGAGCTAGCGTGTTTGGTTAATAACATGTAGTCCAGACTGATTGGTTGAGTATGAGTTGAGTATGAGAAAATTTGAGAGGTGCATGAGCCAGACCTTTAAGTTGAATTGGATAAACCTGTGTTTCTCTGAACATTTTAAATCTCTGAGCCAAGAGGGAAGTGCCTTGAACTAACATTTTTTAGGAATGAAGATTCTAGCTTCCTCCCCTTGGAGATTTTGATATAGGCTTCTAATATAAACAGATATAGTAGAACCCTTCCATTTGACTGTTTGCTTTCCTTGGAATTTGATTACACTACAGAATATCCATGTCTCATTCTCATGAATAAGGAGAGCCTTATGTACAAAGAAAGGGTAATCCTTTCTGTCCTCTTTTCTTCTCTACCTCTTGGATATCCAGTGTCCCATAGGCTCCCCATATGTTCAGGAGTTTCACTGGGCTTTCTAACTAGGGCCAGAATTCTGCCTGGATATTTAGTTAGGACTCTTTGTACCATTTCTTTTTTGGGGGGTGGGGGTAGGGGATGGGGAGGGCGGGGCGGGGCCACTTCTATTGATCTTTCATTTGTCTATTTTTCATCCGTCTTTGTTTTTTGGCCCACATGGGCCTCCTATCGCAGTGACCTCTGTTGTCACAGAGCACTGGCTCTGGGCGCATGCGCTCCAGAGCTCCAGCTCAGTAATTGGACACATCAGTCCAGCCACTACGCAGCATATGGGATCTTCCCAGGCCAGGGATCGAACCAGTGCCCCTTGCACTGCAAGGCAGTGTCCTTACCCACTGGGCCACCAGGGGAAGCCCCTTTGTACCATTTCTTGATGAGCTTGAAATATTGTCTGACATTGGTATAATATTAAAATGACAACTGGTGTGGGAACAGGTGGAAATCCAGGTGGGTATATATGAAAGAATGAATTTGAACCCATGCCTCATGCCACATAATAAATTAGCTAAAAATATATCATAAACCTGAATATAAGAGCTGAAACTGTAAAACTGTTAGAAAAAGCACAGGTATTAATATAAATCTTCATGAACTTAGATTAGGCAAAGCCTACTCAGATATGACACCAAAGCACAAGTTACTAGAGAACAAATAGATTCAGTGGATTAATCAAAATTAAATACTTTTGTGCTCTAGTGGATATGACCAAGAAAATGGTGTAACTGTTCACAGAATGGGAGGAAAAATTTAGAAACTGTATATCTCATAAGGGACTTGCATCTACCACATATAAAGAACTCTGACAACTCAATAATGAAAGACAAACAACCAACCCAATTGAAAATGAGCAGAGACTGGTGGCTCAGTGGTAGAGAGTTTGCTTGCCAGTGCAGGAGACACAGGTTGGATCCCTTGGGGAAACCGGAAGGGTCCCACATGCTGCGGAGGAAAAATCCATGTCTCATTCTCATGAATAAGGAGAGCCTTATGTACAAAGAAAGGGTAATCCTTTCTGTCCTCTTTTCTTCTCTACCTCTTGGATATCCAGTGTCCCATAGGCTCCCCATATGTTCAGGAGTTTCACTGGGCTTTCTAACTAGGGCCAGAATTCTGCCTGGATATTTAGTTAGGACTCTTTGTACCATTTCTTTTGGGGGTGGGGGTAGGGGATGGGGAGGGCGGGGGCGGGGGCGGGCCACTTCTATTGATCTTTCATTTGTCTATTTTTCATCCGTCTTTGTTTTTTGGCCCACATGGGCCTCCTATCGCAGTGACCTCTGTTGTCACAGAGCACTGGCTCTGGGCGCATGCGCTCCAGAGCTCCAGCTCAGTAATTGGACACATCAGTCCAGCCACTACGCAGCATATGGGATGTTCCCAGGCCAGGGATCGAACCGGCGCCCCTTACACTGCAAGGTGGTGTCCTTACCCACTGGGCCACCAGGGGAAGCCCCTTTGTACCATTTCTTGATGAGCTTGAAATATTGTCTGACATTGGTATAATATTAAAATGACAACTGGTGTGGGAACAGGTGGAAATCCAGGTGGGTATATATGAAAGAATGAATTTGAACCCATGCCTCATGCCACATAATAAATTAGCTAAAAATATATCATAAACCTGAATATAAGAGCTGAAACTGTAAAACTGTTAGAAAAAGCACAGGTATTAATATAAATCTTCATGAACTTAGATTAGGCAAAGCCTACTCAGATATGACACCAAAGCACAAGTTACTAGAGAACAAATAGATTCAGTGGATTAATCAAAATTAAATACTTTTGTGCTCTAGTGGATATGACCAAGAAAATGGTGTAACTGTTCACAGAATGGGAGGAAAAATTTAGAAACTGTATATCTCATAAGGGACTTGCATCTACCACATATAAAGAACTCTGACAACTCAATAATGAAAGACAAACAACCAACCCAATTGAAAATGAGCAGAGACTGGTGGCTCAGTGGTAGAGAGTTTGCTTGCCAGTGCAGGAGACACAGGTTGGATCCCTGATCCGGAAGGGTCCCACATGCTGCGGAGCAGCTTGGCCTGTGAGCCACAACTATTGAGTCTGTTCTCTGGAGCCTCGGAGCCGCAGGTACGGAGCCCACGTGCCGCAACTACTGAAGCCTGTGTGTCCTAGAGCCTGAGTCCGTAACAAGAGAAGTCACTGCAGCAAGAAGCCTGTTCACCGCAACTAGAGAGTAGCCCCTACTCCCTGCAACTAGAGAAGAGCCTGCAGCAGCAGTGAAAACCCAGAATAGCCAAAAATAAATAAACAAATAAAATTAAAAAAAAAAAAGAGCAGAGTGACTCATAAGGAGAAGAGGTTTCTTTCAGAGATAATGAAAATGTTCTAAAACTATCTGTGGTGATGGTTGTACAACTAAACCGATACTTTAAATGGGTGAGTTATATTTCAAAACATCTATTACATTAAAAGATAGTGTATGTATAGGAGGATACATAGTGTATGTATGGAAGGATGTATAGTGTATGTATAGAAGGGTAGAAATTTTGTGAGAGCCAAGTGATGGAGGAAATAATTTTTAAAAAATATTTTGGCCTCTTTTATTGATTATATATTTATTTATTCTCATCCATCTCTATTCTTTGGCCCGTGTGGGCCTCCCATTGCAGTGGCCTCTCTCGCTGCAGAGCACCGGCTCTGGGCCCATACACCCCAGAACACTGGCTCGTAACTGGACACACCAGTCCAGCTGCTCCGTCGCACGTGGGATCTTCCCAGGCCAGGGATCAAACCAGTGCCCCCTGTACCACAAGGCAGACACTCTACCCTCTGGACCACCAGGGAAGCCCCTGAAGGAAATAATCTCAGTCATGACATCAAGTTGATTGAAGTGAGATTAAGATAAATCTTTGCTTCATTTTTTGGCCGACAAATATTATGTTCACCAATAACCTGGAAAAATTCTTCCTTTTTTTCCCTCTGTGGCGTGAGATGAACAGAAATGAGAGAGAACTGTAAATATTGGTAGAAGAAGATAGTTTGTGACAATTCCCTTTCCCTTAATTGAGGCATAAGTAGCTGCCAGATCTTAGAAAGGCAGCATAGATGAAATACAACAGAAACTCACATTGGAGGCCAGGGTTCCCCAAAGTGACCTTAACATTCCAGAAGACTTTTACAGCAAATTTTGAAATGACAGCAAAGTTTGATTTATAGACTCATGTAATTTAGGCTTTGTTCTAGTTACTGTGGCTATATATCGCTTATCCCCAAACAGCCATTTATTTTGTTTATGTCTTTTTTGGGTCTCAGATGAGAACAGCATCCAGTGTTGATGGCTTGATTTTGCTGCTTGATGTCTGAGGCCTCTGTTGGAACAAAGACCTGGACTTAAGGCTGGGTCGTTTGTCTTCCTCACTTACACGGTTGGCAGTTGCTGCTGATGCTTGGCTGATCGACTCTATCCTCTGCCTGTCAGCATCTCTTTGTGGTCTGTCCACGTCAGCTAGTTCAGATTCCAGGGGCAAGCATCCTCAGAGAATCAGAGCAGGGGCAAGGTGTCCCGCCTTTTATCACCTATTCATTGAGGCAGTTGTAATATCGTCACATCAAGGGGAGGGAGATAATCTTTAGTTCTTGGCCAGGGAGGAGCCACATGCTAGAAGCATGCAAAATAGTGGTCTGGAAATGCTGTTGTGGCCATTTCTTGAAAAACACAGGCTACTGCAGATTTGGAAGGGGGCCCTAGAGATCAGCTGGTCCAGTTCCCCCATTTTATAGATGAGGACATTGATACTGAGAAAAAGGGACATAACATGGCCACAGTCATGTTCTGTGGGGCTGGTATTTGGCTTTCCTGGCTCTAGACTGAGGTCTTTGTTGCTCTACTACTTACTTTCACGGCAGAATGTGTAGTTCATCAACTCCAGTCATGAATGGTCCTCCCTTGTGTGTCCCTAGGCTAGCAGACAGACTGATGTAGACCAAACTGCTGGCTTCATGCTTGGCATGGAGTGGGCATGCAGAAGCATTTTTTTTCGGGGGGGGTGGGGTGCGTAGGGGGTTGGTTGGGGAGGAAGGGGGACCGTCAGGCCACTTCTATTGATCTTTCATTTATCTATTTTCATCCATCTTTGTTCTTTGGCCTGTGTGGGCCTCCCATCGCAGTGGCATCTGTTGTTGCAGAGCATCGGCTCTGGGCACATGCGCCCCAGAGCTCCGGCTCGGTAGTTGGACACATGGGTCCAGCCGCTCCGTGGCACATGGGATGTTCCCAGGCCAGGGATTGAACCGGCGCCCCTTGCACTGCAAGGTGGTGTCCTTACCCACTGGAACACCAGGGAAGCCCCAGAGTGTTTCTTAACCCTTCTTCCCCAAAGAAGGCCTAGTTGACGTGTTATGTGTAGACTGTGCCAACACAGTGGAACAGAGTCACTTCTCCAGCATGTGGAAATTAAATGGTAAATCTAGTTGAAGATTTTTTTTATTTGCCTTTTTTCAGGTGCTCAGAATTTTGATGTCATACGACTATCAACTTATAGAACAGCTTGCAAATTACGATTTGTACAAAAACGATGCAACCGTAAGTCATTTCTGCTTATTTCTCTGATAGCTGGGTGGAACTCTTGATAATATAAACAGTTTTACTGTCTTTTAGTCATTTGTAATGTTAATTATTTTTGTCTAAAGTGTTTATTACAATATAAGCATTATAATGGAAAGAACTTGTTAATTTATTTGAGTATCCCTCAGAATATTTAAGGAATTCAGTAACTAGTCTTGAGATTAATTAATTATTTAAATGGGAGAATAGATTTCTCCTTGTCACTATTTTTAATGAAAAGTTTTATATAAAATTAATATAATTTATCAGCTTCTAGAGGAAAAGAAAAACTACTATTTTGATAATAAGAATTATCTTTCTTATTAAACTTAATATAACAAATCAGTTTTTTTCTATAAGCAGTTGCTTCCACAATTGTTACTTATAAAATATATGTATGTGTGTATATATACACACATGCATATAAAGTCTTTCTTAATTTGTGTGTAGATGAATTGAGAATTAGTATACTTTTCTCATACGTGTGTGTGTATGTGTATTAATAAAAGCTGCTTTGTGTAATGGAAAGAGCATTAGCCTTAGAATGGGGAAACTTGTTTTACTCTCAGTTTTATTTGCCATTTATTATAATTACGTGACCTTGGGCAAGTCATTTTTTATTGAAATACTCCTACATTACTTTAAGTCCTACTTAACAATTCTACAAAATTCTCCAAAGAGTTTACCATGCCATCCTATATTGAAATCATGTTTTTTTCTCTGGTTTCCCATAGCATTGTTTTTCAAATTATGGGTTGTGACCTATTAATGGTTCCTGGAACCATTTTGGTGGGCTATAGCTAGAATGTAAAGCATTTAATTGAGCAAAAACACCCAAAACAAAACAGTAAGAAAACGAAGAAGACAAAGATGAAAGCTAGAATGGAGCTTATGTGGTAAGCCGTTTTGTGAAACATGTTTTCTATATAGCTATAAGTGTGTGTGTGGGTTGATTAAAATATATTCCTGAGGGTTGTGGTCAGAAAGTTTGAAAGCCACTGTCCTAGGGCAACTACTATTTTTTAAATTCTTCCCATAATTATTCTTAGAGCACAGTGGTCTATGTGTGGGCTGAGCCAGCTGATGGTATTAGTAATACAAACTAAAGATGCATTGCTTCAGACATTTTATCTTGTTACATATGATTCTTCAATCCACCTGAAATTTTTTTGTGGATGGAGAGTATAAGTAGGAATGAAATTTCAATTTTTTCCATTTGTATGTTCAGTTTGACCCTGCACTATTTATTGAAAAGATGATTTTTCTTCTCCATTACTACAAAAATATTTTTCCCATATTGATTAGAAGAAATGTACCAAAATGTTCATAGTTGTGTCCATATATGAGAGAATCTGTCTTTAGACTCTTGTGTTTCATTGGTCTTTTGATCTATTCTGTACCAATAATCACTATAATAGCTTTATACAGTATGTTCTGCATATTAGTAGAACAAGTCTCCCTACTTTGTTCTTTAAAGATATACTCCTGTTTACATTTATTTTTATACAGATTTTAGAATCTGCTTCTTAATTTCTACTAAAAACAATGAACTGTGCTGGGATATTTTCTCCTTCATTTCTTTCAATTTATACAGAGAGTAAAATTCATCCTTTTAATATTGAGCACTGTGGAAGTTTTTTCTTGGGGCGGGGGGCTATGTTGAATCTGTAGATCAAGTTGGGGAGAATTATTGTATTTCCATTGTTGAGATTTCATTTTGTGAACATGGCATATCCCTCCATTTATTTAGGTCTTTAACTCCGGCTAGTTATATTTATAGATATTTTGATAGAGATCCTGAATATCTTTTATTGGTTTATTCCTAAATTTTTGATGATTTGTGATACTATTATAAATAGTATTTTAATATTTCAGTAGCTGTAACTGGTATGTAGAAATACGATGAATTTCCTATCTTGATTTGTATCTAGCAGTCATTCTAGACTCAATTTTAGTGATCAATATATAGAATTTTATGGTTTTTAATGTATATAATTTTGTCATTTGAATGAGTTACATTTATTTCCAGCATTTGTACTGATAGTTATTGCATATTTACATAGGTTAGAATCTGAAATACAATAGGAAGGATGATAGTGTTTCTTATTCATTTCCAATATCAGAGGAACAGCTTTCAACATTGTACTGTTAAGTAATATGTTTGCTGCAATTTTTTTTGTAGATATCCTTAATCAGATTAAGGAAGTTCCTGGTAGTATGTTTCTTCATTTCTAAAGATAAGATTTACTTTTAAAGTTTTCTTTTTCATAATGATGTCTGACTTAATTTAATTTTAACTAGAGAGCATGATTTATATGACTTTAATCCTTTCACATTTTTTGAGATTAGCTTTATGACTCAGGATAAAGTCAGTTTTTTTTTCTTTTTTTTTGCGAGGGGAGGGGGACAGGTTGGGGAGGGAGAGGGTGGACGGGCCATTTCTGTTGGTCTTTCATTTATCTATTTTAATCTGTCTTTGTTCTTTGGCCCGTGTGGGCCTCCTGTCGCAGTGGCCTCTGTTGTCGCAGAGCACTGGCTCTGGGCGCGTGCTCTCCACAGCTCCACGGCACATGGGATCTTCCCAGGCCCGGGATCGAACTGGCGCCCCTTGCACTGCAAGGCGGTGTCCTTACCCACTGGACCACCAGGGGAAGCCCCTATATGTATTCTTTTTCTTCTTGAAAGTGAAGCATATTTTCCGATCATTGGGGCAGGAGTTCATATGGTATCCAATTATGCCTCATTTATTGGTTGTAAACTTTATCTATGACTGTACTTATCTTTGTATATGTTTATTCTGTCACTTACTAACTGAAGTGTGTTACTGTCTCCCACAAAGCTTGTGACTCTGTCTTTTTGAGGTTCTGTTACCTTTCACATTGTGTATTTTTGAAACTATAAAGGGGAGGTAAGAAAGAAATGAGTAGCACGAAGAGCTTATATACTAAGTTGAGCAACCAGTATCAGTTGTGGAAAAGTAACTAAAATATACCAGGAAACTCATGATAAGAGTTGTTTTAATGAAGTCAGGGCAGATTTCTCAGATTCACTTCACTATCTTTGATGATGAGGATGTATCTTTCCTCCTGAAATAGAGAAGGTATTGTTCCCATGGGACTTTTATTCTGCTTTAGGGAAGAAAAGGGGAGATCCAAGCGTCCTTCTTGACAGCTACCATTTTTCAGATGTCTTTTGCTTAAACTAGTCCATACGCCAAACTGGCATGTTTTGGGGTGACATACTGCCACTCTTCACTGTTCCTTTTAAAAACTGTTTATTTTATTTATGGCTGTGTTGGGTCTTCGTTACTGCCTGGGCTTTCTCTTGTTCCAGAGAGTGGGGCTACTCCCTAGGTGCAGTGCAAGGGCTTCTCATGGTGGTGGCTTCTCTTACAGAACATGGGCTCTGGGGTGCGTGGGCTTCAGTAGTTGCGGTACGTGAGTTCAGTAGTTGCAACTCCCAGGCTCTAGAGCACAGGCTCAGCAGTTGTGGTGCCTGGGCTTAGTTGCTCCATAGTATGTGGGATCCTCCAGCAACAGGGATCTAAACCGTGTCTCCTGCCTTGGCACTGAGGCACCAGGGACGTCCTGCACATCACTGTTCTGTTACATGTAAATACATGTAAAGTCCTTATCTCTTTCTGATAGATTAAAACTGCTGAATGGCTGACCACTTCTTTTCTTTGTGTTCTAGTCCATCTTGTAGATATCTGGAACATGATTGAAGCCTTTCGAGACAATGGCCTTAATACACTGGACCACAGCACTGAGATCAGTGTGTCCCGCCTCGAGACCGTCATCTCCTCCATCTACTACCAGCTGAACAAGCGCCTTCCTTCCACTCACCAGATCAGCGTGGAGCAGTCCATCAGCCTGCTTCTCAACTTTGTATATGTTTATTCATTGAAGTGTGTTATTCTTGTGACTCTGTCTTTTGAGGTTCTGTTACCTTTCACATTGTGTATTTGAAACTATAAAGGGGAGGTAAGAAAGAAATGAGTAGCACGAAGAGCTTATATACTAAGTTGAGCAACCAGTATCAGTTGTGGAAAAGTAACTAAAATATACCAGGAAACTCATGATAAGAGTTGTTTTAATGAAGTCAGGGCAGATTTCTCAGATTCACTTCACTATCTTTGATGATGAGGATGTATCTTTCCTCCTGAAATAGAGAAGGTATTGTTCCCATGGGACTTTTATTCTGCTTTAGGGAAGAAAAGGGGAGATCCAAGCGTCCTTCTTGACAGCTACCATTTTTCAGATGTCTTTTGCTTAAACTAGTCCATACGCCAAACTGGCATGTTTTGGGGTGACATACTGCCACTCTTCACTGTTCCTTTTAAAAACTGTTTATTTTATTTATGGCTGTGTTGGGTCTTCGTTACTGCCTGGGCTTTCTCTTGTTCCAGAGAGTGGGGCTACTCCCTAGGTGCAGTGCAAGGGCTTCTCATGGTGGTGGCTTCTCTTACAGAACATGGGCTCTGGGGTGCGTGGGCTTCAGTAGTTGCGGTACGTGAGTTCAGTAGTTGCAACTCCCAGGCTCTAGAGCACAGGCTCAGCAGTTGTGGTGCCTGGGCTTAGTTGCTCCATAGTATGTGGGATCCTCCAGCAACAGGGATCTAAACCGTGTCTCCTGCCTTGGCACTGAGGCACCAGGGACGTCCTGCACATCACTGTTCTGTTACATGTAAATACATGTAAAGTCCTTATCTCTTTCTGATAGATTAAAACTGCTGAATGGCTGACCACTTCTTTTCTTTGTGTTCTAGTCCATCTTGTAGATATCTGGAACATGATTGAAGCCTTTCGAGACAATGGCCTTAATACACTGGACCACAGCACTGAGATCAGTGTGTCCCGCCTCGAGACCGTCATCTCCTCCATCTACTACCAGCTGAACAAGCGCCTTCCTTCCACTCACCAGATCAGCGTGGAGCAGTCCATCAGCCTGCTTCTCAACTTCATGATTGCTGCGTATGACAGGCTAGTACCTTCCCTGCTTATTCCATCTTAAGACTATGTCTCTATCCTCATCATCCTTTTTCCATACTGCCTGGCCAGTGTTGTCAACTTAAGAGGCACAGTTAATGGGGAAATGAATTAGTATAAGGCCTTCTAAAGACTGGTTCAATGCCAGAGTGACTTACTGTTCTGCTGCAGGTCACATAACCTGTAGTAACATTAGGGAGATGTACCACAAGCGAGATACATTGTTTGGTAAGGTCAGAGGTACCTTGATATCGATGTTCTCTGACCAGTGAAATATATAGCCAAAGTTGCACATTTGATTATGAGACTTTCTGTTTGGCTTTTAAGTTAACTTTTCTTTATGATGGAACAACAATTGCCCTTAGACTGTGGTATCTTGTTTTCTCTTTATTTATGTTTAGGATTTCATTTTAATTTTTTTTCAGCATAGAACATTGTATTCTAAACCTTCAAACAATAGAAGAAAACTGAATGTACTCCAAATTAAAACAGAAATGAGTTGTTATATTTGTGTTTATGGAGAATTAACTTTGTATGAGAAAAAATCAAAAAGAAATCATAAACGGTGGAAGTCCTGAGGTTAATTGTTACTTTCCAGGATCTAGGGGTTCAGAGACCTGGTCCCTGCTGTGCTGTCAGCCATCTGAGTTGGATGGGTTCATTCTCTGCTTCGTTTTTCTCTCTGTAGAAAAATGAGTTCGTGAGTTTGTAGAGCGCTATCAGTTTGTAATACTGAAGGTTCTGTGAATAAATAGTAAAGCCATACAAATGTCAAGGCCAGGTCACACTAAATTCACATTTTAAAAAGATGTTAGTTGTCATATTAGATATTCTGTCCATTTAATAACACATTTTTAAAGAAATTGGAATCTTTAACGTGAATCTTAGAATTCTAATGCCATTTTCTTAAAGTAGTTTACTGTATCTGTATTCCCTTTGGTTCTTTTTGTACTGTTTGCTGTTTCTGTTCTTCGTTCTTGTCTTCTTATTTCCTTTTTGTCTTTTATTAGTCCACGCCTGCTCTCAACTCTCCTCCATCTACTACCAGCTGAACAAGCGCCTTCCTTCCACTCACCAGATCAGCGTGGAGCAGTCCATCAGCCTGCTTCTCAACTTCATGATTGCTGCGTATGACAGGCTAGTACCTTCCCTGCTTATTCCATCTTAAGACTATGTCTCTATCCTCATCATCCTTTTTCCATACTGCCTGGCCAGTGTTGTCAACTTAAGAGGCACAGTTAATGGGGAAATGAATTAGTATAAGGCCTTCTAAAGACTGGTTCAATGCCAGAGTGACTTACTGTTCTGCTGCAGGTCACATAACCTGTAGTAACATTAGGGAGATGTACCACAAGCGAGATACATTGTTTGGTAAGGTCAGAGGTACCTTGATATCGATGTTCTCTGACCAGTGAAATATATAGCCAAAGTTGCACATTTGATTATGAGACTTTCTGTTTGGCTTTTAAGTTAACTTTTCTTTATGATGGAACAACAATTGCCCTTAGACTGTGGTATCTTGTTTTCTCTTTATTTATGTTTAGGATTTCATTTTAATTTTTTTTCAGCATAGAACATTGTATTCTAAACCTTCAAACAATAGAAGAAAACTGAATGTACTCCAAATTAAAACAGAAATGAGTTGTTATATTTGTGTTTATGGAGAATTAACTTTGTATGAGAAAAAATCAAAAAGAAATCATAAACGGTGGAAGTCCTGAGGTTAATTGTTACTTTCCAGGATCTAGGGGTTCAGAGACCTGGTCCCTGCTGTGCTGTCAGCCATCTGAGTTGGATGGGTTCATTCTCTGCTTCGTTTTTCTCTCTGTAGAAAAATGAGTTCGTGAGTTTGTAGAGCGCTATCAGTTTGTAATACTGAAGGTTCTGTGAATAAATAGTAAAGCCATACAAATGTCAAGGCCAGGTCACACTAAATTCACATTTTAAAAAGATGTTAGTTGTCATATTAGATATTCTGTCCATTTAATAACACATTTTTAAAGAAATTGGAATCTTTAACGTGAATCTTAGAATTCTAATGCCATTTTCTTAAAGTAGTTTACTGTATCTGTATTCCCTTTGGTTCTTTTTGTACTGTTTGCTGTTTCTGTTCTTCGTTCTTGTCTTCTTATTTCCTTTTTTGTCTTATTATTTTTTATTATGTGAGAAATATGTTGCAAAGCTATTTTATTATGTACCAGACACATTGTATTTGCAAAGTTATTGGCAGAAATACTTTGAGGCCTAGGATAATGTTTTCCTACATAGAAGGTTTACATTTGCTTTTGCCAATGCCTGGGGACCTTCACAGTCCAGAGGCACCAAGTTCAGTTTCTGATTCAGCCCGTGTGAGGCTTTGGTTCACTTTTACATACTAGTGGTTTCGGTGCAGCCTTGGGGTTTTCAAGCCAGAGCAGTGGGAGCAGGAGTAGGCAGTTTCACCAGGATTCAGTGTTTCAATTGTCTCTTCCAGTTCTGTAAGACTTTCAAAGGGTCACTGTTGTGTACTTCAGCCTTTCTGGGCTCTCCACTGAGATCAGAAAATCACTTGCATGGAAAAAGTGGTTTCAACCATTGCCCTCACCTCCCTGGTTATCCAACTCCTTTGTGTTAGGTAACTCAGTGGTTAGTCCTTATTTGCATTCAAGGAGATTGAAAAAAATTTTTTCTATCTTTTTTACTTTTACTTGGAGGAAGAGGTGATCAGAATTAACTGGTCTGCCATTACCAAATATTTCCCCCATTTTTATTTATCTTTTCTGTTTTTTGGAATGTTGTCATATTTACATTTTGTCTCCTCTTATTTCTCACGTATGATTCATATATAACTTTCTGTGCCTCGTTTTAGAAGAGTTTTGTCAATCTACACCTCTCATTATTTAGTTTTTTTTTACATTTATTTATTTATTTATTTTTGGTGGGGCAGGTTGGGGAGGGAGGGGGTGGCCGGGCCACTTCTATTGGTCTTTCATTTGTCTATTTTCATCCATCTTTGTTCTTTTGGCTCTTGTGGGCCTCCCATTGCAGTGGCCTCTGTGCAGAGCGCCGGCTCTGGGCGCATGCTCTCCATGCTCGGTAATAGGACACATCGGTCCAGCCACTGCACGGCACGTGGGATCTTCCCAGGCCAGGGATCGAACCGGCAACCCTTGCGCTGCAAGGCGGTGTCCTTACCCACTGGACCACCAGGGAAACCCATCATTATTTAGTTTTTTGTATAGAACTCTTCTGTTTGTCCCATTTTAAGTTATTTTTTAGTTATTGTGTTTTTCAAACCTAGTATATCTGATTCATTCTTTTTCATGATTTGCAGTTCTTATTTCATATTGCTAATCTCTGTCTTTTTTAGCTTGACTTTTATTATTCCATTTTTATTGGAATAATTGACATAGCATTCTATTAGTTTCAGTATTTGTGTTTTGTAAAGTGATCACCACAATGAGTCTAGGTAACATCTGTCACCATTACATAGTTACAAAAATTTTTTCTTGTGATAAAAACTTTTAAGATCTCTCTTCGCAATTTTCAGATGTCCAGTACCTCATTTTAAACTGTGGTTACCATGCTGCACATTACATCTCCGTGACTCAATTTATTTTATAACTGGAAGCTGTACCTTTTGACCACCTTATCCCATTTTGCCCACCCTCCACCCCTTGCTTCTAGCAACTACCAACGTGTTTTCTGTATCTCTAGACTGGGAACTTCATTTTTTTTTTTTTTTTCACTTTTTTAATCCATAGATTACACATGAAAGTGAGATCATATGGTATTTGTCTTTTCCCATCTGACGTTTTTCACTTAGCATACTGCCCTCAAAGTCCATCCATGTTGTAAATGCAATACCTTCTTTTTTATGACTGAGTAATATTTGTGTGTGTATATATATGTGTGTGTATATATACTTGTATATATTAATACATGTCTTTGTGTATATGTGTATGTCTTTGTATGTGTGTGCATATATATATATGTTTTTGTGTATACATACCCCTACACACACACATACTTATACACCATATTGTCTTCTATTCATACACTGATTGACACTTAGATTGCTTCTGTGTCTTGACTGTCGTAAATAATGCATTGTTCAGTGAATATGAGGGTGGGGTGCATATATCTTTTTGAGTTGGTGTTTCCACTTTCTTCAGAAAAATTCCCAGAAGTAGAACTTCTGGACCATGTGGTAGTTCTCTTTCTAAATTTTGAGGAACTTCCATACTGTTTTCCATAGTGGCTGTCGTTTACATTCTGTTATCGGTCCAGCCACTGCACGGCACGTGGGATCTTCCCAGGCCAGGGATCGAACCGGCAACCCTTGCGCTGCAAGGCGGTGTCCTTACCCACTGGACCACCAGGGAAACCCATCATTATTTAGTTTTTTGTATAGAACTCTTCTGTTTGTCCCATTTTAAGTTATTTTTTAGTTATTGTGTTTTTCAAACCTAGTATATCTGATTCATTCTTTTTCATGATTTGCAGTTCTTATTTCATATTGCTAATCTCTGTCTTTTTTAGCTTGACTTTTATTATTCCATTTTTATTGGAATAATTGACATAGCATTCTATTAGTTTCAGTATTTGTGTTTTGTAAAGTGATCACCACAATGAGTCTAGGTAACATCTGTCACCATTACATAGTTACAAAAATTTTTTCTTGTGATAAAAACTTTTAAGATCTCTCTTCGCAATTTTCAGATGTCCAGTACCTCATTTTAAACTGTGGTTACCATGCTGCACATTACATCTCCGTGACTCAATTTATTTTATAACTGGAAGCTGTACCTTTTGACCACCTTATCCCATTTTGCCCACCCTCCACCCCTTGCTTCTAGCAACTACCAACGTGTTTTCTGTATCTCTAGACTGGGAACTTCATTTTTTTTTTTTTTTTCACTTTTTTAATCCATAGATTACACATGAAAGTGAGATCATATGGTATTTGTCTTTTCCCATCTGACGTTTTTCACTTAGCATACTGCCCTCAAAGTCCATCCATGTTGTAAATGCAATACCTTCTTTTTTATGACTGAGTAATATTTGTGTGTGTATATATATGTGTGTATATATACTTGTATATATTAATACATGTCTTTGTGTATATGTGTATGTCTTTGTATGTGTGTGCATATATATATATGTTTTTGTGTATACATACCCTACACACACACATACTTATACACCATATTGTCTTCTATTCATACACTGATTGACACTTAGATTGCTTCTGTGTCTTGACTGTCGTAAATAATGCATTGTTCAGTGAATATGAGGGTGGGGTGCATATATCTTTTTGAGTTGGTGTTTCCACTTTCTTCAGAAAAATTCCCAGAAGTAGAACTTCTGGACCATGTGGTAGTTCTCTTTCTAAATTTTGAGGAACTTCCATACTGTTTTCCATAGTGGCTGTGCCAGTTTACATTCCTGTTAGAAGTGCACAAGGGCTCCCCTTTCTCCACCTCTGCGCTAACACGTCTTATTTATTGTTTTTAATAATAGCCATTCTAACAGGTGTGAGTGATATCCCATTTGGATTTCGATTTGCATTTCCATGAAAATGTCTGTTTTCATGTCGCTTCAACATATTTATTATGTTTATTTTTAAATTCCCGGTCCATTTGGTCTAATGCTTAAATGCCTTTGAAACTGGTATAAGTTGTCCTGTTGGTTGATTTTTCTTTTTTGTAGTTGCACTCCTGAGTCTAAGAAGTGTTCTTGGGTTGGATATTGGCAGTGGACATGGGCAAATCGTGGACAGGTGGACTAGGGTGTCCCCATGCGTATATGGTTCTTCAGAGTATGGGTGTATTGGAGGTGGTGGGAAAAGGGGGCCAGACTCTCCCCATGTGGGAGCATGAAGTGTCTGAGTCCTAGGTTTGAATGTGACTTTCCAGGCCATTTTGAAGGTATAGTAGTCATTGTACAGAGATGGTACATGTTTTAATGATAATCTGGTACCTCGATTGACAGCTTTGCTACTCAGACATATGTATGTGGGTCTGTTTTTGTACTCATGCTACTCTTCGGGCAGGCCTGCTGCCAGCTATTAATTGAGCCATAGTAGTTTCTTTTCTTTTTTAAAGATTTTTTGATGTGGCCCGTTTTAAAATTCTTTATCGAATTTGTTACAGTATTGCTTCTGTTTTATCTTTTGGTTGTTTTATTTTTGTTTTGGTCGTGAGGTACACGGGATCTTAAGTTTACTGTCCAGGGATCCAACTTGCTCCCCCTGCAGTTGGAAGGCCAAGTCTTAACCACTGGAATGCTAGGGAGTTCCGAAACCATAGCGATTTCTGACAAAAGATTAGTTTCTAGAAGATTTATCTCATTTTGAATTGCTGGTCTAAACTTTTATATTTTAATCCTGATAGGACATTCTTCTTGGATAGTTATTGTAGTCTGTGTTTCCCACTCTTGCGTAAGAAAGAAAAATGTTTTACGATGACTTCCTGAGAAATTCCTTTTATCTGATTAGTGAACCTTATTTTCCCTCTTATTTTTTCAATCAGAATTTGTTTTGTAAATGAGTTTATGGCCTTCACCAAAAATGTTGGTTCTGAAATATAATGAAATTCTACCTTTAATAGAACAAACCTACTTAAAAGAATGTCTGTGTGTCTGTGTGCGTGTCTGTGTGTGTGTGTGTGTCTGTGTGTGTGTGCGTGCATGCATGCTCAGTTGTGTCTGGCTGTCTGTGACCCCATGGACTGCAGCCCACCAGGCTGCTTGGTCCTTGGGACTTTCCAGGCGGGAATACTGGAGTGGGTTGCCATTTCCTACCCCAGGGGATCTTACTGACCCAGAGATCCAACCTGCATCTCTTTTGTCTCCTGCATTGCAGGCAGATTCTTCACTACTGAGCTATTAAGGAAGACCCCCCTTCCCCGCCCCTGTCTGCCATCAGTCATACATCGAATGAGCCTAGGCTTGGATAAACTCTTCAAAACATATCAGTATTGAACTTATTAATGAAAGACCCAAGATTATTGTTTACCATCTAAAATAATAAAAAAACACACTTTCAATTTGAGCAATCTAAAGATTATTTTAGTGTAAAGACTTTATATCTAATATATGATGAGTTTTATATGAAAAAAATTTCTGGGTAGTTTGAAAATATGGCTGAGAACCATCTTTTTGTAGCTGTGTGATTTGGATATGTTAAAAATTCCCAAAGTTCCCTTTTAATACTGGATACAAGAAAATGAAACAGTATACAAAAAAAAAAAGCAAAATCAATCTAGCTCACTTTATTTTATTATTATTATTTTTTTAAGATTTATTTCTTTATTTATTTTGGGCGGGGGTCGGGTTGGGGAGGGAGGGAAGCGGGCGGGCCATTTCTGTTGGTCTTTCATTTCTCTATTTTCATCCGTCTTTGCTCTTTGGCTCCTGTGGGCCTCCTATCACGGTGGCGTCTGTAGTCGCAGAGCGCCAGCTCTGGGCGCATGCGCTCCAGAGCTCTGGCTCGGTAATTGGACACATCGATCCAACTGCTCTGCAGCACGTGAGATCTTCCAGGCCAGGGATCGAACCGGCACCCCTTGCGCTGCAAGGCGGTGTCCTTACCCACTGGACCACCAGGGAAGCCGGAGGAACACTCCTTGAGTGTTGCTTTTTCCTTGCCTTTGTTTTGCCCTGAAAGGAAGGAGAGAGGAAGTAACAGTAACTTCTTCCTTCCATTCAGAACTCACCTCTGAAGCAATGTGATGATGACACTATTTTCATCATGTAACCTCCCACCTTAGAAACCCTCAAGAATCCTCTGTGGTTTTGTAATGCAGTTTGTACTCCTCAAGTTAGGTCTGATGCTGTACTGTGTATGCTCAGTTGTGTCCAAGTCTTTGGGCCCCATGAACTGTAGCCCGCCAGGCTTCTCTGTCCATAGGATTCTCCTAGGCCAGAATACTGAAGTGGGTTGCCATTTCCTTCTTCAGGGGATCTTCCTGACCCAGGGATTGAACCTGCATCTCTTGTGTCTCCTGTGTTGCAGGTGGGCTCTTTACCACCAGTGCCACCTGGGGAGCCCTATGCTCTCAGTTCCATCAGCCCTTGGTTCCCTGCCCCACCAAGCTCTAACTAAGCTGCTTGAGACACTGCTCAGTACTTGAATTTTAAAATTTTAAAAATTAGAAAAAGAACCCAAGATTATTGTTTACCATCTAAAATAATAAAAAAACACACTTTCAATTTGAGCAATCTAAAGATTATTTTAGTGTAAAGACTTTATATCTAATATATGATGAGTTTTATATGAAAAAAATTTCTGGGTAGTTTGAAAATATGGCTGAGAACCATCTTTTTGTAGCTGTGTGATTTGGATATGTTAAAAATTCCCAAAGTTCCCTTTTAATACTGGATACAAGAAAATGAAACAGTATACAAAAAAAAAAAGCAAAATCAATCTAGCTCACTTTATTTTATTATTATTATTTTTTTAAGATTTATTTCTTTATTTATTTTGGGCGGGGGTCGGGTTGGGGAGGGAGGGAAGCGGGCGGGCCATTTCTGTTGGTCTTTCATTTCTCTATTTTCATCCGTCTTTGCTCTTTGGCTCCTGTGGGCCTCCTATCACGGTGGCGTCTGTAGTCGCAGAGCGCCAGCTCTGGGCGCATGCGCTCCAGAGCTCTGGCTCGGTAATTGGACACATCGATCCAACTGCTCCGCGGCACATGGAATCCTCCCAGGCCAGGGATCGAACCGGCACCCCTTGCGCTGCAAGGCGGTGTCCTTACCCACTGGACCACCAGGGAAGCCGGAGGAACACTCCTTGAGTGTTGCTTTTTCCTTGCCTTTGTTTTGCCCTGAAAGGAAGGAGAGAGGAAGTAACAGTAACTTCTTCCTTCCATTCAGAACTCACCTCTGAAGCAATGTGATGATGACACTATTTTCATCATGTAACCTCCCACCTTAGAAACCCTCAAGAATCCTCTGTGGTTTTGTAATGCAGTTTGTACTCCTCAAGTTAGGTCTGATGCTGTACTGTGTATGCTCAGTTGTGTCCAAGTCTTTGGGCCCCATGAACTGTAGCCCGCCAGGCTTCTCTGTCCATAGGATTCTCCTAGGCCAGAATACTGAAGTGGGTTGCCATTTCCTTCTTCAGGGGATCTTCCTGACCCAGGGATTGAACCTGCATCTCTTGTGTCTCCTGTGTTGCAGGTGGGCTCTTTACCACCAGTGCCACCTGGGGAGCCCTATGCTCTCAGTTCCATCAGCCCTTGGTTCCCTGCCCCACCAAGCTCTAACTAAGCTGCTTGAGACACTGCTCAGTTTTTCTGATATGGCATGTTCATTTCTTCTCCCTGTGCATCTCTGTTGGTCTTCTGCCCACCACTCCCTCCCTACCCGCAGCTTTTACCCAGCCTGTAGCCTTCCCTGTTATCAGCAATTCAATTTTCATGCCTATGAGGACCTGTAGTACTTGTCTCCTGCTCTCAACTGCTTCATAATTATGCAAATAAAATGGAAAATCCTTGAGAGCAGAGAGCTCTACCTTTTATTTCTCCAGTGCTGGATTCTTAATAAAGATTTGTAAGATTGAAATGAAAATTAGCAGGCATTCTGATTGTGATAAATGTGAATAATCTTCTCTGTGAATTTTACTTGATTAAGCTATTAGACATTTGCCAAATAGATTCTTGATTTGCTGTTGATTATTACATAATCCATTCACAGTGAAGTCTTGTAAATTAAGATTAATTGGAAAAATGTGAGTTTTTGAAACTCAAGGAGAAATACTCTTAGTACTCTTAGCTACATGTGATAATTGGACTGGTAATCGTGTTTCTGAAGTAGGAGTCTATTTTTATGCAAGAAGTACTAATTTATGGTTGGCTGCATTTACAGTTGTTTGCCAAAGATGTAAAAACAGCTTGTCTTCTTAAGTAAAAAAGTGCTCCCTGTAGTCCTGTTTTCGAGAGTATTAATTTGAATAACGAGCTCTTATTAGATAGTTCAAAGCCATAAAGAACATTCAGTTTGGGCTAGTTTTTGGTCTCCAAAAATGTGAGACTGTATTAAACTGCCATGAGCAGACTCCCATGCACAGGGCACAGGTGAGGAGTGCAGAGGCTTCTCCAGGTACTTGCTGTAATTTCCTAAGTTAGGTCTGATGCTGTACTGTGTATGCTCAGTTGTGTCCAAGTCTTTGGGCCCCATGAACTGTAGCCCGCCAGGCTTCTCTGTCCATAGGATTCTCCTAGGCCAGAATACTGAAGTGGGTTGCCATTTCCTTCTTCAGGGGATCTTCCTGACCCAGGGATTGAACCTGCATCTCTTGTGTCTCCTGTGTTGCAGGTGGGCTCTTTACCACCAGTGCCACCTGGGGAGCCCTATGCTCTCAGTTCCATCAGCCCTTGGTTCCCTGCCCCACCAAGCTCTAACTAAGCTGCTTGAGACACTGCTCAGTTTTTCTGATATGGCATGTTCATTTCTTCTCCCTGTGCATCTCTGTTGGTCTTCTGCCCACCACTCCCTCCCTACCCGCAGCTTTTACCCAGCCTGTAGCCTTCCCTGTTATCAGCAATTCAATTTTCATGCCTATGAGGACCTGTAGTACTTGTCTCCTGCTCTCAACTGCTTCATAATTATGCAAATAAAATGGAAAATCCTTGAGAGCAGAGAGCTCTACCTTTTATTTCTCCAGTGCTGGATTCTTAATAAAGATTTGTAAGATTGAAATGAAAATTAGCAGGCATTCTGATTGTGATAAATGTGAATAATCTTCTCTGTGAATTTTACTTGATTAAGCTATTAGACATTTGCCAAATAGATTCTTGATTTGCTGTTGATTATTACATAATCCATTCACAGTGAAGTCTTGTAAATTAAGATTAATTGGAAAAATGTGAGTTTTTGAAACTCAAGGAGAAATACTCTTAGTACTCTTAGCTACATGTGATAATTGGACTGGTAATCGTGTTTCTGAAGTAGGAGTCTATTTTTATGCAAGAAGTACTAATTTATGGTTGGCTGCATTTACAGTTGTTTGCCAAAGATGTAAAAACAGCTTGTCTTCTTAAGTAAAAAAGTGCTCCCTGTAGTCCTGTTTTCGAGAGTATTAATTTGAATAACGAGCTCTTATTAGATAGTTCAAAGCCATAAAGAACATTCAGTTTGGGCTAGTTTTTGGTCTCCAAAAATGTGAGACTGTATTAAACTGCCATGAGCAGACTCCCATGCACAGGGCACAGGTGAGGAGTGCAGAGGCTTCTCCAGGTACTTGCATGTTAAAACACAAGTGTTTATTCAGCGTGACTCACTGGCTGCTTAGCTTGGCACAGCGCTCGTTGAGGTATTGCCTCAGTGCCATGGATCATAAGAACTCTTTTTAGAAGTCATGTGCATGGTTTATTGTCAGACTGTAAAAATGTCTAGGGAGGTGAATCATGTTAGAGAAGTCTGAGACAGATAATCATCATGTTCCTTGTTTGGATGGGAGGGATTCTGTGGAGGTGGGGTTAAAATAACAAGGATCCTCTCTGCTGTTGTTCTTGAACACGTATTACCTGTTTAGCCTTTCATTTTAGCATGTTTCTGTAGGTGTCATTTTCAGTATTAATGGTGTTGTACCTTCAGTATTGACCTTTTCATCAACTTTCCATTGAGGCCAGGTTTAAGCGAGTCACCTTTTTTTGTGATAAAACCAGATCTTCTTTGAAGAGACATGATCCTGGTGTGAACTTGGACTTGACTTTGGAGGTACTGAACACATGGATGTTGGTGAGGTTATAGGTGCTCGGGCCAAGGGCAACGGACTATTCAATTTTACTTATTTATTTTTTTGCCAGAGTATATGGATTAAATTCACAAATCTGGTGGGAAGGCTCAGGAATGAGTTTTTCCGAGAAGGAATCCATCAGATAAAGGACAGCGTCCTGGGGCATCGAGCTGAGTGGCTGCAGCTTCTCTCTGCCGCCTCTCAGTGCAGAGGAAGAACACAGAGCTCAAACCAAACACGACCCAAGTGGAAGTGGCACCTTCCCCTTGCTGTGTTTGGGGGCAGTTATGGGAAGTTGTAGTTCAGCTTAATGTAGGCCGAGGGATTTCAGTGCCAAGAAAAGCACCCAGAGCAATGGCGTAATGCTGACGTTTGGTCACAAGGCAAAGAGTTGAGAGAAGGGAGCTAAGTTTTTTTCTTTTAGAAGAAAAGTAAAGATAACATGATTTGAGTAAATAAAAATTGTGAGACTGCCCCTTTACTGACTTTATTGGATAATTATTTCCTCATGCTTTTATACTTAGACTTTTATATGTCTGATCAATATTTATAAGTATCTTTAAATATATCATTTTTTTGAAATATTTTAAAAATTTTATTTATTTATTTTTGGCTACTCTGGGTTTTCACCGCTGCTGAAGGCTCTTCTCTAGTTGCAGGGCTACTCTAATTGAGGTGAACAGGCTACTTGTTGTGGTGACTTCTCTTGTTGTGGAAGTCAGGCTCTCGGGCACACGGGCTTCAGTAGTTGCAGCCCATGGGCTTCATAGTGGCAGCTCCGAGGCTCTAGTGCACAGGCGCCATCGTTATGGCTCATGGGCTTAATTGCTCCACAGCATGTGGATCTTCCTGGATCAGGGATCAAACCCATGTCTCCTGCATTGGCAGGGAAACTCCTTACCACTGAGCTACCAGGGAAGCCCTAACTATATCGGTTTTAAACTTGTTTAGAGTAGTATTTCCTTCTGAAGGATGAATAAACCTTTTGGTAGTTGAATCTGAACCTAAAGTTGTAAGTGATGGTAAGCATTACAATTAGGGGAGATTCATAATTAAGACCTGAGCCACCCCCATCCTCAGGATGCAGTTACATACTTAAAAACAAATTCTTAAACATAGAGGCTCTCTAAGCATCCTTTCCAAATCTGTCCTACCTGCACATTCATCTGCCTCACACTTACTAGGATTCTTAATCTCAGAGACCTCTCCTTTCCCTCATGCTTAGAGGCACTCTCAACTGACTTGCATGTTCTCTCTACCCTGTTGACTTACACATTGACCCTCAGATGCCTGTCTCCTCACCCTCCATAAAGCATGCAAGGCTAAGCACAGATACATCTACTTACTCAGAAGAGTGCAGGCAGAGAGGTGAGAAGATTCACTGCTGGTTGGGTGAGTGATTAGAAACTGCCGTGTGACTGCTGTGAAGAGGAAAGTGATTGGATGGAAAGTAGATACGAGAGACAGATGATGAGTTAAGGGACTGCCCGTTACTGACTTTATTGGATAATTATTTCCTCATGCTTTTATACTTAGACTTTTATATGTCTGATCAATATTTATAAGTATCTTTAAATATATCATTTTTTTGAAATATTTTAAAAATTTTATTTATTTATTTTTGGCTACTCTGGGTTTTCACCGCTGCTGAAGGCTCTTCTCTAGTTGCAGGGCTACTCTAATTGAGGTGAACAGGCTACTTGTTGTGGTGACTTCTCTTGTTGTGGAAGTCAGGCTCTCGGGCACACGGGCTTCAGTAGTTGCAGCCCATGGGCTTCATAGTGGCAGCTCCGAGGCTCTAGTGCACAGGCGCCATCGTTATGGCTCATGGGCTTAATTGCTCCACAGCATGTGGATCTTCCTGGATCAGGGATCAAACCCATGTCTCCTGCATTGGCAGGGAAACTCCTTACCACTGAGCTACCAGGGAAGCCCTAACTATATCGGTTTTAAACTTGTTTAGAGTAGTATTTCCTTCTGAAGGATGAATAAACCTTTTGGTAGTTGAATCTGAACCTAAAGTTGTAAGTGATGGTAAGCATTACAATTAGGGGAGATTCATAATTAAGACCTGAGCCACCCCCATCCTCAGGATGCAGTTACATACTTAAAAACAAATTCTTAAACATAGAGGCTCTCTAAGCATCCTTTCCAAATCTGTCCTACCTGCACATTCATCTGCCTCACACTTACTAGGATTCTTAATCTCAGAGACCTCTCCTTTCCCTCATGCTTAGAGGCACTCTCAACTGACTTGCATGTTCTCTCTACCCTGTTGACTTACACATTGACCCTCAGATGCCTGTCTCCTCACCCTCCATAAAGCATGCAAGGCTAAGCACAGATACATCTACTTACTCAGAAGAGTGCAGGCAGAGAGGTGAGAAGATTCACTGCTGGTTGGGTGAGTGATTAGAAACTGCCGTGTGACTGCTGTGAAGAGGAAAGTGATTGGATGGAAAGTAGATACGAGAGACAGATGATGAGTTAAGGGACTGCCCATCATGATGCTAATTAGTTGACTTAATGCATTGTTCTGTTAATGCATCTGCAGCTTACTTGATCTGAGGCCAGCTGTTTAGACCAGTAATAACCAATGGGTGGAAAAGGTTACAGGTGTTTTAGTGCTGATCCAGGCCGATTGAGAAATGTAGCTGCTATTCTATATTTGAATATTAGACTTTCTGGATCCAGGACTATTATTTGCAACATAGTTGAGTTAATGAATATTTGAATAAGGGATGCAAATTGTTGTGAATATTAGTGTTTCTAAAGCATTTTTGAAGATTAGGAAAGCATACTATTTTTCAATATTGCTATGACAGGGCTTCCCCTGGTGGTCCAGTGGGTAAGGACACCGCCTTGCAGTGCAAGGGGCACCAGTTCGATCCCTGGCCTGGGAAGATCCCGCGTGCCACAGAGCGGCTGGACTGATGTGTCCAACTACTGAGCTGGAGCTCTGGAGTGCATGCGCCCAGAGCCGGTGCTCTGTGAGGAGAGAGCCCGCTGCGATGAGAGGCCCATAAAGGCCAAAGAATAAAGATAACTAAATGAAAGACCAATAGAAGTGGCCAAAAAAAAAAAAGATGATATAGTTCTCATTATTGCAAAGGTCTTTTACTCTAAGTTACTATGACATTTTATAAGCACAAGCTTCATAAAATTAACACAAAAGAGGGAATTCCTTGGTGGTTCAGTGGTTAAGACGCTATGCTCCCAATGCAGGGGACATAGGTTTGATCCCTGGTGGGGAACTAAAATCCCCCATGCTATGTCATGTGACCAAAAATAGAAATAAATAAAAGATACAATTCTTCAATAAACATATTTTAAAAGTTAACACAAAAGCCAATTGTCAGTTTACATATATGACTTAAAAAACTGGCTTGTGAAGTTTTCATCTCTGAAACCAGGGCATAGTTGAACAGTTAAAACCGTGGCCACAGGGGTTGGGGCCTTGCTGATAATATTGTCCTGGCTATGCAGGGGGTGCATAGCGTTACTTAGAGTAGTTCATTCAGATTCTACATTTCATCTGTCTAGTTCCTAAAGAAGAATTCATACTACTGTCCCTTCCTCTTCACTTTTCTCACAGTTGTCTCAGATGAGCTTCTTAGAAATAAACACATGGTAGCATAAAGGTTGTTACAGTAAAACAGAGATGAATATACTATAAAATTGTTACAGCAATATGCATCCTATAGCCTTAGTACATAACAATAAACTGTTATAGTACCCTAATGGAAGGACACGTTTTTGAATTACTGGTCAAACCAGGTGGTGCCTTATATTTGAATATGTAAACATTTGATCGGTGGATTTAACAGAGAGGTGGTAGGAAGTTTACTTCAGGTTTATCCATTTGGCCTTTGCCTACAAAGCCAATAGAAGTTTCTTTACAGGGTGTTTCTAAACTCATTTCTGAAGAAACCAGGTTAGTTTTAACACTGTTCACATAGCATATGTGAAGCCTTAATTCTGTAAGGGTTTCTAAATATGGTAAGATTGTAAGTGCAGGAATCAATTTACTGGTTGCTTGATATTTAGTGATAACATTTGACTGCTTTTGTGGTTCCAGATAGCAATTATTTCTAATATAATTTATTTTGCAGTGAGGGCCGAGGCAAGTTGACGGTATTTTCAGTTAAAGCTATGTTAGCAACCATGTGTGGTGGAAAAATGCTGGACAAATTGAGATGTAAGTATTTTTATATTATTTGAATGACTGTTTTCAAATTAGGACTTGTAAACATTTAAATGAATTTTTCAGGATTTTAGATGATGGTCTGTTGAACTTTTTTTATTTCGCTACCATATCGTGCTCTTTGCAGCTACTGGCTCAGAATATGTAAGTTATGCCACCTGCTGTTCAGATGGAAAAGCTGGTAGAATTAGTTTGTTTTTATTTTTTTTTAGTTTAAAGTAAGAAAACTGAAAAGGTTCAAATCGGTAATGTTGACATTTTAAAAATTCCTTTTAAAGCTAGGTGCTTTAAAAATTATTTTAAAAATGTTTTCCATATTATTAAAAATTACGCTTGAAGATGATGATGTTGATCGCTTTTAGTCAGAAGCTAAATTTCATTACTTTTATCAGGCTTGGTCAGGTTTAGCCCTTAATTATTCCATGCTTTATCAGGTGGTATTTCTTGTGATTAAAACATTTTATAGTACCTTGGAATCATGTATAGTTATTTAGAAATTAATAACCTATTTATTCTATTATCTTTCCTTAATTTTTTTTTTGTTTGTTTTTTACTGTCTTCTGTTTTGGCATTTTACCGTCCAGTAGATATGTTTCGAAGGTGGTTAGATGACATTGAAGGGGATAAAATTCACTGTTACTTAATTTTTCTGCTTATTCTTTTCAGTTATTCACTTATTAGGTAGTCCCTTACTGCCTAAGATACACCCCTCATTGTGTTCAGTGCTTTACAGGTATTTTCCCCCTGAATCCTTATAACCTGTCTCTAAGCAGCATGTGGTATTTTTTTCTGTTTCACAGCTGAGTTAACTGAGGGGGTGAAACTAGGATTTCAGTTCAGGCGGTAGCATGAGAGCCCTGCTCTCAGCTGTTTCACTGGACGCTGCTGTGCTTGTCCTGTGATGGGAGACACATGTGGGCTAAGTGCCCAGCACAGGTGCCCATGGAGAAAGAAACTGGTAGGTGTCAGGAAGTTGAGATTGTTGCCGAGGGTCTTCATGAAGCATAGAGATACCCTGTGAATTGATCTGTTGAGGAAACTGGGTCATCTGCCCTGCAGCGTTTCTCTTTAATGATTCCATCTGCGTGATGTTCCTTTGTGGCCAGTGTTTTTTGTATTAATTGAAAGATACAGAGGCCACATCAGAATCAAGTACAAGCTTTTGGGCAAGATCGTTTTAGGTACATTTGTTTTCTGTGCTTTTTCTCAGTTGGAAAGTTAGGCGGCTCACTGGATGTACATTTAGAAGTCTATAGAAAAATCTTAGATAATATATTTGGTCAGTATTCTCTGGTTATCTCACTTCAAAATCAGCTGCAATGTCAAACAAAGTTTCGGTATAAAAAAATGGTCTTGTTTAAATACTCTGTTGAGCTTTTTTCACATGATATCTGAAAATCTTATTCTTTGGGGCTGAAATGTCTTAATATTTTCATAATTCTACCATGGTGTTTTTTCCAGAGGCAATTCTATAACATGGCTGAAATTGTATTTCATTCAAACACACAGAAAAAGAACGATGGGATTTTGTCTGTTTTTTAACAATGATGATGATACCAGATAAAGAAGTAGACATTGCCATTTTTACTAGAAATGGAGAAACGGGTTGAAAATGGGAGATTGGTCATCTAACTGCACATTCTAGGTGACTCTTAGACTCTTCAGGTGTCTGTGATTAAGTACCTGGCCCATAATAAGTGCTAAAATTTTGGCCACATGTAAAGCATTGATTGAGAACTAAAATTATTGCAGTTTCCTGTTGTGTTAGTGAAAAAGTGCAAATTCTAATTCTAGATAAAGTATGGGAGGGATCCAGGTGACAGCAGTCTTTTTTTTCAATGGGGCTTTTGAACTTGAGTGCTGCTGTGCTAGGCTGTGTAGTTGTGTCTGACTCTCTTGTGATGCTTTGGACGATAGCCCACCAGGCTCCTCTCCGTGGGATTTTTCAGGCAAGTGTACTACACTGGGTTGCCATTTCCTCCTCCAGGGAATCGTCCTGACCCAGGGATCAAACCTGCATCCTCTGCAGTGCAGGAAGATTCTTTACCACAGAGCCATCAGGGAAGCCCCTTTTGAACGGAGTGCAAGGGACTGATATTCCAGGGGCGCCAAAGTCCACACATGTAGGCAGATGTGACACCTCACTGTGCTCTCAATTCAGGATCGTTGTACCCCGTTTTTGTATACAGATTAGGGAACTACAAGTCACACTGGGTCATTAATACCGTGTTTACCTGATTCAGATAGACTTAAAATCTGGTTTCTTTATCTTCTTTCATGTCCAGAATTATGGTTTCTTCATCATCTGTTGCTCTGTTTCATTATTATTATTTTTTAAAAATTTGGCCTCTTTAATTGTGTTTTTTATGTATTTATTTTCATCCATTTTTAGTCTTTGGCCTGTGTGGGCCTCCCATTGCAGTGGCCTCTCCCCTTGCAGAGCACTGGCTCTGGGCGCATGCGCTCCAGAGCACTGGCTTATATTGGACACACCGGTCCAGCCTCTCTGCGGCTCATGGCATCTTCCCAGGCCAGGGATCAGACCGGTGCTTCTTGCACTGCAAGGCAGACTCTTTACCCACTAGACCACCAGGGAAGCCCCTGTTTTGATTTTTTTTTTTTTTTTTAAAGATTTTTTATTTATTTATTTTTGGGCGGGGGTCGGGTTGGGGAGGGAGGGGAGCGGGCGGGCCACTTCTGTTGGTCTTTCATTTCTCCATTTTCATCCGTCTTTGTTCTTTGGCTCCTGCGGGCCTCCCATCGCGGCGGCGTCTGTTGTCACAGAGCACCGGCTCCGGGCACACGCGCTCCAGAGCTCCGGCTCGGTGATTGGACACATCAGTCCAGCCGCCCTGCGGCACGTGGGATCTTCCCAGGCCAGGGATCGAACCGGCGCCCCTTGCACTGCAAGGCGGTGTCCTTATCCACTGGACCACCAGGGGAAGCCCTGTTTGATTATTTTTATTGTACCCTCATTATCTTGACTAGAGAAAGAAAGGTTTAACCTAAGTAAAATTTTCAGATATTGAAGCCTGTCTCCACTTTTTTGTTTTAATCATCCAGGGTGGAAACTGCTTTGTGTGCTCTGTGCCTCTTGTTTTAAACAGAGCTCAGTGATCCCAATTTAAACATTCTTCATCTAATCTTAGGGGTGTCATGCTCTGATGCATTTGGGGGTGATTGTGAGAGCATGGGTTGCTTGTCCCTTCTTGTCCCTGGTAAGCATGATGGTATTCTTAGTATGCCAGTCTCTGTGGAAGTCTCTCTTTGGTTCTGACTTACTGCCAATGGAGAAAACATAACCAGCCTTCTTTGTATTCTTCTGTTGAATTACGGACAGAAGTGATTACTCATATTGAGAGAAGCACTCACTTTCATAGTAGGATTGTCGGTTTTGGCTATTATGAGAGTCCATTTTTCCTGTGCTTTCTAGTGGAGAAGTTAGCTGTAACAGTGCATTGTAACAGCAATTGATATTTGACCATTGATTTACTTTTTTTGCCTCCTTATTCCCTTACCTGTGTTCCCAGTTTCTGCAGTTTCTTCTCACTGCCTGTACTTCTGCTGTTAATCTCTGTTAATTTTCCTGGTAGGTTAGGTTTTTCCAGTTTATGGAATAGGCCTTAGCATTTCGATTTTTATTTTGATCTTTCTGCTTTTAACCTCTTATTTTAGATATTTTTTTCTTTAATATTCTTCCCTCTCCCCGTTTTCCTTGATCTATTTTTGCTTTTTTTTTTTTTTTTTGGTCAAGATAGCATTTAAAATGACTTAACCAATATTTGTGTTTTTAGTTTGAGGTTTTTTTTTTTTTTAATTTTGGTCTCTTTTATTGGTTTTTTATTTATTTTAATCCATTCTGGGCGCATGCGCTCCAGAGCTCCGGCTCGTATTGGACACACTGGTCCAGCCACTCCGCGGCACGTGGGATCTTCCTGTGCCAGGGATCAAACCAGCGCCCCTTGCACTGCAAGGCGGACTCTTTACCCACTGGACCACCAGGGAGGCCTGAGGTATTTCTTAATTAGACTTTTCAGCTCTCAAGAAAGTTTCTGTCACCAGGTATCTTTCATTTATAGATAAATGGTTAATTGTTGTGGCCAATAGGGACTGTATCCTGGATTTCAGAGGCAACCTAAGTCAGGATTCTGAATACCAATGACTTATCATCAGAGAATACAGACTTTAATTATCAGCATGATGAGGATTCAGTAACGTCAGGAATTCTCAGAGAAACTAAATTTACAGACTGTAAGCTCATTTTTGATTAGACCATACTTAATTTTCAACTAATGTAACTATGCGATTTACCTTGTCTAATTCTGCTGTTTTCTAAGAAACTTAATCTCTTACTCAAACCTCATCTGTTTGATACTAAAAGATAGGAAAAGATGATTCATGCAATTTATTTTTAAGTCCTTGAGAAAACTGGTGCCATCATTTTGAAGGGCAGTCTAACAGTGTTTATCAGGAAGGCTGTAAGAATATTCATATCCAGTGACTCAGGCTGCTTCTTGTTTATCAGGAGAAATGAAAAAGAGGTGTATCCCAGGTTTTACATGTATTTATTGCAACACTTTCTATAATATACAAAGACTTAAAAAAGCTTTAATGTTCAAAAGGGAGAGAGCTCAGTTACACCTGATTGTATATACTACCTTTAAAATTATGCTTCAGATAAACATACATAAATGTAATACAATTTTTTGCCTCCTTATTCCCTTACCTGTGTTCCCAGTTTCTGCAGTTTCTTCTCACTGCCTGTACTTCTGCTGTTAATCTCTGTTAATTTTCCTGGTAGGTTAGGTTTTTCCAGTTTATGGAATAGGCCTTAGCATTTCGATTTTTATTTTGATCTTTCTGCTTTTAACCTCTTATTTTAGATATTTTTTTCTTTAATATTCTTCCCTCTCCCCGTTTTCCTTGATCTATTTTTGCTTTTTTTTTTTTTTTTTGGTCAAGATAGCATTTAAAATGACTTAACCAATATTTGTGTTTTTAGTTTGAGGTTTTTTTTTTTTTAATTTTGGTCTCTTTTATTGGTTTTTTATTTATTTTAATCCATTCTGGGCGCATGCGCTCCAGAGCTCCGGCTCGTATTGGACACACTGGTCCAGCCACTCCGCGGCACGTGGGATCTTCCTGTGCCAGGGATCAAACCAGCGCCCCTTGCACTGCAAGGCGGACTCTTTACCCACTGGACCACCAGGGAGGCCTGAGGTATTTCTTAATTAGACTTTTCAGCTCTCAAGAAAGTTTCTGTCACCAGGTATCTTTCATTTATAGATAAATGGTTAATTGTTGTGGCCAATAGGGACTGTATCCTGGATTTCAGAGGCAACCTAAGTCAGGATTCTGAATACCAATGACTTATCATCAGAGAATACAGACTTTAATTATCAGCATGATGAGGATTCAGTAACGTCAGGAATTCTCAGAGAAACTAAATTTACAGACTGTAAGCTCATTTTTGATTAGACCATACTTAATTTTCAACTAATGTAACTATGCGATTTACCTTGTCTAATTCTGCTGTTTTCTAAGAAACTTAATCTCTTACTCAAACCTCATCTGTTTGATACTAAAAGATAGGAAAAGATGATTCATGCAATTTATTTTTAAGTCCTTGAGAAAACTGGTGCCATCATTTTGAAGGGCAGTCTAACAGTGTTTATCAGGAAGGCTGTAAGAATATTCATATCCAGTGACTCAGGCTGCTTCTTGTTTATCAGGAGAAATGAAAAAGAGGTGTATCCCAGGTTTTACATGTATTTATTGCAACACTTTCTATAATATACAAAGACTTAAAAAAGCTTTAATGTTCAAAAGGGAGAGAGCTCAGTTACACCTGATTGTATATACTACCTTTAAAATTATGCTTCAGATAAACATACATAAATGTAATACAATTTTAAACAAAAAATTATGCACATAGAAAGTATCCCCAAAGGATAACACTGTTAGACATTTTCTCTGGGTTGTGGCATAAAATGGTTTTAAAATAATAATTTATATTACTTATTGTTTTGGGGTGTTTTTGATATACCATCCTTTGAGATGCTGGAGAAAAGATGACCTGAGGTGGTGTTTTTGCTCAAAGCTGGCAGTTCTAATGTGTTCATCGTTTTGCTTCCTTGATGTTTCATTAACAAACTGTAGGGAGCCAACCTTTGAAGTTATAATTAAGCAGTTTCACCTGTTCTGAATTCAGCATCCTCTGCTAGAGTCTTCTAACCACCTGTCACTGCTTATTTATCCTGGCTGGTTTCTCTGTCTTTTTTTGGCCACTTCTGTTGGCCTTTCATTTATTTCCATCTTTGTTCTTTGACCTGTGTGGGCCTCCGATCGCAGTGGCCTCTCTTGTCACAGAGCACTGGCTTTGGGCGCATGTGCTCCAGAACTCCGGCTCGGTAGTTGGGCACATCGGTCCAGCTGCTCCGCAGCACATGGGATCTTCCCAGGCCAGGGATTTAACCAGCGCCCCTTGCACTGCAAGGCGGTGTCCTTACCCACTGGACCACCAGGGAAGCCCCTGGCTGATTTCTCTTAATCATTTCTTTCCGGCATCATTAGCAGGAAGTGACTCTTTAATCTGAGTATTTGCCCACATTCGCATTTCTCATATAACCAAAATGTTTTAGAACTGAAAGCAAGGAAGAATTTGAATCTTTCATCTGCATTTTATGAAAAGGAAAAAAAAGACAAACAAGAAACAAGGGTGGCCTGGAAGACTTGTTTAGAGTAGTTCCTGACTGAGGCAACTCTAGAAGTCTAAGACATGGCTGACTTCCATCCTCCCACTTTATTCTGACTTAATGAATGATGTAGGAATATTCATGAGTTTGGGAATAAAATATTGGATTTAGTTACACTTTTATTTAGTTACATACAGATATTTATAAATATGCAGATGTGTATATATATACATATATATATATGTATTTGTGGTTTAGGTTGCTCAGTTGGTAGAAAGATGGCAGGAGAAGATGAGAGTCATTTGCCAGGAAAGCTAACACAGAAAACAAAATGACTTTCTTTGCTATAGACTTGGGTCTTTATTATAAACAGTCCTGTCACCTTGCAGAAGTGTTTAGTTGGTCATTTGGGGCTCAAAGGGGCATAGAGAGCAGCATTGAGGAATCATTATCACCAGAAAAATATCAAAGCATATGTACAAATGGTAGAGTAGTAGCCTTATTTTGCCACTACACGAAGGACAGAGTATTTTGCCACATGGCAGTTCTAATGTGTTCATCGTTTTGCTTCCTTGATGTTTCATTAACAAACTGTAGGGAGCCAACCTTTGAAGTTATAATTAAGCAGTTTCACCTGTTCTGAATTCAGCATCCTCTGCTAGAGTCTTCTAACCACCTGTCACTGCTTATTTATCCTGGCTGGTTTCTCTGTCTTTTTTTGGCCACTTCTGTTGGCCTTTCATTTATTTCCATCTTTGTTCTTTGACCTGTGTGGGCCTCCGATCGCAGTGGCCTCTCTTGTCACAGAGCACTGGCTTTGGGCGCATGTGCTCCAGAACTCCGGCTCGGTAGTTGGGCACATCGGTCCAGCTGCTCCGCAGCACATGGGATCTTCCCAGGCCAGGGATTTAACCAGCGCCCCTTGCACTGCAAGGCGGTGTCCTTACCCACTGGACCACCAGGGAAGCCCCTGGCTGATTTCTCTTAATCATTTCTTTCCGGCATCATTAGCAGGAAGTGACTCTTTAATCTGAGTATTTGCCCACATTCGCATTTCTCATATAACCAAAATGTTTTAGAACTGAAAGCAAGGAAGAATTTGAATCTTTCATCTGCATTTTATGAAAAGGAAAAAAAAAAGACAAACAAGAAACAAGGGTGGCCTGGAAGACTTGTTTAGAGTAGTTCCTGACTGAGGCAACTCTAGAAGTCTAAGACATGGCTGACTTCCATCCTCCCACTTTATTCTGACTTAATGAATGATGTAGGAATATTCATGAGTTTGGGAATAAAATATTGGATTTAGTTACACTTTTATTTAGTTACATACAGATATTTATAAATATGCAGATGTGTATATATATACATATATATATATGTATTTGTGGTTTAGGTTGCTCAGTTGGTAGAAAGATGGCAGGAGAAGATGAGAGTCATTTGCCAGGAAAGCTAACACAGAAAACAAAATGACTTTCTTTGCTATAGACTTGGGTCTTTATTATAAACAGTCCTGTCACCTTGCAGAAGTGTTTAGTTGGTCATTTGGGGCTCAAAGGGGCATAGAGAGCAGCATTGAGGAATCATTATCACCAGAAAAATATCAAAGCATATGTACAAATGGTAGAGTAGTAGCCTTATTTTGCCACTACACGAAGGACAGAGTATTTTTAAAAGTTTGTACACGTGTGTATATAACAGCTTGATTGTGGGTTTTTCACAAGGGAGAAAGCCTGTATTTTTATCTGGGAAACAACTAATGGTAGATCAGCATACCTTCTTTCAGAGGTGTATAAATAGAATTACTGGGGAAATTAATTAGTGATCTGGGACACAGTTTATTCCCTTAATGCTAGAAGGCTTTAGGGCTTTAATTAGAGGGCTAGTTTAATTTGGGGGATTTTTATTGATTTTTATTAGAGACATTTTATATGTATATAGTAAATCACACTAATTTAGATTCATTGTTATATTTCGTTTATGAAAAATACTAGCAATTATTTTCAGTGTTTTTGTTTTAAATCAATAACTTTAGAAGTAATGACCTCTAAGTAATTACTTTGTGTTCAGTTTGGTGGGATGCATGTATGTTTTTATGATTGGAAGCTGTGTACATACGTGTGTGTGTGTATGCTAGTAGTATTTCTCTTAAAACCAACCACCAAACAAATAGGTTTCTGCTTGTTCTCTTCCTAGTGTAGTATAAGCCTATTAAGTTATAGGGTTTTTTATGTATTAAAAAGTTTTTTTACTATTGTGTATATACGATATGACCTAGTAATTAAGTATAACTGAAAATAATACCTTTTTTTGAGGGGAGAAGTTAGTCATTTCACTATCTAATCACTCCTTTATTGAACTCTAAATGAATTAGGTGTCGATTTGGTGGTATAGTATGCATGTATGTTTTTATGACTGGAGGTTATATATGTATGTGCATGTATATGCTTTGTCACTGAAGTCTCTGGTCTTGAATATTTCTACCATTAGTGGCTACAGGTTAATAAGTTGCTAGTTTATCAATTACGAATACACCGAGTAGCAACAGAAAACAATGACTAACAGTGGCATTAAAACCATCAGGATTTTTTTTTCTCACTTAAAGGTTAAGTTCAAAGTCTGGCAAGTTCAAATTAGGTATCAGGACTCAGAGATCTCATCAGAATTTGGGTTCTTCTTGTCTTCCTGCTCTGCCATATGACTTTCCTCCTAGGATTATTAAGATAGAAACTTAAAATAATCCTAATTTTAGAAATGTCTTCATTCTCTAATCCAGTTTGCCATCAGCCTCAGTTGCCTGCACTGGAACATCCTGGAGCTGACCAGCCCTCCCTCCATTCCACAGCTCCTGTAATTCTGTCTCTCACTTCCTTACTTGTTGCGGTGTTCACAAGGTTTTCTAGTTGAGCTCTCCAACCTCATTCTTCCTCTTTTTCTCATTCTGCCCATCATTAACAGTCTGATTTTCTGGAAGTCGAACTTTCTAAATATGCCTTCCCTTCTTTTAAACCAGATCCAAATCGTTTCCTTTCTGAGTGTTCATTCATAACTTGAATATGTTTCTTATTCAGTCTTATTTATGTTTGCTTCTCAATATAAATTATCATAGAATATTCTGTTCAGTGCACTGTTTACTATCTGCCACCACTAATAGACACAGTCTAAATTCCTGCCATGGAGATTTTTATCCTATTCTTCTTTCTTTTTCTAAATTGAAGTATGGTTGATTTACAATGTTATATTAGTTCCAAGTGTGCAACAGAGTTATTCAGTATTTTTAGAGATCATTCTCATTTAAAGTTATTATAAAATACTGACTATATTCCCTGGATTGCACAATATATCTTTGTAGCGTATTTATTTTATACATCGTGGATTGTCCTTTCTCACCCCTTACCCCACTTCTTCCCTCCCCCTTCCCTCTCCCCACTGGTAACCGCTAGTTGTTCTCTATATTTGTGAGAGATACAGATTTGTTTTATTTATCTTTGTTCTTTTCTAGTTGTGTCCTCAAGCCTCAACTCCTACCCTGTTTTTACTTTTATCATTCCAAATCCTAGTTTTCAAGGCCAAGCTTCTAAATTTCTTTCTTTTCCGTTGCTGCCTTTTTTTTTTTATATTTGACACTATATTTTGAAGCAGTATGGTATGATGAAATGTCTTCGGAATCACATACGTGTGGGTTTAAATCTTGATCTAGCCACTTATTTCTCAATTTAAAAGTTCAAATTAGGTATCAGGACTCAGAGATCTCATCAGAATTTGGGTTCTTCTTGTCTTCCTGCTCTGCCATATGACTTTCCTCCTAGGATTATTAAGATAGAAACTTAAAATAATCCTAATTTTAGAAATGTCTTCATTCTCTAATCCAGTTTGCCATCAGCCTCAGTTGCCTGCACTGGAACATCCTGGAGCTGACCAGCCCTCCCTCCATTCCACAGCTCCTGTAATTCTGTCTCTCACTTCCTTACTTGTTGCGGTGTTCACAAGGTTTTCTAGTTGAGCTCTCCAACCTCATTCTTCCTCTTTTACTCATTCTGCCCATCATTAACAGTCTGATTTTCTGGAAGTCGAACTTTCTAAATATGCCTTCCCTTCTTTTAAACCAGATCCAAATCGTTTCCTTTCTGAGTGTTCATTCATAACTTGAATATGTTTCTTATTCAGTCTTATTTATGTTTGCTTCTCAATATAAATTATCATAGAATATTCTGTTCAGTGCACTGTTTACTATCTGCCACCACTAATAGACACAGTCTAAATTCCTGCCATGGAGATTTTTATCCTATTCTTCTTTCTTTTTCTAAATTGAAGTATGGTTGATTTACAATGTTATATTAGTTCCAAGTGTGCAACAGAGTTATTCAGTATTTTTAGAGATCATTCTCATTTAAAGTTATTATAAAATACTGACTATATTCCCTGGATTGCACAATATATCTTTGTAGCGTATTTATTTTATACATCGTGGATTGTCCTTTCTCACCCCTTACCCCACTTCTTCCCTCCCCCTTCCCTCTCCCCACTGGTAACCGCTAGTTGTTCTCTATATTTGTGAGAGATACAGATTTGTTTTATTTATCTTTGTTCTTTTCTAGTTGTGTCCTCAAGCCTCAACTCCTACCCTGTTTTTACTTTTATCATTCCAAATCCTAGTTTTCAAGGCCAAGCTTCTAAATTTCTTTCTTTTCCGTTGCTGCCTTTTTTTTTTTATATTTGACACTATATTTTGAAGCAGTATGGTATGATGAAATGTCTTCGGAATCACATACGTGTGGGTTTAAATCTTGATCTAGCCACTTACTTTTTGACCTTAAGAAATTTAACCTTTCTAAGCCAGTTGCCTTATCTATAAAATTGAAACAGTTCTTTGAATACATATGTGCACGCACGCACACAGACACACCTTCTTTTGGTGACAGTAAAATGAGGTAATGCTCAGTAAAGTATAGAAACACTTAATATTGGAAACTGCAACATGGAAACAAAAATCCTAGGATAACAGTGTGTTAAAGTCGAAGTTTATTTTTCTCATATAAAGGAAGTCAGAAGCATGTAGTCCAGGATTAATAAGGCAGCTTTGTGTTCATCTGGGACCCAGGCTTTCTTTTTTTAAAACATTTATTTATTTATTTATCTATCTTTTGGGGGGTGGGGAGGGGAGGGAGGAGGACGGGCGGGCCACTTCTATTGGTCTTTCATTTCTCTATTTTCATCCATCTTTGTTCTTTGGCTCCTGTGGGCCTCCCATCGCCGTGGCCTCTGTTGTTGCAGAGCAACAGCTCTGGGCGCACGCGCCCCAGAGCTCCAGCTCGGTAATTTGACACATCAGTCCAGCCGCTCCGCGGCACGTGGGATCTTCCCTGGCCAGGGATCGAACCGGCGCCCCTTGCACTGCAAGGTGGTGTCCTTACCCACTGGACCACCAGGGAAGCCCAACCCAGGCTTTCTATATCCTTCTTTTCTGTCATTCTGGTGTATGATTTCTAACATAAAATTTGAGATCACCAGATAGTCCAGGGCTTCCCTGGTGGCTCAGATGGTAAAGAATCTGCCTGCAATGCAGGAGACCAGGGTTCAATCCCTGGGCTGGGAAGATTCCCTGGAGAAGGGAATGCAACCTACTCCAGTATTCTTGCCTGGAGGATTCCATGGACAGAGATGCCTGGTCTGCGGGGTTGCAAAGAGTTGGACATGACTGAACGACTAACACTTTCACTTCACATAGTCCAAGGTAATTGCTGGAGCTCCAGCCATCATAGCTGCCTTCCAGATAGTAAGCGGAGGAAGGAAAAAGGGGTGTATTTCCAGTGTGGTCAGCTTGTCTTGAACAGTCTTCCAGGAAATCTCTCACAACCATTTTGCTTATAGTCTCCAAACACTTATGACTGTAACTTATTAAAAGAAGGCTGTAAATTTTAATGTTTTAGTTAGGTACATTTCTTTTGCATAAAACAAAGGAAGGAGATAAGAATATTGTATGTCTACAGGCAGACTCAGCTGTAGCACATGGTGAGGTTAAGCTAATATCATATGTCTCCATTCTTTCTGTTCTATTTAGAGTTAACTTAGTGCTTAATTCTTCTTTGCTTCATACGTATTTTATGTTTCCCAGTTACTTGTAGGTTTCTTAAGGGATAAGGACTATGTATCATATGTCTTTGTTGTGTTTCAAAATATCTAGCAGAGTGTTTGGCACTTGGACCACTCCGTAAGAACTTAAGTGTGTATTTGTTAATTAATTGATTTTACTTTCCACTAGGATCGTATTTATTTTAGCCTCTTGTTGGATTTTCCCCCTCCAATGAGTATTTAATGCATTTCCCTCAGCTACAAACTAGCAACTATCATGAAAGAAATGTACCAGAGATTTTCCTTTGATAATTTTCTGTTTTCTGATGCCTTAAAAGTTACCCTGTGGTGCCAATGACCTAAATTTTATCTTTCTTTGATTACCATATTTAATTTTTTTTTAACCTAGTTTAAAAGGTTTGGGATAAAATCCCTCAATTGAACTTGACGAATAATGTCAAAGTGTACATTACATATATCTATTACATATATATTTCTAATATACCTGTTATGAATATATAGAATATGATTTTTCAAAATAGAAAATTATTTTTCTCCTCATATTTAACACACTGATTTATTTGTAAGAAATCTGAATAATTTGAAAATAAAGCTTAGGTCACAGTTGTCAAGTTGTTTTGAGCTCCAGTTATGTTTCTTTTCCTCCCCCACTGTGGGTGAGAAGAAAAGAATAATTAACCAGAGACAGGAAACTCTCCAAGAAGATAAACAGTAGTGTTACTAGAAACCTCTTTCTCAGCTGCTTCGGTCAGACTTTATGTAAAAATAGGATCTCATAGTTAGTATCAGAGTGGTCAGCTTGTCTTGAACAGTCTTCCAGGAAATCTCTCACAACCATTTTGCTTATAGTCTCCAAACACTTATGACTGTAACTTATTAAAAGAAGGCTGTAAATTTTAATGTTTTAGTTAGGTACATTTCTTTTGCATAAAACAAAGGAAGGAGATAAGAATATTGTATGTCTACAGGCAGACTCAGCTGTAGCACATGGTGAGGTTAAGCTAATATCATATGTCTCCATTCTTTCTGTTCTATTTAGAGTTAACTTAGTGCTTAATTCTTCTTTGCTTCATACGTATTTTATGTTTCCCAGTTACTTGTAGGTTTCTTAAGGGATAAGGACTATGTATCATATGTCTTTGTTGTGTTTCAAAATATCTAGCAGAGTGTTTGGCACTTGGACCACTCCGTAAGAACTTAAGTGTGTATTTGTTAATTAATTGATTTTACTTTCCACTAGGATCGTATTTATTTTAGCCTCTTGTTGGATTTTCCCCTCAATGAGTATTTAATGCATTTCCCTCAGCTACAAACTAGCAACTATCATGAAAGAAATGTACCAGAGATTTTCCTTTGATAATTTTCTGTTTTCTGATGCCTTAAAAGTTACCCTGTGGTGCCAATGACCTAAATTTTATCTTTCTTTGATTACCATATTTAATTTTTTTTTAACCTAGTTTAAAAGGTTTGGGATAAAATCCCTCAATTGAACTTGACGAATAATGTCAAAGTGTACATTACATATATCTATTACATATATATTTCTAATATACCTGTTTGTTATGAATATATAGAATATGATTTTTCAAAATAGAAAATTATTTTTCTCCTCATATTTAACACACTGATTTATTTGTAAGAAATCTGAATAATTTGAAAATAAAGCTTAGGTCACAGTTGTCAAGTTGTTTTGAGCTCCAGTTATGTTTCTTTTCCTCCCCCACTGTGGGTGAGAAGAAAAGAATAATTAACCAGAGACAGGAAACTCTCCAAGAAGATAAACAGTAGTGTTACTAGAAACCTCTTTCTCAGCTGCTTCGGTCAGACTTTATGTAAAAATAGGATCTCATAGTTAGTATCAGAGGATAATGTGATAGAAGAGATTATGTGAGTTCTTTTTAATCTACTCTGGAACTTACTAAATGGAATGTTTTAAATAAACATACTACACAAGAATACATTATATCATTAGTATATGAATATATAAGTATAATACATTTTCTTTCATACCCTTCACCAAAATGCAGATATATTCATGCACTCAAATACGTTTGTGTCTGATATAAATGCATACGTAATTGTAAGAGATAAAGATGTGATGCTACAAAGTCTTCTTGGAATAAAGTGAGGTGCAAGTAGCTAAAATAAAAAGCTACGTATCATCCAGTTATATATGCTCAAAAATATGAGGCAGGTAGGCAGATGTACATAAATGGTTATGTGATGTTTAAGGTAGAGTATTAAATGATTGGGAAAAGGGCGCCTTCACAGCAAAGTAACCACACAGTGTGGATGAGAATGAGAATACATGTTATCTAAAAATCATAATAACTTTGATACTTTGTAATGATGCTTTTGGACTGGTGTACAGATGACATACAACTATTTATGAAAAGTTGATGTTTCTTTATAGTTTGACTTTGTTTGGTTTTGTTCTCATAGATGTTTTCTCCCAGATGTCAGATTCCAATGGTTTAATGATATTTAGCAAGTTTGACCAGTTTCTGAAGGAAGTTCTGAAGCTCCCAACAGCTGTCTTTGAAGGGCCATCTTTTGGTTACACAGAGCACTCAGTCCGCACCTGTTTTCCACAGCAGGTAAGGACAGTTTTATAGAATCTAGGACTAGAAGAGCTCTAATTCTCTGGATTGCTTCACTCTAGGGATATAGGTCTTGAGTATAAGATGGAGAAGAGCTTTAAGTCACAGGTGGAGGGGTCTACAAAAGGGTGGGAGGAGATCAAAAATTCACCTGAGAACTCTTTTTGGGAGAAGGGAGGAGAAATTTCTGGAAAAAATATACATATACATATATGAAATATTTTAAATAATTAAAATTTTCAAGAAAAATACTTAAGATGGAGTATATCATTTTACTTCTTTCTCAGCTGCTTCGGTCAGACTTTATGTAAAAATAGGATCTCATAGTTAGTATCAGAGGATAATGTGATAGAAGAGATTATGTGAGTTCTTTTTAATCTACTCTGGAACTTACTAAATGGAATGTTTTAAATAAACATACTACACAAGAATACATTATATCATTAGTATATGAATATATAAGTATAATACATTTTCTTTCATACCCTTCACCAAAATGCAGATATATTCATGCACTCAAATACGTTTGTGTCTGATATAAATGCATACGTAATTGTAAGAGATAAAGATGTGATGCTACAAAGTCTTCTTGGAATAAAGTGAGGTGCAAGTAGCTAAAATAAAAAGCTACGTATCATCCAGTTATATATGCTCAAAAATATGAGGCAGGTAGGCAGATGTACATAAATGGTTATGTGATGTTTAAGGTAGAGTATTAAATGATTGGGAAAAGGGCGCCTTCACAGCAAAGTAACCACACAGTGTGGATGAGAATGAGAATACATGTTATCTAAAAATCATAATAACTTTGATACTTTGTAATGATGCTTTTGGACTGGTGTACAGATGACATACAACTATTTATGAAAAGTTGATGTTTCTTTATAGTTTGACTTTGTTTGGTTTTGTTCTCATAGATGTTTTCTCCCAGATGTCAGATTCCAATGGTTTAATGATATTTAGCAAGTTTGACCAGTTTCTGAAGGAAGTTCTGAAGCTCCCAACAGCTGTCTTTGAAGGGCCATCTTTTGGTTACACAGAGCACTCAGTCCGCACCTGTTTTCCACAGCAGGTAAGGACAGTTTTATAGAATCTAGGACTAGAAGAGCTCTAATTCTCTGGATTGCTTCACTCTAGGGATATAGGTCTTGAGTATAAGATGGAGAAGAGCTTTAAGTCACAGGTGGAGGGGTCTACAAAAGGGTGGGAGGGAGATCAAAAATTCACCTGAGAACTCTTTTTGGGAGAAGGGAGGGAGAAATTTCTGGAAAAAAAATATACATATACATATATGAAATATTTTAAATAATTAAAATTTTCAAGAAAAATACTTAAGATGGAGTATTTATATTATTGCTACTAGACATATATTGCTCTCCTAGTGAGTTAGTTAACAGTGAAATATAGGTATTTTGATGTAAAACTTAATACGATACTGGATTATTGTTTCCTGCACACTGAAGACCAGGAATGCCTTACATCTCTAAACTGCCAGTTCCACATCCCTCAGGGATATACTGCCGTTTTCATATGAAAGAAAGATTTGGTTTCTTCTTTATTTGTGAGTGTCCTTTGTAGTGCTGCTTCAGAGGTTGGTGTAAGTATATTCCTGAGATCTTAACTGTGCCTCAGTTCAGAGCAGAGTGAATGCTGGCTGTAGCATCCTTTTTTTTTTTTTTTTTTTTCAGGCAGAGATGAGATAACAGAGAAAGTTATCATATACAAAATCATCCTAGAGGGCTGTGAAGGCAGCTGTTTGATATGATGGTACTAACAGAAAAACAGCAACAGTGAGCTGAGCTCTAAATGAAAATGGTTGTGTCTTCATCCTACTCACCCTCACTTCTGTTTCTGTAGGGCATCTAAATACCTGCAGGACACTCTTGTACCAGGATGCATTTGGATAGCCTCATATCACTTGAAAATGCCTATACAGGGGCAGAAATGCAAAGGACATCTTTCTTAGAATAACTGACACACAGAGATTTTTAATATGCTAAAAGCTGATATTGCCATTTGTGCTGAGAGAAAAGAGAAATCATCTATAGAGACTAATTTCCACAAAGACCATCAGCCCAAGTGTGTACACATTTGGGAAGAACATGCTCCTCTCTTTTGGGGAGGTCTTTCTACCACTAATAGTGATAATTGCGTGAGGCACTAAACCTAAAGTAATCTTTGATCAAATTGTAATGTTAAGGACTAAACGGAGAATCTAAATTGGAATAACAGTTTGAAATGTTCAAGAATATAAAAAGATTCTTATTGTTAATTCCAAGACTAGAATTGGAATTGTGAATTTCTACACATTACGTTTTGTCCTGATTGTTGATAGATGACAGTAGATAGTTTATGGTGAATGATGTAGGATTTGTGACCTCGAGAGACATGTCCTTGAGCAAGGTATATTGTTATAAACATCAGCTCTGGGCTTAAAGAAAGTCTTAGGCAAAACAGATTATTGCCATAGGTGTGGCAACCAAGGTGAAGGCACCTTGACTAAAACATATTTGTTCCCCCTCTTCCTTCTCCTTCTTGGAAATCCCCCTAGCCTTCCTGTCAACCTGCCTAAGAAATAACTTTCTCATTTGTGAGACCTTTGAACTCATCACCTAATTGCTGCTTTTCACATGCTTCAGATTCGTATAAAAAATTCATTTTTGTTTGATATATGCCAAATTTGGAAAAGGCAGAGAAGATTATCTCAAAGGAAATATAAACTAGTGGTAGAATGACCTCCCCAGAAGAGAAAGTGGGGAAACTACTAAGACAGAATTTTATACAGCAAGTGTTAAATTCAAGTTTTGGTGTCTTTTGGAAAATCAGCTTTTTCCATGCAGTTTGCTTTTTTATGTATGAGTTTCCTTAGTGTGAGTTAGCTCATTGTGGCTCATGGGCTTAGTTGTTCCGCAATGTATGGGATCTTCCCAGATCAGGTATTGAACCTGTGTCTCCTTCATTGGCAGGGGAACTCTTTACCACTGAAACTACCCAGGAAGCCCTAGAACTTGTTTTCGATATAGGTCTGGTTTCAATAAGCTTAGCCTGATTATTTATATACCATAATTGATTGTAGACCTTTCTGCCTTGCTGAAACTTAATAGCGTCTCAGAATGAACCTTTAAAATAGAACCTCTCAGTTCAGGGCTACTAGGAAAGTCAGGCCAAAGGCTTATCACTGACATCACCTAACACATCTAAGTGAATTCTTCTCCTCTCAAGTTCTCCAGAATTCCTTGAGACTTCTGTACCTATTAGTGAGATAACCTTCCTAACTTATCTGATAAAGTTACTAGAAACTAAGCGTTTCCAGTCTATGAGGGGTCAGATAGACAGAAAAGTTAAATGTTTCAATTGGTTTATAAAGTATAAATTACTAAATTACTATTAAGTCATCATTAGTTTGAGGAAAGTTTTTCTGGAAAACAGATTCAAAAATTTTTCTACACATTACGTTTGTCCTGATTGTTGATAGATGACAGTAGATAGTTTATGGTGAATGATGTAGGATTTGTGACCTCGAGAGACATGTCCTTGAGCAAGGTATATTGTTATAAACATCAGCTCTGGGCTTAAAGAAAGTCTTAGGCAAAACAGATTATTGCCATAGGTGTGGCAACCAAGGTGAAGGCACCTTGACTAAAACATATTTGTTCCCCCTCTTCCTTCTCCTTCTTGGAAATCCCCCTAGCCTTCCTGTCAACCTGCCTAAGAAATAACTTTCTCATTTGTGAGACCTTTGAACTCATCACCTAATTGCTGCTTTTCACATGCTTCAGATTCGTATAAAAAATTCATTTTTGTTTGATATATGCCAAATTTGGAAAAGGCAGAGAAGATTATCTCAAAGGAAATATAAACTAGTGGTAGAATGACCTCCCCAGAAGAGAAAGTGGGGAAACTACTAAGACAGAATTTTATACAGCAAGTGTTAAATTCAAGTTTTGGTGTCTTTTGGAAAATCAGCTTTTTCCATGCAGTTTGCTTTTTTATGTATGAGTTTCCTTAGTGTGAGTTAGCTCATTGTGGCTCATGGGCTTAGTTGTTCCGCAATGTATGGGATCTTCCCAGATCAGGTATTGAACCTGTGTCTCCTTCATTGGCAGGGGAACTCTTTACCACTGAAACTACCCAGGAAGCCCTAGAACTTGTTTTCGATATAGGTCTGGTTTCAATAAGCTTAGCCTGATTATTTATATACCATAATTGATTGTAGACCTTTCTGCCTTGCTGAAACTTAATAGCGTCTCAGAATGAACCTTTAAAATAGAACCTCTCAGTTCAGGGCTACTAGGAAAGTCAGGCCAAAGGCTTATCACTGACATCACCTAACACATCTAAGTGAATTCTTCTCCTCTCAAGTTCTCCAGAATTCCTTGAGACTTCTGTACCTATTAGTGAGATAACCTTCCTAACTTATCTGATAAAGTTACTAGAAACTAAGCGTTTCCAGTCTATGAGGGGTCAGATAGACAGAAAAGTTAAATGTTTCAATTGGTTTATAAAGTATAAATTACTAAATTACTATTAAGTCATCATTAGTTTGAGGGGAAAGTTTTTCTTACCTGGAAAACAGATTCAATCCGGTAATTTTCAGATAGAAACCATAAAGTGATAAGCATATTTGCCAGTTCATTCAGTCCTTTTGTTAACTTTTGTGAAGTCATCAGGTTTTACATCAGGTTTTCCATTAGAATCTTTTAATTTCTTACCCAGTTCAGAAACTGGTATTTATCCAAGAGTCCTTTCTGTTGATCTTCTTGAAGAGAGAACCATTTTTGAAAAACTTGGTTAGTGTTATGACAGTATTTTAAGATAGTAACTAGAATTAGAACTGATAACATTTTACCCGAACATATTAGAATTTTAGGATCTCCATATAGTTTCTAAGATATCCGTATTAGTAACATTTAACCAGAGACTTAATTTTTTTGAAATATTTTGACAATATTTTTTGTGTAATTTAACATCCAAAACGAACCTAATTAGAGTAATATGTCTCTTTGGGATGCCTCAGGGGCCCTCTGGAGCAACCCAAAGTTAGTTAGAAGTCAGAATATTTTATTAGAATGACTTTGGAAGTCCTGTCAACAGATATCAAAAAGGTTTAGAATACTTAGTCAGAAAGCGTGTCCTCCTAACAGAGAGAAAAGCCAAATTTAACTTTTTGTACCAGATTACTTTCAAGTTTGTTCACAGGCCAACTCAGTCAAATTTGTTTCGAACATAGTCAGTCTTTTTTTTTTTTTTTTAAAGATTTATTTATTTATTTATTTATTTTGGGCGGGGGTCGGGTTGGGGAGGGAGGGGAGCGGGCAGGCCACTTCTATTGGTCTCTCATTTCTCCATGTTCATCCGTCTTTGTTCTTTGGCTCCTGTGGGCCTCCCACTGTGGTGGCGTCTGTTGTTGCAGAGCGCCGGCTCTGGGCGCATGTGCTCCAGAGCTCCGGCTCGGTAATTGGACACATGGGTCCAGCTGCTCCGCGGCACGTGGGATCTTCCCAGGCCAGGGCTCGAACCGGCGCCCCTTGCACTGCAAGGCGGTGTCCTTACCCACTGGACCACCAGGGGAAGCCCTAAACATAGTCAGTCTTAACCATGTATAATTTTTTTTCCCCCAGGGTCCACTTTAAACAAACCTTCTTTCTTTTTTTTTTTTAAAAGATTTATTTACTTATTTTGGGTGGGGGTCAGGTTGGGGAGGGAGCGGAGTGGGCGGGCCACTTCTTTTGGTCTTCAGTTTTTCATCTTTCATCCATCTTTGTTCCTTGGCTCCTGTGGGCCTCCCATCGCGGTGGCATCTGTTGTTGCAGAGCACTGGCTCTGGGCACATGCGCTCCAGAGCTCTGGCTAGGTAATTGGACACATCGGTCCAGCCGCTCCGCGGCACGTGGGATCTACCCAGGCCAAGGATCTAACCGGCGCCCCTTGCACTGCAAGGCGGTGTCCTTACCCGCTGGACCACCAGGGGAAGCGCCACAAACCTTCTTATTACTCTCTGTACCTATTACTTTGTTTTCCGTCCTGAAATAGCTATTTTTAAGTCAGACATACTTTTTTATAAAATGAAGCTCCATTCCTCATACCTTTTTCATTGGATACACATATCCTACCTTCTCCAAGTAACCAAGAACTGATCTTTATACTAGCATTTCATAAATTCATGGTGAGCGTAAATACCAGTGATAATTTTCAAAAGCATTTGCTTTCTTAGAATATCTCTGGATGGCCCCAGGCATTATTTATTAATAGTCCCAAATCTCTTTAGTTTTTCTGTAAGAGGAAATTAGTGTTGAGTAATAAATATTTCAAGACCTTATTTTGTTTGAGCTATTCAGTAGACTTCCATCACTTAGTTTCAGCACAAACCTTAGAAATTCAAGTTACCCCAATCTGGAGAGACTACTTTAGATAGACATTCCTAAAGCATAATTATTCTTAATAGAGTTTATCTAAAAGCTTGTATCATTTGCATTTTTTATAAGTTTCTTCACTCGGGTTACTTTCCTTGCTGACAAATTTATAACGGATATAGTAATATTTAACTTATATTAAGCCTAAGCACAATGAAAATATTCTGCTGAGTGTTAATGACTCTTAGACATGTCTACATTAGATAACAAATATTAATACCAGGTATTTAATATTGAATATTTCCTAGTTCACATGAACCTGAAATTCATTTTAAGGTAGGCTTTTTTTAATCTAGAATTAATTGATTTGTAAGCACTTACTTTGGGGCAGTTAAGTAGAGCTCATTGACAAAATAATCTCAGCAGTATTATCTAAAGACAAAGACACACACTGAGACATACATAAATCTGGACAGAGATCTCAGAGTTTTCTGCTTGAAATTTAAAATGTCTCTTTAACCCCCCCTTTTTTTGGCTTGAAGTTCTCAATTTTTTCATGACTGGAGTCTTAGGCAGAGTGGGCTGCATCTCAAAGATATGATGGGTTAGCTTCAATTTTTTTCTAGGCATGTTTTTATTTTTCAAGCAGGGTCAGAGCTCAGAAGTAAAAAAATTTTTTCTTTTTAAAAATAAACCAGCTTTTTCCTCATTGCATGTGCAAGAAGAACCAGTTTTATAATTTTTAGAAAGATTTTATTTTAATCAGTTGCCTCTGGCTGAAGGATCACATCTTTTCTTTTCCTAGTCATAGTTTCATAGCAAGTACAATGCCTTTTTTTTTTTTTTTTAATAGTTTGCAAAAGCTGCAATAGCCGCCCTTGACTAATTTTCGCTCCTCCTGCTTCCCAGAGCTGTCTTAGAAGACATATATATGGGCGGTATTGTTCTGAAGTTTCGGAATGCCTCATACGTTAACCTGTTATTTCCCTGGAGGGTCACCTACAAGCAAGAATCTGTTAGAGGCCTCAGTCACCTGTGGCTCCTCTCAAACCCTCTTGGATCAAGAGCCCTGAACACATCACCACCCTTACCGCTTATTTATTAAAGTCCCAAATCTCTTTAGTTTTTCTGTAAGAGGAAATTAGTGTTGAGTAATAAATATTTCAAGACCTTATTTTGTTTGAGCTATTCAGTAGACTTCCATCACTTAGTTTCAGCACAAACCTTAGAAATTCAAGTTACCCCAATCTGGAGAGACTACTTTAGATAGACATTCCTAAAGCATAATTATTCTTAATAGAGTTTATCTAAAAGCTTGTATCATTTGCATTTTTTATAAGTTTCTTCACTCGGTTACTTTCCTTGCTGACAAATTTATAACGGATATAGTAATATTTAACTTATATTAAGCCTAAGCACAATGAAAATATTCTGCTGAGTGTTAATGACTCTTAGACATGTCTACATTAGATAACAAATATTAATACCAGGTATTTAATATTGAATATTTCCTAGTTCACATGAACCTGAAATTCATTTTAAGGTAGGCTTTTTTTAATCTAGAATTAATTGATTTGTAAGCACTTACTTTGGGGCAGTTAAGTAGAGCTCATTGACAAAATAATCTCAGCAGTATTATCTAAAGACAAAGACACACACTGAGACATACATAAATCTGGACAGAGATCTCAGAGTTTTCTGCTTGAAATTTAAAATGTCTCTTTAACCCCCCCTTTTTTTGGCTTGAAGTTCTCAATTTTTTCATGACTGGAGTCTTAGGCAGAGTGGGCTGCATCTCAAAGATATGATGGGTTAGCTTCAATTTTTTTCTAGGCATGTTTTTATTTTTCAAGCAGGGTCAGAGCTCAGAAGTAAAAAAAAAAATTTTTTTTCTTTTTTTTAAAAATAAACCAGCTTTTTCCTCATTGCATGTGCAAGAAGAACCAGTTTTATAATTTTTAGAAAGATTTTATTTTAATCAGTTGCCTCTGGCTGAAGGATCACATCTTTTCTTTTCCTAGTCATAGTTTCATAGCAAGTACAATGCCTTTTTTTTTTTTTTTTAATAGTTTGCAAAAGCTGCAATAGCCGCCCTTGACTAATTTTCGCTCCTCCTGCTTCCCAGAGCTGTCTTAGAAGACATATATATGGGCGGTATTGTTCTGAAGTTTCGGAATGCCTCATACGTTAACCTGTTATTTCCCTGGAGGGTCACCTACAAGCAAGAATCTGTTAGAGGCCTCAGTCACCTGTGGCTCCTCTCAAACCCTCTTGGATCAAGAGCCCTGAACACATCCACGCAGTCCGCTTTTACCGAGAGCTTAAGCAGCCAGGTGTTTGCAGGAAATGATGCCATCAGCACAGGCTGGGATTCAGTCATAGCGCTGGTCAGTAATGACCCTCATGACTCTAAGTTGTTTACATTATTTCCTTAATAGAAAGGGTGTACTGCAGCTGGGGGGCAACTAGACGGGCAAGAAGTTAGGGAGTCTGTTCTCTGTGCGCATGCAGTGTTCTAACGTGCACTGACCCAGTGATCCTAAGTCCACAGTGGATCTCCCACTTGTTTTTGCTGATCAGTATGACCCCAGCTAATGAACCCATGTGAATCAAATCAACTTGTTTTTATCTTAGTTCTGTTATGTTTCTCATAGTTTCTTTTTTCTCATTCTGAGATGTTTTTCTCATAGCTTGGTGCAAAAACCTCCATCGGCTTGTTTCCCCACAGGAATAAATTCAGTCAAAGGAGATCAAAGACTTGTGTACTGAAAACTACAAGATGTTAATGAAATAAATTGAAGAAGACACAAATAAATGGAAAGATATTCTGTGCTTGTGGATTGGAAGAATCAATATTGTCTAAATGTCCATAGTTTAATCAAAGCAATCTGTGGATTCAGTGTAGTATCAGAATTCCAGTGCATTTTCAAAGTAATAGAACAAATAGTCCTAAAATTTGTATGGCTCCACAAAAACTCAGAATAGTCATAGCAATGTTGAGGAAGAAGAACAAAGCTGTAGGTATTGTTCTCCCTGATTTCATCCTATGTTATAAAACTACCTTAACTAATACAGTGTGATACTGACGTAAAAACCAAGAGATGGATCAGTGGAACAGAAGAGAGAGCCAGGAAATCAAAGGAGCCAAGAATATATAATGAGAAAGGGACAGTCTCTTCAAAAATGGTGTTGGGAAAGCTGCCACATACAAAAGAATGAAACTCAACCGCTATCTTACACTATACACAAAAAATCAACTCCAAATGGATTAAAGACTTGAACATAAGACCTGAAACTGTAGAACTCCTAGAAGAAAACAAGTACAATAAGCTCCTTTGTATAGGTCTTGGTAATAGTTTTTTTAATCTAACAGCAAAAGCTAATGCAACAAATGTAAAAATAAGTAAGTGGGATTATATTTGCTAAAAAACATCTGGAATGGGAGAAAATATTTGCAACTCTTATTGTGATAAAGGATTAATATCCAGATATACAAAGAACTCATAGAACTCCAAATCAGAAAAACAATCCAATTAAAAAATGCACAGAATGTCTGAATAGATATTTTTCTAAAGAAGACCGAAGGCCAGCAGGCACATGAAGGATGTTCAACATTATTAATCAGGGAGAACAAAATCACAATGAGATACTGCTCTTACACCTGTAAGAATGATTGTCATCAAAAAGATAAGGAATAACAAGTTTTGGACAGGATATGGAGAAAGGGAACCCTTGAGTACTGTCGAGGGGAAGTATGAATTGTTGCAGCTACAATGAAAACAGTATGAAGGTTCCTTAAAAAATAAAAAGTAGAACTGCCATATGATCCAGCAATTCCGCTTAATGGGTGTTTATCTGGAGACAGTGAATGTTAGTTGCTCAATTGTGTCTGGCTCTTTATGGTCCTATGGACTGTAGCCCTTCAGGCACCTCTGACAGTAGAATTCTTTTTTTTTTTTCCTTTTAGATTTATTTATTTATTTATTTTGGGTGGGGGTTGGGGAGGGAGGGGAGCAGGCAGGCCACTTCTATTGATCTTTCATTTCTCTATTTTCATTTGTCTTCGTTCTTTGGCTCCTATGGGCCTCCCATCGCGGTGGCCTCTGTCTTTGCAGAGCACCGGCTCTGGGCGCATGCGCTCCAGAGCTCCGACTCGGTGATTGGACACATTGGTCCAGCCGCTCCGCGGCACGTGGGATCTTCCCAGGCCAGGGCTCGAACTGGCGCCCCTTACACTGCAAGGCGGTGTCCTTACCCACTGGACCACCAGGGGAAGCCCATGACAGTAGAATTCTATAGGCAGGAATGCTGGAGTGGGTAGCCATTCCCTCCTACAGCTTATCTGTCTGACCCAGGGTCTGAACCCTGGTCTCCTGGATTGCAGGCAGAATCTTTACCGTTTGAGCTGCCAGGGAAGCCAAAACACTGACTCAGAAGCCTTAACATTTGGGTGGGTAGCCCACATATATTTGGAGAAGGAAATGGCAACTCATTCCAGTATTCTTGCCTGGAAAATCCCTTGGAGAGAGGAGCCTGGCAGGCTACAGTCTGTGGAATCAGACACGACTGAACAGCTAACAACCAGATATATTAAGATTCTTCAATTTTTATAAACTAACCTATTTTAGAGACTTAAAAGTTATTATAAACAATGAACATATTTGAATTTCTCCCCAATTTTTCCAATCTTCAGAGTTTGGCAGTATGTTAAAATTCTCTTAGAAAGGTGATTGCTTCCTGTTTTATTATTTATTTTTTAGGGGGCTCGTAGTGACTTTAGTGTTGAGTCTGGTCCACCTTGTAGAAGATTTTAAATTTGCTGCCTGTCTTTATGAAAGGGAAACCGGGATAAGTAGAGAGGAGCTGGAGGAAGGGAGGGAGGGAAGTCTGTGCCATCTTTCAGTCCCTGTGGCAGGAGGTACTGTTGGTGTCTCTGCAAGATGCTGTGCCACACTCTTTGTGGTTCACAAATGAGGTGGGAAGTGGGTAGTGATGGGATCACATTATTGCTGATTTTCAGAATAGCAGGAATATTTCCTGCCTGGGGATGTCCTCTGATTATATATATGCTTTGACTAACCTATTCTCTTTTGCTATATGCCAAAATGAGTTTTCGTCCCTAAATCTTTGAAATGAGGCATTTCCTGGATGTTCTGACTTTGTTTTTCTGGACATTGAATAAAGTTTGACAAGCACGACTGGGCACGTGAATATGTATGTGTATGTGTGTATTTCATAGTTATCCTAACTAAGCAAATTTTACCCTCTCTGTTAGAAGCCCTTCGTTACCATTATAATCTAATGTGCATAATTACCATGTTTCATTGATTAGAAGACACTTTTCATGCCTAAAATCTCTCAAGATCTCTTGTGTAGCCTGTTGCATCTCACCATTGTGTTTGGAAGGTGGTGTTGGCGATGGGTTGTCATTTGCTGCACATGTGTTACCTTGGTCTTAGCTGTTCCTGCTGTAGGCACTTCAGCTGAATTATGGGCACTTTTGGTCCTAAATGTGTTATCATTTCAGATGTCCTCAGAAAGTGTATACACTGTTACAGTAGTAAACAAGAAGTTGCTGTAAACATATGAAGTCATGGACATAACAGGAATAAATTTGGCATTGGTGAGATAAATATTCATCATTGGAAAGAATTCCGTATTTTCTTACAAAGCAACACCAGGTGCTTTACAGAAGAGTATCCACAAGTAGATGAAGCTGTGGCTTTTTATTATTGAGATACAACCGAAATAATTTCTTGTCACTTGAAGCAGTGCAACTCAACCTTGCAAAACTGCCAGATCCTTCTGAATAGATGAAAGGAATTTCACTTCATCAAGAGGCTGGTGTGACTGATTCACATGTCATGAAGGATTACAGTTAATTAAGTCATTGAGTTAGTTTAATTGGCCGAGTGTTTTTTTTTCCTTAGTGGCAGGAAAAAAAATAATGGTTCATCTTACAAGTGATGGTATCTTAGATTGGGTGAAACACAGCGTATAACATGGATTTTGTTATGAACAGGTCTATGGTAATGAGGCCTGTATTGCTGGCATTCATTAGATTGAATACATTTGCAGAGACCTGAAAGGAAGATTTTGTTCAAATTGGGCCTGTGGAGGAATCTGTCTTGCTAAATTATTCCTTTGGTAGAAATGACAATAGCACCAAGATTATTTTCCTTTTTTAAATTAATTTTTATTGGAGTATAGTTGAGTTATGTTTTCATTTTTAAAAATATATTTTTTGTTAGTTAACAATGCTTACTGTGTATGTTGCTACAGGAAAGATCCTGCCCTCTGCTCTCCCTCATGAGCTAAGAACAAGTTCTGATGTGGTCACTCCTGGTTCCCTCACCCGTGGGCAGGGCTGGAGGCTGCTGGGCGTGCTGTGTTGGGGTCTCTTGACCCAGCTACTTCTCTGGGGTTCACTGGTGACAGAGTCTACATGCACCCCCAACTCTAGAGCCTATGGTTCACTAGTCTTCAGCTTAAGTAGGAAAATTCTTTACCAAAAAAAATTCCAAGTTCCTTGGACTCGTAATCACTTTACTTCCTGTCCTAATGGCAGCCTAAGGAAGGAGAGTGCCACTGAGGTTCTGCATTTGATTCATTATCCCTTTCAAGCGTAAGCAAATCTGAGTTTAAGTTATCATTTTAAAAACCAGCCCTGTCGATGCCCGTATTTTGCTTTACAAAACCTTGCGAACTCCGCCCTGTCTGCTGGATAAGTTTCTTAGCCAGACACAGTGGTGCTAATCAGTCCAACCACGGCCTCTGTTTTCACCTTCATTCCTGATCTCTCCTACCCCCACCCTTCAGGATGCCATGGGTTCTTTTTAGACACTGCCTCGGTGCCATTTACATTCCACCAGCAATGTATAAAGCCATCTTTTTCTTCACAGCCTGGCCAACCACACATGTTCTTTCCTTTGGGATTTTTTTTGCCAGTCTGGGAGATGAGAAATGTTACCTCCGCAGAGTTCTGATTTGCACATCTCTTGTTTTGCTTAAGTGAAAGTGCTGTACTTCTTTGTGAGTGCTCTTAGCTCTCACTGAAATGTAGTAACCCCTGACCTCTCTCTCCTCCAGTGAAGGCCTCATATTTCAAATCAAGGCTAAATATCTCCTTGTCTTTGATGCTCTGAATCTTTCAAAGTAGGATTAATTGCTTCCTTTTCTAGTAGGCCCTGGCCTGTTGGCGTCTAGCTCACTTATGCCCTGAAGGATGCACCTTGGCCTCCTTCAGATTTACATCCTCGTGACTAGCAGTGTCTGGAAAATCAGCAATGCTTGCCTAGGTATTTGTTGGATTAATTGAGTAGTGGTTTTAAATCAAATATGGCATGAGAAAGTATCTGGGTTTGAATTCTGATCTCAGGCTTAAAGCTCATGGATGTACTTGCAGCCTGATTGTTTTCACTGATATTATTATTGCATGGTTTTCTCAAATTTGACAATTTTGCAATGAGGAAAATGTAGACTTTCAGAATTTTTGAAGACTTTTTCCACTTTTAAAAAGCTGTAATAAATAAAAGTAGTTCTATAAAAAGCACAGTAGCACTATATTGTTGTGTCATTGCAAAGTACTGTACTTTTCAAAGTCCAAAGTAAATCTGTGACATAGACAAATTCAGAGTCTTTTAATAATTGAAGGCCGACACATAGCAATGGCCCCATAATCAGTTATATGTGTGCCCTTGTTAGACAAAATAGTTCTGTAACTGTGCAAAAGTCTGTATAAAAACATTTTAACCTGAAAGATTTTTTTCATGGCAAATCACATAGATATTTAATTAAAAAACTAATAATGCAGTATTACCCAAATACAATGTAAGCACATGTCCAGTTATTATGTTCTATATTTCAGAGAGGAGGCATTAAGAATTTATGCCATAAGTTTATTTACAAACATCTATGATGCTGAGTTCAAGAGTTTTAGCCTCCGGTGCCATTTACATTCCACCAGCAATGTATAAAGCCATCTTTTTCTTCACAGCCTGGCCAACCACACATGTTCTTTCCTTTGGGATTTTTTTTGCCAGTCTGGGAGATGAGAAATGTTACCTCCGCAGAGTTCTGATTTGCACATCTCTTGTTTTGCTTAAGTGAAAGTGCTGTACTTCTTTGTGAGTGCTCTTAGCTCTCACTGAAATGTAGTAACCCCTGACCTCTCTCTCCTCCAGTGAAGGCCTCATATTTCAAATCAAGGCTAAATATCTCCTTGTCTTTGATGCTCTGAATCTTTCAAAGTAGGATTAATTGCTTCCTTTTCTAGTAGGCCCTGGCCTGTTGGCGTCTAGCTCACTTATGCCCTGAAGGATGCACCTTGGCCTCCTTCAGATTTACATCCTCGTGACTAGCAGTGTCTGGAAAATCAGCAATGCTTGCCTAGGTATTTGTTGGATTAATTGAGTAGTGGTTTTAAATCAAATATGGCATGAGAAAGTATCTGGGTTTGAATTCTGATCTCAGGCTTAAAGCTCATGGATGTACTTGCAGCCTGATTGTTTTCACTGATATTATTATTGCATGGTTTTCTCAAATTTGACAATTTTTGCAATGAGGAAAATGTAGACTTTCAGAATTTTTGAAGACTTTTTCCACTTTTAAAAAGCTGTAATAAATAAAAGTAGTTCTATAAAAAGCACAGTAGCACTATATTGTTGTGTCATTGCAAAGTACTGTACTTTTCAAAGTCCAAAGTAAATCTGTGACATAGACAAATTCAGAGTCTTTTAATAATTGAAGGCCGACACATAGCAATGGCCCCATAATCAGTTATATGTGTGCCCTTGTTAGACAAAATAGTTCTGTAACTGTGCAAAAGTCTGTATAAAAACATTTTAACCTGAAAGATTTTTTTCATGGCAAATCACATAGATATTTAATTAAAAAACTAATAATGCAGTATTACCCAAATACAATGTAAGCACATGTCCAGTTATTATGTTCTATATTTCAGAGAGGAGGCATTAAGAATTTATGCCATAAGTTTATTTACAAACATCTATGATGCTGAGTTCAAGAGTTTGATCCTTTTTTAAAGAGATTCCACCTCTTAATATGCTCCTCTCCCCATCTGTCTCTTGGATTATTTTTTCAGCAGCTGGTGTCTTGGCATAAAGAAAGGTGCAGCAAATCCAGACCCAAAGAACAGAGTCATCCTAGCTAGTAACCTCCACTTGTTTTCCACTGAAAATGGTATATTCTTCCCTGGACCCTCCTCATAGTGGCTCCTACGGACCACAGAGGCTGTGAACCTCCAGATGCTCTGTCCCAACACAGCGCTGTTGGAAGCTCTGGGAAACATGCAGAGACCGAAGGCAGAAGAAATAGTGGCTGCAAACTAAACGCTCCTTTCCTCTCTGAAAGATTTTTAAAATGATATTTTTAAGGCTTTTAGCTAAATGTCATATATTGTTTAACTGATTACTAAGTAAGTCTTAGAGTAGTAGATAAGAAATATTTACCTATTGCCCATAAGAAAATAGGAGTTTTTAATGGAAATGAGATTGGAAATTGGAGCTATGATGATCTAATGCTAAATTATTTTACTTGTTTTCTCATGTTAGTTTAGTGATACTGAATTTATCACTTTTAAGAGATAATCTGTCCCCTCTGAGGAAACTTGTAGCCAAGAGTGGAGGGAGGGTAGTGAGAATGGATGGCATCTAGAGTAGTAATTGTCGATAACTGAGGATTTGAGTAACAAAGGGCAGAGAGGTAGGTGACAAAACAGAAAGACTGGATTATAAGAAAAATACGAGTGTGCAGACAAAGATAAAAATAGCCATAGTGTTTTATTGAGGAAGGCATAAATAAATCATGGTGTTTTTTGCTCAGTAGACGAGGCAGCTGTTAAAACGATTAGGAAAGAAGATCCTGTTGCAAAACAATAAAGTATATAATAAAACATTTTAACCTGAAAGATTTTTTTCATGGCAAATCACATAGATATTTAATTAAAAAACTAATAATGCAGTATTACCCAAATACAATGTAAGCACATGTCCAGTTATTATGTTCTATATTTCAGAGAGGAGGCATTAAGAATTTATGCCATAAGTTTATTTACAAACATCTATGATGCTGAGTTCAAGAGTTTGATCCTTTTTTAAAGAGATTCCACCTCTTAATATGCTCCTCTCCCCATCTGTCTCTTGGATTATTTTTTCAGCAGCTGGTGTCTTGGCATAAAGAAAGGTGCAGCAAATCCAGACCCAAAGAACAGAGTCATCCTAGCTAGTAACCTCCACTTGTTTTCCACTGAAAATGGTATATTCTTCCCTGGACCCTCCTCATAGTGGCTCCTACGGACCACAGAGGCTGTGAACCTCCAGATGCTCTGTCCCAACACAGCGCTGTTGGAAGCTCTGGGAAACATGCAGAGACCGAAGGCAGAAGAAATAGTGGCTGCAAACTAAACGCTCCTTTCCTCTCTGAAAGATTTTTAAAATGATATTTTTAAGGCTTTTAGCTAAATGTCATATATTGTTTAACTGATTACTAAGTAAGTCTTAGAGTAGTAGATAAGAAATATTTACCTATTGCCCATAAGAAAATAGGAGTTTTTAATGGAAATGAGATTGGAAATTGGAGCTATGATGATCTAATGCTAAATTATTTTACTTGTTTTCTCATGTTAGTTTAGTGATACTGAATTTATCACTTTTAAGAGATAATCTGTCCCCTCTGAGGAAACTTGTAGCCAAGAGTGGAGGGAGGGTAGTGAGAATGGATGGCATCTAGAGTAGTAATTGTCGATAACTGAGGATTTGAGTAACAAAGGGCAGAGAGGTAGGTGACAAAACAGAAAGACTGGATTATAAGAAAAATACGAGTGTGCAGACAAAGATAAAAATAGCCATAGTGTTTTATTGAGGAAGGCATAAATAAATCATGGTGTTTTTTGCTCAGTAGACGAGGCAGCTGTTAAAACGATTAGGAAAGAAGATCCTGTTGCAAAACAATAAAGTATATAATAAAACATTAAGTTAAAAACCAGATGATATATTTTAATCTACTCTATGTACCTAATTGTATAGAAACATATGCATTTGGAGGGAAATACAGAAAAATGAGAATTGTGGTAGGAATGTGCATTATGTGCAATTTTACTATACTTTTTATTATAAATACTGTGCTGTAAAAATGCAAAGCATGTGTTCAACTCAAGAGCAAAAGCAAAATAAAGCAAAAAGGTAGAGAAGGAATCAGTCTGTTTTCCACATAGTTATTTACTGAGTCATGAAATTTTAGAGCTAGGAATTCTGTCCCATGAGTTCTCAAACTTTCTGGTATCAGAACCATTTTATACACACCCTCCCCCCAAAACATTTGAGAACCCTAGAGAGCTGTTGTCTATAGGGGTTATATTTATCACTATTTCCATGTTGGCAATTAAAATTGATAAATTAAAAATATTATATGATTTAAAAAGAACAGTGGTAAGCCTATTATTATATATTAACACATTTTATGAAAAATATATTCCAAGGCAAAACAATTTAATGAGAAGAATGCCATTGTTTTTTGCAAATTTCTTTAATATTTGGCTCAATTGAAGACAGCTGGATTCTCATATCTGCTTCTCCATTCAGTCTGTTGTGATACGTTGTTTTGGTGAAAGTCTGGGGAAAAAAATCTGGTCTCACACAGCTGTGTAATTGGAAAAAGGAGGAATAGTTTAAAAGCTTTTGCAGATAATTATGGATATGCCACGTTGCCTCTGGAATAAACCATTGTACACTCTTGAGAGACTGAACTGGAAAAGGCAGATAATGTCAGTATTATTATAAATGTAGTTTTGGCCTCGTGAGCCCCCTGGAAATGATTTAGGAACCTCCGTAGGGGACCTCTGACCATGCTTGGAGAGCCACTGCTGTAGCCCTTGAGAGATAAGAAAACCTGAATATTTCGTGATTTCCCCCAAATCACGTAGTTAGTAGGAGACAGAGTCCTGTAACATGGTTCTTCTGGTTTCACTCCTTGTGCTTTCTGAGGCCCTCCAGTTATATCATGACTTAGGACAACTTCCAGAATCTGATCCTAAGTGTGTTTGTTTGTAAGTTCTGAGATACAAATATATCCATTCCTCTGGCGGTGGACATTTAGGTTACTCCCATGTCTTGGCTATTCTAAACAGTGCTACAATGAACATGTGTCCTTTCTGACCATGTTTTTCTCCAGATATCTACTCAGGAGTGGAATAGCAGGGTCATGTGGTAGCTCTGTTTTAAGTTTTTATAAAGAACTTTTTCATCTTGAAGATTTTAAAAAAACCTATATGACTCCATGATATGTGAATCAAGGCTTTTTAGGGAAAGTAGTACTCAGATTGTATGTGGATTTGTAAAAGTGTAACTTTTAACAAATATTAAGAAGATACAGAAGTATTCATTTAAACATTAAATTAATAATAAATGATATATTATTATGTTTACTGTTTGTTAACCACCTCTGACTAGTTAAAAAACTCTAGCATCTTCTTTCTCAATTTTAAGTAGACACTTTTAGTTTTATTTTGGTTTATAGCAGTTATTTATATATCCATTATAAGAGGCATTTTCCATTTCTCAAACCACACCATCAGTGCACAGCATTGTATAGAGGGTCTTTGGATAATAACGTCCTACTGTTATCACACTTATTCATATATGTATGTATGTCAGAACCTCTTGCATATACGTGAGAACCTTTCCCCTCCTCCGTTCACTGCTGACCTGTACTCTCTGTCCTGAATCTGAGACCTGAATTTGAGACTTAGCTTTAGAATTCTTCAGAAATAGTCATTTGAAGTACCCCTGAGTTGTCCTGATTCAGGTAGCATTTTTTCATAAGTCATTAAATGTGTTGTTCTTTTATTATTGCATCTGTACGATGAAGATAGTAATACTTAGCCTGTTTATCTTTCTTCATTTCCTATTTTTATTTAAATATAGTTGACTTACAATATTAGTTTCAGGTGTACAACATAGTAATTGCATCCTAGCCTATTTGTTTTATGACTCAAATAACATAATTGGGAATGCATTTGAATATAGCAGTAGTGTTTATGATAGTGTGCAGCAATGTCTGTAGTAATGCAGAATATCATTTATTTTGCTATAAACTTTTCCATGTAATTCATTATAACTTGGTTGGGAGAATCCTAAGTTAACCTTAGAGTTCAGAGATAACTTGAAAAATAAGAAGTATGTTTGCTTGTTTTGTTTTTTTTTCTTTTCACAGAAAAAGATAATGCTAAATATGTTTTTAGACACAATGATGGCCGATCCTCCTCCCCAGTGCCTTGTCTGGCTACCTCTCATGCATAGGCTTGCCCACGTGGAGAATGGTAAGCAAAACTTTTGTCATTGAGTTTCTTGTATTACAGGAAGGATGTGAAAGGATAGCATTTGTAATATCCTTAGCTATTGTCACTGAAAATTATAATTGACATTTGCTGGCACTCCATCATTTGAATTTGTAATTTTAGCTTTCAAAGAAGAATACTTATTTCTCAAAAAAAAAAAACCAAACCCAAAACAAAAAACGATAGAGGATTTATTACTTAGGATACCAAGAGTTAGTATTATCAAGTCAGAAAACTTTGTTTCAAACTCTAGGCTTTTCCTCCAGGATTCCAGATGGTTGTTTTCTGCTTGCACCCACCCAACTTAGCCATGACTTCCTTTTTTCCTTTTATCGTTGAGCAGAGTAAAACAACTAAATTTTAAACAGGAGTTTTAGGGATTTGTGCTATTAAGTTATTATAGTATTGCTTCCTCGGGGGAATAATACTTTTATAGCCCTAAATATTTTAGTAGTTTCATTTCTAGCTCATTTTCATAAAATCACTTTATGTCTGCTCTCTCAAGTAGAGGGAATCTCATCTGTCGAGATGTATTATCATTATCCATGTGAACATTTTGTTGTGACTTTCTATATAGTATATTATGTATTGATTACTTCATATGTGATTAGCACTTTCCTTACTCCTTAGAAACCTTGGTGACAAACATTTAAATTTCGTAGAGGAGGTCTAGATTTTCGATCTCTCAGTCCAGGTTTTACTTTCATGTTATTCTTTAGTGATCTTGTTATATTATTTTTTTTACCAAGTGCTCAGGTTTTGTTGTTATTGTTTATTTTGAGTCTTGATTCTCTAGTTAATCTACATTTTTGGAAGCAGGACTGCCAACTGGCAGTTTTCCACGAGGTAAGATGCTCTGTGCAGTGGAGGAAAGAGTGGCAGGTCACTGAGTTGCCCTCCCTCCACGTCACCATGCCTGTGTTGGTTAGAGTCCTTTATTTTATGTCAGTACTTAGAGCCCTTACCCAAACTAGTATTTTGATGTGATTTGCCTTACTTTTTTGTCAGTTCCCATTTGCACCCCAGTATGTAGTAGTACTTAATTCAGCAAACCTTTCAAGACCTTCAACCCGAGGGACTGGGTAAAATACCACTTGCAGCTAATACAGACACATAGGATGTTGTCCTGGCCCTCACAGATTGTATGTTAGTGAAGGAGACATATGTCCCCAGCTAACAATATACATTTCTTTAAAACAAATAGGTTTGGAAGCAAAATTTGGGAGCGAAGCTGTCTCTCCTCCTCACTTATGTGTGTACCCTAAACGTTGAGACATGAATGTTGTTTTATGGAAGGAAATTGGTTGGTTTCTAAGATGGATTGCAGTCTATTCAAAATGGAACATTCTGTTATTGTCTTTTTATTGAATGGCTGGTTAGACGAACTCCATAGAAGACAGTTTCGATCCTTCAGTGCTAGTTGTGTTGTCCCCTTGGCCTTTATGTTAAATTTGGTCTTCCACTGTTCTGACCTTATTTTCCAAATGAAAATAACTTCTGTCTCCCCTGCCCTCTCTTCGCTGCCCTCCGCGCTCAAGTCTTCCACCCCGTGGAGTGCTCCTACTGCCGCTGCGAGAGCATGATGGGTTTCCGGTACCGATGCCAGCAGTGCCACAACTACCAGCTCTGCCAAAACTGCTTTTGGCGAGGCCACGCCAGTGGTTCTCACAGCAACCAACACCAGATGAAGGAGCATTCCTCTTGGGTAACTGCTTGGTGTCTCAGTCTGTGTCCCTAGCGGTTATCCATTTCATCCTTAACAGCACCGGGGCCGCTTTTCCTGATAGATGCTTGTCACATACGGATGTGCTGTTATAAAATATTAACACTTGCTTTTATGATGGGGTTTGCAGATCTGTTGTTTCTCATCACTTGATTTGAAAAGCAGAGGTGTGGTTTTTTTTTCATACCATTTTGCAACTTTTTATTCACTTTATGTCATGAGCATCTTTCCTTGACAAGAAATTTGCTATCATAAAACTAAGCTTTGTTTTTACATCTGTGCAGTATGTATTAGCTGCTCAGTCATGTCTGACTCTTTACAACGTGACTGAGCAACTAATCCATAATGTTCCAGTGTATTTTTCTCTTTTCTTGAGCATTTAGGATTAATGCTGCAGTGAACAGGCTTTTAATGAAATCTTTGTGCACATTCAAATTATTTCATTAATGTAAGTTCCTACAAGTAGCTAGCTGCATTATGTGGTACACTATGTTTTATAGCTTATAAAAAATTTTATTGGAGTATAGTGATAAGCAGAGTTTTTAAAGTTCAAGGTGATGGAGCTATTACATTTGACATGGTCCCTTTTTATTCAGTAAATGGAAGGTTATATATATGTGTGTGTGTATATATATATATTTTTTTTTTCACGTACTCTGTTGATCTTTACTTTGCCAAGTGAAAAATACCTTCTTTTAAAATTGTGTAAGGGGGTACCATCCCCACCCCAGAAGACTTATTTTCTGAGATTTGAGGAAGATTCAGATTTGTTTTTTTTCAAGCAAATTTTATTCATACTTACAGGGTTTAAATGTTGCATAAAACACTGTGTAAGATGAAGGAGTTAAAATTTTGCTTCTCTAAAGTTGGGGAAATACTGAATTTTACAGTTGCCACAGTGATATCTTCACTTTCTAAAGCAGTCTTTTAAATAACAGTATTGAGGTAGAGATCAATGTATAGCTTTTCTGTGGTGTTTATAAATCATGTAATAAATTTAACATCAATCACTTTTTCTCCCCTTTTCGGTTTCTTTTGGCGAGGCCACGCCAGTGGTTCTCACAGCAACCAACACCAGATGAAGGAGCATTCCTCTTGGGTAACTGCTTGGTGTCTCAGTCTGTGTCCCTAGCGGTTATCCATTTCATCCTTAACAGCACCGGGGCCGCTTTTCCTGATAGATGCTTGTCACATACGGATGTGCTGTTATAAAATATTAACACTTGCTTTTATGATGGGGTTTGCAGATCTGTTGTTTCTCATCACTTGATTTGAAAAGCAGAGGTGTGGTTTTTTTTTCATACCATTTTGCAACTTTTTATTCACTTTATGTCATGAGCATCTTTCCTTGACAAGAAATTTGCTATCATAAAACTAAGCTTTGTTTTTACATCTGTGCAGTATGTATTAGCTGCTCAGTCATGTCTGACTCTTTACAACGTGACTGAGCAACTAATCCATAATGTTCCAGTGTATTTTTCTCTTTTCTTGAGCATTTAGGATTAATGCTGCAGTGAACAGGCTTTTAATGAAATCTTTGTGCACATTCGAAATTATTTCATTAATGTAAGTTCCTACAAGTAGCTAGCTGCATTATGTGGTACACTATGTTTTATAGCTTATAAAAAATTTTATTGGAGTATAGTGATAAGCAGAGTTTTTAAAGTTCAAGGTGATGGAGCTATTACATTTGACATGGTCCCTTTTTATTCAGTAAATGGAAGGTTATATATATGTGTGTGTGTATATATATATATTTTTTTTTTCACGTACTCTGTTGATCTTTACTTTGCCAAGTGAAAAATACCTTCTTTTAAAATTGTGTAAGGGGGTACCATCCCCACCCCAGAAGACTTATTTTCTGAGATTTGAGGAAGATTCAGATTTGTTTTTTTTCAAGCAAATTTTATTCATACTTACAGGGTTTAAATGTTGCATAAAACACTGTGTAAGATGAAGGAGTTAAAATTTTGCTTCTCTAAAGTTGGGGAAATACTGAATTTTACAGTTGCCACAGTGATATCTTCACTTTCTAAAGCAGTCTTTTAAATAACAGTATTGAGGTAGAGATCAATGTATAGCTTTTCTGTGGTGTTTATAAATCATGTAATAAATTTAACATCAATCACTTTTTCTCCCCTTTTCCCGGTTTCTTTCCAGAGTTTAAAAAGGTGCCATACTAGACCTTTTAGCAAACCAACCAGCCAATCAACAAGAACTAAAAGGTAGAAAAATGTACAAGGTCATAAGTACAGTTCAGGATCTGGGTTCTTAAGCTCAGACGTCATACTAGACTTTCTTAAGCCCCAACGTCATACTAGACTTTAAGTATTAGAAAGCTTCAATAGTGGGTGGGGTGGGGTGGGAACAGGTCTTTTTCTTCTAGTTAACCTTCTTAAAACTCACCAAGAAAAAGGCAAATAAGGGATTAGTTGAAAATCAAGAACAAACTTTACTCAAGTGTGTACTTTATTTCCTACATTTCTGATAATTTGTTAGAGATAATTTTATTAGATATCTTTTCCATTACAGTTAAATCGTAAAATTTTGTTAAACTGAACCTCCTATCCTGAGTCTTGTTGTGTTGTAAATTCCAGTTTTTGTTTTGGTTGAGGTGTCATGATTATAATTTTTTTAAAAGGCAAAGGGGGGAAATAGCCCTAGTAGTTTATTCTCTTTTTCACTGGCTAGAGAGAATTTATAGATTGTTAAATTGCTACTTTTTCTTCAGGTACAAGTATCCCATGCTGTTACTCTACTTTTTAATATTTTTCAGCTGCTTTTTGTTTAGAGCCTTAACTCTTTAGGCTGAGAGAGCTCTTTGCTGTCTCAGAATGATTGGACTCTCTGGAGTGTATCTACTAAAAGTTCTCTTTCTAGATGTCAGGGCTAGGAGGATGAGGAACTTCTTTTTCACCTTGGTTTAAACTTGCTTATTTTAGCTTATTTATAACCCTTGTAGAAATGGGTATTTTACATTTATTAAACATAAGTGACTGTTTAAATATTGCTTTATGATTTACAAGGCAGTGTTTCATACACTCTGTTCTGTAGCATACATAAAGTACAGAAATCATCAGTGAATTCTTAAATTTCTGTTTGATCCTCACAGCACTCTTGTGAAGTAAGTCGTTATCACCATTTACTCTTTTAAAATTTAAGTTTTGTTATTTTTTTCTGACTTATTAATTCATTTTTGTTACGAATATCTTAAGATTTTAAGAAAAATCAAGTATTATCAGCATGTATAATTTTAAAACTTGTTTCATAAATGTATTAGCTCTGGATTTTGATGAGTATTTACATTACTCATCAAATACTTATCCTGAGTAGATGCATCCTGAGAAGACCTTTTAGCAGTGTATCTGTGTGTGTGTGTGTAACTTATTTTTAAAATTAGGACTTTGTGTGCAATGCCCTTGTTCTTTGAGGAAGATATGAGTGAGTTTTGAAGCTGATGTGGATAAAGAAGTTTTTACCTAACAAAAAAGTGGTTAGGTTTTTACCTAACAGCAAAATCAACTTAATAGTAATTTCTTTGAAGTTTGTCCACTATATTTCTACTAATATTTTTTTTTTTAAAGATTTATTTATTTATTTATTTTGGGCGGGGGTTGGGTTGGGGAGGGAGGGAAGCAGGCGGGCCACTTCTATTGGTCTTTCATTTCTCTATTTTCATTCGTCTTTGTTCTTTGGCCCGTGTGGGCCTCCCATCGTGGTGGCGTCTGTTGATGCAGAGCACCGGCTCTGGGCGCATGCGCGCCAGAGCTCAGGCTCGGTAATTGGACACATCGGTCCAGCCGCTCCCTGGCACGTGGGATCTTCCCAGGCCAGGGATCAAACCGGCGCCCCTTGCACTGCAAGGCGGTGTCCTTACCCACTGGACCACCAGGGGAAGCCGTCTACTAATATTTTGAATGAATATTTCTCTCTGTTCACAACAGATGAATTTAGTGTGTATCTTACTAGTTTGCATATGAATTTCATTGTAGATTTGATATGTGTAGTGTTGGCGCTTGAAAGGTTATTTTGATTTTTCCAAAAGTTCTGTTTAATATTTTATCTAAATAACTATAATTCATTCATTCAGTATAATTCATTATTCTTTTAGTCATTCATCTGTTCTTTCACTTTTATTATTGAAAAAAAAAATGCCCTGTGGTACCATACCTGTGATGCATTCTGTCCATTTGCTATTTATTCAAAAGGTATTTTTTAAGCACCTTCTATGTTCCATGGAGTGTAACAGCCTAGTGAGATGTATCTATGAACAAACCAGAAAAAGACTCTTTCCCTGGTAGAGCTTAATTTTTAAGGGTTGTTAAAGAGACCACTAGGGCTTGCCAGCATCGCTCTTTTCCTGTTCGTGCTGGGCACACATCTAGACTAAATTTGTCAGTCCCAATGTATATAAAAGGACCATGTGAATAGCTCTTACCAGGGGAATATGATTAGCGTGATAAGTGTCTTTCCAGAACAAGGCAGTTAATAGCTGGGTGCCTTTTGTATCCTCTCTATCAGGTTAATGCAGAGAATTTCTTTAAGACTTAGAGTGAAACTATAAAATGAAAGGAAATGGGGTCTTCCAACAGTGGGTGAAGAAGAATATGCTGCCAACCTGTGTGACTCGTATGGGAGCAAGGGAGCAGCCTTGGGTGAAGGTACTGAGGTTTTAGTTTTTGCTACAGTGGTTGATACTAGAAGTGTCCAACTCTTTGTGACCCCATGGACTATAGCCCACCAGGCTCCTCTGTCCATGGCAAGAATACTGGAGTGAGTTACCATTTCCTTCTCCAGGGAATACTAGAAGTGGAGTTCTGTTCAAACAAAACCTTAAAATTTATGTTTCCTTGAGTTAAAAGTCAGGTGGCATGGTGATGAGGACACTGACTTTGCAGATGGGAAAGATGGAGACCCACGTTCTGTAGGGGGGGACCAGTTTGGCAAATTTGTCACTCATGAGTAACTTGGAAGACCTACTTTATGCCAGTCGAACTCTTGGTCAAACGTTGGAAAAGGTCACAGTGCATGTTGACCTATTACATGAAAGAGAAGCGCTTAGGAAAGAATTGGTGAATTTTCGAACAAAACACAAAAGGGAATAGAGAGAAAGTTCTGAGAGCTGGGGCAGAGAAAGGAAAAGCAGACAGTTTCTAGAGAGTGGGAGATAAGAGTTGAGAGAGGCTTTGAGCATCAAGTAGAAACTATCCTAAGCAGATGAAGGATGGGAGTTCAGCACAACTGTGGTACCATACCTGTGATGCATTCTGTCCATTTGCTATTTATTCAAAAGGTATTTTTTAAGCACCTTCTATGTTCCATGGAGTGTAACAGCCTAGTGAGATGTATCTATGAACAAACCAGAAAAGACTCTTTCCCTGGTAGAGCTTAATTTTTAAGGGTTGTTAAAGAGACCACTAGGGCTTGCCAGCATCGCTCTTTTCCTGTTCGTGCTGGGCACACATCTAGACTAAATTTGTCAGTCCCAATGTATATAAAAGGACCATGTGAATAGCTCTTACCAGGGGAATATGATTAGCGTGATAAGTGTCTTTCCAGAACAAGGCAGGTAATAGCTGGGTCCCTTTTTGTATCCTCTCTATCAGGTTAATGCAGAGAATTTCTTTAAGACTTAGAGTGAAACTATAAAATGAAAGGAAATGGGGTCTTCCAACAGTGGGTGAAGAAGAATATGCTGCCAACCTGTGTGACTCGTATGGGAGCAAGGGAGCAGCCTTGGGTGAAGGTACTGAGGTTTTAGTTTTTGCTACAGTGGTTGATACTAGAAGTGTCCAACTCTTTGTGACCCCATGGACTATAGCCCACCAGGCTCCTCTGTCCATGGCAAGAATACTGGAGTGAGTTACCATTTCCTTCTCCAGGGAATACTAGAAGTGGAGTTCTGTTCAAACAAAACCTTAAAATTTATGTTTCCTTGAGTTAAAAGTCAGGTGGCATGGTGATGAGGACACTGACTTTGCAGATGGGAAAGATGGAGACCCACGTTCTGTAGGGGGGGACCAGTTTGGCAAATTTGTCACTCATGAGTAACTTGGAAGACCTACTTTATGCCAGTCGAACTCTTGGTCAAACGTTGGAAAAGGTCACAGTGCATGTTGACCTATTACATGAAAGAGAAGCGCTTAGGAAAGAATTGGTGAATTTTCGAACAAAACACAAAAGGGAATAGAGAGAAAGTTCTGAGAGCTGGGGCAGAGAAAGGAAAAGCAGACAGTTTCTAGAGAGTGGGAGATAAGAGTTGAGAGAGGCTTTGAGCATCAAAGACCTAGTAAACATTCTCATTAAAAAAAAAAAGGGACCCAGTCCCGAGGCCAAGCTCAGATGAAGGATGGGAGTTCAGCACAACTGCTGCTGCTCATCAGAACCATCTTGCTCCCACTTGCACAGCTTCTGCTTTAATGGGTCCAGGCTACACAGAACCTGGAGACAGACGGTTTTTGAAAGTTCCCCCCCAGGGATTCTGTTTTGCAGCCAAAGTTGGAAACCGCTGACCTATTGTTTCATCTGGCCTCCAGGTGGCTTCTGTTAGTTGAAAGCAAGAGTCATGGAGGCAAACACATAAATCAGGGTTGAGAATTATGTCTGGGAAAGAACTTTGTGTGTGGTTTCTGGCACATGGGACTGAGTGGAAACAAATAGATCAAAGGCCTGCTAAGTTTTTGAGGGAATTATATTGGCAATGGAACCATGAGCCTGACTGAGCTGTAAAACCACTTTTGAAGGACCCAGAACTTGCTCTGGAAAGAGGTGGGTTGTGAAGGTTTTAGAGCCCCTGAGGAGGGTGTGCCAGAGCCCACATGAACCGAGGAGGATGTTGGATGAGGAAGATCCTTCTGTTCCCGCGCTGCTGTTGTATGCTGGGATTGGGAAGGGCAGGTGCAGACAACACGCCTTTAGTCCACAGGATGCACCCTCAGGAGCTGCATGCGGTCGAGGTGAAGGCCACTGTGCCAGAGCCAAGGTCCTGCACTTGTAGTTAGACCCCTTGACTGAATGGGACTTTAGGTTTGCTTTGGGGCAGTGGGTGAGGTTTGAGTGTGTTCAATGTGTAGCAAAAGAGACAAAAACATACTTAGTGATGAGAAGTACTTCTCAGTATCCATGTTTTCCTTTTCTTCCTGGGTATGTAACTAGATTATATAACCCATCCTCCTTGTGGCCAGATGGATCAGGTGGCTAGTTCTCACCAATGGAAGTTGTTTGCAAGTGATCTGTACTAAGGTCAGGGTGGTCTCCAGCGGGTCGGTCTCCTCCCGTCTCTCTGTCTTTGCCCTTTCCACTTGCTCTGTACATTGGCCCAAATGAAAGGATCTCTGTTAGTTCTCAGAGGCCAGGTACCAGAGTGCATGGTTCAGAGCCCCCCTGCCAGTTTACCCTGGATTCTCACATGAGCAAGACGTCTGAAAAAGGAATCAAGGGTATAAGTGGGAGGACTCTTAGAGGCCTTTATAGAGGAATCTTTATAGAGTTTTGAGTAGAAAAATAGCTTGCATTGATTTATATTTTTAAATAATCAGTCTGGATGCCATGTAAAGAGTAAACAATGGAAGGAAAAGACAGAAATAGACTGTTTCAGAGAGGTGATTGCAATCCTTAAAACAAGATATAGTAAGATATTAGCAGTAGAGGGGATATAGAAAAGTTGAAATAAGATATATTTTATAATCTATCTCATGGGTTGGATGTAGTTTGTGAGAGGAAAGGAGTCCAGGGAAATGCTAAGATTTTATGCTAAACAGAAGGATGGAATTGGCATCAGCTGAGATGGGGAAGGTTTGGGCTAAAGATCATTTAATAGTGATTAAATATGATGCGTAGTTATTTGAATAACATGCTCTTTTTAGAAAGTATAATTTATGCTATGATAGTCTCTGTGACTGAGTTGGCCGCTTAAATCCTCATTCAGATCATAAGGCTGGGATGGTTGAGAGGCGGCATCTCTATGTGGGCCTCTGAACGTGGCTAGTGCTTTTCCTGGTGTGGTTGCTGTGTTTTAAGAGAGAGCATCCCCAGAGGAAGCAGCTGGAGGACCGGTGTACCTGGGAGAGCTGGGGGAAGCGGCAAGGCCTTGTCTGACCTGGCTGTGAAGTTACATCAGGTCATTCCTCCATGTTCTGTTGGTCATAGTCTCAAAGGCTGGAGAAGGGAGAAGGGACTTCACCGCGTGATGCTGGAGTGGTGATAAAATTCATCACAGTGAAGCATGGGTGGCAAGAGAGATAACTGCAATTATGTTTGGAAAATACAATCTGCCGCTCAGAGGATAAAGCCTTCTAGTCTGATCAGGGATTTCCATCTAGCCAAGAATCATGTTTTCTACTAAATTGGTACAGTTCTCACCAATGGAAGTTGTTTGCAAGTGATCTGTACTTGGGCTCGTTCCCCATTGGCCCAAATGAAAGGATCTCTGTTAGTTCTCAGAGGCCAGGTACCAGAGTGCATGGTTCAGAGCCCCCCTGCCAGTTTACCCTGGATTCTCACATGAGCAAGACGTCTGAAAAAGGAATCAAGGGTATAAGTGGGAGGACTCTTAGAGGCCTTTATAGAGGAATCTTTATAGAGTTTTGAGTAGAAAAATAGCTTGCATTGATTTATATTTTTAAATAATCAGTCTGGATGCCATGTAAAGAGTAAACAATGGAAGGAAAAGACAGAAATAGACTGTTTCAGAGAGGTGATTGCAATCCTTAAAACAAGATATAGTAAGATATTAGCAGTAGAGGTGATAAAAAAAAGTTGAAATAAGATATATTTTATAATCTATCTCATGGGTTGGATGTAGTTTGTGAGAGGAAAGGAGTCCAGGGAAATGCTAAGATTTTATGCTAAACAGAAGGATGGAATTGGCATCAGCTGAGATGGGGAAGGTTTGGGCTAAAGATCATTTAATAGTGATTAAATATGATGCGTAGTTATTTGAATAACATGCTCTTTTTAGAAAGTATAATTTATGCTATGATAGTCTCTGTGACTGAGTTGGCCGCTTAAATCCTCATTCAGATCATAAGGCTGGGATGGTTGAGAGGCGGCATCTCTATGTGGGCCTCTGAACGTGGCTAGTGCTTTTCCTGGTGTGGTTGCTGTGTTTTAAGAGAGAGCATCCCCAGAGGAAGCAGCTGGAGGACCGGTGTACCTGGGAGAGCTGGGGGAAGCGGCAAGGCCTTGTCTGACCTGGCTGTGAAGTTACATCAGGTCATTCCTCCATGTTCTGTTGGTCATAGTCTCAAAGGCTGGAGAAGGGAGAAGGGACTTCACCGCGTGATGCTGGAGTGGTGATAAAATTCATCACAGTGAAGCATGGGTGGCAAGAGAGATAACTGCAATTATGTTTGGAAAATACAATCTGCCGCTCAGAGGATAAAGCCTTCTAGTCTGATCAGGGATTTCCATCTAGCCAAGAATCATGTTTTTCTACTAAATTGGTACAGTTCAGCGGCATTAAGTATATTCACATTGTGGTGCAGGCATCACTACCATCCATCGCGTGGGCTTCTTCATCTTCCCAAACTGAAGCAACCCTCTCCTGGTCTGCAAGGAGGGAGGAGATAAACAAGCCCACTCTTGCTCCCTGCTTCCCTCCACCTTGCAGTCAGGTCTCTGCGTTCTGGTCTTCAGGGTTGTCACTTGAGGGCAGGAAATGTGTGTATAAACAAAATACACTTGTGCCACAGTACAGTTTGGTGGTGGAATGTCTGGGTGGAGGTAGTTATGTAATGTAGCTGGTGAGACAGAAATTTCACCTTTCTTCCCAGCAGATGGCAGACTCCACCTCTGAACAAAGTTACTCATCTTGTTTTTAAAAAATCTATAAATGACAAAGTATTGGATTTGGTTAACAATCTTTATTACTATGATCACTTGTTTTCTTTTTTTTTTTTTGCTCGATTTCTTTTTTAAGTAAATGTTAACGGGCAACTCACATATGTCCAGTGTGGTTGTTTGGGCAGTGACAATATTAAATCACTTACTTGAAGGAATCAGAGATTATGTTGTTATAGACTTAGAACGATTAAGACTGTTGACTTTTGTCAGAAGTGGTATTTCATTTTCATGTGATTAGCATACCTCTCCTTCCATCTCTAGAATTCTAGAAGATAGTATGTATATATTCATTGAGGAGAAGGTATGCTTCTTGTCCAGTTCAGTTCTAAAGAGTTACATGTCATAGTTCAACAGCTATTTTGTCCATAGTGCAAAACTAGGCAGGAGGACTATTTTTTTGTTGAATTAGCGGCAGGCCTTGGGTCTGACCTGGCTGTGAAGTTACATCAGGTCATTCCTCCATGTTCTGTTGGTCATAGTCTCAAAGGCTGGAGAAGGGAGAAGGGACTTCACCGCGTGATGCTGGAGTGGTGATAAAATTCATCACAGTGAAGCATGGGTGGCAAGAGAGATAACTGCAATTATGTTTGGAAAATACAATCTGCCGCTCAGAGGATAAAGCCTTCTAGTCTGATCAGGGATTTCCATCTAGCCAAGAATCATGTTTTTCTACTAAATTGGTACAGTTCAGCGGCATTAAGTATATTCACATTGTGGTGCAGGCATCACTACCATCCATCGCGTGGGCTTCTTCATCTTCCCAAACTGAAGCAACCCTCTCCTGGTCTGCAAGGAGGGAGGAGATAAACAAGCCCACTCTTGCTCCCTGCTTCCCTCCACCTTGCAGTCAGGTCTCTGCGTTCTGGTCTTCAGGGTTGTCACTTGAGGGCAGGAAATGTGTGTATAAACAAAATACACTTGTGCCACAGTACAGTTTGGTGGTGGAATGTCTGGGTGGAGGTAGTTATGTAATGTAGCTGGTGAGACAGAAATTTCACCTTTCTTCCCAGCAGATGGCAGACTCCACCTCTGAACAAAGTTACTCATCTTGTTTTTAAAAAATCTATAAATGACAAAGTATTGGATTTGGTTAACAATCTTTATTACTATGATCACTTGTTTTCTTTTTTTTTTTTTGCTCGATTTCTTTTTTAAGTAAATGTTAACGGGCAACTCACATATGTCCAGTGTGGTTGTTTGGGCAGTGACAATATTAAATCACTTACTTGAAGGAATCAGAGATTATGTTGTTATAGACTTAGAACGATTAAGACTGTTGACTTTTGTCAGAAGTGGTATTTCATTTTCATGTGATTAGCATACCTCTCCTTCCATCTCTAGAATTCTAGAAGATAGTATGTATATATTCATTGAGGAGAAGGTATGCTTCTTGTCCAGTTCAGTTCTAAAGAGTTACATGTCATAGTTCAACAGCTATTTTGTCCATAGTGCAAAACTAGGCAGGAGGACTATTTTTTTTTTGTTGTTTAACCTTTATGTATCATTTGTTTTCTTATTTTTATTTTTTGGCTGCACCACTTGATGTGTAGAATCTCTGTTCCCTGACCAGGGATCAAACCCACACCCTTTCCATTGGAAGGGTAGACTAGCCCCTAAGGGAAGTCCCAGGAGGACTATCACGTAAAGGCATACAGCAGTATCTTCCTTTTGCTGTATGTGATGCTTTATCATATTCATAGGCCCCACCTACATTCAAAGAGGAAAGGATGAGGGCTTCCCTGGTGGTCCAGTGGGTAAAGAGTCTGCCTTGCAGTGCAAGGGGCACTGGTTCGATCCCTGGCCCAGGAAGATCCCATATGCCAAGGAGTGGCTGGGCCAGTGTGTCCAATTATGAGCCAGTGCTCTGGAGCACATATGCCCAGAGCCAGTGCTCTGCAACGAGAGAGGCCACTGTGATGGGAGGCCCACACAGGCCAAAGAATAAAGATCGATGGAAAATAAATGACTTAGAGGCAAAAAAACAAAAGAAAAATTAGAGAAAACAAAGAGGAAAGGACAAGGATGAGGTTTAATGGGGTCAACAAAATTATGTGAGCACTGGTCACCCTGGTTAATCTTCCTCCTTGCTTTCCTTCTTGCCATTTCTAGATCTTTATACCCTCGAGCCCTTAAATTTTTTTTTAAAAAAATTCAAAATGGTAAATTTTGTGTCATATGTTTTTTTACCACATTTAAAAAATTTATGTATTTATTTATTTATTTGCATCGGGCTGTAGTCACGCTATGTGGGATTTTCATTGCAATACACAGGACTCAGTTGCTTCACAGCGTGTGGGATCTTAGTTCCTCCACCAGGTATCAAACCCACACCCCCTCTGTTGGAAGGCAGATTCTTAACCACAAGGGAGCTTCCTACCACAGTTCTTTTTTTTTTAAAGTTAGGTTTCGGGGAAAATGGGCAAATACAGGAGCACTCAAAACATTGAGTGAATGTTTGGGCACACTGTAGCAGAGGCAAGGGGCACACAAAATTCACCACCACACAGTCCTTTGTCTCTTCTGTCTTTTGGTGGCTGTTGGCATTCCTCAAGTCACGGCTGCCTCATTCCAGTCTCTCCTCCTTGGTCACTTGGCCTGTTCCTCTTCTCTGTTGGCTCTGTGTGTCTTTTTTTTTTTTTTTTAACAACTTTTTCTTTTTTTTCTTTTTAGCTGCATGCCACGAGCTCTTTCTTAGTTAGTTATTATTTTCATCCATCTGTATTCTTTGGTATGCGTGGGCCTCCCATTGCAGTGGCCTGTCTCGTTGCAGAGCACTGGCTCTGGGCACATATGCTCCAGAGCGCTGGCTCCCAACTGGACACACCAGTCCAGCCGCTCCATGGCACGTGGGATCTTCCCGGGCCAGGGATCAAACCGGTGCCCTTTGCACTGCAAGGCAGACTCTTGGACCACCAGGGAAGCCCTGTGTGTCTATCTTATAATGATACATGTAATTGCATTTAGAGCCCACTCAGATAATCCAGGATAAATGTTTCCTCCCCATGTCCTTAACTCAATCATGTATTTTTCCATAGAAGGTAATCCTTACTCTTCTGACATATAGGGTACTACTCTTAGGTTCCAGAGAGTAGGATGTGGGCATATCTTTGTAGGGGGCGTGGGGGCGGGGTTCACCATTCGCTTGACCACAGTAGTGTCTGGGAAAGGTCAACTATGTGGATGCTGAACAAGAAATGACAGTAATATTGTATTCTACTAGAGAGGAATATTTAGGGTTTTGGTCTGATGACATGAAATTCAAAAGTAGGGTTTTAAGGAAAGGGGGAGAAAATCTGAGAATCGCAATCATCTCCCCCCGCCTCCACTGAGGCTCCAGCAGTTTGAGGGTGTGAGAGAGAAAGCAGCTGCCACATGAATGGCTGCAGAAGAAGCCAAGCCTTCGGGGAAAGCCAGGTTTCCTTGTAGAGCAAGAAAGTGAAAGTCAGACTTAGAGAAGAGGATTCTGGGGCAGAGAAGGGATTTTGGTGCTGGTAGATATGTAGACAAGTTGAAGGATTTGAGCGTGGAGGGTTAGTGGGAGATGGGGTCTTGTGAGGCTGTGCAGAACCTTATGGGTATGAGAGCCCAAGTGGGGCTCTGGGGTTTCTTATGAAACAGACGTAACCTGTGATCAAGGTTGTGCTGAAATTAGCCCCCGACCGTCTCCCAGGCAGATCATGGTGGTGTTGACGTCAGTGTTGGGAGAGCGTCTTGCCAGGAGTGCACAGGACTCTGGGTTCCTGTCTTTGTTCATGGTGGTAGGAAGTCCTGAGAGATGTGCCCTGACGTTCTCCTGATGACAGCCACACTGACTGCTTCACTGACCAAGGGCTTCCCCCTGAAATGATGAATTTCTTGGGCCATCCAAGAGATCGAAGGAATAGGCTAGAGGTATCCTGACAGCATGCGTCCGTGCTTTCAGCGGGTTTCCTGGTGTGTTCTACATATCACCCGTGGCAGCATCTGAACCTCGTCCCGTTCTGCTCGGGATGTTTGGAGGTCCTCTGTCGGCTTCAGCTCATCTACAGCTGTAGACGTGCCGAGTTTGAAAGCAGAACATTTGAAAAGGACCCAGCTGTTTTAAATAGATGGGTACTTAAGAAAGTATTGGTGTGTCGTTTATGAAATAATAAGGTGTTTTTTTCAATAAAGACCTGCTTATTTTTTAAATTTTTATTCATTATTATTTTTTTCTCAGAGCGAGAGGAAAGTGAAGTTTCTTAGGGCAGGGGAAGGGAGACTCGCTGCCAATACGGCGGGCCGACAGTGAGCCTGATCATTTTCAGAGCAGAGATGACAGGGAGGCTTTCCATTGCAGAGAAATGTGGGACTTAACCAAAACCAAGCAGTGTTCTTCAGAAATGTTTGGGATGACATGAAATTCAAAAGTAGGGTTTTAAGGAAAGGGGAGAAAATCGCAATCATCTCCCCGCCTCCACTGAGGCTCCAGCAGTTTGAGGTGTGAGAGAAAGCAGCTGCCACATGAATGGCTGCAGAAGAAGCCAAGCCTTCGGGGAAAGCCAGGTTTCCTTGTAGAGCAAGAAAGTGAAAGTCAGACTTAGAGAAGAGGATTCTGGGGCAGAGAAGGGATTTTGGTGCTGGTAGATATGTAGACAAGTTGAAGGATTTGAGCGTGGAGGGTTAGTGGGAGATGGGGTCTTGTGAGGCTGTGCAGAACCTTATGGGTATGAGAGCCCAAGTGGGGCTCTGGGGTTTCTTATGAAACAGACGTAACCTGTGATCAAGGTTGTGCTGAAATTAGCCCCCGACCGTCTCCCAGGCAGATCATGGTGGTGTTGACGTCAGTGTTGGGAGAGCGTCTTGCCAGGAGTGCACAGGACTCTGGGTTCCTGTCTTTGTTCATGGTGGTAGGAAGTCCTGGAGAGATGTGCCCTGACGTTCTCCTGATGACAGCCACACTGACTGCTTCACTGACCAAGGGCTTCCCCCTGAAATGATGAATTTCTTGGGCCATCCAAGAGATCGAAGGAATAGGCTAGAGGTATCCTGACAGCATGCGTCCGTGCTTTCAGCGGGTTTCCTGGTGTGTTCTACATATCACCCGTGGCAGCATCTGAACCTCGTCCCGTTCTGCTCGGGATGTTTGGAGGTCCTCTGTCGGCTTCAGCTCATCTACAGCTGTAGACGTGCCGAGTTTGAAAGCAGAACATTTGAAAAGGACCCAGCTGTTTTAAATAGATGGGTACTTAAGAAAGTATTGGTGTGTCGTTTATGAAATAATAAGGTGTTTTTTTCAATAAAGACCTGCTTATTTTTTAAATTTTTATTCATTATTATTTTTTTCTCAGAGCGAGAGGAAAGTGAAGTTTCTTAGGGCAGGGGAAGGGAGACTCGCTGCCAATACGGCGGGCCGACAGTGAGCCTGATCATTTTCAGAGCAGAGATGACAGGGAGGCTTTCCATTGCAGAGAAATGTGGGACTTAACCAAAACCAAGCAGTGTTCTTCACGTGAGTGGTTTTCCCTGGCAGCTGTCTCATCCACAGCCCTTTCTCCAGCAGTGGAGCTTTCTTACAGGTGGCCACCAGAGCGGGCCGGGAGCACGTGTAACTGGCTTCCATGTGTGGAGAGGATCCGAGGAATCTGTGTGACCAAGTACTGTGAATTGTTGGTCCGTTTCTACATTAACTCAGACCTACAGTGACTATTGCTGGTATATCTAGTACCTTCTGAGACCTGTAGATACAGATTTATGGTTGACTTGTTTCTCTAAATACATTTAATACATGCACGTTGTATGTTTATCACCTTTTATCTCTGTTCAGTGGACAAAATGTCCAATTATGAAGCTTTTGATTGCCTACAATAAGCCTGGTATTGTGTGCGTGGCATTTTTTTTCCTGAGCTGCTTTTCTTATTCTTGTTTCAGTTGAAGTATAGTTGAACTACAATATTATATTAGTTTCAGGCGCACAGCACAGTGATTCAGTGAGCTGTTGTTCCTTCTCTTGCCGCACGCTCTGAGTGTTTTCACACAGTTCCAGATTTTAGGTGACCCCCACTCCCATCCTCCAGCACTCCTAGATTTTTGCAGCTCTTTATTCTGGTCCAGGCTTCTGGTCCAGGTTAAGACTCCTATATTCAGTGGTCCTGTAGACATTTCTATCCGGAAGTCATGCTAGCTTTTCTGTCAGTATATGGTTTTAATAATTTTCCCAGCCAATTTTTTTTTTTTTTAATTCTAAATTTGTTTTTGGTTGTGCTGGGTCTTCATTGTTGCCTGAGATTTTCTCTAGTTGTGACAAGCAGGGGCTACTTTTCATTGCAGTAGCTTCTCATGTTGGGGACCACAGGCTTTAGGGCCTGCGGGCTTCAGTAGCTGCTGCATGTGGGCTTAATAGTTGTGGCTTCTGAGGTCTAGAGCACAGGCTCTGTAGTTGTGGCTCACGGGCTTAGTTGCTCTGCAGCGTGTGAGATCTTCCTTGCCAGGATCTCTTGCATTAGCAGGCAGATTCTTTACTGCTGAGCCGCCAGGGAAGCCCCAGTCAATGTTCTTAAACTTCTAAGTAGATAACTGTATTGCCTGTGGGGAACAGTAACATAATCATTTCCCAAAAGTCTTACTTTTATTTTTTTAACCTTTGTTTTGGGAAGAACTACTAGATCAGCACTTCCCAAAATGGCTTGCAAAGAATGAGCTGGGCAGCTTGTTAAATTATACAGAGGACCCGGGCCCTGCCTTTGGGTATTTTAACTTAGTAGTCTGGACTGAGGCAGAGGAATCTGTTTTATTTTAAAATAAATACCATAGGATTTTTTAAATCTCAGAGAATGTTGAGAAACAGTGATTCAGAGCTAGTATTGTGACAGCGGTGGTAGGGTTTGTTTCTCGGCTATGGAGCGTCTGTATCACAGATGATGTTCGTTGACCTCTGGCTCAGTTCCTGCCTTCCCCTGGGGTGGTGTCTGTGGCAGCCTGTGGAGATCCCACGTGCTCAGGTGTCGCCATCAGGTGGGCAGCCTCAACCAGACAAAGGGCTTTCATGCACATTTCTAGTGCCTGCTCTGCTCCAGGCTGCAGAGAGGGCTGCTGTACAAAGAGGCACATGGTGGGTCGTGTTGGTTTTCTGACCTTCATGCCTTCCTTAACCTCCACCCTCCCTTTCGCGGAACTCTGGATGCCTGTGAAACATTTTCCATAGTCTTCATGTGCTGTGCTCCTTTTTTCTCCTAGCCGAGAAACCTTGTGTTTGCTCAGACCTAAAGTATTGGTCACACGTCTCCTTCCGCATTCTATCCTGCCGTGCAGCCTGCACTGCATGTGAGCCAGAGAACTATCAGTTCAGTAGACGCTGGAAGAAGCTTCTAAATCAGAGATGATTTATAGCACACTGGGGTTTTATCTTAGGGAGTAATGTTGGAAAGCTTCTACAGTTGTGTCTTTAGAGTGGGACTTTTATCTATAGCTGTCAGTCAAGGATAGCACTGTGATAGTGTCGAACTATTTCCAGTTGCTTGTTCAATCATATTTCTTACTTTTATATCTTTGAATCTTTTTTTATATTAAATTTTGGCCTCTTTTACTGTTTATTTATTTATTTATTTCCATCCATCTTTATTCTTGGGCCTGTGTGGGCCTCCTGTTGCAGTGGCCTCTCTCGTTGCTGAGCACTGGCTCTGGGCACATGCGCTCCAGAGCGCTGGCTTGTGATTGGACACGCCAGTCCAGCTTCTCCACCTCACGTGGGATCTTCCAGGGCCAGGAATCAAACCAGTGCCCCTTGCAGTGCAAGGCAGACTCTCTAGCCATTGGTCCACCAAAGTAGTCTGGACTGAAAGGCCCCCAAAGAGGAAAATCTGTTTTATTTTAAAATAAATACCATAGGATTTTTTAAATCTCAGAGAATGTTGAGAAACAGTGATTCAGAGCTAGTATTGTGACAGCGGTGGTAGGGTTTGTTTCTCGGCTATGGAGCGTCTGTATCACAGATGATGTTCGTTGACCTCTGGCTCAGTTCCTGCCTTCCCCTGGGGTGGTGTCTGTGGCAGCCTGTGGAGATCCCACGTGCTCAGGTGTCGCCATCAGGTGGGCAGCCTCAACCAGACAAAGGGCTTTCATGCACATTTCTAGTGCCTGCTCTGCTCCAGGCTGCAGAGAGGGCTGCTGTACAAAGAGGCACATGGTGGGTCGTGTTGGTTTTCTGACCTTCATGCCTTCCTTAACCTCCACCCTCCCTTTCGCGGAACTCTGGATGCCTGTGAAACATTTTCCATAGTCTTCATGTGCTGTGCTCCTTTTTTCTCCTAGCCGAGAAACCTTGTGTTTGCTCAGACCTAAAGTATTGGTCACACGTCTCCTTCCGCATTCTATCCTGCCGTGCAGCCTGCACTGCATGTGAGCCAGAGAACTATCAGTTCAGTAGACGCTGGAAGAAGCTTCTAAATCAGAGATGATTTATAGCACACTGGGGTTTTATCTTAGGGAGTAATGTTGGAAAGCTTCTACAGTTGTGTCTTTAGAGTGGGACTTTTATCTATAGCTGTCAGTCAAGGATAGCACTGTGATAGTGTCGAACTATTTCCAGTTGCTTGTTCAATCATATTTCTTACTTTTATATCTTTGAATCTTTTTTTATATTAAATTTTGGCCTCTTTTACTGTTTATTTATTTATTTATTTCCATCCATCTTTATTCTTGGGCCTGTGTGGGCCTCCTGTTGCAGTGGCCTCTCTCGTTGCTGAGCACTGGCTCTGGGCACATGCGCTCCAGAGCGCTGGCTTGTGATTGGACACGCCAGTCCAGCTTCTCCACCTCACGTGGGATCTTCCAGGGCCAGGAATCAAACCAGTGCCCCTTGCAGTGCAAGGCAGACTCTCTAGCCATTGGTCCACCAGGGAAGCCCTGTGTCTTTAACTCTTTTGTGCTAGCTGCCTTGGTCTCCTCACTCTTCCACATTTCCCTTGCCAACTTCCGTTCAGTCTCTGAGGTTCAGCTCAGCCCCTTTTCCTGAACCCCTCATGATGGCACACTGAATGGAAGACTGTCATTACGCTATTGTAACTGTCTGTTCATTGTCTGTGTATTCTGTTAGCTTTCAAGGCCTTAGTATGTTGTTAGCCTATATACCCCAAATGTTTGTTACTGTATAAAGTTGCCATCTCCCACCTGATCCAGTTTTTAAACTACTCTGAATCATGAGAAGGTTCATTTTATGTCTTCCTGACTCGCAAAAAGTGTTTGAAAAATTGATAATAATTTTGGCAAGAGTATGGAGAAGAGCCCTCAGTAGGAGTGTAAATTGATACAACATTTAAAAGAAAAAAATTTAAATGCATACAACCTTTGACCCAGCCATTCTCCATATAGGAATTCTCCCACAAAGACCCTTGCACCAAGTATAGGTTTAGGTATGAAGAGATGACCAAATTCTCCAACAGTAGTGAAATGGTTAAATTTATGATGGTATATGGTGTGTGTGTGTATATATATATATATATATATATATATAATTATGGTATATGGTATGTGTATATATATGTGTATATATATATATATAATTATAGCTGTGGAATTCTGTGTAGCAATCAAAATCAGTGAAATAGATCTGTATGTTCAGATGTGGAAAGTGGTCCATAATATATATTCATTTTTCTCTTTTCTCAGAAATAACTTCTGCTTGAATTTAGTGCTTAATACTTCAATTCATATTTTTGCATTTTTATCACAAAGCCTTATTACACAGCTCAGTTAGGAGCAAAGTTTGGCCTTGAACTTTGTTTTCACCTATATTCATTCACAGCTTTTTTAGTTGTAACTTATTTATGTTTAATGTAGGAATTGTTGGTATTTCAAGGGTACCCCTCCCAGCCCCACAGTTGGTGTCTGTGGAACCACAAATACCACGTTGGCTGTTGTGGTACACATTGACATGCCAGCCTGTTGATGTTGAATGCCAGCAAATCCGTATTTTTCCTGAAAAGGAGACTGCTGCTCAAACCAAGTTACTCCTTCTCTTTATACAACTCCAACCTCAGCTCTTACTGAACCTGTGGAAAGAGCAGTGGTTCCTTTTTAGTGGACCAAGAATTGTAATTTAGAAGCATGTTTCAGAAATATGTGAACTAATTTTTATTCTACCTAGATGTAGTCTCGTAACTGAGAAACAAGGGCAAGAAAGTATTGCTGCTTGGGACTGGAGTAGCATCTGAACTGTTCTTGCTTGGAAATTGATGACTTGGCAGCTGAGAGGGGCTCAGGGCCAGTGAGAGAGTGACTCTGGGGCTCTAGCCTGGTGAGGCAGGTGTCTCAGGCAGATGCAGTGCTCATAGGACCTGAGGTTGGAGAGGCAGGGCTCGTCTAGGTGCTTAGTGAATTCTAGGCGAATAAGGATCCTGTGTTCATAAGACTAGCTACGAAGCCTTTTCAGCCTTCTGTCCCTTCCTTCCCTCTCACTGAGAACAAGTCCTTCTCTCTTCCAAGTAAGCATGCACACAGATAGGATAGACTGTCTCAATAGGGGGCCTTGACTACAAAGGTGAGCTTCATTAAAAATCACCAAAGACAGCTAGGCAGAAGAGAGAGCAGAAGAGTTTGTTTTGGATGTAGAACTCATAGAATAAGCAGAACTAGATTTTAAAATATGTGTAGTTGAACTCTTGGAGAGAGATGAGCAATTGTTTGGTTTTGTAAAAAAATATTAATTAGTTTTGGCTGCACTGGGTTTTCAGTGCTACGAGCAGGCTTCTAGTTGTGGTAAGTGGGGGCTATTTGTTGCAGTGCATGGGCTTCTCAGTGTGGTGGCGTCTCTTGATATGGAGCATGGGCTCTAGGTGCATGGGCTTTGGTAGTTGTAATATGTGGCCTCAGTAGTTGCAGCTCTTGGGCTTAGTTGCTCAGTGGCATGTGGGATCTTCCCAGACCAGGGACTAAACCTGTGTCCCCTGCCTTGGCAGACTGATTCTTAACCACTGGGCCACCAGGAAAGTCCCAAGCCTTTTATCTAAAAAAAAAAAAAAAAAAAACTGTTGATTCTAGAAATTAAAATTTTGATTGTTAGAATAATATTAAATGCGCTGATTGAGAGTGTTTATAACTTAAGTGCAAATTTGTGAGCTGGATACTGGAGGAGAGAATTTTTCCTAAACACATCATAGAAGGACAAAGTAATAGAAAAAAAGGTAAGATGTGGAGGATAGATTGAGGAGTGTCATCTAATAAGATGAGAGATAAATAAATTCCAGAAAGAGACCAAAGAGAATGCAGGGAAATTATATTTAAAGAAGTGAGAAATCCAGTTTCAAGGTAGTTGACCGAACACATATTTCTGCTTACCCCTTCTGCACCAAACCCATAGAAATGGTAAAGAATTAAATTTAATAAATTCCCTTTTTAAGATTGAAAAGAAAAGGAATATTTCTGACCTGAAGCCATAGAACATCTTTTTTTTTTTTTTAAAGATTTATTTATTTATTTATTTTGCAGGGTGGGGTGAAGTGGGGGTGGGGTGGGGAGGAAAGGGGCGGGTGGGCCACTTCTATTGGTCTTTCATTTATCTATTTTCATCCATCTTTGTTCTTTGGCCCACATGGGCCTCCCATCATGATGGCCTCTGTTGTCACAGAGCACTGGGCGTACACACTCCAGAGCACCGGCTCAGTAATTGGACACATGGGTCCAGCCGCTCTGCGGCACGTGGGGTCTTCCCAGGCCAGGGATCAAACTGGCGCCCCTTGCACTGCAAGGCGGTGTCCTTACCCACTGGACCACCAGGGAAGCCCGCCATAGAACATCTTTAAGTGAAGGGGTTACACCTAAAGGAGAAGTTGCAGAATGGAACTGCTTACCCGACCTGTTTGAAGGCATCACTATGCTGGAACCTTGAACCTCTCTGCAGATTTTGTCAGAACAGATTCAGCATGAGACCCTTAGCAATGAGGCCACTATTGACTAAGATGGCAAGTGAACAGTTCTATGGGAGGTGTTTACATGTAAGACCATGAAAATCCAGAGGAAGCTTAGCATAGTGAAATATAAACAGCAGACATATGCCCTACGGGGTAGAACAGTCAGAAAGAAACTATAAAAATAGGTCAGTCTAATTTCCTTAGAGGACCAAGGATAGACTTTCATGCTTACTACAAGAGGTGGAAGTTATGAAACTATAAATAGTAATGAAAATGAAGAATATAGTTGTTGAATAAACTCACTAGATGGGCTGCATAGCAAACTGGATATAGCTAAAGAAGAGATTATTAAACTGAAAGATCAGGGCAAGAAATTCTCCCAAAATCCAGCATCAAGATTTAAGACTTTGTAGATAACATATATGGTTTTTTTGTTTCTTTGTTTTTGTATCTATTCAGCCAGTCTGTGTCTTCTGGTTAGAGAATTTAATCCACTTAACGTTTGAAGTAACTATTGATATATATGTTCCTGTTCGCATTTTCTTAATTGTTTTTGATTTGATTTTATAGGTCCTTCCTTCTCTTACGTGTCTTGTTTAGCATTTGTTGTACAGCTGGTTTGGTGGTGCTAAATTCTCTTAACTTTTCTTTGTCTGTAAAGCTTTTGATTTCTCCATCAGTTTAGAATGAGATCTTTCTGGGTAGAGTAATCTTGATGGTATATTTTTCCCTTTCATTACTTTAAATACACCCTGCCATTCCCTTCTGTGCTGTAGAGTTTCTGTTGAGAGGTCTGCTGTTAACCATATTGGGTTCTCCTTGTATGTTACCTGTTGCTTTTCCCTTGCTGCTTTTAATGTTTTTTCTGTGTGTTTAATTTTTGTTAGTTTAATTAATTTGTGTCTCTTGATTAACTATTTCCTTTCTCATGTTAGGGAAGTTTTCAACTATAATCTCTTCAAAAATTTTCTTATTTTCTTTCTTTTTTCTCTTCTTCTGGGACCTCTATAATTCAAATATTGGTGCCTTTAATATTGTCCCAGAGGGGGCTTCCCTGGTGGTCCCGTGAGTAAAGAGTCTGCCTTACAGTGCAAGTGGCACTGGTTCAGTCTCTGGCCCAGGAAGATCCCACGTGCCACGGAGCAGCTGGACCGGTGTGTCCAATTATGAACCAGTGCTCTGGAGTGCATGTGTGTGAGAGGCCACTGCAATGGGAGGCCCACACAGGCCAAAAGAATAATGACGGATGAAAACAAACAAAAAACAATCAAAAAGGCCAAAATTTAGAAAAAAAAAAAAATTGTCCCAGAGGTCTCTGAGACTATCCTCAGTTCTTTTCATTCTTTTTTCTTCATTCTACTCTTCAGGATTATTTCCATCGTCCTATCGTACAGCTCACGTATCCGTTCTTCTGCCTCAGTTATTCTGCTGTTGATTCCTTTTAGAATATTTTAAATTTTAGTAATTGAGTTATTTGTCACTGTTTGTTTATTCTTTATTTTTTCTAGGTTTTTCTTGAATATGTTAAAATGATTCTTGCATTTTCTCCATTTTATTTTTAAGATTTTTGGATCATCTTTACTGTCACTACTCTGAATTATTTTTCAGGTAGTTTGTCTATTTCCTCTTTGTTTGATCTTGTGGGTTTTTACCTTTTTCCTTCATTTGTACAATATTTTTCTGTCTTTTTATTTTATCTGTCTTACTGTGTTTGAGGTCTCCTTTCCCCGGGCATTAGGGTCTTATTTCCTCTTGTTTTTGGTCTCTGCCCTCCCTGGGTGATGTTAATCTAGTGGTTTGTGTAGGCTTCACATTGGGAGGGACTTGTGTCTGCATTCTGGTGCGTGGAGGTGAGCTTTTTTCCCTTCTGATGGGCAGGGTTGTATGGGGTGCTATGTTTCGGGGGGCAGTGGGAAGCCTGTCTGCTGATGATTGGGTTTGTGTTGTTTGGGGGAGGCATCCTGCCCTGGATACTGCAGGCAGTTGGGTAGTGCCAGGTCTTGGATACAGGTAGAGGCCTTCATGGGAATTCTCACTAATTAATACTCCCTGGGATCAAGAGTTCTCTGGCAGTCTAGTGTCCTGGATTCAGTGCTTCCACCTGAGGCTCAGGCCTGATCTCCTGTTGGGGAATCAGGATCCCACAAGCTATTTGTCATGGTAATAAAAAGGATTAAAACTAACATACAAAAAAGTAGGAAAAAAAAGATCCCTAGACAAATGGCAAATACCATATCAGCCAAATAGTAACAAAAACATATACATATATATACACACAACATATACATACACACAAACAAAACCAAAACAGTCCAAAAAAGAAAACAGTACAAAAGAGTGACCAATTAAAAACAACACTAACTGAAACATGAAACAGACGACAGGACCAAAGTAAAGACCTAGCTGAAGAATAAAGCAAAGAAAGCAAACCACACTAACAAACATGGTGAAAAAAAGAAGAAAGGAAACCAAAAGTAATACCAGCCAATTAAAAACAACACTAACTGAAACATGAAACAGACAACAGGACCAAAGTAGAGAGCCAGCTGAGGAATAAAGCAAAGAAAACAAAACACACTAACAAACATAGTGGAAAACAAAAAGAGATGCAAAATTAAATAGATGTATATAAAAAAGACTTAAATATATTAAAGAATAACTATGCCAAGAAAAGAACAATAAGAAAAACAAAGCATGTTTTTAAAAAAACGGGAAAAAGACAAAACAGCAAATAAATCCCATGGCACTGCAAAAAGCCAATGCAGAGGTAGACGTATGTAAAGAAAATACGAATACAAAGTATGACTAATCAAAAAGTTCTCAAAACCTTAAACAAATATAATAATAATAAAAGCAACCATAGCAACAGAGGGAGAAAAAAGAGAAAAAAAGTTCAGAATCAACTCAGAACAAATCACAGTATTAAGAAGAAGAATAGATGATTTTCTTGTGTCTCAGCTATCAGTGTCCTCAGCCCCACTGATTCATAGCCCACCTTCACCTCGCTAGGAGGCCTTCCATTACTGGGGGGTAGGGGTGCTGGTTTCTGGACCCGTTGTGGGCACAGCTCAGACTCTTAAGCTGGCTCTGCTCCTGTGTGTCCTTTCCTCCAGTGTCCACAGCTGCCAGTTCAGTCCCTTGCCTGGTAGAGTCCACATGCTGTGGAACAACTAAGCTCACGTACCACAGCTACTGTGCTCTAGAGCCCGAGGGCCATACCTACTGAGGCCCTGTGCCTACAGCGCATGCTCCTCAACAGGAGAAGCCAGTGAAACTGGAGAGTAGCGCCCAGTCACTGCAACTAGAGAAAGCCCATGTGCAGCAATGAAGACCCAACACAATCAAAATGAAAGAAAGAAAGAAAATTAAAAGAGAAAATGAAAAGAATCCATGGACTTCCCTGACAGTCTGGTGGTTAAGGCTCTGCTCTTCCATTGCAGGGGGCCTGGATTCCATCCCTAATTGAGAAATTAAGATGAGGCCCCCCCAGAAAAAGAAGAATCCAGGTCATATTAGACTTAACCATTGGTTTTGAGAAACAATAGCAAAATGTCTTCAAGAGGCTGAGAAAAAATAAACTTGAACTTAAAATTATCTTCTCACCCAAACTGTCTTTCAACAGCATGGACACTACAATAACAGTTTCAGAATTTAAGAACTTTAAACAGAATTTAAGGACTTTACTGAAAGAACTATTTAAGGATACACTGCAGTAAGAAAATAAATGAACCAAGAAGGGAGAAATGGGATTTAAGAGAGAGGAAAAAGAAGGAAGCAGAGAAATCAGAAAAACAATATTAAATGTAAATAAATATTGGTTGTAAAATATATGACGATTTTTAGTAAGTTGTGACTTAAATCAGCAAAAATAACAACATGGAATTTTTGATTTAGGGAGAGCAAAGTAGGGAATTAGAACCAAACTGTAACCTTTTATCCTTAATGAAAAGCATACATACAGGATGAAAAACTTAAGAAGAATAGATGATTTTCTTGTGTCTCAGCTATCAGTGTCCTCAGCCCCACTGATTCATAGCCCACCTTCACCTCGCTAGGAGGCCTTCCATTACTGGGGGGTAGGGGTGCTGGTTTCTGGACCCGTTGTGGGCACAGCTCAGACTCTTAAGCTGGCTCTGCTCCTGTGTGTCCTTTCCTCCAGTGTCCACAGCTGCCAGTTCAGTCCCTTGCCTGGTAGAGTCCACATGCTGTGGAACAACTAAGCTCACGTACCACAGCTACTGTGCTCTAGAGCCCGAGGGCCATACCTACTGAGGCCCTGTGCCTACAGCGCATGCTCCTCAACAGGAGAAGCCAGTGAAACTGGAGAGTAGCGCCCAGTCACTGCAACTAGAGAAAGCCCATGTGCAGCAATGAAGACCCAACACAATCAAAATGAAAGAAAGAAAGAAAATTAAAAGAGAAAATGAAAAGAATCCATGGACTTCCCTGACAGTCTGGTGGTTAAGGCTCTGCTCTTCCATTGCAGGGGGCCTGGATTCCATCCCTAATTGAGAAATTAAGATGAGGCCCCCCCAGAAAAAGAAGAATCCAGGTCATATTAGACTTAACCATTGGTTTTGAGAAACAATAGCAAAATGTCTTCAAGAGGCTGAGAAAAAATAAACTTGAACTTAAAATTATCTTCTCACCCAAACTGTCTTTCAACAGCATGGACACTACAATAACAGTTTCAGAATTTAAGAACTTTAAACAGAATTTAAGGACTTTACTGAAAGAACTATTTAAGGATACACTGCAGTAAGAAAATAAATGAACCAAGAAGGGAGAAATGGGATTTAAGAGAGAGGAAAAAGAAGGAAGCAGAGAAATCAGAAAAACAATATTAAATGTAAATAAATATTGGTTGTAAAATATATGACGATTTTTAGTAAGTTGTGACTTAAATCAGCAAAAATAACAACATGGAATTTTTGATTTAGGGAGAGCAAAGTAGGGAATTAGAACCAAACTGTAACCTTTTATCCTTAATGAAAAGCATACATACAGGATGAAAAAAAATAACAGAACTGAAATGCAGAATTCAGCATGCATAAAAAAGAAATTCTTGATTATCAAAAATTAAACCCAAAATTGTGGTATCCCCAGGATTTTTCAGCTTGAACCCTGGATTTAGGCAACTGTGATATAGGAAATTTAACTTGGGTCTACTCAGGGTGAGTAGACTTTTGCAAAGACTGGAATTTTAAAAGGTCTGCCTCCTTGTGCAAGAGGGGCTAAAAATCATCCTCTGGCCCAGAGAAAAGTACAAATGGGACTCCTGTTCAGTCTCTCTAAAGGTGAACTCATTATCAGATACCACAAACTCAATTTTAAAACAATCTGCTATGAGGGAGAATCAGTAAGCACAACATATACTGCCTTAGTGTGCCAAGGACATTAGAAAAGGGTATAATTTCAAAAAGTAAGGAATAGTCACATTTTAGGCGCAAGTTTTATGAAAAACAAACAAATCGAACTTCTAGAAATAAAAAATAATAAACGTCAGACTCAGTGGAGGGGTTAAATAGCAAATTAGAGACAGCTACAGCAGAGATTAGAGGATGAAAAAATAAGTCTGACAGCATTAACCAGGACATAGAATAATGAACGCAGATACAGGGGAATGGAAAATGTTGAAGAACTTGAGGAAAAGAATGAAAAGATCTACCTAGAATTCCATACCTAGCTAATCTCTTTAAGAGCAAAGAAGGAATGTATATTTTCAGAAAAATTCTCAGTGGGTTTGCCACCAATAGACTGTTGCTAAAGGAACTAGCAAAGGATATGCCTTGGGGAAAAAAAAATGAAGCAGTAAGAAAGAAATGGAATATGCGAAATAGTGTACAGCAGAGTTGGTAAATGTAACTTTAAACAAGCACTATTTGTAAAATAATAATGACTAATAATTTTATTGGTCTGAAAATGAGAAGCAGCTGACGTCATCATCATCCATGACACGAGTACAGTTGAGGCATGGTTTGAGTTAAAGGGATTTTAAGTTACAAGGTGAGAATACAAATACTGATTTAAGATTGTGTAAAATGTTCATGTTAAGTTAGTTAGAGGAGGTTCCTGATTTCTCTGAGCATCTAATAGACTTATGTTTCTGCTTGAATCCCTGCCAGTGGTGGCTCAAGATGATGTACTCAGCATAATTTGAAGGGAACAGACAGGAATGGCCTCCGAGGCACCAATTGTGAACTTTTTTCATTAGGTTGAGAAGTTCCCATTGTCACGGCCTGTCGTGAAGTACCCTGAGCTGGAGACTGTGCTGTGCAAGGAATTAGCTTGAGGCTGGTGGAAAATACAGTCATCTGCGCTCGAAGAAACTTCAGAATCTGGCCCGGTACAAATGGACTCCTGTTCAGTCTCTCTAAAGGTGAACTCATTATCAGATACCACAAACTCAATTTTAAAACAATCTGCTATGAGGGAGAATCAGTAAGCACAACATATACTGCCTTAGTGTGCCAAGGACATTAGAAAAGGGTATAATTTCAAAAAGTAAGGAATAGTCACATTTTAGGCGCAAGTTTTATGAAAAACAAACAAATCGAACTTCTAGAAATAAAAAATAATAAACGTCAGACTCAGTGGAGGGGTTAAATAGCAAATTAGAGACAGCTACAGCAGAGATTAGAGGATGAAAAAATAAGTCTGACAGCATTAACCAGGACATAGAATAATGAACGCAGATACAGGGGAATGGAAAATGTTGAAGAACTTGAGGAAAAGAATGAAAAGATCTACCTAGAATTCCATACCTAGCTAATCTCTTTAAGAGCAAAGAAGGAATGTATATTTTCAGAAAAATTCTCAGTGGGTTTGCCACCAATAGACTGTTGCTAAAGGAACTAGCAAAGGATATGCCTTGGGGAAAAAAAAATGAAGCAGTAAGAAAGAAATGGAATATGCGAAATAGTGTACAGCAGAGTTGGTAAATGTAACTTTAAACAAGCACTATTTGTAAAATAATAATGACTAATAATTTTATTGGTCTGAAAATGAGAAGCAGCTGACGTCATCATCATCCATGACACGAGTACAGTTGAGGCATGGTTTGAGTTAAGGGATTTTAAGTTACAAGGTGAGAATACAAATACTGATTTAAGATTGTGTAAAATGTTCATGTTAAGTTAGTTAGAGGAGGTTCCTGATTTCTCTGAGCATCTAATAGACTTATGTTTCTGCTTGAATCCCTGCCAGTGGTGGCTCAAGATGATGTACTCAGCATAATTTGAAGGGAACAGACAGGAATGGCCTCCGAGGCACCAATTGTGAACTTTTTTCATTAGGTTGAGAAGTTCCCATTGTCACGGCCTGTCGTGAAGTACCCTGAGCTGGAGACTGTGCTGTGCAAGGAATTAGCTTGAGGCTGGTGGAAAATACAGTCATCTGAGCTCGAAGAAACTTCAGAATCGGCCGCAGGATTTGTTCTGCGATGGCCCACACTCTGTCTGTGGAGTATGCTTTTCTTTGAATCTGAATAAATCCATTTCTTACCTAACAACAACAACAACAAACTTCAGAAGCTCTTGGTGCCCAGTCCACAGTTACATGAGGAAACTTTGGAGCTGCCCCCAGTTGGCTGTGACCCCACCTCGACTCAGCCATGCTCCCCCTGCACGACCCTCAATGTGGTACTTGCATCCCTGGTCTCTCTCTGATTCCTTGCAAGGATGTCTCACAGCCCCGGGTGACCTCTCCAGTCCCTTGCATTGTGAAAAGAGGAAGAAAGGCCTACTTACATGAGCTATAGTTTCTGTACCTATAAAATTGAGACGAACTATAGTTTCCGTACCTATAAAATTGAGATGGTTAATATCTAATTCATAAGACATTGGAGGGTTAAATGAGCCTCTATATGTGTGCAAAGCACCTCTCGGATGTATAACACTAAATTCTCAGTAAACGTTACTTCCACTTCAGACAAAAACAAAAACAAAACCAAGTGTCAGAAGAGTTTGTTCAGGGTATAACTGCCCCAAAAAGGAAAACAAAATAAAATGAAAAGGATAAAACCAAAAAAGTAAAAAAGAACAAAAATGAAAGGAAGAAACTCAAATAATAACAAGTTTTGGAAACAAATCCAAATATATGAGTAATCAGTGAATTAACTAAAATTTCCAGATAAAAAGCATTGATTGTCAAATAGATATTTTTTAAAAATTGGGCTGTATGCTATTTTCCAGAAACAGCAAAAAAAAAAGTAAAGATATACACAAAAAAGTTGAAAGTTAAGGATGAAAAAAGCATAAAATTAACACTGCTGTATGTTATATATGAAAGTTGTTAAATGCTGTAATTTCTCATTACAAGGAAAAAGCATTTTCTTTTTTTGTTATCTATATGAGATGATAAATATTCACCAAACTCATTGTGGTAATCAGTTTATAATATATATAAGTCAAATCATTATGCTGTACATCTTAAAAGTGCTGTATGCCTGCAAGGAATTGCTTGAGGCTGGTGGAAAATACAGTCATCTGAGCTCGAAGAAACTTCAGAATCGGCCGCAGGATTTGTTCTGCGATGGCCCACACTCTGTCTGTGGAGTATGCTTTTCTTTGAATCTGAATAAATCCATTTCTTACCTAACAACAACAACAACAAACTTCAGAAGCTCTTGGTGCCCAGTCCACAGTTACATGAGGAAACTTTGGAGCTGCCCCCAGTTGGCTGTGACCCCACCTCGACTCAGCCATGCTCCCCCTGCACGACCCTCAATGTGGTACTTGCATCCCTGGTCTCTCTCTGATTCCTTGCAAGGATGTCTCACAGCCCCGGGTGACCTCTCCAGTCCCTTGCATTGTGAAAAGAGGAAGAAAGGCCTACTTACATGAGCTATAGTTTCTGTACCTATAAAATTGAGACGAACTATAGTTTCCGTACCTATAAAATTGAGATGGTTAATATCTAATTCATAAGACATTGGAGGGTTAAATGAGCCTCTATATGTGTGCAAAGCACCTCTCGGATGTATAACACTAAATTCTCAGTAAACGTTACTTCCACTTCAGACAAAAACAAAAACAAAACCAAGTGTCAGAAGAGTTTGTTCAGGGTATAACTGCCCCAAAAAGGAAAACAAAATAAAATGAAAAGGATAAAACCAAAAAAGTAAAAAAGAACAAAAATGAAAGGAAGAAACTCAAATAATAACAAGTTTTGGAAACAAATCCAAATATATGAGTAATCAGTGAATTAACTAAAATTTCCAGATAAAAAGCATTGATTGTCAAATAGATATTTTTTAAAAATTGGGCTGTATGCTATTTTCCAGAAACAGCAAAAAAAAAAGTAAAGATATACACAAAAAAGTTGAAAGTTAAGGATGAAAAAAGCATAAAATTAACACTGCTGTATGTTATATATGAAAGTTGTTAAATGCTGTAATTTCTCATTACAAGGAAAAAGCATTTTCTTTTTTTGTTATCTATATGAGATGATAAATATTCACCAAACTCATTGTGGTAATCAGTTTATAATATATATAAGTCAAATCATTATGCTGTACATCTTAAAAGTGCTGTATGCCTAGATATCTCAGTAAGAAAGAAGAAAAAAAAAAGACACACCAAGCCAAGAACTAACCAACGAAACCTGGTGAAACTGTATTAACCTCAGAAAATATATTTCAGGGCAATAGTCTTTACGAGAGATTAAATGATGTATTTTATGTTTTGTATATTTTATTACAGTAAAAAAAACCCTTTACCAGAGGTAAAGTTTACAAAAGATAAAAAGATGAAATCAACAGTTATGCGGAGACAACAGCACAAATATACAACTAGTAAACAACCTTGCCTTTCGAAACTGATTCACCATAGAATAAAAACTGTAAATATTAGTATAATCAGTAAAGAATTTGAATTAGTAGTTTTAAATATTTATGCAAAGGAAACAAGCAGGCCTGAATGACTTTACGTAAGTTTCAACATTCAAAAAAAAAAATTCAGTGTTATAAAAAATTTTCCCTGAGTCTGGAAAAAATAATGAATATTCTGATTTCATTTTTTGGCCTCTTTTATTGATTTTTTATTTATTTTTCATCCATCTTTGTTCTTTGGCCTGTGTGGGCCTCCCATTGTAGTGGCCTCTCTCGCTGCAGAGCACCAGCTCTGGGTGCATGCACTCCAGCCTCCCTAGTTGGACACATTGGTCCAGCCGCTCCGCGGCACGTGGGATCTTCCCGTGCCAGGGATCGAACCGGCGCCCCTTGCACTGCAAGGCGGTGTCCTTACCCACTGGACCACCAGGGAAGCCCTGGTTTCATTTTTGAAACTAGAATTACCTTGGTACCAAAACCTTATGAGAATAAGAAAGGAAAACAGAATACAAGCTATTCTAATGAACACAAATGAAAGCCTAAACAAAATATGAAACTCACCTCCATAGAATATCCAAAAGATCATAAACACACTTGCTTAATTCCAACATTTAAAGATAGATTGGACTTTCCTGGTGGCTCAGGGGTAAAAAAGCTGCCTGCCAAGCTATAGATGTGAGTTCGATCCCTGTGTTGGGAAAATCCCCTGGAGAAGGAAATGGCAACCCACCCCAGTAATCTTTCCCAGAAGATCCCATGAACAGAGGAGACTGGTGGGCTACAGCCCATGGGGTCTTAAAGAGAGTCAGACCTGGGGGCTTCCCTGGTGGTCCAGTGGGTAAAGAGTCCGCCTTGCAGTGCGGGGGACACCAGTTAGTTCTCTGGCCCAGGAAGATCCTACTTGCCACAGAGCAGCTGGACTGGTGTGTCTAATTACAAGCCAGCACTCTGGAGCGCATGCGCCCAGAGCCAGTGCTCTGCAACGAGGGAGGCCACTGCAGTGGGAGGTCCACACAGGCCAGAGAATAAAGATGGATGAAAATAAATAAATGGAAAACCAATAAAAGAGGCCAAAATTAAGAAGAAAAAAAAAGAGACATGAGCAACAAAACGACAACAAAAGATAATTGAATCATATTTATAGATTGATGGATTAAGCTTGTATAACCATCTCAGAAGGTATATAAATATTTATTAAAATCCAATATTCATTCATAATTTAAGTGTACACCACAGTATACCTTAGCAATCTAGGGGTAAAAGAATTTCCTTAACCTAAGAGAATATATTTATAGAAAACATGCTGTCCATTGTATTTACTGATGAAATACCAAGAGTATTTCTTTTAAGATTGAAAACAAAACAAGGAGGCTTGCTATCACCACTTCTATTCAACATTTTCTTGGACGTCCAAATCAGCATAGTAAACAAGGAAGAGATAAAAGGCATTTTTAATTGAAAGGAAATAAGTTATTGTTATTTAAGGGTGGCGGTCAATGCAGAAAGACCAAGAGAATCTCCAAATAAGTCATTAAAATAGAGCAGGGATAATAAAAGTAAAATATCAATTGAACTACATCAAAATTAAAAACTCTTGTGCACCGAAAGACACATCAACAGTGAAAAGGAAAACTATAGAAAAGGAAAAGAGATGCGTATTATTTATTTGACAAGAGGCTCGTATCCAGATTATATAAAGAACTCCTATAACGTAGATCAAAAAAAAAAAAAAAGCAAACAACCCTTAAAAAAATGGGTAAAGGAATTGAAAAGACATTTCTCCAAAGGTGATTTATAAATGGCCAGTATATTTGCTACTACTTAACCAGATACTTAAAAGTGGTCGAGATGGTAAATTTTATGAATGTTTTATCCAAATTTTAAAAAAGAATGAGAGCAAGGTTGCTCCATGCAAAAATCTTTCTGTAACTAGAAATAAATGACAGATACATCCTTTGTGAACAAACATCTATACCTTTATTGAAAGATATTTTAAAAGGCTTATGGGAATTCCCTAGCAATTCAGTGATTAAGACTCCCATGTTTTCACTGCTGAAGGCTTAGGTTCAGTCGCTGGTCAGGGAACTAAGATCCTGCAAGCTGTGTGTAATGGATAGAGAAAAGAAAAAGGCTTCAGTACATGGAGAGGTGAACATATTCACAGAAAGGAATGTTCAGTATGTGAGAATGTCAGTTCTCCCGAGAATTGTCTATATATTCAGTTTCTATCAAAATCCCAACAGGATTTTTTTTGTGGTACATGACAGATCGATGGACAGATTTAAGTGGAAGTGTGAGGGGTCAAGAAAAGTGAAGACTCTCCTAATGAGGAATGAAAGTTTGAGGGCGCTGGTACTATTTGAAAAGACAGGTGGAAGATGTAACAACTAAATCATCTTAAGACTGTTAAGGGATAGGAATAGAACATCTATCTTGTAAGAGAAGAATGGATTTTTCCTAAGTTATCCTGAGGCAGTTGAGTAATTAGATTATTTCCTTATACCTATCAAAAAATCAGTTCTAAGTAAATTCAGACGGAAAAATTAAAAACTGTAAAATAATGAAGACAATCTGACAGGGTATCTTCATGACCACAGGGAGGGGCATATTTCTTAAAATACAAAAAGCGCAAAATATGAAATAAAAATTAACAAATGGGACTACTGTGTATCTTAAGGTGACCATTCATCCCAAACAACAGAGTGAAAAAGAAACCTTAATGTGAAAGTTGTTTGTAAGATATACCTTCTGTAGGGTTAAAACACACAAAAATATAAAGAACTCTTAGAAATCAGTAAGAGAAAGAGTCTCACAGACCAACAAGTGAGACACTATCCCAGAGACAAGACAAGGCACTTCACAGACGAAGAACCACAGTAGCTCATAAACATTGGAAAAGATGCTTAGTCTTTCTAGTAATAAAGAATTGCAAATTAAAATCACAGTAACATTTATCACCTAGCGGATTGGTGAATGTTAGAATGTCTGACTATAACAAGGGTTGGCCATAATGTAGAGACTCTTTAACAGCTGATTGGAGTGGAAATTAGTGTAATCACTTTGTAAAAACAAGTTGGCAGTGCCAGGTAGAATTGAATGTGTGTAACTTATGACCCAATAATTCCACTCTTAGGAAATTCTTTCATAAGGAGACATGGACAAGAAAGTTTTATAGCAGCATTGTGACAGAGAGGGAAGAAATGGAAATAGCCCAAATGTTCATTGGCACTGGAATGGCTGTATAAATTATGGTGTAATTGAGCAATAGTACAATCAAGCACTGAGAAAAATGAATGAATTACAGCCAACTTGTAATATAATTTTGAGTTCCCTGGTGGCTCGGATGGTAAAGAATCAGCCTGCAATGCGGGAGACCCGGGTTTGATCCCTGAGTTGGGAAGATTCTCAGGAGGAGGGACTGGCAACCCACTCCAGTATTCTTTTTTTTTTAATTGAAGGATAATAGCTTTACAGAGTTGTGTTGTTTTTACTGGCAAACGTCAACATGAATTGGCCACAGGTATACTTAGGTTCCCCCACTCCAGTATTCTTGCCTAGAGAATCCACGTGGACAGAGAAGCCTGGTGGGCTGCAGTCCACAGGGCCGCAAAAAGTCAGACACAACTGAGCAGTTAAGCACAAGCACGCACAAGCACAGGCCTATGTAGGCTTTTAAGCATGTAGTAAATAAATCATTTATTTTTCATAGTGCATTAATTGCTAAAATAGTAAAATCAAAGAAAAGGTTAGTACACATCTGGGTACTGTAGATAACCAGGAGAGGAGCAGCTATGGCGGGGGTGGGCCATCTTAAGATGAGGGCTCACAGCCAGGTTTCCAGGCGATGCTAATGGACAATTTCTCAGACTATGAAATAGGGAGTAGTGGGTATTTCTCTTTTTAAATTGTGCACAGCCATTTCATAAACTTCTGATATATTTTTTTTAAGTAACCTGTAATATTTTTAAGAGATGATAGGAAATATTTTGAAGTTAGATGAAATGGATTAAGGTATTGAAATTACACAAAGACTGAAAATCATCACCTTAGAGTGTTTGGTATGTCCTTAGTCCCTCAGTCGTGCCTGACTTTTTGCAACCCCATGGACTGTAGCCTCCCAGGCTCCTCTGTCCAAGTGGGTTGCCATGCCCTCCTCCAAGAGATCTTCCCTACCCAGGAATTAAACCCAGGTCTTCTGCATTGCAGGCAGATTCTTCACTGTCTGAGCCACCAGGGAAGCCCAAGAATACTAGATTGGGTAGCCTATCCCTTCTCCAGGGGATCTTCCCAACCCAGGAATTGAACCAGAGTCTCCTGCATTGGGGACAGTTTCTTTACCAGCTGAACTACTAGGGAAGCTCAGAAGAGTGTTTGGAGGAGATTTAATTTCCTAGGTTAAGGCCTCTGCGTGTATCAGTGTTAGGATTCAATTTAGGGGAATGGTATAAAAACCTGTCAGAACTTCTCTGGTTTAGGATCTTACATGAAGTGTGGGGGTCACCAATCCCTACACCTGGATTGCTTTTCTTCCTCCCTCACTCTTTGCACTTCTGTAAATATTTAGTGACTGACTGCCGAGTCCTGGCCATTGTCTTGGGAGTGAGGTAGCCAGAGGAGGTAGGTGTCGCTGTCTGGGTGATTATAGTAGTTTTTGAACTTTTGCTTGCAGGCTTTGTTAATCTTAGTTTCCTAATCTAGCTTCACAATTAAATCACTTCATGCCCATATTATGATTCACTCTTTGAGATATTTTTAAGAAAGTCATTTATTTGCCTTAAACAACTTAACTGAAAGCATTGGGCTTCCCAGGTAGTACAATGGTAAAGAATCTGCTGGCCAATGCAGATTGGCAACCCACTCCAGTATTCTTTCCTGGAGAATCCCATGGACAGCAGAGCCTGGCAGGCTACAGTCCATGGGGTTGCTAAGAGTTGCATGTGACTAAGTGAACCTACACACATACACACAGCTGCACAATTGAATGTGTTATCTGAAAATTTTCCATGTTAACATCCTTTTTAGTTTGATTCCAGCCCTTAGATAATTTCTTATTGTTGTTGTTCATTCGCCAGATTGTGTTCAGCATTTTGTGACCCCATGGACTGTAGCATGCTAGGCTTCCCTGTCCTTCACTATCTCCTGGAGTTTGCTCAAACTCATGTCCATTGAATTGGTGATGCCATCCATCCATCTCATCCTCTGTCATCCCCTTCTCCTTCTGCCTTCTATTTTTCCCGGCATCAGGGTCTTTTCCAATAAGTCAGCTCTTCCCATCAGATCACCAAAGTATTAAGAGTTTCAGCTTCAGCATCAGTCTTTCCAATGAATTTTCTGGGTTGATTTCTGTTAGGATTGACTGATTTGATTTCCTTGCAGTCCAAGGGACTCTCAAGAGTCTTCTCCAGCACCACAGTTTGAAAGCCTCAATTCTTTGGCGTTCAGCTTTCTTTATGGTCCAACTCTCACATCTGTACATGACTACTGGGAAAACCATAGCCTTGGCTGGATGGACCTTTGTCGGTAAAGTGGTGTCTTTGCTTTTTAATACTTGTATATGTTTATTTTCAGTCTTTTTCTCCTTCCCATACATTCCACACATCTCTTGATGTACTCTGTTTGGAATTAGCTATGATTTTTTTTTTTTAAAGATTTATTTATTTATTTTGGGCGGGGGTTGGGTTGGCGAGGGAGGGGAGCGGGCGGGCCACTTCTATTGGTCTTTCATTTCTCTATTTTCATCCGTCTTTGTTCTTTGGCTCCTGTGGGCCTCCCATCGCGGTGGCGCCTGTTGCTGCAGAGCGCCGGCTCCGGGCGCATGCGCCCCAGAGCTCCGGCTCGGTAATTGGACACGTCGGTCCAGCCACTCCGCGGCACGTGGGATCTTCCCAGGCCAGGGATCCAACCGGCGCCCCTTGCTCTGCAAGGCAGTGTCCTTACCCACTGGACCACCAGGGGAAGCCCAGCTTTGATGTATTGATTTTTATCTTTCTATCTAAATTTTTGAGACTTGAACTGGGATGTAATCTTAAACCTTGACTTTGAGCAGTATTTTGAAGCACAACAAGCATGCTGCTGGAGAATATTAGGTAGTGCGAAGGGAAACATTTTTCATTTTAACAGTCTTATTTTAATGTTTATTGTAAAATATACACATGAAACCTGTGATTTCATGGCTGCTGTTACTCAGGATGCAGCTAACGTCGTCTTTGTGATAATACATCTCACACAGATTGCATGAATTAATGGCTCACATGGTTCTCAGATGTAGCAAAAAATCACAGAATTAACACATGGATTACAGATAGATTGTTTAGTTGTAAAGGTGAGTTAAACTATCTCTGGTGTTCTCTTGCAGTCTCTTGCTCATATCATAACTCAAAAAAAAATTAAGCTTCTGTGGTTTAGTCAGGAAAAAGCAATCTAGAAAATTCATTTAGGCAAATAATTTATTCAAATAACATATTCTGTTGTAGGTTGGGTTCTGGAAATACACAGGTGAATAAAATGTAGATCCTACCCTTCAGAAGCACTGGTCTAACAGATAGGTATGTCAATTTAAAAGTGCTGTGTAGTATTGGAACAGTGTAACAGTGGAAATGTGTAGTTGGCAAGTGGGTATCTTGGAAGAGTGGATGCGGACTTTGGAAGCAGTGAGGGAGGTCTGCAGAGAGACAGGGAGACGTGCAAACAAGCAGTCTTGAGAAATGAGCAGAAAATTTACAAAGAAACGATTGTGAAAGAGAGATCTCAGAAAGACAGAGGCCAAGGTGTAGAGCTCTGTGGGGACAGGGTGCATTGGGTTAACTGAGCAGCTTGTTTATGCTGATGTGGGGTGAAGGGTGAGGACAGAGAGGGGAGCCAGATACGAAGCCCCCTGCATGGAAATAGGATGGCATGTCTTTAGATTGTAGTGTAGAAATGATCGTCTGCCTTTGAAAGGTTTTAAGTGAAAGACTGTATGACATCTGGCCAGTGTAGCCGATAGAGCAGAGAAAGGGGTGGTCAGGGTCACGCCAGCTACTCATTGGACAGAGAGAACAGTGTGGGAAAGTTCAGAATTTCTGCTTTGTGTAGCCTCATAGAATTTTCAGAATTTCCGACGTGAACTTCTTTCGTCTTGAATTCTGCATGAAGGAGCTACTGTGAAAATAAGTTTTGAATGAAGCAATAAGCCCAATAAAGCTCGCCTTGAGACAAGACACATGATCCCATCCATTTGAAAATCATTTCTCGCTGCTGTGTGCACTACCCTGGGTCCCAGACACAGATCCACGAACATATTCCTGTTCCTGCAATTGGCACTTAGAGATCTTCAAAAGGAACATTCACAATTGCAGGGTAGTGTGACTGCACAGGAGAAATGAGGAGTCGGCACAGAAAGGAAGGGCCACAGACAACCCTAGAACAATGGTTGATTCCTTTCTGCACGGCTCAGTCTTGTTCACCATAATGCAACTTCCTTGGTATTTGAAATGATACTTTCAACAGCTCTTGTAACTAAGTGAAAATTCTTTTCTTTTAAAACATTTAGGCAAATAATTTATTCAAATAACATATTCTGTTGTAGGTTGGGTTCTGGAAATACACAGGTGAATAAAATGTAGATCCTACCCTTCAGAAGCACTGGTCTAACAGATAGGTATGTCAATTTAAAAGTGCTGTGTAGTATTGGAACAGTGTAACAGTGGAAATGTGTAGTTGGCAAGTGGGTATCTTGGAAGAGTGGATGCGGACTTTGGAAGCAGTGAGGGAGGTCTGCAGAGAGACAGGGAGACGTGCAAACAAGCAGTCTTGAGAAATGAGCAGAAAATTTACAAAGAAACGATTGTGAAAGAGAGATCTCAGAAAGACAGAGGCCAAGGTGTAGAGCTCTGTGGGGACAGGGTGCATTGGGTTAACTGAGCAGCTTGTTTATGCTGATGTGGGGTGAAGGGTGAGGACAGAGAGGGGAGCCAGATACGAAGCCCCCTGCATGGAAATAGGATGGCATGTCTTTAGATTGTAGTGTAGAAATGATCGTCTGCCTTTGAAAGGTTTTAAGTGAAAGACTGTATGACATCTGGCCAGTGTAGCCGATAGAGCAGAGAAAGGGGTGGTCAGGGTCACGCCAGCTACTCATTGGACAGAGAGAACAGTGTGGGAAAGTTCAGAATTTCTGCTTTGTGTAGCCTCATAGAATTTTCAGAATTTCCGACGTGAACTTCTTTCGTCTTGAATTCTGCATGAAGGAGCTACTGTGAAAATAAGTTTTGAATGAAGCAATAAGCCCAATAAAGCTCGCCTTGAGACAAGACACATGATCCCATCCATTTGAAAATCATTTCTCGCTGCTGTGTGCACTACCCTGGGTCCCAGACACAGATCCACGAACATATTCCTGTTCCTGCAATTGGCACTTAGAGATCTTCAAAAGGAACATTCACAATTGCTGGGTAGTGTGACTGCACAGGAGAAATGAGGGAGTCGGCACAGAAAGGAAGGGCCACAGACAACCCTAGAACAATGGTTGATTCCTTTCTGCACGGCTCAGTCTTGTTCACCATAATGCAACTTCCTTGGTATTTGAAATGATACTTTCAACAGCTCTTGTAACTAAGTGAAAATTCTTTTTTCTTCTTTTGAAAACTCAATTCTTTATTTTCCTTCTTACAGAAATCCCCTGCAAAGAAGCTGAGCCATGCAATTAGTAAATCCTTGGGGTGTGTGCCCTCCAGAGAACCCCCGCATCCTGTTTTTCCTGAGCAACCGGAGAAACCACTTGACCTTGCAAATATTGTGTAAGTATATACCTGGGGAAAGGTGTGGATTTTATTGAAATGGATACCTTGCTGAATTCTTTTGGGTTAAAACTGAGTATCACATAACATGAATGTGTAACCTTCTGATTTTTACTTTATTATGGAGGATCTTAAAACTTCAAGCTTTCACCTCTTTAAATCAGCATAAATATCTACCCAGAAACCTAGCTCCTGCACCCTGAAGCCTAAGTAAGATCGTGGTCTCCATCAGAAAATTAACACATTATGAGTAATTGTTGTGCTCAGTTTAACAAGAGTACCTTTTGTTATTTGTATCTTCCCTTAAATCAGCAGTAGGGATTTTTTTTTATAGCAGTCAATGACCATAGAAATTTTAAAAGTTAATTTAGATAACTTGGAAATGAAAATCGACCTCATTTACTCTTTTCATATTAAGAGAAAATGACAAAACAGAGGACTGTCCAGGAACCAGTTTCTTGGAACATAATTTTTCCACGAGACAAGGATGGGGACTGATGGGGTGTGGTTTTGAAATGATTCAAGCACATTACATTTATTACGCACTTTATTTCCATTATCATTACATTGTGATACATAGTGAAATAATTATACAGCTCACCATAAGGCACAATCAGTGGGTGCCCTGAGCTTGTTTTCCCGCACCTAGATCTCACATGCACAGATTACAGTTTATATGCCACCGCTGACCTGACAGGAGGCAGGGCTCAGGCAGTAAGGCGAGTGATGGGGAGCAGCTGTAAATACAGGAGAAGCTCTGCTCACTCTTCTGCCACAGAGCCCAGTTCCTCACAGTACAAGTCCTAATGGATACCTCCCTGTCACTAAATAATATGTTCAGAGCACCATTTCTTGGCTTAACCTGTTTTGGACATTATTGAATTTCTTCTGTGATATAATGAGCCAAGTGCATTTATAGCTCTACATATCAGCCCATCTCAGCTTTTCATAATTCTCTCACCATTTAAGAATTCTTTACCTTTGTCATCTTGAATGTAATTCTTATACCTCTGTTTCTTGTAACGTCTTTTGACTTCTTCTGTGTAAATGGAGGAAATTTTAGCCTTCTGTCCAACGTCTCTCTTCTCCCTTTGCCTCCTGGCTTATGTCATCTATGCCATTGCTTTTATATTGTCAAAGCTAGTGATAGGTCTGTTCTTTCCTATGACCATGACTAAGTCTTCTGAGATTTATGAAGGGCTCAGGCTGAAAGTTGAAAATCAGGTAACAGCCTTTTCAGTTAATTTCCATTCATTACAAAGTCGAGCCAAGTGCTCTCATTCTGGGCACCCTTTGGTTTAGTTCCACTGTTACGAACCCTGTGCAGTCGTCAGAGTTCAATGGGATCCTCTTCCTTACCACAGATTGCTCCAGAGTGTGCCTATTGACTTCGTAACTGGAGTGATTTTCTTGTACTGTTTTTGTGGTGGCTTTCCTTTGGTTTTCCATTAGTTTCTTCTTCCTGGAGGAAAAACACACTTTTCTCCCACTCTCTTCCGTAGTGAATTTTACCTGTTGTATATAATCCATTTTTTTCTGGTTAAATTTATTAACCTTTTCTCTTTTTGGTTGGTGCTTTTTATTTGAATTTAAAAAAAAATCTTGCCTGCTCCAATATTATATTGATTTTCTCTCTCTCTCTCACTTTTTAAAATATTTGTTTATTTTGGTGTCATGGGCTTCAGAATGCAGGCTCAGTATTTGTGGTGCACCAGCTTAGTTCCCCCATGGCATGTGGAGATCTTCCCAGACCAGGGATCAAACCAGAGTCCCCTGCACTGCAAGGCAAGCTCTTAACCACTGGACCATCAGGGAAGCCCCTCTCTCTCTCTTTTTACGCTTTATAAAGATGTCTCCTTTACATGTGTCTGTTATTCATCTGGAACAGATTTTGGAGTGTGGTGTGATGTAGAATATCCAATTCTCTCTCTTTGTATTTGAATAATAACTTGTCTCAAGGCCACTTACTGGATAATCCATCATCTCCCCACTTAGTGACAATGCCATCATTGTCACAAGTGAAGTTTTCAAATACACACGTCTGGTCTCTGGGCTCTTTTTTCTTTTCCTTTGGTCAAAATGTCTACCACTATGCCACTATCATAGCATCTTAATTACTGTAAGGGATTAATTCATCTTTTTTTAGGGATGTCTTGTCTGTTCTTTGCCCATTGCTCTTTCATATAAATTTGAGAATCAGCTTTTTGAGTCCCTCGTAAAATTTTGTTGGAATTTTGGTCAGAGATTTATTGAATCTGAAGATTAAATTGGAGAGAACAGACATCTTTATAATATTGTCTTCCATTCCATGCATGCATTATGTCTTCCCATTGATTTGAATATTCTTTTGTGCCATTTAGTAAAGCTTTATAATTTTTCCCCAGAAAGGTTTTGTGTATGTTTAATTCTTGTGTACTTTACATTTGTTGTTGCTATTGAAAGTGGTGTCTTTTTTTTTCCTACAGTTATTTTGAGATATAATTTACATGCAATAAAATGCTCCCACTTAAAAAAATATATATATACATAAAAATAATGCTCCCACTTAAAGTGTACTATTCAGTGATTTTTGGCAAATGGGGATAGTCAAGCAAATGGTATCGTTTTTGAATTATGTTTCTGAACAGTTTGTTGCTGGTGTATGGAGATGTACATTGCTTTCATATTTAATCCACTATGTAGTCATCTTGTGTAACTTGCTTGTGATTCTAGTAATTTTTACTCAGATTCTTTTGGAATTTTATATACATAATTATATTATCTGCAAGTAATGATTGCCTTTTTTCTTCCCTTCCTTTCTTTGTACTTTCAAATATAATCATTATTTTCTTTTCATTTTATTACGCTAGCTAGAGCCTCCAGTGCAGTATTGTAGAGAAGTGGTTTGATAGGCATTCTTGCATTATTACTAATTCCAAAGTCAGTGCTTCCAGCATTCATTTTAGTATGTTCTTTGATGTAGGTTTTTTGTAGAAATGGTTTTATCAGATAAAAAGAGGTTCCCCTGTATTCCTATTTTGCTAAGAGTGCTTTCTTTTTGTCATCAATGATGTCAAATTTTATCAAAGACTTTCTGCACTGAGATGATAGCCTGAGTTTCTTTATTCTGTTAATACAGAGAATTACATTAATTGTTGAAACAATCCTAAGTTCCTGAAATAAACATAAACTGACCCTCCTTCTAATGCACTGCTAGATTTCACTCACTGATATTCTGTTTAGATTTTTCCATGTTTATGAGTTATCATGTTATCTCCCTTGACTTTTGTTTTTTTAGGATAAAGTTTGGCCAGTTTGTTATCTTCAGAAAGTTGAGGAGCATTCTCTCGTTTTATATTTTTTTGGAAGAGCTTGAATTATTTGCTCCTTGTATTTTTTTTTTTTTTTTGCTCCTTGTAGTTTTGGTAGAACTCACCACTGAAGCTATCTGTGCCTAAAGCCTTCTTTGTAGGAAGATTAACAGTTAATTCCATTTTTAAAACCAATTATAAGACTTTTTATTTTATATTTCTTTTTGAGTCACTTTGAAACATTTTATAGATACAGGAATCTGTCAGTTCCATCTTAATTTTCAAAGTTACTGGCACAAAGTTTATAATATTGTATCTGCAGTATTTGTGCTGATATCTTTTTTATCCCTATTCTCACATATTTATAGTTTTTCCTCTTTTTTCTCCCTTGAAAAATTGTGGTTTGTCCAATCTATTAGGTTTCCAGAGGACCAACTTTTGGTTACTATATGTATTAACATTAACATTTTTTCACTTATTTCCTTCCATAGCTTGATTACTTCTTTTGGTAAAGCTTCTTTGACTTTATTTTGCTAGTCTTTTCTTAACTTATTTTAAGATATAGGTAGCTTACTTCTGGGCTTCCCTGGTAGCTCAGGCAATAAGGAATCTACCTGTAGTGCAGGAAACCCAGCTCAATCCCTGTGTCAGGAAGATCCCCTAGAGAAGGGATAGGCTACCCACTTCAGTATTCTTGGGATTCCCTGGCGGCTCAGGTAGTAACGAATCCTCCTACGATGTGGGAGACCTGGATTGGGAAGATCCGCTGGAGAAGGGAAAGAATACCCACCACTCCAGCATTCTTGCCTGGAGAATTCCATGGCTCATCCTTGGGTCGCAAAGAGTTGGACACAACTGACCAACTTTCACTTTCTCTTTCTCAATGTTCTGATCTCGTTGTTCATCTCCTCCATGTACAATATTTCATTTAACTCTCACAACAACCTTTGCAATATAGGTAGCATTAACCTGTTATATATAAGTAAACAGGACCAAGGAGGTTGTGTGACCTGCCCAAGATCACAGAACTGCAAAGTGCTGGGTTTGAGACCTGAGTCTGGGGCTCTTCAATTCCTTGCCTAGCCCTCTTTCCTGGTTTTCTAACATGCTGACCCAGTAAGACATTGTTATTGTAAAAACATACAGTAATGGAACGATTGTTTGGACCCTGCGGTTAGGTTTAGAATCAAGAGAGAATACTGAGTCGCTGAAACTTTATTGGTTGAAAAATAGAAGGGAGGAAGGCAGTGCAATGTGACAGAAGAAAAATTAGATTAAAAATCAAGAGACATCAATGTATTTCTCTGTAGAATGGTGCTAATAAAAATTCATCTTAATTATCTCAAGATGTTGTTCAAGGATAATGTATCTGAAAGTACTTCTAAGAGGTTAAGATGCTATAAGCGCTGCGTTCTAAACTTTCAGAATAAAGTAAAACATTGTCATAAAAATGTACATTCCACAGAGGATAGGACTGTCTTCTTTGTTCCTCACCGAGTTCTTAGTGCCTATAATAGTGCCTGGGACATGGTACGCATTTAAAACGCATTGAATTAATGAGTGACTCTCAACATGGTTTATATAAAGCCGCCTACCCCAGGCCCCTCCTGTTTGTTTGTTCGGTAAATAATGTAGGTCAGATACCTGCAGTACCCAATACCTCCACTAGATGTCAGGCATATTTCCTCGACGGGGGCATTGTATTTCTATTCTGGTGAGTTGAGAATATTAAGTAAACAAGGTTTTTCAAATAAGAGATCCCCTAGAGAAGGGATAGGCTACCCACTTCAGTATTCTTGGGATTCCCTGGCGGCTCAGGTAGTAACGAATCCTCCTACGATGTGGGAGACCTGGATTGGGAAGATCCGCTGGAGAAGGGAAAGAATACCCACCACTCCAGCATTCTTGCCTGGAGAATTCCATGGCTCATCCTTGGGTCGCAAAGAGTTGGACACAACTGACCAACTTTCACTTTCTCTTTCTCAATGTTCTGATCTCGTTGTTCATCTCCTCCATGTACAATATTTCATTTAACTCTCACAACAACCTTTGCAATATAGGTAGCATTAACCTGTTATATATAAGTAAACAGGACCAAGGAGGTTGTGTGACCTGCCCAAGATCACAGAACTGCAAAGTGCTGGGTTTGAGACCTGAGTCTGGGGCTCTTCAATTCCTTGCCTAGCCCTCTTTCCTGGTTTTCTAACATGCTGACCCAGTAAGACATTGTTATTGTAAAAACATACAGTAATGGAACGATTGTTTGGACCCTGCGGTTAGGTTTAGAATCAAGAGAGAATACTGAGTCGCTGAAACTTTATTGGTTGAAAAATAGAAGGGAGGAAGGCAGTGCAATGTGACAGAAGAAAAATTAGATTAAAAATCAAGAGACATCAATGTATTTCTCTGTAGAATGGTGCTAATAAAAATTCATCTTAATTATCTCAAGATGTTGTTCAAGGATAATGTATCTGAAAGTACTTCTAAGAGGTTAAGATGCTATAAGCGCTGCGTTCTAAACTTTCAGAATAAAGTAAAACATTGTCATAAAAATGTACATTCCACAGAGGATAGGACTGTCTTCTTTGTTCCTCACCGAGTTCTTAGTGCCTATAATAGTGCCTGGGACATGGTACGCATTTAAAACGCATTGAATTAATGAGTGACTCTCAACATGGTTTATATAAAGCCGCCTACCCCAGGCCCCTCCTGTTTGTTTGTTCGGTAAATAATGTAGGTCAGATACCTGCAGTACCCAATACCTCCACTAGATGTCAGGCATATTTCCTCGACGGGGGCATTGTATTTCTATTCTGGTGAGTTGAGAATATTAAGTAAACAAGGTTTTTCAAATAATCTCAAACAAACAATTACTTACCATCAACTTTATAGCAAATTGCCTTCTAAATCTCTGGGAGAAATTAGTTGTTTATTTATTTATTTTTTTGATCAAAACATTTTTGGAAAACTTCTAGTCCTTGATTTCTCTGATAAACTTCCTGCTAGCCTAATTCAAGCAGTGGGCTGGCGCTTAGGGTCTAATTGTCTAACCACAAAATTCTTGTATCTGATTTCTTTAATTAGCAGTTCATCACCATTACACTTCAGTTTGTGGTTATTTATTTCTGAGAGAAAGCAAAAATTCCTGATATTGGCTTAGGATGCTTGCCCTCTGATTGCTGGCAAGGCCGGGCAGGACTAAGGTCCCACTCGATAGTCAGTGGTTAATCTATCGTCTTAAAGAGCAGCTGGCGGACTACAGCCCACAGTTAAACCTAGTCTGTCACCTGTTTTTGTATGGTCCATGACCTAAGAACGATTTTTAAAATATTTTTGAATGATTGAAGAGAAATAAAAAGAAGAATATTTTGTGATAGTTATATGAAATTTAAATTTCAGTGGGCATACATAAACTTTTATTGGGAGGCAGACATGCTAATTCATTTTGTTGTTGTTTAGTCACTCAGTTGTGTCTGACTCTTGCTCCTTCATGGACTGTAGCTCCTAGGCTCCTCTATTCATGGGATTTCCCAGGCATGAATACCGGAGTGGGTTGCCATTTCCTTTTCCAGAGTAATCCTCCTGACCCAGGGATCAAACCCATGTCTCCTGCATCTCCTGCATTGGCAGATGGATTCTTTACCACTGAGCCACCAGGGAAGCCCGCTAATTTTTTTACCTATTGTCTATGACTGCTTTCAGGCTACAATGGCAGAATTGAGTCTCTGTGACTTAAGTCGTATAACCCTCAAAGCCTAAAATATTTTTTATTTGCCTCTGCACAGAAAAATTTGCCTACTTCTCTTAAAGATGGGTTGGTAAAAACTGCAAATTTAGGGCACTGTGTGCTTCTTGATACTCTTTTTTTCTGTATGCTCATCATGTTTGGTTTGATGGTCCAAGTTTTCTTTTCCACCCATGCATAAAGGTTAATTTGGTAGCATCTTCTGTTAAAGCATTTGGATAGTTTGTTACCTAGAAACCAGGCTACCTTTTTACTGTTTCTCGCTGTCTGTGCATATATAAATATGTAGCATGTTTGAACAGTTAAACCAGCCAGTTTTCTCCACACCTTGTATCAAACAGAATTAACCTAAAAATTTTAAAAACTGTTAAATTTTAATTAAAATAACACTTTAATATGGCTCTTAATTGTCCTTTTTAACTCCTCCTCTGTTTCATACTGTTATATATAAATATAACATTGATTTAATCAAGACGTGTCCTCTTTGTTGTTTCTTTTTTATACCAAGTCATAGTTTATTTTTTGTTTTTGTTTTTTTGAACTTTAGACAATTATGTTTCATACATCTGGTGCTTTCAGTGCTTGTGAACTTTTTAGTATGATGTGAAAGTTCTTCCAGTTTTGCTCTTATTCATGATGATTTTGAGTAGATCAGTAGAAATTCTCCAGACCAGGAATAACATAAGACCATTTGTAACCCTGTAGGAAAAAACAGGTCTTAGCTTCTTGTTTATGTTGTTTAGGTACTTAGGCACATATTTCTGACACTTCTTTTACAGTGATGGATTAATTTGGAATTTGAAATGACTTTTGCGACAGTAGTGCTTCTGGCTAACCATCCTGTGCCAAACCAAATGCTTCATTGTTTGCAGCTTTTTTTATGAGCCACATTTGGTTTCTTTCAATGAGAGTTGTTAACTGCCTTTACTATATTCCAGAATAAATTGTTATAGAGTTTATGGTGTTGATAAGTTGGTCTGGATTGAGATCACTGTCTTCCACAAATATTTGCTGAATATGAATTGTGTGTTGGGGCTCTGTGCTTGGAGCTGGGCAGAGTCTTATTTGAGGAAGCTGGCAAGATGATACTTTTAGATTCCTAGGTGAATCTGAGCCTTGGAAATTGTTCTGGGCAGAGTTTTTGGAGCTGGCAATGGGTTGGTAAAACTGCAAATTTAGGGCACTGTGTGCTTCTTGATACTCTTTTTTTCTGTATGCTCATCATGTTTGGTTTGATGGTCCAAGTTTTCTTTTCCACCCATGCATAAAGGTTAATTTGGTAGCATCTTCTGTTAAAGCATTTGGATAGTTTGTTACCTAGAAACCAGGCTACCTTTTTACTGTTTCTCGCTGTCTGTGCATATATAAATATGTAGCATGTTTGAACAGTTAAACCAGCCAGTTTTCTCCACACCTTGTATCAAACAGAATTAACCTAAAAATTTTAAAAACTGTTAAATTTTAATTAAAATAACACTTTAATATGGCTCTTAATTGTCCTTTTTAACTCCTCCTCTGTTTCATACTGTTATATATAAATATAACATTGATTTAATCAAGACGTGTCCTCTTTGTTGTTTCTTTTTTATACCAAGTCATAGTTTATTTTTTGTTTTTGTTTTTTTGAACTTTAGACAATTATGTTTCATACATCTGGTGCTTTCAGTGCTTGTGAACTTTTTAGTATGATGTGAAAGTTCTTCCAGTTTTGCTCTTATTCATGATGATTTTGAGTAGATCAGTAGAAATTCTCCAGACCAGGAATAACATAAGACCATTTGTAACCCTGTAGGAAAAAACAGGTCTTAGCTTCTTGTTTATGTTGTTTAGGTACTTAGGCACATATTTCTGACACTTCTTTTACAGTGATGGATTAATTTGGAATTTGAAATGACTTTTGCGACAGTAGTGCTTCTGGCTAACCATCCTGTGCCAAACCAAATGCTTCATTGTTTGCAGCTTTTTTTATGAGCCACATTTGGTTTCTTTCAATGAGAGTTGTTAACTGCCTTTACTATATTCCAGAATAAATTGTTATAGAGTTTATGGTGTTGATAAGTTGGTCTGGATTGAGATCACTGTCTTCCACAAATATTTGCTGAATATGAATTGTGTGTTGGGGCTCTGTGCTTGGAGCTGGGCAGAGTCTTATTTGAGGAAGCTGGCAAGATGATACTTTTAGATTCCTAGGTGAATCTGATGTTCTGCTCCCTTGAAAGGAATATCATTAGATCATTCTGGGTGAATGGTCTTCCGGGGCTGAACCAATTTGGAAAGTTACAGTTTTGAGCTGTTTACAACAAGCAGGTCTTATACTTTGGCTCTTAGATCATAGTTCATGCATGTGTGCTAAGTCGCCTCAGCTGTGTCTGTCTCTTTGCCACCCTATAGACTGTAGCCCTCCAGGCTGCTTTGTCTGTGAGATTTTCCAGGCAAGAATGCTGGAGTGGGTTGCTGTGCCCTCCTCCAGGGGATCTTCCCAACCCAGGGATTGAATCCTGGTCTCCTGCATCACAAGGCAGATTCTTTACTGGCTGAGGCACTAGGGAAGCCCTGTAATGTTGTGAAGATAGGTGTATACATATGTCTTTGAGACCCTGTTTTCAATTATTTGGGTTATATATCCAGAGGTGGGATTGCTCGATGATATGGTAGTTCTTTTTTGAGGAACCTTCATGTGCTTTTCCATAGTGGTTTGCACCCTTTTACAACCCCATGAACAAAGTATGAGGTGACAGAATATTGCGACTTTGATTTGTCTCTTTTTAGAACACTTTTATTGAGATTTCATTTACATGTTATGAAAGTCACCCACTGTGACAGTTAAATGATTTTTAATAAATGAATATGGTTTTGTGCCCAATTACCACCATCGGGTTTTAGAGCATTTTCGTCATCTGTCAAAGTTCCCTTGCACCCATTTGTAGTCCCTCAGCCACCTGTAGCCCCAAGATAATCACCAGCATACTTCCTGTTTCTATAGTTTTGCCTTTTCTAGAAATTCTGTATGAAAAAAATCATAGGTAGTTTCCTGTTTCTGGTTTCTTTCACTTGGCATGATGTTTTTGAGGCTCATCCATACTGTAGTATTGGTGTTTATGCCTTTTCAGAACCGAAAATAATTCCATTATATTATGAATAGACCAGGTTTTGTTTATCCTTTCACCTGTTGATGGACACTTGGCTCCTTTTTTGACTATTAGAAATAATTCTGCTATGAACATCTGTGTCTTGTGTGGACATATGTTTTCACACGTCTCTTGGGTAGATACCTAGGAGTAGAACTGCTGGGTCATATAGGGTAAGCATATGTTTAACATTTTAAGAAATTGCTGAACTGTTTTTGAAAGTGGCTGTACCTGTTACAGTCGCACCAGCAGGACATGAAAGTGTCTCCACATTCTTCCCAGTGCACTGGGTAGATTGTGAGTCTTTTGGATTTATAGCCATCCTAGGCAGTGAGTAGTCGTGCCTTATTGTGGTTTTAATTTGCATTTCCCCAGTGACTAATGCTGTTGAGCACCTTTTCATGTACTAATAAACCACTCATATATCTTCTTTCTTTCATTGTCTATTTATATCTTGTGCCATTTAAAAAGATGATTTTAAATAATCTTTTTTTAAAGGTAGGTTTAGATTTACAGAAATGTAGCTAAGATAGGACAGAGAGTTCCATACTTCTTGTGCCCAGTTCCCATGTTGTTAATGTTTTACAAATGAACCAGTATTCATATTATTAGTATTAATTGAATACCATGCTTTATTGGGATCTCATTATTTTTTTTTTCCTAATGATCTTTCTCTGTTCCAGGTTCCCATCCAGGATACCATTGCATTTGTTCCTCATGCCTCCTTAGGCTCCTGTGGTCAGTGTCTCTCACTCATTTAGTAACTGCTTGGTTTGTCGTCGTCTTACCGAGTTTTAAGAGTTCTTTCTATATGCTGGACACAATTTCCCTGTCGTATATGTAATCTACAGATACAGTTTGTGCCTTTCAGTTTGTGCCTTATCTTTCATTTTCTTAATGATCTTTTGAAGAGCAAAAGTTTTAAGTTTGAGGGAGGCCACTTTATCAGTTTTTTTCTTTTATGGATTTTTTGTGTGATATCTAGGAAACTTTTGCCTAGCCCAGGAACTCAGTGTTTTCCCGTGTTTTCATCTAGAAGTTTTATAACTTTAACCCTTACATTTCAGTCTGTAATCCATTTGTGTGTTAATTTTGAACTAATTTTTGTATATGATTTAAGATAAATCCTTTTCTTTTTTGCATGTGAACTTAATTATCGTATAATTGAATAATTATATGAGCACTGATTTATGAGAAGACTGTCTTTTGAACTTTTGTCATAATCAATTCACTCTAAATTTAAGGGTTTATTTCTAGACCCTCAGTTCTATTCCATTCTGTCTATTCTTTTTTTTTTTTTTTAAAGATTTATTTATTTCTTTATTTTGAGGGGTGGGGGGGGGGTGGGGTAGGGAGGGAGAGGGGCGGGCGGGCCTCTTCTATTGGTCTTTTTATTTATCTAGTTTCATCCATCTTTGTTCTTTGGCCCGTGTGGGCCTCCCATTGCGATGGCCTCTCTCGTCGCAGAGCACCAGCTCTGGGCGCATGCGCTCCAGAGCTCCAGCTCGGTAATTGGACACATCGGTCCAGCCGCTCCACAGCACGTGGGATCTTCCCAGGCCAGAGATCGCACTGGCGCCCCTTGCACTGCAAGGCAGTGTCCTTACCCACTGGACCACCAGGGAAGCCCCCATTCTGTCTATTCTTAGGCCAGTGCTACTTGATCTTGATTGCTCTAACTTAATAATGAGTTTTGATTTGAGATAGTTTAAGTTGTCTTCTTTTTCAAAACTGTTTTGGCAATTCTAGGTCTATTTTGATTTCAGGATACACCTGTCATTATTAACCAAAAATCCTGCTGAGATTGTTAGGGAGGCTATTAAATCTATGGGTTAATTCTCTTCCTCTCTTTTCCTTCTCCCTGGGCTTACCCTTTTTCTTCCTAGTCCCTTTGTTGGTTGGTTGGTAGGTTTCTTTGTTTTGTTTTGTTTCCTTCTCTTCTATGTTTGCTTTTGAGTGGCTAATCTTGTCCAGAACACACTCATTTTATATGTTTAACAATTCCTTAGCAGTGCCCACAACCATAGGTGTAGTCCCTTTGGGTCAGTTCACTTTTATATCCTGATTTAATGCTAATATTAATGAAAAAATTGAGATTTTTTTAAAACAGTATTAGGTTTTGTTTAATTAGATTTTGTTTATTAGATTTTGTAAATGTTTATTGCAAATCACCTGTCTCCCTGATATGGTGTTAGATATATGTAAAGAAAATTCAGAACTTAATTTATCGTAATCCAATTTTGAACTAATTATATGAGCCCATGTGAACTTAATTATCGTATAATTGAATAATTATATGAGCACTGATTTATGAGAAGACTGTCTTTTGAACTTTTGTCATAATCAATTCACTCTAAATTTAAGGGTTTATTTCTAGACCCTCAGTTCTATTCCATTCTGTCTATTCTTTTTTTTTTTTTTTATTTATTTTTTTATTTTAAGGGGGGGCAGGGGTCGGGTTGGGGAGGGAGGGGGGTGGGCGGGCCTCTTCTATTGGTCTTTTTATTTATCTAGTTTCATCCATCTTTGTTCTTTGGCCCGTGTGGGCCTCCCATTGCGATGGCCTCTCTCGTCGCAGAGCACCAGCTCTGGGCGCATGCGCTCCAGAGCTCCAGCTCGGTAATTGGACACATCGGTCCAGCCGCTCCACAGCACGTGGGATCTTCCCAGGCCAGAGATCGCACTGGCGCCCCTTGCACTGCAAGGCAGTGTCCTTACCCACTGGACCACCAGGGAAGCCCCCATTCTGTCTATTCTTAGGCCAGTGCTACTTGATCTTGATTGCTCTAACTTAATAATGAGTTTTGATTTGAGATAGTTTAAGTTGTCTTCTTTTTCAAAACTGTTTTGGCAATTCTAGGTCTATTTTGATTTCAGGATACACCTGTCATTATTAACCAAAAATCCTGCTGAGATTGTTAGGGAGGCTATTAAATCTATGGGTTAATTCTCTTCCTCTCTTTTCCTTCTCCCTGGGCTTACCCTTTTTCTTCCTAGTCCCTTTGTTGGTTGGTTGGTAGGTTTCTTTGTTTTGTTTTGTTTCCTTCTCTTCTATGTTTGCTTTTGAGTGGCTAATCTTGTCCAGAACACACTCATTTTATATGTTTAACAATTCCTTAGCAGTGCCCACAACCATAGGTGTAGTCCCTTTGGGTCAGTTCACTTTTATATCCTGATTTAATGCTAATATTAATGAAAAAATTGAGATTTTTTTAAAACAGTATTAGGTTTTGTTTAATTAGATTTTGTTTATTAGATTTTGTAAATGTTTATTGCAAATCACCTGTCTCCCTGATATGGTGTTAGATATATGTAAAGAAAATTCAGAACTCTAGGTATCTATGGATTGACTCATGTCTTGTTTGTTTATTCTTTTTTCTTTTTTAAATTTAATTTTATTTATTTATTTATTGTGTGGTGGGGATGGGATGGGGAGGGAAGGGGGCGGGCGGGCCACTTCTATTGGTCTTTCATTTATTCAGTTTCATCCATCTTTGTTCTTTTGGCCTGTGTGGGCCTCCCATCACAGTGGCCTCTGTTGTTGCAGAGCACCGGCTCTGGGCGCACACGCTCCAGAGCTCCAGCTTGGTAATTGGACACATCAGTCCAGCCGCTCCGCAGCACGTGGGATCGTTCCAGGCCAGGGATCGAACCAACGCCCCTTGCACTGCAAGGTGGTGTCCTTAGCCACTGGACCACCAGGGAAGCCCTTGTTTGTTTATTCTTATCCTTCAGTGACTTCCCATCACACTTAAAAGTCAAAGTCTGTCCAGTGGGCTACCAAGTCCCATAAGCTTTGGCTCTTGGCGACCTCCCAGACTTCATTTTCAACCACTGTCCCATTGAACTCTGTACTCTTACGCTGGTTCTGTTGTTCCTTGAAAATGCCACATGTGTTCCTACCTCAAGACTTTACAGCTGCTGTTTTATTTGCCTGAAATGCTCCTCACCCTGGTGTTCGTGTAGCTTATTCCTTTACTTTATTCGGATCTCTCCTTAAATGTTAGCTCCTCAGAGAGACTCATCTGGACTTCTAAAATAGCGCTGTCGTCATTCTGTCCTATTGCCTCAATTTAGTTTCTTCATGGCTCTGTTATATGGTGTTATATGTTTTTATATTTATTTATAATCTGGACTCCACTAGATTGTAAGCTCTTGAAAGACTAAAACTTTGTTTCCTGCTGTATCTCCAGGGTATATAGAATGGGCCTGGCCAATAGTGATCTTAAATAAATGTGTGTGGAATAAACAAATGCATGTATGTATGCTCATCCTTAATAGCAGTGATCTTTATGAAACATTCAGGTTGTACAGGAAATCATATCAGTATATAAGGATGAGGCAGGCATTTTTCTTGTGTTTTTACAGAGCTAGTGCTAATAATATCAACGTTTGGGAGTTGGAAGACATGATCCTCCAATTCATTGTGATTACTAAAAAAAAAAATCCTTGAAAAGTAATCATTCTTATTAATAGTGGAGAAATCTGCTTTTCTTGGAGTTTTATTTCTCCCCTGACTAAACCTGGGGTACACTTGTAACATAATTTCTTGTAGATTTTCAGCCTCAGAAGTTTATTTTCTTGAGTTGAATTTTTTAATAGAATGTATGTACTGTGATCTGGTTGTAATTTAGGAAAAAACTTTCTAATAGAAATGTTTTCATTCTGTTGTTTAAAGCAGACTCCAGAATTGGACACATCAGTCCAGCCGCTCCGCAGCACGTGGGATCGTTCCAGGCCAGGGATCGAACCAACGCCCCTTGCACTGCAAGGTGGTGTCCTTAGCCACTGGACCACCAGGAAGCCCTTGTTTGTTTATTCTTATCCTTCAGTGACTTCCCATCACACTTAAAAGTCAAAGTCTGTCCAGTGGGCTACCAAGTCCCATAAGCTTTGGCTCTTGGCGACCTCCCAGACTTCATTTTCAACCACTGTCCCATTGAACTCTGTACTCTTACGCTGGTTCTGTTGTTCCTTGAAAATGCCACATGTGTTCCTACCTCAAGACTTTACAGCTGCTGTTTTATTTGCCTGAAATGCTCCTCACCCTGGTGTTCGTGTAGCTTATTCCTTTACTTTATTCGGATCTCTCCTTAAATGTTAGCTCCTCAGAGAGACTCATCTGGACTTCTAAAATAGCGCTGTCGTCATTCTGTCCTATTGCCTCAATTTAGTTTCTTCATGGCTCTGTTATATGGTGTTATATGTTTTATATTTATTTATAATCTGGACTCCACTAGATTGTAAGCTCTTGAAAGACTAAAACTTTGTTTCCTGCTGTATCTCCAGGGTATATAGAATGGGCCTGGCCAATAGTGATCTTAAATAAATGTGTGTGGAATAAACAAATGCATGTATGTATGCTCATCCTTAATAGCAGTGATCTTTATGAAACATTCAGGTTGTACAGGAAATCATATCAGTATATAAGGATGAGGCAGGCATTTTTCTTGTGTTTTTACAGAGCTAGTGCTAATAATATCAACGTTTGGGAGTTGGAAGACATGATCCTCCAATTCATTGTGATTACTAAAAAAAAAAATCCTTGAAAAGTAATCATTCTTATTAATAGTGGAGAAATCTGCTTTTCTTGGAGTTTTATTTCTCCCCTGACTAAACCTGGGGTACACTTGTAACATAATTTCTTGTAGATTTTCAGCCTCAGAAGTTTATTTTCTTGAGTTGAATTTTTTAATAGAATGTATGTACTGTGATCTGGTTGTAATTTAGGATACTCTAATATTTAACTCCTTTATAGGTCTTGCCCACTTTTGACTACTACCTGTGTTTAGTACCTACTAAATTAGCCCTTTTCCATTCTGTTTAAACCTCAGCTCTGTGTACAGAGTTGACAGATCAATCTTCTTGAATATGCCTTTGTCATATTATTTCCGTATTTTAAAACCTACAAAACTCCACTGCCTGTAGATTTAAGGTGGCACTCCTCAAGCTGGAATTCAAGGCCCTGTGTAATCGGGACCCACCTTACTTTTGAATCTTATCTTCTACTGCTGAATTATACAGGACAAAGCCTCTACTTTGGCCAGAGCCGCCACCTTCCTACCGTTTAAAACTTTTATCTCTTCCCTTGCCTCTGAGCTGGCTCAGGATGTCCTAGCCCAATAACCCCTTTTCCTGGCCGCCCTTCTTGCCCCTTCCAGACCTTCCACACTTTCTATATCTATGAGCCAAGCTTAAATTCTGCTCCGTTTGTGAAACCTTCTTTGAACCATAGAGGTAACTAACTCATATGAATCTCTTCCTTCCTAATATAGATTCTTTTAGCTCTTGTATATTTTGTTTGTAATTTTGTTTTGCTTTTTTGTTTTCTATCTTTGGCCTATCTTAGTTTTCCAACCAGGTGTTGAACCCACCACACTCTCTGCATTGGAAATGCGAGGTCTTAACTGGACCGCCAGGGAGGTCCCTGCTCTTGTTATTTTATTAGTTATTTCAGTTCAGTTCAGTCACTCAGTTTTGTTCGACTCTTTCCAAACCCTTGGACTGCAGTACGCCAGGCTTCCCTGTCCTTCTCCAGCTTCTAGAGCTTGCTCAAGGTCATGTCCATTGACTTGGTGCTGTCATCCAACCATCTCATTCTCTGTCATCCCCTTCTCCTTCTGCCTTCTATTTTTCTCAGCATCAGGGTCCTTTCCAATGAGTTGTCTCTTCAGGTGGCCAGAGTCATTGAGCACCCAATAAAGTGCTCTCTCCTTTAAGGATTTCTTTTTTTTTTTTTTTTAAGATTTATTTATTTATTTATTATTGGTGGGGGGTGGAGTGGGGAGGGAGGGGAGCAGGCGGGCCACTTCTATTGATTCTTCATTTATCTATTTTCATCCATCTTTTTTGTTCTCTGGCCCGTGTGGGCCTCCCATCGAAGTGGCATCTGTTGTCGCAGAGCACCGGCTCTGGGAGCATGCGCTCCAGAGCTCCGGCTCGGTAATTGGACACATCGGTCCAGCCGCTCCGCGGCACATGGGATCCTCCCAGGCCAGGGATCGAACCGGCGCCCCTTGCAGTGCAAGGCGGTGTCCGTACCCACTGGACCACCAGGGAAGCCTAAGGATTTCTTGAGTGTGTATGAAACCTGGATTTCTTGAAGACTGTAAGCACCTCCTTTGCACCATCAACTTCTTCAGGTCAGGAATTGTATATCCTTACTACCTGGCACACTCCAGTGTTAGGGGAACTAAACTCTACTGATCTGTTGTGCTTCTGGAGTATGGAGCCCAGTTGTAAATTCCAGTTAAATTAAGTTAAATTTGAGACGTTTCTTGTCACTGTCTGATTCAGGGTCACATTATTAGACCTTACTTGTTTATCTGATATGACTTTGATATGATCTTACTGAAACTTTGGAAGGAAATTAAAAGTTACTCAGATTGTAAAAATCTGTGATTTTTTTATTTTATTAGCTTTTGGAGAGAAGTTCTTATTTAACTACTTTAAATAATCCTAGAGATCAAGATAAGGTTAAAGTAAGGCATCTTTTCCTTTGGTTAAAAGGACTCGCCTTTTTTTGTCTCACTTATTTTTTCCCTTTTGGGTAATTTAATGGGATCGTTTTAAGGGTCAAATTAAATACATTGTCTCCAGGCCTGAATTTAAGAAAATACTCTGTTAATTTACACTGAAGAATCTTCCTTGTTGTTTTTTTTTGCTTTTTTAGTAGAATTCTTTTTGGAGTATAAGTGACTTCTTTATTCTCTTAAGCCATTTCTTCCAAGCTGTCACCACCTCATGTTTAATTCTGTATAAGCCCAGCTGTTATTTTTCACTCATTTCCTGTGTCCAGTTTATTACAAGAAAAACATCTTTGTTAAAGAGCTTTTCCATAGTTTCTTGAAATGAGTATTTAGCATCTTCATTTTGAGAAATGTATTAAACTACCTTGGATGCTATCTGCCTGAGCTGAGTCTTTAAATCTAGAATTTATATAATATGGAGAGAGAAAATTGTTTCTGACAGATTGGATGTGGGGTATGAGAGGAAGAGAGAAGTCAGCTTGGCCTGAATGATTGGAGAGCTAGTCTGGTGAACAAGTGTGAGTAGAATGAGAACTCCATTTGGACACGCTGAGGTTTCTTTGGCACCAGATAGGCAGTTTTTCTAAATCTTGAGGCCATTCATGGGTTTTTATAAGTTTATCTTTTACTTCTCTCCCTTCCTCCCCTCTTCCCTCCCTCCCTTCCAGTGGAGAAGAAAAAACATGTAAGGATCAAACCCTGCTACTAGTTTTTTACCTCTTTAGAGGCTTCAGTTAATTTATTTTTTTTAATTCTTAAAATAAAATCTCCAAATACATGAAACTTTGGAAAATATTTTTTGATGCTTTCTGATGTGGTATTCTGTATAATATTGATTCTCTGGGAGAGTTATTTCATGTAGGGTCAGGCATCTGAACAATTGTTTTAAACATCCTCTGAGTATTTAAGAAAGATTCTCAGGTTAGTAATGAGTGCAGTGTTCCCCCACATTCCCATTAGATCAAGCTTATTAATTATGTGTGTAGAAAAGATTAAATTTAATTTAAAAAATAAAAATGTCCTAAGTGATTATAGATGAAATGCCGGCTGACTTAGTATTATGGGAGAAGCTTGTGACACATTTTCCATTGAGAACTTTAGATACAGAGGAGTTATTTCTGAACACTTAGACAGAAATGACCATGATGCATTCTGGAGTATCATGTGATGACTCAGAGAACCTTTAGTGATGACGAAGACATTGATGTCAGAGATGTATTTAAAGAGTTTGGATGAAACTGAGTCATCACAATGAAACAAAGTTATATATTTAATTGATTGTGATTGTAAATAAACATAAGCCCAGCTGTTATTTTTCACTCATTTCCTGTGTCCAGTTTATTACAAGAAAAACATCTTTGTTAAAGAGCTTTTCCATAGTTTCTTGAAATGAGTATTTAGCATCTTCATTTTGAGAAATGTATTAAACTACCTTGGATGCTATCTGCCTGAGCTGAGTCTTTAAATCTAGAATTTATATAATATGGAGAGAGAAAATTGTTTCTGACAGATTGGATGTGGGGTATGAGAGGAAGAGAGAAGTCAGCTTGGCCTGAATGATTGGAGAGCTAGTCTGGTGAACAAGTGTGAGTAGAATGAGAACTCCATTTGGACACGCTGAGGTTTCTTTGGCACCAGATAGGCAGTTTTTCTAAATCTTGAGGCCATTCATGGGTTTTTATAAGTTTATCTTTTACTTCTCTCCCTTCCTCCCCTCTTCCCTCCCTCCCTTCCAGTGGAGAAGAAAAAACATGTAAGGATCAAACCCTGCTACTAGTTTTTTACCTCTTTAGAGGCTTCAGTTAATTTATTTTTTTTAATTCTTAAAATAAAATCTCCAAATACATGAAACTTTGGAAAATATTTTTTGATGCTTTCTGATGTGGTATTCTGTATAATATTGATTCTCTGGGAGAGTTATTTCATGTAGGGTCAGGCATCTGAACAATTGTTTTAAACATCCTCTGAGTATTTAAGAAAGATTCTCAGGTTAGTAATGAGTGCAGTGTTCCCCCACATTCCCATTAGATCAAGCTTATTAATTATGTGTGTAGAAAAGATTAAATTTAATTTAAAAAATAAAAATGTCCTAAGTGATTATAGATGAAATGCCGGCTGACTTAGTATTATGGGAGAAGCTTGTGACACATTTTCCATTGAGAACTTTAGATACAGAGGAGTTATTTCTGAACACTTAGACAGAAATGACCATGATGCATTCTGGAGTATCATGTGATGACTCAGAGAACCTTTAGTGATGACGAAGACATTGATGTCAGAGATGTATTTAAAGAGTTTGGATGAAACTGAGTCATCACAATGAAACAAAGTTATATATTTAATTGATTGTGATTGTAAATGTTAAAAGTAGCCATGGAAGGAGGGTGAAAAAGAGGAAAGTAGGAGAAGTGGCAGCAAGCTTTTGATATTTGTCTTTTAAAAAAAATAGGGAAAGTAGTCCCAGATATAAGGTGATCTTTTCCAAGGAAAGATCTTCAAAACTAACTTGAACATGTAAACCTTTAAATGAATCTAGTTAGATGTCTTGTTGTTATGGGTACATTGCAGTAAGTTACAAGGGAAAAAGTACTGGTCCAAAAGCTTAATATCTTTAAGATGAAAAATACTTTAGAGCCCTTATAACACATCATCAAAGTTACTTTCAGCTCTCTGTTTACAGAAGCATCCTTTAGCTTCCTGTGACTACATACATTTGTCATTTTCCCCAACATTCATATGGGGACAGAGGAGAAACAGTGAAGACCTCGAGTGGAGAAGCTCTAAGAGTACCATCATCAACTGGAGAAGTGCCTGGTTTGCTGGAATTCCCAGAGGTGTGGAGTATGAATTGGAGCTCATGATGTTGGCAGAGACACCAGTTAGAGAGCTACTTAAGAAGCCATCATGGTCTGTTGTTTAATCCTTATGCTGTGTTTAGACTTAGAAACTTTTTCGAAGCTAATAATTTCAGATATTAATTAGGGATTTCTGTGTAGCTGGAGAGAGTAATGGATAATTTATCTATTATCTCCAAACCTTTGAGCGTAAAGTAAACTAGTCTACTTTGAAATAGGTTTGTAGTAAGTTTGAAACCAGGAAGTATGTATCCTGCAGCTTTTGTTCTTTCGGAACATCATTTTGGCTATTCTGTTTTTCTCGTATCTCTATATGAATTTTTTGTGTGCGTATGTCCTGTTGTGTCCGGTTCTTTGCAACCCCATGGACTGTAGCCCACCAAGGCTCCTCTGTCCATGGAATTTTCCAGGCAAGAATACTGGAGAGGGTTGCCATTTCCTTCTCCTAGGGATCTTTCAGATCCAGAGATCAAACCTGTATCTCTTACATGTCCTGCACTGGCAGACATTTTCTTTACCAGCTGAGCCACAACTTGCCCGTTTCTACAAAAAAAAAAAAGAGAGAGAGAGAGAGACCTGTGGTTTTGATAGGAATTGTGTTGAATCTATAAGTCACTTTGGGGAATGTGACTATCTTCACAATGTTGTCTTACAGTCAATGAACGTGGAATGCTTTTCCATCTTCTTTAATTTCTTTCAGTGATGAAATTGGTAGAATTTCTGAAATTTGTAGTTTTCAGTGTATAAGTTTTGTTCATTTCTTTGATTAAATTTATTCTTTTAGATGCTATTCTAAGACGTATTTAGATCTTTTAGATGTATTTTCTTCTTTTAAATGCTGTTATTAGTGAAATTGTTGATTTCATTTTTAGATTGTTCACTGCTAGTACATAGAACCGACTGTTTCTATTGACTTTACTTAGAGCTGGCTTATTAGTTACAGTAGTTTTTGGGGGGGAGGGGTAGATTATATAAGGTTTTCTATATGTGAGATCATGTCATCTGCAAATGGAGATAGTTTTACTTCTTTTACAGTTTCAGTAGCTTTCATTTCTTTTTCTCGTCTAGTTATTGTCGCACACCCTCACTATTGAATGAGAATTCGGCTGGGTTTGAAATCTAGCCGAGGAATGTTTTTCCTTCATTCTGTAAAGATACCATCCCTCTATCATCTTGTAACCAGTTTTGATAACAAATCTGAATCTCTCATATTTCACTAGTAACTTTTACGGTTTTCTAAAAATAACATTGATACGTTTTACTGTAACTTTTCTGGCTAAAAATGTTTCTAAAAAGTTTATTTCTGTTTTACGTGTTTTACTATTCTGAGAATTCTTACTCTCTCAAGGCTCTTGTCTTCGATTCTGAGAAGTTCTCAGCCATTTTCCGTGTTATAGGACTGTTGCCTCTCTCCATTCCCTCTGGTCTTCTCTGGAATTCTGAGTACAGACTTTAAAACTGGATTTAGCTCCCATGTTTCTTTCTTTCTTTCTTATTTTTTTTTTGATTTTGGCCTTTTTTTTTTTTTCATCCATCTTTATTCTCTGGCCTGTGTGCTCTTTCTTTCTTTTTTAATGTATTTATTTCTGGCTGTACTGGATCTTCACTGCTGTGCACAGACTTTCCCTAGTTGCGATGAGTGGGGGCTACTTCAAGTTGAGCTGCTCAGGCTTCCAATAGTGGTGGCTTCTCTGGTTGCAGAGCATAGGCTCTAGGGCACACGGGCTCAGCAGTTGCAGCACACAGGTTTAGTTGTGCCGAGGCATGTGGAATCTCTTCCCAGACCAGGGGTTGAACCCATGTCCCATACATTGACAGGCAGAGTCTGTACCACTGGACCACCAGGGAAGTCCATCTCTGTTGTTTCTTAACTTAAAAAAAGAAGAGTATCATCAGCCTTTAGTTGTATTCAAGCTTATGTTCAGACTATCTGTAGACTTTTAAAAATCTCAATAATTATGATTTTTAAAATCACTGATTGTTTTCAGACATTTTATGGATATTATTCTATCCTGTGGGTGCCTGAGGATATTAAATATACTCATTTTAAAGACCTTTTTAGATACTCTGTTTTGTCTAGCTTTCTTGGTGGTGGGATTTGGTTAAGCTCTCCCAGCCTCCTCAGAAGGTGGCCTGCAGTCCTGTGTAGTGAGTGGCGGTTCAGCACAGATTTGCTCTCCATAGTGGCTTCTGATTTATTTTCTTCCTTGGGTGATATGTCTTCATTTTCTTTAGGCTTAAGGAGAGTCTTCCTTTAAAAAAGAAAGTTCGATTCAGATTATGCATCAGTTCAGTTCAGTTCAGTCGCTTGGTTATGTCTGACTCTTTGCAACCCCGTGGACTGCAGCACGCCAGGCTTCCCTGTCCTTCACTATCTCCCAGAGCTTGCTCAGACTCATGTCCATTGAGTCAGTGATGCCATCCAACTGTCTCATCCTCTTTTGTTCCCTTCTCCTTCTGCCTTCTATTTTTCCTAGCATCAGGAGTTTTTCCAGTGACTTGTCTCTTCACATCAGGTGGCCAAAGTATTGGAGCCTCAGCTTCAGCATGTATCAATTAAGTTTTATATCTTTAAATCATTTTTCTCTGTCACAGGAGGATGAGCTCCCAACATATGCTCAGTCTACCGATTTGGACAGAAATCCCCAGACCTCACCTTCCACTGCTTCATGATTCACTGTCTCCAAAGGTCTCCCTGTGGCCTTTCCAGCAGAGACTTTGATTCACATTTAACGAGTGGCGTGTGGTTCTTTATTCCCCTGGCAAACTCCCTCATGTATTAGGGCATTTAAAATTACTTCTAGATTCTTGTGGCCCAGAAATTTAACACCAAGGCTGACTCAACAAGCAGGATTGACCTGATGGCTTTAGTACATATAAGAAACCCTCCTCTGTTTTCCTGTGTCCAGATCAATGCCTGAGAACTGTGTTTAACCATCCTTACTCCTCCCACTCAAGAATTTTTACCATCCCAAATGGCCTGTTAGGTATCCTTCTTTGACTTCCTTATCTGGACCCCTTTTCCATTTGTATTCAGTTTGGGTGAGCCTTTCACCACTTTGTACTTTGGGGTTTAGCCAAGACATTGTTTCAAGTAGGTTGGAATGGAAAGTAGAGTCATAAAAATCAATTCATTATTGAAAAATATTTGTTGTGCACCCACTCTGTGCCAGTCATAGTGTTAGGCTCACAGCGTGAACACAGGGGTGGAATTGACCCTTTGGGCCCTGCTCTTGGGAAGTTTACAGCCTCTTGAGTGAGACCAGTCAAAAAGTAAACGCTGAGCAGTAATTGCAAACCATCAAGAGGACTCCACACACAAAAAACAGGAGACTGTGCGTGAATGTAGGAGAGGCTTCTCTTTTAAATTTTGTACTAAGGAAAGGGGTTTTCGGATTTTTTGAAACAACATTGTTGGCTTCTTGGGTGGCTCAGTGGGAAAGAGTCTACCTGCCAATGTAGGAGACAGGAGTTTGATCCCTGATCCGGAAAGGATCTCACATGCCACAAGGCAGCTAAGCCTGGGCCCCGCAACAGTTGATGAGCTTGTGCTCTAGAGCTCAGGGGCTACACCTATCAAGTGCACATGCCGCAGCTATGGAAGCCCATGCGCCTTAGATCCTGTGCTCTGCAGCAAGAGAAGCCACTGCCATGAGGAGCCTGTGCACCAAGAGTAGAGCAGAGCCCTGACTCACTACAACTAGAGAAAAGCCCTCGCAGCAATAAAGACCCAGCACAGGGCTTCCCTGGTGGTCCAGTGGGTAAAGAGTCTGCCTTGCAGTGCAGGAATCACCAGTTCGATCCCCGACCCAGGAAAATGCCACATACAGAGGAGCAGCTGAGCTGCTGTGTCCATTTATGAGCCAGCACTCAGGAGTGCATCTGTCCAGAACCTGTGCTCTGCAACAAGAGAGGCCACTGTTATGGGAGGCCCACACATGCCAAAGAATAGAAAGATGGATGAAAATAAATACAAATAAAAGAGGCATGATGGGGAAAAGAAAAAATATTAAAAAAAAACCAAAGACCCAGCACAGCCAAAAATAAGTATATACATAAAATTTTAAAAGTTACCTTTTGCAGAAAGAAAGTCATATGAAGAGAAAATTAAAAGAAAAAACCAACATTAGGACATTGTTTCAAGTAGGTTGGAATGGAAAGTAGAGTCATAAAAATCAATTCATTATTGAAAAATATTTGTTGTGCACCCACTCTGTGCCAGTCATAGTGTTAGGCTCACAGCGTGAACACAGGGGTGGAATTGACCCTTTGGGCCCTGCTCTTGGGAAGTTTACAGCCTCTTGAGTGAGACCAGTCAAAAAGTAAACGCTGAGCAGTAATTGCAAACCATCAAGAGGACTCCACACACAAAAAACAGGAGACTGTGCGTGAATGTAGGAGAGGCTTCTCTTTTAAATTTTGTACTAAGGAAAGGGGTTTTCGGATTTTTTGAAACAACATTGTTGGCTTCTTGGGTGGCTCAGTGGGAAAGAGTCTACCTGCCAATGTAGGAGACAGGAGTTTGATCCCTGATCCGGAAAGGATCTCACATGCCACAAGGCAGCTAAGCCTGGGCCCCGCAACAGTTGATGAGCTTGTGCTCTAGAGCTCAGGGGCTACACCTATCAAGTGCACATGCCGCAGCTATGGAAGCCCATGCGCCTTAGATCCTGTGCTCTGCAGCAAGAGAAGCCACTGCCATGAGGAGCCTGTGCACCAAGAGTAGAGCAGAGCCCTGACTCACTACAACTAGAGAAAAGCCCTCGCAGCAATAAAGACCCAGCACAGGGCTTCCCTGGTGGTCCAGTGGGTAAAGAGTCTGCCTTGCAGTGCAGGAATCACCAGTTCGATCCCTGACCCAGGAAAATGCCACATACAGAGGAGCAGCTGAGCTGCTGTGTCCATTTATGAGCCAGCACTCAGGAGTGCATCTGTCCAGAACCTGTGCTCTGCAACAAGAGAGGCCACTGTTATGGGAGGCCCACACATGCCAAAGAATAGAAAGATGGATGAAAATAAATACAAATAAAAGAGGCATGATGGGGAAAAGAAAAAATATTAAAAAAAAACCAAAGACCCAGCACAGCCAAAAATAAGTATATACATAAAATTTTAAAAGTTACCTTTTGCAGAAAGAAAGTCATATGAAGAGAAAATTAAAAGAAAAAACCAACATTAGGACATTTTTATATGAACTCCAATGGGGAATAGAAGTGGCTCTGCTCTTATTGAAATGGGGTTGAGACCTAATTCCCTCGCTCTACTTTTTTTTTTTTTTTTCAAAAGACAGTGTTTATTTATTTTTTATTTTGGGGGGTGGGGTGAGGCGGGGGTGGGGTGGGGAGGGAAGGGATGGGTGGGCCACTTCTATTGGTCTTTCATTTATCTATTTTCATCCATCTTTGTTCTTTGGCCCATGTGGGCCTCCCATCGCAGTGGCCTCTGTTGTCACAGAGCACTGGCTCTGGGCGCATGCGCTCCAGAGCTCCGGCTCGGTAATTGGACACATTGGTCCAGCCGCTCCGCGGCACGTGGGATCCTCCCAGGCCAGGGATCGAACCGGTGCCCCTTGCACTGCAAGGTGGTGTCCTTACCCACTGGACCACCAGGGAAGCCCCTCGCTCTCCTTTTTGAACTCTGAAGCACCTCATGGAATCGTTTGACGCCGACTAGAGCCAGCCCGCTTCCTGTCCCAGACCAGTTGCCTGAGGCACAGAGGGCTTCACTGTCGAGAGTCAGAGGCGTCACTTCTGCTTAGTGCCAGAACTGGGAGCTGAACCTGGTTCTCCCCAACTTGGTTCTTTCTACTCCCCACTGCCTCTTCTTCCCCTTGGATGCATCTTTATTATAAAATGAATGCATTTCCATCTCTGGCATCTATAGTTCTTTTCTTGTCTCCTGATGTTAATTTTACCCATGGTTATTCCACTGCCCATCACGTTCTGTGCTCTCATTTACTCTTGTATGTCCTCCCAGCTTGCAGCCTTGAAAGATGTTTCCCATTGCTACTTTGTTTTTTATTATATTTCTATGCCAAGCATTTGAATACTTGCACTTGTGTTTTGCTTTAGAATTTTATTATTGATATCAAAGTGTTGATGTTAAACAGCGAGTGGCCTGCTTTGTTGGGCTGCCTTTTCTTGCCTCTTCATTCATCTAAATGGTAGAGCTCTTCCCTAGGCACCTAGGTTGTTAGTCTAGCTTGCATTCTGACGTGCTCTGTTTTTAGTATCAATCCTTGTGTATCTTTTACTCTTTTGTTTTTCATTTTACTGTGGCAGAAAAGTTTAGAGCCTATGTTTGAATGGAGTAGCATACCCGGAACCCTTAGGAAGTGTAAGGAAGTCATGAAAATGAAGATGGACTAGGAGACTCGGACCATAGTGTCTGAGTGAGTATAGAGAGGAAGATGTTTGTCCTAACGTGGGAGACTAGTAGAGACTTGATCTGGGACAGAATGGTAGCATGAGAGCTGTGCTTAGGGAAGTCTTTTTTTTTTTTTTTTTTTTAATATTGGTCCTTCATTTATTTATTTTCATCCATCTTAATTTTTTGCCTGTGTGGGCCTCCCATCACAGTGGCCTCTCTCGTTGCAGAGCACCGGCTCTGGGTGCACGCACACCTGAGAGCTGGCTCATAATTGGACACGCCGGTCCAGCTGCTCCGTGGCATGTGGGATCTTCCTGTGCCAGGGATCGAACTGGTGCCCCTTGCACTGCAAGGTGGACTCTCTACCCACTGGACCACCAGGGAAGCCCTTAGGGAAGTCATTTTAACCATGAGAAGTCAGACAAACAGCTTCGAGGTTTTCCAGACAACAGTGGGCTAATAGAAAACTTTGACAGTGTTTGAGTTACACTCACCAAATGCACGTTGAATGGTGGTGGTGCTAATGGAGGTGATGGAGACCTGGAGCAGGTAGATTTATGAGCGCTCGAGTAGATGAAGTAGAAAAGCGGTCACAGGATGATGACTCTGAGTGTCAGGGACATACTTGTCATGTGAGTGCCTGCTTGTGGTGTCCCTGAAAGCCCACGGGTCAGCCCCTCTCTTTCCTTTGCTCTCTGATGATACACCTTTATGAAATAAGGAGTTCTTTGCATCTCAAGGGTAGGTAGGCACCATGGTTTGTTTTGCTTTGTTGTTTTCATTCTGCTCATGTTTCTTTGAATTCTTGAACAAAGCCAAAAAAATCAAGCCTTGCTAAATCTTCCTACCTCCCAATCACTGTCTACCTAGATGGCTTGGCAGACACAGTACTGCCAGCGCCTTTCTTTTTTTTTTTTTTTTAATTTTATTTATTTATCTTTTTTGGGGGAGTGGGGAGGGAGGGGGATGGGCGGGCCACTTCTATCGGTCTTTCATTTCTCTATTTTCATCCGTCTTTGTTCTTTGGCTCCTGTGGGCCTCCCATCACGGTGGCCTCTGTTGTCGCAGAGCGCCGGCTCTGGGTGCACGCATGCCAGAGCTCCGGCTGGGTAATTGGACACATCAGTCCAGCCGCTCCGCGGCATGTGGGATCTTCCCAGGCCAGGGATCGAACCGGCGCCCCTTGCACTGCAAGGCGGTGTCCTTACCCACTGGACCACCAGGGGAAGCCCCCTGCCAGCGCCTTTCTTATCAAGCAGTTAGCAATTAGGAGAGGTCATAAGAAAAGAGGTAGGGAGGTACTCCTTAATGTCCCCATCAGAATGGACTGCTGACTACATTAATCAGGTTACTGATCTGCAGCAGAACTCAGATGCTGTGGCAGGAGGGTGTGTTTCATGTGGAAGCGTCTAAGGCAGGGTGGCGACTATACTGCGTCTGCTTTCTGGTCATTGGCTGCATTCAACTGTTGATGGACCTGCTGACAGAGTGCAGACGTGCGCTCGCCCTCTGATGAATTGTTCTCTTGTTCTGCACTTTCCCAAAATGCTCTGTGGGAGAAACTACCTTGTAGAGAAGATTCTTCGTCCTGTGGTTGTTCTGTTTCCTTAGAGACAAGAGCAGTATAATGCATTAGATGCCAGATCCCTAGAGAAAGAAGAAGCATTTGCTACAGGACGTAAAGGTTTGGTAGCTTTTCCTTGCCTTTATGTTTTTGCTGCTTGAGCTGCTGGGTTGATGATGATTGAGTTTATTTTTGGCAGGATGCTAAAGCCTCTGGAACTTCCCAACCAGTTATTTTAAAGAAGGGAAATCCAGTGCATCTCTTCTGGCCTGGTTAATTTTAAACATACATAAGAGTTGGCCTTTCTTCCATCATATAGATATTTCCATTTTAAAACACAGGTTTCCATAATGAGTGTATGAACAGGTTAGGAAATGACATTGCATCATGAATTTCATTGACTTCTGTGAACAGTAACTTATTAAAGTATTTAAGTTGTCTTTTCTCATCTTTCTAGAAATAAAGGAGTTGATATCTATAAAGTATTGACAACTTCCTCTGTAAGTTTAATGAACAAGAAGAACAAAGAAGGAAAGATACACAGATTCATGGTGGAATGGTTTTTCAAATAAAATAGTATGGAGAAGGAAATGGCAACCCACTCTAGTATTCTTGCCTGGAGAGTTCCATGGATAGAGGAGCCTGGCAGGCTGTGCAGTCCACGGGGTCGCAAGAGTCAGACACGACCTTTTTTATGCAAGACCAATATACTTCTGGGGCTTCTCTACTGGCCCAGATGGTAAAAAATCTGCCTGCAACACAAGAGACCCAGGCCGAAGCCCTGCCAGGCCGCCTTTCTTATCAAGCAGTTAGCAATTAGGAGAGGTCATAAGAAAAGAGGTAGGGAGGTACTCCTTAATGTCCCCATCAGAATGGACTGCTGACTACATTAATCAGGTTACTGATCTGCAGCAGAACTCAGATGCTGTGGCAGGAGGGTGTGTTTCATGTGGAAGCGTCTAAGGCAGGGTGGCGACTATACTGCGTCTGCTTTCTGGTCATTGGCTGCATTCAACTGTTGATGGACCTGCTGACAGAGTGCAGACGTGCGCTCGCCCTCTGATGAATTGTTCTCTTGTTCTGCACTTTCCCAAAATGCTCTGTGGGAGAAACTACCTTGTAGAGAAGATTCTTCGTCCTGTGGTTGTTCTGTTTCCTTAGAGACAAGAGCAGTATAATGCATTAGATGCCAGATCCCTAGAGAAAGAAGAAGCATTTGCTACAGGACGTAAAGGTTTGGTAGCTTTTCCTTGCCTTTATGTTTTTGCTGCTTGAGCTGCTGGGTTGATGATGATTGAGTTTATTTTTGGCAGGATGCTAAAGCCTCTGGAACTTCCCAACCAGTTATTTTAAAGAAGGGAAATCCAGTGCATCTCTTCTGGCCTGGTTAATTTTAAACATACATAAGAGTTGGCCTTTCTTCCATCATATAGATATTTCCATTTTAAAACACAGGTTTCCATAATGAGTGTATGAACAGGTTAGGAAATGACATTGCATCATGAATTTCATTGACTTCTGTGAACAGTAACTTATTAAAGTATTTAAGTTGTCTTTTCTCATCTTTCTAGAAATAAAGGAGTTGATATCTATAAAGTATTGACAACTTCCTCTGTAAGTTTAATGAACAAGAAGAACAAAGAAGGAAAGATACACAGATTCATGGTGGAATGGTTTTTCAAATAAAATAGTATGGAGAAGGAAATGGCAACCCACTCTAGTATTCTTGCCTGGAGAGTTCCATGGATAGAGGAGCCTGGCAGGCTGTGCAGTCCACGGGGTCGCAAGAGTCAGACACGACCTTTTTTATGCAAGACCAATATACTTCTGGGGCTTCTCTACTGGCCCAGATGGTAAAAAATCTGCCTGCAACACAAGAGACCCAGGTTCAATCCCCGGGTCAGGAAGATCCCCTGGAGAAGGGAATGGCAACCCACTCCAGTATTGTTATCTGGAAAATTCCATGGACAGAGGAGCCTGGCAGGCTGTAGCTTTGATGATTTAATTCTCTCCTTTGTCACATCCTTTGCCTACTTTTTTCAGGATAATCATGTTAAACTGAGTAGTACTGCTAAATAATTATTGCCTCATTTTATAATTCTGACCTTTCCCAAAGCTAGAATAAGATACTTGGCTTCCTCTGGGCACCTCTCGATGCTATCTAGTGGGGAAAATTCTGTATAAGAATATGTTTGTGGAGAACCTTTCCTTCCTGAGAGATACTTCATTCTAAGTCTTATACCACAATGTTCAGTTGCTAGAAATAGGAATGGAGGCATGTGTGTCTTTTGCTAAGTCTTTTTTATGTTAATGGATTAGTTGCAGTGTGTTTAGATTCAAAATTGGTTTTGGAAATTTTTAATCTTTTCTTTTGGTTAAATTGTTTGTTTGTTTGTTTTTAAAGGAAATTAAGTGCTTATATATGTGGTTCTTTTATGTTTAGCCTCTTTTATTGAGTTTTTGTTTATTTATTTTCATCCATCTTTATTCTTCAGCCTGTGTGGGCCTCCCATTGCAGTGGCCTCTCTTGTTGCAGAGCACCGGCTCTGGGTGCATGTTCTCCAGAGCGCTGGGAGATAATTGGACACACTGGTCCCGCCGCTCCATGGCACATGGGATCTTCCTGGGCCAGGGATCAAACTGGTGCCCCTTGCACCAGTTTTCAGGGCGGACTCTTTACCCACTGGACTACCAGGGAAGCCCTAATTAATTGTTAATAACCAATAAAGTAAAATGTACTTCCCTAGAAGTCAGAGAAACCTCATTGTAAATATGTAACATGAAATTTATGCTACACTTATAGTATTGTATGGTTATTTTTTTTAATGGTTTCCCCAAAGGCATTTCCATTGGTTTGTTTAACTTCTTTGCTTTGGCGAATAGAGTTCCATGGATAGAGGAGCCTGGCAGGCTGTGCAGTCCACGGGGTCGCAAGAGTCAGACACGACCTTTTTTATGCAAGACCAATATACTTCTGGGGCTTCTCTACTGGCCCAGATGGTAAAAAATCTGCCTGCAACACAAGAGACCCAGGTTCAATCCCCGGGTCAGGAAGACCCCCTGGAGAAGGGAATGGCAACCCACTCCAGTATTGTTATCTGGAAAATTCCATGGACAGAGGAGCCTGGCAGGCTGTAGCTTTGATGATTTAATTCTCTCCTTTGTCACATCCTTTGCCTACTTTTTTCAGGATAATCATGTTAAACTGAGTAGTACTGCTAAATAATTATTGCCTCATTTTATAATTCTGACCTTTCCCAAAGCTAGAATAAGATACTTGGCTTCCTCTGGGCACCTCTCGATGCTATCTAGTGGGGAAAATTCTGTATAAGAATATGTTTGTGGAGAACCTTTCCTTCCTGAGAGATACTTCATTCTAAGTCTTATACCACAATGTTCAGTTGCTAGAAATAGGAATGGAGGCATGTGTGTCTTTTGCTAAGTCTTTTTTATGTTAATGGATTAGTTGCAGTGTGTTTAGATTCAAAATTGGTTTTGGAAATTTTTAATCTTTTCTTTTGGTTAAATTGTTTGTTTGTTTGTTTTTAAAGGAAATTAAGTGCTTATATATGTGGTTCTTTTATGTTTAGCCTCTTTTATTGAGTTTTTGTTTATTTATTTTCATCCATCTTTATTCTTCAGCCTGTGTGGGCCTCCCATTGCAGTGGCCTCTCTTGTTGCAGAGCACCGGCTCTGGGTGCATGTTCTCCAGAGCGCTGGGAGATAATTGGACACACTGGTCCCGCCGCTCCATGGCACATGGGATCTTCCTGGGCCAGGGATCAAACTGGTGCCCCTTGCACCAGTTTTCAGGGCGGACTCTTTACCCACTGGACTACCAGGGAAGCCCTAATTAATTGTTAATAACCAATAAAGTAAAATGTACTTCCCTAGAAGTCAGAGAAACCTCATTGTAAATATGTAACATGAAATTTATGCTACACTTATAGTATTGTATGGTTATTTTTTTTAATGGTTTCCCCAAAGGCATTTCCATTGGTTTGTTTAACTTCTTTGCTTTGGCGAATGACCCTAGAACCTAGTGAAGTAAAGACAACGGTTGATCTGGTGTGTGTGTGTGTTCAATCACTCAGAAATGACTGACTTTGCAACCCTTTGGACTGTAGCCTGTCAGGCTTCTCTGTCCATAAGATTTTTCAGGCAAGAACACTGAAGTGAGTCGCCGTTCCTTCTCCAAGAGATCTTCCCGACACAGGGATTGAACTTACGTCTCCTGCCTTGCAGGCAGATTCTTTACCACTGAGCCATTGGGGAAGCCCAGTTGGTCTGGTACCTAGACATAAATAAAGAGCAAACCATCACACCACTCACGGAGGATAAAGGTGACCTGCACTTGTCACCCCACTGTCTCAAGGGAATTTATTCTTTCCTGAGAGCTCTAATCTGAGAAATTCGTGAGTAGAGAGATGCCTGGGTTAGGATACTGAATCTGTGAATTTGATCTATTCAGAGGCATTAGCACCAATAAACTGGGTTCCAGTGCTGGTACTGTCATTTAGTAGTTTTGTGACCGTAAGCATGTTAATTATCCTTTTTAGCCTTTATCTCTGGGTTTGTAAAATAACACTGTCATGAAGAGTCGGATGAATTCTGATAATGTATCTGAGGACTTGACTCAGTGCTGATGCAGTGTTTAGTGCTGATGCAGCTGAGGGCTGATGCTTGTGCTTAGTAAGTGTTCACAGCGCATCCTCCCTTCCCTCCCAACCATCTGCCGTGTTCTGAAAGGAAATACATGCAAAATACACATCAAATCTTGTAATTTTTAACTTTATGGGATTTTTAAAAAGTCTATTCAATAGCCTTTCTGAATATTAATTATCTTTTTGCTCTTTTTGGGGGGCCATCCTGCACAGATTGCAGGATCTTCGTTTCCCAACCAGGGATTAAACTGCCTAGCCTCAGCAGTAAGGGCTTTTTTTTTTCCCTGTCACTTCTATTGGTCTTTCATTTATTTATTTTCATCCATCTTTGTTCTTAGGCCCGTGTGGGCCTCCCATCGCAGTGGCCTCTCTCATTGCAAAGCACCGGCTCTGGGCGCATGCGCTCCAGAGCTCTGGCTCTGTAGTTGGACACGTTGGTCCAAGCGCTCTGCGGCACACGGGCTCCTCCCAGGCCGGGGGTCAAACCGGCACCCCTTGCACTGCAAGGCGGTGTCTTTACCCACTGGACCACCAGCGAAGCCCCAGTAAGGGATTTTTAATACTCTTTTGCTATATGGGCCTGTCGTTAATTATTTAAAATAATTAAGTTGTCTTGTTATAAATTATTTTACACATTTTTTTATTGTGAGTGATTATCAAATTAGATTTGATCTAAAAATTGTAATATGTTAAGCCAAAGCATAAATGTCTGTTATTGTGAAGACTAAGTATGAAGACTGATTGATATATAAACTTCTTGAGGGCAGGCACAGGGTTCACTTGTCTTAGTTTTTTCTCAAAGCCCCCAGTACTGCTAGGCATTAATGAGCCATGGACTTCTGTTTGTTTGGATACTGATGTGGCCTTTGTCTATTAAAATGGAGTGTGTAGTAATCAGAAGGGCTTTATAACAATACTGACATTTCAAGAGCCATTTCATTAAAAAGTGAGAAAGAGGACTTCTTGGTGGTCCAGTGGCAGACTCCATACTCACAGTGCAGGAAACCTGAGTTCAATCCCTGGTCAGGAAACTAGATCCCACATGCCGCGACTAAAATCTGGCACAGTCAAATTAATTAATTAAAAAAATGTTTTGAAAGAGTAATTTTGGGAAGTCTATGAAGAAAGACATGCCAAGGTGAGTACCTAGAGAAATTGGAAAGCAGGAGCTTAGAAGAAGCAAATAACAACTTTCTTGAAAGATGTAGAGAGAGGGCACAGTAATTTAATGAAGAAAGGGATGAAGTAGCTTACACTGTGGGTTTTGAAGTTGTCTTAAAGTACAGTGAAATCTGCTACATAAATTGAAAGATGAGAAAAGTTTGATCAAAGTGAGTAGGGAAGATCATTTCAGAAACAATATAGGTATCCAGGGTTGAAGGCAAAATAGCTGGCTACAAAAATTGTAATAAGTAATTCAATGTACTTGACTAAAAATGGTTGAGCTCCTCATATCTAAAGCATTGTGGTGGGGAATACAAAAAAAGTAATCAAGTAAACGAAAACATTTTATTTATAGCATAATAAAATCTTTTTTCCTTGCACGTTAACAATAATAAACAGACCAAAAAATCTAGTAAAAAGTCCCCACTTGAATGATTGTCAAGCTAAAAGAGAATTGCAGGAATGTGACTTTAACCTCTGCAATTAAAGAGTATTCTGGGAAAAAGAGCAAGATAATGAGCAAGTGCTTTTACAAGTATAAGGCAGGGGTAAGTATCTGTCTATCTGGATGACTTCTTACAGAAGAGGTACGTGAGAAGGCCTAGGAAAGTGACAGGTGACCAAGGTGTCACTTGTCCCCTTGGGCCTCAGACTTGACACTGTTCATGTACCCCTTTGCATGTGCGTGTTAAGTCACTTCAGTCATGTCTGACTCTTTGTGACCCCATGGACTGTAGACCACCAGACTCCTCTGTCCCTGGGATTCTCCAGGCAAGAATACTGGAGTGGGTTGCCATTTCCTTCTCCAGGGATCTTCCCGACCTGGGCATCGAACCCACATCTCTTAGGTCTCCTGCATTGGCAGGAGGGTTCTTTACCACTGGCACCACGTGGGAAGCACTTTATTCACTCACAATTTTTAAATAGAAATTTTGCATAAACAATATTGTGTTTTCACATCCTTGGTTAGAGAGTCTTATCCAAAAACTGTTTACCCCCTGGATCTCAGTCAACTTAGAAAATCAAAACAAGTAATCACAGTCAGAGTTGGTCTGGAGCCCAGCATTACACTTTTTTTTTAATCAACAGTCTGGCATATCAGCCATTATATCAAATGAGTAATTTCTTCACTAAATACATGTATTTTGATAGGCTGAGATAAAGACTCCAAAAGATCTTTGAAATTAAGATTACATTTGAAAGTAATGTTAATAAATTAGAGATATGTTTATGAAAGAAACAGTTCATCTGAGCTTACCTCATCTTCTTTGTGACAGCCTAGAGGGACTTAAAAATGCAACCAAATAGTTTGAGAAGATCATTTCAGAAACAATATAGGTAAACAAAGAGCTGGGTACAAAAATTGTAATAAGTAATTCAATGTACTTGACTAAAAATGGTTGAGCTCCTCATATCTAAAGCATTGTGGTGGGGAATACAAAAAAAGTAATCAAGTAAACGAAAACATTTTATTTATAGCATAATAAAATCTTTTTTCCTTGCACGTTAACAATAATAAACAGACCAAAAAATCTAGTAAAAAGTCCCCACTTGAATGATTGTCAAGCTAAAAGAGAATTGCAGGAATGTGACTTTAACCTCTGCAATTAAAGAGTATTCTGGGAAAAAGAGCAAGATAATGAGCAAGTGCTTTTACAAGTATAAGGCAGGGGTAAGTATCTGTCTATCTGGATGACTTCTTACAGAAGAGGTACGTGAGAAGGCCTAGGAAAGTGACAGGTGACCAAGGTGTCACTTGTCCCCTTGGGCCTCAGACTTGACACTGTTCATGTACCCCTTTGCATGTGCGTGTTAAGTCACTTCAGTCATGTCTGACTCTTTGTGACCCCATGGACTGTAGACCACCAGACTCCTCTGTCCCTGGGATTCTCCAGGCAAGAATACTGGAGTGGGTTGCCATGCCCTCCTCCAGGGGATCTTCTCGACCTGGGAATCGAACCCACATCTCTTAGGTCTCCTGCATTGGCAGGAGGGTTCTTTACCACTGGCACCACGTGGGAAGCACTTTATTCACTCACAATTTTTAAATAGAAATTTTGCATAAACAATATTGTGTTTTCACATCCTTGGTTAGAGAGTCTTATCCAAAAACTGTTTACCCCCTGGATCTCAGTCAACTTAGAAAATCAAAACAAGTAATCACAGTCAGAGTTGGTCTGGAGCCCAGCATTACACTTTTTTTTTAATCAACAGTCTGGCATATCAGCCATTATATCAAATGAGTAATTTCTTCACTAAATACATGTATTTTGATAGGCTGAGATAAAGACTCCAAAAGATCTTTGAAATTAAGATTACATTTGAAAGTAATGTTAATAAATTAGAGATATGTTTATGAAAGAAACAGTTCATCTGAGCTTACCTCATCTTCTTTGGGACAGCCTAGAGGGACTTAAAAATGCAACCAAATAGTTTGAGAAGCATTTGTAATACAGAGGGGAAGAATAAATCACCCCAAACCATACCCTAGGGTTATTATCATTATCTTCCTTTTGAAGCAACTGTTACAAGAACTATGATCTAACATCATGCTGTTGGGGTTTTCTTTTTTAATATTTATTTTTATTTGTTTCTTTGACTGCGCCAGATCTGAGTTGCAGCACATGGGATCTTTGATCTTCATTTCAGCATGCGAGATCGTTTTAGTTGGGCATGGAGACTCTTTAGTTGCAGCGTGTAGGATCTAGTTCTCAAACCAGAGATCGAATCTGGGCCCCCTCAATTGGGAGCAGAGTCATAGCCACTGGACCACAGGAAGTCCCCATGCTGCTGGTTTTAATTTATAGACCAAACAGTCTTAAGTAAGTTTTTCTAAAAATGCAGTAATCCAAGGTAATGGATACACTACACCATAATGATTAAGAAGGATCCGAGGGCCATGCCCTTGTTCAGTTCCTAAGCTGTGTCTGACTCTTTGCAACCCCATGGACTGCAGTGCGCCAGGCTTCCCTGTCTTCCGGTATCTCCCAGAGTTTGCTCGGGCTCATGTCCACTATCTAGCCATCCCATCCTCTGCTGCCCTCCGTTCCTTTTGCCTTCAGTCTTTCCCAGAATGAGGGTCTTTTCCAGTGTGTTGGCTTTTTGCATCAGGTGGCCAAGTGTTGGAGCTTCAGCTTCAGCATCAGTCTTTCTAATGAATGTTCATGGCTGATTTCCTTTCAGCTTGACTGGTTTTATCTCCGTGCTGTCCAGGGGACTCTCAAGAGTCTTCTCCAGCATCACAATAGGACAGCCTTGAGCCATGCTGCCTTAATTCAAATCTTGCTTCTGTCACACAATTTGGTCGTGACCCCAGGTGCATTACTTCTGTCTATGCCTTACTGTCTCCATCTGTAAAAGAAAGATAATAATAGGATCTCCCTCCTTGGTGGTTGTGAGGTTTCTATGAGCAAATCCGTGGGGAATGTTAAAACTGAATCCGGCATGTATTGAACACTCAGTATTACTATTGTTATGAAAGACATCTTCCATTCTCTCGAGTCTGTTACACAGTCAAAGACAAAAACTTGCTATAGCTATAAACATACCTACTAAATATAACAGCTAAAAATGTCCTTATTCCATTCTCGGATAAGAGGCTCACCACAGCTAAATATAACAGAAAGGTTGCTTCTTACCCACCACACACGACGTCATGCTGACTCATGATCAAATATTTTCTGAAAGCCTAATCCGTGTCTCATATTATGCTAGATACTCGTAATATAGTGATAAACACACACACACACACACACACACACACACATTTCCTGCTGATTAGTAGAGGAGATCATGTAAATGGATCTAAACTATTTTCTTTTCTTTCTTTTTTTGAGGATGTGGTGGTAGAGATGTTGAGGGCGTTGTGGAACTTTGGATCAGCTCTATTTAACAGGTCTTTTTTCTACTAACAGTCTTATAGTTCTTTCTAGGTTTGGTAAAGATTTTCTTTTGCAGTTTGCTTTCTTAGAAATAACAGTAACAGTACAGCCTCACTTTAGAAAATTTGACTTAGTGGTATAGTGTGTTTTTTTTCTATTTTTATTTTTTTGAATATATATTTTAAATGTTAAGCATGTTTTTCTCTGAAAAAATCAAACTTTTGACAAACTGGAGGACAAGAAAGTATAGGCAAGAAAAATAATACCCATAATTCTACTTTGTTTAACATTTTGACATATTTCCTTCAGATATTTTGCTTTACATATTATATTATTTAGCTGAGACCAAGTGTATGTATGGGTAAATAATTTTTTCTTATTTTATAGGATTATTCTGGTGGTAAAATAAAGAATATATTAAAGTCCTAACTACTGTGTCTAATACATGCATATCAAAAGTTCAGTAATTGTTAGCTAGTATGATGGTTATCTCGCCCTCCTTTTTACCTCTTACATGGTAAACTGTTTCTCTTATAATTAGAAAACTCTTGATAAGCATTGTTTTTAAATGACAGCATAATATGCTGTATTTATTGATGTACCGTGGTTTACTTTTCATTTCCCTCGTATTTAAATATGTTTCTTCTGGAATTATTCTATCACAAATAATATTTTCCTAAACATTTTTAAATGTAAAGTTGTCTTTACGTTTCTGATTAATTCCTTGAAATACATTCCTAGAAAGAGAATTAATGAGTCAAAATGTTTGGGCTTTTTAGATCTTTGAAGGATATATTGCCAAATTGCTTTCTAGAAATTTTGCTTAACTTGGTACTTCACTCTTGCCTAAAATAGTCAGTCTAAGGACCTGTGTCACAAAGTCCTCTTTTTTACAAGGGAAAATGGTCTGTAATTTTAGCAAAATTTTTTTGCCTTTCATAGTCATTATTTTTATATTGAGATATTTGTATTTCTTCTTTTTGATGGTATATTTTCACTTTGACCATTTATATGATTGACATTTTAATAGTTTTTTTTTTTTTAAGATTTATTTATTTATTTATTTATTTATTTTGGGGGGTTGGGGTGGGGAGGAAGGGGAGTAGGTGGGCCACTTCTATTGGTCTTTCATTTCTCTATTTTCATCCGTCTTTGTTCTTTGGCTCCTGTGGGCCTCCCATTGCGGTGGCCTCTGTTGTCTCAGAGCACTGGCTCTGGGCGCATGCGCTCCAGAGCTCTGGCTCGGTAATTGGACATATCGGTCCAGCCGCTCTGCAGCACGTGGGATCTTCCCAGGCCAGGGATCAAACCAGCACCCCTTGCACTGCAAGGCGGTGTCCTTACCCACTGGACCACCAGGGAAGCCCTGAATTTTTATTCTTCATAAGACTTTTTTGTCCTTTGATTTTTATCCCTAGCAGCTGGCACAGTACCTACCACTTTGTAGAGGCACAACAAATACTTGATTAATTAAAAAAATACACAGTTATAGATAATTAGTCCTGGAAGATGTGAAAGCTATGTTGAGTTATTCATCCATTCCTAGCTTTAAAAATCTTAGGAAAGATTCTGTAGTCATTTTATTTTCAAGCTAGTCTGCATTCTTCAGCATCCATGAACTGGAGTAGTCGAGTCGTAAGAGAAGTTACAGGTCAGTTATACAGTAAGTTAAATTTTTACTTTCTAATAGAAGTTTTGTCTAACCAGTAACCAAAAGCTCTGTACCTGTTATCTAAGCCCCGCTATGACTGGGTATTTCCCCAAGCTTATCCTGCACCTCCTAAAAAACTAAAATGCCCCTTTGTAATGATCAGAGTACTCAAATGAACAACTACAGTTTAAATGGTGACACTCACATGTTTTCAAACCTGCATTTCATGGGTTCCGTTCTCCATTTTCTAACTGCTTGGAAGAGACAGGTAAGATATCGTTGACCTCTGTTTATCAATACTGCTTCAGCTACAACAACTTTACCTCTGAAATTCACTCACCCTTGCCTTCCTGCCCATTCTTTCTGCCCCCGTCAGTCCAGTGTCAAATCCTGTCTCCTACTCTTGTGTTTCCTAGCTTGGATATGTTACCACTATCCACCCAGTAGTCAAGGTAAAAATCTCCGTTTTTTTTTTTTTTTTTTGGCTATTCTTTATTTTCACTGCTGCCACGGGCACTTCTCTGGTTGCAGAGGGGTCTACTTTTCTAGTTGAGGTGAGCAGGCTTCTTGTTATGGTGACTTCTCTTGTTGTGGAACTTGGACTCTAGGGTACACAGGGTTCAGTAGCTGTGGCACATGGGCTCCAGAGTTGTGGCTCCGAGGCTCCAGAGCACAGGCTCACTAGTTGGCTCCGCAGCACATGGGATCTTCCCGGATCAGGGATCGAACATGCGTCTCCTACATTGGCAGGCAGACTCCACCACTGAGCTGCCAGGGAAGCCCTCAATTATTCTTTATTCACTAACCACGTGCACTTAATCCATCACCATATCTTATCTCTGTTACCTCCACAGTGTTTTCGTCTCCTCCCCATCTTAACTGCCACTGTCCCCCTCATAATCACTGGTCTGGACAGTGGCCGTAACCTCTTCATTGAGGTCCCAGCCTCCATTCCTTCCTCCTTCCAAGCCTCTTCACCAAAATGATTTTTAAATGGGGAAATGTCTTAGAAGGAATGCTCTTGATTCAGACTCACTGAACTGAAGGTACAGCTCAGGTCTCTCAAAGCACAAAAAGCTTCCCCAATGCTTCCTATGCTCACCCAGATTAAAACCATTATTTTACAAGCTTCTGGAGTTACCGTTTCCAAACCCTGCTATAGTCACAGCATCCTTTGGCTTAAAAACTTTTAGTGGCTCCCTCACTGTCCACAGTGTAAAGTGCAAACTTCTTCACTTGTGGTAAAACAGATGTCATTAAACCCTGGCCCTCACCTCCTTTTCAGATACATTTTCAGCTACTCCCCTCCCAGCACCTTTGAGTCTAGCCACATACGTTAGACCCCAGGTCTATGCCAGATGCCTTTGGATTTTTGTGTCTTTTTCCATACCATTTTTTTTCTACCTAGGTTACCCTGGACTTTTTTCTATATCTGGAAAACTCTCTCTTCCATGTGACTTCACCTGAAAACTGTTAACCCCTCATTCTTTCAGGCAGGGGTAACAGCTCTTCATCTGTTGACTTCTCAACGCTTGTGTGTACTCGTGTTACTGCTCCAAATAATTTGCATTTGGATGATTTGTTTATACACACACAGACACACATACATATACATATAGTTAGGTCACTATATGATAGTCTTGTACAGACACCCCAAAGGCATGCCCCTTTCATTTTTTTTTTAAATTTTTATTTTACTTTTTACTTTTACAGAGTTTTGTTGTTTACAGATATGTATGATCCCAGATTAGTCATATGTATATCCCCCCATCCGACCCCTCCAGGCCGTCTCACGCCCCTTTCCTTTTGATTGAGAATTAACAGATTCTGTTGGGATGCCCTGGTGATCCAGTGGTTCGGACTGTGTGCTTTTCTACATTGGCAGGCAGACTCCACCACTGAGCTGCCAGGGAAGCCCTCAATTATTCTTTATTCACTAACCACGTGCACTTAATCCATCACCATATCTTATCTCTGTTACCTCCACAGTGTTTTCGTCTCCTCCCCATCTTAACTGCCACTGTCCCCCTCATAATCACTGGTCTGGCCAGTGGCGTAACTCTTCATTGAGGTCCCAGCCTCCATTCCTTCCTCCTTCCAAGCCTCTTCACCACAATGATTTTTAAATGGGGACATGTCTTAGAAGGAATGCTCTTGATTCAGACTCACTGAACTGAAGGTACAGCTCAGGTCTCTCAAAGCACAAAACGCTTCCCCAATGCTTCCTATGCTCACCCAGATTAAAACCATTATTTTACAAGCTTCTGGAGTTACCGTTTCCAAACCCTGCTATAGTCACAGCATCCTTTGGCTTAAAAACTTTTAGTGGCTCCCTCACTGTCCACAGTGTAAAGTGCAAACTTCTTCACTTGTGGTAAAACAGATGTCATTAAACCCTGGCCCTCACCTCCTTTTCAGATACATTTTCAGCTACTCCCCTCCCAGCACCTTTGAGTCTAGCCACATACGTTAGACCCCAGGTCTATGCCAGATGCCTTTGGATTTTTGTGTCTTTTTCCATACCATTTTTTTTCTACCTAGGTTACCCTGGACTTTTTTCTATATCTGGAAAACTCTCTCTTCCATGTGACTTCACCTGAAAACTGTTAACCCCTCATTCTTTCAGGCAGGGGTAACAGCTCTTCATCTGTTGACTTCTCAACGCTTGTGTGTACTCGTGTTACTGCTCCAAATAATTTGCATTTGGATGATTTGTTTATACACACACAGACACACATACATATACATATAGTTAGGTCACTATATGATAGTCTTGTACAGACACCCCAAAGGCATGCCCCTTTCATTTTTTTTTTAAATTTTTATTTTACTTTTTACTTTTACAGAGTTTTGTTGTTTACAGATATGTATGATCCCAGATTAGTCATATGTATATCCCCCCATCCGACCCCTCCAGGCCGTCTCACGCCCCTTTCCTTTTGATTGAGAATTAACAGATTCTGTTGGGATGCCCTGGTGATCCAGTGGTTCGGACTGTGTGCTTTTCACTGCCAAGGGCCTAAGTTCCGTCCCTGATCAAGGAACTAAGATCCCACAAGCCTTGCCGCGTGGTCAAAATAATAATTAACAAGTTCTCAAAAAACATATATTTAAAAAAAAAAAAAAGATTTAAATTCTGAGTATTCTTTTTAAATCCACTTATTGTGACTAGCAGATTACCTTCTATCCAGACCATTCATCTGTTTCTATTTCCTCATCCAAAAAATTGGCCTGTCTTGTTAACAAGGAAGGAACTTCTCAAGTCTCTGTACTGATTGATAGTTCATGGTCACTTGGATATCAGGGAACTCATTAGTGTCTAAAAATAACCTTGCTGAGATCTTCACAAAGGAAGATATAGAACACCTGGTGGGCTTTGCGTCAAGGTATTCAGTAGGTGGTAAATGGTAAAGATCAACACAACTGATCTGGTGAGTGTTGCCCACTTTCCTACTTTGTAAGTTTCTGCAGCTGGTAACCTTCATGTCTGCCTCACACTTAAAAGAAGCATTCTTTTCAGTTTTGTCAGGCAGGAACTATGACCAAAAAAAAATTTTTTTTAAGCCAGAAGTAATTTGGGGTGTATTATATCTCCTCAGAGCACATCTAAGCTGTTGGCTTTCACAGTGCATGGTGGGTCTAGTGGTAGATTCTACAGTAAAGACCCCCTTTAAGTTTTCAGATGCCTCTTTCATCTTGGGCTAAACACAGAACTGTCTCTAGCAGCACGTTAGAAGTTCAGAAAGGGTATGAGATTTGAGGGCAGTTCTGATTGATTTACAACTTGCAGTGGAGTCATTACTGTCTGATTTTGAATATTAAAGAAGAGGCTTGGATATGTGTGCTGTAAGGTGGCAATTGATCATGATGTCTACCAAGAGATAGAGACAATTATTAAAAGCTTTGCAGATATCAGACCAAACAGAATGCTACAGATCATGAAATTTTATCACATGAACCCGTGTTTGGGGAATTAAAAATTTTTTTTTCCTATTGTCATTTTTCCTCAGAAAATGTCAGAAAGGAAATTGCATGTAGTAGTATCTTCAATATTGGAATATACTGGGTAACTGCATAAGTTCTGAAAGCAACATGAACATGTCCTTATCTATATTGGAAATGGGTTGCCAATAATTGTATATTAAAGAAGCGAAGCCCGTTGTGTTTGCAAGGCCAAAATGTTTTTGGTGCCTTCAAGCAGAAAAGCTATCAGGCTGGACTTGTTTCTTTCACGGAAACGTCTCTTTGTCCCCTTTGGACAATGGATTTAAAAGAATTAGAGGCTAAAGCTTAGGGCTAAAATGAAGCTAATGTCTGTATTCACTTCCATTGTTAAACAACCTAAAACAATTGATTATGACACAAAACAGCACTACCATTAATAAGCTTGAAGTTTGGGGACAAAACTGGATATCTGCCCAGAAAGTAGGTAGCCAGATAAATATTGTGGAATCAAATTCTAGCCTAGAAAGGCATATTTCAATTCTGAATGTCTTACTTTGTCACGCAAAGGGAGAAATGTGTGACAATAAGCATAGTGTTGTGGCTTAAAAACTAAGAGACCTAAATCTGTTCCCTGCAAGTGACTTTCCATCTTTGATCCTCTCCATTAAATGAGAAATCATTAAAAATATTCCCCTACTCAGAAATGAAGTTGGCTTTTTAAAAAGAGGTGTAGAGGTAGATCTGTCCATCTCTTAGTACTTCGGCTGTACCTGAGAATCTTCCCTTGAGCCTGTGTTTGGATGTACTATGAAACATGCGAAAATAATAAAGGTTCTGGTCCCTTAATATTCACTATAATAGGGACTTCTAGCAGTATGACTCTGCACTTCCAATGCAGGGATGGAATTCCACACCTGGTCGGAAAACTGAGCACCTCTATGTTATGTGGTGTGAATATTAAAGAAGAGGCTTGGATATGTGTGCTGTAAGGTGGCAATTGATCATGATGTCTACCAAGAGATAGAGACAATTATTAAAAGCTTTGCAGATATCAGACCAAACAGAATGCTACAGATCATGAAATTTTATCACATGAACCCGTGTTTGGGGAATTAAAAATTTTTTTTTCCTATTGTCATTTTTCCTCAGAAAATGTCAGAAAGGAAATTGCATGTAGTAGTATCTTCAATATTGGAATATACTGGGTAACTGCATAAGTTCTGAAAGCAACATGAACATGTCCTTATCTATATTGGAAATGGGTTGCCAATAATTGTATATTAAAGAAGCGAAGCCCGTTGTGTTTGCAAGGCCAAAATGTTTTTGGTGCCTTCAAGCAGAAAAGCTATCAGGCTGGACTTGTTTCTTTCACGGAAACGTCTCTTTGTCCCCTTTGGACAATGGATTTAAAAGAATTAGAGGCTAAAGCTTAGGGCTAAAATGAAGCTAATGTCTGTATTCACTTCCATTGTTAAACAACCTAAAACAATTGATTATGACACAAAACAGCACTACCATTAATAAGCTTGAAGTTTGGGGACAAAACTGGATATCTGCCCAGAAAGTAGGTAGCCAGATAAATATTGTGGAATCAAATTCTAGCCTAGAAAGGCATATTTCAATTCTGAATGTCTTACTTTGTCACGCAAAGGGAGAAATGTGTGACAATAAGCATAGTGTTGTGGCTTAAAAACTAAGAGACCTAAATCTGTTCCCTGCAAGTGACTTTCCATCTTTGATCCTCTCCATTAAATGAGAAATCATTAAAAATATTCCCCTACTCAGAAATGAAGTTGGCTTTTTAAAAAGAGGTGTAGAGGTAGATCTGTCCATCTCTTAGTACTTCGGCTGTACCTGAGAATCTTCCCTTGAGCCTGTGTTTGGATGTACTATGAAACATGCGAAAATAATAAAGGTTCTGGTCCCTTAATATTCACTATAATAGGGACTTCTAGCAGTATGACTCTGCACTTCCAATGCAGGGAGTGCATGGAATTCCACACCTGGTCGGAAAACTGAGCACCTCTATGTTATGTGGTGTGGTGTATATATATATCCATCAGGACTTGCTATAACCTCTAAAAACCAATCTTCATAATTAACTTGGGTCTTAAAGATAAGGAAGAACCAGGAGGTCGTTCCCAAACACCTGGATATGAGAAAAGGACTTCTCTGCCTCACTTTTCTTTTGTTGATGGACACATTGCTCTGAAAAGTACTTCTTTCAGTTTGGGAGAGGAAGTGAGAGAGTTCCCAGGAGGAATATTTAGCAATAGTCATGTGGATCCAAGTGCAAGACAGAAGCCTTTTGTAACTGAACTGTGTACATAAGGAGAGGGGCTGAAGAATGGCTGAAAGGCAGGATCACGGATTGGTTTGGGTTAAGTTTGGAATCATTCATTCAAGACGCACAAGAGGGGCTTCCCTGGTGGTCCAGTGGGTAAGGATACTGCCTTGCAGTGCAAGGGGCACCGATTCAATCCCTGGCACAGGAAGATCCCACGTGCCGCGGAGCTGCTGGACCAGTGTGTCCAGTTACGAGCCAGCGCTCTGGAGCGCATGCACCCAGAGCCGGTGTTCTGTGACGAGAGAGGCTGCTGTGATGGGAGGCCCACACAGGCCGAAGAATTAAGATGGATGAAAATAAATAAATGAAGGACCAATAAAAGAGGCCAAAATTAAAAAAAAAAAAAAAGACTACAAGAGGAAAAGGGAAACTGAATTCAGAAAACCCATCACTACAGACAAGTTATCAAAAAATTTTACGTTTGGATTAAGTGTGTGAAAGAAGGTCTTTAAATCAGGGTATAGATATGGCCTCCTTGTTAAGATTCTAGTAAAGGGATAATAAAAGAACTTAGTACTTAACTGTTTAGTTGTTTCAGTAGAACGTAGACAAAGTAAATCTGAGGGAAGACAGCGAGCTCTAACCAAATCTCAGGGAAAGCAGGCACGTTGCTGCTGTGACTTTGTAGTACACCACAAGCGTCACACACTTGGCGCTTCTGTATACGCTTGAAATGCAGAATTCAGGCTCTCGTGTGCTAAGACTATAAAGCAAGAGCCACTAGAGGCACAGCCCTGTGACAGCCTGCTTGCAATGCAGGAGACCCGGGTTCAATCCCTGGGTCAGGAAGATCCCTGGAGAGAGGAACGGCTACACACACCAGTATTCTTGCCTGGGAAGTCCCATGGACAGAGGAGCTTGGTCCATAGGATCGCAAAGAGTCGGGTACTACTGAGCAACTATTACTTTCAGCCGTGTACGTATAGTTCATTGCTCCTGTCGGCTAGCCACTCTGGGGTCCTTTGGCTTTGACCATCTTGCTTAATTTACTTAGACTGAAAGGACAGATTTCTACCCCAGTTCCCCATGGGTCCTGCCGTGCTCATCAGGAATGATATTAAGAGTTGATCCTTTACCCTTAGCACTTTTCCATTTGTTTCCATTTGTTTCATGGGTAGTTATTAATATGCTGTCACTGTCTTTTCTTCCAGTCCTCCTCGCCCTCTGACGAACATGAATGACACCATGGTGAGCCACGTGTCCTCCGGGCGCCGCCCACCAAGAGGTAGGTGATGCTCGTGCTGCAGGCCCAGTTCTGAGGTGGGTACTGACCGCTGACCTGGGAAGCAGAGCGTTCCACAGGCAGGACTGGGTTTCCTTCTCCTCTTCACTGGTCTTTTGCTGTGATGGGAGGCCACACAGGCCGAAGAATTAAGATGGATGAAAATAAATAAATGAAGGACCAATAAAAGAGGCCAAAATTAAAAAAAAAAAAAAAGACTACAAGAGGAAAAGGGAAACTGAATTCAGAAAACCCATCACTACAGACAAGTTATCAAAAAATTTTACGTTTGGATTAAGTGTGTGAAAGAAGGTCTTTAAATCAGGGTATAGATATGGCCTCCTTGTTAAGATTCTAGTAAAGGGATAATAAAAGAACTTAGTACTTAACTGTTTAGTTGTTTCAGTAGAACGTAGACAAAGTAAATCTGAGGGAAGACAGCGAGCTCTAACCAAATCTCAGGGAAAGCAGGCACGTTGCTGCTGTGACTTTGTAGTACACCACAAGCGTCACACACTTGGCGCTTCTGTATACGCTTGAAATGCAGAATTCAGGCTCTCGTGTGCTAAGACTATAAAGCAAGAGCCACTAGAGGCACAGCCCTGTGACAGCCTGCTTGCAATGCAGGAGACCCGGGTTCAATCCCTGGGTCAGGAAGATCCCCTGGAGAGAGGAACGGCTACACACACCAGTATTCTTGCCTGGGAAGTCCCATGGACAGAGGAGCTTGGTCCATAGGATCGCAAAGAGTCGGGTACTACTGAGCAACTATTACTTTCAGCCGTGTACGTATAGTTCATTGCTCCTGTCGGCTAGCCACTCTGGGGTCCTTTGGCTTTGACCATCTTGCTTAATTTACTTAGACTGAAAGGACAGATTTCTACCCCAGTTCCCCATGGGTCCTGCCGTGCTCATCAGGAATGATATTAAGAGTTGATCCTTTACCCTTAGCACTTTTCCATTTGTTTCCATTTGTTTCATGGGTAGTTATTAATATGCTGTCACTGTCTTTTCTTCCAGTCCTCCTCGCCCTCTGACGAACATGAATGACACCATGGTGAGCCACGTGTCCTCCGGGGCGCCCACGCCCACCAAGAGGTAGGTGATGCTCGTGCTGCAGGCCCAGTTCTGAGGTGGGTACTGACCGCTGACCTGGGAAGCAGAGCGTTCCACAGGCAGGACTGGGTTTCCTTCTCCTCTTCACTTGTCTTTTTATATTATTTTCTTCCTTTTGCCCTCCTGGGTTTTTTTTTTCCTACCAACTTATAAATATAGCAACTGTAGAAGTCTGCTCTTGAGTGGTGCCTGAGGTGGAAACTGTCCATTCGCGACAAAGCCTTGAACATGGTGTCAAAGCAGATTAGGCATGTTTGAGATCTTTTTCTTAAAACATTAAGCAATATTTTGATGAGCACGAATTTCAATAATTTTGCATTCGAGTTCTTGGAGCATCCAAGATCATTTCTTCTTCCTGATTAGACTGTGGCAGTTGAGCTAATTCCTGATGTTCTCTGACAGCATTCTGTATAGAATCTATAAACATTTAAGTTGAAAACCCTGAGCTTCTCTCTTAGTTACACAAGGAGTTCCCTTAGGGTGCTTCAGGGAACTAGAGCAGTGTACTCTCGTTTTCCTCTCTACTCAATTTATTCTTCTCCAGAATTCTTATGGGCAGGACTTCAGAGAGCTGTATGAAATGACTGACCTTCTTTTTTATTTATTCATTTTTTAATCGAAGGATAATTGCTCTACAAAATTCTGTGACTTTCTTCCAGATACCAGCATGAATCAGCCATAGGTGTACATTTGACCCCTCCCTCTTGAGGGCTGCCTTCCTATATGATTTAAGCTATTCCCTTACCAGGGCAAGGCAGAAAGTTTCTCAGGAGCACATCATTAAAAGCTCTTTCTAGCAGTCATCACTCAAAAAAAAAAAAAAAAAAATCCTACCCTCTCTCCAAGTCCTTCCTGAAGAGGAGCACTTTGAACTACAGACCTGAAAAAAGCCATATGTACTGACTGCATTGGATGAGTTTAGCCATAGAAGTGTCATCTGCTTAATAATACTTGGACTCAATATATATAAAACTTAAGACACTAATACTTAAGATCAACTGTGTTTGTTCCCATGGAGCAAAACCACTCGAGCAGTGTTTCCCAACCTGAGTGAGGAGAAGCATCCAGGTCACATACACGTTTCTGGGATCACACATTTCTCAGACCCAGTGGACCCCGAGCTCCTGGGAAGCCACACGGGTAGCAAGTATTCCAGGTGATTCTTATCCACAAGCAAATCTGGAAATTAGCCTCAGAAAGAAATGGAGTAAACCGTAGGAACCCTCTACCCTGGGACACTAGCAGTAGGACAATAGCCATGCCGCTTCTTTTGGGGCAGAATTGAGTGTTACAAGCACAGTCTGTACTGAGGAAAGACTTTGTGCCAGACTTTGCTTTTGCATCTCGGCCCTCACCCAACCTTGCACGAGATTCTTATCTTTGTTGATTAATCTGTAGAATGAGGGCAATAATAGCATCTGCTGTGGGGTGTGTATCTGTGAGGAGCTAAGATACAGTTCTCATTATTTAGGAAGTAAGCGGTAATGAGAGAGCAGGTGGGGAGGAGGAATACAGCACAGAGGATGCCTTGTCTAGGCTTATGAAGAACACCGAGCAGTGAGACCTCTCCCACCAGCCTCAATTTTATAGCCACCCTTGCCGGCCTTAGCTTTTTATGGGAAACACCCATAACCTTTGCACCCAGACCCAGAATGTAAATATCAACTCAGGATTGTTTCTGTTTTCAAAACTGGGAAGACAGGGTAGATTATTGAAAGTCAGGTTGTAGGTTTTATGTTTTGTTAGTCACTCAGTCATGTCCAACACTTTGCAGCCCTGTGGCCTATAGCCCACCAGGCTCCTCTGTCCATGGAATTTTCCAAGCAAGAATACTGGAGTTGGTTGCCATGCCCTTGTCCAGCGAATCTTCCCAACCCAGGGATTGAACCAGGGACTTCTGCATTGAAGGCAGATCCTTTACCATCAGAGCTACCAGGGAAGTCCAAGTTTTATGTTTAAGCAATGCCATTTATAATATAAGGGTTCCCTTCCCCTGAGTTCTCTTCATTTACTAGTTTTGTCACCTGACTCTCTGGGGGCCCTGAGTATGTGGTGATGAAGGGCACCATGGATTCAGGGATCACAGCTGAATGCAGCTGCTAGAGGCCCTTGGAGGGGGTGCATTTTTCTGGAGGATGTTTTATTGCTTGAGCAGACTGAAAGAAGGAATTTGGGAGTAACAATCATCCCAGCTCCTTGCCAGAAGGACTACTAACCTTTGAGCTTGATGTTGCTGTACAAAGCCCCAGCTCAGTAGTGTCAGTGGCCAGCTGCCATTGTTGGTCACAAAATAGCTACGACGTCGGAACGTTGCTTTCAGTAAGACTGTATAGCCTGGGTGAAGGTTATTTTAAAGGCTGCAGTTCAGCTCCTATCTCTTTCGGAGTAGTCTTCGATAGTGCTAACAGTGGCTATCACAGACTCTCCAGGGGCTGACCAGCAGAGCAAGCCAGGCCGAAGCCCTCGGAGACCCAAACGAAGACAGAACTCCTATTACTTACCACGAGGAGTAGTTGCTGGAGGTGAGGCACCCTGGGAACAAGATGACCCTGTCCTAACAGTATTGTTCTTAACACTTTAGGAGACTTCATTTATATCCAGGACGAAATGAAGATATAATACATAATATTGCATAATTCATAGATTTGACTCTGCACGGCCCCAGGTACTAAACAGTATAAATTTCAGTTAGTGCTCTGTTGACTTCTTTGAGGACTCACCCATTTTTATTTTCTCCTCTGAATGTCATCAGACCTGCATCTCCAGAGTCTGATAAAAACTGGGAGCCCAGCCCATCATCCCGGCCATAGACCCCCCTGGGTTGAGTCACTCAGTCATGTCCAACACTTTGCAGCCCTGTGGCCTATAGCCCACCAGGCTCCTCTGTCCATGGAATTTTCCAAGCAAGAATACTGGAGTTGGTTGCCATGCCCTTGTCCAGCGAATCTTCCCAACCCAGGGATTGAACCAGGGACTTCTGCATTGAAGGCAGATCCTTTACCATCAGAGCTACCAGGGAAGTCCAAGTTTTATGTTTAAGCAATGCCATTTATAATATAAGGGTTCCCTTCCCCTGAGTTCTCTTCATTTACTAGTTTTGTCACCTGACTCTCTGGGGGCCCTGAGTATGTGGTGATGAAGGGCACCATGGATTCAGGGATCACAGCTGAATGCAGCTGCTAGAGGCCCTTGGAGGGGGTGCATTTTTCTGGAGGATGTTTTATTGCTTGAGCAGACTGAAAGAAGGAATTTGGGAGTAACAATCATCCCAGCTCCTTGCCAGAAGGACTACTAACCTTTGAGCTTGATGTTGCTGTACAAAGCCCCAGCTCAGTAGTGTCAGTGGCCAGCTGCCATTGTTGGTCACAAAATAGCTACGACGTCGGAACGTTGCTTTCAGTAAGACTGTATAGCCTGGGTGAAGGTTATTTTAAAGGCTGCAGTTCAGCTCCTATCTCTTTCGGAGTAGTCTTCGATAGTGCTAACAGTGGCTATCACAGACTCTCCAGGGGCTGACCAGCAGAGCAAGCCAGGCCGAAGCCCTCGGAGACCCAAACGAAGACAGAACTCCTATTACTTACCACGAGGAGTAGTTGCTGGAGGTGAGGCACCCTGGGAACAAGATGACCCTGTCCTAACAGTATTGTTCTTAACACTTTAGGAGACTTCATTTATATCCAGGACGAAATGAAGATATAATACATAATATTGCATAATTCATAGATTTGACTCTGCACGGCCCCAGGTACTAAACAGTATAAATTTCAGTTAGTGCTCTGTTGACTTCTTTGAGGACTCACCCATTTTTATTTTCTCCTCTGAATGTCATCAGACCTGCATCTCCAGAGTCTGATAAAAACTGGGAGCCCAGCCCATCATCCCGGCCATAGACCCCCTCCTTCGCCAGGGCAGAGAATCCTCAAGGAACATAAAGCTACTCTTGGGAATGAGGTTTGGTTTGGAACTCTGCATAAGACCTGCATCATTGAATCAGACAAGAACACACACAGTAACAAAAATACCCCAGGAAAAGATTAAAGAGTTCCAGTTTCTACCTTTTTCATAGGCCATGCCTCTAAAAAATCGTCATAACTGCAGTGGTAAAAAAAAAAAAGTACTTTTGCTGAGTCCAAATAAAAGATGATCTCAAATGTAATGGTTACTTTTTACAGAGAAGAACCTTAAACATGGCAGAGATGCTAGCAGTCATCTAAAAAACTAAATTATGTTCCTGAAAGGCTCCCCTCTAGGGACTGGCCCTCTATAATATTTTTATAGCAGTCTCATATTGACCTTTCTATAGTTGAAAAGAAATTTCATCTTTTCTGAGACTGAGTGGTTTCTGGAAATTTGCTTTCTGTTAAAGAATCAGAACAGTCCACTTAAAAACAAACTTTTAGAACTTTAAAACAGAGACTTAAATTGCCCCTCCTCTGCGATCCAGGTTCCTCCAAGGCTTGCTTCTGTCTGTCTCCTTCCCTAAGGTTCATAATGTGATTGTGTTATTACAGCCTGCACTACTGTACTGTTTTAAGTCATACCTTATATTCAGACCAATATGAAAAATGCCACTCATTTTAATGGATTCTAAAGCTTTGGCTTTAATTATTTATACACAGAAAAATGTTTACAAATCTGTGGGCATTTCATATAACTTTGGTAGCATCAGAACCTCCAGGATGGAACTTTTGGCTTTGTGCATTTTGTTGGCAGAGTAGTTTTACCTCTTGTAACTTCAAGCATTAACTATCTAACTTTAAAAAGCATAAGCCCAGTTGAGCAAGATGAGAATGTTCTAAAGATCTGCTGTACAACCTTGTGTAGGCTTCCCTGGTGGTCAGGTGGTTAGAGTTCACCTTCCAATGCAGGGGATGCATTGATCTCTGATTAGAGAACTAAGATCCCACATGCCATGAGGCAGCTAAGCCAGCACACGACAGAAAGAGTAGCCCACACGCTGCAGCTGGAGAAGCCCCTGGAATGTGCTGGAACAAAGATTCAGCACAACCAAAAAACAAAGGAAGAAGAAAGGGAAGGACAGAAGCTGAACTGCTGCGAGGGTGTCCACCAGTGGCTTCTCCATCTCTGGGCTTCCCTCAGCGTTGTGTCTTCGTTCCTTCCTCCTACAGGAAGGCCACCTCACAAGGTGCCAGTGGCTTCTGCCTCACATCCTCAGCCTTGTCACTCAAGAGGTTGTGCCATTAGAAAACTTAAGGAAAGGATTCTTATGGGCATAGATGGCATTGCTGCCCGTGTGTGTGTGTCTGTGTGTGTGAGATAAGCCACATTCTTAGACCTGTGTCAGCGAACAGAGGGAGGAACATTTCCCCCCAAAGAAGGTCATACTATCAAGAACAGGACAGATCTTGTAAAAAAAAAAAAAAATGATGATTGTTGGCAGAGCACTGTTTGGTGCCCAGCACAGAGAGAGGTGCAGAGGTGTATACATGTGTGTACACGAACACACACACCCCTTCCCATGAGCATTCCTTCCTCACACAGTGCACCCCTACAACTACAAGTGCGCACTCACCTTTCCCTGAAGTCTAATCCACCTGCAGACAGCACTGGGTCCCGGATGTCCAGGTCATGTCCATTCGTCAGGATCAGGTCTTTTGTAATTCATGAACCCAGTTTTCCTTAGACCGAATGAGAAGTTATAAGAACTCACACATCGTTACAACTCACAGTTACAACTCACAACTCTTTCACCTTTATAAAGTAGAGCTCTGAAAATAGGATAATGGTAATTTAGAGAAGGAGGGAAAGGACAAGTTACAAAAAACAGGGCATGTGAAGCCACATCTGCCCATTGCCTTCTGAAACACCGGGAAAGGGACCATCAATAGATTTTTTTTTTTTTAATTTTAGTAGAAATCCATAACAACAGAGAAAAAGGGTCGAGACAAGAGCAGCGGCATTTTGGAAGCAACGCAGCAGATGGCTGAGTGATAACTGATTTTTCCAGACTGGAGAGAATACATCCTAAACCAGTCGAGCAACTCTAAGGAAAGCCCACCCAGGAATGAGAAGGCTCTGTGTGGCGGGGAGGAGAGATACAGACTGATGGCTCACAGTCTGCGTAGGAGTTCTTACGGATTTAGATGGTCTGCGTAACTGGGCACCTGCCCTTTCCCCACTCTGCCAGAGCGGAGATTCACGCCTCTGATTTCTGGAACAGTACATTCCCCAGAAAAACCCAAGTTGTCTTAATCGTCTCACATTGGTGAACTGAGGCCACTGGCTTCCAGACAACGTGTCTCTTTCCCTTGCAACGTCATGTTAAAGACCTCAGGAAATCACTGCTCCATCCTGTTACTCCTCTCTACGTGCCTGGGCCTCCAGCCAGAAGGGGCACAAGATCTGTGTCCCAGGATCCCAGAGGTTACAGTTTAACCAAGGGCTTTGCTCTGTAGCCATGTAACCAATTGATGTTATTCCTTCTCTGGATGGAGAGTTTGGCTACCATCAAGACTTCTTCTTGACTCGGCTAGTTCCAATCCCAGTTACACCCAACTCCTAGTATTTGTTTCTATTTTAGTCAGAACTCTTGGCTGTAAGTAACAGGAGCTCAGTTTGAATCAGCTTAGGGAAAACAAGATTTTTTGGTTTTGTAACAAGGCTGTGAGCAGAGCAGGGAGTAATGACTGGGCCTCCGGACTGACTGACGGAGCAAGGGAAACTCTAACTCATGTCGGTGTTTCCCCCAACCACCCCCTCCTTGCGCCTCTCTACTGCACATCTGCTCCCTCTTCCCTAATGTGACTATCTCCACACGGCAGGGAACAAAGCCAAGAGACCCCTGTGTTCACACTTTGTAACCTCATTACCCTCCATGGCTCCAGTTTGAAAACTTTCAATGAAAGTTCCATTTGATCGATCTTGGATGGTGTTATGCACCCTGGTGTTCTCTGGTTAGTGGCCCCACCTAGAACATCATGGTTGAATGGGTGGGGGTCAGTTCACAAACAAGGGTGAGTCTACTTCATTGGAGCAGGTAGGACTGTCAAGACATGTAGCTATAAGTGTCTTTTCAGGTGGTTTCTGAAAAAAATTGTGTGTGCTAGTATATTCCACCACACCTCCATTTGCATCTGTTTGTCTCAGGAGAGCGTTTTCCCCTAACACCTTATTTTTCTCATGCGTTAAATAATTCTTGCTAGTCTGTTTAGTTTATGGAGATGATCGTGTGGGACATAACACCATCTTTGGGTGGTTGACGGGTAAATATGAGAGCCACGGATCCTGAGTCAGTCACTAGCTGAGAGGAATCTTAAGTAAAAGCAAGATTTTATTGGAGCTTTTTTGCTTTAATATATACTTCACGAGAAGGGGGAGCAGTTTTGTTTTTGTTTTTAGCCACTTCTATTGATCTTCCATTTATTTATCTTTGTTGTTTTGCCTGTGTGGGCCTCCCATCACAGTGGCCTCTGTTGTTGCAGAGCACCGGCTCTGAGCACATGCGCTCCAGAGCTCTGGCTCGGTAGTTGGACACATGGGTCCAGCCGCTCCGCAGCACGTGGGATCTTCCCAGGCCAGGGATCGAACCGGTGCCCCTTGCACTGCAAGGTGGTGCCCTTACCCACTGGACCACCAGGAAGCCCTACAAGAGCAGTTTTTAAGGGCCAGGAGATGCCTCCATGTAAGTACTACTTCTGAGCTATGGAAACATGAACAAGTTAAGAGGTGTCCTATAAAGGTTTTAGAGTGGCTTTCTGACTGGGTGCCAAGGTAAAGAGTTTATCTTGTTTTCTACAGAAAAGAGCAGAGTGACAGAAGCCACAGAAGGCTGCTTTTCAGACTGAAAACAACAAAGGGAGGAAATGAACCACCCCCTCCTTGCGCCTCTCTACTGCACATCTGCTCCCTCTTCCCTAATGTGACTATCTCCACACGGCAGGGAACAAAGCCAAGAGACCCCTGTGTTCACACTTTGTAACCTCATTACCCTCCATGGCTCCAGTTTGAAAACTTTCAATGAAAGTTCCATTTGATCGATCTTGGATGGTGTTATGCACCCTGGTGTTCTCTGGTTAGTGGCCCCACCTAGAACATCATGGTTGAATGGGTGGGGGTCAGTTCACAAACAAGGGTGAGTCTACTTCATTGGAGCAGGTAGGACTGTCAAGACATGTAGCTATAAGTGTCTTTTCAGGTGGTTTCTGAAAAAAATTGTGTGTGCTAGTATATTCCACCACACCTCCATTTGCATCTGTTTGTCTCAGGAGAGCGTTTTCCCCTAACACCTTATTTTTCTCATGCGTTAAATAATTCTTGCTAGTCTGTTTAGTTTATGGAGATGATCGTGTGGGACATAACACCATCTTTGGGTGGTTGACGGGTAAATATGAGAGCCACGGATCCTGAGTCAGTCACTAGCTGAGAGGAATCTTAAGTAAAAGCAAGATTTTATTGGAGCTTTTTTGCTTTAATATATACTTCACGAGAAGGGAGAGCAGTTTTGTTTTTGTTTTTAGCCACTTCTATTGATCTTCCATTTATTTATCTTTGTTGTTTTGCCTGTGTGGGCCTCCCATCACAGTGGCCTCTGTTGTTGCAGAGCACCGGCTCTGAGCACATGCGCTCCAGAGCTCTGGCTCGGTAGTTGGACACATGGGTCCAGCCGCTCCGCAGCACGTGGGATCTTCCCAGGCCAGGGATCGAACCGGTGCCCCTTGCACTGCAAGGTGGTGCCCTTACCCACTGGACCACCAGGGAAGCCCTACAAGAGCAGTTTTTAAGGGCCAGGAGATGCCTCCATGTAAGTACTACTTCTGAGCTATGGAAACATGAACAAGTTAAGAGGTGTCCTATAAAGGTTTTAGAGTGGCTTTCTGACTGGGTGCCAAGGTAAAGAGTTTATCTTGTTTTCTACAGAAAAGAGCAGAGTGACAGAAGCCACAGAAGGCTGCTTTTTCAGACTGAAAACAACAGAGGTGGGGGGGGAGTGGAGAAAAGAGGCAAAATGAAATTGGTCAAGGCAGAAACTGTGCATGTGTGGATTCGGGCCACTGATTCGCTTTCTGTGAAATGAGAAAAATAGAGTTTAGTTGAAAGCAAAAACTAATGAGGTTTTTGGCGTCACCATGAAACAACTACCTTGTATGAATTCTTGGTGACAGCCTCTCCAAGGCAACTTGGGAATTATTTTTTCTCCGTTTCTTTTTTTTTTTTGAAAGACAGAAAAGGAGAGTAATTGAAAATTAACACATAATCTTATAGAACTGCAGCGCCTCAGTGTTGGCACATTTCCAAAGTTCATCTGATGGCCTGGGCAGCCTGCCAATTTTCAACTGCTTCTGGGTCGGGATTAAATTCCATTTCCATTCAAGCATTTAAGGTAAACCCTTCAGCACTTCTAACTCAGGTTAGTACAAACTAAAGGCTTGAGTGTCTACACCTCCATACTTCAAAACTTCTATGGGAATAGTTTCATCCTTTCATCGGACGGGAGCTTGAGGTCCAGAACGTGAGCAAGAATCACATCCATTATGGACTGTCAGCAGAGCAGAGCGGACGAAGGCGCAGGCTTGGGGAGAGAGGCTGTGAGTTGAGTGGTGTCATGTTTAGATCAAGATGCTTGAGGGAACCTGGGAGTGAAGAAGGGCTCAGCAGCTTTTGGATGTGGGGTTGCTGAGAAAGGGAGTGGTTGGTTTTCTTTCTCTTTTTTTTTTTTTTTTTTTCACAATCTCAAGGTTTTTTATTTTGCTTTTTTGATTTTACAGAGTTTTGTTGCTTACTGGTGTGTGTATTTCCAGATTAGTCATACGTGTATCCCATTCCCGCCCATCCCACCCCTCCAGGCTGTTGCAAAACCCCCATGTAGCATCCCTTAAACCCACAGTGCATTGACAATAAATATCTCTTTTACATAAGATAGTATAGGGTTCTGTGTTGCTCTTTCTGTATCTCTCACCCACTTTTCTCTCTCCCCATTGTCCATAAGTGTTCTCTATGACTGTTTTCCATCAATGCTCTGCGTGTTTATTGGTACGAACTTACTTATCAGCACCCATCAGTCACCCTCCGTTTACGTATTGTGTCAGTGCTCGTGGTGTGCAGAGCAGTTTCAGAATTGTTGATTTGTTTTTAAACAGATGATTGGGGTATAAGTCATTATACAACTCATCCATTTAACACGAACTGTTTAGTGGTTTTTAGTATAGTCATAGAGTTGCAGAACCATTACCACAGTGGATTTTGGAACATTTTCATCACCTCCCCAAATCGATTTGTGGCTAAAACAATCTGCATGCTGGAGACTCGACCATAGAGAACAAGAGTAGAGAAGAGAGCAGTCACGAGGCTCCCGGAGTGGACCAGGTGGCGCTGGGGGAGGAATTCCAGACGAGAGACCGTGGCAGTAGTGGTGGGGGTCAGAATGGCCGAGGTGGGATCTATTTTGAAAGTAAAACTGGCAGAACCTCTTAAGAGAGATTAGATGTAGAACATGAGGAAAAGAAAGACGACTCCTCAGCTTTGGAGCTTGATGGCTGGGTGAATGGGGATGCTGTGTATTTAAACCAGCCCGTGGGGTGGCGTGGCAGGTGAGGAGGAAGAGTGTGGAGAGTCGAGCTCTATTTTGAACATGTTGGGCTTGAGATGCCTGTTCGATGGGCAAAGGGAGATGCTGAGCAGCCATCAAATACGTGATTCTGGAGCTGTGGGGAGAGGTCACAGCTGGACTGTAATGTTGAGAGGATTACAGTAATACCTTTTATGGAAGAGTGTTCTGAGAACAAACAGAAGACCTATAAAAGTATCTAATGGGTCACAGGGGCTTTGTTGATAATGACTGACTACTGTGTCTTACCTAATCCTCCCAACACTCTCTGAAGTAAATAGTTCATGAAGTAGATTTTTATATTTCTTAGGATTTTACAAATGAGAGGACTAAGACATAGAGAGGTTAATGTCCAAACTCACATGGCTAATAAGTACCAGAGCTTGGATTAGACCCAAGACTGACTGCCGCCCAGGCCCGTGCTCTCGGTTGCTATGCTCTGCTGCCTTCGCCTCAGTAAACCATTCTGCTCCCGGGGTGCATACTGGCTCAAGCATACTTAGAGGGCTTCTGACCTTGTCCCACCCCTGCTTACCCTTCATCCGAACCTCCCCACTCAGGTCCCTTCCTCTAGCTGCCCATACCCATGGGTAAGCTCTTAACTCTGGCCAAAGGCGTCTTCTCTTGCCAACCCTGGGGATTCTGCTGAAGCCATGAGACTGTCACGTAGGCTTCCAAGCCCCCATTGTCTTGCAGAGCCACTCTCCCACGACAGTGGACAGCTGGAGCCTGGGAAACTTGTTTTGAATGCAGACTTCTAGGCCTCATTCCCAGATCGCTTGATTCAGTAGAAGCTTGAGAGTTCTGAAGGAAGAAGTCTGGGGAAATGCATTTTTAGAAATGCTGCCTTTGACCCTACCGTCCCATCAGGACCCTCTGTCCCCATCTATGCTCGTTAGAGCTTGTTATTACCTTTGGATGCCTTATGAGGTACCTCTTTAGGGTACCTGGGGAGAAATATATTCATTTCATGATCACTCCTTTTTTATTTAACTCTGATTCATTCTGATTGCCCTTGCTCTTGTTGATCTCCCTAATCGGGCAAAATTCGACTATTATGTCCTCTCATAGCAAAAGAGTGTCCCTCTCATTGTAACTATCACTACACTTGAAATTTTACTTATTTGTGTGATCATCTCTTTCCTTTCTTTTTTTTATAAAGTGTTTGACTTTTCTTTTTTAATCGTGGCCTCTTTTCATTGATGTTTTATTTATTTATTTTTCATCCATCTTTATTCTTTGGCCTGTGTGGGCCTCCCATTGCAGTCGGACCAGTGCCCCTTGCACTGCAAGGCAGACTCCCTACCCAATGGACTACCAGGGAAGCCCCTTTTTTCTTTTTTTTAAGATTTATTCATTTATTTATTTTTGTCTACGGTGGCTCTTTATTGCTGCATGCAGGCTTACTCTGGGTGCAGCAAGGAGGGGCTGTTCTTTGTTGCTGTGCGTGGGCTTCTCTTCTTGTGGAGCACAAGCTCTAGGACTTGTGGGCTCTGTAGCTGACACTTTTGAGCTCCAGAATGTGGACTTGGTGGTGTGATGCATGAGCTTAGTTGCCTCGCAGCGTGTGGAGTTTTTTAACTGGGGATTGAACTGATGTCCCATGCATTGTGAGGTGGATTCTTAGACGCACTCTGGGTGTGACTATCCTTGTCCCACCCCTGCTTACCCTTCATCCGAACCTCCCACTCAGGTCCCTTCCTCTAGCTGCCCATACCCATGGGTAAGCTCTTAACTCTGGCCAAAGGCGTCTTCTCTTGCCAACCCTGGGGATTCTGCTGAAGCCATGAGACTGTCACGTAGGCTTCCAAGCCCCCATTGTCTTGCAGAGCCACTCTCCCACGACAGTGGACAGCTGGAGCCTGGGAAACTTGTTTTGAATGCAGACTTCTAGGCCTCATTCCCAGATCGCTTGATTCAGTAGAAGCTTGAGAGTTCTGAAGGAAGAAGTCTGGGGAAATGCATTTTTAGAAATGCTGCCTTTGACCCTACCGTCCCATCAGGACCCTCTGTCCCCATCTATGCTCGTTAGAGCTTGTTATTACCTTTGGATGCCTTATGAGGTACCTCTTTAGGGTACCTGGGGAGAAATATATTCATTTCATGATCACTCCTTTTTTATTTAACTCTGATTCATTCTGATTGCCCTTGCTCTTGTTGATCTCCCTAATCGGGCAAAATTCGACTATTATGTCCTCTCATAGCAAAAGAGTGTCCCTCTCATTGTAACTATCACTACACTTGAAATTTTACTTATTTGTGTGATCATCTCTTTCCTTTCTTTTTTTTATAAAGTGTTTGACTTTTCTTTTTTAATCGTGGCCTCTTTTCATTGATGTTTTATTTATTTATTTTTCATCCATCTTTATTCTTTGGCCTGTGTGGGCCTCCCATTGCAGTCGGACCAGTGCCCCTTGCACTGCAAGGCAGACTCCCTACCCAATGGACTACCAGGGAAGCCCCTTTTTTCTTTTTTTTAAGATTTATTCATTTATTTATTTTTGTCTACGGTGGCTCTTTATTGCTGCATGCAGGCTTACTCTGGGTGCAGCAAGGAGGGGCTGTTCTTTGTTGCTGTGCGTGGGCTTCTCTTCTTGTGGAGCACAAGCTCTAGGACTTGTGGGCTCTGTAGCTGACACTTTTGAGCTCCAGAATGTGGACTTGGTGGTGTGATGCATGAGCTTAGTTGCCTCGCAGCGTGTGGAGTCTTCTTTAACTGGGGATTGAACTGATGTCCCATGCATTGTGAGGTGGATTCTTAACCACCGGACCACCAAGGACGCCCCTAACCATCTCTTTTCTACTGGACTGTTGCTTTCTTGATACTAACAGTCACGTAGGGGACACACACACACACACACACACACACACATCTGGGTTTGCTTGTGTCCTCCTCTGCTGACTCCTGCAGATACTCCAAACATTGGGCGCAAACACCCAGTCCCTATCAGAAGTGCCATTCAAACTGTTGGTTATTCAGGCATGCGAATCACCTACTTTTATAGATTGAATTGACATTTGACAGCTTAGAAATAGAACAATTATTTTTGTTATTTTATTTTTTATGGAGTTTCAAACTATTCCAAACTATTGACTTAGCTTTAGAAAAACAAGAGTTCTAGAGCAAAATCTGTTTGTAAGTTGAGGGTTGTATATGTGTGGAAAATACACATTACAGCACATTCTATGCATGTGTGCATAATCAAAAAAGAGCTTAAGTTCGAAAAAGTAAATCTGGAAAACAGATACGTTTTTGAATATGAGTAGAATGAGATAACACCCGTTGTTGTTTAGTCGCTAAGTTGTGCCCTACTCTTTGCTGCCCTATGGACTGTAGCATGCCAGGCTTCTCTGGCCTTCACTATTGCCTGAGTTTGCTCAAATTCATGTCCATAGAGTCAGTGATGCTATCTAGCCATCTCATCCTGTGCCGCCCGCTTCTCTTGCCTTCAGTCTTTCCCAGCGTCAGGGTCTTGTCTGATGAGTTGGCTCTTCACTCAGGTGGCCAAAAGTTTTGGAGCTTCAGCTTCAACAACAGTCCTTCAAGTGAATATTCAAGGTTGATTTTCTTTAGGATTGGCTGGTTTGATCTCCTTGCAGTCCAAGGGACTCTCAAGAGTCTGCCCCAAACAAAATTGTCAGAAAATTCATGGGCATTTAAATTCCTCATTTGCCGTAGCCAACAGGCTTACTTGGGTGCAGGGGCTGTTCTTTGTTGCTGTGCGTGGGCTTCTCTCTTGTGGAGCACAAGCTCTGGGACTTTGGGACTACTTTTGAGCTCCAGAATGTGGACTTGGTGGTGTGATGCATGAGCTTAGTTGCCTCGCAGCGTGTGGAGTCTTCTTTAACTGGGGATTGAACTGATGTCCCATGCATTGTGAGGTGGATTCTTAACCACCGGACCACCAAGGACGCCCCTAACCATCTCTTTTCTACTGGACTGTTGCTTTCTTGATACTAACAGTCACGTAGGGGACACACACACACACACACACACACAAAATCTGGGTTTGCTTGTGTCCTCCTCTGCTGACTCCTGCAGATACTCCAAACATTGGGCGCAAACACCCAGTCCCTATCAGAAGTGCCATTCAAACTGTTGGTTATTCAGGCATGCGAATCACCTACTTTTATAGATTGAATTGACATTTGACAGCTTAGAAATAGAACAATTATTTTTGTTATTTTATTTTTTATGGAGTTTCAAACTATTCCAAACTATTGACTTAGCTTTAGAAAAACAAGAGTTCTAGAGCAAAATCTGTTTGTAAGTTGAGGGTTGTATATGTGTGGAAAATACACATTACAGCACATTCTATGCATGTGTGCATAATCAAAAAAGAGCTTAAGTTCGAAAAAGTAAATCTGGAAAACAGATACGTTTTTGAATATGAGTAGAATGAGATAACACCCGTTGTTGTTTAGTCGCTAAGTTGTGCCCTACTCTTTGCTGCCCTATGGACTGTAGCATGCCAGGCTTCTCTGGCCTTCACTATTGCCTGAGTTTGCTCAAATTCATGTCCATAGAGTCAGTGATGCTATCTAGCCATCTCATCCTGTGCCGCCCGCTTCTCTTGCCTTCAGTCTTTCCCAGCGTCAGGGTCTTGTCTGATGAGTTGGCTCTTCACTCAGGTGGCCAAAAGTTTTGGAGCTTCAGCTTCAACAACAGTCCTTCAAGTGAATATTCAAGGTTGATTTTCTTTAGGATTGGCTGGTTTGATCTCCTTGCAGTCCAAGGGACTCTCAAGAGTCTGCCCCAAACAAAATTGTCAGAAAATTCATGGGCATTTAAATTCCTCATTTGCCGTAGCCAACTACTGTTAATGCTTTTCATCTTGGCTTAGGTCCCTAATTATCTGGCAAACATCACTAGGTCTGAATAGCAGTCTTCACATAACACTAAAATGGGGTTTAATGGACTGTTGCTTCTATAGTGAATGTCTCCAATTTTGCTCTGCCATTTCCTTTGGAACACATCATGGTCAGATTTTCACTGCCTGTTGCCCTGCCAACACCACTTTTGTCAAGGAGACCAGTGACTCCCACGTGCTAAATCCCATGGTGAGTTTTCAGGGCTTATTGGCTTGACCTGTCAGTGGCAGTTGATGCAGATGATTGCTCCCCTGTACTTGAAACACTTTCTGCACTTTCTCCGGGTACTGAACTCTTCCGGTTTTTCTCTTATTCCTCCTCAGCCTTTGCAGGTTTTTCCATACCTCTTTGACCTGTAAATGTTAGCAGACCCGGGGGGGCGGGGCCAGGGGGGTACCACTTCTCTCTTCTGTGTGTACTTAGTTCACTGTAGGTGATCCCATCCATACTCATGACTTTCAATAGTATTTGCATACTGGTTACTCCAAGACTTATTTTTCTGACCCAGACTTTTTCCTTGAACTTTTCCCTTTTCTCTCACGTATCTTCCTTCTAATCAGTGCCTTCACTTGGGTATTTAATTTGTATTTCATCATCAGCATATTTTAAACTAAACTCTGTATCTTCTTCCACCAAATCTGCTTCTTCCATCTACACTGTCAGATTATTAAATCTATCCAAAAATGCTGTCAAAATCTAAGACCTTGTTATTTATTATCACTCCTACTGTTACCGAGTTAAGCTCGCTCTGTACAACAGACCAGTGAATTCAGGAGAGGTGTTGAGGCAAGGAAAGAGACTTTATTCAGAAAGCTGACCGAGAAGATGACAGGCTAGCGCCTTGGAAAAAACCATCTTATTGGTGTTTGGATGCCAGGTTACTTTATAGATCAGAGTATTGGGGGGAGGTGAGGAAGCAAAGCAAAAAGGCTATTAATGTTTGCAAACATCTCTCAGAATGGCAAGCTTCAGGCAGGGAAAGTGTTAAACTTCTCTCTTCCTGCCATCTAGGTGGACAGGATTCTTTTTTTCTTTTCTTTTTTTTTTTTGAAGGACTTTTTATTTCTTTCTTTCTTTTTTTTAATTTTGGTCACTTTTTTTTATTGGTCTTTCATTTGTATTTCTTTTTTCATCCATCTTTGTTCTTTGGCCAGTGTGGGCCTCCCATTGCAGTGGCTTCTTCTGTAGCAGAGCACTGGCTCTGGGCTCATGTGCTCCAGAGCGCTGACTCATTATTGGACACATTGGTCCAGCTGCTCTGTGGCATGTGGGATCTTCCTGTGCCAGGGATCAAACCGGTGCCCCTTGCAGTGCAAGGAGGACTCTTTACCCACTGAACCATGAGGGAAGCCCTGGACAGGATACTTGAACAAAGTATTTCACTTTAACACTCAGGCAGAGGGGCAGGGTCCTGAGGCAAGCCATTAAGTATGATTATAAAATAATAGCAATGGAAAGCAACAGTTTGCAACATGGAGCCAGAATTGGTTTTCTCCATGCAACACTACTGTTTCCTATCCACTCTTATCTCTTCTGGAATGTCCAGTAGCTTTCTAATTGGCTGCTTCTTCCCCTGTCCTCTGCTGCTTTATCTTTTCTAGAGCAAAAGATCCTATTGCAATCTGCTCAGAACTTTTGCCAGTAACTTCTAATATCAGAGTAACAGCTAAAGCTTTTGTCATGGTGTGCAGGGTTATATAGCCTACTTCTCAATCTGTCTGCCATAAAGACACAGTTTTGTTTCAACTTCTAGTATGAAGTGGACTGATATTTTACAAAAGTATGATAAAAACAAGTTACTACAGACAGACTTCCATTCTGGTCACTCACTCTAAACCACTAGAAAATTGGTCTGAATATAAAAAACAACTGTTTTCAGGAATTAGTAAATAGCATAGGACTAATTCCTGAGAGATGAATGGAAAACAAATGAGAAGGCCCTTTGATCACAGGAAACAAGTGAGAAAACCCTATGATCGCCTAGGCTTTTTGCAGGAACACATTTGCCAAACTCCAGTGCAGGATAGAAGCGAGCGAGGCAGTCTTGCTGAGAATAAGGTAATAGAGATTAGAGTTTTGGGAGGCTGGAGTTTGCTGAGCAAACCACCACAGAAGAGTATGTGTGCAGAGAAAGAACTCCATAAATCTGAAGAGAAGATCCCTTGAGGCTTTGGCTGAAAACTAAGCTGTATTTGCATGTAGTGAGATTTCACAAAATCTGAGAAAGAACAGTGCCTTTGAAAATGGAACAACTACCTGAGCCCACACCGTTGTTTGAATTCTAGCCAACCAGAGTAGAGAGATAACGATTGAATGCTTGAGGCACTCAGTAAAGACCCAGAAGGACCACATTTTAAGAGCAGGATGAAATTAGCCCTAAATAAAGTTACTCTAGATCTGCACTAATGAAACTTAAATACAAGCCTCAAAAGAATCAAGCTGTTCACAGGAAGTTGACTACCAGATTCTTAAGAGGAAGACAACAAAATCCAGACGGTCAGCAACGTAATATGCAGAATTTGTACCATCCAGTGAAAAATTAGAAGATATTTAAAAAGAAAAAAAAGAAGCAGGTAGCCAAGAGGCAATTAGTCAATATAAACAGAGCCAGAAATGACAGATGTAATGTAACTAGCAGACATGGACTTTTCAGCAGCCATGATAAATACCAAAAATACAAAAGCAGGACTTCTGTGGTGGTCCAATGGCTAAGACTCTGTGCTCTCACTGCTGGGAGCCCAGGTTCAATCCCTGGTCAGGGAACTAGATCTTACATGCCACAACTTTAAAAAAAAATCCTGCATGCCACAACTAAGAAAGACCTGGTACAGCCAAATAAATAAATATTAAAATATATATGTATATAAGAAAATGTCAACATAATGTGGAGAAAATGTGAGAAATAAAAAAGAACCAAGTATAAATGTGATTGGAATGTTCTGCATGTATAGTCTACTTCCATTAAAACTTTTAAAATAAAAAAGAAAATAGAGTTTTCTGAGTTGAAAGGGATTATACTGAAAAATTCAAGGGATGAACTTAAAAGTATAGGTCAGAAATTGCAGAATAAAAATTCACTGAACTTAAAGGCCAAACAATACAAACTATCTAAATGAAGCACAGAGTGAAAAATACCTGAAAAACAGCACCTCAGTGACCTTTGGGACAATGTCAAACCATCTTAACAGCGGGGAGAAGAGAAGATTTGTTTAAGGAAATACCTTTTTTTCTAAATGTCCGAGTAAACTTTTGCTTATTTTTAAAAAAAATATTTATTTATTGATTTATTTTTGGTGAGCGGTGGGTTGGGGAGGGAGGCGGGGTGGGCTGGCCACTTCTATAGGTCTTTCATTTATCTATTTTCATCCTCTTTGTTCTTAGACCCATGTGGGCCTCCTATCACAGCGGCCTCTGTTGTCGCAGAGCACTGGCTCTGGGTGCATGTGCTCCAGAGCTCTGCCTCAATAATCGGATACATTGGTCCAGCTGCTCCATGGCACGTGGGATCTTCCCAGGCCAGGGATCAAACCGGTGCCCCTTGCACTGTGAGGTGGTGTCCTTACCCACTGGACCACCAGGGAAGCCCAAATTTTTGCTTATTTAATGAAAACTACAAACCCACAGATACAAGGTAGTCAACAAACTATAAACAGGCCGAGCAGAGAGAAATGCATACCAAGACATATCACTCTAATATTGCACACACACACAGACACACAACCCACAGTGATAAAGAGAAGATATTAAAGGCAGCTGGAGAAAAAAAAGACATGTTTCATACCTGGAAACAAGGATAAAAGTTTTCAGTGAGTTTTCAATGAAAATAGTGCAAGCTAGAAAATGGAATGAAACCTGAAAGTGGAGAAAGAACTTGGTTTTACTCTCTCTGAACTATAGAGATGGCCTGACTTTATCCACTGAAAAACCTAGAAGTAGTGGCAACCCAACAGCGGTAAGCACTCTGGAACCCTGATTGTGGCCTCTGAATCCTTTCTCAGCACATGGGACCTGGGATTCTGGGAAGAATAGTTGATTCTAAGTGCAGAGCTGGTTGTATATAAGATGAGACCAAGGCATCTTGTAGAAATAAAGAAGCTAATAAGCTCTAATGGAACCTGCTTCTAGAGGTTCTCACCGGTCATAGTTAAGACAATTTGAATACCATTGCTATGGACCGAAACACATCAGATACACAAAAATCTAAGTTTATAATGATACTAACACAAACAAAAAACTCCTAAGGTTCTAACTCATTTTTCTGTTGTTGTTAAATAAGAAATATCAACCATTTGTTTTACCTTTCCTGAATGAGCAGTATTTCACAGTCAGCAAATAGAAGAAATGAATAAATGTGCAAAAAATGATAATACTGGAAAGTCAACATTCTGTAACCCCTCATGAAATAATGTATCTAGGCAAGAAGCATTTTAAATGCTAAAATTATTAGGATAAAAGTTGATGGGTGAATTTATAATGGAGAGATGTAACCAGTAATATCTGAATCCCTGATCAACATTTCCATTCCATTCCATTACGTGCCTCCTGTTTGATTTATAAGTACATCATATTACATATGATGGATGCGGTCCCTTTCTCAGTAACAAAACAAAAGCAAAAACTGTAATCCAGCCTCTAGATCTGACCCCATAGGGGCTAGAGAAAAAAATTGAATGAAGCCTCCAAAATGTAGAATATGCCACAAGGGAACATATTTTCTTTACAAATAGATGACATGAAAGAATCAGGGGAAAGAAAGAACTGCTACAGATTAGAGACAGAAACATATATTCAAATACCTACATAAAAGGAACATATCAACCAAAGGCAAAGTGTAGACCTTGTTTGGATCTTGATTTTAACTGTAAACAAGGATAAAAGTTTTCAGTGAGTTTTCAATGAAAATAGTGCAAGCTAGAAAATGGAATGAAACCTGAAAGTGGAGAAAGAACTTGGTTTTACTCTCTCTGAACTATAGAGATGGCCTGACTTTATCCACTGAAAAACCTAGAAGTAGTGGCAACCCAACAGCGGTAAGCACTCTGGAACCCTGATTGTGGCCTCTGAATCCTTTCTCAGCACATGGGACCTGGGATTCTGGGAAGAATAGTTGATTCTAAGTGCAGAGCTGGTTGTATATAAGATGAGACCAAGGCATCTTGTAGAAATAAAGAAGCTAATAAGCTCTAATGGAACCTGCTTCTAGAGGTTCTCACCGGTCATAGTTAAGACAATTTGAATACCATTGCTATGGACCGAAACACATCAGATACACAAAAATCTAAGTTTATAATGATACTAACACAAACAAAAAACTCCTAAGGTTCTAACTCATTTTTCTGTTGTTGTTAAATAAGAAATATCAACCATTTGTTTTACCTTTCCTGAATGAGCAGTATTTCACAGTCAGCAAATAGAAGAAATGAATAAATGTGCAAAAAATGATAATACTGGAAAGTCAACATTCTGTAACCCCTCATGAAATAATGTATCTAGGCAAGAAGCATTTTAAATGCTAAAATTATTAGGATAAAAGTTGATGGGTGAATTTATAATGGAGAGATGTAACCAGTAATATCTGAATCCCTGATCAACATTTCCATTCCATTCCATTACGTGCCTCCTGTTTGATTTATAAGTACATCATATTACATATGATGGATGCGGTCCCTTTCTCAGTAACAAAACAAAAGCAAAAACTGTAATCCAGCCTCTAGATCTGACCCCATAGGGGCTAGAGAAAAAAATTGAATGAAGCCTCCAAAATGTAGAATATGCCACAAGGGAACATATTTTCTTTACAAATAGATGACATGAAAGAATCAGGGGAAAGAAAGAACTGCTACAGATTAGAGACAGAAACATATATTCAAATACCTACATAAAAGGAACATATCAACCAAAGGCAAAGTGTAGACCTTGTTTGGATCTTGATTTTAACTGTAAAAGGAAATTTTTTAAGATTTGAGGAAATTTTCAAATAGACTATGATATTAAAGAATTTTTGTTGATTTTTCCAGGTGTGATAATGTCATCAGGGTTGTATAAATCTTTTCTCTGATAGATGTACAGGATCAGCTACTCCCAAGTGAAATAATAAATTGTCTTGGATTACTCTAGCCACTGCCTCCTGCACACAAAGTTGTGAGGAGGAAGAATAAATAAGTTGATTGTTGTTGAAATTCAGTGATGGGTACATGAAGGCACATGCTCAGTCACACCTGACTCTTTGAAACCCTATGGATCATAGCCCCCTCGGGCTCCTTCGGCTATGGGATTTTCCAGGCAAGAATACTGGAGTGGGTTGCCATGTCCTCCTCCAAATGGTAGTCATTAAATAATGTTTTCTATTTTGTGTATATTTTAATACTTCTATAGTGAAAAGCTAAAAAAAAAAATCATGTGCTTAATGATTCCCATATATCTGTAAGACAGAAAGCCTCACTCAGATTGTATATAATATCGTCTTACAATTAAATACAATTCTAACAAGTTTGTTTAAGTACTAGTTTTATGGGAGAAAGTAGAATGGTACTAAAGGCAGTATCTTCATAGAAATAAAATGGTTTGACTGGTAACATGATGTAAGACTGAAAACTCTTACATGTAAACAAAAGCCATAGAAGCTTTAAGGAGCCACTTAGTGATTAAATGGACCCACTCTGCCTCAGTTTTCCTGCCAGAGGACATTACCTAAAAGATGCGTTCATCACAGGGCCCAGAACCTGGGCAAGCCTGGTGGGCAAGGCTCCTCGGTTGGCCCCTCTTTGGTTTTTCTTTCCCATGGACTGTAGTAGCAGTCTACCCAAGCCATTTTTTAAGGCACTGCTTTTGTTGAAAGGATTGATGAGATGTATTCCCTATGGTCTAACATCGTATTCCATTATGCATTGTAGTTTTTGATTATTTTCCTTATCATGATTTTTTTCTTCAGTTTTCTTTGACGTTTGCCCATTTTAATCCATGTTCATTTCTCACCCTGTGTGTGTCTATGTCACGCTTGCTGTCTTTGCCTCCGTTGTTTCTAGGTTACAGTATAGCCAGAATGTACCCAGTCACTTGGCTGATGAGCATGCGCTGATAGCCTGTTATGTGGCCCGTCTGCAGCACTGCGCACGGTCAGTGGTTGAGCAGCAGCAGGCGGGTGGCCAAGGGCTGATCAGAGGGAGGGAGAGCTCTGTTCCCGGGACTGCCAGCTGGAAAAAAGCCTCTGCGTGTGGGGTTTTTCTTGAGAAGCTACCAGCTATGTTTGGCAGCATTGGAATAATGGCTCAAGCATTAGCTTCTAAAAGAGAAGGAGCCTTGCCAAGCCTGGGCACTTACCTAAACAGAGTCAGAAATTCTTATTTAAAGTGGAGTGCCCTTCCTTCAGACTACACTTAGAGAGTGTAAACCTCAGAGGTGTGGCCCCAAAGCTGTGTTTTCACAGAGCTACTTGACGCAGCCTCTTACTATCCATTCTTACCTAAATAATGGAATCTTTTGATCAACAAAGTCTAAGGTTGATCCACATGCCTTGTCTAATTTGGAGGCCTTGACACCATCTCCTCGTTCCACCTTTATGTGTTGCATCATCATCAGCCATTCTCCCAAATCTTATCATCGTTGATGATTTAAACCAGTGATTTTCAACAGTGGTATTGGGTCTTTGTCACCTGAGGGACTTTTACCCAACCAGTATCCCTCCTCATATTATAATAGTCATATGTATTATGATTCACTGGAAACCCCTGTTGATATGGGAATATGACTGATCCCTCAGTGGGTTATGGTGGAAAAACATTTAATAACCATGAACTCTAGCAAAGTTAACCCTTTAAAGGAGTTACTATCAAACAAAATACCATTACATTCAGATAGCACCAAAGCCACCTGCCCAGTCGTTGCCTACCCCCACCAGCGTTCTGCAAGGAGAATGGCAGGTGTAGTTTAAATAATCTAAACCCATCCCATCACTTCATGTAACAGCAGAGAAGAGTCTCTGTACCAGACAATCTGAGATCCTTATTCTTAGAAAAACTATAATTTATAAACTTAAACACATGAAAGAGACAAGAGCCTTCAATTTTTATCTTAGTTTTGCCCTTAACATGGTATGGCTCCCTGGGAAGCTCGTATTCCCTGTGATAACAGAAAAATAAATGAATAATCAACTTCTAAAGGTATATAATTGGAAAGGACTGTTTTAAGTAGTATACTTTATAGCACTTCACATGGTTTTCCCAGTATGACCAAATGGTGTTTATTACTTGCAGGCATTTACCTGTCTCTAAAGCATTAGACCGTAGGGTTCGCCTGCCTCCCAGCTCTGATTAATACATTATTCTGTGGAAGAGAAGGCCTGCAAATTGTGTATTGTATCATCGAGAGATGATTTCTGAGCACTCTGTCCCAATCCCTTGATCTCTAGGAAGAGAGTTGTCTCATTCCTGGTGGGACAGCTTATTTAGTATCAGTAAGGCTGACTGTCCATGTGGTTAAACATTTCCAAGGTGAACACAGTGGCAGAAAATTAGACAGACACTACTACCTGGTATTTCAGCCCAGGAAGATGTATGCTAGGTTTAGCTGAGATGTCTCATGGCTTAGGGCTTAGGCGAGGGAGAACTGGTGGCCAGAAGCCCTGGAAGAACGAGAGGATGGGTGAGTACTGCATCTCTTCTTGATTCAGAGTCTAAGGAACTGAGCTTTGTACTTCTGTAAAGACATCAGAAATTTCCCAGCTAACTGTTGATAATTATGAGAATTAAGATTAGCTCAAGTAGAAGAATAAGAAACTGTTCTCATTTCCCTCATAGTTTTCATTGACCTTAAAACCCTCATCAACATAAAATGCTAGTTTCTGATTGGAAAGCATGACCTGTTAAAGCAACCATGTCGTCCACTGTCAGGAGAGGGAATGTGATGGAGAAGGAGAGCTCTTTTCAGAGAGGAACCTATTGTGTAACAGAGCACAGCCTCTTACAGTGGGAATTACCCGCTTCTTAGGCCACTGTTCCCTTCATAACAGTATCCACTTGTTTCATTAAATGTTCATTTTGGTGTTACTTAAAAGATGAAGATAGCCCTCTTATTTCAGACAAACATCTTTAAGGCACAGATACTACAGGTCAGCCCTGACTTGGGGCCTTGACTGTAAAGTATTAAAGCCAGCCATTGGTAGCGTGTTCTTATTACAAGATCATCTTTTGAGAAAATGATTATCTTATTACAGAGACTGAAGTTGGCACACCTAAAATTATAAAGTGTTGAGAAGTGTCATTGGCAGAAGACCGTAACGTTGACAATGGCAGCATGGTTTTAAAAAACTCATCCCAGACAAAAGACCAAGTTAAGCTTAAAGAGTTAGCCACAGAGATAGAGATCCAGGATGGTTAAAAAAAAAAAAAAACTCTTAAAAAAATACAGTTGATTTCGTGCATGAAAAGTCTAGACAGATTTCTTGATTTATTGCCGTCCTTCTCAGATTCCCTTCAGTAATTATAACAAGATTTGATGACTATTGAACTCATGTCTTTAGATTTTTTCATATTTTGTCATATGGTTAAATTTCAATCGGGGGTTTCTGGAACACCAAGAACCTGGAGCCAAAGTAGAAACAAGTCACAACAGCCATCTCTCATCAGTTAATCATCATTTTGCTCTATATGGATAAATAGCAGTTGACATCACCTGCTGAATTAAAGATGTCAGTCATAATCGGCAGAAGGTTGCGTATGAGCAGAACATACGTGCAGAACTGGCCTTCTGCTCAGGAATCCTTTCATCCAGGTGTGGCACTACCTGATGTCCTACCTTAGTGGAGTTTTAAATTTTTAGAATGCTGGAACTCTTGTTAAGAGTAACTGAATAAATTCACTCAAGTTGGGGCTACAGTTGTATAACAAGCATGGTAAGCGAAAGAGAAAGAGCATTGAAGGGCAGTGTCTGATACCATGGAATTTTTGCTGACTCGACCAGATTGTGAGCCTTCCCTAGCTGAGGTTCCTCTGTTTTGCTCAGCCAGTGTAAAGTGTACTTCCCCCAGCCCTCCATTTTTCATGATGCTTTCATTTTCTTTTGGTCTTTCTGAAGTCAAGACGTATACCTAAATGGTATACATCATGATCAATTGGAAATAGCTCCCTAGGCTCCCTAGGCTTTATAGATGCCCAGTCTTTCTTCAGCCTTTACATTCAAAAAGAAGTGTCCCCTCAAAGGTGCAGAAGCAACTAGGATATACTTCCCAAGAGAGATGTGATGCGTGCCCTCATCATTTCTCTAAATCCCCATGGTCTCAGAAGACCATGAGTGTGTATGATTCAGGTCTCCATTTCTTTTGTTACCATTCTTCTTCACAAGCATTTATCCCATCTGTTCTTTCTGAGACAGAAGCAAGTAGGGGTGTTTAATAGACACCTGTTGAATTTTTTATCTCCTTGACAGTGTTCTGGACAGTCCAAGCCGACTGGACGAGGAACACCGACTTATAGCCCGCTACGCTGCCCGGCTGGCTGCAGAGGCAGGAAACATGGTGAGTAAATTGAAGATTCCAGTAGAGCGGCAGAAATTTGCATTTCTTTAATATACCGATGGAAGGGGATTGGCAAATATGAAACTCAGGAGGGTAGACACCTGAAAGACAGGAGGAGGGAAATGGATTTAGGGAAGGGATTGCAGTGGCCTTTAATTTTATCTGTAATACCCACTTGTAAAAATCAAACAGTAACAGAAAAAGGACCAAAATTTTGTTCCTTAAAAAGATGGGTAAAATTAATAAGTCCCTAGAAATCCTGATCAAAAAGAAAGGATAAAGAATGTGGAGAGGGGCTTCCCTGGTGATCCAGCAGGTAAAGAGTCAGCCTTGCAGCACAAGGGGCACCAGTTCGATCCCTGGCCTGCGAAGATCTCATGTGCCGCAGAGCGGCTAGACCAGTGTGTCCAATTATGCATGCACCCAGAGCCGGTTCTCTCCGAGAGCAGCCACAGCAATGGGAGGCCCACACAGGCCAAGGAATAAAGATGGATGAAAGTAAATAAATCCAAAAACAATGGAAGAAGCCAAAAAGTAAAAATAAGAAAAAAAGCATTAAAAATAGAATGTGGAGAAAAGAGAACCCTTGTTCACTGTTGGTGGAAATGTAAATGAGTGAACTACGGAAAACAATATGGAGGTTCCTTAAAAACTAAAAGTAGTATTGCCATGTGATCTGGCAATTCCACTCCTGGGTGTATACTTGGAGAGGAGAATACTAATTCAAAAAGATGCATGTACCCCAGTGTTCACGGCAGCAGTATTTAACTACAGGCAGAACATGAAAGCAACCCGAATTCCCATCAACGTACGATTGGGTTGTGAAGAAGATGTGATACACAGACGCACACAAGCTGGAGTATTACTCAGCCATACCAAAGAATGAAATACTGCCATTCGCAGCAACATGGGTGGACCTAGAGAATATTATGCTTAGTGAAATAAATCAGACAAAGACAAATTCTATACAGTATCACCTATATGTGGAATCTGAAAAATAATACAACTGTGTGTATATGTAAAACAGAAACAGGCTTGGGACTTCACTGGTGGTCCAGTGGCTAAGACTCCACACTCCCAGTGCAGGAGGCCTGGATTCAATTCCTGGTCAGGGAACTAGATCCTGTGTGCTACAACTAGAGATCCAGCATGCTGCAGCAAAGATCCCTCATGCTCATAACTTGATTTGGTGCAACCAGATAAATAAATGGTTAAAAAAAAAATGGAAACAGACTCACAGACATAGAAAAAAAAGCTTGTGTTTACCAAAGGGGAAGAAGGAGGCAAGGAGGGACAAATTTTGGATATGAGATTAGCAAATTACTATACCTAAAATAGATAAGCAACAAAAATTTTCTATATAGCACAAAGAATTACATCTATTAGCTTGTAATAACCTTAATGAAATCTAACCTGCAAAAACCCTGAATCACTGTACTATATACCTGAAACTAACACAATATTGTAAATCAACAATACTTCAGTTTAAAAAAATAAAAAGGGAAGAAAGAAAATGCAAGTTACCAATATTAGAAATGAAAGAAGGGATGTCACTACAGACCCTATAAACATTATAAAGGTGGCAAGAGTAGTATTAATATCTTTGATATTATGAATAAATTTGATAACTGGATGACAGACAAATTTCTTTTTTTTTTTAAACATTTATTTTATTTATTTTGGGGGGTGGGGTGGGGAGGGAGGAGGATGGGCAGGCCACTTCTATTGGTCTTTCATTTCTCTGTTTTCATCCGTCTTTGTTCTTTGGCCCGTGTGGGCCTCCCATCGCGATGGCCTCTGTCGTCACAGAGCGCCGGCTCTGGGCGCATGCGCTCCAGAGCTCCGGCTCGATAATTGGACACATCAGTCCAGCTGCTCCGCGGCACGTGGCATCTTCCCAGGCCAGGGATCGAACCGGCGCCCCTTGCACTGCGAGGTGGTGTCCTTACCCACTGGACCACCAGGGGATGCCCCAGACAAGTTTCTTGAAAGATACAGATTAACAAAACTTATCTAGTAAATAGAAGATGTAAATAGTGCTAACTCTGTTAAAGAAATTGAATTCATAGTTAACTTCAAAAACTCATATGGCTTAACTGTTGAATTCTTTAGGCTTAAGGAAGAAATAATAACAATCTGGCATAAACTTTCAGAAAGTAGAAAAAGAAGGATTATTCCTTGGCCTAATGACTTTACAAGCCATTAGGCTACAGTCCTTGTGCTCGCAGAGTCAGACGCAACTGAGCATGCACTCACAACAACCCTAACCTGATACCAAAACAATACAAGGCCATTAAACAGAAGAAAGTTGATGGCCAGGTTCTGTCATGAGCATAGGTGCAAAAATCCTTAAGAAAATATCCGCAAGCTGAATCCAGCAATATATAAAAATTATCAAATGAGATTTATCCTAGGAAGGAAATTTATTTAAAACATGAAAATCAGCCAGTGGCATTCACCATGTAAGCAATTTAAAGAAGAAAATTGTAATATTTGAATAGGTGCAGAAAAAGCACTTTTGACAAAGTCAACAAGACTATGTAAGATTTCTTAAGAGAGGTTACAGGAATCATAAGCCATTAGGTCCAGTGTTTTTCTGGAGTTCTGGAGTGAGATTAGACTGGACAGGCAGGTCAGGATCTCACAGGACGAAACTGTACAGTGTATTAGCTTTAGAAATGTGTACTAATTTATGTTTACTGCTTGTTAGGGAAATAGTTATGAAAGCTACCAATAGAGAGTTTTGCTTTTTCTCTCTCTCTCAGAACATAATCTATTCCTTTGGGTTTGTTTAGACTTCAAAATCTTTTCCTTGAGAATCTAATAAGCCATACATCTAACTCTAACATTCCAACTCTAAAGGTTAGGGAAATAGAGCAGAATAGGGGGTAAAAAATGTCTGAGAAAAAGACTAGTTTCATTTGATTAGTTAAACCAGTCAGAAGTATTCATTATTTTAGAAATTAAAATTTATGAATAATATTAATGGAATTTTTTGAGATGGAATAGTATGGCTGGAGTTTTTAAATTAAGTATACTTAATACCATTAGACAGTCTTGCTGACTTTACATAGTACTTCTTAAATTTTGTAAATAAAAGCTCCAAAGCCCTTTGACCCTGAAAAGGAGATCCTAGGACCCCTTTAGTGCAAACAAGATAAATCTGTTTACACCTGATAGTTTCTGATGCCAGTTCTCTAATTCATGTGAAAATGATCATTGTCAGAATGGTCTTGAGACTAAATACTGATACGGCCCCTTTCATCTTCAGTGTGTTTTCCTGAGTGTAGTTATCTTTTAAATATTGGCTCTCTCAAGAAGGAGTCTTCTTAACTAGATTTCCATTAAATAGAAGATGTCTAATCTGCTAATCTCTCACTGATACAAGTGCTTTGCATAAAGTGGGTGTAGTGCTCAAAAGAATTTATTTATAGCCTGCCAGATAGGCTTTGTATTGATTTTTTTTTTTTTTTTTCAAAACCCGTCACAAAGAAAGACCATTAAATCACTGTAGCAACCAGCATCACAGCCTGTGAAGTGCTCCAGTGTCAGAGCCTTGCATGTCCCTAGGTGCAGGCACGGCCACCAAAACCTCTTCAGGCTGGTCCCAAACAGAGGAAACTGCAGATGGCTTAGACGAACCAGGAGAGCTAATGGGTTTACCTGAAGTGCCTAAACTCCTTTTTAAAAGAACAATAACAAAAATACAATGTGTGGCAAATCGTAACAGCAGATCTTAAAATTTAATCACAAACATCACTAGCATTCAATGTAGTCAGGTGACTTTCTGTTTTGTTTTGATTTTTTAAAATTTTCTTTATGAAGAAAATAGAAACTCATTAGGGACAACTCGGAAGAAAAGGGAAAGGGAGAAGAAACGCTTGTCCATGGTTATGTTACCTAACATTGACCTATTTTTGAGATATTTTTCACGGAGCCCTATCCCAGACTTCACAGCCTCGTCATCACGTCAGCTGCTCCACCCATGCACCATTCCAGAAATATCCTTACGGCTTCTTAGGATTAAAGATCAGCAGTATGTTCATGCGGTGTTTGGCACACGTGTAATGACTTAAAACCCCTTCAAAATAGTCATTGTCAAACCTGGCTACATATTATAATCTTGTGTGCAGCACTTAAAAATGATAGAGATTCTTGGCCTTTCCTCAGATCACCGAATCAGTATCTCTGGGTTTAGTAGGGACTGTTGATTTTCATTCAAAAATCAAAAAGAAAACTTACAGTCTTTTGATTTACAATTGGCTTAGGAGCCACTGCCCTAAAAAATATTACTGGGTTTTTGGTAGAGGGAAATGTTAATAATCCGTAGCCCTCCAAGTAGTCTAGGCAAGGTTGGGTGATGGAGGGCTGCCCTGGGAGGCAGTGACGTCTAACTGATACCAGGCACGTCTCTGTGGAACTTATCCTGCCAAGTTCATCCAGACAGGAGACTTCCAGTCCCTTCTTAGGAGGCTCCAGAAATGCACCCCACCAGAATAAAATTTGCTGACTATGTTGGCTTTTCTTGATTTTATAATTTTTGTTGTTCAGTCGCCAAGTCATGTCTGACTCTCTGCGACCCCATGGACTGCAGCATGCCAGTCCATGTCCTTCACTATCTCCAGGAGTTTGCTCAAACTCATGTCCATTGACTCAGTGATGCCATCCAACCGTCTCATCCTCTGCTGCCCTCTTCTCCTTTTGCCTTCGATCTTTCCCAACATCAGGGTCTTTTCCAGTTTGCCCAGTATTGCTCAGTCAGTCTTGTTCCCTATCCTGTGTTTTTCAGATGTGTCTCCATCCCATTAAAGATGATGGAGCCCTGTGGGATTACCTAAAACTGAGAGAATACTGAAGTGGATAGCCATTCGCTTGTCTGGGGCATCTCCTGATCCAGGGATGAATCCTGGGTCTCCCACATTCTAGGCAGATTTTTACCATCTGAGCCACCAGGGAAGCACAAGAGAATACTAGGGTAACAGAGGAAGGGATCCTTTTCACAGATTAGAAATAAAGCACACAGTAAATACAATGTGCTTGAATTATCTCAAACTATCCCCCTCACTCCCCACCCCGTTCCGTGGAAAAATTGTCTTCCACATAACTGGTCCCTGGTACCAGAATGGTTGAAGAACACTGCCTTATTCACTAATGCATGCCTAGTTTCTGGAACAATATCTAACACGTAGTAATTAATCAGGAAATATTTGCTGGATAAATGAATGAAGGAACTATTTAATTTTTGCCAGAAACCATCTTTAAGTTTCTTCTGGCTAAAGTCTTCCATGTCTTTATAAACTAATTGTTCCCTCTCTTTCCCTTCAGTGTCCTGGAGGCATTTTAAGAGGGGATACCTGGCTTTTTTTTTTTAAGGAGTACTGTGCTGTCTAAGATAGTTAATACGTAAAATCCCACATTCCTCTGTTATTTAATGTACACTCAACTGGGTTTGAAATTTGTCTAAGTGAAATAAGCCATCATTCGACTCTCTCCACTGGGGACGCTCCCTCTTGTTACATCCAGGTTGGGAAGCCAGGGTGCGTGCTGCTCCAAGCGAGACTGCTGACCAAGGGTAGAATCTTCCTCCCTCCTCACTTCTTTATGTTTGAGCAACAGTGTTTCTTGGTGCCAAAGTATATTGCCTGGTCAGGAATGACTGGTTTTTGGTTTTTTCTAATTAATTTTTATTGGCATATAGTTGCTTTACAATGTGTGTTAGTTTCTGCTGTACAGCAAAATGAATCAACCGTACATATACCCTCTCCCTTTTGGACTTCCGTCCCATTCAGGTCTCCACACTGCGTTAAGCAGAGTTCTCTGCATTATACAGTATATTCTCATTAGGAATCACTATTGGTAACAGTTCTTGATTTGTGTATGAACTTCCTCTATGAAAGATGCTTCAGCATTGCTGTCAGACTCTCAGAACCAAAAAGATTCTTTAGAAATTTCCAGTGAAATACTATGGGATTTTGGGGGTTTTGTTTGTCATGCTATGAAACCAATTCCTGTCAGAGTTCATTTCCTCCTCTATAATTCTCCTTGGTCCCACTCTGATAAGGAGCCATTAGTTTTAACTCCAGTCTTCAGGAATTGTGAATCTGTTATTCATAGCAAGTTTAGGCTCCGGCATGCCGTTTTTCTGAGGTTCAACTCAGGCTCTTACAGGATTCTGCACAGTCAATATAGAGAACTTGCTCAGTTGGCCACTGGTCCAGTCTTCTTGTAGGAAGGAAAATCACTTTTTTTCTTTTTTAAAAAGAAAAATATTTGGTAATTTGATAAAAAGCCTCCCACCCAGATTCGCTCTGCAGTTTTCCCCCTGTTTATTTAGGAAACTTCACATGAAAAGAATTACTGATTGTGTCTTTAAGCACTAGACGGGAAACAAGGTCTCTGCTTCATCATATGTCATGTTTATAGACGGAGTGAAGCGTAACCATACCAGAGCCTTCATCAGAGCTTCCGCTCTGGCTAATCAATAGAAGGGAAATGTCACCTCGTCATCCATTTTCCTATTTTATGTTGATTGACTTCCATATTCTTAAAAGGAGGTAATAGGAGTCAGAAACATCAGTGGATATACAAATCAAAACCATAATCATTTCTTCAAAGATATGTAGATGGCCAGTGAGCACATGAACATATGCTCAGCATATTACTCATTAGGAAAATGCAAGCTGAATTCACAGTGTGTGTACGTGCTCATCTGCTAAGTCATGCCCAACTCTGTGCAACCCCATGGACTGCAGCCCGCCAGGCTCCTCTGTCTGTGGGATTCTCCATATAGTTGCTTTACAATGTGTGTTAGTTTCTGCTGTACAGCAAAATGAATCAACCGTACATATACCCTCTCCCTTTTGGACTTCCGTCCCATTCAGGTCTCCACACTGCGTTAAGCAGAGTTCTCTGCATTATACAGTATATTCTCATTAGGAATCACTATTGGTAACAGTTCTTGATTTGTGTATGAACTTCCTCTATGAAAGATGCTTCAGCATTGCTGTCAGACTCTCAGAACCAAAAAGATTCTTTAGAAATTTCCAGTGAAATACTATGGGATTTTGGGGGTTTTGTTTGTCATGCTATGAAACCAATTCCTGTCAGAGTTCATTTCCTCCTCTATAATTCTCCTTGGTCCCACTCTGATAAGGAGCCATTAGTTTTAACTCCAGTCTTCAGGAATTGTGAATCTGTTATTCATAGCAAGTTTAGGCTCCGGCATGCCGTTTTTCTGAGGTTCAACTCAGGCTCTTACAGGATTCTGCACAGTCAATATAGAGAACTTGCTCAGTTGGCCACTGGTCCAGTCTTCTTGTAGGAAGGAAAATCACTTTTTTTCTTTTTTAAAAAGAAAAATATTTGGTAATTTGATAAAAAGCCTCCCACCCAGATTCGCTCTGCAGTTTTCCCCCTGTTTATTTAGGAAACTTCACATGAAAAGAATTACTGATTGTGTCTTTAAGCACTAGACGGGAAACAAGGTCTCTGCTTCATCATATGTCATGTTTATAGACGGAGTGAAGCGTAACCATACCAGAGCCTTCATCAGAGCTTCCGCTCTGGCTAATCAATAGAAGGGAAATGTCACCTCGTCATCCATTTTCCTATTTTATGTTGATTGACTTCCATATTCTTAAAAGGAGGTAATAGGAGTCAGAAACATCAGTGGATATACAAATCAAAACCATAATCATTTCTTCAAAGATATGTAGATGGCCAGTGAGCACATGAACATATGCTCAGCATATTACTCATTAGGAAAATGCAAGCTGAATTCACAGTGTGTGTACGTGCTCATCTGCTAAGTCATGCCCAACTCTGTGCAACCCCATGGACTGCAGCCCGCCAGGCTCCTCTGTCTGTGGGATTCTCCAGGCAAGAATACTGGGTGGGTTGCCATTTCCTTCTCCAGGGCATCTTCCCCACCTAGAGGTCAAACCTTCATTGGCAGGTGGATTGTTTTACCAATGAGCCACCTGGGAAGCCCAAATTCATAAGATACCATTTTATACTCACTAGGTTGCCTGTGATCAAAAAATGGGCAAAAACAACTTTTGGCAAGAAAGTGGAAAAATGGACCCCCCCTTATATCTTACTTGTGAGAAGGTAAACTATTAGTACAGCATTAATAGCACAGACATGTAGGAAACAGCCATGGCAGTTCCTCAAAAGGCAGTTAGTTACAGTGTCACCCAGCAGCTCCTCTCTTACATTCCCAAGGAAAATGAAAGCCTGTCTCTGCACAGAAACTTGTCCACAAACACGCATAGCGGCTGTTCAAAAGAGCCCACCAAAATGGGAACAGCCCAAATGTCTGTCAGCTGCTGAATGGATGAACAAAATATGATCTGTCCATAGGGTGGAATATTATTCCATCATAAAAAGGAATCAAATACTGATGTTTGCTAAAACATGGATGAATCTTGAAATCATTTACTAAGTGAAAGAAGCTATACATAAAACATCGCATATTGCATGATTCCATTTGTATGAACTGTCCAGAATAGGCAAATCCATAGATACAGAAAGCAGATTAGCAGTTGTCACGAGATGGTCGAGAGGGACGTGGGGAGTGACTGTTGGTTTCATTTTGGGGTGATGAAAATGTCCTGAAAGTAGATACTGGTGATGGGCTCCCAACCTCATAAATACAGTTTGAAACCACTGAAATGTATACTTTGAAAGGGTACATTTTAAAGTATGTAAATTATATCTCATTTGAAAAAAACCCACAATTTAGGTACTTCATGTCCACTAGGATGGTTAAAACCAAAAAAAAAAAAAGACGAGTATTGGCGAGGATAAGAAAAAACTGGAACTCTCCTTCACTGTTGCTGGGATTGGAAAATGGTTCAGGCACTTTGGAAAACAGTTTAACACTTTCTCAAAATGTTAAGTACAGAGTTATCGTGTAACTCAGGAATTCCTCTCTTACATTCCCAAGGAAAATGAAAGCCTGTCTCTGCACAGAAACTTGTCCACAAACACGCATAGCGGCTGTTCAAAAGAGCCCACCAAAATGGGAACAGCCCAAATGTCTGTCAGCTGCTGAATGGATGAACAAAATATGATCTGTCCATAGGGTGGAATATTATTCCATCATAAAAAGGAATCAAATACTGATGTTTGCTAAAACATGGATGAATCTTGAAATCATTTACTAAGTGAAAGAAGCTATACATAAAACATCGCATATTGCATGATTCCATTTGTATGAACTGTCCAGAATAGGCAAATCCATAGATACAGAAAGCAGATTAGCAGTTGTCACGAGATGGTCGAGAGGGACGTGGGGAGTGACTGTTGGTTTCATTTTGGGGTGATGAAAATGTCCTGAAAGTAGATACTGGTGATGGGCTCCCAACCTCATAAATACAGTTTGAAACCACTGAAATGTATACTTTGAAAGGGTACATTTTAAAGTATGTAAATTATATCTCATTTGAAAAAAACCCACAATTTAGGTACTTCATGTCCACTAGGATGGTTAAAACCAAAAAAAAAAAAAGACGAGTATTGGCGAGGATAAGAAAAAACTGGAACTCTCCTTCACTGTTGCTGGGATTGGAAAATGGTTCAGGCACTTTGGAAAACAGTTTAACACTTTCTCAAAATGTTAAGTACAGAGTTATCGTGTAACTCAGGAATTCCTCTCTTGGGCATTTAACCTAGGGAGATGAAAATGTATATCAACACAAAGATTTATAAATGAGTTCAGAGCAACTTCATTGGTGATCACCAAAAGCTGAAAACAGTGGAATACTATTTGGCAATAAAAAAAGAAGGAATTCCTGATTTATGGGGCAACATAGATGAATCTCAGAAACATGCTAAGTGGAAGCCAGAAACCAGAGACTACATGTTGTATGATTCCATGTATATGCAGGTTCTAGAAAAGGCAAAACTGTAGACAGAAAGCAGATCAGTGTTTGCCTGCATTTGGGGATGGGAGTGGTAATGAGGGAACTTTCTGTGGTGATGAAAAATGTTCTAAAACTGGAGTGTGGTGCTTGGTTTGCATAACTCTTTAAATATACTAAGACTCATTGAATTGTACACTTAAAATGGGTGGATTTTATGGTATGTAAATTATACCTCACAAATATGTTTTTTTTAAAAAAATCAGCCATCCATCTGGGGCTCTGAATATATTTGAATCAAAAAAAAATCAAGAAAAAAGCCTTTCTTATTCCTCCCTCTAGACCCGTCCTCCCACTGACTTGAGCTTTAACTTTGATGCCAACAAACAACAAAGACAACTTATTGCAGAACTGGAAAATAAAAACAGGTAAGAATGAAAGAGAGAGGTCAAGTCACTTTCTGAAGCCCAAGATTATCGTGTGAGTTTTTGATTCTCCTGTGTTTAGCAGTCTATATGAGTTTTGACCACAAAGGAAGATTCCACCTCCAGTAAGATAGGCCAGCCCAAATCCAGTACCTGCCCTGGACACTGATTTGTACCTGAACTCTGCATGTAGTTCTCTCCAGTAGACCACAACTCTGCTCCAGGCGCTCAGGGAGGTTCTCTTCCACCCACCGGTGCGTTCTCCTCACACTATGCCTTTCTCCACTGAACTCCCAAGAGCCTTTGCTCTGTCTCCCGTCATGTCTTGGCCCATGATGCTACATGTGACTGGCTAGTCTCTCTCAGAAGAGCGTTGCTGGGAGGAAATGGTTCAGGCACTTTGGAAAACAGTTTAACACTTTCTCAAAATGTTAAGTACAGAGTTATCGTAACACAGGAATGCCTCTCTTGGGCATTTAACCTAGGGAGATGAAAATGTATATCAACACAAAGATTTATAAATGAGTTCAGAGCAACTTCATTGGTGATCACCAAAAGCTGAAAACAGTGGAATACTATTTGGCAATAAAAAAAGAAGGAATTCCTGATTTATGGGGCAACATAGATGAATCTCAGAAACATGCTAAGTGGAAGCCAGAAACCAGAGACTACATGTTGTATGATTCCATGTATATGCAGGTTCTAGAAAAGGCAAAACTGTAGACAGAAAGCAGATCAGTGTTTGCCTGCATTTGGGGATGGGAGTGGTAATGAGGGAACTTTCTGTGGTGATGAAAAATGTTCTAAAACTGGAGTGTGGTGCTTGGTTTGCATAACTCTTTAAATATACTAAGACTCATTGAATTGTACACTTAAAATGGGTGGATTTTATGGTATGTAAATTATACCTCACAAATATGTTTTTTTTAAAAAAATCAGCCATCCATCTGGGGCTCTGAATATATTTGAATCAAAAAAAAAAAAAACAAGAAAAAAGCCTTTCTTATTCCTCCCTCTAGACCCGTCCTCCCACTGACTTGAGCTTTAACTTTGATGCCAACAAACAACAAAGACAACTTATTGCAGAACTGGAAAATAAAAACAGGTAAGAATGAAAGAGAGAGGTCAAGTCACTTTCTGAAGCCCAAGATTATCGTGTGAGTTTTTGATTCTCCTGTGTTTAGCAGTCTATATGAGTTTTGACCACAAAGGAAGATTCCACCTCCAGTAAGATAGGCCAGCCCAAATCCAGTACCTGCCCTGGACACTGATTTGTACCTGAACTCTGCATGTAGTTCTCTCCAGTAGACCACAACTCTGCTCCAGGCGCTCAGGGAGGTTCTCTTCCACCCACCGGTGCGTTCTCCTCACACCATGCCTTTCTCCACTGAACTCCCAAGAGCCTTTGCTCTGTCTCCCGTCATGTCTTGGCCCATGATGCTACATGTGACTGGCTAGTCTCTCTCAGAAGAGCTGTTTACTGGCTTGGAGACTGGACAGCACTCTATCATGCACTGAAAAAGCAGGAACCAGGACAAGGAAGTTGCGCAGAAGGTAACAGGCATCGTGAAGGAAGGGGCAACCATTAACTCTCAAGGATAGGGGTAAGGGGGTCAGGAGAGGAAGGGAGTTGGAGGAAGACTTGAGGAAAGTTAGCACAAAACCTGCATTAGAAGGCTGCAAGCTTCCCCTCAAGAGGAACTGAGTATTCTAGTTGTCGTTTTTCTTCTATGGAGATTTTTCGAGTTCTTGAGAAGAGGTTTATATGACTTTTTCTACCCCAAAGGGTTGTTTCATTGAGGAACTACCAAGTGTGGGTAATTTAAGACGGTGTCCATTTCATATCTTAGTCGTTCAGTAACAGTCAGAACAAGATAGACAGAGGCAACATTACTAGAATAGAAACTTCTACCCAGAAAGAGAGAGAGAGAGAGAGAGACTGTGAAGTACTACATAGCTGTCTCTTTCATCCACCCTCTCTAGAGAGATCCTGCAGGAGATTCAGCGTCTCCGTCTGGAGCACGAGCAGGCTTCTCAGCCCACCCCGGAGAAGGCCCAGCAGAACCCCACGTTGCTGGCCGAGCTGCGGCTCCTGAGGTAAGTAAGGGCCTTGCAGCGCTGTCCCCACATTACAACCTGCTCCAATAGGAATTCGTGCTTCGGGAAACTGAACTAGTGGAATTGAGTCCGTTTATCCATACAACCAGCCGTGTTAGAACCAACAGCTGAAGCATTCCGCTCATTCTGTTAACTGCTTCAGATGTTTGCGTTCCTTTTTAATCACTCTGCGATCTCCCGCCTTCATTCCAAAACTAGGTGAACACCAGCCTCCAGCGCTGTGGCAAATGGAGCAGCGTTTAGACTTCCACGATCACTTTAAGAAGCCCCTTGTGCTGCACTGCGTCTTCTTATCTTGCAAATGAGTCTGACTTTTAGAGACTCTTGGCAGGAATAATGCTCTCCCTGTCCTGCACGTCAAAGAGCAGGATTCTATTGTGGGAAATCCCCTGAGATGTGAAGCCAAGTGGGAATCCCTTGCACCGTGACTGTGGTTACCTTCCACTTCAGCCTAAATATCAACTCTCTCAAGGAGCGAGAGACTAAGGATGTTGGATCAGGATGGGGGCAGAGAGCAACTTCAGCTCCCACTTGGTGCTGTTCCAGAGGGAACAAGGGCATCTCCCGGAAGCGTATGACATGGGCATGATCCAAGCAAAGTTAGTAGGACCTTATTTCTCATCAGTCTTAGAAAGATGTGGGCGTGCTCTTCCGTAAGTGAAGCCATTATGGAAACTAAACGAGTGACTTGTTTCTCACCAGACCTGTAGATTCCCAGAGAGTGGGTTCCTTCTGTGTAGGTTGTAACATTTGGCATCCCACAGTGGATTTTTAATATGCTGTCATCTGGAATTCTGCAGAGCAGTGCATCCATTCTTAGTTTTCCCTCTGGCTTTAGTCGTTTAGCTTCCCGACCACAATTTCTTCTCTTGGTGGATGAAGATGTTTTTCTCTAACTGTCCTTCTGTTTCAATTTATATCATTAATACATAAGTCATCAAGACTTTAAACTCTGCAGAAGAAAATCATTAGTGATACAGAGATTCCCATTCTCAAAAAAAAATTGAGTTGAGTTTCTGAATCTAGTTGGGCTGAGCTCTTGGTGGCACTGGGTCTGCTGTCCCACATTTGGCAAATCGGCACAGTTGGTGTCACACCAGGAAGGATGGGGGTGGTCAGGAGCCACTGGAGATACAGCTGTTTTCTTTCCACCTCAGCTCAGGCAACTGCTTAGATCTCAACAGCCCTGAAGCATTCCGCTCATTCTGTTAACTGCTTCAGATGTTGCGTTCCTTAATCACTCTGCGATCTCCCGCCTTCATTCCAAAACTAGGTGAACACCAGCCTCCAGCGCTGTGGCAAATGGAGCAGCGTTTAGACTTCCACGATCACTTTAAGAAGCCCCTTGTGCTGCACTGCGTCTTCTTATCTTGCAAATGAGTCTGACTTTTAGAGACTCTTGGCAGGAATAATGCTCTCCCTGTCCTGCACGTCAAAGAGCAGGATTCTATTGTGGGAAATCCCCTGAGATGTGAAGCCAAGTGGGAATCCCTTGCACCGTGACTGTGGTTACCTTCCACTTCAGCCTAAATATCAACTCTCTCAAGGAGCGAGAGACTAAGGATGTTGGATCAGGATGGGGGCAGAGAGCAACTTCAGCTCCCACTTGGTGCTGTTCCAGAGGGAACAAGGGCATCTCCCGGAAGCGTATGACATGGGCATGATCCAAGCAAAGTTAGTAGGACCTTATTTCTCATCAGTCTTAGAAAGATGTGGGCGTGCTCTTCCGTAAGTGAAGCCATTATGGAAACTAAACGAGTGACTTGTTTCTCACCAGACCTGTAGATTCCCAGAGAGTGGGTTCCTTCTGTGTAGGTTGTAACATTTGGCATCCCACAGTGGATTTTTAATATGCTGTCATCTGGAATTCTGCAGAGCAGTGCATCCATTCTTAGTTTTCCCTCTGGCTTTAGTCGTTTAGCTTCCGACCACAATTTCTTCTCTTGGTGGATGAAGATGTTTTTCTCTAACTGTCCTTCTGTTTCAATTTATATCATTAATACATAAGTCATCAAGACTTTAAACTCTGCAGAAGAAAATCATTAGTGATACAGAGATTCCCATTCTCAAAAAAAAATTGAGTTGAGTTTCTGAATCTAGTTGGGCTGAGCTCTTGGTGGCACTGGGTCTGCTGTCCCACATTTGGCAAATCGGCACAGTTGGTGTCACACCAGGAAGGATGCGGCAGGAGACGCTGCTGCCTCAGGGCCCAGCCAGCTGCGGAAGATACAGCTGTTTTCTTTCCCCACCTCAGCTCAGGCACCGGTGACTGTATTTGTATCTAAAAAAGCAAAACACTTTTCGTACTTCAGTTTACCTGTCGTTGGAACTGGGCTTGGTAAAAAGGCTTCTTTTTTTTTTTAGCTTTTATTTTACTTTTAACTTTTACAGACTTTTGTTGTTTACAGATATGTATGTTTCCAGATTAGTCATATGTATATCCCCGCCATCCCACCCCTCCAGACTGTCACACAGCACCCCTGCAGGGTCCCCTTTCCTCACAGAGCAATGACTATAGCTATTTTCTTCACATATGATAGTACAGGTAAAAAGGCTTCTTTATGCTAGAGGGATCCAAAAAAAAAGTCATAGACTTCATAGACATAGGGCTGAAGCCAGCGTTATCAAGCAGTAAGAGGCAGGAATTTAATTTAAGTCCAAGGAGGTCTAAATCCAGAGAAATCAGAAAAGTTTACTCTCAAAAGCAGCTTCTCTATCACTGACAAAAGAGGGACTGTTTAATCAAGTGAGCTGGACCAGTTGCTCATGCATAAGGATACACATGTTGGCTCTCTTCCTCACACCATATACAAAGAAACACTGCCAGATGGATGAAACATGGAGACAAAAATGTTAAAACTTCTAGGAGAAAATGTAGAAGAATTTATTTAGGATTTTGAAATAGAAAATAATTTCCCAGAGTTACTAGCCATGAAAGAAGTTGATAAATTCATCTGTAATTCTGCAGAGCAGTGCATCCATTCTTAGTTTTCCCTCTGGCTTTAGTCGTTTAGCTTCCGACCACAATTTCTTCTCTTGGTGGATGAAGATGTTTTTCTCTAACTGTCCTTCTGTTTCAATTTATATCATTAATACATAAGTCATCAAGACTTTAAACTCTGCAGAAGAAAATCATTAGTGATACAGAGATTCCCATTCTCAAAAAAAAATTGAGTTGAGTTTCTGAATCTAGTTGGGCTGAGCTCTTGGTGGCACTGGGTCTGCTGTCCCACATTTGGCAAATCGGCACAGTTGGTGTCACACCAGGAAGGATGCGGCAGGAGACGCTGCTGCCTCAGGGCCCAGCCAGCTGCGGAAGATACAGCTGTTTTCTTTCCCCACCTCAGCTCAGGCACCGGTGACTGTATTTGTATCTAAAAAAGCAAAACACTTTTCGTACTTCAGTTTACCTGTCGTTGGAACTGGGCTTGGTAAAAAGGCTTCTTTTTTTTTTTAGCTTTTATTTTACTTTTAACTTTTACAGACTTTTGTTGTTTACAGATATGTATGTTTCCAGATTAGTCATATGTATATCCCCGCCATCCCACCCCTCCAGACTGTCACACAGCACCCCTGCAGGGTCCCCTTTCCTCACAGAGCAATGACTATAGCTATTTTCTTCACATATGATAGTACAGGTAAAAAGGCTTCTTTATGCTAGAGGGATCCAAAAAAAAAGTCATAGACTTCATAGACATAGGGCTGAAGCCAGCGTTATCAAGCAGTAAGAGGCAGGAATTTAATTTAAGTCCAAGGAGGTCTAAATCCAGAGAAATCAGAAAAGTTTACTCTCAAAAGCAGCTTCTCTATCACTGACAAAAGAGGGACTGTTTAATCAAGTGAGCTGGACCAGTTGCTCATGCATAAGGATACACATGTTGGCTCTCTTCCTCACACCATATACAAAGAAACACTGCCAGATGGATGAAACATGGAGACAAAAATGTTAAAACTTCTAGGAGAAAATGTAGAAGAATTTATTTAGGATTTTGAAATAGAAAATAATTTCCCAGAGTTACTAGCCATGAAAGAAGTTGATAAATTCATCTGTATTAATATTTATGATTTTTTGTTTATCATAAGACACATAAAGGGCAAGATTCATTTGTAAGTTCTGACAGCCTTCTGGTTTTGATCTATATGTTTACATCCAGGAACTGTCAATACCCAATATGGCTAGTATAATAAAACAAGATAGAGAATTTTATCCTTAGGGTAGCAGTTACGAATCCTGACCGCTGAGACTGTCTTTTTCCCCTTTATTATTTTTAATGGTAAATTTGTTCTTATAATAGTATATGAGACAAATATGTAAGATATGAAGCATAGTGATAAAATGGACGCCCAGGAACCATTGAGAATTCATATATTGCTAAAGCTATGTGGTATCTATAAATGTCCTCTCCCCTTATCTCACTTCCTTCTGCCTTATCCCCCAGAGCTAACCTCTGTCAGAATTTGCTTTACCACATCCCCTTGCTTTTTAAGTAGTATTGTCAGATAGGTGTGTATATCCATACAATAAAGTATCTAGTTTTGCTTTTTGTTTCTTGAGCTTTAAAGAAATTATATTATAGGCAATCTTCTGGGACATTTTTCCCACTTAATATTACTCTTTATGATCCTTCCATGTGGTTGCATGTATTAACAGCTATAGTCCATTCATTCTTGCCACATATTGTAATTATTTGATCATGCACAGCGCATAGAAAGAGTACTGCATCCAGTCTCAGGGTTCAGGGAAGAAAGGCTTTCTAGAAAACTGAATGAGTCAACTCTTCCTTATTGAGTTGTTACCTGTGCTGGAAATTTGGAAGTATGAAGACAAGAAGACAATGATTCTGTCTTAAAAATATATAATCTAGGTTTAAAAGCAAAATGGAAAATAATTTTCTAATTAATTAAATAATATCAATGTTAATAATAAATAGTATGAATATTAGACGAAATGTAGATGCAGTTTGGCCCCTGGAGGCAGTGGAATTTGGGCCAATCTGTGAAAGGTAGGAGTGGTTTAAATGGAGTGTGGGACAATACATTTAAGATTAGATGCAGAGTTGAGGTTCAGCAAGATTGCCCATAAGTATGACACATTTCAGAGAGAGGAAAGAGTCTTAAAACTAGGAATTTGTTTTCAGCCATCCAATGAATTAATCTTTAGAGTGCCGGTGATGGGAGATAAAATTAGTTGGATAATTGAGACCAGATTCTGAGAGCCTTAAGTGATAGGTCATTGGAAATCCTTGGAGGGCTTCAAATAATGATTTCATTAAGTTCACTAGATGTTAATTGAGTCCACACTGGATGCGTGATATTCTCTGAATCATTCGTTATATGCAAAGATGAGTAAGGCTCATCCCCTGACCTCAAGGATTTTGCGTCATGGTAGGAATGACAGCAGTACAAGGTAAAATAAAATCAGTGCCACAGAGAGGCACTGGTTGCTATAGTGATTAAATAAGCAGGCTCTGATACCTGCTGAAGTCATCAGGAGTAGCTTCCTGGGAAGAGTAATGTTTGAGATGGACACTAAGGAGTGAATAACATTTGGAAGAAAATAGGGGAATACTCAGTCATAAAGTGATGCCGTCTGCTTAGGGATACGTGAACCATGGCTGGAGGTCCAGACACGGAAAAGAAAAGGAAGGAAGGAACCAAGGATCTAATGTAGGTGGCGTCTGGAGCGGCTCTCTCCAGTAGAAATAGAATGTGAGCCATATGTGTACTAAACCTTTTCTAACAGCCATGTTGAAAGACTAAAAGGAAATAGGCATCATTAAGACTTCTCTTATTTAACCTACTAAGTCTGAAATATTATTTCAACATTTAATCAACATGAAAAATTACTGTGAGATTTTTCTTTCATTCACACTAAATTTTTAAATCCAATGTGTACATTACACTTACAGTGCATCTCAGTTCAGACCAGTGCTCGGTAGTCACATGTGGTTAGTGGCTACCATGTTGGACAGCAAGGGTCTAGATTGTGCTGGGTGCGAGTCAGTGATTCTAGAAATTCTGTTCAGGTTATTACACAGGGTAATGAAATGAGTACAGCTTTCCTTTGAGTAGCATTGTAAAAGGTCACAGAATGCTTTCATGTCCTTCATCTTACTTGATCTTCAGAATATTGCTGTCGTTGGGACTTTCCTGGCAGTCCAGTGGTTTAGACTTTGCCGTCTAATGCTGGGGGTGTGGGTGCAGTCCCTGGTTGGGGAGTTTAGATCCCATATGTCTTGCCATCTAAACACCAAAACATAAAACAGTAATAGTGTGATAAATTCAATAAATCTTAAAAAAAATACTGTTGTGATTTGTTATTAGTGCCATTTTAGAGAAGAGAAAATTGAAACTAAGACAGATGAAGTGACTTGTGCAAGGTTGCATATTGAGTAGAACGGTGGGCCTCAGTCTCTGGACTTCTATTCCACTGCTTTTTCCTGACCATCATAGATGAAATGAGGCTTAATCCATCTAGGAAACCATTGCGTGTGTGAGGTGAGGAGTCCTTGGAGAAAGTCAGAGAAGCAGGAATAGAAAGATAGACCTGTGATTCTTGGCATCATCTGAATGGGGTTACTGATTGAATCTAGGAAATGGACAGGAAAGTATCAAAGAGAATTGAGTCTTTCAGCCATAACAGCTAGAAGAAAATGCAAGAGAGATGGGGAAACTCAGAAAGAGAACCATTTAGGAAAGGAAGTCTTAAGTTTGGCTTTGGACAGATTGAGCTTGACTTGACGGCATGAAATCCGTCCTCAGGGAAACAGTTCTCTGAGACACAGAGTCGTCCTCACACCTGTCACTTTTTGAGCCTCATGGATGGTTCTGGGAGCATGGACTCCTGAACCTTGTCTTATCTGAGCGGTTTTCATGCATTTTTCTCTGCTGTTAATTTAAATTTGAATTGATTTATATAAATGAGGTATTTGACTTCCTGAAAATTTTTAAAAATCACTTTAATAATATTAACAAAATTTTTTGCATTTCAGCAGTATATAATTTCCAAAGCCTTTTTACATACTGGTCTTTTTTTTTCCTTTTTCTTAATTTATTTATTTTTTGGGGGGGTGGGTTGGGGAGGAAGGAGGGCAGACGGGCCACTTCTATTGGTCCTTCATTTGTCTATTTTCATCCAGCTTTGTTCTTTGGCCCGTGTGGGCCTCCCATTGCAGCGGCTTCTGTTGTCGCAGAGCACCGGCTCTGGGCGCACACGCTCCAGAGCTCCTGCTAGGTAGTTGAACACATTGGTCCAGCCGCTCTGCAGCACGTGGGATCTTCCCAGGCCAGGGATCGAACCAGCGCCCCTTGCACTGCAAGGTGGTGTCCTTACCCACTGGACCACCAGGGAAGCCCCTACATACTATTCTTAAAGCAGTAAAGGGAAGTGGGCAAATCCAGTATCAGAGCTTCATCATTTCTCATGAGCTTTTCCTTTCCAACAGGCAGAGAAAAGATGAACTGGAGCAGAGGATGTCCGCCCTGCAGGAGAGCAGGCGGGAGCTGATGGTTCAGCTGGAAGGGCTGATGAAGCTGCTGAAGGTAAGACCGCTGGCTGCTCAGGTCTCTGCCTCCCACCTCTCAGCACTTCTGTCCATCTTCACGCCCAGTTCAGCTTCTGCCTTCCCTGTGATGTCAGAACAGGATGAGGCCAAAGTGTTAACTGTTGCTGCCTCGACTCAGTTTTCAGGTAAACTTCCATAAAATTTTCAGTATATAAGTTATCTAAGTTAGTGTACAGCCCGATTACAAAAATAAGTAGCTGGAACCCAAAATGCAAGAGAGATGGGGAACCTCAGAAAGAGAACCATTTAGGAAAGGAAGTCTTAAGTTTGGCTTTGGACAGATTGAGCTTGACTTGACGGCATGAAATCCGTCCTCGGGAAACAGTTCTCTGAGACACAGAGTCGTCCTCACACCTGTCACTTTTTGAGCCTCATGGATGGTTCTGGGAGCATGGACTCCTGAACCTTGTCTTATCTGAGCGGTTTTCATGCATTTTTCTCTGCTGTTAATTTAAATTTGAATTGATTTATATAAATGAGGTATTTGACTTCCTGAAAATTTTTAAAAATCACTTTAATAATATTAACAAAATTTTTTGCATTTCAGCAGTATATAATTTCCAAAGCCTTTTTACATACTGGTCTTTTTTTTTCCTTTTTCTTAATTTATTTATTTTTTGGGGGGGGGGGTTGGGGGGGAAGGAGGGCAGACGGGCCACTTCTATTGGTCCTTCATTTTTCTATTTTCTTCCACCTTTGTTTTTTGGGCCCTGTGGGCCTCCCAACTCAGCGGCTTCTGTTGTCGCAGAGCACCGGCTCTGGGCGCACACGCTCCAGAGCTCCTGCTAGGTAGTTGAACACATTGGTCCAGCCGCTCTGCAGCACGTGGGATCTTCCCAGGCCAGGGATCGAACCAGCGCCCCTTGCACTGCAAGGTGGTGTCCTTACCCACTGGACCACCAGGGAAGCCCCTACATACTATTCTTAAAGCAGTAAAGGGAAGTGGGCAAATCCAGTATCAGAGCTTCATCATTTCTCATGAGCTTTTCCTTTCCAACAGGCAGAGAAAAGATGAACTGGAGCAGAGGATGTCCGCCCTGCAGGAGAGCAGGCGGGAGCTGATGGTTCAGCTGGAAGGGCTGATGAAGCTGCTGAAGGTAAGACCGCTGGCTGCTCAGGTCTCTGCCTCCCACCTCTCAGCACTTCTGTCCATCTTCACGCCCAGTTCAGCTTCTGCCTTCCCTGTGATGTCAGAACAGGATGAGGCCAAAGTGTTAACTGTTGCTGCCTCGACTCAGTTTTCAGGTAAACTTCCATAAAATTTTCAGTATATAAGTTATCTAAGTTAGTGTACAGCCCGATTACAAAAAATAAGTAGCTGGAACCACAAGTAATATCCTTGATTAGTTGCTTTTATGAATAAATATGAATGTTTATAAATAACATATTAGCTTTGTGTAAATTAATACTTCTCAATGATATAAAGATCCTTTTAAGACAGGCCTTCAAATATTCTGCCTAAATAGGTATCAAACATTGTGTGCTATTTTAATAAGTATTTCAGAGGCAAAACCAACATAATCAGTAATATCTGAGAAGTAGTCACACCAGCTTTACTAATTTTACTGTATTAGAAACAGTAAAATAGCAAATAGCTCTAGGTTTGGTACATTGAGGCTTGAATAAATCTAGAATAATTCAGTCATCACTATTTTTTAATTGAAAAATGTATTAAAGCCCCCACACCCTAGAACAGACCAAGGCATTTAAATGTCCTTACCTGGATAACTTAACTGGCACAGAATGGAAATATTTACCAGCAAGACGAGGGCACATTTGTTTATACTATAAATTCCTACAGTCGATCTGTCTATATGCTGAAACCATTGTATTTCATGGTATGACACAGTTAGAAACCAGAGTGTTGAAATCCCAGTGTGGTGTACCTCAGAAGTCAGGCTAAGGGACTGTGTTTAATCCTGTGATAAGGTGAAGTCATTAAAAGTTTTGAAAACAATGCTTTAGGAAAATGTACACCACAGGTCAGGAAGAGGAGAAACTAAAGGATAATAGGCTAATGAAATCATCCAGGCCTAGAGCGACCAAGGCCTGACCCGGAGGGGTAGCCCAGGAACAGGTCAGCTGGAAGACTATACATTCTCCCTTCTCAGCTAGTCCTTTAGTAATAAAGCTAGTGGTATTAGCAACTTGGGTAAATGGAGCATTTGTGTCTTGAACTGACTTTTGGCTTGCTCAAGACAATCGCTTCTTTTAGTCTTGAGCTGAGTTTGTTGTTGTTTTTTTTTCTTGCTTTGGTCCTGAGTATGGGGGTATTTTGGGACCTGTTTCTGCATTAACCCTGTCAGCAGGATTTTTCCTGAGAAATCGTTTGGCTAAATGGGTCCTGTTTAAAGAAAACCTTATGCCTGAAACCTGGCCCAGATCCCTCAAATAGTTGTCCAGTACCCAGCTGAGCAGCCCAGTCACCCACTCAAGAGAGCCGAGGTGGACTTAAACACATGGGGCCAGTACAACGTCGGGAGCCATGAGGGGCTTTGAAAGCCCCGCTGTTGTGGGGTTAGTCCATCCCAAAGGACAGAAGGTCATAGGGGATTCACCTCCCTTTCAGAAAAACGTTCTCAGATACTACCCAGAACGTCAATGGGAAGGTACCCCAGAGTGATTTTTGTAAAAGGCAAAACATTTTATGCAAACTGAAGGGAAGTCAGAATGCATTTCCCCTAAATATCACAGTAACTTTCCTGTCAGCTGGTGGCCCTCCATGTTCCTCAGAGTTCCTGGCTCGGCTCCCACGTGTATGACTCTGACCTTGTTGTGTGCCCTTGATTCTTGGATGCAAGGTCTAAGCAGAATGAGCAGTACCTGAAACTCTGTTCCCAAACCCTCTGTTTCTTTGTATTTCCAGATGTTGTCTTAATTACAGTTACAGTCAAATCAGTATGACCTCACTGCTCTGTTTTGTAGGATTCTCTCCCAAGTTCTTCAGTGCCTTATCATTACCCACCTGACAGGCTGAGGTCATTCAGAAAAGGAGAAAAGATTTGAAAGCATAAACCAGGACTATTTATCCTTTTCCGTCAGTTACAGTTCAGGCAACTGAAAATCTCAGACCTTGTGTCCCGCTTCCTAAAGGGTTACAACATAATCTTAAATTGTGTATCATATGGACTCCTAAAAAGTTATGCATGGGAATCATTGACTTCTATTAAAATCTCTAAGATGTTTTCCTACTTGAAAACTACATTCACCAACAAATAGTCAAAGTACCCTTCGGAATTCTAATTTTAATTTCGCTATGTTTAGCAACTTGGGTAAATGGAGCATTTGTGTCTTAACTGACTTTTGGCTGCTCAAGACAATCGCTTCTTTAGTCTTGAGCTGAGTTTGTTGTTTTTTTTTTCTTGCTTTGGTCCTGAGTATGGGGTATTTTGGGACCTGTTTCTGCATTAACCCTGTCAGCAGGATTTTTCCTGAGAAATCGTTTGGCTAAATGGGTCCTGTTTAAAGAAAACCTTATGCCTGAAACCTGGCCCAGATCCCTCAAATAGTTGTCCAGTACCCAGCTGAGCAGCCCAGTCACCCACTCAAGAGAGCCGAGGTGGACTTAAACACATGGGGCCAGTACAACGTCGGGAGCCATGAGGGGCTTTGAAAGCCCCGCTGTTGTGGGGTTAGTCCATCCCAAAGGACAGAAGGTCATAGGGGATTCACCTCCCTTTCAGAAAAACGTTCTCAGATACTACCCAGAACGTCAATGGGAAGGTACCCCAGAGTGATTTTTGTAAAAGGCAAAACATTTTATGCAAACTGAAGGGAAGTCAGAATGCATTTCCCCTAAATATCACAGTAACTTTCCTGTCAGCTGGTGGCCCTCCATGTTCCTCAGAGTTCCTGGCTCGGCTCCCACGTGTATGACTCTGACCTTGTTGTGTGCCCTTGATTCTTGGATGCAAGGTCTAAGCAGAATGAGCAGTACCTGAAACTCTGTTCCCAAACCCTCTGTTTCTTTGTATTTCCAGATGTTGTCTTAATTACAGTTACAGTCAAATCAGTATGACCTCACTGCTCTGTTTTGTAGGATTCTCTCCCAAGTTCTTCAGTGCCTTATCATTACCCACCTGACAGGCTGAGGTCATTCAGAAAAGGAGAAAAGATTTGAAAGCATAAACCAGGACTATTTATCCTTTTCCGTCAGTTACAGTTCAGGCAACTGAAAATCTCAGACCTTGTGTCCCGCTTCCTAAAGGGTTACAACATAATCTTAAATTGTGTATCATATGGACTCCTAAAAAGTTATGCATGGGAATCATTGACTTCTATTAAAATCTCTAAGATGTTTTCCTACTTGAAAACTACATTCACCAACAAATAGTCAAAGTACCCTTCGGAATTCTAATTTTAATTTCAAAGGACTGTCTTGCTTTCATTGATGCTCAGTCTGCTAGCATTTAATGCCCTCATAAAACAGCTGTAAGCAGTTAGTCAAATGGACAGTTGAGCCGCGTGGTCTGGGATACTCATGAATTAAAATATACCGCACAGTAAGTTTCCGTTTCACAGGGAGGTCTTTCATTTTACTGCTCCAGGGAAAAATATACTTTGTCTATTTATCTGAAATTGATAATTTGGAAAAGCACACATGTGAAGCGTCACCATTGTTTATGAATTCATTCAACAAAAATTATAAATCTTTTTTGGGGGGGAACAAAGTGGGGGAAAAAATGTGTATTTAGCAAAAAAGTATTAAGAGTCCTGTGAAGCTCTGTGCTCTGTAATGATGACAATGACTCAGTCCCTGTCACCAGGAAGTATCGGGTACCTTCTTACTGTTTTTCTTCCTGATGACGGAAACAGCTTGACACTCAAGAATATATCTTTTCTTTTTTTGCCACTTCTATTGGTCTTTTATTTATCTTTGTTCTTTGGCCTGTGTGGGCCTCCCATTGCAATAGCCTCTCTTGTCACAGAGCACCGGCTCTGGGCGCATGCGCTCCAGAGCTCCGGCTCAGTAGTTGGACACATCAGTCCAGCTGCTCCGCGGCACGTGGGATCTTCCCAGGCCCGGGATCAAACTGGCGCCCCTTGCACTGCAAGGCAGTGTCCTTATCCACTGGACCACCAGGGAAGCCCTATATCTTTTCTTTATATTTTTTCCTCTAATGAATGAGTGTATATGAATAACCTCTGTCTCAGACTTCCTATTTTATCCAGAAATAGTTGTATATTGGTGTTTGTTTCTAGATCATGTTCCCAATATTTTTCTGCCTCTTTTTCCATTTCTCCAATATGGCTTTTGAAATGCATTTACCAGATGAATTCTGTCCTTTTAAATTTTCACCTCATTTGCAAATGAGTTTTGGAACACAATTTTTAGTAACAGAGATGACGATGCCTCTAGTGGCTGTGGCATGTCTCCGCCCTCTGGGCCTTCAAGGATGTCTTGCTTCTTTTTTGATGCTACTTGAAAACTACATTCACCAACAAATAGTCAAAGTACCCTTCGGAATTCTAATTTTAATTTCAAAGGACTGTCTTGCTTTCATTGATGCTCAGTCTGCTAGCATTTAATGCCCTCATAAAACAGCTGTAAGCAGTTAGTCAAATGGACAGTTGAGCCGCGTGGTCTGGGATACTCATGAATTAAAATATACCGCACAGTAAGTTTCCGTTTCACAGGGAGGTCTTTCATTTTACTGCTCCAGGGAAAAATATACTTTGTCTATTTATCTGAAATTGATAATTTGGAAAAGCACACATGTGAAGCGTCACCATTGTTTATGAATTCATTCAACAAAAATTATAAATCTTTTTTGGGGGGGAACAAAGTGGGGGAAAAAATGTGTATTTAGCAAAAAAGTATTAAGAGTCCTGTGAAGCTCTGTGCTCTGTAATGATGACAATGACTCAGTCCCTGTCACCAGGAAGTATCGGGTACCTTCTTACTGTTTTTCTTCCTGATGACGGAAACAGCTTGACACTCAAGAATATATCTTTTCTTTTTTTGCCACTTCTATTGGTCTTTTATTTATCTTTGTTCTTTGGCCTGTGTGGGCCTCCCATTGCAATAGCCTCTCTTGTCACAGAGCACCGGCTCTGGGCGCATGCGCTCCAGAGCTCCGGCTCAGTAGTTGGACACATCAGTCCAGCTGCTCCGCGGCACGTGGGATCTTCCCAGGCCCGGGATCAAACTGGCGCCCCTTGCACTGCAAGGCAGTGTCCTTATCCACTGGACCACCAGGGAAGCCCTATATCTTTTCTTTATATTTTTTCCTCTAATGAATGAGTGTATATGAATAACCTCTGTCTCAGACTTCCTATTTTATCCAGAAATAGTTGTATATTGGTGTTTGTTTCTAGATCATGTTCCCAATATTTTTCTGCCTCTTTTTCCATTTCTCCAATATGGCTTTTGAAATGCATTTACCAGATGAATTCTGTCCTTTTAAATTTTCACCTCATTTGCAAATGAGTTTTGGAACACGAATTTTTAGTAACAGAGATGACGATGCCTCTAGTGGCTGTGGCATGTCTCCGCCCTCTGGGCCTGATAGCCTCCACGTGGATGGGTCTCTCATGCTTTCAGGTAACCTGAGCAGTCCTAGATTTGTATTTTCTAATTAAGGCATTATTGCTCCCGCTTTAAATCAGCTTGACTCGTATGTATGTCCGTCATCAGTCCATCTTTACTGGCCCAAGCTAGCTGATCCATAACAAAAAGGTTCTGAGACCTGTTTATTATGTTGGCAGAACCTCCCAGGCTTTTATCTGATTAACTTTGATGATTGTACAACACCATCCTAAGTAATACTTCCCCAAAGTCAGTCCCAAGTCCTGGAAACACCGCCCAGTCCACTCTTCCCATCCAAACCTGACATGCCTCTATTACAGATTGCAACAATTACAGGTGGTTGGGTAAATTCTTTTTTTTTTTTTTTTCATTTATTTATTTTTTGGGGGGGGGGGGGAGGGAGGGGGTGGGCGGGCCGCTTCTATTGGTCTTTCAGTTATCCGTTTTCATCCATCTTTGTTCTCTGGCCCATGTGGGCCTCCCATCGCAGTGGCCTCTGTTGTCACAGAGCACCAGCTCTGGGCGCATGCGCTCCAGAGCTCCGGCTCGGTAATTGGACACATCAGTCCAGCCGCTCCATGGCACGTGGGATCTTCCCAGGCCAGGGCTCGAACCGGCGCCCCTTGCACTGCAAGGCGGTGGGTGTCCTTACCCACTGGACCACCAGGGAAGCCCTGGGTAAATTCTATACAGCAAAGTCACAAATGTACAAACATGAAACATTGCTTTCTGAGCTGCCCTGTTCTGTTGAGCCAAGGAGATGTTGTCTCCAATACCCTACCTGGAGAAAACTGTGAGAATAGGGAGGTTAGAAACAGTTCTAAGACATTACATAGTAGTCTTTTGATCTTAGATGCAATTCCAGCTGGTCAGGATTGTCCTCCCCCTCTCCTGCCAATTTCCATTTCAACATTTAATGCCAGCAGTAAAAACATTTTTGAATTGTTTAATCACTCTTTTGTGGCTGTTTGCCTTGGCTATGGGAGAAAAGTGTTCTGCCTCCCAGGAAGCCTGACTAGGCAGGAGGTCGCTTTCCAGGTTTTTAAACTCATACCGACAAGATGACGATGCCTCTAGTGGCTGTGGCATGTCTCCCCTCTGGGCCTGATAGCCTCCACGNGGATGGGTCTCTCATGCTTTCAGGTAACCTGAGCAGTCCTAGATTTGTATTTTCTAATTAAGGCATTATTGCTCCCGCTTTAAATCAGCTTGACTCGTATGTATGTCCGTCATCAGTCCATCTTTACTGGCCCAAGCTAGCTGATCCATAACAAAAAGGTTCTGAGACCTGTTTATTATGTTGGCAGAACCTCCCAGGCTTTTATCTGATTAACTTTGATGATTGTACAACACCATCCTAAGTAATACTTCCCCAAAGTCAGTCCCAAGTCCTGGAAACACCGCCCAGTCCACTCTTCCCATCCAAACCTGACATGCCTCTATTACAGATTGCAACAATTACAGGTGGTTGGGTAAATTCTTTTTTTTTTTTTTTTTCATTTATTTATTTTTTGGGGGGGGTGGGGGGGGGGGGGGGGGCGGGGTCGCTTCTATTGGTCTTTCAGTTATCCGTTTTCATCCATCTTTGTTCTCTGGCCCATGTGGGCCTCCCATCGCAGTGGCCTCTGTTGTCACAGAGCACCAGCTCTGGGCGCATGCGCTCCAGAGCTCCGGCTCGGTAATTGGACACATCAGTCCAGCCGCTCCATGGCACGTGGGATCTTCCCAGGCCAGGGCTCGAACCGGCGCCCCTTGCACTGCAAGGCGGTGGGTGTCCTTACCCACTGGACCACCAGGGAAGCCCTGGGTAAATTCTATACAGCAAAGTCACAAATGTACAAACATGAAACATTGCTTTCTGAGCTGCCCTGTTCTGTTGAGCCAAGGAGATGTTGTCTCCAATACCCTACCTGGAGAAAACTGTGAGAATAGGGAGGTTAGAAACAGTTCTAAGACATTACATAGTAGTCTTTTGATCTTAGATGCAATTCCAGCTGGTCAGGATTGTCCTCCCCCTCTCCTGCCAATTTCCATTTCAACATTTAATGCCAGCAGTAAAAACACATTTTTGAATTGTTTAATCACTCTTTTGTGGCTGTTTGCCTTGGCTGGGGAATGGGAGAAAAGTGTTCTGCCTCCCAGGGAAGCCTGACTAGGCAGGGAGGTCGCTTCCCAAGTGTAAAACTCTAACCCCTTCTAACGGGAGCTGTGCATACCAGCTACAAAGGCGGGAAGATGCTGACTTCTTCAGGCGAACTCAGCTACCACTCAGACCCCTCGTTGCCTCTGTGCCTGCGATTCTAGGTTTGACCAGGCATCTAGCAGCTGCGGCTTTGATAACGAAGAACATCTTCCTTGTGCTTTGATAACAAAAAACATCTTCTGGTGCTGAGTTGGAGTTTCCTCAAGAGATTTTTGGTGCACATTTAATTTAATTTCTAGTGCATGTCTCTCCCTTGCAGGAATAAAATGACTGTCTTCCAGACTTATAGTCTCCCTCCCCTTATGTAATACCTTGGCTTTACTGAAATCATTGTTCTCGCCATTATACCCGGATCTGCAAACTGAGAAGCACTCATCCATTCCCAAGACGTCCTGCACACATGTTTAGTAAAGACAGTCTGCATGGATGGGTCCAATTTAAATGGAACCACTGCAACAGCTTTTAGACTTGTGTGTTTGGGGCAAAGAGCAGAGGCATCCTGACCACAGTTACCCATGATGAGGCCCAGAAAAAGGAAGTGAAAGAGACCCATTAAAAGACAGAGTAACTGAGAAGCACAAGACCAAGGAGAGAGGAACTTGTGTTTATCTTATCCTCGCTGTGCTTTGTTCTTTGGTATCTGGAGGTGCTGAGAGCTGAGGATTAGCAAGGGTCTGCTTTGAGCACCATCATTGGAAGGCTTTTAAAGATAGAGACCATATCTCACCTGCAGGTTCCCAGCGCTTCATGCATAGGGAGGACTAAACGAACCTAGGTTGGACTAAGGAGACACCAAGGTCAAGAATTCTCTTTGAAAAGCCTTTTAGGACCTTGAAGCAGTTTCCAGTGGGACAGGGATGCATGTGCATCGTTGAGAAGAGCCACTCAGGGGCCAAAAATTCCCAAAAATGGGACAGGGATGCATTTCTGGAAGAGCCGTCAGATGTTGCGGGTAACATTTTTGAATTGCACTCTTTTGTGGCTGTTTGCCTTGGCTGGGGAATGGGAGAAAAGTGTTCTGCCTCCCAGGAAGCCTGACTAGGCAGGAGGTCGCTTCCCAAGTGTAAAACTCTAACCCCTTCTAACGGGAGCTGTGCATACCAGCTACAAAGGCGGGAAGATGCTGACTTCTTCAGGCGAACTCAGCTACCACTCAGACCCCTCGTTGCCTCTGTGCCTGCGATTCTAGGTTTGACCAGGCATCTAGCAGCTGCGGCTTTGATAACGAAGAACATCTTCCTTGTGCTTTGATAACAAAAAACATCTTCTGGTGCTGAGTTGGAGTTTCCTCAAGAGATTTTTGGTGCACATTTAATTTAATTTCTAGTGCATGTCTCTCCCTTGCAGGAATAAAATGACTGTCTTCCAGACTTATAGTCTCCCTCCCCTTATGTAATACCTTGGCTTTACTGAAATCATTGTTCTCGCCATTATACCCGGATCTGCAAACTGAGAAGCACTCATCCATTCCCAAGACGTCCTGCACACATGTTTAGTAAAGACAGTCTGCATGGATGGGTCCAATTTAAATGGAACCACTGCAACAGCTTTTAGACTTGTGTGTTTGGGGCAAAGAGCAGAGGCATCCTGACCACAGTTACCCATGATGAGGCCCAGAAAAAGGAAGTGAAAGAGACCCATTAAAAGACAGAGTAACTGAGAAGCACAAGACCAAGGAGAGAGGAACTTGTGTTTATCTTATCCTCGCTGTGCTTTGTTCTTTGGTATCTGGAGGTGCTGAGAGCTGAGGATTAGCAAGGGTCTGCTTTGAGCACCATCATTGGAAGGCTTTTAAAGATAGAGACCATATCTCACCTGCAGGTTCCCAGCGCTTCATGCATAGGGAGGACTAAACGAACCTAGGTTGGACTAAGGAGACACCAAGGTCAAGAATTCTCTTTGAAAAGCCTTTTAGGACCTTGAAGCAGTTTCCAGTGGGACAGGGATGCATGTGCATCGTTGAGAAGAGCCACTCAGGGGCCAAAAATTCCCGACGTGGAAGAGAAAAGACTACGTGAAAGAATCTATGGTCAGATGGAATTTCCCATTTCTAGGAAGAGCCTTAAGAGCCGAAGTTCTCAAACTAGCAGGATTCAGAATCCGCTGAAAGGCTCAGCAAACAGCGCTGCCCCCACCCTCCAGGGCTTTGATTCTGTTTCTAGGGGGAGGTGGGACAACACGTGCGTCTCTGACAGGTTTCCAGGTGATGCGGCTGTTGCTGGTCTGTGTTCTGCACCTTGAGAACCACTGGCGTAGAGAAATGTACCTAAACACATGTGAACGTTGTGAATGGTGAAACAGAATGATCATTGAGCTTTGAGTCACAGTGGAGCTGCTGCTTTCAGTAGACCCTAAAGAGTGATGTAACCTTGGGCGAGTCAAGAGGAAGTTGGACTAAAGCTTTGTAAAGTTCTTTCCCTCTAACTCTAGAAGGTAGCGTTTAAAGAACTGGATGGGACAGAGGCTTGCCGTTTGTACTGTCCACCTGAGGATGCTCTGGTGGTGGTCAGGCCCTTGGATCTCTGAGCCTGGCCTGGTTTGCCATATTCTTTTTTTTCCAGATGTTTGTGGTGATGGGCATTAATTTCTCTCCTTTTTCCCTCTACCATTTTTCGTCTTCACCTCATCTAGGAGGAAGAGCAAAAGCAGGCAGTAAGTGAACTTCCAAATCCTCCCCCAAGTTTCGCTTCTTCTGCATGGTTTTCTTTCCCTCACATAACTGTCACACATACGTCCTCCTCTCCTCCCTGCATCCAGATCATCTGTGCAGAGCTGGTTATGTGTGAAACCCTCAGCACTTCTCTCCCCGGTGTTGTCCAGTGGCCTGAAAGGCCACATCATGTTTACCTAATAGAGCATGTTCTTCTTGGAAACCACAGCTTGTTGAATTTGTCTTCAGCGCACACATCTGTTTTGTTTATTTCAATATGCATGATGAGCCAGGCTACCGTTGCGTTTTCCTGCACTTACGTTCTCTGCTGCTTCGTGATGTAGGGTGACTTTAACTGCTGGAAACAAGTTTCAGGGTGGTGGGGTGACCTCGGGGCTGAATCCTGTGCTGTGAATGACTGCATGAGCGTGAGTAGTATCTTTGATCACTCTAGATGTCCTTCAGTCTTGAAGACTCTTCGTGGTCCTGCCCCAGCAGCCTTCTTAACAGAGTTCCCAATGAAACTAAATGGTTGATCACGCTCTCAGTGGTTTCCTGTTCAGAACGACTCCAGTGGGATCTCCGGTTTATCTGAGCTGCGTGGTATTTAGGGAAAGTTTATGTTTGTTTTCATTTTTCCTGATAGCCACTAACTCACACAGGAATCAACGGAGGGTCTATCAACAATGGTAACAGCATATGTTTATATAATAGAGTAAGGTTTTCAAAGCAGACATGTTTTACACAAGCGAAAGCTGATTTGTCATTTAACCTCAAGGCTTTTCTTTAAAGAAAAAAATATGAACGTGTTATTCAGTGTACTCATTTCTTATTCATATGTCCTCATTTCTTATTCAAAAAACAAATGTATCCATGTTTTAGATTAAGAATAGGAATATAAAACATTATATTTCCCTTAAGAGAGAAATGGAGTCAGGGAAAGGATGGAAGAGGTGGGTACCAGGGAGAAGGGGCAATCCAAGAGAAAAACTGTCAGACAGAGGGAAAGATGACAGAGTTGAGGTCAGAGGAGGCTCACAAGCCCATACATCTCAGTGGCTTTCAGGTAACAAAAATTTGTTCTTGTCTTTGCTTTGTTTGTTTGTCTTCCCTCATTCATGCGTCATGTATTGCTTTCATCGTGTGGCACCTTTGTACCAGAGGGAGCATTCACATGGGCAGAGCCGGAGACCACCAGGATGGAAGGTAAAGTCCGGCCATTAAATGCTTCTCTCAAGAAGTGACACATGTCACTGCCATGCCCTTCTGTTGGTCAGAGCAGGTCACATGACCACACTTAGCTTCAGGGAAGTGGAATCCTCTAGTTTGTTTAGAAGAATTAGAAAAGCAAGTGCTGGGAGTACCCTCCGCAGTGGGGGGCTGAGTGAACTGTATTGGAGGCAGAGAGCAAACACCTCTGTTCTTCCCGCGCCCACTCCCTTCCCTGACGCGTCATCCCTTGCTGTGTCGTACCCTTCCTTCAGATCAGGACATTCCCTCAGCTGCAGCTGCTGGCAGCCGTGTTCTCCTCCTTGTCTTCCTCCCTCTACACCCCAGAGAGGCACTTCACCGCTGAACCCACTCTCTGGGGACTTCCTCCAGTAGTCCACACCGACTAGCCTCTCCTGGGCCCTCTTTGAATGTGCCGGCCAAGTATGAGATCAAGAACACCCCACACCTTACCTGAGAACGCCTTTCAGAGCAGGGCACACATTGAGGATCTTTATTTTAATGGCAGCAGTAGCGGCTTCCAAAAGACACTTCATTTTTTAAAAATTTTATGGATTACTGTGTAATCCAAGAATCAGAAATGATCGCTTCTGGCATGTTACTTCTCAGGTCAGTTTCAAGCTTACCTTGAACAGACAGGGGATCAAATAACAACATGTTCATTCCAGTGACCTTTGATCGTGTGTGAGATCATCTTCCCCTTGAGGCTGGCAAAATGAGACTCTAGACCCAGATCTCTGGAACCTGCTACAAACAAGCCACTGGTGTACGAGCGTTGGGAGTTCTCAGTGGCCAAGGTCCTGAGCTCACATTCTAGTGCTCGCTGTCCCAGGGGACCATTCAGAGCATGAATTGGTACAAATTGTTTTTCCCTCATCTTTCCCCACTGTGTGATATGAGCCAAGGCATCCTACTCTGTGGAGATAGGTAGAAATTTCCTCTGTCCACATCACAGCTTTAAACTGGACCCACCAAAGATTCACCAGTGAGACACAAATTTGAACGGGCTGGCTTTGCCTAGTTCACCAACATTTATAATATGTACAGCTGCAAAGACCGTACAGCTTTAGAACTTGAGCATTTACTTTCATCTGTATCATTACTGAGCAAGGCACCAAAAAGGTATTTACCCCAGTGCTAAGTCATAACCCTTTCTTCCTCCCTGGTTTAGGCTGGTCAAGTTTAATTTCTTCCCTATCAAAATGGATTACTCTGTATGGGTCATAAAATAATTATAAGACTTTTTAAATGCAGAATTTATTGGACATCCTTCCCCATACTGGCTGTGTAAATCCATTTATAGAGAAACTTTTTATGCAGTTTGCCTGCTTCCCTTTCAGGGATTATTTTGGCTTTGGGGGGATTTGAGGGAAGTGGATGGTAACTGACCTTAATTGTGACTTTGGGGCTGCCGTTCTGCCTTCAGCCCCGGCCACTTTTCCAGTGTTTTCGTGACATTAGTACCTTGCCTGATAATTCTTCTGTCTTTCCTGGGCCCTCTTTGAATGTGCCGGCCAAGTATGAGATCAAGAACACCCCACACCTTACCTGAGAACGCCTTTCAGAGCAGGGCACACATTGAGGATCTTTATTTTAATGGCAGCAGTAGCGGCTTCCAAAAGACACTTCATTTTTTAAAAATTTTATGGATTACTGTGTAATCCAAGAATCAGAAATGATCGCTTCTGGCATGTTACTTCTCAGGTCAGTTTCAAGCTTACCTTGAACAGACAGGGGATCAAATAACAACATGTTCATTCCAGTGACCTTTGATCGTGTGTGAGATCATCTTCCCCTTGAGGCTGGCAAAATGAGACTCTAGACCCAGATCTCTGGAACCTGCTACAAACAAGCCACTGGTGTACGAGCGTTGGGAGTTCTCAGTGGCCAAGGTCCTGAGCTCACATTCTAGTGCTCGCTGTCCCAGGGGACCATTCAGAGCATGAATTGGTACAAATTGTTTTTCCCTCATCTTTCCCCACTGTGTGATATGAGCCAAGGCATCCTACTCTGTGGAGATAGGTAGAAATTTCCTCTGTCCACATCACAGCTTTAAACTGGACCCACCAAAGATTCACCAGTGAGACACAAATTTGAACGGGCTGGCTTTGCCTAGTTCACCAACATTTATAATATGTACAGCTGCAAAGACCGTACAGCTTTAGAACTTGAGCATTTACTTTCATCTGTATCATTACTGAGCAAGGCACCAAAAAGGTATTTACCCCAGTGCTAAGTCATAACCCTTTCTTCCTCCCTGGTTTAGGCTGGTCAAGTTTAATTTCTTCCCTATCAAAATGGATTACTCTGTATGGGTCATAAAATAATTATAAGACTTTTTAAATGCAGAATTTATTGGACATCCTTCCCCATACTGGCTGTGTAAATCCATTTATAGAGAAACTTTTTATGCAGTTTGCCTGCTTCCCTTTCAGGGATTATTTTGGCTTTGGGGGGATTTGAGGGAAGTGGATGGTAACTGACCTTAATTGTGACTTTGGGGCTGCCGTTCTGCCTTCAGCCCCGGCCACTTTTCCAGTGTTTTCGTGACATTAGTACCTTGCCTGATAATTCTTCTGTCTTTCCTCTCCCCCTCCTCTTTTCTCAGAGCCTAGGTTTATAATTAAGGGCAGAACTGCCTGGCTGTTTCAGATAAGACTTCATTGAGTGACTGTTCGACTCACGATACACTCTACAATTTAACAGGCCCAGGAATTAGATTGTATCGGTTGAGTCAGGGTTAATCAGGCCCATGATAATCGTCAGACTCTAATTAAAAGGACTTCATCTGCCCTTTTCACAACTGCATATCCTAGCCCCTAGCCCAGTGCCTGCCACATGGCAGATGCTCAATAAATAGTTGTTGAATGAAAACTGGTATTAACCAGATGTGTAAGATACAGACTTTAAAACGGTGCAAATGTACAGGTTTATTATAAGGGACATAATTGGTTCAAGTACCTATAACAGTTAATTTTGCTCAGGGTACTTCTGTGTAATAGGTAGGTCTATCCAAGAGACTAATAGAATGTCCTTTATAAAAAGAATCAGAAAAACAATTTTCAGCATTACCAGAAGAATAGAAAGACAAAGCCAATATATTAGTATTTTTATTAACTCTCTTATTATTTCTCTTTAAAGAACAGATACTGATTACGTAGAGTAAAAACCTCCTCTCTTTTTAAAGCACAGATAACCTATCAAATGCAGGATAGCTATAGTTGTTTGTATCCATTGACAATAGTTTGAGCATTGCTCAGTAAGAACCCAACGCCCACAGCCAGAAGTGTGGTCCAGAGCGATACACTAACCTAACAGCAGACAGGTGAAGACCCGCCTGGTGATGGTGGCCTGGAGCTGCGGACCACTCCCTCAAGGTCAGACAGTGTCCCTGTCCTCATCTGGGGGGATTTCAGTATACAGATTTATTCTAGGGACACCTTAAGGTTCCGTTGTCCTCCGAGACTCAACATACCATAAAATTTCACTGCCTCATTGCTAACCCCAAATAAAATGAGCTCTCCAAGGCAGGGGTTTAGTTTATTCATGAAGCATGTCTTTCTTTAAACATTTCTCCAGTTCCTTCTTTAAGAAGATCATTACTTTTTTATACAGATCGACATCAGAGTTAAAGACTGTAGACAGTGATGTGTAAGGATAGGGGCGGGGGTGGCCTTGGTTCCAGTTCGTAGGGTGGTGGTCCAGAGGGCTACATAGGCGGTAGTCTGAACATTCTGTAATTAGAGGAATCCTGGGAATCTCGCTGAGAGAACATGGCCACACTTGGCACCTCTCTTTCTACTTCAGCCAGTTGGGGTATCCAGTGGATCTTGCCCCAGGCCCTTTCGGATTTCTGGAACCAGACAAACACCCCAGCACAACTCAGCCAGAGAAAGCATGGTGGGGGTTAGCTCTTAGAAGCCCCCTTTCTCTGACCGTGGCTTCCCCAAATACACCATGGCTTCACCTTCAAAGGAAGGCACTCAGCATTTAATTAGCCATGGTTGACCTGTGAGGCTGCCATGCCAAACCTCATGAATGTTAACTTTGTGAGTTTAGAAGAAAGTACTTACAAAAGAAAAAAAAAAGAGAAAGGCTACACAGCAACAAATAAAAACCTCCTCGTCGTCCATTAAAAAGATTACTGGTGAGCCCCTTGATGAGTTCCTGGGTCAGTTTTCTCTCTTGGTTCATTTCACCTTTGAACACAGTCTCCTTGGAAAGAGTTTCACATGCCTCTCTACAATTTTCTGGAACCCCTTGGCCCCACCATCGTCTGAACCAGGAGCCCGAGTCTCCTGCTTCCTGAAGGGCAGAGGATTACCATTTATTTATATCTTTAAGAAATGTCTTATTATATATGTTCAAGTGAGCCATGGATGCGCTTGGCCTTTTGGAGGATCAAAAGTGAAATCCTACACAAATCCCAGCCTCCAGTAGTATGAGCATTATTTCACGGTTGACCTGATGCCCTGTATTCAGAAACACAGGCCAGGTCAGTGATATCCAGGGCCTTAGGCATGACTGCTGCCCCCTCAGCCTTCAAGTTTGCAAGCTGCACACATGGCTGTGGGTAAAAACAAAGAAAACCAATGTGCTGTTTCCCCCTTCTGTGAAAGTCTTGTAGGCTCACGTTCACCATTTAGTTTATTCATGAAGCATGTCTTTCTTTAAACATTTCTCCAGTTCCTTCTTTAAGAAGATCATTACTTTTTTATACAGATCGACATCAGAGTTAAAGACTGTAGACAGTGATGTGTAAGGATAGGGGCGGGGGTGGCCTTGGTTCCAGTTCGTAGGGTGGTGGTCCAGAGGGCTACATAGGCGGTAGTCTGAACATTCTGTAATTAGAGGAATCCTGGGAATCTCGCTGAGAGAACATGGCCACACTTGGCACCTCTCTTTCTACTTCAGCCAGTTGGGGTATCCAGTGGATCTTGCCCCAGGCCCTTTCGGATTTCTGGAACCAGACAAACACCCCAGCACAACTCAGCCAGAGAAAGCATGGTGGGGGTTAGCTCTTAGAAGCCCCCTTTCTCTGACCGTGGCTTCCCCAAATACACCATGGCTTCACCTTCAAAGGAAGGCACTCAGCATTTAATTAGCCATGGTTGACCTGTGAGGCTGCCATGCCAAACCTCATGAATGTTAACTTTGTGAGTTTAGAAGAAAGTACTTACAAAAGAAAAAAAAAAGAGAAAGGCTACACAGCAACAAATAAAAACCTCCTCGTCGTCCATTAAAAAGATTACTGGTGAGCCCTTGATGAGTTCCTGGGTCAGTTTTCTCTCTTGGTTCATTTCACCTTTGAACACAGTCTCCTTGGAAAGAGTTTCACATGCCTCTCTACAATTTTCTGGAACCCCTTGGCCCCACCATCGTCTGAACCAGGAGCCCGAGTCTCCTGCTTCCTGAAGGGCAGAGGATTACCATTTATTTATATCTTTAAGAAATGTCTTATTATATATGTTCAAGTGAGCCATGGATGCGCTTGGCCTTTTGGAGGATCAAAAGTGAAATCCTACACAAATCCCAGCCTCCAGTAGTATGAGCATTATTTCACGGTTGACCTGATGCCCTGTATTCAGAAACACAGGCCAGGTCAGTGATATCCAGGGCCTTAGGCATGACTGCTGCCCCCTCAGCCTTCAAGTTTGCAAGCTGCACCAATGGATGTGGGTAAACAAAGACCAATGTGCTGTACTCTGTGACTTTGCCCCAAACCTTTAGCCTGAGTCCCAGTCCTAGTCTGTACATGTGGACTCTTACCTCCCCATAGTTGTCCTCGTGAAAGTCTTCAAAGTAGGCTCACGTTCACCAGTCTTGGCTCCTGTGCTCACTATAGGGACCTGGTAGCTTGTTGCAGGTTTTTTGTTTGTTTTCTCCAAAAAAAAAAAAAATGTCATAGCAATATTGAAAAATAGGTGCTTACATTTCACTCCCCTAAAACTCCTTAAACTCAGAGAGTTTATAGCCTGGACATATAGGGGAAATAGCTTTGGGGTCTTTGTCGCACCCCCGAAATCTTTCATCACTGGCATCATCACAAGCTGAAAGATTGCCTTACCTACATGTTTATTTTCTTCCTATACTATATTTATGTCTCTTCCTCTTGTGACCAGAAGGCATATAATATGTGAAAAATATACACCAGGGTCTTTGGGAAAGGTCTCTACCCACCAAGCTGAAAAAATTCACCTTCCACTAGAGGAATATGAATTCCTAAGACAGAGCATCTCCCAAGAATACTACAGTCTGGGTCCAGACAAAGCATCAACAGAGAAGAAGATGATGTCTAACTTTTGACCCCAGAAACGTGGGAAATTGACTTTAAAAAAGGGGAGATGAGGTAGGATACAGAAAGGAGACTTGGATCTGATGGTGATCGTACCAAGTTACAAAGAATAGGCAGGCAGTCAAGCTTTTTGTTTGGTCTATTAGATATTTGGGGTTAGGCCGCTGGAAATTTAGTGGAAAAACAGGGCTAGCCTTAAGCATAAAATTAGAGTTGAACCCATAAACATAGGAAAGCCACTATAAACAATAAAGAAGAAAGAGAAGATATGGGGGTTGGATTGTGGGTTCTCATGAAAAATCAGAAAGTTTCAAGGAGAAAGTTAATAAGGCAATAAGACAAGGATGTGCTTGAAAGGCCATGGATGCGCTTGGCCTTTTGGAGGATCAAAAGTGAAATCCTACACAAATCCCAGCCTCCAGTAGTATGAGCATTATTTCACGGTTGACCTGATGCCCTGTATTCAGAAACACAGGCCAGGTCAGTGATATCCAGGGCCTTAGGCATGACTGCTGCCCCCTCAGCCTTCAAGTTTGCAAGCTGCACCAATGGATGTGGGTAAACAAAGACCAATGTGCTGTACTCTGTGACTTTGCCCCAAACCTTTAGCCTGAGTCCCAGTCCTAGTCTGTACATGTGGACTCTTACCTCCCCATAGTTGTCCTCGTGAAAGTCTTCAAAGTAGGCTCACGTTCACCAGTCTTGGCTCCTGTGCTCACTATAGGGACCTGGTAGCTTGTTGCAGGTTTTTTGTTTGTTTTCTCCAAAAAAAAAAAAAATGTCATAGCAATATTGAAAAATAGGTGCTTACATTTCACTCCCTAAAACTCCTTAAACTCAGAGAGTTTATAGCCTGGACATATAGGAAATAGCTTTGGGGTCTTTGTCGCACTTGAAATCTTTCATCACTGGCATCATCACAAGCTGAAAGATTGCCTTACCTACATGTTTATTTTCTTCCTATACTATATTTATGTCTCTTCCTCTTGTGACCAGAAGGCATATAATATGTGAAAAATATACACCAGGGTCTTTGGGAAAGGTCTCTACCCACCAAGCTGAAAAAATTCACCTTCCACTAGAGGAATATGAATTCCTAAGACAGAGCATCTCCCAAGAATACTACAGTCTGGGTCCAGACAAAGCATCAACAGAGAAGAAGATGATGTCTAACTTTTGACCCCAGAAACGTGGGAAATTGACTTTAAAAAAGGGGAGATGAGGTAGGATACAGAAAGGAGACTTGGATCTGATGGTGATCGTACCAAGTTACAAAGAATAGGCAGGCAGTCAAGCTTTTTGTTTGGTCTATTAGATATTTGGGGTTAGGCCGCTGGAAATTTAGTGGAAAAACAGGGCTAGCCTTAAGCATAAAATTAGAGTTGAACCCATAAACATAGGGAAAGCCACTATAAACAATAAAGAAGAAAGAGAAGATATGGGGGTTGGATTGTGGGTTCTCATGAAAAATCAGAAAGTTTCAAGGAGAAAGTTAATAAGGCAATAAGACAAGGATGTGACAATAAGGGAGCAATCTTGGAAAGGAAGTTTTCAGTAGGGCAGAGTGTAGACAACTCTGAAAAATAGATTTTTGTCATGTCCAGCCTCCTCACCCCCACTGATTTTACCTCAACGAAGGAGTTGAATGAGGAGTTTACCTTGTTGAGTTACATGTAAATGGTTGATTCTCCTGACTCATGCAGCCTGTTGACAAAACCTCATTTCTATCTCACCATGTGTATAACCTTTACAAGCCTCAGTTTTCTCATCTATAGATTTCCAGTCCACAGTTCTTTGATCCTTTCATCACTGATACCAGTCGGTGTATTTGGGGAAAGGCTGTGAACCAAGAAGAGTCTGTGGAAATCCACATGGGTTCATTTGATTGATGTTTCCTTTTGTGACTTTGAAACCCTCTGGCCTTGCATTCATCCTCTGAACTCTCTAGCCAGCTCCTCCCCTAGGGTTTATCATACCAACCTTCTGCCTCCCACTTCTCCAGACAAAAGAAAGCAGAAGAAAAACAACATTAGCTGCTTCCATGATGTCTGTCTTTGGCCTTAGCTCTGGGAGTCTGGGTCATGCGTCCCGCAGAAAAGAGGATTCCCTCCACTCTGTTTCTCTGAGACCTCACTTGGCATCCTCACTTGGCCAGCAGTTGGATCTGTGACCCTCCACTTAGAGAGTGTCTGTCAGCATTTCCTTGAATTCTGATGCCATACCCATCTCTGGAGTTTTATAGCTGACCCCAGGCTGTTTGTGATGTTCCAAATTAACAGCAGCGCCAAGGCAGGGAACTTCCTGGCTTAGCGTCCTTAACTGAAATGAACATCTGCTTCATTTCAGCCAAAAAAGCATACTATAAGGAGTATGATCAACTCCTTGACACTTTCTCAGTTTGCTGCTAATCATAATTTGGCAAGTAGAATCACTCCCAGTTGAAGCTGCAGTATAGATTCCCCAATGCTTTAAGAAAAAAAAAAAAAAAAAGAGGTGGGGGCGGCACGGTTGAAAAAAAAAGAGGGAAGAAAGAAATATAGAAGCATGTTTTATAAAATTCGAGGCAATGCAGAAAGACAGTTACTGGCAGCTGTACTGTTCCCTTTAATATAGTAACTATGGAGAACACTGTGGAGGTGCCTTAGCAACTAAAAACAACTACCGTATGACCCTGCAATCCCACTTCTAGACAAATGTCTGGAGAAAAACAGGATCCGAAAGGATACATGCACCCCTGTATTCATTGCAGCCTGTTACAATAGGAAAGACGTGGAATAAACCTAAATGTCGGGAATTCCCTGGTGGTCCAGTGGCTAAGACTCTGTGCTCCCAATGCAGGGGGCCCGGGTTTGGTCCCTGGTCAGGGAACTAGAGCCCACATGCTACAACTGAGACCCAGTGCAGCCAAATAAATATAAATAAAATATTTAAAAAAAAAAAAAAAACCAAACCTAAATGTCCATCGACAGAGGATTGTGGTCCATATACACAGTGACCAGGAATCCATGCCAGCTCAGTCCTGCTCTACAAGGCCGGCTAACCAGAAACCCTTCCATGCTTTTATTATTATGTATGTGTATTAACTTACTTATATATAACACTTCCAACTTATCCACTGCTTTCACATTTCAAATTTCAGCTCCTGTAATTAACCAGTTCAGATCTCAGGAAACCAAGAGAGAATCTAGGAGACTTGGGACTGTAGCTGCCCCAGGACAACTCCCAAACGTGCGGAAGAGTCTTGGAGGTTATTCCGGGCCGCTTGACCTTTCTAACCTGCTCTGAGGCTCCTGGTGGCCTGCCCTTCCTCCCATACGGCTCACCATGTGGGAAGAGACGCCATGGATAGGCCGCCCTCCTTAGGACCTAAGAAGGTTATCACCCTCAGCCACGTTTTCATTCTCAACACAGTGGACATTTGGGGCCAGGTTACACACGTGTGTGTGTGTGTGTGTGTGTGTGTGCGTGTGCATGTGGTGGGAGGTGAGGAGTGGTCTGTGCATTACAGGATGGCTATCAACATCCTCGATCTCTACCTACCGAATCCCAGTGATGCGCCCCCACTCCGACCCCACCTACCCCCCGGTTCCTAGCAGGTAAAATTATCCCCAGGGAAGAAGCACTGCTCGGGGACCTCCCTGGCTGTCTGGGGAGCTTCTGCTGTGGGGGGGCACAGATTGCACCCCTGATAGGAAACTAGGGTGAGAGAACCTTTTCTTGTGCTACCAGTCAGAGCCTTTGTGGCATTCCCAGCATCATCCCTTGTTCTGAGGCTTAGGTATGCGTACTGTTCCCTTTAGACACTACCTGTTAAAAATGACCCTGCAATCCCACTTCTAGACAAATGTCTGGAGAAAACAGGATCCGAAAGGATACATGCACCCCTGTATTCATTGCAGCCTGTTACAATAGGAAAGACGTGGAATAAACCTAAATGTCGGGAATTCCCTGGTGGTCCAGTGGCTAAGACTCTGTGCTCCCAATGCAGGGGGCCCGGGTTTGGTCCCTGGTCAGGGAACTAGAGCCCACATGCTACAACTGAGACCCAGTGCAGCCAAATAAATATAAATAAAATATTTAAAAAAAAAAAAAAAACCAAACCTAAATGTCCATCGACAGAGGATTGTGGTCCATATACACAGTGACCAGGAATCCATGCCAGCTCAGTCCTGCTCTACAAGGCCGGCTAACCAGAAACCCTTCCATGCTTTTATTATTATGTATGTGTATTAACTTACTTATATATAACACTTCCAACTTATCCACTGCTTTCACATTTCAAATTTCAGCTCCTGTAATTAACCAGTTCAGATCTCAGGAAACCAAGAGAGAATCTAGGAGACTTGGGACTGTAGCTGCCCCAGGACAACTCCCAAACGTGCGGAAGAGTCTTGGAGGTTATTCCGGGCCGCTTGACCTTTCTAACCTGCTCTGAGGCTCCTGGTGGCCTGCCCTTCCTCCCATACGGCTCACCATGTGGGAAGAGACGCCATGGATAGGCCGCCCTCCTTAGGACCTAAGAAGGTTATCACCCTCAGCCACGTTTTCATTCTCAACACAGTGGACATTTGGGGCCAGGTTACACACGTGTGTGTGTGTGTGTGTGTGTGTGTGCGTGTGCATGTGGTGGGAGGTGAGGAGTGGTCTGTGCATTACAGGATGGCTATCAACATCCTCGATCTCTACCTACCGAATCCCAGTGATGCGCCCCCACTCCGACCCCACCTACCCCCCGGTTCCTAGCAGGTAAAATTATCCCCAGGGAAGAAGCACTGCTCGGGGACCTCCCTGGCTGTCTGGGGAGCTTCTGCTGTGGGGGGGCACAGATTGCACCCCTGATAGGAAACTAGGGTGAGAGAACCTTTTCTTGTGCTACCAGTCAGAGCCTTTGTGGCATTCCCAGCATCATCCCTTGTTCTGAGGCTTAGGTATGGACTGACGGTGAAGGATTTCTAGTCACCTCCCCACACGTCGCCCCTTGGTCCACATGTCCTGCTTCTGGGAGTGTCAGCAGCAGCACTCCTGCAAGCATGCTCTCTCCCAGTCCCCTGCTCTCCCCACTCCGTTGCCAGAGTCTAGTCTACTCAGTTTCTTCTCCAAAAGCTTGCTTGTGTCTCTCTCCTCTCAGTTCTGGTCACTGTTCTTCAGTCTAGCCTCCCTCACTCGTCACCTGGTCGTCTTGTCTCCTGCCTCTCAGTCCCACCTTCACTTTGCTTCAGAGCCAGACTCCTAAATTCAGCCAGACTGACCACTCCATTCCCTCCTCAGAAGCCTACATGACCTCTGTCTGCCATTGCCCCAGTAGGGCGGCAAGCTTTCTTAAAGAGTTAGGTAGTAAACGTTTTAGGTTTTGTGAACCAAATCAAAGGTATTATGTAAGGACTTATATAACCATTTAAAAGAAAGCCACTTAAAAATGTGAAGACTGGGGGCTTCCCTGGTAGTCTAGTAGGTCAAGAGTCCACCTTGCAATGCAAGGGGCACCGGTTCAGTCCCTGGCCTGGGAAGATCTCATGTGCCGCGGAGTGGCTGGACCGGTGTGTCCAATTACGAGCCAGCGTTCTGGAGTACATGCAGCCAGAGCCACTGCTCTGCAACGAGAGAGGCCACTGCAGTGGGAGGCCCATACAGGCCAAAGAATAAAGATGGATAGAAAATAAATAATTAATTAAAAAATAAGCGTGAAGACCGTTCTTAGCTCATAGGCTGTAAGCAAGCAGGTGGCAAGCTGGGCTCGGCTATGGGCTGTTGTGTGCCCATCCTTGACCTAGTCAGTAAACTCAGTGACCGTTTATGTCGGGTTCTAGATGAAATCCTCGATCTCTACCTACGAACCCAGTGATGCGCCCACTCCGACCCCACCTACCCCCCGGTTCCTAGCAGGTAAAATTATCCCCAGGGAAGAAGCACTGCTCGGGGACCTCCCTGGCTGTCTGGGGAGCTTCTGCTGTGGGGGGGCACAGATTGCACCCCTGATAGGAAACTAGGGTGAGAGAACCTTTTCTTGTGCTACCAGTCAGAGCCTTTGTGGCATTCCCAGCATCATCCCTTGTTCTGAGGCTTAGGTATGGACTGACGGTGAAGGATTTCTAGTCACCTCCCCACACGTCGCCCCTTGGTCCACATGTCCTGCTTCTGGGAGTGTCAGCAGCAGCACTCCTGCAAGCATGCTCTCTCCCAGTCCCCTGCTCTCCCCACTCCGTTGCCAGAGTCTAGTCTACTCAGTTTCTTCTCCAAAAGCTTGCTTGTGTCTCTCTCCTCTCAGTTCTGGTCACTGTTCTTCAGTCTAGCCTCCCTCACTCGTCACCTGGTCGTCTTGTCTCCTGCCTCTCAGTCCCACCTTCACTTTGCTTCAGAGCCAGACTCCTAAATTCAGCCAGACTGACCACTCCATTCCCTCCTCAGAAGCCTACATGACCTCTGTCTGCCATTGCCCCGAGTAGGGGCGGCAAGCTTTTTCTTAAAGAGTTAGGTAGTAAACGTTTTAGGTTTTGTGAACCAAATCAAAGGTATTATGTAAGGACTTATATAACCATTTAAAAGAAAGCCACTTAAAAATGTGAAGACTGGGGGCTTCCCTGGTAGTCTAGTAGGTCAAGAGTCCACCTTGCAATGCAAGGGGCACCGGTTCAGTCCCTGGCCTGGGAAGATCTCATGTGCCGCGGAGTGGCTGGACCGGTGTGTCCAATTACGAGCCAGCGTTCTGGAGTACATGCAGCCAGAGCCACTGCTCTGCAACGAGAGAGGCCACTGCAGTGGGAGGCCCATACAGGCCAAAGAATAAAGATGGATAGAAAATAAATAATTAATTAAAAAATAAGCGTGAAGACCGTTCTTAGCTCATAGGCTGTAAGCAAGCAGGTGGCAAGCTGGGCTCGGCTATGGGCTGTTGTGTGCCCATCCTTGACCTAGTCAGTAAACTCAGTGACCGTTTATGTCGGGTTCTAGATGACTGTGGCCTGTGCTTGTCTTTCCACCGCGTATCTTCTGTGCGTCCTGCATACAAGTGGCTCCACACTCTCCTTACCCACCCCCACGTCCAGCCTTCTCTCTTGGGGCACCTCTGTCTGTGCCCTTTGCTCACCTGGATTGCCCTTCCTGAGCCGCTTCTGCCTACTGAAATTATACCCCTCAAGATACTCTCAGATGCCACCTCTTCTGTGAAACCTTACCCTGTTCCGGAAGGTCAGAGTTAAAGCCTCTCTCCTCTGTGTTCCTTTTCCTTTGTGCCTCCACTGTTTCTCCTCCTTTGTAGGCCACCTGCGTACATGATGAATTACCTAGGAGGCAGTGAGCCTGTAGAGAGTGGAGGCCTTGCCCCTTTGTACCCCTACTTTGCACGTTTCAAACAGGAATCATGGCAGGTAGTACCCCCATTGAGCTATTAAGCATTTTATGTATATCCTCACCAACCTGCGAAGATACTCTAATCTCCACTTTACATATGAAGAATCTGAGCCCAGAAAGGTTAAGTAAGTTGCCCAAGGTCACACAGATACTCAGTAGCAGAGCTGGAATCCAAACTAGATCCACTCAACTGCGAAGTCTGGACTTTAACCGCTTTATATATAGAACAGGGACTCGACAAAGAGTGGCAGTTGGATCAGGTAACACACCTCACCTTACAAGTTTTACTGACTTACCCAGAGGCAGCATTTAAACTTGACTCACTGAACTTTAAAATATCTTTGATAGGTTCTGGCTGCCTACCCCGTCATTGAATTCATGTCTGAAATAAGGACCCTGCTCTCCTGGAATACTGTCCTCTTGATTTATAATATGCAAGCTGAGTGTTCAGTGTTCATTTTGTAAGGATCTTTCCCTCGGTGAGCTCCCGGATCATTTTGCTGAGAACTAACTTTGAAATCCTGTGATGAGAACTGGTGGAACACCATTTTCAGATAGAGCTGGGCAGACTAGGCGAAATAAATAGAAAGATGGTAATTCTAGTCTCGGAATTTATGAGCTTCCTTGTCTTAAAGTTTAAACTTCAACTTTCTTTTTGATCTTTGGGTTTATGGTGAGTTTTAAGAGGCTGTTCTTTTTAGTCTCAGGAACATAATACGCTTTCCTCCTTCCACCCCAAAAGATACCTAGGCACCTTGCCCCCCAACCCTTTTCAGCCTCCAGTAAGCTCTGTCTTATGTAAGTTTGACTCAGGTGGGGCAGAGCCATGGAGACTCAGAACCGTAACCTTCTCCCTGTTGCCAACAGTGTGATCGCGAAACCCACCAGTCCTGCCATTGCTGTTTCCCATCCATACCAGTTAAAACCCCATGGGGAGACACCGGAGAGCCACTGTGGGGAGTGACAAGTCATGGGTAAGCCCTGAGTTTCCCGAAGTGAAGTGCAGACAGACACACGTCTGCCCTCTGCAGAGGGACCTCAGGGCGGGCCTGTGGCCCCTCCTCCCAGCAGACACACACAGCAGATAGGCATGTCCTGACGCTCATGAGAGAGGAGACACGTCATCCAATTCTCTGGCCCTTCTCTCGGGAGTTTAGAAGCCAAGTTCATACTTAAAAGCCTCACCGCCCTTAATTAAGAGGTAGACACCTTGGGGAGGGAGGAAGGTCTCCAGACGCACTCTTTACTGTTTCTTTTTTTTTTTGTAATTATCATTTATTTATTTTTGGCTGTGCTGGATCTTTGTTGCTACCCTCCAGCATTCTCTAGTTGTGGCAAGCAGGGGCTATTCTTCATTGTGGTGCTGGGGCTTCTCCTTGCGGTGGCTTCTCTTGTTGTGGAGCACAGGCTCGAGGCTCATGGTCGTCAGCAATTGTGGCTCCCAGGCTTAGTTGCTCCTCAGCGTGTGGATCTTCCCAGATCAGGGATCGAACCTGGGTCCCCTGCACTGGCAGGCAGATTCCTGTCTACTCGGCCACCAGGGAAGTCGTTCTTTACCTGTTCCTAACGCACTCCAGGGGGAACCGCGGCTGCTGCTTCGCTCACCGCCACGAGACTGTCTTTCTCCTCTCCTCCCCCCCTGAACTTTTGAAATCCTGTGATGAGAACTGGTGGAACACCATTTTCAGATAGAGCTAGTGCGAAATAAATAGAAAGATGGTAATTCTAGTCTCGAATTTATGAGCTTCCTTGTCTTAAAGTTTAAACTTCAACTTTCTTTTTGATCTTTGGGTTTATGGTGAGTTTTAAGAGGCTGTTCTTTTTAGTCTCAGGAACATAATACGCTTTCCTCCTTCCACCCCAAAAGATACCTAGGCACCTTGCCCCCCAACCCTTTTCAGCCTCCAGTAAGCTCTGTCTTATGTAAGTTTGACTCAGGTGGGGCAGAGCCATGGAGACTCAGAACCGTAACCTTCTCCCTGTTGCCAACAGTGTGATCGCGAAACCCACCAGTCCTGCCATTGCTGTTTCCCATCCATACCAGTTAAAACCCCATGGGGAGACACCGGAGAGCCACTGTGGGGAGTGACAAGTCATGGGTAAGCCCTGAGTTTCCCGAAGTGAAGTGCAGACAGACACACGTCTGCCCTCTGCAGAGGGACCTCAGGGCGGGCCTGGTGGCCCCTCCTCCCAGCAGACACACACAGCAGATAGGCATGTCCTGACGCTCATGAGAGAGGAGACACGTCATCCAATTCTCTGGCCCTTCTCTCGGGAGTTTAGAAGCCAAGTTCATACTTAAAAGCCTCACCGCCCTTAATTAAGAGGTAGACACCTTGGGGAGGGAGGAAGGTCTCCAGACGCACTCTTTACTGTTTCTTTTTTTTTTTTTTGTAATTATCATTTATTTATTTTTGGCTGTGCTGGATCTTTGTTGCTACCCTCCAGCATTCTCTAGTTGTGGCAAGCAGGGGCTATTCTTCATTGTGGTGCTGGGGCTTCTCCTTGCGGTGGCTTCTCTTGTTGTGGAGCACAGGCTCGAGGCTCATGGTCGTCAGCAATTGTGGCTCCCAGGCTTAGTTGCTCCTCAGCGTGTGGATCTTCCCAGATCAGGGATCGAACCTGGGTCCCCTGCACTGGCAGGCAGATTCCTGTCTACTCGGCCACCAGGGAAGTCGTTCTTTACCTGTTCCTAACGCACTCCAGGGGGAACCGCGGCTGCTGCTTCGCTCACCGCCACGAGACTGTCTTTCTCCTCTCCTCCACCCTGTTCTCCGGTATGCCCACCATCCCTGGGCCTGGCTCCCCGCAGTCTGAACTCTTGTCATATTAGGCAGTTATTTTCAGATCTTATAGCAGGACAGACCGTGCAGCATCAGATAATCGCTCTCTCTTTATTTCCACATTCGATGGGACAGCTGCGTTCTCCCAGCAGAGTCTCCACCAGCACCAGCTCAGAATAGTCTTGCGTTTTCTTTAACTTTTCGTGGAAGGAAAAAAACACGTGAAGTCCAGTCTCAGTTGTCCGTACCCATCTCAGTTCTCTGTATGTTCACCGTTGCCTCATCTAAATGTCAGGCTTGTAGTTCCTTTCTCTCGGTGGTGTTTCCTTGGGGTTTTGTTGTTGTTATTGTTGTTTTTCTGAGCGGGCCTCTGAAAATCGGCAGCGAAGAGGCCCGTTTGTTTAATTTCAATACACTGCAGCAAAATGAAGGTAATTGTCCACACAGGCCATCTGCTACCTGGCAGGTATCCATGAGTCAGAAAAAGAAAGATGGAGACTCAAGTGTCTCCTTCTGTTACCATGATAACCACTCGGCTCAGAGTTGTTGCTGGGGAAGGGTGTGGAGGGGCTGCTGTTAATCGTGTTCTGGCGAGGACATTGACTCTCAAGGTGAGGCTTTTTGCCATGAGCCTCCCTGGATTTGATTACCTGAAGATAATGTGTATCAATGAGATTCAAAAAAAAAAAAAAAAAATTCATACCTGTTCCATCAGGAAAAAGAAAAGAAGGACATAGGCAGTATATTTATGGAGCCCCTACTATGTGCCAGGTACCCTGCTGGAGACAGCGGAGCCCAGCCAGGACCTTGCACACGTCATTTTCCTGCTGCAGAGAGAGCCTGTCCCCCGGGCGGCCCTGCTGCCTGCCACAGCGTGTGAGTCCCTGTCTCCACTCACAGTGTCCTCACGTCACCTTCTCTGGCATTCTCTGCACCTGTTTTGGCTCCACTATTAGATTTGCGCTCAAACAGAAGACTAAGTCAGAATCACCGTTTTCTCCTTGCTCACATTTCTCACTCATGTTGGCGACTAATTTCGTGTTGGCAGTTGCATGGCCTCAGCAGTGAGACGTCTCACTTGATCCATGTTCCTTCTGACCTCAGAAACTTGGTGCTGGGATCCCAGCGTGCTTAGGAGTCTCCCTGCCGTTCCAGTTAGAGCACCCAGGGAGGATTTCCCTGGCGTTCCAGAAAAGACTCCACCTTCCCGTGGAGGGGGTACAGGTTTGTGGGCTCAATCCCTGGTCAGGGAACTAAGATCTCACATGCCACGGGGTCTGGCCGAATTTTTTTTTTTAATAAAATAAATCAATAAAATTTATCTGAAAGAAAAATAGATGATCCAGGTACCCATCTTAACTATGCTAGCTATATATTTGTGACCTTGTGACCTCTCAAGGCCTCCATCTCTTCAGATATAAACTAACGCTGGAGTAAAACAGAGGCTGGGATCACGAGCCTCTGATACGATACACGTAACTGCTGAGCTCTTTTCTTGGAACATGATACACAGCTTTCCCAGGACTCCAGAGTCTTTGCTAATTTACGAGAAACGAAGGGCCCGCAGAGGAGAGAGCCTCTCAGATTGTAACGTTTCTCTTGCTCTGTCTTTCCAGCAGACTTGTTCCCCACGACAAGGGGCCTCTGTATTCAGAGGACCTGAGTTGCAGGGCGTTTCTTGTGTTGAGGTGTTGGTCAGACACGTGACTGGCCTGTGCTGTGTCCAGGCCTTTGTCATAGGTTTTCTTTCAACAAGGTCCCACTGTCCTCGCCTCAGGAGACCTTCAGACACCGAGGAGCGTGCCGTGAAGCCTCCCAGCCTCCGCAGACGCACTCCCCCACCCCAGCAGCTGAAACCCAGAGGCACATGGTGGTGGTGGTGGTGGCCCTGGTTGGACAGCGTACTCCCACCCCCAGAGCCTCCTCCGTCTTCCCTCCTCCTCCGTGGATTTCTGTGAGAATCTCAGGCACCCCATGATCTGTAGGTTCCAGTGGCAGTGCTTGCCCCAGCCCCCAGCTGGGCCGCTGCTTCCAGACAGATTTGTTCTGCCAGGATCAGCCGTCCCCGCGGGGAGGACCTGTCTCTCTGGACGTTCAGCCGCTCTGTGCCTTTGCAACAGGGCGCCGCCGCTCCCTGCCATGCACCTGTCTGCCCTGACTTCAGTGTGTCTGGCACAGAGTGTCAGGAGAGCAGCACCCGAGCCGTCTCTCCCCGTTTGCAGGTGCCTGTCCGCGAGCGGGCACGCTGCCTGGTGCCATGCGGCACTGCCTCTGGCTGCGTGCGCCCAGACACTCCACTCTGGACCTGGGGCATCAGAGGGACCTTGTTTGGAACCGTGTTCCTTGATACTGCCTGTCCTCTGCTGAGGGATTTAGGCACATTCTCAGGTCAGGAAGAATTTTTTAATAAAATAAATCAATAAAATTTATCTGAAAGAAAATAGATGATCCAGGTACCCATCTTAACTATGCTAGCTATATATTTGTGACCTTGTGACCTCTCAAGGCCTCCATCTCTTCAGATATAAACTAACGCTGGAGTAAAACAGAGGCTGGGATCACGAGCCTCTGATACGATACACGTAACTGCTGAGCTCTTTTCTTGGAACATGATACACAGCTTTCCCAGGACTCCAGAGTCTTTGCTAATTTACGAGAAGCGAAGGGCCCGCAGAGGAGAGAGCCTCTCAGATTGTAACGTTTCTCTTGCTCTGTCTTTCCAGCAGACTTGTTCCCCACGACAAGGGGCCTCTGTATTCAGAGGACCTGAGTTGCAGGGCGTTTCTTGTGTTGAGGTGTTGGTCAGACACGTGACTGGCCTGTGCTGTGTCCAGGCCTTTGTCATAGGTTTTCTTTCAACAAGGTCCCACTGTCCTCGCCTCAGGAGACCTTCAGACACCGAGGAGCGTGCCGTGAAGCCTCCCAGCCTCCGCAGACGCACTCCCCCACCCCAGCAGCTGAAACCCAGAGGCACATGGTGGTGGTGGTGGTGGCCCCTGGTTGGACAGCGTACTCCCACCCCCAGAGCCTCCTCCGTCTTCCCTCCTCCTCCGTGGATTTCTGTGAGAATCTCAGGCACCCCATGATCTGTAGGTTCCAGTGGCAGTGCTTGCCCCAGCCCCCAGCTGGGCCGCTGCTTCCAGACAGATTTGTTCTGCCAGGATCAGCCGTCCCCGCGGGGAGGACCTGTCTCTCTGGACGTTCAGCCGCTCTGTGCCTTTGCAACAGGGCGCCGCCGCTCCCTGCCATGCACCTGTCTGCCCTGACTTCAGTGTGTCTGGCACAGAGTGTCAGGAGAGCAGCACCCGAGCCGTCTCTCCCCGTTTGCAGGTGCCTGTCCGCGAGCGGGCACGCTGCCTGGTGCCATGCGGCACTGCCTCTGGCTGCGTGCGCTCCAGACACTCCACTCTGGACCTGGGGCATCAGAGGGACCTTGTTTGGAACCGTGTTCCTTGATACTGCCTGTCCTCTGCTGAGGGATTTAGGCACATTCTCAGGTCAGGAAGAATTTTTCTTGTTCTGTATCCTCACCTCTCTTCTCATCCACGATCCTCTTTGCAGGGTCTTTGGCACCTCGTGAGGGCCTGTGGGCTTGATCTCATCTCCCAGGTCTCCCTTCTCCTCCCTCTCAGTAAGATGCTCTTCAGATGTGACTGATCTGATCATATCTAAAGAAAAAAAAAAAATCAAGCTTAGCACACGAGTTAGCTGTGACTGCACATACGCTGCATGTTAATGACCTCAAAGAACACATTCACCTCACAGCTTCTGTGGGTCAGGAGTCCAGGCCCTGTTTCTCTGGGTCCTCACAAGCTGAGGGTCTGCGTTGCTCAGAAGGTGACAGTCACCTCAAGGCTCAACAGAGCTCCTCGTTGTTGGCAGGATCCCTTGTGGGCTGTTAGACTGAGGGCCACAGCTCAACCCCGACTGATGGCTGGAAGGCGCCCTCCATTCCTCGCCAGGTGGGCCTCTCCATAGGGCCGCTCCCAAGATGGCAGCTGGCTTCCTCAGCGTGAGTAGCGGTGAGAGCAAGAGAGACCGTGTGGACAAGACAGAAGCCATACCTTTCATCAACGCGTCTCAGAGATGATATCCCTCTGGCCTGCTTCATTAGAAGCCATCACGGTAGTGAGCCCACGCTCGAGGGGAGGGAATGACATCAGATGGTGCCCACAGGGAAGGAGGGGATCACTGGAGGCCCCCTCGGGGTCTGCCCGCGACAGTCAGTTACCTAGTTAAAGCAATTCGCATAAAGCTTTATTGATGGTGATAGATTTAGTCCTCCCTGGAGATCCTTGCCCGCTCTGGCTCCGTTCCTGCTTTCCATTACAGAAGGAAAAGGGTCAGAAACTTGATCCACCTCATTGTCATTTAACAAATATTTATTAAGCCTTTACATGTGGTGAGCACAATGGTGAGGAAGATAAATTTGAGAGGTGACATTAATGTTGTACAGGGGTCTGAGGGAGGCGACAGCAAAGCAGTCAGCTGGAAGACCAGGGGAATCTGGTCGGACACGGAGCGGGCAGTGCTCCTGGCAGGAAGAACGGCGAGTCTAGAGGCCTGACGGCAGGAGGGAGGGAAGGCGGCGCTTTCAAGAGGTGGTGGTTGTCCAAGCCGCACAAGAGCAGTCAGGTGACCTCCCGTGCACCAGCATGGACCTCATCCCAGATCAGCCCCGTTCCTGGTCCCCGGGCACGGGCCTGGCTCAAGTCCCTGCATACCCGTTGCCTGTGATGTGTGCCTCTCCCAGGGCCTTGAGGATTTACTGGCCCACCAGGATGCCAAACCAGCATTGTTCTGCAGGACCCAGAATCCACAGAGGGTTCCTGACAGCGCTGTCCTAGCTGTGTTTTTATCCAGCATGAGCCTAAAGCTAGGGACTGAAGCTTGAGATCCGTGGGGAAAATTATGCCTTCCTCAGGGTCTGAGATTTTTTTGCCTTCCACTGCTCTGAACAAAGACAACATCAGGAGTCTGGTTTCTGTCTCCCTCAGAAGGCATGTCCTGGGCAGTGATCCCAGGAAGGGGGCCTGATTATTTTCAAGCTGATGGGGGGCAGTAGGCTTCGTTTCCTGATCCTAGAGTTTTAGCCACATGTGGCTGTCCACCCTGTCCTTCCCTCATACCTCATTCTCCATCATCATTTTCCTGTTAAACTATTTGCAGAGGTTCCATTTCATGTTCTTAAAAAGCAACCTGTTTGTCCCATCTCTGGTCTCAGGGCTCTAATGCTCGGTCCTCAGGCAGCGATGCTGGCTCTGGTGTCCCCAAGTGAGACTAACTGAGTCCTTGCCCACACTCTTTATGCCGGGTTAGCCTTTTATACAGCGAAGTGAATTTTAATTTCACAGTCCACATACTTTTTTGATGCCTTAGTTTCCCTCTGGCTCCGTTCCTGCTTTCCATTACAGAAGGAAAAGGGTCAGAAACTTGATCCACCTCATTGTCATTTAACAAATATTTATTAAGCCTTTACATGTGGTGAGCACAATGGTGAGGAAGATAAATTTGAGAGGTGACATTAATGTTGTACAGGGGTCTGAGGGAGGCGACAGCAAAGCAGTCAGCTGGAAGACCAGGGGAATCTGGTCGGACACGGAGCGGGCAGTGCTCCTGGCAGGAAGAACGGCGAGTCTAGAGGCCTGACGGCAGGAGGGAGGGAAGGCGGCGCTTTCAAGAGGTGGTGGTTGTCCAAGCCGCACAAGAGCAGTCAGGTGACCCCCCGTGCACCAGCATGGACCTCATCCCAGATCAGCCCGTTCCTGGCCCCCGGGGCACGGGCCTGGCTCAAGTCCCTGCATACCCGTTGCCTGTGATGTGTGCCTCTCCCAGGGCCTTGAGGATTTACTGGCCCACCAGGATGCCAAACCAGCATTGTTCTGCAGGACCCAGAATCCACAGAGGGTTCCTGACAGCGCTGTCCTAGCTGTGTTTTTATCCAGCATGAGCCTAAAGCTAGGGACTGAAGCTTGAGATCCGTGGGGAAAATTATGCCTTCCTCAGGGTCTGAGATTTTTTTGCCTTCCACTGCTCTGAACAAAGACAACATCAGGAGTCTGGTTTCTGTCTCCCTCAGAAGGCATGTCCTGGGCAGTGATCCCAGGAAGGGGGCCTGATTATTTTCAAGCTGATGGGGGGCAGTAGGCTTCGTTTCCTGATCCTAGAGTTTTAGCCACATGTGGCTGTCCACCCTGTCCTTCCCTCATACCTCATTCTCCATCATCATTTTCCTGTTAAACTATTTGCAGAGGTTCCATTTCATGTTCTTAAAAAGCAACCTGTTTGTCCCATCTCTGGTCTCAGGGCTCTAATGCTCGGTCCTCAGGCAGCGATGCTGGCTCTGGTGTCCCCAAGTGAGACTAACTGAGTCCTTGCCCACACTCTTTATGCCGGGTTAGCCTTTTATACAGCGAAGTGAATTTTAATTTCACAGTCCACATACTTAGGGGGAAAAATGTATTTGAGTGGCCTTAGTTTCCCTCTTGAGCGCTCACTTTCTGAGCTGAGCACTTAGTCTGGGCATTTCAGGCGAACTCTGAAGCCAGTCACCAGAGATTCTTCTTGTGACTGCGCTGGGTTGTGGTGTGCGCTTTCTCTAGTTGTGGTGTGCAGGCTTCCCTGGTTGGGGAGCACAGACTCTAGAGCTCAGACTCAGTAGTTGGCAGTACATGGGTTTGGTTGCTTCGTGGCAGGTAGGATCTTAGTTCCCCACCCAGAGATCAAACCAACATCCCCTGCAATGGAAGGCAAAGTCCTAACCACTGGACTGCCAGGGAAGTCCCAGCTTCAGAGATTCTTAACCCCCTTCCTGCACCCAAAATGAGTGCTCCATCCTGGGGACTTAGGCCAGGCGCTGTAGCATCAGTGGAGAAGTGTCCACAGCTCCGAGTCGATGTGTGCTGGGGCCATCGTGTCCTTGACTTGTGGCCAGATTCTTACAAGGCAGAAGCCCCCTCATTCCATGACTAAGCCATCTGAGTTCATAGACGCCCCCAGCTCTATACCTGACCTCACTGAGGCTCTCATTCCTCCATGACTGAGAGCTTTGGGCTCATTCTTCTCACCTATGGGAAGCTATGGACTGAATCCCATGGACAGAAGAGCCTGGCGGGCTATATAGCCCTTGGGATACCAGTCAGACATGACTTAGCAACTGAGCATGGACACATTTGCCCCCTCTCCTATAAAAATGGCCAAAAGAGCAGAGACTGATAATGATTATAGGGTTAAAGATGAAGATCATTTCCCAAAATACAGTGATTAATATGTGAAAATATGATCTAGCCAAATAGGACTCCTAAGGTGTTTATAAACTAGTTGAGAAGGAAAGATGTATACCCTGTTCCATTTCATGTTCAAAGCCTGTTTGTCCCATCTCTGGTCTCAGGGCTCTAATGCTCGGTCCTCAGGCAGCGATGCTGGCTCTGGTGTCCCCAAGTGAGACTAACTGAGTCCTTGCCCACACTCTTTATGCCGGGTTAGCCTTTTATACAGCGAAGTGAATTTTAATTTCACAGTCCACATACTTAGGGGGAAAAATGTATTTGAGTGGCCTTAGTTTCCCTCTTGAGCGCTCACTTTCTGAGCTGAGCACTTAGTCTGGGCATTTCAGGCGAACTCTGAAGCCAGTCACCAGAGATTCTTCTTGTGACTGCGCTGGGTTGTGGTGTGCGCTTTTCTCTAGTTGTGGTGTGCAGGCTTCCCTGGTTGGGGAGCACAGACTCTAGAGCTCAGACTCAGTAGTTGGCAGTACATGGGTTTGGTTGCTTCGTGGCAGGTAGGATCTTAGTTCCCCACCCAGAGATCAAACCAACATCCCCTGCAATGGAAGGCAAAGTCCTAACCACTGGACTGCCAGGGAAGTCCCAGCTTCAGAGATTCTTAACCCCCTTCCTGCACCCAAAATGAGTGCTCCATCCTGGGGACTTAGGCCAGGCGCTGTAGCATCAGTGGAGAAGTGTCCACAGCTCCGAGTCGATGTGTGCTGGGGCCATCGTGTCCTTGACTTGTGGCCAGATTCTTACAAGGCAGAAGCCCCCTCATTCCATGACTAAGCCATCTGAGTTCATAGACGCCCCCAGCTCTATACCTGACCTCACTGAGGCTCTCATTCCTCCATGACTGAGAGCTTTGGGCTCATTCTTCTCACCTATGGGAAGCTATGGACTGAATCCCATGGACAGAAGAGCCTGGCGGGCTATATAGCCCTTGGGATACCAGTCAGACATGACTTAGCAACTGAGCATGGACACATTTGCCCCCTCTCCTATAAAAATGGCCAAAAGAGCAGAGACTGATAATGATTATAGGGTTAAAGATGAAGATCATTTCCCAAAATACAGTGATTAATATGTGAAAATATGATCTAGCCAAATAGGACTCCTAAGGTGTTTATAAACTAGTTGAGAAGGAAAGATGTATACCCTGAAAGACTAAAAAATAATAGATGTTTCATAGCCACTGAGAAAAATAGAAGAGAATATTTCACAAGACAGAACATGTTGAATTGTCAAGGAAAGTTATTATAAAAGTTAAAACAGTGGTAAAAACATCAAAAAGAGATTTTTGTAGTATTCCATTATAGGAATAAGCCTCATTTTGTTAATTCATTGGACTTTGGGGTTATTTCTACTTTTGGCCTGTTAAACTGTTGCTGTGAACATGTGTGCACACGTTTTGGACGAGTGTATGTTTTTATTTTCTTGGGTACATACTTGGGAGTGAAAGTACTAGATCTTACGGTAAGTTTGTGTTTAACATTTGAGCAAACTGCCAAACTGTCTTCCTGAGTGGTTGTACCATTTAACAGTTCCATCAGCCATGCACAGGGATTCCATTTCCCTACATCCCTGTTAGTCTTTTTGATTGTAACTATTTTGGTGGGTAAGTGGAATCTCATTGTGGCTTCAGTTTTCATTTCCCTAATGAGTACTCATGCTGAGCATTTTTCATGTAATTTTTAGCTCATTGTATATCTTATTCCATGAAATGTCTATTCGAATCTTTGCCTGTTTTGTAATTGGGTTGTCTGTCTTCTTATTCAGTTCAAGAGCTCTTTATATGTTCTAGACATAAATTCTTTTTTATAGTTTGTTCTGTATTTCAGCTTTATTGAAGTGTAATTGACATAAAATTGTAAGATACTTAAAGTGTACACTGAAGTGACTTAAACGTTTACATGGTGAAAGGATTTCCCATCTAATTTATTAACACATTCATCACCTCGCGTATTTATCTTTTAGGTATATGAGAATATTTAAGTTGTTCTCTCTTAGCAAATTTAGCATATACGATAGTATTTTATCAACTGTAGTCACCATGTGACATTCGATCCTCAGACCTTATATTTCCCCTCTCCTATAAAATGGCCAAAAGAGCAGAGACTGATAATGATTATAGGGTTAAAGATGAAGATCATTTCCCAAAATACAGTGATTAATATGTGAAAATATGATCTAGCCAAATAGGACTCCTAAGGTGTTTATAAACTAGTTGAGAAGGAAAGATGTATACCCTGAAAGACTAAAAAATAATAGATGTTTCATAGCCACTGAGAAAAATAGAAGAGAATATTTCACAAGACAGAACATGTTGAATTGTCAAGGAAAGTTATTATAAAAGTTAAAACAGTGGTAAAAACATCAAAAAGAGATTTTTGTAGTATTCCATTATAGGAATAAGCCTCATTTTGTTAATTCATTGGACTTTGGGGTTATTTCTACTTTTGGCCTGTTAAACTGTTGCTGTGAACATGTGTGCACACGTTTTGGACGAGTGTATGTTTTTATTTTCTTGGGTACATACTTGGGAGTGAAAGTACTAGATCTTACGGTAAGTTTGTGTTTAACATTTGAGCAAACTGCCAAACTGTCTTCCTGAGTGGTTGTACCATTTAACAGTTCCATCAGCCATGCACAGGGATTCCATTTCCCTACATCCCTGTTAGTCTTTTTGATTGTAACTATTTTGGTGGGTAAGTGGAATCTCATTGTGGCTTCAGTTTTCATTTCCCTAATGAGTACTCATGCTGAGCATTTTTCATGTAATTTTTAGCTCATTGTATATCTTATTCCATGAAATGTCTATTCGAATCTTTGCCTGTTTTGTAATTGGGTTGTCTGTCTTCTTATTCAGTTCAAGAGCTCTTTATATGTTCTAGACATAAATTCTTTTTTATAGTTTGTTCTGTATTTCAGCTTTATTGAAGTGTAATTGACATAAAATTGTAAGATACTTAAAGTGTACACTGAAGTGACTTAAACGTTTACATGGTGAAAGGATTTCCCATCTAATTTATTAACACATTCATCACCTCGCGTATTTATCTTTTAGGTATATGAGAATATTTAAGTTGTTCTCTCTTAGCAAATTTCAGCATATACGATAGTATTTTATCAACTGTAGTCACCATGTGACATTCGATCCTCAGACCTTATATTTCCGCCAAGTTTATACCCTTTACCAGCCTCTCCCTATTCCCCGACCACTCAACCCCTGACCTCTAGTTTTCTGCTCTCAGTTTCTGAGTGCTGTTTTTTTTAAGACACCATATGTAGATGATACAATATATAGGTGATACCATGCAGTATTTGTCTTTCTTTGTCTGGCTTATTTCACTTACCGTAAATAACAGCATAGTTTCCTTGTTTCTCATGACTAAATGATACCGTACATATATACTACATCTTCTTTATCCATTCATCTGCCGATGGATCCTTGGGTTGTCTGCATATCCTAGCCATCCTAAATAATGCTGCAGTGACCACATGTCCATGGGGATTCAGATATCTCTTCAAAATCCTGTTTTCATTTTCTTTGGATATATATATACCCAGAAGTGGGGTTATTGGTATTATTAGTATTAGTATTATCATGTGGTTCTGTTTTTTTTTTTTTTTTTAATTATGGATATTTTGCTTGTTTTTGGCTGCACGGGGTCTTCACTGCTAGTCTCAAACTTGTCTTCTAGTTGCTGCCAGAGGGGGGCTTGTCTTCACTGCGGTGCATGGACTTCTCACTGCGCTGACCTCTCACTAAAGTGGCTTCCCTTTGGAGCACAGGCTCTAGAGCACATGGGTTTCCATAGTTGTGGTGCTTGGACTTAGTTGCTCTGCAGCCTGTGGGATCTTCCCAGACCAGGGATCGAACATTTGTCCCCTGCCATGGTAGACAGATACTTAACCAGTAGGCCACAGGGCAGTTCCCTGTGTTTCCCTTTTTGAGGAGCCTTGAGACTGTGGCTGCACCAGTTTACATTTTCACTGGTAGACCACAGGCTTCCCTTTTCGGAGTGCCCTCACCAACACCCGTTATCTCTTGCCTTTTTGACGATGACCGTCCTAGCAGATACGAGGTAGTATCTCTTTGTAGTTTTGTTTTGCATTTCCTTGATGATTTGGGATGTTGAGCACCTTTTCAGATGTACCTGTTGGCCATTTGTAGACCTTCTTTGGGAAAATGTCTATTCGATTTCTCTGCACATTTTTAAATCAGATTGATTTTTCACTATAGAGTTGTGTGAGTTCCTCATATATTTTAGATATTTGCTCCTTATCACCCATATGACTGCTTTTCTTATTTTTCACACATATGCACATACTTTCTTCCATTCAGGAGATTGCCTTTTTTGCCTCTCCCTAGACCTTTCTAGTTTTCTGCTCTCAGTTTCTGAGTGCTGTTTTTAAGACACCATATGTAGATGATACAATATATAGGTGATACCATGCAGTATTTGTCTTTCTTTGTCTGGCTTATTTCACTTACCGTAAATAACAGCATAGTTTCCTTGTTTCTCATGACTAAATGATACCGTACATATATACTACATCTTCTTTATCCATTCATCTGCCGATGGATCCTTGGGTTGTCTGCATATCCTAGCCATCCTAAATAATGCTGCAGTGACCACATGTCCATGGGGATTCAGATATCTCTTCAAAATCCTGTTTTCATTTTCTTTGGATATATATATACCCAGAAGTGGGGTTATTGGTATTATTAGTATTAGTATTATCATGTGGTTCTGTTTTTTTTTTTTTTTTAATTATGGATATTTTGCTTGTTTTTGGCTGCACGGGGTCTTCACTGCTAGTCTCAAACTTGTCTTCTAGTTGCTGCCAGAGGGGGGCTTGTCTTCACTGCGGTGCATGGACTTCTCACTGCGCTGACCTCTCACTAAAGTGGCTTCCCTTTGGAGCACAGGCTCTAGAGCACATGGGTTTCCATAGTTGTGGTGCTTGGACTTAGTTGCTCTGCAGCCTGTGGGATCTTCCCAGACCAGGGATCGAACATTTGTCCCCTGCCATGGTAGACAGATACTTAACCAGTAGGCCACAGGGCATTTCCCCTGTGTTTCCCTTTTTGAGGAGCCTTGAGACTGTGGCTGCACCAGTTTACATTTTCACTGGTAGACCACAGGCTTCCCTTTTCGGAGTGCCCTCACCAACACCCGTTATCTCTTGCCTTTTTGACGATGACCGTCCTAGCAGATACGAGGTAGTATCTCTTTGTAGTTTTGTTTTGCATTTCCTTGATGATTTGGGATGTTGAGCACCTTTTCAGATGTACCTGTTGGCCATTTGTAGACCTTCTTTGGGAAAATGTCTATTCGATTTCTCTGCACATTTTTAAATCAGATTGATTTTTCACTATAGAGTTGTGTGAGTTCCTCATATATTTTAGATATTTGCTCCTTATCACCCATATGACTGCTTTTCTTATTTTTCACACATATGCACATACTTTCTTCCATTCAGGAGATTGCCTTTTTATTTTGTTGATGGTTTCCTTTGCTTTGGAAAAGCTTTTTAGTTTGATGTACTTCTCTTGTTATTTTGCTTTTGTTGCATTTGTTTTGGGTGTCATATCCAAAAAATCATTGTGAAGATCCACACTTTCTATATCAGAAATAATTTACAAATATTTCCCTAGTCTACGACTTTTTGTTAGTGCTGTCTTTTTTGAAAATAGTTTTATTGAGCTCCAAGTCATATACCCTACAATTCAGCCCCTTTAAATGGTTTTTCATGTAGTCTCAGAATTGTACAACCATCTCTGTGATCAATTTTAGAACATTTCATCACCTCCAAAAAGAGCCCCATACCCATTAGCATTGACTCCTCATTCCTCCCAGGCACCCTGCCACAGACAGCCGTGAATCTGCTTTCCATCTGTATGGATTTGCTTATGCTTCATATAAATGGAATTATACAACAAATGGAATTAAACAACATGTAGTCTTTTGTAACTGACTTCTTTCACTTAGCATATTTTCAAGGTTCATGCATGTTGTAGCGTGTATCAGTCCTTCATTCCCTTATTGCCTAATCATATTCCACTGTAAGAATGTACCATGTTTTATTTAAATTATTCATCAGTTGATAGACATTGGGATTTGTTTTCACTTTTTGGCCATTGTGTATAATACTGTTATGAGCACTTGCATACAAATTTTTGTGTATACATAGGTTTTCATTTATCACCAGTATATACATGTAAGAGTGGAATTGTCACAGTGTTTAAACTTCTCAGGAACCGCCAGACCAATTTCTAAAGCAGCTGCACCATTTTTACATTCCTGCCAGCAACCTATGAGGGTTCTGAGTTTGCCACATCTTTGTCAGCACTTGTTATTATCTGTCTTTTTATTATAGCCATCTTAAGAGTGGGGATGTCAAAAATACATAGCCGGCCCTTTAATCTTAATGTAAATGACTTAAAAAAGACCAACTTGATTGCTAAGAATAAGAAAGATTAAGTGAAGTCAATTTTGTAAGCTTTCTTTATTAAAATGAAGACTATGCAAAAAAAAAAAGAGTGGGGATGTGCTGTTGTATCTCATTGCGATTTTGATTTGCATTTCCCTCATGGCCAACAGTACTGAACATTTTTCATATGCTTATTGGATATTTGCATATCTTCTAATCCTCTAAGAATTGTTTATTCACATCCTTTGTGTTTTTTTTTTTTTTAAGATTTATTTATTTATTTATTTTGGGCAGGGGTCAGGTTGGGGCGGGAGGGGAGCGGGCGGGTCACTTCTATTGGTCTTTCATTTCTCTGTTTTATCCATCTTTGTTCTTTGGCTCGTGTGGGCCTCCCATCGCAGCGGCCTCTGTTGTCACAGAGCACCGGCTCTGGGCGCATGCGCTCCAGAGCTCTGGCTTGGTAATTGGACACATGGGTCCAGCCGCTCCGCGGCACGTGGGATCTTCCCAGGCCAGGGATCCAACCAGCGCCCCTTGCACTGCAAGGCGGTGTCCTTACCCCCTGGACCACCAGGGGAAGCCCCTTTGTGTATTTTTAAATGACCTATCCTTTTTTTGTAAGTTACCTGTCCTTTTATATTGAGTGTAGGAGTTCTTTATATTTTTTTAATTAATTATGTTATTGAAATATTATTTTATTTTTTACAGAGTTTTGTTGTTTACTGCCACACATTAGCCAGAATCTGCCCTAGGTAGACACATGCCCCCCACCCATCCCCCTCCCCATCCCACTCCTTCAGGTCACCACAGAGCCCCTGTGTGAGATCCCCTAGTCTCACTGCTGCTCTGCATATTCATTTATCAGCACCATCCTTCTAGATTCCATATATATGTCAGTATACAATATTTATCTTTCTTTCTCTGACATACTTCACTCTATATAATAGGTTCTAGATTGATCCATTTCATTAGAACTAATTCAAATGCTGAGTAATATTCCATTGTATATATGTACCACAACTTCTTTATCCATTCATCTGTCGATGGACATCTTGGTTGCTTCCATGTTCTAGCTGTTGTAAATAGTGCTGCTGTGAATAATGGGGTACATATGTCTTTCCATTTTGATTTCCTCAGGGTATATGCCTAGTAGTGGAATTGCTGGATCATATGATGGTTCTATTCCTAGTTTTTTGAGGAATCTCCATACTGTCTTCCATAGTTTGTAGACTTTTTCATGGTGGGCATTCTCACTGGTGTGAGGTGATAACCTCATTGTAGTTTTGATTTGCATTTCTCTAACAATGAGCAATGTTGAGCATCTTTTCATGTGTTTGTTGGCCATCTGTATGTCTATTGAAGTACTATTGATTTACAATGGTGTGTATGTATTCTTAATATAAATCCTTTATGAGATACATGAGTTGCAAAAATTTTTTCCCATCCTATGAGTTCTTTTTTCACTTTCTTAAAGGTGTCCTTTGAAAATAGTTTTTAATGAAGCCCAATTTATCTGTTTTTCTTTTGTAATGCATATTTCTTGTGTTAAATCTGAAAAGTCATTGTCTAATCTTCCCTCGCCACTTCTTATCTTTGTGAAAATCACTCAGTCATGTCTGACTCTTTGCAACCCATGGACTAACCATGGAATTTTCCAGGCAACAATGCTGGAGTGGGTATTCCTTCCCTTTTCCAGGGGATCTTCCCAACCCAGGGATTGCAGGTGGATTCTTAACCATCTGAACCACCAGGGAAGCCCAGTTCTTATATTTGGTATGGTGCATTTTGAGTTAGTTGTTGTATATAATATGAGATAAGGGTCTAAGTTCATCTTTATTTGTAGCGTGGAAAGATCTCAAAAACTATGTTAATTTTGCTGTACAGCAGAAAGTAAATACAACATTGTAAATCGGCTGTGCTTCAATACACATTTTAAAATGTATGCTAAGTGATTAAAGAAGATTGCAAAATGATATGTGCAGTATGATACCCGTTCATCCAAAATTTAAAGGCATGAAACATCATATAGTATTCATAACAACATATGGACACATAGGTAAAAAGTTCCACACCAATCTATGACAGTGGCCACCTCTGAAGGGAAGAGAGGAGGGGACTGGAAAGAATTAATAGTCAGGGGATCTTCAGATTTATTCTCAGTGTCGGAATACATTTCACACAATATTAATTGTCAATTTGAATAGTCTGTTATGCTGTACTTTCAAGCTTGCTGTGTTTTTAAAGTTTCTCAGATTAAATACACAGACACGAGGCAAAGCAAGAATGATAGAGAACAGACCATTTCTGCTCGGTCCAGCACTCACCCTGGGTCAAGCACTGAGCTGAGGCTTTGTGCATACCGCCTGTCAGACTGGTCCGGGTGGCCAGTTCTCTTTGTAGGTGGGGTTTCTGAGCCAGATCCCCAGAGATAAATATCTTCCTTTGTGCTCATTTGCACATTTTGGCTTTTTTTTTTGCTTCCAAAGGGAATCCCAGTCTCTCTGCCGCCCTCAGTTGCCCTTGCTCTAAAGAGCAACAGAGCCTGGATCTCAGCACAAGCCCTTGAACTGGAGTTTTGAAGTTTTGTCCCGTGGCTCCCAGCTTTCTCCAAAACGGTACCAGAGCCTTCCCACAGAAAGGTCGGCGGCCACTAAACGTGTGTCCGTTCTCACCCAGCCCCATGGGATGACTCAGAGAAGACCCCACTGTGTGCTGGATGAGGGCAGAGGGACGGGCTGACGGCGGGGAATTGCCTGCCGCTGGGCTCCTGACCTGCAGACTCAGGCACGGCCCGCAGCCCGGCAGCTGCAGAGGCGCAGAGCCCCCGCCATCGCCCTGGGAGCAGAAGGGCTTGTTCCAGCATCTCCCGGCAGCGGACCAGCCACGCAGCCTGACACAGAGCTCTTCCTCGCTTCATCCTTGTTTTTCTCCTCTAAAATGGATACTACTCAACTTGTTATGAGAATCAAACGAGATAATGCATATGAATGTGTTTGCAAACAAAAATGAAAGATGTTTGCATATGATTTCCCAGCTGTGACCCCAGCCCCTCCCAGATCCTCCACCAGCTACCCCGCTCCATCTGTCCACCTGGAAGGCCCTCCCTCCCTGCGCCCGCCTCCGCTTTTATTCTTCAGTGTTCTGGCTGCCTCTTCTCCTTCCTCCCGCCTTGTGCTCTCCCCTTCTCCTTTCCCCCCACTCCCTTTTTCTTCCTCTCTCCCATGCTGGAGGCAGCCTGACTCCTTTCTTTCAAATCCGACCATGCAGCGTGTTGAACCACCGCACTGAAGCCCTAGGCTGACTCAGGTTGACTTAGAAAAAGGGCTCGCCCCTTCCTCGAAGAGGGAAGGCGCAGGAGATGACAGGCTTTATCTCTTTGATTCTCCCAGGCTCAGGCCGCAGGATCACCGCACACGTCGCCCACTCACGGAGGCGGCCGGTCGATGCCCGTGCCCGTGCGCTCCGCCTCCGCCGGCTCCACCCCCACCCACTGCCCACAGGACCCGCTGAGCGGAGTTGGTGGGGACATGCAGGAGGCCTTCGCCCAAGGTGAGTTCGGGAGCAAAGGAAAATGGAGCGCTGAAGGGGTTTGGAAATGTGGACGAGATTCCTACTGAGGTTTTTCCAGCTTCTTTTGTGTGCTTAGCTTTCAAGGATCAGATCTTCACGTTCGGTAAAAATAAGTCATGTGCTAGCCCCTTCTCATTAGCTGGGCTGGTCTGCAGTGGGAGGTCTCCAGGCTTGTTGTGTGTGCGAGGTCCAGGCCTCCTGGCCTTCTGTGCTCTTTTTTTTTTTTCCTGGGACGCGGGAAGTGCCTTGTCCTTTGGGGGTTGCCTCCTCCAAAGGAACTAGATGGAATCATTCTCAAGGTCGAGTGCTCGGCCTGGAACGTCTTTAGTGCGAGCAGGACAAGAAGGCTAGAACTCTGATGAGGACCTTGCTGCCGCCGCCTTGTCCAAAGAGCTAATGGCCTTCCCTGTTGTGTGGTGGGTGGAAGATTAGGCTGCTCAGGAAGTCAGGCGGCAAAGACAGGTGCAGGGAAGTGGAGCTGAGAGGACATCCTGCCCAAGGGTTTTTTCTAGAATCCACCTCTTTTGATTGTGGCTGAAAGGCGTGGCACTCACAGGGCACTGCGCTTCAGGTAGAGAAGAGGGAAGAGGACCGTGGCCTTGGGCACCGGTGCTCCTGAAGGCGTGGGAGCGGACGGAGCTCCTGGGCCCGACTTCCCTGCGGCATCCCAGGGCCCAGCTGACCGAGGCATCTGTTCAGCTGTCTCCCCCCGCACCCACCTACCCACCTGGCATCGCCGTCTGCTCTGCCTCCCCTCAGGTACGAGGAGAAACCTCCGCAATGACCTGCTGGTGGCTGCCGACTCCATCACCAACACCATGTCGTCCCTGGTGAAGGAGCTCCACTCAGGTGACGCCCAGAGCTCCCACCTCCCCTCCCGCATCCTCTCCGCCGCCCCACGTGGGAAAGCATCGCCCTCATTACACCACATGGCCTCCTTGCCTTCCAGGAGCTCTCTGGATGCCTCCCCCCGCGAGCCTCTCTCCCACGTGTGATAATCACACACTTAGGATCTTTTTAAGAGCACGCCTTGTGGAGCAAACACAGTTCTGGCTTGAAAAGAATTCGGCTCCGCCGGCCCTTTCCTCGCTCCCCTCGTCGTCCACCTGCGCTTCCTCCGCAGCTGCTCTCTCCTAGGCCTGCTGGCGGTCTCGCCTGGAGCTTCTCTGGACGACTGGAGGCAGCCGCGAGCCGCTGCTTCCTGCCGCTGCCTTTCCGCTTCTCCCGTTCGACCTGGTTTTGAAACTCTATTCTCTCCTTTTGTCCGTGACAAGGCTCTGCTTTCCCGGGAAGTTCATGACCCGAGTCTGGTGCTTCCTTCACTCCACATGTGCAGTCTCATCTCTGACTTCTTTCTCGGTCTGTCTGTCTCACAGCTATTTCCGTGATTTTCCGGAGATCCTTACCTCATGGCGTTATTTCCCCCTACGTGAAACCCAAGAGGGAGAGAAAAAAACAAATAGGCCATTCCCATATCATCATAGCTTCAAGAATTCCCCATGATTACATCCATTTTGAAGCTGCCAGATATTTTACTAATTTTTTTTATGGTGGTCAGATTCCCATATTATATATTAAGCAAATAGGTTCTCTTCCTATAGTGCTGTGGGTCACTCATACAGATGGCCCTCTTTTGTTTCTTTTCACCTATAGGGTAGTAGCTTATTAACAGGGCTGTTGAATAAAGATATAAAGCATGGCTTAGAGAAGAGGGAAGAGGACCGTGGCCTTGGGCACCGGTGCTCCTGAAGGCGTGGGAGCGGAGGCTCCTGGGCCCGACTTCCCTCGGCATCCCAGGGCCCAGCTGACCGAGGCATCTGTTCAGCTGTCTCCCCCCGCACCCACCTACCCACCTGGCATCGCCGTCTGCTCTGCCTCCCCTCAGGTACGAGGAGAAACCTCCGCAATGACCTGCTGGTGGCTGCCGACTCCATCACCAACACCATGTCGTCCCTGGTGAAGGAGCTCCACTCAGGTGACGCCCAGAGCTCCCACCTCCCCTCCCGCATCCTCTCCGCCGCCCCACGTGGGAAAGCATCGCCCTCATTACACCACATGGCCTCCTTGCCTTCCAGGAGCTCTCTGGATGCCTCCCCCCGCGAGCCTCTCTCCCACGTGTGATAATCACACACTTAGGATCTTTTTAAGAGCACGCCTTGTGGAGCAAACACAGTTCTGGCTTGAAAAGAATTCGGCTCCGCCGGCCCTTTCCTCGCTCCCCTCGTCGTCCACCTGCGCTTCCTCCGCAGCTGCTCTCTCCTAGGCCTGCTGGCGGTCTCGCCTGGAGCTTCTCTGGACGACTGGAGGCAGCCGCGAGAGCCGCTGCTTCCTGCCGCTGCCTTTCCGCTTCTCCCGTTCGACCTGGTTTTGAAACTCTATTCTCTCCTTTTGTCCGTGACAAGGCTCTGCTTTCCCGGGAAGTTCATGACCCGAGTCTGGTGCTTCCTTCACTCCACATGTGCAGTCTCATCTCTGACTTCTTTCTCGGTCTGTCTGTCTCACAGCTATTTCCGTGATTTTCCGGAGATCCTTACCTCATGGCGTTATTTCCCCCTACGTGAAACCCAAGAGGGAGAGAAAAAAACAAATAGGCCATTCCCATATCATCATAGCTTCAAGAATTCCCCATGATTACATCCATTTTGAAGCTGCCAGATATTTTACTAATTTTTTTTTTATGGTGGTCAGATTCCCATATTATATATTAAGCAAATAGGTTCTCTTCCTATAGTGCTGTGGGTCACTCATACAGATGGCCCTCTTTTGTTTCTTTTCACCTAAGGTAGTGCTTTTGGATACCTTGAACTAGCTTATTAACAGGGCTGTTGAATAAAGATATAAAGCAGTTTTTCCATGGGCTATTCAGACCCATGTATTTTTTCCAAACACAATACATTGAAATCGCACTTAGGAAAGGGAAGCCTTGGGAAGTCCTTCAGACATTTGTAGGAGAAAGCGCACGCCTTAGTGTTGTCACGAGGCCGGCCGAGGTCTGGCTGATGGCTTCCCTCTCAGATCTGCCGTTTTTGTTTAGAAGAGAATATGGTTGGTTTTTCCAGTACAGTTGATAAGAGGGCTGGGCTGAGGGAGCCTGGTGGTCACACTGTTTCCATCCTGGTACCATGTCTCAGTCCCTGTTAGAGGCACCGCCCCTCTCCACACACACACACATACACACACAGAAGAGGCAGTCTGAGGTCATCTCACCTTTGAGATGACCTCATGGGTGATCAGAAAGTCCCTTCCCTAATATAGCTCCCCAATGATGCCAGAAATCCCACTTTTGAAGGGAATTTCTTAGGGGATTTCAGGCCATGGAAATTAACCACACTTGTGCCTCACCGCTGTTGATTAGGGCTTGGGCAAAATAAGTGGTTCATGAGCTCATCACTCTAGTTTGAGAGGTAACTGGACATCATAAACACGAAGCACATACAGCTTCATAGCAAGTAAGTGTGTGGGGATCCTGTCCTGGTAGGAAAGGATGGTTTTAACAAATCGATGTAATGTATTCAGAAGTCACCTCGGAGGTCACATTGTCCACTCCCCTTTAATTTCTTACTTTATTATTATTTTTAATGTGGAATCTTAGTTCCCTGAACAGGGCTTGAGCCCGTGCCCCCTGCCGTGGAAGCACCGAGTCTTAACCACTGGACCGCCAGGGAAGTCCCCCATTTCCCTTGCTATTAAATGCAGTGAGTGACGATCAGAAAGATTTGCCTAAAGTTACTCAGCACGAAGGGGCCACGCTGGTCCTGGAACTTAGGTCTGATGCTCTCACCCGCACACAGGACAAGGGGTCAAATCTGCACTCCCACCGAGGCCTCTTTCACTGCCGCTCCGTCCTCCCACACCCTGACGCCCATGGTAGACGTGGACTGGGTCACACGGGGCGCAGCATCTCTATCAAACACGGATGCAAACTCCTTTACGAGCGAGGCTGCTAGTTTCTCAGCGAGTGGAAGAGCCTCGCCCAGCACCAGCACGTTTTTCCAGTCACTGCTGAGGTTCTCATGAGGACAGGCTTAGTACTCAGATCACCTTTGCATGTTCTCTGTACAGCGTGGACATGCTGTTTATATCCGTAGCTCACCCTCCTCCTTTTTTCAAATTTTGGCACAAATAATAGACTCTTAAAGTTGGAAAGGACCTCAGAAGTTGTTGAGTCCAGCTTGCTGCCTAGTATAAAAGTCCTCTGTTTGAATATTTCCAGTGAGCTCATTCATGGCCAGCTCTTCTCTTTGGGGAGTTCTTCCTTATCAGAGAGCCAGGATCTGCCTTTCTATAACAAATGTATTTTCATCTCCCACACCCAGAAGCTGCCCAGAGGGGGCTCAGTCCCTCCTCTCACGTTCGCCTTTCCAGTATTTGAGGGCAGATGATGTAGCTCTGCCATAGCTTCTCCTCTTTAGACAGCTGTTCCCCCAGCCTTCCCTCATGTGACGTAGGTTTTACTTGACCATCTCGCGTGCCCACACCAGGGTGTGGCCAAGTGTTTCAAGGCTGTAGTTCAGACTGAGTTCCTGGGGCTTAGCACGTCTCCACACCATAAGGGGGTCTTCCCTCTAGAAACCTCCCCATCTCTCCTGAAACAGTGAGCCGCCACATCCCTGGTCAGGCCTCCTGGAAGGCAGCCTCAGGTGGCATTAGCTTTTTACCACACAGCCACCTAGCACTGTTCAACCATTTTAAGTTGTTGTCAGCTAAAACCTCTAGTTTTTCTGTTTGTTTTTTTTTTAATGGAAGCCTGTGTGCATCTAGGTGTTCCCTGCCATACACTTTCATGGCTGTTTTCTTAAACCTGAGTGCAAGGTATTAGCCATCTTCTGAGTAGATGTTCTCACCTTGGGGAAGCTAGCAACAGAGCCAGAAGCTGGGAGGGGGTGCCATTAGACTGCACTGCTCCTCTGAACTCAGGGCTTACGGAGACCTGAGGCTGGGGCGTGGGCCACGCAGGGTGCAGCCTAGATGGCCACAGCAGCCTGGGAGGCCAGGGTTTCATCCCTAGCCCGCTGAGCGTCTCCCTTCTCCCTCCGCCTGTGCTTCTACTGTGCTGAAGGGTCACTGGTCTCCTTGGACTTGTTTTCACAGCAGGGGAAGGTGCAGAGGAAGAAGAGAAGATGCAGAATGGGAAGGACAGAGGTAAAGGCAGCTCCATAGCAGCCCTAGTCTGATGGAGCCGGAGCCCTAGCCCCCTTCTCCCTTCTGTTTCTGCCTTCCTTCCTGCCACCACCTTTCCCCAAAGCTCTCGGACCCCTGCGGATCCTTCTCCCTGCTCTTCCCAGCTGGCCGATTTTCCCTAGAGGTGGTCCTGTCAGTGGATCAACAAAAAAAAAGCTTTCTGCTTTCCTGTCACTATGATAGATCGATGGAATGCAGGAACTGGATACAAGTTAAACGCCAAACGTGACCCCTTGCCTCAAGGTCTTTATGATAGAGTTAGGAGAGCAAAATTAAAAATTGTGGGCTTCCCTGGTGGTCCAGTGGGTAGAGAGTCTGCTTTGCAATGCAAGGGGCACCAGTTCGATCCCTGGCCCGGGAAGGTCCCTTGTGCTGCGGAGTGGCTAGACTGGTGTGTCCAGTTATGAGCCAGCGCTCTGGAGCGCGTGTGCTCTGGAACACATGTGCCCAGAGCCAGTGCTCTGCAATGAGAGAGGCCACTGCAATGAGAGGCCCACACAGGCCAACGATTAAATGGATGAAAATAAATAAATAAAAACCCAATAAAAGAGGCCAAAATTTTAAAATATAGGTATGTATATTAAAAATCGCAAAATAAATAGGAGATAAAAGGAAGTGGCAGGAAAAGTTAGTCATCAAACTTTGAGTGTAGCATTATAAATACAGGAAAGTTTCTGAAAAGGCAGAGGTTATTGTGGACAGAAGACCCAAGTAGTTTTGTGGCTTCTTAAAGGAGTTAAAAGGAATAAAGGTATCGGCACAGGACAGTAATGCTTCCTCGTTTTGTTTTCTATTATATATAAAACCTTCTTAATGACTTATTATGTTCAGAGAGCTGTGCTAAATGATTTCCATGTATAATCTCATTCAGTCCTCAGCAACTCTGAGATATGTAATATAATGATACTAAAATTTAGATCAAGCAGCTTGCGTGCATGCTAAGTTGCTTCAGTCGTGTCTGACTCTTTGTGACCCGATGGACTGCAGCCCGCCAGGCTCTTCTGTCCATAGAACTCTCCAGGCAAGAATACTGGAGTGGGTGGCCATGCCCTCTTCCAGAGAATCTTCCTGACCCAGGATCGAACCCTCATCTCTCACATCTCCCGCATTGGCGGGTGGGTTCTTTATCACTGGCACCAGTTGTGGTGAAAATCAGATTTGAACTGGTTTCCTAAACCTCCAGACCTGTTTGATCAACAAAAAGCTTTCTGCTTTCCTGTCACTATGATAGATCGATGGAATGCAGGAACTGGATACAAGTTAACGCCAAACGTGACCCCTTGCCTCAAGGTCTTTATGATAGAGTTAGGAGAGCAAAATTAAAAATTGTGGGCTTCCCTGGTGGTCCAGTGGGTAGAGAGTCTGCCTTGCAATGCAGGGGGGCACCAGTTCGATCCCTGGCCCGGGAAGGTCCCTTGTGCTGCGGAGTGGCTAGACTGGTGTGTCCAGTTATGAGCCAGCGCTCTGGAGCGCGTGTGCTCTGGAACACATGTGCCCAGAGCCAGTGCTCTGCAATGAGAGAGGCCACTGCAATGAGAGGCCCACACAGGCCAACGATTAAATGGATGAAAATAAATAAATAAAAACCCAATAAAAGAGGCCAAAATTTTAAAATATAGGTATGTATATTAAAAATCGCAAAATAAATAGGAGATAAAAGGAAGTGGCAGGAAAAGTTAGTCATCAAACTTTGAGTGTAGCATTATAAATACAGGAAAGTTTCTGAAAAGGCAGAGGTTATTGTGGACAGAAGACCCAAGTAGTTTTGTGGCTTCTTAAAGGAGTTAAAAGGAATAAAGGTATCGGCACAGGACAGTAATGCTTCCTCGTTTTGTTTTCTATTATATATAAAACCTTCTTAATGACTTATTATGTTCAGAGAGCTGTGCTAAATGATTTCCATGTATAATCTCATTCAGTCCTCAGCAACTCTGAGATATGTAATATAATGATACTAAAATTTAGATCAAGCAGCTTGCGTGCATGCTAAGTTGCTTCAGTCGTGTCTGACTCTTTGTGACCCGATGGACTGCAGCCCGCCAGGCTCTTCTGTCCATAGAACTCTCCAGGCAAGAATACTGGAGTGGGTGGCCATGCCCTCTTCCAGAGAATCTTCCTGACCCAGGGATCGAACCCTCATCTCTCACATCTCCCGCATTGGCGGGTGGGTTCTTTATCACTGGCACCAGTTGTGGTGAAAATCAGATTTGAACTGGGTCTTCCTAACTCCAGACTTCATGCTCTTAATCATCATGTTTCTACCTGTTGCCCTGAACAGATAATACAATTTTCTTTGGACCTTTGAGAGTCAGCTGTTATTTCTGTGATGCATGAATAGATCTATTGCTAGCTTCCTTCAAGATGTGAGCTCCCTAGGGCAGAGACTTTGGTCTGTTTTGTTCAGGTTATATCCCCAGTGCCTAGACCAGTGCCCAGCATGCCATGGGATATCAGTAGATTTACAAACATAAGGAAACAGGGCAGTGTGCAGAAGAGCACTCGGTCAGGGAGCAGGGCATCCCTGAGGATGCTGAAGGTGGAGCATGAAGCAGCCGGCCCAGCTCGCTCAGGTCCCTGTTGGAGGCTGGGCACGTAACACCCTCCTGTCTGATTCCACGGCCCCATGAGGAAAGGATTCAGGACAAGGCTCAGGGCTGTTAAACAACATTCCCAGGTAGTAAGTGGCAGAGCCTGGACTCAGCCGGGGTGTCTCTAATGCCCAGCACCCACGCTTTAGTTTGAGCAGACTGTGAGACCAAGTGCAGTGTAAGAAGTCTCAAGGAAGAGGGGAGAGAAGCGGATCCCGGAAGGAGGCTGTGGTGGGGATGGAGGAGCATCTCAGGAGGATGAGGCCCAGAGCGCTTGCGCATGGCGGCTCATGTTGAGGAATGAGGTCTTTGGAGTCTGTCAGGATGAGACAGGGGAAGAAAAACGTACTGCAGGTGCTGCAATCAGCAAGTGAGTCGGAGTGGGTCCTGGGAGAACGTGGACAATGGCTATGATGAATTGATGAGAATGATGTATTTGTCATGGCTGTCAAGAGGTCAGCAGAAGATGTTTGAAACATCTAGAAATGCTGCAGAGAAAGGGGGCGGAAACTGACCTCTGCGTGCCGATGGGGGACTGGGAAGGAGACAGGAGTGCTGTACTGCAAGAGGTGAAGAGGAGACACACAGATAGATTTTCACTTATGTAAACAGTCTGCAAACACATGCATCCACGCACACACAATCCAAGCAGATCCCGGCATTCATGTGGAATGTTCTTGGCTGAAAACCTAACAGCTGCTTCTTTGGCCTCACTTCCCTTATACCCTCCCGTCCCCAATAGCTGTTCCCAGGGCCTCTCCTCAGTCTCCCCAGCTCCCCTGAAGCACACAGAAGACTGCCCTGATGGCTTGGGCCCTGTCCTGCCTGCAGACTCGAGCCTTAGACTGGGCTCAAGTCTGGACGCAGGCTGTGTCTCACCCGGGGACTGGATGTGGCTTCCCTGGCCTGGAACTTGCTGGCCTCAGGGGCTCTCTCTTCTTTCTGTCCCTCTTGCTTTGTGTGTCTGTGACATCTCGTTGTGAGAAGGCCTGAGTTTCCACTTCTGTGGCTTTTAGGGTGTCATCCCCAAGGGACAGAGTGCTAAGAGTCCAGATGAGAGATGGGTAGGGTTTAGAAAGTGGCTCTTAGCACTGTCCAGGTCCGAGGATATGTCCCTGCAGCTAACACCTGGCTGTTGTGTAGGTATGGTTCTAGAACCGAGTGTTTTGATGGATGAAACTTCTCTGTTTCTCCACCTTCATCTAGGCGTGAGATTGTATGAATACTGCAGACGGAGGTGGCGGACACCTGAGCCTTAGAGAGCAGTAACTACCAACCAGAAAGATTTGCTTCTTAGGAAATCACAGCTCACATACACACAACCAGGTCAACACCCAGTCTGCTCAGTGCAAAACCCCACAGCCAAATGGACACTTGTGAAGAGCTCATGATCCAGCCAGACTGCTCAGTCACAGTCACCCCTCCCCTGGGCCTCTCCCCTCCCACCCTGGATCCCTGTCTGGCTGCTTCCGGGGAAACAATTCTGTTCCACCGTGGGCCTTCCTGCTTTGCATCCCCTTAACCTTGGATGGTCAGTCCTTATAACCAAGATGAAATGTAGGCTAACGTAACTTCCTCATATTATTTCAGAGCCCTCACTTTATCGCCACTACTCGACAGCCTCATTTTATGCCCCTGGGTCCTTCAGCATCCCCTCTCCCAGCACCATGGTGTTGGGAACTGTAATCCAGTTTGCAGGCTTAACGCTGGTGCATGTCTGGTAGACTGACAGCAGGGGTCCTTGGTGAGAGTAGATACAGGCGATGACAGCCCAGGCGATGGTCCAAGATTTCAGGGGGAACGGAAATATGATTTAGTGTCCCCAGCAGATACGTCTGCAGGAAGGAAATACTGCTCTTATCCACACTGAAACCATGTTCACCTTGTTCACTTTCAGGCCCACAGGGGCCTGTACCCTCTGATGTAGCTGCTCCCTAAGTTTAAGGTGAATTCCTTTCTGTTTTCATACGATTGTCTTCCTCCTCGAAGAGGCACGAGTCTCCATGGCTACATGAGGTCAGTCGTAGTTGCTGGGTGTCAGTCATGTGACTCCCCCGTTTTCCAACGCGGTTGGAAACAGTTGACCTACGAGCTGCCAAGGGAAGAGCAAGCCCAGGAGCCCATGAGTCAGAGAGGCCCGCAGAGAACCACCGGGTGGCGAGAAGACCCTGACCGTGACCTCAGTCTGTCCTTTGTGTCTGTGCTGCACAGGTTAGCGGAGGAGCCGGGCCAGAGAGGAAGCGCAGGTGAGTACAGTGTTCCCTGCCCTCGCGCGGGGCCCCCGGGGCCTCCCTCCTCCCTTTCCTCCATCACACTTCCCAAGCCAGAGCTACCCCAACACCGAGATCCAAGCTGATGGTTCCTTTACAAGCCCAGCTGCACCTCCTCTCCTCATACAGATCTGCCAGCACACCTGCTCAGCCCCCATTTCCAGCCCCTGACCCGGCCTGCTCTGCTCTGAACCTGGGCCTCAGGCAGGTGTCCCCTGGTTGGGATGCAGGTGGCAGAGGTCGCTTCCTGGAGCAGCCTCTCTGCCTCCTTGCTCCTGATTTACTGCAGCCGCTGTCGTTTTTTTTTTTTTTTTTCTCCAGAGGGCCCAACCCCAGACTGGGCAGGTTCCGAAAAGCCCATCAAGTCGATTCCCATGGTGCCCGGCCAAGCGTCACCCTTAAAAATAATAATAAAAGTTCAGATTTCCACACAGGCAAATGCCCATTGCCTTGAGGAGTCAGTCTTTCACATTTTTTTCCATCTTAGGACCTCAGCTTATCTAGCTTCAGTTCCAAGGTATTGCAGCTTCTAGGCCTACAGGGATCACTGAAAGGAAGAAACAGAAATACTTGGACAACCAATCTGTTCAAGGGAAGAGTTCTTTCAAAGATAGATGCCTTTGGTTCAGCCTTGAGATTCCTCTTTATTTTTCAGTCTTTTCTACACTCCCCTCCCCCTACCTCCTGTGTTTAAAAGTTAGGCTATCTTCCTGGGTTAGAGATCTTCCAGACAGAAAAGCTGGGGCTGCAGCCCACAGTCCAGAAAGAGAACCTTTCCCAGGCCCTCCTGAGCATTCTTATCCTGGAGCAGCCTCTGGGCCTTTTCCTGACAGCCCCGCCTTCCCCTGTCTGCACCAGGCCCTGGGCCTGCTTGCCCTCCAGGACCTGCTTTCTCTGAGCCTCCCCCGGCTCAGGATCGTGCAAGCTGAAGGTGGGCAGCGCCCGAGCTGCGGAAATTCTCTTGCTGCCCTGGAAGTCACAGAGCCTCCGAGACTGGGCAGGCTTTTCCCTGAATTCACTGTGCAGAAGGGCAAGGCCCTTCCTGAGGCGGTCTGTGGTTGCCGCAGCCATGAAGCAGTCAGGAGCGGACTTGTCCTTGGGGAGCCTGCCAGGGCCCCTCTCCCCAGGGCACAAAGGAACTGGGGGGCTGGGAAAGGCGTGTCCACCAGGCTGGCCCACCCCTCTTGGCACACAGGAGGAAACTAAGGCCCACTACCCACTAGCTTGGTGCCAGCACTGGCTCCTCTGACTCTAAAAGGAGTTGTAAGAAACTCACCATCTGGGAGTCAAAGGAAGAGCCTGAACAGGTGGACCCTTAAGTTCTGCTCACTTCCTGCATGAGACTAGGCTTTCTCTGCTTCCACACCGTCTTTGTCCTCCTCCGTCACCATTCTCCCCGGGAAACCACCACAGTTCCAAACCTTGTATTGCAAACACAGTTCTTTGTTTCCTGGAAATACGTCCTGCCCCTGTGACCTAAGTAAAGGACTCCAAAGACCCAAGATACCCCCAGAAAAAGAACTCCAGCTTCCCCAAACCGGGGTTGCGAGCCCTGTCACTCTTCTTATGTCCCTGGTCGACAGGGAAGCCTAGCGCCATCCCCACGTGTTGCCTGGTCCCTGGCAGATGTTAGCCGCCTTTGCCGGGAGCCCTTCACAGGGCTGGAAAGTCACGGTGCGTCTGACCTGCGCAGGCACGGGACAAGGAGAACCGAGCTGGCACCGACCGACTGGAGGCAGGCGAGGTGTTCCCCAGAGGCGCATTCCTGTCCATCTTTCCGCTGCACACCTGGGACCAGGCTGTGGAAGCCCAGGCGTTAGAGATCTTCCAGACAGAAAAGCTGGGGCTGCAGCCCACAGTCCAGAAAGAGAACCTTTCCCAGGCCCTCCTGAGCATTCTTATCCTGGAGCAGCCTCTGGGCCTTTTCCTGACAGCCCCGCCTTCCCCTGTCTGCACCAGGCCCTGGGCCTGCTTGCCCTCCAGGACCTGCTTTCTCTGAGCCTCCCCCGGCTCAGGATCGTGCAAGCTGAAGGTGGGCAGCGCCCGAGCTGCGGAAATTCTCTTGCTGCCCTGGAAGTCACAGAGCCTCCGAGACTGGGCAGGCTTTTCCCTGAATTCACTGTGCAGAAGGGCAAGGCCCTTCCTGAGGCGGTCTGTGGTTGCCGCAGCCATGAAGCAGTCAGGAGCGGACTTGTCCTTGGGGAGCCTGCCAGGGCCCCTCTCCCCAGGGCACAAAGGAACTGGGGGGCTGGGAAAGGCGTGTCCACCAGGCTGGCCCACCCCTCTTGGCACACAGGAGGAAACTAAGGCCCACTACCCACTAGCTTGGTGCCAGCACTGGCTCCTCTGACTCTAAAAGGAGTTGTAAGAAACTCACCATCTGGGAGTCAAAGGAAGAGCCTGAACAGGTGGACCCTTAAGTTCTGCTCACTTCCTGCATGAGACTAGGCTTTCTCTGCTTCCACACCGTCTTTGTCCTCCTCCGTCACCATTCTCCCCGGGAAACCACCACAGTTCCAAACCTTGTATTGCAAACACAGTTCTTTGTTTCCTGGAAATACGTCCTGCCCCTGTGACCTAAGTAAAGGACTCCAAAGACCCAAGATACCCCCAGAAAAAGAACTCCAGCTTCCCCAAACCGGGGTTGCGAGCCCTGTCACTCTTCTTATGTCCCTGGTCGACAGGGAAGCCTAGCGCCATCCCCACGTGTTGCCTGGTCCCTGGCAGATGTTAGCCGCCTTTGCCGGGAGCCCTTCACAGGGCTGGAAAGTCACGGTGCGTCTGACCTGCGCAGGCACGGGACAAGGAGAACCGAGCTGGCACCGACCGACTGGAGGCAGGCGAGGTGTTCCCCAGAGGCGCATTCCTGTCCATCTTTCCGCTGCACACCTGGACCAGGCTTGCAGGCTGCCAGGCGTCACCACCCGTCGTCGCGGAGAGGGAAGCCCAGGCCGGTGGGAAGTGGGAGGGGCCGCCGGTGCCGCCTCGGGCGCCCCCCTCGCACAGTCCTGCATGAACTAGCATCTTCCTCACGCCCCTCCCTCCGGGCATGGTCGCATCTCCGCAACAGGAATTTACTGGAGGTTGAAAAGAGAAAAGAAACACGAATCTCCTGTGTGTGTGAGCTGATGGAGTTCTTGCTGGCATCTCGCCAGCTCGCGGGATACTCCCCAGAATAGGGGCACGCGTTTCCTCCCGACCTTTGACCTTTAAAAACCAACAGGTTTTCTTCCCTCTGTCGTGCAAAGACAGCTTCAGGCTCTGCTCGGTTCTACAGACGTTCACACCCCGGCCACAGGGCTAAAAATAGCCTCCTTCCTTTCTCTCACTGCTTCCACTTCCGCCCGACTCGATGCCGCTGCGCTGCAGCCCGGGCGGGACGCGGGAGCAGAGACAGCTCTGCCCCGCAGCCCCGACGAGTTGTCTTCCTCCTCTTTCTCCCCGATGAGTTGCCTGCCCTCCTCTTCCTCCTCCTCCTCCTCCGGCCGCAGCAGGAGAGGAGAGGAGCGGGTGTCGCGGAGCCGGGTCGGCTGGGCAGAGCGCGCTGACCCGTGACCGCCAGAGGGAGCGCCGCCCCGGGCGGGTGCGGGTGCCTGGCTCCCCGCAGCCTCTCCCCTCGGGTTCCATCCTGCTCCCGCACACATGCTAATCAATCCCCATTCCCGGTGATTTTCATTTATTTTTTTCCAACTGCCTGGGTTCTACGATGTTATTTTTAGTCGCAGAACGGCTATAAATATTTATAAAGGGCAGTGACTGGAATGAAGCGAGAGGCCCCACAACCGACTCTCGCCTCCCCCCAGCACACACGCCGCTGCAGACCCCGGCCGGCTGTCGCTGTCAGAGGAAGCCTGCGCGGTGCCCGTGGGCTCAACCGTGGCAGGGCTTGGAGAGTCACGTGGGAGCCCCGTGAGGTTGCAGTTGGGGCGAAGCAGCAGGGAGGGGGCGCTCTGCAGCCTTGCCTCGGCACACCCTTCTCCCTCGTGACCCGCGCTCCTGATGGAGGTCGAAGCTCTGGTGGGAGAGGCGTGCCTGGCTCCTCTGCATCGTAAGAGGAGGTGGCATGAGGGACAGGAGCAGCTGGGAGCTCTCTACATGTGCCTGAGCAACAGGGAAAAGGGGAGTCAGAGCTGGTTTCCCCCAGGTGTATAAGACAGCACCCTTCTGCGAGCCCCAGGAGAAGCGCCCTGCCTGGGGGAGAGCCTGCCTCCCGCACCAGGAGCCCACAGTGTGGCCAGCAGTGAGCTGAGGCCGACGCGACTCTGGCAAAAAAGCCGGGGGCGCCCTGACCAGAGGGAAAGGGGAGAGGACCTTTGACCTTTAAAAACCAACAGGTTTTCTTCCCTCTGTCGTGCAAAGACAGCTTCAGGCTCTGCTCGGTTCTACAGACGTTCACACCCCGGCCACAGGGCTAAAAATAGCCTCCTTCCTTTCTCTCACTGCTTCCACTTCCGCCCGACTCGATGCCGCTGCGCTGCAGCCCGGGCGGGACGCGGGAGCAGAGACAGCTCTGCCCCGCAGCCCCGACGAGTTGTCTTCCTCCTCTTTCTCCCCGATGAGTTGCCTGCCCTCCTCTTCCTCCTCCTCCTCCTCCGGCCGCAGCAGGAGAGGAGAGGAGCGGGTGTCGCGGAGCCGGGTCGGCTGGGCAGAGCGCGCTGACCCGTGACCGCCAGAGGGAGCGCCGCCCCGGGCGGGTGCGGGTGCCTGGCTCCCCGCAGCCTCTCCCCTCGGGTTCCATCCTGCTCCCGCACACATGCTAATCAATCCCCATTCCCGGTGATTTTCATTTATTTTTTTCCAACTGCCTGGGTTCTACGATGTTATTTTTAGTCGCAGAACGGCTATAAATATTTATAAAGGGCAGTGACTGGAATGAAGCGAGAGGCCCCACAACCGACTCTCGCCTCCCCCCAGCACACACGCCGCTGCAGACCCCGGCCGGCTGTCGCTGTCAGAGGAAGCCTGCGCGGTGCCCGTGGGCTCAACCGTGGCAGGGCTTGGAGAGTCACGTGGGAGCCCCGTGAGGTTGCAGTTGGGGCGAAGCAGCAGGGAGGGGGCGCTCTGCAGCCTTGCCTCGGCACACCCTTCTCCCTCGTGACCCGCGCTCCTGATGGAGGTCGAAGCTCTGGTGGGAGAGGCGTGCCTGGCTCCTCTGCATCGTAAGAGGAGGTGGCATGAGGGACAGGAGCAGCTGGGAGCTCTCTACATGTGCCTGAGCAACAGGGAAAAGGGGAGTCAGAGCTGGTTTCCCCCAGGTGTATAAGACAGCACCCTTCTGCGAGCCCCAGGAGAAGCGCCCTGCCTGGGGGAGAGCCTGCCTCCCGCACCAGGAGCCCACAGTGTGGCCAGCAGTGAGCTGAGGCCGACGCGACTCTGGCAAAAAAAAGTCAGTGTCAAGGAGATGGGGGTCCAGCTTTCCTGGAGGGCCAGAGGGGAAAGGGGGAGAGGATCCAAATGGAAAATTCTGGGGGACACTCGGTGCCAACCAGGGGTGAGATCAGTGTGGAAGCTCTAGGTCAGGGCCTCACAGAGGAGGCTGTCGGGTGATTCCGTGACGTCCCCGCAGCCCTGACTTCCCACACTTGGTACACTGCCCCTGAGGACAGGCAGGATCCCCCCGCCGACTGCTCTTGTGAACTGCTTGCTTCTTAAAAGAGTAAAAAGATTCAAAGGAGCAGAGTTAAAGCATCAGTGGCTTCAAAGCAGCCAAGCACTTGAGCCACGTGTGAACAGCAGAGTCCTAGGCTCTGCTCGGAGCCAAGGGCTCTCAGACCACCTTCCGGCCGGTATTCACTCGCCACCTGGCCTTTGCCAAGGTGTAGCATCAGTGTCTTCAGACACAGGAGAGGCTCTGAACTCCCAGCCTCCCACTGCTTACCAACACCTAGAGGATGCTAAGGGGGCGGGAGAGAGCCGAGGGATCACTCACGGGCCTGGGTAGTCCGTTTTCATGTAAATACTCCACAGTTGATTACTTTTTGTTGTTGGGGGGGGGGCGGGTTGGGGAGGGAGGGGAGCTGGCAGGCCACTTCCATTGGTCTTTCATTATCTGTTTTCATCCATCTTTGTTCTTTGGCCCGTGTGGGCCTCCCATCCCAGTGTCCTCTGTTGTCGCAGAGCACCGACTCTGGGCACATGCGTTCCAGAGCTCTGGCTCAGTAATTGGACACATCGGTCCAGCCGCTCCACAGCACATGGGATCCTCCCAGGCCAGGGATCGAACTGGCACCCCTTGCACTGCAAGGCGGTGTCCTTACTCCCTGAACCACCAGGGAAGTCCCCAGTTGATTTCTTTTTAAACTGTAATTAATATCTGCCATTATCTAAGGCCCCTGTCATGCCTGACCACTTGGCATCTGCTTTCAAATGCAGACCGCTATCAGACGCTTGAAGCCGGGTCCCCATCCTTAACCCTGACCAGGAATGGGACATCCTGTAGTGGGCACGTCCTTCTTAACTGCTCTGTGACCATTTAGGAACCAGCCTACTTTAATCTGCTTCCCTGGTGGCTCAGACAGTAAAGAATCCGCCTTGCAATGCAGGAGCGCCAGGTTTGATCCCTGGCTCAGGCAGATCTCTTGAAGAAGGGCATGGCTACCCACTCCATATTCTTGCCTGGAGAATCCCATGGGCAGAGGAGCGTGGCAGGCCACAGTCCATGGGGTCGCAAAGAACTGGACAGAATTGAGCAACTAGGCACACACGGGACCTTCTGAGAGAACTGACCTACGCGGTCAGTATTGTGGGCTCCCTGGACGGGTGAGGATCTGTAGATGTGAAGATCTAAGAGAGGTCCCAGAGGCATCCTGGGTCTTGAAGAAGTCAAGACCCGGCCAGGCTCAGGAGTATAAGTCCCAGCCACGCTGAGGTTCCGTGTATTGTCACAGCTCTCTCCACTGCGGGGTGTGTTTCTTCCAGCACAGACTCCCCCTCTTCTGTGTTGCTTACGCCCTGCTCCCGTAGTCCGTGACAGCTTTGGAAAGGTACAGTTGCTATGGCAATGCCTAAAGCCATCTGAATTCCTGCTGCACCTTCCGGAAGACAGAGGCTTGTGAGGAGCCATGCAGCAGATTCCAAGCCTAGCCTTCTCTGGCCGCCTCTGGTAGGGGACAGGGGATGGCTACAGGGCGAGGCAGGAGGTGGGCAGCTTGCCTGCCTTGGGCGAATATTCCATCAGCGCAAGCTGCCTGCAGCTAGACAGATCCTCCATGTGTGGATCAGAAAACCAAGTGAAGTCTGTTACGAAGGGCTCTTAAGGGTAGGAGACCAGGCCGATGGCCCTCAAACTTAGAATCAGTATCCCCAGGGGGCTTGTTAAACTATGGAGAGCAGAGTCCCACCCCCAGAACACCTGAGTCAGGAGCTTGGGGGCAGAGCCAGAGAATCCGCAGTTCTAATAAGCTCCTTGGTGGTGGTGGTGGTGGCGGCCCAGCCGCTGAGGCCGCTGGACTAGGAGGAGGAGGGCATCTACGCCTGTGCAGGAGACCATGACCAGTCAGATGGAGAAAGGGATTTGCTGGGGGTGGGGTTAGGGTCCTTTGAAGAGGCAGAGGCCAGAGAGTCATGGTTAATTTTTCTGAGATAAGCAGAGCCTGACTGCTAAAGGTAGAGATTCAGAAGGGACATGTGTCCTAGTGTGGACCCTCATTCCTTCAAGAAAATACTTGGTGAGCACTCTGCAGGCGCCAAGCCCCCTCCTCAAGGTTTTCGGGCCTCACTGAATGCAGGACCTTAGGGGTTAAGGTTGAAGCCTGGTCTGGGCTCATAACGAGGGTGTGGAGAGTGAGCTTGGAGAGCTCACTGCCCTCTGAAGCCCACCAGGTTCAGGACGGTGGGCACCAGCTGAGGCCACTGCTGGGAGGAGGTGTAGTGGTCTCTTAGAAGTGCATCTTTGGGCCTGTGACTGGGAGAGGAGGCAGATGGGAAAAAGGAGGTCCTCCTGAAGTTAACGGTCATGGCTAAAGATATTTTAAAGCGCCAGGGGCCCCGGTGTACTACCAGTGAATAAGGAGTTAATTCACAATCAATTGCAGCCTGAACCCTCTGCACCCCCAGCAAGTGTCCGCAGACACGCCCAGCTTCAAGGGAAGTGGAAGGAGTCCTCAGCACACGCACTCCTTTGCACCTGGGGGCCTGACTAGCAAAGCTCAGGTGTCAGGTGCTACCGTTTTCTCTGAAAGCAGAACCTGAGACTGGGCACCTGACTTGGGGCTGGGAGGGCATCTACACAGCAGACCTCAAGATCACGTGCTTATGTTGGGCTTTTCACTGAGGTCCCAGCTCAGGAGTCATGCCTTCAGTACCAGGCCTGGTCTGAAGGGCTTAGTCACTTAGTCTCTTTCCCTCCCCACAGAGTTGCCCACCAGGCACTTCACCCCTCAGTGAGGAAGAAGTGTCTGGGTCCTGAATCTAAAACCTCTAGAAATCCTCCCTCAGAATCCCAAGCCTGGCGATCAAGGCCCCCTTTAGGGTCCTCCCTCTACAGAGCCTGAAGGCCACTGGGGGCGATAGGTGGTATGGCTTTGGTTCATCTCCTCAAGGGCCTGGGGAACTGAGGCCCTGAAGGGTGTAGGTCTTCTGCAAGAAAGAACATGCCCTGGGCATGCGCTGAGAGGAGTAGCTCAGAGAGGGCAGCAGTCCCGACAGATGCTGCTTGGGAGGGAGTCTGGCTGGGGCAACCAGCCAGCCTGAAGCAGAGCCTGACTGCTAAAGGTAGAGATTCAGAAGGGACATGTGTCCTAGTGTGGACCCTCATTCCTTCAAGAAAATACTTGGTGAGCACTCTGCAGGCGCCAAGCCCCCTCCTCAAGGTTTTCGGGCCTCACTGAATGCAGGACCTTAGGGGTTAAGGTTGAAGCCTGGTCTGGGCTCATAACGAGGGTGTGGAGAGTGAGCTTGGAGAGCTCACTGCCCTCTGAAGCCCACCAGGTTCAGGACGGTGGGCACCAGCTGAGGCCACTGCTGGGAGGAGGTGTAGTGGTCTCTTAGAAGTGCATCTTTGGGCCTGTGACTGGGAGAGGAGGCAGATGGGAAAAAGGAGGTCCTCCTGAAGTTAACGGTCATGGCTAAAGATATTTTAAAGCGCCAGGGGCCCCGGTGTACTACCAGTGAATAAGGAGTTAATTCACAATCAATTGCAGCCTGAACCCTCTGCACCCCCAGCAAGTGTCCGCAGACACGCCCAGCTTCAAGGGAAGTGGAAGGAGTCCTCAGCACACGCACTCCTTTGCACCTGGGGGCCTGACTAGCAAAGCTCAGGTGTCAGGTGCTACCGTTTTCTCTGAAAGCAGAACCTGAGACTGGGCACCTGACTTGGGGCTGGGAGGGCATCTACACAGCAGACCTCAAGATCACGTGCTTATGTTGGGCTTTTCACTGAGGTCCCAGCTCAGGAGTCATGCCTTCAGTACCAGGCCTGGTCTGAAGGGCTTAGTCACTTAGTCTCTTTCCCTCCCCACAGAGTTGCCCACCAGGCACTTCACCCCTCAGTGAGGAATAAGTGTCTGGGTCCTGAATCTAAAACCTCTAGAAATCCTCCCTCAGAATCCCAAGCCTGGCGATCAAGGCCCCCTTTAGGGTCCTCCCTCTACAGAGCCTGAAGGCCACTGGGGGCGATAGGTGGTATGGCTTTGGTTCATCTCCTCAAGGGCCTGGGGAACTGAGGCCCTGAAGGGTGTAGGTCTTCTGGAAGAAAGAACATGCCCCTGGGCATGCGCTGAGAGGAGTAGCTCAGAGAGAGGGCAGCAGTCCCGACAGATGCTGCTTGGGAGGGAGTCTGGCTGGGGGCAACCAGCCAGCCTGAAGCTCCCCCTAGACCAAGGCCCCTGGATGGGAGTCAGCAAAGGGTGAGGAAGGAGAACACCAAGCTTGGAATCCTCTGTAGGTCCCCGTCCACCCTTGACTGAGGCCAGTGTTTGTCCTGCTCTCCTCATTGCCTTGGCAACCGCCCTAGGGTCACCCTTTGTGTCCAGCCTGTCCTGGGAGCCCAGAGCCCGGCTCTTGCCTTCGGAGGACAGGATACGGGAGCAGCAGGGTGGCCTGGGAGAGGAAAGGGCAGGGGGAACACAGAGATGGGGAGAGAGGCAGAGCCAAGGATGATGGGGAACAGTAGAGAAGCTGAGAGGAGGCAGGGGGGTGTGATTCACCTGCCCCTGAGCCCCCCAAGGCAGAGGGAGGCTTATTCCTCTGCCCTAATGTTGCGACAGGCCCCTCTGTCCTTGGAATTTTCCAGGCAAAAATATGGGAGTGGGTTGCCATTTCCTACTCCAGGGGATCTTCCCGACCTGAAGATCGAACCCACATCACTTCCATCTCATACACTGGCAGGCAGGTTCTTTCCCACTGCACCACCTGGGAAGCCCCACATTTTATCCTAATGATTTTTCCTGTCTTTCCACCTGATCTCAGGCTGGGGACAGGACTGCTAGTTCCTTCCCAGGACCTCCACCCCTAGGGCAGCGCCTCCTGCAGGCTCAGCACTTGGCCCCGGAGGCAGAGGCCTTATCTCCCCGCCCCTCCCTCCTCTCCACATCCCAGCCCTGACCCCAGCCTCCACGGCCTCAGAGGGGGCTGATGGAATTTCCCTGGGGGTGGTCTGATCCAAGGAGTCTCTTATCTCCCCGCCTTCAGCCATCACTGAAGAGTGGAGGGAAGTTAGACGGGGTCACTGGGAGGCCCCTGGAGCCAAACTTTGCAAACCCTGGGGTTTAATGCCAGGGTGGAGCTGGGAGAGGCCCTTGTTTAACGTTTCTATTTGCCAAGGCTGACCCTGACCTGCCTGTGGCCCACCTCACCTAGCTGCTAACTGGTCTCTTCCTGCCCCCATTTTATGATGGAGATTGAGTCTGTCTTTCCAGGGAGACAACTCCATTGCAAGGTCACTGTCAGGATGTGCTGTGCACACACAACTACCCTCTCAAAGGCCTTTCGGTTCTGCACACTCAGGCACACCTGAGACGGGAACTCACTCCAGCAGCGATCTGAAGGAACTCAGAGCCTGCCAGCCTCAGGCCCCTGGGACTGGAGAGCACTGTCGAGGCCTGTGAAGAGGTTCAAACTAAGGAAATGGAACTCTTAAGAAAAAACAGCCAACAGAGCAGTTAAAAGACCTAGGAGTGAATACATGAAGGAAAGTACTAGAACAGAGAAAACAAGGCAATTATGCACATAATCAGCTATAGCTGTTGGGTTAGATGCAGGAACGTCCAGCTTACCAATGCTACTGGGTGATGAGAACCAGGTGGGCCTCTTTAAGAGGGCTTTGCTCTAAAAGAAAGGGAATGGATATACAGTAAGCACCTGCTGAGGGCCCGGTGTGTTCACACCTGTGATCTTGAGCGTCCTCACCAACAAAGCTGTGATCTGAGTTGCTCAATTCAGAGGAAGACGGTTCTGAGAGGCCAAGTAACTTGTCCCAGGTCACACAGCCGGGAGGGGACAAGCCCATCCCTCTGCTCTCTCGGCTGCAACGGCACTTCCCACCTTTCAAGGAAAAGGAAGAATCCCCTCAGGGAGGGAAAGGAAGAGCAGGGAGATGGCTCCAGGAAGGGGAACGGTGAGTCGAGAGCCTGATTTGCCTGCTTCGAAAACCACAATTGAGAAATAATTGCCTAGATTTGCTGATACTTAAGACAAGGATTCTTAACCAAGATTGTGTCTCTAATGCCTACTGCAGCCTCCACCTCTGGGCATAATCCTTTTCCTGGGCTCTTGGGTCAATGCAAATAGAACCTCTACCTGCCACAGACGATTTGGTTTGTTTTCCCCCCAAAGTAGGCCCTGTGAGACCAAATCCAGCAGGAAGAGAAGCTAGAATGTCTTTCTGGGCACGTTAACATAACTGATAACTTCCCCTAGAAGGGGCGGCTGGCTCCGCCGTCCCCTGTGCACAGGGGAGAGCCCCCGAGCAAGAGGGGCGTTCTGCCACGGACACGGGTGGCAGGGACTAGAACCCGGGCAAGCTGTCTCCAGAGAGACCTCCTAAGCCCTGTGTTCTGCCTCCCTGGCTAAAAGACACGGACTGAGCCAGTGTTCTGGGCCTGGTGCTGGGCCGTGCTTTCCACGTGTCTTCTCATGCAGGCAGGGAAGGAAGAGGCGGAGTCTCAGCCTCCGGTTCAGCCTGGTGGCCTTTTGCCAGGCCCACCCTGCAGTTGGCGAGTCATGTGCGCGGTGCCTCCGTTTCCACCCTGACCTTGCAGGACAGGACTGGAAGGTCCCCCGTCCACCTATCACGTTCAGTCCTGACCAGGCCTCGCACAGAGGGGCTTAAAGGAGGCTCCAGCAAAAGCCCTGAGGGCCGGAACTCCCCGCCCCAACCCACCCCGTTTATGGGGAGGGCATCAACAGGAAATTTATTTTTGGCCGGACCGCATGGCACGTAGGATCTTAGTTCCCTGACCAGGGATCAAACCCACACCCCCTCACTGGAAGCACGGAACCTTAACCACCGGAGCGCCAGGGAAGTCCGCCCAAGAGGAACTTAGTTGTTAGCCTCACAGAGACACTAATGCTGCCACTGCTGCTCAAAGCTTAGGGCAAGTTAGAGAACTTTAGAGTGTGAACAAATCATCTTGACAGCCCAGGAAGCTGACGCCAAGGAAACTGAATGGTCCAGGACCACGTAGGCAGGGGATAAAGAAGCTCTGCGAGGAGGTGCTGGTCCTGCCAGGCTTCCTCCTTGTTAACCTGCACCAAGGGAACTGGTACCGCAGTTTAGGATCATCCTGAATGTTAGGATGGGATGTTTAAGGATGCTTCTCCACCAGAACATAATCCCAAGTTAGTTCCCTTGGTTGGGAAGGCTCTTGGGTCAATGCAAATAGAACCTCTACCTGCCACAGACGATTTGGTTTGTTTTCCCCCCAAAGTAGGCCCTGTGAGACCAAATCCAGCAGGAAGAGAAGCTAGAATGTCTTTCTGGGCACGTTAACATAACTGATAACTTCCCCTAGAAGGGGCGGCTGGCTCCGCCGTCCCCTGTGCACAGGGGAGAGCCCCCGAGCAAGAGGGGCGTTCTGCCACGGACACGGGTGGCAGGGACTAGAACCCGGGCAAGCTGTCTCCAGAGAGACCTCCTAAGCCCTGTGTTCTGCCTCCCTGGCTAAAAGACACGGACTGAGCCAGTGTTCTGGGCCTGGTGCTGGGCCGTGCTTTCCACGTGTCTTCTCATGCAGGCAGGGAAGGAAGAGGCGGAGTCTCAGCCTCCGGTTCAGCCTGGTGGCCTTTTGCCAGGCCCACCCTGCAGTTGGCGAGTCATGTGCGCGGTGCCTCCGTTTCCACCCTGACCTTGCAGGACAGGACTGGAAGGTCCCCCGTCCACCTATCACGTTCAGTCCTGACCAGGCCTCGCACAGAGGGGCTTAAAGGAGGCTCCAGCAAAAGCCCTGAGGGCCGGAACTCCCCGCCCCAACCCACCCCGTTTATGGGGAGGGCATCAACAGGAAATTTATTTTTGGCCGGACCGCATGGCACGTAGGATCTTAGTTCCCTGACCAGGGATCAAACCCACACCCCCTCACTGGAAGCACGGAACCTTAACCACCGGAGCGCCAGGGAAGTCCGCCCAAGAGGAACTTAGTTGTTAGCCTCACAGAGACACTAATGCTGCCACTGCTGCTCAAAGCTTAGGGCAAGTTAGAGAACTTTAGAGTGTGAACAAATCATCTTGACAGCCCAGGAAGCTGACGCCAAGGAAACTGAATGGTCCAGGACCACGTAGGCAGGGGATAAAGAAGCTCTGCGAGGAGGTGCTGGTCCTGCCAGGCTTCCTCCTTGTTAACCTGCACCAAGGGAACTGGTACCGCAGTTTAGGATCATCCTGAATGTTAGGATGGGATGTTTAAGGATGCTTCTCCACCAGAACATACCAATCGCTCCAAATGAGACTTTATACCCTGTTCTTGGGCGAATCCTCTAGCATTCACCCCACCTTCTCTGCCTAAGCCACGTTGCAAAGCATCCATCCTCATTGGCTGACAAAGATGTTTCTGTCTGATCACCAGGCTTTCTCAACCTTAAGAGAGAGAATCAATCCCTTGCACACATGATATTCACGCTCCCAGAGGAAAGTCTGCCTGCAGCCATGTCATCCAGCGATTGACCTGAACTAACCTGGCCAAATAGAGTGGATCCCCCTCCTTTCTGCTTCTTCTAAGAATCGTTTAAGATTAGAGGAGCAGGGGCTTCCCTGGTGGCCCAGTGGGTAAGGACACCACCTTGCAGTGCAAGGGGCGCCGGTTCAATCCCTGGCCTGGGAAGATCCCATGTGCCGTGGAGTGGCTGGACTGATGTGTCCAACTACCGAGCTGGAGCTCTGGAGCACATGCGCCCAGAGCCGGTGCTCTGTGACAAGAGAGGCCGCTGTGATGGAAGGCCCCCACAGGCCAAAGAACAAAGATAAATGAATGAAGGATTAATAGAAGTGGCCAAATGAAAAAAAAAAAAGATTAGAGGAGTAAATAGATATATCTTACCTTTAGACAGAGTTTCTAGGAATTCCACGACTGGCCGGACTCCATGCTTCCACAGGTTCCATCTCTAGTTGGGGAACTAAGATCCTGCGTGCCACCCTATGTGACCAAAAAAAGAGAGTTCCTAATGTGTCATCTACACTTGGTCATGTATGTAAAATGTTGACTCTACCCTTAAAAGGCTACAGACCAAGGGGCTTCCCTGGAAATCCCGTGGTTAAGATTCTGTTTCCAACGCAAAGGGCACAGGTTTGATATCTGGTTGGGGAACTAAGATCCCACCTGCTATATAGCAGGACCCAAAACTAAAAACAAAACAAATAAAATTAGATTGTTTGAAAAAAAAAAAGGCTACAGCCTGAGATGGGAGGGTATATATGGGAAAAAGACAATAATACAAAAGTGATGCTTCTTAATGACCAAATACTATACAGAAAAGTTGAAGGAAATGGCAGCCCACCCCAGTGCTTGCAAAGAGTTGGACACGACCAAAGGGACAGCACAGCCTTCAGAACGTGTGCCATGGGAATCACAGGAGGAGGAAGAGTTCAGGTAAATAAAATGATACCCAAATAGGAAATAATAGCAGAAATACTGTCCTTACGACATGAACTCATTCCTCCACTGACTCACACAGGGCCTGTCCAAGGCTGCTGTTAGATGGAGTTCCATTGAGTTCTTTTACTGTTTCCTACACTTGTAAGATCTTAAATGTGTCTGGTCTGCTCCTTTAGCATCTTTAAAATAAAACACACACATACAGCTACTCCTGAAGCACAGCCTTCCTCCTGGGATCCAATGCTGCTTTGCTGGCCCTTGCTTTTGAAGCGGCGTGTACCCTTCTCTGAGCCCCCATGTCTTCTTTGAGGTCTCTTTGTGCCGTGGAGTGGCTGGACTGATGTGTCCAACTACCGAGCTGGAGCTCTGAGCACATGCGCCCAGAGCCGGTGCTCTGTGACAAGAGAGGCCGCTGTGATGGAAGGCCCCCACAGGCCAAAGAACAAAGATAAATGAATGAAGGATTAATAGAAGTGGCCAAATGAAAAAAAAAAAAGATTAGAGGAGTAAATAGATATATCTTACCTTTAGACAGAGTTTCTAGGAATTCCACGACTGGCCGGACTCCATGCTTCCACAGGTTCCATCTCTAGTTGGGGAACTAAGATCCTGCGTGCCACCCTATGTGACCAAAAAAAGAGAGTTCCTAATGTGTCATCTACACTTGGTCATGTATGTAAAATGTTGACTCTACCCTTAAAAGGCTACAGACCAAGGGGCTTCCCTGGAAATCCCGTGGTTAAGATTCTTTTTCCCAACGAAAAGGGCACAGGTTTGATATCTGGTTGGGGAACTAAGATCCCACCTGCTATATAGCAGGACCCAAAACTAAAAACAAAACAAATAAAATTAGATTGTTTGAAAAAAAAAAAGGCTACAGCCTGAGATGGGAGGGTATATATGGGAAAAAGACAATAATACAAAAGTGATGCTTCTTAATGACCAAATACTATACAGAAAAGTTGAAGGAAATGGCAGCCCACCCCAGTGCTTGCAAAGAGTTGGACACGACCAAAGGGACAGCACAGCCTTCAGAACGTGTGCCATGGGAATCACAGGAGGAGGAAGAGTTCAGGTAAATAAAATGATACCCAAATAGGAAATAATAGCAGAAATACTGTCCTTACGACATGAACTCATTCCTCCACTGACTCACACAGGGCCTGTCCAAGGCTGCTGTTAGATGGAGTTCCATTGAGTTCTTTTACTGTTTCCTACACTTGTAAGATCTTAAATGTGTCTGGTCTGCTCCTTTAGCATCTTTAAAATAAAAACACACACATACGAAAAGCTACTCCTGAAGCACAGCCTTCCTCCTGGGATCCAATGCTGCTTTGCTGGCCCTTGCTTTTGAAGCGGCGTGTACCCTTCTCTGAGCCCGCATGTCTTCTTTGAGGTCTCTTTCAGGCTGGAGACCTGGGGTGTCAGTGTGCCTCACCTGTTTTCAGTTAAATCCCTCAAGCCCAAGCGGAGTAAATGGCTTTAACAAGTTGATTTTTCAAAGGGTCGATCTTATTTTGAACCAGTCATGTCAAAACAAAACCAACTCAACTTACAACACACACAACGCAGATAAATACATCTGTTTGCAGATTTACCTGAAAAATTCCAGGGAGAGCCAGGGGAGATCTCTTTCAGTTTTCCCCCTGAGGAGGGGGTGAAGAAAGGACCCCACAATCCTGGGTCCTGGCCTGGGTGAGGGGTGCTCAAGACTAGACTCAGGCCCCGGATGGTTTCTACCTTTTGCTGTGCTCAGCCTGGGATTGGGGCGGCCTAATGTGAAAGCGCCTGCTTCACCTCATCCTTGTTCACCAAAGACACCAGTTGACGGTCCAGGAAGGGCCTCTGGCCCCAGTAGACACGGGCACTGGAGGCTGGGAGGGTGTCCCTCACTCCTCAGCCACACAGCAGGCTGACACCTTGTTGTGGGGGTCAGCGGGTGACCCACACTCCATCCCAGTCTTGTCGACCAGCTTTATCCTCTGGGAAAGGAGCGCTGTGAGGAGCACAGCACCTCAGGGGCCAAGTCCTTATCATTTGGACTCCAGAGAGACACTGCTGTTTGGGGACTAAACTGGAGGGTATCACAGATGGTGGCTTAGAGCCATTTTCTGTGGCCCAGAAGGGTTTTGGGGGGGGGCCTCTTTTATTGATTTTTATTTATTTATTTTCGTCCATCTCTATTCTTTGACCTGTGTGGGCCTCCCATTGCCGTGGCCTCTCGTTACAGAGCACTGAGTCTGAGCGCACGCGCTCCAGAGCACTGGCTTGCAATTGGACACACGGGTCCAGCCGCTCCACGCACGTGGGATCTTCCTGAGCGAGGGATTGAACCATTGCCCCTTGCACTGCAAGGCGGACTCTTTTGCCCACTAGACCACCAGGAAAGCCCTAGAAGGTATTTTTAAAACAATTTAGTGGGTTGCCAATGGTGAAATAACAGACGATTTCATAGAAACATCCAGATTTACAGCTTCTCTGGAAAAGTTAGAATATCTGGCTGTACTGGTCCTACCATTCATTCCCCCATGGCAACAAGCCTGCTAAAGGCCCTGTGAAGACTCTCAGATGCCCTCCCATCTCATGGCCATGCCTAGTGTCCTGGGGCGCTGCTCCAGGCCAGGCATGGAGTCAGGCTCTCTCTTGCTCTGTCTTGCTCGAGGGAGTGTCCCAGTGTCACTTCGGTGTCCTCTGAAGCCCCAGCCAGAGAACTCCTTCCCCCATCCTCCCTGGTGCCCCGCCCACCAGCCAGAATTCCCAAGCAGCAGCCCACAGGGGCCCTTTCTCTGACTCTGAGGATTTGTATGGAAAAAGTGCGGTAAAGCAAGTAACTTTTGTCTGCATGCATGCTAAGCAGCTTCGGTCATATCTGACTCTTTGCGACTCTGTGGACTGTAGCCCACCAGGCTCCTCTGTCCATGGGGTTCTCCAGACAAGAATACTGGTGTTGATTGCCATGCCCCACATCCCAACTCTGGGGGAGGAGGGCCTCCCCCAGCCACACAGCAGGCTGACACCTTGTTGTGGGGTCAGCGGGTGACCCACACTCCATCCCAGTCTTGTCGACCAGCTTTATCCTCTGGGAAGGAGCTGTGAGGAGCACAGCACCTCAGGGGCCAAGTCCTTATCATTTGGACTCCAGAGAGACACTGCTGTTTGGGGACTAAACTGGAGGGTATCACAGATGGTGGCTTAGAGCCATTTTCTGTGGCCCAGAAGGGTTTTGGGGGGGGGCCTCTTTTATTGATTTTTATTTATTTATTTTCGTCCATCTCTATTCTTTGACCTGTGTGGGCCTCCCATTGCCGTGGCCTCTCGTTACAGAGCACTGAGTCTGAGCGCACGCGCTCCAGAGCACTGGCTTGCAATTGGACACACGGGTCCAGCCGCTCCACGCACGTGGGATCTTCCTGAGCGAGGGATTGAACCATTGCCCCTTGCACTGCAAGGCGGACTCTTTTGCCCACTAGACCACCAGGAAAGCCCTAGAAGGTATTTTTAAAACAATTTAGTGGGTTGCCAATGGTGAAATAACAGACGATTTCATAGAAACATCCAGATTTACAGCTTCTCTGGAAAAGTTAGAATATCTGGCTGTACTGGTCCTACCATTCATTCCCCCATGGCAACAAGCCTGCTAAAGGCCCTGTGAAGACTCTCAGATGCCCTCCCATCTCATGGCCATGCCTAGTGTCCTGGGGCGCTGCTCCAGGCCAGGCATGGAGTCAGGCTCTCTCTTGCTCTGTCTTGCTCGAGGGAGTGTCCCAGTGTCACTTCGGTGTCCTCTGAAGCCCCAGCCAGAGAACTCCTTCCCCCATCCTCCCTGGTGCCCCGCCCACCAGCCAGAATTCCCAAGCAGCAGCCCACAGGGGCCCTTTCTCTGACTCTGAGGATTTGTATGGAAAAAGTGCGGTAAAGCAAGTAACTTTTGTCTGCATGCATGCTAAGCAGCTTCGGTCATATCTGACTCTTTGCGACTCTGTGGACTGTAGCCCACCAGGCTCCTCTGTCCATGGGGTTCTCCAGACAAGAATACTGGTGTTGATTGCCATGCCCCACATCCCGGTGAGAGGGGATCTTCCCCACCCAGGGATGGAACCTGCATCTCTTCCTTCTGCCTTGGCAGACTGGGTTCTTTATGATAGCGCCACCTCGGAAACCCGAAGTGATGCTTATTAACTACCGAACAGAGTACAGGAAAGTGTTAAGGGAATCAGAGAAGGAAGAAGAGTTCAGCCATAGGTAAATAAAATGACACCTAAAAATAAAATAACAGAAACAACATACCCTCTCTTATTACATGAACTCATTCCTCCACTGGCTCACACACGGCCTGTCCAAGGCTGCTTTTAGATGGAGCTCCAGTGAGTTCTTTTACTGTTTCCTGTGCTTGTAAGATCTTAAATATGCCTGGTCTAGTCCGTTTGCGTCTGTGTTTATTTTTTTTTAATTATTACAAAAATGCATACTAAAAGCTATTTTTGAAGCAAACCCTAAAATCACTAGCACACTGCTGCTCCTTTCTGGAGTGTGACCTTAGGTCACACCTTAGTCTCTGCATCTACCCAATGAGAAGATACTTCTTTTTTTTATTATTTTTAATTTTTATTTTACTTTTTACTGTTACAGTTTTGTTGTTTACAGATATGTATGATCGAAGATTAGTCATATGTATATCCCCCCCATCCCACCCCTCCAGGCCGTCACACAGACCCCCTGCAGGATCGCCTTTTGTCACAGCACAATGACAATAGCTATTTTTTTTCACGTATGATAGTATAGGTTTTCATGCTACGAGAAGATACTTCTAACCTGCGTGGTTGTTTCTAAGGATTATACTGAAACGGGAGACCCTTGGAAGAGCGCCGGCACGTAGCCTACAGTCAGTAGCAGTTACTGTCCTTCCTTCCCGGACACTGAAGGTGCTGTCCTTTCAGGCCCCTCAGCCTCAGGAAAGCCCTCCTGAGGCCCCCCATCCTCAACCGACCAGGCCCCTCCTAGACTCACAGCGAGAGGCTGTAGTGATGGGGATGGAGGAACCAGGTCCTGCCAGGGCCTGAGCCCCATGCCTGGTGACTCAGAGTCACCCCAGGAAGTCCCCCTGGGCCTGGCGAGAGCTAAGCTAGAGGTGCTGATTCATCTCCCCTGCACAGACACGGGAGTGCCATTCAGAGGCTGGACGATGGGTCCAGAGTGCTGAGCCAAACTTCTACCCCTACTGAAGCCTTCAGATCACAGGAAAGGGAAAAAAAAAAAAAAAACGCTTCTGGGGGTAGAGGCTGATCCGGGAGGGCAGGTAAGGAGCAAGACAGGCTGGGGAGGGCCACCTCACCCGCCCACCACTTGCACCCCTAACTGGCTCTCCATGGGTAAGGCAGCATTTTTAAGCCTTAGAAACACCAAGATCGTACCCAGCCTCTTCTCCCAGGGCCAGTTTGCCCTGAACAACAGAGCCCTCTCAGAACAAGGTGGCCGGCACCGCTACATGGAGACTGAGGGAGGGCTCTGTACAGACCAAGAAGAATCTGCTTCCTTCACTCACTTAACAAGTGTTTGTTGAGCAACTACTGCTCGCCAGATGGATTCCAGGCCCTGGGGATACAGTCAAGGAGGCAGGGCGCCTGCCCTCGGAAAGTTCGCATCTTATTTAGTGCAGGAGACAGTGGACAACTCTGGGAAGACCGGAGGGGTGAGTGCTTGGGGGAAAGTGGGGGGAACGCTTAGGGATTGTCATGGGGAGGGGGTCACGCAGGAGCTCTTCTGGATGTAGGTCTCTGTCCCTGCGTTTTAGGTGAACAAAGAGAAAACACACACTACACTTGGCATGAAATTCCCCTGGTAGGTCTCCAGTTGAGAGTAATCTCTCTTTTGTAAGTATTTTTTTTCTCTTAAGATTCATTTACTTGTTTAGTTTTGGCTCTGATGGGGTCTTTGTTGCTGCACTCAGGCTTTCTCTAGTTGAGGTGAGCAGAAAGGGGAAACTGTTCTCGGTTGTCATGTGCGGGCTTCTCATTGCAGTGGCTTCTCTTGTCGTAGAGCACAGGCTCTGGGTGCTCAGGCTTGTAGTTGTGGCTGTCCTTTCAGGCCCCTCAGCCTCAGGAAAGCCCTCCTGAGGCCCCCCATCCTCAACCGACCAGGCCCCTCCTAGACTCACAGCGAGAGGCTGTAGTGATGGGGATGGAGGAACCAGGTCCTGCCAGGGCCTGAGCCCCATGCCTGGTGACTCAGAGTCACCCCAGGAAGTCCCCCTGGGCCTGGCGAGAGCTAAGCTAGAGGTGCTGATTCATCTCCCCTGCACAGACACGGGAGTGCCATTCAGAGGCTGGACGATGGGTCCAGAGTGCTGAGCCAAACTTCTACCCCTACTGAAGCCTTCAGATCACAGGAAAGGGAAAAAAAAAAAAAAAACGCTTCTGGGGGTAGAGGCTGATCCGGGAGGGCAGGTAAGGAGCAAGACAGGCTGGGGAGGGCCACCTCACCCGCCCACCACTTGCACCCCTAACTGGCTCTCCATGGGTAAGGCAGCATTTTTAAGCCTTAGAAACACCAAGATCGTACCCAGCCTCTTCTCCCAGGGCCAGTTTGCCCTGAACAACAGAGCCCTCTCAGAACAAGGTGGCCGGCACCGCTACATGGAGACTGAGGGAGGGCTCTGTACAGACCAAGAAGAATCTGCTTCCTTCACTCACTTAACAAGTGTTTGTTGAGCAACTACTGCTCGCCAGATGGATTCCAGGCCCTGGGGATACAGTCAAGGAGGCAGGGCGCCTGCCCTCGGAAAGTTCGCATCTTATTTAGTGCAGGAGACAGTGGACAACTCTGGGAAGACCGGAGGGGTGAGTGCTTGGGGGAAAGTGGGGGGAACGCTTAGGGATTGTCATGGGGAGGGGGTCACGCAGGAGCTCTTCTGGATGTAGGTCTCTGTCCCTGCGTTTTAGGTGAACAAAGAGAAAACACACACTACACTTGGCATGAAATTCCCCTGGTAGGTCTCCAGTTGAGAGTAATCTCTCTTTTGTAAGTATTTTTTTTCTCTTAAGATTCATTTACTTGTTTAGTTTTGGCTCTGATGGGGTCTTTGTTGCTGCACTCAGGCTTTCTCTAGTTGAGGTGAGCAGAAAGGGGAAACTGTTCTCGGTTGTCATGTGCGGGCTTCTCATTGCAGTGGCTTCTCTTGTCGTAGAGCACAGGCTCTGGGTGCTCAGGCTTCGGTAGTTGTGGCTCATGGACTCTAGAGCGCTGGCTCTGTGATTGAGACGCACCGGCTTAGTTGGTCTGTGGCATGTGGAATCTTCCTGGACCAGGGATCAAACTGGTGTCCCTTGCACTGCGAGGCAGATTCTTAACCACTGGACCACCAGGGAATCCCAGAGAACAGACGCTTTCGTCCTCGCTGTTTATGATGTTCTGAGTTACGTCTCACTGTGGCCAGCCACCTGAACCAGACTCTCCCAGCAACAAGTCCAGCCTCAGACTGACATCTTTCTGCTGACTTCTCCCTCCTGCGCTCTTCCCTCTGCAGTCCACCCCTGGACACTGGATCTTTGCTTTACACCCTGGGGGATTTTGGTTTATTTATTCTGCAGGTCCTTTCCTTCCTTCTCTGACCAGCTTCTCCAGTGTCCAAGTGTGCAGTCCCCCATCACCTCCAGTCCCAGAAGATGACTTTCTGCAGCAAGAAAAGAATATTCTGGAAGTTACACACTTTCTGTGTTTTCCTCCATCCTGACCAGCCAGGAGGCCAGGTAGCTCATCTTGGCTGCTCCTGGGATATCCCCCAACCCACCTCCAAACTCCCTTTTACTCCTCCCTGGCTTCCCTGCCTTCATGAGGAAGCCCCGTGGGTCTTCTGAAATGAGACCGATTTACCTTCAGTCTTTTTGGCAGGAGACAGTGGACAACTCTGGGAAGACCGGAGGGGTGAGTGCTTGGGGGAAAGTGGGGGGAACGCTTAGGGATTGTCATGGGGAGGGGGTCACGCAGGAGCTCTTCTGGATGTAGGTCTCTGTCCCTGCGTTTTAGGTGAACAAAGAGAAAACACACACTACACTTGGCATGAAATTCCCCTGGTAGGTCTCCAGTTGAGAGTAATCTCTCTTGTAAGTATTTTTTCTCTTAAGATTCATTTACTTGTTTAGTTTTGGCTCTGATGGGGTCTTTGTTGCTGCACTCAGGCTTTCTCTAGTTGAGGTGAGCAGAAAGGGGAAACTGTTCTCGGTTGTCATGTGCGGGCTTCTCATTGCAGTGGCTTCTCTTGTCGTAGAGCACAGGCTCTGGGTGCTCAGGCTTCGGTAGTTGTGGCTCATGGACTCTAGAGCGCTGGCTCTGTGATTGAGACGCACCGGCTTAGTTGGTCTGTGGCATGTGGAATCTTCCTGGACCAGGGATCAAACTGGTGTCCCTTGCACTGCGAGGCAGATTCTTAACCACTGGACCATCAGGGGAATCCCAGAGAACAGACGCTTTCGTCCTCGCTGTTTATGATGTTCTGAGTTACGTCTCACTGTGGCCAGCCACCTGAACCAGACTCTCCCAGCAACAAGTCCAGCCTCAGACTGACATCTTTCTGCTGACTTCTCCCTCCTGCGCTCTTCCCTCTGCAGTCCACCCCTGGACACTGGATCTTTGCTTTACACCCTGGGGGATTTTGGTTTATTTATTCTGCAGGTCCTTTCCTTCCTTCTCTGACCAGCTTCTCCAGTGTCCAAGTGTGCAGTCCCCCATCACCTCCAGTCCCAGAAGATGACTTTCTGCAGCAAGAAAAGAATATTCTGGAAGTTACACACTTTCTGTGTTTTCCTCCATCCTGACCAGCCAGGAGGCCAGGTAGCTCATCTTGGCTGCTCCTGGGATATCCCCCAACCCACCTCCAAACTCCCTTTTACTCCTCCCTGGCTTCCCTGCCTTCATGAGGAAGCCCCGTGGGTCTTCTGAAATGAGACCGATTTACCTTCAGTCTGTGCTTTTTGGCAGAGTGGCCCTGCAGCAGCTATACTCAGTATTATACTTCCTCCAAACTCCACTTCTCTCCCAAGCACCAACCACTTCTCGTTTACTGCCGCAAGGGAGTTCTTCAATTTGACATGTGTGTGTGTGTAATCACTGATTTGCGTCTGTGAGCTGCTTGAAGGTAGGGCCTGGGTCTGTTTTGTTCACCAGTGACGGCCAGAATCTTACTCAAGCCAAGCAGAAAGTAGAAGCTTAACAAACATTAATCAGATGTGCAGTAAAGTATGTCCACAAGTACAATTAAATTGGTAATACAAATAATAATAATAAATTGGTAATACACATACAACAGTCAAAGACCAAGGAAACAAGGAAAAAGAAGTGGGTTTTGGCTGAGTGGTAGACCCTAAACCTTAGTTCCCTTATGACAATCTGTTTATTATAGATAGTTCTGACCAGTCTACAGGTGTGTCAATTTCTGGGGTGACTTACTAAGGTATGAAAAAATGCAAACAGATAATCCTAAAGAAAAAAATAACATCGCACACACACACCCTCTGGTAACTGTGAAACCACACACACAGACACGCGCACACACATTCTTGCTTCTGCGTAGTTCAGGGGCTTTGGCTGGGTTCTGTCCCTAAGAAGCTGCTCTCGACACGGAAAGCAAGACCAAGTTCAACCAATCAGAAGTCAGCGCCTCCAAGGCCCCGCCCCCTTCGCGTGGGTGACAGACAGCAGGCTCCGCCCCAGACCAGCGCCACTTGCAGGTGGAAGCAGACAAACGCGGCGCCTACCGAGAGGCTGCTCTGCCTGGCGGAGCGCGCTGAGCTGGCCCCCGTCTTCGGGGTCCACAGAGATGAGGCATCCGCCCTGTACCAGTCAGGGGCAGCTGTGGGGTCATTGAGGGCGGAGCCCCTCGGGCGCCGTCGACAGCTGTTAACCTGTTCATTCAAGTGACTTTTCCTCCCACTTTCCGCTGCTTCCTGTTGTAAATTATCCCTACTTGACCAAAAGAACGGGTGTGATGAAGAAAAGTGGCTCAGTAGCGGTTGTAAATGCTTCACTAGCATCTCTTTGGGGCCCAACCTCCATTAAGCAGAGTGGACCCGGAGAGGCGGTGGTGCCCTCTCTTTGGTCCCTAGTCAGTGGGGCGGGGGTGTGGGAGCTGTCCGCCTCCAGGTGGTGGTCTATGCGTCCGTCAAGGAGCCCAGACTGCCGCGTTGCACTCAGACCTCAAGATCCGACAGCCAACATGCCTTCAGCTGCCCCCGCTTCGAATGGGCCTGACTGGGTGGCCGTCAGTCCTGCTCTTCCTCACCTGGTCAGGGCACAGAACTGAAATAATTGTCATTCATTTTTTGTTCCTAATTCAAAAGATCTGAGGTCACAGCAGAGCAGCCTGTGTGGGGGTGAACTGGGGCAGGCACTGCTGGCGCCCCTGAGAAATATTCTACCCCTCTCCTGGGTCGCCTGATACCCCAAACCTCTATTTCCCTCATTGTTCCAATTTCCTCCTAGTTCCTTTGTCCTCAGAAATCAGCAAAGCCCTAGTATTGGTCACCAAGGTTGGCTTTCATGGCCCAGGTTCTCCCCTACCCCAAGCCTCATTTTCCCTCTCTTCTGCTCTCCCACCAGGTCCATGGGCTGCAGCATCCCCGGGGCTACAGGTCATGTTCAGCTCCTGAGAATTCCTTAGTTGTAGAATATAAGGCTTGGTCTCCAGTAAAGGGATTTCAAGACACCTGAGGGCAGGCGGGTTTTCTGAATACCCTGTGGATGGGGGAAGCAGAGGTGCTGTGGGGGTGGGGGGAGGCTACTGCAAGGGGAGGCAAGGGTTAGATTAGCGGGGACAGAGCTGTGAGCCCTAAGTCCCCCACTCAGCCAGCAGGTGAGGGCCTGCATCCACTGTCCGGCCATCCTCATCAACTTGGAGGAGCCCTGGCCCCCCTGGGAAATTCCGTGCGGGCACAGAATGGAGCTGGGAGTCTGGGTCTGGTCCTGCTTGGTCACTGAGTTGCCACGATGCTTCTCAGAGCCTCTTCCTTCAAATTGGCATAACAATCACTGGCTTGAGTGCCTCTGGGATTGTAATCAGGATCCAATGACAGCTTGATCCGAAAGCCCATCTGAAACATTATGTTCTACTGAGAGTATTTTCTGCCTTCTTCTGTTCCCTTGAGTGACAAGGAATAGAGAGGAGAGAGGCAACAAATGAAAGTATTGTTAGAGATGCTCTTTTAGTGTGCAAAGGGTTTCACTCTGCCAACCTCTCACTGAATCCTCGGCCGTCATTTCTATCATCTCTGGCTCTGAGCCTATGTTGGGTAGAAAAGGAATTCAAGAGGGAAAGGGAGTCAGTCCTGGGGAGTGGAAAGGGCTCTGGAATTCGGCCCATCCTCTCATGCCCCAAAGACGTTCCTGTGTGTCGATGGAGATGGTGAGCCAAAGTGCTTGCTTCACTTGCTCTCCTGTGGGCCGGGTGAGGGATGGGAAGAGGAAGCGGACCCACTCAAACAACTGAGCTGGGACCTTCTGGGAACGGGTGGGTGCTGGGTCTGCAAAAAGAGGGGTGGGACTCTTGAGTTTGTCCACGTCTCCCTGAAGGGCTGGGTACAGCTGGGCATCACCACCTGTCTTGCTGTATGTTGTCGTCTGCCTCTCACAGTCGTCTAGTACTGTGGCGTCAGAGGTCCCCTGGGGGAGAGGCAGGTTGTCTTTGTTCCTCTAGTAAGCTGCATCTCAGCTGGCTTCCTGGGATGCAGGCCCTTATATACTCCTCTCCCCTTGAGTGTGGCCTGGTCCTAGTGACTTCGTGTTCACGAAGAGAACAGGACTAAAGCATCTAAGACTTGGTGATAGAAGTCTGCGATGGAGTCCCTGGCCATCCAGTGATTAAGATGCCAAGCTTCCAAAGTAGAAGGCACAGGTTCAATCCCTAGTCAGGGAACTAAGATCCTACACGCCACATGGTGCAGCCAAATATAGTAATAAAAGCCCGTGTCCTCCACCTCGCCTGCACATTCTCGCTCTCGTGTCCGCTCTAGCAAAGCCAGCTGCCATCTTAGGAGCTGCCCTGTGGGAGGCCCTTGAGGCAAAAAAACTGGGGGCAGCCTCTGGTGAACAGCCCACGTTGAATTAAGCCCTCAATCCACGACCCTAACAGGTGAGTAAGCCCAAATGGACCCTTCCCAATTGGCATCAATGGTTAGTGCCTCTGGGATTGTAATCAGGATCCAATGACAGCTTGATCCGAAAGCCCATCTGAAACATTATGTTCTACTGAGAGTATTTTCTGCCTTCTTCTGTTCCCTTGAGTGACAAGGAATAGAGAGGAGAGAGGCAACAAATGAAAGTATTGTTAGAGATGCTCTTTTAGTGTGCAAAGGGTTTCACTCTGCCAACCTCTCACTGAATCCTCGGCCGTCATTTCTATCATCTCTGGCTCTGAGCCTATGTTGGGTAGAAAAGGAATTCAAGAGGGAAAGGGAGTCAGTCCTGGGGAGTGGAAAGGGCTCTGGAATTCGGCCCATCCTCTCATGCCCCAAAGACGTTCCTGTGTGTCGATGGAGATGGTGAGCCAAAGTGCTTGCTTCACTTGCTCTCCTGTGGGCCGGGTGAGGGATGGGAAGAGGAAGCGGACCCACTCAAACAACTGAGCTGGGACCTTCTGGGAACGGGTGGGTGCTGGGTCTGCAAAAAGAGGGGTGGGACTCTTGAGTTTGTCCACGTCTCCCTGAAGGGCTGGGTACAGCTGGGCATCACCACCTGTCTTGCTGTATGTTGTCGTCTGCCTCTCACAGTCGTCTAGTACTGTGGCGTCAGAGGTCCCCTGGGGGAGAGGCAGGTTGTCTTTGTTCCTCTAGTAAGCTGCATCTCAGCTGGCTTCCTGGGATGCAGGCCCTTATATACTCCTCTCCCCTTGAGTGTGGCCTGGTCCTAGTGACTTCGTGTTCACGAAGAGAACAGGACTAAAGCATCTAAGACTTGGTGATAGAAGTCTGCGATGGAGTCCCTGGCCATCCAGTGATTAAGATGCCAAGCTTCCAAAGTAGAAGGCACAGGTTCAATCCCTAGTCAGGGAACTAAGATCCTACACGCCACATGGTGCAGCCAAATATAGTAATAAAAGCCCGTGTCCTCCACCTCGCCTGCACATTCTCGCTCTCTCGTGTCCGCTCTAGCAAAGCCAGCTGCCATCTTAGGAGCTGCCCTGTGGGAGGCCCTTGAGGCAAAAAAACTGGGGGCAGCCTCTGGTGAACAGCCCACGTTGAATTAAGCCCTCAATCCAGCAAAACATGAAAAACTGAATCCCATCAGCGACTAGGTGAGTAAGCTCGGAAATGGACCCTTCCCTATCAAAGGGTCCTTGGGATGACTGGAGTCAGACACCTGGATTGCAGCCTGTGAGCAACCTTGAGCCCAAGGGCCCCAGCAAGCTACCCACAGATTCCTGACACACAGACAGTGTGAGATAATAGATAGTCTTGTTTAAGCCACCATGACTTGGGTTAGTTTGTTATGCAGCATAGATAACAAATACACTCCTTCCCCTTCCACTCTATGCTTCATCAGTGCCAGGTCTGTTTGTCCTTGGCCTTCATTCACTCCTCTGGTTCCCACCTCCTGTCCCCTGCTTCTCCGAGGCTCCTCCCCTCCACCCCCTACCTGTGGTCTCCCCAGCATCTCTGTCCATGTACTCCCTGAAGAGCCCCTTGCTCATGGTTTCAGTAATGAGTTAGCGCTGTGTTTATGGAGATATTCTTCCCCCATTCCACCTGCTTGTCAGTTCCATTTCTCCTCTGGCCCCTGAATATACATCTCATCTGGATGTTACTATAACAACACAAATCAGTTCATATGTCCCTCCTTGTTACGTCTGTCTTCAGTCAGCAGTAGATGTTCTGTTCAGAAGGAAACTCAGAGCTTCCCCGGATCCCCCGCCAGAGCTGACCACAAATCTCCTCTCTTTCGATTTGCCTCCGTCCACTGAGACTCACTTTCTTCTACACACAACTTTCAGGACATCCGATTATCACTCACTCTCGAGTCTCCATGCTTTCCACATGTTTCCCTGCCTGGTGTTTTCCACCACTACCTTCATGTGGCTCAGGAAAATAGACCAGGGCTCATGCCATGTGCCAGTTCCCTTGTAGTCTGCCTGCGTTCCCTGGTGCAAGTTGGCTCACTTCCCTGGCCCTGGTTTTTTAACCCGTAGCTAAAAGCTAGAAATACCCCAGATGTTCTTCAACACGGGGTATATCTGTGCCATGGGCTACTACTCAGCAACGAAAATGAAAGCATTATTGATGCACACAACTTCCCGGATGAATCTCCAGATTTATGTTGAATGAAAAAAAGCCAGTCCCCAAAGGTTATATATTGTATGACTCCATTTATACAACATTGTTTACGCATGGAAACTATAGAAACAGAATAGATGAGTCCTTGCCCAGATGAGTAGTTGGGGTTGTGGGGGAGGTCAGGGAGAAATGGGGTTTGATTGTAAAAGAGCAGCGTGGGGAATCCTGGGCTGGCGGAAATGCCCTGTACCTTGTCCACGTCAGTGTCAATAACTGGCTTGTGAGATTACACTTAGGTTTTGAGAGATGTTATCTTTGGGGAAAACTGACAGAAGGTACAGGGGATTTCTCTGTAGTAGTTCTCGAAACTGCATGTAAATCCAAATTGGCACCAAAAGAAAAAGTTTAATTAAGAAAATACACCACCTTGAATTACATGGAACTCAATTTACAACCTAGAAAGTACATTACCTAGAAAGTACATTCATTCCTAGAAGGTATAAATGAAAAAGAAAAAAAAAAAAACTGCTTTTAAAAAATAATTTGATCATCTATCATTCTTATTTTAAATTTTATTTTTAAATAACAAAATTAAAAAAAATTATTCCGGTCACCCTCCCATGACATGTGGGATCTTAGTTTCCCATCAGGGGTCAAACCCGTGCCCCCTGCATTGGAGGAGGGACGTTTTAACCACAGGACTGCCAAGGAAGTCTCCATAATTCCTTTTTCCCAAATTGAAGTATAGTTGATGTGCAATATTATAAAAGTTACAGGTGTACAATATAGTGATTCACAATTTTTAAAGGTTATACTGCATTTGTAGTTCTTGTAAGATATTGGCTATGTTCCCTGTGTTTCACTCTCGAGTCTCCATGCTTTCCACATGTTTCCTGCCTGGTTTTTCCACCACTACCTTCATGTGGCTCAGGAAAATAGACCAGGGCTCATGCCATGTGCCAGTTCCCTTGTAGTCTGCCTGCGTTCCCTGGTGCAAGTTGGCTCACTTCCCTGGCCCTGGTTTTTTAACCCGTAGCTAAAAGCTAGAAATACCCCAGATGTTCTTCAACACGGGGTATATCTGTGCCATGGGCTACTACTCAGCAACGAAAATGAAAGCATTATTGATGCACACAACTTCCCGGATGAATCTCCAGATTTATGTTGAATGAAAAAAAGCCAGTCCCCAAAGGTTATATATTGTATGACTCCATTTATACAACATTGTTTACGCATGGAAACTATAGAAACAGAATAGATGAGTCCTTGCCCAGATGAGTAGTTGGGGTTGTGGGGGAGGTCAGGGAGAAATGGGGTTTGATTGTAAAAGAGCAGCGTGGGGAATCCTGGGCTGGCGGAAATGCCCTGTACCTTGTCCACGTCAGTGTCAATAACTGGCTTGTGAGATTACACTTAGGTTTTGAGAGATGTTATCTTTGGGGAAAACTGACAGAAGGTACAGGGGATTTCTCTGTAGTAGTTCTCGAAACTGCATGTAAATCCAAATTGGCACCAAAAGAAAAAGTTTAATTAAGAAAATACACCACCTTGAATTACATGGAACTCAATTTACAACCTAGAAAGTACATTACCTAGAAAGTACATTCATTCCTAGAAGGTATAAATGAAAAAACAAAAATAAACTGCTTTTAAAAAATAATTTGATCATCTATCATTCTTATTTTAAATTTTATTTTTAAATAACAAAATTAAAAAAAATTATTCCGGTCACCCTCCCATGACATGTGGGATCTTAGTTTCCCATCAGGGGTCAAACCCGTGCCCCCTGCATTGGAGGAGGGACGTTTTAACCACAGGACTGCCAAGGAAGTCTCCATAATTCCTTTTTCCCAAATTGAAGTATAGTTGATGTGCAATATTATAAAAGTTACAGGTGTACAATATAGTGATTCACAATTTTTAAAGGTTATACTGCATTTGTAGTTCTTGTAAGATATTGGCTATGTTCCCTGTGTTGTACAATACATCCTTGTAGCAAAAAAAAAAAAAAAAATCACTGCTTTCAATGAACTAAAATGTTTGTATTTGAAAGTAGTGACAGAACCACAGGTTTCTAATCTTCCACCCTGACCTTGCCTGGCACCCCAACAGAAAGCTGGGTGGACTGTGACCCTGTCCACCAGGCTCCCGAGACCACGAGCTCCAGTCCGTCTACTTTCCTCCCCGCTCTGGCGCTTCTCTCCTCTTCCTTCTGGAGAAGCAGCGACAAGCGGGAAGCACTTAGGGGAGCTCTTTTAGGCAGAGTCACTGAGTCTGAGGGACATGGGTCGGGGCAGAGTGAGAGCGATTAGGGGAAGTCCACCCAGGCAGATCAAGTTCTCCTCTCACAGTGGCTTCCCTCTCAGCCCAGGATGTCCTCGTGGACCCAAACCCCGCCACCCTCCAGCCCCGCTCAGATCCCATTTCCTCAGGGACTCCTGCGCTCCGGCCCCCACCCCTTCTTGTTTGAGCTTCCCAATTCAGCTCATTATTCACGGGTTAACGTTAGCCTGGATAGGGTGGTGTGTATACTCCTCAAGGGCAGCGACCGTGTCACCAGGCTCCTTAGCATGACCCCAGATACCAAACACAGTACAGAAATGTGAGTAAGTGCTGGCTTATAACACAGTGAAAGGGAAAACCTCCTCAATTCACGGGAAGGTCATCCTGACAGAAAAGTGGTCAAAAGATAAATTGACAGGTCTCAGTTTAGAGATGCAAACTCCCTGAAATGCAGAAAAAGATGTGCAACCCCCTCACACTCAGAGAAATGCTAAATGAGATGTGCAACAAGAGATCGCTGTGCACTCAACAGGTGGGCAAGAGTCCAAGAGTCTGAGGACATATTCCCTTGCCAACATTCTCTTTCATAAGTGTTCCAGGTGAGAAGGCAAAAGGCTACGTACAACCGTGGGGGTAATTTTCTTTTAACTTTTTATTTTAAAACGATTTCAAACTCACCGAAAAGATGCACATGTGGTCAAAGAGTTTATTTTTTCTAAACCATTTGTGAGTAAGTGTCAACACGGAGCCCAGTTTAAAGTGCCCCCCCTCCCAAACTTTGCTATAGGGTATAGTTCTTTTTATCCTGTACTAGGAATATATTCTTATACACAAGGACACTCTCTTTCATAAGTAAAGTACAAACATCCAAATTGGGAGAGTAACACTGATCCATTACTATCCTCTAATCCTCAGACCCTATTTACATTTCTCCAACTGTTTACGATGTCTTTTGTCCCAAAAATATCCGATCCAAAATCACACGTTCGCTTGTCATGTCTCTTCAGTTTCTTTCCTTCCATCTGGAATACTTTCTCAGTCTTCCCTTGACTTTTATGACCTTGACACTTGCAATGGTGTGGTGTTTGTGTCCTTTCAGAAGTCATACATCGAAACCTACCCTGCAAGGTGATGGTATTAGGAGGTGGAGCCTTTGGGAGAAGATTAAGTCATTAGCGCAGAGCCCTCATGATAGGAATTAGGACTCTTAGAAACCCCAGAGAGCCAGCTTGTATCTTCCACCCTGTGGGGATACAGAGAAAAGATGGCTGTCTATGCGTAAGAAAGCATCACCAATCACAGCTGCTGGCGTCTTCATCTTGAACTTTCCAGCCCCCAGAACTGTGAGATATAAGTGTTCATTGTTTATCAACCACCCAGTATCTACCTTACTTTGTTACAGAAGCCCAAATGGACTAGGACAGGGTTTGTCGATGTCTCCTAGAGGTTACGTTCGGTGATGCCTCTTGGGCTGGAATATGTACGACAGGAGTGATGCTGCGTTGTTTTCACGGCATCCTGTTAGGTGGTGTATCATTTCAATTGGGTCCACTACTAATGAGGTTAACTTTGATCACTTGATTAAAGGGTTTTTGCATTGTAAAGTTATTCTGTTCCTCTTTGTAATTAGTAAGTATCTTGCTGGAAAGTGCTTTGAGGCTGTGTAAATATCCCATTCCCCACTAAACTTGCAATTTGTTTGTTTGTTTATTTCTAGCACTGTGGACTCGTGGATTCCTATTTTATGTAGTGGGTTTATAATCTGCTAGTATCACTATTTTGGTGCTCAAACGTTCTCATATTTGGTCAGTAGGAGCCCTTTCTGTACCCCATCATCTTTCAAACACATCTTTAACTTTTAAGTATAACATGTCCTGGGTTCATCTTGTTCCTTGTTTGACCCGACTCTGGAACCTGCCATTTCTCCAAAGAAAGCTCAGTTCCTTTTGGTAAAGAATGGTATTTAGAAAGCAAGACCTGGGCATGAGGAATACTCAAAGAATGGTATTCAGACAAAGGGGGGAATCCTCCAATTCCTCTATCCTCAGACCCTATTTACATTTCTCCAACTGTTTACGATGTCTTTTGTCCCAAAATATCCGATCCAAAATCACACGTTTGTCATGTCTCTTCAGTTTCTTTCCTTCCATCTGGAATACTTTCTCAGTCTTCCCTTGACTTTTATGACCTTGACACTTGCAATGGTGTGGTGTTTGTGTCCTTTCAGAAGTCATACATCGAAACCTACCCTGCAAGGTGATGGTATTAGGAGGTGGAGCCTTTGGGAGAAGATTAAGTCATTAGCGCAGAGCCCTCATGATAGGAATTAGGACTCTTAGAAACCCCAGAGAGCCAGCTTGTATCTTCCACCCTGTGGGGATACAGAGAAAAGATGGCTGTCTATGCGTAAGAAAGCATCACCAATCACAGCTGCTGGCGTCTTCATCTTGAACTTTCCAGCCCCCAGAACTGTGAGATATAAGTGTTCATTGTTTATCAACCACCCAGTATCTACCTTACTTTGTTACAGAAGCCCAAATGGACTAGGACAGGGTTTGTCGATGTCTCCTAGAGGTTACGTTCGGGTGATGCCTCTTGGGCTGGAATATGTACGACAGGAGTGATGCTGCGTTGTTTTCACGGCATCCTGTTAGGTGGTGTATCATTTCAATTGGGTCCACTACTAATGAGGTTAACTTTGATCACTTGATTAAAGGGTTTTTGCATTGTAAAGTTATTCTGTTCCTCTTTGTAATTAGTAAGTATCTTGCTGGAAAGTGCTTTGAGGCTGTGTAAATATCCCATTCCCCACTAAACTTGCAATTTGTTTGTTTGTTTATTTCTAGCACTGTGGACTCGTGGATTCCTATTTTATGTAGTGGGTTTATAATCTGCTAGTATCACTATTTTGGTGCTCAAACGTTCTCATATTTGGTCAGTAGGAGCCCTTTCTGTACCCCATCATCTTTCAAACACATCTTTAACTTTTAAGTATAACATGTCCTGGGTTCATCTTGTTCCTTGTTTGACCCGACTCTGGAACCTGCCATTTCTCCAAAGAAAGCTCAGTTCCTTTTGGTAAAGAATGGTATTTAGAAAGCAAGACCTGGGCATGAGGAATACTCATTACTGACGATTCATTGCTTGTACGTGCTGTCAACGGACAGAAAAGGGGAGTGTGTTTGTATATATACAAGACATGTAAATATACACACATACATTTTACATCTATATTCATTTCTTGATCTATCAATGTACAGAGTGAGGCTCAGGGTGGAGCAAGAGGCAGAGGCTAAGCTGTCTCCTGGAGGAAGGAGCTGAATCAGCATCTAGAAAGAGGGGAGGGAAACTCAGGACAGTTGCTGTGGGAAATCCAATAACAGGGTAAAAAGAATTGAATAAAAGGACTGTGTACTAGCATGTGTAAAACCATACAGAACGAATTTGTCTTTATGATTTTCTCGGTGAACGAGGATAAGGACATCTTATGAGTTACAAAGTACTTTTATTTCCCTCTTTGTTGTAATGCTCACAACCTCTGTGGTGGGGACATGCACTGCAGTCCACTCAGCAACTTTGGGAATTTAAGGGGCAAGTTACTTGTTAGTCCATGGAGTCCCTAGGAAATGAACTGCCTGGCAGCTGGTTGAGGTTTTAAGGAAGTGATTCTGCAATCCTCAGACCTAGGGATTGCCCAGCCTCTGAAGGAATCCCCAGGAAGTCATGACCATGCCAACAGGGAGCTGGCCTTCTGCAAAGGAGACTTCTTCCCTGTAGGGCCTGAGGCACAGCCACTGAAGACAGTGAGCCTCCAGACCAGGACTCAGCTCCCTTCCGGAGGCATGAGTCCTGGCTGCCCGGCTGGCAGGGTGGACAGGGCAAACCTGTGGGCTTTTTCCCTTCCCCTCTTTCAGAGTTAGTCTTCATTGTGAATAATCTATTTTATCTCCACCATCATAGGCTTGGTGTTTTGAGGGTGGTTAAATTTATGAGTTAGCCACTGTTACAGATAATAAGAAGCCATATGTAGACCATTATCCTCTTTTGGGAAGGAGAGTAAGTGGATTTTTAGTTGTAGAGGATGGGGGTTCTTTGTTTTAGCAGGAGCATTTACAAATATCTTTTTATTGAGGTGAAAGTCATATAACATTAAGTTTATTTTTGGAAAGTGTACAATCCAGTGGCATTTAGTACATTCAGAATGCTGTATGTACTCCACCTCTATGAACTAGCAAGAGCATTTTCAAAAAATATGTATGTGTCTGGTTGTGCCATGTCTTAGTTGTGGCAGGTGAGATCTTCAGTCTTCACTGGGGCATGTGAGATCTTTTTTTTTTTTATTCTTCATATATATATTTTTAAATTTATATGACCGATCTGGGATTATACACATCTGTAAACAACAAAACTCTGTAAAAATTAAAATTAACATATGAGATCTTAATTGTGGCATGCAAACTCTTAGTTGCTACATGTGGGATCTAGTTCACTGACCAGGGACTGAACACAAGCTTCCTGCCTTGGGAGCACAGAGTCTCAAACACGGCCCACCAGGGAAGTCCCAGCAAGAACATTTTGGATGCTTGCACAGGGAACGTGCTCGCGTGGGGAAACGACTGTATACATGGATGCTGGACGGCCACTGGGTAGGGTGCAATGTCTGCCCAGCACCCTTGCTTTGGAGAACAACCCTGCCCCTTCTCCGAGGGGTGCTGTTGGATCTGTCAGCCCCCAGACCTCCTGCATTTGAGTCCCTGGGTTTATCTGTTCCCTGGTTTTTCCAGCTGTCTAAACTCTAAACTAGTTCATACATTTGTTTGAGGGTGGACATGTGTGTGGGTGGTCATGGTTCAGCATGGGCTTGGACGCAAATCAGAACAACTGAAGTAACCCTCAGGACGTCTCAGCTAGGAATGGCGCTGAGAGTGAGGGGCCGTGGAGATACAGAACAGGACAATTGTGTCTCAGATCTTGAGCCTCAGGGGTTGCGGGGGGGTGTTGTTAAAGGACATGGAGGAACTTCCCTGTTGGTTCCGTGGTTAAGACTCTGCACTGCCAGTGCAGGGGCATGGGTTTGATCCCTGGTCAGGAAGATCCTGTGTGGTGTGGCCAAAAATAAATACATAATACATAAATAAAAATAAATAAAAGACATGGAACCTCATGTTCTGGAAGCATTAGGGGGCTTCCTGAAGGAAAAGAAATGTTTTCCCATGGGGATTCTCTAAGTTGGGAGAGTAGGGATGTGAGACAGCTGCCCACCATCCTGGAGTTTGTTTAAAGCAGGGAAAACTGCCCGAAGTGGGAAGCAGACAAGAGTGAAACTGAGAGAATCGGCTCTCAAGCTGGCATTTGAGTCCTTGGGTTTACCTGTTCCCTGGTCTTTCCAGCTGTCTACACTCTAAACTACTCCATCCATTTGTTGGGTTTAGGCAGGATTCTGTCACTTGTTTGCTACTACAGGTGACTGATACCGCTCTTACCCCAGGTGGGTCAGGGTTGACCAACATACGGTCTGGGCCACATGAAGCAAATGCAAGCGAGGGGGCTGTAGGAGCCTAAAGGCTAAATCAGTCTGAGCGGAACCGCGTGGGATGTATGGTGAGCAGGGCCCAGAAGGCTTAGCCAACATTGATATGTCTCTTCTTGGGACAGCCCGGAGGGTCTGCCTCGTGCCAAAGACGTCAGGAGCAGGCTCTGGAACCAACCCTGCATCCACGTGGCTGCTTCCTACTGGACATGAGCAGACCCCCTAACATCGGTCACCTTGCCCTTCGGACACCAGACATCCACGGTCACACTCTTCATGGGCTCCCAGTGATTTCATCATAGATACTTCTACTGAATTAAGTTGCCTTTTCTTTTTCCTTTTTTTGACTGTGCCACGTGGCTTGCAAGATTTTAGTTCCCCAACCAGAGATTGAACCCAGGAAATGTCAGTAAAAATGCCGAGTCCTAATCACTGGAGCACCAAGGAATTCCCTACTGAACAGAGATGCAATTGCACACTTGACCCTGAGAGTTTCAGTTTGGTAAGAGTAGCTGTAAGGGCTTCCCTGGTGGTCCAGTGGGTAAAGAGTCTGCCTTACAGTGCAAGGGGCACCGGTTCAATCTCTGGCCCAGGAGGATCCCACGTGCAGCAAAGTGGCTGGACCAGTGGGTTCAATTATGAGCCAGCGCTCTGGAGTGCATGCGCCCAAACCTGTTGCTCTGCAGTAAAAGAGGCCACTGCAAAGGTAGGTCCACACAGGCTGAAGAATAAAAATGGATGAAAATAAATAAATACAAAAAAAATCAATAAAAGAGGCCAAAATTAAAAAAAAAAAAAAAGAGTAACAGTAAGGTTTTAAGGTAACTATCACGATTTCAGAGTCAGATGGACCATGCTTTGAATCCTGGCTCTGCCACTTCCCAACTGTGTGGCTTTGATGGAGCCTCAGTTTCCTCATCTGGAGAGGGAGGATAACACAAACTGCTGCAGATGGTTTCTAAGAACTATGAGAAAAGTGCCAACGCAGTGCCTGGCACACAGGAGACATAATTACTGCTATTTGGGGGCAATATTATGAAAGCCCTAGGGCTTCCCTGATGGCTCAGATGGTAAAGAAATTGCCTGCAATGCAGGAGACCTGGGTTCGATCCCTGGGCCGGGAAGATTCCCTGGAGGAGGAAATGAGTACCTACTCCAATATTCTTGCCTGGAGAAATCCATGGACAGAGGAGCCTGGTAGGCTACAGTCCATGAGGTCGCAGAGTTGGCCATGACTCAGAGACTAACACTTTCACACTTTAAGGGACGAGGAGGTACGGCAACTGTCTTTCTAAACATGGTCTTGCCCTTCGCCAAGCTTTAGCATGTCTACGGATGCCCACCTTGATGGTGAAAGCAAAGCGCAAAGAGCCTGCAATGCACCTAAGTGACAAGTGCCAGGCTAGAGAGATGACAGAGGAGGTCTCTGCCAAGATGAAAGAAACATCCTCAGTCTCTGGAGCTGGTCGAGTGCAGACCACGGAGAGCATGACCTCTCATCAGTGACATGGAATGACCACTTGAGTGAGGGTGACACTGGAAGCTGTGCAGAGAGAGACCTCTGACCTTGAGGCACGAAGGGCGGGCGGACTGAAAGACCTGGAAGTATTAGAGGGCTTCCGGAAGGAAATCTCGTGGAGGAAAGGTCAGCTCCGTGTCCCAAAGAGTTAGGTAACTGTTGCTGTGACCTTTGAAAGGTTGAAGCTGGTGCGGGCAGAGGGAAAAGGGCTGGTTTCAGCAGAGAGGTTGAGAGATGCCTGGGGAGGGGGCTGCCATGTCGATGAAGTGCTGGGTGAACTGGGGGGACACTGGGGGATAACTGGGGGGACAGGCAGGAGAGGGGAGCCTGGCTGGAGAGTCAGGGGGCCAAGCCTGGCCGAGGTGGTCGGGATAGTGACAGGATGGCAGCGCTGATGGAAGTAAGACAGGGATGCCCCAAGTCAGAAACCTGGAGCCCTGGGAACTCTATGGGAAACGAGACCAACCCTCGCGGCAATGGGGTGAGTAAGCACGAGGGTGGAGTGTAGGTGTGTGCACGGAATCTTAGCGCTGGAAGGGATCTTCCGTGTCATTTAGTTCCACCTCCCAGCCAAGCGATCTTTCAGTCTTCCACTGACCAACTGAGGGCACTCAACTCTACTTGGCCACTTCAAGGTATGGCGAGCTCACTCCCTTTAAGGGGGTTCATCCTACAGAGGTGCCTCCAAGGCGGCCTGGACAGGCCTGGCGCCCCGACCTTGGGCCTGTTGAATGCGCTGGCCTCCCCTCGGCGGCGGCACCTGGCGGGGGCGGCGGGTGGCGTGGGGGTTGCGGCGCGGATGGGCCGCCGCTGCTGTCCCCAGCCCCAGTGCTGAGGCCGGCAGAGTGCAGTGGGCTCTGGTGGAGGTCGGGAGAACTGCAGGGCGAAGGCCGCCGGGGGCTCCGCGGGCTGCCGGGGGGAGGCACTTGACACCGGCCGCGGGAGAGGAGGGGCCGCTGTCCCTGCGGCCAGTGCTGGATGCGGGGACCCAGGACAGAGGCAGCGCCAGGTAGCGGGGCGCCCCGCGGGGGGGAGGGCTGCCGCAGGCCCGCGGCGGCGTAGCCGCGCGAGCGGCCGAGGCGGGGTGCCCGGGCCCCGCGCGGGGTCGGGGCGCTGCGGGGTCCGGCTCTCCGACCGGCAGCGTGCGGGGACCCCCAGCGGGGACGGCGGGGCCGGGACGTCGGGCCGAGGGCGCTAGGACCGGCCGCGCGCCCAGGCCGCTCCCGCCGCGGCGCCCCGGGGCCCCCAAGTCGGCGCTGCCTGGCGGGCCGGCTCCGCAGCGCCGGGGCCGGGGCCAGCTCGGCCGCGGGGGGCGAGCAGCGGGCGGAGGCCTGGGCCCGCGGGCGGCCGGAGGGAGGGAAGGAGGAAGGCGGAGAGAAGGGGTGGGAGGGGGGGACCCGGCGGAGGAGGCGGAGAGAGGGAGCGCGACAGCGAGCGGAGGGAGGGAGCGAGCGAGCGAGGCAGGCAGGCGGGCCGGGAGGGAGGGAGGGCGCGCGGGCGGCGGCGGCGGCGAGAGCAGAGGACGAGCCGGGACGCGGCGCCGCGGCACAGGGCGCGCAGCCGGGCCGGCCCGACCCCACCGGCCACACGGTAATGAGCGCCGCTGCTGGCGGCCCGGGAGGCCGGCCCGGAGGCGGGCGGGGAGGAGGGCAGCGGGAGGGGGGCACGGTGGCGGGCAGTGCCCGGCTCGGGGCACGCTCCCGGACCCCCGCAACTCGGCGCCGGGCGCTTGCGGAGCCAGGGCTGCGGGCGGCGACGGCGGGCCAGGCTGGTCGGGGCGGCGCGGGGAGCTGGAGGGTTTGTTTATGTCCCCGCGGACGCGGCAGGCGCCCCCTCCCGTCCCGCCCGCTCCCGGCGCGGAGCCCCCTCCGCGCCCCCGCCCGGCTCCGGGCTCAAGTTCAAGTCTATACAATGCCGCCGGGGGCCCCCTCCGCCGCCGGCCTCAGCCTGGGTGCCCGGCTAGGCGCTGCCGCAGGGGCCCCGGCCTGGCCGCCCCCGCCTTCCGGGCCCTGCCCCCGCCCCGGGGCCCAGCCTGGGGCCTGCGGCCGGGGCGCCGGAGGGCGCGGACCCCGACCCGGAATAATCGGCTCCCGCCGCGGCCCGCAGGGAGCAGGGGAGGGGGGCGGGGGCCGGGCCCCGCGCAGGCTCCGCGGCGGCGGCAGAAAATGGCAGCCTGGCACGACCCGGCCCCAGCGGCACAGGGCGCGCAGCCGGGCCGGCCCGACCCCACCGGCCACACGGTAATGAGCGCCGCTGCTGGCGGCCCGGGAGGCCGGCCCGGAGGCGGGCGGGGAGGAGGGCAGCGGGAGGGGGGCACGGTGGCGGGCAGTGCCCGGCTCGGGGCACGCTCCCGGACCCCCGCAACTCGGCGCCGGGCGCTTGCGGAGCCAGGGCTGCGGGCGGCGACGGCGGGCCAGGCTGGTCGGGGCGGCGCGGGGAGCTGGAGGGTTTGTTTATGTCCCCGCGGACGCGGCAGGCGCCCCCTCCCGTCCCGCCCGCTCCCGGCGCGGAGCCCCCTCCGCGCCCCCGCCCGGCTCCGGGCTCAAGTTCAAGTCTATACAATGCCGCCGGGGGCCCCCTCCGCCGCCGGCCTCAGCCTGGGTGCCCGGCTAGGCGCTGCCGCAGGGGCCCCGGCCTGGCCGCCCCCGCCTTCCGGGCCCTGCCCCCGCCCCGGGGCCCAGCCTGGGGCCTGCGGCCGGGGCGCCGGAGGGCGCGGACCCCGACCCGGAATAATCGGCTCCCGCCGCGGCCCGCAGGGAGCAGGGGAGGGGGGCGGGGGCCGGGCCCCGCGCAGGCTCCGCGGCGGCGGCAGAAAATGGCAGCCTGGCACGACCCGGCCCCCCGCCCCTCCCCCAGGCTCCCGGCCCTCCTCGGCCCGGCGGGGCGGGGGACCCGGGAGGCCCCCGGGGGCGGGCCGAGGGGTGATCGGAGGGCCGGGCCGGGGAGCGCTGCGCAGCGATCTTCCTCCGGCCACCTGTGGCTGGGGGTGCGGGGTGCCAGCGAGCCAGGGAGGGGCGGCAGGGGTGGGAAGAGTCCACTTGGGGGGCACACCTCTCCGCAGAGAATCGAGCGGCGCGCGCGGGGCGGGGTGGACGTCGTGCCTGGCTCCTCCCTGCCCCCGCCGCGGGCCGTGGGAGCCGGGGCGGCGGCGGCGGCGGCGGCGGTGGCGGCGCCGCAGTGTGGGGGCGGGGCGGGGGCGGGCGAAGATCCCGGACCGGGGCCGCGGGGGCCGGAAAACGCAGGGGTGGGAGCCTCGGGGCCGGGACTCGGAGCGTTGCGAGTGGGGGCGCCCAGGGTCGCCCCCTGCAGCGGCACCCACCCCCCTGCACACACTCACACGCACGCGGACACACTCACGCACACGCACCCCCGCCGGGCCGGTGCAGACGTGTCCTTGAAAGCTTCGCATCTGCACGGTGAAGGACGAGGCCTCGCCGAGGCTGCGAATCGAGGTCTTCGGCCCCACGTCCCAGTGCCCCGGGAGACCCCGGGCTTCGGAGCCGCAGGCGGCTTAGGTCCGTGTCCCGCCCTCACCCCAGCTCCCCTCCCCCAGGCCTCTCTGCCCTCCCTCCCTCTCGGCTCCGAAGGAGCTGGCCGGAGTCCAGGGCCCGCCCCCGGCCTCCCCCAGCCCCCCATCGCTGGGGCCCGCGGCCCTCCGGCTGCCAAACTGCATTTCGCTTTCCTGGAGCCTCCCTTCTTGGGGGCACCCACTCCCTTCCCTCTCCCTCCAGTTATTTCCCCCTTTTCTCTCCATCCCTTCCGTCCTTCCTTCGCTCTCTACTTGCAGAGCCAGTTGAGTCGGTGCTTGCCCCTTGGGTGGGGAGTCAGGGGCTCGCTGGTTCCCAGGGGCTCTGTTCCCCAGCTCGCGAGGGGAGCCCCCTGTGGCTGCACCTTGACCCAAGATGGCGTCCTGCACCCAGCTGGGCAGCTCCGGCCTGACGGGGCCTGCGTCAGGCGTCAGGCGGGAGGAAGGGCCCGGGCCAAGGGCCTGGGCCCTGAAGTCCCACAGCTCGCCCCCTCCCAAACCAGCGGGGACAGGAGGCTTCGAGAGAGGAGCCGGCCGCCCTGTGACCCAGCTTGCCCCGCGCTGCCGTGCCCAGAGACTGCCATCAGCATCCCTGGGGGACTGTTCCGTCTTCATGTTTCACCCAGGGCTGCCAGCGGCTGAACCGGCCTCCTGGGCTGGCGGGCTGCGAAGGGATCCTGGGATCAGGTGCTGCTCTGCTGTGCCTCCTCCCTCCCGGGCAGATGTGACAGCTGCAGCCAGGGAGCTTTTCTCCTTGGGCGATGCTGGAGTGCTGGGACTGGCCTGTGGGATTTGGGGAGCCCAGCTGTCAGGCGAACCCTCACTGGGCCGTCCTCTCTGCTGGCAGGGGCTGTCTCCTGGTGGTTTCCTGTGCCGCCTGGGTTCGGAGGCTTGGGTGGGTGGGACTTCTTGCTAGGTATCTGGGGCAAGATGGTCCCCCTCTGCCTTTAGGTCCCATTGAGGCCCTGGTTGCGCTGTGTGACAGGCAGCTCTGAAAAGCGTGCGTCCGTGTGCGTGTGCGTGCATGTGTGCACATGTGCCGCATGCAGGCAGGGGCCCAGGCAAACCTGCGCAGCGAGTCTGGCACCTGCCTGCCTCCTTGCCCGGGCCCCACTCCTCTGGGCCCTGGCTGCCTCTCCAGCCTCTTGACCAGGTCCCTGGTGCCTGTCTTCAGCTCCTCATCAAATGCGCAGTTCCTGGCTCAGGTGGCTCGTGGACCTGCCGTAGGAAGCCAGCCTTAGAGAAAGTGAATTCCTTCTAGAATTCCAGCAGTGTCAGGTCCACAGTGCAAGGGCTCCTTCCCCTCGCCAAGCGCTTGGAGAAGCAGAGGAGAGGACAACCCGGCCATGTGTCAGGCTGTCTGTGGACAAGATTCCTCTGTAGGGTGGGGTTGGACGGCAGCTTGAAGGCCCATTCCAGCTTTTACATGCTATGGCTCTGATTCTAGTGGTGGAATTTCAGACCCAGCAATGGGGGTCCGAGTTGCACTTGACCCGTCTTGCAGGGGTCCGGCCTGACGGGGCCTGCGTCAGGCGTCAGGCGGGAGGAAGGGCCCGGGCCAAGGGCCTGGGCCCTGAAGTCCCACAGCTCGCCCCTCCCAAACCAGCGGGGACAGGAGGCTTCGAGAGGAGCCGGCCGCCCTGTGACCCAGCTTGCCCCGCGCTGCCGTGCCCAGAGACTGCCATCAGCATCCCTGGGGGACTGTTCCGTCTTCATGTTTCACCCAGGGCTGCCAGCGGCTGAACCGGCCTCCTGGGCTGGCGGGCTGCGAAGGGATCCTGGGATCAGGTGCTGCTCTGCTGTGCCTCCTCCCTCCCGGGCAGATGTGACAGCTGCAGCCAGGGAGCTTTTCTCCTTGGGCGATGCTGGAGTGCTGGGACTGGCCTGTGGGATTTGGGGAGCCCAGCTGTCAGGCGAACCCTCACTGGGCCGTCCTCTCTGCTGGCAGGGGCTGTCTCCTGGTGGTTTCCTGTGCCGCCTGGGTTCGGAGGCTTGGGTGGGTGGGACTTCTTGCTAGGTATCTGGGGCAAGATGGTCCCCCTCTGCCTTTAGGTCCCATTGAGGCCCTGGTTGCGCTGTGTGACAGGCAGCTCTGAAAAGCGTGCGTCCGTGTGCGTGTGCGTGCATGTGTGCACATGTGCCGCATGCAGGCAGGGGCCCAGGCAAACCTGCGCAGCGAGTCTGGCACCTGCCTGCCTCCTTGCCCGGGCCCCACTCCTCTGGGCCCTGGCTGCCTCTCCAGCCTCTTGACCAGGTCCCTGGTGCCTGTCTTCAGCTCCTCATCAAATGCGCAGTTCCTGGCTCAGGTGGCTCGTGGACCTGCCGTAGGAAGCCAGCCTTAGAGAAAGTGAATTCCTTCTAGAATTCCAGCAGTGTCAGGTCCACAGTGCAAGGGCTCCTTCCCCTCGCCAAGCGCTTGGAGAAGCAGAGGAGAGGACAACCCCGGCCATGTGTCAGGCTGTCTGTGGACAAGATTCCTCTGTAGGGTGGGGGTTGGACGGCAGCTTGAAGGCCCATTCCAGCTTTTACATGCTATGGCTCTGATTCTAGTGGTGGAATTTCAGACCCAGCAATGGGGGCAGGGTGGTCTTGTTTCTACTACACAGTGTGATCAGCAGGAATGACCTCCCCAGAGAGGAGGTCTGAGTGTGAGCAGAGCCTCTTGAGGGGTGGGCCTTTGAAAGGAGCGGGTGGTGTGAAGGGTGGGGGGCCCTTCAGGAAGCAGGTTGGTCACATCTGACTCCACAAGGGGTGTAAAAGTTTAGCCTCTGGCTCAGTCTTCTCATGTGTGTGTCTTTCTGTAGGTTTACATGGACATTGTGTGTGTGCATAATTTCTGAGGTTTCCTCTCTGAGCCTAGTTCGAAGTAAACTCCTGAGTTCCTTGTGGATCTTCCCGAAGCTGAAACTCCAAAGCTTCTCTTCCTCTCTAGGTCTTGTGGGGACCCGCCCCCATCCAGGAGCCCACCCAGAATCCCCTCATTAGAACAAGAGATGCTTCTAGTGTTCTTCCTGTCACAGGCACACATCGCTGCCCCTGGTCCTCACAGAAAGGCTGCAAGAAAGACAGGACAAGCCATAAAATGCTAGCCTGGGGGACCTGGCTGGGAAGAAATGGGACCACACCTGCCCTCAGGGGAGCTTAGACTGGCCCCTGCTCCAACTCTCCTGGGCTCCTGCACTCCATGTTGATCTCTCCTCTCAGTCCATGGTCTCTATGGGCAGGACTCGGGGCTTCCAAGAGTGTCTTCTCGTTGGCGGGGAAGCTTGCTAAACGTGTGTTTGTGTCTCCGTCCTCTCCGCATCAGCAGGGTTGGGGGCGCGGCTCTCTTCTTGCTGCTGCTCCGCCGTCTCGGAATGGCCACTGCCTACTTAGAGTCTAGCTCCTTAGGCTCGAGTTCCCCCGAAAAACCCAGATTCTTTTGTAGTGTGAGCCCGGACGCCATCAAAGCTCCTGTTTTTCTGATAGCCAGATAGGAAGGGGACTCTCAGAGCGTTGTTGCCAGCTCTCTAATGGGTGAGTTAAAAATAGGCCATCCTCTCCCCATCCTCCCTGAAATGTTACCATTAGAATCCAAGCCCTAGAATTTAGGGTTGAAAGAGAACTTGAAGCTCAGAGAACACTGGGAGCTGAGTTGGGGGCTGTGTGGGCGTGGAGCCAGGCCTGGTTGCTTCCAGGGTTGGCAGCGCTGCCCACACCCCGAGGCCAGAGGGACCAACTGCGTGCCCGTCACATGCTCCCCTCCCTCGGCACTTCCCGCCACCTTCTGCTCTCTCGATCCTGGGGTCCCCGTCCCATGGCCCCATCGATAGTTAAGTGTGTCCCTGACCTTCAGCTTGGGAACAGGCAACAGTCAGGACCAAGGAATGACCTGTGGGGATTGTTCCCACTTCCATTCTGGTGTCTCGTGGAGAGTAGCGCCGGTCGGGAGCCTGCCTGCCCTTGGAGGCTGTGCATCTCTGTGGGCCTGTGTGCTTTGCTGCTGTTGAGCAGGGCTTTAATAATCAACCAAAGGTGCCAGATTCTTTTCCACCCGAATCTTGAAGGCTTGTTTTCAGGCATTTCTCTCTTTGACTCTTTTTCCTTGAAAAAAAAAAAAAGAAACAAAAATCCCACCAAATCTGAGATCCGTGCACTGTCGGGGATTTGCCTGTGCATCTCCAAGCCCGCCGCCCCTCGGCTGAGTGTGTGGGCAGGACAGGGTGTGGTGCACGTGTGTCTGTGCATATTTCTGTGTACGCCGTGTGCAGCTGCGTGGGGACGGGGAGCCTTGCTTCGACGTGAACCTATCTGAGGCGGCCCAGGTGAGGGCCCTGGGGTCAGAGGGAGCTGCATTCAACTGTGGGATCCGAGCCAAGTGCGATTTCTTCAAGCCTCCGTTTCCTTACCTGTGACGTGAAAATGAGACCAAGCTCTTCCTACGTTGTAGAAGGGATTAAACGAGATAATGCCTGTCTCTCATGGCTGAGTATCCTCGTTCTCAGGGCAGTTTATGTGGCCTGGCACTGCAAGAAGTGCTCTGGGAAGTCTTGTCCACTTTCCTGCCTCTTTTTGCAAAATCTTGGGCAGATGAGGAAAGTGCTCATTCTGGTTGGAACGTCTTTGGAGGTAGGGGCCTCCAAATTGTTTAGCAATCCTCTCAGGGTTTAGCAGATCACACTGTCAACAGGTTGTCTTTGTACCCATGTGCTCTTTATTTGGATTCTGTCCTGAGTGCAGCCTGTTTACTTCCGGGTACCAGAGGCTTGCTGAGTGTTTCCTGTGGGCAAGACCCTGTGCTGGGCTTTGTGGGGATACATGGCTAGTGTAGGGTGCGCTCCACTCATTCATGGCCACAGACCAGGGTTGAGGGAGGGGAGACATAAAGAACTCAGAGGACAGCGAGGTGACATCCAGCTGGAGAGATCAGGGCTGAATTCTTGGAGGAGATAGCGCCTGCGATGAGCCTCAGCGCACAGAGACGGGGCTTCCGGACTAAGGAGAGGAAACCAGGCTGTTTGGGACGAGGTGGCTGCAGAGTAGCCGAGACTCCTGGTCGGTGAACAGGGCCTCGGTGTGCTGGGGGTCAGCCTGAGGCCCCACGCCGCTTTGAGGGGAGGGGGCCCCTGTGCTCTGGAGCTCTGGTGTGGCCCGTGGAGAATCACTTAGAACGTCCCTGCTTGTGGCGGCCATGGGGTGGGGGGGGAGAAGAGTGAGGGACGAGAGGGAGGGAGGGGAAGGGGCCAGCTGAGCTCGTGCGGTGTAGGATCTTGAAGATTCCTTTCTGTTCTGTAGACTAGAGCTTAAGAGCTCAGACTCAGGGAAACAGAGCAGGGTTTAATTACACCAGCCCTGGGGTGTCGTTGCAGTTAAGGGGAACAGCAGCTGGACAACGTCTCTGTCCGCGATGGCAATGTGATGTGCGTGGGAGGTAGGAGGGTCCTGACCTGGCCTCTCAGGGATCTCCACATCCCAGGTTGGCATCCCCTGGCCCAGGCTGAGGCACTGCCGCGTCCAGATCTTTCCTGTAGGGGCTGAGAGAACACAGCAAAGGGTTGTGGACTGCAGACCCTGACTCCGCCGTGCTCTCTGCCATCCCTCCTCCACACGGAGCCGACCTGAGCCCCTGACCTGGACGAGAGATGCCGTGGGTGTGACAGGCGGTGCTTGGTCGCCGCGGCAAGGACAGCCAGTGGGCAGGGCCCCCCAGGCCCCAGCTCCCTTGCTGATCACATCACAGGCCTGTCTGGAGGACAGAGACGGGGGAGGAGGTGTGGGTGCGCCCGGGACTTTCCTAGCCGAATCCCAGCAGGGAATGCAATTTTTTTTTTTCATTGCTTTTTTTTCAGTTTTTCAAAGCTGCAACTCCACGTTGCGCATTCCCATCCTGTCCTGGTCCCCTCTGACCTGCAAGGTTTCCCAGCCTTATTTATGTCTATAAGCAGGTTCCTATTTTCTCTTTCCTGAGGTCATGGCCCTGCTCCCTGTCATCCCTATTGATCTTCCCTCTCTGTTTCTGTTTCAAATGTCAAGGTCATTTTAAATTCTGAGCCAGCTGGTAGATGCCCCGTCTGGGTGCACGGAGCAGGTGGAGGACCATCTCTCACAGCTCGTAGCGGGACGGCTGGAACCTAAGTGTCCTGCCCCCTAATCGGGTGGTGCTAGGTACGTGGATCCAGGGGTCAGTGCGAAATAGGTACCCCATGTAATAGATCGGTTCAATCCTAGAGTGCCTGGTCCTTGCTTGAAAAGGTTAAAAGATGCTCCGAAGGACATTAGAACGTCCCTGCTTGTGGCGGCCGTGGGGTGGGGGGGGAGAAGAGTGAGGGACGAGAGGGAGGGAGGGGAAGGGGCCAGCTGAGCTCGTGCGGTGTAGGATCTTGAAGATTCCTTTCTGTTCTGTAGACTAGAGCTTAAGAGCTCAGACTCAGGGAAACAGAGCAGGGTTTAATTACACCAGCCCTGGGGTGTCGTTGCAGTTAAGGGGAACAGCAGCTGGACAACGTCTCTGTCCGCGATGGCAATGTGATGTGCGTGGGAGGTAGGAGGGTCCTGACCTGGCCTCTCAGGGATCTCCACATCCCAGGTTGGCATCCCCTGGCCCAGGCTGAGGCACTGCCGCGTCCAGATCTTTCCTGTAGGGGCTGAGAGAACACAGCAAAGGGTTGTGGACCGCAGACCCTGACTCCGCCGTGCTCTCTGCCATCCCTCCTCCACACGGAGCCGACCTGAGCCCCTGACCTGGACGAGAGATGCCGTGGGTGTGACAGGCGGTGCTTGGTCGCCGCGGCAAGGACAGCCAGTGGGCAGGGCCCCCCAGGCCCCAGCTCCCTTGCTGATCACATCACAGGCCTGTCTGGAGGACAGAGACGGGGGAGGAGGTGTGGGTGCGCCCGGGACTTTCCTAGCCGAATCCCAGCAGGGAATGCAATTTTTTTTTTTCATTGCTTTTTTTTCAGTTTTTCAAAGCTGCAACTCCACGTTGCGCATTCCCATCCTGTCCTGGTCCCCTCTGACCTGCAAGGTTTCCCAGCCTTATTTATGTCTATAAGCAGGTTCCTATTTTCTCTTTCCTGAGGTCATGGCCCTGCTCCCTGTCATCCCTATTGATCTTCCCTCTCTGTTTCTGTTTCAAATGTCAAGGTCATTTTAAATTCTGAGCCAGCTGGTAGATGCCCCGTCTGGGTGCACGGAGCAGGTGGAGGACCATCTCTCACAGCTCGTAGCGGGACGGCTGGAACCTAAGTGTCCTGCCCCCTAATCGGGTGGTGCTAGGTACGTGGATCCAGGGGTCAGTGCGAAATAGGTACCCCATGTAATAGATCGGTTCAATCCTAGAGTGCCTGGTCCTTGCTTGAAAAGGTTAAAAGATGCTCCGAAGGACATTACGGGATGGTGAGGTTAGATCTGTCGGTGTGCTGGCCTGTGAGTTGGATGTGGGCTCTGTTGTGGTGAATGCCCGGGAACACCTGGGCTGGGAGACGGGGAGCCTGGCCTCCCTCAGAGCTTCCCCAGGGGACCCAGGGAGGGGCAGGCCAGGGTGCCCAGGCCTGTTCCAGGCAGCTTGGATCCTCCCGTAAAGCAGAACTTGTTGGCAAGGGGCTTCCTGAAGGCATGGTCCTGTGTGGTGAATTTTGTAGATTCTGAAAGGGTACCTAAGTTTATGGACCAAAGGGAATCCAGTCAGATTCTCCCAAAGCCTTGAAAATGAGATCAAAAGAAAAGAGTCTCTTCTGACATGTTAATCATTCATGATATGGTGTGGGGTTACCCCCACAAGCAGCGTGCAGAGTGTGGTCTCATTTTTGTAAACTTCCTTTATAATGTATACCACCGTGCACACTTCTAGGCTAGCACATGGTTTAGAAAAAGTCATTCTAGAAGGATAATCCAGCAAACATGTCAGCAGAGTCCTTGCCGTTTTACTTTAGACACTTTTATAACCTTTGGGAAAATGTAAAGGCACATACTTTCCTTTCTTAATGACCACAGCCAAAATAAAACCATCCTTTTGAAGCTTCTGGATGAGGACTTGGGAAAAAAAAAAAGAGTCACTCTTGGGTGACCCTTTTATAATGGATGTGAGACAGACAGCAAAGGGTTCCCATGTATTTCCCATTTGTCTATAAGCAGGTTCCTATTTTCTCTTTCCTGAGGTCATGGCCCTGCTCCCTGTCATCCCTATTGATCTTCCCTCTCTGTTTCTGTTTCAAATGTCAAGGTCATTTTAAATTCTGAGCCAGCTGGTAGATGCCCCGTCTGGGTGCACGGAGCAGGTGGAGGACCATCTCTCACAGCTCGTAGCGGGACGGCTGGAACCTAAGTGTCCTGCCCCCTAATCGGGTGGTGCTAGGTACGTGGATCCAGGGGTCAGTGCGAAATAGGTACCCCATGTAATAGATCGGTTCAATCCTAGAGTGCCTGGTCCTTGCTTGAAAAGGTTAAAAGATGCTCCGAAGGACATTACGGGATGGTGAGGTTAGATCTGTCGGTGTGCTGGCCTGTGAGTTGGATGTGGGCTCTGTTGTGGTGAATCCCCGGGAACACCTGGGCTGGGAGACGGGGAGCCTGGCCTCCCTCAGAGCTTCCCCAGGGGACCCAGGGAGGGGCAGGCCAGGGTGCCCAGGCCTGTTCCAGGCAGCTTGGATCCTCCCGTAAAGCAGAACTTGTTGGCAAGGGGCTTCCTGAAGGCATGGTCCTGTGTGGTGAATTTTGTAGATTCTGAAAGGGTACCTAAGTTTATGGACCAAAGGGAATCCAGTCAGATTCTCCCAAAGCCTTGAAAATGAGATCAAAAGAAAAGAGTCTCTTCTGACATGTTAATCATTCATGATATGGTGTGGGGTTACCCCCACAAGCAGCGTGCAGAGTGTGGTCTCATTTTTGTAAACTTCCTTTATAATGTATACCACCGTGCACACTTCTAGGCTAGCACATGGTTTAGAAAAAGTCATTCTAGAAGGATAATCCAGCAAACATGTCAGCAGAGTCCTTGCCGTTTTACTTTAGACACTTTTATAACCTTTGGGAAAATGTAAAGGCACATACTTTCCTTTCTTAATGACCACAGCCAAAATAAAACCATCCTTTTGAAGCTTCTGGATGAGGACTTGGGAAAAAAAAAAAGAGTCACTCTTGGGTGACCCTTTTATAATGGATGTGAGACAGACAGCAAAGGGTAGAGCTACTCAGGTATTTGTATTTTCTGGAAAGGCGGCAGGGAGATGTGTGGCAGACCCTGAGGTCTCCAGGCGAAGGCCTGGGATTGTCGGGGTTGGGTGAGAGAGGAAAACGAGCAGCTGGCAGCACCCGGCCCCCGTCAGGCCAGCAGACCACATTCGCCTTAGAGGATGGGAACTGGAAACTCAGTTCGGACCCACAGACTGATCATTGAGGGTCTTCAGTCTGGTTACTGTTGGGACCCAAATGGGCCCGGTGTGGACCTTGGGTGACGCAGCCCTGGCATAGCCTGAGGAGCCACATGCAGGGAGGACAACATGGGGCTTCAGGAGGCCCCGCCAGGGTGGATGGGAGACCGGGGAAACGCCCCTGGCATGTGGACTCAAGCTGTGCCCAGCTCTGGTCTGGAGGCCCCGGGGCAGGTGGCCGTGACCCAGGTTACAGAGCGGTGAGGAGGGGTGGCTACAGATTCCTCAGGCTGAGACTGCCGGACAGCAGCGCCCACCACCCCTTTCCACAATCTCCGCCGCCCGGCCCGGGGCCATGGGTGCTTGCCGTGCCCTCTGAGGCCACCCCTGTTAAAGACTACTGGAGAAAGAGTGTGTCGCCTTCTCCAGCCCCACCCCGCCCCGCCCCTGGAGTGAGGCCGCAAGATAAATAAAGGACCGTTAGCAGCGAAGCCAGCTAGTCCCTCTGTGGACCGGCCCCTGCCCCAGGCTGCTGGGGACAGATATGCAGGGCACAGAAGTGACCGGAAGGCGGGCAGGCCTTGATTGGCATTTCATTCCTCTGTGGGGGACCGGCCCTGAGGTGCTGGGACAGAGTGTGGTCTCATTTTGTAAACTTCCTTTATAATGTATACCACCGTGCACACTTCTAGGCTAGCACATGGTTTAGAAAAAGTCATTCTAGAAGGATAATCCAGCAAACATGTCAGCAGAGTCCTTGCCGTTTTACTTTAGACACTTTTATAACCTTTGGGAAAATGTAAAGGCACATACTTTCCTTTCTTAATGACCACAGCCAAAATAAAACCATCCTTTTGAAGCTTCTGGATGAGGACTTGGGAAAAAAAAAAAGAGTCACTCTTGGGTGACCCTTTTATAATGGATGTGAGACAGACAGCAAAGGGTAGAGCTACTCAGGTATTTGTATTTTCTGGAAAGGCGGCAGGGAGATGTGTGGCAGACCCTGAGGTCTCCAGGCGAAGGCCTGGGATTGTCGGGGTTGGGTGAGAGAGGAAAACGAGCAGCTGGCAGCACCCGGCCCCCGTCAGGCCAGCAGACCACATTCGCCTTAGAGGATGGGAACTGGAAACTCAGTTCGGACCCACAGACTGATCATTGAGGGTCTTCAGTCTGGTTACTGTTGGGACCCAAATGGGCCCGGTGTGGACCTTGGGTGACGCAGCCCTGGCATAGCCTGAGGAGCCACATGCAGGGAGGACAACATGGGGCTTCAGGAGGCCCCGCCAGGGTGGATGGGAGACCGGGGAAACGCCCCTGGCATGTGGACTCAAGCTGTGCCCAGCTCTGGTCTGGAGGCCCCGGGGCAGGTGGCCGTGACCCAGGTTACAGAGCGGTGAGGAGGGGTGGCTACAGATTCCTCAGGCTGAGACTGCCGGACAGCAGCGCCCACCACCCCTTTCCACAATCTCCGCCGCCCGGCCCGGGGCCATGGGTGCTTGCCGTGCCCTCTGAGGCCACCCCTGTTAAAGACTACTGGAGAAAGAGTGTGTCGCCTTCTCCAGCCCCACCCCGCCCCGCCCCTGGAGTGAGGCCGCAAGATAAATAAAAGGACCGTTAGCAGCGAAGCCAGCTAGTCCCTCTGTGGACCGGCCCCTGCCCCAGGCTGCTGGGGGACAGATATGCAGGGCACAGAAGTGACCGGAAGGCGGGCAGGCCTTGATTGGCATTTCATTCCTGCTGCTACTGCAGGAACGGAGAGACCTGAAGGTCTAAGCTGGGGGTTTGCAGGATACGAGGTGCGTCTGCTTCTTACGGGTATTGCGCGAGTCCAGTGGAGTACTGTGTGGCAGTGGTCAGCATGTGCCTGGCACAGTGTGGGTGCTCGGGAGGGGTTCCTTTTCTCTTAGTAGGGTCATGATGGGGCTACCTGAAGGTGAATCTAGGCAACCGGCAAGGTGACTCCTTTGAAGGCCCCTTGCCTTCCAAGACCCCACCGATGTCTGTCACCCTCATCACCCTGAGGGGTTGCCTCTGTCAGGGCCTCTGTCTCCTCCTCCGTGAAACCTCGATGTGGCTGGTTGATCTCCAGCCCTGGCCGTCTCGCCTCTGGGCTTTTGATTTTTACACACGTCAGTTTCTTGAGACTCCACGCCCACTGGGGATGCAATAGGTTCCCGAAGCCCCGAGCCCTCTCCCTTCCTACCCTCTGCTCTTCTTGGGTCCAGGGCAGGCAGTGGCCTCTGCTCTGGTTGCTGGGCCTGCTGGCAGGGCCGGCTCTGGCCCCTGGCCCACAGGCATGGGAGGGCCTAGCCCACGGCCGGCCTGGTGGCAGCAGTGCTTCCTAATGGTTCTATTACCAACAACAATGTAGCGCCGCTGCTGTCCTCTGGCCTGTTGGCCTGCGGTTCCCAGCCGAGCCAGTGGTGGCCTCAGGGCCTGCCTGGTCCTGGGAGCTCAGCTGGGAAGCCCAGTGGGGCAGGGAGGTCACCTCTACGTTTTCTTTGCTCACCACCCTCTGTGCAGCCTGGCCTCCGGGGCGGCACGGTGAGAGGCCGGGGCCTCCTAGTCGGCAGGCCTGGCAGCTCTCAGGTTTTTTCTCCAGAGGCTCCTTGCTTCAAAACCACGAGTAACGTTGATTTATTCATTTATTAAAGACCTACTATGTGTCAAGGCACTGGCTACAAAGAGAAGAGAGGACGGAGCTGGTCCTCAAGGTGCCCGCGGTGGAGGTGAGAGTCTGGCAAGGTGACCATTACGTCATGTGGGGAGTGGAGAGAGCTCTGCGGCGTGTGCCCAGGGCATTGCGTGAGCTCAGAGAAGGGACATCTCAGGCAGCTGGGGAGAGAAGATCAGGGAAGGGTTTCTTAAGGAGGTGAGGCTCGAGCTGAGTCTTGAAGGGCGAGAAGCAGTTAGCCGGGGGTCCAGGGCTTTTTCTCTCCTGATGCGGCAAGAGCGAAGGGGGAATGGGGACTCACGGGATGTGAGGCCGGAGGGCCAGGCAGAGCTGGACCGCCGAAAGGTAGCATGTTACCCTTTGAGAGGCATTGAACTTGGAGTACCAAGCCCATATTTGCGTCTCAGAGAGATGGTCCAGGGACATCAAGGAGGAAAAATTAGGCTGCTCAGGCTGGGGACAGGGGGACAGGGCAGGGAGCTGGCGCAGGAATCCGGGGAGCAGCGGTGTAGGCTGTTCTGTGAGGCATTTAGGTGGGAGGGGCTGGGCGGTGGCGAGGGTGAGGGAGCTGGCTCAGCCAGCTGTGTGTGTGTTGCGGGGGGTGTTGGGAGGGTCGTGCCATCCACTGAGAGGACGTGGGTGGAGGAAGTCTGTGAGAGATCTGGGAGTGCTTCCCATGGGAGGTGGGCCTGCAGTTGGAACTTGAAGTCGGTTAGGATTTACGCAGGTGAAGCCTGGGCCAAGCCAGTCTGGCAGGTCAGAGGGCCAGTGTCACCAGGCCTGGGTGGGGCCCGGGAGGCGCAGTGTCCAGCTGATGGACTAGAAAGGCAGGTGTGTTTTCTTCCGTAACTGGTAGCCACCCTTGTAGATTTTGAGGATGGAAGTGACTTAAGCAGGAGTTTGTACCACGTGCATGGGGAATACTGATGTTGAGGGGCTTGATCAGCGGCTTCTGCTTTCCCCCTTTCCCAAGCAACTGGTAGGCCACCCTGGCCTCCGGGGCGGCACGGTGAGAGGCCGGGGCCTCCTAGTCGGCAGGCCTGGCAGCTCTCAGGTTTTTTCTCCAGAGGCTCCTTGCTTCAAAACCACGAGTAACGTTGATTTATTCATTTATTAAAGACCTACTATGTGTCAAGGCACTGGCTACAAAGAGAAGAGAGGACGGAGCTGGTCCTCAAGGTGCCCGCGGTGGAGGTGAGAGTCTGGCAAGGTGACCATTACGTCATGTGGGGAGTGGAGAGCTCTGCGGCGTGTGCCCAGGGCATTGCGTGAGCTCAGAGAAGGGACATCTCAGGCAGCTGGGGAGAGAAGATCAGGGAAGGGTTTCTTAAGGAGGTGAGGCTCGAGCTGAGTCTTGAAGGGCGAGAAGCAGTTAGCCGGGGGTCCAGGGCTTTTTCTCTCCTGATGCGGCAAGAGCGAAGGGGGAATGGGGACTCACGGGATGTGAGGCCGGAGGGCCAGGCAGAGCTGGACCGCCGAAAGGTAGCATGTTACCCTTTGAGAGGCATTGAACTTGGAGTACCAAGCCCATATTTGCGTCTCAGAGAGATGGTCCAGGGACATCAAGGAGGAAAAATTAGGCTGCTCAGGCTGGGGACAGGGGGACAGGGCAGGGAGCTGGCGCAGGAATCCGGGGAGCAGCGGTGTAGGCTGTTCTGTGAGGCATTTAGGTGGGAGGGGCTGGGCGGTGGCGAGGGTGAGGGAGCTGGCTCAGCCAGCTGTGTGTGTGTTGCGGGGGGTGTTGGGAGGGTCGTGCCATCCACTGAGAGGACGTGGGTGGAGGAAGTCTGTGAGAGATCTGGGAGTGCTTCCCATGGGAGGTGGGCCTGCAGTTGGAACTTGAAGTCGGTTAGGATTTACGCAGGTGAAGCCTGGGCCAAGCCAGTCTGGCAGGTCAGAGGGCCAGTGTCACCAGGCCTGGGTGGGGGCGCCCAGGGAGGCGCAGTGTCCAGCTGATGGACTAGAAAGGCAGGTGTGTTTTCTTCCGTAACTGGTAGCCACCCTTGTAGATTTTTGAGGATGGAAGTGACTTAAGCAGGAGTTTGTACCACGTGCATGGGGAATACTGATGTTGAGGGGCTTGATCAGCGGCTTCTGCTTCTCAGGAGCTCCTCCAAAAGACAAGCTGCAGGCTGAGGCCCTGTTCTTCAACTCCCATAGCACGGCCTGGAGTGAGTGTCGTCACCCCAGCAGTGGTGTGTGAGTTGCACAGTAGGCATCCGCCCTGCGTTTAGAGGCAGGTCTGCCAAGGTAGGAGGGGAAAGACGGGGACTTCGCAGTGTTTTCAGCGTTTGTGTGCAGTGTTGGTAAGCCAACAGAAAAGAAACACAAACTGTTTCTCTAAAATAGAAATATGGGTCTTTCGTGTGTCCAAGGAAGAGCTGTTTCTAAAAAAGATGGCGTGAGCCAGGTCAGCATCCCTGAACCCGGGCAGAGGCGAGAGGCGGCGTGGCGTTGCGCCAGGGCCACCGGGCTCGGCACTGGACAGCCAGGGCTTTCACCCCGGCCCTGCCACCTCCTAGCCGAGTCCTCCTCCAGCAGAGTGCTTAGCTTCTCTTAGCCTCAGTTTTGCCATCTGCAAAGTGGAAACAGACTTCCAGGCTTGTGTTGTTTGTTTGTTTCAAACTCTGCTTCTTGCGTGCAACCTGCGTATTTTATGTTATGTTCTTTTAAAAGAATCCTTCTCCAGTTGGCCTTGCAGGTGTGTGAGGATTACAGTTCAGCCGTGCCTGGTCCCTGTCTGGCATCGAGGAGGCACAGCCCCCTTCCGGGCACGCCCCTCTTCCTCCGTCTCACAGACTGAGCCTCCTCCTGCTGGTTGCCGCCCAGGAGAGCCGACTTCCAGTGAGTTTTGAGTTCTAGGTTCCTGGGAAGCTCCACTTACCATGTCCCATTGACTCTTGTTCCCCAAGCCTGGCTCTTCCCAGTGTGTTGGAATCAGCTCCTTTTCTTAGTGGAAGGGAGGTGGGGGTCTGTGCAGAGGGGCCCATGGCGGTGTGGAGCGTGGGCCCTGGGTGGACCCCAGGCTGGGGCCTTGCCCGTCTGCGGGGCCTGGGAAAGGGGTGTAGGGTGTTGGTCCATCTCTCTGGGAGAGGAGCTCGGGGTGACCTCAGCCTGGACAGCGAGGCCAGCTTCCCAGTGAGCGGGCACCTGTGGGGGCCATTGGCTGTTTCTTGGCCCACGTGACGCGCCGCCATGCTCACGGGGAGAGCTTTGAAGCGTGTGGGCCTTGGAGGAGGCTCTGGGGGAAGGTGGCTTCTCAGCAGGGGCTTCCGCGGTGGCGATGACGTTGGCAAGAAGACCAGTGAGGCTGTCTCTGGCCGGGGCGGGGGTGTGGGGACCACGGTCGGCTCGAGTGCGGACACCGGCACTTCCCGGCTGGCGTAGGCCTGCGCTTGCACCCCTGTGCCCGGGGCGGCCTCCGGGAGCGGGGCTCGCGCAGACCGAGGGGCGGGGGTGGCATCACGCGCAGCGCACGGCCTAATTAATCTGGCGTACCCTCCGCGGCTTGCATAGTTGTGTTGCATGGTAATTAGGTGTAAATGGTAAGCAGTTCACATGGATGTTTTTGTAATTGGTATTAATTTTGCAGAGGCAGGCTGAGTTTATGTGGTTTCTCTCTCGCTCGAGTTTTCTAGCACAGGCAGTTCCTAGCTCTTGGAGGAATTCTATGTGCACCGAGTTTGGCTTAGCTTCTCTTAGCCTCAGTTTGCCATCTGCAAAGTGGAAACAGACTTCCAGGCTTGTGTTGTTTGTTTGTTTCAAACTCTGCTTCTTGCGTGCAACCTGCGTATTTTATGTTATGTTCTTTTAAAAGAATCCTTCTCCAGTTGGCCTTGCAGGTGTGTGAGGATTACAGTTCAGCCGTGCCTGGTCCCTGTCTGGCATCGAGGAGGCACAGCCCCCTTCCGGGCACGCCCCTCTTCCTCCGTCTCACAGACTGAGCCTCCTCCTGCTGGTTGCCGCCCAGGAGAGCCGACTTCCAGTGAGTTTTGAGTTCTAGGTTCCTGGGAAGCTCCACTTACCATGTCCCATTGACTCTTGTTCCCCAAGCCTGGCTCTTCCCAGTGTGTTGGAATCAGCTCCTTTTCTTAGTGGAAGGGAGGTGGGGGTCTGTGCAGAGGGGCCCATGGCGGTGTGGAGCGTGGGCCCTGGGTGGACCCCAGGCTGGGGCCTTGCCCGTCTGCGGGGCCTGGGAAAGGGGTGTAGGGTGTTGGTCCATCTCTCTGGGAGAGGAGCTCGGGGTGACCTCAGCCTGGACAGCGAGGCCAGCTTCCCAGTGAGCGGGCACCTGTGGGGGCCATTGGCTGTTTCTTGGCCCACGTGACGCGCCGCCATGCTCACGGGGAGAGCTTTGAAGCGTGTGGGCCTTGGAGGAGGCTCTGGGGGAAGGTGGCTTCTCAGCAGGGGCTTCCGCGGTGGCGATGACGTTGGCAAGAAGACCAGTGAGGCTGTCTCTGGCCGGGGCGGGGGTGTGGGGACCACGGTCGGCTCGAGTGCGGACACCGGCACTTCCCGGCTGGCGTAGGCCTGCGCTTGCACCCCTGTGCCCGGGGCGGCCTCCGGGAGCGGGGCTCGCGCAGACCGAGGGGCGGGGGTGGCATCACGCGCAGCGCACGGCCTAATTAATCTGGCGTACCCTCCGCGGCTTGCATAGTTGTGTTGCATGGTAATTAGGTGTAAATGGTAAGCAGTTCACATGGATGTTTTTGTAATTGGTATTAATTTTGCAGAGGCAGGCTGAGTTTATGTGGTTTCTCTCTCGCTCGAGTTTTCTAGCACAGGCAGTTCCTAGCTCTTGGAGGAATTCTATTGCACATGTTTGTTTATAGGACCAGGTTTTGTATTTTCTCTCAGAACAATGTTATGAATGGTTATGAGGTTCCCAAGCTGGTTTCCAAATGCCTCTCTGGCCCGCACTCGAGGTGAAACGTGCGGCGCCTGTGCTGGGAGGCCTCGCGGGAGGCTGCCTGCTCCAGGTTCCCGGAGCGGCGTGCGTGTGTGTGCGTGTGTGTGTGTGTACTCGCGAGCACACATACCTGTCTTTCTGTGTGTGTCTGTGTGCATCTCTGTGGGGGGCGGTCTGCGTGTAGGTTTGTGTGTCTGTGTGTGTCTGTGTGTATGTGGCTCTGTGTACGTCCACGTGCATCTGTGTCTCTGCATGGACCTGTGGCGCCTCAGGGGACGGTGGTAGGTGAAGGCGCTGTGCTGTTTATTCTGGTCGCAGAGGCCCTCGCGCGGGGGCTTGGGGGAGCCCGGCGGCCGTAGCGGGGAGGGAGGACGCGTCAGGCCCCGGCGGCTGTGCAGGAGCCATTCCTGGGCGTGGCCTGAAGGGAGACCTAGGTTTCCTAAGGACACTTTACCGACCTTACCCCCTAATTAATAACATACTTAGGAAAAAAAAAAAGGAGTATTTATTAAGGGCCTACCATATGCCAGGTATCATGCTGAAGTCTCAAGTCAGATGCATCTTAAAATAGGCTCAGGAGGCAGGGACTCGTCTGCACCCGGTGGCGCCGGTTGGTGAAGTGGCCGCCGTCTGCGTGACAGAGGCTTGAGGTGGGTTCCTGCTGCGCCCTCCTTGGGCTGAAGGGGCAGGTGAACTGCCCCCGGGCCGTGCCGGCTCGCCTCCTGCTCTCGGCGCCGCCCTCCCGCTCTCCCAGCCGTCTGTCTGGGCTGGGGGGGAAGGGAGGAGAAAGCAAACCGGGAATGGAGGGTGGTTTGACGGCAGCAGCTCTTCCCTGCGTTCCCGGGTGGGGTGCCCCAGCAGCAGCTCCCCGACGTAAATGGTCATTACATGGATGTTTGTAATTGGTATTAATTTTGCAGAGGCAGGCTGAGTTTATGTGGTTTCTCTCTCGCTCGAGTTTTCTAGCACAGGCAGTTCCTAGCTCTTGGAGGAATTCTATTGCACATGTTTGTTTATAGGACCAGGTTTTGTATTTTCTCTCAGAACAATGTTATGAATGGTTATGAGGTTCCCAAGCTGGTTTCCAAATGCCTCTCTGGCCCCCTTTTCGAGGTGAAACGTGCGGCGCCTGTGCTGGGAGGCCTCGCGGGAGGCTGCCTGCTCCAGGTTCCCGGAGCGGCGTGCGTGTGTGTGCGTGTGTGTGTGTGTACTCGCGAGCACACATACCTGTCTTTCTGTGTGTGTCTGTGTGCATCTCTGTGGGGGGCGGTCTGCGTGTAGGTTTGTGTGTCTGTGTGTGTCTGTGTGTATGTGGCTCTGTGTACGTCCACGTGCATCTGTGTCTCTGCATGGACCTGTGGCGCCTCAGGGGACGGTGGTAGGTGAAGGCGCTGTGCTGTTTATTCTGGTCGCAGAGGCCCTCGCGCGGGGGCTTGGGGGAGCCCGGCGGCCGTAGCGGGGAGGGAGGACGCGTCAGGCCCCGGCGGCTGTGCAGGAGCCATTCCTGGGCGTGGCCTGAAGGGAGACCTAGGTTTCCTAAGGACACTTTACCGACCTTACCCCCTAATTAATAACATACTTAGAAAAAAAAAAAGGAGTATTTATTAAGGGCCTACCATATGCCAGGTATCATGCTGAAGTCTCAAGTCAGATGCATCTTAAAATAGGCTCAGGAGGCAGGGACTCGTCTGCACCCGGTGGCGCCGGTTGGTGAAGTGGCCGCCGTCTGCGTGACAGAGGCTTGAGGTGGGTTCCTGCTGCGCCCTCCTTGGGCTGAAGGGGCAGGTGAACTGCCCCCGGGCCGTGCCGGCTCGCCTCCTGCTCTCGGCGCCGCCCTCCCGCTCTCCCAGCCGTCTGTCTGGGCTGGGGGGGAAGGGAGGAGAAAGCAAACCGGGAATGGAGGGTGGTTTGACGGCAGCAGCTCTTCCCTGCGTTCCCGGGTGGGGTGCCCCAGCAGCAGCTCCCCGACCCTGGAGACCCTCTGCGGGGCCTGCTGGTTTGGGCCTGGGAGGGGGTCCGCTGGGTGACCTGGCAGAGGTGTGAAAAAGTGCAGGCGGGCACGCGTCTGTCACACGGCCGGGGTGGGGAGAGCGTCGCCACCGGCACGCCCAGGAGCAGCCGCCAAGGGCTCGAGTGTAGGGGAGGCCAGCTCCCCCTCTTCCCGTGGTCCACAGACACCCTGACCCGGGTCTCTCACCAGCCCGTGTGCCCGGGAGGCACCTCTGGGAGCTGGTGGGGCCCGTAGCCCCCCGCCGCAGGCGTCTGTCCCGGCCTGGGCAGGTGGAGCAGGGACCTTCTCGGCCCAGTGCCCTGGGGAGCTCTGCTGAGCGACCCCTGGAGTGGGGGCGGTGGGAGGTCGCTCTAGGCACCGCAGCACTCTGCTGGGGACATTGCAGCTGCCTGGGAGTGATTTCGCACAGTCCTCTCGGCCGCAAGGGTACCCGGACCGGGGAGGGTGGAGGAGGCGGGTGGTGGAAGCTCAGGGTGCAGGGTAGGACTCTGACCTCATGTGTTTAGGAAAACACGCACGTCCGTCTCCGTGTGAGCCGCCGAATGGCCACACAGCAAGTCGATGAAAGGCCCCCGGGTGGGTGGTTGAGGAGAGGTGACGGGCTGCAGGTGCTGAGGGATGGGGAGGAGGCCTGAGAGGCTCTCTGGAGGAGCCCGCCTCTTGGAGGAGAGGGTGGTGTGAAGGTCGACACGAGCATGTGGGGACAGGGATGAGGGCTGGGGGCCTGGAATGGCGGAGTCAGCTAGGCGAGGCGGGGGCCAGATCAGAGCGGCAGGCTGAGGTCAGACTTGGCGAGCCAGCCATGTGGACCAGGCCCGGGTTTAGATTTTACGGTATGTGAAAATCACTGGCAGCAGAGGGTCCTTAAAAATAACGGCTTTGTCGAGAGACAGCTCACGTACCGTACAGCTCGCCCACGTAATATGTGCCGCTCGATGGTCTCCGGTCCATTCACACAGTCCTGCGCCATCCCCGCCATCCCCACCATCCATTTCAGAACGTTTGCACCAGGGATCGTGCGTTTTGACTGAGGAAGCCACGGGTGGAGAATTTTTGCTGGGAGGCTCGAGTGGGAGGGAGAGACATCACAGGCCACGGTGGTACCAGATAGCTCCCAAGGTCTAGACCTGTGCTCCCGGGCGCTGAGAGGGCAGGGAATGGGACCGGGGCCCGAGCGTCAGGTGCCGGGTGCAGTGAGGGGGCTGAGAAGGGAGGTGGGACCTCTGTTCTTTCCAGGGTGGATTTGAGGCTTTGACCACTGAAGGGAAGGTGCTGCTGCTTCCACATAAAGAGAGAGGAGTCAGAGGAAGCGTGACGCATCTGGTTCTAGAAAAGTAAGATCTTAGGTAACTGCCCGTCCTCCGGGGGGTGTCCAGAGACTAACGATGGAGGCCTTGCAGTAGGAGGTCTGCAGGCTCTGGAGGCCCAGGGATCTCAGCAGAGGAGCATTTCGAGTAGAAAGGAGCAGAGTGTGACCTGAAGCGGGTGGTGCCCGCTGTGTCGTAGTGGGAGCAAGACCCCAGCCAGCTCAGGAGAAAGAGCAGAGGGGCCTGAGGCCGAGAGCACGGAGCCCAGTGGGGAGAGGGAGCCAGCGAGCCCCCTTGCTGGTGAACTTGGAGAAGCAGAGATCTCCTGTTCACCCGGGGCCCGGCTCCGCAGTGGCCCTCCATCAATGACCGCTGAGTGAGGGCTAGAAGCTGAGAACGATCAGCTGGCAAGGGGGCTGAACTGAGCTCAAAGGCGCCAAGGGTGGAACAAGGCTCTTTGAGGCCGTGGGTGACCGTAGCTGTCAGGGTCAGTTCAGGAGACAGAGACCATATAGTGATTTGAACAGGAAAAGTTTAATATAAAGACATTAACCATCACAGGGGATCGGAGGATTGAACGATTGACTAGTAAGAAGTAAAGAGAACTGCAGAGGACACAGAAATAGCACATAGGAGAAAGCCACTACACTAGAGTTGCAATGGAGGGCCCACGAGAGAGGCCCCGAGGGCTGAGATCCTGACCCTGATGGAGAGGGCATGGTCCTTGCTCCCTGGATGACAGAAAAGTCCCTGTGGTACCATGTTGGCAGAACTTGCTAGGCATTCGCCCCCCCACCCCCACCCCAGCTGGCCCCGGCACTCACTGGAAATCTTTCCTTTTGGGTCCCAAGGAGAGTTGTTCAGGAGAGACTTTTGCTGGAGGCGCGGTGGTACTCAACTACCCAAAGGGAGAGTAGGGTGAAGCCGCTGGCCGTTCTTGCCTGTCAGACCCTGGAGCAGCGCCCTTGCGGGAGCCGCACGCTGGAGCCGCCGTGCCAGGACCGGCCGGGCCACGAGGGCAGGCACCGGCCGCCGGATCTGGCGGCTGGAGACTTCAGACGAGGCGGGCATCCTCCCCGTGAGCACGCTGGGTGTCGGAGGGACAGCTCTCCCTCCTTCAGTGCCTCTCCCGTGCCCTCTGCTGAGGGCGTCTGATGTCAGGCCAGCTGGCCCAGGGGACAGCGACAGGGCCTCGCTCCATCGTCCCGGAGCCGGCGGTGACGGGTGAGCCGGGCGGGCAGCAGCTGCTGCTTCAGGGGCGTGGCTTCCATCGCCCCCTCTTCACACCCACGTGACTCCCCAATGACAACAACAGCAAGATAGTTGTATTTCTGCATATCACAGCACAGCTTCCCGCCTCCTGTTCTCACCCTGTCTCCCACGTGGGGAGTCCAGCGCTCACTGTCTCAGTCCCTGTCCACGTGAATAACGCCTTAAGCCAGCCACAGTCTCCCTGTACCCTGCTACCCAAAGACTCAGCGGTGAATCCCATCTGCATTAACTAAATACACAAAATTAACGTTCCACATCTTGTATATAAAATAATGAGACGATGGAGGAAAAAAGAAGAAAATAGCTACTATGTACAAATAAACACACAGCTCTATCAAGTAAACAGAAAATACGCAGGACTGCTGGAGTTGTCATTTCTGTATTTGTTCACAAGCCACTACACTAGAGTTGCAGAGGACACAGAAATAGCACATAGAGAAAGCCACTACACTAGAGTTGCAATGGAGGGCCCAGAGAGGCCCGAGGGCTGAGATCCTGACCCTGATGGAGAGGGCATGGTCCTTGCTCCCTGGATGACAGAAAAGTCCCTGTGGTACCATGTTGGCAGAACTTGCTAGGCATTCGCCCCCCCACCCCCACCCCAGCTGGCCCCGGCACTCACTGGAAATCTTTCCTTTTGGGTCCCAAGGAGAGTTGTTCAGGAGAGACTTTTGCTGGAGGCGCGGTGGTACTCAACTACCCAAAGGGAGAGTAGGGTGAAGCCGCTGGCCGTTCTTGCCTGTCAGACCCTGGAGCAGCGCCCTTGCGGGAGCCGCACGCTGGAGCCGCCGTGCCAGGACCGGCCGGGCCACGAGGGCAGGCACCGGCCGCCGGATCTGGCGGCTGGAGACTTCAGACGAGGCGGGCATCCTCCCCGTGAGCACGCTGGGTGTCGGAGGGACAGCTCTCCCTCCTTCAGTGCCTCTCCCGTGCCCTCTGCTGAGGGCGTCTGATGTCAGGCCAGCTGGCCCAGGGGACAGCGACAGGGCCTCGCTCCATCGTCCCGGAGCCGGCGGTGACGGGTGAGCCGAGGCGCGGGCAGCAGCTGCTGCTTCAGGGGCGTGGCTTCCATCGCCCCCTCTTCACACCCACGTGACTCCCCAATGACAACAACAGCAAGATAGTTGTATTTCTGCATATCACAGCACAGCTTCCCGCCTCCTGTTCTCACCCTGTCTCCCACGTGGGGAGTCCAGCGCTCACTGTCTCAGTCCCTGTCCACGTGAATAACGCCTTAAGCCAGCCACAGTCTCCCTGTACCCTGCTACCCAAAGACTCAGCGGTGAATCCCATCTGCATTAACTAAATACACAAAATTAACGTTCCACATCTTGTATATAAAATAATGAGACGATGGAGGAAAAAAGAAGAAAATAGCTACTATGTACAAATAAACACACAGCTCTATCAAGTAAACAGAAAATACGCAGGACTGCTGGAGTTGTCATTTCTGTATTTGTTCACAAGCCATGTTTGCTACCCGGCTTCCTTTTTCTGTTTCCCGTCCTGTATGTCCTTGGCACTCTGCAGGGACCTGCGCAGGGCAGGCTTTGACCTGGTGGCGTGACCCAAGCACCTTCATTTGTGAAGGATCTGAATCCTTGTTGGTCGGGTCTTTTTTTTTTTTTGGTTCCTGTAGTTTTTTCATTAACCCTTCCTTTGGGGTATAGACGTTTTAAGAGGTACCTGAAAAGCCTCTGGTTCCAGAAATGATTGTCCCGTCCTCTCTTGTGCCCAGCGACCCGATTTCTCCTTGGTAACTGGGATCAGTCGCTCCGGCTTATGGAGGACCTCCTTTGTGTCTGTTGGTGCAGCGGCATAAGGGGCTCCCCCAAAGGTCAGTGATTCGCGTTCCCGTGGAATCATTGCGGCATCCTCTTGGGGCACAGCCCTCAGAGTCCCTAGACCGTTTCAGAGGTAGCGGGGGTAGAGTGGGGCCCAGACGCCAGGATCACAGGGAGAGTGAGTGAAGAGGCTCTGGAGCTGGCAGCCGTGACCCGTCCTTTAGAGAAGGCTGGCGAAGCGGAGACTCACACGGGTCTGATCCGTGGGCCACGTCGGGGCAGGGACAGAAGCAGATCCAGGGTCGTGGCTTTCCAGACAGCAGGGGAGCTGTCAGCCTGGACCCTGTGTCCTGCCTCCCAGGTGTGGGAAGCCCGTCGACTGCCCTGTACACCTGACTCCGGGCTGCTCCTGAGTCACCACATTCAGAAACGTGTGGCTCCCACGTGGAACTCTGTATCTGCTCGTTTTGGCTCCAGAGAACAGCCTCAGCTCCTCAGTGTCTGTTCTGGGTAAAATCCTTTCTGCCCCCTGCCCACTTTTGGGACCGTGTCCCGGTAACCGTAAGTACAGGCCGAGGGCTCCAGGCAGCTCAGCTCCGCCCGTGTGGCCACCATCCTGGCAGCACTGGGTGCGATTGTAGAGGCTCACGCTGGCGGTGCCCCCGCCTCGAGGGTGGTGTGAGAGCCACAAGCCATCTTGCCGTGACTCCAGAGCCAGCCAGATGGGCTTTGAAGTGGGGTGGGGACAGCAGGCAGGATGGCTGGCCTGTCGCCAGTGGCGTTTGGTATTCTACGGGCAGCTGGTGGTTGGGGTGGAAAGGACGTGTCTGGAAGTCAGCGTGACGGTATGATGACAAGGCGCTCCCTCGAGCTGAGAGTGAGCAGTCAGAGAGTGGCCCTGGGACCTTCCCCGCCCCGTTATCCAGCCCCAGTCTTGTGACCAAGAGAGGCTGTGGCGGGGAGAGGGGAGACGTGGCAGATAAACACGTCTGTCTGGGCGGCCGGGCCACCCCCAGCCTACCACGTTCATCTCTAGCCCAGTGGGTGATGGGCTGTGTGGGGCGCACGGTCTCTCCTGTCTCCTGTCACCCACGGGGCTCACTTGTCTCCTCCTAAGCTCTCGTTCTAGTGGGAAGCTCAGCCTTGGGTCTGTCCCGGGTCAGAGTCCCTAGACCGTTTCAGAGGTAGCGGGGGTAGAGTGGGGCCCAGACGCCAGGATCACAGGGAGAGTGAGTGAAGAGGCTCTGGAGCTGGCAGCCGTGACCCGTCCTTTAGAGAAGGCTGGCGAAGCGGAGACTCACACGGGTCTGATCCGTGGGCCACGTCGGGGCAGGGACAGAAGCAGATCCAGGGTCGTGGCTTTCCAGACAGCAGGGGAGCTGTCAGCCTGGACCCTGTGTCCTGCCTCCCAGGTGTGGGAAGCCCGTCGACTGCCCTGTACACCTGACTCCGGGCTGCTCCTGAGTCACCACATTCAGAAACGTGTGGCTCCCACGTGGAACTCTGTATCTGCTCGTTTTGGCTCCAGAGAACAGCCTCAGCTCCTCAGTGTCTGTTCTGGGTAAAATCCTTTCTGCCCCCTGCCCACTTTTGGGACCGTGTCCCGGTAACCGTAAGTACAGGCCGAGGGCTCCAGGCAGCTCAGCTCCGCCCGTGTGGCCACCATCCTGGCAGCACTGGGTGCGATTGTAGAGGCTCACGCTGGCGGTGCCCCCGCCTCGAGGGTGGTGTGAGAGCCACAAGCCATCTTGCCGTGACTCCAGAGCCAGCCAGATGGGCTTTGAAGTGGGGTGGGGACAGCAGGCAGGATGGCTGGCCTGTCGCCAGTGGCGTTTGGTATTCTACGGGCAGCTGGTGGTTGGGGTGGAAAGGACGTGTCTGGAAGTCAGCGTGACGGTATGATGACAAGGCGCTCCCTCGAGCTGAGAGTGAGCAGTCAGAGAGTGGCCCTGGGACCTTCCCCGCCCCGTTATCCAGCCCCAGTCTTGTGACCAAGAGAGGCTGTGGCGGGGAGAGGGGAGACGTGGCAGATAAACACGTCTGTCTGGGCGGCCGGGCCACCCCCAGCCTACCACGTTCATCTCTAGCCCAGTGGGTGATGGGCTGTGTGGGGCGCACGGTCTCTCCTGTCTCCTGTCACCCACGGGGCTCACTTCGGTCTCCTCCTAAGCTCTCGTTCTAGTGGGAAGCTCAGCCTTGGGTCTGTCGTCCACAGGCTGGTGTCACATCAGGGGCACGGACAGCAGAGCTGGGGAGCCGTGCTACCATGACGGGCTGTCACCACGTTTGTAAGGACTCCTGAGTTAGGTGGACCTGGATTCAGAATCCTGTCCCGCGACTTTCTCCCTGCACTCCTCTGGAGAGATAATTAACCTTGCCAGGCCTCACCGTATTCTTCTATAAAGTGGGGATAATAGTAGAACCCACTTCACAGACTTCCTAGGATGGTTATGAGGGTGAGAGGGGGCAATGCATGTCCCTTAGCATGGTGCTGGACACAGTAGGTGCTCAGTAAATGCAGTGAATGAATGAACAAATGGCTCCCACCTCGGGCACAGTACTGAGTACCATGATTAGAAGGTCGCACGACAGGCTTCCCTGGTGGTCCAGTGGGTAAGGACACCGCCTTGCAGTGCAAGGGGCGCCGGTTGGATCCCTGGCCTGGGAAGATCCCACGTGCCGCGGAGCGGCTGGACCGATGTGTCCAGTTACCGAGTCGGAGCTGTGGAGCGCATGCGCTCAGAGCCGGCGCTCTGCGACAACAGAGGCCACCGCGATGGGAGGCCCACAGGAGCCAAAGAACAAAGACGGATGAAAACAGATAAATGAAAGACCAATAGAAGTAGCCCGCTCCCCTCCCTCCCTGCCCCACCCCTCCAAAATAAATAAAAAATAAATCTTAAAAAAAAGAAGGTCGCATGGCCTGTTACTCCCCGACCCCTCGCCCCTACCCTCACGGCAGACCAGCCTCACCAGGAAAGGGAGACTAACAGGAAACTTTGTTTTCTGATTAGTTCCAGCCCAAAGTTAACATGACTCGGTGGTAAGGCATCTGCCTGCCAATGCAGGTTCAATCCCTGGGTCAGGAAGATCCCCTGGAGAAGGAAGTGGCAACCCACTCCAGTATTCTTGCTTGGAAAATCCCATGGGCAGAGGAGTCTGGTGGGCTACGGTGCATGGGGTCACAAAGAATCGGACACAACTTAGTGACTAAACAACACACATTGATGTGCCTGCAGGGATCATGGGCTCATTGTAAGAGACCCTGATAGAGTGGAAACCCGTGAGCCTCAGCAGGGGACAGACCTGGATTTGTATTGGTGTCTGACTCCCCCATCACCCCCACGTGACCTTGAGAAGCTTTGCTAACCTCTCTGTGCCTCATTTTTCTCATCTAGAAAATGGGTATAAAAATAGTCTCCACTTCAAAGGGTGGGCGTGAGGTGTGAGGATGAACAAGAATGTTGAAATCCCGTAAAGCTTTTTCTGTGGGGCCTGGCACTTTGTAAGAATCATAATCAATACCAGCTCCCGTTTGAGCGAAGTACCCTCACAGGCACTCCAGGCGTGCCAACAAAGGAGAGAAGAGTGGGCTGGGTTAGTCAGGGACTAATAATTGTTCAAATTTATTGGATATTTTTGTCGGGCATTCTAGTTAGTGGGTTTTTTTTTTCTTTTTTTCTTTTTTTTAGCAATGCTATTAATGTTATCTCGTCCATTCTTTCTCTTTTTTTTCTTGTCCACACCACACTGCTTGCCAGATCTTAGTTCCCCACCGAGGAATAGAACCGCGGCCCCAGCCGTGTAGAAGCAGAGTCCTAACCACCGGGCCCCAGGGAATTCCCTGTTAGGGTTCTTCATGCATCTCATTGTAATTGTCACAACAAGCCTGTGAAGTGGCAAATGTCATTTCCCCCATTTTACAGCTGAGAAAACTGAGGCACAGGTATGCCTCAAGTCACACTGCTGATGCTTGTCAAGCCAGAATGTGAACCCACGCAATCGGGCCTTCCAGGTAAGACTTCAGGAGGTTGAGATGAGTGTATGAGTCAGGACTGTCAGCCACAAGGCACAGACTCACTCCCCCGTGGGGAAAGGTCTCGGGGGGTTCAGAGATCCCACAGGCCCCGGCAAAGGGGACTCTTGTTTTCTGATTAGTTCCAACCAAAGTTAACATGACTCGGTGGTAAGGCATCTGCCTGCCAATGCAGGTTCAATCCCTGGGTCAGGAAGATCCCCTGGAGAAGGAAGTGGCAACCCACTCCAGTATTCTTGCTTGGAAAATCCCATGGGCAGAGGAGTCTGGTGGGCTACGGTGCATGGGGTCACAAAGAATCGGACACAACTTAGTGACTAAACAACACACATTGATGTGCCTGCAGGGATCATGGGCTCATTGTAAGAGACCCTGATAGAGTGGAAACCCGTGAGCCTCAGCAGGGGACAGACCTGGATTTGTATTGGTGTCTGACTCCCCCATCACCCCCACGTGACCTTGAGAAGCTTTGCTAACCTCTCTGTGCCTCATTTTCTCATCTAGAAAATGGGTATAAAAATAGTCTCCACTTCAAAGGGTGGGCGTGAGGTGTGAGGATGAACAAGAATGTTGAAATCCCGTAAAGCTTTTTCTGTGGGGCCTGGCACTTTGTAAGAATCATAATCAATACCAGCTCCCGTTTGAGCGAAGTACCCTCACAGGCACTCCAGGCGTGCCAACAAAGGAGAGAAGAGTGGGCTGGGTTAGTCAGGGACTAATAATTGTTCAAATTTATTGGATATTTTTGTCGGGCATTCTAGTTAGTGGGTTTTTTTTTTTTGTTTTTAGCAATGCTATTAATGTTATCTCGTCCATTCTTTCTCTTTTTTTTCTTGTCCACACCACACTGCTTGCCAGATCTTAGTTCCCCACCGAGGAATAGAACCGCGGCCCCAGCCGTGTAGAAGCAGAGTCCTAACCACCGGGCCCCAGGGAATTCCCTGTTAGGGTTCTTCATGCATCTCATTGTAATTGTCACAACAAGCCTGTGAAGTGGCAAATGTCATTTCCCCCATTTTACAGCTGAGAAAACTGAGGCACAGGTATGCCTCAAGTCACACTGCTGATGCTTGTCAAGCCAGAATGTGAACCCACGCAATCGGGCCTTCCAGGTAAGACTTCAGGAGGTTGAGATGAGTGTATGAGTCAGGACTGTCAGCCACAAGGCACAGACTCACTCACACCAACGTGGGGAAAGGCTCGCATTAGCAGGGGCGGGGTTCAGAGATGACCGGCCTCCAGGTACAGGAGGCCCCAGGCCAGTGAGCTCAGCCCTTTGTCTCCGTCCCTCAGGGAGGTTTTCCCCAGCCCAGCCATCAGCTCCTGACTCACTTCCTATCATCGTTCGCATCTTTCCACTGCACCAGACTGCTCCTGGGGCAGGGGTGGGGCGGGGTGGGGCGGCCCCGCCTGGTCAGAAGCTCCTTCTCTGACCAGGGTGAGGGGTGGGGTCAGTGCACACGGCCCACTGAGGAGAGGAAGGTACCTAGATAGACCCAAATCAGCGCGGTCCACTCCAGGAAGAGCAGACTGCAGCTCGACCGGTGCCAAGATGAGCAGATATTTGTCCGCAGTTCAGGTAGAGGCCTTAAGATGGAGCGGGACGGTCTCTCCTTCGGGCGATCACATTAGGGCCGTTTTGGCTGGAGGGAGATTGGGGATTGTGGGCAGTGACAGTTTTGTTTCTGGAAGAGGAGAACTCCAGGCTGGCTTGTTGAGGTGAGACCGGGGTGACAGACCAGTTGGTGCTGGCTGGAGCAGGCGTGGCGGCGGGGTGAATTCTCCGGGGTGAATGCTCGCGGGCCGGGGTTTTGAGGGAGGTGGGAAGCGTGCTGGGGCACAGGGGGGTGGGAGCTGACTCAGCAGGAGGGTCTGACGGCTTCAGGAGCCGGCTGAGGGGCGGCTCTTGGGTCTGAGACGGGCAGATGAGCGAGCGGGGTTGTGGTTAGCACTGTGGGCAGCCGGGGCCCATGGAGATGCAGTTTGGGAGGAACGTAAGGGAGCGGGACCGTGCCGTGCATGGGCTGGACTTGGTGGAAATGATGTGTTGAGAGAATTAAACATTTCGTGAGGGGCGTGGGGGTGGGTGGGGAGGGAGGAGCCACTTTTAGATTTGATGATGGAACTCCGTGTGGGTGTGAGGAGCTGATGATGGGGAGTCTGTGGGACGTGTCGGTTCGTAGAGTAACCGAGGCGGAGGGGCTTAGTGGCACTTTTACGGACGAGGACGGGGGCCGGGTCCACCCAGTGGCTGCCGCTGGCATGGAAGCCCTCACTCGCAGACCCATTTTCTCTTCAAAGATTACATTTTATTTCTTCCCAGTGGTCCATGTATATAATTTAAGAAGTCAGACAGGACTAACATCTCTTCACAAACGCACTTCTCGCCTACTTCCACCTTCTTCTTCTCAGAGGCAACCACTTTTAGCTATTTCTTCTAGCAATTGTACATCTCATGGATCTGAGTAATGTGCATATTTTTGACTCTTCCGTTGTAGACATTTTCCATTGATTTCCTGTGTAGTAAATAAGAATTTAACCCTCTTATGTGGCCAGCCTTGGCTATCTACCCTGCCATCCTCCTAAATAGCTCTCGTGGTAGGCCTTGCTATTAAGGGTACCTTACCAGCATTCTTTCAAACAATGTCGCATGCATAAAGTAAGATATGTATGCACATAGCTGGCAGGATAATGGTCCTGCGACAGCTAGGGATCAGGACATGACCGCACCCATTTGAATCTGTGAATGTGTCACCTCGTGTGGCAGAAGCGTCTTTGCAGAAGTCATTAAACCGAGGGTCTTGAGATGGGGAGGTTCATCCTGGATCATCTGGACGGCCAGTGTCTCCATCAGGGTCTTTGCATGTGAACGGCAGAGGCAGGAGGTCAGAGTCATGTGACGGGAGAAAGACTGGCCCTTGCTGACTTCGTCGATGGAAGGGGGCCAGGAGCCAAGGAATGCGAGCAGCCTCTTGAAGCTGAAAAAGTCAAGAAAATGGATTCTCCCCAGGGCCTCCAGGAAAGAATACAGCCTGCCAACACCTTGACTTCAGCCCAGTGATGAGAACCGTTTTGGACTTTTTTTGGACTTCGGACTTCCAGAACTGCAGAAAACAAATGTGTGTGTGTGTTTAAGCCGTTAAATCTCTGGTAATTTGTAACAGTGGCAATAGGAAGTCAACACACCATGTGCTATGTATACATCCATATACATCCATATAAACATGCACTCATTTGTATGTTATATATACATACTTAAAAAAAAATTTTATTTTAATTTTTTAACACCAAAAGTATTTTGTATTGGGGTATAGCCAATTAATTTTGTGATAGTCTCAGGTGAACAGTGAAGGGGCTCGGCCATACATACACATGTATCAGTTCTCCTCCAAACGGCCCTCCCATCCAGGCTCGTACATAACATTGAGCAGCGTTCCATGTGCTGTACAGTAGATTTTTGTTGGTTATCCATTTCAAACATGGCAGTGTGTATATGACTTTCCCAAAGCTCACAACCATCCCCTCCCTCCTGCAATGATGAATTCATTTTCTAAGTCTGTGAGCCTCTGTTTTGTGAATAAGTTCACTTGTATCAATTTATACATACTTGTGAAATCGACTAATACAGCTATCGCAGCTGAGCTTTATGCTGTACTATGACAGTTTCCTTTTTGTTGTTTTTTTCCTCCTGAAATTGCTATTCACCTTGCTTTTTTATCTGCCTTATTTTCTTTCTACCTTTGGCCCATACCTGCCACATTGTTAACAGCTGTCTGTGTGGCTTTCCACCAGGACAGTCACAGCAAGTATTATGTTTCAGCTCCATTTTCTGAGTTGTTGACTCACGGGGCATGTGGCACAGGGTGCCTGCTGTTTCGCGACTTCTGTTTGGGGTCTTCCTTGGCATTCCCTTCACCCTCCTTGTGGTTAGAACTCCTGTTTTCTGGAGTTCACGTCTTCTTGCTTGGTTTGCTCCTGTTCGGAGGACGTGACCCAGGACAGATCTCTGTCTTTGTCCAAGTGTATTCAGCTCCTGAGCTCAGACCACAGAGCAAGATCAGTGAGTCACACCCGTAGTGAAAGATGGACCAGTGTGGAGGGCATGGCGGTGACAGCGCTCCAGGTAGCCGGCTTCCCTCGGATGGCTTGTGGTCCTTGGCTGTCCTTTCAGGATTAAGAACAGGACTGAAGTGCTGCTTCGAAGCTGGTTTACTTGCAGATCCACCTTGGTTGACCTAAACAAGCCACTTGGAAACCATTTGGGTTCTGGTGTAAATATCTGTATTCCTAGACCTTTCTTCTTGCACTGATAAGGTTCTACTGAGAGGAAGATAAGGTCTGACTGCTGGTATTCTAGGAACTCCAGTGGGGGACTGGGAGGACTCAACATCAGTACTGGAAATAGCCTTCATCTCTTTTTTTAAAAAAATATATTTGGCTGTACCTGGTGTTAGTTGCAGCATTTGGGATCTTTTTTTTTCCTAAATTTTTGGGTTTTTTTAAATTTTATTTATTTATTTTGGCTATTCTGGGTTTTCACTGCTGCCACAGGCTCTTCTCTAGTTGCAGGGAGTGGGGGCTCCTCTCTAGCTGAGGTGAGCAGGCTTCTTGTTGCGGTGACTTCTTTTGCTGTGGGACTCGGGCTCTAGGGCACACGGGCTTCAGTAGTTGTGGCACATGAGATCAGTCGTTGTGGCTCCGAGGCTCTAGAGCACAGGCTCACTAGTTGTGGCTCACAGGCTTAGTTGCTCCGCAGCATGTGGGATCTTCCTGGATCAGGGCTCGAACCTGTGTCTCCTGCATTGGCAGGTGAACTCTTCACCACTGAGCTCTTTGGCCTTCACTGTGGCATGTGGGATCTTTAGTCGCAGCATGCGAACTCTTAGTTGCAGCACGTCGGATCTAGTTCCCTGACCAGGGATCAAACCCGAGGCTCCGGCCTTGGGCGTCTTAGCCAGTGGACCACGAGGGGAGTTGCCGTCTCCTTGGTTTGGTTTCTTGTTCTTGCTCTCAGCTGTGCTGGACAACGCTGCACAGACCCTCTGTTCTGTGCTCTCTAGAGAGAAAACCTTCAGCCTTCTGGGGAAGGTAGACCAAGGACTTTACTTCTCTCATTCGATCCTTTTCTTTTCACACATTCCTCCTCTTCGCCTCTGGTCCCACGGATGATCCAAGGTGCTGTCATCCCAAATGTCTTGAAAGGACTCCATCATAAATCTCTTATCCCGTGCTGTCTGACATTTGCCTGCCCTGAGTCTGCTTTCCAGACCCCCGCATTTTGTTGGTGGTGGTTCCTCACTGTTCAGCCCTGTCTTGTGACTTTGTGTCTCCTTTAAACCTTCCTTCTACCACTGATAAGGTTCTACTGAGAGGAAGATAAGGTCTGACTGCTGGTATTCTAGGAACTCCAGTGGGGGACTGGGAGGACTCAACATCAGTACTGGAAATAGCCTTCATCTCTTTTTTTAAAAAAATATATTTGGCTGTACCTGGTGTTAGTTGCAGCATTTGGGATCTTTTTTTTTCCTAAATTTTTGGGTTTTTTTAAATTTTATTTATTTATTTTGGCTATTCTGGGTTTTCACTGCTGCCACAGGCTCTTCTCTAGTTGCAGGGAGTGGGGGCTCCTCTCTAGCTGAGGTGAGCAGGCTTCTTGTTGCGGTGACTTCTTTTGCTGTGGGACTCGGGCTCTAGGGCACACGGGCTTCAGTAGTTGTGGCACATGAGATCAGTCGTTGTGGCTCCGAGGCTCTAGAGCACAGGCTCACTAGTTGTGGCTCACAGGCTTAGTTGCTCCGCAGCATGTGGGATCTTCCTGGATCAGGGCTCGAACCTGTGTCTCCTGCATTGGCAGGTGAACTCTTCACCACTGAGCTCTTTGGCCTTCACTGTGGCATGTGGGATCTTTAGTCGCAGCATGCGAACTCTTAGTTGCAGCACGTCGGATCTAGTTCCCTGACCAGGGATCAAACCCGAGGCTCCGGCCTTGGGCGTCTTAGCCAGTGGACCACGAGGGGAGTTGCCGTCTCCTTGGTTTGGTTTCTTGTTCTTGCTCTCAGCTGTGCTGGACAACGCTGCACAGACCCTCTGTTCTGTGCTCTCTAGAGAGAAAACCTTCAGCCTTCTGGGGAAGGTAGACCAAGGACTTTACTTCTCTCATTCGATCCTTTTCTTTTCACACATTCCTCCTCTTCGCCTCTGGTCCCACGGATGATCCAAGGTGCTGTCATCCCAAATGTCTTGAAAGGACTCCATCATAAATCTCTTATCCCGTGCTGTCTGACATTTGCCTGCCCTGAGTCTGCTTTCCAGACCCCCGCATTTTGTTGGTGGTGGTTCCTCACTGTTCAGCCCTGTCTTGTGACTTTGTGTCTCCTTTAAACCTTCCTTCTACCACATCCGATTTGGAAGGTGTACAGTTGGGCAGTTGAATATGTTTATCCAGGACCCCAGTCGCTTTTCTGTCACAGTTTTGAAGCTGGAGCAGTGATGGTGGTGACCGTGGCAGTTATGATACCGAGATGTTTTCACGTAGGACTCCTCAAAACAATTTTGTTGAAAGTTCTCATCAACATTATTCATGGCCACTGTGGACACTCGTGGTATAGAGGAGAACATGAAAGCTGCCCATCACGGTCATGGCCCTTCCCTGGTGGCTCGATGGTGAAGAATCCACCTGCCAATGCAGGAGATGTGGGTTCCATCCCTGGACTGGGAGGATCTCCCGGAGAAGGAAATAGCAGCCCACTCCAGGATTCTTGCCTGGAGCATCTCACGGACGGAGAAGCCGGGCAGGCTACAGTCCACGGGGTTGCGCGTCGGACATGACTTAGTGACGCAACCATAACACCAAATCTTGGTGGTGGGGTTCTCGGCAAGGGCTTCTGTTTGGTGGTGTGGCCCTAGGCATGGGCGAGGGGGCGTGCTTTGGAGCCAGGGGCAGCTGGACTGTCATCTCATGGTGAACACCTGCTGCTGTGTTGAGACTGCGGGCTCAGGAGCAGGTCTCTCCCCTTGGCAGGGCTGCCTGGGAGAAGAAGGAGGCTTCTAAGGACAGGCGGGCCGCGCTGTGTCCAGGCCTGGATGGCGGCCGCCACAGTGGGCCCTGGAGCCGTGCCACACACAGCCTGCCCGGGCTTGTGCTGGATGATTTTCGATGATGCCGGCTGACTTTGAGGGACACTTACGGACAAGGCCGTCCCACTGAGTTCCACAAGAGAACCGAAAGGCTGACCCAGGTCGGCTCCCTGGCTGTGAAGCCAGAGTGTGCAGCTCAAGTCAGGGGCCGAGCAGAGGAAGGGGAGGAGGAAAGAGCATTTCCTTTCCGGGGTGTCTGCCCTTGGGGTCAACCACCCTGTTTTTTATGTTTTTTGCCCTTTTCTCTCCTCGCTTCCTCTCTTTCAGACCCCGCATTTTGTTGGTGGTGGTTCCTTGTTCAGCCCTGTCTTGTGACTTTGTGTCTCCTTTAAACCTTCCTTCTACCACATCCGATTTGGAAGGTGTACAGTTGGGCAGTTGAATATGTTTATCCAGGACCCCAGTCGCTTTTCTGTCACAGTTTTGAAGCTGGAGCAGTGATGGTGGTGACCGTGGCAGTTATGATACCGAGATGTTTTCACGTAGGACTCCTCAAAACAATTTTGTTGAAAGTTCTCATCAACATTATTCATGGCCACTGTGGACACTCGTGGTATAGAGGAGAACATGAAAGCTGCCCATCACGGTCATGGCCCTTCCCTGGTGGCTCGATGGTGAAGAATCCACCTGCCAATGCAGGAGATGTGGGTTCCATCCCTGGACTGGGAGGATCTCCCGGAGAAGGAAATAGCAGCCCACTCCAGGATTCTTGCCTGGAGCATCTCACGGACGGAGAAGCCGGGCAGGCTACAGTCCACGGGGTTGCGAAAGCGTCGGACATGACTTAGTGACGCAACCATAACACCAAATCTTGGTGGTGGGGTTCTCGGCAAGGGCTTCTGTTTGGTGGTGTGGCCCTAGGCATGGGCGAGGGGGCGTGCTTTGGAGCCAGGGGCAGCTGGACTGTCATCTCATGGTGAACACCTGCTGCTGTGTTGAGACTGCGGGCTCAGGAGCAGGTCTCTCCCCTTGGCAGGGCTGCCTGGGAGAAGAAGGAGGCTTCTAAGGACAGGCGGGCCGCGCTGTGTCCAGGCCTGGATGGCGGCCGCCACAGTGGGCCCTGGAGCCGTGCCACACACAGCCTGCCCGGGCTTGTGCTGGATGATTTTCGATGATGCCGGCTGACTTTGAGGGACACTTACGGACAAGGCCGTCCCACTGAGTTCCACAAGAGAACCGAAAGGCTGACCCAGGTCGGCTCCCTGGCTGTGAAGCCAGAGTGTGCAGCTCAAGTCAGGGGCCGAGCAGAGGAAGGGGAGGAGGAAAGAGCATTTCCTTTCCGGGGTGTCTGCCCTTGGGGTCAACACCCTGTGATGTTCTGCTTTTCTCTCCCGCTTCCTTCCTCTTGTCACTAGTGTTTTTTCTTACAGAACCCCCTGGATGTTTCTAGGCCTCAGGGCAGCATCAAGACAAATATTCTCGAGAGGGTTCTCTGCCCCTGAATTACATGGTGACCAGCTCTGCAGTAGACTCCCTGCTAGGTACTCAGGGCTCCCGGAGACACCCTGCCTCGTCTGCTCCAGCCCTTGGCCCTCAGGGCCTCCAGCAGCTTGGAAGGGCAGGGCTAGAAGACGTTCCTGAAGGTCCGTCCAATTCTTTCATTTTACAGATGAGAAAACTGAGGGCCAGGAGAGCCCGAGTCAGGGTTAGGGCCACGTCTGCTGACCCTGGGATCAGTGTTCTTCCCAGCCAGACTCTGTCTCTCTCGGCCTCCACGTCCATTGGAAGGTTTTGATGTGATGGTGATTGGGGAGGTTTGTGCTAACATATGAGGAGGGGGTGTGAAGGGGACTTCCTGGCTGCTGATGAGTGGAAGCCCCGTGGAGTTCTGGATTGGACCAGTTTGTTGATGGGCTGTTGGGGTGGTTTCTGTGCCGTGGTGTGAGCTGGGGGACAGTTTCATAGAGACGCCCTCAGAGCTCTAGAGTTAGCCTTCTGGACTCAAGCCTCTGCTCTCACTCTGGAACGCAGATAAGCCCTGGCCATCTGCGGCCTTAGAGTCAACAGGAGGTGGTCGTGATGCTTGCAGCTACCCGAGGAGGCAGGCCCATTCTGGGCTTGGCCCAGCATGGGGCACACACAGCTGCTTGTGCCCCTGCCTCGCCAGCAGCTGACAGCAAATGTTCCTCAGCCTGGGCGTGCGGGGTGCACCTGTGGCGTCCTTAGGGCTCACCTGGTGGGTGGGAGCACCTTCAGCCCGTCCAGGCTCTAACTTATGGGACCCGTCCTGTCTGGGCCCTGAGGAGGCTCCTCCCGGCGCCAGCTTCCCCTCCACCCCTCCCAGCCTGGCGCCCATCCCTGGGGAGGGGCTGCACCCTTGGGAGACCCAAACGTGCGTGTTCTCCAGTTCCTGGTTTTCCAGGGAGCCCTGGCTGGTGGGGGATGGGAGAAGAAGCCCTGGAGGGAGGGGGAGCGGGGGAAGCAGAACCGGGAACTGGAAGGGGAAGGGTGTGGGTGGGCCCAGATCCAGCCTGCCTCCCACTTTCCTCCTCCTGCCAGTCCCCTCCCAGTCCTGGCTGGCCCACTGGAGGCAGGGGCTGGCCCAGGTTCCTCCTGGGGGTGGGGAGCCGGAGAACTCGGTGTCTCCTCCGAGAGAAGGGGGACGAAGCCACAGCACCCCACCCCCAGCTGAGGCCTGCGGCCCAGGCTTTGTTAGTTCACTGGCTTGAGGCCCACACCTGAAGCAGGGAGGCGGAAAAGCCCCTAAAATTCAGCCTGTGAGCCTTCGCAGGGCCCCCTGGAGCCCGTCAGTTTCCAAGGGCCGATGGGGCCATTTCATGGGGTGAGGAGAGCGGCCTGGCCGCCTCCCTCGGCGTGGCCGCGGCCTCTCCCTACCAGGGCGTCCCCTCAACAGCCCTGCAAGCCTAGGCCTTCAGCCCAGCCGCAGCCCAAGTTCAACCTCAGCTTTCTCCGGGCCCAGGCGCCCGTCCTGAGTGAGGTGACATTCATTTCACTACATCCTGTGTCTGTGGCTCACTTCCTCCACGTGGTGGGAGTGGTGTGGGGGGGGGTGCGGGAGGACAGATCAGAAGGAAAATGGGGGGACTGGCCGGGGCTGGAGGAGGCTGCAGGAAGCTTTCCGTGAATGAAGAGACAGGGAGGAGGCGGGAGGCAGCCGTGCACTCCCTGAGGAGGCAGGCCCAATTCTGGGCTTGGCCCAGCATGGGGCACACACAGCTGCTTGTGCCCCTGCCTCGCCAGCAGCTGACAGCAAATGTTCCTCAGCCTGGGCGTGCGGGTGCACCTGTGGCGTCCTTAGGGCTCACCTGGTGGGTGGGAGCACCTTCAGCCCGTCCAGGCTCTAACTTATGGGACCCGTCCTGTCTGGGCCCTGAGGAGGCTCCTCCCGGCGCCAGCTTCCCCTCCACCCCTCCCAGCCTGGCGCCCATCCCTGGGGAGGGGCTGCACCCTTGGGAGACCCAAACGTGCGTGTTCTCCAGTTCCTGGTTTTCCAGGGAGCCCTGGCTGGTGGGGGATGGGAGAAGAAGCCCTGGAGGGAGGGGGAGCGGGGGAAGCAGAACCGGGAACTGGAAGGGGAAGGGTGTGGGTGGGCCCAGATCCAGCCTGCCTCCCACTTTCCTCCTCCTGCCAGTCCCCTCCCAGTCCTGGCTGGCCCACTGGAGGCAGGGGCTGGCCCAGGTTCCTCCTGGGGGTGGGGAGCCGGAGAACTCGGTGTCTCCTCCGAGAGAAGGGGGACGAAGCCACAGCACCCCACCCCCAGCTGAGGCCTGCGGCCCAGGCTTTGTTAGTTCACTGGCTTGAGGCCCACACCTGAAGCAGGGAGGCGGAAAAGCCCCTAAAATTCAGCCTGTGAGCCTTCGCAGGGCCCCCTGGAGCCCGTCAGTTTCCAAGGGCCGATGGGGCCATTTCATGGGGTGAGGAGAGCGGCCTGGCCGCCTCCCTCGGCGTGGCCGCGGCCTCTCCCTACCAGGGCGTCCCCTCAACAGCCCTGCAAGCCTAGGCCTTCAGCCCAGCCGCAGCCCAAGTTCAACCTCAGCTTTCTCCGGGCCCAGGCGCCCGTCCTGAGTGAGGTGACATTCATTTCACTACATCCTGTGTCTGTGGCTCACTTCCTCCACGTGGTGGGAGTGGTGTGGGGGTGGGGGTGCGGGGAGGACAGATCAGAAGGAAAATGTAGCCGGGCTGGGGACCTCTGGGATTTCCCAGGGGGTGGCTAGGTGGGAGGGAGGCTGCAGGAAGCTTTCAAAGGAAAGAACAGACGTGAATGAAGAGACAGGGAGGAGGCGGGAGGCAGCCGTGAGTCCCACTGTGCCACAGCCACGCGCGGAGGCCTGGGGAGACTGTCGCCGCCTCGGAGGCAGGTGGCGGCCCCGAGGGAAGCCAGGCGGGGCCCGCTGCCCACTCCGCCCTGATTTCCCCGTTCCCCGGGGCGGTGGGCTGGCCGGAGACTGGGAAGAGGAGTGAGGTCAGAGGGGCTGGGCTCCCCGGCCAGAGGGGCCTTGGGGCGGCGGGGCTGGCCTCTGGAGGGGGTGGGGGCCGGGTGGGGCCCGGGTTAGGGGGTGCCTTCCCTGCTGACCCCTCTTCTCTTCTCCCACAGGTGGAGCCACGGGAAGCCCAGCCCCACGGGCAGCCTGAGGCCAGCGGCTCACCAGAGTTTTGCTCCGCACGGGGATCTATGTCTAAGTTTTAACTCTTGCTTACCAAGACCACGATAATTCCTTCCCCAAAGCCCAGCAGCCCCCCAGCTCCGCGCAGCCCCAGCCTGCCGCCCACCGCCCGGCTGCCCGCGATGCCTGCCAGCGGCCCCGGGGACACCAGCGGCTCTGCTCCGGAGCGGGAGGAGGAGCGCAAGGTGAGCAGCCGGCCCTACCGGGGGTGCTGGGCCTTGGACCCCACTGCTCCCCTCCACATGGGGCTGTTGGGAGGAAGGAGCCGGCTCCTCTCTTTTGTGGTGAGCAGACTGAGGCGCGAAGAGGTTACATCCTGGTGGTCAGGCTCCAGGAGCCGGTCTCTAGCCCCTCCGTGGTGTTTAAGCAGCGCTTCAGACCCCAGGTCTGTGTGATTGTTCGGGGTCCACTTGGCAGGGTCCCCAGTTTGGCCTCTGAGTAGTTGTGTGCGTCAGGTGAGTTATTTTACCTGGTTCAGTGGCTCACTTCCTCCACGTGGTGGGAGTGGTGTGGGGGTGGGGGTGCGGGGAGGACAGATCAGAAGGAAAATGTAGCCGGGCTGGGGACCTCTGGGATTTCCCAGGGGGTGGCTAGGTGGGAGGGAGGCTGCAGGAAGCTTTCAAAGGAAAGAACAGACGTGAATGAAGAGACAGGGAGGAGGCGGGAGGCAGCCGTGAGTCCCACTGTGCCACAGCCACGCGCGGAGGCCTGGGGAGACTGTCGCCGCCTCGGAGGCAGGTGGCGGCCCCGAGGGAAGCCAGGCGGGGCCCGCTGCCCACTCCGCCCTGATTTCCCCGTTCCCCGGGGCGGTGGGCTGGCCGGAGACTGGGAAGAGGAGTGAGGTCAGAGGGGCTGGGCTCCCCGGCCAGAGGGGCCTTGGGGCGGCGGGGCTGGCCTCTGGAGGGGGTGGGGGCCGGGTGGGGCCCGGGTTAGGGGGTGCCTTCCCTGCTGACCCCTCTTCTCTTCTCCCACAGGTGGAGCCACGGGAAGCCCAGCCCCACGGGCAGCCTGAGGCCGCGGCTCACCAGAGTTTTGCTCCGCACGGGGATCTATGTCTAAGTTTTAACTCTTGCTTACCAAGACCACGATAATTCCTTCCCCAAAGCCCAGCAGCCCCCCAGCTCCGCGCAGCCCCAGCCTGCCGCCCACCGCCCGGCTGCCCGCGATGCCTGCCAGCGGCCCCGGGGACACCAGCGGCTCTGCTCCGGAGCGGGAGGAGGAGCGCAAGGTGAGCAGCCGGCCCTACCGGGGGTGCTGGGCCTTGGACCCCACTGCTCCCCTCCACATGGGGCTGTTGGGAGGAAGGAGCCGGCTCCTCTCTTTTGTGGTGAGCAGACTGAGGCGCGAAGAGGTTACATCCTGGTGGTCAGGCTCCAGGAGCCGGTCTCTAGCCCCTCCGTGGTGTTTAAGCAGCGCTTCAGACCCCAGGTCTGTGTGATTGTTCGGGGTCCACTTGGCAGGGTCCCCAGTTTGGCCTCTGAGTAGTTGTGTGTCGTCAGGTGAGTTATTTTACCTGGTTCAGTGGCCTCTGTTTCCCCAGGGGCATGTGTCGCTTTGGGGAGGCCAAAGACACGCTCAAGAGCTCTGTGGATGGGAGGCCTTGCGAGGGCTCCCCCTGCCGCACAGAGAGCTAGGCTTACCGCGGGGCGCGGCGTGCTGTGTGCTCGGGATGGCCCACGGGGCGACGGGGGTTTCCTGTTCCCACCCCACCCCTGGCTCTGAGCCGTGGAGCCAGTGACCTCCTTGGTGGTAGGGCCCCACGAGGGGCCAGGAGGGGTCCTCAGCCGGTCAGAGGAGGCGCCCACAGACGGGTGAGGGTGCCTGCTGGGGGCTGGCAGGCTGCCTCTGGACCTCAGTGCGCTGTGTGCACCTGCCGGCAGAGCCGCTTGGGTCCCCAGGGCTTGGACTCTGTCAGTGGAATGGTAGACCCCGCCGCCCTCCCTGCCAGGAAGCTGTGCCAGCCACAGCCTTCCTGAAGCATCGCATCTGCCAGGCCCAGGCCGGTCCCTGCGGCGCCCTCCGCCTGAACTGCTCTCCTTTCCCTGAGCGGGAGTGAGGGGCGGCGGTGCTTGCTGGTAGCTGGGGGTACTGGCGTGCTCACGGGCTCCATTGGTCTTTCTGGAGCCAGCGGGCCCCCTGACACCTGGTGTGGGACCCCTGAGCACTTTGAGCACGGTCGGCTCTGGGGACCCGTGATCAGCCACAGTTCCGAGACCTGCTCCCTGCCCCTGCTCCCCCCGCCCCGACTCCCCATGCTTCTTTGAGCTCGCTCAGTCTTAGAGCCCGTTTCTGGTGTCTGGGTTATTTCCACCCATTTAGTCCTCAAGGACAGCCTTGGAAACAAGTGGGGCAGATTTCTTGTAGGCAGGAAGGAGCCGCTCCTCTCTTTGTGGTGAGCAGACTGAGGCGCGAAGAGGTTACATCCTGGTGGTCAGGCTCCAGGAGCCGGTCTCTAGCCCCTCCGTGGTGTTTAAGCAGCGCTTCAGACCCCAGGTCTGTGTGATTGTTCGGGGTCCACTTGGCAGGGTCCCCAGTTTGGCCTCTGAGTAGTTGTGTGTCGTCAGGTGAGTTATTTTACCTGGTTCAGTGGCCTCTGTTTCCCCAGGGGCATGTGTCGCTTTGGGGAGGCCAAAGACACGCTCAAGAGCTCTGTGGATGGGAGGCCTTGCGAGGGCTCCCCCTGCCGCACAGAGAGCTAGGCTTACCGCGGGGCGCGGCGTGCTGTGTGCTCGGGATGGCCCACGGGGCGACGGGGGTTTCCTGTTCCCACCCCCCCCCTGGCTCTGAGCCGTGGAGCCAGTGACCTCCTTGGTGGTAGGGCCCCACGAGGGGCCAGGAGGGGTCCTCAGCCGGTCAGAGGCGGCGCCCACAGACGGGTGAGGGTGCCTGCTGGGGGCTGGCAGGCTGCCTCTGGACCTCAGTGCGCTGTGTGCACCTGCCGGCAGAGCCGCTTGGGTCCCCAGGGCTTGGACTCTGTCAGTGGAATGGTAGACCCCGCCGCCCTCCCTGCCAGGAAGCTGTGCCAGCCACAGCCTTCCTGAAGCATCGCATCTGCCAGGCCCAGGCCGGTCCCTGCGGCGCCCTCCGCCTGAACTGCTCTCCTTTCCCTGAGCGGGAGTGAGGGGCGGCGGTGCTTGCTGGTAGCTGGGGGTACTGGCGTGCTCACGGGCTCCATTGGTCTTTCTGGAGCCAGCGGGCCCCCTGACACCTGGTGTGGGACCCCTGAGCACTTTGAGCACGGTCGGCTCTGGGGACCCGTGATCAGCCACAGTTCCGAGACCTGCTCCCTGCCCCTGCTCCCCCCGCCCCGACTCCCCATGCTTCTTTGAGCTCGCTCAGTCTTAGAGCCCGTTTCTGGTGTCTGGGTTATTTCCACCCATTTAGTCCTCAAGGACAGCCTTGGAAACAAGTGGGGCAAGGACAGATGCCCTTGGCTTGTAGACGAGGAAGGTGAGCCCAGCTAAGCGGCGGTGGGTCCAGTCTCCTGCCTCACCTGCGTGAATCCCCTCAAGCTGGTGAGAAAATGCATGCTGCAGCCCACCCGGTGGGGCTCCTGAGGGTTACAAATCAGTCTGTCTCTTTCTGACCCCATGGGCCTTCAGGGCTCCTCCCACCCAGGACTCCGGAGGCAGCAGACCCAGAGCCTGCCGCCAGAGAGCCGAGGCCACCTGCGGCCACCTGTGCTCTTGAGCAGCAGCTGTGGCCATGGCTGATTCCCTTCCCTCCCTGGGCCTGGCTCTGCTCTTCCACTGACCCAGACCCCTCCCCGGCCCGGGGTCCTGACTGATGCTGACACAGTCTTGTGTCTGTGCACCTGCCGTTGGTGGTCAGCTGCCCCCACAGATGAAAGCAAGAGGGCAGACGGGCCGCATTCCTCCTGTTACTGGACAGGACTTCCTGAGAGGCAGAGCCCCCGGCCTGCCCCGTCGAGAGCAGCAGATGGCCGCGCCGTTGTGACAGTTGAGGACGAGAGAAAACACTGGACAGAAAGTCACAAATCCCGGGCCCCAGGGCCTGAGGATGACCCTTCCTGGGGATGTGCCCTTCTGGCCCTCTGGGCTTGCATTTGCTCAGCTGTACAATGGGGATAGTAATTCTTGCTGGGCCTGTTTTATGGGGCGGTTGTGGAAGTCAGATGAGGTCACGGGCACGGAGCGCCCTGCAAACAGCAAAGTCTGGTCCAATTATGAGGGATTACGATTGCTATTATTATCTACCCAGAGTAACTGCTCTGGCTCAAGTGGCCACACACGCACACACACATGCATGCGCGCACACACACGCGCAGGCCCAGCGCCTGGTGCTGATGGAGGGAGCTGATAGACAGGGGCTGGGGCACGGCGGGCGCTCCTCCCCGGTGCACATGTTGGCTCGCCTGGCATATCTCCCTGGCACCTTGGCTGGCTCAAGGAGCCACCTCGGGAGGGCGGGCAGAGACGCTGACAGCTGCCCTCGGCAGCCCGTGAAAGCCAGGCCTGGGGCAGGGGTGCCGCGTGGCTGCAGAGAGGAAGATGGGTTTGGGCCATGGCCCAAGGAGCCTGGCAGGGTTTCCAGGGGCACCTGGCACAAAGGAACTGTTTCGGGAGCCAGAGGGCAGAGGTGTGGCTGCCCATCGGCCCCTTTACCGATTGGACGCACGTGCCCTTCCCGCCCCCCGCCTCCCACGGGCCACACCCCCCTGTACCTTTCACTCGGGTACTTCCTGGAGCTGCCAGGCCTTTGTTCACGCTGTTTCCTCTGCCTGATGTGCCCTTTCCCTGAGTTTCTCTCCTCCTTTCTGTGTCAGAGTCTTGGCTTCAGTCTGCCTTGAATGACAGAGAGAATCAGCAGTTCTCAAAGTGTGGTCCCTCCACCAGCAGCACCAGCAAACAGGCCCCACCTCAGACCTGCCGGATCGGGAGCACCGGGGAGAACCCAGCAGCCCTTGTTGTAGCCAGCCCCCTGGGGGCTTGGGGAAGTACGGCTGTGGATTGTATCTAGCCCACCGCTGCCCCTGGGGGCAGGACCCCGGCACTGTTATCTGAGTGGATCCTCAGGGCCTGACGAGCACAGAGCAGATGCTTAGGAAAGCTGCGCAGCGCCCCTTCTCCCTGCAGCTTCCCCACCCTACTGCCCGTGTGTTCGTTCGGCAGGGACAGACTGACGGGGAGGCTGGGAGGAGGCAGGCTTGGAGAGGGTGCTGAGGCTCTGGCCAAGGGGGGTCAGCTGGGTAAACCTGGCCACAGAGAAGGGAGGGGGCGCTGGCTGGTGGGGGGCCGGGAGGTGCGCCTCAGAAAGGCAGGAGCCTTGGTCCTGGCTCAGGGGGAATCATGGAGATGGGGTACCAGGTCCTGAGAGAAGGGGGGAGCAGAGGAGCAGGACAGGGGGCCAAGAGCATTCCAGGCCGTGGGGCTGGACAGGCCTCCTCCGGTCCCCAGATGTGAATCAGTGCCTGGCGAGGCATCCAAGCCCCAGGCAGGGCCCCCGACTGTCCCGCTCCCCCTTCTCCTCTGGCCTCAGAACCGTAGCAGATGCATCGAGTGCTGTCTATCTGCCAGGTGCTCTCTTAAGCTCGGTTCTTCCATTATCTTATTTCATTCTTCCAATTGCTGCATACGATAGGCTCTATTATTTCCTTCACTATCTTATTAAAGAGTACACTGATGCTCAGAGAGGTCAGGTCACTTGTCTAAGGCCACACAGCTAGCAAGTGGTGGCACCCAGGCTTTGGTGCCTTTCAGGCAGCTGCTTCCCGCATGAAGGGGGGTGGAGTGGACGCTGTCTCCCAGCTGTGACCGTCTGCGACCTCCACGTTTCCTCTGCTGCAAGTCAGAGAATGTTTATTTAGATGGAAAGTCGGGACAGTCAGAGAAGGCTTTCTTCTGCATAGCCACGCTCTTGCCTTGGAGTGGATGTTGAGGGCACTCACCTGCAGCAGGAGCTCACAGGCCCGGTATGGTACGCGTGACTGGGTACATGTGTGCGTGCGCCCACACACACATGTATCCGACACACGTTCTTCCATGTGAAGACACTTCTGTGGACACATTGCTTTCTTCCCTTCCTCCTTCCCTCTGAGTTTCTCTTTGGACTTAGATGTCATTCTAGGTGCCTGGCACATAACTAGGAGGGCTCCCGGGGTCTGCTGGGTGGACTGAATAGATCTCCCTGGAGGGCCTAGTCAAGGGAAGAGGTCCTGGACAGCTCACCCAGAGCGCGCCTTCTCCTGCTGAGTAGGAGAAGTGCCAGTTGGGAATGGGGTGTGTATTTGTGCTGGGGAGCCACGCCTGTGTATGTGTGTGTGTGTGTGCATACCTGCGTGTATGTACACACGTATGACCAGCGCCATGAAGGGAGCTGCTCCTTCTTCGCCGAAGTCCAGCTAGAGGCCTGGCAAACGCTTATTTCCTCAGGCACCAACCACTTCCTGCGCTCTGGATCACGAGCTCGAGGGCATCCTTGGGTGAGATGCTCCTGTCTCCCTGCTCGGCCGTTCTTGCGGGTCCACGGGTCCGGTGCCCGCCCCGGGTATGCCCTCCCTTTAGTGCACTCGGATCGCACACGGTCACTCAGGGCCTGCTCTTTGCTGTATAATTGTCACCATAAGGATTGCTGAAATAGCCTCCGTCTTACACAATTAAACAGTTCCAGGAGAGGTGGCTTTGCCCTTACCTCTTCAGGAACACAGCTAATGATAATGGTGGGTCTGTTTTTAGCTGGGTGGAGTTGATTAGATGCTCAGGTGTGGAAGGCAGGCGAGTGATAGAAACAGTGCCCCCCACACCTTCCCCGCCCCCGAGCTGACCGGGAGGGACCTCCACTGTAGAGTTTGGGTTCTCTCAACTTCTCTAAGTAAGCTGCTAAGACGTGTCACACTTAACTTTGGAGTCAATACAGTCCCGAGTGGGGATCAGCTAGACGCTGGAGACAGGCCTGTGTTTGCCTGTGGACTCAGCTGCGTGACCGCTGAGCAGCGAAATGAGAGGTTTCCAGGAGACAGTGTGTGTGAGCGGTTAACCTGGGGCCCCGGCACAGACTGAGCCTCACTGTGTATTTTGGATAGTTAACTAGCTGTCTATCTATCTACCTACTTACCTTCCTCCCCATCTGCCTCTCTCTCTCTGTCTACCAGCCTGTCTGCACATTTGTGGCAAACATCCGCTATAACCCCGCAGACGAAGGGGCGTGGGAGGAGAGCGGGACGATGCAGATGCGGGCGTGAGTGGTGTGGGTTGAAGCCCCCGAGAGCCTGTAGCCCTTCTTTCGTCACCCACTGAACAGAAGCAAAACCGAGCTAGATTGCAGGATGAACCTAACTCCTATGGCAGGGACTTTGCTGTCCTCAGAGGCTCCCATGAGAGGCCACGGCCAGACCCAGGTCTCTTGTGGTCTCAGGTCAGGGCCAGGGGTGGAGTCCATCCTGGCCAAGAAAGCAGGTCCCAGAGGGCCTGGGTGGGGAAGCCGAGCTCAGTTCTGCGGAGGGAAGAGGCCGGTGTGGCGCTGAGCAGGTGGGACTGGGGGTCCCAGGATGATTGTGAAGTGAGGTGATGCCCTTCTTTTCTGACACCTGGGCTGGGCACAGAGCCTGGTCCTGGCTGCCACTGCCCTTGCGGGGACCACAAGGCCCTGAGGGCTGTCACTTAGGATCACCCCACTTAGTACGCTCATGGCATGGCAGGGTGTCTAGAGGTGTCTCCTGTGCCTGGCAGTTGCCTCCTTAATCCTCACGATAGCTGGAGGGGCCCTCTGTCACTAGCCCCATTTTCCAGGTGAGGAGTTGAGGCTTAGGTGAGGAGCTTGGTAAAGGTCACAGGGCCCAGGCTGGTTTTACCTGGGTTCTTTATATCCATGAAGTGTGGATGGCTGGCGGGGTGGGGATGAGATGCTGGGCAGCTGAAGGAGTGAGGGGCAGTGGGCTTGGGCACCGGGGGCAGAGTGGACGTGCTCCGTCCGGCCCTCAGCACAGCGCAGGCACTTGTGTGTTTAGAGGGGTTTTTGCTTTCCTCATGCTCGTATGTTTCCCCTTTGGGAAAGTCAAGACGTGTCACACTTAACTTTGGAGTCAATACAGTCCCGAGTGGGGATCAGCTAGACGCTGGAGACAGGCCTGTGTTTGCCTGTGGACTCAGCTGCGTGACCGCTGAGCAGCGAAATGAGAGGTTTCCAGGAGACAGTGTGTGTGAGCGGTTAACCTGGGGCCCCGGCACAGACTGAGCCTCACTGTGTATTTTGGATAGTTAACTAGCTGTCTATCTATCTACCTACTTACCTTCCTCCCCATCTGCCTCTCTCTCTCTGTCTACCAGCCTGTCTGCACATTTGTGGCAAACATCCGCTATAACCCCGCAGACGAAGGGGCGTGGGAGGAGAGCGGGACGATGCAGATGCGGGCGTGAGTGGTGTGGGTTGAAGCCCCCGAGAGCCTGTAGCCCCTTCTTTCGTCACCCACTGAACAGAAGCAAAACCGAGCTAGATTGCAGGATGAACCTAACTCCTATGGCAGGGACTTTGCTGTCCTCAGAGGCTCCCATGAGAGGCCACGGCCAGACCCAGGTCTCTTGTGGTCTCAGGTCAGGGCCAGGGGTGGAGTCCATCCTGGCCAAGAAAGCAGGTCCCAGAGGGCCTGGGTGGGGAAGCCGAGCTCAGTTCTGCGGAGGGAAGAGGCCGGTGTGGCGCTGAGCAGGTGGGACTGGGGGTCCCAGGATGATTGTGAAGTGAGGTGATGCCCTTCTTTTCTGACACCTGGGCTGGGCACAGAGCCTGGTCCTGGCTGCCACTGCCCTTGCGGGGACCACAAGGCCCTGAGGGCTGTCACTTAGGATCACCCCACTTAGTACGCTCATGGCATGGCAGGGTGTCTAGAGGTGTCTCCTGTGCCTGGCAGTTGCCTCCTTAATCCTCACGATAGCTGGAGGGGCCCTCTGTCACTAGCCCCATTTTCCAGGTGAGGAGTTGAGGCTTAGGTGAGGAGCTTGGTAAAGGTCACAGGGCCCAGGCTGGTTTTACCTGGGTTCTTTATATCCATGAAGTGTGGATGGCTGGCGGGGTGGGGATGAGATGCTGGGCAGCTGAAGGAGTGAGGGGCAGTGGGCTTGGGCACCGCAGGGGTGGCTGCTGGCAGAGTGGACGTGCTCCGTCCGGCCCTCAGCACAGCGCAGGCACTTGTGTGTTTAGAGGGTGTCTCTCTCTCTGAATTGAGTTCCCTGTTTGCTTATCTATATATCCACTACACAGTAGGTGCTCAGTGGATGTTTCCGAGCACCTCTGCTACCTGGCCCCGTGGGGGCCCTCGGACCACAAGGGTGGGCACAACTGGGCTGCGGTGGGCTGCTGTGGGCTGGGGGCAGTGCCTGTTCTGGAGGTGCATGTGGTGCATGGGGCGTGGAGGACCTGGGAGGACCCCCAGCGTGCCGGAGCCTAAGAGCTCCGGGGGTTGGGGGACCCACTGGACATGGCCGCGGTCCCCCGGGAGTGGGGCCTTTTGGGAGCCATGGAAGACTTTCATCAAGAATTATAATGTGGGGCTTCCCCTGGTGGTCCAGTGGGTAAGGACACCGCCTTGCGGTGCAAGGGGCGCCGGTTCGATCCCTGGCCCGGGAAGATCCCATGTGCTGTGGAGCGGCTGGACTGATGTGTCCAATTACCGAGCCGGAGCTCTGGAGCGCATGCGCCCAGAGCCAGCGCTCTGCGACGACAGACGCCACTGTGATGGGAGGCCCACAGGAGCCAAAGAACAAAGACGGATGAAAATAGAGAAATGAAAGACCAATAGAAGTGGCCTGCCCACCCACCTCCCTCCCCACCCCACCCCCTAAAAAAGATAAATAAATAAAAAAATTAAAAAAAAAAAAGAATTATAATGTGGGATTTCCCTGGTGGTCCAGTGGGTAAGGACACCGCCTTGCAGTGCAAGGGGCGCCGGTTCCATCCCTGGCCTGGGAAGATCCCATGTGCTGTGGAGTGGCTGGATCGATGTGTCCTACCGAGCCGGAGCTCTGGAATGCATGCGCCCAGAGCCAGTGCTCTGCAACGACGGACGCCACTGTGATGGGAGGCCCACAGGAGCCAAAGAACAAAGATGGATGAAAATGGAGAAATGAAACACAACAGAAGTGGCCTGCCCACCCCCTCCCTCCCCCCCAAAAAAGATAAATAAATAAAAAAATTAAAAAAAAAAAAGAATTATAATGTGGGATTTCCCTGGTGGTCCATTGGGTAAGGACACTGCCTTGCAGTGCAAGGGGCGCCGGTTGGATCCCTGGCCTGGGAAGATCCCATGTGCTGTGGAGCGGCTGGACCGATGTGTCCAATTACCGAGCCGGAGCTCTGGAGCGCATGCGCCCAGAGCCGGTGCTCTGTGACAAGAGAGGCCACCGCGATGGGAGGCCCACACGGGCCAAGGAACAAAGATGGATGAAAATAGATAAATGAAAGACCAATAGAAATGACCCGCTCCCCCCCGCCCAAAAAAAACACACCCTGCGTGCTGCAAGGAAGACTGATGATCCTATGTGCTGAAACTAAGACTTGGTTTGGCCAAATAAATAAATAAATATTTAAAAAAAAAAAAAAAAGAATTATAATGTGGGCCTTCCCTGGTGGTCCAGTGGGTAAAGACACCACCTTGCAGTGCAAGGGGCGTCGGTTCGATCCCTGGCCTGGGAAGATCCCAAGTGCTGCAGAGCAGCTGGACCAATGTGTCCAACTACCGAGCCGGAGCCCTGGAGTGCATGCGCCCAGAGCTGGTGCTCAGCGATGAGAGGGGCTGCTGCGATGGGAGGCCCACACAGGCCAAAGAACAAAGATAAATAAATGAAAGACCAATAGAAGTGACCAAAAAAAAAAAAGAATTATAATGTGGAACCCACTGAACAGTCAGTGGATGCGTGTTGACTATTGTTGGCTAGTTGAGGCCGAGGGCTGTTGAGCTCTGGGAGGTGATTGAGAGCAGGCGAGGCGGCCGCCTGGGGCGCAGTGTGGAAGGGTGAGTCCTGACAGCGGCGGCCGGCACCTCGGCCCTCCTGCCCGTCGGCCTGAGGCCATCTCTCTGCAGCCTGGCCCGGGCCTGCTGGACGTGTGCGCGTGCACGTGTGCACAAACGTGTGTGGGGTGGCTCAGGAGGTCCCGTGACCCTAGCCCTGCGGGCCTGGGACTCAGGCGCCCAGAACGGGCTCTGCCTGCCAGAGAGTCCAGTTCGTCTCACTGAATTCCCCGACCACAGACAGGCCCTGGGAGGCCAGCCAACCAGCTGGCGAAGGCTGGTACGTGCTTCTTGTCCCAGGGGGCCCGGGCGAGTGGCCGGCTAGATCCGGCAAGTTCATCCCTTCGACTCAAACACCAACTTGAGACATCTGCTCAGCGGATGCCGGGTCGGTAGCATCCGATGTACGTTCCGAAGGGAGCACGTATGTCTGGCTGGCTGGCTGTGGGTGAGGGCCACGTGGGATGCGTCTCTCTCGGGGCAGCAGTCCCCGTCTAGGCCTGAGGCCCCTGAGACCACTGGGTTTGGATGCGTGCATGTGAACGCCAGCGCGTACCTTTACCTTGGCCTGCATGCCTGCTCACATCACACGTGTGTACACGTGCTGGGGGCACATGGCAGAGCAGAGTAGAGTGGCATGTTGCTGTGGAAAGACCCAGGGGCTGAGATTCAAAAGATTTAAACTTTGGTTCTAAAGACCTCTCTTGCTGGCTCTCTGATCTCTGAAAGTTAGATAACCACTCCGAGCTTCAGATTTCCCGCCTGCGTAATGGAAAAAAAAAAAAAAAAAACAGCTCTACTTTCTGTAAAGCATAAGAATAAAATGAAGTAACATATGTGAGAATGCTTTGTTAATTGCCACGTACTGTACAGATGCGAGAGATTATTATCGTCATGGCCCAGCTCCTCAGAATGAGAAGTTGAATGTGGCTTAAAATAATCCATCCAGTGAGCTGTGTTAAAATGTAGGTCAAATCCTAGCCTCAGAAGTTGAGAGCGCCTGATGATAGCTGCCTCATCTAACAGGCCACCAGACGCGAAGGGGCTTTGAAAACTGTAAAGGGTTACGTAAATTGAAGTGACGTGTCACGTTTAAGGCTAGAAGATACATTTGAGTACCCTGTTTCCCGATTGGGTGCTGTAACCATCAGAGCAGCCCGGGAGCCCCCTGCTTAGTTGAGTTCTTACGGCTTGTGGATTGGCACACGTGCCCCTCTCTCTGTATGCACTTGTCGATTGAGCATCTACTATGTGGCCATCGCGCCTCAGCTATTTTGATTGGGTGCATTTGGGTTGGGGATGGAGGCCCAGAACGGGCTCTGCCTGCCAGAGAGTCCAGTTCGTCTCACTGAATTCCCGACCACAGACAGGCCCTGGGAGGCCAGCCAACCAGCTGGCGAAGGCTGGTACGTGCTTCTTGTCCCAGGGGGACCAGGCGAGTGGCCGGCTAGATCCGGCAAGTTCATCCCTTCGACTCAAACACCAACTTGAGACATCTGCTCAGCGGATGCCGGGTCGGTAGCATCCGATGTACGTTCCGAAGGGAGCACGTATGTCTGGCTGGCTGGCTGTGGGTGAGGGCCACGTGGGATGCGTCTCTCTCGGGGCAGCAGTCCCCGTCTAGGCCTGAGGCCCCTGAGACCACTGGGTTTGGATGCGTGCATGTGAACGCCAGCGCGTACCTTTACCTTGGCCTGCATGCCTGCTCACATCACACGTGTGTACACGTGCTGGGGGCACATGGCAGAGCAGAGTAGAGTGGCATGTTGCTGTGGAAAGACCCAGGGGCTGAGATTCAAAAGATTTAAACTTTGGTTCTAAAGACCTCTCTTGCTGGCTCTCTGATCTCTGAAAGTTAGATAACCACTCCGAGCTTCAGATTTCCCGCCTGCGTAATGGAAAAAAAAAAAAAAAAAACAGCTCTACTTTCTGTAAAGCATAAGAATAAAATGAAGTAACATATGTGAGAATGCTTTGTTAATTGCCACGTACTGTACAGATGCGAGAGATTATTATCGTCATGGCCCAGCTCCTCAGAATGAGAAGTTGAATGTGGCTTAAAATAATCCATCCAGTGAGCTGTGTTAAAATGTAGGTCAAATCCTAGCCTCAGAAGTTGAGAGCGCCTGATGATAGCTGCCTCATCTAACAGGCCACCAGACGCGAAGGGGCTTTGAAAACTGTAAAGGGTTACGTAAATTGAAGTGACGTGTCACGTTTAAGGCTAGAAGATACATTTGAGTACCCTGTTTCCCGATTGGGTGCTGTAACCATCAGAGCAGCCCGGGAGCCCCCTGCTTAGTTGAGTTCTTACGGCTTGTGGATTGGCACACGTGCCCCTCTCTCTGTATGCACTTGTCGATTGAGCATCTACTATGTGGCCATCACGCCTCAGCTATTTTGAGTGCCTGCCCTGGGCCAGGTGCATTGCTCTAGGCATTGGGGATGGAGGCCCAGGTGAATGAGCGAGCTCCTTCTGGGAGGGGCTCGAGCCTGGGCTGGGATGAGAGGCGGCAGTCAGTCACAGTGTTGGAGAGGGCTGGTCTGGGCGAGGAAGGACCCAGAGAGTCAGTCTAGGGATGGGGATGGGAGGCGGGCCCCGGGAGGAAGGGACTCCAGGGTGTGAGGTTGGAAAAAGTCAGGATTTGCTGGTCAACCTGGGAGGAAGGTCGTCCGGGCAGAAGGCAGGGTCTGTATCGAGGTCCCAGGGAGGGTCCCAGGCAGGGTCTGTATTGAGGTCCCAGTGGCACCTGGTGTTGGTTGTTGGGCCATGGCCAGAGGCGCCGGCCGGATCCTGAGGCCTGCCTTCCCCCCGGGCTAAGGAGCTTGGCCTGATCCTGAAGGGCCCTGGGAGCCCCCTGGGCAAGGGCTTAAGCCCTGTGGAGTGACATAATCAGCTTTGCATTTTGGAAAGATCATGGAGCCCCAGTGCTCCGGAGGATCACACCGCGATGGTATCAGCCAGATGTTGGGGTTTGTCTGAGCCATGAGTGATGGCTGCATATGCAGGCTCTGGGCTGGGATTTTCCTGAGGGTGGGGAGGGGCTGGGAGGAGGCGGGGCGCACGTTTGTGAATAGTTCTGGTCAGTACGAGAGTGTGGAGCCCAGGAAGTTAGCAATTCTTGAGTGCCTCACATGTATTGACCTTCCATGTATTACCTCACTTAACTGCTGTACCATTGCTGGGAAGGAGGTGTTCGTATCCCCGTTTTGTAGGTGAGGAAGGCTAGGCTGGAGAGGTCAACTAGCTGAAGGGGACTCGGGAGGAAAGGGCAGAGCAGAAAATCCAGCCTCTCAGCCAAGCCGGCCTCCCTAGAGTTGCAGCCTGTTCCCTGCTGCTCCCACTGGAAGGGCTGAGTAACTCAGTCTCTTCACTTGACAGATGAGGAGACCAACCTGGGCTCAAAGCTGTTCTGCCAAATTTGTTACTGTTTTCCAGCTGCTCCACGTCGCCACGGATCAGATTCTTCCCTTTCAGAGTATTAGTGACGCCTCCTATCTCGGTGCTCCTTGCACATTGGATAAGCATACTTTACATTCCTCCGCTCAGCCCATCAGCGGGGATACTGAATGAAACAGGCCCCCTGACAGATGCGAGAATGAACCACTTGATACGCCTCCTTGAGGGGCACGGCCCCTAGCCATCTGCTCACCCTTCTCAGCGTATTATCCCTCTCACTCGTGGGCGTGAATGTGGGCAGGCCCAGAGCAGAAGGTACCACCGCCTCCTTCTGCCCGGCCATGTCACTACGTCATGGAAGAATGACACATTGACCAAATACAGCGTGCTTTTCACAAAGCTGCAGGGCTGGATGGAAAGGGCGTGGGCCAGCGTCGCTCTGACCTGGCTGCTGCTCCCACCAAGTCTCAGGGCCACCTGGTTTCCTGAGCACACCTCGGGGTACCCGTGGCCTGAATGTTAGACCGGGTAGCAGAGGCCTGACGTGGGCCCCAGGGACAGGCTCAGGACAGGGCGCCAGGGGCTGCCTGTTCTCAACAGGCCAGGACCTGGACAGATGGTCTGCGTCCCAGTCCTCCACCCCGCCTCCTGGGCGTGTTGCGTTGAGGAACATTCAACAGGGTGCTGAGCACCTCCCATGTATCGCGCTGAGCACGTGTCTGGCTTAAGGTGAGGAATGACAGCAACTCTCCAGATGGCACCGGGGTTGCCTGTCAGGGGCCCCCAGAGGCTTTCTCCATATGCTAATGGGGGCGGCGTTGGCAGGTGCCTTTGTTTTCAGTCTGAGCGGGCCGCCTGGTAACTCTGTGCTTGTCTGAGCCTCTGACTGGCTTTCACGTCTCCAGTGAGTTCAGAGCGGAAGCTGGGAATTCAAATGGATCCTCCTGTAAGAAATGCAGGTTACTGAAGAAATAGCTCTGAGCCCAGAACTTCTGGGTGCTGGGAGACCTTCCAGACCCCACGACTACCCAGACAGGTCCTGAGCCACCTCGGCACCCGGTCTTGGCAGGCAGCCTGTGCTTTCTAGACACGAGGAGCGGTCCGAGGCTCGGCCAGGTCTGGCCTGTGCTCTGTAGGCAGGTGCAGGGCCTGGGTGGGCCTCCTGCTGCTAGGGAAGATGTAAGTCCTCTCATCTGAGGGGCATGTGGAAAAGCCACGCAGCGTTGAGTCTTCTCTAGGCTCTGAGAATTCAACAAGGGGATTAAACCATTATTTGTTTTCTTAAAACCTTGAGAAGCAGGCAGAACGGGCACCAGACACTTTTATGCCCCCATTTTATGGACGAGGAAATTGAGGTGCAGAAAGAAGGGTCCCGGAGGCAGCACACGAACAGGCCAGGCTCATACCCCACGGGGGCTTGCTCTAAGCCCTGCTTTTCCATAATCTCAGGTGGCCTCTGACTGCACTGCCAGTGCCGCGTCAGCTGGTCATCATGGTCAAGATCGCGCCTTTAAGCCGTGGTGGGACCTGACCGGAAGCACCATCTCAGGCAACAGTTACCACCAAATTTGGGTAGATTCCGTTGGAACCTTCACAAACATTAAATTGTGTTGGTAAGACTTGCTCTCTGTGTGATTCCAAGCGATTGTTTCTTAAACGGGGGTCTCTGTGGAGTCTCAGAAGATCGCTCAGAACCAGCGGGCCTGGCCTCCTCGCCCCAGGCCCCCCCGAGCTGTCACGGCGCCAGTTGTGTCCCACTTCAGCCTTTCTGTCCTCCCAGTTCCTCAGCCTTTCTTTTTTTTTTTTTCCTGAAAAGAGCCTCTCTCGGGTCTCTGGTCCCCAGGCAGCCTTTTCTCTCTGCCCTGGACCCTCCCCTCCTGTCTACAGCCAGCATCGTGTCCCCGGTCCTCACTTCTCTTCCAGTTTCCTTACACTGTCTCCTCGGCCCCTCTCTGGCGCCTCGGTCCTCACGGCTGTGTCATTCTGCACAGCTTGTCTCGAAGGCTGACCGTTTCCACTCTTACCCAAATCGCCCTGCCCTCGACGTCTTGGCATCTGTCGATTTTGCCTCTTGCGTTGGCAGCTCCCTTCTTTTTCTTGCAGCCACGATACCCCCGTGGCCTCTTTCTGCTCCTCTGAACACGCCCTCCGTCTCTTCCAACTTGACCATAGCTTCCCCTTGGCGCTAAGGCCTTCCCCTTGGTGACAACGCCTCTGTCCTCGTCTTTTTGCACGTCTTCCAAGAACTCCCGGAACCTCAGCTATGGTGCCGCTAAATGCCCGTCCCGGGTGGGTCTGTCGCAGACCTGCCTTGAATGGATGGGTGGACAGCGGGGGCCAGCGCGCTCATCCCCCTGGGCTGACGTCTACGACTGGTCACAGTAGGGTTCCACCCGCATGTCCCACCGTCACCTGAAAATTAATGTGGCAAACCACAAGCTATTTTGAAATCACAAAAAATGAAAGTGGAGTGGGACAGTGAGAGCCACCTTGATGAAATCCCCTGGGAATCTGTGTGCCGCCCCTTCTCTCCGTGGCCCCCGCCTGGCTCCGGGCCAGCACCCTCCCCTGGGAGGATCGCCAAGCCGCCTGAGGCTGCTGACAAGAATGGCCGCTGGCGGGCCCCCTGCTGGGCCGGGGTCCCTGGCCGCCTCCCTCCCCAGCACAGTCTGTGCTCGTGATTAGTCATGCCGGAGCCGCTGAGTCAGAAGCGACTTGTGGGTGGTTTGTGGCCAGGCTGGAGCAGTGAGGCAGGAGGACTTTCTAGGTTTCTGCGTCGGCCCCATGAGACAAGCGTTGGAGAGCCCGGCCCCGGCCCCTGCCAGGTGAAGACCACACTTCCGGTCCCAAGTTCCCTGAAAGAGGGGCGTCACAAGGAGCTAAGGCATAGGCCCCCAACGCTCCTGTGGGGTTACAGGTGCACTGTGGGGGTGCCTCAGAGCAGGTGTGTATAGAGCGGCTATCGTGGCCTGCCTGGCCGGACTAAGCCTCCTCCAAGGCTCTGGTGTACCTCCGGTAGACGTCGCTCCATTTCCTATGTCTCCTCATGGGATGTTCTTCTCTTCATTAAAGGTGACTCACTCCTACCCATTTCGCCCTGCCCTCGACGTCTTGGCATCTGTCGATTTTGCCTCTTGCGTTGGCAGCTCCCTTCTTTTTCTTGCAGCCACGATACCCCCGTGGCCTCTTTCTGCTCCTCTGAACACGCCCTCCGTCTCTTCCAACTTGACCATAGCTTCCCCTTGGCGCTAAGGCCTTCCCCTTGGTGACAACGCCTCTGTCCTCGTCTTTTTGCACGTCTTCCAAGAACTCCCGGAACCTCAGCTATGGTGCCGCTAAATGCCCGTCCCGGGTGGGTCTGTCGCAGACCTGCCTTGAATGGATGGGTGGACAGCGGGGGCCAGCGCGCTCATCCCCCTGGGCTGACGTCTACGACTGGTCACAGTAGGGTTCCACCCGCATGTCCCACCGTCACCTGAAAATTAATGTGGCAAACCACAAGCTATTTTGAAATCACAAAAAATGAAAGTGGAGTGGGACAGTGAGAGCCACCTTGATGAAATCCCCTGGGAATCTGTGTGCCGCCCCTTCTCTCCGTGGCCCCCGCCTGGCTCCGGGCCAGCACCCTCCCCTGGGAGGATCGCCAAGCCGCCTGAGGCTGCTGACAAGAATGGCCGCTGGCGGGCCCCCTGCTGGGCCGGGGTCCCTGGCCGCCTCCCTCCCCAGCACAGTCTGTGCTCGTGATTAGTCATGCCGGAGCCGCTGAGTCAGAAGCGACTTGTGGGTGGTTTGTGGCCAGGCTGGAGCAGTGAGGCAGGAGGACTTTCTAGGTTTCTGCGTCGGCCCCATGAGACAAGCGTTGGAGAGCCCGGCCCCGGCCCCTGCCAGGTGAAGACCACACTTCCGGTCCCAAGTTCCCTGAAAGAGGGGCGTCACAAGGAGCTAAGGCATAGGCCCCCAACGCTCCTGTGGGGTTACAGGTGCACTGTGGGGGTGCCTCAGAGCAGGTGTGTATAGAGCGGCTATCGTGGCCTGCCTGGCCGGACTAAGCCTCCTCCAAGGCTCTGGTGTACCTCCGGTAGACGTCGCTCCATTTCCTATGTCTCCTCATGGGATGTTCTTCTCTTCATTAAAGGTGACTCACTCAAACATTGCATTTTTGTACTTGCCGTGGATATTTCTTTTTCATATGAATAAGCTCATATCCAGAAGCGACTTCTTTGTCAGAGCCTGTGTTATGATTCGGTGGTTCAGAAAATGCGTCCGTCCGAGGGAGAGCCACGGTCTGCTCTCAGGGCGGCCCGCGGGTCCCCCGAGTGTGTACAGACGTTGCCCGCAGGAGTGGCTCAGCTCCGCAAGGCGGCAGGCGCGAAGACCATCCTTGCCAGGGGCTGGCATGGCACGGCCCCGGGAGTGCGGCTGCCCTGCGGGGGGCACTGTGGAGGGCTCTGGGGTCCCGCCTTGGCTTTACAGGCTGTGTCTGTGCCCACAGGAGGGAGAGGAGCAGGAGGAGGCTCGTGCCAAGGAGGAGCGGCAGGAGCCCAGCACGACTGCCCGGAAGGTGGGGCGGCCTGGGAGGAAGCGCAAGCACCCCCCGGTGAGTGAGGCGGCGGCCCCCAGCTCGCACGTGTGCATGAGCGTGCACACGCACACACACACACACACACGTGTGCCTGCACAGGCAGGTTCTTAATGTCCGTGAGGTGTGGCCTGCAGGGATCTGGGCATGCTGAGACCGGGGGACCCCTCCAGCTGGAGACCCCAATTCCACTGCCCATTCTATGGACCTTAAATCACCCCCACCACTTTCCAGTTTTCCTCATCAAACTGGAGGCCCCTAGAGGCCAGGGCACTTTTCCTGGCTGTCTTTTGGGACTTGAACCAGGCCCCTGACTTCTGACTTCCTTCTGGAAGGGCAGCAAGAAGGTAGGACTTGCTTTTCTTAGCCTGCCAGCTTGGGCCCCTCGCTCGCCATCCGGTCCGGCACCTTGGGCCTCACCTCCACCTGAAGAACTGACAGGAAGGGAACTGAGGTCTGGAGGCCTGATCAAAGTGAGTAGGGAAGACATGCAGGCTGATAAGTCCCTTTGTCAGAGAGAAGGACGGCTGGGCACTGTTTAAGTCTAGTAGAAGTAGAGACTGAAACACCTGACTTTTGGGTGGCCTCAGCTTGAAATCTGGGCCGAGGGTTGCTCAGGATGAGGAGCGCTCCAGGGGGCAGGGCCTGGGGGCAGCAGGAGCCTGCCTGCCTTAGGCCTGAAACTCAGAGGCAGAACAATAGTTGTTCGCCAGCAGCAACAACAGCTGGTTCCTTTCTTTCCATTCCTTCCAGCTGAGAATGGGAAACTTGGAGCGAGAAGGTAAGGAGGAGCCAGGAGCCCCGCGTGTAACTCAGCCCTTCAAGGAAGTGTTCTCAGCCGAGCAGGGTTCTCCTCTTTGGGGCAGTGAGGGCGGAGGGCTACACCTGCTGGAAGTGACGGGTCCTTGGCGTCAGGGGGCTTGGGAGCCTGCAGGGCACTGAAGTGCACCACTGCCAATTCTGCTTGGAAATTTGGAGGGGAAGGGGGCAGACGTTAAGTCATTTAACTGCTCCGTTATTTTGAACACTTTAATATGAAAGCAAACGTGGATATCTTATGGTTTGGAATGAAAAATGCAAATGCAGTTGGAAGATAAAACAGGAGACTTCAAAGACGCTTCCAGCTTGCCGCAGACTCCAGGCTGCTCTCCCGGATTCCTAGGTGCCCTCCGCCCTGCGTAGGGCTGTGGGAGACGGTGGCGGGGCGCCGGAGCCTGGCGGCCATCTGAGCTGTGCATGTGTCCGTGGTCCGCAGAGGAGCCGCCTCCTTGAAGAGGGGCGCTGGGGCGGGAGCCGCCACCCGTAGCAGCTGGAACTGGCCGCATTCTGACTCAGCTTCGAAGGGCTCTGGATCCCGAGGGGCACCCTGAGAGGTGGGGAGAGGCCTTAGGGTCAGAGCGTGAGAGGACGTCGGGGCCAAGCCGTCAGAGTTGGACGTGGACCTAGGGTTCAGAGGAAGGGACCTACTGCAGGGCCCCTCGCTCGCCATCCGGTCCGGCACCTTGGGCCTCACCTCCACCTGAAGAACTGACAGGAAGGGAACTGAGGTCTGGAGGCCTGATCAAAGTGAGTAGGGAAGACATGCAGGCTGATAAGTCCCTTTGTCAGAGAGAAGGACGGCTGGGCACTGTTTAAGTCTAGTAGAAGTAGAGACTGAAACACCTGACTTTTGGGTGGCCTCAGCTTGAAATCTGGGCCGAGGGTTGCTCAGGATGAGGAGCGCTCCAGGGGGCAGGGCCTGGGGGCAGCAGGAGCCTGCCTGCCTTAGGCCTGAAACTCAGAGGCAGAACAATAGTTGTTCGCCAGCAGCAACAACAGCTGGTTCCTTTCTTTCCATTCCTTCCAGCTGAGAATGGGAAACTTGGAGCGAGAAGGTAAGGAGGAGCCAGGAGCCCCGCGTGTAACTCAGCCCTTCAAGGAAGTGTTCTCAGCCGAGCAGGGTTCTCCTCTTTGGGGCAGTGAGGGCGGAGGGCTACACCTGCTGGAAGTGACGGGTCCTTGGCGTCAGGGGGCTTGGGAGCCTGCAGGGCACTGAAGTGCACCACTGCCAATTCTGCTTGGAAATTTGGAGGGGAAGGGGGCAGACGTTAAGTCATTTAACTGCTCCGTTATTTTGAACACTTTAATATGAAAGCAAACGTGGATATCTTATGGTTTGGAATGAAAAATGCAAATGCAGTTGGAAGATAAAACAGGAGACTTCAAAGACGCTTCCAGCTTGCCGCAGACTCCAGGCTGCTCTCCCGGATTCCTAGGTGCCCTCCGCCCTGCGTAGGGCTGTGGGAGACGGTGGCCGGGCGTCAGAGCCTGTCGGTCATCTGAGCTGTGCATGTGTCCGTGGTCCGCAGAGCAGCCTCCTCCTTGAAGAGGGGCGCTGGGGCGGGAGCCGCCACCCGTAGCAGCTGGAACTGGCCGCATTCTGACTCAGCTTCGAGAGTCTCTGGATCCCGAGGGGGCACCCCTGAGAGGTGGGGAGAGGCCTTAGGGTCAGAGCGTGAGAGGACGTCGGGGCCAAGCGTGCGTCCAGAGTTGGACGATGAGAGGGTAAAAGGGCACAGCCCAGTGGGTGAAGGGTCAGTGGGTCATACTCCGTGGCCCGGAACGGGCCCGGCAGGGGAGGAAAAGCACGGTCTTTAAAATCCAACAGACCTGGGTTTAAATCCCAGCTCCCCCGCTGATCACCTGTGTGTCCCCAAACAAGTCACCGCCTGAACCTTGGCTCTGCTTCTGAAAAATGGAGATAATAAGGATGCATTCCGTCTAGACCCCTATGAGATTTAAATGGGTTAAAACACCAAAGAGCCTGTGGTCAGTAAAGGTCGGTCCTGTCCTTAACCAGGACAAAAGCAGCAGCACAGGATTTACTGCCTCCCAGCTGTGTGACCTCTGCATGTTACTGAACCTCTCTGAACTTTTGCTTCCTCTTTGGGAAAATATGGCTGCCAGTCATCCCTGCCCTGTCCACCTCCGGGAGTACTGTGCCAACAGCAAAGTGGACTCCAAATGCACAGGGCTGACCCTGTCATGAACCCACTCCTCCTGCCCCCACAGAGGCCAGTGGGCCAGGTCCACAGGGCCTTCTGGGTAGGAGCCTAGCATTGGGCTCTCAGCAGCTCCAGTGGGAGGTGATGCAGATCCTGGGCAGCCAGTCTAGATATGATCCGGTTCTAAGTGACGTCTGAAGCCACCTGGACTCCCAAGAGAGGCCCTGGGAAGGGAGAGAGAACACAGCTGACTGGGGAGACAGGGAGCCGAGGCAGTGTTGTGAAAGGGACCCATGCCTATTGCAGGGAACAGAGGACAGCCAGACAGTCTTTGCCAGGAGCAGGCCCGCGGACCCCAAGGGGAGCCCACGTGGGGGAAGTTTGTGCTGCAACCCGGGCCCAGCCCACCGCCTCCGGGGCCTCAGGCCACCTGGTTCTCTTGCAGAGCAGGTGCTTGCCTGCGCCTCCTCCCCTCCCCTGCCAAGGAGCACAGCAGGGAGGGTTGCTAGGGACCTGGTGCCGCTGTGGCCCTGGGAGCAGATTGACCAGGGAGCTTTAAAGCAGCTGAGTGTATGTCATCCAGCTAAGCCTGGAAACAGGGTGGTGGGGTGGGCTCGGCTCAGATCCTGGCAGGTGGAACAGAGCAGGCAGTGCTGGGAAGCATGAGAGGAAAACCTCGCTGCAGGCGGGCTCTTAGTATGCGCCAACACTGCGTACCCACTGCTGGACGGGGAGGGACCAGGTACATCCAGTGGTCCTCACCGTCCCCACGCAAGGCTATGACATCGTCTCAGAGTTTGCCCTCAAGGCCTGCCTGTCTCTCGGTACCTTCCACTTTCTCCTGCTCCTCCTGCATCAGCCTCCTGGCTGTGCCATCACCCAGACCAGCCCCACCAGCCCCTGCATCTCTCTAACCCCCCCCCAGCCCTCTCTTTATTGGCCACAAACACATCACACCAGCTGTGCACCTGCCAGATAGATAAGCATTATTTCAACCCCGTGTGCTGGAGAGGAGGCTGCACGTAATTACGCTAAATACAGCCCTGAGCACGTCACGGCCCGTGCATCTCCAAGGGGGCGTCCCTGGTGGTCCAGTGGTTAAGAATCGACCTGCCAATGCAGGGGACACGGATTTGACCCCTGGTCCGGGAAGATCCCACATGCCGTGGAGAAGTTAAGCTGCAACTACTGAAGCCCGTGTGCATAGAGCCCGTGCTCCGCAACAAGGGAAGCCACTGCAATGGGAAGCCCACACACCACAGCAAAGAGCACCCCCTGGTCGCCTCAGCAATGAAGAGCCAGCCCAGCTGAAAATGAAATAAATAAATATTAAAAAATAATCTCCAGGGGCTCCATCTCTCACGGGACGAGACCTGCGACGCTCCGTCTGGCTCCTCACCACGTGACCTCTCCTGCCTCTGCACAGGTGCTCAGTGTCCACCTCTTTTCTCAAAGAAGCCCTGTCTCTTCGCTGCTCCCCGAGAGCCTGAGCACGTTTGCCCTGATGTTCAGTAGCCTTTCCTTCTCTCTGCCCGCCCGCTGTCATAGCCCTCCCGAGAGCCTGAGCACAGCAGGGAGGGTTGCTAGGGACCTGGTGCCGCTGTGGCCCTGGGAGCAGATTGACCAGGGAGCTTTAAAGCAGCTGAGTGTATGTCATCCAGCTAAGCCTGGAAACAGGGTGGTGGGGTGGGCTCGGCTCAGATCCTGGCAGGTGGAACAGAGCAGGCAGTGCTGGGAAGCATGAGAGGAAAACCTCGCTGCAGGCGGGCTCTTAGTATGCGCCAACACTGCGTACCCACTGCTGGACGGGGAGGGACCAGGTACATCCAGTGGTCCTCACCGGCCCCACGCAAGGCTATGACATCGTCTCAGAGTTTGCCCTCAAGGCCTGCCTGTCTCTCGGTACCTTCCACTTTCTCCTGCTCCTCCTGCATCAGCCTCCTGGCTGTGCCATCACCCAGACCAGCCCCACCAGCCCCTGCATCTCTCTAACCCCCCCCCAGCCCTCTCTTTATTGGCCACAAACACATCACACCAGCTGTGCACCTGCCAGATAGATAAGCATTATTTCAACCCCGTGTGCTGGAGAGGAGGCTGCACGTAATTACGCTAAATACAGCCCTGAGCACGTCACGGCCCGTGCATCTCCAAGGGGGCGTCCCTGGTGGTCCAGTGGTTAAGAATCGACCTGCCAATGCAGGGGACACGGATTTGACCCCTGGTCCGGGAAGATCCCACATGCCGTGGAGAAGTTAAGCTGCAACTACTGAAGCCCGTGTGCATAGAGCCCGTGCTCCGCAACAAGGGAAGCCACTGCAATGGGAAGCCCACACACCACAGCAAAGAGCACCCCCTGGTCGCCTCAGCAATGAAGAGCCAGCCCAGCTGAAAATGAAATAAATAAATATTAAAAAATAATCTCCAGGGGCTCCATCTCTCACGGGACGAGACCTGCGACGCTCCGTCTGGCTCCTCACCACGTGACCTCTCCTGCCTCTGCACAGGTGCTCAGTGTCCACCTCTTTTCTCAAAGAAGCCCTGTCTCTTCGCTGCTCCCCGAGAGCCTGAGCACGTTTGCCCTGATGTTCAGTAGCCTTTCCTTCTCTCTGCCCACCCGCTGTCATAGCACCGAAGCCCATCTTGCACATGAAGCCCAGGGCCACCATCGTGACCCACACTGGTTCACCCTTTTGAACCAATTGTCAAATTGAAATGAACACTGAGAACTAAGACAAGACACCAGCCCAGCGATCCCGGGCCTGGGTCTGCACATCGGACGGAGAAGCACCAGTCTGAGAGCTATTCCCTTGTCTGTAGAGCCCTTGAGAATCAACATTGAGAAACCTTTGTATCGATTTGAACCTGTCGCCAGCATCCACAGGCATGATTTCGTGTTTTACAGAAGTATCATTCTCTAGAGTAACATACTCTAACCAAAGCCTGGCTTTTCACACAGAGAAGCTGGTGGCTGGAGTTTGTCACTTCCACCAGATCTTCCATTCAGAAGGACACCCACACCCCCACCCCCAGCCTTTGCCCTGGGTACCCGCTGAGGCCAGCCACCTTGAAGAAAGGCCGAGGGTGGTGCAGCTCTCGGTGCCTATGAAGGCCTCCTGCCCTGTGGCCTCACTTGATTCTGACAACAGGCCTGCGTGGGGCAGTTGGGGGCTGCCGTCATTGCTGTCCCCCCAGTCAGAGGAAGAGATGGGGGTTCAGAGAGGAGGAGCTAGACGTGCACTCCAGCCTCCCGACTGCAGAGCCCATGGTGCTCGTTCCCCCTCGCCGCTCTAGCCACGCCACGTGGAAGATGGGGTCCCCGAAATTCGCTTTCAGATAGTATATGAGTGCCAGTCTGTTTGAAAAAAGTGTGCAGGCCCAGTTAAGGCTCGCAACAAGGGAAGCCACTGCAATGGGAAGCCCACACACCACAGCAAAGAGCACCCCCTGGTCGCCTCAGCAATGAAGAGCCAGCCCAGCTGAAAATGAAATAAATAAATATTAAAAAATAATCTCCAGGGGCTCCATCTCTCACGGGACGAGACCTGCGACGCTCCGTCTGGCTCCTCACCACGTGACCTCTCCTGCCTCTGCACAGGTGCTCAGTGTCCACCTCTTTTCTCAAAGAAGCCCTGTCTCTTCGCTGCTCCCCGAGAGCCTGAGCACGTTTGCCCTGATGTTCAGTAGCCTTTCCTTCTCTCTGCCCACCCGCTGTCATAGCACCGAAGCCCATCTTGCACATGAAGCCCAGGGCCACCATCGTGACCCACACTGGTTCACCCTTTTGAACCAATTGTCAAATTGAAATGAACACTGAGAACTAAGACAAGACACCAGCCCAGCGATCCCGGGCCTGGGTCTGCACATCGGACGGAGAAGCACCAGTCTGAGAGCTATTCCCTTGTCTGTAGAGCCCTTGAGAATCAACATTGAGAAACCTTTGTATCGATTTGAACCTGTCGCCAGCATCCACAGGCATGATTTCGTGTTTTACAGAAGTATCATTCTCTAGAGTAACATACTCTAACCAAAGCCTGGCTTTTCACACAGAGAAGCTGGTGGCTGGAGTTTGTCACTTCCACCAGATCTTCCATTCAGAAGGACACCCACACCCCCACCCCCAGCCTTTGCCCTGGGTACCCGCTGAGGCCAGCCACCTTGAAGAAAGGCCGAGGGTGGTGCAGCTCTCGGTGCCTATGAAGGCCTCCTGCCCTGTGGCCTCACTTGATTCTGACAACAGGCCTGCGTGGGGCAGTTGGGGGCTGCCGTCATTGCTGTCCCCCCAGTCAGAGGAAGAGATGGGGGTTCAGAGAGGAGGAGCTAGACGTGCACTCCAGCCTCCCGACTGCAGAGCCCATGGTGCTCGTTCCCCCTCGCCGCTCTAGCCACGCCACGTGGAAGATGGGGTCCCCGAAATTCGCTTTCAGATAGTATATGAGTGCCAGTCTGTTTGAAAAAAGTGTGCAGGCCCAGTCTAAAAGGCATCCAGAGGAAACAGAACCGAGCAGGGCAATTGACCCAAATACCAGTCAGCCTGTGGCTATGCGGTCAGGGGTTGTCAGGGGAGTGGGAGCTGGGCCTGTGTCAGCCGGGCGGCAGCGCTGGTGGGTGGCACTGGCCTCGGAGCCAGGATGCTCACAGCCGGAGCGGCAACAGGAAACAGGAAGCCAGCTGCAGGCCTGGGCGGGCCTAGAGGGGGCTGGCACCTGGGCGCAGGGCCTGCCGGCTGGCCAGCTCTCATGACCCGGAGAGGGGGCAGCCCCGTGAGGGGCTGGTCTCTGCTGGCTGGAGAGTGTGGGCCTGCGTGTGGGCGCGGGTATCGGCTGGAAGAGGCTTCTTCCCCTTCTCCAGCTCCAAGGAGGCTGCGTGTAACAAGTGAGTGTGTCTGAAGCTGGTTCTGGCCTGGTCACCGGCTCAGGACAACGTTGTCCCTCACGTTGGCTACATCGGGGGCTCGAGGAGAGACAGTGTCCACCCTGCCCACCCGCCCATGGTGGGGGACTGACCCATCAGGGCTCCCTGCCCTGTTTACTAGGTATATGCACTTATTCATTGAAGATTTATACTCATCAACTTCCTCCAGGGTTATTTTTGCTCAGTGGGAGCACTCTGAGGTCAGCTCTTGCTAAGAATAACCCAGAGAGGGAGGGAGGGGGAGGGGAGAAGGGGGGCTGGGAGCAGGCCCTGAGCTCAGCCAGACCGGCCCAAAGCCAGCGTTACTCATTCCTTGTTGGAGGCGGAATCTCCAGCACAGCGCTCGAGTGAGAGAGTTCACAAGGGCCACACTGCCCGACTTGAGAGCAGAAGACTTGGGGTGTACGCTGTGTGGAGCTGGGGTCCGTCCCACAGCTGCTGTGTTAAGTCGCTCAGTCAAGTCCAACTCTCTGTGACCCCATAGACTGTAGCCTGCCAGGTTCCTCCGTGCCTGGGATTGTCCAGGCAAGAATACTGGAGTGGGCAGCCGTTTGCTTCTCTGGGGGATCTTCCCAACCCAGGGGTTGAACCTAGGTCTCCTGCATTGCAGGCAGATTCTTATTGTCTGAGCCACCAGGGAAGCCAGCTGAGTATCATTCAAATTAGTTATGGAGAGTCTGCATTATCGGCTCGTTTGCCCTCCTAATAGATCCTTTGATTCTTAAGACGGAGCTCTTTGTGTCCAGGTTAGAAGGGTTCTTCCACCCATCCCTTGACTCAGTGACTTAGTGCCCCTTGTTTTCCTGCACAAAACTTCCTGAAAGGGTGTCTCCCATTCCTGGCCCCAGCCCCTCAGATGGCGTCCCTGCCTGCGAGCCCGCATGAGGCCCACCACTGCCTGCTCCCCTGGCTCCTCGTGCTTTTGAAGGTATGAGGAAAGCGGGGTTGGCAGGCATCTCAGGAGGTCAGAGACTTGGAATTGTGGCCTGCAGATGCCTCTGCTGTTCCCCCAGCTGATCAGTCAAATCAGCGCTCACAGAGGTCTCCAGTACCCGAGGGTCTGGCCTGAGAGCCTGACCCGTGGTTCGGACCTGAAGTGCCCGAGAGATGCTGCCGGGGAGGGTGCTGGACTTGGGCTTGAGGGATGCCTGGAATGGGGAAGTGGGACGATGTCCCCCCGGGACCTTCCTGAGCAGTGTGTGCAGGGAGTGGACCCGCATGCAGGGGGCGGCTGGGCTAAGAGCTGACTGACTGGGCTGAGTGGACAGAAGTTTCATTTAAGAACACCTTCCATCTCAGTTTGCAGGCAACCCGAGGGTTTCTATTTTGTGCTCTCGAAAATGCACTGTTTATCTGGAGGATTTTTGAGACGGGGCGGAGATGTGCAGTGATAGGAGCCACTATCACTAGTTTTCGGAAGGTCACCTGGCAGCATGACAAGCCGAGCAGGAGAGAACGCAAGGAGATAGGGTGACCGGGCCAGAAAATACGTCCAGAGTCTGTTGAGGGGCAGCCTGACGGGCCAGGTTGGCAGGGCCTGCTCTGCTGGGCTGCAGACGAGGGAGAGCGAGGACCATGCGGCCGGCCTCCCGGGACGGTGGCAGTGTTGTTGCCAGAGACTTCTGGAAGGCTTGGCAGGGGCCCTTCAGAGGCCTCTAGAGAGCTGGTCTTACCGGGGAAGCATCTGAGTGAAGTCCCAGAGTCTCCATTTTGCTTTTCCAAACCCCCTGCTTGTTTTCATCCCTCCCCGGCCCCTCCCCCAGAGCCGCCCGTCCCAGGCCACTCCAGCGAGAGGCATCCATTCATTCCCTGGGTCCCGAGCCCGAGGGCTTCCTAGAACCCCAGGGGCTTCTCCGGAGCCCGAGATGCACCTGCCGCACTCCCGCGGCAGGGACCTTGCGCACACGCATCCTGGCAGAGTCGCTGACGTCAGTCTTCTTTCATCATCTCCACCTGGAGAATTTTGCCCTCGGTCCTGCCACCTCAAGAAAGACATAATGGCGCTCCTCGTGCTTTTGAAGGTATGAGGAAAGCGGGGTTGGCAGGCATCTCAGGAGGTCAGAGACTTGGAATTGTGGCCTGCAGATGCCTCTGCTGTTCCCCCAGCTGATCAGTCAAATCAGCGCTCACAGAGGTCTCCAGTACCCGAGGGTCTGGCCTGAGAGCCTGACCCGTGGTTCGGACCTGAAGTGCCCGAGAGATGCTGCCGGGGAGGGTGCTGGACTTGGGCTTGAGGGATGCCTGGAATGGGGAAGTGGGACGATGTCCCCCCGGGACCTTCCTGAGCAGTGTGTGCAGGGAGTGGACCCGCATGCAGGGGGCGGCTGGGCTAAGAGCTGACTGACTGGGCTGAGTGGACAGAAGTTTCATTTAAGAACACCTTCCATCTCAGTTTGCAGGCAACCCGAGGGTTTCTATTTTGTGCTCTCGAAAATGCACTGTTTATCTGGAGGATTTTTGAGACGGGGCGGAGATGTGCAGTGATAGGAGCCACTATCACTAGTTTTCGGAAGGTCACCTGGCAGCATGACAAGCCGAGCAGGAGAGAACGCAAGGAGATAGGGTGACCGGGCCAGAAAATACGTCCAGAGTCTGTTGAGGGGCAGCCTGACGGGCCAGGTTGGCAGGGCCTGCTCTGCTGGGCTGCAGACGAGGGAGAGCGAGGACCATGCGGCCGGCCTCCCGGGACGGTGGCAGTGTTGTTGCCAGAGACTTCTGGAAGGCTTGGCAGGGGCCCTTCAGAGGCCTCTAGAGAGCTGGTCTTACCGGGGAAGCATCTGAGTGAAGTCCCAGAGTCTCCATTTTGCTTTTCCAAACCCCCTGCTTGTTTTCATCCCTCCCCGGCCCCTCCCCCAGAGCCGCCCGTCCCAGGCCACTCCAGCGAGAGGCATCCATTCATTCCCTGGGTCCCGAGCCCGAGGGCTTCCTAGAACCCCAGGGGCTTCTCCGGAGCCCGAGATGCACCTGCCGCACTCCCGCGGCAGGGACCTTGCGCACACGCATCCTGGCAGAGTCGCTGACGTCAGTCTTCTTTCATCATCTCCACCTGGAGAATTTTGCGCCTCTCGGTCCTGCCACCTCAAGAAAGACATAATGGCGCTGGAAGAGGTCCAGAGAAGGGCAGCGACAGGGAGCCAGGGGGAGCCAGGGCTGCCAAGTGAGGACAGACGAGAGATTACGGCCCTCCAGTCTGGGGAGACACAGACCGAGTGGGGATGTGATGAAGCTATGAAGTCATGGCGTGGGGTGGGGTGGGATGAGCGCGCCCCAGCGGGGGTGGGTGGGGGTGGGGAGACACCCAAAGAGACTTCAGAAAGGTAGGTGAAGCGAAGAAAAGAAAGCACGGTTTTCCATGGTGAGGTCCCTTCTCCCCAACCTGTCACCTGAGGCCTGGATGTAGAGGCTGAAAACAGAAGAAACTTCAAAAGAGGTTGACTTAAATACAATGGGGAGCTTCTCCACATAATGGCTTTTCAAGGGAGCCTGCAGCGCACCCTGAAATCCTTTGAGGATGACTTCAAAGAGCACAGCCAGGCCCTCTTCCAGGTGGACAGGTGTCCCCGGCTGAAAGCAGAACCCTGGGTGGGCTGCCACTCACCAGGCACGCTCGTGCTCGTTGCGCATCCATTTGTCATGGCCAGCAGGGACCTCGACTAAGCGACCTCTAAGATGTTACTGCCCCCTGAAGTTCTGTCCTCAGTCCTGAATCACTTACACACACGCACACACACACCCATGCACACTGGAGGGATCTCTGGGAAGGAGGGTGAGACGGCAGCTCCCAGCCTCCGTGGTAACAGAAATGGTGGGACCTAGACGTCACACCCAGGCTGGGGTCAGACTTGCCAGAGCTGGCCCTCTCGGGCCTCTGATCCGCCTGTCCCTTGGCCCCGCTGATGGCTCTTTTAGCTATTCCATGGGTGAAAAGAAGATTGGAAGAGACAAGATCCTGGTCCCCAAGTCTTAGGGCCTGACTCCAGTCACCCCAGGGAGGCTGGGCAGAGAGGCGGCGTGGGGCCTCTCTTGAGAGTGGGCGTGGCGGACCTCTCTGGCTGTCCCTGCCTCAAGGCCGCTTCCGGCCAATCAGAGCAGACGGCCGCCAGGGGAAGGGGCTGCAGGAAGGCCTGGAACAGAGGAGGCTGAGGAGCCTGGCCTCGTGCCAGTGCTTAGGGGACAGGGCTGCCCTGCTTATGTAGATGGTTCAGCTGTTTCCTGAAACTAGAGTCAAGCTGGGGAAATCGAGGGCGTGGTGGGGACCTCGAGGGCCTGCAGCGGCCGAGGGACTGGAGCGAACAGTGGGTGTGGATGGAAGGGGCTGTTGGTCTGTGTTTGTTGACATCAACTCTGGGGCATCTAAGCACATCTCTGTCCTGTGGCCACTGAGCGGATGTCTCTGGGCCTTGGTGCACGCCTTGTGTGTCTGAGCATGTGCCTGTGTGTCTGTGTGTCTGTGATCAAGGGGACGTAGCTGTCAGGATGCCAGGGTTCCCGGCTGGCACAGAGCTGAGGGCTGCCAAGGGCCTTACAGGCACAGTGGCCATTTGGGGTGGGGGTAGGAGGGCAGGAAGGCTGGGGAGGGCGAGGTGAGGCCACTCCACATCTGCTTGCCTCAGGGCCTCCCCCTCCTGGGAGTGAAGGCCTTTTCCGCAGCAGCTCCTGGCACGGGAAGAGAGGGTGAGTCAGGTGCTCGGAGCCAGGCCAGGACTTGGCGCCAACCTCCAGGGCCTTCCAGTGGGAGAGGCAGGGTCCCTAGGTCTCCCAGCTCCACACCTGGGCCCAGGTAAGCCTGCAGGCAGGACTGTGCTGGGCCCTGGGCCCTGTCTCCTCCTTATATCATTTCCGTCACCTCTTATTTGCCAGCGTGTGTATTTTTGTGTGTATGAGCATTATAACTGTAAAAACAAGGCCTGAAAATCACTTCCCTATTTGGAGCCTCAGCGCTGTGCCCCACCTTGGGAGACGAGGCCTCACCTCCTAAGGGAGGGTGGGCCTTCTGGCGTCTGGTCTGGATTTCTAGCAGATGGGGAGGGGAGTAGAGGGTGGGAGACGGGTCTGGGGACTTGGCCTTGGCCTGAACGGGTTCACTGCAAAAGGTTCCTTTCCTTCTTGCTTTGCCTCTGGCCCTTCGTGGCTGCTGCCAAGGAAGCAGCCGGCAGCCTTTCCCTGGCCCCGCTCAGGCACATCAAAGCCTCCTTTTCCTCCTCGCAGCCCTTGGGATTTGAGGTTGCGCTTTTCCGGAGACTCGGCTCAGAGAGGGAGCCAGCTGTCCAGTGCCTCTCTGTACCTGGGTCCTTCTGGAAGCTTTACCACTTAGAAGGTGTGTGACCAGAGGCTAACCGTGGAGCCTTTTTTCCCTTGCAAAAGCGAGAGCAACGTGACCCATCCGGATAACTGTGATAATTAAGTTTATTAATTGTCTAAGCACATTTATGCCCAAGTCCTCTGCTTAGTACTGGGGAGCTGTCAGTGGCATGGTTGGAAGGAAAAGAAATACAAAGATAAATAAGGCAAAGCTCACAGTCTAGGAGGGAAACACACAGTAAACAAATAATTAGGTACCACATAAGGAGCGCTCTAATGAGATAGGGTGTGAAAGTGCTTTGTAAACAAATGTGGTGTTTGGTGGACTGGGGTGTGCTGAGGGCTGGAGCGGACTTTGGGGCTCTTGTGGGGTAGGGCTAGGGAAGGGGGTGAGGCTGAGGGCCTTCAAGACCAGGGCCTGGCACAAATGCCTTCCAGGAGTGTGAGGAGTGTGTGTGTGTTAGACTAAAATGTTCCTTTGAAGACAGAAGGTCGAATGGTGGCTGCCAGGGGCCGGGAAGGGAAATGGGGAGATTTTTGTTTCCTGGGTACATACTGGAGGTTTGGGATGATGAAAATGTTTTCAAATGGATCGTGGTTGGTTGTCCAGCAGTGCTAATGTACCCGACGTCAGGGAACTGTACACTTGAGAATGCTTAAAATGGTAGATTCTGTTTTACATGTATCCTACCACAACTTTTTAAAAAGTTTTTTAAAAACACGGCCCTTAGAAAAAGTCCCTGACCTGTGCCCCTGTCCTCAGCCCAGGGCTTTCTAGCCACAGAACCCTCCCCGTGTAAGGCTGCATAATTGTTGCAGCGGGGGCCGTCACGTTGCATAGTTCGCAGCCTCCCAGGCCCCTACCCACGAGAAGCCACCGTCCGTACCCCACTCCTCACACTGTGGTGACCGCAAATGTCTCAGTTATGTTGCCAGATGTCCTCGGGCGTGGGGCACCATTCACCCCAGCTGAGCAGCACTGCCTTCCCTGTTTGAAACGAGCTGCCCGACAGGAGAGGCCGAGGAGCAGGTGGGCAGCAGAGAAGCAGGAGGCTTGGTCCTGGCATGGACGGGCCTGGCCCGGAAGGAAGGCAAAGGTCAGCAAACGCTGAGGGCCCTAGGCAGTGGTGGGCCAGAGTTGAAGACGCAGAGGGAGGCCTGCGGCGGGGCGGTGCACAGCAGGTGACAGGTCTAGCTTTACGCCCCGCCCCTCCGTCTTGCCCACCACCCAAGGGAGGAAGGAGGAGTGCAGGGCCCATGGCCGCCAGCCCCCTCCCGCCCCTCCCCCACCCCTACAGGTGAGACGCGGAGGAAGTGCAAGGCGTCACCCGCGGCTGCTGGCGGTGCCCGCTGAAACGGCCGGCGGTGGGGGGGTGGAGGGGGCTTCTGCGGCTACTCCTCCTGCCCGGGAAAGATGAGTGTCTCAAAGCGTGTTGTGTCTCCACTCTAGGCAGCTGAAAAGAGTAAAAGCAAACAAAGCCAGGGTTTTTAACAGTTACACTTGATATACAACAAAGTTAAACTCCTTCTAGACATGTGAGTTGGAGGCTTTCACTGTAACCCGGCCTTTGGCCTTAAGGAATTGATTATGAGTACCGAACACCTGCTGGGAGCCTGCTCCATGGCCAGTAAAGCAAGTCCCTGCCTCGGGAGGCCACGTGCTAGGGGAGCTGAGAGGAGGTGGAGGCGGAGGTGGACGCAGAAGGGCGCAGGCCAGGCTGGGGTCGCCGCTCTCAGTTTCTTCCAGATCTCTCTTCTCATCTGCGGTGGAGCGCCCAGAGACTCCCTGGAGATCCGCTTGTGGACCTCCTTCCTTCCTCTCAGTGGTTTCTTCTAATGGATCTGACCTGCCCAGTTACCCCAAGCCTCAGAGAGAGGGTCAGTGAGGGGCCACTGCTCCCTAGGGGTGCGGGGGTTAGATGGATCTTGAGCTGATCATGGCAAGAGTCAGCCGCTCCCCAAGCCCAGAACTCCAGGTGACTCAGGCTGGTGGGGAGAGAGGAGGGGCAGATGGTGAGATCAGGGCAGACGGACCCCCGGGGCTGGAGCTGTGCAGAGCGCCCCTTCCCCCTCCTCCGCCCACCTCTAGAAGGATGGTGTGTCTCAACTCACCCTTCTGCAGATGGGCGTCCTCCAGAGCAGGCCTGAGAGGGGTGTCCAGTCAGGGGGGTCAGGACCCTCCGGGGCTGGGCCAGGTCTGGGACCAGGTACCCCCGGGTCTCTCTGCTCTGGAGCTGGCAGTCAACAGGAAGTGAAGTCCCAGGGTGAGAAGAGGCCATGTGATCCCCAGGGCAGGAAGTGAGTGACAGCAGCCTTTGAGCAGTCTGTGGGGCTGGGAGCCTGACCCGACTTGAGGTGTCTGTAGGGAAGCCAGTGGCTAGAGGAAAGAGGACACGGCCATGGTAAGAGATGGGCGCTGACCCAAACGTCTCTGCCTGGCCAGCAGGACCCCCACTCCCTCCTCCTGGGAGCGCTGTCTCTGGGGCTCTGGTGCCGGCAGAGCCAGACCCAAGGTGGCAGTGGGCTCCCGGCATACCCGGCTCTCCAGTCTCCTGGGCCACCCGACTGCCTCACACCCAGGAGCCGCGAGGAGGGAGAGGATTTAGCCGGGGAGGGGAGCCCTAGGCCAGGGAGCCCTCGGGCTTGAGCAGGGAGGCGGAAGGAGGGAGTGTGTGGGTCCTGACACGTGGGGCTGCAGCTGAAGAGAGGCACGAGGGACAGGGCCTGCCTGCTTGCTCCGCGGCGGCCCTGTGCGTGGCCCCCTGGCTCTGCTAGCTTCTTCCCAGACTGCCGAGGCCTAGACGAGGACTTCTGCCTCCCCTGCCCGCCCAGGCCTCCTCTTCCTCTTGCTGCAGCCCCCCCGCCCCCGCCGCTGAGGCGCACACGCACTAGTAGCTGTCCGTGGGAGGGTGTCTTCCTGGAAGCCAGCCCACAGGGCGGGGAGAAAGCGACCTGGCCAGGCCTCACGGTCCCTCCGTGCGCCCCCAGGCTGCTCTGTGTAGGGCGCCCCGTCCAGGGAGGACTCTGGTTTTTCCCAAGGCCCTCATCTCTCTATGCCACCTCTGGGGCTTCCTTGGCACACAAGAGGGGGCTCAGAGGCTGGAGTGTGGCTCCCTGGGGCTGAAGCCGCCTTGGAGACTGCAGGGCCCGGCAGGAAGGGGTTGGAGGAAACCAGCCCTCTGTCAGGTCTTGGGGTGTTCTTCGGGGGTACAACTCTCTGGAGGGAATCTGGCAGGATCTCCTCACACTGGGATGGGCAGACCCTCTTCCCCAGCCAGGCCACCTCTGGGACTCTGGCCTGCAGAGAGGCACAGGGGCACAGGGGCACAGGGCCGTGCGTGCCAGGGGTTCACCGCCCCAGAAGCCAAGTCAGCCCAAAGCCCACCGCCAGGAGATGGTCTGAATAAATTAAGGGCCATCCATTGAATAGAATGTGGCGCAGCTGAGGCGGAGTGAGCCGGATTCTGACGCGCTGGTATGGAGAGACGCCCGCCGTGCCTGCGAAGTGAAACAAACCAAGTTGCAGAACAGGACAAGTCATATGATCCCTCCTTTGGGGGAAGAAAAAACAATCTGGCTCTGGATGTGTGTGTACATACATGTGTGTAAACATGCAGTTTACACATGACTGTAGACGTACAGAAGAAAAGTTGAGGAAAGATACTCGCCAAACTGTTAATAATGATTCACTTGTGGGGAGTGACTTTGGAGGCAGAGAATTTAAATAGGGGCTTTAACCTTTTAATGCTACTTGTTTTTGTGTGGTTGGAATTTTTGTATGTGTCTGGCTTTTATAAATAGGAAAAAAAAACTTGAAAAGAAGGAACCCCCCTATTGGTCTAAGCCTCGTCATCCCCCCTTACAGGTGGGGAAACGAAGGCACACTGTTGAGCAGCGCCTTCCCTAGGTGTCTTCGGAGCTGGGGCCGCCCCCACCCCCTCGGGGCACTCATTCTGCAGGGGAGCTGCCGGCCGCTGGACCTGCGGGCGTGGCAGAGCGCCAAGCACAGGGGACCCCTATCTCTCCTGCCCCCGGAGGATACCTCTGTTCCTTCCTAGACGTCCTGGCCTACCTGCCCGGGGATGGCGGAGGGCCACAGGCCCGCCATGCTCTGTCCTTTCAAGGCGTGTGGCCTCGGGCTAATCACAAAAGTCTCCGAGAGCCTCCCTGGCAGCTCGGAGGGGTATGGGGCGAGAGGGAGCTTCGCCCACTGTGCAGTGACACTGGCGAGGGACGGGGATGATCCCTCTCGGTGTGGTTCTTGTGGCGAGCTCAGTTCGGAGATTCCTGGGGACAAAGCAAGACACTTCCTCTTGGAGGGGAACGTGGCGTTGCGTGCTTGGCAGGGCTCTCCACGGAGACTGTGCTGCTGGCGGGGCCTCAGCTCTCCTGGGTCTGAGAGCTCTCTACAGCCTTTGGGGCCAAGGCTGAGGGACCCAGAGGAGGCCCCCTTTGACCCCCACATTCCACGCGGCCAGGCAGCAGCTCAGGAGACCAAGAGGTCAACCAGAGGGGCTTGGCCACAGAAGTCAAATCAGCCCCAGCATTGCCAGGATCCTTTGGGGAGGGGTCCTGCTTTGAAGGGGGGATAGTGTGAGGAGCATGTTCTTTCAGTAGGGGTCCTAGAGAAGACTTGGGGACCCGCTGTCCCCTCAGTGAGTGGGGGTGCTGTGGGCTGGGTACAGAGCTGTAAGCGTGTTAGTATAGTCATGAGGACAACTACCGTGTGTCAGGGAGTCACCGTTGACAAAGTGCTTTCTCATACATTCTCCCATCTTCTGAACTGGAGTTCACAGACCTTTTGACTTCAGAGGGAAAAGGCCATGAACGCCTTGAATCTGAGAGGCAAACCATGAGTGTGTTTGACTGCGTCCACATTTATGTGAACACCCTTTTCTGGACAGAGGGTGTGTGATTTTCACCCGCCTCTCAAATAGGCCAAAGAGGCACAAGAGGCCGAAACCCCTGGTCTGATGCCCCCTCGTGCTTCTCTTCGCAGGTGGAAAGCAGCGACACGCCGAAGGACCCCGCCGTGACCTCCAAGTCCCTATCCACGGCCCAGGACTCCAGCTCCTCCGAGCTGTTACCCAACGGGGACCTGGAGAAGGGGAGTGAGCCCCAGCCCGAGGAGGGGAGCCCCGCTGCGGGGCAGAAGGGCGGGGCCCCAGCCGAGGGGGACGGAACCGCTGAGACCCCGCCCGAAGCCTCCAGAGCCATAGAGAATGGCTGCTGCACCCCCAAGGACGGCCGAGGAGCCCCCTCAGAAGAGGGTAAGTCCCGGGCACGAGGGGGCAGCCTCTGCGGGGCTGGCCGGGTCCCCCTGGGGGTTAGAGCTGGGGGCCTGGAGGGCCCCAGGAAGCTCCGGCTGGGCGTGGTGGCTGAAGGTCAAGGCTGTGCCCTGGAGGCGATTGGGTAGAAACAGCCCGCGCACATGTTTTATTTGGCCCATACCGTATTTTAAACATTTTAAAAAATTAGTTTGCCAGTATTTAGAAATCAAGAAATTTCACATAAAAATCTGGAGTTTTGGCTTCTCATGGAAAAAAAAAAAAAAGCTAGATCTGGCAACAGTGAGTCTGCAGAATGCTTGTGGTTGCTGAGCTGGGGTGACGGCTGGCTCCCCCAGGCTGGTTATCCCCTTGCTTTCCTTCCGCCTCTGCCTGGCCAGCTTACTCTTCCACAAAACCCGCGGCTCTTGGGGTTCCATGCACTGGAAGCCCCTGGCCCGGCTGCTCAGGGCCAACCGATGCCCTTATGGATGCTAAAAGCCCTGTCAGCCTTTCCCAGTGCAGGTGTCCCAAGCGCGCCTCCGTTCTGTGGACGGGACTGAGGTTTGGTGGTGACAGAGTGGCGGGGGCGGTGGGGGCAGAGGGGCGCGCACTGCCCGGCCCGGCGGCCTTCCTCTAGAGACTTTTTGGCCTGGCCCCGGAGCCCTGGAAAGTTGCCCACGTTTCTCTTTCAGGTTAAGCCAGCGATTTCAGGGCCAACAGAGCTGTAAACATGTTAGTAATGAGGACAACTAGCATTTGTTGAGGGCTTCACAGTTTACCAAGCGCTTTCTCATACATTCTCACATTTGATCCTCCCAAGGCCCTGCCAGGTTGTTTTGCATATGTGCATTTTAATTTCACAAAGTCTTCCTTCCCTTGTACTTGATGGAGTGAGTCAATCGATTAATTGGCATGACTTGATTTCGCATGCTTCCAACCCTCATATTCATGCAGGGAAGAGAGCATCTCCAGAAGAGATTTCCCCATTTATAAAGAAATGCTTTTCATTCATTTATTATTCAACTAATATTTCTGATGCTCCCACCACATGCAAAGGGCTTTCTGAGGGACTCACTCGGCCGTTGTTGTTTTATTGACTCTCTCAGTCTTCAAGAAGTGTTATTATCCTCATCTTAAGGTGGAAAAGATATTGAGGCCTCACAAGATGAAGTGACTTGCTCAGGGGCCCCGAGCCCGTCAGCGGCAGATCCGGACTTCATTCGGTCTTGGTGTCTGGCTTCAGAGTGTGGAGCCCTTCCCAGGCCCCCTGCTGCTCTGGGGGTCCTGGACTCAGCACCTCCCGGGATGTGTCCCGACACGTGCAGGAGTGGCCGTGTGGCCTGAGTGGAGCGAAACCGAAAGACAGGGAGACAACGCCATCTCGCCTTACAAAGGCCCGATCTGCAAGCGCAGAACCAGGGAACCCAGCGGCCTAGCCCACCAAACAGGCTGCTCCTGGGACCCTTCCATGGCCCGCACCCAGCTGCGGCCCACGGCTGGGGCAGCCCTTCCAGCTGGCTGGGATGGAGCCAGCCCCGCAAGGCGGCTCTTAACCCGCGAGGGTTTGCTTTCGGTTTGGCATTTCCCTGTCCCCGTTCTCAGGAGCCCCTCCTCCAGTCGGTCATTGGCTTGAAACACCTCTTCCCCGTGTGTGGGGACCTGGGGAACGATCATGACCGAAGACCTGGTTCTTGCTCTGGAGGACCTCACAGCCCACTGAAGAGCCATTGATGAGAAATGCACACTTCCAAGTGTGTGTTTATAGATGAACATAAGTTCCCAAAGGGAAAATAAACATGGTTCTCAGGAGAGAATAACAGAGGAACCCCAGACAACCTGGGCTGTTACCCCTAAGCTGAAGGATGAGCTGGGGCTCCCCAGGGGAGGGGAAGCACAGGGAGAGGAGGAGCACAGGCAGGAGGAGCAGGGGTCCAGGGCCCTGACAGAAGCCCCATGTCTGGAATGGGGAAGGAGAGGTGCGACAGGAGACAGCAGAAGCACCCCGGGAGAGTTTAAAGGGTCCCTCATATTCATGCAGGGAAGAGAGCATCTCCAGAAGAGATTTCCCCATTTATAAAGAAATGCTTTTCATTCATTTATTATTCAACTAATATTTCTGATGCTCCCACCACATGCAAAGGGCTTTCTGAGGGACTCACTCGGCCGTTGTTGTTTTATTGACTCTCTCAGTCTTCAAGAAGTGTTATTATCCTCATCTTAAGGTGGAAAAGATATTGAGGCCTCACAAGATGAAGTGACTTGCTCAGGGCCCCGAGCCCGTCAGCGGCAGATCCGGACTTCATTCGGTCTTGGTGTCTGGCTTCAGAGTGTGGAGCCCTTCCCAGGCCCCCTGCTGCTCTGGGGGTCCTGGACTCAGCACCTCCCGGGATGTGTCCCGACACGTGCAGGAGTGGCCGTGTGGCCTGAGTGGAGCGAAACCGAAAGACAGGGAGACAACGCCATCTCGCCTTACAAAGGCCCGATCTGCAAGCGCAGAACCAGGGAACCCAGCGGCCTAGCCCACCAAACAGGCTGCTCCTGGGACCCTTCCATGGCCCGCACCCAGCTGCGGCCCACGGCTGGGGCAGCCCTTCCAGCTGGCTGGGATGGAGCCAGCCCCGCAAGGCGGCTCTTAACCCGCGAGGGTTTGCTTTCGGTTTGGCATTTCCCTGTCCCCGTTCTCAGGAGCCCCTCCTCCAGTCGGTCATTGGCTTGAAACACCTCTTCCCCGTGTGTGGGGACCTGGGGAACGATCATGACCGAAGACCTGGTTCTTGCTCTGGAGGACCTCACAGCCCACTGAAGAGCCATTGATGAGAAATGCACACTTCCAAGTGTGTGTTTATAGATGAACATAAGTTCCCAAAGGGAAAATAAACATGGTTCTCAGGAGAGAATAACAGAGGAACCCCAGACAACCTGGGCTGTTACCCCTAAGCTGAAGGATGAGCTGGGGCTCCCCAGGGGAGGGGAAGCACAGGGAGAGGAGGAGCACAGGCAGGAGGGAGCAGGGGTCCAGGGCCCTGACAGAAGCCCCCATGTCTGGAATGGGGGAAGGAGAGAGGGGTGTGCGACAGGGAGACAGCAGACAGGGCCGGTGCAGCTGCAGGGCTGTCCTCTCGAGGGTGACATGATCCGCTTTATGTTTTGAAAGGATCCCTTTGCCATCTGGGTCCTGGGGTGGAACAGAGGGGCCGGGAAGCAGAGGGAGCGCCAGCGCCAAGGGGAGGAGGTGGGTCTGGAGGGCTGCAGATGGGTGCCAGGGACGCGGGAGGGACGGTGGGGATGGTTTCAGGGTGACTCCTGGGCCTGGGACTTTCGCACATTGAGGGGATCCTTCTCAGAATCTTAGTGCAAAGTGCAGGGGGTGAAAATGTTCCACATGTCCTTGATCTCCAGACTTTGGCCTTGAGCACTCCGGTGTGGCCCCGGCTGGTCAGGCCAGGGAGATGCTGGCAGGGATCAGAGCTGGGATCCCTGAAGGTCACGGTGAGTGGCCTGGATGCTGGGACTGGGGAGCTGGTACCTAGAGGGGTGGGCAGTAGCCTACCGGAGGCTCGACCACCAAGGGCCGCCAACCACCGGTCCGGCAGTAGGCTTCATAAAATGCACATGCAGCTGCTTGGTTTCAAGGAGGCAGGCGCGAGGCCCCAGGGAGGAAGTGACTTGGCCACGGTCTCCTCTCAGTTCCCTGCACTCCAGGTCTCTTTTCAGGGGCCCCATCTGTCTCTGCCGGAAGCCCTCTCGTTACTTCCTACACAGGAAAAGTGGAGGACTGTAGGGCAGCCTTGGCCTGGGCACCCTCCTGTGTGCACTAGGAACCCCAGATCCTGGCAGCCCAGCCAGGAGGAAGGAGGAGCCGGGGAGACGATGAGTAATAAGGCAGGAGCCACCTGGACAGGCAGGTGGTGGCTTGGAACTGCTCCTGCCTGCCTCGAGTTAAGGCCATCATCGTGAGAGCAGTGATGGTGGCAGTGTGGCTTGCTTTCTTTTTTTTTTTTAAACTGACTATTAACTGTGTGTTGAGTGTTCTATGTTCTTGCTACTCAAAGTGATCCATGAGCCAGCAGCACCTCCTGGCCTCACCTGGGATCTTACAGTGCGGCATCTCAAGCCTCACCCTAGACCTTACTGAATCAGAATCTACATTTGAAAGAGATCCTCATGATTCTGATGCGTATTAAACTTTGAGAAGCCCTGGTCTTTATGTAATTCTCTGGTTTAATCCTTGCGAGCACCCGAGGAAGACTTTTATTATCCCCATTCTGCAGATGGGGAGACTGAGGGTTTGGACAGGTTAAAGTGATTTACCCGAGATTATGCAACTGGTGAAGGGCCAGATGAGGGTCGGCACAAAGCTCCTCTCTGTTTAGACTCACCCACAGAACTGGGCTAGTGACTGCCCTCTGAGGCCAGCCTGACCTCAGGCCTGTCACTGGAATCTGGGTTCATTTTAAAGGGAATTTGGGGGTGACCCCCTGGAGGAGTGTAGCCTCAGACCAGCAGGTAAGTGTCTGAAGCACCCCGGCCTTCCCTGCCCCCAGGACCTGAGATGCCCCAGGGTCCCGTCCAAGCCCGCCAGGGCCACCCTGGAAGGCACACAGCCACCTGGCCCAGCCTGCGGCCCTGGGTCTGGGCCAGGAACAGATGGACTGCAGAGGGAGTGTTGAGAGAGCAGCTGACCCCCCTTGACTCAGGACAAGTGCTGCTTTCTGAGGCCGCCCAGTTGGTTGTTTTGCTGGGCCGGGCCGGAAAGTGTGTGTGAGATAGCACTCCAGTGGGCATGCGCAGAGTCTGTCAGAACATTCCAGAAAGAAGCCAGTTGGAAACCGCATGAGGAAAAGTAGTTCTGTTTCGGGGAGCATGGGGGTTAGGGAATGAGAAAGAGGGGAGCTTCAAGGTGGTGCGCTGTGAAATGAGCTCGCCGGCGGGGGGCTCAGGCGCCCTGGAATCCCATCTCAGCTCTGGCAGTAAGCCCCTCTGCTCCCCGCGCCTCAGTTTCCCCCTGAAGGGCAAGACAAGTACGCCATCATCTCTACAATTCCTTGCAGCCCTGATTCTCGTTCATTCCAATGAACGATGATTCCCCATAAAGCCAAAGCCAGAGGGTCCCCGAAGGAAGGGCCCAGGCGCCGCCGGGCGGCCGCTCGATCCGAGGGTGGGCGCCCCCTCCTGGCCGCCCACAGCCTCGCCGGGTGGAACGCGGGGGTCTGGGAGGAGCCGGCAGCCCGGTTCCAGAAGGCTCGAGAAACCGCCGCTGGGGAACTGGCAGGTGGTGAGACGGGAGGGCCAAAGGACCAGAGGACGGGCGAGGAAGCGACCAGACGCGCCTCACAAGGCCTGGCGGGTGCAGGCGCCCCGCTTCCTCCCGCGCCCAGGGGTCCACACCTCCCAGCCACCCACAGACCCCGCCCTGCCTGCCCTGTCCTGGGGCTCCAGGTCGCCGAAGCCCAGCGCAGCGCCCCAGGGCTGCCCCCGGTGAGAGAGGGGGACAGCAACAGCCTCTTCAGGGGCTGAGCACTGAGAGCGCTTCAGGGCTGTGGCTGGTTTCCGCCTCACAGCCAGGGGATGCAGGACGGGCTGTTTTTTCCGTTTGGGGCTCTTTGTCTCCCCCCCCAGCCCCCCTCCCGTTCCCCAAGCGACCTTGAGCCAGCCTTAGTGACCTTCCTGCTTGGGGGCCAGAGCCCTGCTTTCACCACTCTTGGCTTCAGACAAAGATGTTCTGGGGCCCAGGTGAGCGGAGGCTCAGCCCCCCAGCCTCTCCCCGCAGCCCCTCCCCGCCTCCAGCAGGAAGCTGGCGGGCATCGCAGCCCAGGCCACAGCCGGGCCGGCTGCTGTGCTAGTGAGGAAGCGGGAGGGAGAGGTCCAGAGCAGGAGCTCAGGCCTTCTGGAGCTGGCTGCTCTCTTGCTTGGGGCCTGGAGAAGATGGGGAGGATACGTCCCCCGCCCCCACCTTTAAAGACTGCGCTGCTGGGCCTTCAGCCCCCAGGGAGCCTTGCCTTCCAGGAACAGGAATCCTCGGGGCCCTGAGGAACCTCGGGGAAGAGGAGCAGGGAAAGGCTGCCTTCCTTCCGGAAGCTTTAGAAGGGTTGTGCACCTTGACTCAGTGCGCAAAAGGCTGGGAGAGGTTACAGAGCTCTTGTGGAGACAGTGGGGATCCACGACTTCTAGAATAAAGGCTGAACTCAGGGACCTGAGAATGGGGTTCCAGAGGCAGGTGTTTACAGAGAACGATGATTCCAAAGCCAAAGCCAGAGGGTCCCGAAGGAAGGGCCCGGCGCCGGGCCGCTCGATCCGAGGGTGGGCGCCCCCTCCTGGCCGCCCACAGCCTCGCCGGGTGGAACGCGGGGGTCTGGGAGGAGCCGGCAGCCCGGTTCCAGAAGGCTCGAGAAACCGCCGCTGGGGAACTGGCAGGTGGTGAGACGGGAGGGCCAAAGGACCAGAGGACGGGCGAGGAAGCGACCAGACGCGCCTCACAAGGCCTGGCGGGTGCAGGCGCCCCGCTTCCTCCCGCGCCCAGGGGTCCACACCTCCCAGCCACCCACAGACCCCGCCCTGCCTGCCCTGTCCTGGGGCTCCAGGTCGCCGAAGCCCAGCGCAGCGCCCCAGGGCTGCCCCCGGTGAGAGAGGGGGACAGCAACAGCCTCTTCAGGGGCTGAGCACTGAGAGCGCTTCAGGGCTGTGGCTGGTTTCCGCCTCACAGCCAGGGGATGCAGGACGGGCTGTTTTTTCCGTTTGGGGCTCTTTGTCTCCCCCCCCAGCCCCCCTCCCGTTCCCCAAGCGACCTTGAGCCAGCCTTAGTGACCTTCCTGCTTGGGGGCCAGAGCCCTGCTTTCACCACTCTTGGCTTCAGACAAAGATGTTCTGGGGCCCAGGTGAGCGGAGGCTCAGCCCCCCAGCCTCTCCCCGCAGCCCCTCCCCGCCTCCAGCAGGAAGCTGGCGGGCATCGCAGCCCAGGCCACAGCCGGGCCGGCTGCTGTGCTAGTGAGGAAGCGGGAGGGAGAGGTCCAGAGCAGGAGCTCAGGCCTTCTGGAGCTGGCTGCTCTCTTGCTTGGGGCCTGGAGAAGATGGGGAGGATACGTCCCCCGCCCCCACCTTTAAAGACTGCGCTGCTGGGCCTTCAGCCCCCAGGGAGCCTTGCCTTCCAGGAACAGGAATCCTCGGGGCCCTGAGGAACCTCGGGGAAGAGGAGCAGGGAAAGGCTGCCTTCCTTCCGGAAGCTTTAGAAGGGTTGTGCACCTTGACTCAGTGCGCAAAAGGCTGGGAGAGGTTACAGAGCTCTTGTGGAGACAGTGGGGATCCACGACTTCTAGAATAAAGGCTGAACTCAGGGACCTGAGAATGGGGTTCCAGAGGCAGGTGTTTACGAGAGAAGCACAGTGCTGAGAACTGCAGGAGCACCGTAGAAGCGGTTGCCGGCATCTTTATTTTCCAGTGAGGAGACTTGAGTCTCAGGGAGACGAAGCTGTTTCCAGAGTCTCGTTCCGGTTGCCCTGAGCCCCCCACACCCCCAGAACATCTTCGCTGTACTCCACACACAGACGTTGGTGCTCCCTTCCCGGGCCAAGGAGGGATCGGACCCCTCCTCGGGGAAGGGAGCTCTGTTGCCTTTCAGCAGCCAAGGGGGCGCTTTCCAGACCCTCTGTGTGCCGGAGGCTCTGGGGAGCCTCAGGGCCAGAAGCCACAGGCCTGGTGTTTCTGCGGTTCCCGTGGGCGTGGGCCTCCAGCCCTGCCCCGGTCCTGCTTCTGCCCTGGCCGTGCGCTGAGTCCCGGGGCCAGCCTGACGCCCGGCGCACAGCAGGCCATCAGGTTGACCCAGGCGTGACTAAAGGGTCGGAGAAGCCCCTATCCCCGAGGCAGGGACCCCAGGCACAGGGTGAGGCCTCCGAGCCGGTCCCGTAACGCTGCCGACAGTCCCTTTGTTCTTCCCTCTCTACAGGCAAAGAACAGAAGGAGACCAACATCGAGTCCATGAAAATGGAGGCAAGTGTCTTCCTCACCCCCCAGGGACTCTGTGGATCCTGGCTCTAGGAGAAGAAAGCCACTGCTCTGACCGGCTGTGGCGAGTGTGTGGGAGGGGAGCCCGAGGTGGCCCCTGGCCCCTTCCGTACATGTCCCTCCATGAGGCGCAGAGGAAGTGGGTGTGGAGGTTGGAAGGTCCAGTGAGGCAGCCAGCTGGTCCCCCTCGGAGACCAGTGCCTCCCCGCCCGGTTTGCGTCCTGCCCCCCGTCCTGCCCCCCGTCCTGCCTCCCACCCAGATGGGAGCTTGGCCCACGCTCCAGGGCTGGCTTCTCCAGCCCGGGGTCACAGCTCCCGCGTTTTGTTCGAGGTGAGTGCCTCCTCGGTTTCCCCCCAGGAGGAGCGACCCTGCAGCAGGCCTGTCCGCGCCCACCTTAATGCCGGTCTGTCTGTCGTCTCTCTGTCCTAGGGCTCCCGGGGCCGGCTGCGGGGTGGCCTGGGCTGGGAGTCCAGCCTCCGCCAGCGGCCCATGCCGCGGCTCACCTTCCAGGCGGGGGACCCCTACTACATCAGCAAGCGCAAGCGGGACGAGTGGCTGGCACGCTGGAAAAGGGAGGTGAGGTGCCTTCTGGCCTGGGCCCTAGCCTGTCCCATGGAACCGGGAAACCGGAAGTTAGTCTGGGCCACCGTCGGCGGCTGTTGTCAGGGCCTGGCTGAGCCTCCGTTTCCCCTTCAGGTTAACCTCTCGTGCTGCTGCATCCCTAGGCAGTGCCTGCGTCCTTTGCTCTTTCCACAAATGTTATTGGACACTCTCCTTGTGAGCAGGCAGTGTCTAGGTCTTGTGCACCTATAATTCCTGCCCTTGTGGAGCTGACCTTCTGATGGGGGAAGATGGACAGAAAACAAGTCAACAAGGGCTGAAAGAGAGGGTAAATGAGGCCTGCTTTAGGTGGGGTGGTCAGGAGAGGCTTCTTGGAGGAGGTGGCATTTAAGTTGAGACCTAAAGGAATAGGAGAGCTGGCTCTGTGAGTGGTGGGGTGGGGGAGAATATTCTAGACAGAGGAAACAGCACCAGTGAGGCCCTGACTTATTTGGCTGTGTATAAGACCGGTCTTCCCAGAGGGGACCAAGCCGGGGAGAGAGTGGGGCCGGATAAGGCGGAGGTTGGGGGTGAGGGTAAGCAGAGTCTGATCATACAGAGCCTTGAGGTCTTGGGCCAAAAGCTGGTTTAATGTTGAGTGTGCTCGGCAGCCCCTGAAGGTTTCTGTGCAGAGGAGTGATCTGATGTGGATTAAAGGAGCCGCAGTGGGGAAGGAGAGGGACTTATCTGGGCTTGGTGACTGGCGAATGGACGCACGGCCCCCAGGGGTTTGGCCTGAACCCCGGGATGATGGGTGTGCTACTTGCTCAGGTGGGAAGACTAGGGAAGGAACAGGTTTGGGATGGAAGGGAATCAAGCGTTTAGTCTTGAGATCCTGAGATACCTGGAGCCCAGAGCGTAGAGAGGTTCAGGCTGCAGGTGCAGAGGTGGGAAGGCATTGGGGCAGAACCTGGCATTTAAGTCCACGAACACTGAAGGAGCTCACGGAGGAGACAGAAGAGACGTATCCCTGGACTTACGGCCACCTTGGGGTTCGGGTGGGGGCAACAGGGGGACTGAGAAGGGGACTGGGAGGAAGCGGAGGGAGGAAGATCCCGAAGGGAGAAGCTTTTCCAGAGGCAGTGGTCACCCGCCCTGCGGAGACTGAGTTGAGACAGGCTCTTTGCACCTGCCCACCTGGAGGCAGCTGGTGACTTTTCTAAGAGAGGCTTCTCCGAGGGTCAGGAGGGAGGAAGCCAGCCCAGGGCTTCTGCAGCGAGAGGCAGTGGAGATCAAGGGGCAGAACCAGTCCCCCACGCCGTTATGGGGCTGCTCTCCTGTGTGTCTGATGAGGAGAGAGGCTTGTCTGAGTAATAGAGAGAAGGCGTGCTGACCTACTGGTGCCGGAAGGAAGGGAACCGCGGTGAATTGCCACCCCCCGGGGCCTTTCACCTTCACTCTCACTTGTCTTTACCCCAGGCCTGCAAAGGAGGGTGTCAGCCTTTCCGCATTGTGTAAGAGCTTGCTCTAGAGAAAGTTCCAAACCAGGTGGGAGGTGGAGGGGGTGATGGCTACGTGATTGTTTCCACTTCCCCTGGAATCCAGGAAGGCAGGAATTTCTCTCCTGGAAGAGCCTGGAAAAGGGACAGCCAGTCCAAGGTCTGGAGCTGAGAGGCTTGACTCTGGGCTTTAGGTGTGGTCTTTGGGAGGGAAATTCCCTGGGGACCTGAGGCTGCTGCTCTGTGGGAGGGGCTTTGTTTTTTAACCCCTTGTTCTGTGTGGTCTGTGTTTCTGCCCTCCCTTAGCCCTGGGGCCAGAGGCTGGGTATACTGACTTTTACACTCGAAAGTTTTTTAGAAAGTGGGCGATGCTCAAATTGTGCTCCCCTGAAGAAGCCTTGTGAAGGCCTGCCTTCAGTTGCAATTAAAAAAGGCAGTCTTTTCTCAAACTCACAGGAAAATAAATTCATTTTCTTAATTTTAAAATTTCAACTAAAGTTTATTTTTGAACATTTTGTTTGGCTGCGGATAAATTCCCAAAATTTTTCCCTTACAGAACCTGGCATTTAAGTCCACGAACACTGAAGGAGCTCACGGAGGAGACAGAAGAGACGTATCCCTGGACTTACGGCCACCTTGGGGTTCGGGTGGGGGCAACAGGGGGACTGAGAAGGGGACTGGGAGGAAGCGGAGGGAGGAAGATCCCGAAGGGAGAAGCTTTTCCAGAGGCAGTGGTCACCCGCCCTGCGGAGACTGAGTTGAGACAGGCTCTTTGCACCTGCCCACCTGGAGGCAGCTGGTGACTTTTCTAAGAGAGGCTTCTCCGAGGGTCAGGAGGGAGGAAGCCAGCCCAGGGCTTCTGCAGCGAGAGGCAGTGGAGATCAAGGGGCAGAACCAGTCCCCCACGCCGTTATGGGGCTGCTCTCCTGTGTGTCTGATGAGGAGAGAGGCTTGTCTGAGTAATAGAGAGAAGGCGTGCTGACCTACTGGTGCCGGAAGGAAGGGAACCGCGGTGAATTGCCACCCCCCGGGGCCTTTCACCTTCACTCTCACTTGTCTTTACCCCAGGCCTGCAAAGGAGGGTGTCAGCCTTTCCGCATTGTGTAAGAGCTTGCTCTAGAGAAAGTTCCAAACCAGGTGGGAGGTGGAGGGGGTGATGGCTACGTGATTGTTTCCACTTCCCCTGGAATCCAGGAAGGCAGGAATTTCTCTCCTGGAAGAGCCTGGAAAAGGGACAGCCAGTCCAAGGTCTGGAGCTGAGAGGCTTGACTCTGGGCTTTAGGTGTGGTCTTTGGGAGGGAAATTCCCTGGGGACCTGAGGCTGCTGCTCTGTGGGAGGGGCTTTGTTTTTTAACCCCTTGTTCTGTGTGGTCTGTGTTTCTGCCCTCCCTTAGCCCTGGGGCCAGAGGCTGGGTATACTGACTTTTACACTCGAAAGTTTTTTAGAAAGTGGGCGATGCTCAAATTGTGCTCCCCTGAAGAAGCCTTGTGAAGGCCTGCCTTCAGTTGCAATTAAAAAAGGCAGTCTTTTCTCAAACTCACAGGAAAATAAATTCATTTTCTTAATTTTAAAATTTCAACTAAAGTTTATTTTTGAACATTTTGTTTGGCTGCGGCATGGGGAATGTTAGTTCCCCAACCAGGGATTGAACTCGTGCACCCTGTAGTGGGAGCACTGAGTGCTCACCAGAGGACCGCCCGCCAGGGAAGTCCCCTCCACTGAAACTTAGGGTGAGGGATTGGGCGTGTCTCGGGAAGAACATTGCCCAGGGATTTAGACTCATTCTGCCTGGGGTGGCTTCTAAAGGATGAACTTGAATTTAGGGAAAGGGGAGGAAAGGCGGGGCCAAAAGAAGCTGACAGCCCGTGGGAAAGTTCAGAGGCACCAGTTCGTGTGGCCTTTTCATGAACGAAGTCCGTGGATGGCGGCGTGCAGGGTGCCGGCTGGGCCCAGAGCACAGGTGCGTGGCTGGGAAGCTGGGCAGGGCCCAGGGGGTCGCGTGAGGGCTGTGGGCTCCACCTGCCCCTGCCTGCACCTGGTCCCGGTGCCTCACCTGGAGTGCCTTCTGCCTTCGAAACCTCCCCCGTGGCTTCATTTCCTTTTCCCATGACCACCCTTGTCAGTTCTCTCTCACTGAGTGAGGTCAGCTCTTTACCATTCCGTCCATCTGAGACTGCCCGCCCCGCTAGGCTTAAAAAAAAAAAAAAATTAAGACTACTTAGAATATCACAAAATGAATGAAATTTAAAATAATTGCATGAGGAAAATGGGGCATTTCCCCCCTTTGCTGAGGCTAAACTAGGGATTCCTGCTGGGGCTGGGAGGCTGGCATCTGTCCGTCCCATCTCCTCTGCATCTCTGTGCTCCTCCTTGTAAGGATTAAATTCTGCCTCAGTCTTGAGCAGGCCCTGCTAGAGAACCAGCAGCGACTGTACATGGTCTCCCCATCATGCCAGAAATCCTCTGGCTGATTCTCACTATAACCTGCACAAATGGCTCCACCCGACCTCACAACCATTTCTTTAATGGGCAGGTCCCCGTTGTACCTCCTTCCTTCCTGCTTTTGTCCCTGCTACCCATTCTTCCGGGTTGAGGCCGAGAGCTGCTGCCTCCTCCAAGAAGCTCTCTGGGGTTTCTCCAGTTCACACTGCCCCCTCCCTTCCCATGCCGTCTTTTCTCAAACTCACAGGAAAATAAATTCATTTTCTTAATTTTAAAATTTCAACTAAAGTTTATTTTTGAACATTTTGTTTGGCTGCGGCATGGGGAATGTTAGTTCCCCAACCAGGGATTGAACTCGTGCACCCTGTAGTGGGAGCACTGAGTGCTCACCAGAGGACCGCCCGCCAGGGAAGTCCCCTCCACTGAAACTTAGGGTGAGGGATTGGGCGTGTCTCGGGAAGAACATTGCCCAGGGATTTAGACTCATTCTGCCTGGGGTGGCTTCTAAAGGATGAACTTGAATTTAGGGAAAGGGGAGGAAAGGCGGGGCCAAAAGAAGCTGACAGCCCGTGGGAAAGTTCAGAGGCACCAGTTCGTGTGGCCTTTTCATGAACGAAGTCCGTGGATGGCGGCGTGCAGGGTGCCGGCTGGGCCCAGAGCACAGGTGCGTGGCTGGGAAGCTGGGCAGGGCCCAGGGGCTCGCGTGAGGGCTGTGGGGCTCCACCTGCCCCCCGTCTGCACCTGGTCCCGGTGCCTCACCTGGAGTGCCTTCTGCCTTCGAAACCTCCCCCGTGGCTTCATTTCCTTTTCCCATGACCACCCTTGTCAGTTCTCTCTCACTGAGTGAGGTCAGCTCTTTACCATTCCGTCCATCTGAGACTGCCCGCCCCGCTAGGCTTAAAAAAAAAAAAAAATTAAGACTACTTAGAATATCACAAAATGAATGAAATTTAAAATAATTGCATGAGGAAAATGGGGCATTTCCCCCCTTTGCTGAGGCTAAACTAGGGATTCCTGCTGGGGCTGGGAGGCTGGCATCTGTCCGTCCCATCTCCTCTGCATCTCTGTGCTCCTCCTTGTAAGGATTAAATTCTGCCTCAGTCTTGAGCAGGCCCTGCTAGAGAACCAGCAGCGACTGTACATGGTCTCCCCATCATGCCAGAAATCCTCTGGCTGATTCTCACTATAACCTGCACAAATGGCTCCACCCGACCTCACAACCATTTCTTTAATGGGCAGGTCCCCGTTGTACCTCCTTCCTTCCTGCTTTTGTCCCTGCTACCCATTCTTCCGGGTTGAGGCCGAGAGCTGCTGCCTCCTCCAAGAAGCTCTCTGGGGTTTCTCCAGTTCACACTGCCCTCTTCCCATCTCTGCACCCCTGTAGTCCTTGCTGTTAATATGGTTGGGTTTAACAGTTATATTTCATAGAGTGTTTTTCACTAACTCTTACATGTTGTCTTCACCAATCATGCCAAACCTGATATTGGACAGGGAGAACAGGCTCCGTGAACAGCTAGCTATTGGTTGGCTAAACAATTGGGAGGTGGGTGCAGATGAGACATCTTAGTGCACTCGGGCCCAGGCGGTTGGTTTCTGGGGTGCTGACGAGTGTCCCTAGAGAAGAGTGTAGAGCCGGGGGACTGAGGGCAGTGCCCAAGCCTTCTCCACCCTGGGCTCCTGCTGTCCCCACACTGGGCCTCCACTGCGCTTGAGCCGAGCAAAGCCCCCTGAGCAGAGCTGGCCCAGGCTGGGGAGCAGGGAGGACAGAGGAGAGACACGACTTCACCCAAAGGAGGGCAGTTCCAGACTCTTCCAGCTGTTTTCAGAACAGCGCGGCCCTGAAAGAGGGCTTCAGGCTGAGGACGGGCTTCCTACAGGTGTTCCCTCGTTAATGCTCCTGGCTGCGAGGCAGAGGCCCGGCCCAGCGCCTGGCGCTCACCCAGCCAGAGGGCCTGCGGGCTCCCGGTGTCCATGCTGGTGGTCTTAGGACGCAGTTATGGCCGGGCGCTATTAGGGCTCTCTTTATAATCTCTTCACCTCAGCCAGTTCTAAACTCCTCCAGGGTCAGGGTACCATGTGTTCTAGGATCCAGGGTCCTGGTGTTCTAGGATCTTGCCTCCTTCCTGGCCCCCAACCCAAAAGGAGGGACTCTTGCATCCTCAGACTTATTAGGTGCTTACTACGTATGAGGGCTTCCCTGGTGGCTCTGATGGGAAAGAATCTACCTTGATTCAGGAGACCGGTTCGATCTCTGGATCAGGAAGATCCCTGGAGGAAGGAATGACTACTCACTTCTGTATTCTTGCCTGGAGAACTCCTTGGGCAGAGGATTGGACCCGGGTTCGAAAAACTCTGAGATCTAGGTTTTTGGGCAGGTCCCTTTGCCTTTCCCTGCTTTTGTCCCTGCTACCCATTCTTCCGGGTTGAGGCCGAGAGCTGCTGCCTCCTCCAAGAAGCTCTCTGGGGTTTCTCCAGTTCACACTGCCCTCTTCCCATCTCTGCACCCTGTAGTCCTTGCTGTTAATATGGTTGGGTTTAACAGTTATATTTCATAGAGTGTTTTTCACTAACTCTTACATGTTGTCTTCACCAATCATGCCAAACCTGATATTGGACAGGGAGAACAGGCTCCGTGAACAGCTAGCTATTGGTTGGCTAAACAATTGGGAGGTGGGTGCAGATGAGACATCTTAGTGCACTCGGGCCCAGGCGGTTGGTTTCTGGGGTGCTGACGAGTGTCCCTAGAGAAGAGTGTAGAGCCGGGGGACTGAGGGCAGTGCCCAAGCCTTCTCCACCCTGGGCTCCTGCTGTCCCCACACTGGGCCTCCACTGCGCTTGAGCCGAGCAAAGCCCCCTGAGCAGAGCTGGCCCAGGCTGGGGAGCAGGGAGGACAGAGGAGAGACACGACTTCACCCAAAGGAGGGCAGTTCCAGACTCTTCCAGCTGTTTTCAGAACAGCGCGGCCCTGAAAGAGGGCTTCAGGCTGAGGACGGGCTTCCTACAGGTGTTCCCTCGTTAATGCTCCTGGCTGCGAGGCAGAGGCCCGGCCCAGCGCCTGGCGCTCACCCAGCCAGAGGGCCTGCGGGCTCCCGGTGTCCATGCTGGTGGTCTTAGGACGCAGTTATGGCCGGGCGCTATTAGGGCTCTCTTTATAATCTCTTCACCTCAGCCAGTTCTAAACTCCTCCAGGGTCAGGGTACCATGTGTTCTAGGATCCAGGGTCCTGGTGTTCTAGGATCTTGCCTCCTTCCTGGCCCCCAACCCAAAAGGAGGGACTCTTGCATCCTCAGACTTATTAGGTGCTTACTACGTATGAGGGCTTCCCTGGTGGCTCTGATGGGAAAGAATCTACCTTGATTCAGGAGACCCGGGTTCGATCTCTGGATCAGGAAGATCCCCTGGAGGAAGGAATGACTACTCACTTCTGTATTCTTGCCTGGAGAACTCCTTGGGCAGAGGAGCCTGGTGGGCTACAGTCCGTGGGGTCTCGAAGAGTCAGATGTGACTGAGCGACTAACACTTTCACTTTCACAATACGTATTAAACACTGAGAGCAAGCCATCTCTGGTCCACATACTGAAGTCTCTCCCCCTCCTCACTCCTGCCCTCAGACCCCGCTTCTCTCCCCGCAGGCTGCTCAGCGGGCAGCACAGCCTTCACTTTGCTGGAGGTGAGTCCAGGTGCTGACCCGGCCACTCCCTGGACGTGGGCCTTCAGCACCACTTGCCTCCCCCTCCCAAGTTGAGCTCCCACCTGGCTATGCGCTCCTCTCCTGAGCACGTCTCATCTCGGCCCACTCACCAGTTTGTTTTCTGCTTCTGTCCATCCTGAGCTTATTCAACACAGGCCCTCTGGGCACCTCTGCCCCCAGGACTGCCTTTCAGGAGGTACTCAATGACGGTTTGAATGAATGATTAATTCTTTTATTTTTAATAAATCTTTTATTTATTAACTTGCCTGAGCTGGGTCTTAGGTGCAGCAGCTGAACTGTTAGTTGCATCATATGGGATCCAGTTCCCTGACCAGGGATTGAACCCAGGCCTGTGCTCTGGGAGCCAAAGTCCTAGCCACTGAACCACTAGGGAAGTCCCTGAATGACAAGTTCTCATCACAGAGTATAAGGTATACCTAACATGTACTGCACAAGGCTAGTGGATAAAGGACACACATACGTTTTTAAAACTGATTTTATATAAGTATTACACAGATACGTTCTTTAAAAAAAAAAACAAAAACCCACCCTCCCCAATGGCTTTAATTCCCCCACCAGAGATACCTGTTGCTTTGGTATATGTACAGTACGATTTCTCTGTCCATCTATGTGTATGTGTAAATTTATCATTTTGCTTTACAGTTGTTTTTTTCTTTTTTTCTCTTTTCCTTTTTATATAAATAGAACCACACTGTTTTCGTTTTACAGTTTGGTTTTTCACTTGCAATAAGTCTGGGCAATCAAGCCATGCAGGGGCTACTAGTGAGGGCTTCCCTGGTGGCTCTGATGGGAAAGAATCTACCTTGATTCAGGAGACCGGGTTCGATCTCTGGATCAGGAAGATCCCCTGGAGGAAGGAATGACTACTCACTTCTGTATTCTTGCCTGGAGAACTCCTTGGGCAGAGGAGCCTGGTGGGCTACAGTCCGTGGGGTCTCGAAGAGTCAGATGTGACTGAGCGACTAACACTTTCACTTTCACAATACGTATTAAACACTGAGAGCAAGCCATCTCTGGTCCACATACTGAAGTCTCTCCCCCTCCTCACTCCTGCCCTCAGACCCCGCTTCTCTCCCCGCAGGCTGCTCAGCGGGCAGCACAGCCTTCACTTTGCTGGAGGTGAGTCCAGGTGCTGACCCGGCCACTCCCTGGACGTGGGCCTTCAGCACCACTTGCCTCCCCCTCCCAAGTTGAGCTCCCACCTGGCTATGCGCCCTCTCCTGAGCACGTCTCATCTCGGCCCACTCACCAGTTTGTTTTCTGCTTCTGTCCATCCTGAGCTTATTCAACACAGGCCCTCTGGGCACCTCTGCCCCCAGGACTGCCTTTCAGGAGGTACTCAATGACGGTTTGAATGAATGATTAATTCTTTTATTTTTAATAAATCTTTTATTTATTAACTTGCCTGAGCTGGGTCTTAGGTGCAGCAGCTGAACTGTTAGTTGCATCATATGGGATCCAGTTCCCTGACCAGGGATTGAACCCAGGCCTGTGCTCTGGGAGCCAAAGTCCTAGCCACTGAACCACTAGGGAAGTCCCTGAATGACAAGTTCTCATCACAGAGTATAAGGTATACCTAACATGTACTGCACAAGGCTAGTGGATAAAGGACACACATACGTTTTTAAAACTGATTTTATATAAGTATTACACAGATACGTTCTTTAAAAAAAAAAACAAAAACCCACCCTCCCCAATGGCTTTAATTCCCCCACCAGAGATACCTGTTGCTTTGGTATATGTACAGTACGATTTCTCTGTCCATCTATGTGTATGTGTAAATTTATCATTTTGCTTTACAGTTGTTTTTTTCTTTTTTTTTTTCTCTTTTCCTTTTTTATATAAATAGAACCACACTGTAGTTTCGTTTTACAGTTTGGTTTTTCACTTGCAATAAGTCTGGGCAATCAAGCCATGCACTTACTGTTCTCTTCCACCATATGGATTACCATGCTCTCATTTGGCCATTCTCCTATTGCTGGACGTGTGTGTGGTTTACAAGGGTTCTCATGCATAAGCACCACAGCCGTGAACATCCTTGGCCATGCGTCCTTCTGCATCTGTTTCCCTAAGATAGATACTTAAAAAGAGAAATGCTGGGTGGAAAGGAATGTGTGTTTCGCCTTTGATACGATCTGCCAAATTGTCCTCCAAAAGGTCAGTGCCAATTTATGCTCCCATAAACAGGGTATGTGAAGATGTCCACCGTGGCCAACATCAATACTGTGCTCATCTAATGGGTGGGAAAAACAGTGTCTTGTTATGATTTTAATTGGCATTTCCCAGATAATAAGTGAGGTTGGACATCTTTCCATGTTTACTGGCCATTTGTGCGCTGCTTCTGGGAGCTGAACAAATGTTGCTTCCTCTTGCTTTATAACCCCGCAGCCTCAACAGACTGCTTCCTGTCGGCCCTGGGAAGAACAGCCTGTGAGTGTCCAGAGGGTCGTCTCCCACTGGGCTGCACTCCATTTAATAAGCCATCCCCAAGCACCTTTGGCGTCAGGGGCACTGTGCGGGGGGCTTTGAGAATAAGGAGATGAATTAAGTGTGATCTCCTGGGCTTTAGACCAGGAGGTGTGAGAAATGGCAACACAAAGTAGCCCTTTAAGGACCAAATTATTGGCCAAGTATGTGGGTAGTAGTTTTAGGGGATTCCGACTGGCAGACGTTCCTCGCTTGTTCACCATGTATAAACTAGTGAGAACCTGAACCCCTGCAGGATGGCCTCAGACACAGCATTGCCCTTAAAGGAGATGATGCCCTTTGGAGCAGGAAGGACAAGTGTCCTTTATAAACCAAAAGGCTGAACACCTTTTAAAGGGACCTTTGTGACTGCCTGTCATCAGTAGTGAGTTCCAGGGCTGGCCCTTTGGACAGGCTGTGAAATTGTCATCACAGAGGCGCCCCGTCGTCCCTTAAGTGGACCAGCTGTTTGCGCCCTGGAGTGTTCACTCCATCCAGGGGGTGGGGGGGCACAGGGAGAAAGAGCTCTTAGAACAACCCCCACGTTTTAGTGGTGAGAAAACAGTAATGAGGCACTGGGTTCAGCAGTGGCCAAGGAAATCGGCCAAAAGGGGTAGCTTTATGAGCACTTACTTCCTGCCAGGGACTGTGCCGAGCGCAGTTAAGTTTGGCCACTATCCTAAGCAATGATCAAGTTTGTATTTCAGGATTCACAAAATAGAGACTAGCCCCATGGCCCGGCCCAGATCACAAATCTAAACCTAGGTCAGGGCATGGGGGCTAGGCGGCCCATGTGGGTGTGCTCAGTTACACCCAACTCTTTGTGATCCCATAGACGATCACCTGCCAGGCTCCCCTGTCCATGGAATTTTTCAGAGAAGAATACTGGAGGCGGTGACCATTTCCTACTCCAGGGGATCTTCCTGACCCAGGGATCAAACCTGCCTCTCTTGTATCTCCTGCATTGGCAGGCAGATTCTTTACCACGGCGCCACACCTGGGGAGCCCTAGGTGGTCCGTGGGCTAGTCCAGTGGCTAGGAGTCCATGCTTCCATAACAGGTGGCTGAGGTTTGATCCCTAGTCGGAGAACTAAAATCCCGCGTGCTACGCCTCGGTCAAAGACAAAAAATTTTTTAATAATAAAATAAACCTAGGGCACTGCAGGTATAGGAGACTGCTGCCAATCACATCCTCCAGCTCAGTTTAGCCAGCTCACCTTCCCGAGGAAACAGGCCCCGCTGCCTTATAAGGAAGTCCCATCCTAGCCAATCAGGCCTTGTTTGTCTTCCGAGGCGCCTCTTCCAATGTCAGTGGGCAGATCCCACGCTCGCCCAGCGTCCCTGGGAAGGAACTCTCAGGACCCTGTGCCACCGTACTCTCTAGTCTGTTCTCCCTTGAATAAAGGACATCAGACGTATCACTGAATTGTATCATTTTTGTGATTTGACAGATATACTGTCGGCAGTTACTCTAAGAGCTAAATTTTATCCCTCTTTTACGATTAGGAAGTTAAATTCCTGTTGTAAGAGCCACATGGCCATCCTTGTGGAGAGGCCCGTGGGCTACCCCAGACTCCAGCTCGCAGGCTGCTTGTAGGACCGCCGGGTCTTCCAGGTTTCAGTCTCGGCTCCCCTGAAACCACAGGACGGGGTGGGAGGGAACTCGCTGGCCCACCAGCCCTCCTGTCCTGCACCGCCTTGCCCCTGCTCTGCTGCAGGTCTTCAGGCTGCTGGGTCTTGGCAGGTGTGGGTCCTTTCCATCCTGGGGACCCCTCCCCCCACGGCCTGCTCCACTCCTCTGGTCCTGAGCCCTCACCCTCAAAGTCCTGTTTTCTCATGATCGGTTTTGATGTGGTGAAATTGGATTAAGCGAATGGAATGAGATTCAGGAGGCCTGGTGTCTGAGCTCAGCCTCTACCGCAGATCAGTCTGAGAAGGTTCTCCTCTCTGTACTTTACTTTCCTCGTTTGTAGCATGACACCAATAGATGACCCCGAGCTTTGCAAATGGCCTAAGTTAGGCGGTGCAGACTGAAGTCATGATGTGTAGCTCCTTGTACGGGCATCCTGAATTAAATGTTTGAGTGAATTCTCAGACCTCACATATGTATGCATCTTTTAGCGGCACATACATAAAGCACCTCGGTAAAGATGCTTAGAAAAAAACGTCCATAAGATTTATGTTTTGTGCTAGAATCTAGCGTTCCTTTCCTCTGCACGAGGGTTCTCTTTTCTTCCTCTGCGTTTGCTGCTAAGATCAGAAAGGTAGGACTTGCCGCTCCCCGAACTAGGCCTGGGCGAGGCGGGGGCTTGAGTCCAGCAATAAAAGGTGATGTTGCAAACGCATCCCCATCTGACAAGCACGTCTTCCTGGGGCATTTCCTCAGACCAGGACCTCAGCCCCTGTTCTGGCTCTGGTCACCACGTGCCGAGATCTGCCTCTTGCTGCCCGTTTTCTCTTCTTTAGCCACACAACCACCTGTTCATTATTTTGAGCGTTACAAGCCTTGACTGAGCAAATACTTTGTGCTCAGGCTTTCAGAAAACTCCGTATGCATCTGGGTCTCGGTCATGTTCCCACATGTTCTAGACACTAAAGAAACACATGTAAAGGAATCTCAGAATCCCACCATGGCAGAGGTGGGCAGGTGCGTGCTGCCACCCAGTCAGGGCTGGGATGGAAACAGGAGGAAAGGGGCCGTGGGAGCAGCGAGCGAGCCCTGGCCAGGGGCCCCGGGCAGGCCTGCTGAGACGGGCAGAGACATCCTGCAGGCCTGCCCCCCGGGACAGGAGCTTGCCTGGCAGAGACAGTAGGGGAGGGCACGGAGTGAGGCGCTAGAGATAGGGAGTCCAAGAAATCCTCCAGGAGTTTGGGATGGAGAGCTCCTCAAGACTGCGTGCATTTTTAGTTCAGCCTTTAAAGGCAACCTCATAACCCTCCCCCTGTCCTCTCTTCTTGTAATAAGATCAGATCGTGTGTTAGGGAGGTCCCTGGGATGTTCGAGCACTGAGGACTCCGCTGGACTGGGACTCTGCTAGGGAGCCGGTCCCCTGGATGGAGTGAACGGTCGTGAGTCCACACCTACTAATTACGTGCTGGCGCTGGAGGAGACAGTGGCACAGTCCCCGTCCCAGTGTACATGTGGTCTAGAGGACGAGGTGGGAGCGCCCCCCGTGAGCCACAGCATCAGACGGAGCATGGGGCTCGGCCAGTGCTCCTTCCACCAAGAGTCTGGTGAGCACAGAGGAGGGCGAGAGAACTTCCGGGGGCACTCCTGGAAGGTTCCCTGGAGGAGGTGTGCTTTGAGAATTCCAGTAAGGGGGTGCATAAGGAAGGCATTTCAGGGAAGAGAACTACTGAGGGCAAAGACAGAGAGGCGCGAAGCTTCTGGGCTGGTTAGCGGACAGCAAGAGAGCTGGTGGTAGGTGTGGGAGCTGGGGAGGAAGTGTCAGAAGAGATAAAACTCCGAAGGGAGACGGTCAGTCACCAGCCTTCCTGTCCTGGTGAGAAATGCGGGCTTCCCTGTGCAGGCAGGAGCTGGAATGTTAGAGAACCGGATGTGTATTCAGGGAAGATAACCCTGGCCACACTGTAAGGGGGCCCAGAGCAGGGAAGAAGAAGAACCAGTTAAAAGGGCATCGCATCTGGTTTTGACAGAGGGTCCAGGCATTGGGAGGAAGACTTAACAGAACTGATACAGCTTGCTTCTGGTTGGGGAAGGGAGAACTTTTTTATTCATCTGCTAGGAAATCCTAGGAAACATGCCACCCAGTCAGGGCTGGGGAAACAGGAGGAAAGGGGCCGTGGGAGCAGCGAGCGAGCCCTGGCCAGGGGCCCCGGGCAGGCCTGCTGAGACGGGCAGAGACATCCTGCAGGCCTGCCCCCCGGGACAGGAGCTTGCCTGGCAGAGACAGTAGGGGAGGGCACGGAGTGAGGCGCTAGAGATAGGGAGTCCAAGAAATCCTCCAGGAGTTTGGGATGGAGAGCTCCTCAAGACTGCGTGCATTTTTAGTTCAGCCTTTAAAGGCAACCTCATAACCCTCCCCCTGTCCTCTCTTCTTGTAATAAGATCAGATCGTGTGTTAGGGAGGTCCCTGGGATGTTCGAGCACTGAGGACTCCGCTGGACTGGGACTCTGCTAGGGAGCCGGTCCCCTGGATGGAGTGAACGGTCGTGAGTCCACACCTACTAATTACGTGCTGGCGCTGGAGGAGACAGTGGCACAGTCCCCGTCCCAGTGTACATGTGGTCTAGAGGACGAGGTGGGAGCGCCCCCCGTGAGCCACAGCATCAGACGGAGCATGGGGCTCGGCCAGTGCTCCTTCCACCAAGAGTCTGGTGAGCACAGAGGAGGGCGAGAGAACTTCCGGGGGCACTCCTGGAAGGTTCCCTGGAGGAGGTGTGCTTTGAGAATTCCAGTAAGGGGGTGCATAAGGAAGGCATTTCAGGGAAGAGAACTACTGAGGGCAAAGACAGAGAGGCGCGAAGCTTCTGGGCTGGTTAGCGGACAGCAAGAGAGCTGGTGGTAGGTGTGGGAGCTGGGGAGGAAGTGTCAGAAGAGATAAAACTCCGAAGGGAGACGGTCAGTCACCAGCCTTCCTGTCCTGGTGAGAAATGCGGGCTTCCCTGTGCAGGCAGGAGCTGGAATGTTAGAGAACCGGATGTGTATTCAGGGAAGATAACCCTGGCCACACTGTAAGGGGGCCCAGAGCAGGGAAGAAGAAGAACCAGTTAAAAGGGCATCGCATCTGGTTTTGACAGAGGGTCCAGGCATTGGGAGGAAGACTTAACAGAACTGATACAGCTTGCTTCTGGTTGGGGGGAAGGGAGAAACCTGGTTGGAATTTGAGGGCTGGGGTGATGGGGTCATTATCTGAGCTAGGAAATCCTGAGATAGGGAGGAAGAGCATGTTTGGAGCAGGAAGGTGGTGTGGACTTTCCATTTTCTTAAGGTTGTATTTTGATGGTCAGAAGCTTGTCATTTGAATGAAGTCCAGTGTAACCAAATACGTCTTTCATTGGTGTGTGTATGTGATCTCTGAGTTCTCTGCCTACCCCAGGAGCACGAAGATACTCTCTTAGGGGGCGTAGATTTTGTTTGGTTTTGTCTCTGTTGGATCTTAGTTGCGGCACGGGGGATCTTTCCTTGCCGCGCGCAGGCTCTGTAGTTGTGGGGGGCGGGCTTCGTTGCCTCGCGGCACAGGGATCAAACCCCGATGTACCTGTACCCTGCACTGTCAGGTGGATTCTTAACCTCTGGACCACCAGGGAAGTCCCAGAAGTGGACTTGTAAGTTAGGTTTTGGACAAGTTGCTCTTGAGAATCCTGCAGGGTGGCTGTCCGTGGGGAGGGGTGTAGCAGGCACTCCGGAGTGATCCACCTGGAGGGCAAGTGCGGGCGGGGGACGGGAGGGAGGAGCCCAGAGCCGGAAGAGGTGCCCTGCCTTGGGAGGACCCGGGGAGGGAGCGGCAGTTACCTGGGGCTTCTGGGAACAGCTGGCTGGCAGGAGTTCCAGAACAACTGGAGAGGACCACTAAAGAAAGGCCCTCTTTCAACCTGTCTGTGGCGCTCTCTCTAACCCCATCAGGTCTCTGGCCACCTGGTCCATTTATACCCCCTCTTGATTTATACTCTTACGTGCCAGCTGCATGCCGTGAGCAAATTTTACCGTTTTCCTGACTGGCCATCCTTTAGTGACAGCTCTTCACAGATGCCCCGTGACTTTACTTAATGAATAATGGGCAATATGTTTTAACTTTTCCCTTCTAACTCAGATTGAACAAAAACAGGAATAAAGCAGTGCAGTCTCCTATATGTTTGAATCTAGGTATGTTTAAAACACAACGCTACAGGGCAAACAAAAATCAGAAATTGAGTTGGACTTGCTTTATACTTACCAAAAATGCTAGTAGTGTTCAGTGTTTTGTGGGGTTTTTTTTAATAATTTTGTTTGTTCGTTTTTGGCTGTGTGTGGTCTTCATTGCTGGGTGGGCTTTTCTCTAGTTGCGGTGCACGGGCTTTTCATTGTGGTGGCTTCTCTTGTTGTGGAGCACGAGCTCTAAGTTGCGAGGGCTTCAGTAGTTGCAGCTTCCCGGCTCTAGAGCACAGGCTTAGTCGTTGTGGTGCGTGGGGCTGGCTTCAGTGCCTCAAGGCATGTGGGAATCTTCCCAGACAAGGGATCGAACCTGTGTCTCCTGCATTGGCAGGTGGATTCTTTACCACTGAGCCACTTGGGAAACCCCTGTCCAGTGTTTCTGAATGGATGGGTTTGTGTTATTGCCTGGTCAGTGCATTATCAAGACACATTTTTGGGCCCCATTCTGGAACCGTGAGGCAGAAACTCTGGTGTGATTCCTGAGAAATCTGTTTTTCTAGTCAAGTCCCTGTGGTCCTGGGACTTGTGCAAGTTCGAGAACCACCAAACTTCAGATGATCCGAAGTAAACCAAATCCAACACAGAAGAAAGAGATTCCTCCCAAGATCCATTTATTGGATCACCCTGATGACTCAGACAGGTGAAGAATCTGCCTGCAATGCAGGAGACCTGCATTCGATCCCTGCGTTGGGAAGATCCCCTGGAGAAGGGAATGGCTACTGCCTAGAGAATTGCATGGGTCGCCCGTAGGGTCGCACAGAGTCGGACATGACTGAGGGAGTCCCTGTCACCACCCTGATAGTGAAAGGCAAGGAAGCGGGCGTGTTGCAGTGCACGGGGTTCTCGTCTCAGAATTGGACGTGACTCAGAGACTGACTGACCACCACTGCCACCGCTACGTCACCCTCACCCGGGGTCTCTCTGCACATTCGGATCACCTGGGAGTTTGTTTTAACCACTGCAGCCTGGGCCCCTCGCTCTGGATTCAGTACATTTGGATTTTAGTGATCAGCTCTGGTTCGGATCGCTCCTGATCTCCAGGTCATTCTAACAGACAGCGGGGCTGAGACTCTCAGACCACGAACACTGGGCTGAGGAAGAAGCACGGGCTCTATGGCCGGCACAGCCAGAGAACCGTCTCCCAGCAGAGGTGGGGGGGAGAAGACCGGAAAGGACTTGGTGCAGGAATTCAAATGTTTCCTTTGGGATGGAGATGGTAGGCGTGCCTAGTGTTTTCAGCAACAGTTTACCCCACGGCTGGTCGGCTGGGCTCCTCCTGGGTCTTCTCTTTGGACCCTGAAACTTGAGAGGGCCTGCATGCTTGAATCTGAATGGGGGTCCCTGAGGCCCCTCCCTTTGACCCCTGGAGCCTGGGGCTGGGGTGGGGGAGGGGAGGAGAAGGCGCCCTGGCCGGTCAGTTTTACCTGGTTCCTTTTGACCCACACCCCCAGGTATAAAATGAACATTTGTCTCCTGGAGTCCAGTTTCTACAGCCAAGGGACTGTCCGTGGTCAACCAAACTTGTCAAAAGGTTCTTTCCATCTCTTCCATCCTGACTTCCTTTGATCTTGTAGTATTCAGCAGAACTTGTGGTCCCATCAGACAGATTAAGAAACTAGGATCCAAAGAAGCCAGGTGCTCTCTGAGAAAGCCTTGTCATCTCAGCTGTGATCCTCTGCTCCCATTCTGGTCCTCCTTCTGTTCTTTTTTCTGGCAAGGGGCAGGTGAGGTCTGGGGACCATCTCCACCTCCGCCCTAGCTCCCTGCCCACAGCCCCGAAGCTCCGAGCTAGGGACTGGAGAGTCGGGTTTGTGAAAAAGCCTTCCCGTTACAGAGCAGATCTGAAGCTGTGGGGAAAGAGGAGGTGGACGGGCGAGGGGAGCCTCCAGGAGCTGCTGGCAGGTCTGGCGAGTTGGGGCTCCCAGGCATGCCCCATCTGGGGCGTGCAGTCCATACTGGGAAGGGATGGGGGAGCCAGGGAGAGAGGCAGGAGAGGTGGAGACTTGAGGGGCCAGCCAGGAGGTGGCTCCCTGACCCGACTACCTTTTACTCTGGATCAGAATGTGAGCCAGAGGCAGGTAGAAGAGGCAGGCCCTGGGCAGATCTCCTCCCTAACAGGTGTGCATACAGTTGTGCTCACTCGTCGTGCTGGAAAGCTCATGCAATTGCAGATGACCCCAAAGACCAGCAGGTCTGAGAATCCTGGGGGGCTGGGCCCCGTCCTGCTTTCTGCTCTCATCCTCCCTCGAGCCTTCTTCCCTTGACTGATCCTGGCTGCCTCGGGTTTCCTTCAGCACAGGGGAAAAGCGTCTCCACCACATAATTTACTGTCTAATTGCATGCTGTCGTGAACGAAGGCTGTGGCTTCGTGTGCGGTGGGTCCTGGGCACACAATTAGGCTGTGAGTAACAGGCGGGAGCCGTCTCCTGCGCAGACTCCGCCCTCCTCCTTGTCCGCCCCGGCCGGCTGGTGCAGGTGCTCAGGGCTCCTCACACTTCTGGATCCTAGTGTTTACGTGTGATTCAGACAGGCACAGAGGCCGGCTCCAAGGCAAAGCACAGCCTCCTTACGGTTCTGAAAGTAGACTAGACTCTCGGGGTCAAGGGTTGTGGGAGTGCTGCCGCTGCTCCACGGCATTTGTCTAAAGCTGCGGCTCTCTTGGGCCCAGGTTTGCGGATGGCACCAAGCCCAGCCCAACCGGGCCAGCACACTGCAGTTGCCATAGTGACCCCTTTGCTTTTCTTAGGAAGGAGGATGGGTTCCTCTTTCAGCCCAGATCGTCTGCCCGGGCTGCCGCCATTCCGGACGCTCCGGGACCCAGGCTGCCCGCTCTGCTGCCCTCCACTTTCTGCCCCAGGGGACAGTTTGTGGAGAGGCTCAGTTTTAAGTCACAGTCCAATACCAGACACGTGCAGGTTCTGGTCTGAAGTGGGAGCCGGAGAGACAGGTCCAGGAGGGGGGCGGCTCCTGTCAGACATGCGCGGAGGAGCTCCTGCTAGGTCCCCTTCTGCGTCCCCCTCCGCAGCTTTTGGCTCTGGCCCGCGGGGTGGGCTCAGTCCCCTGCAGGCCTCAGTTTTCTCACTTGTAACAGTCGGTGGTCTCCACACCTGCCTGGAATCAGAATCACCCAGGAAGGTTTTAATAGGTTCTGGGTCCCCACCGAGACAGCTCAACTCCAAAGGTGGAGCCAAGAATCTATGTTTTTTAAAAAAAACCTAGGGTGATCCTGATACAAATGAGAAGTTCCTGGCAAGGTGACCTGCGAGGCCCTCACAGGAAGGAAAGGAACCGCGGGGATACTCAATTGCAGATGACCCCAAAGACCAGCAGGTCTGAGAATCCTGGGGCTGGGCCCCGTCCTGCTTTCTGCTCTCATCCTCCCTCGAGCCTTCTTCCCTTGACTGATCCTGGCTGCCTCGGGTTTCCTTCAGCACAGGGGAAAAGCGTCTCCACCACATAATTTACTGTCTAATTGCATGCTGTCGTGAACGAAGGCTGTGGCTTCGTGTGCGGTGGGTCCTGGGCACACAATTAGGCTGTGAGTAACAGGCGGGAGCCGTCTCCTGCGCAGACTCCGCCCTCCTCCTTGTCCGCCCCGGCCGGCTGGTGCAGGTGCTCAGGGCTCCTCACACTTCTGGATCCTAGTGTTTACGTGTGATTCAGACAGGCACAGAGGCCGGCTCCAAGGCAAAGCACAGCCTCCTTACGGTTCTGAAAGTAGACTAGACTCTCGGGGTCAAGGGTTGTGGGAGTGCTGCCGCTGCTCCACGGCATTTGTCTAAAGCTGCGGCTCTCTTGGGCCCAGGTTTGCGGATGGCACCAAGCCCAGCCCAACCGGGCCAGCACACTGCAGTTGCCATAGTGACCCCTTTGCTTTTCTTAGGAAGGAGGATGGGTTCCTCTTTCAGCCCAGATCGTCTGCCCGGGCTGCCGCCATTCCGGACGCTCCGGGACCCAGGCTGCCCGCTCTGCTGCCCTCCACTTTCTGCCCCAGGGGACAGTTTGTGGAGAGGCTCAGTTTTAAGTCACAGTCCAATACCAGACACGTGCAGGTTCTGGTCTGAAGTGGGAGCCGGAGAGACAGGTCCAGGAGGGGGGCGGCTCCTGTCAGACATGCGCGGAGGAGCTCCTGCTAGGTCCCCTTCTGCGTCCCCCTCCGCAGCTTTTGGCTCTGGCCCGCGGGGTGGGCTCAGTCCCCTGCAGGCCTCAGTTTTCTCACTTGTAACAGTCGGTGGTCTCCACACCTGCCTGGAATCAGAATCACCCAGGAAGGTTTTAATAGGTTCTGGGTCCCCACCGCGAGACAGCTCAACTCCAAAGGTGGAGCCCAAGAATCTATGTTTTTTTTTAAAAAAAAAAAAAACCTAGGGTGATCCTGATACAAATGAGAGTGAGGTTCTCCTGGCAAGGTGACCTGCGAGGCCCTCACAGGAAGGAAAGGAAGCTCTGCTTTGGGCTGAGGACTGACTGGCTTTTCTGGGGTCCCCCGAGCTTCTGAAGAGCCCGTCGTAGGTCACTCGTCAGGAAGCCGGTGTTTCCTGGTCACACTGGCTAAGCCAAGACCAGGCCCCCACCTTTTCCCTACAGGAGAAGCCAGGAGAGAGAGGACTGGGGGGCGGGGTGGGGGGAGGTTGCCATAACAACCAGCTCCAGGCAGAGGCCTCCCTTCCAGGGGTTGGTACTTCACCCCAGCGATGGTGGTTTCCATGGCGATGGGTTACTGAGGGACGGGGGAACACGTGCCCCACTTCGTGTATGAGGGGCTGCCAGGAGGCAGACCGTCTGTCAGTGGGAGCCCTGGACCCCTGTCAACCTTGAGCCCCCCGCGCCGCCGTGGCCTCTGCTCTCTGGGTGCAGGTCTGAGGCTTTCTCCCCGCTTGGTTGCTCTCTCTGCGACGGGTCTCCCTAGCAACAAGTCCTGCTCACTCCTGGCTGGTGGCTCTGTGGCTATTTTTAGCTTCACTGCCAGCAGCCCAGTCTCGGTCATTTGCTCGCAATCTCCATGTGGATGGCAGGGGAGCAGGAACCAGAGATCCCCGGCCTCTTTCGGGAGCGGTGGACCTGGGGCTCTTCAGCACCGATCAGAACTTTGCTGTGGAAAGGATCTACCCCCATCCAGGAACTCAGTCAGCAGACTCCGGATGAGGCTTGGGAGACAATGTTGGATTCAGTTCAGCAAGCACTGCTTGAATCCTCTACAGTGTGCCAGGGCTCTGGTCCACACGGCTTCCCCGTGAACCCGAGTATCTTGTGAAGAAGGAAGAGGAGTACACCTTAGTGCAGGCACAGATGGGCAGGTGCTCGGAGAGGGTTTCTGAGGGTTCTGGGGGAGGAGAAGGGACAAGGTAGCTTTTCAGTCGGGGGAAGACAGGAGTGAGGGGCCAGAGCGGCACCGGTCAGGAGAATCGTCTGCAGTGGTAGAAATGTTCCACAGTCTGTGCCTTCCGGTAGGATAGCTCCCAGGCCACATGGGCTCTTGGACACTTGGGATAGGGCTAGTGTAACTCAGGAACTGGATTTTAATTTTTATTTGATTTTAATGAATTTAATGGCTAGTGCAGCTAGTGGCCAGCTCAAGTCTGGAGAAACCTTCATGGTGGACGTGGAGGGGAGGAGCCAGGACTGGCAGGAGCAAAGGCGTGGAGGCAGGAGAAGGGCATATCTGGGAAACGGCCAGTGGTGGGCAGAGTACGGGCTGTCAGTGTTGGGGGGTGGGGGCCTCGAACGCCTTGCCAGGAGCACAGACGGACCTCAGCAGGTAGTCCGAGGTGAGCCGTGTGGCATGGAGGCTTTTCAGCTGTAGGGGAAGGGCAGGATCAGCAGAGTCATCCCTCTTGACCTTGTGGCCTTTGTCTGGATAAGGGCCCACTCGTGGGGTCCGTGGATAGGTTTGTATGGCAGAACATACGCGGTGGCTTTCCAGTATGTGACTTGGCGGATGGCTTCCCAGGGGTCTCAGCTTTTCCGATTTTGAGTTCAAGGACTCAGGTGCTAAAGGTCCCGATCCATGGAAGCCATGTAACCTCCGCACCTCCACTAGCACTGGATTTGGTGACAAGACGAGCCTCCAAATGCCGACCTTCGCGTTAAAATCAGCCAGGCGGTCCCGCTTGCCCCTGTGGGAGTTGCCGCTTCTGGGTGGAGGATCACTTAGCATCTCACCTCTGTTCCGTGAGCTGGTGAGTCAGATTCGTGGCATTCCTTAGACTCCTCTGGGCTCCTCAGGGGCAGAGGTGAGGCAGGCACCCCGGTGTTCAGTTCAGAGATTTGTAATAGGACCCGTCCTCTGACACAGACCTGTCCCAGTGCCCGTCCCCATGGTGTCTGGCAACCTACCGGAATCGGTCACTGGAAAATGCAATTAAGGTTGGAGGTTTGCTTGATGAACACAGGATCAGTGCTGAGAGTCAGATGTCCTTAAGAGATATTTCCATCAGGCCTATTGGATCCTGGCGATCTGCCTGCCAAACAGGAAGTGTGCCCTCTCTCTCAGGTCACCCCTCTCTTTGGACCACCCTGGATGCTTCCTCACCAACGCTTCTCTTAGGCTCTTGACATCGTCGGGGCCAGAGCGGCACCGGTCAGGAGAATCGTCTGCAGTGGTAGAAATGTTCCACAGTCTGTGCCTTCCGGTAGGATAGCTCCCAGGCCACATGGGCTCTTGGACACTTGGGATAGGGCTAGTGTAACTCAGGAACTGGATTTTAATTTTTATTTGATTTTAATGAATTTAATGGCTAGTGCAGCTAGTGGCCAGCTCAAGTCTGGAGAAACCTTCATGGTGGACGTGGAGGGGAGGAGCCAGGACTGGCAGGAGCAAAGGCGTGGAGGCAGGAGAAGGGCATATCTGGGAAACGGCCAGTGGTGGGCAGAGTACGGGCTGTCAGTGTTGGGGGGTGGGGGCCTCGAACGCCTTGCCAGGAGCACAGACGGACCTCAGCAGGTAGTCCGAGGTGAGCCGTGTGGCATGGAGGCTTTTCAGCTGTAGGGGAAGGGCAGGATCAGCAGAGTCATCCCTCTTGACCTTGTGGCCTTTGTCTGGATAAGGGCCCACTCGTGGGGTCCGTGGATAGGTTTGTATGGCAGAACATACGCGGTGGCTTTCCAGTATGTGACTTGGCGGATGGCTTCCCAGGGGTCTCAGCTTTTCCGATTTTGAGTTCAAGGACTCAGGTGCTAAAGGTCCCGATCCATGGAAGCCATGTAACCTCCGCACCTCCACTAGCACTGGATTTGGTGACAAGACGAGCCTCCAAATGCCGACCTTCGCGTTAAAATCAGCCAGGCGGTCCCGCTTGCCCCTGTGGGAGTTGCCGCTTCTGGGTGGAGGATCACTTAGCATCTCACCTCTGTTCCGTGAGCTGGTGAGTCAGATTCGTGGCATTCCTTAGACTCCTCTGGGCTCCTCAGGGGCAGAGGTGAGGCAGGCACCCCGGTGTTCAGTTCAGAGATTTGTAATAGGACCCGTCCTCTGACACAGACCTGTCCCAGTGCCCGTCCCCATGGTGTCTGGCAACCTACCGGAATCGGTCACTGGAAAATGCAATTAAGGTTGGAGGTTTGCTTGATGAACACAGGATCAGTGCTGAGAGTCAGATGTCCTTAAGAGATATTTCCATCAGGCCTATTGGATCCTGGCGATCTGCCTGCCAAACAGGAAGTGTGCCCTCTCTCTCAGGTCACCCCTCTCTTTGGACCACCCTGGATGCTTCCTCACCAACGCTTCTCTTAGGCTCTTGACATCCGCCGGATCTTCCTTTCGTCCAGGGGTTCCTCCTTTCAACATACTTTTAGAACATGTCCAAAGACCTGGCTCATTTTACATGGCTTTGCTATTTTAGGTCGACTGTATTAATCCCAACACTTCTCCCAGTAACCACCCTGGTGGGAGGGTTACTTTGGAAGGTCGAGAATATATATGACCTGAGAATCCTAGAAGGCTGTCCTGGTTTTTTCGTGACCTTTGAGCTTAAAGTTACCCTTTAGCCTAGATCTTGGGCTCTCTTCTTCCACTCTGAGTTCTTTCTCTGTCCACCAGGTCCAAGGTAGATGCAAATCTCAGATTGAGTGACTCACAGTATAGAAAAAGGGAAACTTTCCCGTCTGTATAGCTACAGGAGGAGTGGGGCTGTGAGTAGGACCCCTTTGGATTGAGTTTCCTTTTGCTTAAGTTGGGAACTATGTGGAAGAGGTAAGATTTTACTGAGATATAGTCGATTTGCAATATTATGCTTCAGGTGTACAACGTAGTGATTCACAATTTTTAACGATTATACTCTATTTAGAATTCTTATAAAATGTTTACTATATTCCTTGTGCTGTATATCCTTGTAGCTGATGTTACAGAGAGTAGATGACTCCTTAATTCCCTACTCTTACCTGGCTCCTTTACCCAATTTGAGGCTAATTTTAAAGAACGAGAATAAGGAAATCTGGCAGCTGGAGGGAGAAGCCACTTTATAAGTGGGCCCAGGTAAAGCGAGACGGATGGTCCTGGTCTTTTCTGACACCTTTGAGGCCTGGCTGCATGCACAGGCGTCGTTACTTACTAAAGACTGAGGAGTGTGTAGAGTCTTGTGTTTAGCCACAAAAGCAGTGGAAAAGATGTCATAGGTGATACAGTGTTTTTAAAGAGCTGGTCAAGCCAGATCAGAAACCTCATCTGGAGAGGAGGCCTGGGGTGAGTTCTAAAGTGGCCCGTTCACAGGGCCTGGATGCTGGGGAGGCATAATTGGGAGGAGCCAAGCAAGTCCTGTTACATTCCTTAAAGGGGGCGGGGGGAGCAAGCAGGAGGCATAAACTCATGGCTTCTCATCTCTGCTCGGCGAGCTTCCGAGAAATCATACCAAGCAGGTACCTTGATTGGCCTGAAAGGTGGCCTAGAGCAGAGCAGGGCCTGTGTTCTGTGGAGTGGCTCCTCCTGGCCATACAGGTCCTGGGTCTCATAGTCAGGGCTGTAAGAGGAGGTCTGTATGAGCGTTATATGGGAAGGCGCTCTGACTTGGGAGTGCTCTTGTCTTTCCTGGGCCCCCTGGTTCTCTGACAGCCCCCAGGATGGGGCTGAGCCCTGGGAAGCATGGGGGGCTCTCATAGCCCATCTTTTGACCTGATTATACCAGCACCTGTTCCAGCTGGTTTGTTCCCACTGTCTGTGGGGAAGCCAGGCACCTGGGGGAATTATCTCCTTAAGAGATGCTGGTATTTCGGGTTGGGAGGGCAGATGTCATCACTCCTGTTTTGCAAGTGAAAAAAAGACTTCTTGGAGTTAAGTGGCTTGTTCAAGGTCACAGGGACAGAAACAGAACCCCAGTCCTGATCGGTGGAGGGGCGCGGCTGGCCAAATGTTCCCTGCTCTTCCTTCTGACTTCATCTGGAAATCTGAAACTGTGCTGTTTGCTGTGTTAGTCGCTCAGTCGTGTCCCACTCTTCGTGACCCATGGATGTATCTTCTGTCCATAGGGTTTTTCAGGCAAGAATACTGGAATGCGTTGTCATTTCCTCCTCCAAGGATCTTCCTGATTCAGGGATTGAACCCGGGTCTCCTGCATTGCAGGCAGATTCTTTACCATCTAAGCCACTGGGGAAACTGCTAATCTTTCCAAAATACCCATTCACCTGTCACATCAGAAAACCCAGGGTTTTTCCTTTGACATCTCTCTGCAGCCTTTAGCTTTTCATTGTATTAGGGGATGGGAGATGGAGGTGGCCAAGGATTTTCCTCCTCCTCCAGCCTAACGTCTCCTATTTCCTACCTATCCCGCCTCATTCCAAATCTGATTCATCCTGCAGGTTCAGTCTCTGCTCCACGTTGATCTCCTTAACCTTATTGCTTAATGGTTGGCTTCCAAACCATCCTGGCCTATTGGGCTGGGTATTGGCGGTATAATTCTCTTTAGAGACACTTTTCAATGACCTTTTCTAGTCTCTCCAAATCTCTGAATTGGTCAGCTCCTTGAGGGCAGGCCCAAACAGTGTCTGCTTCTCTGTTGTGGGGAGGAAGAGAGAAAGCGTATTCTCCTTGGGAGGAGGGGCCTCTGCTCAGGAGGAGGGAACTTGAAATGGTTGGAGGTGCACCTGGAGGCTCCATCCAGAGGAGGGACTTAGTCTAGAGCTGCAGATGTTCGTGTTGGGAATGAAGGCGTTACTATACTTTTGAATTCCTCCTCCTCGCCCCCCAACCCCTCACCTCACAAACAGGAAAATACGACATCAAAGGCAGACCCAGAGTGATCCAGGGGACCCAAGGACTTGGCCAGGAAGTGATTTTCAAAGCCTGAACTCCTCGCACCACGCTAAGGCACCACTCTATCCAGCTGCAGTGAGAAGACCCCCCCCAACCCCCCAGTTCCCCTTCTGGAGCCCTCCCAGTTTTGTACGGGCGCTTTCAGTCCATCTGTGTGTTTTGAGTTTTCCTACAGCTTCCCGGGCCTCTCTGCTCATCTGTAAGCTTTTCTTCTCTTTGGTTGCGCTGCGAAGAGACTCACTTTTAACAACTTTCTCCTGGCTGTCCCAGACGGTCCGAAAGCTCCTCTCCATTCGCCTGCGCTCCCGGGTCTCCGGGCGCTCGCAGCTCACCTCCGCAGCTGGAGGGCAGCCCCTTCCCTCCCGGCTCCCCTCCGTCCCTCCCCGCGTCGCCCGCGGGCTCCCCGCCTCGTCCGGGCTCCGCGCCGGGCTCCGGCCGAGTTGGGGGGAGAGGGGGCGGGGAAGGCTGTGCGGTTGGAGGGGCGGGTGCCGCCTCCAGCCTGGCCTGGGCGGGGCCCCTGGGAGTGGGCGGAGGCCCAGCCGCGCCCCCAGGCCCCAGCGCCGGCCCGCGCCCCTCGGACCGGAGGAGAGGGGCTGGCCCACTGCCAGCGTCTGAGAGCCGGCCCCCTCCCCTGGCCCGCTCGCAGCCAACCAGGCACTCCAGCGGGGCCCACGTGACCTGGAGTTCTAGACAAAGAAAATGTTCAATCCCTCCCCCCCACCGCCCCCCTCCCCCTCTCTGGCCCCTCCGCCCCCAGCCCCATCGCCCCCTTCCCCTCCCCCCAGACGGGGAGCTACTTACAGAGCTTCAGGGCCGGGGCTCACACCTGAGCTGGACCACAGAGGGGCTGCACCTGGCCTTATGGGTAGGTTCCTGGACGGAGCCCTGGGGGAACTGGGGGCGGGGAGGCGGCAGGGGCCGGTGGGAGGATCTCAGGGCCTGCAGCCCTCTGGGTTGAGAAGAGTCAAGTCTGCCTTCCCGGCCCGCGGGAGCCGGCTGCCCTTCTTGGCCAGAGTTCTGGAGATGCTGAGTTAACTGCTGTCCCACCCACTCCCTGCTCAGGAGCCCCAAGTCCCACTCCTCCCTGCGCTCAGGTGGGACCTGGCGGCTCCAGGGCCAGGAAGAGGAGCCCTGGCGTGGGCCTGGGGCAGTGGTCAGCGAAGGCTGGGAGGCAGACCCCCACCCGCAAAGTCGGGCTGGAAACAGAGGCTTTGCTGAGCTGGCTGGCAGATGGCTTGTTTGCATTTCCTTGCTGACCTGTGTTCCTGGCTGGTGGACCACGCCGTTCTCAGGCCATGCCAACCTTGCCCACTCTTGAGAGGGACGGTCTCCTCTCCTGTGTGTTCCTGGGAGCCCCCGTTAGGCTGCCAGAAAGAAGTGGCGTTGGGGTGGGAGGGAGCATTCGACCCCGACGGGCCGTGGGGTGGCCTGATGCCGGCCTGGGATGGGAGAGGCACCCGGGACAGCCCTGGGTCTGCGGCCCCAGCGGGCATCCGCCTGGGTCCCGGCACCTCTGACCTTTGGAATGGGAAGCGGCCTGAGTCCAGAGGGAGGTGGAGGCGGGACAGCCGCCGGAAGAGACGGGACTGGATCGGGAGGCCTTGCCTCCACCAGAGTGGGGCTGCCAGTGGCTGTCCAGGCTGAACCAACTCCAGGCCAAGTGGCCTCCTGAGCCGCGGCCGTGGGGCAGCTGCGGTGTCTTCTTGCTTCTGCCCAGTCTCTTGGCTGCTCTGGCATGGGACCTTCTGACTTGAGCTGGTGGGAAGGTGGGAAGGAGCCCTTAGCGCAGAGTTAACCCTTCTGTCTCCTATTGTCTGCCCAGGGAGGAGGAGGGTTGGCATGAGCCGGGAAGCGCGGCCCTGGGCAAGGCTATTCTAATGAGCCCCTCCCCCACCCAGCCACCCTCTCGCCCTTCTTCCCCTTTCCTCGTGCCTCCTGCTGCTACCCACCCCCATCTTCCTTCCCCCACTCCTGCTGCCCGGGTCCCAGCGGAGGCCCCTTCCTCCTCCTCTGCCTGCCAGACCGTGCTGGGCGCGTGTTCTGCACCTACTGGGTTGGGGGCGCTTAACAGCCATCAGCAGCATCGTCTGACAAGCCGGGGGAAGTTGTGGGGGAAGAATAATGTTCAGGAACTCGCTGTGGAGGGGGTGAGGAGAGAGAGAAAAGGGCTGAGGGGGCGTCAGGAGGGTGATGGCGGGCATGACTCCCTTCTAATCTGGGGGAGGCTTGGGGGCGCCCGGAGTGCTCCCCAAGGCTGCTTGCTGTGAAGCTTCTGCCACCTGCACACCTTGTCCTGGCTGAGGGGGCCGTTGCCTCTGGAAACTGGGTCTTTGGTTCATCCAAGGCAGCACCCTGGTCCAGATCAGTATATGTGCGCCTGAAGTTCACGGAGGCGGGCACCGTGGAGGGAAGGGAGACTGCAGGGCACACATTCATCTGAGCACATCCTGCCCTGGGACGGTGCTGCTGCAGCTGGCCATTCTAGAAAAGAATCCCTCTCGCCGTGGGTAGAGTGCACACCTAGACACACCTTCTTGTCAGGGAGGAGGAGGTAGATAATTGGTTTAGGTTGGGGTGGGGCAAAGTACCCAGGTGAGTGGAGCTGGGACCTTTGAATGGGAAGCGGCCTGAGTCCAGAGGGAGGTGGAGGCGGACAGCCGCCGGAAGAGACGGGACTGGATCGGGAGGCCTTGCCTCCACCAGAGTGGGGCTGCCAGTGGCTGTCCAGGCTGAACCAACTCCAGGCCAAGTGGCCTCCTGAGCCGCGGCCGTGGGGCAGCTGCGGTGTCTTCTTGCTTCTGCCCAGTCTCTTGGCTGCTCTGGCATGGGACCTTCTGACTTGAGCTGGTGGGGAGGTGGGCCGGAGCCCTTAGCCAGAGTTAACCCTTCTGTCTCCTATTGTCTGCCCAGGGAGGAGGAGGGTTGGCATGAGCCGGGAAGCGCGGCCCTGGGCAAGGCTATGCTAATGATCCCCTCCCCCACCCAGCCACCCTCTCGCCCTTCTTCCCCTTTCCTCGTGCCTCCTGCTGCTACCCACCCCCATCTTCCTTCCCCCACTCCTGCTGCCCGGGTCCCAGCGGAGGCCCCTTCCTCCTCCTCTGCCTGCCAGACCGTGCTGGGCGCGTGTTCTGCACCTACTGGGTTGGGGGCGCTTAACAGCCATCAGCAGCATCGTCTGACAAGCCGGGGGAAGTTGTGGGGGAAGAATAATGTTCAGGAACTCGCTGTGGAGGGGGTGAGGAGAGAGAGAAAAGGGCTGAGGGGGCGTCAGGAGGGTGATGGCGGGCATGACTCCCTTCTAATCTGGGGGAGGCTTGGGGGCGCCCGGAGTGCTCCCCAAGGCTGCTTGCTGTGAAGCTTCTGCCACCTGCACACCTTGTCCTGGCTGAGGGGGCCGTTGCCTCTGGAAACTGGGTCTTTGGTTCATCCAAGGCAGCACCCTGGTCCAGATCAGTATATGTGCGCCTGAAGTTCACGGAGGCGGGCACCGTGGAGGGAAGGGAGACTGCAGGGCACACATTCATCTGAGCACATCCTGCCCTGGGACGGTGCTGCTGCAGCTGGCCATTCTAGAAAAGAATCCCTCTCGCCGTGGGTAGAGTGCACACCTAGACACACCTTCTTGTCAGGGAGGAGGAGGTAGATAATTGGTTTAGGTTGGGGTGGGGCAAAGTACCCAGGTGAGTGGAGCTGGGGAGGGAGGAGCAGTCACTCTGCATTCTTCCGCCCCCTGGTTTCCCCTGGTTTCCTGGAGCTCATTCTCTCAGCTGTTTGTGCTTTGAGGGCAAAGGATGCTTTATCCCATTGTAGAATCTGAGTCTGAGAAAGAACTAGGACTCCCATCCTCGCGTCTTAGGAATTGCCGTAAGAAGCAGATTTGGTCTGTGACTGGAGGCCAAGACTTCAAGATAGAAGAAAAGAGAAAGGAATCTTAAGAGACAGTAGACTGTTGAGCTGTTCTTAACCTGGGACCTGGGGGTCTGCGAATAGGCTTCAGAGTCTTTGGAGTACTCGGTACAAGGATACATCGTATTCATACACCAGGCAGAAAAGGTGAACAGCAGCCCTTCCGTTCAAACTCCTTTTTTAGGTGGAGCAACTCCAGGGCCTGCTCCAACGTCAACGATTAATTAGTTGCAAGACTCCACACAGGAATGTAACAGCTGTGACTCCCGTCTTAGAGGTCTTGTACTCCAGGTCTTCTTGAGGATGGGTTTGCATTCACAGCTCGGAGCTCTCAGGGAAAGCATTATGTTGATGATGGGTTTTTTCCCCACCTTGAGTCTGGTTTGGGGAAAACAGGTGCAGAGCCTTGAAGTTTGAGGGCCACCTGTCCTCGATTCAGTAGTTAGAGTGAGATTAAGGGCTTCCCTGGTGGCTCAGCGGTAAAGAATCCGCCTGCCAGTGCTCAAAACTCAGTTCAGTCTTCAGTTGGGAAGATCCTCTGGAGAAGGGACTGGCAGCCCACTCCAGCATTCTTGCCTGGGAAGTGCCATGGACAGAGGAGCCTGGCGGGCTACAGTCCAGGGGATCGCAAAGAGTCAGGCACGACTTAGCAACTTAACAGTGACAAGGGTGGCGTGACTCCTGGAGCAGGTTTTGAGAGGGAATGGGCAGGTGGGTCACAGTCCGAAAGAGGAGCGTGAAATGATGAACGGATGGAGGCTGTTCAAATTGGGCAGATGCTTGGGTTGCCAGAAGGATGGCCAAAAGGATACCGGGCTGTACTCTGGAGCCCCTAAATATTTGTTGAAAGAGTATTTACGAATCTGAAAGGTGCACATAGAAAGAAGGCATAGAATCCGGTGACCACATGTGTTAGATGCAATCTGGAGAACTCCAGGATGGCGTGTGAGCACGGGAGCCGGCCAGCGGGACTTTTGGTGGTGGCTGAGCAGATGGGGAAGGAACTGTGTGCTCTGAACATCGAACAGTGATTTCATCATTAGGCATCACAGCAGAACAAGAATTGTGGTGTGGAAGCCAAGATGAGGAATAGAAGGGGCCAATTGCCCAGCAAAACTGGGGGGAAAAGGGCAAGAGGATCCATTTCTAGACTAGGGAGTAAGATAAGAAAGGATGGAGCCAGGGTCTGTGCCTAATCTTAGGTACATGCTTAGTATCTGAATAGAATGGTATCGGAATAGAATTGATCCAAATCGGAGGGTGGGCCGCTGATGATGCTGACAGTCGAGGACGACTGGACGAGAGAGGGAGGTTTCCTAAGAGGCAGAGGGGAAGGCTGGAATTGAGCCCCGTGGTTGAGTTTCACCTCTCAACTGCACATCTTTCTGTTTCCCAGGGCAAGCTGGTGGAATTGACGAGGGAACTCCTCTCTCCAGCCCTTGACCTTCTGTCACCGTCTCCAGACCATGGAGAGACTGTGAAGAGCCCCTTGAGTATCAGCTCAAGGTAACTTCTGTTGCTTGTTTCCCCAGGCTGAGAAGAAAGCCAAGGTGATTGCAGTAATGAATGCTGTCGAAGAAAACCAGGGATCCACCGAGTCTCAGAAGGTGGAGGAGGCCAGCCCTCCCGCTGTGCAGCAGCCCACCGACCCTGCATCCCCCACGGTGGCCACCACGCCTGAGCCCGTGGGGGCGGATGCTGGGGACAAGAATGCCACCAAGTCAGCTGACGATGAGCCCGAGTACGAGGTGAGCGGCTGGCTTCTTCACCCACCTCGTCCGGCTCCTCCCGCCCTGCTCTCTCTGCCAGACCCCCGAGGTCTCTCCAGTCTTAACGCCGTGCAGCTGGAGCTCCCTCCTGGCTGTCCTCACCCTCAGATGCCCAGGGCTGGGGTGCTGTGGGTGGAATCAGGGTGGCAGGGCCTTGTGACCACCCTGTAATGACTTCTGCTCCTTGGGGCTCCAGGACGGCCGGGGCTTTGGCATTGGGGAGCTGGTGTGGGGGAAACTGCGGGGCTTCTCCTGGTGGCCAGGCCGCATCGTGTCTTGGTGGATGACGGGCCGGAGCCGAGCAGCGGAGGGCACCCGTTGGGTCATGTGGTTCGGAGACGGCAAGTTCTCAGTGGTGAGTCGGGGCGGGGGGTGGTGGTGGCCTGGGTGGGGGGTGTGGGATGAGAAGGGGACTTTGGTCCCAGGGTCTCTGGTTTGGGCTGGGGGCGTGGCTGGAATTCTGAGGTCGGAGGGGGCTGTGCTCACCCCCACTCTGGGTGTGTGTGGTTGGAAGAAGCCCTGGAGAGAATCAGGTTGCACTTGGAGAATTATAGGAGCCCTTTTCCTTTTCCGAGAAGGCCCTTCCTCCTGCGTCCGGTCCCCCCCACGCCGGGGCCGGACTCCTCCTTTGCATCCTGTGCCTGTTGGTGCCTCCGATCCTCTCGAGGGCAGAGGTGGGTCTTAATGGCCCACCTACTATGCCAGGCGTGAGGTGGGCGCTCTGAGCGTGGGAGGAGGCGCCAACGGGCGGGTTGTGCCCCCAGGTGTGCGTGGAGAAGCTGATGCCACTGAGCTCCTTCTGCAGTGCTTTCCACCAAGCTACTTACAACAAGCAGCCCATGTACCGCAAGGCCATCTACGAGGTCCTGCAGGTCAGTGCCCCTCAAGGGACTCCACTGGGGTGGGGGCAGCTGAGCTCACGGGGACCACTGAGAGGCTGGAGCCCAGGGCTTAGGCCTGGGCAGAGGGTCTGCCTGCGATGCCCTTTGGCCTCTTTGTCTCCTTGCTTGCCCCCTTTCTGCACCTTCGCCCGCCTCCTGCCTGAGCCCACCTTCACTGCTCTCCTGACAGCCCCCCCACACGTGTTGCCCCCAGGTGGCCAGCAGCCGAGCGGGGAAGCTGTTCCCGATGTGCCATGACAGCGACGAGAGCGACACTGCCAAGGCCGTGGAGGTGCAGAACAAACAGATGATCGAGTGGGCCCTGGGAGGGTTCCAGCCCTCTGGCCCCAAGGGCCTGGAGCCCCCAGAAGGTACATGCAGAGGCACCTGCAGCTCCGCGCCAGGGCTGGGGAAGCCGTGCTGGGGTGCCTCCAAGGCCTCCATCCCTGTGGCCCGTGGGAGTGCCGCCGTCTTCCTCTCCCCCGGGTCAGGGTAGGGGCGGTGCTGCGCCAGGGCTCTGAAGGACCCGCTCCCCACTGGCTTGCTGGCACCAGAGAGTTGGGAGTAGAAGCAAGCCCCCCAGTGAGGGAGCCAGGGTTCCTTGTCAGTGGTAGCCGTGACCTCCTCACCTGCCTCCCCGATCCAGAGGAGAAGAACCCCTACAAAGAAGTTTACACAGACATGTGGGTTGAACCCGAGGCAGCTGCCTACGCACCGCCCCCACCCGCCAAAAAGCCCCGAAAGAGCACAACGGAGAAGCCCAAGGTCAAGGAGATAATCGATGAACGCACAAGAGGTAGCTGGCCTGGCTCTGGAGTGGCCTTTGGCGGGGAGTGGGCAGGGCGAGGCCTCCGGAGCTGCCCTCTGACCCTGGGCTCTCCCCCACAGAGCGGCTGGTGTACGAGGTGCGGCAGAAGTGTCGGAACATCGAGGGTGAGTCCCGGGGGGCTGCTGGGCGGTGGCTCTGGGGAGTCAGTTGTCTGTGGCACGTAGAGCAGGCGTGAGAGCTTGGGCCCCCAGGTGGTGGCCTGCACAGGGCAGTCCAGGTTCTGAGGAAGGTACGGTGTCCGGCGCTGTGGGTACTCGGCGGGGGCGGGGTCTGTGCCCGTGCCGCCCCCTCCAGCCCGCGCCCGTACACCCGTCTTCCCGGTGCTGCTGTCTTTCCTGTCAGTGTGTGTGGCGGGGGCGGTCATTAGGGCTTGCGACACTCCAGGGGTCAAAGAAGGGCGGCCTCTCCTGGATTTGAACTTGGCCTTTTTACCTCTCCTCACGTTCTCTCACCTGGTGGTCATTAGTGCCTCCTGTGTCTGTCTCCCTTGGCCGAGTGATGGGGTGTCCAGCTTGGGGCCCTCAGGACTGGGCAGAATGGGAGCAGGGGCCCAGGCCCTAAGGACTGGCTGTCCGGGGACATCTCCAGAGTGGCCTGGAGTCGGGCCCGTTCTCGTCCATGCCTTTCCTGGGGGGCGGCCTGGCTGCTCCGGGAGCCGAGTGGACTCCTTGGGATGGGGCGGCACCGCCTCCACGTTCCACGGGGCCTCTCCCAGACACCTTCCTGTCTTCTTTCCTGGCTGCCGCTCTGGCACGCCACTGGGCACACGTCTTCTGGAGCTGGGCTTTGGTCCCAGGTGGGAGGGAGGACCCTTCCGTGACATCCTGCTTCCGCTGCCCCCCAGACATTTGCATCTCTTGTGGGAGCCTCAACGTCACCTTGGAACACCCTCTCTTCATCGGGGGAATGTGCCAAAACTGCAAGGTAGGGGCGCGGCCCGCAGAGACGAGGCCCCGGGCTGACCACCCTGCCGGGCCCTGGGCTGTCGCACGTGTCGTGAGGGTGACTGCGAGGTTTGCTTCTGAAGCAGAGTCCTGAGAAAATGGACCCTGCGGGCTCCAGCGTCTGACCCGCTGGGGCTTTTCCTCTGAGAGAGCCTGGCCCCTTCTCAAGCCCCATTCTCGTCCCCGGAGGCAGGCTCACAGGGTCCCAGTCACCAGTGTGAGGCGGGGACCCGGTTAGGATGCCTCTCCCCGCTGCGCCCCCTGCAGTGGGTGGGGAGACGCGGCCTCCCCTTCCCAGATCTGCAGCCTGGACGGGTGGTGGGGTCGGGTCTCTAGGGCTGTGTCGAGGTTCCAAGGCCAGAGCCCCGAGGCCGGGTGCCTGCCTGCCTGCGCCCTGGGGGGCCTGGGCCCTGCCCGTCGGCCCCTGAGCCTCCGCGCTGCTCCCCAGAACTGCTTCCTCGAGTGTGCGTACCAGTACGACGACGACGGCTACCAGTCCTACTGCACCATCTGCTGCGGGGGGCGTGAGGTGCTCATGTGCGGGAACAACAACTGCTGCAGGTGAGGCCCCGCCTGCGCGCGGCGCCCTCCCGGCCGGCACTGGGCTCCCGCCGCCCGTCCTGCCCTGCCCGCCGCCCTGCGCCATCCAGGGCACCTGGTGCTGAGTCCCCTCTGCTCCCCTGGGCTTCCTTCCAGGTGCTTTTGTGTGGAGTGTGTGGACCTCTTGGTGGGGCCAGGGGCTGCGCAGGCAGCCATCAAGGAAGACCCCTGGAACTGCTACATGTGCGGGCACAAGGGCACCTACGGGCTGCTGCGGCGGCGGGACGACTGGCCGTCTCGGCTCCAGATGTTCTTCGCCAACAACCACGACCAGGAGTTCGTGAGTGCGGGGCGTGGCTGGAGGGCGGCTCTTTTCACCCTCCCCCCTGCCAGCGCCGTAGGGCAGACTCCCAGAGCGAGAGGGCTTGGAGAGGGCTTGGGGTCGGTCGGGGGCCTGGACGCCGGGCAACCGTGCCTGAGCCATGCTTTCCGAGTCGTGAACCCCGAGCCCTGGACCGGGCGTGTGGGTCTGGAAGGCCCAAGAGCTCACGGTGGGCTGGGAGGCCGGCCCCAGGTGTGGGTCTGGAGGGGACCCTCCCGGATGCTCACCGGGCCTGTTGTGCTGGCTGCTAGGACCCTCCGAAGGTTTACCCACCTGTCCCAGCCGAGAAGAGGAAGCCCATCCGGGTGCTGTCTCTATTCGATGGAATCGCTACAGGTGAGAGTGGTTGGCATCTTGGTCCTGGGACGGGAGCTGGGCTCAGGGGACGGTTGATATTACAACTGCCTAAGGAGGAAACACTTGTGTTCAGTGAAAAGTTGAAAATTTTAAGTGGTAAACCAGCATGTTCGTTGTGCATTCCCTTAATTGGACAGAGAGGTGTGACGAGGGGACTTTTCAGCAGAGGATGGAGCAATCGGTGATCAGAGATTATCAAAGACTTTCACAAACCCTCAAAGGACAGACTTGGCGACCAGAGTAAAAACATAAGCAGTTCCGTTGTGCTTTGATTATAAGTCGCAGTGAAAAAATGAACTGTAAACAAGAGAGTCTATAAAGAATATTTAAATCGTCCATAATCCTGTAATTAGTGTTTTGGTGTATGTCCTTTTACATTTTTAGGGTTTGGATTTTTTTCCTGTGCTTGTATGTTTGTATACATGGATACTAAAATGCACTCCTGCCCTGCCCGCCGCCCTGCGCCATCCAGGGCACCTGGTGCTGAGTCCCCTCTGCTCCCCTGGGCTTCCTTCCAGGTGCTTTTGTGTGGAGTGTGTGGACCTCTTGGTGGGGCCAGGGGCTGCGCAGGCAGCCATCAAGGAAGACCCCTGGAACTGCTACATGTGCGGGCACAAGGGCACCTACGGGCTGCTGCGGCGGCGGGACGACTGGCCGTCTCGGCTCCAGATGTTCTTCGCCAACAACCACGACCAGGAGTTCGTGAGTGCGGGGCGTGGCTGGAGGGCGGCTCTTTTCACCCTCCCCCCTGCCAGCGCCGTAGGGCAGACTCCCAGAGCGAGAGGGCTTGGAGAGGGCTTGGGGTCGGTCGGGGGCCTGGACGCCGGGCAACCGTGCCTGAGCCATGCTTTCCGAGTCGTGAACCCCGAGCCCTGGACCGGGCGTGTGGGTCTGGAAGGCCCAAGAGCTCACGGTGGGCTGGGAGGCCGGCCCCAGGTGTGGGTCTGGAGGGGACCCTCCCGGATGCTCACCGGGCCTGTTGTGCTGGCTGCTAGGACCCTCCGAAGGTTTACCCACCTGTCCCAGCCGAGAAGAGGAAGCCCATCCGGGTGCTGTCTCTATTCGATGGAATCGCTACAGGTGAGAGTGGTTGGCATCTTGGTCCTGGGACGCGGGAGCTGGGCTCAGGGGACGGTTGATATTACAACTGCCTAAGGAGGAAACACTTGTGTTCAGTGAAAAGTTGAAAATTTTAAGTGGTAAACCAGCATGTTCGTTGTGCATTCCCTTAATTGGACAGAGAGGTGTGACGAGGGGACTTTTCAGCAGAGGATGGAGCAATCGGTGATCAGAGATTATCAAAGACTTTCACAAACCCTCAAAGGACAGACTTGGCGACCAGAGTAAAAACATAAGCAGTTCCGTTGTGCTTTGATTATAAGTCGCAGTGAAAAAATGAACTGTAAACAAGAGAGTCTATAAAGAATATTTAAATCGTCCATAATCCTGTAATTAGTGTTTTGGTGTATGTCCTTTTACATTTTTAGGGTTTGGATTTTTTTCCTGTGCTTGTATGTTTGTATACATGGATACTAAAATGCACAGTGTCGTAACTTGCCATTTCATTTATGATGTTATGACTACTGTTTTCACAGCAAATGATATAGAACTACATTATTTGTAAATGCTACATAGGAGTGCGTGGAGTGAAAGTACCATAATTTAATGAACCTCCTATTGGGTGGTTTGCTTTCTTCCTGACTCTTCTAGGCAGCTCTGTGACAAGCGTTCTCTTACATGCTTCTTTATAGCCTTAAAACTGTCAGCTTCTAGAGAATACCCAGTCACCATGTAGCCACTGTTTCTAATTTCATGTGGTTCTAAACATGAATACTGACATCCACCCCTCTGTCCTGTTCCCCAGGCCGAGACCTTTCAGTCCTTAGGAAAGAATAGCCCTCCTCAGAACTTGTCATTTTGGGACCTGAGGGAGATGGGAAGGCTGGGTCCTGAGACTGTGGCCAGAGGGTGGGGATGACCCCCGGTCAGACGGGTGTCTTCCGTTCCCAGCTCGGTGCTGATGTCGTGAACCTAGAGGAGTTAATGGACAGCTTTGGTTTCCTGGGCTAGAACCTGGAAGCCTCCTTAAGCCGTGTCACACCCCGAGAGGCCGTGCTGCAGGCTCCTCGTGGGGAGGTCTGTTGGGAGCAGGTCTCTCGGGAGCAGCGGGAATGGTGGGGTGCCTCCTGAAGTTCTCAGATTTCCTGTGCTCAGTCCAGCCAGCGCGGGTGGAAGGGTCATGGTCAGGAAGTACCAGTACTAGTTAGCTCAGGAGGAAGCACATTGAATGAGACTGCCCACGACCCAAGAGGAGGGCTAGGTGAGGCTTGCATGCCGCTCTGAGGCGGAGAGGGTGCCAGTGCTGGGGCTCACAGAGGAGGCGATCCCGGGGGCCTTTGGGTGGGGTGGGCGTGGTGAAGCCTTTTAGAGCAGGCAGCCTTTACGTTGAGTCTTGACGGTTGGCTGCACCTTGGTGTGGCAGAAGGGCCCAGGAGGGACCTGCGTGCAAAATGTAGAAACAGCAAAGAAAAGGCCACCCAAGAGTCAATCGTTGTTCTCCCTGGTTCTGAAAGCCCTGCTGTCCTGCCTGGAATGTTTTCTGAGTAGATCACATTAAGCATGAGACAGAATATTTAAATCGTCCATAATCCTGTAATTAGTGTTTTGGTGTATGTCCTTTTACATTTTTAGGGTTTGGATTTTTTTCCTGTGCTTGTATGTTTGTATACATGGATACTAAAATGCACAGTGTCGTAACTTGCCATTTCATTTATGATGTTATGACTACTGTTTTCACAGCAAATGATATAGAACTACATTATTTGTAAATGCTACATAGGAGTGCGTGGAGTGAAAGTACCATAATTTAATGAACCTCCTATTGGGTGGTTTGCTTTCTTCCTGACTCTTCTAGGCAGCTCTGTGACAAGCGTTCTCTTACATGCTTCTTTATAGCCTTAAAACTGTCAGCTTCTAGAGAATACCCAGTCACCATGTAGCCACTGTTTCTAATTTCATGTGGTTCTAAACATGAATACTGACATCCACCCCTCTGTCCTGTTCCCCAGGCCGAGACCTTTCAGTCCTTAGGAAAGAATAGCCCTCCTCAGAACTTGTCATTTTGGGACCTGAGGGAGATGGGAAGGCTGGGTCCTGAGACTGTGGCCAGAGGGTGGGGATGACCCCCGGTCAGACGGGTGTCTTCCGTTCCCAGCTCGGTGCTGATGTCGTGAACCTAGAGGAGTTAATGGACAGCTTTGGTTTCCTGGGCTAGAACCTGGAAGCCTCCTTAAGCCGTGTCACACCCCGAGAGGCCGTGCTGCAGGCTCCTCGTGGGGAGGTCTGTTGGGAGCAGGTCTCTCGGGAGCAGCGGGAATGGTGGGGTGCCTCCTGAAGTTCTCAGATTTCCTGTGCTCAGTCCAGCCAGCGCGGGTGGAAGGGTCATGGTCAGGAAGTACCAGTACTAGTTAGCTCAGGAGGAAGCACATTGAATGAGACTGCCCACGACCCAAGAGGAGGGCTAGGTGAGGCTTGCATGCCGCTCTGAGGCGGAGAGGGTGCCAGTGCTGGGGCTCACAGAGGAGGCGATCCCGGGGGCCTTTGGGTGGGGTGGGCGTCGGTGAAGCCTTTTTAGAGCAGGCAGCCTTTACGTTGAGTCTTGACGGTTGGCTGCACCTTGGTGTGGCAGAAGGGCCCAGGAGGGACCTGCGTGTGCAAAATGTAGAAACAGCAAAGAAAAGGCCACCCAAGAGTCAATCGTTGTTCTCCCTGGTTCTGGAAAGCCCTGCTGTCCTGCCTGGAATGTTTTCTGAGTAGATCACATTAAGCATGAGACAGCCTTGATGGAAGAGCACGGATGTCCGTGTTACTGATGTTCCAGTTTGATCCAGAGGTTTCCGGCAGCTTTCTGGACTGGGGAGGGCTTGGCCTGACTCTGACCCATGTGTCTGTCTGGCCAGAGGGATCCCCTGCAAAGACCAGGGCGCCGGGCACCGGGCACCCAGTGACCCTGCTGTTTGCTGCCTGGCACAGGGCTTCTGGTGCTGAAGGACTTGGGCATTCAGGTGGACCGCTACATCGCCTCCGAGGTGTGCGAGGACTCCATCACGGTGGGCATGGTGCGGCACCAGGGGAAGATCATGTACGTCGGGGACGTCCGCAGCGTCACGCAGAAGCATGTATGTCCGTGCCGCGACTGCCCCCTTCTCCACGTCACTCGGCCCCTGGGGCGGCGCCCACCACTCTCATCCCGTCCCTTTGCTCTTTTCCTCTCCCCTTTGAACTCTCTCCCTCGTCTTCCATTTCCCTCCTTCTCTCGAGAGGATGGGCAGGTTCCGGCGGGAATTGCGGAGCCACGCCTTTCCGGTTTAGGCTTCTCCCTGGCTGGCCGCCGGGCCCTCTTGAGTGGAGTGCTGTGGGGCGCAGTGGGGTTCCTGTCCTCCCGGTTCTGCTGGCCACAGCTTTGCCAGCCTCCATTTTGCAGGGAGGAGGGTCTGGAGGGGCTCCTCCCCACGTGGCCCGCCCGTTCCCTTTCCCAGGGAAACATGTCGAGCTTGAACTCCAGGCCCTCGGGCATCCTGAAGGGCATTTAGGGGGCTCAGGAGGTCCATACACACCTGTCGGAGTGCGCGGAGCCCAGGGCGCCTTTCATCCGGCCTGTGCCTGGACGGCTGTCCCTGAGTGGCCGCTTTCCCTGCTGGCCTCCCGGGTGCCCAGTTCAGTCCCTTCCCTCGACTGTCTGGGAACCAGCCCCAGTGACTTGCCTGTGGCTGCAGTGTGTGTGTGTGTGTGTGTGTGTGTGTGTGTCTGTGTGTGTGTGTGTGTGTGTGTGTGTGTCTGTCTGTGTGTGTGTGTGTGTGTGTGTGTGTGTGTGTGTGTGCAGAGCGCATACAAAGCAGCCAGGTCTCGCCTCTCCCGAGCCAGAGGACTTGTCTTTGCCAGCTTCACAGATGATTTCTCTCTTCCTTTCCGCCTCTGTCCCCGGACATCAGGCCCATCACATTACCTTTATCCTCCCAGATCCAGGAGTGGGGCCCGTTCGATCTGGTGATTGGGGGCAGTCCCTGCAATGACCTCTCCATCGTCAATCCCGCCCGCAAGGGACTCTACGGTAGGTGCCGCGCTCGCCCCTCCGCCTTCTGAGCTGACGCTTCCGCACGTCGGTTTCCTCCCTGGAAGTTTCCACCCTGGGACGGCTGCTCCCGACGCCCCTGTCCTCCCTGCGCTCCCTGTGCCCGAGCCGCCCCCCTGTCTCCCGCAGACAGCCCCCGCTGACGGCTCTCTCTCCCGACCTCTCAGAGGGCACTGGCCGCCTCTTCTTTGAGTTCTACCGCCTCCTGCATGATGCGCGGCCCAAAGAGGGAGATGACCGCCCCTTCTTCTGGCTCTTTGAGAATGTGGTGGCCATGGGTGTGAGTGACAAGAGGGACATCTCGCGATTTCTCGAGGTATAGCCAGCACCCTTGGTTTGGCCAGCTCACTAATGGCTTCTACCTTGGATTGCTGCTTTATCCCTGTCTCATCTGCATTATGGAGCTGGGGACTGGGGACTTCTGCTTTGCAAGGGGCCCGTTAGGAAGCTCTGGGCTTCCCAAGAAGGCGGGGAGAAAGACCACCCCGGATAGAACCTGTAGTCTCTCTCCAAGAGGTGGCGTGTGGGTGTGGGCCTCAGCACTTGGAAGACCTGACTGTCACAAACAGGGTGGAGTGCCAGACTCCTGGCTTAGGAGTCTGTGTGCACTTTCCCTGGGGGGTAGCTTTTGAGATGCCAGAATTAATTTTCCCAACCAGAATGACTTCTTCTTGCTCCCAGGCACCAGGACGGGTGCTTTACACTGCCTGGAGAGAAAACATGGCTTATCTCAGTTTTTACTTCCCATAATGTGGGTCATGGCCTGACTAAGGCCAGTTTGGGCCGTGTGCAGAAGAAGGTTTCCGTGGCCACAGTCTTTCTCTGCGGGGGCAGTCTGTGCGCCCAGGTCTTAGGGTCAGACCCCCTCAAAGTGGCATTGACTCTGCCTTGGGGCAGGCGTCTGTTGGGTTGCCTGTTGCAATCTGGACGTGCAGTGAGCACACCCACACTCGTTGCAGCCTTCTCCGTCAGAGCCTCCGGGTGAGCCGGAGCTGTGCGGCCCAGACTGGCGGGCCCGCGCCACGTGCAGGATTTATGTGGGCAATAGACTCTCAGTCCCACCGGCCTCCTCTCAAGTATTCAGCCGGCGGCACCTGGTGGGCTGGTGGCTGCTCCGTGGACCCGTGCGGATAGAGAATCTCCATCATGGCAGTGTGGACCGTGCAGGTCTAGACTGCTCCCGCGCGAGCGTGCGGAATGTAGCCGGGGTTGATTCTGGCGTTTCCGAGGGGCGTCAGGCTGTCCTGGTGTGGCCTGCCTGAGAGAGAAGTGAGAACTTTTGCAGCTCTTAAACCAGCACGTTTCCTGGCCGTCTGATATTCCTCTTTCTGTCTCTCCTGTTCTGTAGTCTAACCCTGTGATGATTGATGCCAAAGAAGTGTCAGCTGCGCACAGGGCCCGCTACTTCTGGGGGAACCTCCCTGGTATGAACAGGTTGGTGAGATCTCCGTGCTTGGGTGGCCGCCGGTGGGTGTCCCGGGCAGGACGGTGGTCTGAGGGCGAGGCCCGCCCCCACCCCCAGCGGACCAGCGTGCTGCTCTGCCTCATTCTTCTTTGTCTCCTTTTCCTTGAGAAAGAAAGGAAGTCGGGGCATAGAAAATGCTTGCCCGAGAATCGAAGCACTCGTGGGCCTAAACAGGACCTTTGAAAAGCCCACTGTTGATACCGCAGTCGATGTGTCGAGCTGCCGGGTGACAGGGTTGGTTCTCCTGCACTCGTGATGTGTCGAGAACCAGCTGGTCCTTAGTGCCCCGAGGTGAAGCCGTGGAGGATGTGTCTGGAGTTGGGGAGCAGCGGCGCCCGCCGCGGGGTCACATCCAGCTCCAGGAGCGAGCGTCTTGAGCCACAGGCGCCGCTGGCTTCGAGGTCTTGCTTTACCTTCTGTCCACACACCTGGTCAGTGTCAAGTCCTTTCTCAGCAAGATGCTGTTCATGTAGGTCACCGAGGTGTTAATGTCCAGGCCTGAAGGTTGCTGTGCGCCCAGGTCTTAGGGTCAGACCCCCTCAAAGTGGCATTGACTCTGCCTTGGGGCAGGCGTCTGTTGGGTTGCCTGTTGCAATCTGGACGTGCAGTGAGCACACCCACACTCGTTGCAGCCTTCTCCGTCAGAGCCTCCGGGTGAGCCGGAGCTGTGCGGCCCAGACTGGCGGGCCCGCGCCACGTGCAGGATTTATGTGGGCAATAGACTCTCAGTCCCACCGGCCTCCTCTCAAGTATTCAGCCGGCGGCACCTGGTGGGCTGGTGGCTGCTCCGTGGACCCGTGCGGATAGAGAATCTCCATCATGGCAGTGTGGACCGTGCAGGTCTAGACTGCTCCCGCGCGAGCGTGCGGAATGTAGCCGGGGTTGATTCTGGCGTTTCCGAGGGGCGTCAGGCTGTCCTGGTGTGGCCTGCCTGAGAGAGAAGTGAGAACTTTTGCAGCTCTTAAACCAGCACGTTTCCTGGCCGTCTGATATTCCTCTTTCTGTCTCTCCTGTTCTGTAGTCTAACCCTGTGATGATTGATGCCAAAGAAGTGTCAGCTGCGCACAGGGCCCGCTACTTCTGGGGGAACCTCCCTGGTATGAACAGGTTGGTGAGATCTCCGTGCTTGGGTGGCCGCCGGTGGGTGTCCGCGGGCAGGACGGTGGTCTGAGGGCGAGGCCCGCCCCCACCCCCAGCGGACCAGCGTGCTGCTCTGCCTCATTCTTCTTTGTCTCCTTTTCCTTGAGAAAGAAAGGAAGTCGGGGCATAGAAAATGCTTGCCCGAGAATCGAAGCACTCGTGGGCCTAAACAGGACCTTTGAAAAGCCCACTGTTGATACCGCAGTCGATGTGTCGAGCTGCCGGGTGACAGGGTTGGTTCTCCTGCACTCGTGATGTGTCGAGAACCAGCTGGTCCTTAGTGCCCCGAGGTGAAGCCGTGGAGGATGTGTCTGGAGTTGGGGAGCAGCGGCGCCCGCCGCGGGGTCACATCCAGCTCCAGGAGCGAGCGTCTTGGAGCCACAGGCGCCGCTGGCTTCGAGGTCTTGCTTTACCTTCTGTCCACACACCTGGTCAGTGTCAAGTCCTTTCTCAGCAAGATGCTGTTCATGTAGGTCACCGAGGTGTTAATGTCCAGGCTTGAAGAGATTTTCCTCAGTGTAATAATTGTCTTATAAAAAGGCCTACGAGGAGGAATGAATTCCAGTCGAGGGTTAGCGGTTCGAAAGCAGAGGGAGATCTCCCGAGTGTGAATATCTGTCATGAGGAAAAGTATTTTCCAGAATGTTTTGAGTGTGGGTTTTTAAACGTATTTATTTAATCAGAGGATGGTTCTCTTACAATATTGTGATGGGTTTTTGCCGTGCATCAACGTGAATCAGCCACAGGTGTGCCTGTCCCCTCCTTCCTGAACCACCCCCCAGCCACCGCCCCCTGAGTGTGGTTTTTTTTTTATCCATCCGAATTCCAAAGATATTTTCAATACCAAGGGAAAAAGTCAGCAAATAATAATGAAATAATTTCACTGAAAAATCCCATGTGAAATAGCTTTTTTTTTTTTTCAGTCATTCATTTGTCCAGTATTTATTTTGAAGGTAATGTGTGTCAGTTACTATTTTATGTGATAGGAATACGGGGACGACAATACCAACAAATCTCCTCCTCTCATAGAGATAATGTGGTAGAAAGACAGAGATAGAAAACAGAGGAATTAATATCAGGCCAAGTTGCAATAAGCACCATAAAGCAAGTCAGGATAAGGGTATGAATAATGATAGAAGGACTACAGATAATTCAGAGATTGTTTTCATGATTGATTTTAGTTTAGTGTTTTATATTTTTAAAGGTAAAGTTATTATGAGACATGACAAATATAGTACATGCAGACTGTGCTGGTTGAAGTAGCTTTATATTCATATTCTACAGAATTTACGCAGCACCTTTCTCCTAGCAGGTTCCACGGTAGGCGTTGGGGATACAGACAGGGCTCTTACTCTCATAGAACTTACAGTCGGCTGGGAAAGCCATTCCAGAAGCAGATGCCCTAAAGTAAAAGGAGTGTGAGCTGGGGAGAATAGAAGACACGCTGCTGGTGGTGGCGGTGGTGGTTTGGTTGCTCAGTCGTGTCTGACTCTTGCGACCTCCGGGACTGCCGCCTGCCAGTGTCAAGTCCTTTCTCAGCAAGATGCTGTTCATGTAGGTCACCGAGGTGTTAATGTCCAGGCTTGAAGAGATTTTCCTCAGTGTAATAATTGTCTTATAAAAAGGCCTACGAGGAGGAATGAATTCCAGTCGAGGGTTAGCGGTTCGAAAGCAGAGGGAGATCTCCCGAGTGTGAATATCTGTCATGAGGAAAAGTATTTTCCAGAATGTTTTGAGTGTGGGTTTTTAAACGTATTTATTTAATCAGAGGATGGTTCTCTTACAATATTGTGATGGGTTTTTGCCGTGCATCAACGTGAATCAGCCACAGGTGTGCCTGTCCCCTCCTTCCTGAACCACCCCCCAGCCACCGCCCCCTGAGTGTGGTTTTTTTTTTATCCATCCGAATTCCAAAGATATTTTCAATACCAAGGGAAAAAGTCAGCAAATAATAATGAAATAATTTCACTGAAAAATCCCATGTGAAATAGCTTTTTTTTTTTTTCAGTCATTCATTTGTCCAGTATTTATTTTGAAGGTAATGTTTTCAGTTACTATTTTATGTGGTAGGAATACGGGACGACAATACCAACAAATCTCCTCCTCTCATAGAGATAATGTGGTAGAAAGACAGAGATAGAAAACAGAGGAATTAATATCAGGCCAAGTTGCAATAAGCACCATAAAGCAAGTCAGGATAAGGGTATGAATAATGATAGAAGGACTACAGATAATTCAGAGATTGTTTTCATGATTGATTTTAGTTTAGTGTTTTATATTTTTAAAGGTAAAGTTATTATGAGACATGACAAATATAGTACATGCAGACTGTGCTGGTTGAAGTAGCTTTATATTCATATTCTACAGAATTTACGCAGCACCTTTCTCCTAGCAGGTTCCACGGTAGGCGTTGGGGATACAGACAGGGCTCTTACTCTCATAGAACTTACAGTCGGCTGGGAAAGCCATTCCAGAAGCAGATGCCCTAAAGTAAAAGGAGTGTGAGCTGGGGAGAATAGAAGACACGCTGCTGGTGGTGGCGGTGGTGGTTTGGTTGCTCAGTCGTGTCTGACTCTTGCGACCTCCGGGACTGCCGCCTGCCAGGCTCCCCTGTCTATGGGACCTCCCAGGCAAGGATGCTGGAGCGGGCTGCCATTTCCCTCTCCGTGAGTGTGGGTTTTAGACCTCCAGGTTTCCCTGTAAGTTAGGCAAACCATTGAACCTGGCCTCGGTCATCTAGACTGCCTCTCTCGCCAGTCTCAGACCTGTTTGGCAAAGCTGCTGCCTTTCGCGAGGGCTTGTGGCTCGGAAGGAGGTGGGTCAGTGGGCGGCTGACCTGAAAGCTGTCTCAGTGTCCCTCTAACCTTCCCAGGATGTCTGTGCGTGTTGGAGAAAACGGACTGGCTTATGCAATCCAGTATTTCTATGGAGCCACTAAGTCAGTGTCTCCCGACAGACCTTGGGCCTGTGGGGTGGTTTGTACCTGCTTCTTCCATCCGAAAAATTCTAGAACCTTCCAGGTAGAGCAGAGGTACCACAGGGAACAGAATACAAGCACAGGGATGAAGGACTGTGTGTGTGCACGTGTGTATGCAGAGAGAATTAGGAGGTGTGGCTTGACCATAGGTCCTGGCTGGTGGACCGCTATGTGAAGCCTTGATTAAGTAATCCTAAATGTCAGAAGAGGCTGGCACCTAAGGTGATATTTTGTCATCCGGCCAGCCTTCTGGGAAGGGACGCGTCTAAGGTCACAGAGTTTTAGTCTTGTGGGGACTGGGCAGTGTGTAAATTCTTGTTAACAGGTAAGGTGTGCGTCTTGATGGATTTCATCCACTGCACACGCCTGTGGCCAGTCACCACAGTCGAAACACAGACCATTCTGTCATGCCAGCACTTGCTTTGTGATGCGTGCTTTGAAGATGCAGTGTATTTTTAAGTGACAGGTTTTAAAAAATAATTCTCAGCAGGCAGGTGTTACCTGTTTGTTTGTAGTTTGGGACCACTTTGGAATTTCTCTTTAAGGATCAGTGCTTGAGGGCCTGTGGCTGTGAGTGGCCGCAGCCTGTGTCTGGGGTCTGAGGAGGAGGGTTCCCGTGCCCGTGGGCTCTTTACTTGCCCGTGTGAATCCGATGGCCGCTGGTTCCACGTCGTGGGTGCGTCCCTCCTGTTCTCCTGGCTTCCGTCCTGACCTCTCTCCCCTGCCTCCTAGGCCGTTGGCATCCACTGTGAATGATAAGCTGGAGCTGCAGGAGTGTCTGGAGCACGGCAGGATAGCCAAGGTTAGCCCAGCACCAAAGCCCTCGGCTAGGGGTAAGGAGAAGGGCGGACGCGCTGGAGCAGCGCCAGGGCTGCATCCCGCCTGCGGAGGATGCCGGGCCTGCGGAGGATGCGGCCTAGGGGCTCGCAGCTGGCCGAGGGGGGGGCGGGCCCCAGGCGAGAGCCTGGAGGGCAGGGGAAGAGGTCGGAATCCTTGCCGCCTGCAACTCCTCCTTGCTGAGCATCACCCGCTGGTCCTGTGGGAGGCAGACACTGAGTAGGAGTCTTGGCTAAGGTTTTTGGAGAATTGGTCCAGGGCCCATTCCACGAGCCTTCAGAGCAGAGAGTCTCCTGTAACGGGCAGCACGGTTTCTCTCTGGAGAAGTCTCCCGGGACTGTTTTCACACCAGGGGTGTCTTTGTGCCCCTGAATAAATGGGACATCCTTTTGCCTGTCAGTCGTTATTACCCTGGCAAGATAAACATTCTTAGAAGACTTGGGAAGGCCAGTGACTCAAGCTGCTGTCTCGAGGCCTTGGCTGGCGGGATGGACTGAGGATGCCCGGGTGCCCTCAGTGTAGGAGGAAGAGCAGGGCATCGGGGTCCGTGGAGGCTCCGAGCCTTCTGGGAAGGGACGCTAAGGTCACAGAGTTTTAGTCTTGTGGGGACTGGGCAGTGTGTAAATTCTTGTTAACAGGTAAGGTGTGCGTCTTGATGGATTTCATCCAGTCACCACAGTCGAAACACAGACCATTCTGTCATGCCAGCACTTGCTTTGTGATGCGTGCTTTGAAGATGCAGTGTATTTTTAAGTGACAGGTTTTAAAAAATAATTCTCAGCAGGCAGGTGTTACCTGTTTGTTTGTAGTTTGGGACCACTTTGGAATTTCTCTTTAAGGATCAGTGCTTGAGGGCCTGTGGCTGTGAGTGGCCGCAGCCTGTGTCTGGGGTCTGAGGAGGAGGGTTCCCGTGCCCGTGGGCTCTTTACTTGCCCGTGTGAATCCGATGGCCGCTGGTTCCACGTCGTGGGTGCGTCCCTCCTGTTCTCCTGGCTTCCGTCCTGACCTCTCTCCCCTGCCTCCTAGGCCGTTGGCATCCACTGTGAATGATAAGCTGGAGCTGCAGGAGTGTCTGGAGCACGGCAGGATAGCCAAGGTTAGCCCAGCACCAAAGCCCTCGGCTAGGGGTAAGGAGAAGGGCGGACGCGCTGGAGCAGCGCCAGGGCTGCATCCCGCCTGCGGAGGATGCCGGGCCTGCGGAGGATGCGGCCTAGGGGCTCGCAGCTGGCCGAGGGGGGGGCGGGCCCCAGGCGAGAGCCTGGAGGGCAGGGGAAGAGGTCGGAATCCTTGCCGCCTGCAACTCCTCCTTGCTGAGCATCACCCGCTGGTCCTGTGGGAGGCAGACACTGAGTAGGAGTCTTGGCTAAGGTTTTTGGAGAATTGGTCCAGGGCCCATTCCACGAGCCTTCAGAGCAGAGAGTCTCCTGTAACGGGCAGCACGGTTTCTCTCTGGAGAAGTCTCCCGGGACTGTTTTCACACCAGGGGTGTCTTTGTGCCCCTGAATAAATGGGACATCCTTTTGCCTGTCAGTCGTTATTACCCCTGGCAAGATAAACAGTTCTTAGAAGACTTGGGGAAGGCCAGTGACTCAAGCTGCTGTCTCTCGAGGCCTTGGCTGGCGGGATTGGACTGAGGATGCCCGGGTGCCCTCAGTGTAGGAGGAAGAGCAGGGCATCGGGGTCCGTGGAGGCTCACAGCTGGAGCCTGAGCCCGGCCCCTGGATGGAGCAGGCCTCGTAGGCTTCGGACGCAGCGCACCGGCAGGCGCCCAGCAGGAGTCAATGAGCATCTCTCATCTCTCATTTCCTCGTCTCATCTTCTAGTTCAGCAAAGTGAGGACCATTACTACGAGGTCGAACTCCATAAAGCAGGGTAAAGACCAGCATTTCCCCGTCTTCATGAATGAGAAAGAGGACATCTTATGGTGCACTGAAATGGAAAGGTACCCGCTCCTCGGGCTGGTGGGGATCAGGGGGGCGGGATCCCCGCCTCTGTGCCAGGCTCAGATCCCCTGCAGACACTCTGTGAGCAGTGGGTTTGTTTTTCCAGGCGTTGTCCAACATGGCAGGTTCCTGGGGAAGACTCCTGTGTGTTGGGAGGGTGGGCTAAAGTAAGGGGCGTCTAGGAATCAGCCTCCAGTGCCTTGGCTGCCAGCAGTCCTGCTCCCGAAGCTCCACGCTGCTCACATGAGGTGCTTTACAAACCAGGGCAGTGTGGGAGCAGGTGGGCCTTATGGCCTCAGCACCCGGATTTGTGCAGGCTGGACTCAGGCTCGAGTCCTCATTCTTGGGGTGACTATGATTTAGCCGGACGGAGTGTTTTTACCCAAACCGCCAGAGCAAGCAGGATCTCCTGACATCAGGCAAGCGTTGGGTGCCCTTGCGGAGTGTTCCCTCCTCTGGGGTGGGGCGGGAAGATACGGGGCTGGGTATTTATGACAGGCTTCAGATGCCCGCTCTGGGGCTCAGTCTCAGGTGGAGCGTGTCCTGGAGGTGTTTTTCACAAACACTGACTCTGTTTCTGGGCTTCCCAGGTGGCTCAGTGGTAAAGAATCCGCCTGCCGTTGCAGGAGACGCAGGTGATGTGGGTTCAATCCCTGGGTCGGGAAGATCCCCTGGAGAAGGAAATGGCAACCCACTCCCGTGCTGTTGCCTCAAGAATCCCCATGGACCGAGGAGCCTGGGGGGCTGAAGTCCATGGGGTTGCAAAGAGTCGGACGTGACTGAGCACATACACAGCTTTCTTTCCGCTGTGTGGTAAATCTCTAGCCAGTCATTTTTTTTTCATTTTTAAATGAAAGTCCAGGGCCAGGAGCTGCAGAGTCAGGAATGGCCTTTATTATTATTATTACTGTTATTTGGCTGTGCTGGGTCTTAGTTGCGGCATGAGGGAATCTTCAGTTTTCATTGCAGCATGTGGGAGCTTTAGTTGAGCCATGTGGGATCTAGTTCCCTGAACAGGGATCGAACCCGGGCCTCTTCCATTGGGACCATGGATTGTTAGTCCCTGGACCACCAGGGAAGTCCCTCTCTACGCAGTCATCTTAACTTTCAGACCCATAGAAGGTAGCCAGGCGCCTGAGACTCAGATTGGTTGTCATGGACACAGGGTCGCGTGGGCCAGTGCTGACCCCAGCCTCTGCCGTTTCTCCCCAGGGTGTTTGGCTTCCCTGTCCACTACACCGACGTCTCCAACATGAGCCGCTTGGCGAGGCAGAGACTGCTGGGCCGGTCGTGGAGCGTGCCGGTCATCCGCCACCTCTTCGCTCCGCTGAAGGAATACTTTGCTTGTGTGTAAGGGACAAGAGGGCAAGCCGAGGTAGTGACACAAAGCTACACAAACAAACAACCAACACAAAACACAAAACATCAACGTGAGGATGGAGAGAAGTGTCAGCACCCAGAAGAGAAAAAGGAATTTAAAACAAAACAAAAAACAAACCCCACGGAAGCAGAAATACCGGAAGGCTTTGCCTTGCAAAAAGGGTTGGACATCATCTCCTGATTTTTCGGTGTTAATCTTCAGTCCTATTTAAAAACAAAAACCAAGCTCCCTCCCCACCCGACCCCAACCTTCCTTTCCCCCCACCCCCGCCAAACCTTTTGTTTTCTACTCTTTTCAGAGGGGTTTTCTGTTTGTTTGGGTTTTTGTTTCTTGCTGTGACTGAAACAAGAGGGTTTATTGCAGCAAAAAAAAAAAAAAAAAAAAAAAATCAGTAACAAAAACTAGTAACCATACCTTGCAGAGGAAAGATGGGAGAGAAGGAAAAAAAAGGAAATTCTATAGAAATCTATATATTGGATTTTTTTTTTTTTTTTTTTTTTTTTACTATCTATCTCTTTTTGTTGTTGTCTCTAGCCTGATCAGATAGGAGCACAAGCAGGGGACAGAAAACAGACGCTCGGGCGGCGGAGTCCCCTCCCAGCCCCTGAGCGGTCTTGTCAGCACCATTCCTGGTCATGCAAAACACAACCCAACTAGCAGCAGAGAGACGAGAACATCACACAGGACCCTTTTCTACAGTATTCAGGTGCCTACCACACAGGAAATCTTGAAGAAAATCAGTTCCTAGAAGCCGCTGTTACCTCTTGTTTACAGTTTATATATATATGATAGAAATGAGATATATATATAAAAGGTACTGTTAAACTACTGTACAACCTGACTTCATAATGGTGCTTTACAACAGCAAGATGAGTAAAAACATCAGCTTCCACGTTGCCTTATGCGCAAAGGGTTTTAATCAAGGATGGAGAGAGGGAGACAGCTTGGAGGGGAACCGTTAACCATTAACCGTGGTGGGTTTTTTTTTTAATTTCCCCCTTGGTGTTTCACAAGGTGAAGGAGGAGAATTTGGGAATAGCATTCTCCCGCTTCTCCCTGCCAAAAAAAAAAATGGGGGTTGAGATTCGGTGATGGGGGACCGTGGAAAGCTGAGAGTGGGATCCATCCAGGCTCACGCAATAACCTTTTTGATTATTTTCGAAAAGGAGACTCCCTCGGCAAGATGGCAGGATGAGGGGGTCTTCATTCCCAATTTCTCACATTAGCCGATTCGAGGGCTCCTTGCGGTGGGATCAGAAAAAAATCCAGAGTGCGGGCAAGTGACAGTTCAGACCCCACCTGGAGCAAATAAAAAAACATACAAAACGTACTGGTGCTCTCCTGTCTAAGTCGCTTTTTGTGTGTTCTTTTATGAGGCCCCCCACCATCCACCCTCTGTGCACAAGGCGGCTTCCGGCCCCTGGAATGTGATGTTTTTGGTCATCTCCAAAGGCTGCAGTTTTATACTGGGAGGCTGATGACACCTTTTGTTATAATTATTCTTATGGTTCTGGTTATAATTATGTTTGTTTTCAGATTTTCTTTTAAGAAAAAACAAAAACCCAACCCCCCCCCCTCCCTCTAGGTTTCAAACCAAGGTGCGGGGAGCAGGGTGCTTCTAAGTCGGTGGTGGCCCTGGTGCCCTGGCTCCCACCCCTCGGGCCAGGTGGGCCACCAGGCGTGGCGGGCGACAACTAGGCGGCCGGGGGCGGTCCCCATGGCCGGCCTTCGGGGCGTGTGTCCCTCTTCTCTTCTGCTTCCCTCCTCTCGAGTCACGTGTGTCAGGGCTGGAGGGAGGACCAGGCCCCTCTCTCCTCGCGTGTGTGATCCGAGTGGTGTGTATTTCTTTTCTAGTACTTGGTCTGACGATAGCTGTGCTCTTAACCTCGAGTTGGCAGCACCTGGAGCCCCTAGTCCACGACACTTGGTTCCGCTTCCCACCGAGGCAGGCGGCCCGGCGTTGGCGGTACGCAGGGACGGCGTGGGTGGCTCCAGGGCGAGGGCCCGACGGGCAGACGCCTGCCTGGATAGATGGGGTGTAGATATGTGGCATATAGAGATATATATTTTATAATGGGAGGGGGGAAAGGCACCTCCTGGGGCTGGCGGGGCTGGGAGGTGTGCGGTGAAGCACATGGTCCCATGTTCGCATCCCTAGAAAGATAGGGCCTACAGTGATAGGCGCTCTATAAATACATAGATAGGGTCATGTATAAGAAATATTATGTCGTGGGGAGAGGGGGAAGGAGGCTCAGAAGGCTGAGTCTCGGGCCCCACTGCAGACAAGCCCCACATCAATCAATCAATCCCACACACACACACAGGAACATGTTTCTCTACCGATGCCTAACGAATGCACGCGCGCGCGCACACACACACACAGCCAGGGAGCTCCCAGCGCTCCTCCCCAGGACTCAGGACTTGGCGGAGTCGGCCCTGCAGCTCTTTACCTCTGTTGCCCCGTTTGCAGGTAGACTGTCCATCCAGCTGTGGCTAGGTGCTGAAGACAGGAAAAGGAGGAGGTTTTCTTTTAGCAGGTGCTCTCCTCTCACAAGCAGCGTTCTCTCTCTTTTGCCCCTGGCGATGTCAAAAGATTCTTCTCTTAGCAACCTGTGACACTGACCTGCCGCCCAGGCACCAGTCAAGTCAGCCCTCAGCTCCCCCTGCCTATTCTCCCGACCAAAACAAGACTCAGTCCGGGGCTGTCTTGGCCAGGGGGCTTCCATTGGAAAGAAATGGGACAGTGAACCTCATCTTTTAAATAAAGCAAATCAGTAATTGGTTAAAAAAAAAATTTTTTTTTTGACTAAGCTTTGAATCCCTTGCTCACTGCTCAAGAGTGAGCTCACAGCTGGTGGCCCCAGTCTCCTGCTCCTTGTTCGGGTGCTCAGTCCTGCTCCTCTCATCAGATTGGTTTTTCAAGATCATACCCGGTTGCTTCCTGCCAACTCTGTCACAACGGCAGCTGGTGACAGTGGGCTCCCACGGGGCTGGAGCAGCTGGAGGGGGTCCCTCTGCCCTTCCCTCGCTGGTCTGTACTGAACTGTGGTGCTCCCCCTTGCCCCTTCTTTCTCCAGCTAGGCTCCCTCGTCCGGGCCGGAGCCCACCAGCACCACTCTGGAGGGCTGGGGGAGGGGGGCTGCGCAGGCAGTCCAAGGTGCTCCCTCCTCTGGCGGTGGACGCTGAGGTCTTCCCAGCCCGAGTCAGGACGGTCTTCTCTGCAGACAGACCTGGCTCTCCTAGGCCACGTGTCTGCTGCAGCTTGCAGGCGTTTGCTTCTCCCAGTGGCCCAGGCTCCACCCGGGGAGCGAAACTTGGTAGCCGAGGATGTGGCCAGCCTGAGGGGTCAGCGTGGGCCGGCCCTTGCGTGTTGTGGCTGATCCCCTGTTTCTCCCGGTCTGGCAACCTGACTTGGCCCCAGAACAGGCCAGAGCCCCTCTCACAGGGATGAATGTTAACAACAGCCAGCTTTTCTTCCAAATACACCTGGGGGCTTGGTCCCCCCAGTAGAACTTGGCAGGGTACAGGGGACCTAGGGAATGTGCCAACTTGGCTAGGCCGGGGTGCTCTTTGCAGTCCCCTTCCAACCCTGGGGTGCTTCTGGGGAGACCTTCTAAAGGGGAGCTGTGCTTGGCCGGCTGAGGCAGGGTCACACGTGGATAAAGGTGGGGGCATCGTTGCACCTGCTGTGCGTGAAGCTCGGGGTAGAGGCCGGGCAGAGGAGAAACCAAGGTGGCCTAGGGAGAATTTGGAGTATGTTCTCGGAGTTTTCTTTCTGAAGAGCAGGCTCATTTATCAGTTTCTGGAAACAGGGCTTTCCAGGGACTGAGAGGATGCCCCTACTTAGCTGCAGGTGCCAAGTGCAGTGTGGTGCCAAAGAGGCCCCTGGCTCTGGTCTGGGGGAGGTGGCCGGGGTCACCTGCCAGAGGAGGGAGCTAGTCCTCGGCAGGCGGCTGCTGTGTCCTGGGGCCTCGAACTGGTTGGTGCTGACCCCCGTCCCCAGGGACTGGCTGGGCGCCTAGACTGGGGGTGGGGTGAAGACCGGTGCTGTCTTGTACTCAGTGGACGACCACCCAGGTGTGCCACTGTCTGTTTCTTTCTTGACCCCAGAACCTTTCTGCTGTTGACCATTCTAGAAGGCAGACTTCCCCAAAGAGCCTGCAGGACCACTTTGCTTTTGAGCCGGGCCTGGGCATGCTTTTGAGCGTGGCTGGTGAAGGTGCCTGTGTGGGATTCTACTGAGTTGCTAGGGTGTGGGTTGACCCCGCAGGAAGGAAGGCTGGTGGACGCTGAGCTAGTCTGATGCCAACCAACTCCCTTTATTTTCCCTGCAGCTGGTAGTTCTGGCGAAACCTAAATGGAATGAGCCCACCATCTCCAGCCCAGGACTGGCTGTACCAGGAGGGGCAAGGGAAGGACTCTAAAAGAGCCCTCTGGGGAATGGTCTTAGTCTTCACTCATCTCGCTGATGACAGCAGAATCTATAAAGTGAGTCTCGGAGGCGGTTTTGAATTCCTGTTGTTCTGCCTGGTGCAGAGATGTGTGGCTCTGGCGTCGTTTTTAGGTAACTTGCAGAGTGAGGACCATAGCACCTGCCTGGCAGTGCAGTCTGATGAGGGCTGGTTGTTGCCTGTGATCAGGACAGCAGCAGAGCCCAGATGCTGGTGAGAACTCCTAGCTAGGCCTCGTTTTTGGTTCCAAGAGATGTGAAAGCTGGGTGTGTCATTAGGCAGGGTCTCGTCTGTGTTCTCCCAGTACTTGTGATCAGAGATGACACTGGCGTTGTCCTGTCCTGTTTCCTCCACCTCTGGAGGGGATGGCGAGGAGCTGGAGTGGCCTTCCAGACTCTGCCCTGCTGGGGCGAGGATTGGGAGGATCTGAGGAAAGAGAATTAGGTTTGTGTCAAGGATGGACTCCACTGTTGAAGCAGAAGCTCTCGGATCTTTACGTTTTGGTAAAGGAAGGTTGGGGCCTTTAGGATTCAAGGGCAGCCCCTCTTGCGCTGTGTGTTGCAGAGACCCAGCTGAGCGGGCCTGTGGTTGACCGCCTCCTGTGGACTGCTGGCCTTTGGCGGTGGAGTCCAGGGAGAGAGACAGACAAGCAGGTCAGAGGCAGTGAGGACAAGGATGGCAGGCCCTTGGCTGGTTGTGACTGGCTAAATGGCCCCAATGGAGGCCCCAGACTCTTGTCACTCCTGTAACTGGAAAACTCCCCCATCTATTCCCGCCGAGGGGACGTGGGAGGGCGGCTCTCTCACCCTCCAGCCTCACGGCCTCCAGCCCTCCTAGGCGTGAGAACAGGAGCAGGGATCCGAAAGCATCACTGAGTCCCATTTCACTTCACAGACTGATTGGGTGGCACAGCCCTAGAATCCCACCAACCACACCCCAAAAAACCCCCCCGAAATTCCTTAGAATACGCAGAGGGAGGAGGTGACTCAACAAGGTGCTAAAACATTTTATTAAAAATATATATTGTTAAATTAAGTCTGCTGTCTGGACAATGACTGTTTTGTTTTGTTTTCTTGTAGTGGAGTTTAAAAGAGACTATTATTTTACTCTGATATATTATTATTAAAAAAAAAAAAGGCATTTTAACTTTGTACTTGAAAACTAAATGAGCGATTTCTTGTGTTTTAGCTGAGGCATTGAAGTAGCGGGTGCTTACTTATTTGTGGGAAATCATGTATTCTTACTGAAGAGTAAACTCAGTAGCTGATTTGGTAATAACTTTTACTGTTACAGACGATTGCGCTTTGACCCTGGCGGGAGAGCACTTTCTACCGCACATTCCACGCAGCTAAATGCAGGACTTAACTCCCCGACCCTTCCCTTCCCAGCCCTCTTTCCTTTTTCTTCAGTTCCTCTTCTGACTCTTTGTTGTTTGTTTGTTTGTTTTTTTCTTCCTGGTTCCAGCATTCTTTCACCACTGTATTTTTTTTTTTTTTTAGGGTTGCTTCTCTATTTATTGACAATAATAATGTACATTTCACAGTCTGGTTCTGGGACATCGGGGGAGGGGAAGTGAGCGGGCCCAGCGCGGGTCCCCACTGCCGCGCCCCCTTGTCCTGTTGTATCTCTGTGTAAGTGATGCTCGTGACATAGCTGTTATGAAATAATTATAAAGAGGTCCGTGCGTACAGCAGATGTAGAAAGTCTGTCAATTCCGCCTTCATCACATTTTTTTTTTGTGTGCCCAGAAGAATATAATAAAGCTCCTTTCTAATGTACTTGTGCTGGAGAACACTTGAATAAATGGACTGTTTTTGTGCAAAAAGAAAAACGGAAAAAGCACCGTAATAATGTCCTTTTGTCTTGCGTCTCCTTCTCCCTGACATGACTGTTCCCAGCCTTCCCCAGAGAGGTTAAGTGCCCAAACTGGGAGGTCCTAGCACTGAGTTTAGACCATGCTCTTCCTCCCTTTAAAACATCACCTGTGTGTACATTCAGCCGGGACCATAAACTAGATGAAAAAAATGGGTGGTCTGATTAACTAGAAGCTCAAAGATCAGTTAGTGAGGCACAGTTGCTGGAGAAGCAATTTCTGTCCGAGGCTGAGCAATAGAAAACTTTCAGACAGGAGGGGATAGACGAGCGTCAGATGCTGTGGTCATGGGCACCGTTTCCCTCTCTGTGGGCTTTCTCCAAAGCAGAGGCACCTGGAGGAGAGCTGCAGCAAGGGTGGTCGACTCGGCCAGGGACCCGGGGAGACACAAGCGCTCGGCCTCGAGAAGGAGAATGGAAGGATGGGCGCAGACGGTGACAGGGTGAGCTCAGGGGCTGGCGTGATTCTGTGTAGGCCAGTGGCAGGCGGAAGAGGGGCCTGTTGGTGGAGGTCAGCCTGTTTCAGCTCAGTGTGGGAAGATTCTTTTTCATTCCTGGCCAGCCGTACAAAGGCCATCTGAGTGCAGCAAAGCCCTGGTCGCTTAAGAGGTGCTGGACAGCCACTAGGCTGGTGCTGGCCTTCCTTGAGGCCCCGAGGCTGGGTTCTGGCTGACCGACTCTCCTCAGCACTGTCTTGTAACGGACGGTGATTGGCAGGACCCGTCCACACTCGACGTCCCCTTTGTCCTCATGACTCTTCTTTGCCTCATGGTCACTCTCCCTGTCCTCCCAGCCAAGAGACTGATGTGAACACAGAAGAATCGGGCTTTTCCCATCACATCTCCCTAGGACCCCATTTCACGCTACACTTCCATCCTAAATGCTAAGCAGATCCGGCCAGTGGTTTCTTCTCTTCAGGGAGGGTTATTCAAGGTTTCTTTCCTACATTAGATTTCAGGGGAGGTTTAGCGTGACACCCACCACCTTGCTGGCAGCTTTGAAAGAAATCATAAGGGGAAAATTGGAGGAAAAGGAGAAAATAACAGGTTCCCCCCACCATGGGCACTTTTTATTTTCTTTACAAATTGTAAATGTATATTTAACTTCTTTTTTTTTCAATATTTTTCAGTGTTGATGTAGAATTATTTTTTAAAAAATGGCTGCATGGCATTTTCTTGTTGAATGTTTGTTTCTATATATATATATATATAAATATGCATTTTATTTTAGCTATAAATACAGCTGCAATAAATATCTTTATGTGTTGGCTTCCCCCCCCTATATTTGGTATGTTTTTCTTTAAGATACATTCCCAGAAATGAAACCTACCTGGGGCAAAGTAGACGGACAGGGTGGTTGGATCCTGACATGTTTGCCTGATTTCCTCCCAAAGATCCACAGACAGTGTATCCTCAGCTCTGGAACTCTCCATTCAGAAAGAAACAAGCGTAGCCTTTAGTTTGACAGATTCCAAAATATGTTCATTTTAGTGGGAAAGTAAAGACCGAAGCAAGGTATTTTGTCTGAGACAAGCTAGAGATCCACAGCTCCTAGCCAGAAATGGAAGCAATACTCTGGTCACTCAGTTTTGAAAATTAGCTCATTCAAAGTACAGACCTAGAGGAAGTCTGGTGGGAGGCTGGAATTCACACAGAATCTCCTAGCTCCAAAGCTAGGGAGAAACGGGAGGGTGCCTTTGGTGCCCTCCGACTCTGAAAGCCAGGGCTAATCACCCCAGTGTCTTCTGAGCTGGGGAGGGTGGTCTGACCGGAGCTGGGGGAGGGAGGTGCTGGCTCCATTTCATTAATTAAAAACTATTCTGTGAAGTTCCTGGATTTGGTATCATTTGATGGTCGAGGGGATGGGAGAGACAGGGAAGGGTCAGGGTGGGGCAGAACTCACTGTGGAGTGAGAGTGACGAGGTCGACTCTCGGGGTCGGGGGGCGTCAGTCTGCGCTGGGTGGGGGAGGAGGTGCCACGCACCGCCAGGCCCAGGCTTGCTGTTTTCCAGGCCCGCTGCAAGTCTGACTCAGTGACCTGGAGTGGAATAGAGGAGGGAGGAGGGAAGAGGCCTGCTGTGGGCTGGCTGGTTGGAGGAGCCAAAGCCATACGTAGTAGGGCCAGAGGAGCAGGCATGGCGAGCAGGTGTAATTCCGGGGGATGCTGTGTTGGAGGTGGGTCTGCAAAGAGGGGAAGAAAGTCTATGTTGGAGGTGGGGCACCGGGAAATCATGTGCAAGGATGATGGGGCTCCCCTTGGAGGGTCCCCTGGCATCACCCCAAAGCACCCTTTCTCTTTCGTTCCGACACACTTGAAAATGAGCTTCCCTGGTGGCTCAGACGATAGGGAGTCTGCCTGCCAGGCGGGAGACGTGGGTTCCGGCTGTGGGTCAGGAAGAGCCCCCGGAGAAGGCGATGGCAACCCGCTCCAGTGTTCCTGCCTGGAGAGGTCCGTGGACAGCCGTGGAGCCGCAGAGCCTGACACAACCGAGCGGCTTTCACTTCCCACCCTTCAAGAGGTCACAGCCCCCTCACCTCAGTGGTACCTTTCCCTACTCCGCAGGGTTGGATCCTGACATGTTTGCATTAAGTTCATTTTAGTTTAGCGGAAAGTAAAGACCAAGCAAGGTATTTTGTCTGAGACAAGCTAGAGATCCACAGCTCCTAGCCAGAAATGGAAGCAATACTCTGGTCACTCAGTTTTGAAAATTAGCTCATTCAAAGTACAGACCTAGAGGAAGTCTGGTGGGAGGCTGGAATTCACACAGAATCTCCTAGCTCCAAAGCTAGGGAGAAACGGGAGGGTGCCTTTGGTGCCCTCCGACTCTGAAAGCCAGGGCTAATCACCCCAGTGTCTTCTGAGCTGGGGAGGGTGGTCTGACCGGAGCTGGGGGAGGGAGGTGCTGGCTCCATTTCATTAATTAAAAACTATTCTGTGAAGTTCCTGGATTTGGTATCATTTGATGGTCGAGGGGATGGGAGAGACAGGGAAGGGTCAGGGTGGGGCAGAACTCACTGTGGAGTGAGAGTGACGAGGTCGACTCTCGGGGTCGGGGGGCGTCAGTCTGCGCTGGGTGGGGGAGGAGGTGCCACGCACCGCCAGGCCCAGGCTTGCTGTTTTCCAGGCCCGCTGCAAGTCTGACTCAGTGACCTGGAGTGGAATAGAGGAGGGAGGAGGGAAGAGGCCTGCTGTGGGCTGGCTGGTTGGAGGAGCCAAAGCCATACGTAGTAGGGCCAGAGGAGCAGGCATGGCGAGCAGGTGTAATTCCGGGGGATGCTGTGTTGGAGGTGGGTCTGCAAAGAGGGGAAGAAAGTCTATGTTGGAGGTGGGGCACCGGGAAATCATGTGCAAGGATGATGGGGCTCCCCTTGGAGGGTCCCCTGGCATCACCCCAAAGCACCCTTTCTCTTTCGTTCCGACACACTTGAAAATGAGCTTCCCTGGTGGCTCAGACGATAGGGAGTCTGCCTGCCAGGCGGGAGACGTGGGTTCCGGCTGTGGGTCAGGAAGAGCCCCCGGAGAAGGCGATGGCAACCCGCTCCAGTGTTCCTGCCTGGAGAGGTCCGTGGACAGCCGTGGAGCCGCAGAGCCTGACACAACCGAGCGGCTTTCACTTCCCACCCTTCAAGAGGTCACAGCCCCCTCACCTCAGTGGTACCTTTCCCCCTACTCCGCTGGGATCCTAGGAGGGGGTGCCTGGGGGTTGGGGACGAAGGCCTCTGAGAGGGGGACAGCTCAAACAGCCCTTTCCAGAGGTGGATTCAAGCATCAGGGAGCAGGCCTACCAGCTTTTTGCATCCAACCCCAGAGTGCCAGGCGCCCTGAACTGCCTCAGAAGAATCAGCATCATTTAGAACTGCTCATCTGGATCCTGTGGGGCCTTGGGCAGGTCAGCTACCCTTCTCCGGCCTGGGTCTTCTCGCTGGAAACCTGAGTTCTGTTTTGTGGTCAAGCGCGTGGCCTCTGGTGGTGCACCTGGGTGGAGGGAGGGAGGGGGCTTGATGTCTCCAGCCCTGATGGAATTCCAAGTCCCCTCCCCCCGACTCCACTGGAGGAAGGAGAAACACCAGGGTAGAGAGATGTACCCCACCTCTCCTGAGGCGGCCATCCCTTGTCTGGCCCTGACTCAGCTTTGTAACAGTGACATGACCTTAATCCATCACTGAGGTGTTCCTGCCTGGCCCAGTGTGAGGGTGTCTCTCACCTCCCTGCCCTTCCTCCCCAAACCACTCCCCTTCGCCTGTCTCCAGAGGGGCTGCCCTGCTTTGATGCACACCCTCCCCCGCACCGATCAGCCCTGATTCCCACTCTGCTCTCCTCTGGCTCCTCTGTCTTCCGCATTTCTCCCAGGGCATTTCCTCATGACGTCCATCCATCTCACACACATAGGGTCTCTTGATCCCCACCGGATGCTGTTTCTCTGCTTCACTTTACAACAAAACCTGAAGGCACTTCAGGGTGTCTCCTTGATCCCCCCCCGCATCACCCCAGAGCACCCTTTCTCTTTCGTTCCGACACACTTGAAAATGAGCTTCCCTGGTGGCTCAGACGATAGGGAGTCTGCCTGCCAGGCGGGAGACGTGGGTTCCGGCTGTGGGTCAGGAAGAGCCCCCGGAGAAGGCGATGGCAACCCGCTCCAGTGTTCCTGCCTGGAGAGGTCCGTGGACAGCCGTGGAGCCGCAGAGCCTGACACAACCGAGCGGCTTTCACTTCCCACCCTTCAAGAGGTCACAGCCCCCTCACCTCAGTGGTACCTTTCCCCCTACTCCGCTGGGATCCTAGGAGGGGGTGCCTGGGGGTTGGGGACGAAGGCCTCTGAGAGGGGGACAGCTCAAACAGCCCTTTCCAGAGGTGGATTCAAGCATCAGGGAGCAGGCCTACCAGCTTTTTGCATCCAACCCCAGAGTGCCAGGCGCCCTGAACTGCCTCAGAAGAATCAGCATCATTTAGAACTGCTCATCTGGATCCTGTGGGGCCTTGGGCAGGTCAGCTACCCTTCTCCGGCCTGGGTCTTCTCGCTGGAAACCTGAGTTCTGTTTTGTGGTCAAGCGCGTGGCCTCTGGTGGTGCACCTGGGTGGAGGGAGGGAGGGGGCTTGATGTCTCCAGCCCTGATGGAATTCCAAGTCCCCTCCCCCCGACTCCACTGGAGGAAGGAGAAACACCAGGGTAGAGAGATGTACCCCACCTCTCCTGAGGCGGCCATCCCTTGTCTGGCCCTGACTCAGCTTTGTAACAGTGACATGACCTTAATCCATCACTGAGGTGTTCCTGCCTGGCCCAGTGTGAGGGTGTCTCTCACCTCCCTGCCCTTCCTCCCCAAACCACTCCCCTTCGCCTGTCTCCAGAGGGGCTGCCCTGCTTTGATGCACACCCTCCCCCGCACCGATCAGCCCTGATTCCCACTCTGCTCTCCTCTGGCTCCTCTGTCTTCCGCATTTCTCCCAGGGCATTTCCTCATGACGTCCATCCATCTCACACACATAGGGTCTCTTGATCCCCACCGGATGCTGTTTCTCTGCTTCACTTTACAACAAAACCTGAAGGCACTTCAGTCCTTGCCGGCTCTGCTTGCTCACTTCCTGTTCCCCTCCACTCCCCACCCCACCCCGCCGTCACCCCCACCCTCATGACCTCTGAAGAGCTGGGTGGGGGACTCCCCTCCTCCCTGCGCTGCTGACATCACACCCTGCATCTTCCTACGCTCCTGGCCCCCTTCCTCTTCCTGTCCTCGGCACGTGGGAGGGTCCAGGCCTCCACCATCCTCCTCTGCCCCAGCTTCCATCAGAGGCCCAGGTTCACATATCCAGCTGTGATCGCCCGGAAATGTGACCTGAAAACCTGAATTCTTGGTCTCCTCCCACATGGCTCCTAGCCTTCGACATCTTAGTAACTAGCACTTGGTATCAAAACCGTGAGGCTCATCCTTGATGCCCCCCTTTCTGTCCCTTCCTAACTCTGGGTCATCAGCAGGTTCTAACAGTCCTCACTTCTAAAGGTACCTTCTAGTCAGTCACCTTTCCCTACCCTGCTTCTGCTTTTGCCCAAGTTCCTATCATCTGCCCCTTGAACAGGTCTCTGATCCCATCAGCTTCTCTCGCTGTCCCTTCTAGCCCATTCAATACACAGAATAATCGCATTAAAAATTAAACCCTCAAAAAGAAAAAGAAACAAAAACCATTAGTTGTGTACTATTGCAACAAGAATCAACCCTGTCACTTGCCCTTCAAAGTTCCACCAGCCTCAGACAACACCCGACCAACCTCGGTTTTCTTTCCTGTAAACATGCCAGCCTCTTTCCCGTCACAGGCCCTTTGCACAAGCTGCACCCTCTACCTAGAAAGCTTATTCATCTCCTTCTTCAGCCTGTTTCCTCCTCATTTAGATCTCAGGGCAGAGACACACTCCCTGATAGCACTCTCTCTCAAGAAGTCTTGTTTCTACTCCTTCCTATTTTATTCCTTATCTTTGTAGCTATCGCCCTCTGAAATTTTGACTCATCGTTTTGGCTTACCTGTTGATTGACTCTCTTCCCTGAAAGAACACGGCTTTCTCCCTGTTTCAGCAGCATCCCTGGGGCCCAGACCGGGGGCCCATACTCGCTCTTGAGTTATTATCATCCTAGTTCTCACTAACATGTAATGAGTATCAGTATGTACCAGTATCATGTGTGAGTAATCAGTATGTACCAGAAAGCATTCGGTACTAAGATCTTCACAGTCCTCTGTGCCAGATACTACATCTGTACATTTTACAGATGGAATACATATTCTGTCATGGTCACCGGGCACCAAGTGGCAGCATCTGAATTTCAAAAACTGTCTGCACACGTCCAGGCTGCAGATTGCAGCCCGAGTTACCTGTCCCTGCTTGGTCTCTCACATGGGCTGGTCCCCCAGGGTCTCTGTGGCAACTCCCTGCACCCTCCTCAAGAGTCTGGGTGCGCAGCCCCTCACCTTCCCTTGCTCAGTCCTGGCTCCTTCTCCACCACCCCAGGGGGCTGCCTCTTCAGAGTGGGGAGTGGGCATGCAGGAGTTGGAAGCCAGGGCACAGGGAGACCTCAGTGAGAGATTTCCTATTTCATACCTCCAACTGTGTACAGACAGAATTCCTAGGCGGCGCTAGTGGTAAAGAACCTTCCTGCCAATACAGGAGACGTAAGCGACACGGGCTTGATCCCTGGGTCAGAGAGAGCCTCTGGAGAAGGATATGGCAACCCACTCCAGTATTCTTGCCTGGAGAATCACATGGACAGAGGAGCCTGGCGGGAGCCCTGCAGTCCATGGCGTCACAAAGCATGGCTATGACTGAAGTGACTTAGCACGCATGCGTTCCCCATATTCAACACCTGAGTTTCTAGGGAGCCCTGATGACCCCTGGGTGTGCAGCCCTAGGGGCCTCAGCTGCAGTGGACTCCCTCCCTGCAAGTGGAGAGGACCGTGTGCGTGGTGACGTGAGTTTGGGGGTGCTGCCTCTCTCTGTCCTACTTGCCAGGGAGTAGAGTGTTGACCGTGCTGGGGACTGGGGCACGGGGTGGGTTCTGCTGGCAGATGCTCACCCTTTCTGAGTGTGGATGAGATGTCTCCAGGTTCCCAGAGGAGCGGGTCTCCTGATAGGGATCAGCGTTCACCATCCCTGATCTGAATCACTTTGGTGACTAAAGGCGGGTGGGCTGTTGTCCTTGAGGGCTGGACCTCGAGGCTTCTGTGCCTGGACAGGCCTCTGGCCTCACACCCTGCTTCTCCTAGGAACCAGGGGCCCAGAGAAGGTCCAGACAGTCTCCCCACACCTAGGTGAGGGAGGCATATGGAAGGAAGTTCAGGATCATCCCTTATTGGTTCTGGCCCTCGACTTGGCGGGCAGCGTTATCAATGTCTCTGAATGTGGTTATCGCCCCAAAACAAGGGTTCATGTTCTTCTGTAAGCAGGTCCTCCAAGAATGGCTTGGGGAGCCGTTGGAAGCCTGGTCAACCTGCCCCATCTCAGGGCCGGCTTCCGCGGGCGCTCAGGGCCAGAGGCTCGGGGCCTCCCTCTGCCTCTCTCCCTCTTTCCTCTTTCGAAGTACGTGTTTTTATCCAATTACTTTAGTCATACTTGGCGACTGAATTAAAAACACTAGAAAAAATTTAAAGACACAAAGGCACAAAGGAGAAAGTAAAATATTGTGTGGTAGTTACATGGTATATAGTTTTGTCAAAACTCATTTAACTGTACTCTTAAATATAGTATACTCTTATTGTATGTAAATTATACCTCAATAAAGTTTTTGGTTTTAAGGCTCCATTATTGACATTTTAGTATATTTCCTTCTAGACTCTTATTTATATATAGTATATAGCCTATCATATATAATTATGTAAATGTGTCTATGTATAAATCTATGCACACAAACTCTAAACAACTCTCAAATTCTAAAGGTATGTGTGAATATACATTTGTCTTTTAAATAAAAATGGGCCACGACATGTGTGTCCTTCGTGAGAGAGGCCTTCTGTAGAGGTGGCTGGCAGCTGGTACTCCCCACCTTGGGAGGTCTTACTCACCCTCACGGGACTGGGGGCACATGGGACCCCCATCCAGGCAGCCGTGCTGCGTGAACCAGTCCCTCTGGGCAGAAGCCCAGGCCCCTCTGGTCTGGATTTCTGGAAGGATCTCTCAGGCCCTGTGAACCCAGTAATGAGGAGGACACCAGGCCTGAGGATGAGCCTGGGGAAGGAGGCAACCCTGATGGAGGGATGCTGAAGTGAGAATGTCCAGGAATTCAGGGATGATCTGGGCGGGGCAGGAGGCCCCCTCGAGGGGGCAGGAATGGGGTGGGCTTGGTCACACGAAGGAACACAGAGTCCTGTCTGACAAATGGAAGGAGGTAGAGCTCGGAATAGATGTGAAGAGTTGGGAGGGGAGCGGCATGGGGGATGTGGGTTCTACAAGAGAGGCAGGGCTCCAAGAACGACCACTCAGATTTCTGATGGCTGGAGCCCATGCTGGGAAGGTCTCAGCGGTGTTTCGGATGTCTGGGTGTGGCTGTGTAAAAAGTACCATCTAGTCTGAAGGGCAGAGCGTGGACAGATGGGGCAGTGGGGGCGGTGCCACAAGGCCTGACTGCATTTCCAGGAGGAAGCTGCGGCCAGCTGCCACCGTGACGGAAGCTTTCTGATCAGCTCGTCCTCCACCCCTCAAGCCCCATGTGATGAATCACAGTCATCCTGGTGACGTAGGACAGAACCATGTGCCCAACAAAAAGGAAACAGACCCTTTCAGTTAGGAAGGATGCGGGGTTGATTCACAGAACTGAACAGACCTCAGGACCTGGACCCCAGCACTGGTTCTCTGTCTTTCTCTCTCACTTTGGCTTTCATTACCTCTCAACCTGTCTCCATTTCTATCTTTTGTTTCTGTTTGGCTCCCTCTGACTTCCTTCTGTAAACAGGCTGATTTTATATGGGGGAAAGAAAGCCACTGACAACCCTGTATTTATATGCTCTCCTCTGACAGCCCCAGAGAAATTCTCCTGGTAGCTTTACATCTGACTCAGGAAAGAATTCTGATTGGTCCTTCTTAATCCTGTACTCATTACTGCGTCCAGTCACGGTGTCCAAGAAAGCTGGGTACCCTGATTGGCCAGGCCAGAGTGATATGGGTGAGGAAAACAGCCCCTGCTTCCGGAAGGAAGTTGGAGTTAAAAGGGGCTGGTCACCCCCAAACAGTAGCAACCAGATGCCATCACTTAGAGTTTCCAGGATGAAGAGCAGAGGGCCTACGTCACAGAACACACAGTCTACTCTAATGAGGAGGACACCAGGCCTGAGGATGAGCCTGGGAAGGAGGCAACCCTGATGGAGGGATGCTGAAGTGAGAATGTCCAGGAATTCAGGGATGATCTGGGCAGGAGGCCCCCTCGAGGGGGCAGGAATGGGGTGGGCTTGGTCACACGAAGGAACACAGAGTCCTGTCTGACAAATGGAAGGAGGTAGAGCTCGGAATAGATGTGAAGAGTTGGGAGGGGAGCGGCATGGGGGATGTGGGTTCTACAAGAGAGGCAGGGCTCCAAGAACGACCACTCAGATTTCTGATGGCTGGAGCCCATGCTGGGAAGGTCTCAGCGGTGTTTCGGATGTCTGGGTGTGGCTGTGTAAAAAGTACCATCTAGTCTGAAGGGCAGAGCGTGGACAGATGGGGCAGTGGGGGCGGTGCCACAAGGCCTGACTGCATTTCCAGGAGGAAGCTGCGGCCAGCTGCCACCGTGACGGAAGCTTTCTGATCAGCTCGTCCTCCACCCCTCAAGCCCCATGTGATGAATCACAGTCATCCTGGTGACGTAGGACAGAACCATGTGCCCAACAAAAAGGAAACAGACCCTTTCAGTTAGGAAGGATGCGGGGTTGATTCACAGAACTGAACAGACCTCAGGACCTGGACCCCAGCACTGGTTCTCTGTCTTTCTCTCTCACTTTGGCTTTCATTACCTCTCAACCTGTCTCCATTTCTATCTTTTGTTTCTGTTTGGCTCCCTCTGACTTCCTTCTGTAAACAGGCTGATTTTATATGGGGGAAAGAAAGCCACTGACAACCCTGTATTTATATGCTCTCCTCTGACAGCCCCAGAGAAATTCTCCTGGTAGCTTTACATCTGACTCAGGAAAGAATTCTGATTGGTCCTTCTTAATCCTGTACTCATTACTGCGTCCAGTCACGGTGTCCAAGAAAGCTGGGTACCCTGATTGGCCAGGCCAGAGTGATATGGGTGAGGAAAACAGCCCCTGCTTCCGGAAGGAAGTTGGAGTTAAAAGGGGCTGGTCACCCCCAAACAGTAGCAACCAGATGCCATCACTTAGAGTTTCCAGGATGAAGAGCAGAGGGCCTACGTCACAGAACACACAGTCTACTCAGGGAGATGGGAACACAAGAGAGGTCAAAAAAAAATTCTCGTGACTGGTTGTCAGACCACAGGGAAACGGCTCAGCTCTTGGAGAAACGAGAATAGAAATGGGGACACCCCTATCCTGCAATTGATTGGCTCACATTTTCCAAGGCCACAACAGCTTGAGGGGTCAAATATAGAAATACGGGTCTTAATAACGGTAGGAAGGCACTGCAGTAAAGCAGAAAAGGCATTCTGCCCAGAGTGTGAATTCCAGCTCTTTCCTAGCAGTATGATAATTAGCTCGACCTCTTCAAAGACTCAACTTCCTCATCTGTAACACGGGGATAACTAGTAGTCTCTCCCCAGGGCTGCTGTGTACGTCAGGTGTTCAACAGAGCACATGTATGTGTATTCTGTCAACAAGATCTAACATTACGATCTTAGTATTTTTTATTTCAAAATTTTATTAAAGTATAGTTGACTTCCCTTGTTTCAGATATAGAGCGATGTTATTCCGTTATACACATATATACTTTTTCAGATTATTTTCCATTGTAAGTTATTATAAGATATCGAATATAGTTCTCTGTGCTGTATAGGAGGTCCTTGTTGTTTATCTATTTAAGATGTAGTGTTAATAGCGTTAGTTGCTTAATCGTGTCCTACTCTTTGTGACCCCGTGGACTGTAGCTGCCGGGCTTCTCTGTCCAGGAATTTCTCCAGGCAAGAGCACTGAATGGGTTGCCCTTTCCTTCTCCATGGTCTTAGTCTTTGACCTTTGCTACCACCAGTGAAACTGCTGGAATCCCAGCTCCCTCCCTCTTTTCTGGGGGAATCCTTGCTTCTCAGAAGTTGCCCCAGGGGCTTCCCTCATGGCTCAGTGGTCAAGAATTCGCCTGCCAATGCAGGAGACATAGGTTTGATCCCTGATTTCAGAACATCTCTCATGCCATAGAGCAATGAAGTCTGTGGGCAACAGCTATTAAGCCTGTGCTCTGGAACCCAGGAACCACAACTACGGAAGCCCGTGCGCCCTAGAACCCTTGCTCCACAACAAGAGAAGCTACTGCAATGGGAAGCCTGTGCACCGTAGCAGAGAGGAGCCCCCACTCACACAACTAAAAAGCCCATGCAGCAAGGAAGACTCAGCACAGCCAAAAATAAATTTTAAAAAGTCGCCCCAGATGCCTTCCTTGCAATTCCTTGGTAAGGCATCCCAGCCCAAGAAGGCAGGTGGGACCTACTCAGATTGGGAAAGGTCCTTGGATTGGGAAAGACTTGCTCTGGGCTGCTCCATTCTGCCTTCCCTGTGAGCCTGCTGCATGCAGGGCAGCTGGTTTGGCTGCAAGTCCCCTAAGCTACTTAACATCTAGAGGGGCTTGGAATCAGCAGGCAGGAGGCAAAGTAAGGTGGGACACCCAGACAGTGGCCCTCTCCAGCATTTCTTCTCTGGGGCAATGTACATGCTGCCTTTGGCTCTTCCTGTTTATCTGTTTCTTCCCCTTACCCCTGCCATGGCCCCCCCAAAAGGGCTGGTGTCCCAGCCTCCCTAACGTTTAGCCTAGGAACCAGCCCTGGCTGGCATGTCTCTCACTCCACACCAGGTTTCCGGTATAGAATCTGATTGCCTGGCTTCGGGGGTGGGGTTACTCCAATCCAATAAGCTGAGATGGAGAATGATACGTGTGTATCAAAGCCTTCATTCGTTTGGGTGTGGGGCATGGGCGTGGTCGACTTACTCAGAGGCCCTGGCAGTGGGGAAAGGCCCGATAGCCCTCGTCTCAGGCTCTCAACTGCCTCCAAATGTCTGTGCCGCGTTTCGAGGCTGCTCTGTGTTCTAGCTTGACCAGTGATACCTGGAGAAGAAGAGTATTTGCTGACACTACATGAAATTCAAATTTCAGTGTTATCCGAGTTTCCCAGGGCACCTGTAAGAAAGCACCACAAACTGGGTGACTGAAAACAATAGAAACTTAGTTGGAGGCGTAGAAGTCCAAAAACAATGTAAATCAAGATGCTGGCAACGCCTTTAGGACGTTCTTTCCAGGCCCCCTGAGCTTCTGGTAGCCTCAGGTGTTTCTTGGCTTCTGACAGCATCACTCCATCGTCACATGGCCATCTTTCCTCTATCTTCAAATGGTGTTCTTTGTGTGTGGCTGTATCCAAATGTCCCTCTTGTCTTTCTAACAAATTAATTACGATTTATTTGGCTGCATTGGGTCTTACTTCTGGCATGTGGTGTCTTTGTGGGGGCACATGGACTCGCAAGTTGTGGTGTACAGGCTTAGTTGCCCCTCGAATGTGGGATCTTGGTTCCCTAATCAGGAATCCAGCCCAAGTCCTTTGCATTGCAAGGTGGATTCTTAACCATGGGGCCACCAGAGAAGTCCCTGTCCTTCTTCCTATAAGGACACCAGTCATACTGTAGGATTGAAAGTGAAAAGTGTTAGTTGCTTAGTTGTGTCCAACTCTTTGTGATCCCAGGGGCTGTGGCCTGCCAGGCTCCTCTGTCCATGGGATTCTTCAGGCAAGAATACTGGAGTGGGTTGCCATTTCCTTCTCCAGGCGATCTTCGTGACTCAGGGATCGAACCCAGGTCACCTGCATTGCAGACAGATGCTTCACTGTCTGAACCACCATGGAAATCCTATGTAGGGTCGTAATTTGATATCTGCAAAGACCCTATTCTAAAGAAGGTCATTCTCTTGGCGGGTACTGGGGAGTTATGACTTCAGCTTATCTTCTGGGGGACACAATTTAACCCATAACAAGTACTCTAAATAAAATGTAATGGGGGGCTTCCCTGGTGGCCCAGTGGCTAAGACTCTGTCTCCCAATGCAAGGGGCCTGGGTTCGATCCCTGGTCAGGGAACTAGATCCCACATGCCACAGCTAACAGTTCACATGCTGCAACTATGACCCAGTTCAGCGAAATATATAAATAAAACAAAAGATATTTTTTAAAAAATGTAATGGGATCACTACCACGCTCATTCTGAGGCTGTGACAGAGACCACGTGCAAATTGTGGAATGCTTACCATCCGATCCTTTACAGAAAATATCTGCGGATCCTTCCGTAAAGACTGGGGTGGGGGCAGTTCACAAGAGGAGAAGGCTGGGGGTGTGGGACATCCGGGGTTGTGCCATCTAGGGTGGCCACAGTGAGAGTCAGGATGTCCGGGGCACCGTGAGCCCGGAGCTGCCACAGACAAGGCATTTTAGAAGCTGAAGTTAAAACACAAAGTGTCTCTGGTGGAAACACCTTCAGAAACGTTCCCAGGTGGGGAGGGCGTGGGAGCCCCCCGGACACACAGCACAGGGAAGGAGACGCCTGGGAGGAGCCTCGGGGATCCCGCTGAGGGGAAGCCGCAGTCACGAGTTTCTCAGGCACATCATCTGAGGAGGCTATTGGGCGCTACATCATGAGAATCCAGCCCAAGTTGATGGTCTTAACCATGGGGCCACCAGAGAAGTCCCTGTCCTTCTTCCTATAAGGACACCAGTCATACTGTAGGATTGAAAGTGAAAAGTGTTAGTTGCTTAGTTGTGTCCAACTCTTTGTGATCCCAGGGGCTGTGGCCTGCCAGGCTCCTCTGTCCATGGGATTCTTCAGGCAAGAATACTGGAGTGGGTTGCCATTTCCTTCTCCAGGCGATCTTCGTGACTCAGGGATCGAACCCAGGTCACCTGCATTGCAGACAGATGCTTCACTGTCTGAACCACCATGGAAATCCTATGTAGGGTCGTAATTTGATATCTGCAAAGACCCTATTCTAAAGAAGGTCATTCTCTTGGCGGGTACTGGGGAGTTATGACTTCAGCTTATCTTCTGGGGGACACAATTTAACCCATAACAAGTACTCTAAATAAAATGTAATGGGGGGCTTCCCTGGTGGCCCAGTGGCTAAGACTCTGTCTCCCAATGCAAGGGGCCTGGGTTCGATCCCTGGTCAGGGAACTAGATCCCACATGCCACAGCTAACAGTTCACATGCTGCAACTATGACCCAGTTCAGCGAAATATATAAATAAAACAAAAGATATTTTTTAAAAAATGTAATGGGATCACTACCACGCTCATTCTGAGGCTGTGACAGAGACCACGTGCAAATTGTGGAATGCTTACCATCCGATCCTTTACAGAAAATATCTGCGGATCCTTCCGTAAAGACTGGGGTGGGGGCAGTTCACAAGAGGAGAAGGCTGGGGGTGTGGGACATCCGGGGTTGTGCCATCTAGGGTGGCCACAGTGAGAGTCAGGATGTCCGGGGCACCGTGAGCCCGGAGCTGCCACAGACAAGGCATTTTAGAAGCTGAAGTTAAAACACAAAGTGTCTCTGGTGGAAACACCTTCAGAAACGTTCCCAGGTGGGGAGGGCGTGGGAGCCCCCCGGACACACAGCACAGGGAAGGAGACGCCTGGGAGGAGCCTCGGGGATCCCGCTGAGGGGAAGCCGCAGTCACGAGTTTCTCAGGCACATCATCTGAGGAGGCTATTGGGCGCTACATCATGAGCTTCTATCCTATAAGGCCCTATCTTCCTCCCGCTGCCCTGTGGGAGCTGCTTTTTATATATATATAATTTTATTTATTTATTTTTGGCTATTCTGGATTTTCACTGCTACTGCAGGCTCCTCTCTAGTTGCAGGGAGTGGGGGCTGCTCTCCAGTCGAGGTGAGCAGGCTTCTTTTTTTTTTTTTTTGAATTTTATTTATTTATCTTTTGGGGGATGGGGTGGGGAGGGAGGGGAGCAGGCGGGCCACTTCTATTGGTCTTTCATTTCTCTATTTTCATCCATCTTTGTTCTTTGGCCCGTGTGGGCCTCCCATCGCGGTGGCCACTGTCGTCGCAGAGCACCGGCTCTGGGCGCATGCGCCCCAGAGCTCCGGCTCGGTAATTGGACACATCGGTCCAGCCGCTCCGCGGCACGTGGGATCTTCCCAAGCCAGGGATCAAATCGGTTCCTCTTGCACTGCAAGCCGGTGTCCGTACCCACTGGACCACCAAGGAAAGCCCCGTGAGCAGGCTTCTTGTTGCGGTGACTTCTCTTGTGGAATTCGGGCTCTAGGGCACATGGGCTCCATAGTTGCAGCTCCGAGGCTCTAGAGCACAGGCTCCATGGTTGTGGCTCACAGGCTTAGTTGCTCCACAGCATGTGGGATCTTCCCAGATCAGGGATGGAACCTGTGTCTTCTACATTGGTAGGCAAGCTCTTCACCACTGAGCTACCGGGGAAGCCCCTGGGAGCTGCTTTTGAGCTGAGCCTCTTCAGCTGCAGGTGTCTGGGAAGCCCTTCAGGTTGCCTGCCTGGCGGAGAGACGGCAGGTGGCAAGATCCCCTGGTTTGATAGCAGCTGGGCTGTGAGTGGGAGGAGGCCGTGGGAGCCGGCCATCCCCCCATGCCCCACCCCAGGGCTCATCTTCTGGCCTGGCTGGTGAACTGACTGTGCTCAGGGCCTGGGTGACATGACCGGAGTCCGGCAAAAGCAACCTCCCTGCTAGAGAGCCGGATCTGGGGGACTGCGCCCCGCTTGGCTGCTGACCACTGCAGCTCCAGGGACGTTCCTTGACTTGCCCTGGATCACGAGGCTAGGCTGGGCCTGGCTGGGCGGGCCCTCAGCCTTCTGCAGCCCTGGTCCAGACCTCTCTCCTCTTTTCACTCAGAGCGTAGCAACACTGAATGAGAAACAGTGAAAAGAAAATCTCTCAGATCCCACCACCTCCACACAGTTCTGCCTATGCATGTGTGCTTAGTCACTTCAGTCATGTCCGACTCTCTGCAACCCATGGACTGTAGCCCACCAGGCTCTGTCCATGGGATTCTCCAGGCAGGAATACCAGAGGGAATTGCCATGCCCTCTTCCCGGAGGTCTTCCCGGTGTCAGTGTCTCCTGCATTGGCAGGCGGGTTCTTTACCTCTAGGCACACATGCACATGTTCTTAAACATTCTGATGTGCTAACACTGTGGAGCACACATGTGCGCCCGCGTGTAATAAGGCTGGGGAAATCTGAATGAGGTCCGTGGACTGCATCACCGTCAATAGCCTTGTTTTGCGAGATCTTATCACTGGGGAGACCGAGCTCTCTGGATTGTTTCTTACAATTGCATGTGAATCCACACTCACCCAAGTAAAATGTCAGTGAAAAGAAAAGCAGCTCTCAGAAGCTGAAATCCCTGAGGAGGCAGCATTTCATGTTGAACCATTTTACGCTAAGATGACATTGTAAACATTTCCTGGGATTCCGCAGGTTATTCCTGGCAATAACCATCTACTGGCTGCACAGCATTTCAGTTTGCAGGAGTCATATCCTTTATTTAACCATTCTTATTATTATATCTTAAGTTGTTTCTTTTCTTTCTTTCTTTCTTCTTTTTTTTAAAAGATTTATTTATTTATTTATTTTGGGCAGGGTCGGGTTGGGGAGGGAAGGGAGCAGGCGGGCCACTTCTATTAGTCTTTCATTTCTCCATTTTCATCCGTCTTTGCTGGGCCCATGCAATGCATAATAATCTTTCAACTGAGTCCCAACTTTATTCCAAACAGAAAGACTGACGTTTCCCTCTTCAGGAAACCATGGACAAACATCTTCAACAAAAGCTAAAAATCTATCAAAAGTTGCAGTCTTCTGTACAAAATCGAGTCCCCCTCCTGCTAGAGAGCCGGATCTGGGGACTGCGCCCGCTTGGCTGCTGACCACTGCAGCTCCAGGGACGTTCCTTGACTTGCCCTGGATCACGAGGCTAGGCTGGGCCTGGCTGGGCGGGCCCTCAGCCTTCTGCAGCCCTGGTCCAGACCTCTCTCCTCTTTTCACTCAGAGCGTAGCAACACTGAATGAGAAACAGTGAAAAGAAAATCTCTCAGATCCCACCACCTCCACACAGTTCTGCCTATGCATGTGTGCTTAGTCACTTCAGTCATGTCCGACTCTCTGCAACCCATGGACTGTAGCCCACCAGGCTCTGTCCATGGGATTCTCAGGCAGGAATACCAGAGGGAATTGCCATGCCCTCTTCCCGGAGGTCTTCCCGGTGTCAGTGTCTCCTGCATTGGCAGGCGGGTTCTTTACCTCTAGGCACACATGCACATGTTCTTAAACATTCTGATGTGCTAACACTGTGGAGCACACATGTGCGCCCGCGTGTAATAAGGCTGGGGAAATCTGAATGAGGTCCGTGGACTGCATCACCGTCAATAGCCTTGTTTTGCGAGATCTTATCACTGGGGAGACCGAGCTCTCTGGATTGTTTCTTACAATTGCATGTGAATCCACACTCACCCAAGTAAAATGTCAGTGAAAAGAAAAGCAGCTCTCAGAAGCTGAAATCCCTGAGGAGGCAGCATTTCATGTTGAACCATTTTACGCTAAGATGACATTGTAAACATTTCCTGGGATTCCGCAGGTTATTCCTGGCAATAACCATCTACTGGCTGCACAGCATTTCAGTTTGCAGGAGTCATATCCTTTATTTAACCATTCTTATTATTATATCTTAAGTTGTTTCTTTTCTTTCTTTCTTTCTTCTTTTTTTTAAAAGATTTATTAATTTATTTATTTTTGGGCGGGGGTCGGGTTGGGGAGGGAGGGGAGCGGGCGGGCCACTTCTATTAGTCTTTCATTTCTCCATTTTCATCCGTCTTTGCTGGGCCCATGCAATGCATAATAATCTTTCAACTGAGTCCCAACTTTATTCCAAACAGAAAGACTGACGTTTCCCTCTTCAGGAAACCATGGACAAACATCTTCAACAAAAGCTAAAAATCTATCAAAAGTTGCAGTCTTTACATGTACACCACGACTTTTCATCATAGTCTTAAGCATATGTACAAAAAGCTGTCTACTATTACCTTGTCCCATGATTTTTTACTCTCAACTATACTCTCCCCACCCGCACTTACCTCAGTCTTCTCGGGATCCCTCAGCTCCTTGGGCGGCGGCCAAATCTGCTCCTTCACTCCTTCAGCGTCCCTGTGCGGGCGCCACTTTGCCGGGCCAGCCGGCAGTCGAACAGATCCTGAAGAGAGTGGCAGATAGGCTAAGAAAAGAAAGAAGGACAGAAAAGATGGGGTTGAGAGGGACAGCAAGAAGGCAGACAACTCTATAGGTTGCTGACAAGTTGCTGACAAGTTTATTGAATTCGCTCATCCCTTTTATACTTCACCCAACAAGCAATTGTGTACACGTGCCTTAGAGGCCAGGTGTCGATCATAAACTAGGTGTTACCTCCTGGTGTGTAATTAACATTTTCAAAGCTCTTTAGATTACAATGGTTCTGGGTCATAATGCCCCTCAAGCCCTTTTCACCTGTAAAGAGGCTCCAGGTGTTCTTTATGCTAGCTCAGGAACATCTTCTCAACACCTGGGGTGGCGGGACAGAGAGCTATGCTGTTATCAGCCCCTGTTTCCAGGGCAGCTCCCAGGGCTATGTTTCCTTAAAAGAAACCCCTTGAAACAGGGCAGCTCCCCGCACGTCTTTGTTCTTTGGCTCCTGTGGGCCTCCCATCACGGTGGCATCTGTCGTTGCAGAGCGCCAGCTCTGGGAGCATGCACCTCAGAGCTCCGGCTTGGTAATTGGACACATCAGTCCAGCCGCTCCGCGGCACGTGGGATCTTCCCAGGTCAGGGATCGAACCGGCGCCCCTTGCACTGCAAGGCGTTGTCCTTACCCACTGGACCACCAGGGGAAGCCCTCTTTCTTTCTTTTTGATTGTACCTTGCAGCATGTGGGGTCTTAGTTCCCTGATCAGGGAGGGAACATGTGCCCCCTGCAATGGAAGTGTGGTATCTTTATCCATGGACCACTAGGGAAGTCCCTGTTTCTAATTTTTAGGCGCTGTCCATACGCGGTAATGAATATCACTGTGCCTATAGCACTTCTCCTATTTCATTTGACTAAATTCTCAGGGAGTGGGAGTCCTGGGCAGTAAGAAGCTTAGAGCTCTTTGGTGGTACTGTGTTTTATTAATGTTTTGATACCTTTATTATTGGCTTTTCCAACCTACAGACGGGCTTTTTTTCCGAAGCGAATGAAAATTCTCTGCTGTGCCCTTCAGCGTTCAGATTCGTAGGGAAGAAACAAGGACAGCCCCACCTGTTTCTTCCCACACAGTGTCACCTGGGATTTGAGTGGCAGAACGCAGGGGCAGCAAAGTTCAATTGTCACCGCGTCACCGCCCACGGAGGCCTTGGCAGGCGGCCTGGGAACTCGCCGCCCCGGGTGGGGGACACCCAAGACCTCCTCCCCAGCGAGACAAAGCGGCAGAGGCGAGGTGGGGCCTGCCACTCCCCGGAAGACAGAGCGGCGTTTGTCCCTCTTTGGGCCGCTTCTTTCCTCTCTAGAACACACGGATTCCGCTGAAAAGCGGTTGAGACACCGCCATGTCCTTTGGGGAATCGGGTGGGGAGGGTCCTGAGTGACAGACTCACATAACTCTGCAGCAAGGGGGAGCCCTGGACTGCGGCCTTTCTGGGGGCCCTGGCCTTTCTGGTCACCCTCCGCGGTGAGCCGCCACCGTGCGGGGCACAGGTGGGCGCAAGTGTGGGGCCATCAGCCAGCCAGCCTGCGGAGAGCCAGAGGCCTGGCCCTCTCCTTCTGGGGGCTGCACTGAATTATATTTTATATATTTTTTATCATTATCTTATTTATTAAATTTGTATTATTCATTGTTTATTTTATATTTTACTTAAAAATTTTATATATGTTATATTATTAAAATAATTTTATTAGTTCACTATTTTAATATTGTATTTTATTTTATTTTTTTTTCATTTTTAAAGAAATGCATTTTATTTATTTATTTATTTATTTTTGGCTATTCTGGGTTTTCACTGCTGCTGCGGGCTCTTCTCTAGTTGCAGGGAGTGGGGGCTACTCTCTAGTTGAGGTGAGCAGGCTTCTTATTGTTGTGACTTTTCTCGTTGTGGAACTTAGCCTCTAGGGCACATGGGCTTCAGCAGCGGCAGATGGGCTCCACAGTTGCAGCTCTGAGGCTCTAGAGCACAGGCTCACTAGTTGTGGCTCATGGGCTTACCTGTTCCACAGCATGTGGGATCCTCCCGGGTCTGGGATCAAACTCATGTCTCCTGCATTGTCAGGCGAACTCTGTAGCACTGAGCTACCAGAGAAGCCCTTGTTTTATTCTTAATTTGGTTGTATTAATGTAATTTAATTTGAGGGGGCAGTTAAGATGGTCAGATTAGATAGAAGATGCCCAGTAAAATTTGAATTTCAGATAAGCAATTGTTTTTCTTGTGTAGTATGGTCTATTGAGCATATGTATATCCCAAATATTCTGTCTTGCGTTCTTGTTAAAATCTGCCGCACAACCCTATGTGTGGCAGAATGCCTTTCTCCAGAGGGAATCCAACTGAGAGCCCCAGTACCTGACAGGCAGAGACCGAGGCAGCTCGTGTAAGCTGGGAATGGGTAGGAGTCCATGCCCCCGGAGCCCCTCAGCTGACTGGGGGAGCCCCAATGAACGGATCCGATGGGTCAGCCCCTCGACAGGAGCCAGGGAGCAAGACTGACGATCACAACAGGAACCCAGGGCAGGCCTCTGTGGTCAATTTTCTGTCTCCTTCGATTTTAGAAGGGGACCAAGGGGCACAGAAGGGGCACATTGGATTTTCCCAACCATAACTGGTCCACAGCCTCTGAAAAGTGTCCCTCGGGCTCATCTCCTGCGAGCCTCAAGGTCTGACGTGGGTCCCGATTGGTGACTATGGAATCTGAGCAAGACATAGATAGATACCTCGGTTTCTCCATCTGTGAAGTGGGGCGATTGCCTCGGTTACACAACGTGAGTGATGAGAAAATGCTCAGTGAACTGCAAAGCACAGGTCCTCTGCTGTTTGAATATACAGTACTTTCTCCTGTCCATTTCTGTTTAGTCGCCAGGTTGTGTCTGACTCTTTGCAACCCTGTGGACTGAAGTCCACCAGGCTCCTCTGTCCATTTCCCAGGCACGAATACTGGACTGAGTTGCCATTTCTCTCTCCGGGAGATCTTCCTGAGCCAGGAATCGAACCCATCTCTCCTGCGTGAGTAGGCAGATTCTTTACCACTGAGCCACCAGGGAAGCCCTGTCAGCGTTACTGTGGTGTAATTCACAGACAGCAAGAGTCACCAGTTGCAGGTATGTAATCCACTGAGTTTTGACCTATGTTCATAGTTGGGTGATCACCACAGTTGCAAATACCCCTTCGTTTTAGGTCAACAAAAATTTGTTGGGCCTCTGCATCCTATGGCAAGTCAGGCACTCCAGACATGGATGACAGTCCTTTAGGATCAATTTAATTTGAGGGGCAGTTAAGATGGTCAGATTAGATAGAAGATGCCCAGTAAAATTTGAATTTCAGATAAGCAATTGTTTTTCTTGTGTAGTATGGTCTATTGAGCATATGTATATCCCAAATATTCTGTCTTGCGTTCTTGTTAAAATCTGCCGCACAACCCTATGTGTGGCAGAATGCCTTTCTCCAGAGGGAATCCAACTGAGAGCCCCAGTACCTGACAGGCAGAGACCGAGGCAGCTCGTGTAAGCTGGGAATGGGTAGGAGTCCATGCCCCCGGAGCCCCTCAGCTGACTGGGGGAGCCCCAATGAACGGATCCGATGGGTCAGCCCCTCGACAGGAGCCAGGGAGCAAGACTGACGATCACAACAGGAACCCAGGGCAGGCCTCTGTGGTCAATTTTCTGTCTCCTTCGATTTTAGAAGGGGACCAAGGGGCACAGAAGGGGCACATTGGATTTTCCCAACCATAACTGGTCCACAGCCTCTGAAAAGTGTCCCTCGGGCTCATCTCCTGCGAGCCTCAAGGTCTGACGTGGGTCCCGATTGGTGACTATGGAATCTGAGCAAGACATAGATAGATACCTCGGTTTCTCCATCTGTGAAGTGGGGCGATTGCCTCGGTTACACAACGTGAGTGATGAGAAAATGCTCAGTGAACTGCAAAGCACAGGTCCTCTGCTGTTTGAATATACAGTACTTTCTCCTGTCCATTTCTGTTTAGTCGCCAGGTTGTGTCTGACTCTTTGCAACCCTGTGGACTGAAGTCCACCAGGCTCCTCTGTCCATTTCCCAGGCACGAATACTGGACTGAGTTGCCATTTCTCTCTCCGGGAGATCTTCCTGAGCCAGGAATCGAACCCATCTCTCCTGCGTGAGTAGGCAGATTCTTTACCACTGAGCCACCAGGGAAGCCCTGTCAGCGTTACTGTGGTGTAATTCACAGACAGCAAGAGTCACCAGTTGCAGGTATGTAATCCACTGAGTTTTGACCTATGTTCATAGTTGGGTGATCACCACAGTTGCAAATACCCCTTCGTTTTAGGTCAACAAAAATTTGTTGGGCCTCTGCATCCTATGGCAAGTCAGGCACTCCAGACATGGATGACAGTCCTTTCTGGAGGATCTCAGAGTCTGGTAGAGAAGACAGACAATACCCACCTGTAAAGAAGCAGCCTCCAAAGGGAGCGCACCAGGATGCGGCCGAGGGGAGGGGGCAGTGAGGTATGAGGTTACTATTAAGACTGTAACTCCCTAGGGCGTCTCACAACCTGGCCACCTCTAACCCAGCACCTCAAGCCCTCAGTCCACCCTACAAGAAGCCTGCAGGGGCTTGAACACCCTGTGCAAAGCTGCATCCTCTTTTCTCCCTTTCCATCTTCCGGTAGCTCTTTCCTCTTCATGCTTCAAGGTCCAACTCAGACGTTGCCTCCTCTGAGATGTCTCCTCGACTTTCCTGGTGGTCCTAGGGTGAAGCTTCAACCTTTCTCAGTGGGTTTGGAGCCTGCAGGTACTGGAGGTAAGAGGGAGGCCCAGTGGGAACGGGAGCAGGGTAGGCCAGAGGATCGCTTCCTGTACGCAGCAGGTGCAGAGGGCAGGGCAAGGAGTGTGGGAACCAGGGCTCAGGGATGCGGCCTGTGGGACAGGCTGAGCAGCCTTCCTCCTGAGCCGCTCCACGCAGCTGGAGGAGTCATGCTTGCTGCCAGCAGGAGCCTGGTTTGGGTGGCAGGGAGTGACCCGTGGAGGATGTAGGTGGTTCACCTGTTGGGAACAGCCTCTGCTTGCACATCCTTCTGGATCAGGGTAGATGGTACCCATTCAAATACCTGCTCAGCAGGTGCATAGCAGGCTCCTACCAGGCTCCTACCAGGCGTGGATGCTTGTACCTGTGAGGGTGTGTAGTGGAGATGGGTGGGCGGAGCCGGCTCAGACCCTGCCATCAGCCCCAGGTTTCCCCTGCTCTGTGCCTTTCCCTGCATTAGCCCCATGGGACACCCCCCACTTGGGGGACTCTGAGCGGCTAGAGCCAGTGCTGGCACACCAGCTTCCTGGGGTCTCCAGGCTCTGTCCTCACAGAGCTAATGGTCTAGTAGCCGTAGGGCAGAATGGTGGGCCAGGAGAGTGGCTGTGGGAGCCAGAGAGGTTCCATTCTCACCTTCCTTCTGGTCGGTATTGTCTTTTTTTTTTTTTTCTTGTCTTTTAAATTAATCTGGAATCCGTTAATTTCTTTTCAGCTGTACTGCCACCATCCCAACCACCGTCGTGTCATATCTGGACGGCCAGATGTCTTTCCACAAGCCACTCCCCACCATGATGGTCAGTTCACTCCACGGCAGTCTGAGTGATTTTAAAACAACAGTGATGGGCTTCCCTGATGGTCCAGTGGGTAAGGACACCGCCTTGCAGTGCAAGGGGCGCCAGTTCGATCCCTGGCCTGGGAAGATCCCACATGCTGCGGAGCGGCTGAACTGATGTGTCTAATCACCGAGCCGGAGCTCGGGAGCGGATGCGCCCAGAGCCGGCGCTCTGCGACAACAGAGGCCACCACGATGCGAGGCCCACAGGAGCCGAAGAACAAAGACGGATGAAAGTAGACAAATGAAAGACCAATAGAAGTGGCCCGCCCGCCCCCTCCCTCCCCAACCCACCCACCCCAAAATAAATAATAAAATAAAATATTAAAAAAAACAGTGACATCACAATTAGGAACCATTACAAAAGTGAACAGATGTTTATGGTAGAAATTCAGATAGTAAAGGAGAATATAAGGTGACCTGTCCTAGACAGAACCCTCTCTCTCTTGCCCCAACCTCCAGGCCTGCTTCCCAGAGGCAACCAGTTTCTTCTGTGTACTTCTGATTTTTTCAAAGCATATGAATCCTTTTCAGTATGTGTGTATATGTAATTGCATATATGTGTGCACGGGTGTGCATGTACACAACCTTAAAGGACAAACAATGCAGACTTCTGCACCTTGCATTTTTCACTTGCAAGTGTGTGCTGGGGCTCTTTTCCTGCGGCCGTACCCAAGGACTGCTGCCCTGCTGTTCCCAGCAATTTGCTGTTATAAATAATGCTGCAGTGCAATCAATTCCTACAAGTGGAATTGCTGGCTTAATGGAGATGTGCGATTAAGATGTTGGTAGCTGTTGTCCAGAGCCTCTCAGAATGGCTTCCCATTTCCACGGCCACAGCCTTTGATTTCTTCTTGCTCTCAACACTTTTCCATGTTCCTGCCACTCTCATAGGTAAAAGTTGGCGACTTATTTTAATTTGCATTCTTAAAATTAAGAATTTAATTTTATTTGAAAATTTATTTTATTTATTTTCACGTATCTGTTATCCACATGATTCTTTCTCTGCTGAGTTGCCTTGCCTGCTCTTTCGGCTGGGTTTTTTATCTTTGGCTTTTGAGTTCCAAGCATTCTTTGTAGTTAAGGAAATTTGGAACATTGTCTGTCCCATTGTTGCAGATATTTCTCCTAAATTCCAATGGTCTTTCGACTGTCTGTAGCAGTGCAAGGCGCCAGTTCGATCCCTGGCCTGGGAAGATCCCACATGCTGCGGAGCGGCTGAACTGATGTGTCTAATCACCGAGCTGGACCTCGGGAGCGGATGCGCCCAGAGCCGGCACTTTGCGATGACAGACGCCACCGCGATGGGAGGCCCACAGGAGCCAAAGAACAAAGATGGATGAAAATAGAGAAATGAAAGACCAATAGAAGTCGCCCGCCTGCCCCCATCCCTCTGCAACCGCCCCACCCCCAAAATAAATAATAAAATAAAATATTAAAAAAAAAAACAGTGACATCACAATTAGGAACCATTACAAAAGTGAACAGATGTTTATGGTAGAAATTCAGATAGTAAAGGAGAATATAAGGTGACCTGTCCTAGACAGAACCCTCTCTCTCTTGCCCCAACCTCCAGGCCTGCTTCCCAGAGGCAACCAGTTTCTTCTGTGTACTTCTGATTTTTTCAAAGCATATGAATCCTTTTCAGTATGTGTGTATATGTAATTGCATATATGTGTGCACGGGTGTGCATGTACACAACCTTAAAGGACAAACAATGCAGACTTCTGCACCTTGCATTTTTCACTTGCAAGTGTGTGCTGGGGCTCTTTTCCTGCGGCCGTACCCAAGGACTGCTGCCCTGCTGTTCCCAGCAATTTGCTGTTATAAATAATGCTGCAGTGCAATCAATTCCTACAAGTGGAATTGCTGGCTTAATGGAGATGTGCGATTAAGATGTTGGTAGCTGTTGTCCAGAGCCTCTCAGAATGGCTTCCCATTTCCACGGCCACAGCCTTTGATTTCTTCTTGCTCTCAACACTTTTCCATGTTCCTGCCACTCTCATAGGTAAAAGTTGGCGACTTATTTTAATTTGCATTCTTAAAATTAAGAATTTAATTTTATTTGAAAATTTATTTTATTTATTTTCACGTATCTGTTATCCACATGATTCTTTCTCTGCTGAGTTGCCTTGCCTGCTCTTTCGGCTGGGTTTTTTATCTTTGGCTTTTGAGTTCCAAGCATTCTTTGTAGTTAAGGAAATTTGGAACATTGTCTGTCCCATTGTTGCAGATATTTCTCCTAAATTCCAATGGTCTTTCGACTGTCTGTATTTTTGCCAGGAAAGTGTTTTTCACTTTTTAGAATCTAGTTAATTAACTCTTTCCTTCTTGGTTTATGGAATTAGTACCATGCTTTTCTGTTCTGCTGTTACAAATGAAATATATTCGTGCTTTCTTCTCATGCTTGCATGTTCGATTTTTACATCTAAATCTTTGACCCACCTGCACTTTATCTGGATGTGAAGGAGAAAGGTATGGATCCATATTTAATTGTTTTCCCAGTGGCTAGCCATTTTCCCAATACAATTTACTGAGTGATCCATTCCTCTACTCAGGTAATGCCAGCTTTGTCTAATTCTAAACTTCCACCTGTAGTTTGTTGGGTCTACTTCTGGACTCTTTATTGCATTTTATTGATCTTTTCCCTCCTTCCTTCCTCAGATTAACTTTTCACAATACGGTCTTTTGTTCAAGACAAAATGTGTCTTTCCATTTATTTGAGTCTTCTTTCTTGTCCCTCAGTAAAGTTTACAGAGTTTCTTTAGGTGTGTATTACCTACTTCTTTTTTTTTTTTGTATTACCTACTTCTTGGTAAGGGACTTTCTAGTTTGTTCTTTGTGTTACACTTATGAATGGACCCTTCGTCCAGGGTATTTTTGAGCTGGTTATGTTTATTACAGGGAATCTTTCTAAAAGGCCAGTCTTGCTCAAATTGCTCAAAAACCCTGCAGTGGATTGCTCTTGCTTTGATGATAAGCCAAAACTTTCTACAAAGTCCTGTGGTCTCTGGCTGACTGCTCCCTTTATCTCTTTCCTTCCTCAGATTAAGTCAGATTGAGTGGGGGCACCTGTTGTATAGTTTAACATATGACAATGGAATTAGAACTATCTTTGTGATGATGTGTTTCATATTGTCTTTCCACGGGAAGGGCAGGGTCCTGCCCACCTTTTTCATGGCTGTATCCTCAGCCCCTTGAATAATGCCAGCAGGTGGTGGTAGGTGACACATGGTATTTAGACAGAAGTCGTGTGCCCTGACCTCCTATCTGTGAGTTGTTGCCCCAGTTTTCCAAGCATTCTTTGTAGTTAAGGAAATTTGGAACATTGTCTGTCCCATTGTTGCAGATATTTCTCCTAAATTCCAATGGTCTTTCGACTGTCTGTATTTTTGCCAGGAAAGTGTTTTTCACTTTTTAGAATCTAGTTAATTAACTCTTTCCTTCTTGGTTTATGGAATTAGTACCATGCTTTTCTGTTCTGCTGTTACAAATGAAATATATTCGTGCTTTCTTCTCATGCTTGCATGTTCGATTTTTACATCTAAATCTTTGACCCACCTGCACTTTATCTGGATGTGAAGGAGAAAGGTATGGATCCATATTTAATTGTTTTCCCAGTGGCTAGCCATTTTCCCAATACAATTTACTGAGTGATCCATTCCTCTACTCAGGTAATGCCAGCTTTGTCTAATTCTAAACTTCCACCTGTAGTTTGTTGGGTCTACTTCTGGACTCTTTATTGCATTTTATTGATCTTTTCCCTCCTTCCTTCCTCAGATTAACTTTTCACAATACGGTCTTTTGTTCAAGACAAAATGTGTCTTTCCATTTATTTGAGTCTTCTTTCTTGTCCCTCAGTAAAGTTTACAGAGTTTCTTTAGGTGTGTATTACCTACTTCTTTTTTTTTTTTGTATTACCTACTTCTTGGTAAGGGACTTTCTAGTTTGTTCTTTGTGTTACACTTATGAATGGACCCTTCGTCCAGGGTATTTTTGAGCTGGTTATGTTTATTACAGGGAATCTTTCTAAAAGGCCAGTCTTGCTCAAATTGCTCAAAAACCCTGCAGTGGATTGCTCTTGCTTTGATGATAAGCCAAAACTTTCTACAAAGTCCTGTGGTCTCTGGCTGACTGCTCCCTTTATCTCTTTCCTTCCTCAGATTAAGTCAGATTGAGTGGGGGCACCTGTTGTATAGTTTAACATATGACAATGGAATTAGAACTATCTTTGTGATGATGTGTTTCATATTGTCTTTCCACGGGAAGGGCAGGGTCCTGCCCACCTTTTTCATGGCTGTATCCTCAGCCCCTTGAATAATGCCAGCAGGTGGTGGTAGGTGACACATGGTATTTAGACAGAAGTCGTGTGCCCTGACCTCCTATCTGGAGCACTCAGACGTCCAGGACTGAGGACGGGCAGGCAGTGAGAAACCCAGGTGGGTGACGTGTAGGCAGTAGCTCAGGCAGCTGCACCTCACTCTTGCAAAAAAGATTTATCTGTCTCATTTTAATTTGAAGAAAAAGGTGCCCATATACTGGACATATGCCTGAGAACATAAACTTAACGGGCTGGCAGAGATGTTTATAGGGCTTCCCAGGGGGCTCAGACAGCAGGAGACTTGGGTTCGATCCCTGGGTTGCGAAGATTCCCTGGAAAAGGGAATGGATACTCATTCCAGTATTCTTGCCTAGAAAATCCCATAGGAAATCCCATGGACAGAGGAGCCTGGTGGGCTATGGTCCGTGGTTGCAAAGAGTCCGGACACAACTGAGCAACTGTGTGGCAACATAAGTGATCTTAGAAAGTGAAGATAACAGGATAAAAATATACAGGTTGGGGCCTCCCTGGTGGTCCAGTGGGAAAGGACACCGCCTTGCAGTGCCAGGGGCGCCAGTTCGATCCCTGGCCTGGGAAGATTCCATGTGCCACGGAGCAGCTGGACCAATGTGTCCAACTACCGAGCCAGAGCTCTGGAGCGCATGCGCCCAGAGCCAGTGCTCTGCAACGAGTGAGACCACTGCGATGGGAGGCCCACACAGGCCGAAGAATTAAGATGGGTGAAAATAAATAAATGAAAGACCAATAAAAAAAAGAGGCCAAAATTATATATATATAAATGTATTTTGGTGATGTGATTGCTTTTTATTTCCCTATTTTATGTCTTTCTTTTTGTCTGTAACCGAGTTAGGCAAAACTCATCGAATGAAAAACCCTTTTCCTGAGGTTTGCTAGTGGATTGCTCTTGCTTTGATGATAAGCCAAAACTTTCTACAAAGTCCTGTGGTCTCTGGCTGACTGCTCTTTATCTCTTTCCTTCCTCAGATTAAGTCAGATTGAGTGGGGGCACCTGTTGTATAGTTTAACATATGACAATGGAATTAGAACTATCTTTGTGATGATGTGTTTCATATTGTCTTTCCACGGGAAGGGCAGGGTCCTGCCCACCTTTTTCATGGCTGTATCCTCAGCCCCTTGAATAATGCCAGCAGGTGGTGGTAGGTGACACATGGTATTTAGACAGAAGTCGTGTGCCCTGACCTCCTATCTGGAGCACTCAGACGTCCAGGACTGAGGACGGGCAGGCAGTGAGAAACCCAGGTGGGTGACGTGTAGGCAGTAGCTCAGGCAGCTGCACCTCACTCTTGCAAAAAAGATTTATCTGTCTCATTTTAATTTGAAGAAAAAGGTGCCCATATACTGGACATATGCCTGAGAACATAAACTTAACGGGCTGGCAGAGATGTTTATAGGGCTTCCCAGGGGGCTCAGACAGCAGGAGACTTGGGTTCGATCCCTGGGTTGCGAAGATTCCCTGGAAAAGGGAATGGATACTCATTCCAGTATTCTTGCCTAGAAAATCCCATAGGAAATCCCATGGACAGAGGAGCCTGGTGGGCTATGGTCCGTGGTTGCAAAGAGTCCGGACACAACTGAGCAACTGTGTGGCAACATAAGTGATCTTAGAAAGTGAAGATAACAGGATAAAAATATACAGGTTGGGGCCTCCCTGGTGGTCCAGTGGGAAAGGACACCGCCTTGCAGTGCCAGGGGCGCCAGTTCGATCCCTGGCCTGGGAAGATTCCATGTGCCACGGAGCAGCTGGACCAATGTGTCCAACTACCGAGCCAGAGCTCTGGAGCGCATGCGCCCAGAGCCAGTGCTCTGCAACGAGTGAGACCACTGCGATGGGAGGCCCACACAGGCCGAAGAATTAAGATGGGTGAAAATAAATAAATGAAAGACCAATAAAAAAAAGAGGCCAAAATTATATATATATAAATGTATTTTGGTGATGTGATTGCTTTTTATTTCCCTATTTTATGTCTTTCTTTTTGTCTGTAACCGAGTTAGGCAAAACTCATCGAATGAAAAACTTTTTTCCTGAGTTTTCAGTCTGTTTCAGTGGTGACATTGCACTAGGTAGCCACCAGAGGGCAGGGCTACCCTACTGTTGGGGCTGTAACCACCAAACCAAGTTTCTTCTAAAGCTTTGCGGTCCTGTAGAGGTTTAGTTACGCGCCTGGAGACCTTCCTGGTGACAGGAATCAATCCCACTCCTCCCTCACCCAGATCTTGGCTTCCCAGATTGGAGGCAAAAGCTTTTGTGTGCTGGACACAAGCCATCCCATTGGGCCCTGCACCTTTCCTGAGTCAGCCTTTTATTTATGGAGTGCTGAACTCCTTCTGACTGCCTTCTCTGGGTCAATGAGACTCGGTTACCCTCATGAAGCTTGTCCCAAGCCTGTTAACCTTCAGATTCACACAGGGTAACTCAGGCCTGGAAAGATGCCAAGCATGGCCAAAAAAACTCAAGAGCTTAATTTAATAAGAAACCTGTCTTATTTATTTGTGTGTCTATTTAAAAAGCAAGTCATACGGGTCTGTGAGGTTAGGGTTTATGAGAGGATTCATTCATTCCCCCCAAATATGCACCAGGTTCCTCTTCTGCCCAGGCACCGCTCAAGGCCCCGGGGAAGCAGCAGACCTTACTCTCGTGAAACTCACAGTTTTGACGGTGGTGGTGGGAGGGACAGGCAAAGACATACAGAGTGTGAAGGTGATGAGGAGTCCTAAGAAGGAAAGCAGGTTGGATGAGCACATTGAGAGTGATGGGCTGGTCAGGCAAATCTCCGACGAGGTTAATTTTTTTTTTTTTTAACCATTTATTTATTTATTTATTTTTGGCGGGGGTGGGGAGGGAGGGGGGGCGGGCCACTTTCACTGGTCTTTCATTTGTCTAGTTTCATCCGTCTTTGTTCTTTGGCTCCTGTGGGCCTCCCATCACGGTGGCGTCTGTCATTGCAGAGCACCGGTTCTGGGCACATGCGCTCCAGAGTTCCCGCTTGGTGATTGGACACATCAGTCCAGCCGCTCCGCGGCACGTGGGATCTTCCCAGGCCAGGGATGGAACCGGCGCCCCTTGCACTGCAAGGCGGTGTCCTTACCCACTGGACTGGGGGTTACCCACCAGGGAAGCCCCAATCCAATGAGGTTAATTTTGAGCAGAGACCTTAGTACAGTGGAGGAGCAGAACTAGTGGCCCTCGGGGAGAAAGCAGAAGGGACAGGATGTGCAAAGGTCCTGAGGCAGGAGTATGAGCTGGTGAAAGTATATGTGGGGGGGTGGGGGTGCAGGTCCTGGGGAGATGCATGATCCCACAGGTCCTGTGGGCTGGTGTAATTTGCCTTTCTGTCTGAGCAGTGGCACTGAGACCAGTCTGTAGGGGAGCAGGGTGGCGGCAGGGGGACTGATTATCCGGGTGAATTGATGGTGGCCTTACACCCAACACACTTAGTAAACGGTTGTTGAACTGAACTAAGCTATTCTGGTCAGAATTGGCTTGAAACCAGGACTTCCTGACTCTCTACAGGAAAAAACACCCCAGGAGCAAAACCTCCAAAGGAAAAACTGCCCCAATTTTGGTGGTTGGGATAAAGAGGAAGAATTTATTTATTTTTTCCTATTCTCCATCAGGAACCAGAATTCTAACAGGGAAAGGCTCCTGGCTGCAAGTGTCTGACCAGACCTGGGATTTGGCAGAGACGCTGTCTGAAACCCACGGGGGTGAGGTGACTCATTCAACGTCGCATGGCAGCTTAGTGGCCACCTGGGACTTCGGAATGAGGGCCCTTGCCCTCCACTGTGTATCTCTCGCTGCTTTGTTCCTTTTCCCGGGGTCTCCGATGAGCTCTTCTCTGGCCTCGCGGGACGCCCCTCGCCTGGGGTCCTGCTGAGATCGGCTAGGAGCCCTGGCTACTTCCAGCTCGGGCAGGTGGCACCCAGCCGACCCAGCCTCGCTGTGTTCTCCCAGGACCCCCAGCTGGCTCTGGTCCTCTTTCGCCCTGGCCGACTCCCTGGTTCTCTCACTCCTAATTTAGAGCAGAAATAGATGTGATCCATGACCGACACTTTCACGCAATGCTAATGAGAGGGAGAATTTGTAGTGTCTGTCAAAATATAAGTGCCATGTCCTTAGACCCCCTCCAGCGTTTATCCTGTGGAAACACACAGAGACTCCTGCCCAGGGATCATCGCTGAGGGCCTGGACTGTGAAACAGGCCCCTCTGACGTGACCCCAGCATCCCATGACTCTGCAGGCCTTTGGTTCCTTCCTGTCTGGCCTCTCCCTTTGCCCCTGGATATGGCTGCTCCTGTAGGCCCCGGTCATCTCGCCCTCTGCCCGTCTGTGTGACGTCCGGGGCTGTCTCACTCAGCCAGCAGCCTTTTGTTGTTGTTGGCAGTGCTGCCTCTCTGTGCCTGTAGCCGGCGTTCTCTGGTTGCAGCGGTCTCCTCTTTGTTGTGGCCCACGGGCTTCTCACTGAGGCGGCTTCTCTCGTGGCAGAGCACAGGCTCTAATCTGTTGTCTGTCTCCACGGATTTGCCTATTCTGTACATTTCCTGTAAATGGAACCATACAATAAAAGAGCCTTTGTGTCTGACTTCTTTCAGGTAGCATAGTGTTTTTGAGGTTCACCCAAGTGGTAGGGTAGATCAGCACTTCATTCCTTTGTGTGTCCAGGTAAACTATCATTGTGCACCTTAAACGTAAACCATACTTTCTCCATCAGGAACCAGAATTCTAACAGGGAAAGGCTCCTGGCTGCAAGTGTCTGACCAGACCTGGGATTTGGCAGAGACGCTGTCTGAAACCCACGGGGGTGAGGTGACTCATTCAACGTCGCATGGCAGCTTAGTGGCCACCTGGGACTTCGGAATGAGGGCCCTTGCCCTCCACTGTGTATCTCTCGCTGCTTTGTTCCTTTTCCCGGGGTCTCCGATGAGCTCTTCTCTGGCCTCGCTGGACGCCTCGCCTGGGGTCCTGCTGAGATCGGCTAGGAGCCCTGGCTACTTCCAGCTCGGGCAGGTGGCACCCAGCCGACCCAGCCTCGCTGTGTTCTCCCAGGACCCCCAGCTGGCTCTGGTCCTCTTTCGCCCTGGCCGACTCCCTGGTTCTCTCACTCCTAATTTAGAGCAGAAATAGATGTGATCCATGACCGACACTTTCACGCAATGCTAATGAGAGGGAGAATTTGTAGTGTCTGTCAAAATATAAGTGCCATGTCCTTAGACCCCCTCCAGCGTTTATCCTGTGGAAACACACAGAGACTCCTGCCCAGGGATCATCGCTGAGGGCCTGGACTGTGAAACAGGCCCCTCTGACGTGACCCCAGCATCCCATGACTCTGCAGGCCTTTGGTTCCTTCCTGTCTGGCCTCTCCCTTTGCCCCTGGATATGGCTGCTCCTGTAGGCCCCGGTCATCTCGCCCTCTGCCCGTCTGTGTGACGTCCGGGGCTGTCTCACTCAGCCAGCAGCCTTTTGTTGTTGTTGGCAGTGCTGCCTCTCTGTGCCTGTAGCCGGCGTTCTCTGGTTGCAGCGGTCTCCTCTTTGTTGTGGCCCACGGGCTTCTCACTGAGGCGGCTTCTCTCGTGGCAGAGCACAGGCTCTAATCTGTTGTCTGTCTCCACGGATTTGCCTATTCTGTACATTTCCTGTAAATGGAACCATACAATAAAAGAGCCTTTGTGTCTGACTTCTTTCAGGTAGCATAGTGTTTTTGAGGTTCACCCAAGTGGTAGGGTAGATCAGCACTTCATTCCTTTGTGTGTCCAGGTAAACTATCATTGTGCACCTTAAACGTAAACCATACTTTGTGGACCCTTTCATTCATGAATGGGTATTTTGATTATTTTCATTTTTTGGCTATGATGAATAAGGTGAACATTTGTCTACAAGTGTTTGTTTGAATATGTTTTCAGTTCTCCTGGGTCTATATTCAGGAATGGACTGCATGGGTCATTTGATAACTCCCTGATTCACCTTTTTTTTTTTTTTCAAAGATCTATTTATTTATTTATTTTGGGCGGGGGTCGGGTTGGGGAGGGAGGGGAGCAGGCGGGCCACTTCTATTGGTCTTTCACTTCTCTGTGTTCATCCGTCCTTGTTCTCTGGCTCCCGTGGGCCTCCCGTCGCGGTGGCCTCTGTTGTCGCAGAGCACCGGCTCTGGGCGCATGCGCTCCAGAGCTCCGGCTCGGTGATTGGACACATCAGTCCAGCCGCTCTGCGGCACGTGGGATCTTCCCAGGCCAGGGATCGAACTGGCGCCCCTTGCACTGCAAGGCGGTGTCCTTAGCCACTGGACCACCAGGGGAAGCCCCTTGATTCACCTTTTAAAAAACATTTATTTGGGTACACAGGGTCTTCACTGTGGCATCTGGAATCTATTAATATTTCACTGACCAGAGACGGCGCCCACGCTACATTGACAGCGTGAAGTCGTAGTCGCTGGACCACCAAGGAAGTCCCTCTGCTCCGCTCTGTGGGGCGCGGACGCACTGCTTCTCAAGCAGCCGCAGCATGTTGCACTCCGCCAGCTGTGTGTGAGGCTCCCAACCCCTGGCCTTTTGAAGGTCCCCCTGCACCTGGATGCAGTGTCTCCATTGTTGGGATAAAGGACACACAACTGTGCAAGCCAGACAGGTGGGGACCATTCTTCAATTTGCCTACATTCTTTACCCTTTCAACCAAAACAGCCCTCTCAATTTTACCTCCACAAATAAACCTCAAACCTGTCAGTCCCTCCGTTGCCTGGTTCACACCTCGTCCAGCCATGTTACTTGCTAGAACTGCCTACATAATCTCCTTTTGGGGTCTCTGTCTCCCGGCTTGCTCTCCCAATCTGACATTTCCTGTAAATGGAACCATACAATAAAAGAGCCTTTGTGTCTGACTTCTTTCAGGTAGCATAGTGTTTTTGAGGTTCACCCAAGTGGTAGGGTAGATCAGCACTTCATTCCTTTGTGTGTCCAGGTAAACTATCATTGTGCACCTTAAACGTAAACCATACTTTGTGGACCCTTTCATTCATGAATGGGTATTTTGATTATTTTCATTTTTTGGCTATGATGAATAAGGTGAACATTTGTCTACAAGTGTTTGTTTGAATATGTTTTCAGTTCTCCTGGGTCTATATTCAGGAATGGACTGCATGGGTCATTTGATAACTCCCTGATTCACCTTTTTTTTTTTTTTTCAAAGATCTATTTATTTATTTATTTTGGGCGGGGGTCGGGTTGGGGAGGGAGGGGAGCAGGCGGGCCACTTCTATTGGTCTTTCACTTCTCTGTGTTCATCCGTCCTTGTTCTCTGGCTCCCGTGGGCCTCCCGTCGCGGTGGCCTCTGTTGTCGCAGAGCACCGGCTCTGGGCGCATGCGCTCCAGAGCTCCGGCTCGGTGATTGGACACATCAGTCCAGCCGCTCTGCGGCACGTGGGATCTTCCCAGGCCAGGGATCGAACTGGCGCCCCTTGCACTGCAAGGCGGTGTCCTTAGCCACTGGACCACCAGGGGAAGCCCCTTGATTCACCTTTTAAAAAACATTTATTTGGGTACACAGGGTCTTCACTGTGGCATCTGGAATCTATTAATATTTCACTGACCAGAGACGGCGCCCACGCTACATTGACAGCGTGAAGTCGTAGTCGCTGGACCACCAAGGAAGTCCCTCTGCTCCGCTCTGTGGGCGCGGACGCACTGCTTCTCAAGCAGCCGCAGCATGTTGCACTCCGCCAGCTGTGTGTGAGGCTCCCAACCCCTGGCCTTTTGAAGGTCCCCCTGCACCTGGATGCAGTGTCTCCATTGTTGGGATAAAGGACACACAACTGTGCAAGCCAGACAGGTGGGGACCATTCTTCAATTTGCCTACATTCTTTACCCTTTCAACCAAAACAGCCCTCTCAATTTTACCTCCACAAATAAACCTCAAACCTGTCAGTCCCTCCGTTGCCTGGTTCACACCTCGTCCAGCCATGTTACTTGCTAGAACTGCCTACATAATCTCCTTTTGGGGTCTCTGTCTCCCGGCTTGCTCCCTCCAATCTGTCCTCTAGCAGAATCGCTTCTTTAAAATAAAGTTTTAAATATTTAGATAGGGAATTTCCTGGTGGTTCAGTGGTTAGGACTCCAGGCTTCATGGCCCAGGGTGAGTTCAATCCCTGGTTGGGGGTTTAAGATTCAACAAGCTCAAGGCAAAGCCAAATGTAAAAAACATGAAAATAAATTTAAAAAATAAATTAAACGTTTAAGTAAAAGTTTTACATTGTGCTTGTGCTCAGTCATGTCTGACTCTTTTTGACCCTATGAACTGTAGCCCTCTAGGCTCCTCTGTCCATGGGATTTTTCTGGTAGGAATACTGGAGTGGGTCGCCACTTCCTTCTCCAGGGGATCTTTCCCATCCAGGGATCGAACCTGTGTCTCCTGCATCTCCTGCAACAGCAGGCAGATTCTTTTCCACGGAGTCACCGGTGGCGCCATCTCTGGCCCGTCTTCTAAGACTGGAGCCCTCCCTCCCCTATTTCATCCTTCTCCTCCTGCTGTGTTCCCCAGAGCACTTACCGCCCTGTACCCTACCTTTTGGCGGGGTGCTGCTTCTTAACTGTTTGCAGCACCTTAGTTCCCCAACCAGGGAAGGAGCCCACGCCTTTGGCAGTGGAAGTGTGGAGTCCAAACCATGGATCTGATCTGCCAGGGAATTCCCCGGTATCCTATTTTGGATTTTACCTGTTTATTTATTTATTTTTATTTATTTATTTATTTATTTATTTTTTGGGCGGGGATCGGGCTGGGGAGGGAGGGGAGCGGGCGGGCCACTTCTATTGGTCTTTCATTTCTCTATTTTCATCCATCTTTGTTCTTTGGCTCCTGCGGGCCTCCCATCGCGGTGGCGTCTGTTGTCGCACAGTGCCAGCGCCAGCTCTGGGCGCATGCGCTCCAGAGCTCCGGTTCGGTGATTGGACACATCAGTCCAGCCGCTCTGCGGCACGTGGGATCTTCCCAGGCCAGGGATCGAACCAGCGCCCCTTGCATTGCAAGGCGGTGTCCTTATCCACTGGACCACCAGGGGAAGCCCTTACCTGTTTATTATCTCCATTTCTAGAATATAAGCTCCATTTTGTAGCTGTTTTGTTTACTTCTCTATCCCTGGTGCCTTGAACAAGACCTGGTGCCCAAGTAGCTCAGTAGATACATGTTGAGTGAATAAATGAAGGAAGGAAAATCAGCCGTCCTGCTTCTTATCTCGTTTCCCTTCTCACTTCTCTAACTCAGAGGTTACCACTCTCTCTTGTCTCCCTGTTTCTCTAAATAACATGCCGGTGCCGCTATCTCTGAGTGACCCGTTTTAAACATCTGTCACCGTCTTCGAACCCTGCCTGTTCTTTTCCATGATCCCCTAACTGATATTTTACAGTTAGTGAAATCCTGAGGACGATGGAGATACTGTTTGCTGCAAAGACAAATTTGCACTCTGATTATGTTTCCTTCCTTGAGCAGCCTTTTGCTTTTCCTGAAGATTCTAAATGCTTAATTCCTTGTGATGTTTATTACTGTTGTTCTAATCCTGATCATTTTTGGATGAGACATAATATGAGAGAGTCTAAGGGTCCCCCCTACCCCGCCATGGTGCTTATCACCATTTGTAATTAGGCATTTACTGGATGGTTTACTTTGTTAAATGTCTGTCTCTCTTTGGAACCTAAGTTTCTAGAACAAAGCGTGTTTGGTTTACTGGAGTGTTCTCCTCACCCAGTACTCATAATCCTCAATATGTATTTATCATACACGGCCACCAGTGACTGGTTGGTTTGGCAAATTGTAGAAACTCTCTATAATGAATCATATTCAGCATTTAGAAACAAGGAGCTATGAAGGCCGAGTGAACTCTCTCAGAGCATCAGTGTGTTGGTTCTTATCGTTGCTAAATCTGCCAAATTTTGCAGCTTCAAAGTAACCACTTTATTATGTTCAAGGATTCTGTGTGACCTCCACATTGCTTTTAAAAAATGTTAACTTGTGTTTTGTCTTGTAAGATTGAAACACAGTTACAGTAGAAGACTCAGAAAATACAAACACAAGGTCAAATTTCTACTTGCTTGATAGTCCCACTCCTCTAGCCATGAGCTCTTTATCTCTGGTCTATCCTCTCTACCCTCTTTGTGTCTATTTTCTTGTGAATCCTTCCAAGCTTAAACAAAAGCACATACAAATCCACGGTGCTGGGTTGTGGTCTGTATTTACTACTTACCGACACTTTGTGGCCATCTCTCTATAGACCAGTAGTATCAACCTGAGCCTCCTTCCTCTTAAATGCTTCGTAACATCATTTTATGTTTGCTCATTAGTTCTTTCCTTCATTGAACAGATGCCTGCTGTGGGCCAGATGCCATCCTATGTGTTGGGTGTATCGTGTTGATGGAGCACATATCTGCTCTGCCCTTGGGGGCCTTGGGGTCACTCCAGCATGTGGACACAGCATGGCTTATTAAGATCATCCCCGGTTGATGGATATTTAGGTTGTTTTCATTTTTTTCTCTTATAAATACAAAGGCTTTCCGTGTCTTCATGCAGTTTCTTTCTTAAAAATTCAAAAAAAATTTAATTTTTAATTGGAGGAGAATTGCCTGACAACGCTGTGTTGATTTCTTCTATATAGCAGTTAGAATCTTCCATAAATGTATACATATCCCCCTTCTTGTGAGCCTCCTCTCCACCCCATCCCATCCGTCCAGGTGGTCACAGAGCAGCAGTCTGGGCTCCTTGTTATAATAGCAGCTCCCAACGGGCTGGCTGTTTTTGCAGTAGTAAAATAGTACTGCTCTTGGTAGTGTGTATACGTCAGGCCACTCTCTCAATTTATCGAGCCCTTTCCTTCCCCCGCGGTGTCTCTCTTTGGAACCTAAGTTTCTAGAACAAAGCGTGTTTGGTTTACTGGAGTGTTCTCCTCACCCAGTACTCATAATCCTCAATATGTATTTATCATACACGGCCACCAGTGACTGGTTGGTTTGGCAAATTGTAGAAACTCTCTATAATGAATCATATTCAGCATTTAGAAACAAGGAGCTATGAAGGCCGAGTGAACTCTCTCAGAGCATCAGTGTGTTGGTTCTTATCGTTGCTAAATCTGCCAAATTTTGCAGCTTCAAAGTAACCACTTTATTATGTTCAAGGATTCTGTGTGACCTCCACATTGCTTTTAAAAAATGTTAACTTGTGTTTTGTCTTGTAAGATTGAAACACAGTTACAGTAGAAGACTCAGAAAATACAAACACAAGGTCAAATTTCTACTTGCTTGATAGTCCCACCTCTAGCCATGAGCTCTTTATCTCTGGTCTATCCTCTCTACCCTCTTTGTGTCTATTTTCTTGTGAATCCTTCCAAGCTTAAACAAAAGCACATACAAATCCACGGTGCTGGGTTGTGGTCTGTATTTACTACTTACCGACACTTTGTGGCCATCTCTCTATAGACCAGTAGTATCAACCTGAGCCTCCTTCCTCTTAAATGCTTCGTAACATCATTTTATGTTTGCTCATTAGTTCTTTCCTTCATTGAACAGATGCCTGCTGTGGGCCAGATGCCATCCTATGTGTTGGGTGTATCGTGTTGATGGAGCACATATCTGCTCTGCCCTTGGGGGCCTTGGGGTCACTCCAGCATGTGGACACAGCATGGCTTATTAAGATCATCCCCGGTTGATGGATATTTAGGTTGTTTTCATTTTTTTCTCTTATAAATACAAAGGCTTTCCGTGTCTTCATGCAGTTTCTTTCTTAAAAATTCAAAAAAAATTTAATTTTTAATTGGAGGAGAATTGCCTGACAACGCTGTGTTGATTTCTTCTATATAGCAGTTAGAATCTTCCATAAATGTATACATATCCCCCTTCTTGTGAGCCTCCCTCTCCACCCCATCCCATCCGTCCAGGTGGTCACAGAGCAGCAGTCTGGGCTCCTTGTTATAATAGCAGCTCCCAACGGGCTGGCTGTTTTTGCAGTAGTAAAATAGTACTGCTCTTGGTAGTGTGTATACGTCAGGCCACTCTCTCAATTTATCGAGCCCTTTCCTTCCCCCGCGGTGTCCACAAGTCCATTCTCTACATCTGCCTCTCTATTCCTGTCTTGCAAATAGATTCGTCAGTACCATTTTCTAGATGCCCTGTATGTGTATTAATGTATATAATATTTATTTTTCTCTCTCTGACTTACTTCACTCTGTGTAACAGGCTCTAGGTTCATCCATCTCATGACAACTGACTCACGTTTGTTCCTTCTTAAGACTGAGTACTGTTCCATTGTATATATAGGTACCACAATTTCTTTATTCATTCATCTGTCAATGGACTTCGAGGTTGCTTCCATATCCTGGCTGTTGTAAATAGTACTGCTATGAACATGGGTGTACGAGTATTTTCTTAGCATAGAATCCTGGAAATGAGACCTCTGGGGTAAGGGGCAGGCACACTGACAATATGGAGAGGCAAAACCAGATGGATGTTCAGCCAAGTTGTTTCAATTTACTGGTCCCACCTCCACCCCGACCCAGTCCTGAATGAGAGAGTCCATTTCTTTGCATCCCCCAGCCATGGGGGTCGGCAGCGTTTGAACATCCCTGTGGATCTAAAAGGTGGAAAATAACTGTTGGTGACTTGCTTGCCCCCCGTGTTCTGCGTGGGTGCGGCGGCCAGGACTCCTGAGGCATTTTGGATGCGATGGTTGTGCCTTGTTTCGTTTTTTGTTTCTGGTGACCTTGTTGGTGCCGCCAGCGCTTTGGTCTCTCCGGGCACAGTAACCATCAGCCCTCTTAGGGAACACGCTGTCTTTCTGGCACCTTTCCTGGTTCGGTTGAACACACAGCTCCTGCTTTGCTTTCGACTCCCCGGTTCTTTCTTAAAAATTCAAAAAATTTAATTTTTAATTGGAGGAGAATTGCCTGACAACGCTGTGTTGATTTCTTCTATATAGCAGTTAGAATCTTCCATAAATGTATACATATCCCCTTCTTGTGAGCCTCCCTCTCCACCCCATCCCATCCGTCCAGGTGGTCACAGAGCAGCAGTCTGGGCTCCTTGTTATAATAGCAGCTCCCAACGGGCTGGCTGTTTTTGCAGTAGTAAAATAGTACTGCTCTTGGTAGTGTGTATACGTCAGGCCACTCTCTCAATTTATCGAGCCCTTTCCTTCCCCCGCGGTGTCCACAAGTCCATTCTCTACATCTGCCTCTCTATTCCTGTCTTGCAAATAGATTCGTCAGTACCATTTTCTAGATGCCCTGTATGTGTATTAATGTATATAATATTTATTTTTCTCTCTCTGACTTACTTCACTCTGTGTAACAGGCTCTAGGTTCATCCATCTCATGACAACTGACTCACGTTTGTTCCTTCTTAAGACTGAGTACTGTTCCATTGTATATATAGGTACCACAATTTCTTTATTCATTCATCTGTCAATGGACTTCGAGGTTGCTTCCATATCCTGGCTGTTGTAAATAGTACTGCTATGAACATGGGTGTACGAGTATTTTCTTAGCATAGAATCCTGGAAATGAGACCTCTGGGGTAAGGGGCAGGCACACTGACAATATGGAGAGGCAAAACCAGATGGATGTTCAGCCAAGTTGTTTCAATTTACTGGTCCCACCTCCACCCCGACCCAGTCCTGAATGAGAGAGTCCATTTCTTTGCATCCCCCAGCCATGGGGGTCGGCAGCGTTTGAACATCCCTGTGGATCTAAAAGGTGGAAAATAACTGTTGGTGACTTGCTTGCCCCCCGTGTTCTGCGTGGGTGCGGCGGCCAGGACTCCTGAGGCATTTTGGATGCGATGGTTGTGCCTTGTTTCGTTTTTTGTTTCTGGTGACCTTGTTGGTGCCGCCAGCGCTTTGGTCTCTCCGGGCACAGTAACCATCAGCCCTCTTAGGGAACACGCTGTCTTTCTGGCACCTTTCCTGGTTTTTACAAAAAATCTGACCAGGTTGAACACACAGCTCCTGCTTTGCTTTCGACTCCCCCCAGGCCTCCATCCTCCTGCATTTGTCCCCAGCAACTCAGAGTCTCACTGTCTTGTAGGGTTCAGGTTCCCAGTAGCCTCGAAGGGCGGATGTCAGTTGGAGCGCCCTCTTCAGGTCATAGATGAGAGTGTTTCCGGAGACCAGACTCTCCGAGCCCCACCATTGAAGCCAAGTCCTTCTTACCGGGATGCCAGGCCTGTCCATGACCACATACTCTCCCACCAGATGGTGCCGCACCTTCACTGAGGCGCCTCTGGGAGAGAAGACGCAGGACAAAGGCCCAAAGTATGATGAGACGGGACTCAACTGCGCTGACACCGACCCTTCAAGGCCCCATCTTTACTCCTTATGACAAGGCCTTGACCTGAAGAATTATTATGGAATGGAGGGGGGCTTCAGACACTGCAGTAGGATGTGGAAGAGGGAGCACTGTATTTATTTTGTGTGTCATTTAAAAATTATTATGAATAACATTGCTTTCTTACAAGAGGACTACATGCTTATTTTAGAGAATTTGGAAAATAAAGAAACAAATGAAAAGAAGAAAATAAAATTTCCCAGTAATCCCTGAATAAGCACTGTTAGCATGTGATGTAGGTGCTCTGGACGGTCTAGTTCTCTTCTGTACACTCTGTTAAAACGGCAGAAGTGGGATCACACCGTAGATGCTGATTTATCACGTGTTGTTTATTAATAACAGCTTGAATGTCTTTCTGTGTTCCCAGTGTTCATTTTGGTCCCACCTCCACCCCGACCCAGTGGGTTTTGCATCCCCAGCCATGGGGTCGGCAGCGTTTGAACATCCCTGTGGATCTAAAAGGTGGAAAATAACTGTTGGTGACTTGCTTGCCCCCCGTGTTCTGCGTGGGTGCGGCGGCCAGGACTCCTGAGGCATTTTGGATGCGATGGTTGTGCCTTGTTTCGTTTTTTGTTTCTGGTGACCTTGTTGGTGCCGCCAGCGCTTTGGTCTCTCCGGGCACAGTAACCATCAGCCCTCTTAGGGAACACGCTGTCTTTCTGGCACCTTTCCTGGTTTTTACAAAAAATCTGACCAGGTTGAACACACAGCTCCTGCTTTGCTTTCGACTCCCCCCAGGCCTCCATCCTCCTGCATTTGTCCCCAGCAACTCAGAGTCTCACTGTCTTGTAGGGTTCAGGTTCCCAGTAGCCTCGAAGGGCGGATGTCAGTTGGAGCGCCCTCTTCAGGTCATAGATGAGAGTGTTTCCGGAGACCAGACTCTCCGAGCCCCACCATTGAAGCCAAGTCCTTCTTACCGGGATGCCAGGCCTGTCCATGACCACATACTCTCCCACCAGATGGTGCCGCACCTTCACTGAGGCGCCTCTGGGAGAGAAGACGCAGGACAAAGGCCCAAAGTATGATGAGACGGGACTCAACTGCGCTGACACCGACCCTTCAAGGCCCCATCTTTACTCCTTATGACAAGGCCTTGACCTGAAGAATTATTATGGAATGGAGGGGGGCTTCAGACACTGCAGTAGGATGTGGAAGAGGGAGCACTGTATTTATTTTGTGTGTCATTTAAAAATTATTATGAATAACATTGCTTTCTTACAAGAGGACTACATGCTTATTTTAGAGAATTTGGAAAATAAAGAAACAAATGAAAAGAAGAAAATAAAATTTCCCAGTAATCCCTGAATAAGCACTGTTAGCATGTGATGTAGGTGCTCTGGACGGTCTAGTTCTCTTCTGTACACTCTGTTAAAACGGCAGAAGTGGGATCACACCGTAGATGCTGATTTATCACGTGTTGTTTATTAATAACAGCTTGAATGTCTTTCTGTGTCATTCCACATTTTTCTACTGCAGGAGGAACCTCTGGACCCTCAGGTCAGCAGCAGCCTTCTCATGCACTTGGAGAGCTCGCTCTGCCTTGCCCTCTGGGCCCGACATATGGCCAGTCTCAGGATTGGGGAATGGTCCACGTCCTTTTCCCTCCCTTCAAAGCCTTGAGTTTTGCATTTGTCATTCCAGATGGCCAAGCAGACCCTGAGTGGGGAGCAGGGGAGGTGGGTTGTGAAGGGGAGACCCCCAGGACCCCTGAGAACTTCTGAGAGGCACCCCCACCCAGCCTCCCTCCTGCTTTCCTCAGCCCCTGCTCCCAGCCCCCTGCTCTTCACATCCCATTACCTGATCTGGCCGTTATTAGCATCTGAGACATTCACGGGCCCTGAGTTCCTGGGCTCTGAGGCCTTTGTCAGCTGCCCACTTGAGCAGAGTGCAGTGGGCTGAAGGCCGCGGGCACAGTGGCAAATGGCTCCCGGCCTGCGCTGATGCAGCTCACCGGGCTCCCATGAAAGCCTGTCCCCTCCCGAGCTCCCCTCCCCTCCAGCTCCACCTGGGAAATCTGCCTCTTCAACTCCAGCTCACCGCTTCTCTGCTCAGCTCCCGAGCTTTTTAAAAGCAGAAGGGGAAGATGGAGCGCTGACTGCCCCTTCTGTCCTCCACCCACCACCCCTCCCCATTTAGGCCTGTGGAATGGAGGCAGGCCGCCCAGCAGGAGGCCACGGCTTTGTTATGGGATGACAAGGCTGGGCTGGGGGGCCCCCTCTCTCTCCCACTGGCTTCAGCTGAGAAGCCAGGGCCCTTTGATGAATTTTGTTTCCTCTCAGGGATGGTCCCAGGGCCAGTGTCTTCAAGGTCAGGCCACTAACAGCCCTGAGGCCAGGTCACCACAGGTGGGAGGTGGCGGGGGTGGGTGGGGTGCCCAGATGGATGGGGGAGGGGGGAGGCAGGGTCCCCCTCTCTGCCTGAGCTGCTGAAGGCTTCAAACTCTCCGAGGGCAAACCCAGCCACCAGTCTCTTCTCTTTTAAACCGGGGTGTAATTTACCTAGAGTGAATTGTGCACATGGTGAGTACACTTTTGTCCACTTTTAACAGATGCATACGCCTGCGTGACCCACACCCCATCAAAATACACAGCATTTTCCTGACCCTAGAAAGTTTCCTCCAGGCTCCTCCGGGTCAGTCCCCTCTCCTGACCCAGACAGACACTGGTCAGATGAACTTTGTCTGTTCGAGGACTTGACATAAATGGAAACCATACAGACTGTGTCAATTCTTCTTTTTCACTCAGTGTCATGTTTTTCAGATCCATCCATTGTGTTGCATTTATCAGAAGTTTGTTCCTTTTTCATTGCTGAGTCGTTAATTATCAGTGACACATTACTTCTCCTCTCTCCTTTGTCCACTAATTTGTTGCTCAGTGTTTTATCTCCGTAATCTGAAATAAGCATCATTTTTCTTTTTTTTCAGTTTCAAGAGACATTAATAGCAACCAGAGACAGTCATAGGTCTTATTCTATTCTGTACTTACTGCCTATCTGGTTCTACTAGTTTTAGTTGAATTATTCCTACCTTGTCAGAGCATCTGACCCCTATAGCTTTGTCGCTGTTTGTTCGTCTTTTAGTTTTTGCTCTTCAGTTGCTTACATTTAATATCAGCCCTTCCCCACCCCACCCCCGACACTTAAGATGGCGCTTCAGAACAATTTCATAGTTTCCTTACATTTGGGTCCTAGGTGTTCATACCTGATTGTTTTTGGCTTTTATACTTGGAGAGCAGTTTAGCTAAAGAGTAATTCCTTGGTTCACACTTTTCCGTGAGAATGCTGCTTCAGTTAAAATCTTACTGCCAAGAAGTCTGATGCCAATCTGATTTTCTTTTGCTTCTCTTTGATTCGTATTGAACTTGGACTTCTTGCATTGACATCAAAGAATATTTTCCTTGAATTCATATTGAACATTTTGAGTCAAATTTTTCAAGTTACAAAATACCCTTTTAACATAAGCACTACAATATATGTGTGTCTGTATTTTTAAGTCTTTTATTATGGCAATGTTTCCTTGGATTTCATTCATTTATTTAGGCTGTGCCGTGAAGCTTCTGGGATTCTCAGATCCCCAACCAGGGATGTAGCTGGGACCACGGCAGTGAAAGCCTGAATTCCTAACCACTAGGCTACCAGGAACTCTCTTGAATTATCGTTTTAAATATTTACTTGTTCTGTATAGGTTTGGTATTCTTTTCTGAGGTCACCAATAAAATGTGTATCAGATCTCCCTTGCTGGCCCCTGCTAGTACCTGGACTGGAGATCCTAAAACCCTTATAACTTCCTTAGTGCTAGGAATACTAGAAGCCTCTCTTGTCCTATTGAGGTGACTCAGGGTGGCTCCTGGATGGCTCCTGGATGGGGACGGTCACCAGAAAGCCCAAGTCAGGATTCCAGCTTAGAATCTTCAGCTCCACCCTTCATCCTTGAGAGAAGGGAGAGGGGCTGGAAATGGAGTTTCCTGCCTAAGTGAGGAAACCTCCATAAAATGCCAAAAGTGCAGGATCCCAGAAACTTCCAAGTGGATGAACACATCCGCACCAGCAGGGGGTCTGCACCCCTCCCCGGGGACAGAAGCTCCTGTGTTCGGAACTCTCCCAGACTTTCCCCGGGGTCTCCTTTTGTCTGGCAGTTCATGTGTATCCTTTATCACATCCTCTAATAAGCTGGTGACCATCAGTGTTTCCCTGGGTTCTGTGCGGGGCTCTTGTAAATTCATCAGACCTGAAGAGGGGGTCACCGGAACCTTCGTTTTCAGCCAAACTGGACAGAAGTTGTGGGAAACCTGGGGACCCACTACTTGCAGTTGGCATCTCAAGTGGGGTGGCAGCAGCCCTATAGGACTGAACCCTGAGCCCGTGGGATCTGACACGGTCTCCAAGAAGAGAATCGAGGGTAGCGGTAAGACATCCGGCTGCTGCTGTGGACAACGCCACCCGCCAGGCATGGGGAACCCCCCCGCATATTCCATGACTGGAAGTGTCGGAAGTGGAGTGTTCAGTGTGAGTAATAAAGGAAGCACACAGGAAAGAAAGAGACAGGAGGGGACACTGGGCGTTTTTTCTTGCACGAGGAATAAAAAGTCGCATCTTTGTACCTGGACGACGCCCTCCTCTTTGCCTATGTTGAAAGCCATGGCATGGCTTTCTCTGGAGTCACTTCCCTGTCTCTCAGAAAAATCACGACCTTTTTAATAACAGTTGTACTGAGATATAAGTCATATCCCATACAATCCACCCACTTAAAGTGTACAATAAAAGGACAATTCTGATATTCAGAGCTGTGCAATCATTATCACAACCAATTTTAGAACATCTTTGTTAAAAGGAGACCTCAAAAAAATTAAAGAAACCTCATACCCATTAGCAATCACTCCCTATTTTCCCCAACACCCTCAACCCCTGGCAACTACGAATCTACTTTCTGTCTCTGTGGATTTGCCTTTTCTTGGCATTTCCTATGCATGGGATCACACAGTATGTAGCTTTTCATGTCGCTTCTTCCAGTTAGCATAATGTTTTTAAGTATTCATCCATGTTGTGGCAGATTCCTTTTTATTGCGAAATAATATTCCATTGTATGGATACACCACATTTTGCTTATTTATTCATCAATTGATGGACATTTGGTTGTGTCCACTTTCAGCTACAATGAATAATGCTGCTATGGACCTTCATGCAGAAATTTTGGAATCTATACCTAGGAGTGGACTTGCTGGGTCACATGGTAACTCTGTTGTTAAAAGATAAACCTAAATATTTTAAATTTTTTAGTTTACTTGAGCAAAGATTGACTCAATTACACAGCACCCAAATCTAGCAGACAGAGAAGACATCTGAGGAGCTCTCCAAAATAAGACTGCAGGACTTCCTTAGTGGTCCAGTGGTTAAGAATCCAGTTGCCAATGCAGGCAATTGAACATGTGTTTGATTCCTGGTCTGGGAAGATTTTACATGCCTGGGAGCAACCAAGGCCGTGCATCACAACTACTGAGCCTGCACTCTAGAGTCGGTGCTCTGCAACAAGAAAAGCCAAGGCAATGAACAACCTGCAAACTCCAACAAAGACCCAGTGCAGCCATAAATAAATAAATAAACAAAATGCAAGACTTGTATGGCAGCAGGGATTGGGAACAAAGAGATCACATTAGTGAAAAGCAGGTCGGTTATTGCAAAGTTACTTCTGTTAAGGGGTGGTCGGCATCTACCACATAGATGACCTGACTAGTATTGGTCAGGTGATTCATGAATTCCCTGATTAACTGATTTAAGATCCCATTTCCAGGAAAAGTGAAACTAATCAAGTCTTTTTTTTTTTTTTTAATTTTGGCCTCTTTTATTGGTTTTTTATTTATTTATTTTCATCCCTCTTTATTCTTTGGCCTCCTACTGCAGTGGCCTTTCTTATTGCAGAGTGCTGGCTCTGGGAGCATACACTCCAGAGCACTGGCTCCTAATTGGACACATCGGTCCAGCTGCTCCCCGGCATGTGGGATCTTCCTGGGCCAGGGATTGAACTGGCGGCCCTTGAACTGCAAGGTTTCCTATGCATGGGATCACACAGTATGTAGCTTTTCATGTCGCTTCTTCCAGTTAGCATAATGTTTTTAAGTATTCATCCATGTTGTGGCAGATTCCTTTTTATTGCGAAATAATATTCCATTGTATGGATACACCACATTTTGCTTATTTATTCATCAATTGATGGACATTTGGTTGTGTCCACTTTCAGCTACAATGAATAATGCTGCTATGGACCTTCATGCAGAAATTTTGGAATCTATACCTAGGAGTGGACTTGCTGGGTCACATGGTAACTCTGTTGTTAAAAGATAAACCTAAATATTTTAAATTTTTTAGTTTACTTGAGCAAAGATTGACTCAATTACACAGCACCCAAATCTAGCAGACAGAGAAGACATCTGAGGAGCTCTCCAAAATAAGACTGCAGGACTTCCTTAGTGGTCCAGTGGTTAAGAATCCAGTTGCCAATGCAGGCAATTGAACATGTGTTTGATTCCTGGTCTGGGAAGATTTTACATGCCTGGGAGCAACCAAGGCCGTGCATCACAACTACTGAGCCTGCACTCTAGAGTCGGTGCTCTGCAACAAGAAAAGCCAAGGCAATGAACAACCTGCAAACTCCAACAAAGACCCAGTGCAGCCATAAATAAATAAATAAACAAAATGCAAGACTTGTATGGCAGCAGGGATTGGGAACAAAGAGATCACATTAGTGAAAAGCAGGTCGGTTATTGCAAAGTTACTTCTGTTAAGGGGTGGTCGGCATCTACCACATAGATGACCTGACTAGTATTGGTCAGGTGATTCATGAATTCCCTGATTAACTGATTTAAGATCCCATTTCCAGGAAAAGTGAAACTAATCAAGTCTTTTTTTTTTTTTTTAATTTTGGCCTCTTTTATTGGTTTTCTATTTATTTATTTTCACCCCTCTTTATTCTTTGGCCTCCTACTGCAGTGGCCTTTCTTATTGCAGAGTGCTGGCTCTGGGAGCATACACTCCAGAGCACTGGCTCCTAATTGGACACATCGGTCCAGCTGCTCCCCGGCATGTGGGATCTTCCTGGGCCAGGGATTGAACTGGCGGCCCTTGAACTGCAAGGTGCTGTCCTTACCCACTGGACCACCAGGGAAGCCCACTAATCTTCTTGATTTGGTGATACGGGGTTTAGCATAAACAGTTCTATTTTGGAATTGTTATCTTGTTTTGAACAATGTTTAATTTTTGGAAGAACTGCAAACTATTTTCCAGAGCAGCAACATTATTTTACATTCCAACCAGACACAGAAATCCCACTTAAGAGTAAGTATACTATAAGATATCATTTACTATCTTGAAATGAAATACATACATAAGATAACCTTCTCATACCCATCATGAATAATAGAAAATATTTCAATATCAAGACCCAACGACAATGTAAATGAGAAATAAAAGGAGCTTAATAGACACATTTATTATAAATATAAATGTGATATGTTTATTTTATACGTATATACTTAGACACTGGCCCTGAAGACCATCTCCCCCAGAGGGCCTGATGAAAGATGGAACCCCAGCCCCATCTCTGGCATCAAAGACACCTGCCCAGGGGACATATCGAAGGAAACCACTTTCACCTGACGTAAAGGTTTTGGCCATTTTGTTAAAAAGCCAACCTGCCTCTCAGACATCCTTGCATGACTCACGTCACATGCACACACACGGGTGCTGGTGCAGAGGCAGAGTCACGGGCTTGGAGCTGCCGCAGAGCAGGTCACTGTGCACCAGCTCTGCGTGGGCCTGCCGTCATTCCCCAGGGCAGCTGGACATGTGGGCTCTCTGGGCCTCAGGCCGGCTGCTTGATTTGCCATCCTGGTTGCTTTGAGGAGGGCGTGGAAATGGAAGTCAGGCCCCCAGCAAGCTGGGCTCAGAGATGGCGCTCAGCTGAGTGCCTGTACAGAGGCCACTTCAGCCCCCTTCACTCGGCCATTGTTGCCTTGGGAGGATGGTTCCGCCTGGGCTCTGAATGCCCTAATGGATGTGCATTATCAGCGTCCTTCCTGGCCCGTGGCACTCTCCCCACCTCCACCCCTGGCTGGAGAGCTCTCCATTCTCTGGAAAAGCGGCCGTCGAGCCAGAGCCCCTCACAAAGGCATTTCCCACAAAGGACCACTCTGATCATCGGCCACCAGCCACCGCTGCATCAGAGGGCGGCTGCTGGTGCCTGGGTTCTGGAGTCTGCTGTGTTCTCCACGTCCACCACACTTTCAGCCTCCAAGCCCTGGCGAGACATGGATACGGGGTTTAGCATAAACAGTTCTATTTTGGAATTGTTATCTTGTTTTGAACAATGTTTAATTTTTGGAAGAACTGCAAACTATTTTCCAGAGCAGCAACATTATTTTACATTCCAACCAGACACAGAAATCCCACTTAAGAGTAAGTATACTATAAGATATCATTTACTATCTTGAAATGAAATACATACATAAGATAACCTTCTCATACCCATCATGAATAATAGAAAATATTTCAATATCAAGACCCAACGACAATGTAAATGAGAAATAAAAGGAGCTTAATAGACACATTTATTATAAATATAAATGTGATATGTTTATTTTATACGTATATACTTAGACACTGGCCCTGAAGACCATCTCCCCCAGAGGGCCTGATGAAAGATGGAACCCCAGCCCCATCTCTGGCATCAAAGACACCTGCCCAGGGGACATATCGAAGGAAACCACTTTCACCTGACGTAAAGGTTTTGGCCATTTTGTTAAAAAGCCAACCTGCCTCTCAGACATCCTTGCATGACTCACGTCACATGCACACACACGGGTGCTGGTGCAGAGGCAGAGTCACGGGCTTGGAGCTGCCGCAGAGCAGGTCACTGTGCACCAGCTCTGCGTGGGCCTGCCGTCATTCCCCAGGGCAGCTGGACATGTGGGCTCTCTGGGCCTCAGGCCGGCTGCTTGATTTGCCATCCTGGTTGCTTTGAGGAGGGCGTGGAAATGGAAGTCAGGCCCCCAGCAAGCTGGGCTCAGAGATGGCGCTCAGCTGAGTGCCTGTACAGAGGCCACTTCAGCCCCCTTCACTCGGCCATTGTTGCCTTGGGAGGATGGTTCCGCCTGGGCTCTGAATGCCCTAATGGATGTGCATTATCAGCGTCCTTCCTGGCCCCGTGGCACTCTCCCCACCTCCACCCCTGGCTGGAGAGCTCTCCATTCTCTGGAAAAGCGGCCGTCGAGCCAGAGCCCCTCACAAAGGCATTTCCCACAAAAGGACCACTCTGATCATCGGCCACCAGCCACCGCTGCATCAGAGGGCGGCTGCTGGTGCCTGGGTTCTGGAGTCTGCTGTGTTCTCCACGTCCACCACACTTTCAGCAAGCCCCTGCCTCCAGGAAGTCTGCTCTGATTGCAGAGGATCATGTCCTCCATTGGAAGAAAGGGATTAGGATAAGGGAGCAGTTCTTTTTCTTTTTTTCTTTTATTTTATTTTGGGCTGTATTGGGTCTTCCTTGCTATCCATGGACTTTCTCTTGTTGCAGTGAGTAGAGGCTACTCTCTACTTGTGGTGCGTGAGCGTCTCATCGTGGTAGCTTCTCTTGTTGTGGAGCACGGATTTTAAAAGTGCGGGTTCAGTAACTGTGGCACATGGGCTTACTTGCTCCGTGGAATGTGGAATTTTCCTAGACCAGGCATTGAATCTGCGTCTCCTGTATTGTTAGGGTGATGTCCTATCCACTGGACCACCAGGGAAGTCTCAGGGGGCTGTTCTAAAAGAACACTCATGTGGTTCCATGTGGCCATTCACCCGTGTATAGAGCATGGGGCAGGAGAGCTTGGCGTTTCTATCACTGAAATGTGAGCCCAAACTCACAGGCCTCTCTCCTGGGGTGTTACAGGGTATAGAGAAGCAACTGCAGGGGACCCTTTACCTGGGACTGACCATCTGCAGTTTGTCTGAACTCCCAATGTAGCTCTGCCCAGGAGAAGAGAAGGTAATTAGACAAGCAACCCCGCGGGCTTCCTTTGGAATGTGGAGAGAAGAAAACAGAGAACTGACTGGACCCTGTGAAGGGACTCAAGCAGAAATTTAGAGAAAAATCAGGCATAAGGGAAACCCAAGAGACCAACCGACAGAGAAGGCTTAGCTCCTAGGCCCAGGGCACTCTGCCCTCTCCATTCCAGGCCACGTTCTGTGAGACTAGCTATTCTTCACTACAGAGTTTGACTCCAGATCTGAGATTAAAACCATAGTACGTCAGGGACTTCCCTGGTGGTCCAGTGGTTAAGACTACGTGCTCCCAATGCAGGCAGGCCCAGGTTCAATCCCTGATCAGGGAACTAGATCCTACATGCCAGAGCTACGAGTTATCATGCCACAGCTAAGACTCAGGGCAGCCAAATAAATAAAGAAAAGCAAGTATTTTTTAAAAAGCTAAATCATAGAACATCAGACTCGGAAGGGATCCAGGGGTCATCTCGTCTATATTCCTGCTCCCAGCTACAGTTCAGAGGAGACTGAGACTCAGGGGGGAGGCACTCCCCCACCCCGAGCAACAGAGTTAGGGGTGGAACCTGGTGAGCTGCCCTCCAGCTGCCGATGCCTCTGCCTGCACTCTTTTTTTTTAAAAAAAAAAAAACAAACATTTATTTATTTATTTATTTTTTGGAGGGTTGGGGAGGGAGGTGGGGTGAGTGGGCTGCTTCTATTGGTCTTTCATTTGTCTATTTTTCATTCATCTTTGTTCTTTGGCCCACATGGGCCTCCCATCACGGTGGCCTCTGATGTCGCAGAGCACCGGCTCTGGGCGCATGCGCTCCAGAGCTCCGGCTCGGTAATTGGACACATCAGTCCAGCTGCTCCGAGGCATGTGGGATCTTCCCGGGCCAGGGATCAAACCGGCGCCCCTTGCACTGCAAGGCAGTGTCCTTACCCACTGGACCACCAGGGAAGCCCTGCCTGCACTCTTGACTCTGCTTTGAACCAGAAGCGGGGCTGCAGACCAACTCCTGGGAGGGGCACAGGCTCTGGTTCCCAAGCGTCCCTAACCTTGACCCCCTGCTCCCAGCATTCAGGGCATCTAGATGGAGGCCCAGGCCACTGCAAGGGCACAGGCTTTAGCAGATAAAAGCAGTCTCAGGGGTCTTTTCATGAGGCCCTTTTGGCTGTAATAAAGCAAATTAAAACCCCATTCAAAGGTCAATTGAAGTCTCTTTCATTCCAATTCTCTGCACAAATTGATTCCTCTTTGCCCTTGGGGTCAAACCGAAAGCGTTCAAGTGGCCCAGCCACAGCGCTGAATGAGGCGGGATGAGTGAAAGGAGCTGTGAAAGGGAGTCTGTTGCAGTGCATAAAGGGGGCTACTGGAACCCCCCTGCCGTCCCTGTGCCATCACGGGCACTGGAGACCTTCTCCTCTGCAGTGCTCCAGGCTTCAGGGTCCTTTTTTGGAGACTAGCCTTACCTCTGCCCCGACTCCCATCAGACTCCTCTTGGAGGAATTAGTGTTTCTATTGACAAGAATCTAATGGTATTATAATAATAGTTAGGATTTCTCATACCTGCTTATGAAATTTTCTATTTACTTATGGCTGCATCAGGTCTTAGTTGCAGCATGCGGCATATTTGAGGCACACAGGCTCAGCAGTTGCGGTGGGCAGGCTAGGTTGCCTCATGGCATGCGGGATCTTCGTTCCCCGACCAGGGGTTGAACCACGTCTCCTGCACTGGAAGGCAGATTCTTAACCACTAGAGCACCAGGGAAGTCCCCGGTCATGAGTCTTAAGCGTTGTGATCTGAGGCTTTGGAGGTGCCCAGAGAAACTCAGAGAGGTTAAGTAACTTGCCCAAGGTCACAGAGTTCTTGGTTTCCTCCTCCAAAACGGGCTTCCCCTCGGTCTTCTTCAGATCACCACCCCTCATCCAGCTCCTTGTCAACTAAAAAAGATAAAACAACTTGAGAGTTGTGGGTTAAGTTTTATTTGAAGCATAATGAGGACTGCAGCCCGGGAGGCAGCGCTCCAGAAAGTTCTGAGAGACTGCTCCAAAGAGATAGGGGAGGAAAGCCAATAGAAGGGTTTCAGGGTGGGGGGAAATTTCAATGCCATCAAGTAAAGGGTTTCCATAGGGGTTTTTGTTTTACCAATGGTTTGGGTCTGACAGGCAGACGATTAAGGGTTTTGTTTTACAAATAGTTGGGTCCGTCTAGCACTTTTCGGTGTGAGGAGATACTAGGATTGAGATGATAAAATCTATTCCTAAAAGTCATCTACCTATCTAAAGACCTGTTCCACCGGATCGCTTGGGAGCACAGAGTGCCTTGCTCCCCCCGGATTTTTTTCAGGAGATTTTGAAGGTCAGCAGCTCCCAATGCAGTGTTCAATCTTTGCAGAGGCAGATGGCAAATGCCCTTGTTGTCCATTCATTGGCACAGGAATTGGCAAGAGCCAATTTGTAGTTGACATCCTCAAGCCAGAAATCTTTGAACCATCTTTAACCTTGCCCCCTCCTTTGCCTCACTCCCACATCTGCTCCAAGTCCTATTGGTTCTGACCCCTCAATAGAGGCTGTTGGTCACTTGCTCCCTAATGGGTTCTCCAGATAGCACTCAGAGTTCTTTTTAAGAAGTTCTATAGGATCCCATCATTCTGTTGCATAAAATGGTTTCTCTCTGTGCTTGGCATAAGGTCTTAGTTGCAGCATGCGGCATATTTGAGGCACACAGGCTCAGCAGTTGCGGTGGGCAGGCTAGGTTGCCTCATGGCATGCGGGATCTTCGTTCCCCGACCAGGGGTTGAACCACGTCTCCTGCACTGGAAGGCAGATTCTTAACCACTAGAGCACCAGGGAAGTCCCCGGTCATGAGTCTTAAGCGTTGTGATCTGAGGCTTTGGAGGTGCCCAGAGAAACTCAGAGAGGTTAAGTAACTTGCCCAAGGTCACAGAGTTCTTGGTTTCCTCCTCCAAAACGGGCTTCCCCTCGGTCTTCTTCAGATCACCACCCCTCATCCAGCTCCTTGTCAACTAAAAAAGATAAAACAACTTGAGAGTTGTGGGTTAAGTTTTATTTGAAGCATAATGAGGACTGCAGCCCGGGAGGCAGCGCTCCAGAAAGTTCTGAGAGACTGCTCCAAAGAGATAGGGGAGGAAAGCCAATAGAAGGGTTTCAGGGTGGGGGGAAATTTCAATGCCATCAAGTAAAGGGTTTCCATAGGGGTTTTTGTTTTACCAATGGTTTGGGTCTGACAGGCAGACGATTAAGGGTTTTGTTTTACAAATAGTTGGGTCCGTCTAGCACTTTTCGGTGTGAGGAGATACTAGGATTGAGATGATAAAATCTATTCCTAAAAGTCATCTACCTATCTAAAGACCTGTTCCACCGGATCGCTTGGGAGCACAGAGTGCCTTGCTCCCCCCGGATTTTTTTCAGGAGATTTTGAAGGTCAGCAGCTCCCAATGCAGTGTTCAATCTTTGCAGAGGCAGATGGCAAATGCCCTTGTTGTCCATTCATTGGCACAGGAATTGGCAAGAGCCAATTTGTAGTTGACATCCTCAAGCCAGAAATCTTTGAACCATCTTTAACCTTGCCCCCTCCTTTGCCTCACTCCCACATCTGCTCCAAGTCCTATTGGTTCTGACCCCTCAATAGAGGCTGTTGGTCACTTGCTCCCTAATGGGTTCTCCAGATAGCACTCAGAGTTCTTTTTAAGAAGTTCTATAGGATCCCATCATTCTGTTGCATAAAATGGTTTCTCTCTGTGCTTGGCATAAAATCTAAGTTGTGATCTGGTGCCGTCACAGTCTCCAAGGCCCAGCCCCTCAAGTTCCTCCTTCTAGGGACGGCCCCCCCTCCCCTGCTTCCTCTCCAACAGTGCGAACTTATGATCTTTTCTGCCCCAGGGAGTTTTCACTCTGTTCCTTCTGCTAGAATGCCTTTCCCCTCCTCCTCTCACTCTGTTTCCTTCACTGTATTTATCATAACTTGTAATTATTTGTGGACTACTTCCTTATCGGTTTCCTAGAGCTGAAGTCCTCTTGGGAGCGCAGACCAGGTCTGTCTTGGTACACACAGGGGACAATAAACGCTTGCTGAATGAATGGAAGATAGAACCACACCTGGGCCAAGTTGCACTTTCCCCTCCTTCCAGGAACCACCTGGGAGCCTGGCGCTGGGCAGAGGGCAGGTTGAGCTGTAGCTGCTTCACGGTGTCAGCCATTCCCCATACAACTCTCCCCGCCTCTTCTAGCCCTCCTGATCCCCTGGTCCAGCGCCTTGCCTAAATCCTGCCTGACTTCCTTTTCACCCTCTCTGCCCAGAATCCAGTCAGACCCCTAGGCCTGGCCATGGCCCTCTCCTGACCCTTCCTCCCTGGAGGCCCTCAGTTTGGCCCTTCCTCTACAGGCTCTCGCCCTTGCTTGCCCTCCCTCCCCTCCTCCACGGCTGCCGCAGAGAGCCCTACCTATCCAAAGCCTGCTTGCCTGGCCCGGCTGTGTGTTTCCCATGGGCCCTCCTCTCTGCAGGGCAAGGCTAGGCCAGATCTTCCTTCCTGCCTCCATCCATCACAGCCCCCTCCCCAGCTGCTTCTCCCTAGTGAGGCTCCACCTCTGCTTTGCTCTTCCATCAAGAAGTATGGAGATTCCTTAAAAAACTAAAAATAGAAGCACCCTATGACCCAGCAATCCCACTCTTAGGCTTATATCCTGATGAAATCAAAACTGAAAGAAGCACCTGTACCCCAATGTTCATTGCAGCTCTCTATACAATAGCCAGAACATGGAAGCAACCTTGGTGTCCATCGACGAATACATGGATCCAGAAGCTCTGGTACATATATACAATGGAATACTACTCAGCCGTTAAAAGAAATGCAGAAGACTCAGTCCTAATGAAGTGGCTGGCTCTAGAACCTATCATAAAAAGTGAAGTAAGTCAAAAAGAGAAAGACAAATATAGTATACTAACACACATATATGGAATCTAGTAGGACGGTCTTGATAACACATGCAGTGAACTCATGGAAAAAACAGACAGAGCATAGACATAGGGACATTGTGGGGAAGAAATAGGGAGGGGGAGGCATGGAGGGAGTAACATGGAAACCTATACTGTCATGTGTGGGAAAGATAGCTATTGTCAGTGTGCTAAGGGAATAGGAGTGCTCACAATGGCATGGGGTGATGATCCGGAGGGGTGGGAAGGGGGGACATGGAGGGGTAGGGACCAGGGATATGCATATGACTGATCTGGGAACATACACGTCTGTGAACAACAAAACTCTGTAAAACCTTTAAAATAAAGAATAAAAAAATAATAACAAATCAAAAAAAAAAAAAAAAAGCAGCGCCTCTCCCTAGCACCCATAACCTACGTGGTATCCTCTCTTCTTGGCTCTGAAAGGGGAGTCATGGGGGCTAGAGTGACCCCAAAGCGGCCTGTGGGCCCTGAGCTGCTGCAGCCAGGGAAAGCTGAGCTTCTCCCTGCCGTCCCCACCAGACACACATCTAAAGGGGCAGGGGCTGGGCTACTTCTAGTCCAGACACGTTGGGAAGAGGGAGGCCACCTCTGACCTCACATAGCCTGCAGATGAGATGTGGAGAGCGTTTTAGAGGATTGTGAGCTTCTACTAACTGAAGCTCAGAAAGGTTCTCTTCCTCATCATGGCCTCCAGCCTTCTCTCTGCAAATCCTGTTGAGCACCAGTTCTGACCAGGAACCTTCCCAGGAACTTCTCATACACCAGGGGCTTGGGAGCTGTCTCCTTGCAGGCCAGGGGCACCAGTGGAGCGGGCCTGAGGCCTTGGGACCCAAACAATAGCAGGAATGAAGCGGTCCCTCCAGCAGAGGCCCCTGCTGGGCCCGGGGAGCCCTGAGAAGGCAGAGTTGTGCTGAGTCGAGATAGGGCTGGCAGCCTCCTTGACTTGTCCACTAGGACTTGGAGCATAGACTTGGAGTGAAAGAGCAGCCAAGATGGAGCTGGGAGTCCCTCCCCTCACCACTTCCTTCGCATGGACCCTCAAAGCTTGAGTTGGTTCCTGTCCCACAGTTTGCAAAATGCAAGCAAATGCAGCCTTGTCCCCACGTCTTCTTTAGCCCTGTGGAACGGCCCCTATTCCTAGCCCCAGGGCCTGGAGGCTGAGGGCCAGGCCACCTCCTTGCGCCCCCTCCGGTGATGGGCTCTCCGCCACCTGGCCCTTGCTGCCTTCCGCCCAGCACCTCCTCTCCCCTCGGAGGCTGCCTCCACACCTGTCTTTGTTACGCACTCACACCCTGGTGACAGCATTTTTCCAATTAGACCCTCAAAGGTGAAAAGCTGGGGTGACGAGAGAGCCGCCCTTGAAGCCAGGTGTGGACGCGTCACCCAGCCTCAGGAGCCCTCACCAGCCTTCCTTCTGCTTCGTCTCCTTCTCCCTTCCCCTTCTCTCCCTCCCCTTTCCTCCTCCCTCCTTCCACTCCCTCAGGCAGTCTCTCTTGAGACCAGCACTTCCAGGGTAACAGGGACAAGGGCTAACGTTTTCAGGTATCACCTCCTTTCATCCGTAAGGCAGCCCCATGGGCTGGAGCCGCGATTTGTCTCATTTCACAGATGGAACAACTAATATAGAGAAACTGGGAATTTGCTCAGAGTCACAGAGCCAGGCCATGGTTAGGGCCAGCCATCTGGCTCCAGAACTGTGCTCTTTACCCTGACACCATCCGCTCAACCTCAGACAAGGGAGGGTCTGTGAATATGTTGTTGTTTAAAACTATCAAGTGGGACTTTCCTGGTGGTGCAGTGGTTTTAAGACTTTGAACTTCCAATGCAGGGGACACAGGTTTGATCCCGATTGGGGAAGATCCCATATACCATACATCCAAAAAGTTAAAAATAAATAATTAAAAATAGGTCTTAAAATGTTTTAAAAATAATATTGATTTTTATTGATTGGCTGTGATCGGTCTTTGCTGTTATGAGGGATGTTTCCTACTTGGTGTGAGCAGGGACTCAGGCTTCTCATAGCTGTCAAAAATAATAAAGGTCAAATATCAATTTTCTAAGTAAATGCATTTATTTAATAATCTAACTCAAGAGAATGGAAAAAGAATAGCTGATTAGAAATTAGAAGGCAAGAAATAATAATAAAAGTAGAAATTCTGGAAATAGAAAAAAATGTAAATGCAACCGAGAAAATCAACATTGAAATTCTTAAAATAAATACTAATAAAACTGATAAGCTCCTAAGAAAATAAATAAAACAGAAAGAAGACATATTCATAAACTACCAGCAGAGATAAGAGGACCTTAGAGATATCCAAAAAAAAGATACAAAAAAAAAAAAAGAGAACTGTCGCACCACACCCTTGGAGGCTGCCTCCACACCTGTCTTTGTTACGCACTCACACCCTGGTGACAGCATTTTTCCAATTAGACCCTCAAAGGTGAAAAGCTGGGGTGACGAGAGAGCCGCCCTTGAAGCCAGGTGTGGACGCGTCACCCAGCCTCAGGAGCCCTCACCAGCCTTCCTTCTGCTTCGTCTCCTTCTCCCTTCCCCTTCTCTCCCTCCCCTTTCCTCCTCCCTCCTTCCACTCCCTCAGGCAGTCTCTCTTGAGACCAGCACTTCCAGGGTAACAGGGACAAGGGCTAACGTTTTCAGGTATCACCTCCTTTCATCCGTAAGGCAGCCCCATGGGCTGGAGCCGCGATTTGTCTCATTTCACAGATGGAACAACTAATATAGAGAAACTGGGAATTTGCTCAGAGTCACAGAGCCAGGCCATGGTTAGGGCCAGCCATCTGGCTCCAGAACTGTGCTCTTTACCCTGACACCATCCGCTCAACCTCAGACAAGGGAGGGTCTGTGAATATGTTGTTGTTTAAAACTATCAAGTGGGACTTTCCTGGTGGTGCAGTGGTTTTAAGACTTTGAACTTCCAATGCAGGGGACACAGGTTTGATCCCGTTTGGGGGAAGATCCCATATACCATACATCCAAAAAGTTAAAAATAAATAATTAAAAATAGGTCTTAAAATGTTTTAAAAATAATATTGATTTTTATTGATTGGCTGTGATCGGTCTTTGCTGTTATGAGGGATGTTTCCTACTTGGTGTGAGCAGGGACTCAGGCTTCTCATAGCTGTCAAAAATAATAAAGGTCAAATATCAATTTTCTAAGTAAATGCATTTATTTAATAATCTAACTCAAGAGAATGGAAAAAGAATAGCTGATTAGAAATTAGAAGGCAAGAAATAATAATAAAAGTAGAAATTCTGGAAATAGAAAAAAATGTAAATGCAACCGAGAAAATCAACATTGAAATTCTTAAAATAAATACTAATAAAACTGATAAGCTCCTAAGAAAATAAATAAAACAGAAAGAAGACATATTCATAAACTACCAGCAGAGATAAAAGAGGACCTTAGAGATTCCATAGATACCAAGAAGATAATAAGAAGTTATAACAAAATTTTTAAATCTATATTTTAAGAATTTAAGTGAAGTGTACAAATACCTAGAAATATATATCTTACTAAAATTGATGAAAAAAGAAATAGACAATTAAAATAGCATTACTTAATTGCAAAAAAATTAAATGACATTGTTTAAGTAATTGAATCTGTAGTGTAAAACCATTCAACAAAAAAACAACCTTAAAGGCCGAGATGGCATCACTAACAAAACAAATGTTTGGGAAAACATTTAAGAAAGAGACAAACACATCTGGATACAAATTCTTCTACTAAATTAGAAAAAGTGGGAGTGAGTGGAGGGATTTCCAACCTGTTTTATGAAGACAGTATAATTTTAATACCAGAACCTAACAGGAATTCTACAAGAAAGAAAAATGACAGGTTGATCTCAAACATGGATGCAAAAATATTAGAGAAAATATTAGCAAACTGAACCTAATGCTATATAATGGTAGCACATCATAATCAAATTAGGCTCGATCCAGGAATGCATGGTAGGTGCAACACTAAAAATCAACAACATAATTTACCACATATTAGAATAAAGGGGAAAATCATTTTGTCATCTCAGACGATTAGAGGCACCTGCTTCAAGCTTTCAAAGGAGCTCGTGGTACAATGAAGCAAGGGCAGTGACATCCTTTCTGGTGACATCAGCCACAGTGGGAACAGCAAGCTCCCAACCTGGACATAGAAGTGACGTCTGTGTCCAGGCCTGACTTGTAGCCTCTAGGTCCCAGTAGTGGTCTGTTTTTCTTCCTCAATGGATCTGATCAGTAGCCATGATTCTAGCCACCTTTTGACTCTGCCCATTTTTGGATCCTGGTTGCCCAATCTTCCCAGTGATTCTAAATGTGCTTCAGTGGTCTTTTGAGTTCACATCCCCCAATGCTGGTTCTGCTGCATGCAATTAAGAACTCAACATTGAAATTCTTAAAATAAATACTAATAAAACTGATAAGCTCCTAAGAAAATAAATAAAACAGAAAGAAGACATATTCATAAACTACCAGCAGAGATAAAAGAGGACCTTAGAGATTCCATAGATACCAAGAAGATAATAAGAAGTTATAACAAAATTTTTAAATCTATATTTTAAGAATTTAAGTGAAGTGTACAAATACCTAGAAATATATATCTTACTAAAATTGATGAAAAAAGAAATAGACAATTAAAATAGCATTACTTAATTGCAAAAAAATTAAATGACATTGTTTAAGTAATTGAATCTGTAGTGTAAAACCATTCAACAAAAAAACAACCTTAAAGGCCGAGATGGCATCACTAACAAAACAAATGTTTGGGAAAACATTTAAGAAAGAGACAAACACATCTGGATACAAATTCTTCTACTAAATTAGAAAAAGTGGGAGTGAGTGGAGGGATTTCCAACCTGTTTTATGAAGACAGTATAATTTTAATACCAGAACCTAACAGGAATTCTACAAGAAAGAAAAATGACAGGTTGATCTCAAACATGGATGCAAAAATATTAGAGAAAATATTAGCAAACTGAACCTAATGCTATATAATGGTAGCACATCATAATCAAATTAGGCTCGATCCAGGAATGCATGGTAGGTGCAACACTAAAAATCAACAACATAATTTACCACATATTAGAATAAAGGGGAAAATCATTTTGTCATCTCAGACGATTAGAGGCACCTGCTTCAAGCTTTCAAAGGAGCTCGTGGTACAATGAAGCAAGGGCAGTGACATCCTTTCTGGTGACATCAGCCACAGTGGGAACAGCAAGCTCCCAACCTGGACATAGAAGTGACGTCTGTGTCCAGGCCTGACTTGTAGCCTCTAGGTCCCAGTAGTGGTCTGTTTTTCTTCCTCAATGGATCTGATCAGTAGCCATGATTCTAGCCACCTTTTGACTCTGCCCATTTTTGGATCCTGGTTGCCCAATCTTCCCAGTGATTCTAAATGTGCTTCAGTGGTCTTTTGAGTTCACATCCCCCAATGCTGGTTCTGCTGCATGCAATTAAGAACTCAACTGACAGAGGAGGATAGAAGCTGGGTCCATCTGAACTTTTCCTGGTCTGGCTTTTCTGCTCCCAGCAGCTGTCTCTTAAAGTTATAAACATAATACAGGTAAAAATGAGAACCTCTGATCTAGAGGACTCATAAGCCTGGCAAGGATAGGGGCAGGAGTGGGTGGAAGAGGGAAGAGGGAAGATAGAGTAGAATTTGTCCCAGCTGTGAAAGCTCCATGTATAAATGAGATGAGCGTGGGCTTCTCTGGAAAACAGAGATGACCAGGCTTCATGCCTTGGAAGGACAAGTGACCAAGGAGCTCTCCAGGGAACAGGTGATGATGGCTAAGCTAAATCTTGATGCAAGAGTCTACTTTTCCCAGGTGGCTGGGAGGAGGAAGGGTGTTTTAGGAGGGAATAGCATGGACCAAGAGGTGGGAGCTCGAGAAAACAGTGTTTATAGGAAAGTGAATATTGTGGACAGTTGAAGTACCAGGATACAAGACAGAGTCGTGGGAGATGACTCAAGAAAGAGGCCAAGACCAGGTGGCAAAGTACCTTATTTACCATTAAGGAGCATGAATCTCTCTTGTGACCCCAAAGAAAAAGATTGCTAACTATAAAGCCAATGTCATCAACAAGAAATTCTCAAGGGAGTCTTGGAATCCAAAAGAGTATCTAACTGAGAATAAAGAACATTTCTGCAAATGACAAATGAAGTAAGCAGCTTGATCTGAAGTTCAGTTTAGTCCCTTCACTCCTGCTCGCCCCCACCGCTTCCCACAATTTGTATCTGTTTCTTTGCTCCATATTAACGTAGAGATTCTTCCATTGCAGGTTTGAGCGCTCTCCTCTCCTCCTTGGCCTAATATTTGGGACTAGAATTCCAAGGCCAGGTTTGGAGAAGACTGAGAATTCTAGGCCACTCTGCAAGCTCATTGGCACTGGGAGGGATGAGAGGCCATAGGAAAAATACTCCCGCCTTTCTTCACAGAGGTCTCCCTTCTCCCTAGTTAATAGACTATGGTTAGTAGCATTTTTCTTTGGGGTTTAGGGCACAGGAGGGGGCCTGCCTTGAACTAGGCTTTTTGGAGGAGCCTCAGTGGGGGCAGTACAATCACTTTCACGCCCCCAAGAAGGCAACCCATCCTCAGCCTCAGAGGAGAGATTCCTGACCCTTTCTGTTGACCCTTCACCACCCCCCACTCCCCAACCCATAACAGAAGGATTGTGACTGCTCCTGACATTTCCTCCTACCATTTCCAAACGCTGGGGAGGCATCACAGACACACTCCCTGGGTGGTGATATTTACCTCCAAATGCGAAGGCGGCAGATGCCAACCCAAGCAGGCACACAGATAACTTTCAGGCTCTCCGTGGGCCTGCTACTCCAGCCCCACACCGGGGTGCTAAGCCTCTTGCTCGTCCTAACTGGAGACCCCAAATCATCCTTAATTAAGTTCTTTCCTGACGGCTGCCAGGTGTGCCCTTCTGCAAGTCAGTGTTAATTCCAGCCTCCGGGGGACAGAGATCCAGCCCCCCTTCCCTGCACGTCTGCTCTCGCGTTCAGCCCCTACCTGGAAACCCCTCCCGCGCCCCCACGGCGCCCCTTCCTGTGGACGGGGGCGGCGGGGGCTGTTGCCTATTACGCGGCTGCCGGGAAGTCCACTCACGTCGAGCGGCCACCCGGGCGAGTCCCGCAGGTATATAAAGCCCGCAGAGAGCGAGTGGGCCAAGACGGCGCAAAGGAAGAGAGCGAGGGCAAGAAAAGAGACTGAGAGGTCGCTGAGCATCCTCGCCCCGGCTCAGCGGGAGACGCTCGAGGCAGCTTCCCCGTGACAGGTAAGGGCGCAGCAGCGCGGAACCTCACTCGTATCCCCGGTCCCTCTGCTCCGGGGGCCTCCGGGTGCTCCCGCGCAGCTCCGATCTCAAAGGCATCTTTGTCTCGCCGCGGTCCTGGGTTCTTTGAAAACTTTCTCTACTGGGTGCGGCGTGGGAAGCCGCCGGCAGCGGAGCGGCGAGGACCAGCCTCTCTGGACGAGAGCGGCCGAAACGCCGAAAGTGATGCCTTGCAGGAGCTGGCGGTCGCATCTTCCCCGCGGAGGGGGCCTTCCAGGACCCCCGAGACTCCTATCGCCCTCTGGGGAGATTTCAGGAGACCCAGTCTTTCGGGTCTTCTGATTTTTTGAGTGGGTGTCACTTCTCAAAAAATAGTATATCCTCTAGCGTGCATTAATGTTGGAAATGGGGGCAGAAGAGAAAGGGCTAAAAGTCACAAGAGAGTCTCCGCATTCCAGACTTGTGTGGATTCAGGTTTCTGAATCTTCGTTTCCCTGCTTATCTTAGCACGCCCGATGTGGCAGCGCTCAGATACTGACCTCTTCTACAAGAGCAGCTGGTGTTAAAAAGAGGTGGCCCGAATAGGAACTGTCCACGGTCCTGAACCACCCCGTCTCTGCCCTCAATTAGGACCGCGGGGCGGACCTCCAATCTCGCAGACCTGAGATCGTAGGGCAGAAGCAGCTTAGGAGTCGATGGAAGCTCAGGCAAGATGCAGGCTCAGACAAGGGGTGGAGGGATTCCAGTGAGGGAGGGAGAGCCTGCAGATTCCCCGGATTCTTGTATAAATGGGAAGCTGGTGGTTCTCACAGAATGGCTGGAAAGAGCATTTGTTTTGTCTGTGTGGAGATAACAGTTAGATCACGGCTTATTTAATGAGGTTATATTCGTCTGACATTCTGTTTTAGGACGTGACGTGTGTGCATCATGGTGCCAGGACAAAACTCTGCACCTCTGTCCCTCTAATCTTTACAGATTGGCATGGCCAGTGTGAAATTTTAGAGGAACAATTTCAGAGGCGGGTGGGGGAAGGAAGGACTGGGAGTTTGGTATTAGCAGATGTAAACTATTATATATAGGATAGATTAAACAACAAGGTCCTACTGCATTCAGTATCCTATGACAAACCATAATGGGAACGAATATAAAAAATGAAATGAAATAAAACTAACACTGTTTTGTTTAGCTCATAGAGAATTCACCAATACATATGAATTTCTAGTAAGTGTAGTCCTATTATAAAGTTAATGTCAAGGATAGCAAATTACAAACATATTTATTTTTCCAAGCTTTCAATTATTGGAGACTCCCTATTTACAAAAAGCACACTTGACATCTCCCTATAACTTTATTGCTTTAAAAATGACATGTCATATTTGGTTATTGCAGAATAATACAAAATATGCATAAGCAGATGAAGATAAGCTGATTTCAGGAACATATGTAGCTTTTTAGCAGGAGGCTGAAGTTCTGAGAGGATGGGGGGGTGAGGATGTCACCATGTTGTATAACATGACCAATGGGGCAGGAGAGGAAAGCCTTTGTGATGAGGCTTTTCAGAAATGCCTGAAATTATGAGACAGGTTTTTAGGAAATGGAAGTAATTCCAGAACAGCCAACTTTGAGAAGTGAGATATAGTTGAGGGGACTGTCAGACCTGTATGATTTGACTTCCTTCTCTACTAATATGTCATTTTACACTTACCCATAGTAATACAAAACCGAACTTCCCAGGTGATGCAGTGGTAAAGAATCCACCTGGCAATGCAGGAGATGCAGGTTCAATCCTTGAGTCAGGAAGATCCCCTGGAGAAGGAAATGGCAACCCACTCCAGTGTTCTTGTCTGGAGAGTCCCCTGGAGAGAGTAGCCCGGTGGGCTACAGTCCATGGGGTTGCAAAAGAGTTGGACACCGCTTTAGCGACTAAACAACATAGTAATATAAAACTACCATTTTCTGCTTCTCTTGTAAATGTGGGCATTTTTTTTTTGACCAAAATGTAGGGGAAGGGGAAGCATTTGTTTTGTCTGTGTGGAGATAACAGTTAGATCACGGCTTATTTAATGAGGTTATATTCGTCTGACATTCTGTTTTAGGACGTGACGTGTGTGCATCATGGTGCCAGGACAAAACTCTGCACCTCTGTCCCTCTAATCTTTACAGATTGGCATGGCCAGTGTGAAATTTTAGAGGAACAATTTCAGAGGCGGGTGGGGGAAGGAAGGACTGGGAGTTTGGTATTAGCAGATGTAAACTATTATATATAGGATAGATTAAACAACAAGGTCCTACTGCATTCAGTATCCTATGACAAACCATAATGGGAACGAATATAAAAAATGAAATGAAATAAAACTAACACTGTTTTGTTTAGCTCATAGAGAATTCACCAATACATATGAATTTCTAGTAAGTGTAGTCCTATTATAAAGTTAATGTCAAGGATAGCAAATTACAAACATATTTATTTTTCCAAGCTTTCAATTATTGGAGACTCCCTATTTACAAAAAGCACACTTGACATCTCCCTATAACTTTATTGCTTTAAAAATGACATGTCATATTTGGTTATTGCAGAATAATACAAAATATGCATAAGCAGATGAAGATAAGCTGATTTCAGGAACATATGTAGCTTTTTAGCAGGAGGCTGAAGTTCTGAGAGGATGGGGGGGTGAGGATGTCACCATGTTGTATAACATGACCAATGGGGCAGGAGAGGAAAGCCTTTGTGATGAGGCTTTTCAGAAATGCCTGAAATTATGAGACAGGTTTTTAGGAAATGGAAGTAATTCCAGAACAGCCAACTTTGAGAAGTGAGATATAGTTGAGGGGACTGTCAGACCTGTATGATTTGACTTCCTTCTCTACTAATATGTCATTTTACACTTACCCATAGTAATACAAAACCGAACTTCCCAGGTGATGCAGTGGTAAAGAATCCACCTGGCAATGCAGGAGATGCAGGTTCAATCCTTGAGTCAGGAAGATCCCCTGGAGAAGGAAATGGCAACCCACTCCAGTGTTCTTGTCTGGAGAGTCCCCTGGAGAGAGTAGCCCGGTGGGCTACAGTCCATGGGGTTGCAAAAGAGTTGGACACCGCTTTAGCGACTAAACAACATAGTAATATAAAACTACCATTTTCTGCTTCTCTTGTAAATGTGGGCATTTTTTTTTCTGACCAAAATGTACTCTGTGGTCTCAGAGATTTAACATAAATTATCTTGTACACCAAATTCAGGCTTTGTACTTGAACTAGAGCAACAAAAATCTACAAAAGCAGCAGCCCATCCTTGATCACAACTGGACACCAGGGTCGATCAATGTTCTCCCAGTTGCCCTGTGACGCTGATAGGCCAGCTTACTGGCTACCAGCACCATCTAATGGCTGCTCTGAAAACACTCAGGCTATGCTTGGCAACCATTCAGTTAGGAGTGTTTTTGGTTTAGCTTTTGGGGAAAGGAGTGGGGAGGGACAGAGAGAAGGAAGTGGCTTCTAGAAGCAGACAGTGAGAGCCAGGGGGGACTTTCACTTCCAAAACCTTCCCTATAAAAAAGATTTGGCCCATGCCTCCACAAATAGGAGATTCCTTCAGGCAAATATTTTTTGATTGGGAGAGATAATTAGTCTTAATGTATTACTTTTCTTATCTAAGTAAGTTTCTTTCATAATAGCTGGTTGAAAAGATCTTCTGAAATCTCAAATAATTGTGAAGGTCATGGTGACTGAACTCAGGGTCATTTTGGAGGGCAGACCTTTGTGCATGGGGACAAGGCAGTGTTAAGGGCTACAGGGATGGAGAAAAAGTTGGCTACAGGTGCAAAAGGCAGCTTCACTGATTCTCCCTTTTTCTGCATCCTCACCTCTTTAATTCAGCATCTGCCAAGAGATGCTTCCTGATTTCTCTGAGAAAGCGTCTTTGGCAGATGTTGACGATGCGAGGTAGTTCCCTTCTGTTTTATGTAACCACGTCCTTCCTTACCACACCTACAGCATCTTCAAGGCCAATGATGTCAGACTACATCTGAGAGACACAGAAAACAAGTGAAGGTCTGATATACATTGTATTCTGGAGATGAACCAGTTTTAAAAGAATGAGAGTCTGCTTTAAAAATAAATCTCTCCAGTGTCTGAGAAAAAATGATTCTCCGAGTGGTTTATGTACAGGACATCAAATTGGGTTGACTAAGGTTTGGGCTCCATTGGCCAGAGGTTTTATCTGCCATTATGCAAACCTAATATTCATAGGAAGTTGAGTATCTGAGGAATGATAGAATCCTAGGGGAGAGGAGTAGACCATCTCAAGCAGGAGTTTTCCAGTCACTTGTCTTTCCCAAGTTACCCCTTGAATCTGGAGTGTTAGAACTCTAGCTTCCTGAAGATGGGGAAATAGAAAAGCTCTGTGATGGAAACAGGAGAACCTAGCCTTACCTCATTGTGGACACCCAAGTCATTGCCTCTCTCTGGGTCTCAGTTTCCTCATCTCTCAGATAAGCAGCCAGACCAAATGACCCCCAAAATAGCTTCAAACCCTAACATTCTCTGGGGTCTGATTTTTAATAGGAGACAAAGGCGAAATTGTGCAGTTTACCCAGGTTCCATGGCCCTCCTCTCCATTACAACTCACACGACCACCTTGCATACCAAACCTGCTCCTTGAGCTGCTCTTGTCCTCAAAAGGCCTTGAGCTCCACAAATGAGAGTCTTGTTAATGTTGGCTCACAGTCCTTCCTGATGAGTGGCCAACATTGTTCCGCTCCTTGCAGGGGTCACACTAATCCTGTTTGCCTCTGCAGAGCCTCAGCCAGCCTGGAAGATGCCGAGATTGTGCAGCAGTCGTTCGGGCGCCCTGCTGCTGGCCTTGCTGCTTCAGGCCTCCGTGGACGTGTGTGGTTGGTGCCTGGAGAGCAGCCAGTGTCAGGACCTCACCACAGAGAGTAACCTGCTGGTACGTGGGCCACAGCCGCCATCTTGGTTTGGGTATCAGATGGGAGTGGGGTCAGGGACAACACAAAGAACAGGGTATGGGGAAGGGGAAATTCATTCCCAGAGATATGGCTAACTCAACCAAGGGTGGGAATAGACCTTGAGGGCGAAGTCAGAATTGGGCCAAAGAAGGGGGGAAGCAGCTTCAGGGAGATGGGTCTGGTTCACAATTTCTCTTGATCATCTGCTTCCTGCCCTGTCTTCTTGTAAAGAGATCCACTCCTTTTAAGCTCGTTAGAGATAGTGCCATTAAAATAAACAATATTAACAATAGTAATAACAATAATTGCTCCCTAGACTGATCTTATATTTTCTTCTAGCCTTTAAATTATTCCTTTTTAGATAACCTCATATCACTTGTCATTTTCATTTTCTTCCCTTATATCTACGACCAGTTACAAAGGCAGGAAATTCATACCACAAAAAATCTATAGAGGAAGAAGAAAACACCCAGGTGCCATTTTCTACTAACTGGTGCCAAATGCCTCCTGCTTCTCGTGAAGCAACGTTTCCAGAAGCATAAAAGGCCCTTTGTGCCAGGCTGGAACTTCCTCTAGGTCACTATAACGTGTATGCGTATTTGTTATTATTTATTTTGTATTTGTATTGGGAGGCATAAATGAGAAATGATACCAAGTCAAGGATACAAGACCCTACAGGCATTCATCCTGAACCATCCTCCTGTCTGTCCCTGCCTGGTAAGGGTGGAATGCACATCAACATGCTACATTCTATGTGTTTTGTCAGTAGCAAAGCTGAGTTAAGGTGGAGAAAGACTTTCTCAAAAGTAGAGCAGGTTGCATGTAGAATATAACATAGAAGAGCCCAGGGAATCCCATGAGCTCTAAAAGACACTCTTTTTTTTTTTTTTTTTTTGGGCGGGGGGCGGGCCACTTCTATTGGTCTTTCATTTCTCCATTTTCATCCATCTTTGTTCTTTGGCTCCTGTGGGCCTCCCATCGCGGTGGCCTCTGTTGTCACAGAGCACCGGCTCTGGGAGCACGCGCTCCAGAGCTCCGGCTCGGTAATTGGACACATGGCTCCAGCCACTCCGCGGCACGTGGGATCTTCCCAGGCCAGGGATCGACCCGGCGCCCCTTGCACTGCAAGGCGGTGTCCTTACCCACTGGACCACCAGGGGAAGCCCTAAAGACACTCTTGATTGGAGACACTAATTGCCAGCCTTTCCTGTTGAGAGCTCACCAGGGAAGAAACAATGACTGTGTCCAGAGTCCATGGGTTCTAGTTCCAGTCCTGGTCCTGTCAATGGGCTGTGGAACCTTGTCAAGTTGCTTTCTTCTCTTTGAGAAGTTGTGTATGTGTCCAGGGGAGAGGCGTATGAGATCATTTTTGTTTTCCAAGGTTAATATCCTGCAATGTTAGCATTCTAAATCCATGGAGTATGAAATTCCCAACTCAACAGAGTGGGTGAGATCATTCTTTTTCCTCCTTTGTTGTGTTGAGTAACTGCAAACTCAAGGCTGCATCTCTAAGCCATTTTCCTAAGCCAATGTGTGCCACAGTCGTCTAATTACAGGGAGCTGATATAGGCTCCATGACTCCTGCAACGGAAATAATCCTGACTTTCTACGGTTCTATTCAGGCAGAAGGGGACAGGGGAGTGAGCTGCGCTCTCCCAAAGCTCACTGATGGGGGGAAGGACAAGATCAGCTCCGAAGACTTGAAAGAACCAGAGAAATTGTCAGATGGGTGTGGACAAGTTTGGAGGGAGATGGTTGGCGGGAGGGCATGAGGCAGGTTTGCAGACCACTGGGGTAAGGTTGAGGCATTATTGAAATTACAGATCCTAGAAGCCAGACCCACATGGTGGTCCCAATTAAAGTTTTGGAGAAAGAAAGACTTTCTCAAAAGTAGAGCAGGTTGCATGTAGAATATAACATAGAAGAGCCCAGGGAATCCCATGAGCTCTAAAAGACACTCTTTTTTTTTTTTTTTTTTTGGGCGGGGGTCAGATTGGGGAGGGGGGGAAGGCAGCGGGCCACTTCTATTGGTCTTTCATTTCTCCATTTTCATCCATCTTTGTTCTTTGGCTCCTGTGGGCCTCCCATCGCGGTGGCCTCTGTTGTCACAGAGCACCGGCTCTGGGAGCACGCGCTCCAGAGCTCCGGCTCGGTAATTGGACACATGGCTCCAGCCACTCCGCGGCACGTGGGATCTTCCCAGGCCAGGGATCGACCCGGCGCCCCTTGCACTGCAAGGCGGTGTCCTTACCCACTGGACCACCAGGGGAAGCCCTAAAGACACTCTTGATTGGAGACACTAATTGCCAGCCTTTCCTGTTGAGAGCTCACCAGGGAAGAAACAATGACTGTGTCCAGAGTCCATGGGTTCTAGTTCCAGTCCTGGTCCTGTCAATGGGCTGTGGAACCTTGTCAAGTTGCTTTCTTCTCTTTGAGAAGTTGTGTATGTGTCCAGGGGAGAGGCGTATGAGATCATTTTTGTTTTCCAAGGTTAATATCCTGCAATGTTAGCATTCTAAATCCATGGAGTATGAAATTCCCAACTCAACAGAGTGGGTGAGATCATTCTTTTTCCTCCTTTGTTGTGTTGAGTAACTGCAAACTCAAGGCTGCATCTCTAAGCCATTTTCCTAAGCCAATGTGTGCCACAGTCGTCTAATTACAGGGAGCTGATATAGGCTCCATGACTCCTGCAACGGAAATAATCCTGACTTTCTACGGTTCTATTCAGGCAGAAGGGGACAGGGGAGTGAGCTGCGCTCTCCCAAAGCTCACTGATGGGGGGAAGGACAAGATCAGCTCCGAAGACTTGAAAGAACCAGAGAAATTGTCAGATGGGTGTGGACAAGTTTGGAGGGAGATGGTTGGCGGGAGGGCATGAGGCAGGTTTGCAGACCACTGGGGTAAGGTTGAGGCATTATTGAAATTACAGATCCTAGAAGCCAGACTTCTCCCAAATTTCAACCCAATGCCCTTCCCATACTCAAACTGAATCATACTTATTTACTCACTATTCATCAAGTGCCAACAACTACCACCCAATCTGCCGTTTATTGGTGAATTCCTATACATCTGGCTTATAATGTTTAAGACGTTGACCCTACCCACAAAGCTATATGGCAGGTAAACCATGGAGTGGGACGAGGGTTTTGTTATAGCTGCCAGGCAGGGGACAAACGAGGCACTGCCCGAGCTGAGTCTCAGATGTCCGGGGTGCTCGGAGGCGGGAGTGGGCAAACCTTCTCCGCTGGGCCGGCCGCACCTGCGGTGGGAGCGGCGGGCGCAGGTGCAGCGGGGCCGGCGCGGGGGCGGGGCCGCGGCCGGGGAGGGGGCGGGGCCTGACGCGCTCGCCGCTCTCCCGCAGGCGTGCATCCGGGCGTGCGTGCCCGACCTCTCCGCCGAGACGCCCGTGTTCCCCGGCAACGGCGATGAGCAGCCTTTGACGGAGAACCCCCGGAAGTACGTCATGGGTCACTTCCGCTGGGACCGCTTCGGCCGTCGGAATGGCAGCAGCAGTGGGGGTGGCGGCGCGGCCCAGAAGCGGGAGGAGGAAGTGGCCGTGGGCGAAGGCCCCGGGTCCCGCGGCAATGGCGCCGAGATGGGCCTGCGCGAGGACAAGCGCTCCTACTCCATGGAGCACTTCCGCTGGAGCAAGCCGGTGGGCAGGAAGCGGCGCCCGGTGAAGGTGTACCCCAATAGCGCTGCAGACGAGTCGGCCGAGGCCTTTCCCCTCGAATTCAAGAGGGAGCTGGCTGGGGAGCAGCTGGAGCCGGCGCGCGGCCCCGAGGCCCAGGCCGAGGTCGCGGCTGCCCCGGCCGAGCTGGAGTACGGCCTGGTGGCGGAGGACAAGGAGACCAAGAAGAAAGACGAGGGGCCATATAAGATGGAGCACTTCCGCTGGGGCAGCCCTCCCAAGGACAAGCGCTATGGTGGCTTCATGACCTCCGAGAAGAGCCAGACGCCCCTGGTCACGCTGTTCAAAAACGCCATTATCAAGAACGCGCACAAGAAGGGCCAATGAGGGCGCAGCAGGCAGGTGCCTCTCTCCGTGGAAAGTTGACCCCAAAGGCCCCTCTCCTGCCCTCCTGCCGCCTCGCAGCCTGGGTGAGGACTCGCCCAGGCGTGGTGGCGCCAGCTATTCCTCCTCTTAAAGCTCTCTGTAGTTAATAAAACCTTTCAAATTTCACATCCGACTCTGAATATTGACTGGGTGAATTAAAAATACATATACATTCAGTAAAGACCAGCACATATTAGAGGGGCGATAGTGGTTTCCGTGTGACTAAGTGGTAGTGTGTTTCACAGGATATTGTAGGAATGAAAGGAAAATGTCCTTCCCTCCCCGCCCCTAGCAAATGCGTCTTCAAGGGTAAGTAAGGGTGATGGCTCAGTGTGGCTGCGCTTCCCACTCTCCGTTGGTGGGAAAAGACTGTTTCAGCCAGCTAACGGCTCAGAAAACAGGATTCCTCTAATTACCCTGCTTTACATCCAATTCCAAGGGCCAGCAGGACACGGATGAACCCCAGTAGAAGCTGGGAGGGTTCTCTGGGCTCCGAGGTGGGAAGCTGTGGTAAATACTTCCCTGGATCTGGCCATCTGTGGGAACTTAGGCAGAAGTGCCTGAACTTCTGCAAGGTTTAGTTCTCTCATTTCTTCCTATTTAGAGCTGTTGTGAGGGATAATGAGAAACTGGGCGGAATCATTTAATCACTGAGAGGCTAAATGTGAGACAGGAGGGTTGGTATCAGTTCAGATTCAACTGCCCTCCCAGGCTACTCTCAAACACAGGGTCTCACCCACATAGACACACACGCCTGGAGACACCTCTAGAAATACGAATACAGATGCTTCTTGCAGCCCGTGGGGCTCATGTCTTGAGATCTATCTTGACCGGCTTTAAGCTCTCTTCTCATGTTTTCATCCCAGGTGCCTCCAGCTCGTGCCTCCACTAGCCTAACAGCTTCCTAACCAACTGGTCTCCTGATCTCCGGTTGCCTTCTTCCCCCATCCACGGTACAACTTCATGTATACAAAATCTTGCTTTCTCCACATTTGCTGACGCAAGACACAAAGCGATCACCCCACCCCCACTCTTGCATCAGTTCCAAACTGGGCATGACACACACACACACGAGGGCCCTTCTCTTGTCAGTTTCTTTCTCCTTACAAAGGCCACCTCCCTAGTTTTATCACTTCCGTCCTCCTCCATCCTCGGCCTGGAATGCTTCGTTTATCCCCTCTATTTTGAACGCTAGGCTGTTTTCACCATGAGCCCAGGTTCAAGTCCACTTCTGCTGGGGAAGTTGGGCTCTCTTGCAGCCAAACCTGCTCATTTTCAGGGTTTCTGCTGTCAGCCCCCGCGCTGGACGGCATGCAGTGCAGCTTGGATGGGAAGTTTCGTACTGCACATATGTCGTTGCTCTTTTCATTCTAGGAAACTCTAAGCTTCATGAGGGCAGAGGCCAAGGGTTGTACTTCTTTTGTATGTCCCCAAATTGGTCAGGGTTTACTGCTGCACCCTTACCTCAGTGCATCTGTGGATGAGACAAACGTGTGGCTGCGCTTCCCACTCTCCGTTGGTGGGAAAAGACTGTTTCAGCCAGCTAACGGCGCAGAAAACAGGATTCCTCTAATTACCCTGCTTTACATCCAATTCCAAGGGCCAGCAGGACACGGATGAACCCCAGTAGAAGCTGGGAGGGTTCTCTGGGCTCCGAGGTGGGAAGCTGTGGTAAATACTTCCCTGGATCTGGCCATCTGTGGGAACTTAGGCAGAAGTGCCTGAACTTCTGCAAGGTTTAGTTCTCTCATTTCTTCCTATTTAGAGCTGTTGTGAGGGATAATGAGAAACTGGGCGGAATCATTTAATCACTGAGAGGCTAAATGTGAGACAGGAGGGTTGGTATCAGTTCAGATTCAACTGCCCTCCCAGGCTACTCTCAAACACAGGGTCTCACCCACATAGACACACACGCCTGGAGACACCTCTAGAAATACGAATACAGATGCTTCTTGCAGCCCGTGGGGCTCATGTCTTGAGATCTATCTTGACCGGCTTTAAGCTCTCTTCTCATGTTTTCATCCCAGGTGCCTCCAGCTCGTGCCTCCACTAGCCTAACAGCTTCCTAACCAACTGGTCTCCTGATCTCCGGTTGCCTTCTTCCCCCATCCACGGTACAACTTCATGTATACAAAATCTTGCTTTCTCCACATTTGCTGACGCAAGACACAAAGCGATCACCCCACCCCCACTCTTGCATCAGTTCCAAACTGGGCATGACACACACACACACGAGGGCCCTTCTCTTGTCAGTTTCTTTCTCCTTACAAAGGCCACCTCCCTAGTTTTATCACTTCCGTCCTCCTCCATCCTCGGCCTGGAATGCTTCGTTTATCCCCTCTATTTTGAACGCTAGGCTGTTTTCACCATGAGCCCAGGTTCAAGTCCACTTCTGCTGGGGAAGTTGGGCTCTCTTGCAGCCAAACCTGCTCATTTTCAGGGTTTCTGCTGTCAGCCCCCCTGCGCTGGACGGCATGCAGTGCAGCTTGGATGGGAAGTTTCGTACTGCACATATGTCGTTTGCTCTTTTCATTCTAGGAAACTCTAAGCTTCATGAGGGCAGAGGCCAAGGGTTGTACTTCTTTTGTATGTCCCCCAAGATACGTTGGGGTCACTGATTGGTAGTCACACACATTTACATTTCACAAGAGATTCACAGGCACCAATACACAGAGATGCACACCTTCACCTCAGCTGCATCTGTGGATGACACAGATCAAAGCTGGCTGGGGAACACCTGTGTATGGCACTTCCATATTTACCTCCATATTTGGATGCTCTTAGAAGTTAACAATTAAAACTGGAATGCACCTGGGAAGTCCTGATGTAGAGGGAATCAGAAAGCCAGACTCTGAATGTCTCCTTCAATGCAGGTTCAATGAAATGGGGCTAGATTCTAGTCACTGTAATGAAGAAATGGCCCAGGCCTTCCCATCTGAGGATGCTCCCACGCTGGGAATCCTGGGCTCATGTTTATGTCTTGGTGGCATCCTTTTCCTTACCCTCCCCTTCTGCTGGAGGCAAGTAGAGTAATGGTAGGTGGGGGTAGCTAAATGTCATCGCTTATTGCTGGTGATATTTTCAGATCCTGTTGGCATCTCACAACCCCATTTACTTTAAAGAAATCAAACAGACAACTGTGTGGTGACAACATTAACATTTATTTGAAAAGGGCATTGGGAACTCACAACTAATAGTCCTAAGGAATAATCTTGCAAAGAGTCCTTCCTACACCCCCACCCCAACCCACCTTCCCTTCCTTAAAATTAAACTAATTTGATTCAATGACTTCAAAATACAGAAAACTGCCACAGGCACTAATTCTGCACTCACATATAAATACATCAGCTATTATATACACACAGTGTCACCTACGAACTACATTACACACACATGCAGACGCATGGGCACACACACTCAGTGTGGTCATGAAGGTCTAAATGGACACAGACGTGGCAATGGATCTGTAGTGCTGCAGCATTTGTGGATTTACAGCTCTGTCTCCACAGGCCAGAATCAACAGCCACGTAGGAAGAGCTCAAGAGGGGCGTGATGGGCTGGGGCCCCAAGGTCCCCTGAAGGAGAAAATGGGAAGTTTCGTACTGCACATATGTCGTTTGCTCTTTTCATTCTAGGAAACTCTAAGCTTCATGAGGGCAGAGGCCAAGGGTTGTACTTCTTTTGTATGTCCCCCAAGATACGTTGGGGTCACTGATTGGTAGTCACACACATTTACATTTCACAAGAGATTCACAGGCACCAATACACAGAGATGCACACCTTCACCTCAGCTGCATCTGTGGATGACACAGATCAAAGCTGGCTGGGGAACACCTGTGTATGGCACTTCCATATTTACCTCCATATTTGGATGCTCTTAGAAGTTAACAATTAAAACTGGAATGCACCTGGGAAGTCCTGATGTAGAGGGAATCAGAAAGCCAGACTCTGAATGTCTCCTTCAATGCAGGTTCAATGAAATGGGGCTAGATTCTAGTCACTGTAATGAAGAAATGGCCCAGGCCTTCCCATCTGAGGATGCTCCCACGCTGGGAATCCTGGGCTCATGTTTATGTCTTGGTGGCATCCTTTTCCTTACCCTCCCCTTCTGCTGGAGGCAAGTAGAGTAATGGTAGGTGGGGGTAGCTAAATGTCATCGCTTATTGCTGGTGATATTTTCAGATCCTGTTGGCATCTCACAACCCCATTTACTTTAAAGAAATCAAACAGACAACTGTGTGGTGACAACATTAACATTTATTTGAAAAGGGCATTGGGAACTCACAACTAATAGTCCTAAGGAATAATCTTGCAAAGAGTCCTTCCTACACCCCCACCCCAACCCACCTTCCCTTCCTTAAAATTAAACTAATTTGATTCAATGACTTCAAAATACAGAAAACTGCCACAGGCACTAATTCTGCACTCACATATAAATACATCAGCTATTATATACACACAGTGTCACCTACGAACTACATTACACACACATGCAGACGCATGGGCACACACACTCAGTGTGGTCATGAAGGTCTAAATGGACACAGACGTGGCAATGGATCTGTAGTGCTGCAGCATTTGTGGATTTACAGCTCTGTCTCCACAGGCCAGAATCAACAGCCACGGAGGAAGAGCTCAAGAGGGGAGCGTGATGGGCTGGGGCCCCAAGGTCCCCTGAAGGAGAAAAGACTTGATCAACCTGGTTGGTGATGAAAGATGTAATGGAAAACCAGAGCCACAGAGCCCCTCCCACGGGCCTGTGTCCGCCCCCCTTCCCCAGCGGGCAGGCCCCATCACCACCATTCTGCAGACTATACTCCCAGGCCAGATTTGGGATAAACGGTAATTTTTTTTTCTGCTTTTTTTTTTTTGGCCACTTCTATTGATCTTTCATTCACTTATCCTTTTTGTTCTTTGACCCGTGTGGGCCTCCCATTGCAGTGGCCTCTCTTGCTGGCTCTGGGCACGTGTGCTCCAGAGCTCTGGCTGGGTAGTTGGACACACAGGTCCAGCCGCTCCGTGGCACGTGGGATCTTCCCAGGCCAAGGATTGAACCAGCGCCCCTTGCACTGCAAGGTGGCGTCCTTACCCACTGGAACACCAGGGAAGCCTGATAAATGGTATTTTAACTAGAAGATTTCTAGAGTCATGACATGAAGAAGTAATATGCTTCCCTAGGCCTTCTCAGCACCAGTTGCCTGCCAGGGTCTATGGGTCCAGAGAAATGGGCATGCCCTGCCTTGAGAAGCCCAGCTCTCTGTTTGTGGCCAAACAATATTCAGCCTAACGGTTCAGGTCTAGTCCTTGCCCATAAACCCCAGCGGGCCACCTGCCATTTCATGGTCATGAAGAGGAAGTGGGTAATAAGACACTCTACCCAGGGACCATGGAAGAGTATCTGGAAGGTTTCCTTACCCACAGGCCCCTCGTGAAGCCAAGAGGTCTAGCCTTTTGGGCATCAAAACAACTGCAAGGCTGTTCTGATCCTTAGGCCAGCTGAAACCTATCCTTTGGGGCTGAGAACACCCAGGGCAAAGGGCAGCACTTCCACTTCAAGCACTTTGGATGGACCCGTCCTTCATCTACATTTATACTTGAGGTGGAGGGCTGGACAGAGGAGAATGTCTGAGGAATCTCTTCTTCTGATCCACTCAGACTCCTTCTCTGGGGAGGAGGTGTTCAGAAGTGAAGAAATCACTTATTTCTACTTTTCAGAAAGAGAAAATTGGGAACGTGCACAGGTCATAGTAGACCCTTCTGCAAGGAAACCTAGGAGCCTCCAGGGTCACACTGGGGCTTTCCTCTCATCTGCTTCTTACCTGCTCATGAGACTCAACCATATTCACTGTATGTCCACATCTTTGCTAGGTAGTGGTGACATAAAGGAAAAGCTGTTTCAGACAGAGAAAACAGCAGTGGAGTGTATGAAGACGGGAATCCTACACCTTGTCCTTCACTCTGTACCCAGCGTGGGGATGAGGGAGAGACAGCTGACGGATCTGGAGGTCTCTGGTTCTAGGGCTGCCACGAGAAAGAGGCTCCAGGGAATGACTCCCAAGTCCGAGAGCCAGGACTTCAGGGTCGTGCTTGGGGTGCAGATACTGGGGTGAACCCTATGGTCAGAGAAGCATGACAGAGAAACAGGGCTTCATGTTAAAGCTGAGCAGGGGAAGATTCAGTGAAGACAAGACATGTTTGTGACTCAAAATTTAGATTTTCTGTAACATTTCTTCCAAAGGTTACTCATTTTCAAGTTTGTTTCTAGTTATTTTAATCTTAGTTTCTTAATATAGAGATAGTAAAGAGAAATTTCAGTCCATGCTTGTAAAGTTGGGTTGAGCATTAGCCAAAAGCCATAGCGCAAAGCCAAAGGCCATTCAGCCCTAGAGTGGCGCAGAGCCCCTGGAGGGCACAGGGCCACAGCACAGAGGCAGCCACCAAGGTGAGGAACTTCAAGAACGAGGTTCAGACAGACCCCGATCCAACCAGCTTACTGCACACGCAGCAGGAAATGTTCAGATTCTCCTGGTTTGGGCAAATACACCTTTCTGTCCTCCTGACCAGGCTTGCACAGTGCACTTGAGGCAGACCATGCACAGGGGAGTGATCAGGGGAGGTCTTGAGAAGACCACCCTTTCCTTAGCAGAAATGGCCTGCTTCTGACCCCACCCCATGATGTCTAAAATTGTACCCTCTAACGGGGCTCCTTTGGGTCAAGAAATCTACTTACCCCGCCTCTTTTCAAAAGCAAATCCTCCAGGGAGGAATCATTTGACTGTTCTCCCCTTCCTGTGAGTCATATCAGCTCAGAAAAGTTATGTGAGGTTAAACAGGAAAAGTAGCAAAGAGCTATCCCAGGTCAGAGGGTGCTGCCCCATGAAGAGGCCCAGGGGAGCTGCTGCCAGATGACACTCACATTGGGATCATCAGTAAGAAAGGTATGAGAGAGAGAATCAATTCAGAAAAACGTCCCTCTGGACAAAGATGGGGGACACTTTAGAAGAATGCAGACTTGTTGACTTCGGCCCACTGCTCCTCTAGAGGAGGCTGGCCCGGGCTCCTGCTCCCTGGCCTGGCTGCCCAGCCTGGAGTGAGCAGCCTCCTCGATCAGCGGCTTCATCCTCTGCTGCCCTCCACGGGGTCTCTACCCCAGCTCCCATTATAAGGGCTCAGTGTTAACTAACAATAGAAAGAACTGAGAAGAGGCAATGCGCAGGGTAAGGCAGGGAGACGAAGAGACACCAAAGTCATGGAGGCCTTTGGTCCCTCATGTGGGGAAGGAAGGAGGGGGTGCTCTTGAGATCAGCGCCCCATCTTCTAGCTCTTGCATGCCACTGCTCCAAGGAGGAGATGGGCTCGCTTCCTCCTGACTGCCCTCTACCGCTTTCTTTGATCAGCTGTGTCTCCATCTAGTTCCCTCCTGGGGGCATGGTAGCTGTGGCCCCCAGACCTACCCCTGTGAAAGCCCTCACTCGCTACACTAAACACGAGCTTCCTAGGACCTCAGCCTCTCTCTGGAGGCCGCCCCCCCAACTCTGGGCCCCAGGCTGACACAGAGGAGGAGATAAAGAGCACAGGTGGTATGCTTATTGGCCCCAGAGGGGCAGGTGGCCGAATCTCCCTCAGGGAAGACAGGGAGGAAGCGGGGCCCAGAGGTGATAGGGCCGGGGGCTCCACCTTGCTTCCCTGGTGAGGTGCTGCTGTCCAAGCTGCTTTTTCTTTTGAGATCCCAGTTAGATTCCCAGGTCACAGGGGTGGGCGTGAGGACGAGCTCCCCACTCAGACCCTGCCCCTCCGAGAAGCTCGTGTCTTGGAATTCAGTATACGCATAGATCGGGAAATTTCATCTCGTACACTGGGATCGAGTGGTTCTGAGGCTGGCCATAGGCTGCGGTGATGGTTCCTGATGGACTTGGAGGGGGCCTGGGGAAGAAACATGAGGAAGAGAAAGACATGAGGAGGGCGCTCTGGGGCCCCAGCTCATGCAACAGAGCAGCTGATTGAGGTTTCTCTTTGAACAGGGACCAGAAGCTGTCACTCTGTGGGTTCCCAGGTTTCAAGCTGGGTTCCAGAATCTTCAGCTTGAATTCAAGCTTCACTGTAGGTGCAGCCGATTGAGGTTTCTCTTTGAACAGGGACCAGAAGCTGTCACTCTGTGGGTTCCCAGGTTTCAAGCTGGGTTCCAGAATCTTCAGCTTGAATTCAAGCTTCACTGTAGGTTCTACAAGGGACTGCTGCTTTACAGAGTACTAGCTTGGGACACTGAGACCCCTCGCTCTTTTCCGGGGTCCACTGAGTTGTCTCTTTCTCCCTTCAGTCTCTATTTCCTTATCTGGGGAGAGCTGGTAGCTCCCTGGAGATCGAGGCTGGTGGCAGGGAGGGCTACAGACAGGCGTGAAAGGAAGACTTGGGGAGAGGAGTACCTACACTGGGCCACAGAGGTGGGGATCCCCTGCCCAGGGCTGCCACTTACCGGATGGTGATTTCAAAGATCTGATTGAGTTTGCTCTGCAGCAGTGATGCCTAGAGACAAACGGAGGGAAAGTGAGCTGGGGGCGCCCCACACCTCTGCCTGGTGACTCCCAAGCCCGCTGGTCTGGCACGCCCTGGAGGTGTGGGGCAGCTATGGCCTCAGGAAGGAAACTGCCGTGAGCTCGTTTCCAGCACTTGTCTGTGGACCCTGATGGTGAGTTCAGATCAGGAGAGCCGCCCAGCCACAGCCTGCTGGGGACGGCCCAGAGGCCAGGCATGCAGGAAGGATTTCAGCTGCAGTTCTAGAAGGCTCCTTCGTGCCTCCAAGTGGGACAACAGGGTCTGCTGGGCAGAGTCGGGAGGCTCAGAGCTGTTTCCAGCTCTTTCCTTAACTCCCAAGGAGCAGCTGGGAAAAGTTGGCTTCTTAGGGAAGATGTTCTCTCTGGTCTCTTTCGGCTCCAGCTAAGTCCATGTACACAAAGAGTGAGACTGTGCTCAACTCTGAGCTCACGAAATGAGCCATATCTACCTCTCAAGATGGGACAAGAGCTGAGCATAATAGAGACCCAGAAAAATCTGTATTATACTTGTATTCTTATATACCATAATGAATATTATGATAATTATTATAATCTATGAGAAGTATGTCAGAAATAAGTATATTACAAAGTTACATGTATTCTTACGGAGAGGAAAATGTAGAATAAAATGTAAGTTATTTGTAGACTTTGGATGTTTACAATTATGTTTCATTGTTACTAAGATGGGTCTGACAAATCCTGGTATATCATCTTCAAGAAATGTTTGTGCGGGCTTTCCTGGTGGTCCAGTGGGTAAAGAGTCCACCTTGTAGTGCAAGGAGTGCCGGTTTGATCCCTGGCTGGGAAGATCCCACATGCCACGGAGTGGCTGGACTGGTGTGTCCAATTACTGAGCCAGTGCTCTGGAGCACATGCGCCCAGAGCCAGTGCTCTGCAGCAAGAGAAGTCACTGTGATGGGAGGTCTACACAGGCCAAAGAACAAAGATGGGTGAAAATAAATAAATGAAAGAGCAATAAAAGCGACCAACCTCCCCCGCCCAACCCCATAAATCCTAAAAAAAAAGAAAAAGAAATGTTTGCTCTCTGCGCTTAACTACAGACATCAGACGGTCTTCTATTTGTCTAGGGTCCTCTTACTCAAATCTCTTATCCAAGGCCAGCCTGTTCCCTTCTACCCACCAGGGTCCCCCAGTTGGAAGCGGGCCCTGCAGCACATGCTGGCCATCTTTCCTGTGCCATCGGCCCTCCCACCATCACTTCATAATGGGGCGATTCCAATGGCAACCTCTCAGAGTCGTCATGAAAAGGAACGAGCCAATACATGGAAGATGCTCTGGAATGGTAAGTACTCTTTACCTTCTTGCGCTGACAATTATTAGTACACTCCCCGTTCTTTTTCAGGGAGACATTCTCCAGGTTTAGGGGGCATGGCTGATGGGCTGGGGGCCAAGGATACAAAGATGACTATGACACAGCCTGCTCCCCAGGGTGTGCGCACACCTGCAGAGGCAGGTACAAGAACGGAGAGTGGCATTCACACACAGACAGGTACAGGAGATCCTGAGCCAAGATTCCTCCCTTCCACAAACACTGACACCTTTGGCGGGGCGTATGACTAACAGGTTTTTGGTTCATGGAGAGACAAGGCAGTGTTGAGATCTAAACCCTGGTGACAACAGACCATACCAAGATCTCCTAGAGACTCAGTGCTGCCTGAACGGACATCCTGTGTCCACCTGGTCCCAGGAAGGGCCCCACTCCACGCCACTCACCCGGGCCCCGCAGTGCGCTGCGATCTCCTCAAAAGGTGCCTTCTGGAACTTCTCCACCACCTGTCGTCGCCGTTCGCGCTCCTGCTCCTCAACCGCCACACTGTCCACTGGGGCAGAGAGCCAGGTCAGCACCCATGCCCGGCCTGGCTGGCGTGGGCCGAGATGCCCCCCAGCTCTCCCCTCTGCTGACAAGGGGCAGGGCGGCACGGATGGTGTGGTGCCATCGCTTGGCCCCAGGAGGGCTGGACCCTTTCCTGACTCTGTCCAAGGGTTCAGCTACCTTCCCCAAGAGCCTGAAAACTAGCTAAGTGGACCTTTCACTGGGGCTAAAGCTCCATGTAGCTGCAATTGGACAGGGACTCTTTTTTTGTTTGTTTGTTTACCCTATTCAGAATTTTATTTTTCAAAATGATTGATTCACTTCCCTACTCACATAAATGTATTGACCATTCTCACTCCTTTCTTGGAGGTTTTAAATAAAATGTTCCCATCTTTATCAAGTTAATTGACATATAACACTGTGTGATTCTAAAGCACATAACTTGATGACTTGATACAGATATGTATTGTGAAATTATCACTACAATAATATTAACATATCTGCCACTGGGACTCTTAAACATAAGTTCCTGGAACAGGAAGTAGTATGGGGCAATGTGAAAGGGGACACAAACAATGGAAAAGCCAACTAAGAACTCCTATGGCAGTCATTTAGTTTAAGGCTTCTACCGATTCCTCTTGGTCTCCAAAATGAAAAAAAGAAAGAAAAATATGAAATGTGTTCATCATGCTCAGTGTAAGAAGACAGAGCAGTAGAACATTCAGGAAGAGTACCATGAATGGCAACAAAAAGAAAGATTTGCTGTCACTTAGCATAAAAATTTCACTGTCCAATAATTCAGATAAGGTAATATATGGCATTTTAAAATCCACTGCCATTATTAAGTAAATATTAAGAGGATTTGGTCTTCGTAGCTTTCATTGGTTGGCTTGTTCTTTTGTATTGCACTCCACCAAAAAGCTGTCAAAGTATTTCTACAAATTAAAATTCTTTTTGCTCCAGTCTTTGGCTATAACCTTCATCCAACTACCTTAAACAGAAACTGTCAGTAGAAAAAGGGTTCCTGGTATAGGACACTGATCCCCATTAAAAGACGGGGGCTTTTACAGGCTTCCCTGGTGGTTCAGTGGGTAAAGAGTCCGCCTTGCAGTGCAAGGGGCACTGGTTCGACCCCTGACCCAGGAAGATCCCACGTGCCGCAGAGCGGCTGGACCGGTATGTCCAATTATGAGCCAGCGCACTGGAGCACAGGCGCCCAGAGCTGGTGCTCTGCAATGGGAATGGCCACTGCAATGGGAGGCCCACACAGACCAAAGAATAAGGATGAATGAAAATAAATAAATAAAAAACCAATGAACGAAAAGACACCAAACTTAAAAAAAAAAGGGGGGGTTTAATTGCAACTTTCAGTAGTTGTGAAGCATTTAGAGGTAACAGTCAGCCTCCCCCTCACATCTGTGTGAACCACGCTTGGGAGGGCAGCAGACAGGTGCACACAGCCACCCACATGTCCCCGAGGACCCAGGACCCAGCCCCACCTGCCTCTCCCTGGGGACTTCTCACTTACCAATAGCCTTCTTCAGAGTCTCGTAGGTGATCTCCTCGGCAGGCACTCGCTGAGGGAGAGGACAAAAGCGCAGAGCATGCTCAGGAAGGTAGAGCAGGGGAGGGAGGAGGCTCCCTCCGTTACCTGGCAGCCCCTTCACTTCTCAGAAGACCGTTCTGATGCGCAGAGACTCCCTCAGGCCCCCTCATCCTCACCAGGGTCTCCGGAAGCTCCCTGAGCTGGCGCAGAGCCCTCAACTGAAGGAGGCCTGTGAGCGCTGGTAGCAGGAGGCTAGTTCTCACCTGAAAGAACTCACTGTCGCCTCCCTCTCCCCTCCCCCTACAGGGTCCCTGCAACCCCCCTGGGAAGAAAGACTGTAAGTTAAACAAATCTTCAGAGAACAAGAGAAGGTGGTCAGCAAATACAATCTTATATGAAAATTTCAAAAAGTTACTAACATTTCAGATAACGTCGGATATTAAATTATCGCCAAGGTGATGTGAGTTTTCACTAAAAGTGAGACACGCTGAGGCTGGTCCAAGAACCTGGGCTACAGGATCTCAGTATCCTGAGAACCCATAAGAGGAGGTGGAAAATAATAAAACCCAAACAAGGGTGTTCCACGGATGTGTGGCCATAGGTCTGATGTAGAAAACTGTGAAGGAGTTTGGTTTAAATTCTAGGAATTCTCCACTAGAGCTCCTTGAAGCAAGACTGATGATTTACTCATATTCTATCACTAAAGTGTAAGATGAAGTGAAAGAAGCAGATGCAGGAGAGAATGACTTCGCTGATAGAAAGCTCGGGAAGTGACTGAAGTCAGGCCGGCAGCTCTCTCTGGGGAGGAGGTGCAGAGACGGGGCTCCTGGCGGACAACATCCTAGTCCCTGACCAGGGCGGAAGTGTACGAGGATATTCGCTTTGTGACAGTTCCCGGAGGCTGGCATTCCAGAAACGCTTGTTTGAGTAGGAGTAGACGGGGATATAGGTTTGGGACACAGTCATCCAACAAACATGAAGTGAGCACCAACTATGGGTAGGATCCTCGGCTAGTCACTCAACTGAAATTGCAAGATAGGTTACAGAGAACAATCATTCAGTCTGAAGATTTAGCCTTTGGATGTCTATCTACCTATCCATCCATCCATCCACTGTCCGTACTGACTAACATCAGATATTCATAGTAAGGTGATTGGGAACCACGAGGTGAAAGTCATTCTCTTGTGTCCGACTCTGTGACTCCATGGATGAGCCATGGAATTCTCCAGGCAAGAATACTAGAGTGGGCAGCAGTTCCTTCTCCAAGGGATCTTCCTGACCCAGCAATTGAACCCAGGTCTCTCACATTGCAGGCAGATTCTTTACCAGCTGAGCTACCAGGGAAGCCATGTCGCAGTGAGAGAATAAAAGGAAGACACATCGCTGGGTAAGGGAAGGCAGAGAGAAGCTGATGGAGGAGACAGACCACAAGCCGGGCACTGAACAAGGGGAGATTCAAGAATGTGGAAGTGGAGGGGAAGGATGGTTCCAACATGGGATTCCATACTAGCAAAGACATGGAGATGAATGAGAGAGCATAGGGAGACCAAGCAGACCAGCTGGAGAGGAGGTGAGAGGAAAGGGTAGGGCACTCATGACTACAGAAGGGCTCCCAATTTCCAGGATCAGTATCCTGAGAACCCATAAGAGGAGGTGGAAAATAATAAAACCCAAACAAGGGTGTTCCACGGATGTGTGGCCATAGGTCTGATGTAGAAAACTGTGAAGGAGTTTGGTTTAAATTCTAGGAATTCTCCACTAGAGCTCCTTGAAGCAAGACTGATGATTTACTCATATTCTATCACTAAAGTGTAAGATGAAGTGAAAGAAGCAGATGCAGGAGAGAATGACTTCGCTGATAGAAAGCTCGGGAAGTGACTGAAGTCAGGCCGGCAGCTCTCTCTGGGGAGGAGGTGCAGAGACGGGGCTCCTGGCGGACAACATCCTAGTCCCTGACCAGGGCGGAAGTGTACGAGGATATTCGCTTTGTGACAGTTCCCGGAGGCTGGCATTCCAGAAACGCTTGTTTGAGTAGGAGTAGACGGGGATATAGGTTTGGGACACAGTCATCCAACAAACATGAAGTGAGCACCAACTATGGGTAGGATCCTCGGCTAGTCACTCAACTGAAATTGCAAGATAGGTTACAGAGAACAATCATTCAGTCTGAAGATTTAGCCTTTGGATGTCTATCTACCTATCCATCCATCCATCCACTGTCCGTACTGACTAACATCAGATATTCATAGTAAGGTGATTGGGAACCACGAGGTGAAAGTCATTCTCTTGTGTCCGACTCTGTGACTCCATGGATGAGCCATGGAATTCTCCAGGCAAGAATACTAGAGTGGGCAGCAGTTCCTTCTCCAAGGGATCTTCCTGACCCAGCAATTGAACCCAGGTCTCTCACATTGCAGGCAGATTCTTTACCAGCTGAGCTACCAGGGAAGCCATGTCGCAGTGAGAGAATAAAAGGAAGACACATCGCTGGGTAAGGGAAGGCAGAGAGAAGCTGATGGAGGAGACAGACCACAAGCCGGGCACTGAACAAGGGGAGATTCAAGAATGTGGAAGTGGAGGGGAAGGATGGTTCCAACATGGGATTCCATACTAGCAAAGACATGGAGATGAATGAGAGAGCATAGGGAGACCAAGCAGACCAGCTGGAGAGGAGGTGAGAGGAAAGGGTAGGGCACTCATGACTACAGAAGGGGCTCAATGCCAGGCACTGGGTTGGGAATTTGACCAAACCAACGGTGTTCGAGGCTCACAGGAAGTCACCGAGGGGCTCTAGAGGGAGTCGGGGTGGGGCACGGTGGGATGGATGTGGAAAGAAGCAAAGCACGGCAGAAGAGAGGAGGCCCCACATCCCTGCTCTAGCGACCAAGCCATCCCTGGGCTAAGCTGACTCTCAAAGAGGGGTTGGAACCCATGGTGGTGACAGGGAGGCCAGAAGGGAGCAGGTGGCTGTGCATTTCTCTCCCTTCCGCTGCTTCACTTTATTTATCAATTTCTGAGGGCCTGACTCTCAGGAAGGAAGAATTACAACTATGGCGGGGACAGCAGCCAGTTCACGCTGTGGTCCTAACGTGTGAGGCTTCCAGCCCTGCAGAGCCAGCTGGGCCTTGGAGGACCTGCGGCTCAACCTCATTCTGCTTCTTCAATGAGCCCGAGTCAGAGCTTCCCTCTTTCCACGGGAAACTATCAGACAAGCCTGGAAAAGGCCTGCCCTGGAAGTCTGCCCCAGGAACGGAGGAGTTGAAGGAATGGCTGAGAGCATGGTTGGGGGAGGCTTGACCTCAGCCCCATTGGCTTCTCCTTGTCCCAGGTCCACCGGGGAAAGGCGGGGTGTCCAGGCTGTCCTCCATGGCCACACCAGCTGCCTGTGCCACAGGACCCTGCACATCTTCCTGTGCCAGTCCCACCCAGAGGTGTGTCCTCCTCACTTGTGGCTGTTTCCTCTTCTATCAATTAATTACCTTAATTGGCAGAGTCACTGTTAAAAACAAGTGTACTGTGTACTGTGGTGAGGGAGGGACAAATTGGGAGATTGGAATTGACATACACACACTACCATATACAAACAGAAAACTAACGAGGATCTACTGTTGAGGGAACTCTCCCAATACTCTGATGGCCTACATGGGAAAAGAACTTGATAAAGAGTGGATCTATGCATACGCATATAACTGATTCACTTTGCTATAGGGCAGAAACGAACACAACATTGTAAATCAACTACACTCCAATAAAAATAAAATAAAAAACTACAAGAAAAACAAGTGTGCTTGTTCTAAAGCATCAACACCCTCGGGAGGTCTTTCTCCTTCCTCCCTGCCCTGCCCCCATTTCTTTCTCATGAGGGAGTAAACTTGGTATTTCCACTATGAGTCCTTATTCTCTCTTACTTACGGGTACATCTGCTTTATTTTATTTTATGAGTGCTCAGTCCCTCAGTCCTGTCCGACTCTTTGTGACCCCATGAATTGTGGCCCAGCAGGATCCTCTGTCCATGGGATTCTCCAGGCAAGAATATGGGAGTGGGCAGGAGAGATACCACATTTGAATTTACACAGAAATTAGATATTCGCAAGTCCTCGAGAGAGGACAGAAGAAAGAGCAATCTTTAAGCTACATCTTTCTCTTTAAAAAGCACCTTTCCTGACACAGCTGGAAGAGACATGGTGAAAGCTGTTCTTGCCTTTCTCCTCTCTGAGGCCTTCCAATTTCCAACACGTATCAGGTTCAGCTCCATCGTGAATGGGGAATGACACCCAGCACACTTTTCAAGACTGATTTTATAATGTCCTCATGGGAGTGTATGGAGGCTCAATCATTTTTTTCCAGATGGATGAAAATATCTAGGCTACATTTGATGAGAGACAGTAAGAAAACAGGGGTTCCTTGAGAAATTTACCTTCCATGAAACCTTGAATGTGTAGTGCTGTTAAGGGGGCCTGGATCTCAGGGTGCCTGACCACCTGCTGAGGAGACGGAAACAGTCCCCTGTGCTGGAATGCCGAGCTTCACCAGGAAAGTGGATCGAGAATGCGACACTCACCTCCTCCTTCTCTGGGCTGTTCCTCGATTCCACCTCCACCTGCAGGGAAATGGTCTCTCCAATGCTCTTCCTCTTGGATAAGCGATCTTCATCTGGGAAAGGAGAAGCCCAGAGGCTGGAGTTGCCAGCCCATGGAGAGCGAGCCAGGAGCACGCCTCCAGCACCATTTCCATCGTCCCTCCCTGTCCTCCCACCGCTCCGACTTGGCGTGGTCCTCGGAGGGCTCAAAGGGACTTTTCCCCTCGCATATAAACGAAGTGGGCCTGTATTACACTCCAATAAAAATAAAATAAAAAACTACAAGAAAAACAAGTGTGCTTGTTCTAAAGCATCAACACCCTCGGGAGGTCTTTCTCCTTCCTCCCTGCCCTGCCCCCATTTCTTTCTCATGAGGGAGTAAACTTGGTATTTCCACTATGAGTCCTTATTCTCTCTTACTTACGGGTACATCTGCTTTATTTTATTTTATGAGTGCTCAGTCCCTCAGTCCTGTCCGACTCTTTGTGACCCCATGAATTGTGGCCCAGCAGGATCCTCTGTCCATGGGATTCTCCAGGCAAGAATATGGGAGTGGGCAGGAGAGATACCACATTTGAATTTACACAGAAATTAGATATTCGCAAGTCCTCGAGAGAGGACAGAAGAAAGAGCAATCTTTAAGCTACATCTTTCTCTTTAAAAAGCACCTTTCCTGACACAGCTGGAAGAGACATGGTGAAAGCTGTTCTTGCCTTTCTCCTCTCTGAGGCCTTCCAATTTCCAACACGTATCAGGTTCAGCTCCATCGTGAATGGGGAATGACACCCAGCACACTTTTCAAGACTGATTTTATAATGTCCTCATGGGAGTGTATGGAGGCTCAATCATTTTTTTCCAGATGGATGAAAATATCTAGGCTACATTTGATGAGAGACAGTAAGAAAACAGGGGTTCCTTGAGAAATTTACCTTCCATGAAACCTTGAATGTGTAGTGCTGTTAAGGGGGCCTGGATCTCAGGGTGCCTGACCACCTGCTGAGGAGACGGAAACAGTCCCCTGTGCTGGAATGCCGAGCTTCACCAGGAAAGTGGATCGAGAATGCGACACTCACCTCCTCCTTCTCTGGGCTGTTCCTCGATTCCACCTCCACCTGCAGGGAAATGGTCTCTCCAATGCTCTTCCTCTTGGATAAGCGATCTTCATCTGGGAAAGGAGAAGCCCAGAGGCTGGAGTTGCCAGCCCATGGAGAGCGAGCCAGGAGCACGCCTCCAGCACCATTTCCATCGTCCCTCCCTGTCCTCCCACCGCTCCGACTTGGCGTGGTCCTCGGAGGGCTCAAAGGGACTTTATACCCTGGGGGCTCCAGCTGGAGTTTGTGGACGGCTGCGAGACTTCTCTGCCCGTCTTAGGCTGGTGAGTTTTGTTCTTTAGGGCTAAGATTTTGGAAGCCATTGATGAACAGAAAGAAACTGCTTATGGCCAGAAAGCTATTCTCAACTTGCATAGGCGTCATCTGCTACCAGCTCCAGCAGCTGTCATTGGCGTAGCATCTGCTCCCGTGGGCATTCGCCTCTTCCCTCTAAGGCAGGTATTGTTAACATCCTGACTTTACAGCCAAGGCAACAGACACTCAGAGAGGCCCGGGGACTTGGCTAAGATTTTTCAGGAGGGAAGAGGCCAGAGAACTGACTCTCTGACTCCGTAGCCCATGTGCACTCTTTACTGCAGAGTGGGGCGTCTCCCATGAACGGGCCAGGCTATCTCATGGGCCAGTTACTCTCAAGGACCCTGCACTGAGGAGTCGAGGTGGGGACTCTCAGGATCTCACCGTGGATTTCAGTGTGTGTCTTTTAGGTCTTGTGTGACATCCAAGTTGTCATGGAAGGCGACTGAAGGACACTCACAGGTCCCTTCATTCCAGCCCTTACCTGGCCAAGAAAAGCCAGAGGCAGGCGTGGACGCCCTTGAGCAGAGCCCCTACCTGTCAGCTGAGGGATGTAGGGCAGGCAGAGCCTGTCGGCGTTGTAACCACTGCCGCCCAGGACTTCGCTGATCTTGCTCTGGCGGAACAGCAGCTCAATCACCACTCCATCGAGGTTGTGAGACAGCCTGGGAGACAGAGGAGGAGAGAGGCACGTGAGAGCCGTGGGGGACCAGGCCAACTCCCTGATAGCCTTCCTTATTATAAACGGAACACTCAAAGGAGTTCCCGGTGACCTAGTAACTAGGATGCTGGGTTTTCACTGCCGTGGCCTTGGTTCAAACCCTGGTCAGGGAACGGAGATCCTGCAATCTATAGCCAGGTAACACTTATATAAAATAACAGAGGAGCAAAGGGAAAAAGTCACCTATAGTCCCACTTCCCAGAGGGGACCACATTCACAACTTGTGCAGAATCCCTCAGTCATACAGATTTATGCGTACATGCAAATGTCCCCCCACACTCTAATAAAAGGATCACTTTTATTCACCTATTATCAGGGAGTATTTCACACAAGAACTACTCTTTCAAAACACTGAGGTTGGGCTACCAGTTGTCTCTGGTGTGGGTGGGCCATAATTTATAAAGCCCTCCTTCATTGTGGGATATTTGCTTTTTTATTTTTTTTCAGAATAGCTTTTCCTTTGAGTCCCCCTGATGTTGAAGTGAGGCTGGCCCACAGACGACAGTCTGAGAACACCTGGACTGGTGGCACTTGGTCAGAAGGGACTCTTCCAGGATGTGTCCCCACAGCCTTGGCCACAGTTCCCAGAGGCTGCATCCCCTATTCGATCATCAGCACACTGAGATGGCTCCAGGTGGGGATTACGGTCACCTGAGGAGATCAAAGTTGACCCAGGACTTCTGGGCCGCAGGCGGGGCCCACTTTCTGCCCCTGAGCCCACAGAAGCCGGCGTCCCTGGCCTCAGACCGCCCACGTTCTTGCTCAGGGCCTCGGGTGTGCGTGACCATGTGCCTGCCGTGCTGCTCACCTGGGCCTCTCCACAAACACGTCCTCCGGGAGCATGTATGGGGCCTCTTTCTTCCTGGTCTCTATCACCTGAGTTTGGCAGGAAACCAGAGAAGAGCTGGGATCAGGAGGGAGATTCAAAAACCTATACTGTTATGTGTGGAAAAGATAGCTAGTGTCATTGTGCTAAGGGAATAAGAGTGCTTACAGTGGCTTGGGGCGATGGTCTAGAGGGGTGGTATGGGGGGAACTGGGGGGGTTGGAGACCATGGATATGCATATGACTGATCTGGGAACATACATGTCTGTGAACAACAAAACTCTGTAAAACATTTAAAATAAAGAATAAAAAAAATAAAATTAAATTTAAAAAAAAAAGAGGAAAAAAAAAACCCGACCAATGTACGAGTTCCGCCTCCCCCGCCCGCCCGGGCGCCCTCCTCCCACAGGCTCTCTGGCAGAGCACCCAGAGCTGCGCTTCTGAGGGACAAACTCTATTAGAAAAAAAGGGGGTCACCTATAGTCCCACTTCCCAGAGGGGACCACATTCACAACTTGTGCAGAATCCCTCAGTCATACAGATTTATGCGTACATGCAAATGTCCCCCCACACTCTAATAAAAGGATCACTTTTATTCACCTATTATCAGGGAGTATTTCACACAAGAACTACTCTTTCAAAACACTGAGGTTGGGCTACCAGTTGTCTCTGGTGTGGGTGGGCCATAATTTATAAAGCCCTCCTTCATTGTGGGATATTTGCTTTTTTATTTTTTTTCAGAATAGCTTTTCCTTTGAGTCCCCCTGATGTTGAAGTGAGGCTGGCCCACAGACGACAGTCTGAGAACACCTGGACTGGTGGCACTTGGTCAGAAGGGACTCTTCCAGGATGTGTCCCCACAGCCTTGGCCACAGTTCCCAGAGGCTGCATCCCCTATTCGATCATCAGCACACTGAGATGGCTCCAGGTGGGGATTACGGTCACCTGAGGAGATCAAAGTTGACCCAGGACTTCTGGGCCGCAGGCGGGGCCCACTTTCTGCCCCTGAGCCCACAGAAGCCGGCGTCCCTGGCCTCAGACCGCCCACGTTCTTGCTCAGGGCCTCGGGTGTGCGTGACCATGTGCCTGCCGTGCTGCTCACCTGGGCCTCTCCACAAACACGTCCTCCGGGAGCATGTATGGGGCCTCTTTCTTCCTGGTCTCTATCACCTGAGTTTGGCAGGAAACCAGAGAAGAGCTGGGATCAGGAGGGAGATTCAAAAACCTATACTGTTATGTGTGGAAAAGATAGCTAGTGTCATTGTGCTAAGGGAATAAGAGTGCTTACAGTGGCTTGGGGCGATGGTCTAGAGGGGTGGTATGGGGGGAACTGGGGGGGTTGGAGACCATGGATATGCATATGACTGATCTGGGAACATACATGTCTGTGAACAACAAAACTCTGTAAAACATTTAAAATAAAGAATAAAAAAAATAAAATTAAATTTAAAAAAAAAAAGAGGAAAAAAAAAAAAAACCAGACCAATGTACGAGTTCCCGCCTCCCCCCGCCGCCCCGCCCCGGGGCGCTTCCTCCCTCCCACAGGCTCTCTGGCAGAGCACCCAGAGCTGCGCTTCTGAGGGACAAACTCAGGCCAACAGGGACCTTGGGGCAGCTCGGGAAGCCCAGGAGGACCGCTCAAGCTGTCTCCAGTGACAGACCCTGGGGACTCGGCTCCCAAGAGAGTTCGATGTCTTGCTCCTATGTCCTATTTCTGTTTCCTAAACCCGGAGGCACTGCGAAACGTCCTGATGGAGAGGCATGCGGTGCGCTTCCCTCAGCATCCTCTGCGGGTTTTTGACAACCGAAGTGACAGCGATTATGGCGGTAAGACGTGGGAGGACAGTCGGCATGAAAGTACAGGCAGAAGGCGAGGAAGCCAGGAGGTGACTGTTCTTACTATTTTTATCTTATTTTACTATTTTTACTGCAGGGGCTGTCAGCATTGCCTTTCCTGCCCTCCAGGATCAGCCCAGGGATGGTGAGGTCCTGCCTCGTTCTGGGTGGTCACTGGCACGGCCGTCCAGCACCTTCCTCCATGCCCCCAGCCAGCCGGGCCAGCCGGGACCTTTCTTGTTTACTTTTATTTTTCTTGCTAGGGTATTTTAAAGTGAATTCTATATGTGACATCATTCTACCTGTACAGAGTTCAGTGTGTATCAAAATGTCTTTTTGCAACAACTGAGAACATTTGATTGTAGACTGGGTATAAGAGAATCCTAGCGCATAATCAACCATTTCATTAATACTTGTATTATGTAAACTCTAGAAATTAGGGAGGAAGGTGTCTGCATTTTTTAGACATGAATATTGATATATGTGAAAAGACATGATAGCGAAGGTCTGTTTGAGCATATCTCAGCAAAGGTAAAGGAAAAGAAAAAGAGAAGACAGATGAAGCAAATATAGAAAAACCTTCCTAACTATTAAATCTGTGTGATGGCTGGGTGGCTCTTCATGGCCCTACTCACACTGCTTTGGGGATATTTGAAAACTTGCAGAACAAAAACTTCTTAAAGTAGTTCCAGTCCCAGATGACCTGGGACGTGTGTGTGTGTGTGCTTCTGGGAATGGGGGAGGCATAGAAGGGCGGGAAGCAGAGAGGGGGCAGGTAGCAGGCTGGGAAGGGGTACAGGCTCCTGCCATGCCTGGCCCCACCCTGCGATGTCGTGTCATGAGGAGACACGGCTGCTTGGAATTTCGCACCATTAGTTCTCACGCCTAGACTCAGCATGGGGCTCCTGCAATTAAACCAGAGTTGTGCTGGGGAAACCCTAAGTCAAGGGCCTCCTGAGCTCTCAGGGTCATGAGGACACCGACCTCATGGACGTGCTGGCAGAAGGCAGGCACCGTCGTGAGCTGGCTGATGAGGTTCAGGTAGGCGGCACCCAGCGCATAGAGGGCACAGCGGTTGTAAACAGGCAAGTTCTCCTCATTGACCTGGGCCACATCCTGGGGCAACACAGAGGGAACAATCCACACGGGTGCCCACCCTCCACCAGCCTCTCCCAACCTCCTTTAGAGATGATCCACTTCTAGACAAAGCCTCTACCAGCATGTACCCCATAACCTTCTGCAGGGCAGAAGTCACCCTCATGAAAACTGAAGCAAATGGTCCCTAGAACAATCCATGAGCTGAATGCTGATAAACACCGGAGTGGAGAGACAATGACCTCAACGCCCACTCTGCGGTTCCAGCCGTAGCAACCTCAGTTGTCCAAACCATCATGAATCCCCACCTCGAGGATGCTGTTTCCTTCACTATAGACCTCGGATGATTCTCGGAGGACTGGATCAGCTTGCTAAGCTGGGTTCATACATTAAACTGACAAAGCTGCGAGAGTTACTAAGGAATTGGGACACAAAGGAATCTCAAATTCTAGAATAGAGACTATCATAGCACCTTAGTTGGCCTTGCAGGATTCAGCACCATCAAGCAGTAGCTAAAGGGTCTCTACCACAGTAACCCCAGGTTTGCCACCATTCAGGATATGAGGCCCATCTAGATTCACGATCCTGCAGACTCCTGCCTTTGAGGTCTGAAGGCTCTGCCCCAATCCCTAACATCCTGGGGACTGCATGTCCACCCTGGTGGACCTTGAAAGTCTAAACCCTATCAAGTGCCATGCTGGCTGCCTGAGAGTCACAAAGAGGGCTTGCTGAATCTCTAGTTCCCTGAGCTTGGGACAGTACAGGAATGATATATTTTTAATAAGTGCTTAAAGCAATTCTGAAGCATGGCCAGATTTGGGAACCACATGATCTTTAGACAAACAAGTCTGTTTAGGGATCACTCCAGGCTACGAGCACCCTCTTGGTAACCCATGAAGTCTTATTTAGACCCTGTAAGAGACCTGAAGTACGAGGGGTGAAGCGATGTTTTTGAATGATCTTGTCCCCTGGGTCTCTTTACTCTGAGGATGAGCCAATGCCCTGGATCCAGCAGTCTGTGGCGGTTCCCCAAATAGGACCATGGTTTGTTGTCTTCCTAGAAGAAGGACCAACCAAGGGTGCAACATTCCAGGGCTCCAGTACTGTCGTTGAAACAGTGGCCCCTTGGCACTCTCGTTAGTACTTGGCCAAGACAGGTCCGCCTCCCTGATCCTAACCTCTGTGTCCTGCCCACACCGGGCCCACCTGGACGGCCAGCACCAGGCGGATGAGGTCCACCACCACCTCCTCGTTGGCCAGCTCGATGCTGATGAGCGCCAGCAGGCCGTAGAGCGCCTCGTAGTGCTTCTGGATGTTCGCTTTCCTCCTTACAGCTCAGGTAGATGTGTCTGTAGAGCTGCTGGGAGTGCTGGAGAAGGGGCAAGGTGGGAGCAAGGCCACGGTGGGGACAGGAGGGGCAGGGGAACGGAGGAGCAGCCTGAGGGGCGCAGCTGGGTGCACCCCACCTCACCCTCAAGGACAGGATAGCTTTAAAGCAGACCCCAGCGGAACAGAGCACATGCAGGAAGGCGTGCACAGGGACGCTGAGGCCAGTGAAACCAGCAACAAGAGCTGCTGCCCAAACACAGGGCAGCATGGTCAAGGCGGGGGTCTGCACTCTGGCTTGGGATAGGTGTGCCCCGGGGCTTGATTCCCTAGGGAGGTCGGCTGGTCGTCCTGACTGAGCCTTGTCAGAGAGGAGGGAGCAGGCTCTGCGGCATGACTGGCGGTGACGTGGGGACTACGACTGAAGCCCCTATGTTTTTTCTGTAGGCTCTGCAGATCCCTAATCTGGGAATCCCTGGCTTAAGTTAAACCCTGAGCTTGGGAGTCACGAGGGTTACAGGAAGTCGATGATATTTTTAATAAGTGCTTAAAGCAATTCTGAAGCATGGCCAGATTTGGGAACCACATGATCTTTAGACAAACAAGTCTGTTTAGGGATCACTCCAGGCTACGAGCACCCTCTTGGTAACCCATGAAGTCTTATTTAGACCCTGTAAGAGACCTGAAGTACGAGGGGTGAAGCGATGTTTTTGAATGATCTTGTCCCCTGGGTCTCTTTACTCTGAGGATGAGCCAATGCCCTGGATCCAGCAGTCTGTGGCGGTTCCCCAAATAGGACCATGGTTTGTTGTCTTCCTAGAAGAAGGACCAACCAAGGGTGCAACATTCCAGGGCTCCAGTACTGTCGTTGAAACAGTGGCCCCTTGGCACTCTCGTTAGTACTTGGCCAAGACAGGTCCGCCTCCCTGATCCTAACCTCTGTGTCCTGCCCACACCGGGCCCACCTGGACGGCCAGCACCAGGCGGATGAGGTCCACCACCACCTCCTCGTTGGCCAGCTCGATGCTGATGAGCGCCAGCAGGCCGTAGAGCGCCTCGTAGTGCTTCTGGATGTTCGTTTCCTCCTTACAGCTCAGGTAGATGTGTCTGTAGAGCTGCTGGGAGTGCTGGAGAAGGGGCAAGGTGGGAGCAAGGCCACGGTGGGGACAGGAGGGGCAGGGGAACGGAGGAGCAGCCTGAGGGGGCGCAGCTGGGTGCACCCCACCTCACCCTCAAGGACAGGATAGCTTTAAAGCAGACCCCAGCGGAACAGAGCACATGCAGGAAGGCGTGCACAGGGACGCTGAGGCCAGTGAAACCAGCAACAAGAGCTGCTGCCCAAACACAGGGCAGCATGGTCAAGGTGGGGGTCTGCACTCTGGCTTGGGATAGGTGTGCCCCGGGGCTTGATTCCCTAGGGAGGTCGGCTGGTCGTCCTGACTGAGCCTTGTCAGAGAGGAGGGAGCAGGCTCTGCGGCATGACTGGCGGTGACGTGGGGACTGGAAGGCCAGGGGCCACAGGGCCTGACCCACTCAGGCCCACCCCGTGTCTGGGGGTCATGCTCACTAACCTTCTTCATGAAGATGGTGTCCTGCCGGGAGCACTTGTCCACTTTCAGCTTCAGGACAGAGATGTCGCTGAGGGTGCTGTGAGGGGATGCAAAGGGCCGCCTGAGCCCTTGTGGGGGGCCAGCAGAGCTCACGTGGTGTCACTGGGCTCTACCTCAGTGTCCTTAGTTGTCCCCGTCCCTCCCTGTGTCCCCCACCCTGGTTCTTAGCCTGATCGCGCTTTCTCCCAAGCTCTCAAGCTCCTGTCTTTTTTTCTTAAATACTAACTGGATTACCCTCTTCTTCTTTCTTTCTTTCTTTCCTCCCTTTCAGTCCCTCAGTCTCTACTGACAACCCTGCATCCCCTTCTCCTCTTCTCACCCAAGAGCTCCCTTTGGTACCTGCTCCCAAATCCCCACTCCCTGCCCTGATTGCTCAGGCACAAGTACCCATTCCGTCTCCTTCCCTCGCAAGACCCCAGGGTCCATGTCAGCTTCCTGGACTCCTGGGTCCATACCCATGGCCAACACCCTGGGTGGGGGGCTCCCCACGGAAGACCTGAATTGTCCTCCCACCTGAGTGTGAGGCCCAACGGGAGTCTCCTCCCTGCTCACACATCACATGGGGGGCCGGAGATCCCAGGTTCACCTGATAGTAGAGAACTTGTGACGGTTGCCATGACGATCAATGAAACTGATGAGAATCTCTAGAACGAACAGACGGATCTCCGAGTCCTCCATGAGGGCGGTGGAGAGAAGGCGGTCAAGGAAGTTGCTGGGCAGAGCTGACATCATGTTGTTGCACTGGAAGCCAGTGGACACCTGCAAGGGAGCCCGGGATCATGTGCTCAGGAACACCAGGCCTCCCAGCAGCAGGGAGGAGACGGAGCCGCAGCCAGCACGAGCTGGGTCCCAAGTACCCATCCTCTCTAAACGTCTCCCAGCTCAGTTCTCCCTGCCCTCCGCCTTAGGTAGCTTCGGGGAACCCTCCAGCATCCACCTAGGCAACCTGCTCAGCTCAGCCTCGCGGAGCAGATGAAGACAGTCTCCAGGGACATGAAGTTGCTAAAAGCAAGCAAAAGATGAGCACTGGAGGGGAGCAGGAGCCAGAGAGTCCCAGAACACAAAGTTCCAACCCACGAGGGCACACAGAGAGAACGCTCACCACGAACACTTCATTAGGAGCACAGACAGCCTCAAAGAAAAGCAGACAGCGGAAGAACTTACAGCTGCCCTGAGGAGTTAGAGCCCACAGACAGGGTCACAGCCAGAGAACACACTGAGGATCGGTTTGCACCTCTTGCAGTGCGGCCATGACGGTGGTCCTCTGACTATAGCCACCTGGCATGCCTAGACACAGCCTCCATGACGTGGTCAAGGTAGTCAAAAGCAGCAAAACAGATGAACTGTAAAGTCCACATTGCCAAACAATGCCTTTGATGATCCAGCAGGCCCTTGAGGCGCTGGTAAAGCCTGGTGGCCTCAGTAGGAAACATCAGCGTTCACTGAATGGGGGTGTATCTGAGTGTGTCCCCCAGCTGCCACCTTGGTAAGATGCTGGGTACCAAGTAACGAGGGCAAGCTCAGCAAAGAAAATATGTATGGAGCCCATACACCAGGGAGGAGTGTATGGATATGTATGGAGCCCATACACCAGGGAGGCAACCAGAAGTGAGCACCGTCAGCAGGAGAACCCTTTATGATGACAGTGGGCTGTGAAAGGTCGGGGCTGGGAAGGGAGTGGGGAGGCCTGGCCAGGAACGAGGGGGCTGTGCAGATGAGCGTGGTTAGAGCAGAGACGGGCTGAGGGGTGACATGGGGTTCTAGGGAGGGAATGGGGACTGAGGATCCTCCAATTTCACTCTGAGAAGTGTGTCTCGCCTTTAACAAAGAGCTGTCTGTGAGAAACAACATTTCTAGAAAATTCTTGGTTGCATTTAAGATAGGTAAGGAGGGAGACAGAAACTAAGAGAATAACCTAGTTGCAAGGGGTGCCGGACTTCTGTCAGGGCCGTTGATAACGGCACCTGGGGAGCTTGTTACAAATACACATCCCGGGACCTCGCTCAGACTGCTGGTGCACAGTCTCTAGGGAATCTATATGGCGAGCAAGCTGGTCATGGGAATGGCATTTGAGAACAATAAATGTAGGCTCCAGTGAAGGCTGTAAAGATGGAAAGAAGACAAATGCAAAAAAACTGGTAAATATGGGAGTGGGGTGAGGGTGCGGGAATTCCCTGGCAGTCCAGTGGTTAATTCAGATTTGGCATTTTCACTGCTGGGTCCTGGGTTCAATTCCTAGTCAGGGAACTAAGATTTTGTAAGCCACATTGCTACGGCCAAAATTTTTTTTTTTTAAAGCTTCTTTTTGTTTCTTTTCCCCATCATGCTTCCTCTATTATATTTATTTTCATCCACCTTTTTATTCTTTGACCTGTGTGGGCCTCCCATTGCAGTGGCCTCTCTCACTGCAGAGCACCAGCTCTGGGCGCATGCACTCCAGAGCGCTGGCTTGTAATTGGACACACTGGCCCAGCCGCTCTGAGGCATGTGGGATCTTCCTGGGCCAGGGATTGAACCAATGCCCCTTGCACTGCAAGGCAGACTCTTTACCCACTGGACCACCAGGGAAGCCCTGGCCAAAATTTTTTAAAATATAATTTTAAAATTAAATTACATAAAATAATTATGGTTATTATTCTTTTAAAAACTGACAAAGGGAAAGATGGTGACTGGAAGACTCATCTGGGCACAAATGCCAAGGGAGAAACAGGCGGAGGGACCTGGGGAGGTACTTGGAAAGAAAAAGGGCAGGAACCAATAGATTCCATCTCAATACAGAGATGATGCTTGAGAGACAAGAAGACTATCAGAAGCTGAGAAGGTACCTTGGGAAAGTTAGAAATAGGTGCTCCAACTGCTCGGAAAAACCCAGCCCTGCGTATGCCCAGCCTGCCTCGTGAGTGAAACACAGGCTAGATTTCAGGCCCCTGCTCACGCCTTCTGCATGTTGTGCAGGGTGTGACCTGCACAGCTGTATGTGGTAGCCTCTTCTTGGTCCCCTGGAAAGAGCTGCCTCCCGCAGAGGCAGAGGAGGAGTGGCGACAGGAGGGGCTTACCTGAAGGAGGGATTTCAGCAGCATAATCTGGGTTAGCCGGTTCCTGTTCTCCCTACAGACCAGAGATACAGATGCTCACCAGGATGGCGGTGCAGACGAAGACCCTGTACTTGTGTGCCCAGTTCTATCTTGTGATTAGATTCTCTATGAAGTGTACCCTGCTGGGTTACCCAGGGCAATGACTTCCAGAGGCAAAACCTACTGGCTAGTGGTAAAGAACCTGCCTGCCAGTGCAGGAGACGTAAAGAGATATGCGTTCCATCCCTGGGTTGGGAAGATCCCCTGGAGGAGGGCACGGCAACCCACGCCAGTATTCTTGCCTGGAGAACCCCATGGACAGAGGAACCTGGAGGGTTGCCAAGAGTCGGACATGACTGAAGCGACTTAGCATGCAGACACCCTTCAAGGTGGGAGGTTGTTACTGGTGGGACAGTCAGTGGAATTGTGTAGGATTCAAAGGTCCACTAAAGGCTGCAGAGGGATTTGAGAGCAGAATGAGAAAAGACAAGTGAGGGCAGAACCAGGAAAGTTGAGGGGGATGAGGGGGAGCCCAGAAATGTGGGAAGGAGAGGCGGGTGGAATCCAGACTGAGGGGGGGAGGCAGAGTAGACTCACCCGGTCCTCCCCGTCTCCATGGGGTGGTGCAGGGAAGGCAGGGGAACCTTGCTCATGATGAAGAGGATCACCTCGGAGCGCTGGTAAGTGGGCAGCGTGCTGGCAAAGGAGCCTGCCGGGGAAAAGACAAGAGGGGGTTGGTCCTGTGAGGCCGGCAGCTGCCGGGGTCCCTGCTCAGCCTTTGGCTGAACAAACTACTATGAGGGATGCAGGCTGCTTCTGCAGGGAGACGATTAAGACGCAGAGGAAGACACCTAGATGATTGCAGAGGTTCCTATCCCTTCACCGAAGGTCTCCAGGATGCAGACACTGGGACAGGAAGGCCTGGAGCCCCTTTACAAGCATTTGTCGACCTTACAGTTCTCCCCTTTCACATGCACGTGTAAATCCACAGCTTTCTCCCTGTCCTCTTTCTTTGTCTCTCCCCTCCACTCCAACCGCTGGAACGTGGAAGCATCAGGCAGGCTGAATGGGGACTGGGATACAGGAAGCGTTGGCCTCTCTTAGCTGCTGATCTGAACGCCAGGCTGAGAAATCCAGGGAGATTGCCCTGTGATCTACCTCAGGCCTGGACCCAGGTACTCGGTGAGCTGTGTGCACCGTGGCCTGCGTCTGCTTCCTCCAGGGCCCGCGAATAGCACATGAGTGGAAGACAAACCTACCAACGTCCTTGGAAGGGGTCAGGGGCCGCCCACCTGGCCCGCCCTCCTGGTCTGGCTCCGGGCCCCGCCCTCCAGGGTCCCGCCCCTTCCCGAACCTCGCGCCTCCCAGGGCCCCGCCCCCAGGGCCCCGCCCCCGAGAGCCCACCTATGGTCTTGATGACTGCCTCCTGGAACATGCGCTCTTCGTGCTCCTTGATGATCTTGGTGCCCAGGCTGAGGGCCCCATCGTAGCTTCCCGTCAGAGCGTAGTCGATGCTGAGCCGCAGCTGCCTCAGCAAAGTGTTGAACATTTCCAGCACCGTGGGCCCTGAGCACAGCGGGGTGGAGGCTTGGAATCTGGGCCTGGCACTACTCTCTCATTCTCCCCTGCCCTGCATTACCGGGCAAGCCCAGGCCCATTTCCAGCCAGGGACTGCCTCTGCACACCCCACCCCGCCACTTGCCCCGGCTGATTTCTCCTCCTGACGATAACTGGCCCTGACCCCTCCCTACCGCGCCTTGCCCTTTTCTGGAAAGAGGGACAGCCTACGTCGGAGGGCTGTTCTTGGTCCTTGAGCGGCTTCCCAGCCCTTCTTCCACTCAGGATCCCCCCTTACCCACAGAGCCGGTGGCAGCGATGACGGCAGCTTCCGACAGGACCTCCACGATGCCCGCCCGCACTGTGGCCGCGCTGCGACTGTTGGCATCCAGGTGGCTCAGGAGCTGCTGGATAACCAGGTGGGAGTGCTGCGGCTGGGGGGGAGGAAGATGTGCTGGTCCCCAAACAGCAACCCCGACATGGCCTCTGAGCCAAGGCAGCCCTTGACCAGGACCCTGAGCTGGATGGACAAAAGTGAGGTCCCAAAGCTAAGGGGCACTGGAGGAAACGGTACCCAGGGACCTTCTCCTGAGTCCCTCCCCCTCCTTGGTACAACAAGGAGTTGAGCCAAATCCCAGTGAAGACTTGGCTTCCACACATTTCCTGGGCTCTTTACCTTCACCTGGGCAAATGTCAATTTTAACATACTGTCTTTCATGTCAGTTTTCCCGGGTCTCAGGTCTTAAAGTAAGGGCCACCAGAGACCACATGGTTTAGTCCGGTGCTGCTCACACTGCGGCCCATGGTCTGGAGCCAAAACAAAATCTGTCCAATGCCTGTTTACATTGAGCACAGAAACAGCTTCAGTTCCGAGTAAGCGATTTGACAAAGTCATGGCAGCCAACTATCATCTGTGGGCTTGTATTTTGCATCAGGGTTTCAGTTACGTTTTCTAGGAATTCTTTCTGTGCTTCATAAAGTATGGGTCTTTGATGTATTAGAAATAAAATTAAACCAGTCCTTCTCCATGACGAGATAAAGCAGCACAGGTCCACACAACCAGGGGCTGGTTTTCTCCAGGCGTGCACCCTCCCGCTCCCAGAGGTGCCCGTGGCCAAGGCGGGCCAGCTGGACCTGGAGAGCCACTGTACCTGAATTGAGTACATGATGATTTTAAAGCAACGGATGGCAAACACCTTGGGTTCCCAAAGAGAATGGTTATCCAGATGGCTGTGAGGGAGAAACCGTGGAGAGTAACTGTGAAATGTTGGTCATGGGAGGAAGCGGGAGACCCTTGGTGGGAGTATGATAATGCCCTGAGAGACCCAGTCCCTCTGGAAGCTTCCGGGTAAGTAGCAAGAGCTTTCAGGTGCAGGTGAGAGAAGCACGAGAAACCAAGGAACAGGCCCCGAGGCTGTGGACGCAGGAAGGAAGCCGAACGCCTTCCTTTTGTCTTGGGAGTCCTCCTGCCCACTCCTCCCCCTCAAACTGGTTGGCCGCCATGTGGTAGCTTCTGATGCCACCATGCAGGGAATGTGGGCACAGAGAAGGGACCAGCCTGGCTGCAGCTCCACAGCTGTGATACCCCCTTCCCTCCTCCCGAGTCAGCAAGTGGGTGTCAGACACGAAACAGGAGGGGAGCACTCACATGAGAACTGGCCGGATGGCATTTTTGATGTTGCCAAAGGCAGCCCGGCCCAGCAGCTCCCGAAGGCACCTCTCAGCCAGCTCTGCCGGGTTCTCCTTCTCCTTCTCTGGTGCTTGGAGAGGGGAGGGAGACCGGCTGTGGAGACACACAGCCCACGGGTGAAGGATGGAAGGCATAGCCGAGCGTCCGCCTTGGGCAGGCTTTGTGTGGCTTCCCTGTGCAAGTGGCTCCAGCAGGACAAGAGGGAGCCTGATGGAGGCTGTGCTAGGTCACGGGGAGATGGAGAGGCGGTCAGAAAGTTAAATGGGGCGAGGAAGCCCAGAGTGGAGGAGGCTGGTGGGAGGAGGGATGAAGTTCTTTCTTTGGACATCCTTGGGACAGGCCTGATGTGTCTCTGCGAGAAGGGTAGGTTCCCTGAGCACCATGGGCCTCAGGAGGCACAGAAACAGGGGTCTCCACGCCCCCAAGGCTTTGGAAGGAACATGAGATGAGCTAAGAAGAGAGGGATCCAGACAGAGTTGGAGAAAGCAAAGGAAAGGGGAGAGAGGAGGGACAGCAAAAAGCAAGAGGGAAAAAAGAAAGGCTCCAGAGGAAAAACAGGTGTTGACTCAGGTGTGACTCAGTGGCACCCGAGTCACAGGGGGTGGGCTCAGATCTGGACAGAAGGAGTCCCAGGATTCCTCCCCCTTAGCTCCCCTGAGACCACCAGGGAGCTTGTCAGAGAAGAGCTATTCCAGAAACAACCACCAGGGGGCATACTACATTCCCAAATCGGCTCTAGTCGGGTTTCAACCGACTGGACTGTGGGGAACTCAGGTGTTCACTGGGTGTCCTGTGCAGCCGAGGTGGACAGTACCAGGAACATTCCTCTCCTTCCTGTTTCACAGACGGCAAGAGCGAGGGGCAGGGACAGCGTGGGTTCGTGTCTAGGGATTCCCAGAGTAAAATCTAACATCTGGAGAGTGTGTCAAATGGCTGCTGGCTGGTGGGCACTTTTTTTTTAAATTTTTTTTGGGGGGCCACTTCTATTGGTCTTTCATTTGTTTTGTTTTCATCCGTCGTTGTTCTCTGGCCCGTGTGGGCCTCCCATCACAGTGGCCTCTCTTGCCGCAGAGCACCGGCTCTGGGCACACGCGCTCCAGAGCTCTGGCTCGATCGTTGGACACATCGGTCCAGCCGCTCCGCAGCATGTGGGATCTTCCCAGGTCCGAGATCGAACCGGCGCCCCTGGCACTGCAAGGCGGTGTCCTTACCCTCTGGACCACACTAGGGAAGCCCTGGTGGGCATTTTTTAAGCACCCGAAACACCATAGGAAGCGAGGAAAAAGAAAGATCCTCCTTAGGAACGGGCATCAATTCAGTGGCTTAGTCATGCTTGACTCTTTCTGGCGCCATGCGCTGCAGCACGCTGGCCTCTTCTGTCCTCCACTATCTCCCGAAGCGTGCTCAGACTCACATCCATTAAGTCAGTGATGCCATCCAACCATCTCATCCTGTGCTGCCTCCTTCTCCTTCTGCCCTCAGTCTTTCCCAGCATCAGAGTCCTTGGGCATTTACAAGCCTCCTTGGCCTGCTGTTTCTAGAAAAGCCAAGGGGACCCAACTCATGGTTCTTTGTGTTCAGCACACTCTTGCCCCAGGGAGCCCAGCACCATTACGGCTTTCCCTTCGGGAACGCAGCCCTCAAGGTGTATAACGGGCTGGCAGAAGGTCAGAGCCAAGACTCCCAAGGAAACAGTTTTGGATGCACTACGGAACAAGCCACAAACGCCAAGATCCCTGGCCTTGGAGCTGTGTTTTACCAACCAGCCCCAGCAGAGTGGTTGCCAGGCACCCTGGGAGGGCGTCTGAGCCTATGTGCAAGGCCCTCCCTCGCCTGCTCACCTCTCCGCCTCCTCCACGTGTTGCAGGTTGAAAAGCAGCGAAGGCACGATCTTGTCCATGTGCTGTGGTGTGCCCAGATGTGGACAGTACCAGGAACATTCCTCTCCTTCCTGTTTCACAGACGGCAAGAGCGAGGGGCAGGGACAGCGTGGGTTCGTGTCTAGGGATTCCCAGAGTAAAATCTAACATCTGGAGAGTGTGTCAAATGGCTGCTGGCTGGTGGGCACTTTTTTTTTAAATTTTTTTTGGGGGGCCACTTCTATTGGTCTTTCATTTGTTTTGTTTTCATCCGTCGTTGTTCTCTGGCCCGTGTGGGCCTCCCATCACAGTGGCCTCTCTTGCCGCAGAGCACCGGCTCTGGGCACACGCGCTCCAGAGCTCTGGCTCGATCGTTGGACACATCGGTCCAGCCGCTCCGCAGCATGTGGGATCTTCCCAGGTCCGAGATCGAACCGGCGCCCCTGGCACTGCAAGGCGGTGTCCTTACCCTCTGGACCACACTAGGGAAGCCCTGGTGGGCATTTTTTAAGCACCCGAAACACCATAGGAAGCGAGGAAAAAGAAAGATCCTCCTTAGGAACGGGCATCAATTCAGTGGCTTAGTCATGCTTGACTCTTTCTGGCGCCATGCGCTGCAGCACGCTGGCCTCTTCTGTCCTCCACTATCTCCCGAAGCGTGCTCAGACTCACATCCATTAAGTCAGTGATGCCATCCAACCATCTCATCCTGTGCTGCCTCCTTCTCCTTCTGCCCTCAGTCTTTCCCAGCATCAGAGTCCTTGGGCATTTACAAGCCTCCTTGGCCTGCTGTTTCTAGAAAAGCCAAGGGGACCCAACTCATGGTTCTTTGTGTTCAGCACACTCTTGCCCCAGGGAGCCCAGCACCATTACGGCTTTCCCTTCGGGAACGCAGCCCTCAAGGTGTATAACGGGCTGGCAGAAGGTCAGAGCCAAGACTCCCAAGGAAACAGTTTTGGATGCACTACGGAACAAGCCACAAACGCCAAGATCCCTGGCCTTGGAGCTGTGTTTTACCAACCAGCCCCAGCAGAGTGGTTGCCAGGCACCCTGGGAGGGCGTCTGAGCCTATGTGCAAGGCCCTCCCTCGCCTGCTCACCTCTCCGCCTCCTCCACGTGTTGCAGGTTGAAAAGCAGCGAAGGCACGATCTTGTCCATGTGCTGTGGGTCCCAGATGTTGGCCTGCAGTTCATCATTCACCGTCTTTCTCACCACTCCCTGCAGACCTTTGATGCCTGACATTCGGATTCTGTAAGGAAGAGGGAGACACGGCCATGATGTCTCCAAGCCTTGACAAGTCCAGCTTCTGGGACCAGGAGGGGTTTAGAGATGCCCATCAGAAGGCAGAAGGGAGCCCACCTTCTACGCTTCATGTTTCTGGGCCTCCTGGCTGGCTGCCTGAAAGCCACGTCTCCTGTCTTGTCTTGAAGGTTCCCAGACTCCCTGTGCCCTGTGTACCACCCAGGTGTCTTCCCTAGCGTGCCAGTTTCTCCAGGCTCTTTAGTGCCCAGCTGGGTTCTCTCCAGCTTGAGTCCAAGATACAAGAGTCCAAAGGGCTGCCAAGAACTGACAAGGCAGAAACTGGGGCTGAGAGCCACTTACAAGGAGAAGGATCTGGAGAGGGAGGCACAAGGGGGTCTTGGCTGGGACTAAGCTGACAGAAATCAGAGGGGTTACGAGTAACAGCACAGCTGGGACCCTTTGACACACGCCTATTCTCCACTGTGCTGACCCAGGGGGCATGATGACCTGGCAAGGGGGGCCCTCTTTCTTGGCTGTTTATTTCAGCTTGAAGTTTCTTTTTTTAACCAAACTTTTTTTTTTCTGACTATAACATGATAAATGCTAATTATAGAAAAGGGCAAAGATGATTTATCCCCACCGTCAGCGTTCAAAGATAATTATCATTGGCGTTTTGGTGTCTTGCTTCTGTGTATAATGTGTAACAGGCTCAAGAACTTGCTGCATCTGTAATTTGTATTGAGTTTTTTCACCCATAGCCTTCTATTAGAAGCATTTTGCTATATCATTAACTCACAAACATGTTGAATGGTTACTTGATACACTGTTCTAAGAACTTTCTACACTAGTCTCCTCTTGGTCATTTAAAGTGTTTCTAAATTTGCTACTGTCATAATGCTACAATGGACATCCTTGTACAAAGTACTTTGTTGTTGTTGAGTTGCAAAGTCAGAGTTGCTGAGCCCAGTCCAACTTTACTGCATTCCAAATCTTTGCCACGAGTAGGATTACTGAGTCAAAGGATAAGAAATGAAAGGCTCCCCATTTTGCCAGGTTCCTCTCCCCGCCCCTATCCCATGAGCTGCAGAAGAAGGCCATCCTCACTCTTCCTTCCTTAGCACTGGGGATCTCTTTTTAAACATCTGCTCTAATTTTGTGGCTCAGAAAAATCCTCACACCTTGTAGCAATTTCAACTCCTTTACCCTTTCGATGATTATTAGAATTGAGCAGATTTTCCTAAGCATTTAGTTGCCATTTGTAATTTCAGCTTCAGTTTTAAGTGCTGTTGCCAAGGTTCACTCGTTGGGTTGGGGAGATCCCCTGGTGGAGGGCATGGCAACCCACTCCAGTATTCTTGCTTGGGGAATCCCACGGACAGAGAAGCCTGACGGGCTACAGTGAATGGGGTTGCAAAGATTCGGACACGACTGAGCACGCACATGTCAGGGTTCTCCCTCTTTACCCAGAGACCGTAACTGGTGGGGGAAGATGCCTAATATGCCAAGGTGCCCTGGCCCAGGACCAGTTGGGGCTGCTGGCAATGGCCGTGGGTTCCCTGGATGAACACTCAGCTACTCTGGTCCCGACCCTCAGTTAGCACCCAGAGCCAAGGTTGTCCAGACCTGAGAACAAAGTAAGTGGAATTCAATTCTGCTGAACTACTGTCAGCTTCAGGTTAAAGGCGCTCCCTTGTGCAGTACAGACATACATCCCTGCCATGCTGGGCTCCTGTTCTACCCGAGAGAGAGACTGGCTGGCAGGAAACCAGGCCTGAGGGGTGGCGAATTTTCTACCCGTAGTTTTGTCCTGTGTGACTATGAATTAATTTCTCCTTCACCCTTTCAATCTCCCCAGAATTCCTTCCACACATGTACATATTTCATTCCGTGATGCCCAGTGCTGACTGATCAGGACCGAGGAAGAAGCAGCTTCTTACTGCTCCTTGAAATGGGCTCAGGAGGTCCGCAGGAGACCTAGAAACTGTGAACCCAAGGGGACCACACACACCTCCCCAGTGATGACATTCAAGGGTAGTTCTTGGAAAGGAGTTCTGGGCTCTGCGAGGGCTGCGAAGGGCCAGGGGACAGTTCCAGGAGGAGAGGCACAGGGCGGTTACGGATGGAGACAAGAGGAAGGGAGAAACACCCCTCACCCCGCAGCCTCCCTTCCGTGGGTGGCGGGGGCCAGGCTGTGGGTGCTGTGGGCACCGCCTGGCTGCCAGCAGCAAGCCTCAGCACCCTTCTCCTGATGTTCCTTCGCTGCCCACACCATTAGGACGCGGTGGGACCATGCCTGCTTCTGAGGCTTCTCCCCTCTGACCGTGGATTGCGTTGTGTGCATGTCTGTATATGTATGAGTGTGTGACTGTGTGGATTTGTGGAGTGCGTGTGGGGGGCGGGGGGTTGTGTATGCGTGTTCCCGTAGCTGGGCCCTGCCTGTGTGGTCAGCACGCATTAGTCACACCCGGTTACCGCCTGCCCCTTCCTCATCACCTCTTCTGGACACACCCTACCTGCTCCAGCCCCTTCTGACTCTGCACAGACATTCTGGAGCAAGGGGCCGCATGGGGAACAGCATTGGGTTGAGCAGGGGCTCCTTCCTCCTGTGACCCCCACTGGCCTCCTGGAGGCACTGCACAGCCCCAGGGAGGCCCTGGGCAGCTCCAGAGAGAGGAGCCTGGGGAGCCGGGAGGCTGCCGGCCAGTCACACGGGGCTCTGCCCTGGAGCCATCCCGGGGCTCGGCAGTTTTGGGAACTGGCAGCCTCGGGGATGGAGGGATTCACGTCCTGTTCCTCCAACCCAGCAGCCAAGCTGTTGTGAGGGGCACACAGGCTCCTGACCCTGCCATCGCGCATCGCGTGGCACTCTGGGTCCCCTGAGGTGCTGACCTGATGTGGGAAGGAGCCAGCCGCTGAGTACTGGACGAAATCCATGGAGAACCGCTCTCCTGTGGGGTGCCGGCCACCTAGCCCCAGCCCTCCAGCCCCTGCCTTCTTACTGCTCCTTGAAATGGGCTCAGGAGGTCCCAGGAGACCTAGAAACTGTGAACCCAAGGGGACCACACACACCTCCCCAGTGATGACATTCAAGGGTAGTTCTTGGAAAGGAGTTCGGGCTCTGCGAGGGCTGCGAAGGGCCAGGGGACAGTTCCAGGAGGAGAGGCACAGGGCGGTTACGGATGGAGACAAGAGGAAGGGAGAAACACCCCTCACCCCGCAGCCTCCCTTCCGTGGGTGGCGGGGGCCAGGCTGTGGGTGCTGTGGGCACCGCCTGGCTGCCAGCAGCAAGCCTCAGCACCCTTCTCCTGATGTTCCTTCGCTGCCCACACCATTAGGACGCGGTGGGACCATGCCTGCTTCTGAGGCTTCTCCCCTCTGACCGTGGATTGCGTTGTGTGCATGTCTGTATATGTATGAGTGTGTGACTGTGTGGATTTGTGGAGTGCGTGTGGGGGGCGGGGGGTTGTGTATGCGTGTTCCCGTAGCTGGGCCCTGCCTGTGTGGTCAGCACGCATTAGTCACACCCGGTTACCGCCTGCCCCTTCCTCATCACCTCTTCTGGACACACCCTACCTGCTCCAGCCCCTTCTGACTCTGCACAGACATTCTGGAGCAAGGGGCCGCTGCGGGAACAGCATTGGGTTGAGCAGGGGCTCCTTCCTCCTGTGACCCCCACTGGCCTCCTGGAGGCACTGCACAGCCCCAGGGAGGCCCTGGGCAGCTCCAGAGAGAGGAGACTGGGGAGCCGGGACGCTGCCGGCCAGTCACACGGGGCTCTGCCCTGGAGCCATCCCGGGGCTCGGCAGTTTTGGGAACTGGCAGCCTCGGGGATGGAGGGATTCACGTCCTGTTCCTCCAACCCAGCAGCCAAGCTGTTGTGAGGGGCACACAGGCTCCTGACCCTGCCATCGCGCATCGCGTGGCACTCTGGGTCCCCTGAGGTGCTGACCTGATGTGGGAAGGAGCCAGCCGCTGAGTACTGGACGAAATCCATGGAGAACCGCTCTCCTGTGGGGTGCCGGCCACCTAGCCCCAGCCCTCCAGCCCCTGCCTTCTCTAGCTCCTGCAGCTTTTCAGGAGAATGGCTCAGTCCTCTTCCTACTTCCTCCTCCTTTTCCTTGGTTTCACCTCCCAGCAGTGATAATGGACTCTTCATAGGCAGGGGTTTGCTTCTCATTCTTTGCACCTCAAACTTCCAAGGACGATGCGTGGCACAAAAGGCCAATCACATCAGTACAGCTCCATCAGCCTGATACTGTGCCGTGTTTATCTCTCTGTGGCAGCCTATATTTGTGTGTCTGCCTCTGTGATGTCATTTGAGGGGGTTCATTTCTATGTCGACGAGTCTATTTCCGTGAGTGAAGTATTTTTGTATGAATGTGTGTGTGTAAAAGTGTGCTCTGTCATGTAAGATGTTTCTCTGAGAAGCATTTATTCCTTCATTCACTTAATGAGTATTTCTTAGTGCCTGTTGCTCCAGGCACTTGGCATGCACGAAACAATGGTTCCTGCCTTCACATAGCTGACATTCTAGTGGGGAGAGGCAGACAATGAATGAGAGGCATACGCAAATGACGAAACATGTCTGAAGTGGAAATAAAAACAGAGCAGGATGAGGGAGAAAAAGACGAGGCATGTGGGGATATTCAGGGGAATATGTGATTGACAAGGGCTCATTTGAGCAAAGCCTGGAAGGAGGTGAAGGAGAGAGCTGTACAGATCCACACAGGAAGTGTCCTAAGGCAGGGAACAGACCGTGCAAAGGCCCTGTGGCAGGAATGTCTCTGGTGTGTTTCCAGGGCAGCAGGGAGGCCTGTGTGGCTGAAGGGTTACGAGCGGGGCTAGAGGAGAGGAGATGAAGTCAGGAGGGCAGCAGGGATCGGTGAACGTGAGGACTTACGCTTTTATTTATGGGTGTAAATTTTGATGGAGAGTCGTCTGTGGGAGCATTTCTGGGGCAAGTGCATGCACTTCTGAACAGAAGAGAACAAGGTGTTTATGTGTGTGTGTGTCATTGGGTCTCACATTGGGCACAGACGACCATGACCTTACACCTCGCTCAGTTTTCTGTCTCCAGAGGCTGTTCCTTTAGAAAGCAGGGGCTGGGAGCCCAGCTCTGCCCACGTATGTACCAAAGTCCTGCAGGAGCCTTTTCCCCACCAGCCACGCCAGCGGCGCGGTAAATGCAATGGAATCAGACACGCAGTCCCCGCTGGGAGCTCTGCAGGACCCAGCAAGGCTTTGGTCATGAGAGGCGCGCCTCCCCCGCCCCCGCCCTGCCTGGCACTCACTTAGTCTTGATCTCCAAGTCCTCGTGGCTGGAGTGGCACATCTCACTGAAGCGCGACACGAAGAAATCGTAGCTCCGATGGTAGGACGGGGTGTCCTCCTCAATGTTGGCGAACTTCACGAACTGTGCGGGCAGAGAGTCAGACATGCACGGAACCGCGACTCACCGCGTGCCCCGCCCGCGGCCCTGGGACTCGGTGTCCCCAGACCCTTTGCCACAGAAACATCCCGGGGAAACAGGCGCCCCTGGATCCTGCCCTAATCTGCCTCAGAGAGCACACTCGGGAGACTTGGAATTCCAAATCCTGCTCCACTTTCTTCTCTATATAATGAGACAGGAACCCCTGGCCCTTCTCAGCCCTTCCCTGCTGGATGAGCAGAGGATGGAAAAGAAGAGAGAAAGAAGGGACAAGTCACTTAAGCTCCTCTTCCCATTGAGGTCCAGAGCTGCCCCAAACACACAGGCTGAAAGGCTTCTAGGAACAAGGCTGTAACTGAGCAAAAGCCAAGGCCAAAGCACAGAGCACCACCATAGAATGCCTTCTGGGAAACCAGGGCAAATCTGAACTTTGATTAAAAACCGCCATTACATTTTATTGTGAAAATTTTGAGTGCGTGTTTAAGGTTTGCCATTTCAGTTCTTTAAGTCTTTGCTCAGCATTCACAGCTGCTGGATTCCTTCTGCCATCACCGTGCTGCGCATTTGCAGTTCTAAATAGAGACTCGATTTCAACCGAGTCCCGCACAGAAGCGAGAATCACACACTGAGTGGAGTTACATTACAAAATGTGAAATAGAATCCTTACAGTTTATTTTGCTTAGTGTTATCCACTCAATACCACAAACAACTCTAAACAGATTGTGTGTGTGCACTCGGTCATATCCAACTCTTTGCAACCCTATGGACTGTAGCCCGCCAGGCTCCTCTGTCCATGGGATTCTCCAGACAAGAACATTGGGGTGGACTGCCATTTCCCATTTCAGGGATCTTCCTGACCCAGGGGTTGAACCTGAGTCTCTTGTGTCTTCTGCATTGGCAGGTGGATTCTTTACCACTGAGCCAGTTGGGAAGCCCACAAACATTACATTTAGACTCTTCTCCACTCTTTTGCCTTGTATTATTACTTAATTTTCGCAAACCTTTGCTACTGTTATTATGAAAATTTTCTAGTTTGCACACTTTTATAGTTCAATATCAATTGTCAACTCATTTTCCCCATTTAACTACTTAAAAGTTGTTAATAACTTTCTTTTCAGATGAAAATTAGCAACTTCCACAAATATGCTTAATTATTATAGTGTTTTGTCCTTGCAACAATACATATACATTTATTTTCTGCTGACTCACAGATCCCAACATACAAAGCGATAAGAAAATCTTCCCTTCTAAGATACATCTAAAATACATCTAGGACTTCCCTGGTGGTCCAGTGGGTAAGGACACCACCTTGCAGTGCAAGGGGCGCCGGTTTGATCCCGGGCCTGGGAGGAAACCACGTGCTGCGGAGTGGCTGGACCGATGTGTCCAATTACCGAGGCAGAGCTCTGGAGTGCATACGCCCAGAGCTGGTGCTCTGCAGCGAGAGGCCACTGCAATGGGAGGCCCACACAGGCCAAAGAACAAAGATGGAAATAAATGAAAGACCAATAGAAGTGGCCAAAAAAAGAGAGTTTACAATGCATCTATATATTTATAAGTGAGTATACTGATATTAGCAGTAAGTCCAAATGACATTGCTTGCATTATTGATGTGGTTATATGGAAGAGGTGTAGTGGTAATCCATGTGATCACAAGACCATTGATTAGCCATAAGCTTGGGAGTTCCAGAAACAATGATAGAGCTGGCCGTTGGCTATGTGATCTTCCTGAGCCTCACAGGCTGGAACAGAGACTCAGGCTGATGCAGAGGCTAAAGTTAAACATGGGGCAGCTTCTTTCTCATAACCCCTGAGTTCCCACTCGGTCATATCCAACTCTTTGCAACCCTATGGACTGTAGCCCGCCAGGCTCCTCTGTCCATGGGATTCTCCAGACAAGAACATTGGGGTGGACTGCCATTTCCCATTTCAGGGATCTTCCTGACCCAGGGGTTGAACCTGAGTCTCTTGTGTCTTCTGCATTGGCAGGTGGATTCTTTACCACTGAGCCAGTTGGGAAGCCCACAAACATTACATTTAGACTCTTCTCCACTCTTTTGCCTTGTATTATTACTTAATTTTCGCAAACCTTTGCTACTGTTATTATGAAAATTTTCTAGTTTGCACACTTTTATAGTTCAATATCAATTGTCAACTCATTTTCCCCATTTAACTACTTAAAAGTTGTTAATAACTTTCTTTTCAGATGAAAATTAGCAACTTCCACAAATATGCTTAATTATTATAGTGTTTTGTCCTTGCAACAATACATATACATTTATTTTCTGCTGACTCACAGATCCCAACATACAAAGCGATAAGAAAATCTTCCCTTCTAAGATACATCTAAAATACATCTAGGACTTCCCTGGTGGTCCAGTGGGTAAGGACACCACCTTGCAGTGCAAGGGGCGCCGGTTCGATCCCGGGCCTGGGAGGAAACCACGTGCTGCGGAGTGGCTGGACCGATGTGTCCAATTACCGAGGCAGAGCTCTGGAGTGCATACGCCCAGAGCTGGTGCTCTGCAGCGAGAGGCCACTGCAATGGGAGGCCCACACAGGCCAAAGAACAAAGATGGAAATAAATGAAAGACCAATAGAAGTGGCCAAAAAAAGAGAGTTTACAATGCATCTATATATTTATAAGTGAGTATACTGATATTAGCAGTAAGTCCAAATGACATTGCTTGCATTATTGATGTGGTTATATGGAAGAGGTGTAGTGGTAATCCATGTGATCACAAGACCATTGATTAGCCATAAGCTTGGGAGTTCCAGAAACAATGATAGAGCTGGCCGTTGGCTATGTGATCTTCCTGAGCCTCACAGGCTGGAACAGAGACTCAGGCTGATGCAGAGGCTAAAGTTAAACATGGGTGCATTGCTGTGTCTTTGCTCATAACCACCACCAAGATGTTCCCAATGGTCCTCCCCACATTAGAAGCCTGGTCTGGCCCAACCACTGAGAGGGGTCATGCGGCCATGTGGTTCCAACTACAGATCTGCCTCTAACGGGCCAGGTGACCTGTGAGTGTGACATTCAACTTCTCTTATATCTCAGTTTTCCTGTGTGTGGAATAAGCAGCCCAGGTTTTCATTCATTATAGCTCTTTCTTTATTGATACTGTATCTACTTCCAATATGATAAGGTAACCTAAGATAAGACTGTGCATACACGGGTGCATGCATTTCAGAATAATTAAAACAAGACTGAAAAAAGAGGCAGGTGATAAAGAAGGAGAAACAGTTAGAGAAAGACTTGGTCCCTGAGACTGCCCTGGTGTATCAGTGGTTAAGAATCTGGCTTCCAGGGCAGGGGATGCAGGCTTCTCAGGTGGTAGCAGTGGTAAAGAGCCCCTCACCTTCCAATGCAGGAGATGTAAGAGGAGAAGGGGATTCAATCCTTGGGTCAGGAAGATCCCCTGGAGGAGGGCATGGCAACCCCTTTCAGCATTCTTGCCTGGAGAATCCCGTGGACAGAGGAGCTTGGGGGGCTATAGTTCAAGGTGTGGCAAAGAGTCGGACACAACTGAAGTGACTTAGCAGGCAGGCAGGCAAGGGACGCAGGTTTGATCCCTGGCCAGGGAACTAAGATCCCACATGCCCTGGAGCAACTAAACCCATGTGTGGCAACTACTGAGCACGTGCACTCCAGACCCTGGCCTCCGCATCAAGAGAAGCCTAAGCACCGCAACAAAGACTTAGCACAGTCAAAAATTTTTTAAAATAATAATTAAAAAAAGACTTGGTCCCTAATATATAGTGACTGTGTAAACCCATATATATGTCAGGACTTCATGGTCACTGGTGTGAGAGTTTATGGGCTAACTGCAGCAGTGTTTGCATGTGTGTGTGCTCAGTCATGTCCAACTCTTTGTGACCCCATGGACTGCAGCCGGCCAGGCTCCTCTGTCCATGGGATTCTCCAGGCAAGAAGACTGGAGTGGGGTGCCATTTCCTTCTGGGGGTCCTCCCGACCCAGGGATTGAACTCCCATTTCTTATGTCTCCTTCATTGGCAGGTGGGTTCTTTACAACTAGCACCACCTGGAAAGCCCAAGCGGGGACCATTGTTGCTGTTGTTCAGTCGCTCAGTCACGTCTGATTCTTTGCAACCCCATGGACTGCAGCACACCAAGCTTCCCTGTCCTCCACTATCTCCTGGAGTTTACTCAAATTCATGTCCATTGACTCAGTGATGCCATCCAACCATCTCATCCTCTGTTGCCCCCTTCTCCTCCTGCCCTCAGTCTTTCACATCAGGGTCTTTTCCAATGAGTCGGTTCTTCACATCAGGCGGCTAAAGTACAGGAGCTTCAGCTTCAGCATCAGTCCTTCCAACGAATATTCAGGGTTGTTTTCCTTTAGGATTGACTGGTTTGATCTCCTTCCAGTCCAAGGGACCCTCAAGGGTCTTCTCCAGCACCACAGTTCAAAGCATCAATTCTTCGGCACTTTTGGACCATTCTTCTTTATGATCCAACTCTCACATCCACACATGACTACTGGAAGAACCATAGCTTTGACTATATGGACCTTTGTTGGCAAAATGATGTCTCTGCTTTTTAATACACTGTCTCAGTTTCTTCCAAGGAGCAAGTGTCTTCCATCTCTAAGGCCCAGAACTGCCCCAGAGGCTACAGCCTCCAGGCTCAGGTTGTTGACCGTACCATTGTGTTGCTCTCCAAGATTCTTGCTCTGTTACGAGATCGGGGGACGAGACTTCACTTGATGCCACCCAGAGGGTGTACACCCCATGTATTATATGATGAGTGGCAGCAGGCTAGTAAAACTGGTACCTTCTGGGACCAGGATCTCTGAGCCTTCTTGGGAACCCTTGGTTTAGTAGCTTGTTAGGAAGAGCTTCCCTTTCCCAAGTCTGAAAGTACAACAGCACAGACGACCTCATCACCGCGTGGGTGCCGCTCCAGCGGCTCCTGAATCCTCCAGGACCAATGAGAGGAGGCCAAATGGAAGCTTTGGCAACCATGGTTTAGAGGGGGCCCTGGCCATGGGACCATGCCCACTGTATTAGTCCACATGGGAAACACGCCCAAAGCTGGCTGAGGTGGGCTGAGACTCTAGGGTTTTAAAGTGGAGCCTACATCCCTCCTATTAGAGGCAGAACAGTGCCACCGTGATGGGTTTGGAGCCAGACTGCATTTCTGAGTCCAACTCCCGTGTCGTGGGAGGCCGACCTGAGGCTCTCTGTGTCTCAGGCAGCCTCTCTGTACGATGGGGCTGGCAAGAGCAGCTGCCTCACAGGCTCATCTGACCAGCCCATCACCATTAACAGCGGCCGCCTCATTTCCCGCCCTGCCCGGTAGATTTCGGGCTTGCTGTGACACTCCATGAGTTTCCACTGAGCCTGTGTACTTGTGTGACGCACTGATGATTCTGAATGCCTGAACCAGCAGGAACTTCCAATCTACTTCACTCCATCACTGCTGGCTCATACCCTAAACATGGCTTTTGTTAAAAGTGCTACTTGCCTAATGCATAAGATCATGAAATACTAAAGGAGGGGTCTTTGTTTTACTGGTTTTTTTTTTAAGATATTGCAATGATGAGGAAGGTCTCCATAGCAACAAATTGGAGACTGTGAAGATGTGGCACTTCAAAGGCCATGGGCACCGGGAGGGCCACCCTTTCGTGATCAAAGTTCAGCTGTTCAGAAACAACAAAGGATGCCAAGCTTGCTGGCGTTGCTCAGCAGCCCTCTGGCACAAGCAGGAAAGAGCCACCATTGTATGAAAACCCAGAGTTACTAAGGGGTTAGATCAACAGAGAGAAAGCAAGCTCCAAATATTGACACTGCAAAGCCAGCCCTCCTCGGGACTGGAACATGGAAAGTGAGCTGGTTGGCCTCACTTCAGCACCAGCCAGGTCTCTCCAAGCAGAAGTCAGCCTCTCCTCCTCTGCAGATGGGCACTCTGAGCCACACAACTTCCTTCCAACAACAAAAGAACCACCATGTAAGATACTGGGCAGAGAGAACCCTACCTCTTTAGTTGATCTAGGACTGCAGGCCTTTTCTCTCTGTTGACCCACAGAAGGAGAAATGGGAGCGGTTGCTTTGTTTGCGTGAAGATGAACCTTAGCTGGAAAAGATCTCATAAACCAAACTTTTTTTTTTTTTAATTTGAAGGTGATCGCTTCACAATATTGTGATGGTTTCTACCGTACGTCAACATGAACCGGCCGCAGGTGCACACACGTCCTCTCCCCCTCGAGCCCCTCTCCCATCTCCCTCCCCATCCAGCTCGTCAGCCGAGCACCGGCCTTGGGCTCCCTGCATCCCACAGCACACTCCCACTGGCTACCTATTTTACACATGGTCATATATATGTCTCAGTGCTATTTTCTCAAATCATCCCACACTCTCCTTCTCCCACGGTGTCCAAATGTCTGTTCTTTATGTCTGTGTCTCCTCTGCTGCCCTGCAAATAGGATTATCTGTACCATCTTTCTAGACTCCGTACATATGCGTTAATATGCAATATTTGTCTTTCTCTTTCTGACTTACTTCACTCTGTATACTAGCTTCTAGGCTCATCCATCTCATTGGCATGGACTCAAATGAGTTCCTTTTTATAGCTAAGTAATATTCCATCGTGTATACGTACCTAAACTTCCTGACCCATTCATCTGTCGACGGCCATCTAGGTTGCTTCCATGTCCTCGCTATTGTAAGCAGTGCAGTGAACACTGGCGTACATGCATCTTTTTCAGGTATAGTTTCCTAAGGGCGTGTGCCCAGTAGAATCACACAGTTTTGACTTTAACTCTCTGTACCTGCTTCTCCCAACTGTTCTTCCTGATAGCGGCTCCTGGGAGCAGCTTTCGTTCAAGCCATAGGAACAGTCACTCTGTGCCATGACTGTGCCCTGCAGATTGCCGGAACCCCGGCCAAAGCCAGGCATAGTGAGTCCCTCGACCTACAACACCCTCCCCTGTGTGCAAGTGTGCTAAGTCGCTTCAGTCCTTTCTGACTCTCTGCGACCCTATGGACCATAGCCCTAGGCTCCAAGGTCCATGGGATATTGGAGTGGGTTGGTGGGTCCTCCTCCAGGGGATCTTCCTGACCCAGGGATTGACCCCAGGTGGTTCTTCACTGATAGCACCACGTGGGATCCCCAGGACACCCTCCCCCCCCACCGTCTGCCCATAGTACACATATCTCCCTTCAAGATTCTTTGCAAAAACTGATTATGGGGGCTTCCCTGGTGGTCCACTGGGTAGAGAGTCCACCTTGCAGTGCAAGGGGCACTGGTTTGATCCCTGGCCAGGGAAGATCCCATGTGCCTGGGAGTGGCTGGACTGGTGTGCCCAATTACGAACCAGTGCTCTGGAGCACATGTGCCCAGAGTCAGTGCTCTGCAACAAGAGAGGCCGCTGCGATGGGAGGCCCACACAGGCCAAAGAACAAAAAGATGGATGAAAAGAAATATAAATAAAAGGGGCATGATGGGGAAAAGGAAAAAAATGTTAAAAAAAAATCAGGGCATGATGGTTTGTTTTGTCAGGTGAGCTAAAAGTATCTTGTGGTTATGTAGAATGTGATTTTTGTTTAGTTTTCTTTCCCTTGTTTGTTTCTTTTTATACTGGAAGAGACTTGAACTTATATTTGGTCTAATGGAAGGGAGCAGAAAAAGGGGAATGGTGGAGACATGGAGAGAGAAACAGGGGAGGCCGGGAGGATTCTGAGGAGAAGAGACGCTTTGGGGAAGAAAAAGATGGACGCGGGTTGAGGGACCCCCAGCAGAGAGTCCCTGTTTTCTCAGTGGTCAGAAGAAGGCAAGGCCGCCTCTGAGACCAAGGAAGCAGATTCAGGTTGGTGCTTGAGGAGATCATGGAGGGCTGCGGGCTGGGGGGGGGAAAAGGATCAGGAGCTGGCGAAAGCCCAAGTCAGAACTTCAAGGCCAATCCTTGTGCCCACTGGTTTTCTGAGGCGGCCTCTGAGCAGCGATTTGTGTGCAAGCAGATCAAGTGCCCAATCTTGTGCCCACTGGTTTTGAGGCTGGCTAGCCTACAACACCCTCCCCTGTGTGCAAGTGTGCTAAGTCGCTTCAGTCCTTTCTGACTCTCTGCGACCCTATGGACCATAGCCCTAGGCTCCAAGGTCCATGGGATATTGGAGTGGGTTGGTGGGTCCTCCTCCAGGGGATCTTCCTGACCCAGGGATTGACCCCAGGTGGTTCTTCACTGATAGCACCACGTGGGATCCCCAGGACACCCTCCCCCCCCACCGTCTGCCCATAGTACACATATCTCCCTTCAAGATTCTTTGCAAAAACTGATTATGGGGGCTTCCCTGGTGGTCCACTGGGTAGAGAGTCCACCTTGCAGTGCAAGGGGCACTGGTTTGATCCCTGGCCAGGGAAGATCCCATGTGCCTGGGAGTGGCTGGACTGGTGTGCCCAATTACGAACCAGTGCTCTGGAGCACATGTGCCCAGAGTCAGTGCTCTGCAACAAGAGAGGCCGCTGCGATGGGAGGCCCACACAGGCCAAAGAACAAAAAGATGGATGAAAAGAAATATAAATAAAAGGGGCATGATGGGGAAAAGGAAAAAAATGTTAAAAAAAAATCAGGGCATGATGGTTTGTTTTGTCAGGTGAGCTAAAAGTATCTTGTGGTTATGTAGAATGTGATTTTTGTTTAGTTTTCTTTCCCTTGTTTGTTTCTTTTTATACTGGAAGAGACTTGAACTTATATTTGGTCTAATGGAAGGGAGCAGAAAAAGGGGAATGGTGGAGACATGGAGAGAGAAACAGGGGAGGCCGGGAGGATTCTGAGGAGAAGAGACGCTTTGGGGAAGAAAAAGATGGACGCGGGTTGAGGGACCCCCAGCAGAGAGTCCCTGTTTTCTCAGTGGTCAGAAGAAGGCAAGGCCGCCTCTGAGACCAAGGAAGCAGATTCAGGTTGGTGCTTGAGGAGATCATGGAGGGGCTGCGGGGCTGTGGAGAGGATGAGAGAAGGCGGGGGTCAAAGAACGGATCAGGAGCTGCGCCGAAAGCCCAAGTCAGAACTTCAAGCTGCCCCAATCCTTGTGCCCACTGGTTTTCTGAGGGCGGCTCTCTGAGCAGCGTATTTGTGTGGAGAAGACAGAGCGTGGTTGTGGCAAGTGGATAAAGAGCCTGGGTCTAGGACGGAGACCAAGAAAGGGAGCCTGAGCGAGAGTTGACCCTGGGCAGCGGGAAGGGCAGGCGTCTGAGAGGTGAGGTCTTGAAGAAGGGTAGTTTGCTGGTGGCTCAGGTGGTAAAGAATCCACCTGCAATGCAGGAGACCCGGGTTCAACCCCTGGGTCAGGAAGAGCCTCTGGAGAGGGAACGGCAACCCACTGCAGTGTTTTTGCCTGGAGAATTCCATGGACAGAGGAGCTTGGTGGGCTACAGGCCACGGGGTCACAAAGAGTTGGACACAATTGAGTGACTAATACTTTCACAGAGCCTCCAGGCAAGTCCCAGCTCTTCTGAGAGATCCTCTTGTGTCCCACATCACCCCAATATGCTGCAGGAGCTTCCCTGTTCTCCCAACGGACTCACTTCTATGCCACCTCTGAGTGTGCTTGACTTTAGGATGGAGTGCAGCATAAACACCAAGGCTCTATGCCATGATCTGAGATGAATACACCATTTTAAAACATTTGGGTCAAATACAGAAAACAAAAAGTGAACCTTCTTTAAAGCACAAAATTCAGTAGCATTCAATACATTTACAATGTTTTGCAACTAAAACAAAACCCCAAAAGGAAATTCACTTCTTCATCATTAATCAGCTACTTTCTATTCCTGCCCACCCCTCCCTACCCCAGCCCCTGGTAAACACCAATCTGCTTTCTGTCTCTATGGATTTACCTATTCTGATATCTATCAGAATGGAAATACAACATGTGACCTTCTGGTTGTTTCCACCTTTCGGCTCTGGTGAATAGCGCTGCCAAGAACACTGGTGTACTAGTATTTGTTTGAGTGTCTGTTTTCTCTTTGGTATAGACCTAGGGAGAATTGCTGAGTCATATGGTAATTCTATATGTTTAACTTTCGGAGGAACCACTAACCTGTTTTCCACAATGTCTACCCCATTTCGCATCTCTGCTAGCAGTGTATGAACATTCCAGTTTCTACACATCCTCACCAACATCTCATTGTACGGGAATTTCAAAAATATAACCAACCTAGTGGGTGTGAAGAAGTATCCCTCTATGGGACACTGCGATGGGAGGTGCACATGGGCCAAAGAACAAAGATGGATGAAAACAGATAAATGAAAGACCAATAGAAGTGGCCCGTCTGCCCCCCTCCCTCCCCAACCTGGGCCCCCCCTGAAAGTATCCCTCTATGATTTCTGACTTGCATTTCTGTAATGATTGGTGATGTTGAGCATCAGCTCACGTGCTTTTTGGCCATTTGTGTATCTGCTTTGGAGAAATGTCTATTCAAGTCCTTCACTCAGTTTTAATTGGGTTTTCTTTCTGTTGTTGAATTGTAAGAGTATTTTCAGTTTCTCCTTAGACAGTGACCTCGAAAGTCAGGGCACATGATCACTGCACTGTCCCCAGGCCTTCGGTTTGCACCCATCAGGCAATACGGCAGGTGAGCAGAAGCAAATCCCTAAGCAAATAACTGAGTTTCGTTGGCGGTTGCTCCCCATCCCCTGACTCTCTTGCTCCCCCAGCGTCACCACAAGTTCAGATACTCTCATTAAAGACTTTGATGCATCACTTATATTTCAAAAAACTAGATTGCACATGATATGCAGGAATGGTATTAGCAAAATCAGACTTTTTTTTGGGGACAAATTTCAGCATAGCCTCAATCCTTGGAGTGGTCAAGCACAAGCTGGATATGCATCCAATAATGATGAAGGAAGAAATAGAGAGCAGCCTCAGGCTTCGAGAGCTGAAAAAAGCATCTTTCTGCTGGCAAAAGTCACCTCCGAAGCTGAACTCTGAGTCTGCTGCAATTATCTGACTCACTTATAATCACCTGTCCTTATCTAATCTCCACTGCCTGAAGTGCTGTAATCATTAATCAACCTCTTTCTTGCTAATGCAGTGACTCACTGAGATGTGGAATCCAGGAATTCGCAGTTTCCTGAATTGTCAGGGCTGTTGCTAATGAAACGCCTACCCAGGGCCAGGATGTGCTGTGGGACCTGAGCTGGCTGCCACCTGCTTCTGATGCTAACCCATGTTTTCCACAATGTCTACCCCATTTCGCATCCGCCTGAAAGTTAATCCTCACCAACATCTCATTGTACGGAATTTCAAAATATAACCAACCTAGTGGGTGTGAAGAAGTATCCCTCTATGGGACACTGCGATGGGAGGTGCACATGGGCCAAAGAACAAAGATGGATGAAAACAGATAAATGAAAGACCAATAGAAGTGGCCCGTCTGCCCCCCTCCCTCCCCAACCTGGGCCCCCCCTGAAAGTATCCCTCTATGATTTCTGACTTGCATTTCTGTAATGATTGGTGATGTTGAGCATCAGCTCACGTGCTTTTTGGCCATTTGTGTATCTGCTTTGGAGAAATGTCTATTCAAGTCCTTCACTCAGTTTTAATTGGGTTTTCTTTCTGTTGTTGAATTGTAAGAGTATTTTCAGTTTCTCCTTAGACAGTGACCTCGAAAGTCAGGGCACATGATCACTGCACTGTCCCCAGGCCTTCGGTTTGCACCCATCAGGCAATACGGCAGGTGAGCAGAAGCAAATCCCTAAGCAAATAACTGAGTTTCGTTGGCGGTTGCTCCCCATCCCCTGACTCTCTTGCTCCCCCAGCGTCACCACAAGTTCAGATACTCTCATTAAAGACTTTGATGCATCACTTATATTTCAAAAAACTAGATTGCACATGATATGCAGGAATGGTATTAGCAAAATCAGACTTTTTTTTTGGTGACAAATTTCAGCATAGCCTCAATCCTTGGAGTGGTCAAGCACAAGCTGGATATGCATCCAATAATGATGAAGGAAGAAATAGAGAGCAGCCTCAGGCTTCGAGAGCTGAAAAAAGCATCTTTCTGCTGGCAAAAGTCACCTCCGAAGCTGAACTCTGAGTCTGCTGCAATTATCTGACTCACTTATAATCACCTGTCCTTATCTAATCTCCACTGCCTGAAGTGCTGTAATCATTAATCAACCTCTTTCTTGCTAATGCAGTGACTCACTGAGATGTGGAATCCAGGAATTCGCAGTTTCCTGAATTGTCAGGGCTGTTGCTAATGAAACGCCTACCCAGGGCCAGGATGTGCTGTGGGAGCACTGGAGCTGGCTGCCACCTGCTTCTGTACCTCCCCCTGGGGAGAAGCCCCCTGGACATATTGACGACTGGTTTATTTTCCATGTAGATGTTCTCTTCCAGATTATAGTTATCTTAAAGGGGGCAAGTGAAAGGTATCTGAAGCTGTTGCCAGGGCAACGTGACAAAAGACTTTACCCTCTACTACTGTATATGTAATTTGTCAGAGGCAGCTGGTTCACAGGGACAGGAAACGGGAATAGGTGGTTAATTTGGGTCTTTGAAAGAAGAGTTGAAAGACTATCTCCTGGTTAAATCAACTTTAGAAGGGGAAAGCCATTGTGACCTGTGTGATATTAAAACTCTGGGAAGGCTAAGAAGGCAAACCTTAAACGTTTTTTTTTTTTTTTTTTTTTTATGGTGATATCTGTAAAACAGTTGTATGTCAAGGCTTTGAACGCTAAGGTGCTTGAAGATCTAGAGCTGAAAGTATTCCCTGAAGGGAAAGAAACAGAGAGAGAGAGAGAGCAAGAAATCGAAGAAAACAACTGGGATATTCAAGTACATTAGATGCATAAGCAGTTCTAATGTTGCTGTTTTAAACTTTTTATTTTGTATTAGGGTATTCCCTGGAAGCTCAGTGGTAAAGAGTTCGCCTGCCAATGCAGGAGACACGGGTTCAATCCCTGATCTGGGAAGATTCCACATGCTGAGGCGCAACGAAGCTCATGAGCCACAACTCTGGAGCCTGTGCTCTAGAGCCTCGGAGCTGCAACTATGGAGCCCATGTGCTGCAACTACTGAAGCCTGTGTGCCCAAGGGCCCGAGTTCCACAACCAGAAAAGTCACAGCAACAAGAAGTTTGCTCACCTCAACTAGAGAGTAGGCCCCACTCCCTGCAACTAGAGAAGAGCCTGCGGCAGCAGTGAAAACCCAGAATAGTCAAAAATAAATAAATAAATAAAATTTTAAAAAAAGACAGAGAATCTCCCTGCAATGCAGGAGACCCGGGCTCAATCCCTGCATTGGTAAGATCCCCCGGAGGAGGGCATGGCAAGCCACTCCAGTACTCTTGCCTGGAGAAGCCCATGGACAGAGGAGCCTGGCAGGCTACAGCACGTAAGACTGCATAGAGTCGGACACAACCAAAGGGACTGAGCAGCAGCAGCAGCTGAAGCAGCATAGCGATTAACAATGCTGTGATAATTTCAGGTGAACACCGAAGGGCCTCAGCCATGCATATACATGTATCTATACCCCCACCCGCGCCCCTCCCGTCTAGGCTGCCACGTAACATAGAGCAGAGCTCCTTGTGCCGTGCAGGAGGTCCTCATTGGTTATCCATTTTAAACAGAGCAGTGTGTACGTGTCCATTTCAACCTCTCAAACTGTCCCTTCAACGCTGGGAGTTCTTGACAGTTCTTGACATATCAGATAGCTCTTCTCTCCCCACACCACAAGCTAATAGCGGCCACTTGTACAGAAACCAGTTCCGTAACAAAGCCTGGACCGAGTTCAATCTGCTCATGGTATCTGTGAAAAGCCAGGCTCATGAAAGATAACTCGTTTGAGCTTACCCAGCTAAGAAAGGGCAGACCTAAGCCAGAAGCCCTGTTTCCTGCCTCCCCATGATCTTCCACTTATCTGATGCCTCTGTCCTGTGAACGTCAGTTTATTCTATCTCTGAAGAAAAGCACAATCTGGACAGTCTTCAAAGTGTGCCCGATGGAGTCAGAGCCAAGCTTTGAGGGTGCTGGGCAACCTTTGCTCTCAAAGCATACCTCCCTTTCTATTTTCATATCTACTAGAGCCCCACCTTACAATCATCTAAGGGAAAACTCATTTTTAAAAATCAGAAACCCAACAGGAATGGACCACAACAAAGCTGACCCAGAGGTTCTACCCATTCCCCCAGCGCCCAGCTCCGGGCCCCCTCGAGCTCCCAGACAGAAGTTTGCTCACCTCAACTAGAGAGTAGGCCCCACTGCCTGTGCCCAAGGGCCCAGTCCCACCAGAGTGAAAACCAGAATTTGTCACTCAATAAATACATAAATAGAAAACCTGCGGAAAACCCAGAATAGTCAAATAAATAAATAAATAAAATTTTAAAAAGCCAGAGAATCTCCCTGCAATGCAGGAGACCCGGGCCCAATCCCCGCATAGGTAAGATCCCCCGGAGGAGGGCATGGCAAGCCACTCCAGTACTCTTGCCTGGAGAAGCCCATGGACAGAGGAGCCTGGCAGGCTACAGCACGTAAGACTGCATAGAGTCGGACACAACCAAAGGGACTGAGCAGCAGCAGCAGCTGAAGCAGCATAGCGATTAACAATGCTGTGATAATTTCAGGTGAACACCGAAGGGCCTCAGCCATGCATATACATGTATCTATACCCCCACCCGCGCCCCTCCCGTCTAGGCTGCCACGTAACATAGAGCAGAGCTCCTTGTGCCGTGCAGGAGGTCCTCATTGGTTATCCATTTTAAACAGAGCAGTGTGTACGTGTCCATTTCAACCTCTCAAACTGTCCCTTCAACGCTGGGAGTTCTTGACAGTTCTTGACATATCAGATAGCTCTTCTCTCCCCACACCACAAGCTAATAGCGGCCACTTGTACAGAAACCAGTTCCGTAACAAAGCCTGGACCGAGTTCAATCTGCTCATGGTATCTGTGAAAAGCCAGGCTCATGAAAGATAACTCGTTTGAGCTTACCCAGCTAAGAAAGGGCAGACCTAAGCCAGAAGCCCTGTTTCCTGCCTCCCCATGATCTTCCACTTATCTGATGCCTCTGTCCTGTGAACGTCAGTTTATTCTATCTCTGAAGAAAAGCACAATCTGGACAGTCTTCAAAGTGTGCCCGATGGAGTCAGAGCCAAGCTTTGAGGGTGCTGGGCAACCTTTGCTCTCAAAGCATACCTCCCTTTCTATTTTCATATCTACTAGAGCCCCACCTTACAATCATCTAAGGGAAAACTCATTTTTAAAAATCAGAAACCCAACAGGAATGGACCACAACAAAGCTGACCCAGAGGTTCTACCCATTCCCCCCAGCGCGCCCAGCTCCGGGGCCCCTCGGAGCTCCTCACCGAGTTGGTGCCGAGGATCTGCAGGTTGGGTTTCTCCGACTCCAGCAGCTTGGCCACCATCTTGAGGAAGCTCTCCACGAAGAGGTTGATGCTCTGGCAGTGACAGGCCATGAGCAGCTGGTCCAGCGCCTCCATGGCAATGCACACGTAGCTGGGAAAGCAGCACCGCGACCCTCCCTCAGCCTCACGCCCCGTCCCTCTCCCACCGCACCTCTGGCGCAAGCTCAGTGGCCACCTTATGCAGCTCTTCCCAGGTTATTGTGCCGGGACAGCTGCTCCAGTATGTGCCCGCTCCAGCCCAGCGCTGAGAAGCAGCGTTTTAAGGGAGCCTAGAGATGAATTCATCCAACCCCTTATTTTCCCACAAAGAACATGAGGACAGACGAGGTATGCCATTTCATGAGGCGATACCAGCACAAAGAATGGATGCCCGGAAGCGCAGCTTCTGAACCCAAACGCAAGGAGGGCAGTGAATGACTCGATGGAATTCAAGCCATGTTTGTCAAGCATCCAGTGAGGAAAAAGCTCTGCCCTAGTCAGTGCAGGGGTGTGACGATGCTGCCCTTTAGCCTACAGACCCTAGAGTGGGCGGCATAAGAGAAACACACAGCTATCTCTTCTAAAGGGTAAAGAAGAAGTGTTACCCCCAAAATAATAACCCACAAGGGTTCCAAAGAAGGAAAGTGGCTCTACTGGGGGAGAAAGTAAAGAGCTTAATGAAGAACGCTTACAAAAATGTTGAACTGTAACATTAACTGCAAATGTTAAGGAGCATCAAGTTGTGAGCTTCTTATTTGAAGACCCCAGAGGTTCTATGATGTAGTACTGCTCAAACAGTATGGTTGATGGTGTTATCATGCTTGGGTGACACTCACCCTACCCCAGCAGCATTTTTACCTCCTGGAGAATGAGAGGGACACAGAATGAAAATTCTTGTCTCCTTATGAAGAAGGTTCTCTGTGTCAATTCCAAGTCTCTAACTATCTAATTCTTTTGAAAGCTAAAACCCAAGTGAATCCTTCCACAAACTAGGAACATGCGACATCCAATGGTGAAGAGCTTACCAGATAAGTCAGCCCATCACCCCTTTTGACAATCAGATGAAAACCTTTTTATGTTTCAAGCAAACACTAATAACCTCTACCTCTATTTACAATTCTACTTTCAGAAGCACCCAAAAAAAGAGCTGAACCTTCTCCTACCTGCCAGCCCTTCAACCACTTGAAAACAATAATCTCTTTTACCATGTTCTCTTCTCCAAGGTAACTAGTTTGATTATTTAGTCAGTCCTGGGAATTCCCTGGCAGTTAGGACTCTGTGCTTTCACTGCTGAGGGCCTAGGCCAATCCCTGCTCAGGGAGCTAAGATTCCCACAAGCTGTATGGTGTGGCCAAAAAATAATAATAATAATAATAATAAATAATAAACTAAAAAAAAATAAAAATACCCAATCCTTCCCAGACTAGTCTTTGCAGGATAAGCCCTAATTATTATCTTCTTCAATGCCTCTCTTCAATCCTAAGAAAAATGCCACAAATCACAAATCTCCCTGGGTTTGGGTTCAGACGCTGCTCTTCTGGGCATCCATTCTTTCTGCTTGTATCTCCTCATGAAATGGCATACCTCATCTGTCCTCATGTTCTTCATGGAAAAATAAGGGGCTGGATGAATTCACGTCTAGGCTCCTTTCCAGCTCTGCTTCTCAGCGCTGGGCTGGAGCGGGGACTTATTGGAACAGCTGCCACAAATTTCTAATTCTACTGAGAATTAGAAATGCATGTGCATGTGGGCTAAGTCACTTCAGTTGTGTCTAACTCTTTTGTGACCCTATGGACTATAGCCCGCCAGGCTCCTCTGTCCATGGGATGCTGCAGGCAAGGATGCTGGAGAGTATTAGCATGCCCTTCTCCAGGGATCTTCTCGACCCGGGGATCGAACCGACCTCTCTTAAGTTTCCTGCATTGACAGGCTGGTTCTTCACCACTAGTGTCACCTGGGAAGCCCTATAGGAATGCACGCCTAAACTCAAACCCAGCATTTGCTCCACGGCAGTAGCATGAGGAACATACGGTCAGGTATGGCACGTCAGGAATGATACATTCCCCAGTTACCAAGTATTTGCATTCTAAGGAAAGCAAGCCAGCTATGCACAAAAAAGGATTATCTTTTAACTTCTAATAAGGGTGCCTCTGCAAAACTAATCTGGTTAAAATTTTTATAGTTTTCATTAAGGAGTTAAGATACTTAGGACAGAATGCTAGATGTCTCCCCTGAAATCTATTTCGGTCCCTTCTCACTAGTCATTTAGAAGTTTATCTGAGCTGTGGCTGCTCACTGGGAATGTTTTCCAGTCTTCCCTGCTGTTAGGTGAGGCCATATGATTTAAACATTGCCACTAAAATGAGGAAGAGTGATGTGAGCAGCGTCAGCATCACTTGCTCTAAAGACAGGCTTGCCCACCCTCTGTATCCCCTCTTCCCTCCTGCTGGCTGTGGAGTGGGAGCAACTGGACAGCCAGAGGTGCAAGCTCCGGATGACCTCATGGAGCAGAGTCCACTGACTCAGCCTGGACTGTTGCATAAGAGAGAAAAATGCCAGAAATCACAAATCTCCCTGGGTTTGGGTTCAGACGCTGCTCTTCTGGGCATCCATTCTTTCTGCTTGTATCTCCTCATGAAATGGCATACCTCATCTGTCCTCATGTTCTTCATGGAAAAATAAGGGGCTGGATGAATTCACGTCTAGGCTCCTTTCCAGCTCTGCTTCTCAGCGCTGGGCTGGAGCGGGGACTTATTGGAACAGCTGCCACAAATTTCTAATTCTACTGAGAATTAGAAATGCATGTGCATGTGGGCTAAGTCACTTCAGTTGTGTCTAACTCTTTTGTGACCCTATGGACTATAGCCCGCCAGGCTCCTCTGTCCATGGGATGCTGCAGGCAAGGATGCTGGAGAGTATTAGCATGCCCTTCTCCAGGGATCTTCTCGCCCCGGGATCGAACCGACCTCTCTTAACTTTCCTGCATTGACAGGCTGGTTCTTCACCACTAGTGTCACCTGGGAAGCCCTATAGGAATGCACGCCTAAACTCAAACCCAGCATTTGCTCCACGGCAGTAGCATGAGGAACATACGGTCAGGTATGGCACGTCAGGAATGATACATTCCCCAGTTACCAAGTATTTGCATTCTAAGGAAAGCAAGCCAGCTATGCACAAAAAAGGATTATCTTTTAACTTCTAATAAGGGTGCCTCTGCAAAACTAATCTGGTTAAAATTTTTATAGTTTTCATTAAGGAGTTAAGATACTTAGGACAGAATGCTAGATGTCTCCCCTGAAATCTATTTCGGTCCCTTCTCACTAGTCATTTAGAAGTTTATCTGAGCTGTGGCTGCTCACTGGGAATGTTTTCCAGTCTTCCCTGCTGTTAGGTGAGGCCATATGATTTAAACATTGCCACTAAAATGAGGAAGAGTGATGTGAGCAGCGTCAGCATCACTTGCTCTAAAGACAGGCTTGCCCACCCTCTGTATCCCCTCTTCCCTCCTGCTGGCTGTGGAGTGGGAGCAACTGGACAGCCAGAGGTGCAAGCTCCGGATGACCTCATGGAGCAGAGTCCACTGACTCAGCCTGGACTGTTGCATAAGAGAGAGAAAAAATACTTCTTTACTGCTGGTTGTTGTTCCATTGCTAAGTCTTGTTCAACTCTTTGTGACCTGATGGACTGCAGTAAGCCAGGCTTCCCTGTCCTTCACTATCTCCCAGAGTTTGCTCAAACTCATGTCCACTGAGTTAGTGCTGCTGTCCAACCATCTCATCCTCTATTACCCTCTTCTCCTCCTGCCCTCAGTTTTTCCCAGCATCAGGGTCTTTTCCAATGAATTGGCTCTTCGTATCAAGTGGCCAAAGTACTGGACTTTCAGCATCTGTCCTTCCAATGAATATTCAGGGAGGATTTCTTTTACTGTCTCTTTATAACCTAAATAACACAAGTATCTGATAATCAGGTTTAGGTGTGCTTTAGAAACCTGAGGGCACAGATAAAAGTGAATCCTGAGCAATCCATAGCAACTCCCAGGAAAGGGAAGAAGAGCTGAACATGACTCCATCCTACAAAAGGGAGATCATGTGAGACGCCGTGGATGTGGAGTGTGGCAATGATCTATCTACTTGCAGAGCCAAACCACATGGAACAGAAAAGTACTTCCTGATATAAACAAAATGCAGGCCAGCAGAAAGAGTGAACAACTCCAAATTTACCTGGGTGCTAAGGAGTCAGGCTGATGCCTCTAAGTCAAAGCAAGCAACAAGAAGCTGCCTAAAGTCAGGTTTTATAGGCCATGTTTATAATAGGGGATGAATTACAAGACTTATTTGGTGACTGAAGTCTCCTGAAATCTATTTCGGTCCCTTCTCACTAGTCATTTAGAAGTTTATCTGAGCTGTGGCTGCTCACTGGGAATGTTTTCCAGTCTTCCCTGCTGTTAGGTGAGGCCATATGATTTAAACATTGCCACTAAAATGAGGAAGAGTGATGTGAGCAGCGTCAGCATCACTTGCTCTAAAGACAGGCTTGCCCACCCTCTGTATCCCCTCTTCCCTCCTGCTGGCTGTGGAGTGGGAGCAACTGGACAGCCAGAGGTGCAAGCTCCGGATGACCTCATGGAGCAGAGTCCACTGACTCAGCCTGGACTGTTGCATAAGAGAGAGAAAAAATACTTCTTTACTGCTGGTTGTTGTTCCATTGCTAAGTCTTGTTCAACTCTTTGTGACCTGATGGACTGCAGTAAGCCAGGCTTCCCTGTCCTTCACTATCTCCCAGAGTTTGCTCAAACTCATGTCCACTGAGTTAGTGCTGCTGTCCAACCATCTCATCCTCTATTACCCTCTTCTCCTCCTGCCCTCAGTTTTTCCCAGCATCAGGGTCTTTTCCAATGAATTGGCTCTTCGTATCAAGTGGCCAAAGTACTGGACTTTCAGCATCTGTCCTTCCAATGAATATTCAGGGAGGATTTCTTTTACTGTCTCTTTATAACCTAAATAACACAAGTATCTGATAATCAGGTTTAGGTGTGCTTTAGAAACCTGAGGGCACAGATAAAAGTGAATCCTGAGCAATCCATAGCAACTCCCAGGAAAGGGAAGAAGAGCTGAACATGACTCCATCCTACAAAAGGGGAGATCATGTGAGACGCCGTGGATGTGGAGTGTGGCAATGATCTATCTACTTGCAGAGCCAAACCACATGGAACAGAAAAGTACTTCCTGATATAAACAAAATGCAGGCCAGCAGAAAGAGTGAACAACTCCAAATTTACCTGGGTGCTAAGGAGTCAGGCTGATGCCTCTAAGTCAAAGCAAGCAACAAGAAGCTGCCTAAAGTCAGGTTTTATAGGCCATGTTTATAATAGGGGATGAATTACAAGACTTATTCTTAACCAGTGATTAAGACTTTGTAAGTCTACTGCAGGGGGTGCAGATTTGATCCCTGGTGGGAGAACTGAGATCCCACATGCCAAATGAATAAATAAAGGAAGAAAATTTGGAAGATGTAGTATCTTAAGTTGTTAAGGTCTTAAGATTTTGCACACCCAGCATATTCTGGGTCCACTGTGTAGGTCATGAAGCAGACTGACTCTGCAGGGCTCGGGGAGCAGCGTGGGGCAAGGCCCTTCCAAAGGGTCTTCAGAGAAACATGGACACATTCTGGCAACCAAACATGGCAGATGGGAAATGGGAGCAGGCAACCTGGAATTCTCTTCTTCTATGAGTCATCCCAAAGCCTCCCACATGGCTCAATGATAAAGAATCTGCCTACCAATGCAGGAGACGCAGAGACTCAAGTTCAGTCCCTGGGTCAGGAAGATCCCTTGGAGGAGGGCATGGCAACCCACACCAGTATCCTTGCCTGGAGAATCCCATGGACAGAGGAGCCTGGCAGGCTACGGTCCACGGTGTCGCAAACAGTTGGACATGATTGAGTGACTGAATATGCACGTATGAATCATCTCGGTGTCCTTCTGTATTTTACACTATTTTACAGAGTTTAAATGAGGGAAAGGGAGGGATAGGGTGGGATTTGGCAAGAGAAGAAACTAGAAGGACTCTTAAGTCCCAGAGCTTAAATTGCTTCTTTTCCTTTTCCTGTAAAAAATTCCCAGAAAATCCTGATAAGAAACACTGTCCTTTGCTGACCAGGAAAAAAAATAATTGGCTACTTACCAGGAGTGGAAATTTTGACGGAAAGTGAAAATTATGGTAGAAGTGAAACTGAAAAGTTAAAGATGTTTAAGGTCTCGTCCTTTCTTTTTCTAAGTTTTTTTTTTTTTTTTTTTTTTGATGTGGACCATTTTTAAAGTCTTTATTGAATTTGTTACAATATTGCTTCAGTTTTGTGTGGTTTTTTTTTGGCCATGAGACACATGGGATCTTAGCTCCCTAACAAAGGATTGAACCTGCACCCCCTGCATTGGAAGGCAACGTCTTAACTGTTAGACTAGCACGGAAGTCCTAAGGCCTTGTCCTTTGAATACACTCTCCTTCAATTCCCATCTTTAATCCAGACACTAAGGATGGAAGGATTGTAAGTGCGATCTTAAACTTTTCAAAGTGTCTTAGAAAACTAGAAGTCAGTGGGACCTTGGAATCTCCTACTCCAATGCTCGCTGTTTTGGTCCTATCATATCATAGCCGTCCCAGTACCTTTTATCTTTCAAATCCATACTCTCAAAGGGAATAGAGCATGAGCGTCTCAGGGTGATGTCCACTCAACAGGACTGGAGTCAGAGAGGTTAGTCTCTGCAGAGATCTGATCTGGACTTGGTATCCTGAAAAGGGTCCAGTGTAATGATAGTTCTAAGAAACTGACGTGACAGGGTCGCTGGAGCAGGATGGGGAAGGAAGGAGGAGCTAGTGAGGACCAGCCTAGCGCAGGGGCCCAAGGGAGAAGGCAAGAACAGGGCATGGACTACAGCAGCAGATGATGACCAAGGATCTTAGATCCATTAGTAGGGCTTCCCAACAGGTAAAGAAGGCGCATGTCAAGGAATCTGGGATGGACTGGAGTTCACGGGCTATAACTGAGGTCAGGAGTGGCCACTTAGTAGGTTACAACAACAGGAACTAAGAGGCATGGGCCAACCCAAACAGAAGGTGAGTTATAACAGCTGATAAAACACACTGGGGGCCTGCGGTTTAGGGGAGAGGCAGGAATTTCCTTGGATTCCTGAAGAGGCAGCTGCTTCTGCTTCAGCTCCTCTCACTCCACGAGAAGTGGTCTTAGGACCCTGCAGGAAAGGAGGAGGTGGTCCGCAAGGTCTGGGAATCAGACTGGGTTGGAAAGGAAAACAGATCCAGGGTTAGAGTTGGGGACCAGCAGGCAGAGAGATGGGGGCAGGTTTAGGTGGGCCAGCTGTCACACAGAAATCACTCAGGGGGTAGCAAGGTAGCAGCATTGACAAAGAACCTCTCATTCTGGGCAATCTGGATGTGTGTAGTCAGGTCCCCACTGTTGGAGAGAACCTTCCAGGTTTTAGGAGCCCAGAATCAGGGGTTGGCCTCAGCCAAGGGAGGGAGGGATGAAGCTCCTTGTCTGGGAGGGATCTGTGATATTTCTGTCTGAAGGGTCAGCTCCAGCCTCTAGCATGACTCAGGGTCCCCCTGGGGGCCATGTATCTCTCAGGAGTCCCACCAGGTCAGCTCCAGACCCATATGCCTCAGGGAGTAGGCCACCCCTTTTAGGAATGGGTGCCTCCATCCTCCAGTCACTGAGCAACTTGATGATCTTTTTTAATAATTAAAAAAATGTATTTATTTGGCTGCACTAGGTCTTAGTTTCGGCAAGCGGGATCTTTGATCTTCGTTGCTGCATTCAGGATCATTTTTTTCTTTTTAAGTTATGGCATTGGAAGACTTAGTTGCAGCATGTGGGAACTAGTTTCCCGACCAGGGACAGAACCCAGGCCCTCTGCACTGGCAGCTTGCTGTCTTAGCCACTGGACCACCAGGGAAGTCCCAATCTGACAGATTCTAACGTGGCTTTCTGCATGTGGTCATTGCTCCGGGATCCCTGCCAGTTGAGTCTTATTCCCAACTGCAGTTACCTCCCTTGCTCTCCAGTTTCCAGGGGTGTTCTAGCAATTGGACTGAACTGGAAGGAGACAATAGGAGGAATTCTTGCTTTTTGTTGCTTTGCACCTTACTGTCCATCACAGCCCACACCAGGAAGAGATCCCTTGAAATTCACATCTTATCCTCTCTCTGCCTACATGTAGTTATCATCCCAGATGCTAAACACACACGAGCCAAGGAGGCTGGATGTGCCACTGGGTCCGGCACCCAAGGTTCTTGTCCATAGGGTCAAACCATAGCCACAGACACCTGCGGGATGGCAGGGAGGGAGCGCCTCGGCCTGTCTGCAGGTGAATCCTTTGCTGCTCCAAGGTCACAATGGTGGTGAGTGTGGTGCTGGGAAAGGAACGATGGGGAGGAAGCAGAAAGAGAATCAGAGAGCAGATCTAACAGATTTTCCTTCTCCAAATGTTGATTAGCAGCATTGACAAAGAACCTCTCATTCTGGGCAATCTGGATGTGTGTAGTCAGGTCCCCACTGTTGGAGAGAACCTTCCAGGTTTTAGGAGCCCAGAATCAGGGGTTGGCCTCAGCCAAGGGAGGGAGGGATGAAGCTCCTTGTCTGGGAGGGATCTGTGATATTTCTGTCTGAAGGGTCAGCTCCAGCCTCTAGCATGACTCAGGGTCCCCCTGGGGGCCATGTATCTCTCAGGAGTCCCACCAGGTCAGCTCCAGACCCATATGCCTCAGGGAGTAGGCCACCCCTTTTAGGAATGGGTGCCTCCATCCTCCAGTCACTGAGCAACTTGATGATCTTTTTTAATAATTAAAAAAATGTATTTATTTGGCTGCACTAGGTCTTAGTTTCGGCAAGCGGGATCTTTGATCTTCGTTGCTGCATTCAGGATCATTTTTTTCTTTTTAAGTTATGGCATTGGAAGACTTAGTTGCAGCATGTGGGAACTAGTTTCCCGACCAGGGACAGAACCCAGGCCCTCTGCACTGGCAGCTTGCTGTCTTAGCCACTGGACCACCAGGGAAGTCCCAATCTGACAGATTCTAACGTGGCTTTCTGCATGTGGTCATTGCTCCGGGATCCCTGCCAGTTGAGTCTTATTCCCAACTGCAGTTACCTCCCTTGCTCTCCAGTTTCCAGGGGTGTTCTAGCAATTGGACTGAACTGGAAGGAGACAATAGGAGGAATTCTTGCTTTTTGTTGCTTTGCACCTTACTGTCCATCACAGCCCACACCAGGAAGAGATCCCTTGAAATTCACATCTTATCCTCTCTCTGCCTACATGTAGTTATCATCCCAGATGCTAAACACACACGAGCCAAGGAGGCTGGATGTGCCACTGGGTCCGGCACCCAAGGTTCTTGTCCATAGGGTCAAACCATAGCCACAGACACCTGCGGGATGGCAGGGAGGGAGCGCCTCGGCCTGTCTGCAGGTGAATCCTTTGCTGCTCCAAGGTCACAATGGTGGTGAGTGTGGTGCTGGGAAAGGAACGATGGGGAGGAAGCAGAAAGAGAATCAGAGAGCAGATCTAACAGATTTTCCTTCTCCAAATGTTTATGATTAGAGGCCCCAGTGAGGCCATTGAGGCTTTAAATACTTAGATGCTGCAATGGCTAATTTTACCAGAACGATGTCAACTTCGAGTTGCAGTTCTAAGGGCACTGGAATGTTTCTAAGCGGCTCTGGTGGCTACAGGACATTTTTACTGAGAGAGCCATCACTGCAGAGAGGGCAGGCAAAATTTGTATTAAGTGTTTAATGTGCTGGCTTGCATAGTAGTTTCAGGTTCAATCTAGGATAAAAGATATTTTTATTATACTCATTTGAGTCTGCTTTACAATATGTCAAGGCGATTTATATAATCAGCATGTTCAGTATATTCATGCCCTTTCTATTGAGCATGTTAACCTAATTGTATTGTATTAATAGAAAGGGATCATAGAAATGAATTGTTTGCAGTCTTGCTTTTATACCGCGGATAGCTTGATGTAAGTGTGGTTGGTGGGTCCTGTGGAGGTCCTGTCCTCTATACACTGTCTGCATGAAGCAGATGCTCACTCTCTGGTTCTCACTCCACCTTCCTCATTGAGAGGGAGGGGCCTTGGAGGGTGCTCGGGCTGACAGGTGGTAGCCAAGGGGCGGAACAGAGAGGGTTCCAGGGAGAGATCACTGCAGAAGCTCAGAGCCCATAAAGTGAGGTGGGGGATCATCAGCTAGTCCATCTGGAGTCAGTTTAGAGTAGCTAAGGCAGGTGGGCTGGGGTTAAAGGCAATCTGGGGCTTCCTTGGTGGCTCAGTGGTAAAGAATCCACCTGCAATGCAGGAGACACAGAAGATGCAGGTTCAATTTCTGGGTCGGGAAGATCCCCTGGAGGAGGGCGTGGCAACCCACTCCAGTACTCTTGCCTGGAGAATCCCATGGACAGAGGAGCCTGGCTGGCTATAGTTCATGGGCTTGAAAATAGTAGGATATGACTGAAGTGCTAAGCATGCACGCAAAGGCAATTTGGGGGCAGGCAGCGGAAGGCCCCAGAAGTCAGACTGAGAATATTTTGGATGCTAAACGAGCCAGGGAAGTATAGCTTTGGGTCTGTGTCTTGAAGATCATAGCTGGCAGTGTCGACCCGGAAAGGCCAGAACAGGAAAGATGGGAAACAGAGAGACCATATCCAAAGCCACGGCCATACTCTGGAGTTTGCACAAGAGAAAGGTAGGAGCAGGGGAAAGTAAAGGGTGGATATAAAAGGCTTCATGGAGAATAGAACCAGTAGTACCTGGGAACAACTGCCCTGGATCTACTTTTCCCTCTGCCCTCTCAGTAAGTACCACCAGGAACACCTTAGAGTTCTCTTTAAAAACCCACTCTAGATTGTGATGGTAGGTAACTAACATGTATGTCCTGCGGTTGATTTTTTCACTGAGGACCCATGTATTGCTCTAAAACTTTATTATATAGTTTCTGGAAATCTCTTTCCCAACTTCCACACTACTTACCCATAGCGATGACGACCCACGTCACGGATAAGCCTCTCGGAAAGGTAGGCACCAATACGATCGAGCTTTTCTGGAGCCGAGAGGGCGTAGAAGGTCAGCTTCTCCATGTTGGTCTTCACCAGGCCATCCTGTAAAAGACAAGGCATCCTCACCATGCCCATGGGGTGGCTAGAAGCATTCAAGTCTAAAGGTAAATGATCATTCAATTTAATCGCTGTTTACCAGAGTGCCCACCACATATGTGATAGATAACACGTGGGTTTGGGGGATACAGAGATGACTAAAACCTAGACCCTGCTCTCCAGAAGCTCACAACTTAGCCCAAAGTGTGCTAGCTATGAATAAAAATACCAAGTGATAGAAATGTATACATGTGTGTGCATAGGTATACTCTATGGGTTTATACATGTATGTGTGTATGTCCATGAGTGTACGTGTGTGTGTGCGTGTGTATGTGTGTGTTTATGAATGGATAACAAGGCTTCAATGAATGTGACCCAGAATTAAAACCTATTAAATCTCCAACACCAAGAAGTGAACAGGAAGAAGGCAGGTCTGCAGCTTTGGGGGAATGGTCCAGAGGATGCTGGGAATGTGACCCCCACTGCCCATTAAGGAAAGTCAGACTGAGAATATTTTGGATGCTAAACGAGCCAGGGAAGTATAGCTTTGGGTCTGTGTCTTGAAGATCATAGCTGGCAGTGTCGACCCGGAAAGGCCAGAACAGGAAAGATGGGAAACAGAGAGACCATATCCAAAGCCACGGCCATACTCTGGAGTTTGCACAAGAGAAAGGTAGGAGCAGGGGAAAGTAAAGGGTGGATATAAAAGGCTTCATGGAGAATAGAACCAGTAGTACCTGGGAACAACTGCCCTGGATCTACTTTTCCCTCTGCCCTCTCAGTAAGTACCACCAGGAACACCTTAGAGTTCTCTTTAAAAACCCACTCTAGATTGTGATGGTAGGTAACTAACATGTATGTCCTGCGGTTGATTTTTTCACTGAGGACCCATGTATTGCTCTAAAACTTTATTATATAGTTTCTGGAAATCTCTTTCCCAACTTCCACACTACTTACCCATAGCGATGACGACCCACGTCACGGATAAGCCTCTCGGAAAGGTAGGCACCAATACGATCGAGCTTTTCTGGAGCCGAGAGGGCGTAGAAGGTCAGCTTCTCCATGTTGGTCTTCACCAGGCCATCCTGTAAAAGACAAGGCATCCTCACCATGCCCATGGGGTGGCTAGAAGCATTCAAGTCTAAAGGTAAATGATCATTCAATTTAATCGCTGTTTACCAGAGTGCCCACCACATATGTGATAGATAACACGTGGGTTTGGGGGATACAGAGATGACTAAAACCTAGACCCTGCTCTCCAGAAGCTCACAACTTAGCCCAAAGTGTGCTAGCTATGAATAAAAATACCAAGTGATAGAAATGTATACATGTGTGTGCATAGGTATACTCTATGGGTTTATACATGTATGTGTGTATGTCCATGAGTGTACGTGTGTGTGTGCGTGTGTATGTGTGTGTTTATGAATGGATAACAAGGCTTCAATGAATGTGACCCAGAATTAAAACCTATTAAATCTCCAACACCAAGAAGTGAACAGGAAGAAGGCAGGTCTGCAGCTTTGGGGGAATGGTCCAGAGGATGCTGGGAATGTGACCCCCACTGCCCATTAAGGAAAGTCACTGATTTCCAGAGAGCAAGTCCGCACATCAAACGTGGCCGTTTCTGAAACCACAAGACCCATAGTACGGCCTGACAATAGAGTGGTGGCTTGGAAACCAGGAAACCGGCTGTGTCGTGTGTTCACCTGACACCTGGCAGATAGATACCCAAGGGGGCGCTTAGAAGACATGCGTTCCAGAGCCACAACCCAGGAAGGGAACTGTTCACACCTGACAGCAGGGAAATAGGAGCATCGAGAGAGCTAGCAGCTCAGGGAGTCTTCACCCTGAGAGACACGAGCGAGCAAGATGCTCAGCAGCAGCTGGAGGCACCCAGACAAACTTCCAGAGCCCTCCGCAGATCCTGCCTTCAGAGGAGACCAGAGCTCCTCAGCCTTCAGGTTCCCAAATCTCTCTGGGACTGTGGCTGTGGATTCAGTGTGTCTGAGTGAACTCGTGGCAGCCCCAGGGCCCTGGATTGGTGAGACGGTGAGAGGCACGCTGGTGGCAGGAGGCGCGACCCACCTCGGGATCCTCGGGGAAGATGTTGTCCACCAGCCTTTTGTACCTGGGGCGCAGGGCCCCGCAGCAGCCGCACACACCTGGAAGGGCAACAAGAAAACCCCGTGAAGCTAGCCTCCCGATCGGGCTGAGGGGACCAGTCTGGGCGGCTCGTGAGAAACCAAATTCAGGATGGAAACAGTAGGGTCCCTCTCTTCAAACGCCAGGGCCTTGGGCCTTCTGGCTGCTTCCCACCCCCACTGCCACTCCAAGACACTTGCCTTTCTTGTTTGGTGCCTTTTTTGGTGGGGGCCACTTCTACTGGTCTTTCATTTATCTATTGCCATCCATCTTTGTTCCTTGGCCTGTGTGGGCCTCCCATCGCAGTGACCTCTGTTGTTGCAGAGCGCGGGCTCTGGGCACATGCGCTCCAGAGCTCCAGCTCGGTAGTTGGACACATGGGTCCAGCCGTTCCGCAGCACGTGGAATCTTCCCAGGCCAGGGATCGAACTGGCGCCCCTTGCACTGCAAGGCGGTGTCCTTACCCACTGGACCACCAGGGAAGCCCTGTCTGGTGCCTTTTGCTTGGGGATCAGGCACAGGTGCCAATGGACCAGCATTTGCTCAGGAAGCCAGGCCACAATACACACACACACACACTGGGACAAGGCTATAAAACTTCCTCCTGCAGCCGAAGACGTCTCCCATCCTGGGAGATGGACCAGCTGGGAGGAGCGGCGACTCCACCGCTCCCGCCCCCTTGGTTTCTGTCCACTTCTTTTCTACTATGGTCCTCAATCTCCTTTACCCTCCTGTCTCCTGGGGCCATTTCCATTATAGAATGTTACATGAAACTATGATAAATTAACATTGCCATTAATTATTAACACTTGAAAATGCGTCTTTAATGCAGTGAGACCGCGGTATTTGAAAGCCACGCTGTGTGAGAGTTGGAGGGCTTCCCGGGGGCCACTCGGTTAGTGGTTCTCAGCACCAGCCCTCCTCCAGCCTAGGAGGTTCCCACCAGTCTGGGGCAAAAAGGAAAAATACCTAAGAAGAGTGTGGGTTTCCTTGGTGGCTCAGTGGTAAAGATTTCTGCCTGCAGTGCAGGAGCCATAGGAGACGCAAGTTCGATCCCTGGGTCAAGAAGATCCCCTGGAGAAGGAAATGGCAACCTGCTCCAGTATTCTTGTCTGGAGAATCCCATGGACAGAGGAGCCTGGCAGGCTACAGTCCCCGGGGTCACAAAGAGTCGGGCGCGACTGTAGTGAATGCCGATCAGTGGCACAGTCGTGTCCGACTCTTTGCGACCCTGCACAAGAATAATGTAGCACCTTTTCAGAAAGCGTCAGTCTGACATGAGCTCCTTTGTGAAATGATGGTGTTAGGAAATCAGTGATAAAAAAGCAAACCTTGGGACAATAAAAAGTTGATGATTCTATGTCCCACCATAAAAAGTTTTCAATTGGAACCACTGTTCTTGCCCTCCCTTCAGTCCTACGCAGACACCTCCCTGATGCGCCCTCCCAGAACTGGAGAGGGGGGCAGGGACCCCTGAGGGAGGGGAGAGGGTGGCAGGGAAGGGCCTGGGAAAGTCCATCCCTTTGCAGAATAGTTGCCTTCTCACTACCAATTAACGCTTAATTCCCTCTGTACCAGCGCTCTATTTGACATGCAAATGTCGCTGGAAGGATCAGGCCTACAGGTCATTCAGAAACGAATGAATTACTTTAGTGGGAATTACTGTAATCACCCAAGGAGCCACAAAGAGCTTTACAGCTGAGAAAAAAGCGGCTCTGGAGGTGGAGGGGCCAGGACCGGTGGGGGCTGGGGGAGGGTGCACCGCCAGGAAGAGGAAGGAACCGGGGCAATCCGGACCCTCTGGGAGACGTGGGTGTTAGGGGATGGGCATGTCCTCGGGGAAACAGGGCACTCTGAAGGCAGGATATGAGATCTGTGATGTCAAGGGGCCACCAGGGTCCCAGTGTGCCCCCCACTACCCACTCTGGGCACAAGGAGAATGGCAGAATCAGTCCAGGCTGCACAAGGGCCTCCCCAGGGTCATCTCTCTGGGCTGAAAGGGCGATGGCGTCTCGGCATCTCTTCCCACCTCTGTCTGGGAGAAGGTGTCAGGGTTCCAGCTAAGGCTGGCACCTGGGGCAATCTTTTGTGACTGGGCAGCTCTGTGGGGCCCCTGGCCTTGAGGCCCAGGATTTAAACCTACCCTCCATGCCCTCTGCCCAGGGCAGAGGTCTGCTGGTCTGCTGGCTTCTTCCCAGATGCCCCTGAGCACGTGCCCTATTTCTGGGGCAGCCTCCTTTGTAACTGTCCTTAAAACAGCAACACCGGCCTGTTTGCATTTTTTAAGGGACTCAGAAATAGAGACAGTGAGAAATTAGAGCCTCTAACCTCTCCAATGTCAGCCTTTCTGAAGGACCCAGGAGCTGCAAAACCCTGACTTGGCGAGAAAGCACAAGCCCGTTTTGGGGTACTCAGGGTAGAAAGTTCCTGCAGAGGCCTCTCTCCCAGCACAGAGGCCCCTAGAAGACACAAAGTGGGGACCCATGGGAACCCATCACATGGAGGCCACGGGCATTTTCCACCTGGGGACAGAGGTGAGAAAGCCAAAGAACAAGGGAGGAGACCAGGTGTCCCCTCAGCAGACCTGCATTGCTTTTGGGTCCTTTGTGACCTGGACTTTGCAGGCCTGGGAAAGGGTCCAATCCCCTTTGCAGAATAGTTGCCTTCTCACTACCAATTAACGCTTAATTCCCTCTGTACCAGCGCTCTATTTGACATGCAAATGTCGCTGGAAGGATCAGGCCTACAGGTCATTCAGAAACGAATGAATTACTTTAGTGGGAATTACTGTAATCACCCAAGGAGCCACAAAGAGCTTTACAGCTGAGAAAAAAGCGGCTCTGGAGGTGGAGGGGGGCCAGGACCGGTGGGGGGGGGCTGGGGGAGGGTGCACCGCCAGGAAGAGGAAGGAACCGGGGCAATCCGGACCCTCTGGGAGACGTGGGTGTTAGGGGATGGGCATGTCCTCGGGGAAACAGGGCACTCTGAAGGCAGGATATGAGATCTGTGATGTCAAGGGGCCACCAGGGTCCCAGTGTGCCCCCCACTACCCACTCTGGGCACAAGGAGAATGGCAGAATCAGTCCAGGCTGCACAAGGGCCTCCCCAGGGTCATCTCTCTGGGCTGAAAGGGCGATGGCGTCTCGGCATCTCTTCCCACCTCTGTCTGGGAGAAGGTGTCAGGGTTCCAGCTAAGGCTGGCACCTGGGGCAATCTTTTGTGACTGGGCAGCTCTGTGGGGCCCCTGGCCTTGAGGCCCAGGATTTAAACCTACCCTCCATGCCCTCTGCCCAGGGCAGAGGTCTGCTGGTCTGCTGGCTTCTTCCCAGATGCCCCTGAGCACGTGCCCTATTTCTGGGGCAGCCTCCTTTGTAACTGTCCTTAAAACAGCAACACCGGCCTGTTTGCATTTTTTAAGGGACTCAGAAATAGAGACAGTGAGAAATTAGAGCCTCTAACCTCTCCAATGTCAGCCTTTCTGAAGGACCCAGGAGCTGCAAAACCCTGACTTGGCGAGAAAGCACAAGCCCGTTTTGGGGTACTCAGGGTAGAAAGTTCCTGCAGAGGCCTCTCTCCCAGCACAGAGGCCCCTAGAAGACACAAAGTGGGGACCCATGGGAACCCATCACATGGAGGCCACGGGCATTTTCCACCTGGGGACAGAGGTGAGAAAGCCAAAGAACAAGGGAGGAGACCAGGTGTCCCCTCAGCAGACCTGCATTGCTTTTGGGTCCTTTGTGACCTGGACTTTGGTGGTTTCTTCTAGTCCATTCTTTCTTTCCAACCTCCTCTGTCCCTTGGAGGGCAGGGGCTAGTGAGGCAAAGTGGGCAACAGCACGGTGTGTGTGTGCTGAGTCACTTCAGTTGAGTCCGACTTTTTCCAGCCCTACGGACTGTAGCCCACCAGGCTCCTCTGTCCATGGGAGTTTCCAGGTGAGAATACTGGAATGGGTTGCTATGCCCTCCTTCAGAGGATCCTGACCCAGGGATCGAACTGGGGTCTCTTGCATCTCCTGCATTGCCAGGTGGGTTCGTTACCACTAGCAGCACCTGGGAAGCCCAACAACATGGGTTTCAAATCACATCCTGGCTCTGCCACTTCCCAGATGTGACCCCGGGCAAGCAGTGGCGTTCTGTGGATGCGGGTGTCCTGGCTTAGCTCATGGGCTGCTGTGAGGCCAAAGTGAGTTTATGCTGCAAGGTCCTCAGGGCAGGTCACTGCCAGCCACAACCAGCCAGGTGAACAAAAGACCGAAGAAGAGAAGGTATTTAAAAAGAAATTGAAAACAGTTCTTCGCTATGAGAGATTGATGATACATTTGTATAGGTTTCTTCAGTCTGGCTTCTAATGGCATTTATTTTTAATATTTATACATAGAAGTCTGTGGAGTTCAACTCACGGCCAACTACGTATAAAAGAACCTTTTCGATTCTGAGCCATTTCATTTCTAAGAGAAGCACTCTCTACCACGGCCCTCTCCCACTCTCTGGGGATCAGATCTGGTGGATCTAACCACGGATGCCAAGAATAAATTTAATAAGGATCCTCTTCCATCACCAGGACTTGTCTTACCTCATATTTTTATACCTATTTTAAGAAAGAGAGGCAAACATGATATGATCACTTTCACTAGTACATACAGAGCTGCTCTGGTTACTGAAAAATATCATCAGTGAGATTAACAGAGTATCTAATGACACTCAGTGGCCTCATTTCAGCGGCTTTCTCCAATTTCCAAACTCTGAGGATGTTTAGACCTGCCCCATCGCCCCTCTGGCATCTTCCTATAGTTTATCCTGCCCCAGCCTCAGGGGCTTCCTTGCACCATCCTATCTCTGGGCCCTTGACTTAATGTTCCCCACCTGGAACGTTCCCCTCTGTACCCTCCAGGCTCTCACACTCATTTCCCTCAAGTGCTTGCCCCAGTGTCACCTAACTAGAGAGCTTCCCTGACCGCCACTCTCCTTTAATTTTCTATCCTTGATCTATTTCCCCTCACAGCAGGGTTTTTTTTTTTAGCACTTTTTCACCAGCAAACCTACTTTGTATGTGTCCACACTCGTCTCCCCTATGGAAGGTAAGTTACTGGAGAGGAGGACTTGTTCCTCTTTGTCCCTGTGCATCCCAGGGACGGAACAATGTGTAACCTGCGGCGAGGAGGAGCAGACAATAGTCACACAAGTCTGCTGAATACAGAGTGTGCGATTGGGAGAAAAGCAGTCACACACTTCATAGTCGGTAAGGGGACCACTGGGCATGTAGCAAAAGATCCCCGGGTGCCCACAAGACCTTCTCCTGGGAGGGCTGGGAGAATGTCTCTATTGGAGAACCACTGGCTCTAGTTCCTGAATCCTTCCCAGCTTGCCTTCTGGGGCTGGCACCACCTGTGACTCAGAGCCCAGCTCTCCAGGTGTGCTGGGGGTGGGGGGTGGAGGAGTGGAGGAGTGGAGGAGGTCTTTGGGTTCCCTCTGCCCTGCCCCCACCTTCCACTGCCCGCCTGCCAAAGCGACCAAACCCCGCTTGCTGGCTCTTGGCTGGACTTGTGGCTACAGTCTAGCCTGTTCGTCAGAATCACCCTCCTATCTCCAAGGAGGGGCTGTGGGACCCTGGCGCACAGCCAGAGGAAGACGCCCTGGCCCAGCTCTCTGCCTGGCAGCGTGTGATGGCAGATCTCACAGTTGCTGGCAGCCTCTGTGGACTCTGGACCTCTCAGCTGGCAGCAGCTGAGTCCTCACACCTCCTGCACGCCCGCGGCCCTGGCCTCCTCTACTCTGCTTGCCTGATCCTGTTTTCTCGACTCATCTGTCTGCTTGATCAGAGCCACCCACTACCTAGGGTGATGGAAGGCCTGAAACAAGCAAACACTCTCATATGCCAAACACAGCATGGTTTTCAACATCTAGGCCACTGTTCCCCCAATCCCTTATTTCTAACCCAGCATCAGGGTTTCCCCAAGTGGCTCAGCAGTAAAGAATTGCCTGCCAATGCAGGAGATACAGGTTCGATCCCTGGGTTGGGAGGAACCCCTGGAGAAGGAAATGGCTACCCACTCCAGTATTCTTGCCTGGAGAATTCCAAGGACAGAGGACCTCGGCAGGCGATAATCCTTAGGGCTGCAAAGAGTTGGATACGACTGAAGTGACTTAGCATGCGCACAACCCAGCATCAGCCCTGGGCCCCTGAGATATAATATTAGTTCCTTTAGATTCATTCATTGCTGATCTGGCCTCTGTCATGCTGATCTTTAATATCTAAAAAGTAATACGGTTTACCGCCTCTGTGCAAAGCACTAGGCCAAACACTTGCCAGATATTTTCGTATGTGGAATACTCATAGCAAAGCACCCAAGGGTGTACTATTATTCTCATTTTATACATAAATAAGCAGGATCAGAGAGGTCAGATGCCCTGCTCATCACACAGCATGTGCTTTTCAGCAATGTGCGTGTGTGCTCAGTCGTATCTGACTCTTTGCAATCCTATGGACTGTAGCCTGCCCATCTCCTCTATCCTGGATTTCCCAGGCAGGAATACTGGGAGGGTTGCATTTCCTTCTCCGTTTCTGCAGTGAGGCTCCCCAAAGTCTCCCATCGCTTTTCCCTAACATAAGTTCTCAACAGCTCCTCAGGTTCATCTTGTGGTCTCCTAGCAGGTCCTTGGGAATGCCCCTTAGCCCGTCTCCTTGCTTCCATTCATCCTCTAGGCGGCTTTGAGGTAAATCTTTGCTTGATTTACTTTGTTTCATAGTTAAGCTGTGAATGTGCTTCAGCATTCCATGACAGGCAACCCTTCCACTTAGCATTCAACAAGGGATGCCCTGTAAAGGGGAGGGATCATTCTGCTTTCACGTTTCTTGCTTGGCCTGATCCGGGTTTTCTGGGGGACCCCCATCTTTTTCTGCTTGGATCAGAGCCACCCACTACCTAGGGTGATGGAAGGCCTGAAACAAGCAAACACTCTCATATGCCAAACACAGCATGGTTTTCAACATCTAGGCCACTGTTCCCCCAATCCCTTATTTCTAACCCAGCATCAGGGTTTCCCCAAGTGGCTCAGCAGTAAAGAATTGCCTGCCAATGCAGGAGATACAGGTTCGATCCCTGGGTTGGGAGGAACCCCTGGAGAAGGAAATGGCTACCCACTCCAGTATTCTTGCCTGGAGAATTCCAAGGACAGAGGACCTCGGCAGGCGATAATCCTTAGGGCTGCAAAGAGTTGGATACGACTGAAGTGACTTAGCATGCGCACAACCCAGCATCAGCCCTGGGCCCCTGAGATATAATATTAGTTCCTTTAGATTCATTCATTGCTGATCTGGCCTCTGTCATGCTGATCTTTAATATCTAAAAAGTAATACGGTTTACCGCCTCTGTGCAAAGCACTAGGCCAAACACTTGCCAGATATTTTCGTATGTGGAATACTCATAGCAAAGCACCCAAGGGTGTACTATTATTCTCATTTTATACATAAATAAGCAGGATCAGAGAGGTCAGATGCCCTGCTCATCACACAGCATGTGCTTTTCAGCAATGTGCGTGTGTGCTCAGTCGTATCTGACTCTTTGCAATCCTATGGACTGTAGCCTGCCCATCTCCTCTATCCGCGGGATTTCCCAGGCAGGAATACTGGGGAGGGTTGCATTTCCTTCTCCGTTTCTGCAGTGAGGCTCCCCAAAGTCTCCCATCGCTTTTCCCTAACATAAGTTCTCAACAGCTCCTCAGGTTCATCTTGTGGTCTCCTAGCAGGTCCTTGGGAATGCCCCTTAGCCCGTCTCCTTGCTTCCATTCATCCTCTAGGCGGCTTTGAGGTAAATCTTTGCTTGATTTACTTTGTTTCATAGTTAAGCTGTGAATGTGCTTCAGCATTCCATGACAGGTCAACCCTTCCACTTAGCATTCAACAAGGGATGCCCTGTAAAGGGGGGGAGGGATCATTCTGCTTTCACGTCCTTCCTCCTGGCACAGCTCTTGTCCAGAAGCCACGTCAGAGTCCAGCTGTGCGAAGGACGGGGTGGTCTAAGGAGCAGACTCACCGCCATCCAGCCATGGTGAGTCCCGTGGCTGTGGAAGAGAGAATGCTCAGGTGACAGGGACAAGGGGGAGCTGGAGGCGGTAAAGGAGCAGGGGAGTCAGAGCCCCCAGGGGCCTAGAAGTCATCACACTGGAGGGGGCGGGGGGCAGGGAGGGTAGGGGCTGGCAGACCTCAGCACCTGCTGAGGCCTTCTTAGAAGACCTTCATTAATAACACCACTCTAGGCACCACCTCTCCTCTGCCAGTTAACTTCTATATACCCCTTGTACCATATTATCTTTTTTTAAAAAATTATGTATTTGTTTTTGGCTGTGCTTGCTCAGCACGGGCTTTCTCCAGTTGCAGCACCTGGGGACAACTCTTTGTTGTGGTGTGCAGGCTTCTCATTGCAGTGGCTTCTCTTGTTTTGGAGCACGACCTCTAGAGCTCACTAGTTGTGGCTCACAGGCTTAGTTGCTCCCTGATATGAAGAATCTTCCCAGACCAGGGATCGAACCCGGGTCCCCTACACTGGCAGGCGGATTCTTCACTATTGTGCCACCAGGGAAGTTCACTACTATGCTATCCCACAGGATCTTCTACGTGCTTACTGCTTGCTCAATCTGTTGTCAGTGAATCGTACTTTTCACTCCCCAGATAAACTGTAAATTCCTCAGGTCTCATTTTCTTCCAACCTCAGTACAGTATTTGGAGCCCAGCAGGATTCAGAGAGCTGGCTTGACGCATGATGGCTTTGATCAGCGTGAGATCCAGGGAAGTCCCCTCCTCTCCTAGATCTTGGTTTCCTTTTTATAAACAGCAACACCATTATCCCCATTCACCAAGCAAAAAGCCTTTTTGCTCAAAATAGTTCATATTTATTTTCTTGGCTTTACAGTCTCCTTGTGAAGGCAAGGGCTGGACTTGCTCGTCCCTACCAAAGCAAACTGAATTCTTCTGAAACAATTTACAATAAAATGTAACCCCCGGCTCATGGCAGAGGCACTCCTTTGAAATGAATTGGAGGAAATAGAACAAAGTCCAGACAGAAAGGGGCGTTAGATTCAACTCCCTCCCGTAAGGACCAGGCCTTGTGTCCAGCTGATGTGAACTGAAGTTTAGCACTTTGAACAGTGCTTGATGGGTTGGGTGGGGAAGAGGAAGAAGTTTGAAATACATAGGTTCTGCCATCAAAGAACTTACTCTCTAGCTGGGGAAGTGAAATCCACCCCTATCTAAAGTTGACGATGTGTCCCAGTGAGACTGAGACGTCATAAAACTGAAGAAATCTCTGGGAGTTGATGAGTCCAGGAAGGCTTTCTAGAAGAGGCAAGACCTCAGGAGGAGAGAGCTGGTAGGTTACTTAAGAAAATCGTATAGATTTCCTTTTTTCCTATTTCTGATTTTTTTAAAAAATTATTTATTTATTTGACAGTGCTGGGTCTCAGTTGCAGCATGTGGGATCTAGTTCCCTGACCAGGGATTGAATGCAGGTCCCCTGCACTGGAAGTTTGGAGTCTTAGCCACTGAACCACCAGGGAAGTCCCTCTAATTTCTGATTTTAAAAGGAATACATGCTCATGCATATACAGTTGTAACATAGGAAAAAATTAAAATGAATGTAAACATCGCGTATAATCACGCTATTTTAATGTATTTGGTCTAGTTTCTGTGCTCATGCATATTTTGAAAATCAGTACTTGAAACTGGGATCATACAGGATAGCATTAAAACCTATGCTCTTCTTATAGCGTGGCTGTTCTTATATTGTGAGTATCTGTCATCTCAATACATATTTTTCAGAACCTCATTTTACTGGCTACTTATTATAATCATTTTCCATGACTGTTTCCAATTGCTCATTATTCTGAATGATACAGTGATTTGCCCTCGATAATTAAAGCCCGGAATCGTACAGGGAGAGCCTGATCTGGTTTCATTGGTGATAAGGAAATCGAATGGCGCCAGGTGGCTGTGAGGCCAGCAGGGCCGCGGAGGGGGCATCTCTAGGCACCAGGACCTGGGTTTCTGGTCCAGGGATGATTCAGGATCAAGAGGCCAGGAGGAGGCGCTGATGCAAGTGTGTTTGGGGGAGTGAGGCAGAGTCCGAGTTTCCAGACAGATTTCATTGGAAGTGGAATTAAATAGCAGCTGAATTCTCCCTGGGGAGACAGTTTTGACCAGACTGTGTCTGAATTCACAGACAACCAGTAGCTGCCAGTAGTCTGACTCTTTCAAATTCCATCACTTCCAATACACTCACTGCTTTCCAGCCAATCTTGGCTAATCTGATTGCCATCTTAATTGAGGATGGGCGTTTAAAAACAGAGAAATGTGTCTAATTGGTTTAAGGTCAGGGCTCCTATCCTTTACTAACTGTAAGCTTTCCTGAGCTTGGGTATCATACTTCAAGCAAGTAATAGAGAAAAATAAACAGAACATTTTTCTATTCCTTATTTCTTGGAAACACTAATGGCAGGAAAAAATATATCCCAACTATTTTCAGGAACCAGGCAGCCTAATGTCCAACCCTAATTCCGGCTCTCACAGGCTGTACAAACTTAGACAAGGTTTCAAGCTCTCTGTGCCTCACGCTACTTACTCGTCTGCAAAATGGGAATAACAGAACCTACCTCTTCGGTTTGTGATGAAGCCTAAATAAGGTAACACAAGTGAAGTTATCAGGACTGTTTCTGGCATATAAAAATTAGCTGTTATCATCATTGATACTAGTATGGTAATTATTATTTAAAATCTCTTCCCTGACTTAGGAGAGAGAAGGTGTGTAAGTTGCTTCAGTCATGTCTGACTCTTTGCGACCTACGGAGTGTAGCCATCAGGCTCCTCTGTTCATGAGATGCTCCAGACAGTATTACTGGAGTGGGTTTCCATGCCCTCCTCCAAGAGATCCCGACCAGGGACTGAACCCAAGTCTCCTGCATCTCGTACATTGGCAGGTGGGTTCTTTACCATTAGCACCACACCTTAGGAGAGACAGGCAGGATAGAGTAAAATAGAATTTCACAGCAAAAATGGCCCTTACAGCCTTTTGGTTTTATTTTATACTTGGAGTGTGAAGCAGCTATTAAGAAATCTGAATCCAAATCCACGTAGACACATAGCCCTCTGGGGTGCCCAAGGACCAATCTCTGAGGAGAAACAGCTGACTGGGGGTCACTCAGACCAGCGGCGGCAGCAGCCGTGTTTTCAGCCGGTCTGTGCCAGGCACTACCCGACGTGTTTCACCTGTGTTCATGCGTTTACTCTTTACAAGTCTGTAAGGTTGATACATGTATCCTTGTTTTATAGATGGCACCAAACCAGACTCTTCCAACTCGTTGACTTATAGAAATTAAAGCACTGCGGTCTCAGGTTTTAAATATTGTTGACAGGTAAAAATAGAAATGAAAATGCATTCAACAGCAATGTGAACCAAGTAATCCGAATCATTCCAATTAAGTGTTACACACAGAGCAGGAAGGCTGAAATTGGAACATGTCAGAGGAGACTAATTTTGAACATTATTTATAAGAGGAGTCCATTCTATTATGAGAAAAAGAGGGCTTCCCATGGAGCAAGAGGGTAGAAAGAAAACGCTGACCTTTCCTGAGTGCTTATGATATTATGTGCCTAACTCAAGCACTTTTCAGTTCGTTCGTTTGTTTAAATTCCAAGAGGTATTATCACTTTATAGGGGAGAAAAACCAGAGCTCAGAGAGGTTAATTTGCCCAAGATCACTCGGGGAGCAAGAAATAGGGCCAGGAACAGAGCAAGGAAGGTGTTTGATTTCAGAGCCATAGTGTGTAAAAGATTTGAAGTGAGAGTAAATATGTTAGGCAGGGATGTGAAGACAATGTACTCAAGCAGAGAATGACAAAAGTCATGTGTAACTGATGATGGGGGGAAGCTGAACTGGCTCTGAGGACAGTGCCGTGCTGTCACTCAGCCGGGCCGCTTTGCGACCCCATGGACTGTAGCCCCCCAGGCCCCTCTGTCAGTAGGACTCTCCAGGCAGGAATACTGGAGTGGCTTGCCATGCCCTTCTCCAGGGGATCCTCCCAATTCAGGGATCAAACCCAGGTCTCCCCCATTGCAGGTGGATTCTTCAGTGTCTGAGCCACCAGGGAAGCCCAAGAATACTAGAGTGGGTAGCCTATCCCTTCACCATGGAATCTTCCAGACCCAGGACTTGAACTGGAGCCAGGAATCGAACCAGGCATTGCACGTGAATTCTTTGCCAGCTGAGCTACGAGAGAAACTCTCCGTGGACTACACCCGGTTTCCTGGTACTGATACTGAACTGTCCTTGTGCAAGATGTGAACACTGAAGTTTTCACCCCAGATGTTTCACCTGTGTTCATGCGTTTACTCTTTACAAGTCTGTAAGGTTGATACATGTATCCTTGTTTTATAGATGGCACCAAACCAGACTCTTCCAACTCGTTGACTTATAGAAATTAAAGCACTGCGGTCTCAGGTTTTAAATATTGTTGACAGGTAAAAATAGAAATGAAAATGCATTCAACAGCAATGTGAACCAAGTAATCCGAATCATTCCAATTAAGTGTTACACACAGAGCAGGAAGGCTGAAATTGGAACATGTCAGAGGAGACTAATTTTGAACATTATTTATAAGAGGAGTCCATTCTATTATGAGAAAAAGAGGGCTTCCCATGGAGCAAGAGGGTAGAAAGAAAACGCTGACCTTTCCTGAGTGCTTATGATATTATGTGCCTAACTCAAGCACTTTTCAGTTCGTTCGTTTGTTTAAATTCCAAGAGGTATTATCACTTTATAGGGGAGAAAAACCAGAGCTCAGAGAGGTTAATTTGCCCAAGATCACTCGGGGAGCAAGAAATAGGGCCAGGAACAGAGCAAGGAAGGTGTTTGATTTCAGAGCCATAGTGTGTAAAAGATTTGAAGTGAGAGTAAATATGTTAGGCAGGGATGTGAAGACAATGTACTCAAGCAGAGAATGACAAAAGTCATGTGTAACTGATGATGGGGGGAAGCTGAACTGGCTCTGAGGACAGTGCCGTGCTGTCACTCAGCCGGGCCGCTTTGCGACCCCATGGACTGTAGCCCCCCAGGCCCCTCTGTCAGTAGGACTCTCCAGGCAGGAATACTGGAGTGGCTTGCCATGCCCTTCTCCAGGGGATCCTCCCAATTCAGGGATCAAACCCAGGTCTCCCCCATTGCAGGTGGATTCTTCAGTGTCTGAGCCACCAGGGAAGCCCAAGAATACTAGAGTGGGTAGCCTATCCCTTCACCATGGAATCTTCCAGACCCAGGACTTGAACTGGAGCCAGGAATCGAACCAGGCATTGCACGTGAATTCTTTGCCAGCTGAGCTACGAGAGAAACTCTCCGTGGACTACACCCGGTTTCCTGGTACTGATACTGAACTGTCCTTGTGCAAGATGTGAACACTGAAGGAGGCTGGGTGGAAATTAACGGGGCCCTTCCTGTATATTTCTTTGCAATTACTTATGAACCTCTATTTCAAAAGTAGGTTCTTTTTAAACTTATTTATGGCTGCGCTGGGCCATTGTTGGGGTGCATGAGCTCTTGTTGCTATGCTCTGACTTTCTCTAGCTGCAGGGTGTGGGCTTCTCATTCTGGTGGCTTCTCTTGTTGGGGAGCAAGGGCTCTAGGATGTGTGGGCTTCAGTAATTGTGGCATGGGGACTCAGTTACCCTGTGGCATGTGGGATCTTCGATCATGGACCTAGGATCAAACCTGTGCAAGGCACAGTCTTAACCACTGTACCGCCAGAGAAATCCCCCAAATTAGAAGTGTTTCAGGACTTCCCTGGTAGTTCAGTGGTAAAGAGTTTGCCTGCGAATGCAGGAGACACGGGTTCGATCCCCAGTCTGGGACGATCCCACATACTGCAGAGCAACTAAGCCTGTGAGCCACAACTTTTGAACTTGTGCTCTAGAGCCTCGGAGCTGCAGCTATTGAGCCCATGTGCCGCAACTACTGAAGCCCATGTGCCCTAGAGCCTGAGTTCCACAACAAGAAAAGTCACCACAATAAGAAGCCTGCTCACTTCAACTAGGGAGTAGCCCCAACTCCCTGCAACTAGAGAAGAGCCTGCAGTAGCAGTGAAAACCTGGAATAGCCAAAAATAAGTAAATAAGCAAATAAAATAAACAAAAAAAAAGTGTTTTAAACAGTGGCATAGAGGACTTCCCTGGTCGTATAGTGGATAGGAATCTGCCTGTCAATGCAGGGCACATGAGTTTGATCCCTGGTCCAGGAAAATTCCACATGCTGCAGAGCAACTAAGCCCGTGTGCTACAACTACTGAGCCCACACACCTAGATCCTGTGCTCCGCAGCAAGAGAAGCCCGTGCACCACAATCAAGGGAAGTCCCTGCCCACTGTAGCTACAGACAGCCCACCAAAACATGGTGGCATATAACGAAGGCAATGTTCATCTCCTTCGAGCAGAGGCAGTAACTGGTAGAGGCCCTTGACTGAGGACTCGGAGCTGCTCGTGGTGGTGGGAGCACCGTGTCATGCCAGAGCCTCTTCCACGAGCCCTCTGGGTGGCCAGCCAGCCCCATGCCAGGTTACCTACAACTGGAGGGAGAAATAAGGATTCCCAACACATACACTGAATACCTATCTTGGGGCCCCATTGTGCCAAAGTCTTCCTGGGGATAAGAAGCATTACCAAGACACAGGTCTGGCTTTTGGAGCTTTTACAGCCTTGTTGGAGAGAAAATAAAATAAAATCAGTCAATAAAATCTAAGCAGGCCTTGGTGTACTTTCCTTGATATTTCTCAAGGAAAGTTTTGTGTGGTATAGAGACTCAAAGAAGAGTGTCTGCTCCCTAGGCTGGTTAAGGTTGGTTAAGGAAGACCTCTCAGGAGCGGCAGAATTTCGGCAGAGTCTTAAAGGAAGTGGAAGGGAGAGGGAGGTGCAGTCCAGGCAAGAGAAACTGTTAAGTAAAGGATTATGTCGGGCTTCTCAGGTGGCTCTAGTGGTAAAGAACCCTCCTGCCAATGCAGGAGACATAAGAGATGTGGGCTCTATCCCTGGGTCAGGAATATCCCCTGGAGGAGGGCATGGCCACCCACCCCAGTATTCTTGCCTGGAGAATCTCATGAACAGAGGAGCCTGTGGGCTACTGTCCTTGGGGTCGCAAGTAGCACCTATGCACAAAGGATTATAAGAGGAACTTGCTTGAGAGCTCCTTGGCGTCTAGCTGTCACTGCAGGGTGGGCATTCAATAACATTGTGGAATAGCTTAAATTATACTCACAGAAAGCAATTTTAAAAGATTCGTCCTCAGTATTGTGACTCCAGATAAGAATTGCATCACAATACAGTTCTGTGTTTTATAGCACAGAAAGAAAATGCTTTGGAATTAAGTAAAGCTGGAACTATGGGCTCTGTGACCTCAGACAGGTCACCCAGGCCCTCTGTTGTTTCTTCATCTGTGGGAGGTGAGCAAGGCACCTGCATGAGCTGGTACAGTAGGTGCTCCAGAAGTGGGTGCTCTCTGGTCCCTTTATCCTATCTCATAAGCACTTTTCCTGTTGCCGAGTTGTCATCGTGACTGTCATCATTAGTGCAGCCAAAATTTTCAGGGAGAAGATCAATACCCATTTACTGAACTGTTTTCATATTATTTGACCTTAATCTCGTTTATATTTTCAGGCTATTAAAAAATAAGGTTGAAATGAGTGTGTGTGCATTACAGACTTGTGCACTTTATGAATATTTTCCTTAGGATAGATGTCCGGAAATCGAGTCAAGAGGTACAGACATGTTTAAGATGCGAGACTTTGAACTGCCTCTTAGGGACAGGAAATGGCTGAGAGTAGACAGAGAGGAGGTTCCAGGCCAAAGTCTCTTGAGTCCTTGGGACATAAGAAGCTCTGTCCGCCCAGGTAAGGAGTCCAGATTTGATCTTCTAGGTGAGGGGGAGTTATCTGAGGGTTTGTTGAAAAGAGAAAAACTGAATTTCGGCAGAGTCTTAAAGGAAGTGGAAGGGAGAGGGAGGTGCAGTCCAGGCAAGAGAAACTGTTAAGGAAAGGATTATGTCGGGCTTCTCAGGTGGCTCTAGTGGTAAAGAACCCTCCTGCCAATGCAGGAGACATAAGAGATGTGGGCTCTATCCCTGGGTCAGGAATATCCCCTGGAGGAGGGCATGGCCACCCACCCCAGTATTCTTGCCTGGAGAATCTCATGAACAGAGGAGCCTGTGGGCTACTGTCCTTGGGGTCGCAAGTAGCACCTATGCACAAAGGATTATAAGAGGAACTTGCTTGAGAGCTCCTTGGCGTCTAGCTGTCACTGCAGGGTGGGCATTCAATAACATTGTGGAATAGCTTAAATTATACTCACAGAAAGCAATTTTAAAAGATTCGTCCTCAGTATTGTGACTCCAGATAAGAATTGCATCACAATACAGTTCTGTGTTTTATAGCACAGAAAGAAAATGCTTTGGAATTAAGTAAAGCTGGAACTATGGGCTCTGTGACCTCAGACAGGTCACCCAGGCCCTCTGTTGTTTCTTCATCTGTGGGAGGTGAGCAAGGCACCTGCATGAGCTGGTACAGTAGGTGCTCCAGAAGTGGGTGCTCTCTGGTCCCTTTATCCTATCTCATAAGCACTTTTCCTGTTGCCGAGTTGTCATCGTGACTGTCATCATTAGTGCAGCCAAAATTTTCAGGGAGAAGATCAATACCCATTTACTGAACTGTTTTCATATTATTTGACCTTAATCTCGTTTATATTTTCAGGCTATTAAAAAATAAGGTTGAAATGAGTGTGTGTGCATTACAGACTTGTGCACTTTATGAATATTTTCCTTAGGATAGATGTCCGGAAATCGAGTCAAGAGGTACAGACATGTTTAAGATGCGAGACTTTGAACTGCCTCTTAGGGACAGGAAATGGCTGAGAGTAGACAGAGAGGAGGTTCCAGGCCAAAGTCTCTTGAGTCCTTGGGACATAAGAAGCTCTGTCCGCCCAGGTAAGGAGTCCAGATTTGATCTTCTAGGTGAGGGGGAGTTATCTGAGGGTTTGTTGAAAAAGTGGTATAAGAGGACGAGACTTAGTGTATTCCAGGAAGACCAAGCAAGAGTAATCTGGTCACTGGAGTTTGAGTTTAGAGATAGCAGACGAAAGCCATCAAGAAAAGGACACAGGGAAACAGAGGCGAGGCGGTGGGAAAAGGAAAGAGAAAGGAAGAGCCAGGTGACACCAAGTCTGAGATTTCCCTGCTAGTCCAATGGCTAAGACCCCATGCTTACCATGCAGGGGGCCCAGGTTCAATCCTTGGTCAGGGAACTGATCCCGCGTGCCACAACCAAGACCCAGGACAGCCAAATAAATGAATGCTTTTTTAAAAAAGGAGTTGGAACCAAAACAGAGGGAAATATGGATGGTGGGAAGAAGAGAAAGGAAGAGCCAGAGGGGCAAACCTGCGTGAGAACAACCCACAGCTATGACTGACAGCCCGGAGGTGGGGGAGGGAGTCCAGCACTGGGAATCAGCGACAGAAATGGGGCTGCCTCGCTCCCAGCAGGGGCTCCCTGCCCACACCGGTCTTGGAAATGGGCTTAGAAACTCTTCCTGCCACTGTGGAATGACAGTGTCAGTAACATCACATCACCACAGTGACATGTGAGGTTGAGGACCAGCTGTGGGAAAGAAGGCAGACTGGGACCAGCATACCGTCCAGTAAAATCAATGCACTGAAAGCTGATCACAAACCTGGAGGGCAAACAACAGAGAGGCCTTGCAGCACCGCACTCTGTTTTCAGATGTGAACTAATGGCAGGCATACTTACGCAGCCACCATGATGTTTGCAAACAAAGGAACCCAGTGTAACCTAGCCAGCTGGCTGAAACGTATTTGAATAAATAATTTAAGTGCAAACCTCACTGGCATACTTTGGAAGACCAGGGGACAGCATGGAAAAATGCCTAGGGTGGAGTGATGAGTGAGAAAGATATATATGTGCAAAACTATAGCCACGGCAGGGCCCAAGCTATGAAAATGATGATTAAATTAGGACGGGGGCTGTGGAGAAAAGAAAATCGCTTGACGTGTTGGCATATCAAACCACAGTGATCTCCTTGGTTTTCATTTCCATGAACACTGATACGGAATTTGGATATGGATATTTGCAATTCCCTCTCACCTCGATTTTGCTTGTCTGTGAGCCTGAAGAAGGAAACAGCAACCCACCCCATTATTCTTGCCCGGGAAATTCTATGGACAGAGGAGCCGGGCGGGAAGTCCACGAGTCACAAAGAGTCATGACTTAGACACTGAGCAACAGCACGAAGAGCCTGGCGGGCAGGGTCTGCTCCCTCTGAGCCTCAGCGCCCCTTCCCTGCGCTCACTTCACTCCCCTCACCTTTCCCCAGCTGTTTGTCGCCCAGGGAAGCACCCCCACTCCCAGCTGGGGTGGGACATTTCTAATCTAAAGGATGCTCACTCTTTTCCTCTTCCATGTTTCATCCCAGCTCAGAGATCACTAATTCCTCCAGGGTTGAATTTTAAATTACCACTGGGGAAAGAAAAAAAAAAAATGTGGTGTGGAATCTTTAATAACTTTTATTTCAGCACGGTTTGAAATTGCAGGTGGGGTGAGGGGAAGTATTGCTGGAGATAAACTGTGGCATCCACAAGCAAGCAACAGCTTCTCTTCTCACTTTAATGTGCTCTGACTCCCAGTCACCCCCAAGGCCTGGACCTCTTTTTCCTCATTTAGAAAGTGACTGTGGTACAAATCCCACAATGAATCTTTGTTTTACTCATTGCTCAACACCCAGGATCAAATGCTAGAAAATACACGGACCTTTAAACCCAGCTATCTTGTCAATATACTTGTGTCCCAAGATGGGTCTAATGAACATGCGTCAGGAAATCTAACTAAATACGAGGCACTTGACATTCCAGATTGTTCAAGTCCGCACTGAACTCAGCTCGCAGATGGATGCTGTCTGTACCTCTCATCTTCAAGTTGTTATTAACGTCTCAGATTTTCAGAGCTCCTCATAGCCTGTTTGATAAAATCTAGGTTTCAAACAAAGGTCAGACTGGAACACAGCTGCCAGCCTCCTACAAAACTGTAATAATAATAACAAGGGCTCCCCCACACTGTCTCAGATACAGAGGCTGGGAGGGCTTGTCGGCCCCGACCCTGTTCGCTCGGTCCAGGAGAGCCAGCCCTAGGACAACCGCAGATGGAACATCAGTACTTTTCCTCTCCTTGGTTCAGAAATCTCATTCTCAGCACTGGCACCTGCTCATATGGACAAAGAAGCAGATAAGAATGAATTGGCAGCTTTGTTTGGAAACAACCTAAATGTTCCTCAATGGGGAAGTGACTGAGTAACCCCGGGATCATCCATGCAATGAATACAGCCGAGCTGAGAGCGCCACTGCAATAGCTCTTCATGATGTCAAGTGTGCGAAGCACCCACTGGTCAAACCAATGCGGCACATACATAAACAGGTGCGTGAATTATGCCTTAAATGCACAAAGAACGACCTGTAGGGACACACAGTGCAGGGTCATCAGTGGCTACCTCCAGCGTGGGATGAGGATACGAGGTAGACATCAGACACACATGGTTATTTAAATAAAATTTAAAATTCAGGGCTTCCCTGGTGGTCCAGTGGGTAAAGAGTCTGTTTTGCAGTGCAAGGGGCACCAGTTCGATCCCTGGCCTGGGAAGATTCCATGTGCCGCGGAGCGGCTGGACCGGTGTGTCCAATTATGAGCCAGCATTCTGGAGCACATGCGCCCAGAGCCGGTGCTCTACAAGGAGAGAGACCACTGCAATGGGAGGCCCACACCGGCTGAAGAATAAAGATGGAAGAAAAATAATAAACATCTAAGAAAGAGTTTGTGGCATGAAGTTAAGAATAAAAAAGCTTTATACAAAAAGTACACATTGAATAATTCTATATAAAAAAATTTAAAGTTCAGTTTCTCGGACACATTAGCTATACTCTGTTGGATAGTATACATAAAGAACATATGCATCATTGCACAAAGGTCCTTGGACAGCTCTGACTTAGACCTTTACTTCCCTGGTGGCTCAGATGGTGAAGAATCCGCCTGCAGTGCAGGAGACACAGGTTTGATCCCTGGCTCAGGAAGAGCCTCTGGAGAAGGGTCTGGAAACCCACTCCAGTATTCTTGCCTGGAGAGCTCCACGGACAGAAGAGCCTGGTGTGCTACCGTCTGTGGGGCTGCAGAGTCAGACATGACTGAGTGACTAATACACACCACAAACATGTTTTATAGCCTTACCTAACTTAAAATAAATACAATTTTTAATGTTTCTCCCATGTTCTCTTCAGGATGAAACTTCTCACAAAATCTGATGGGGATCACTTTCTGTCCAAAGATGTGGAATCCAAGAGTTCAAAACACATGCGCATGGACTGTTTTCTATATTTGCTCAACTAGTCGCTGGAGCTGATTATAAACCTGGCAGTCATCTCATTTATTCATGTGAATGATTTGGAAACAACCTAAATGTTCCTCAATGGGGAAGTGACTGAGTAACCCCGGGATCATCCATGCAATGAATACAGCCGAGCTGAGAGCGCCACTGCAATAGCTCTTCATGATGTCAAGTGTGCGAAGCACCCACTGGTCAAACCAATGCGGCACATACATAAACAGGTGCGTGAATTATGCCTTAAATGCACAAAGAACGACCTGTAGGGACACACAGTGCAGGGTCATCAGTGGCTACCTCCAGCGTGGGATGAGGATACGAGGTAGACATCAGACACACATGGTTATTTAAATAAAATTTAAAATTCAGGGCTTCCCTGGTGGTCCAGTGGGTAAAGAGTCTGTTTTGCAGTGCAAGGGGCACCAGTTCGATCCCTGGCCTGGGAAGATTCCATGTGCCGCGGAGCGGCTGGACCGGTGTGTCCAATTATGAGCCAGCATTCTGGAGCACATGCGCCCAGAGCCGGTGCTCTACAAGGAGAGAGACCACTGCAATGGGAGGCCCACACCGGCTGAAGAATAAAGATGGAAGAAAAATAATAAACATCTAAGAAAGAGTTTGTGGCATGAAGTTAAGAATAAAAAAGCTTTATACAAAAAGTACACATTGAATAATTCTATATAAAAAAATTTAAAGTTCAGTTTCTCGGACACATTAGCTATACTCTGTTGGATAGTATACATAAAGAACATATGCATCATTGCACAAAGGTCCTTGGACAGCTCTGACTTAGACCTTTACTTCCCTGGTGGCTCAGATGGTGAAGAATCCGCCTGCAGTGCAGGAGACACAGGTTTGATCCCTGGCTCAGGAAGAGCCTCTGGAGAAGGGTCTGGAAACCCACTCCAGTATTCTTGCCTGGAGAGCTCCACGGACAGAAGAGCCTGGTGTGCTACCGTCTGTGGGGCTGCAGAGTCAGACATGACTGAGTGACTAATACACACCACAAACATGTTTTATAGCCTTACCTAACTTAAAATAAATACAATTTTTAATGTTTCTCCCATGTTCTCTTCAGGATGAAACTTCTCACAAAATCTGATGGGGATCACTTTCTGTCCAAAGATGTGGAATCCAAGAGTTCAAAACACATGCGCGCGCATGGACTGTTTTCTATATTTGCTCAACTTAGTTCTCGCTGGAGCTGATTATAAACCTGGCAGTCATCTCATTTATTCATGCACACTCCAGGCATGAACACAAAACGCACCGAGTCCATTAGACATAGATGGGCAAAAAGATGAAACAGGTTACGCGAGTCCTCCTCCCCTCGGGCATGCTCTCAAGCAGCCATAACAAAAGGACAAGTGTCCCAGCATGCTGGGACATCGGAGGGTGGAGGTGTCATTTCAGTTGAGGTGCTTCCCAGCAGAAATGGCTTCCCTGGTGGCTCAGATGGTAAAGAATTTGCCTGCAGTGCTGGAGACCAGGGCTTGATCCCTGGTCAGGAAGATCCCCTGGAGAAGAGCATGGCCACCCGCTCCAATATTCTTGTCTGGAGAATTCCACTGACAGAGGAGCCTGGCATGCTGCAGTCCACTGGGTCACAGAGTCAGACACGACTGAGCAACTAACATGTTCATTTTTCTACAGAAATGAAGAAGAGATGACATGTCGACAAAGAGAAGGGAAGGCGTCTAGGCAGGCGGAACAGAATCTGCAAAAGCTCAGAGGAGCCAAGTCCAAGTCCGATGAAGCCTTCGAGAGAAGTCAGGGGTCCATATGCCCAGGGCTGTGTGAGGCAAGCTAGGGTGTCAGGGAGGATCCAGGGGGTCCTGGATGCCAGGTCAAGGGGGACAATGTCATTATGCTAAATGTGCCAACTTTTATTGTGCCGTATAGTGTGTGAGGAACCCACTTTCAGTGTCTAGGTGATTGGGGCGTGACCAGGGGGCCATGAAGAACACGAGAGCCCCAGCAGAGGAGCAAGACAAGACCCCAAACGCGGTGTGTCCAGCTGGTGTGTGCCACATGGAGGGGAGTCACACAGCGTGAGTGTGCTACACAGTGGGCGGCGTGCACTCAGTCTCCAGCCCGTGGTGAAGCAGAAATAGGTGGCAAGGGGAGTCAGGAAGAAGCAGGAGCTTCTGAGGGGGTTCTCACCAGAAATGGTAGGGTTAGAATGCAGGCTCACCTTGGCCTCACAATACACAATGTTTTATGGCCAAAAAACCCGAGGGGAATTCTGTCCAAAGATGTGGAATCCAAGAGTTCAAAACACATGCGCATGGACTGTTTTCTATATTTGCTCAACTTAGTTCTCGCTGGAGCTGATTATAAACCTGGCAGTCATCTCATTTATTCATGCACACTCCAGGCATGAACACAAAACGCACCGAGTCCATTAGACATAGATGGGCAAAAAGATGAAACAGGTTACGCGAGTCCTCCTCCTCGGGCATGCTCTCAAGCAGCCATAACAAAAGGACAAGTGTCCCAGCATGCTGGGACATCGGAGGGTGGAGGTGTCATTTCAGTTGAGGTGCTTCCCAGCAGAAATGGCTTCCCTGGTGGCTCAGATGGTAAAGAATTTGCCTGCAGTGCTGGAGACCAGGGCTTGATCCCTGGTCAGGAAGATCCCCTGGAGAAGAGCATGGCCACCCGCTCCAATATTCTTGTCTGGAGAATTCCACTGACAGAGGAGCCTGGCATGCTGCAGTCCACTGGGTCACAGAGTCAGACACGACTGAGCAACTAACATGTTCATTTTTCTACAGAAATGAAGAAGAGATGACATGTCGACAAAGAGAAGGGAAGGCGTCTAGGCAGGCGGAACAGAATCTGCAAAAGCTCAGAGGAGCCAAGTCCAAGTCCGATGAAGCCTTCGAGAGAAGTCAGGGGTCCATATGCCCAGGGCTGTGTGAGGCAAGCTAGGGTGTCAGGGAGGATCCAGGGGGTCCTGGATGCCAGGTCAAGGGGGACAATGTCATTATGCTAAATGTGCCAACTTTTATTGTGCCGTATAGTGTGTGAGGAACCCACTTTCAGTGTCTAGGTGATTGGGGCGTGACCAGGGGGCCATGAAGAACACGAGAGCCCCAGCAGAGGAGCAAGACAAGACCCCAAACGCGGTGTGTCCAGCTGGTGTGTGCCACATGGAGGGGAGTCACACAGCGTGAGTGTGCTACACAGTGGGCGGCGTGCACTCAGTCTCCAGCCCGTGGTGAAGCAGAAATAGGTGGCAAGGGGAGTCAGGAAGAAGCAGGAGCTTCTGAGGGGGTTCTCACCAGAAATGGTAGGGTTAGAATGCAGGCTCACCTTGGCCTCTGTCCCTCCCTTTACACATGAGAGCCACCAGCCAGAGCTGACAGCCGAAGGGGGAGTGAGGGGCTTCCCGGGAAATACAGAACGGTCAGGTCTCTTGGCTTCGGCACAGTGCCCGCCATCACAGAGGGGGGTGAGGACCCGGAGGGCCCTGTGTCAGGGCAGTTTGGGGCGGGAAGTGAGTTTTGAAGAGAGAAAAAGGTTAGGAGAGGAAAACTACAGTGAGAACTGAGAACGCAAAGGCAAATGGCCCAGCAATTAGGCTGGTCCAACTGCTGACCTTCTGGATAATTTTCAGTAGAGAGATGACCTCCAAATCTGAAATAAAGTGAGTCAAGTGGGGAATTCCTGTGGGTTTTTTGTTGTTGTTGTTGTTAATATTTATTTATTTGGCTGTGTGGGATCTTAGCTGCGGCATGCAGGATCTAGTTTCCTGACAGGGGATAGAATCCAGGCTTCCTTGCATTGCGAGCGTGGAGTCTTAGCCACTTCTCCACCAGGGACGTCCTGTAATGACTATTAAGGGGAGAGGAGAGGTGTAATCTCAGCTTCCACGACTGCTGGTTTAGAAGCCTTGGGAAACATTATGTGAAACACTGATTTAAAAACAGTGCCGGGCTTCCCCTGGTGGTCCAGTGGATGAGGACACCGCCTTGCAGTGCAAGGGGCGCCGGTTCCATCCCTGGCCTGGGAGGATCCCACGTGCCGCGGAGCGGCTGGACTGATGTGTCCAATCAGCGAGCCGGAGCTCTGGAGAGCATGCGCCCAGAGACAGTGCTCTGCGACGACAGAGGCCATCGCGATGGGAGGCCCACAGGAGCCGAAGAACAAAGATGGATGAAAATAGAGAAATGAAAGACCAATAGAAGTGGCCCACCCGCTCCCCTCCCTCCCCAACACGACCCCCGCCCAAAATAAATAAATAAATAAATCTTTAAAAAAATAAAAAATAAAAACAGTGCCACCACTGACAGTGCTTGGTCTGCCTTCGCGTGGGTCATGAGAACCCATGGCTTTGAAGGCTCAGCCCTCATCAGGTGTGAATAATTGGGTCTGGGGGTGAACTTTTGAGGTGGCCCTGAGACCTTCTGCTTCCAGTGTGGCCTTTAGGACCCTGGAGGTATTCTATAGCTGTGATGATAGAATGACCACTAACAGAACATTGCTGGCATTTTATAATTTAATTGGTACTCACTCTATAAACTTTGTTTATCAATAGAAAAGTGTATTGGTTACATATATGAAAGGAAGTACTTTGTGGGCCTTTAAAACCCAGGGAGCCCAAATAAATGAGATCATGATAGGTGGGGTGGGGGTTAATGCTTACGTGCATAGCTGTCTGTAAGGTGTTTTGAGCTTATGGTAAGAATTCATTCAGCTGAAATTTATCCATCTGGATATCCACAACTCAGTGCATCGAGGCATTCATAATTTTTGTTTAAGAACACATGAACCATGGGGGTGAAAAAGCCTTCCAATGGGTAACTCCTGCTCTCAAAGAGTAGAATCCATCCCATGAAAACAATAGTGTTAGAAACTTCGCTGCTGACTTGGTTTAGGTCTGGAGCTAAGAGCTAGGAGCCAGAACTTGGGATTTACCATTTATCCTTTCCCCGTTCCCATAACATTAATATGTCCAGTTTCCTACTGTGGTCACCAGGCAGCCTATAAAAAGCAAGGTTACTCACCTCTAGCTTTCCAACTGAACACACAGGATCAAATATAGAAACCGGAGGAAGCCTCATTGTTACAGAGCCAAAATGATTGAGAGCAAGTATGAGTGCTTTAAATACACAGATGAACTAAGCGATTTAAGATGCAGGCTCTTAAAGGCTGAGGTTCCAAGATCAATCATTCAAAAGCCCAAATATATAATCAGAGAGTCTGTCACAGCCTGAGCCATGGTGCTGGAACACAAAACAGGCACCGTGCCCAGAGCTGCTAAAAGATAACGCTGGACCGCAGGGTGACCCTGGCGCCAGAGGGGAGCTTCCGAAGCAACACTTTTGAAATGCAAAACAGAATGAGGAGAAAGCACCAGAATCCTGCAAAAAAAAAAAAAAAAAAAACAAGCCAAACAAGTGCTAGGTTGAGCCACACTACAACTGCCAAGGAAGCAGCAGGCCAAGCACAGCCAAGACCCAGTTCTAATGATGCAGTTCCCGTGTGCATGGGCACACCGGGTGTGTACCTGCACAGGTCTCTGGCTGTGCCTCCAGCAGGCTCTGCCCACATTACAGGAAGCAGAAAGCCGCTAGTGTGAGAAAGCAACTGAGCAGATGAGGTCCTGGAGCAGAAGCCCAGCTGGCCAGGGACAGCCTCTAAACGTTCCGAATGAAGAGTGGTGATTGCGTCACCCCTAACTCAGAGCCTTAGCCTCCGGAGGGGTGGCTCTGTTACCACTATATTGTCATTAGAAAGGATCTGCTGATGGTAAAATATGTATTATTGGCCTCTCCTATTAACATCAACATCAGGTAACATTAAGCCCTCACTTTGCATCAGAAACTGTTAAGAGGTTTGAAGGAATTATTCACTCCTCCCACCAACACTGAGGTGGGATCCACAACCCCATCTTACAGATGAGCAAAACGAGACTTCGTCCAGTTAAGAAACTTATCCAAAAGCACACAACTAGTACCTGGGGTAGTGAGATTCAAAGCCAGGTCTGTCTGATTATAGGATTTTCGCACTCAACCCTGGGGCTGCAAAGGAGATACTGAGATTTATCCACCTGCCTGTATCATTAGAAAAAGAAATTCACTTTTTGCTAGGGAGATACAGGTCTTTGTGCAGAGACGTCCCAAGCCAGCACATTGTTAAGAAACAGGTGAATAATAAGGCCATTAAAGTCTGTGCATTCTTAGAAGAACATCACTGCAAAATCCCAGAAGCCCCAAGGAGGGAATGGAATAACCAGTCCTGCACAAACACCTGGCCCTGCTCAGCCAGCGGTCGAGCCTGGGCTGGTGCTAAGACGGGGCTGCAGGCCTGGTCAGATCAGGCTTTGTTCTGTCTTTAAGGTCCAGTGAGAGTCAGCAATGCCATTGGCAGGGCTCAAGCCTTGCACCAGATGGCTCTCTTTACCGGCCCTCTGCCCACGGCCCTGCCAGCACCATCAGCCTTCCAGCTGCCAACGTCAGGCTGGACTTCCTGGGTCAGCTTCTCCCGCTCTCTGCCCAGCCCATAAGCTTTCCAGCCGCGCACGCCCCGACCAGCAGCTCTCAATGAGCGCTTTCACTGGGGAGCTAGGGACCCTGCTGGGCTTCGGGTGAGAGCCCGGTGCTGGCTGGCACAGGTCCCTGGCTTTCTTCTGGCATACTGACTGCTGGCGATGCAAAACAGACCCGCGATTGTTTGCATGCCTGTTTTCTTCTTCTCCTGCATTTCCTGCTGTCATATTGCAATAAAATTAACCTGCAGTAAATGCACAGATCTTACCAGTTCGGTGCTGAGAGTCTTGACAACTGTTTAAACACTTCTGTAACCACCACCCGAACAACAGAGAGAACGTTTGGGATGCCCCCAACATTCTCCTTTCCAGTCAACCCCCACCCCCAACCACTCTCTGGTTTCTAACTTCTCTCATCGTCAATTTGTTTTGGCATGTGTTCTTGCCTAATCATATCTGAAACACAATTGGAAGATGTTTGATAACCATTCACAGGCCTTTGATGATGAAAAATACTTTGGATCATATCTATACTCTGCAATTAAGAGACATAATCACTGCATAACATGTGAAAAATACCAAATAGCGGTTCTTATTTGTTTGTGTGCATTTTGTTTAAAAAAATTTTTTATTGGAACATAGTTGACTTACAATGTTGTTTTACTTGCAGGTGTACAGGAAGGTGAATCAGTTACACATATAGATATATCCACTCTTTTTTTAAGATTCTTTTCCCAGCCACTTTCATAAAAATGCAGTCACAGACTTGTTATTTCCTGGTTTTTAATAATATCCATCCTTATCAATGTGGAGCGGTATGTCACTGTGGTTTTGATTTGCATTTTCCTAATAATTAGTGATATTGAACATCTTTTCATGTACTTTTTGGCTATTTGTATATCATCTGTGAAGAAATGTCTATTCCAATCCTTCTTGTTTTTAGCCGACTTATTTTTCTGTTGTTGCTCATGCTCAGCAGCTCATTTGTGCCTGACTTTTTGTGACCCCATCGACTGCAGTCCGCCAGGCTCCTTTGCCCGTGGAATTTTCCGGGCAAGAATACTGGAGTGGGCTGACATTCCCTGCTCCAGCTATTGCTGAGTTGTACTCATTCTTTATATATTTTGGATAGAAATCCCTTATCAGATACAGGTTTACAATATTTTGGGGGTTGCCATTCCATGGGCTGCCTTTTCACTTTGTTGATAGCTTCCTTTGGTGCACCAGCATTTTAAATTTTGATGCAGTCCAATGAACAATGGTGTTTTAAGTAAGAATCCATTTGAACTAGAAGAGAATAGTGTTGGGAAAAAAAAAAAAAAAAAAAAAAGACAGGTTTCTTTTCTTAGTTATGCTGCTTAATGAGCTGGATCAATCCTGACAATGGACTGGAAGGGTTGTTGCTGAAGCTGAAGCTCCAATACCTTGGCCACCTGATGCCAAGAGACAACTCATTGGAAAAGACTTTCATGTTGAGAAAAATAGAAGGCAAAAGGAGAAGGGGACAGCAGATGATGTTAGATGGTTAGATGGCATCATTGACTCAATGGACACGGGTTTGAGCAAACTCTGGGAGATGACGAAGGACAGGGAAGCCTGGCGTGCTGCAGTCCATGGGGTCACAAAGAGTCAGACATGAATGAGCATCTGAACTGAACCGTATGAGCTGGATGGCCTTGGACAAGGCATTTCATTTCTCTGAACTTTATTATCCTTCTTTGAAAATGGGAGAGGAGAAAGGCATCTCTACCATACAGGACTTTTGTGAAACGTGAATGTACATAGAGCAAGAATTGCAGCACCCAGCATGTGGACAGCACACACCCCTTCTCCACGCTTACCACAGCATACTTGTCAGCAAGCCTCATTTCATTCAACAGGACCCCAGGACAGGCCCTGTTTGAATTAACAAAGGGATCATTATCCTGGTCTTATCAATGAGGAAACGGATGCATGGCCAGGTTACATAAAGAACCAGAGACCACAGGGCCTACACAAGTACCACTTAGATCTCCTGCCATGGATGTACCCCCACCCCCGGTCCCTGCTATCTCACCACAGGACAGACCAGTCTCCCCAACCCAGGTGCAGATGCAAGAACTGGGAAACCCTTAAAGAGTATCCAGTCCAGCACTCTCAACTCACAGGTGAGTTGAGAGGTTGACCTCACAGGTGTGAGGGAGGTTGAGCATCTTGCCCAGATGCACACAGCAATAGTGCCTGAGTCACCCTGCTGGCCAACCCTCCCTCCAGTGCAGAAATGAATGTCCTTGAGAGAGCAGAAGGAAGGCCTTGTACAAAGTCTAGCACCGCCCACTCTTCCCTGGAACGCTCAGCCCCGTTCTCCTCTGACAGTGCTGTCTGGGGGAGAATAGGACATTCTTAGCGGTGCTGGGGAAAGAATAGCTTTGGGGGTGAAATTTCTCAAGACAGTCAGGCAATCAGACATGCTTATTTGGCAGCCCCTGGGCCAGGCCTGCTTAGAGGAACAAGGCTCTCTTGGGATTGAGGAAAACAATGGGACGTCCCTGGTATTTTATCCCCCTTTTCTACCCTGCTGTATAGGCCGCTCAGCCAAGATCAGCACACCTATTATGACAGGTGCCCCTGAACACCAGCCTTGAGACCAAAGGTGCACAAGGGTGCGGAGTGTTTTATCTGGGAGCATTCTGGCCAAGTGCTTCCAGGCAACAAGAAACAGACATTTCATTGCTTTGCCTCAAAAGGCCTTTTCATCTTTCTTGTTTTGTGAGAATAAAGCACAGACGACATGAATGGAAATCAAAATAAAGATTTATCCATAATTATGCCACTAAGTAACCATCCTTTTTGAAGAAAATGACCGTAACATTTATTCTGAGATCCACAAACCAAGAAAGAAATGTGTGGGAATGACTCTCTAGCTGCCTTAACCATCTCTTCTGTAGGCCAAGTGGCTATTTGTCATGATTAACACCATTAAAGAATGGAAGAGAAGCCAAGTGTTTATATTCTGGCATATTCTTTATTCTACGAAGAATGCTTTATTCTAGACAAAATTTTGATAATGTGGGAAGGCATAGCAAGCTGATACAATATTACTGTGATTACAGGATTCTCTCTGACTTTACAGAGATTCCTCAGCCCACCATCACTGGTGTCTTGGAAACGTGGACTGCCACGTGTATAGGTATGGTTGTATGAATGGCCTCATAACCATTTTATACGTCAATGCAAATATCTAAGTGCTTACTACATACAAAGATCTCCCCTCAATGCAAGGAAAAACAAAAAGATAGAGGTTGTGTTCTCAAGAGGTTCACAGATCTAGTGTGCAAAGAAATACATTTTAGTATGATGAATATATGACAAAACTAACAGCAAAGCATAAGACCCCGTGGGGACCCAGAGAGGGCTTGGTGGAGGCTGCAGAGCTCTGGGGTCCTTGAAAAGAGCAGAGTGTCAAAGTCTAGCACCGCCCACTCTTCCCTGGAACGCTCAGCCGTTCTCCTCTGACAGTGCTGTCTGGGGGAGAATAGGACATTCTTAGCGGTGCTGGGGAAAGAATAGCTTTGGGGGTGAAATTTCTCAAGACAGTCAGGCAATCAGACATGCTTATTTGGCAGCCCCTGGGCCAGGCCTGCTTAGAGGAACAAGGCTCTCTTGGGATTGAGGAAAACAATGGGACGTCCCTGGTATTTTATCCCCCTTTTCTACCCTGCTGTATAGGCCGCTCAGCCAAGATCAGCACACCTATTATGACAGGTGCCCCTGAACACCAGCCTTGAGACCAAAGGTGCACAAGGGTGCGGAGTGTTTTATCTGGGAGCATTCTGGCCAAGTGCTTCCAGGCAACAAGAAACAGACATTTCATTGCTTTGCCTCAAAAGGCCTTTTCATCTTTCTTGTTTTGTGAGAATAAAGCACAGACGACATGAATGGAAATCAAAATAAAGATTTATCCATAATTATGCCACTAAGTAACCATCCTTTTTGAAGAAAATGACCGTAACATTTATTCTGAGATCCACAAACCAAGAAAGAAATGTGTGGGAATGACTCTCTAGCTGCCTTAACCATCTCTTCTGTAGGCCAAGTGGCTATTTGTCATGATTAACACCATTAAAGAATGGAAGAGAAGCCAAGTGTTTATATTCTGGCATATTCTTTATTCTACGAAGAATGCTTTATTCTAGACAAAATTTTGATAATGTGGGAAGGCATAGCAAGCTGATACAATATTACTGTGATTACAGGATTCTCTCTGACTTTACAGAGATTCCTCAGCCCACCATCACTGGTGTCTTGGAAACGTGGACTGCCACGTGTATAGGTATGGTTGTATGAATGGCCTCATAACCATTTTATACGTCAATGCAAATATCTAAGTGCTTACTACATACAAAGATCTCCCCTCAATGCAAGGAAAAACAAAAAGATAGAGGTTGTGTTCTCAAGAGGTTCACAGATCTAGTGTGCAAAGAAATACATTTTAGTATGATGAATATATGACAAAACTAACAGCAAAGCATAAGACCCCGTGGGGACCCAGAGAGGGCTTGGTGGAGGCTGCAGAGCTCTGGGGCTTTCTCAGCATCCATCCTGCCTGATTCAGCTCCAGGAGCTCACCTCCTGTACACGTAGTAAGAAATTAGGAGTGATGCAGGGAAAGCATTGCTTTCTTACAAGCGGTGCCTTTCTAGAGATCGTCACCCAAGGTCTTTATACACGTGCTTGTAACTTAGAGGTTCTGATTTTTAAATGGTATTTCATATACTGTTCACCTAAAAGGAAAGCTGGGACCTGGAGAGAAGTCTTTCTGAATAGTATGATGAAGCTTGGAGCCCTACCAGGCTAAGAGTCTAAGACTCCTCGTTCCCAGGTACTTGAGTTTACCTGAGTCATTCTGTAGGGTAATTAGAAAGCTAGCATTTGAGCCCAGAAATCCTAATTCTCAGATTTACAGGCAGACTTCAAGATATGGTTCCCTGGTTGTCCAGTGGGTAAGGACACCGCCTTGCAGTGCAAGGGGCACAGGTTCGATCCCTGGCCTGGGAAGATCCCACATGCCGCGGAGCGGCCAGACGGATGTGTCCAACTACCGAGCTGGAGCTCTGGAGCGCATGCACCCAGAGCTGGTGCTCTGCAGTGAGAGAGGCCACTGCGATGGGAGGCCCACACAGGCCAAAGAACAAAGATGGATAAATGAAAGACCAATAGAAGCAGCCAAAAAAAATTTAAAAAGATGTGCGTGAGGGCACTGAGCTTCAAAGTCCTCAACAGGCACCCACATTCCTAGATACAGAGCCACAACTAAACTACATACAATCTACTAAAATAATCAGTTTAGAATTCTATTCTGGTGAAAGGTGCTGTTTGGCATGAGAAGCTTGTCAATGCCATCAGGTACTAAAGCAGTGTTTTAATCTCACATGCAGTTCTGTGAACACCTGCTAAGGAGACAGTGGAGTGAATGAACTTCAGCCAGCTGTATGACCTCGGGCAAATGATCAGTCTTCTGAATCTCTGTGTCCCCAGTCAATCACAGATGTAACAGCTTCCACCACCAAAAGGGTTGTTCGAAGTGGAGATAATGCACAACATGACTCAGCATCTCTACAGTTTAGTAATGCATAAGGGTTTAGCATATCTTCAGGGATTAAATGAAGATGTCATTCCTATCCCCTTTGTGGTCAAAGATTTTCTCATCCTTCTGGTACAGAGATGAGAGGGACACAGTCATGCTCCACTCATCTGCAGACAGTCCTCTAGGAGACAAGCAAGTGCTCAAGAGAATCAGCGTTATGGTTGTCCCTCTCAGTAATACTGATTTTTAAATGGTATTTCATATACTGTTCACCTAAAAGGAAAGCTGGGACCTGAGAGAAGTCTTTCTGAATAGTATGATGAAGCTTGGAGCCCTACCAGGCTAAGAGTCTAAGACTCCTCGTTCCCAGGTACTTGAGTTTACCTGAGTCATTCTGTAGGGTAATTAGAAAGCTAGCATTTGAGCCCAGAAATCCTAATTCTCAGATTTACAGGCAGACTTCAAGATATGGTTCCCTGGGTCCAGTGAGTAAGGACACCGTCTTGCAGTGCAAGGGGCACAGGTTCGATCCTGGCTGGGAAGATCCCACATGCCGCGGAGCAGCTGGACCGATGTGTCCAATTACCGAGCTGGAGCTCTGGAGCGCATGCACCCAGAGCCGGTGCTCAGCAACAGCAATGAGAGAGGCCACTGCGGTAGGAGGCCCACACAGGCCAAAGAACAAAGATGGATAAATGAAAGACCAATAGAAGCAGCCAAAAAAAATTTAAAAAGATGTGCGTGAGGGCACTGAGCTTCAAAGTCCTCAACAGGCACCCACATTCCTAGATACAGAGCCACAACTAAACTACATACAATCTACTAAAATAATCAGTTTAGAATTCTATTCTGGTGAAAGGTGCTGTTTGGCATGAGAAGCTTGTCAATGCCATCAGGTACTAAAGCAGTGTTTTAATCTCACATGCAGTTCTGTGAACACCTGCTAAGGAGACAGTGGAGTGAATGAACTTCAGCCAGCTGTATGACCTCGGGCAAATGATCAGTCTTCTGAATCTCTGTGTCCCCAGTCAATCACAGATGTAACAGCTTCCACCACCAAAAGGGTTGTTCGAAGTGGAGATAATGCACAACATGACTCAGCATCTCTACAGTTTAGTAATGCATAAGGGTTTAGCATATCTTCAGGGATTAAATGAAGATGTCATTCCTATCCCCTTTGTGGTCAAAGATTTTCTCATCCTTCTGGTACAGAGATGAGAGGGACACAGTCATGCTCCACTCATCTGCAGACAGTCCTCTAGGAGACAAGCAAGTGCTCAAGAGAATCAGCGTTATGGTTGTCCCCTCTCAGGGCCCCCACCTGCAGGCAGACTTCCCAGAGGCACGGGCTCAGCTTGCCAATCCCACAGCAGCTCTCGGGTTTGACATGCTTATTACCTGACCCTTCTGTCTAAGGATTTTAATGAATGCAGTCTCAATACGACACACACATCTTCGTAAGCAGGAATTATCACTGCTTCTGGCATGTATAGGCCCCAGAGGCACCCACAAGACTTAATCAGATGGTGATAATATCCCCTTTCATAGGTACCAGGTTTTGTAAATACATGGATAGGGATATTTTCTCATTTGGCCTCTCGCTCAGATGGCACTAGTGGTAAAGAATTTTCCTGTCAGTGCAGGAGACTTAAGAGATGAGGGCTTGATTCCTGGGTCAGGAAGATCCATTGGAGGAGGGCATGGCAACCCACTCTAGTATTTCTGCCTGGAGAATCCCATGGACAGAAGAGTCTGGAGGGCTACAGTCCTTGGAGTTGCAAAGAGTCAGACATGACTGAGCATGTACACATGCACATACAAAGCAAACTAATTATCCCTATGTTTTATCGGGGAGGAAATATACTCAAGAGAGAGGAACTAGGGACCTATGGCTAGCGGGCGGCCACTGGGAATTTGGGCCACCATCCCTCTCTCATGCACATAGCTGAGTCCCAAGTCCATCTCTAAAAGGCAGCAATCACTGCTTCTAGACTGGGGGGACCTGAAGATGTATGGAAGGAGTTTTAATTCATGGACAAATTTCAGAAATGCAGAAGCTTCTCCTATATACGAATGTTTCAGTCTCTAGGGTCCTTCTTGGTCCTCCAGGCCAGGCACTGACCATAGACCATGTTGTTCGAAACACTGCCAACCAGGCATGTGTGTGCCTCAGTGCTACTAAGGGGGAGCCCCACCCCACCTGCCTGCCGTCTCTCTTTCTCTCTGTTTCTCTCTCTCGCTCTCCCCGAGATGCAGCTCTTGCTCCCTGGTTTGTCATGCCTTTCTGGCACTTGTTTTCTGTCTTCCACTCTCAGCAACCTATTCTCCTGACTCCTCTCTTACTTACCATTCCTCCTCTAGGTCCCCAGCCTCTTCCTGGGGCCCCTGCTCTCTCTGACAAAGCAAACAATGATAAAGGAGGTGGGCAGGCTGCCAACAGGCAGAGGCTCCAACCAGAAGTGACAGCTCCCAGCTTCCCCACTGACAGGCCTGGAACCAACCAGAAGGCATGTCCCCCCAGGAGTTCATGCCTGTTGTGTGCACTCTCCTCTCTCTCCAGATAAACACATGCCAGTCTCCGTGGTACTGTGAGCTCCGCAAAGGAAAGACCCATGTTCTCTGAAACATTCGGAATATTTTAGGGACAGCAGTGTGGGGGTGTGGGAGGTGCGTCTTCAGTCTGACGTTGGAATGCCGAGGTTCAAATTCCAGTGCAATCACATAACTGTGTAACCATGGGTGGGTCACCAAAACCCTCAGCACTTCAGGTTTCTCATTTCTAAAATGAGAATAATTTCCAATCCCCAGAATTTGGGGAGGATTAAATCAGTAAATGCTTTCAAATTGTGGTGCTGGAGAAGACTCTTGAAAGTTCTCTGGACAGCCAGGAGATCAAACCAGTCAATCCTAAAGGAAATAAACCCTGAATATTCATTGGAAGGACTGATGCTGAACCTGAAGCTCCAATACTTTGGCCACCTGATGCAAAGAGCCGACTCATTGGAAAAGACCCTAATGCTGGGAAAGATTGACGGCAGGAGGAGAAGGGGGTGATAGAGAATGAAATGGTTGGATGGCATCACTCAGTCAATGCACAAGAGTTTGAGCAAACTCCAGGAGTTGGTGAAGGACAGGGAAGTCCAGCATGCTGCAGTTCATGGGGTTGCAAAGAGTCGGACATGACTTAACGACTAAACAACAAAATTCAGTAAATACTTAAAAAATGCTTAAAATACTGCTTGGTCCACAGTGGAACCCAATGAGTGGAAACAAAACAAAGAGTAATTGTATTGTTATTCAAAACACAGTTAAGACTGAAATACATAGAGGGTCAGAAGTTATAAAGAGGCAATGTTAGGAAAGACATCTAGCTCAAGATTCATCTATTCAACAAGAATGAATGTGTAGGCTTTCGAACACCTACTCTGTACCAGGTAGTGCTCTGTTCCCTAAAGATGCAATAGGGAACAAGAGAAGTGAGCTGTGGGGAACACAGACAAGAAGAATATTAGGTGGCCAAAGGCTGTGCATTGTGAATTCAAATACAGTAAGTCCCTTACATACAAGTCTATTCAAAGAGTGTGTTCCTAAGTCCAGTTTGTTCATAAGTTCAACAAAGTTAGCCTAGGCACCCAACTAACACAATTGACTATGTACTATTGTACTGTAATAGGTTTTTGAATACTTTTTACATAAATACGTACATAAAACAAACACAAAAAATAAAAATTTCTAATCTTAGAGTGTAGAACTTTGAAAAGCACAGCAGCGCAGTACAACAGCTGGCATCCAGGGGTTGGCATCTAGTGAACCGGCAAGAAGAGTTACAACTGGAAGAGGGAGGCGAGGTGGGAGATAGTAGAGCTGAAGGATCATCAGCCATAGAAGACGGAGGGCAAGCTGCAATGTCACTCATGCCTGATGTTGATGGTACAGGGTCTAGTTCCTTGCTGGAATCAGATACCCATTCACATCTTTGAAAGTTTGCGAAGGTTCCTATGTAGGGGACTTATTCTAAGGCCCATGAATGAGAGAGAGAGACAGCCTCTGTGGATTGTAGAGGCAAAAACAGTTTCTCCAGGGAGCAAACTCTCAAGACTCACATTCATTAATGCCTCCAAGGATGAATGGAAAATAATATCCACAGGGCTTCGCTGGAGGTCCAGTAGGTAAAGAATCCACCCTGCAGTACAAGGGGCATTGGTTTGATCCCTGGCCTGGGAAGATCCCACATGCTGCAGAGCAGTGTGTCCAATTAGGAGCCAGGGCTCTGGAGCACATGTGCCCAGAGCCAGTGCTCTGCAAAATAGGGGAAAAGGGGTAAACAACAAAATTCAGTAAATACTTAAAAAATGCTTAAAATACTGCTTGGTCCACAGTGGAACCCAATGAGTGGAAACAAAACAAAGAGTAATTGTATTGTTATTCAAAACACAGTTAAGACTGAAATACATAGAGGGTCAGAAGTTATAAAGAGGCAATGTTAGGAAAGACATCTAGCTCAAGATTCATCTATTCAACAAGAATGAATGTGTAGGCTTTCAACACCTACTCTGTACCAGGTAGTGCTCTGTTCCCTAAAGATGCAATAGGGAACAAGAGAAGTGAGCTGTGGGGAACACAGACAAGAAGAATATTAGGTGGCCAAAGGCTGTGCATTGTGAATTCAAATACAGTAAGTCCCTTACATACAAGTCTATTCAAAGAGTGTGTTCCTAAGTCCAGTTTGTTCATAAGTTCAACAAAGTTAGCCTAGGCACCCAACTAACACAATTGACTATGTACTATTGTACTGTAATAGGTTTTTGAATACTTTTTACATAAATACGTACATAAAACAAACACAAAAAATAAAAATTTCTAATCTTAGAGTGTAGAACTTTGAAAAGCACAGCAGCGCAGTACAACAGCTGGCATCCAGGGGTTGGCATCTAGTGAACCGGCAAGAAGAGTTACAACTGGAAGAGGGAGGCGAGGTGGGAGATAGTAGAGCTGAAGGATCATCAGCCATAGAAGACGGAGGGCAAGCTGCAATGTCACTCATGCCTGATGTTGATGGTACAGGGTCTAGTTCCTTGCTGGAATCAGATACCCATTCACATCTTTGAAAGTTTGCAAGGTTCCTATGTAGGGGACTTATTCTAAGGCCCATGAATGAGAGAGAGAGACAGCCTCTGTGGATTGTAGAGGCAAAAACAGTTTCTCCAGGGAGCAAACTCTCAAGACTCACATTCATTAATGCCTCCAAGGATGAATGGAAAATAATATCCACAGGGCTTCGCTGGAGGTCCAGTAGGTAAAGAATCCACCCTGCAGTACAAGGGGCATTGGTTTGATCCCTGGCCTGGGAAGATCCCACATGCTGCAGAGCAGTGTGTCCAATTAGGAGCCAGGGCTCTGGAGCACATGTGCCCAGAGCCAGTGCTCTGCAATGAGAGAGGACACTGCAAAAGGGGGCCCACACAGGCCAAAGAATAACAATGGATGAAAATAAATCAGTTAAAAAAAAAAAAAAATCTACAGCTGTGAAGGGGGCCAAGAGCCTCAGCAAGTCCTGGCTTATTCAACCAGAAGGAAGCCAAGAGCAAAGCCCACGCCAGCTTCAGAGGGAGGAATCAGAACCCACAAGTTTGCATTTAGGCCAGTCTTCATACTCTACAAACTGGGGTACAGCCTATGAAGGGAACTATATTTTCAAAAGAAAAATATAATTCAGGCCAATATTTCTGAAATATCTCCTCCTTAAGGAGGAACTCGTGGAGGAATTTACCTTAGCATCTCAAAAACCTGTTTTTGTCCTAGGCAATTGCATTTTGGGGGAGGGGGCGGGATGGAGAGGGAGTGGGGTGGGCGGGCCACTTCTACTGGTCTTTCATTTATCTATTTTTCATCCACCTTTGTTCTTTGGCCGGTATGGGCCTCCCATCACAGTGGCCTCTGTTGTCGCAGAGTGCCGGCTCTGGGCGCATGCGCTCCAGAGCTCCGACTCGGTAATTGGACACATCGGTCCAGCCGCACTGCGGCACATGGGATCTTCCCAGGCCAGGGATCAAACCGGCTCCTCTTGCACTGCAAGGTGGTGTCCTTACCCACTGGACCACCAGGGAAGCCAGGCAATTGCATTTTTAAAAATATTTATAGATGCTTTGAGGTTTTCAAATGACAGCCCTCTCCTATGTTTTAACCTATAGGAAGCCCAAAACTGAAATTGTAACAGGGCCAGATGATAGGTACTTTTTCCTGATACAACTTTTTTTTTTTCTGTTTTACTTATATTTTCTTTGAGCTGATCTCTTTATTTACTGTAGCACAGGTGTATGTGTGTGCATGTAAAAATATCTTCTCTAAATCCTCTTTAATACTAGCTATATTATAATAAATTTACTTCTCTAGGCAATTTAGCAGCTATTTCAAAATAAACAAACTGTTTTTCATATCTTCTTATATAACCCACATGTTATGCACCATGGGAATTTTTTTAAGTTTCAGTTCGTCTTATCCCCTCCTGCATCGAATCCCACCCACCCAGTCCTCCACTTTTTTTTAAAGGGGCAAACATCTTCTACTGCACTGTGCTTAGTTGCTTGATCATGTCTGACTCTGTGGGACCCCATGGACTGCAGCCTGCCAAGCTCCTTTGTCCATGGGATTCTCCCAGGCAAGAATCCTGGAGTGAGTGACCATGCCCTTCTCCAGGGGATCTTCCCAAACCAGGGTCTCCTGCATTGCAGGCAGATTCATTACCAGCTCAGCTACCAGGGAAGCCCACATCTCCTACTACTTATGCACAATTGCAACTAGTCCAAAGCCTTCTCACTCCTGGGGGTGTAGCATCCATCTCTTCCTCTTTTCTTTATCTTCCTATCATCCCTCCCCTCCACTCTGCCCCCTATTTTATTTCTTTAAAACATCAGCTGAGGGCTTCCCTGGTGGTCTAGTGGGTAAGGACACTGCCTTGCAGTGCAAGGGGTGCTGGTTTGATCCCTGGCCTGGGAAGATCCCATGTGCCGCGGAGCAGCTGGACGGATGTGTCCAATCACCGAGCCGGTGCTCTGGAGCGCATGTGCCCAGAGCCGGTGCTCTGCCACAAGCGAGGCCACTGCGATGGGAGGCCCACACAGGCCAAAGAACAAAGATAAATAAATGAAAGACCAATCGATGTGGACAAAAAGGAAAAAATTAAATTAAATTAAAAAAAAAAACATCAGCTGAGCAAATCAGCCATTTGACCATTTTAAACCCTTCACTGGGTCCTACTGCTCATAGGAACACATGAAAACTCCTTATCCTGACAGGCTCTCTTTCTCATCACATACTTCATCACCCAGACTCTGCCCAGTCCCAGGTGGCTCTCTTAACTGTTCCTGGGCATGATTTTTCTTTCCTGGCCTTTGGGCATTGATACTGCTGTGTCTACCGGGCCCACGCCCGACAGCTCTCAAAGCCTCACACAAACGCCTGCTCCCCTCTGAAGCCCTCCTAATGGCTCCACCTCCCAGGGGTCTCTTCCGTGTCAAAATATTGCCGGCTGACCATTTGAAGAGGAAAGCCGTTCTACCTCGCAGAACTGTGGAATTTTACTGAACCTGCCTCTATATCGTTTAGGGTTTTTTGGCAGGATTTTACAACTCATTTGCCAACTGAAACTGGAATCTTCTTGATGGAAGTGAAACTTTTATACCTTTTTAGTCCCCCAGGATGCCCTGTGTAGTATCTTATATAGTTGACATTCCACAAACACTTGATAGTTCATGTCTCTTTCCCTTTAAAATACAAAGCATGAAGCAAATGACAGACTAAAGGTTAAATCCTCAACAAACAAACTAGTCATTCTCATATGAGAATTCACTAAACTGCAAAAAGTTAGAAAACATAGGAAGTGTTTAATTTCACTAGAAATAAAGAATACTAGTTAAAATGTTGTTTCATATCAAATTAACAAAGATTAGCAGAAATCTCAGTCTTAAAGCTTTTGAGAGTGTAAGGAGATAGGTGTTCTCATAACTGCTGGTGTAATCAATACACATTGAAAACATTTTGACAACTTGTGAAAGCTTTAAAATATCTATATACCTTGATCAACCCATTGGGGTGTGTGTGTGCATGCATGCTAAGTGGCTTCAGTTATGTCTGACTCTTTGTGACCCCATGGACTATAGCCTATAACCTGTCAGGCTCCTCTGTCCATGGAATTCTCCAGGCAAGAATACTGGAGTGGGTTGCCACGCCCTCCTCCAGGGAATCTTTCTGACCCAGGGATCGAAACTGCATCTCCTGCGGTTCTGGCATTGTAGGCAGATTCTTTACTGCTGAGCCACTGGGGAAGCTCCAACTTATTGGAGGGTTAGGGAAATATTCCAAAGTCCAGAGGAAGCTCTGGGCACCAGGTACTCCTCTTAGGGTTATAACACTGAATCTTTATGAACAACTTAAATGTACAATAAGCAAATTTTATGTCCATAAAGTGGACTGTTATAGGGCATTAAAATGGCATTAAAAATGGCAGCCAGGGCTTCCCTGGTGGTCCAGTGGGTAAGGACACCACCTTGCAGTGCAAGGGGCGCCGGTTTGATCCCTGGCCTGGGAAGATCCCACGTGCCGCGGAGCGGCTGGACTGATGTGTCCAACTACCGAGCCGGAGCTCTGGAGCACATGTGCCCAGAGCCAGTACTGTGCAGCGACAGAGGCCACTGTGATAGGAGGCCCACACAGGCCAAAGAGCAAAGATAAACAAATGAAAGATCAATAGAAGTGGCTGAAAAAAAAAAAAAGTTAAATAAATGGCAGCCAGTGATTTTCTGTTAACTTGAGGGGTAGGGGAATGCTTTTAACTAACATTAATTAGAAAAAATAAAACAAAACCAAACTATGGGAAACGAATAATTCTAACCACATAAACAAATGCATGAGAGAAAACATATCAAAACAGTAAAATCAGTTATACTTGCTTATAGTTTACTATGCCTTCCAGATTTTCTATAAGGATTGAATGACTACCAGGAGGAACAAAAAGATGCTATTTTTTTTTTTTTGGTTGGGTGCCATAGCTTGCGAGGTCTTAGTTCCCCAACCAGGGATCAAATCTGGCCCCTCTACCCGCACTCCATCCCCCACTCCCGCAGCAGAAGCACAGAGTCCAAACCACTGGATCATCAGGGAATCTCCAAAAGATGCTTTTCAAAGTAGATATTTCTTTTCTTTATAACCAGGAACAGTATCAAAACCACTGTTACTGAGCTTAGAGACATAAATTTTCTTTTATTTTTACTTTTGCCTCTATTTTAAAATTAAGAAATGGAGAAAAGAGAGAAAGTTGAAGAAAGGAAAGGAATGGGGGCAGGTCTCTGATCCTGATTAACCCTTGCCCCGAAGCAGGCATTGCCACCTTGTAGAGCCAGGAGACAGACTCAGAAAGTCAGGCTCGGGCTTCCCTTGTGGCTCAGTGGATAAGAACCCGTCTGCCAATGCAGGAGACACGGGTTCGATCCCTGATCTGGGAAGATCCCACATACCGCAGAACAGCTAAACCCACACATCAACAAAGGCCCAGCACAGCCAAAAATACATAAATCAAAGTTTTTTTTTTTTTTTTTTTAAAAAAAAGAAAGTCAGGCTCAAGGTTACCAGAGGGGCAGAGCCGCCATCACGGCCAGGGTGCCATGACAGGATCAGGCAAGAAAGAGAAAAGAAAGTCAAACCAGGTGAGCACAAAATCCCAGGGGTGAGGTACAGAACAATAGCAAAGGGTGGTTCTAATTGGTAAGACCGAGAGTGGTTTCTTCTCCTTCCTCCCTTTTCCAGATTTTCCATAAGGTGATATGAACTTTTTGTTTTTATTTATGTACAAGAAGAAAACTGCAACCATTTGAAACCACTGAACTGTGAGTAGCAAGAGAGAAAACAGGCTCTACTCACCCTGAACCCTCTCCTAAGAGGAAAAGAGGCATCAGAGGGGACAGGATACAGAGTCTCAACTTGACCCAGCCATACGCTGCAGCCCGGGGCCGCCTCAGGACCTAGTGGATGAGGTCAGAGCGTGTGCATGTGTGCTGTGGGAGTCTGTGTGATGAGGAGCAGCAGGGTCCCTGGAGCTGTCTGCAAGGTGAGCCTCTGTGCTGCAGGTGCAGTGCCCCACCCCGCTCTTCTCCCCACCACCCACAAGTCCCACAGAGTACCCTTTAAGGGGCATTCCAGGAAGCTGTGTGCCGTGGCTGTTCTCCCTACAGTCAGCTTTCTCCATCCCAAACCAGGAACAGAGGCATGTGCTGGGGATGGGGCAGCACCTGGAGGGGAGGAGGGATTCCTTATGGCAGCTTTTGTTGTAGGGGGATGGGCCACACAGACAGTGGGTCTGGGGAAATTCTTCCCGATCGTCTTCATGTCCAGCTGCCCAGATTTCAAGGGTAGCATTTCTTAGAGAGCTCCGTCTCACCTCCGTGGGTGAGTGGAGTGCTCCAAGGCAGGACCACTGCGGCTCCCTCCCCAGGGAGAGAATCAGGGAAGCTTTTAATTATGTAATTCTAACATACACACACATATACACACACACTCAAATGGGGATTGATTTTTACAGAGAAGTGCCCACCATCTTCCTATGCCGGTACAAAGTGCTTTTTTTTTTTTTTTTTTTGGCCACTTTTATTGGTCTTTCATTTATTTATTTCCATCCATTTTTGTTCTTTGGCCTGTGTGGGCCTCACATTGCAGTGGCCTCTCTCCTCTCTCCTCGCAAAGCACCGGCTGGCTCTGGGCGCATGCGCTCCTGAGCTCCAGCTTGGTAGTTGGACACATCTGTCCAGGCACTCTGCGGCACGTGGGATCGTCCCAGGCCAGGGATTGAACCGGCACCCCTTGCACTGCAAGGCAGACTCTTTACCCACTGGACCACCAGGGAAGCCCCCAAAGTGCTTTTATTTTTCCAGGTCTCTTGTCAATCTATGTTCATAGGTATAATAAAGAAGACTGTGGGGATTCACCTGTGACCTTTTGGCGAGCCATTTCCAGAAATAACTGGGGCTTAGGAATGAGTGAGTGGTGAGGAGCAGCCGCGGTGAGTTTGGTGAAGACAAGCGGATGTAACTCAGTGGCTTGAGAGGCTAGCTAGGTCGGGGTGACTTGGGTGTGAAGCTGGGGGGCAGGTGATGCAGACAGACATCTTCAGGAGCCTCAGAGGGGAAGCGGGAAGGGCAGAGGCCCAGGAGGACCTGAAGGGCACAGGCTCTTGAGCGATTTGCTGCAGGTGCAGTGCCCCACCCCGCTCTTCTCCCCACCACCCACAAGTCCCACAGAGTACCCTTTAAGGGGCATTCCAGGAAGCTGTGTGCCGTGGCTGTTCTCCCTACAGTCAGCTTTCTCCATCCCAAACCAGGAACAGAGGCATGTGCTGGGGATGGGGCAGCACCTGGAGGGGAGGAGGGATTCCTTATGGCAGCTTTTGTTGTAGGGGGATGGGCCACACAGACAGTGGGTCTGGGGAAATTCTTCCCGATCGTCTTCATGTCCAGCTGCCCAGATTTCAAGGGTAGCATTTCTTAGAGAGCTCCGTCTCACCTCCGTGGGTGAGTGGAGTGCTCCAAGGCAGGACCACTGCGGCTCCCTCCCCAGGGAGAGAATCAGGGAAGCTTTTAATTATGTAATTCTAACATACACACACATATACACACACACTCAAATGGGGATTGATTTTTACAGAGAAGTGCCCACCATCTTCCTATGCCGGTACAAAGTGCTTTTTTTTTTTTTTTTTTTGGCCACTTTTATTGGTCTTTCATTTATTTATTTCCATCCATTTTTGTTCTTTGGCCTGTGTGGGCCTCACATTGCAGTGGCCTCTCTCCTCTCTCCTCGCAAAGCACCGGCTGGCTCTGGGCGCATGCGCTCCTGAGCTCCAGCTTGGTAGTTGGACACATCTGTCCAGGCACTCTGCGGCACGTGGGATCGTCCCAGGCCAGGGATTGAACCGGCACCCCTTGCACTGCAAGGCAGACTCTTTACCCACTGGACCACCAGGGAAGCCCCCAAAGTGCTTTTATTTTTCCAGGTCTCTTGTCAATCTATGTTCATAGGTATAATAAAGAAGACTGTGGGGATTCACCTGTGACCTTTTGGCGAGCCATTTCCAGAAATAACTGGGGCTTAGGAATGAGTGAGTGGTGAGGAGCAGCCGCGGTGAGTTTGGTGAAGACAAGCGGATGTAACTCAGTGGCTTGAGAGGCTAGCTAGGTCGGGGTGACTTGGGTGTGAAGCTGGGGGGCAGGTGATGCAGACAGACATCTTCAGGAGCCTCAGAGGGGAAGCGGGAAGGGCAGAGGCCCAGGAGGACCTGAAGGGCACAGGCTCTTGAGCGATTTGTCCTGTGAAAGCAGACCCTCTTGTAATGCCCTGTCACATGCTGAGGCTCACACAGACCTGGGAGACAGATGGGCCTCTTGCCATTTAATCCAGCCATGTAATTCCCAGAGACAAGCCCACCTGTCAAAGGCAAAATAGCCACGATCTGACTCTGGGTTGAGATGGGCTGACGTCAGGTTTGGGATTCTTTCTGTCCCAGGTGGTCCCGTGTCCTCTAGCAAAAACAAGGGACCCTTATTCTCCCATAGATGGAAGGAAGAAGATGGGGAAACTAAGGACCCAGAGAGACTGAGTTGTGGAGAAGAGGAGGAGACAAGAGGGGAGATGAAGATCTGTCCAGCATCACCACGCAGCTGAGAGGTGGCAACGGGAGTGAAATTATCCATGTTGATCATAGATGGTCAGGCACGTCTCTACCTAAAGCTGTCAGGTGACTATTGGCTCCACAGGGGGGCCTCACTGCCCATAAGTTAATGAAACCCTTGGTGGCATTTTCCTAATGAGTACTTACTCAGGGCATCAGGGGCGGGGAGGGGAGGGAACGGGGATTGGAGCCTCCGTTCTCATCTTGCCCCTTTCTATCTACTTCTGTCGCCCTGGATAAATCACTTGGAAAATAAGAACCAAATATAAGAAGTCTATGATTCTGTGCCTTCCCAACCTTCCTATTCACATCTTTGTTTCATCATTCGACTGCCTCTGAGGAGAGCATGATTATAAGTGTGATGTGGACCCTTTCTTTTCATAAAAGTCGAGAAAATACTCAAATCCAGGCCAGCGAGCCCTCCCCGTGGAGAGTGGGCGCCTCTTACACCTCCTAAGACTCGGCAATCATCTCCCATTGGTGAGCCTCTGCTGCAGGCCACTGCCCAGAGGATTCCTTTATTATAATCTTTCTATGAATGATTCAGGGTTGAGTACCATCTCTGTTTGTGTCTGGAGGAATAAGAACATATTATAAAAGAGAACTGAAAATCTGTGATGTATCCAAAAATAGCATGCAGATAGGCCAGCTTCCCCGCTCACCTTTCTTCTGTACCATCCAGCCTTTCCTGGACTTGCTTCACACAACAAGGGAAGACTGGCCCCTCAATGCTCAGGTATCCTGGGATCTGTCCTCAAACTGTCTTGGACTGAATGCTGCCAGGGGCCCCCGCAGATCTAGTGCTCCTAATTCTTTCCCCCTCTGATGGGCCTTGTCCTAACTCCTTCCCCACTGCAGGTGCCCTGCAGTCACGTGCTTTTTTTGTCAAGTGATCTGCAGCCTTAGGCTGCTCACTCTGCAGAAAAGAGTGGGGGGAAAAACAGAGAGTCAGAAAATAGAGCTCTCTCCTGGGAACCTCACAAGCTCCGAGCTTATAAAACACAACGGCCTTGCTACCGGTTCTGCAGAATCCCCACTGGCCAGCAGCACACGCTCTGAAGTCCATCCCCTTTCGCCCCACTCTCCCACCTTGGCCCATCAGACAAGAAATGATACTTTCTGAAGGGACCTGCGGATGGTCCCACCTGCTTCAGAAAGGCGCATGTGTAACCAAGAGGAGAGGAGGCTGAGTGTCTCTAAATAGTGACACTGACGGCGGAGCCTCTGCCCTATGTTCTCACCATCCTGTGTCTCCAACAAACTTTGTGACACTATGTTTGCAGAGTGTGGCAGCCAAGCAGCCTTAGTGGTGAATTAAATCCACATTGTGCTTTTCTCTCAACACTCCGCCCCTCAGGTGCCACCTGAGCCTCTACCTGGCTGTGGGGGTGGGAGCTGAGTACAGCTCCGGCTCTTCTGCTGGCCCTAAAAAGCTGCCAGAGCCTGAGTTTTAGTGGACTTAGGTCCATGGCGACCCCCTCTCTCCTCCCTGTCTCTGCCTGTCTGTCTCTGACACGCCCAGCCTCTGAAGCTCTGTAATGCGGTTGATTTCTAAACGGGTCCGGGTCTCCCTTGCTCCCTTTCTCGGAGTTTCCACCTGGACCCAGAGTGTTCTTTTCTTCACCCACACTGCTTCCAAACCCAGAGGAATTCCTGGAAATGTTTAACGTAGCACAGGGCACCCTGAGGGTCTGGCTAACTGTTGCACGTCAGTCGAGGGGATGGCCGTGGAAGGGGGCAAGCGAGATCAGGGGCCAGCCAGAGGTGGCCAACCAGAGCTACCTGGCCCCTCAGGGATGGTCTTTCCCCTTCATCCCTGCCGAGGGCATTCCGGGAAGTTCGGGAGCTTGGGTCCCATGGGGTGGCAGGGGAAGGCAGAAGCCAGGTCTGTCCAGGGGCGGCGAGAGCAGGCTGGCTACTGGCTCCCCGGCCAGCCCTCTGCACCGCGGGTGCCGCCTCCCACATTCTCGGAGCCGGCACAAGGCAGGCAGCGAGCGTTTCCCCGCAATTCCGGACCGGCTTCCCGCATTAAACTCCCCAGCACAACCTGCTTTTGTTAATTCTGCAAATGCTGTCATACGACCACCTCCACCAACACCTCCCTGTCTGCTCGGCACCAAGGAAGACCCGCTTTCCCCGGAACCCAGCGGCTTCGCATCCCCCGAGTCCCCCGCACCCTGACCGACCACCGCCCACTCGCCCCAGAGCCGTCAAACGAGCGGCCCGAAGCACCTCAAGGACCCCAGGGTCCCCGGTCCTGAGCATCTTTGTCCTCTGAACACAGACGCGCGCGCACAGACCGACAGAAAGAGCCCAGCCAGGCACCGAGCTCGCACGCCCTGGCTTCGCCGGGGCCCCGCAGGGGGACAATGGTCCGCGTCCTGCAAGTTTGCCAGCTTGGAGGCAGAGCCCTCCTTACCGTACATCTTGGCGGCGCGAGCGCCTCCCGGGAGGCCGCGTCGCCTGCAGCCAGCCCCCGGCGGCGCCGGCCTTTCATTCACAGCCGGGGTGGCGGATGGCGGCGGCCGGCGGAGGCCGGGGCGGGGCGGGAGCCGGAGCCTGAGCAGGAGCGAGAGCGGGGGCCGGACGCGGGAGGGCAGGGGCCGGCAGCCGCGCGCCCATTCAGCAGCCGGAGCTGAGCGCGGCGGGCCTCCGCTTGGGTTTCTGGGCAGGGCTGCGCCGAGAGGGGCGGAGGCTATGCTAATATTGTCCCTCCCCCTCGGGCTTGGTCACGGCATGGTCGCCCCGCCCACACCTGGCCCCGCCCCGCCTCGCCCCCTGCAATTCCCACCCTCCGAGAAACCCAAATCCCTAGAAGCACCTTTCCCGGGCTTCGCCCCCAGGTGCTGGGTGGCGCGTTTTCCAGCGGCAGTGTCCCCCAGGCGAAGTGACCCGCCCTGCTGCGGTTGGAATGCTCGGGCCGACAGCTAAGATCTTCCGTAACCCGCGGGAACCGAGGGTCAACAGGAGTGCCGGAAGCTGCAGATGTACCCCTCCCGCAAATTTATCCAGAATGCGTTGACTGAGTCAGGGAGCGCCAGAAGGAGGAATTAGAGATAACTCTCCGCCCTCCCTTGGCCCCCTTTATAAGCCCCGTTCCCTAATTAAGCCCTCAGCTATAGCCCTCCCAGCGACTCTCTGGCCAGTACCCACTACCAAACCGCGTCCTTCCTTGGCCAGGTAAGCAGGAAATACACCCCATCCTACACATCAAGTGCTGCAAGGAATCAGCTTGCTCTTCCTCTTCCAGGCTCACACGTGTAATTCACATGCTTTGTGGCCAGGATCCCCTCTACCTGCGCCCCAGGGATCACCCTCTGGAAATTAGGGCAGAAGCAGGACACAGCAGGCTCAGCCTATAGTCTGGAGACAAATTGCAGCCCAGCTCAGGGCTTCCCTAAGGCTTCTCACCCAGCCTCCTCTACCCTTCACGTTTACCCCATGGCTGAGGGGGTTTGTCCTCAAAATATGCTCCTAGTAGAAGTTAGGGAGGAGAGACCCTTAAAGATGGTGTCATGTCTCTCATTTTAGTAAAGAGGAAGCTAGGGCTGTGAGAGGTGGATTTGTGTTCCTTTTCCTAGATACACTGAGCTGTGTGTCCGTAGGCCAGTCATCTCCCTTTCTGAACCTCGGCTTCCTGCAGGACTGTTGGGAAATTTATATAAAACCTACATGAAAGTACACAATGGGCACCCACATACTTCTTTCCTTCCTCACCCGAGGCAGAGACAGAGCCAGGGAGAGAATCTGGATCGCTGGACTCTTGGAACAGTGCTCTCCCTCGTACTCCAAACCCATGCTTCCCGCTTCTCTCTGGCCTCACCCCCCACCTCCCACTCTCCTGATGTTTCCAAGTTTTGTTCCTGTCCCTTTACCCCTTTCCCTTTCTCACAGCATATGCAAGTCTTAGAGGCTCCATGGGAAACTCTGGGAAGGTTCCTGGTGCTCACATTTAACCTAGACCCTCGAATGGCTCACAAAGAAGCTCTGTCATCTGTTGCGTTTTAGGACCAGGTCGAGTGACGTTGAGATTTACTGAGAGTCACTTACGGCCTTGATCCAGGGCAGAAGGGAGAATGTGGAGTCTAGTATGGTCTGGACATGCAGGGGTACCCCTATGTCTGCAATCTGTGCAACACAAAATATATTCATTCAATACTGGTGTCTGCAGCACAGTGGGAAACGCCGTGTCTGCCCTTAGAGTGAAATCTCCAGCAGAGAGGACAAGATAAACGCTCGTAAAAATATTACATGACAAGTAAGAATATGCTAAATTGTGCATGAGAAGCCCAGACCTTATTTAGACATTGCAATATAGACCCGATTTAGACATTCAGAGAACTGATAGGCTAATTTTTTCTTTTTATCAAATATTTACTGATCACTCTATATTATGTGCTAGATACTGTGGAAGGTGCTTAGGAGAGGGAGACATGCAAGAATAACAATAACATGTAGTAATTACTGCGGTGAAGGCCCGTAGAGAAAGCAGAGTAGAGCTTCAGGAAGGCCAAAACATTCAAGATGGGCTTTGAAGAACGGGTGAGATTTTAAATGTGGAGATAATGAAAATGTTAATCACCCCAGCCAGAGAGACACCTGTTTGCAAAGGTCAGGACGGTAGAGGGGAGAGTGTGCACCTGGAGCTCAGGGGGGCCTGGGTTCCCTCATTTTAGTAAAGAGGAAGCTAGGGCTGTGAGAGGTGGATTTGTGTTCCTTTTCCTAGATACACTGAGCTGTGTGTCCGTAGGCCAGTCATCTCCCTTTCTGAACCTCGGCTTCCTGCAGGACTGTTGGGAAATTTATATAAAACCTACATGAAAGTACACAATGGGCACCCACATACTTCTTTCCTTCCTCACCCGAGGCAGAGACAGAGCCAGGGAGAGAATCTGGATCGCTGGACTCTTGGAACAGTGCTCTCCCTCGTACTCCAAACCCATGCTTCCCGCTTCTCTCTGGCCTCACCCCCCACCTCCCACTCTCCTGATGTTTCCAAGTTTTGTTCCTGTCCCTTTCCCCCTTTCCCTTTCTCACAGCATATGCAAGTCTTAGAGGCTCCATGGGAAACTCTGGGAAGGTTCCTGGTGCTCACATTTAACCTAGACCCTCGAATGGCTCACAAAGAAGCTCTGTCATCTGTTGCGTTTTAGGACCAGGTCGAGTGACGTTGAGATTTACTGAGAGTCACTTACGGCCTTGATCCAGGGCAGAAGGGAGAATGTGGAGTCTAGTATGGTCTGGACATGCAGGGGTACCCCTATGTCTGCAATCTGTGCAACACAAAATATATTCATTCAATACTGGTGTCTGCAGCACAGTGGGAAACGCCGTGTCTGCCCTTAGAGTGAAATCTCCAGCAGAGAGGACAAGATAAACGCTCGTAAAAATATTACATGACAAGTAAGAATATGCTAAATTGTGCATGAGAAGCCCAGACCTTATTTAGACATTGCAATATAGACCCGATTTAGACATTCAGAGAACTGATAGGCTAATTTTTTCTTTTTATCAAATATTTACTGATCACTCTATATTATGTGCTAGATACTGTGGAAGGTGCTTAGGAGAGGGAGACATGCAAGAATAACAATAACATGTAGTAATTACTGCGGTGAAGGCCCGTAGAGAAAGCAGAGTAGAGCTTCAGGAAGGCCAAAACATTCAAGATGGGCTTTGAAGAACGGGTGAGATTTTAAATGTGGAGATAATGAAAATGTTAATCACCCCAGCCAGAGAGACACCTGTTTGCAAAGGTCAGGACGGTAGAGGGGAGAGAGAGTGTGAGACACAGCCTGGAGTTTCTTCTGGTTGGAAGAGAGCTGAAGATGAAGAACAGCAGTGGGGAGGGAGAAGTCCCTGCTGCTCTGTTGGTTAGGGCCCTGCCTGCTCACTGCTCTTGCTGCTGAGGGTATGGGTTCAGTCGCTGGTCTGAGAACTAAATACCCACAAACTGCCAAGTAGGAAGAGAGGCGAGAAAGGTGATCTGGGGCCATATTGGGATGGCCTTGAGCAGCCAATCCAAAGGCTTTTCTGTTAGATCGAGGGCTTAGATCTAGGGCTAGCAGGTTCAATCTATGTTTTATCTAGCAACCGTAGTTAGCACCATCCTTTGGAAAGTGAATCCTGGATCCTTGTGACTGAACCAGGCCAAGAATGATCCTCACCCTCCCCTCAACCTGTATTCCCAATTAGATACCATTGGTATGTGGCCCCTAAGGGTATAGGGATGCAGTCACACTAACCAGCTTGTACCCTTTGCCATGGGAGCTTTGACCTGAGCACTCAGGTCCCTTGGGATCTATATATTCAGTGGTGAAGGAATTTGGACCATACCTGGCTTCACTGAAGCTAAGGGCTTCCCTGGTGGTTCAGTGGGTAAAGAGCCGGCCTTGCAGTGCTAGGGGCACCGGTTCGATCCTTGGCCTGGGAAGATCCCACATGCCGCAGAGCAGTGTGTCCAATTACGAGCCAGCACTTTGGAGTGTGTGTGCCCAGAGCTGATGCTCTGCAGTGAGGGAGACCGCTGCAATGGGAGGCCCACACAGACCGAAGAATAGAGGTGGACGAAAACTAAATAAATAGAAAACCATTTTTTTTTTAAAAAAAAGGGGGAAAATTAAAGAGAAAAAAAGATGTTTACCTAAAGTATGTGCAGGAAATGGTGCTACAGAAGGCTAGGGTATAGTGATGTTACTACAAGGAAGCTGGAACACCATCTTCCAGCTCACAGTTTAAAACAAAAGACCAATAAATTCCCTGGGAGCCCAGTGGTTATGAATCCACCTTCCAATGCAGGGAATGCAGATTCAATCGCATGCCCCCTTCCCTTGATTCACCTGCCTTCACCCTCCTTTTCACCTGTATTTCCCTCCCTCATTACTTGGGTTTGGAGGGTGGTGATTGGAGAGGGCTTTGGCTGAACAGGCAACAGCAGTTGCTCTAATTTCCACACCATTCCTGGGTCATCAGCGGTGCACCTGCTGTGGCATCCGCTGCCTGCTCACTGCTCTTGCTGCTGAGGGTATGGGTTCAGTCGCTGGTCTGAGAACTAAATACCCACAAACTGCCAAGTAGGAAGAGAGGCGAGAAAGGTGATCTGGGGCCATATTGGGATGGCCTTGAGCAGCCAATCCAAAGGCTTTTCTGTTAGATCGAGGGCTTAGATCTAGGGCTAGCAGGTTCAATCTATGTTTTATCTAGCAACCGTAGTTAGCACCATCCTTTGGAAAGTGAATCCTGGATCCTTGTGACTGAACCAGGCCAAGAATGATCCTCACCCTCCCCTCAACCTGTATTCCCAATTAGATACCATTGGTATGTGGCCCCTAAGGGTATAGGGATGCAGTCACACTAACCAGCTTGTACCCTTTGCCATGGGAGCTTTGACCTGAGCACTCAGGTCCCTTGGGATCTATATATTCAGTGGTGAAGGAATTTGGACCATACCTGGCTTCACTGAAGCTAAGGGCTTCCCTGGTGGTTCAGTGGGTAAAGAGCCGGCCTTGCAGTGCTAGGGGCACCGGTTCGATCCTTGGCCTGGGAAGATCCCACATGCCGCAGAGCAGTGTGTCCAATTACGAGCCAGCACTTTGGAGTGTGTGTGCCCAGAGCTGATGCTCTGCAGTGAGGGAGACCGCTGCAATGGGAGGCCCACACAGACCGAAGAATAGAGGTGGACGAAAACTAAATAAATAGAAAACCATTTTTTTTTTAAAAAAAAGGGTGAAAATTAAAGAGAAAAAAAGATGTTTACCTAAAGTATGTGCAGGAAATGGTGCTACAGAAGGCTAGGGTATAGTGATGTTACTACAAGGAAGCTGGAACACCATCTTCCAGCTCACAGTTTAAAACAAAAGACCAATAAATTCCCTGGGAGCCCAGTGGTTATGAATCCACCTTCCAATGCAGGGAATGCAGATTCAATCGCATGCCCCCTTCCCTTGATTCACCTGCCTTCACTCCTCCTTTTCACCTGTATTTCCCTCCCTCATTACTTGGGTTTGGAGGGTGGTGATTGGAGAGGGCTTTGGGCTGAACAGGCAACAGCAGTTGCTCTAATTTCCACACCATTCCTGGGTCATCAGCGGTGCACCTGCTGTGGCATCCGCTGCCTTCAGATCCCAGGGGCCCCCTGGGACTGGTTGGGTCAGGCCAGAGGAACCTGCCTTAGAAAAGCTTATTATTCTTTGGCCAAACTTGCCCTGATTAGCAGTCGTTCTGAACAATGTCCTTTGTTGCGGCAGCTCAAAGAATCCCCTCTGCCGTGAGCAAGAACCACAATTCCCAGAGTTTCCTTTTGAACCAGCGGCTGAATTGCCCTGAGCAACAGAGAAGGACAGGTTTAGAAGCAGAAAGCAATCTATGACCATTGCACAAAACCCAGGACCCTTACTCACACCTGCAATTTCACACCACCAAGCTTTGTCCTTTGGTCCACGGGTCTGGCTTCCTGATGTTCCAGCCCCCGCCACGGCACCCCCAGCTCATCCATGTCTGTGCAGGAGCCTCTCATCTTCCCGTCTATCACACAACTGCAGCAGCTCTTGCTCTGGGTGGCAGCCGGAGCCAACAGCTTTAAAGGGTCTTGCAGAGGGAGGAAAGAGAACAAAGCGACAGCTCCAGGGCATGCGGCTTCAGGGGAAAAAAGCCACAACCCAGAGAAGGGCTAATGGAGAAACGGAGAGGAGAATGGGCCCCTGAGAGGTCAGGTAGCTGATTAGCTGTGAAGCCTGAAATAGTCGAGATTCCTGACTCCAGGCCTGGTGACTTTAACCCCTGGCACCTCTCCCTTTAAGCCAGTACCTTGACCTACTTCTCAGAAGCTGCAGGGAAAGAACAGCCTATAAAAACAATAACCAAGTACAGGAGCAGGTGGGTATCCAAGGGCCGAAGACAACATCTCCACAACTCAGGACCCGGCCCAGGAGCCAGGTCATCAGGGCAGTGTGCTCTTAGGTCCCTGAGAGTGGCCTCGGGCTGCAGGCAGATCTCAGGGGAACAGAGCTGCCTGCTGCTGGGAGAGCAGGGCCTGAGTGTCTGGGGTGGAAGGCTGCTGCAGACAGATTTTTTTTATCTCCTCTAAACCAGAGTTCGCCAGAGAGTGCGTGAAGTTTGAGATATTGATTATTGATAAGCTGAATTTAAAAGTACTATGTCAGATCTCCAGACGCATCCTCCTCTCTGCCTTTGGTTTACTCTGTGTTTACTCTCCAGAGCAGGTCAGGCTCGCTTCCTTGGCTGCTGCTCCCTATGGTCCCTGGAGAAGAGGCTCCTCTTGTACTTGAAACTGAAATCTATGTCCAGAAGCTCAGGTACTGTTAGGCCCTTAGCCTGACTTTTCCATCCTCACACTTTCCCCTTGCTCCCCACTGTTGCGAGGCACCTGTTGCCCACTGATTACCTTCTGTCCTTGTGACTGGATCTTTGCCCTCACAGGGCGACCCAAACCCATGCACATTCTGAAGGACTTGAAAGCACATGGTGTCATTTTCATTTATGGATAGACGTGACTTAGAAAAGAAAACACAGGAAAACATACAGCTAGGAAAAAACATCTAGCTGGTCAGGTAGATGGTCTCAGAAGATCAAATCTGGCTTTCCAGGCCATGGCTAAGAAGACCTGCATCAGACGAACTGCAGCCGGAAGGAACAGGCTTGCCCAGAGGCTGACCAATTTGGGTAAAGAGTGGTTTAAATGAGATTGGGTGAGAGGAAGAAAAACACCTCCAGAAAGTTGCAAACCTGGCTATTGGGGAAGAAAATAGGACACGTGAGATGCCGAACTCTAAGACCTGAAAAGCGGTACTGGGAGAGGAAGAGCCCTAGGATGTCATTGGGCCAGATGACGACTCTCTGAGGAAGCCATCTGGCCGGCTTGAGCCAAACCCAGGCTCCTCGGCTGTGTCTACTCATTGCCTCACATTGGCGTTGGACCTTGAAGTCACCCCGCTTTCTTCCCCGAAATGATGTTGACTTGCCTGCTCAGCTGTTGGCAGCCCTGCAGTTAGGAATCCCTGGCTCCTTGTCTCCTCCCTGGACTCTGGTGGCCACAGGACTCCTCTGAATTGGGATAATCAGCCCAATTATCATCTTCTACAGCCCTAGCAGGGTTTTCTCTTTGCTGGCTCAGGGATGACAGCTCACTTCAGTCTCATGACAGGATGCTCAGCAATTCTCGGGTAAAAATAATGGAAAGTCCAAACATCTATCAATGTATTACCAGCATGCATATAACCAAAAAAGCCAGTCTGATTTTGAACCTGGTAATATCTGATGTCTGTTAGGCGAGGACTCATTTGTGGCCTGATTTACAGAGCATGCATTTATCGAGATCCTGCCACATGCAAGAGACTTTGTTAGTCACAGTGAAGAGAGAGAAATTTAAAAACCTCCTTGCCACCCAGAAAAGTGACAGTCTAGGAGCGTAAGTCAAGATAGAAAAATGACATGTCAGAAGAGAGATAAGAATAGTCCTAGGATATAGACTCTGAAAGCTATAAAATGCAGCTTAAAAATTTTAAGGAAATAGAAAAAATAGAAAGACATTCATGTTCATGGCTTGGAAGATTTAATATTGTGAAAGTGTACAGGGACTGCCCTGGTAGTGCAGTGGCCAAGACTCTGTGCTCTCAGTTCAGGGGCCTGGGTTCAATCCCTGGTCAGGCAACTGGATCCCACAGGCTGCAACTAATAATTTGCATGCCTCAACTGAAGATTCAAGAAGATAGAAGAGGCTTCTCTGGTGGTCCAGTGGGTAGAGAGTCCACTTTGCATCAGACGAACTGCAGCCGGAAGGAACAGGCTTGCCCAGAGGCTGACCAATTTGGGTAAAGAGTGGTTTAAATGAGATTGGGTGAGAGGAAGAAAAACACCTCCAGAAAGTTGCAAACCTGGCTATTGGGGAAGAAAATAGGACACGTGAGATGCCGAACTCTAAGACCTGAAAAGCGGTACTGGGAGAGGAAGAGCCCTAGGATGTCATTGGGCCAGATGACGACTCTCTGAGGAAGCCATCTGGCCGGCTTGAGCCAAACCCAGGCTCCTCGGCTGTGTCTACTCATTGCCTCACATTGGCGTTGGACCTTGAAGTCACCCCGCTTTCTTCCCCGAAATGATGTTGACTTGCCTGCTCAGCTGTTGGCAGCCCTGCAGTTAGGAATCCCTGGCTCCTTGTCTCCTCCCTGGACTCTGGTGGCCACAGGACTCCTCTGAATTGGGATAATCAGCCCAATTATCATCTTCTACAGCCCTAGCAGGGTTTTCTCTTTGCTGGCTCAGGGATGACAGCTCACTTCAGTCTCATGACAGGATGCTCAGCAATTCTCGGGTAAAAATAATGGAAAGTCCAAACATCTATCAATGTATTACCAGCATGCATATAACCAAAAAAGCCAGTCTGATTTTGAACCTGGTAATATCTGATGTCTGTTAGGCGAGGACTCATTTGTGGCCTGATTTACAGAGCATGCATTTATCGAGATCCTGCCACATGCAAGAGACTTTGTTAGTCACAGTGAAGAGAGAGAATTAAGAACCTCCTTGCCACCCAGAAAAGTGACAGTCTAGGAGCGTAAGTCAAGATAGAAAAATGACATGTCAGAAGAGAGATAAGAATAGTCCTAGGATATAGACTCTGAAAGCTATAAAATGCAGCTTAAAAATTTTAAGGAAATAGAAAAAATAGAAAGACATTCATGTTCATGGCTTGGAAGATTTAATATTGTGAAAGTGTACAGGGACTGCCCTGGTAGTGCAGTGGCCAAGACTCTGTGCTCTCAGTTCAGGGGCCTGGGTTCAATCCCTGGTCAGGCAACTGGATCCCACAGGCTGCAACTAATAATTTGCATGCCTCAACTGAAGATTCAAGAAGATAGAAGAGGCTTCTCTGGTGGTCCAGTGGGTAGAGAGTCCACTTTGCAGTACAAAGGGGCACCAGTTTGATCCCTGGCCTGGGAAGATCCCAAGTGCTGCAGAGCGGCTGGACTGGTGTGTTCAATTATGCATCAGTGCTCTGGAGTGCATGTGACCAGAGCCAGTGCTCTGCAAGGAGAGGGGCCACTGCAATGGGAGGCCCACACAGGCCAAAGAACAAAGATGGATGAAAATAAATAAATGAAAGACCAATAGAAGTGGCCAAAAAAAAAATAAAAAGTTGGGCCAGGCTAGGATTTCTCAACCTTAGCACTATTGACATTAAAAAAAAATATATATATATATAAAAATGCCAGGCTTCCCTGGTGGTCCACTGGGTAAAGAGTCCACCTTGCAGTGCAAGGGGCATCGGTTTGATCCCTGACCTGGGAAGATCCCACGTGCTGTGGAATGGCTGGACCAGTGCTCTGCACTGAGAGAGGCCACTGCAATGGGAGACCCACACATGCCAAAGAATAAAAAAAAAAAAAAAAAATGCCTAATGAAAAGGGACTTCCCTGGTGGATCAGTAGCTAAGACTCTGTGCTCCCATTGTAGGAAGCCCAGGTCCAATCTCTGGTCAGGGAACTAGATCCCACATGCTGAAATGAAGATCAAACATCCTGCGTGCCACAACTAAGATCCATCACAACCCAATAAATTAATCTGTATTAGTTGCTCAGCCATGTCCATCTCTTTGTGACCCTAAGGACTATTGCCCTCCAGGCTCCTCTGTCTATGGAATTCTCCAGGCAAGAATAGTAGAGTGGATAGCCATTCCCTTCTCCAGGGGATCTTCCTGACCTGGGATTGAACTCCAGTCTACCTGCATTTCAGGCAACTTTTTCAGTCTAAAAAGAGAAATTGGAAAAAAGGCATTCATGTTCATGGCTTGGAAGATTTAATATTGTGAAAGTGTACAGGGACTGCCCTGGTAGTGCAGTGGCCAAGACTCTGTGCTCTCAGTTCAGGGGCCTGGGTTCAATCCCTGGTCAGGCAACTGGATCCCACAGGCTGCAACTAATAATTTGCATGCCTCAACTGAAGATTCAAGAAGATAGAAGAGGCTTCTCTGGTGGTCCAGTGGGTAGAGAGTCCACTTTGCAGTACAAAGGGGCACCAGTTTGATCCCTGGCCTGGGAAGATCCCAAGTGCTGCAGAGCGGCTGGACTGGTGTGTTCAATTATGCATCAGTGCTCTGGAGTGCATGTGACCAGAGCCAGTGCTCTGCAAGGAGAGGGGCCACTGCAATGGGAGGCCCACAGAGGCCAAAGAATAAAGATGGATGAAAATAAATAAATGAAGGACAAGTAAAAGAGGCCAAAAATTAAAAAATAAAAAGTTGGGCCAGGCTAGGATTTCTCAACCTTAGCACTATTGACATTAAAAAAAAATATATATATATATAAAAATGCCAGGCTTCCCTGGTGGTCCACTGGGTAAAGAGTCCACCTTGCAGTGCAAGGGGCATCGGTTTGATCCCTGACCTGGGAAGATCCCACGTGCTGTGGAATGGCTGGACCAGTGCTCTGCACTGAGAGAGGCCACTGCAATGGGAGACCCACACATGCCAAAGAATAAAAAAAAAAAAAAAAAAATGCCTAATGAAAAGGGACTTCCCTGGTGGATCAGTAGCTAAGACTCTGTGCTCCCATTGTAGGAAGCCCAGGTCCAATCTCTGGTCAGGGAACTAGATCCCACATGCTGAAATGAAGATCAAACATCCTGCGTGCCACAACTAAGATCCATCACAACCCAATAAATTAATCTGTATTAGTTGCTCAGCCATGTCCATCTCTTTGTGACCCTAAGGACTATTGCCCTCCAGGCTCCTCTGTCTATGGAATTCTCCAGGCAAGAATAGTAGAGTGGATAGCCATTCCCTTCTCCAGGGGATCTTCCTGACCTGGGGATTGAACTCCAGTCTACCTGCATTTCAGGCAAATTCTTTCTTATCTAAGCCCAAATAAATATAAATAAATATATTAGAAACTAATGAAAGATTGGATCCACCACCTGGAGACTGTGGAGGACACAAAATCCAGGAATTCTTCCTGCTGTTGGAGTTGATGCTCTTGAAGGTGGTGGTGGAGGTCATGGCACCAAGAAGCAAAGCAAGGTGGCATGGGAGCTGGGTGCTGAGAGGGTCAGAGCTGAAGGTGCAGAGCAGTGCCCCACCCCAGAGCCAGGGACCACAGAATGGGCCTCTGCCTGAATCAAATGTTTTTGATAGGAGTTTTATTTTCACATTTTTTTTTGTTTTGGGGCTGCGGCCGGCCCACTGCAACTCAGAGCCCACATTGGGCTGTATTCCTCACTCAACGGCACCTGGTTTTCAAATTTTTGAATTATTTATTTATTTATTTTGAATTATTTATTTTTTAAAGTGTATTTTAAATCAAATGAGATCCTACTGATTGATTGTTTATTTTGGTACTGACAACCTATGATTAAAAAAAAAAATGTGAAGGTCTGAAACTTCTGATTATCATGCTGACCTTGCTGCCCCAAATGGAGACCATGTCCCATATCACTGGCAATTAAGTGTCAATATACAGCCCCTGCTGAGCCAGGATCTGTCTGCTGTGACTGAAACAAGGAGTTGGGAGCTTTGCCCTCATGGCCTACCACAGGCATTTCTGGCCCACTTAGAATAGCCACTAGCGCACTCTGTTTCCTTCATGAGCATTTTCTGGGCCACCTTAAAGGCATACAGAGAGGACAGGATAAATGCCCTCTGATATTTCTGCCTTCCAAGGTCTTTCAATTTCTTCCTCAACTTTATACCCCATTGCACCTCAGCTTTGTTTAGCATTTTCTACTGTGACTAGGTTTTAGGCCACGCACCAAGAAAATATTTAGGAACACTTCCAAAGACTCAAGCCAACATGTTAAATTCAAATTTCTAGCAAATATACCCTTGTCAATCAATTCAGCCTGAATCTAAAATTTTGGATTTATCCTTCTTAGAACATCCATCCCCATGTGCGTTTCCCCTGTTTTCATGTAAATTATCAACTCTCAGAGTGAGGATGCGTGTGTGTGTGTGTGCATCTTGTCCACAGTAGGTGTTGATCACTAATCTCAGGTTAGACTTTATAATTGGCCTCCCTGGGCGTGCTGGTACCTAATTTTAGTCAAATGTTTGGAGATAATGAGGAAGGAAGGGAGTGGAGAATGAGGATAATCAGCTTCCTTCTGCACCGTAACTCCCTTTGGTGACACTTCATGTAAAGCAATAATAGCCTCATTAGACAAGGGGCAGATTGGGCTTGGGCTGGTGACAGAGGCTTGCTGAGGTTTAGGGGTACAAGGGTCCATGAATTCTTCAGATATTCACGTAGATCCCCCCTGTAGTTCTTGAGGGGCAGCACTTTCCTGATCATTGGCCTTTCACATATCAGACCTGGTGAGTAGACTCTGTGGACTTTGTAATTTGATGATTCATGGAATTTGGCTTTCAGTTACCTCCGTCCTGTGAGAAAATGAGTTTCTTTTTTTTTTTTTTTGCAGAATCTTAGAAAGGATCTTATATAAAATCTAAGGATCTGAGCTTATCATTTATTTTTCTTTAACTGAACTAGATCCAACAGAAGAAGTGACACCATTTCATAGTACTTTCATTCTTTTTGACTTTCCTGTAGTTTGGCAGGAGCAAATAGTTGCTTTCAAGGAGCTGCCATCAAAGACTTTATTTATCTTTTAATTCTTCTACCACTGTATGTTGTCATGGACATATCACTTATACACTGTATACTAGGGAAATGCCAATCCACTTCAATATTCTTGCCTGGAAAATCCCATGGACAGAGGAGCCTGGTGTTGCTACAGCCTATGGCATCACAAGAGTCAGACGCGACTTAGTGACTAAACCACCACAAGACTGTTAACTGTTCTTGGTCTTAAGTAGCCAGCTACAATATTCCCTCTCCCATCCATTTCCCCAAGGTTTCTTCTTTTTTTTTTTTTTAAAGATTTATTTATTTATTTATTTATTTATTTTTGGGTGGGGGTCGGGTTGAAGAGGGAGGGGAGCGGGCGGACCACTTCTATTGGTCTTTCATTTCTCTATTTTCATCCGTCTTTGTTCTTTGGCTCCTGTGGGCCTCCCATCGCGGTGGCCTCTGTTGTCACAGAGCACCGGCTCTGGGCGCATGCGCTCCAGAGCTCCGGCTCGGTAATTGGACACATCGGTCCAGCCGCTCCGCAGCACGTGGGATCTTCCCACGCCAGGGATCAAACCCGCACCCCTTGCACTGCAAGGCGGTGTCCTTACCCACTGGACCACCAGGGGAAGCCCATTCCCCAAGGTTTCTATTGCCTACAACTGTCTCCTAGCATCCATTTCTCTATACTCATCAAGGCTCTTGGTCCAAATAGCATAAACTAACTCTGGCTAACTTAGGCAGAAAAGGAGTTCATTGGAATGGTATAGAATCATGGAGTCAACAGGAAACCCAAGACAAAAATCCAGCCAATAACTGGGAGATATTAGGCATCCAAAAACAAGATTGTGTCACCAGAATAAGGCCACCCTCACTGGCACCAGCGTCACTGGCTGCTGTCACTCTTGGTGTCACAAAGGATTCCCCCCACACCTCAGTACTCTAGACTCCTCTACTATTGCAATAAAAAAGTCTCACCTTCTCTGTCATCACATCCCTCCTTCAGTATTAAAATTCCTGTGCAGTAGCATCTGATTCACTGAGCTGAGATCCCATGCTAAAGCCTTTGGTAGAGAACAAGAAGAGTTGTCCACTTTGGTTTCCACGGTGGGAGTTGGAGCTCTGTCTCCCACATCTTTTGAATTCCCTCAGATGAGAAGGGAGGTTGGATTCTAAATGGTTCCACTGTATCCCCCCAGAAAAAGACTACTGTAATCCTCAAACAGAGAGGATTTAGAACAAACATTGCAAAGAGAGAATTAAAGCAAAATAATTGAGCAAAGTTAATTATTTTAATGCATTTAAATTTTTTGATTTATTCAAAATTAACTAGTAAAGCACTCCCATGTCTAGACATATTTCTTCCTAAAATGCTAAGAAGATTTGGAAAATGGATTGCAATGTAACTATTGATAAACTTTAAAAATTCATGAGAGGCTAGGGAGGGCTTGCAACTCGGTTGACCTTGTATGAAAGGCAAGAAAAGATTCTGCTAATTACCAGCTTAGTGGTGAAAACTGACAGTTAATAGAATCCCCTGGTTCAACAGAGTTGCTTGCTGTGAACGCCTCGAAAGTAATTAAATGAGCAGTTGGAGCCAGTGTGAGTTTGTTAAGGACAAATCATAGTAGCCATTTTTCTTTCCTTTTTGAATCAATTACTAGATTTGTAGACTGCTGGTAGAAACATGAAGTTGTTATAAAGATTGTTAACTTTAGATTTAAAAATACATTTATTTGCTTTTACTGTAAGAGAAAAACATGGTACTTATAGAAAAGGCAGATAGAATTTTCTAGTTTAATAACCACAACTATTACGCCTATTGCCTTCCCACTGAGAAACACTAAAATTACAGTAAAGGAACAAGAGAGAGAAAAATTCATAAAGATAAAACAATTAGGAGAGAGATAAAAGGACCAGTAATGACAACAAATGTTTGGAAGATGAAAAATAAATGGATGAGTGGTAACTGGTTTGGTAAAGAAAAAAAAGGCCCAAAGCAGGTACATACAGAAGACTATGCTAATGAAATAAAGACAGGTTGGGTAGGAGAATCCCAGAAATCAGGAATCAAAGGCACTAAGAACTTCAGATGTAAGCAGTAGAGATGAAAACAGGAGAACTGGTATAGGCCCTGCCCGTTACATTTCTGAGAATCATTTTAGTTGAGTTGCTTTTAAATATAAATTAACACCCAATCAGACCTTTAAGAAAAGCAGCTAACATGAAGGACAGAGAACAAAACACAAAACAAATAAACAGTGAAAAGAACTTGTAAGATATAGACAAAAGAAAACGACATTTTATATCACCAAAGAAAGAGAAGATTTCACATCTATGGAAGATGACTTATTTTACACTGCATTTGTAGAGCCTATCAGTTTACTTCACAGGCAAGAGGTAGCCAACTGGGAAAACCTCTCATATCCAACAGCACTCTTATCTGTTTTTGTTTTACATATTGGAACTTTTAAAATGTCTTTCATTTTTTTAAGGGTTCTAGAATTAGAGTGTTTGGTTGTAAGCAACAGAAACTGACACTGGATAACATAACAAAAATGCAGTTCATTAGAAGGTTCCAGGTAGTTCACCACATCAAAAGGGCTTGCTAACGCCTCGAAGTATTAAAGGCAGTTGGAGGGGAAAACTGACAGTTAATAGAATCCCTGGTTCAACAGAGTTGCTTGCTGTGAACGCCGAAAGTAATTAAATGAGCAGTTGGAGCCAGTGTGAGTTTGTTAAGGACAAATCATAGTAGCCATTTTTCTTTCCTTTTTGAATCAATTACTAGATTTGTAGACTGCTGGTAGAAACATGAAGTTGTTATAAAGATTGTTAACTTTAGATTTAAAAATACATTTATTTGCTTTTACTGTAAGAGAAAAACATGGTACTTATAGAAAAGGCAGATAGAATTTTCTAGTTTAATAACCACAACTATTACGCCTATTGCCTTCCCACTGAGAAACACTAAAATTACAGTAAAGGAACAAGAGAGAGAAAAATTCATAAAGATAAAACAATTAGGAGAGAGATAAAAGGACCAGTAATGACAACAAATGTTTGGAAGATGAAAAATAAATGGATGAGTGGTAACTGGTTTGGTAAAGAAAAAAAAGGCCCAAAGCAGGTACATACAGAAGACTATGCTAATGAAATAAAGACAGGTTGGGTAGGAGAATCCCAGAAATCAGGAATCAAAGGCACTAAGAACTTCAGATGTAAGCAGTAGAGATGAAAACAGGAGAACTGGTATAGGCCCTGCCCGTTACATTTCTGAGAATCATTTTAGTTGAGTTGCTTTTAAATATAAATTAACACCCAATCAGACCTTTAAGAAAAGCAGCTAACATGAAGGACAGAGAACAAAACACAAAACAAATAAACAGTGAAAAGAACTTGTAAGATATAGACAAAAGAAAACGACATTTTATATCACCAAAGAAAGAGAAGATTTCACATCTATGGAAGATGACTTATTTTACACTGCATTTGTAGAGCCTATCAGTTTACTTCACAGGCAAGAGGTAGCCAACTGGGAAAACCTCTCATATCCAACAGCACTCTTATCTGTTTTTGTTTTACATATTGGAACTTTTAAAATGTCTTTCATTTTTTTAAGGGTTCTAGAATTAGAGTGTTTGGTTGTAAGCAACAGAAACTGACACTGGATAACATAACAAAAATGCAGTTCATTAGAAGGTTCCAGGTAGTTCACCACATCAAAAGCATGGGTGACAAATCAGAATCAGAAAGGGCAGAAACCAAGGGAGCTCTGGGCTCCTGGCAGCAGAAATGAAGAGCCATTTGGATCAGTGCATGACGGCTGTGATACATCAGTTCCAACTTTTCTTTGGTGCTAGAAGACGGAACCAGCCCCACATATACCCCTGGCTACATGTAAGTCTCTCAGTTGTGTCCGAGTTATCGCAAGCCCATGGACTGCAGCCCGCCAGTCTTCTCTATCTATGGGATTCTCCAGGCAAGAACAATGAAGTGGGTTGCCATTCCCTCCTCCAGGGAATCTTCCTGATCTAGGGATTAAACCGCCATCTCTTACATCTCCTTCATTGGTGGGCAGGTTTTTTTTTTTTTTTTTTTTACCACTAGCGTCACCTGGGAAGCCCAGTAACAAGTGTAGTTGGAGAATAAGAAGAGAAGGAACCATGGGATCATATGGTAGGAAACCTTCCCCAGTCTAGCAGTCTAGCAGAGGAGGAATTTGGGGGTGGGGTGCATTTCCTTGGGAAGTAAAGGCCAAGTTGAAACTTGAAGAATGAGTCAAGAGACTTTCAGGCAAGAGAAGCTGTTCAGAAAATGACAGCCAAGTGATGGATGATGATGCAGGGTGAAGAGAGAATGGATTTTCTAAAGAATGGTATGTATACCATCAATCAATACTTGGGGTTCTTTCAAGTATAAAAGATCTATATATCCTTTTACTAATTGTGTGTTTATTTTTGACATGTATTAGAAAAATATATATGGATTTCCTAGGTGGGATTAGCGGTAAAGAACCTGCCTGCCATTGCAAGAAACACAAGAGACATGGGTTCAGTTCCTGCCTCGGGAAGGTTCCCTGGAAAAAGAAATGGCAACCCACTCCAGTATTCTTGCCTGGAGAATCCCATGGACAGAGGAGCCTGGAGGGCTGCAGTCCCAACCAGCTCAAAGAGTTAGACACGACTGAAGCGACTTAGCACCCAGGCACAGAAAAATATGTAAGTAACATGTCAAGCCTGTGATTTCCCAGATAGGATTGTTTAAGATGAAACTTAGGATGGTTAAGCCACTTGAATTTTAAAAAGAAAGTCAATGAAAAATGTTAAACAAAGGATGATACTGATAGCATTGCATTTATAGAGCAGTTGGTGGGGAGCTAGTCTGCAGAGTAGCTGGGTGCACCACCTGGCTCAAGGTCAGCCCAGCCAGTAACAGCCACATACTGCCTCCCTTTCCCCCACCCACCCTCCTCCTGAACTCTTTCTCTACACGGTGTTTGCCCCAGGTCTTGTCCTCCTTTGTCTTGTTCTTGAAACTTCTCTCTCTGCTTATGTGTGAACAACTTTCTCTCACCATCTCCTTACTACTTGTTCTGCAGCCCTTAAAAAAAATTCAGACCTTTCATATGAGTTTCAACTCTCTTAAATAGCATTTCCTTTTAAAAAAAAAGAACCCAAACCCAGCTCTCCCTTTATGTTAAAGTTTTAGAGTGTGCCTTTTTTGAAACGCAGCAGTAAACGATTGTCTGATAGTTCCCACACTCCTCCCCCAAGACCCAACTCCTATTCTCAAGTCCACCTGGACCTCCCAGTCTTTCCAGCATCATTGTGAGTTCTCGCTTTTGGTTTCTGCCCTCATAAGGTTGGTCCGGTGGTTTGTATAAGCTTCTTGTAGGGTGTGGGAGGAGGTGAGTTTTTATGTTTTATTTTTATTTTTTCCCTCTGACGAGCTGGCCTGAGTTAGGTCTGCAGATGATTGGTTTTGTATTTTTGTCTTGTTGTTTGGAAGAGATGTCTTACTCAAGGTGCTGCTGGTGGTTGGGTGATGCCAGGTCTTGCATACAAGTGCTTGCCTTGGTGGGAGTTCTCGTTGTTGAATGCTCTCTAGTATTAGGCGTTCTCTGGAAGTGTAGGGTCTTGGAGTCAGTGCTCCCTCTCCGAAGCCCCTGAGCTTAATGCTGTCCTGTTGCGGCTTCTCCTTTGCACTTGGATGTGGGGTACATTTTTTGTGGTTGGATCCAGCCTCCTCCTCTCAACGGTTTTTCAGCAGCTAGTTGCAAATCTGGCACTCTCGCAGGAGCAGATCCATTGTGAGTTCTTGTCCCAGGTTGTGTTATTGACACTTTAGCAGAATTAGAGCTCAGTTCCAGTAGCGATGACCTACTGCTTTCAGATGGAGCACAGCTGAGCAGGATGGCTGGGGCTATGAACGAGGCTCAGTGTTTGAATATCCTCCTTGCCCGCTGCTGCTGGGACAAAGCATCCATCCAAAAGCCACAATCCCATATTCCAAGAGGGATGTAGAAGAGGGACTCTGACACAGCACATACAACAGGGAACACAGAGACAAGCAGCACAAAGTCACACTCAGATGACCGCAAGGATAGCCTTTGTGCAGAGCCAGGATTCGTCTCACCCCTCTAGCTTCAAGCCCAGGAAATACAGCATCAGGGAATGGAGATGGGTGTGTCCTCACCATGGCCTGGAGCAAATAGGTCTGAGTCTCAGAAACATGCTGTCCTTGCTCCTATCTCCCTGTGACCCACAGGCAGCTCTGGGAATAAACCAGTCCTAGCGCCTAGCCACGTGGTCTAAGGAACAGCCAGAGATTAAGTCCTTAGATGGATGGTAACTATTTTGGAACAAAGAGGGAAGTGGAAAAGTAGAGGGCTGTTAGCAATATCCCTGGGGACTGACAATCCAGCTCTTAACTACACTCCCCATGGAGGAGGCAGGGCTCCTGGGACATCCCAGGCCCCACTTCAACCTTGAGCCAATGCTTTTCCTAATGTCAGTTTTTTTTTTTTTCTCTGGGCTGGCTGATGTCTCAGATGATTGGTTTTGTATTTTTGTCTTGTTGTTTGGAAGAGATGTCTTACTCAAGGTGCTGCTGGTGGTTGGGTGATGCCAGGTCTTGCATACAAGTGCTTGCCTTGGTGGGAGTTCTCGTTGTTGAATGCTCTCTAGTATTAGGCGTTCTCTGGAAGTGTAGGGTCTTGGAGTCAGTGCTCCCTCTCCGAAGCCCCTGAGCTTAATGCTGTCCTGTTGCGGCTTCTCCTTTGCACTTGGATGTGGGGTACATTTTTTGTGGTTGGATCCAGCCTCCTCCTCTCAACGGTTTTTCAGCAGCTAGTTGCAAATCTGGCACTCTCGCAGGAGCAGATCCATTGTGAGTTCTTGTCCCAGGTTGTGTTATTGACACTTTAGCAGAATTAGAGCTCAGTTCCAGTAGCGATGACCTACTGCTTTCAGATGGAGCACAGCTGAGCAGGATGGCTGGGGCTATGAACGAGGCTCAGTGTTTGAATATCCTCCTTGCCCGCTGCTGCTGGGACAAAGCATCCATCCAAAAGCCACAATCCCATATTCCAAGAGGGATGTAGAAGAGGGACTCTGACACAGCACATACAACAGGGAACACAGAGACAAGCAGCACAAAGTCACACTCAGATGACCGCAAGGATAGCCTTTGTGCAGAGCCAGGATTCGTCTCACCCCTCTAGCTTCAAGCCCAGGAAATACAGCATCAGGGAATGGAGATGGGTGTGTCCTCACCATGGCCTGGAGCAAATAGGTCTGAGTCTCAGAAACATGCTGTCCTTGCTCCTATCTCCCTGTGACCCACAGGCAGCTCTGGGAATAAACCAGTCCTAGCGCCTAGCCACGTGGTCTAAGGAACAGCCAGAGATTAAGTCCTTAGATGGATGGTAACTATTTTGGAACAAAGAGGGAAGTGGAAAAGTAGAGGGCTGTTAGCAATATCCCTGGGGACTGACAATCCAGCTCTTAACTACACTCCCCATGGAGGAGGCAGGGCTCCTGGGACATCCCAGGCCCCACTTCAACCTTGAGCCAATGCTTTTTCCTAATGTCAGAAGATTCAGTGTTAGGACCTACAAGGGTGATATGGAGGCTTCCATGGGCAAAAGAAATCACTGGGAAAGAGTGCGTGAGTAAATTCTTTTACAATCCCTTCTTAATATCTAAAAATGTATCGGATAGGGAATTCCCTGGCAGTGCAGGGTTTTGGACTCTGCACTTTGACTGATGAGGGCCCAGTTTACTCCCTGATTGGGGAACTGAAATTTTGCAAACTGCGAAGAGTGGCCAAGAAAAACATACAAAATAACGTAACTGAACAAAGTTTAAAAAAGGAAGACCAGGGTTTCCCTGGTGGTCCAGTGGGTAAGGACACCGCCTTGCAGTGCAAGGGACACCGGTTCGATCCCTGGCCTGGGAAGATCCCACGTGCCGTGGAGCAGCTGGACCGATGTGTCCAACTACCGAGCTCTGCAGCAAGAGAGGCCACTGTGATGGGAGGTCCGCACAGGCCAAAGAACAAAGATGGAAATAATTGAAAGACCAATAGATAGAAGTGGCCCCCCTCCCCCCAAAAAAGGAAGACCACAGAATGAGAAAATGATTCATGAAAAATGTAATTCATTGACGTTTATATTCCAAAAAAAATCTAGATCTATAAATTTTTAAATGGCTAACCCTTAGCTTCTACTTGGCAAGTGGTCTGAGTAGAAAAGAGTAAGAATAGACTTTTATACACAAGGAAATAGAAATCATTGATAGAAAGTAGATAAACTAACTCTAAACTATTGATAGAAATTAGGTAAATATCAAACAGTCCAGGGAATGGAGATGGGTGTGTCCAAGTCCTTAGAAACATGCTGTCCTTGCTCCTATCTCCCTGTGACCCACAGGCAGCTCTGGGAATAAACCAGTCCTAGCGCCTAGCCACGTGGTCTAAGGAACAGCCAGAGATTAAGTCCTTAGATGGATGGTAACTATTTTGGAACAAAGAGGGAAGTGGAAAAGTAGAGGGCTGTTAGCAATATCCCTGGGGACTGACAATCCAGCTCTTAACTACACTCCCCATGGAGGAGGCAGGGCTCCTGGGACATCCCAGGCCCCACTTCAACCTTGAGCCAATGCTTTTTCCTAATGTCAGAAGATTCAGTGTTAGGACCTACAAGGGTGATATGGAGGCTTCCATGGGCAAAAGAAATCACTGGGAAAGAGTGCGTGAGTAAATTCTTTTACAATCCCTTCTTAATATCTAAAAATGTATCGGATAGGGAATTCCCTGGCAGTGCAGGGTTTTGGACTCTGCACTTTGACTGATGAGGGCCCAGTTTACTCCCTGATTGGGGAACTGAAATTTTGCAAACTGCGAAGAGTGGCCAAGAAAAACATACAAAATAACGTAACTGAACAAAGTTTAAAAAAGGAAGACCAGGGTTTCCCTGGTGGTCCAGTGGGTAAGGACACCGCCTTGCAGTGCAAGGGACACCGGTTCGATCCCTGGCCTGGGAAGATCCCACGTGCCGTGGAGCAGCTGGACCGATGTGTCCAACTACCGAGCTCTGCAGCAAGAGAGGCCACTGTGATGGGAGGTCCGCACAGGCCAAAGAACAAAGATGGAAATAATTGAAAGACCAATAGATAGAAGTGGCCCCCCTCCCCCCAAAAAAGGAAGACCACAGAATGAGAAAATGATTCATGAAAAATGTAATTCATTGACGTTTATATTCCAAAAAAAATCTAGATCTATAAATTTTTAAATGGCTAACCCTTAGCTTCTACTTGGCAAGTGGTCTGAGTAGAAAAGAGTAAGAATAGACTTTTATACACAAGGAAATAGAAATCATTGATAGAAAGTAGATAAACTAACTCTAAACTATTGATAGAAATTAGGTAAATATCAAACAGCTTATAGAATCTATTATATATTCATAGTATAGCAAAAGTGAAATAATAAAAGTCAGCATCGGTGAGATTCAAGAAAAGAACCCTAAAGGAAAAAGTATTTGCACAATGATGCATTCATAGTGTTGCTTATGATGCTTTAAATAATTTAGAAACAACTCCTAAAGCTCTCACAACAAAGATATGATTGAATACATGATGACATGTCAATAAAGTGAAATGTTATATAACTGTCAAAAATAATGTGATGGTCATCGAAATGTCTATATTTGGGAAAAATGAAGAAAGACAAGGAATATGTAGGCAATAATTTCCAGTGAATATGCACCTTCCAGTGAGGATTAGAAGTGATTTTAGAGAGGTGTACTTGGTTTATGGGTTTCCCTTTCTGTAAAGATAAGTGCCTAATAGAAAGTGTATATAGACATGCATCATATAAAAGACGGGGTGGAAATAATTTCTTTTTTCTCCTTGCTTCCCAAAGAAGTCATAAAGATGAATTAAGTGGTTTAAACTCCTTGGATGAAAATATTAAAAGCTTGAATTGGTGAATGATTCAAGTACTTCCTTGAAGACATTAAAGAATGTCAGCTGATGTGATGTTTAATTTAATAACATTAAGAAACACTTATGATTCTTTTGTTTTTTTTTTTTTAAAGATTCTAGGATGCATACCCCTGAACGTCTCCCCAGCCTGCTCTACCATATACACACATCTGCAGTCCACTAAAATTAGACCTTGTTAGTTGGCATTAGTAAGAAAGGAAGAGATGGGATTTCCAAAGTAGTTCCTGCATCTGCCTCCACACCTGTCATCTTTAATTCATTTCCTTACTCCTCCCACTTGACTCCCCCTGGCTGCACACTCACCACACACACCCTACCAATTCCACCAACACCACCCAGAAGTGGTTCTGTGGATCTGTTACTAACCAGGGTTGGTAACAAGTGAAGGATTCTTAAACTCCTTAATCAATAGAAATCGATACAAGTCCAGATGAGACATTCAGGGAAGGCTTTATTGGGACTCATTTGACAGCATGAGGGAGCAAAGACAAGTGGGGGCAAGCTGGTCCCTTAAATGGACTGAGGACAGGGGAAGAGCCATGGGTCAGGCCAGAGGCGTGGCTTAGGCCGTCTGCCCACCCCTTTGGTAGCTCTGTATGCAGGGATGGTGGACAGTCCCTGCTTTTGCTCATCAGACTTCAAAAGTGGCAGTTAGGTTTTTAGTCTTTTCATGTCTTGTTCATAACTGCCCCAACTGTGCATGTGCACAGTTATTTTTACTCCCTTCTAGTTTCTTTGTAGTCTATTGCTCGAGGAGACATTTGTCTGGGTATAAGAACTGCAGCAAAGGGTCCCAGGTTCCAGTTTCCAGCCTGTCTCAGATCCGCCATTAATGACATGGCACCATAAACTGAGAACTACCAAGTCTCTTTCTTCCTTTCGCTCTTTACCTCTCCTGGTGTTTCCCCAGTACCAGTGATGAGGTAACAGGCCAGTCTTACACGTCAGAACTGTCGAGGTCCGTGCACAGGTTGGAAAAGAATTTCCAGACACGAGGCAGAGTGAGAGGAAAGTAGAATTTATTAGAATGGGGGAAGGGAGAGTCACTGCCAGTACAGTGGGCCGGCTTAAGGGAGAAAGTGGGAGACTCTGTGAGAACAGCGGATTGGCTCAAGGGAGAACCAAACTGTAAGCGGGGCTCTTTGATCCATTTCATAGCTAGAGTCTAAGGAGTGCCATAGGGGTCTTAAGGATTATTGCTGATTGGTCTTAAGGATTGGGGAGTATGCTATAGCCCGGAGAAGGGGAGGACAATAAGGGCCTTGCATTCCAAGACCCTCCTAGTTTGACTTGTCCTTTCATCCTTGGGCACCACAAGAACCAGAAGACAGGGCAGAATTGCCAAATCATTTAAAAAACACTTTATATGAAAACAGTGAATCTTTAATTCTATGAGGAGATAATTATATTATTACCATATAATCATAAAGAAACATACTTAAACCTTGAATTTTAACATTATGTTTCTCAAAAACATCATGTGTCTCATTATGTTGAAAGCTGTGAAAAATGAGGTTCCAAAATGACATCTGATACTTGTGAAATTCTGCAGAAGAAATTACAGAGTGGTGATCTGATCCATTCCCCCAGGAGAGAGTCCTCAAGACATGTTATTAAGAAATCAGAATACAAAATTATGTATATGATAAGAGATCAGCTCTGCAACATCCACAGGCAATCATGCATTCAGAAAAAATTTTTTTAATAGTGGCTATCCGTGAAATGGTAGAATTGTAATTTAGAGTTTCTCTTAGATAATTTCCAAGATTTTCCACTTTTCTATCATAAGTGTGTGCTAGCTTTATCACAAAAATAAAATCAGAAAAGTTATTAATAGAAAGCAGCACCCAAGAGTCTGGAAAGAAGCCCTGTCATTAGGAGGTCAAGGGGCAGCTGAGTCAGGAGCTGGAGGCTATTACAGTTCCTCTGAAGGGAACAGAGGTCAAAGAGGACCTTGTCGGGTCAGGGACAGACTCTCAAGGGAGGGTGGCCAACAAGGGCTGAGAAATCAATCAGGACTGAGAGAATGAAATGGCAGATGAGACACAGGCTCTTTAAGGCTTAGCTTACTCGGCTTTGAGGAGCATCACTAAGCAAGCTTAACTGTGACTACATTTGGAGGACTTCTGCTCCAATCTCCTCCTTGTGAAAAAGAGCCTCGGAAAAGCTAAACTCATTCCCTCAGAGCTATTCCAAGGCTCTCTGCCTCCCAGGGTGGTGGGTTAAGGGCTCTTGTTACTGTGATTGCTGCCGCTGTTCTCATGATGAAAGGACATCACACCATCTTTGGCCCGGGCTGCTTGGAAATCTTGACTGGGGGCTGTTTCCCTCACTTCACTTCAGGTGGAACCCCCAGTGTTTTTCCAGGCTGGGAAAGATTCCAGGTTTTGCTGTAGTTCTTTTGGCTCTAAACTTGCTCCCCCAAATCTACAGCTAGGGTAGCCCAAGCTTTCCTTTTCCTGCTTCTCCTTTTTTTAAAAAAAAAGCCAGAAAAACCAAATTGCCTTTGTTTTTATCAAAGATAAATTCTCCTTTTCATCCTCGTAGCATTTAGACCTAAATAAAACTAAAAGAATAGTGCAAGAACACTCAAGTATCCTTCTCCTAAACAGAAAAATTGTTAATATTATTAGAAACCAGTCCTCAGGTTGACTTTCCACAAGTCCTCAGCTTGACTTTCTGCAAATGCTCAAAACAGGTTAGTTGAATGACTTTTGGGAAATGAGAAAAGGTTTTCTGGAAAGAGGTTGCTTGTACCAGATATGGATGGATAGGTTGGATTTTGGTCAATATCTTTTTCACTCCATACATGCCCTGTATATGTATAACAGCATCCATGCTTATCATATATGAACATATATATACATTACATATTTTCTGGAATCATTTGAAAGTAGGTTCAGACAGCAAGACACTTCACTCCTTAGTTCTCCAATGTCACCTAAGAATAAAGCATTCTCTCATATAGCTATGATATAACTCCAGATCAAATATCATTGCTAAGTCGTGTGTGACTCTGCAATCCCACGGACTGCAGCCTGCAAGGCTCCTCTGTCCATGGGATTCTCCAGGCAAGAACCTTGGAGTGGGTTGCCATCTCCTCTTGCAGGGTATCTTCTCGACCCATGGATCAAACCTGTGTCCCTTGCATTGCAGGTAGATTCTTTACCTGCTGAGTCATAGGGGAAGTTCTATCACATCTTGAAAAACTACTATCTGACATTTAGTTGATATTCAAATTTCCCCAATTGTCCCCCCAAATCTCTTTTACAGCCATTTCAAAGTTTTGGTCAAAGGTCTCGTCTAGGGTTACATATACATGTAGCTATTGACTCTCCTTAACCTGCAATGATTTAAGCCAGAACCCTCACATTTTGCTTTTTTTTTTTTTTTTTAAAGATTTATTTATTTATTTTGGGCGGGGGTCTGGTTGGGGAGGGAGGGGAGTGGGCGGGCCACCTCCACTGGTCTTTCTTTCCTCCACCTTCATCCGTCCCTGCTCCCTGGCTCCTGCGGGCCTCCCATCGCGGTGGCGTCTGTTGTCGCAGAGCACCGGCTCTGGGCGCATGCGCTCCAGAGCTCCGGCTCGGTGACTGGACACATCAGTCCAGCTGCTCCGCGGCATGTGGGATCTTCCCAGGCCAGGGATCGAACCGGCGCCCCTTGCACTGCAAGGCGGTGTCCTTATCCACTGGACCACCAGGGGAAGCCCACATTTTGCTTTTATTTGTTGTTCATCACTCTGAATTTTTGAAGAGTTCCAGTCAGTTTTCTTAGCTAATCTCCCATAATCCGGATTTGTCTTCTTATTTCCTTGTGATTAGATTCAGATTAAACATCTTTAGAAAGAATACTTTTGATAGATGGTTTATGCTTCTTACCACATCACATCAGAAGGCACAAAACACTGGGTTGTCCCACTGGGCTAAATTTGACCTCTAGGTCAACGTGACGGCCACCAGATCTTTCTATTGCAGTGGTACAATTTCTTCTTTGTAATGAATAATCTGTGGATAGATTCTTAGAGATAATATGAATATCTTAGCCTCTGTTGATAATCGTAATCCTTGCCTGGACTGGGCTTGCAAAATGGTGCCTTTGCTAATTGTCTTCTCTATTAACTGGCACTCTTTGTCAAGCAGAAGTCTTCATCGAATTTCATGTGCTCTCCCACCGCCGTCTGACTGCTCCTCCTGCCTCCAGTTTGGCTCACTCTGCTCCATCTGCTGCCAGAAGCAGCATGCTTAATTGCAAATCTGGACACATCCATGCCCTGTTTAAAATCCTTCAGGGATAAGCTCAAATCTGTGATCTGGCTCCTCTTACTTCTTTGGGTTCATCTCCCTCTATCCCTCCTCATGTATTCTACTCAAACTGTCCACAATTCTCCAACCATAGCACCCTACTTCACACTCCTAGACTTCTTCACCCCCCTAATCTGTCCACCTGGGAGACCCTTCCCCACCCTCCAACTTCATCAGACCCCTCTCTTGTTTTTCCGGCTCTGACTCATGCATCAGCCCCTTTGAGCCCAAGTTCAACGGGTGCCTGTTGTCGGGGGAAGCTCTCATGACACCTGCACACATCTATGATTGCATGTGCGACCTCGAGGTGAAAATGTTTGCTTGTCTTTCCCATCTGATTGGTGCTCTTGTGGGAAGAACTTTGTCTTTCATTTCTGGGTAATAAGAATCTAGCATGGGGTCTGATATTAAGTCAGGACTCAGAAAATATTCGCCAGTCAGGAAACTCACATTGCCTCAAATTCTTAAGTAAAGAATATAACCAGCTTCCAGGAAAACTAGAATATATGCTCTTTTAAGGACAAAAAGCTTATGTTACAAATCTTTGTTTTGCGCACATCTTCACCCTATTGCTTGCTCATCTGAATTAGTTTTGAAGCAAGAACACTAACACACACAAAAAATATGACTATATTACCCACAACTCTCAAGCTGAAAAAATCCTGACAAACATACAAGATCTGATTTCCACAACATTTCATATTTGGTTAGCAGGTATTGACTAAAATAAGATGATCAGCTTGAGAGTTGTGGGTTAAATTTTATTTGGGCATAATTAGGACTGCAGCCCAGGAGGCAACACCCCAGGTAGCTCTGAGAAACTGTTCTAAAGAGGCAGTGGGAGGAAATTCAATATATAAAGATTTTGGTGAAGAGGGAGTTCAATATCATTAAACTGTCATTTTGCAAAGGGTTATCGGTTAGTCACAAGGATCTGATGTCACCATGAAGTGATTTAGTGCTTTTCTAAATATGAGGAGCTGTAAGGACTAAGATCATAAAATCTGTTCCTAAAAGCATCCACCTGTCTAAAGACCTGCCCCACAAGATTCCCTGGAGCAGAGTGCTTTCTCCACCCTGAACGACCTGTTGAAGGTCGGCAGCTCTCGGCAGCACAGAGGTCAGTCTCTGCAGAGGCAGATGGCAAATGCCCTTATTGTTCAGTCATTGGCAATGTAATTGGTAAATGCCAATTTGTAGTTGACACAGGTAGACTGAGATGGAAAATTTTACCTCCATTTTGTTCTTGATTGATGTTTGAAAAATTATGTAGAGATGGAAACTTATGTATGTTGGGAACATTTCATTTTTCCGACTCTTGATACCAAATTCCTTCCATTAGGAAGAGGCAGAAAACTGGCTCAGAATGAGGAAGAAAGATGGAGAAGAGCAGGGTTTCTCTCGTCCAGCTCATGCCCGAGGATCCCCTGGTGCCCCAGCCCGTACATCTCTGTCATGCAGGGAGCCACAACCTTCCAGCCATTCTCAGCTTTTGTGTCCCCCTTCATGGAACAAAGCAGGGGTCCCAGTTCTGCCCTAAACTCTAAATCTAAATTAAAGAGGACAGGCAAGAATGATGACTGTATGTTGCAAAAGAACAGCTTGATGAGCTTAGGGAAAGGAAGGAAAAGAGACTAAGTTTCCTTGTTGCCTGTAGGGTGGGACAGTGGGAACACATTTACTTCCTCTGAGTCCCTTGACCTGGGGATTCCGGAGAATTACCTCATGGCCAAGATTAACAAGGACCAGGAGCACTGATCCCCAGAGGACCTGGGGGAGGAATGTGAATGGATGCATCTGCAGCAGGAGGAAGGTTAAGAACCAGGCACAGCCGGGCGTGGCCTCTCCCTCCTCATGGCTGTCATGGGGACTAGCAACACCACAGGCTTAATAATTAGCTTAGTGTCTGCACTGTGGGTCATGTTCAAAGGTTTCTCTGGGCATGCAGGTTCCCGCTCCACCTGGGCACCTGCCCTGCCTCCATGCAGCCCAGCCCCTCCTCCCTGCCCGGCACAGCCGCCCTCTGCTTCCAGCGCCAATTCTGTGGTTGTCACTGGTGTCACCATCACTGCCACAGGGCTGGAGGAACTGGGTTATTCGGAGCTGGCCCTGCAGGCTCCCCAGATGCCCACAGAGAGCCAGTGCCGCCTGCACACTGCTCTTCCCAGCCAGGGAACACCAGGGGAGGGCTGGGCCTGCATCCCTGACTAATGATCACGCCTTCAGGACGGGATGCAGCCTGTGACTCAAGCTGTGGAGGCACAGCGACTGGAAGAAAGAGTGGGAGGGAAGAGAGGGACACGGAGGAAAACAGAGCTGACGGGAGGGGAGGAGGAGAAAAGGCAAAGGAAGAAAGGCCTCTGAACTTTGAATGTAGAACGGGCTCTCACGCCCATGGCCTCTGCAGTCATTGAAGTACACCATGTTGACATGGAATACCTTCACGCTGCAGTCTATCAGGCCAGTTTGATGTCACTTTGGAAGAAAGAGGGAACCAGATTTATTAAAAGATGTTACTATATTTGCAACTACTGTAACTTGCAACAATGTAATATATACTGTTTATGCAAATTAAGTGTTAGAGAGACTGCGAGATCTTAAGGACAAGAAGCATGGTTTCTTTTAAGTTAGGAAACTAATAATACACATCAAAACAATTTGAGTTTTGGTCCCATTCCAAGAATTCAAATCTGGCCAGGAAGAATATTTAGAGACAAGTTAGGTTCAATTTTTCTACAGAAAGTTGTTCTGTCTTGGGGTGTATCATCTGATGTATGTTGTATCTGATGGCTTGTAATAACAAGCTGTGTTGAAGAGGGGATTTGCTTTGTGTGTGTGGTGTGTATGGATGCACAGGGATCTGTGTGTGTGTGTGTGTGTGTGTGTGTGTGTCTGTAGACTCTGGTTTCCCAGCTGTATTTAAAAGCTCACATTTAATATTCTGTAAGACTAGCATTAGCTTTTTATTAAAAATATTTGTAATATACTAAAGTGAAGTTCATAAACAACGTAGCCTCCATAATCACATAATTTCCTAAAATTGATTTATACTTGTTACTTAAACAAGCAATAAAGTAAAATGTGTCGCTCAGTCATGTCCAACTCTGCCATCCATGGACAGTAGCCCACTAAGTTCCTCTCTGTCTATGGAAGTTTTCAGGCAAGAACAGTGGACTGGGTTGTCATTTTCTACTACTGGGTATCTTATACTTGTGACTTAAAACAGCAATAAATAGGTCTTCCCTGGTGGTCCAGTGGGTAAGGACACTGCCTTGCAGTGCAAGGGGCACCGATTCGATCCCTGGCCTGGGAAGATCCCACGTGCTGCGGAGCAACTGGGTTGATGGGTCCAGCTACCGAGCTGGAGCTCTAGGGTGCATGCGCCCAGAGCCGGTGCTCTGCAGCAGAGAGGCCACCAAGGAGGCCCACACAGGCCAAGGAACACAGATGGATGAAAATGGATAAATGAAAGACCATAAGTGGAGCAAGTCATTGAAGTACACCATGTTGACATGGAATACCTTCACGCTGCAGTCTATCAGGCCAGTTTGATGTCACTTTGGAAGAAAGAGGGAACCAGATTTATTAAAAGATGTTACTATATTTGCAACTACTGTAACTTGCAACAATGTAATATATACTGTTTATGCAAATTAAGTGTTAGAGAGACTGCGAGATCTTAAGGACAAGAAGCATGGTTTCTTTTAAGTTAGGAAACTAATAATACACATCAAAACAATTTGAGTTTTGGTCCCATTCCAAGAATTCAAATCTGGCCAGGAAGAATATTTAGAGACAAGTTAGGTTCAATTTTTCTACAGAAAGTTGTTCTGTCTTGGGGTGTATCATCTGATGTATGTTGTATCTGATGGCTTGTAATAACAAGCTGTGTTGAAGAGGGGATTTGCTTTGTGTGTGTGGTGTGTATGGATGCACAGGGATCTGTGTGTGTGTGTGTGTGTGTGTGTGTGTCTGTAGACTCTGGTTTCCCAGCTGTATTTAAAAGCTCACATTTAATATTCTGTAAGACTAGCATTAGCTTTTTATTAAAAATATTTGTAATATACTAAAGTGAAGTTCATAAACAACGTAGCCTCCATAATCACATAATTTCCTAAAATTGATTTATACTTGTTACTTAAACAAGCAATAAAGTAAAATGTGTCGCTCAGTCATGTCCAACTCTGCCATCCATGGACAGTAGCCCACTAAGTTCCTCTCTGTCTATGGAAGTTTTCAGGCAAGAACAGTGGACTGGGTTGTCATTTTCTACTACTGGGTATCTTATACTTGTGACTTAAAACAGCAATAAATAGGTCTTCCCTGGTGGTCCAGTGGGTAAGGACACTGCCTTGCAGTGCAAGGGGCACCGATTCGATCCCTGGCCTGGGAAGATCCCACGTGCTGCGGAGCAACTGGGTTGATGGGTCCAGCTACCGAGCTGGAGCTCTAGGGTGCATGCGCCCAGAGCCGGTGCTCTGCAGCGAGAGAGGCCACTTCGAAGGGAGGCCCACACAGGCCAAGGAACACAGATGGATGAAAATGGATAAATGAAAGACCAATAGAAGTGGCCAAAAAAAAAGCAATAAATAAAAGTAATTTATAATAAAACAAATAGTATTTGAATACATCAATAGACAGAGCTAAACTAAAGATATAGTAAAACAGGCAGATGCTTGTGCCTACTTGTAATGAATAAGTTTGCATTTATGAGGAGGAAGACGATATTCATCTGAGGATGGTTGATCTTTCATTTTTGTAGTTAACATTTAGAAGGAAAGGTTAAACAAATATGCTTCAACATATTCATAAAGTCCCTATGAATTAGACAGACACAAACACAGGCTGATACAGGTGTGTTGACTCAAATAGCAGGAAAAATGTTGCCATGATTTTCTGAATCTTTGAGCAGCTCCTGGTAAAGTTCCCAAGAAAACAATATGTAATCTTCTCTCAACCTAACTAGCATTTGTGGAAAATTCAGAGTATAGTAAAACCACGTAAGTGTTTTATGTATGTTTATGTGTAAAATAGAGTTCACAGCTAGACTTAGAGACAGACGTACGGAAGGGTTTGTGCCTATGTGAATTTCTGACGGGCTTGGAAAATTGCATGAGAGATGGGACAGCTCTCCCTGGGCAGGCTGCGGGGGCTCCAGCATCTCTGGCCATCCAAACCACTTCGGCTCCTCAATCACTGAGGCAACCAAAGTACACCCACAGGTCCAAACACCTCCTAGGCAGACTGTTCTTCTTTTCCAAAGTGGTTTTGGCTATTCAGGGTTCCTTGAGATTCCATTTGCATTTTAACATGGATGTGTCTACTTCTGCAAACACAACGTCATAGTGCACTGAACCTGCAGATCGTTTTGGGTAGTATTGACCTCTTAACAACATTAAGTCTTCTGATTCATGAGTATGCATGTCTTTACACATATTTTTCCTGAGCCCTTTTTAAATCTTTAACCATTGGATCAAGTTTTCTTTTCCTTGTATCTGACTCTCTAAAATCTAGGACACTGGTTTGTGCCCTGGATTCACCCCCTTTTCCCTCTGTCTTCTCACCATGTCTACATTAGGAATTTGTTCTCTCTCAGTATTTCCTGACATTTGGCAGGCAAGTCAAGATGCCAGATATTGGGCTTCCCTGGTGGTCCAGTGGGTAAGAAGTCTACCTTACAGTGCAAGGGGCACTGGTTCGATCCCTGGCCTGGGAGGATCCCATGTGCCGCAGAGCAGCTGGACCGGTGTGTCTGGTTGTGGGCTGGCGCTCTGGAGCGTGTGTGCCCAGAGCCAGTGCTCTGCGGCGAGGGAGGCTGCTGCAATGGGAGGCCCACACAGGCCAAAGAATAAAGATGGATGAAAATGAATAGATATAGGACCAATAAAAGAGGCCAAAATTAAAAAGAAAATAAAAAAAGATGTCAGATGTCCTTTCAGAAAACTAAAACTCCAGCAGGGATGCTAATAAACAGATTCCAGAATTAAATAAGATGTTAACTAACTTACTGACGTAAACTTTTCCAACTCTAAGATTCTAAGATGTCTTTTATTTTTCCCTTAGACCATGAGTCACAAACGTTTTGATAGTATTTAACAAATATTCAGTTCAGTTTAGCTCAGTTGAGTCACTCAGTCACATCTGACTCTTTGCCACCCCATGGACTGCAGCACACCAGGCTTCCCTGTCCTTCACCATCTCCCAGAGCTTGCTCAAACTCATGCCCCTTGACACAGTGATGCCATCCAACCATCTCATCCTCTGTCATCCCCTTCTGCTTCTGCCTTCTTTTTTCCCCAATATCAGAGTCTTTTCCAATGAGTCATCTCTTAGCATCAGGTGGCCAAAGTATTGGAGCTTCAGACTCAGCATCAGTCCTTCCAGTGAATATTCTGTGTTGCTCTCCTTTAGGACTGACTGGTTTGATCCTCTTGCAGTCCAAAAGACTCTCAAGAGTCTTCTCCAACACCACAGTTCAAAGGCATCATATATATTAAATATTTATTGAATAAATGTTAGTAAATATTTTTTTTTATTGGGGGTGGAGAAGGTGGGTTGGGGAGGGAGGGGGACAGGCGGGCCACTTCTATTGGCCTTTCATTTATCTATTTTCATCCAGCTTTGTTCTTCGGCCCCTGTGGGCTTCCCATCACAGTGGCCTCTGTTGTGGCAGAGCAACGACTCTGGGCGCATGCGCTCCAGAGCTCTGGCTCAGTAATTGGACACATTGGTCCAGCCGCTCCGCGGCATGTAGGATCTTCCCAGGCCAGGGATCGAACCAACGCCCCTTGCACTGCAAGGCGGTGTCCTCACCCACTGGACCACCAGGGAAGCCCAGTAAATATTTTAGACTTTGCTTGTCATATAGTCTCTGTTGCAACTATGTGATTTGGTCACAGTAGCGTAAAAAGCTTCCATAGAGCCATGTAAAGAAGTACAAACATAGGCTAAAGTGAAAGAAAAGTAAGCCAGGTACACTGGTGTCTTTTCTTTAGAGAGTACAGAAGCTTCCTGCCAAACGAATGGCGTTTCTTTTTCAGTATCCGTGGACACCTTCTTGGAGAAGGACTCTGAAAATTGTCACTTGGTTGGTAGTATTCCTGTCTCCAAGGTTTTTCACTCCTATACAATGTGTTGGCATGTGCTTACCATGACCTTAAGTACTTTTCTCACACGTTTGACCTTGACCTTTCTATAAAGCTCTTGGATTTCTGGCTGATGTTCACCCGAAATAGCATTTCCTAGGCCTGCCTGATAGTATGTTCTATGGCAGATGTGGATTCCCAAGACTTTATCTGCACAGTGAAGCTGGACAGAAGCCTTGACAAGCTGTCAAAGCCCTCCTCTCCCCTTGCAGCAGAAGGCGAGTTTAAAACTAGAGCCTGAAAAAAAAAAAAAGAAAGAAAAAAACCCCAACTAGAGCCTGATTTGTAACTACCCATGGGATTTTTTTGAACATCCTCAATTTAGTGTGATTATTAATTTGGTTCTGTTTCTGGAACCAAATAGCCAGTGCTAAGCAACGCATGGTCTTCCATGTGTAATTCTGATGCTGGTATTTTTTCAGAGGTGTTTACTTTTGCAGCTGTCTAGCTTGGTTCTGTGCTTCTTCTGCTTCTCGTCTGCATTGAAACACTATATGGTCAAATTAGAAGGTCTGCCCGGAGACACATTCATTTATCTTAATGGAAATCTGTGCTTCTGCTTCTAGCAGGCGGGCCACTTCTATTGGCCTTTCATTTATCTATTTTCATCCAGCTTTGTTCTTCGGCCCCTGTGGGCTTCCCATCACAGTGGCCTCTGTTGTGGCAGAGCAACGACTCTGGGCGCATGCACTCCAGAGCTCTGGCTCGGTAGTTGGACACATCAGTCCAGACACTCCGCGGCATGTGGGATCCTTCCAGGCCAGGGATCGAACCAACGCCCCTTGCATTGCCAGGCGGTGTCCTCACCCACTGGACCACCAGGGAAGCCCAGTAAATATTTTAGACTTTGCTTGTCATATAGTCTCTGTTGCAACTATGTGATTTGGTCACAGTAGCGTAAAAAGCTTCCATAGAGCCATGTAAAGAAGTACAAACATAGGCTAAAGTGAAAGAAAAGTAAGCCAGGTACACTGGTGTCTTTTCTTTAGAGAGTACAGAAGCTTCCTGCCAAACGAATGGCGTTTCTTTTCAGTATCCGTGGACACCTTCTTGGAGAAGGACTCTGAAAATTGTCACTTGGTTGGTAGTATTCCTGTCTCCAAGGTTTTTCACTCCTATACAATGTGTTGGCATGTGCTTACCATGACCTTAAGTACTTTTCTCACACGTTTGACCTTGACCTTTCTATAAAGCTCTTGGATTTCTGGCTGATGTTCACCCGAAATAGCATTTCCTAGGCCTGCCTGATAGTATGTTCTATGGCAGATGTGGATTCCCAAGACTTTATCTGCACAGTGAAGCTGGACAGAAGCCTTGACAAGCTGTCAAAGCCCTCCTCTCCCCTTGCAGCAGAAGGCGAGTTTAAAACTAGAGCCTGAAAAAAAAAAAAAGAAAAAAACCCCAACTAGAGCCTGATTTGTAACTACCCATGGGATTTTTTTGAACATCCTCAATTTAGTGTGATTATTAATTTGGTTCTGTTTCTGGAACCAAATAGCCAGTGCTAAGCAACGCATGGTCTTCCATGTGTAATTCTGATGCTGGTATTTTTTCAGAGGTGTTTACTTTTGCAGCTGTCTAGCTTGGTTCTGTGCTTCTTCTGCTTCACGTTTTCATTGAAAATCTTTTTAGTCAGGTTAGAAGGTCTGCCCGGAGACACATTCATCTTGATCTTAATGAGAAACATGCTGTGCCTTGTCCCTTCTGCATTCCTCAGCAGATCTAGCACATGAAAAAAAAAATCCAAATGCTGTTCTTTGGCACTAATGTGCTGTTTGTTTCAAATATCTATGCTTCTTATGATTTTCTTTTTAATACTTGTTTTTTTGACTTGTCAATAGCTACACACGGTACAAATACAAAAAAGATACAAAAGGTATTCAGTGAAAATTCTCCCACTCTTATCTCTCAGCCTCCATCCATCTCCTTGGGGACTCACATTTACCAGGCTCTCTGCATGTTCAAAACCATGAGTATGCACACTTTTTAAACAAACAACTAAAAAACCCACTCATTGTGGGTGGTGACATTGGTCTGCACCTTGCTTTTCCCTTATCTATCTTTTTTTTTTTTTTTTTAAAGACTTTAGGTATTTCTTTTTTTTTTTTTTTTTTTAAACATTTATTTTTTTATTTATTTTGGCAGGGGTGGGGAGGGAGGGAGGTGGGCAGGCCACTTGCACTGGTCTTTCATTTGTCTAGTTTCATCTGTCTTTGTTCTTTGGCCCGTGTGGGCCTCCCATCGCAGTGGTGTCTGTTGTCACAGAGCACGGGCTCTGGGCACATGCGCCGCAGAGCTCTGGCTCGGTGATTGGACACATCGGTCCAGCCGCTCCGCGGCACGTGGGATCTTCCCAGGCCAGGGATCGAACCAGCACCCCTTGCACTGCAAGGCGGTGTCCTTACCCACTGGACCACCAGGGAAGCCCCTTATCTATCTTTTGAAGAGAGTTTCCTATTGTCAATACAGAGCCGCCTTGCTCTTTTCACTAGCTGCCTGTCACTATGTGTGTGCATGTCAGACTCTTTGCAACCCATGGACTGTAGTCCATCAGGCTCCTCTGTCCATGGAATTCTCCAGGCAAGAATATTGAACTGGGTGGCCACTTTCTACTCCAGGGGATCTTCCCGACCCATGAATTGAACCCACATTCACTTGCATCTCCTGCATTGTCAGGCAGATTCTGGCATAATAGAACTCTAACCCTCTTGATGGACAAATAAGTTGTTACTGATCTTTTCACTTTCACTTGCGATTTCATGATCAAACCCGTTAACTAGATGAAGAGAGGTGAAAACAGTTCTCATGAACCAGCAACAGTGACAGGGTTGCCGGTTGATCCTGTAGGGTTTGGTGGGTTTTTTTGGCCACTTCTATTGGTCTTTCATTTATATCCATCTTTGTTCTTTGGCCCGTGTGGGCCTCCCATCTCAGTGGCCTCTCTTGGTGCAGAGCACCAGCTCTGGGCGCATGTGCTCCAGAGCTCCAGCTCCGTAGTTGGACACACCGGTCCAGCCGCTCCACAGCATGTGGGATCTTCCCAGGCCAGGGATCGAACCGGTGCCCCTTGCACGGCAAGGCAGTGTCCTCACCCACTGGACCACCAGGGAAGCCTTCCCGTAGGATTTTATCAGACTGTATGACATATCCCACACACATCGGCTGTGTTTAATGATGCTTGGAAAGCTTTTTGTCAGATCTTGGATACATCTGCAAGGAGACTGTCTGCTTCCTGATGAGGTATTGCAGGCTGACATCTGGTCAGTTCTGAGAATGAGATCTAGCTTCCCTTCTCTCTTCTCTCTTTTTCAGTGCCCTGCATGGTATATAAAATAGAGAAGTAAATGACAGAAACAATAAGGAGCATGAGAGATTGGAGAAAAGAAATTTATATAAACTGGATTAAGAATAACAACAACAGAAAAGATTTTTAGAGGTAGTATTTGAGGAGTGAAGGGCAGGGGTTGGTAGGAAGGTGTAACTGGTGAATTAAAAGCAGGAAACACAGAAAGAGCAAAGAGAGGAGAGGCAATAGCCCAAATTCAGAAGATAAGGAGAAGGTCAAATAGACTAGAGCAAATATTTCATGTTGAGGCGCAGTGGCCAGTGGAGTAGGACAGATGAGGTGGAACATGATTACAGATGATCTGAACACATGGATAGTAAGAGTGTCCCTTAATCTTCAAGGGCTTAAAATAAGTCTTGTCACCTGATGGGGCACATTTCCCTGACTTACTCTTTTTTTTTTTTTTCCAGGAGTGTCTTAATTATTGGTCACCTGTTCTTTCACATACAAGGTAAAATCACCTCGTCAGGTTCCTTTTGGAACTGTGTTTGTAATGGCATTGATTCAGTGGATTAAAGAGAATTGACATCTTTAAACATTAATTTTTAAAAATACTCAGGAGATTTCATTTGACTTCTCAAAAGATTCCTACAAATAATTTTTCAACTCAAAGCCAAAGAGAACCAAGCACAGCAGGAACTGAGACATCAGGGAGGCTCAGCAGAAACAACAGACGGTAGAAACAGACCAGAAAAAACTTCAGACATAGGACTTTTATAAACAGATTGTAATATAGCTATGCTGACTATATTTAAATAAAGTAAAGAGTAGCTTAAACTACCTGCCAGCATAAGGAAATTATAAAAGTTGGCAGAAACTTGGTTTTTCTCTGCCCAGGCTCTGCACCTGGACCATTGCCTGGCAAATGTTAAGTATTGAGCAAATATTAATGTTTTCTGAGAGACTGACTGAATAGCTGCATCTGAGACCTCCCACCTGGACTCTTGACAGATATCTAACTCCCTGTTGGTCTTTATTAGGGTGTTTTTTTGATCAACCTCAATTAATATCCAACAAATTCAAAATCTGCAGCATGTTCAAAGCAGAGCTCACTGTGTCTTTCTACACTGTTTATCCTTGGACCTCTTTATTTTTATCAATGACTCAGGCTCTTCAACCTGAGTTCACCCCTTCCTGCTCTCTCTCTTTCCCCCCTACACCTAGCAATCGCTGAGAGTCCCTGTATTTCTCTCATCTCTCCCTAATATCCATTCCCATTGCCACTATAGGTTAGGGGTTTTTATTATTATTACATACCTGAGTAACTACTGGGCTTCTGATTGCTTGCCACCCCTACTGTCTATTTTTTATATTCTTCCTAAATTACTATTTCTAAAATGATATTTTATGCACATTAATCCCCTCTCCAAAAATGTCTATCCATTGCAAAGAACAAAAATTACTTGTGCACAGTTTTATCAGAATATCCATCTTGCTTTCAATCATTCAATTCTTCAACAAATATTAATACTAACTGAATTTCTATTCGGTACCAAGCTTTAGTGTTAGGAAATAAGTGAACTACAGAGATGCAGTTCTTGTCCTCTGCAAACCTGCTGTCTACTGGGGAAGATAACACTGAAAATACATGAAAATAACACTTACAATTCAGTGAGACAAATATTATCATGGCAGAAGTTCACAAGTAGGGTAGAAGCCCACGACAGAGGCGCCTCCCACCCCATCCCACCTCTCTAGGTTGCTACAGAGCCCCGGTGTGAGTCCCCTGAGTCGTACAGCAGATTCCCACTGGCTAGCTGTTTTACATGTGGTGTGTGTATGTTTCCATGTTACTCCCTCCACTCATCCCACACTCTCTCCTCCCCCTACCCCCATGTCTATAAGTCTGTTCTCGATGTGTGTGTCTCCATTTCTGCCCATGCACCCACTTTTAACTGTTTGTATACCTAGAAAATGTTAAGTATTGAGCAAATATTAATGTTTTCTGAGAGACTGACTGAATAGCTGCATCTGAGACCTCCCACCTGGACTCTTGACAGATATCTAACTCCCTGTTGGTCTTTATTAGGGTGTTTTTTTGATCAACCTCAATTAATATCCAACAAATTCAAAATCTGCAGCATGTTCAAAGCAGAGCTCACTGTGTCTTTCTACACTGTTTATCCTTGGACCTCTTTATTTTTATCAATGACTCAGGCTCTTCAACCTGAGTTCACCCCTTCCTGCTCTCTCTCTTTCCCCCCTACACCTAGCAATCGCTGAGAGTCCCTGTATTTCTCTCATCTCTCCCTAATATCCATTCCCATTGCCACTATAGGTTAGGGGTTTTTATTATTATTACATACCTGAGTAACTACTGGGCTTCTGATTGCTTGCCACCCCTACTGTCTATTTTTTATATTCTTCCTAAATTACTATTTCTAAAATGATATTTTATGCACATTAATCCCCTCTCCAAAAATGTCTATCCATTGCAAAGAACAAAAATTACTTGTGCACAGTTTTATCAGAATATCCATCTTGCTTTCAATCATTCAATTCTTCAACAAATATTAATACTAACTGAATTTCTATTCGGTACCAAGCTTTAGTGTTAGGAAATAAGTGAACTACAGAGATGCAGTTCTTGTCCTCTGCAAACCTGCTGTCTACTGGGGAAGATAACACTGAAAATACATGAAAATAACACTTACAATTCAGTGAGACAAATATTATCATGGCAGAAGTTCACAAGTAGGGTAGAAGCCCACGACAGAGGCGCCTCCCACCCCATCCCACCTCTCTAGGTTGCTACAGAGCCCCGGTGTGAGTCCCCTGAGTCGTACAGCAGATTCCCACTGGCTAGCTGTTTTACATGTGGTGTGTGTATGTTTCCATGTTACTCCCTCCACTCATCCCACACTCTCTCCTCCCCCTACCCCCATGTCTATAAGTCTGTTCTCGATGTGTGTGTCTCCATTTCTGCCCATGCACCCACTTTTAACTGTTTGTATACCTAGAAAATAAGATAATAAAGGGATATGATGATGCTCAACATTAAAATTAGCTCTTGGCAAGGACCTAGAGAACTCTGTTCTAAGTAAAGTGAGTTTGCATTACTGCGCAGACCCTGGAATATTCATTCTTGCTACTTGAAGGCCTTTTTATGCTGTGCCCTCAGTAAGCTTCCAGTTTAGAGCTGAAGTTCCTGCATAAAGCTTAAAGCTAGTGAGGTGTTCCGTGCCTTGTCCAGAGAACACCGTTTTTTTGTTTGTTTGGTTGGTTGGTTTTGCTTCTTTAATTTGGCCACTTCTATTGGTCTTTCATCGCAGTGGCCTCTCCCGCTGCAGAGCACCGGCTCTGGGCGCGTGTGCTCCAGAGCTCCAGCTCGGTAACTGCACACATTGGTCCAGGTGCTCCGCGGCACGTGGGATCTTCTGGGGCCAGGGATCAAACCGGTGCCCCTTGCACTGCAAGGTGGACTCTTTAACCGCTGGACCACCAGGGAAACCCCCAGAGAATGCCTTTTTATTATTATTATTACAAATCCCTGCCAGCCCTACTTTCCCTCTGAGTTGCATAAAATGGCAACCAGTTATGAGGAGTATGAGCTGGAACTGGTTATGGGATGGCTTCTCAGGAAGTTACGATGAGCCGTAGTCACAGTTGATACAGGCAGACAGTGGTCTTAGCGGGAATGGCTATGGTTGGAGAGGGTCTAAAAAAACACAGAAAAGACACTTGCTCCTTTGTTGTAAGTGCTGCTTCCCCACCACACAGTCTCTGTCTGGTTTCCATGGACACCAAGATCCATCACAGGAGCAGCAGGAGAAACTGAGCAGAGAGAAACATCAGAGCAAGTCTGCCTTTTTAGCTCTTAAGCCCTTGTGAGAATTAGGTAGCAATTGTTTTCGTAAACTTTTTGTACTGAGGTGTAACATTATACAACAAAGTACACAAAACATTAGTGTGCAGCTTAGTGAATTTTCACAACATGAGGACACCTTTGTAACCATCACCCGGGTCAAGATACAGAACGTGACCAGCACCAGAAACCCTCTTTACACCCTGTTTCATTCGCTAAGCCAAAAGATGACCAGAATTCTAACACCTAACCCCACGGATTAGGCTTTAACCTGTGTTTGAACTCTTTGTGATTGGAATCATCCAGTACATGCTCTTCTGGGTCTCACTTCTTTACCTCAATGTTATAATTATGTGAGTCATAGCAGTAGTCTAGTACTATATAGTGGAAATATAGTATTCCATCATAAGAATCTACCACAATTTATCCATTCTGCCACTGCTGGACAAATCAGTTGTTTCCAGTTTTTGACTAATAGTACTACTATAAATATTCCTATGCAAGGAATATATATCTGATAAAGGATATATATCTAGAACATATAAATAATTCTTACAAATCAATAAGAAAAAATAAACAACTCAATAAAACATTGGGTGAGATCATTGAACAAGTACTTCATGTAAGAGGAAATGGTTTCTGGAAAGATGAAAAGTCACCCAGTCTTATAAGTCATCAGGGACAGACAAATGACCATTAGGTGCTACTACAAGCCTATAAGGAAGGCTGGAGCGAAAATACTGACAAACTACAGAGCCAAGGAGGATTTGGAACAACTGGAATGCTTATTTCCTGTTGATGGGAGTGTAAATGGATAAAGCCACTTTGGAAAACTATTTGGTAGCACCTACATGGACTATGACAAAGGAATCCAAACTCATAGAAATTTGAACATAAGCTCTGTGTGGCATATAGGATCTGAGTTCTATAACCAAGGATAGAACCCATGACCGCTGTAATCAAAGGCAGCACCAAGGAAGCCCCTGAATGTAAGGACTTTGGTAGACTTAAAAATGTTAAGAGTTGCATTAACCTGATAATAGGCATGACTAGTCAGCAGCAGACCAATCACGTTAAACTGTTTTTCTATTGTCTTTTGGAATCAGCATAGTTTCTACTTTGTATGATGATCTACAACTTTGTCAACACTCTTGCTGTATCTCTCAATGTTCATCACTCAGTCGGGCTGACTCTTTGTGACCCCATGGAGCCTGCAAGGCTCCTTTGTCTGTGGAATTCTCTAGGCAAGAACACTGGAGTGGGTTGCCATTTCCTTCTCCAGGGGATCTTTACCTGAAGTATTAAAGAGAGGTGGGTAAAAAGCAGAATCTAATAGCACAGAACTGGAGGAAACTCCTTCTTTCTTTCTTTCTATTTCTTGTCATTTCATTTCCTTCTACTTCTCTTCCTTTCTTTCTTTCTTAAACTTGTTATCAGGCTATTGGATGCTATTAAGTGCAACCAGATATGCGAATGGAAAGGTCCGTGTGTGCCACAGTCTCTCCTTCCTCCCTGGTAACCAGACCACAAAGGCTGGAGCAACTGGCGATCTAGAAAGAGCATCTTAGGTTGAGAGAAACTAAGTACAAAGTCCACAAGGCTCAGGGACTTCTCCGGTGGTCCAGTGGTTAAGATTCTGTACTTCCACAGTAGGGCAGTGTCTGATTCCCCATGCCACACGGTGCATCTAAAAATATATATCTGATAAAGGATATATATCTAGAACATATAAATAATTCTTACAAATCAATAAGAAAAAATAAACAACTCAATAAAACATTGGGTGAGATCATTGAACAAGTACTTCATGTAAGAGGAAATGGTTTCTGGAAAGATGAAAAGTCACCCAGTCTTATAAGTCATCAGGGACAGACAAATGACCATTAGGTGCTACTACAAGCCTATAAGGAAGGCTGGAGCGAAAATACTGACAAACTACAGAGCCAAGGAGGATTTGGAACAACTGGAATGCTTATTTCCTGTTGATGGGAGTGTAAATGGATAAAGCCACTTTGGAAAACTATTTGGTAGCACCTACATGGACTATGACAAAGGAATCCAAACTCATAGAAATTTGAACATAAGCTCTGTGTGGCATATAGGATCTGAGTTCTATAACCAAGGATAGAACCCATGACCGCTGTAATCAAAGGCAGCACCAAGGAAGCCCCTGAATGTAAGGACTTTGGTAGACTTAAAAATGTTAAGAGTTGCATTAACCTGATAATAGGCATGACTAGTCAGCAGCAGACCAATCACGTTAAACTGTTTTTCTATTGTCTTTTGGAATCAGCATAGTTTCTACTTTGTATGATGATCTACAACTTTGTCAACACTCTTGCTGTATCTCTCAATGTTCATCACTCAGTCGGGCTGACTCTTTGTGACCCCATGGAGCCTGCAAGGCTCCTTTGTCTGTGGAATTCTCTAGGCAAGAACACTGGAGTGGGTTGCCATTTCCTTCTCCAGGGGATCTTTACCTGAAGTATTAAAGAGAGGTGGGTAAAAAGCAGAATCTAATAGCACAGAACTGGAGGAAACTCCTTCTTTCTTTCTTTCTATTTCTTGTCATTTCATTTCCTTCTACTTCTCTTCCTTTCTTTCTTTCTTAAACTTGTTATCAGGCTATTGGATGCTATTAAGTGCAACCAGATATGCGAATGGAAAGGTCCGTGTGTGCCACAGTCTCTCCTTCCTCCCTGGTAACCAGACCACAAAGGCTGGAGCAACTGGCGATCTAGAAAGAGCATCTTAGGTTGAGAGAAACTAAGTACAAAGTCCACAAGGCTCAGGGACTTCTCCGGTGGTCCAGTGGTTAAGATTCTGTACTTCCACAGTAGGGTGCGAGTGTCTGATTCCCCCATGCCACACGGTGCATCTAAAAATTAGAAACAAACAAAAAAGGTCCATGAGGTTCCCATGAACTTGGCACTCAAAGAATGGGAGGAAGATGGCCTGTAAGCTCTTTCACTGTAGTAATTCACCTGGGACCCCAGGATGTCTCCCAAGGAATCTTCTCTTTGCTCGGAGATCGAATTCCTTGGTAAAGCAAATGGCAAGTTTCTACATGTCTAGATCACTGAGTATCGCTTGCCACAAACTCCTTGCTACTTTCACTTCCTGTTGGCATCCTTGTTTCCTTGGTTTGGCCCTTTCAAGATGGCTCAGTTCCATGGCTGGTAAATGGATGGGAGCTGCCACGTGGGAACTCAGCTGCGGTTGTGGATGGGGGAGGGGGCCTCTCCGTGAACCGCTGCGACTTCTTCACAGTTAGAATTCCAGAAGTGAGTATTCCAAGAGAACTAGGAGGAAATCCCACTGCTTTTTATTACCTAGTTTTCAAAGTGTTGTCACATCACTTACACCACAGCCCTAAGGCCATCCGGATTCAAGGTTGAGAAGACAGACACCTCTCCTCAGTGGCTCTCAAGGGTAGGGATGGCCATCCCATTATAAGAGCTTTGTATGGGAACCTTGAAGACATTATGCTAAGCAAAATAAGTCAGTCACTAAAGGACAAATACTGTGTGATTCCACTCACACGAGGTGCCAAGATTAGTCAGACTCATAGAGACGGAAGGAGAACAGTGTTCGCCAGGAGGAGAGGGCGAGGGGAGGGGAAACTGATGTTTACTGGGGCCAGAATTTCATTTTGGGAAGATGAAAAGGATCTGGAGGTGGAGTGTAGTGATGGTGGCATAACAATGTGACTGTACTTAATGTACTTTAAAATGATTAATGTAGTAAATTTTATGTATATTTTCATTTTACAAAAAAAAAACCCTATGAGATGGGAAATATTGTGTCAGCTACATAGTCCTTGGGATGACAGGATGAGTGTGCAGATGTCTATAAGGCAGCACAACATTCACATCCTCCGATAGGGTGGAGCGCAAGCTCAGAACTAAACTCCTGTAACCCATACCTAAGACAGAAAGGGCTCCTCAGCCTCAGTATCTTCCAAGGTCCTTGAATGGCTCAGGAGAAACTCGTCCCACGCCAGGTGCTTCTCCAAATTTTTTTACCCCCTTCCATCATCTGCCTGATGATTATTAATATTACTCTTCAGAATCCCCAGGTCGTTGGTCTGCACTTTTTCAGAGTTTATGGTTGTCAGTGGGAGACTTGGTCTGTAGGAACTTTCATGGCCAAACCAGAAAGGGAGCTTCTCCATAAATTGAATCTGATGATAAAAACTATCTGGTATGTCTATTCATTTTCTGTTGCTGTATAACAACAGTTTCAAAGAGCAGACATCTGATCTCTCACAGCTCTGTAGGTCAGAAGTCCCTGCACGGAGCAGATTGTTCTCTGGATCAGAAATCTCACAAGGCTGCAGTCAGGGTATCTGATAGCGATGTTCACACCTGCAGCTCAGGAGTTCCTGCCCATCTTACGGAGGCTTTTGGCAGAATTCATTTACTTGACGTGGAACTAAAGTGCCTGTTTTCTTGCTAGCTGTCGACTAGGGGTTCCTCTCAGCTCTGAGAGCTCACTAAGGTCTGCTATGTGGCCCCTTCCACTTTCAAAGCCAACAATGGAGAACCTCCCTCACACCAAATCTTTTTCACTCTGAATATCTCTTACCAGAAAAAGGCTTGTCTCATTTGAGAACTTATCTAAAGAATCCTAGGTCTGGCCCAGGGAGGATAACCTCCCTATCTTTAAAAGCAACTGAATCTAATAATAAGATTACACCTAACACAAATTGAGAGATGTTCTAAAGACAGCTTCAGATTTAAGAAAGACTAAAGACAACTAAATGATGCTGGATTAGGCTCCAGACCAGGGGTAAAGAACACAGTTATACAGAATACTATTAGAATAAATGATGAAATCTGAATAAGAACTGTTGGGTTGGATCAAAATTTTCCATATGTTCTTGGTTCAAGGTGGCCTTAACCTTTCAATAATTTTTTCATAGTATTCCTTGGCCAAAAAAAAGAGAAAAAGCCAGTTCCAAACAACTTATTAAATATTTATGCCCTAACAATTCAGGTGCCATTTGGAAAAAAAAAAAAAAACACACAAATTGCAAGAAAAATATTTTTATTTCACTCTTAAATAACCACAATTACTTACTAATGGGTTTTATGCAGCTATTGTGCACTGCACAATTTCTCAAATCGTGGAATCAGTTTGGATAAGACCATCCTCATTTCCTGTTCTACACTGACTTTTGGTCTGTACTTTTTTTTTTATCACAAACACAGAAAAAAAGAACCGTTTCCCAAATATATGAGATTTTCAAGGAATATGGCGCCATCTATTGTTAAAGCTGTATATAACCTTGAGTGAGTAGTTGTTTGCCTTGAGAGTTGAGAATGTATTAATAAAACATCACACATATATATACCCTCTATGAACTCACTGTGGCGCTGTAGCACACCCAGGGCACAGTTTGAGAACCACAGGATTAGATAATGGTCTATCAATGTTATATTTCCTCCTGTTGATAAATACACGGTAGCTATGTAAGAGCATTTCTCTTAGGAAATGCACATCAGATGAATAAAAAAAGACATCTGCAAACTACTCTCAAATGATTTAGAAATGGGACTTCCCTGGTTGTCCAGTGGCTAAGACCGCACGCTCCCAATGCAGGAGCCTGGATTTGATCCCTGTTTGGGGAACTAGCTCTCACGTGCCACAACTAAGAGTTCACACGTCACAACCAAAGATTGTACATGCTACAATGAAGATCAAAGATCCTGGGTGCTCCAACTAAGACCTGGAATAGTCAAGTAAATAAATTTAAAAAATAAAACATAGGAACTTCCCTGGTGGTTCAGTGGCTAAGACACCGTGCTCCTAATGCAGGGGGTCTGGGTTTGATCCCTGGTCAGGGAACTAGATCCCACATGCTTCAACTAAAGATTCCAAGTCCCACAACTAAGATCCAGCACAGCTAAATAAAGAAAGAAATATTTAAAATAATAATAATAAATCATTTAGAAAAAAATGTGTGTATTTTGGGGTATACATAGATAGTGAGCACAACTGTTATAAGAAAGGAGTGAAATATTAACGATGAATCTGGATAAAGGATTTGCAGGGGTTTTTTCCCCCATTTTATTCTTGAAATTTTTGAAATTATTTCAAAACAAAGATTTCTAACATATGCAATACAATAGTATATTTCAAGGTGTATGTACATATGTAGTAAAACAACATTTGAATGCCTGGAAACTAGAAGCACCAATTCAAACAACTGCAATGTTTTGTAGCGTGGGGAGAGAGATGTTGATTTGGGGGAGGAGCACATACAGTATCGCTGATGTTTTATTTCTTAAGGTCAGTAGTGGGCACTACATAAATATTCATTACATTATTTTTGTATTTTTAAGTATGTCTGACATATTTCATAGTTTAAAGAATAAATATGTACAATCTGTACCTCCCTGGTAGTACAGTGGATAAAGAATTCACCTGCCAATGCAGGGGACACAGGTTAGATTCCTGGTCTAGAAAGATTCCACATGCTGAGGGGCAGCTAAGCCCAAGCGCCACAGCTATTGAGTCTGTGCTCTAGAGCCCTTGAGCTGTAACGGCCGAGCCTGTGTGAAGCCCGAGCACCCAAAGCCTGTGCTCCACAACAAGAGAAGCCACTGCAGTGAGAAACCCACATATCACAACTAGAGAGTACCCTTGCTCTCTATAACTAGAGAAAGCCCGCGCACAGCAAGGAAGACCGAGTACAACCAAAAATAAAAGTGAATAAAAAATATGCAGACTCTTAATACAGAAAACATGAGTAAATGAAAGCATGTGGCTGTTGTTATTCTTGGGGATTACAAGATACTGTATGTGTGCTCTCCTGCAGCCCTTACTGGCCCCACACCACCTTGTCATGCCAACATAACATACTAATGTAAGAGGCTGACTCCAGAGGTCAATTTCTAACCCCCATACCATGTCTTCCAGCTTCACACATGACGAATTCATGCTTCTCCTCGTTCTTTTTATCTTAGATTATAACAGAAAGCTAACTAACTTACTTGCTTTTTCTGTTTTAAACTAATTTAATACAACTAGTAATCAGTATGGCTCTACCTATTCAAACCTTGAAAACATCAATATGAAAAAATGATAATAGATTTTAATCTTCAGCACATTTTACTGCTCTCATGCTCAATACTATTATATCTAATCAGAATTTAATAGTTGAAGATTTGGCATTTTGCAATTATTCTTCCATAGTATCAGTTCTATTACAGGGTCAGTATGGCAGAAACCAACAAACTATTGTAAAACAATTTTCCTCCAATTAAAAAATAGAGTAAATCAAATAAACAAATGTTTATTGATGTATCAAATCATACTGAGAGATCAGCATCTGGAAAATCAGTATAAATACAATTCATTTAAGCTTTAAACTATGAAAATTCTAACCAGGACTTCTATTTCACATTTGTAAAGAATTTCAGAAGCTTCATTGAACTAAATTGCATTCTTTGTTTATTATCTTCCTGCCACGTATTTAAAACGCTGACAGCTATTTCATAGTTTAAAGAATAAATATGTACAATCTGTACCTCCCTGGTAGTACAGTGGATAAAGAATTCACCTGCCAATGCAGGGGACACAGGTTAGATTCCTGGTCTAGAAAGATTCCACATGCTGAGGGGCAGCTAAGCCCAAGCGCCACAGCTATTGAGTCTGTGCTCTAGAGCCCTTGAGCTGTAACGGCCGAGCCTGTGTGAAGCCCGAGCACCCAAAGCCTGTGCTCCACAACAAGAGAAGCCACTGCAGTGAGAAACCCACATATCACAACTAGAGAGTACCCTTGCTCTCTATAACTAGAGAAAGCCCGCGCACAGCAAGGAAGACCGAGTACAACCAAAAATAAAAGTGAATAAAAAATATGCAGACTCTTAATACAGAAAACATGAGTAAATGAAAGCATGTGGCTGTTGTTATTCTTGGGGATTACAAGATACTGTATGTGTGCTCTCCTGCAGCCCTTACTGGCCCCACACCACCTTGTCATGCCAACATAACATACTAATGTAAGAGGCTGACTCCAGAGGTCAATTTCTAACCCCCATACCATGTCTTCCAGCTTCACACATGACGAATTCATGCTTCTCCTCGTTCTTTTTATCTTAGATTATAACAGAAAGCTAACTAACTTACTTGCTTTTTCTGTTTTAAACTAATTTAATACAACTAGTAATCAGTATGGCTCTACCTATTCAAACCTTGAAAACATCAATATGAAAAAATGATAATAGATTTTAATCTTCAGCACATTTTACTGCTCTCATGCTCAATACTATTATATCTAATCAGAATTTAATAGTTGAAGATTTGGCATTTTGCAATTATTCTTCCATAGTATCAGTTCTATTACAGGGTCAGTATGGCAGAAACCAACAAACTATTGTAAAACAATTTTCCTCCAATTAAAAAATAGAGTAAATCAAATAAACAAATGTTTATTGATGTATCAAATCATACTGAGAGATCAGCATCTGGAAAATCAGTATAAATACAATTCATTTAAGCTTTAAACTATGAAAATTCTAACCAGGACTTCTATTTCACATTTGTAAAGAATTTCAGAAGCTTCATTGAACTAAATTGCATTCTTTGTTTATTATCTTCCTGCCACGTATTTAAAACGCTGACAGCTATGTGAGAGCAGAAACAATGTAACCTTCACCCTTATAATGTACTAGGAAATAGGCAGCCATTGTTTTTCAGGGCACTAAACAAGCATTTGTCAAGGCCTATTCATCTTCTGTAACTAAATAGACCCCCAAAGTGACAGTTTCTTAAAACTGATTTCTATTCTAGCAGATGCTTTTCGTCTCATCGCTTGGAATGAGAAAAGAGGTTATCTCAGAATTAATTAGTATTTTGTTATATTTCAGTTAAAGGTAAGCTGAGAACAGAAGACGGGTTCAATGTGGATTAGCAGCAGGGTAACGAGATAAACTGAGCTCACAGCTAGAATCACGCACCTTGCCAGAATTTAAAAGTATAGGAAATGTCTAGTCTCGGCGTTCTGCCTGCAGACTAGAACTACGTTAATTGTGAGCCGGACCCATGGGTTCCGAAGAACCCACAAAAAGTAAACCGAAACGGACCGTGGTCTACTTGGACTATCAGCGCCGCTGGGCCTTGAACTAATCCTAATTCCAGCTGCTTCCAGTCTGAGGATCTACCTGCCTTGAACAATCAATACGTTTCGACCACTCGGCTCCGAACCTAACAAACGTCTATGCCCCGAACCCCGCTGGCCACAAGGTCGCCTCTTTCCCTAGGTGTTAACTCAGCCACCCCCGCGACGCCAGCCTCCAGCCTAGGGACGCCACCGAGCAGGTGGCACGACCCCAGGGAGCAGCCTCCGCTCCGGGGCCTGGTGATGACGTCACGCCGCCCCTTTCCAGCATCGCGAGACTCTCCTCTCCCTCCCAGTTCCCTGCGCTCCCAACCGCCCGCGCCCGCTGTCAGGCCGCGGCGGGGATGGCGAGCCGCGGAGCCGGGGCGGTGACGAGAGCTGCGGTTCCGCCATTGGACGACGAAGCCTGAGGGACGGGCCAGCGTGGTGAACAAGCAGAGACCGAGCCTGGGGGGGACGGGGCCAGCGGGTGAGCCTGGCACAAGTCATCTCACCAGCAAAAAAATTCTAACCAGGACTTCTATTTCACATTTGTAAAGAATTTCAGAAGCTTCATTGAACTAAATTGCATTCTTTGTTTATTATCTTCCTGCCACGTATTTAAAACGCTGACAGCTATGTGAGAGCAGAAACAATGTAACCTTCACCCTTATAATGTACTAGGAAATAGGCAGCCATTGTTTTTCAGGGCACTAAACAAGCATTTGTCAAGGCCTATTCATCTTCTGTAACTAAATAGACCCCCAAAGTGACAGTTTCTTAAAACTGATTTCTATTCTAGCAGATGCTTTTCGTCTCATCGCTTGGAATGAGAAAAGAGGTTATCTCAGAATTAATTAGTATTTTGTTATATTTCAGTTAAAGGTAAGCTGAGAACAGAAGACGGGTTCAATGTGGATTAGCAGCAGGGTAACGAGATAAACTGAGCTCACAGCTAGAATCACGCACCTTGCCAGAATTTAAAAGTATAGGAAATGTCTAGTCTCGGCGTTCTGCCTGCAGACTAGAACTACGTTAATTGTGAGCCGGACCCATGGGTTCCGAAGAACCCACAAAAAGTAAACCGAAACGGACCGTGGTCTACTTGGACTATCAGCGCCGCTGGGCCTTGAACTAATCCTAATTCCAGCTGCTTCCAGTCTGAGGATCTACCTGCCTTGAACAATCAATACGTTTCGACCACTCGGCTCCGAACCTAACAAACGTCTATGCCCCGAACCCCGCTGGCCACAAGGTCGCCTCTTTCCCTAGGTGTTAACTCAGCCACCCCCGCGACGCCAGCCTCCAGCCTAGGGACGCCACCGAGCAGGTGGCACGACCCCAGGGAGCAGCCTCCGCTCCGGGGCCTGGTGATGACGTCACGCCGCCCCTTTCCAGCATCGCGAGACTCTCCTCTCCCTCCCAGTTCCCTGCGCTCCCAACCGCCCGCGCCCGCTGTCAGGCCGCGGCGGGGATGGCGAGCCGCGGAGCCGGGGCGGTGACGAGAGCTGCGGTTCCGCCATTGGACGACGAAGCCTGAGGGACGGGCCAGCGTGGTGAACAAGCAGAGACCGAGGCGGCTGGCCCCGGGAGAGTGAGGGCAATGGAGGCCAGCATGCCCAAGCGGAAGGAGCCTGGCAAGTCCCTGCGCATCAAAGTCATCTCCATGGGCAACGCCGAAGTGGGAAAAGTGAGTACCGCGCTGGGAGGGGCGGGACCACAGCGCGGCGGAGCAACGTGCCGATTGGCTGGGAGGGCGGCCACTCAACAGCCTGGGGCCCAGCCTCCTCCCCGCCCCTGAACAGGCCTGGGTCCCCTGGGGGATGCTGCTCCGCGAGGAAAACTCTCCTGACCTCTTTGACCTTTGGGTTGCCCTCCTCCGACACCTAAGAAGGTGTCTCGAGTGGCCGCTAACCCTTGAATATATCCCAAAGAGAGTAAGGAGGCCTAGGTCTTTCTATCAGATCGTCAGCCCAGTCCCACGTCTGCGTTCTAGGTGACCCGTTCAGGACTTAGAGGTGGAGAATAAAAGTTTAGTTACCCCCAGCAGAGCTTGGGAGCTGAAGGGAACTAACAGGGCTGTGTGTGAGCATAGGGATTTGTAAGATTTACTCTGTAGAACATGGGGCCCAGAATCTACATCTCATTTGTAAGAGAGTGTAACTGACGCCGACATGTTTCACAGGGGAGGCGCAGTGGATGTCAGAGAACTTGCATTATTTTGTTTTGTTTGCTTTGTTTTTATTTCTGGTGGTGTCACACATGCATTAAGAACTAAGACTTCCACCACTTTATTCTATGCTGCTTCTACTGGCTCTCAGCTCTCCCGTAGTATTGTGGGGAGGGAGGACAAGAAGTGAAAGGGAGACCTTTATCCCCACCTGAGTTCTAAGACCGCCTCTTCTTCACCGAAATTGTCTTTTCTTTAGGTGAGTGGAAGCAGTTAGTTAAGAACCTGCCAAGGTCGTCAAGTCAGTGACTGAGGCAGGATTAGAACGTGGGTCTTCTCACTCCCATTGCCATGATCTTTCCATCATTACTGTTTAGTCGCTGAGACTCTTTGGGGGCCCCATGGACTGTAGTCTGCCAAGCTTCTTTGTCTGTGGGATTTCCCAGGCAAGAATACTGGACTGAGTTGCTATTTCCCTCTCCAAGGGATCTTCCTGACCCAAGTATCCAACCTGCATCTCCTGCATTGCAGGCACACTCTTTACCACTGAGCAACCAAGGAAGCCCCGTTTCCATCCTGATTTGCTGTCAAAATCAGCTCCTAGTAGGATCTACGTGCCCAAAGAGCTGTTAATGGGAGTGCTTATGCCAATGCCCTGCACACGGTTGATGGTCTGTAAATGTTTATTAGTGTCTTTTCTTTCCGTTTAGTATGATCATGTCCCATTTTTATATCTATGTGTAGGTAGGTAGTAACATAGTTGAAAGTCAGCAATTACTGGATGTCAGCTATGTGCTAGGCATTGAAAAGAAGAGAATAAAATCTCTAGAAGGTTATATACTAACTTGGCTAAATGAGCATGCCCACTATTAAAATTTCACTATGCTTAATAATGCAACATTAGAAATACCTTAAAATGCCCAGTGTCACCACATCCATGAAATATGGTTCTAGATTCATTAGCCAGTGCAGTTAGACAGGGAGAGAAAAAGAACATATGAAATACTGGAAAGATATAAGGAAAATTGCCATAATTTTTTAATGATATGATTGTTTATCTGGAAACCCAAAGGGAATTAACTGAAAAGCTATTAGAAACAATAAAAAAAAAGGACAGTTTAATATTTTAATTTTTAGGTGATAGTCAGAGAACTAATGTTTTTATTTCTGGTGGTGTCACACATGCATTAAGAACTAAGACTTCCACCACTTTATTCTATGCTGCTTCTACTGGCTCTCAGCTCTCCCGTAGTATTGTGGGGAGGGAGGACAAGAAGTGAAAGGGAGACCTTTATCCCCACCTGAGTTCTAAGACCGCCTCTTCTTCACCGAAATTGTCTTTTCTTTAGGTGAGTGGAAGCAGTTAGTTAAGAACCTGCCAAGGTCGTCAAGTCAGTGACTGAGGCAGGATTAGAACGTGGGTCTTCTCACTCCCATTGCCATGATCTTTCCATCATTACTGTTTAGTCGCTGAGACTCTTTGGGGGCCCCATGGACTGTAGTCTGCCAAGCTTCTTTGTCTGTGGGATTTCCCAGGCAAGAATACTGGACTGAGTTGCTATTTCCCTCTCCAAGGGATCTTCCTGACCCAAGTATCCAACCTGCATCTCCTGCATTGCAGGCACACTCTTTACCACTGAGCAACCAAGGAAGCCCCGTTTCCATCCTGATTTGCTGTCAAAATCAGCTCCTAGTAGGATCTACGTGCCCAAAGAGCTGTTAATGGGAGTGCTTATGCCAATGCCCTGCACACGGTTGATGGTCTGTAAATGTTTATTAGTGTCTTTTCTTTCCGTTTAGTATGATCATGTCCCATTTTTATATCTATGTGTAGGTAGGTAGTAACATAGTTGAAAGTCAGCAATTACTGGATGTCAGCTATGTGCTAGGCATTGAAAAGAAGAGAATAAAATCTCTAGAAGGTTATATACTAACTTGGCTAAATGAGCATGCCCACTATTAAAATTTCACTATGCTTAATAATGCAACATTAGAAATACCTTAAAATGCCCAGTGTCACCACATCCATGAAATATGGTTCTAGATTCATTAGCCAGTGCAGTTAGACAGGGAGAGAAAAAGAACATATGAAATACTGGAAAGATATAAGGAAAATTGCCATAATTTTTTAATGATATGATTGTTTATCTGGAAACCCAAAGGGAATTAACTGAAAAGCTATTAGAAACAATAAAAAAAAAAAAAAGGACAGAATTAATATATAAAATCTTAAAGCTTTGTTGTATCAAATTACAACTTTTGGACTATATAATTTAAAAACTAATGTGATTTATAGTAGCAATCAAAATAAAGTGCCTAGGCTAAACTTAAGAATAAATAGGAAAAAAAAAAAAAAAAAAAAAAAAGAATAAATAGGTAGGGCCTAGGACCTCTGCAAAGAAATACGTCTACAGAGGGGCATACAATTACTTTGACAAATGCAAAGATATGTTTTCCTCTTAATTAGAATCACACAATATATAGACATGTCAGTTCTTTAAAATAATCTACAGATGTCATTCGGTTCTAGTTAAAACACCAGTAGTTATTTTTCTTCAGAACATAATAAAAGGTGTTAAAAATGCTTATAAAAAATGTGAGAGTGACCAAAAACATCATGGGACAGAAATGAGAGGAAACTAACACTACCAGATATTCAAACATATTTTCCTATTGATTCTAGAAACAAAGTATAGAGAGATCAGGGGAACAGAATGGAGTTCAGAAATAAACCCAAACATATAAGGAAATTCAGCTTACAACAGATATAGTCAAACTGAGAAAGTACGGACCATTTATTAAATACTTCTGCTACAACTACCAACTGTTTTGGAATGGAGTGGATTCCAACTGAATGCCTTTCACAAAAATAATTTTTTTAATGGATGAAATATTTAAATGTAACCAAAAAATTTGCCTTAGTTATAAAAGTAAAACATATTCATCTAAAATAATTTGGAGAACCACAACAACAAAAAAGAATTTAGAGAACAAAAAACAGTATTTCCGTTTAGTATGATCATGTCCCATTTTTATATCTATGTGTAGGTAGGTAGTAACATAGTTGAAAGTCAGCAATTACTGGATGTCAGCTATGTGCTAGGCATTGAAAAGAAGAGAATAAAATCTCTAGAAGGTTATATACTAACTTGGCTAAATGAGCATGCCCACTATTAAAATTTCACTATGCTTAATAATGCAACATTAGAAATACCTTAAAATGCCCAGTGTCACCACATCCATGAAATATGGTTCTAGATTCATTAGCCAGTGCAGTTAGACAGGGAGAGAAAAAGAACATATGAAATACTGGAAAGATATAAGGAAAATTGCCATAATTTTTTAATGATATGATTGTTTATCTGGAAACCCAAAGGGAATTAACTGAAAAGCTATTAGAAACAATAAAAAAAAAAAAAAGGACAGAATTAATATATAAAATCTTAAAGCTTTGTTGTATCAAATTACAACTTTTGGACTATATAATTTAAAAACTAATGTGATTTATAGTAGCAATCAAAATAAAGTGCCTAGGCTAAACTTAAGAATAAATAGGAAAAAAAAAAAAAAAGAAAAAAAAAAAAAAAAAAAAGAATAAATAGGTAGGGCCTAGGACCTCTGCAAAGAAATACGTCTACAGAGGGGCATACAATTACTTTGACAAATGCAAAGATATGTTTTCCTCTTAATTAGAATCACACAATATATAGACATGTCAGTTCTTTAAAATAATCTACAGATGTCATTCGGTTCTAGTTAAAACACCAGTAGTTATTTTTCTTCAGAACATAATAAAAGGTGTTAAAAATGCTTATAAAAAATGTGAGAGTGACCAAAAACATCATGGGACAGAAATGAGAGGAAACTAACACTACCAGATATTCAAACATATTTTCCTATTGATTCTAGAAACAAAGTATAGAGAGATCAGGGGAACAGAATGGAGTTCAGAAATAAACCCAAACATATAAGGAAATTCAGCTTACAACAGATATAGTCAAACTGAGAAAGTACGGACCATTTATTAAATACTTCTGCTACAACTACCAACTGTTTTGGAATGGAGTGGATTCCAACTGAATGCCTTTCACAAAAATAATTTTTTTAATGGATGAAATATTTAAATGTAACCAAAAAATTTGCCTTAGTTATAAAAGTAAAACATATTCATCTAAAATAATTTGGAGAACCACAACAACAAAAAAGAATTTAGAGAACATAGGAAGATATTACAGGTAAATAATGTTAAGTTTAAAAGATGTACCCTAGTAAATAGTCCTTGGATCAAAGGACGAATCAAAGTAAATGACAAAATAACTAGAAAGCAATGAAAGGAGCGAATCCATGCCAAAATTTTCAGGGCAAATTGAAATCGCTACTGAAAGGGAAATGTATTATCTAACTCATTTCTAAAAAAGAAAGATTAAAAACTAAATGAAATTAATAGTTGTACAACTTTGTGAATATGCTTAGAATTGGTCAACTGTACACCTTAAAAATGTGAATATTATGGTATAATTGAATTTTTAAAAGTAAAGGAACTTAATACTTAAGACAGAGGGAAAAGGGTACCAAATACAAGAGAAAGAATTCCCTGGAAAGATTAATAAAAAAGAAAAATGCCTAAAATTTATTTTAAGAAAAATATAGAAAGCCAAAAATTTTAAGATTAGTACTGAAAAGGAGCCATAATCACATACTGGAAAAAATTAAAGGAAAGATTAGAGAATACTGCATTCAGTTCTGTAGGAACACATTTCAAAATGTAGAGGAAATGGAGGATTTCTTATCAAAATATAAATTACCAAAATTAACTCAAAAGGAAGTAGAAAACACAAACAACCAGTCATATAAGAAGACATTGGAAAAGTAAGTAAAAGATTTACTATCCAAAGAGATACCAGAATCAGATGGCTTCACGAACAAGATTTATTTAAGCTTTAAATAGCATATAATTTCAGTTACTTAAGTTATTTCAAGGCAAAGAAAAAGATGAACAGCACTCCAGTTTATTTATATAAAGCCGTGGTGACTTAAATAGCAAGACTTGATATAGTATCAAAGAAAACAAGTATATATACATTTTTTTTTTAAGATTTATTTATTTATTTTGGTGAGGGTGGGGTGGGGAGGGAGGAGAGCAGGCGGACCACTTCTATTGGTCTTTCATTTGTCCATTTTCATCCGTCTTTGTTCTTTGGCTCCTGTGGACCTCCCATCACGGTGGCCTCTGTTGTCGCAGAGCACCGGCCCTGGGTGCATGCGCTCCAGAGCTCCGGCTCGGTGATTGGACACATCGGTCCAGCTGCTCCGCAGCACGTGGGATCTTCCCAGGCCAGGGATCAAACCGGCGCCCCTTGCACTGCAAGGCGGTGTCCTTACCCACTGGACCACCAGGGAAGCCCCACCATTTTTATGTATACATACAAACACGTAATTCCTAAATATCCACAGTTAGAATTCAGCAACATTATCTAAAAATGTCACTATTAGCAAGTAGGATTTATTCCAGGAGTGCAAACTTGGTTCACTATCAAGAAGTTAATCATCATAATTTGTTTATACTCCAAACCCATTTCTCTGTTGGGTAATGTGTCTTTTTTACCAGTTTTTCTGGCTTGGGGATGTTTGAGTTATTAACTTTTTGTCAGTCATATGAGTTACAAATATTTGCCCCAGTATGTTCTTTTGATACTTGATACTTTTGCCATGTAATTGCTTTTATTATTATTTGTATATACCCAATTGTGCCTTTTTTTTTATTGAAATATAGTTGATGAACAATATTATGTTAGCTCCAGGTATATTACATAGTGATTTGACATTTGCATATATTATGAAATGATCATCATGACTGGTCTAGCAACCAACTGTCCCCATACAAAATTATTACAGTATTATTGATGTATTCTTTATGCTGTATAGTACATTCTAGTGGCTTACGTGTTACATAACTAGAGGTTTGTATCTCTTATTCACCTCTTTCACGTCCTCATCCCCCACCCCCTCTGGCAACCACCTGCTTGTTCCCTGTATCTATGCATCTGTTTTTGTTTTGTTTGTTTTGTTTTTTAGGTTCCACATATAAGTGAGATCACATGGCATTTGTCTTTCTTTGACTTATGTCACTTAGCATAATACCCTCTAAAGCTCACTCATGTTTTCACAAATGGTAAGATTTTACTTTTTACAAAAATAACTGAGCAATATTTACTGTGTGTGTGTGTATATATATATATATATGTATATATATACCATGTGTTCTTTGTCCATTCATCGCGGGTGGACACTTAGGTTGCTTTTGGCTATTGTAAATAATGCTGCAGTGAACATCAGGGCACATATACCTTTTTGAATTGGAGTTTTTGTTTTCTTCAGGTAAATACCCAGAAGTGAAATCATATGGTAGTTCTGTTTTGATTTTTTTGACGAACCTTCATAATGTTTTCCATTGTGACTGCACCAACGTACAATCCCATCAACATTGCACAAGCGTTCCCTCTTCTCTACATCCTCTCTAACACTTGTTATTAATTTTCTTTTTGAGGACAGCCATTCTGGCTGGTGTAAGGTGGTATCACATTGTGGTTTTGATTTGCATTTCCCTAATGATTAGTGGTGTGTTTTTTATGTATGATGTATTTTTATGTATGGTCTGAAAAAGTAGTCCAGTTGGTTCTTTTACGTATTGATGTCCAGTTTTTCCAACACCATTTATTAAAAGTGCGTGTTTTCCCGTTGTATATTCTTGCTTCTTTGTCACTGATTGACCATCTGACTGTGGGCTTGTGTCTGGGCTCTCTGTTCTCTTCCATTGATCTGTGTGTCTGTTTTCGTGTCAATATCCTGCTGTTTTGATTATTGGCATTTTGTAGTCTAGTTTGAAATCAGGGAGTATGCCTCCAGCATTGTTCTTTCTAAGATTGCTTTGACTCTACTTCTCTTTTTCTTCTTTTTTTAATGGTTTCTAGGTTTTCTGTCTTGGTTGAAAAGGTCTTCATATGTTCTACGTATATTGCACATTTTTTTCTGAAATTTTTATTGTTTTATTTTTAAATACTCACACAAATTCACCTGTAATTTATTTTTGCATATAGATAAGTTAAGAGCCCGATTTAATTTTTTTTTCGTGAGGTATATTCAATTGAGCCAGTAATATTTTACTAAATAATTTTTCCCATTGACTTTAACATCACCTTTGCACTTTTGAAACTTTTATATAGACTCGAATCCATTTCTGAACTCTGTTCTTTTCTACTAATCTACTTATGCCTATTCTTATTCCAGTGTCTATTCTTATGCCAATATAAGACTCAATGGGTTTCAGACTGTATTTTAATACCTGTCAGTGCAAATTCTCTCTTCTTTCTACCTCCCTGTCCCTTTTCTGTTTTTTTTTTATACTTCAGTTAATTCTCAGATAGTCATTCTTTCATATGAATTTTAGGATCATTCTATTAGGAAAAAAAGGAAGATTCGGGCCTTAAGATTTTAATTGGAACTGTACTAGAAAAGTGCCTAACAGTTTACTTAAGAAAAATAGAGAAGCAAAAAAGTCTCTATATTTATGTTATTTAACTTAGCTTTTAAGATCCTGTTTCTTTATAGAGAGTGGTTATTCATACTATTAATTAAATATGTACCTCTTTAAATACTTAGAACTAATGTTTAAATAGTGTGCTGGAGGTAAAGGACTTCTAGGTCCCTTAATCTCATGAATAGTTTAGAAAAAGGCTGTATTTATTTTTCTAGGATATTGTGAGAGAAACATTTGAGAAGTGACTTCAAGCTGTGAAGCGTTTTTCAAAGTGTAGCTTCTTAGCGCTAGTCACTCCAAAGAAGTTTTCCTTCAGTTCACAGTGAGCTTTTAAGTACTTTTTAAAGCAAATGTCCTCTTTAATTTAGATTGAAGTTCATCAAGAAAGTGTTTGAGCAGAATAAGCTTCATTACTAGCGCTTCAAATAAATTATTTCATGAGTGCTGAGGATTACTATTAATGTACAAGTTATTTTAAATTGGTTTTTCATTGGCACTGAACTGATCGCTCAGATATAAAGATAACAAGATATAAGGAAGTAAAATACTGGTGCTTGCCCTCAAGTAGTTTGCTGACTAGCTGAAGAGATAAAATTATGCACATGTGAAAAGATAACAAGGCAGTGAATGATAACAGAAACATTGTATATGTGTTTATATATTCATCTATACACATGTGCTATGTATGTTAGAGAAGTTCAGATGCAAGCAAGAGCTCATATAACCAGAGTGCTTGGAATTTGCACTGGGCCTTGAGGGATCAGTAAGATCTGGAAAGAAGGGAGAAAGCTCATCAGATAGAAAGAAAAGTTATGACAAGAGTTAGGAAGTCAGGCCTGGGAGTTTGGCAGAAATGGAGGGTGTATGTTAGAAGAGTTTAGACAGAAGACAGATTAGGGCCAGGTTATGGAGGGTCTTGAATAATGGACAAAGGAATTTGGATGCTGAACTCTTGGCAGTGAGAAGTCACTGAAGAATTTTAGTTAGAGAAGTGAAATAATATTAGCGGAATGCTTCATGTTGATTGAAGTTAGGAGGGAAAGAAGGCATAAATATCAATAGAGAATTTCCTGTAGTTGTACAGGAATAGACGATGAAGGCCTAAACTAAAGTGGTACCAATGGGAATTGGAACAAGGAGAAAGATGGAAAAAAACAGTCAAAGAAGATTTAATTAAATATGTACCTCTTTAAATACTTAGAAGTAATGTTTAAATAGTGTGCTGGAGGTAAAGGACTTCTAGGTCCCTTAATCTCATGAATAGTTTAGAAAAAGGCTGTATTTATTTTTCTAGGATATTGTGAGAGAAACATTTGAGAAGTGACTTCAAGCTGTGAAGCGTTTTTCAAAGTGTAGCTTCTTAGCGCTAGTCACTCCAAAGAAGTTTTCCTTCAGTTCACAGTGAGCTTTTAAGTACTTTTTAAAGCAAATGTCCTCTTTAATTTAGATTGAAGTTCATCAAGAAAGTGTTTGAGCAGAATAAGCTTCATTACTAGCGCTTCAAATAAATTATTTCATGAGTGCTGAGGATTACTATTAATGTACAAGTTATTTTAAATTGGTTTTTCATTGGCACTGAACTGATCGCTCAGATATAAAGATAACAAGATATAAGGAAGTAAAATACTGGTGCTTGCCCTCAAGTAGTTTGCTGACTAGCTGAAGAGATAAAATTATGCACATGTGAAAAGATAACAAGGCAGTGAATGATAACAGAAACATTGTATATGTGTTTATATATTCATCTATACACATGTGCTATGTATGTTAGAGAAGTTCAGATGCAAGCAAGAGCTCATATAACCAGAGTGCTTGGAATTTGCACTGGGCCTTGAGGGATCAGTAAGATCTGGAAAGAAGGGAGAAAGCTCATCAGATAGAAAGAAAAGTTATGACAAGAGTTAGGAAGTCAGGCCTGGGAGTTTGGCAGAAATGGAGGGTGTATGTTAGAAGAGTTTAGACAGAAGACAGATTAGGGCCAGGTTATGGAGGGTCTTGAATAATGGACAAAGGAATTTGGATGCTGAACTCTTGGCAGTGAGAAGTCACTGAAGAATTTTAGTTAGAGAAGTGAAATAATATTAGCGGAATGCTTCATGTTGATTGAAGTTAGGAGGGAAAGAAGGCATAAATATCAATAGAGAATTTCCTGTAGTTGTACAGGAATAGACGATGAAGGCCTAAACTAAAGTGGTACCAATGGGAATTGGAACAAGGAGAAAGATGGAAAAAAACAGTCAAAAGAAGATTTAAAAAGACTTAGACTCAAGCCTGACTTTAATAATTTAATCCTCTGTAATTGGGGAAATGGTGGTATTATTAACAGAACCACATGTCAGCAGGGTGAGCTTTTTTTTTTTTTCTTTTTTTAAATTAATTATTTTTATTTTCCTTTTTGCTTTTACAGAGTTTGGTTGTTTACAGATATGTATAATCCCAGATTAGTCATATGTATATCCCTGGCCCCTCCCTCCTCCAGCCCCTTCCCAGTCCCCCCATCCCACCCCTCCAGGCTGTCGCACGGCCCCACTGCAGGATTCCCTACTCCCACAGCGCAATGACAATGGCTATGTTTTTCACATATGATAGTATAGGTTTCCATGTTACTCTTTCCACACCTCCCACCCACTGCTCATTCCCCACAATGTCCATAAGCCTGTTCTCTGACTGTTTTTCCATTGCTTCTCTGCATGGTTATCATTACCATCTTACTAGATTCCATATATATGTGTTAGTATACTGTACTTGTCTTTCTCTTTTTTGACTTACTTCACTTTGTATAATAGGTTCGAGATTCATCCACTTCTTTAGGACTGATTCTTCTGCATTTCTTTTTACAGCTGCAAAGTACTCCATTGTATATATGTACCAGAGCTTTTTTATCCATTCATTCCTTGATGGACATCTAGGTTGCTTCCATGTTCTAGCTATTGTATAGAGTGCTCCAGTGAACCCTGGGATACAGGTGTCTGTTTCAATTTTGATTTCATCTGGGTACAAGCCTAATAGTGGGGTCGCTGGGTTGTACAATGCTTCTATTTTTAGTTTTTTGAGGCGTCTCCATACTGTCTTTTATAGCGGCTGTATAAGTTTACATTCTCACCAGCAATGCAAGAGTGTTCCCTTTTCTCCACACCCTCTCCAGCATTTATTTTCTGTAGATTTTTTGATGATGGCCATTCTGACTGGTATGAGGTAGTATCTGATAGTTTTGATTTGCATTTCTCTAATAATAAGCGACTTTGAGCATCTTTTCATGTGTTTTTTGGCCATCAGCTGTTTTTATGTATAAGATTAGCTCATTTTTGGACATGTGGAGTTTGTAGAATAGTTGGATATCTAAGTAGAATTTAGCCTAGTAGATATTTGGAGATGCGGATCTGGTCTGGGGAAGGAGGTCAAGGTAGACATTTCGGTGTTATTTTTGAAAGTATTTTGGTGTTGTTATTAAGAGTAGAAGAGGTCTTCAAAAGATGAGAGAACAAGGATTAAACATTAAATTGAAAAAATGCTTATATTTGGCATAAAGGGAAGAATTTTGAAATATTTTTTCTTTAAAATATTCACCTTTAGTACTTGTTTCAGTTATTTTATCATTTTGACTTTTGAAAAAGCTTGGTCTCTCACAGGAGTAAATGAAGAAACCGTAATGAAGAAATGTGCTTGTTCTGTAGAGTTCCCAGAGTGTCTTTACTAAGAGCCTGTATTTCTGCCTTTTCAGAGCTGTATTATAAAGCGATACTGTGAGAAGAGATTTGTGTCTAAATACCTTGCAACAATTGGCATTGACTATGGAGTCACAAAGTGAGTACATACGTTGTTTCCTTGGGCTTGCAAATCACTTAGAAACTGAGAACGCCTCTAAACTGATCTGTCTTGAAACAGAGATTCTGAAGATCAGCTGAGACAAAGAGCAATGGGACCTTTATGAACAGTAGTGATCAAGTCATTTATTTATCATAGACCACGTTCTGTTCGCCAGGCCTTGTGTGGCGTGTAGGATCTGGTGATGGGCAAGTCAGCCCAAAGCCTGACTGGCAGATGTGGCTTTTCAGGAAGGTAAACAGGTCCTGTTAGCAGGTGGTTTTTTAGAGAGTTTTGAAATATTCACTCCAAGAAGTTTAAATACTATGTGGAAAATTTTCTTTAAGAGAACTTCCTGTTAATGATCTGTATAGCCTTTTGGAATCTAGCAAAAATGATCTGGGAAGAGGGAAACTGGGTCTAAGTGTGGATTTATTTGGCCATGAGTTGAGGGTGGGTTGAGCTTGGGGAGGTGGAGACGTATGAGGCGGACATCACACTGAGGAGAGTGGAATGGAGCTAGGGCGTCTAGCTAGAGATGGAGGTTCAGGTGCTCACTGTTCTGACCCCAGCCTTCCCCTCCCTTCTCTCTTATTATATTCTGTCACACACTTTACTCTCTGTCCACACTAAATTTGTGCCTGCCTCCTTTCCTCTCTCAGTGCATCCTTCATTCTGTCCCCCTGAAATGTCCTTTAACCTCATCTCTCTCTGTCAGTCTCCTCAAACTGTGAAGTATGCGTGTTCCTGTAAGACTTTCTGAACATCCCCTCTATCAGTCAGGACTCATTTTAGTTGAAAATGACAGTAATATTAAGATTCTCTGCTCTTCATGGGTGTTAGAATAAATCATCTTGTGTTATTATTTGTATGTCTTTAATGCCTCCTGCTAGATTATAAGCTCCATGTAGAAGGCGCTATTAGGATAAATTATCTCCAGGTGCCTGGTACAGTGCTTGTACACAGTTCCTACTCAGTAAATAATTATTGTTAGGTAAGAGAGACACAGCTGAAGAGGAAGTTTGCAACATTAGAATATGAGGGCAACATTCAGGAAGGTAGACTGAAGTTGTGGGGGTATCTATACTTCGGGGCACAGGATTTCTGTGATATGGTAAGATATCCTATATAAGGCAGTTTTGTTTTGAATCTGTAAAAGTAACTAATTTATTCACCTAGGAAATGAGAGTTAACCTAGAAAGGTGGTTTACTCAACTGACTATAGTCACGGATACCCAAATTTGCAGATGTTCAGATCCTGTGTATATAAAATAGAGTACTTTTTGCATATAACCAATGCACATCTTCCCAGTGCTTTAAATCCTCTCTGTATTAACTTATAATGCATAACACAATGTAAATACTTTGTAAATACAATGTTAATGCTATGTAAATAGTTGCCACATTGCAGCAAATTCAAATTTTGCTTTTTGAAACTTTTAGGGATTTTTTTTCCCCTGAATATTTTTGATCCAAATTTAGTTGAATCCTTTGATACAGAACTTGCAGATACATAGTGTTGAGTATATTCTGTTTCTGGTTGAATTTTTTTGGTCCCATGTGAGGAAGTAAATATGGTTGACAGAAACCTAACTCAAGCCAGAAAAAAAGAAAAAGAGAAAAAAAAAGGCTATTATTCAATTCACAGAATCCAATTATAAGGATATAGCTGGACTTCAGAGATCCCTGAAACAAGAGAGGGGTACAGCCATTTCACAGCATGTCTCTCTCTACCTTTTGGCTCCTTCTCCACAGCTGCCAGTACCTCTCAGGCTTTCCAAAACTAATCTCAAATTTAAAAATCCCATGGAAGGTTTTGGTTGTCCAGGTGGGGACAGGTGCCTTTCTCCAGCTCTGTTAGCTGTGGCCAGCAGAGTGGCATCAAAAAAGAAGATGGAGGGCTTCCCTGGTGGTCCAGTGGGTAAGGACACCGCCTTGCAGTGCAAGGGGCACCGGTTCGAGCCCTGGCCTGGGAAGATCCCACGTGCCATGGAGCGGCTGGACCGATGTGTCCAATTACCGAGCCAGAGCTCTGGAGCACATGCGCCCAGAGCCAGTACTCTGTGACAATAGAGGCCACTGCGATGGGAGGCCCACGTGGGCCAAAGAACAAAGATGGATGTAAAATAGATAAATGAAAGGCCAATAGAAGTGGCCCACCCACCCCCCCTCCTCCCCCACCCACCCCCCTCCCCCCCACCAAAAAAATAAATAAAAGAAGATGGAAGAAGCCATTTAAATCACAGTCGGGAGAAGGAGGGGAGGTTCTCTCTGAGAGTTCAAAGCAGTGGAAACCCACTCTATCCTTCAAATCATCATATGCTTAAGACTTATCCTTCAAATCAAATTCATGATGGGGCTCTACGGATACCCAAATTTGCAGATGTTCAGATCCTGTGTATATAAAATAGAGTACTTTTTGCATATAACCAATGCACATCTTCCCAGTGCTTTAAATCCTCTCTGTATTAACTTATAATGCATAACACAATGTAAATACTTTGTAAATACAATGTTAATGCTATGTAAATAGTTGCCACATTGCAGCAAATTCAAATTTTGCTTTTTGAAACTTTTAGGGATTTTTTTTCCCCTGAATATTTTTGATCCAAATTTAGTTGAATCCTTTGATACAGAACTTGCAGATACATAGTGTTGAGTATATTCTGTTTCTGGTTGAATTTTTTTGGTCCCATGTGAGGAAGTAAATATGGTTGACAGAAACCTAACTCAAGCCAGAAAAAAAGAAAAAGAGAAAAAAAAAGGCTATTATTCAATTCACAGAATCCAATTATAAGGATATAGCTGGACTTCAGAGATCCCTGAAACAAGAGAGGGGTACAGCCATTTCACAGCATGTCTCTCTCTACCTTTTGGCTCCTTCTCCACAGCTGCCAGTACCTCTCAGGCTTTCCAAAACTAATCTCAAATTTAAAAATCCCATGGAAGGTTTTGGTTGTCCAGGTGGGGACAGGTGCCTTTCTCCAGCTCTGTTAGCTGTGGCCAGCAGAGTGGCATCAAAAAAGAAGATGGAGGGCTTCCCTGGTGGTCCAGTGGGTAAGGACACCGCCTTGCAGTGCAAGGGGCACCGGTTCGAGCCCTGGCCTGGGAAGATCCCACGTGCCATGGAGCGGCTGGACCGATGTGTCCAATTACCGAGCCAGAGCTCTGGAGCACATGCGCCCAGAGCCAGTACTCTGTGACAATAGAGGCCACTGCGATGGGAGGCCCACGTGGGCCAAAGAACAAAGATGGATGTAAAATAGATAAATGAAAGGCCAATAGAAGTGGCCCACCCACCTCCCTTCCTCCACAACCCACCTCCCTCCCCCCCACCAAAAAAATAAATAAAAGAAGATGGAAGAAGCCATTTAAATCACAGTCGGGAGAAGGAGGGGAGGTTCTCTCTGAGAGTTCAAAGCAGTGGAAACCCACTCTATCCTTCAAATCATCATATGCTTAAGACTTACTTGCAGAATCTGTAAAAATGAAGACTCCTAAGACTGATTCACTAAGATTCTGATTAGCTGGGTCGGAGATAGGGCACAGGACTCTACAGTGCGAACACACTATTCAGATAGTCTTCAGGCCAGAGTTTAAGAAAGTGCTGAGTTGAGGTAATGAATTACCGTTTTTCTTAAGGTAAAGTCCCCTGTCAAACTTCTGAATTAAATTACCCTCTTTTGAGTTCCAGTTTGTAAACATATTTGTGCTGCTTCCTGATTTTATAAACTTCAGTTCCAGCCCTTCTCAGCTGCTATGTGACAAAACTTTCCAATAGGAGTTGTTACATGAGATCTTCTCCAGATGCTCTCAAACTCTGTTAAATATTTTGTTCTGTTTTGCTGTTCTCACACTCTTTTATGAGATGGATCCTGATTTCACAGTTGTTAAAATGAAAACAAATGTGCATCTTAGAACTGATGAAATATGGCAGAGAATTCAGGAGTGAAGAAGTCGTGATAAGATGAGCAGTGGTTAGTTTGGTTTAAATATACAAGTGATACAAAACAACTGTGGGAATTATGGCTTCAGAGTAGAAAGTGGATGTTATAAACTTGGACAGGGAATTATAGTCATAAACAAAGCAGGAGGTCGTTGAGAAACCATGAGAGCAGGTGCTACAGTCCTCGTATTCCACAGAGGGAGCCCTACCAGAGCTGCCTGAAGCGTGTTACTTAGAAAATAGAACTCTAATCTGTGGGTTTATTGTTAATAACGTCGATTCTTAACCTTGGAGGAATCTTTTAGAAAATCCTATTTCTGTGATGAACATTTATATTTAAAGCTCAATAATTCCTCCCAGGTTACTTTAGTTTCCTTTTCTTTCTTTTGTTAAAGTCAGTGAAAAGTAAAATTTTATTTTACTTTAAATTAATATAATCCCAATTTTATAACAATGTTTATGTTTTTCATTCTTAACTATATATAAAAAGAAGTCTGCAGTAATGTTCATCTGTGTTAATAAAGGATATTTGTTTCTGGGTGGTAGACTTTGGGATTACTTTTAAACTTTCATCTCTATTCTTTTCTTTAGCATTTGAATGAGTTATAATGTTTCATTCATTTATTTTCCAATAGCGATTTTTCTTTTAAAAATGAAAGGACTAGAAGCAAGAATGCTATGATATTAATAGTAGCTGGTTCTAACGTGAGTGGTTGTTATTTCCCTGTTCTTTTCTCTACTTTCAAATTTCTGAGAACAGATTGACTGTTATTCTTGCTCAAATGAAGATCATAAGAAAATTAAGCATCATTAAAATAATAATATAACTTTGTACTGTTTATTGTACTGCATAGTAACTAAGCATAACCAGTAGTAATCAAGATATCTTACTAAATGAAGTAAAACATTTTGTTCTTCATCTTGCTTCTGCTGTCCTAAATCCATTTGTTTTAGCCGCACAGTAATAGCTACCTGTTCTTTCTACAGGGTCTGAACTGAACTGTCACAGTAAGGTGAAGCTAAATGAGGGTGTTTATTCTAAGTGAGTTCACTTGGAGCAGGAGGCACGACTACCTGCGAGGTTGCAGACTCTTGTTGTAAAGATCATCTGAAAATCAAGGAGAGGCTCTAAGAAAGCCTCTTTTAAATTTCATACACATAACCTTTTGAAATTCATAAGCAACATAAATGATATTGATATAAATACAGAAGACTTGACCTTCTTTGGGTTTGTTTTTGTTTGAATGTTTCAGGGTACAAGTCAGAGACAGAGAAATCAAAGTTAACATCTTTGATATGGCTGGACATCCCTTCTTCTACGAGGTAAGAGAGCCTTTTTGAGAAAACCCATATCCAGTATTGTCAATGAGTGGAAGGAAAGCTCCCGAATTGTCAAAACAACCAATACTCAGGTTATGTGTAAAAACAGGTAAATTAAGCCAGTATTTGTGACTTCCCTTCTGTGCCTTAACTTAATGGATGTCTGGTGGTCTTTTTGGCTGTCCTGATACAGAGTGGTAGGAAATTTTATTGCTAATCTTTCAAACACTTAGACAAGATTTTTTAACCTTCACAGGACTGTTGCTTTTCACATTGTGCCTGAACCCAGAACATGAAAAAATAAATTACATTTGTACTGGGACTTGGGAATTCAGAAGTAAACCCTTTGTAGCAGGGTTCTAGAGGGATTTTCCAGGGCATTCCTCAGTCATGTGTGCTCTCTCTCCAGAAGAAGCTGAAGCAACTTCACTTGGTTCACTTTTGTCTGCTTATCAGTCCTCAGTCATCTCAAAGTGAATCTCATGGCCGTTCTCTTTTGTTTTTCCTCCCTTGGGTTTTTCATCTTTCCTGAAGGAGTCTCTTCACTCTTTTCTAGTTCGGCCATTTCATTTCTGCTCTTATCTTTATTTTTTCCTTCCTTCTCTTTGCTTTGGATTTATTCTACTCTTCTTGTTGTAGGTTCTTAAGATTGGAATTTAGGCTATTGATCTGAGACTTTCATCTTTTCTAATGTATAAATTTAGTATTATAGATTTCCCTCCAAGTACAACATAGCTGTGTCCCACAAATTGTGGTATGTTGTCTTTTAATTTTCATTCATACATTTCTTTTTCAGTTTCCCTTAAGATTTTCTGTTTGATCTATGGATTATTTAGAAGTATGTTGTTTCGTTTCAAAGGGTTTGGAAATTTTCCTGTTATCTTTCTGTCACTGATTTCTAGTTTGATTTCACTGTGATCAGAGAACACACAATGTGATTTCAGTTGTTTTAAATTTGTTGAGGGCTTTTTTTTTTTTTTCATGGCTCAGGATGTGGTCTGTGTTGGTAAATGTTATATGGGTGCTTAAAAAGAATGTATATTCTGCTATTGGTGGATCACATGTTTTATAAATATTCATTAGATTCTTTTGGCCAGTTGTGTTGATGAATTCTTTTATATCCTTGCTGATTTGCTGTTCATTTATTCTGTTAATTGCTAAAAGAGGGGTTTTGAAGTTTCCAACTATAAGTGTGAATTTGCCTATTTCTCTTCAGTTTTTGCATTCTGTATTTTGCAGCTGTCTTGTTTGGTGCATATACATTTAGGATTGTTTTGTCTTCATTCTGTAATTTTGTTATTATATACTGTCTGCCTGCATCTCTGTAGTTTTCTCTCTAATCTATTTTATCTGATATTAATATAGACATTTCTGCTTTCTTTTTTTTTTTTTGACTATTTGCTTTCTTTTGATTAATATTTGCATGATACCTCTTTTTCTATCCTTGCACTTTCTGCTTATATCTTTATATTTGAAGTGACTTTCTTAAAGGACGATACATAGTTCAGTCATGGTTTTTTTAAGTATTATGCCTACTTCTGTCCTTAAACCACTTTTCTGTAATTATTGATGTATTAGAGTTTAAGTCTACTATTACTTTTTTGTTTTCTATTTTTCATTTGTTTTCCTTTTCCTGTCTTCCTATGGGTTATTTGAACACTTTCTGAATTCCATTTTGATTTGTCTGTAATGTTTTTGAGTAAATCTTTATGCATAGCTTTATTAGTAGACACTCTACTTATTCAGTTTAGTTCAGTCACTCAGTTGTGTCCAACTCTTTGTGACCCCACGGACTGAAGCATGCCAGGCTTCTCTGTCCTTCACCATCTCCTGGAGTTTGCTCAGACTCTTGTCTACTGAGTTGGTGATGCCATCCAACCATCTCCTGTCATCCCCTTCTCCTTCTGCCTTCTATTTTCCCCAGCATCAGGGTCTTTTCCTGAGTCGTCTCTTTGCATCAGATGGCCAACGTATTGGAGCTTCAGCTTCAGTATCAGTCCTTCCAATGAATATTCAGGGTTAACTTCCTTTAGGATTGACTGGTTTTGATCTCCTTGCAGTCCAAGGGACTCTCAAGCATGTTCTCCAACACCACAGTTCAAAGGCATCAATTCTTTGGCACTCAGCCTTCTTTATGGTCCAACTCTCACATCCATACACAGCTGCTGGCAAAAACATAGCTTTGACTGTACAGACCTTTGTCAGCAAACTGATGTCTTTGCATTTTAATATACTGTCTAGATTTGTCATAGCTTTTCTTCCCAGGAGCAAGTGTCTTTTCATTTTATGGCTGCAGTCACTCTCCACAGTGCTTTTGGAGCCGAAGAAAATAAAGTCTGTCACTGTTGCCATTGCTTGCCCATCTATTTGCCATGAAATAATGGGACTAGATGCCATGATCTTAGTTTTTTGAATGTTTAGTTTTAAGCCAGCTTTTCACTATCTTCTTTCACCTTCATCAAGATGCTCTTTAGTTCCTCTTTACTTTCTGCCTTAAGGGTAGTATCATCTGCATACCTAAGGCTATTGATATTTCTCCTGCTTGTGCTTGACTCCAGCAGGAGGCTTGACTCCAGCTTGTGCTTCATCCAGATCAGCATTTTGCATGATGTACTCTGCATATAAGTTAAATAAGCAGGGTGACAATATACAGCCTTGATACACTCCTTTCCCAATTTGGAACTAGTTCGTTGTTCCATGTCCAGTTCTAACTGTTGCTTCTTGTCTTGCATACAGGTTTCTCAGGAGGCAGGTGAGGTGGTCTGGTATTCCCATTTCTTTAAGAATTTTCCACAGTTTGTTGTGATCCACATAGTCAAAGGCTTTAGTATAGTCAATGAAACAGAAAAAGATGTTTTTCTGTAATTTTCTTGCCTTTTCTATGGTCCAGCAGATGTTGACAATTTGATCTCTGGTTCGTCTGCCTTTTCTAAATCTAGTTTGTACGTCTGCAAGTTCTCAGTTCATGTACTGTTGAAGCCTAGCTTGGAGGATTTTGAGCTCTACTTATTACACTGTATGTTATCACAGTCTACTGTTGTTACTTTAACAATTTGAGTGGAGTATAGAAACTTCTCTTCCTTTTGTGTACCTTTATCCTCTCCCATTTATAATTGTCTTAAATATTTTGTCTGTATACAAGAGAGCCACAGTAGTGTTTAATTTTTTCTTAACCATAATTTAGAGAACTTAAGAGATAAGGAAAGCATATTGTATTTACTCATTTTCTGACTTGCCCTGTTCTTTCATCTTTCATTGTATTCTTATTGCTGGGAGGAGGGACCCTTCCAGGGTCCTTGCTTGACACTTGGAAAAGTATTGTCCAAGGAGACATGTTGACAAAGCAAGAGACTTTATTGGGAGGGGGTGCCGGGCGAGAGCAGGAGAGGAAGGTAACCCAGGAGGACTGCCCTGCCACATTGGTTGCAGTCTCAGGTTTCATGGTGATGGGAATAGTTTCTGGGTTTTCTTTGGCCAGTCATTCTGACTTTGAGTCCTTCCTGGTGGTGCACACACTGTTCAGCCAAGATGAATGCCAGCGAGAAGGATTCTGGGAAGTGGTAGGACATGTGGCATCTCCTTTGACCTTTCCCAAATTCTTCTAGTAGGTGCTTGCTTGTGAGATCTATGCTTCTTACTAGGATCTCCTCTTGTGAGATAACTCATATAGCTGGTTACTATGGCGTGTGGCCAGGGTGAGCAGTTCAACCAGTGTGCCTCTTCTAACATTCCAAGGCTCCTTCTTTCATCCTTTCTGTTTAGAGGACTCCTTTAGCCATTTTTTTAGTATAGGTCTGCTGGTATCAGATTCGTTCAGTTTTCCTTGATTGACAATGTCATCATAGGCTTTCTTTCTGTAGTATTCCTGACTGATAGCCATCATTCATTCACCTGAGAACAGTGTGCCAGCTTTGAGGCTGCAGACTGGAAATACACAGCCTCTGCTTTATGACACATAAATATGTCAGAGCAGACACATGTTAAACAAAGGGCAGAATGCTTGGGAATACTTAATACCCGCACCTAACCTATCTGGAAGATCAGGAAATCCTGTTGGAAGAAGCATCATTTAAACTGAGTGTTGACAGAGAAGGAAGAGTTATGTATGTTGGTGGTGACCCAGGGACAATATAATAGACGGGACAGTTTTGGGTGATGCGGACTATAAGAGTTTGAAGAATGATTATCTCTATGATGGGGCCTGACTGCTTCACGAGTGGATCCTTTACAGAGTTCAAAGCTCTACCTTAGATGCTTCTCCAGTTAGGAAGGCTGCCTTCCTTTGACTTGCCACTGATTCTGGCCTTAGTTATGAAGCAACACAGATTGAGTCTGTGCTTCTACAAGAGAGCCTTCCCAGTGTTTGTCCATGTACTCCTTTCAGGGTGAAACATTTTTTATTCCTGCCACTGCTCAACCATCAGCATCCTTTGCAGATGGCCTCTAGTAAGCTGAGAGGGAGCTGGGAACGGAACACAACATTCCAGACATTGTCTGACTAGGGAGAAAGACTGAATCTTCTGTTACTTTCTACCATTGGACGCTAGATTCTTACTAATGCAGCCCAAAATTGCAATACCTTTTTTTCAACCTTTTTTTTTCACAGCAATAGAAGTAGAATTACCAGAAACTCCCTGAAGTCACCACTTCTGAAGTACCTTTTCTCCAAAATAACCTTAAACTCTGCCTTTTTTTTTTTTAAATCAAATGTCTGCTATTTCTATAGCTCAGTCCTCCTTTTTGAGAGTTTATTTATATATTTTGGCTGTGCTGGGTCTTCTTTGTTGCTGCTCAGGCTTTTCTCTAGCTGTGGTGAGTGGGGACCATGCTCTAGTTGTGGTGCATGGGCCTCGCCCTGCAGTGGCCTCTCGCATTCCAGAGCACAGGCTCTAGGGCACTCGGGCCCCAGGAGCTGCAGCGACAGGTGCCGGGCTCCAGAGGGCAGGCTCAGTAGCCCTGGCACTTGGACCTACCTGCTCCAAAGCATGTGGGATTCTCCCGGACCAGGGATTAAACCTGTGTCTTCTGCACTTGCAGGTAGATTGGTCACCAGGGAAGCGCCCAAACCATCCTTTCTGACAAGACCAAACTCATCGTCTTCTTTCTAAGCCCTAAACTGATCCGAGTGCACCTCAGTTCAGCACACACCCAGTGAATCACCCACGTTCATTCTCAGGTCCCTTCGCTTCCTGAAATCCTTAGTGCCCGTCCTGCATTGAGGCTTCCGTTGCCATCAGTCCATTTTTCAGGTTCACCTAAAAGGCCTGCTGAGAAAAGACAGTTCCAGAGTGTGTCAGATTGTGATCTCAGAGGCAAGTGTCAGAGACAGGACTCCCGCCCGAGAGAAAGACGGCCTGTGTCTCACCACGAGTCCTGTCTCCACTCATGCGCACGGCTGAGGCCTGGGGTTTACTGGGATGAGTTAGCGGGTCTATAAAAACTTTCTGAAGCCTGAGTGATATTAAGCTAACAACTTTCTCTGACCACAACCTCGGAAGTGGGCCATCTCTGCTTGAAAGTTCCCTAATCCCAGTTCCCTTAGCATCCTGTTTAATTAACTACGGGTGTGGTGATTCTGCCACGACTCCCAGGAGAGTGCTGTTTGGGGAGAGAAGAATAACAGAACTCCAGGGGACCACGGAGGCATGGTCCACTCAGACCTGAGGAGACTCAGGTTTGCGGTAATAAAGTCATTTATTTAAGGTCACACAGGGAGCCAGGTGCTGAACCCAGAACTGAGCTTGAGTCCCTTGAAAGAGAAATCTATTGAGCTTTTTAAGTTCTCTTTTTATACACAAATCTCACTATGGACAGCAGGATCTGCATCCTTCAGTTTTCTTTTCCTCTTTGGCCTCTTCTGTTTTCCAGTATAGCACATTCAGCCATTTGATTATACATGTGTGTCAAATACGTATACCCCCTAGGCCCAGGGGCTGCCACAAAGGTGATGTGTGCCTTCACACCCAGGTACAGTCTAGCGGGGAAGACAGCTGGTCATGCTGCTAACTGTGAAACTAGGATGTGCTCTTAGATGAACAAAATGCTGTGGTATTCCACAGCGATATAGAGGGCGCATTCTCTTTTGCAGGTGGAGGGGATTAGAGAATGAGGAAGGGAGAAGAAAAAGCCTCATGAAAGATAGGGTATTATAGCTCAGCCTTGGAAAGTGGAAGATGAAGCTGTGTTCGTTTCCCAGTAGAACTGGGAAAAGCATAGGGCAGGCTGGGGGGATGAGGGATCATCCAATTTGACCATACAGGGGATAGGTTGGGGCATAAGACTGAAAAGATGGAGGAGAACTGATCAGAAACCATCAATAGAAAGGGTTTAAACCTTGAAGGATGTGCATTAAAAAAACAGGAAAGAATTTTTGAACCAGGACTTTAAAAAGAGCCATGTACACAGTATATAGTGTTGCTAGGGAGATGGCTTAGAAGACGTGCCGTCAAGAGATGATGCTGGCACTGAAAACGGAAAGGAAGTGATAGTGCAGGAAGCATGGCGAAGACAGCTTCTGCAGGATCGTTTGAATGTGTTGAGCAGAGAGGGACAGGAGAGCAGCAGAGGCCAGCACCAGGCTCTCAGCCTGAGTGGCTCAGAGGAGGGTATGCTCCTTTCATCACTGGAGAAGGAAAAGTGGAGGAAGGAAGGAACTGGAGGCCTTCCTGCTGTGCAGATTGACTTGAGCTTTCAACGGGGCATTCAGCTGGGAGTCCAGAGCTAATTGGAAATGAAGAAAGCACAGATGAAAAGACTCATCATAGAGGTTCTCACAGTTGAGACTGGGCGAGTGGTTGATTTTGCTGAGTGGGGAGGAAAGATAACAAAGAAGGGACAAGGGCACAGGACAGGGGACGGGGAACTGTGCAGGCAGACTAGAGTGGGAACAGTGGAGGGAAGAGGAGTGGGTGGAAGAGAGATAAGAACCTGGGGAAGGTGGTGTGCAAGAGCCTAAGCAGCAGGATTCCAGACAGGGGAAAGCTCCACAGTAGCTGCTGCCGAAGGGCGGAGGGCCCTGAGAACTGAGGGGAGAAAACGCCTTTCTCATCTTCATTGCTTTAAGTTTGTTCTGATTTTGTTGGGTTCGATTTTCGGGCATAGCTTCCTATGTTTCTGTAAGTTGAGAGGCCCTTAACATTCTCGGGCCAGGTGTCTCTCTATGCTCAGCAACCTGTAGACATGTCATGACAGGTGTGTGGGAGAGCCCTTTATTCTTACCACATATCCAGCATGGGTCTGAGTACTTACTGGAGTTTTCTGAAAAGAACATACAATAATACATGGCCTCTGTTGAGATTCTTACTGGTCTTTTGGCCCGAAAGCCCCAGTCTGTCACTGTGGTTCCTCATCTGTTACCGTCATGTTAGCGCCCTCAGTGTGCCCTGTCCCTCTTCCCGGAACTGAACTCACCCCCAAGGCAAGTTGCCACGGCTAATTAGAACATCAAATGTGGACAGAGAATGAAGGCAAGGGAGGAAGGGAGAAGGTGCTGATACACATTGTTTACCAGGCACCATTTAGGGGTTCTACCTTCATAATCTCATTGACTCCCCATGATAACCCTGTGGCGTAAGTAGTATTATCTCCATTTTACAGATGAGGAAACAGATACAGAGAGGGTTAGGGACTTGCCCAGGACACACAACTAGTGAGTAAGTGTGAACCCAGATCTGATCCCAGGGCCTGTGCTCTTTTCTACTAGGTATTACAGAGACACTCAGAGTTCAGAGAGAGTTTCAGAGTTGCTGTCGAGACCCAGGAGTCCTTGGCAGGTTCTCCCCAGCCTCTTGGGGGAAGCTAGCTTTGGGATGTGATATATAAATGGCTGTACCTGTTGCTGAGACTTCTGTCATTTTTGCCTTAAGTTCTTTTTAATTGTTACTACATCTTCTTCTTCTGTCACCTTCCTACTTCTTCCTAAGAAGAACTTCATATAATTTGTGTTGTTCTTAAGGCCCACTAACAACTATTAAAGATTGCTTGCCTCTGGGGAGTAGGACTGGCAGTGAGGAGGACAGGTTAGGAGGCTGTTAGATCCATTACAAGTCTTTCTATATGAATAGACTTTAAAAAAAAAAAATCATGTTATTTTGATTTTATAAAAAGCCCTCCAAAGATCAGCAGTATAGTTAGTAAGCAGTATGAATACACAAAGGAACACACTTTGCTCAGTTAGTGATCGCAAGGTAGACTTTTTATAAAGTCACAATACCTACATTTTGTATATATTTTTTTAAAGGGTACGTACGAGTTTTACAATGACACTCAGGGTGTGATCCTGGTCTATGATGTTGGGCAGAAAGATTCCTTTGATGCACTTGATACATGGCTGGCAGAAATGAAGCAAGATCTTGGACCTCATGGAAACATGGAAAATATTGTATTTGCAGTGTGTGCCAACAAGGTAACTGTTTAGGGGATGAAATGCTCAACTTTCTAGGTTTGTTATGGGAAGAGTGCAGCTCTGAGCTTTGGGGAATAAATAAGAAGCAAAAAATTCTGTAATCTGTAATGTAAGAATCAACAGCTTTTCAAAACGTTTCTAAAACAGAAACAATTAAAAAACAAAACCTGGTGTATCAGGATTGTTATCCTTTTTTTTTTCTGGTGCCGTATTTGGGGATGGGTATTGGTAAAGTGAGCAGGAGAGGTGGAACCTAATAATCATACTCTGTCCTGACTGGGGGAAAAAGTGAAAACATGGACTGTTGGGGGAAATGGGACACACAACTAGTGAGTAAGTGTGAACCCAGATCTGATCCCAGGGCCTGTGCTCTTCTACTAGGTATTACAGAGACACTCAGAGTTCAGAGAGAGTTTCAGAGTTGCTGTCGAGACCCAGGAGTCCTTGGCAGGTTCTCCCCAGCCTCTTGGGGGAAGCTAGCTTTGGGATGTGATATATAAATGGCTGTACCTGTTGCTGAGACTTCTGTCATTTTTGCCTTAAGTTCTTTTTAATTGTTACTACATCTTCTTCTTCTGTCACCTTCCTACTTCTTCCTAAGAAGAACTTCATATAATTTGTGTTGTTCTTAAGGCCCACTAACAACTATTAAAGATTGCTTGCCTCTGGGGAGTAGGACTGGCAGTGAGGAGGACAGGTTAGGAGGCTGTTAGATCCATTACAAGTCTTTCTATATGAATAGACTTTAAAAAAAAAAAATCATGTTATTTTGATTTTATAAAAAGCCCTCCAAAGATCAGCAGTATAGTTAGTAAGCAGTATGAATACACAAAGGAACACACTTTGCTCAGTTAGTGATCGCAAGGTAGACTTTTTATAAAGTCACAATACCTACATTTTGTATATATTTTTTTAAAAGGTACGTAACGAGTTTTACAAGGACACTCAGGGTGTGATCCTGGTCTATGATGTTGGGCAGAAAGATTCCTTTGATGCACTTGATACATGGCTGGCAGAAATGAAGCAAGATCTTGGACCTCATGGAAACATGGAAAATATTGTATTTGCAGTGTGTGCCAACAAGGTAACTGTTTAGGGGATGAAATGCTCAACTTTCTAGGTTTGTTATGGGAAGAGTGCAGCTCTGAGCTTTGGGGAATAAATAAGAAGCAAAAAATTCTGTAATCTGTAATGTAAGAATCAACAGCTTTTCAAAACGTTTCTAAAACAGAAACAATTAAAAAACAAAACCTGGTGTATCAGGATTGTTATCCTTTTTTTTTTCTGGTGCCGTATTTGGGGATGGGTATTGGTAAAGTGAGCAGGAGAGGTGGAACCTAATAATCATACTCTGTCCTGACTGGAGGAGGGAGAAGAAGTTAGGTGAAAACATGGACTGTTGAAAAGTGGAAAAGCAGACCGTGTGTTGCAAATGTGACGAAGCCAACTTTCACAAAGGTGAGCAGCAGTGGTTTTCTCAGGAGAAAGTGCTGGTTGCAGGCGCTTGTGGTTTGGTCACAGAAAATCAGTCCATATTTGAGATGAGTAATTTTTTATTTTTTGGTCCTGGTAATTTTATATACGAGTGCTGGGTTCGCTTAAGAATAGTTTTTGCCTCAGGAGAGGGTTGACAGAGATTTCACTGGGCCTATTTTAGAGGGACAAGGTTGGAATCTTCTCTTCCCCTCTGCCTCCAACTCTCAATTTCAGATTGACTGTACTAAGCACCGCTGTGTTGATGAAAGCGAAGGACGTCTTTGGGCTGAAAGCAAAGGGTTCCTATACTTTGAAACTTCGGCTCAAACTGGAGAAGGAATCAATGAGATGTTCCAGGTAATCTAGCATTTTATTGTTGTAGAGATTTTGTGTTAAGGTTGACCATACCAAAATTTAGCTTAAATGATGAGGAGCAAAAAATAACAGGAGTTTCATATTAGAATAAGCTCTTTCTTTTCAGAAGCTGGTAAGAGAGAATGGAAGAGAATGAGTGTGTATGTGAGAGAGAGAGAGAGAGAGAGAGAGAAAGAGATTTGCCTGCCATTTGTTTCAGATAAGAATTGGCTGCTCATCAGAATTACCTAGAGAAATTCTTCAAAATATACATTACTGGCCTCCAAACCTATTGGAAGCTTAATGTTTTGATGGAGCTGAGGAATCTAAATTTTAAAAAAGCTCTCTCGGTGATTCTTATGATAATCAAGTTTAATAATATATATCATATACTTAAATGGGAGAAAGATTTTCTTTAAAACCACCTTTGGTTGCATTTATCTGCATAAATCAAATGAAACTATAACTTTGGCAAAATTGCTTTGCCATAGCTAATATAATCCTATTTTGTAGCCTTGGGGGTGCAGTTAGAGACCAGGAGACTATTGCTGCAGAATTAGCCAGTCCTATGTAAAAGTTCAGTCTTTCAAATCAAGTAAGCAATAGAAGAACACAACCTGAACAAATGGTCACTTTTTAGAACTTAATAATCTTGAATCATTTTAAGGGGAGGAGGCTACCTAAACAACAAACTAGAGTCAACTCTTCATTCTAGATCTGTCTGGAAATAAATGGTGGCATGAATAATGCATTTTTTCTTATGAGTATATCTGATATTTTAGGAATTTTTAGCATTTCAAATAATGTAGCTATACTATAAAGAGTTTTTCTTAATTACCAAGTGGGATTTCATTGAATCTTTTATGCTGAATTTCCTTCTCACAAGATGTCAGCCCTCCTACTAGAAGACAGGTTTCATCCTTGGCTGACAGACTGCATTTGGCATCAGTAGCTTCTATTTCAAGACCAGTCATGGTTGACAGCGGTTTGCCACTGTTCTGTTCCTTTGAGTACATAGATCTGTGTGAGTTTGTACCCATGTGTGTACAATAGTGATACTTGACCATTTGAGTAGTACTCGACAATTCTGGAGAAGTTTACATGCTTCCTCTCGTTTGGGGCTCTTAACAATGTACGGCAGGTATCATTCTCATTTCAGATATGAGGCCATCCAAGAGCAGTAGTCATTTGTCCAAGAAGTATAAATAACTGTGTCTTTCAGCACTTAACTCTTAAATGTCTTGTAGCACTTTAAAGACACTGGTCCAGGGCTTCCCTGGTGGTCCAGTGGGTAAGGACACTGCCTTGCAGTGCAAGGGGCGCCGGTTCGATCCCTGGCCTGGGAAGATCCCACGTGCCGCGGAGCGGCTGGACTGATGTGTCCAATTACCGAGCCGGAGCTCTGGAGCGCATGCGCCCAGGGCCGGTGCTCTGCGACGACAGAGGCCACCGCGATGGGAGGCCCACAGAAGCCAAAGAACAAAGACGGATGAAAATAGATAAATGAAAGACCAATAGAAGTGGCCCGGCAGTGCCCCTCCCTCCCCACCCCCAAAAGATAAATAAATAAAATAAATGTTTAAAAAAAATAAAAATAAAAATAAAGACACTGGTCCATTCTCTCCCGCCTCATGAAGTGTCAGCACCTGTTCCTTGCTCTTATTCCTTTATGTGTCACGTGTCCTTGTTTTCCTCCAGCTAATTTCAAGAGTTTATCTTTGATTTTTGGCAGTTATGCCATGTGTCTACCTATGGTTCTCTCTATATTTATCTTACTTGGGGTGTGTTGATTTTCTTGGGTTAGTGCACAGGTGTTTTTCATCTAGTTTGGAGTTTTAAAAAACCATTATTTCTTCCAGTACCTTTTTTGGGACCCTATTCTCACTCTCTTTTCCTTCTGGGATTCCAGTTACATATATATTAGACCGTTTAATTTTTCCTGAGACTATTTTTTTCCATTTATTCCTCTGTTTTTGAGATTGCATAGTCTCTGGATCTGATTTCAATCTTTTAAATCTACCAAGTGGAGTTTTCAATTCAGTGCTTTTCCGTTCTAGAATTTGCATTTGATTCTTTTATGCAGTTCCCAGTTTTCTGCTGAGATTCTGTCTTTACTCATTTTGAACATATTTTTCTTTATCTCTTTGAAAAATATAGTAGCTGCTTTACAGTCTGTGTCTAATATTGGAACCATTTGGGGCTCAGCGTCTATGGAATACTTTTTTTCTTGACTGTGGATCACATTTTTGTTTCTTTGTATGAGTAGTGACTTTTTATTTAACACTTAGAAATTTGTGAGTGTTTATATTTTAGGTAAGCTTATAGATTAGAAGAAAACCTTACTGCTATGTAGCAGACATCTGTGCACTGTTTTCTTTTAGATTGCTTTTATTTTGTAAGATAAATCTGGGGTAGAACTAGTGAATAATTAGTATGTTAAAAAGTGAAAAGGCTACTTGGGCTTCCCTGGTGGCTCAGACAGTAAAAAAAAAAAAAAAAAAAGCTACTAAAGAGCATAATAAAACTATTCTGTAAGTACTTAGAAGTAGTGCTTCAATTCAAAAGATACTTTTCGTTCCTATTACTTAATAGACACTTGATGTTAGGGAGGAACTTGATTTTATCTTACACTGTTAGCACGGAATAGTAGTATTAAGACAGACTAAAACTAAGCTAACACTTCTCTTGTCTTGGTATCTAGCAGCTTTTCCTTTGACACCCCTTTTCACACATCGAGGCTTCTTGTTTAGGTTGCCAAGTAGATTAGCTGATGCCAGAGATTAAAAAAAAGAGGAATCAAAGAGAAAGAAACAATTTTTAGATGATAATAAGAACCACAGAAATATCTAAACAAAAAAGGAGGAAGGACAAAAAAGTCAAAAGTGGAGACTTCCCTGGTAGTCCAGTGGTTAAGACTCCACCTTCCAATGTAAGGGTCACTCACAGGTTTGATCCCTGGTTGGGAAAGTAAGGTCCCACATGCCTCGGGGTGAGGCTGAAAATTTAAGAAAAGGGGGAGGAGAGATTTAAAAAATGAGCGATGAGGAGATAAGTCAGTTTAAAAGTAGCCATAGTGTGTGTTGTCAGTATTTTTAATTAAGTTATTCAACGCAGTGGTGTACAAAGTGTGAAATATGAGCAGGATCCAAAAATAGTTTTCACTTTGAGGAACATTAAAAAAAAAAAAAGAAAAAAATATTAACAGTTTACAGAACAAGAAAAGACCAATAAGCATATGAAAAGGTCCTCAACCTCCCTTATAATTAAATGGAAAAAACTGTGAGATACACATCAGATTGGCAAAAGTGAAGATGTATGCAGATGTCCATTACTAAAGAGAGCCTAGGGAAGTAGGCATTCCATACACAGGATGGGAGGATAAACTGGTGTGGCCTTTTTGTCTGAAAGTTGTCAAGATCAAAAGTAAAATGTCTTTTATTCAGTGGTTTTGCTTGTTCCCGCTAGTGTGCATAGATATATGCACACAAAATACTCCCGAGAGCACTGTGTGTGACCAACTGCTGGAAACAGCTGGCCTGTCCAAGAACAGGGATTTGATTACATAAATTATGAGTATAGTCACACAGTGGAATACTGAACAGTCATTAAAAAGGAGGAAGAAAGTGTCTATATGCATCTAGAGAAAGGTTCCAAGATTTATTATTATGTGAAAAAAGATGCAAGATGCTCATCAGTGTGCTGAGTCTGCTCTCTTATGTAAATGCTTACGGTCTGGATATGTGTACTGGTGCTGATAGAAAATTATTCTGGAAGGATACTAAAAAAAAATGTATTAACAATGGTTTACCCCAAGGAGAGGAACCGGGAGGACAGGGAGATAGTTTTCATTTTACACTTTTTCTTACTATTTGAATTCTCCCAATACTATATGTATACTAGTTTTTAATTTCAAGTGTGGCTTTACACACTTGAAGTGTGAGAATACAATTCTAAATTTAAATTTTAATGCTTTATACTTTTAATCTTTAATACTTTTTGTGTGCTTAAATATATATAGTATACATATATGTTATATGTACGTGTATTAGTATAAAAAAGTATGTTTGCTTTGTTGTTAATTTTAAGTTATAGAAATATATTAAAAGTCTTTCAGTTGATACTTAAAATGAATTCCTTTTTTCCCCAAATCAGTTCTCCTCTGGAATATGTTTTCTTTTTGCAGACCTTCTACGTATCCATAGTTGATTTATGTGAAAATGGTGGGAAACGCCCTATCACAAATAGCAGTGCTGGTTTCACCAAAGAACAAGCAGACACCATTCGCAGAATTCGAAACAGCAAAGATAGTTGGGACATGTTGGGAGTCAAACCGGGGGCCTCAAGGTAGGCAGTGCTCCCTGATGCTAGTGGTGCCTTCTGTTATAAAGGTTCAGTCCTCTGAATACAGTGTCGTATCTTCTTGTACTTGGCTAGAAATATGAAGATGTGTGGAAGTAGGTTAGATTACTTAATAGTGCTCCTTCCCCGAATTGAGTGAATCCCAAACAAGAAAAGCGGAGGGCACAGTTGCTGATGTGGGAGCTATGTCGAGTGTGCTTTGTGTAAGCACCTTCTGAAATGGTGTGCTCTGCTCTTGTTGACCAAGAGTCTAGAAGTATATGTACTCTCAAGTATATACATATATAACCACAAAACAGTATTCTTAAATCATAGAGTTTTAGAGAAGGAAATAATGTTAGCAATCAGCTTGTCAAAACACTTCATTTCATAGGTGGGAAAAATGGGACTTAGTGAGACTAAAAACACAGTCAGGGACCCCAAGAATGAGCAGTAGAACAGGTTCCTGCCCCTGAGCACTGTGTGTCTGCCTGTGGCTGTCTTTCTGTGTCAAAAATCCTGCTAGTTCCTTGTCTGTATGTGTTTGTATTACATTATTTTATTTTAGCCTAAATAATTATTTGGGAGAACAGGAAATACAATCACTACTCTTTGTGAAAGAAATAAACCATTACCCAGTATGAGTATATATAACTTTTGTCCCAGTCTTATTGAAATATAATTGACATACAACACTGGATAAGTTTAAGGTGTATAGCATCATGATTTGACTTACATAACATTGTGAAACAATTACCACAGTAAATGTTGTGAACATCCATCATCTCATATAGACACAAAGCCAGAAAAAGAAAAATGGTTTTTCCTTGTGATTAGAACTCTTGGAATCTACCCTTTTAAGAACATTCACTTGTTGTGTAACTTGAACTCTATAATGATACTGTTACTGTGCACATGATTAGAGCTCTCAGATCTTTTATGTTGCACCTTAGCTTTCCTCCCTATGCTTCTGCCTTTCTACTTGTTCACCTTGATTCCCATAAAAGAAAAAGTGCATCTCATACAGCTTAAAAAAATAAAAAGGATAGTTGGGACATGTTGGGAGTCAAACCGGGGCCTCAAGGTAGGCAGTGCTCCTGATGCTAGTGGTGCCTTCTGTTATAAAGGTTCAGTCCTCTGAATACAGTGTCGTATCTTCTTGTACTTGGCTAGAAATATGAAGATGTGTGGAAGTAGGTTAGATTACTTAATAGTGCTCCTTCCCCGAATTGAGTGAATCCCAAACAAGAAAAGCGGAGGGCACAGTTGCTGATGTGGGAGCTATGTCGAGTGTGCTTTGTGTAAGCACCTTCTGAAATGGTGTGCTCTGCTCTTGTTGACCAAGAGTCTAGAAGTATATGTACTCTCAAGTATATACATATATAACCACAAAACAGTATTCTTAAATCATAGAGTTTTAGAGAAGGAAATAATGTTAGCAATCAGCTTGTCAAAACACTTCATTTCATAGGTGGGAAAAATGGGACTTAGTGAGACTAAAAACACAGTCAGGGACCCCAAGAATGAGCAGTAGAACAGGTTCCTGCCCCTGAGCACTGTGTGTCTGCCTGTGGCTGTCTTTCTGTGTCAAAAATCCTGCTAGTTCCTTGTCTGTATGTGTTTGTATTACATTATTTTATTTTAGCCTAAATAATTATTTGGGAGAACAGGAAATACAATCACTACTCTTTGTGAAAGAAATAAACCATTACCCAGTATGAGTATATATAACTTTTGTCCCAGTCTTATTGAAATATAATTGACATACAACACTGGATAAGTTTAAGGTGTATAGCATCATGATTTGACTTACATAACATTGTGAAACAATTACCACAGTAAATGTTGTGAACATCCATCATCTCATATAGACACAAAGCCAGAAAAAGAAAAATGGTTTTTCCTTGTGATTAGAACTCTTGGAATCTACCCTTTTAAGAACATTCACTTGTTGTGTAACTTGAACTCTATAATGATACTGTTACTGTGCACATGATTAGAGCTCTCAGATCTTTTTATGTTGCACCTTAGCTTTCCTCCCTATGCTTCTGCCTTTCTACTTGTTCACCTTGATTCCCATAAAAGAAAAAAGTGCATCTCAAAATTGCCTTATCAGTATCAACAACATAAAGTATTCCTTCTCCGTTTTGGTCTCATTGCGTGTCCTCAAGTTCAGAAGGGAAGAGGGGAGGGAGGAGGGAGACCGTTGTTGGCCACCCTTGACTTACCGAGCATCACTGAGGATGCTTGCTTTAAACACCTGCAGGAATTGAGATGACCGTGTAGCACAAAGTCAGTCGGTGGCTTTGGGGGCTCTCCAGGTGGCACAGTGCTAAAGAATCTGTCCGCCAGTGCAAGAGATGCAAGAGACTCGGGTTTGATCCCTGGGTGGGGAGGGCCCCAAGAGGATGAAGGGAATGGCACCTCACTCCTGTGTTCTTGCTTGGAGAGTTCGAGGAGTCCACAGGGTTGCAGAGAGTCGGACATGACTGAGCAACTAACATTATGATTATTGTTGGCTATCAAACTCCACTTTTGTTGTTGTTTTAGCCCTTCCCGTACCCTGCTTCCTGGCTGACTCTGCTGTTTTCCGCTTCTGGGGCTACCGGCTGGGCCTGCGTCCCCTTCCCGGCCTCTGCCAGCTCTCGCCCTCCTGCTCTGCGTTTCCCATTGCTGTATTGATCCCTGAACTCCACCTTCTTCCAGAACCCTCCTCCAGGGGCCTGCCCTGAATGGCCTCCTGTCCTCATCACTTCCATCAGCAAAGATTTACCCGTGAAGTGCTTGGCACTCTCTATTTTCATCTGATCACATTTGTATGATCTGTTTTTCTACTTGGATGTCACATAGTGTTTGTCCACTGTCTAAAAACAACACTGGATAAGTTTAAGGTGTATAGCATCATGATTTGACTTACATAACATTGTGAAACAATTACCACAGTAAATGTTGTGAACATCCATCATCTCATATAGACACAAAGCCAGAAAAAGAAAAATGGTTTTTCCTTGTGATTAGAACTCTTGGAATCTACCCTTTTAAGAACATTCACTTGTTGTGTAACTTGAACTCTATAATGATACTGTTACTGTGCACATGATTAGAGCTCTCAGATCTTTTTATGTTGCACCTTAGCTTTCCTCCCTATGCTTCTGCCTTTCTACTTGTTCACCTTGATTCCCATAAAAGAAAAAAGTGCATCTCAAAATTGCCTTATCAGTATCAACAACATAAAGTATTCCTTCTCCGTTTTGGTCTCATTGCGTGTCCTCAAGTTCAGAAGGGAAGAGGGGAGGGGAGGAGGGAGACCGTTGTTGGCCACCCTTGACTTACCGAGCATCACTGAGGATGCTTGCTTTAAACACCTGCAGGAATTGAGATGACCGTGTAGCACAAAGTCAGTCGGTGGCTTTGGGGGCTCTCCAGGTGGCACAGTGCTAAAGAATCTGTCCGCCAGTGCAAGAGATGCAAGAGACTCGGGTTTGATCCCTGGGTGGGGAGGGCCCCAAGAGGATGAAGGGAATGGCACCTCACTCCTGTGTTCTTGCTTGGAGAGTTCGAGGAGTCCACAGGGTTGCAGAGAGTCGGACATGACTGAGCAACTAACATTATGATTATTGTTGGCTATCAAACTCCACTTTTGTTGTTGTTTTAGCCCTTCCCGTACCCTGCTTCCTGGCTGACTCTGCTGTTTTCCGCTTCTGGGGCTACCGGCTGGGCCTGCGTCCCCTTCCCGGCCTCTGCCAGCTCTCGCCCTCCTGCTCTGCGTTTCCCATTGCTGTATTGATCCCTGAACTCCACCTTCTTCCAGAACCCTCCTCCAGGGGCCTGCCCTGAATGGCCTCCTGTCCTCATCACTTCCATCAGCAAAGATTTACCCGTGAAGTGCTTGGCACTCTCTATTTTCATCTGATCACATTTGTATGATCTGTTTTTCTACTTGGATGTCACATAGTGTTTGTCCACTGTCTGTTTCCTAGTCCTTTAGTCCCACCTTTGAGAAAGGGTAATGGTTATTTTGGATATGCTTACTCCAGAGATACTGTTATCCACACAGCTGAGTTGCAGGGGATGGAGGGCAGGGGCTGACCTCCCTACTGACCCAGAGCTCTGCTGTTTTCTGCAGGGATGAAGTCAACAAGGCCTATCGGAAACTCGCCGTGCTGCTTCACCCAGACAAGTGCGTAGCGCCGGGTAGTGAAGATGCCTTCAAAGCCGTTGTGAATGCCCGAACCGCCCTCCTAAAAAACATCAAGTAGTAAACAAAAAAAGACAGGTGTGGGCCTCCAGTCCAGACAGACTTTCCCTAGAGGTAAAACAGCCAACATGGGTTTTTCCTCCATGAATTCTTACAGTTCTTTTCACTCACACGCTGTCTTTGTAAATCAGCAATTTGGGTACCTGGTTCCATGTCATAGATGTTTTGCAGAGAGACAAAGTGAAGAGAACCAGGCACCGCTTACACACTGTCGTGCATTTGCTATTTCTGAATGGTAACAGTCTTTGTTTCTCATGAGTTGGTAAGTTCTGTTGGTATACCTGTGAGAACACCCTTCACCTAGTAGTTAGGAATCAGATCCCAAGACAGAAGTGCCAGCAGGTCAAACTGGATGGTGCACACATCCCCAGAGGGCACGGCCCACCTGGCTCGGGCAGGTCTGATACCCGAGGAGAGTCCCATAGGAGGCTTACGCCTTTCCTTGTTGCTGCATTATTTGCCCAAGACAGTGGGAAAGGCAGGGGTGCGTCTCAACAAGAGGGGCCTCCCTTCGCTTCCTTGTCAGTGGGACTTCCCTCTTTCTTCCGCTTCTCTTCTGTGGTGCCTCTGAAGGCAGCACGTCTCCCGCCATGTCTCCCTTCTCAAATCCCTGCCTTCCAGCCGTTACCTTCTCTGTCCTCCTGTGCAGGCTTCACCAGGGTCTAGCTGACCAGAGACATATATGGATCCTTTGGGTGGTGGACAGAGGGACCTTGAGACCTGAGTGGAGGGAATTGCTGTTATCTTTGTTTAGGTTCCAAAATTTCTGCCTAGTAAAACTTTTAGGCTGCAGATTATGAAAATTCACTTTGCATAGAGATATACACTCTCTTGCCATCATCTCTCCTCAGTTTCCAAGGGATGGATGCAGACCAGGTGTCAGGAGCGGCCGTTCTCCAGAGCTCACAGAGCAGGGTCGCTGCATGTTCCTACAGCAGCTCTCATATGTCGCTCAGATTGTTAGTGCTGACTGGGGCTTCAAAGTGCATGCAACTTTGCTGGTGAATTTTAAACAGCTGTCCCATGTTGATCGCCAAGTAGCATCTACCTTACACTCTGAGCACTTTCATATAATTCAAACCCACTGCAGCCTTCCGAGCCTTCCCTTCTCCAGAGCAGCGTAGCTCGGTGTGGCTGCCCTTAGGCTGCACTGAGCTGGCTGTCAGGAAACCACAGCATTGTTTTCTAGTGTGAGATTTTTATTTTGAGATTAACAATGCTTTTTTTTTTTTTTTTTAAAGTCACTTGAGATACGAGATATAATTTTTTGTGTGTGGGATTTTCCTCTGGCCTTTTCATTTAAACTAGCTTCTGGGCCAATAGAACTCAGGCCAAAGTTCTTCAGGGCTTAAATTGTGCTGTCGGCCTTCATCAGGCCTAATGTAATAACCGTAGACCTGCTCTTGCAGCAGAACTTAGGGGTCCTATGAGTGAGCGACCGTCATGCATGGTGGTATCAGCCCAAATGGACAGGACAGCACCCTGCGTACGTGGCCCCGTGTAAACACCAGTGCCCGTCTTCATCACTGTCATTGAACACTAGATGGGTCACCTCATTCCGCCCCATTGTGCGGAGCAGCAGTTATAGCAGAGAGAGTTCTCTAGCGCGTCCATTCATATCCGTATGTAATGAGTGACCTAGTGACATTTAGTCTGGATTCTCAGGTCTTGGGATTCAGTTCCCAGCACCTTGGTTATTAATGTTAAAGATGGTCATGTACTACTTCATTTGTAGAAAAGAAAGGCTTAAAGAAAGTGAAAAGTTCAGGGTCCTAGAATTTTTCTGATTTCCATAATCCTGAGTAGATAATAAAGAAGTAATGAAATGAAGCCTGATGTGCAATGAAAAGTAACTTCATATAAAATGCTATAGACCTCTGTGCATTAGTTTAAATAATTGGTACAAATGTGTACTTTGCAGTTCCACCATATTAAAATTCCCCAGTCAGTTAGGATTGCACAATACATCAGTGAGAGTAACAAGTAGCAGAATAATTTCAATGGCTAAAAAAAATTTTATACAGAATCTTGTCTTTTCAAAAAAGACTAAGAAGTTTGAACAGTTATTATTCAAGAAAAGCCATTTCTTCTGCATCTGAGTCACCAAGAATGAACACTTTTAAAACTTGTTAGAAATCCCTGGAGGCTTTTGAAATTAATCGTCCAACCTACCGAAGAACTTTAAAATATACTCTCCTTTTGTTCCTCTGTTCCGCTTTCATGGCTGCTTTTGAATTGATATTCTCAACTGTCAACATGTCTTTTACTTCAACATTGTCGTTTTATTTCTTCATATACATGTGTGCCTGGTAAAGTCCGGACTTGGAGGTATTGTGCTGCTTTCCATGATAAATTGCTATAATTCTATCTATTGTACTCTGTTCTTTAAGGCTCACATTTACCTCAGGAAACTCACTGTAGTGGGTTTTTCTTTTTTTGCATTGAATTCTCAGCTGATAAATATTTCTTGGTACTGATAAGCTAGTACTTAATTCACTGTTCCCTAAATGAGCCATAGATAAGGCAGCTAAATTTCTCAGAGAAAGTGGCAGCCCCCGTTAGTTCTGAATCAGTAACGAGGTCACTACTCCTCTCGGAACAATGACAGGATCTCAAGGGGGAAGGCGGTATTTCGGTCTCATGTTAGAAAAGTGGAGCCGCGTGCACATTGCCTGTGACAGGGTCAGTGTCTGTCCCATAAGCCGTTTCAGTGGGCCCTGGGATGTCACTCCGTTCTCCACTGCAGTTTGTCTAGCTCACTCTGAGTCAGACTACATTTTTGTGAAACGTCTACAGAGGAATTTAGCCGCGAAATCCAGCTAACCACCTTCCATTGCAAGTTTTCCAAAGGGAAGCGGGTTTATATTTCTCATGATAGGTACCTAGCACAATTGTAAGAGACAGTTCATAGCATTTACATGTTGGTTTTTCCATTAAGCATTTCTAGAAAAGACGAAAGCTTAAACGTGTGGTGTGGATAAGTTAGACTGTGTTTGACAAGCAGTGCAATATGAAGCCGTGCAACAAAGCCATGTTGATGAGATCATTGGACGGCGAGCTGGGACAGTATGGGCTAGCTTCCTGCAGCGGTTCCCGCAGGAGGGTCTGCCCTTGGCCCGGGAATGCAGAGTCTCTAAAGAAACCCTTTGCTCTTACAAGGTAATGTCTGTACTTGCTTTCTGTTGAAATAATGGAAAATGTTAAAGCTAGCAGCTGTTTATGTCTTGTATAGAGAGTGTCATATGTATTTAAGTTGTGTATTTTTATAAAGTAAAGGCAAATGCCAAATGCTGGTCTGGCTGCACTTTTTTGACACTGGTCTTTCATGCGAACTTTAAAATATACTCTCCTTTTGTTCCTCTGTTCCGCTTTCATGGCTGCTTTTGAATTGATATTCTCAACTGTCAACATGTCTTTTACTTCAACATTGTCGTTTTATTTCTTCATATACATGTGTGCCTGGTAAAGTCCGGACTTGGAGGTATTGTGCTGCTTTCCATGATAAATTGCTATAATTCTATCTATTGTACTCTGTTCTTTAAGGCTCACATTTACCTCAGGAAACTCACTGTAGTGGGTTTTTCTTTTTTTGCATTGAATTCTCAGCTGATAAATATTTCTTGGTACTGATAAGCTAGTACTTAATTCACTGTTCCCTAAATGAGCCATAGATAAGGCAGCTAAATTTCTCAGAGAAAGTGGCAGCCCCCGTTAGTTCTGAATCAGTAACGAGGTCACTACTCCTCTCGGAACAATGACAGGATCTCAAGGGGGAAGGCGGTATTTCGGTCTCATGTTAGAAAAGTGGAGCCGCGTGCACATTGCCTGTGACAGGGTCAGTGTCTGTCCCATAAGCCGTTTCAGTGGGCCCTGGGATGTCACTCCGTTCTCCACTGCAGTTTGTCTAGCTCACTCTGAGTCAGACTACATTTTTGTGAAACGTCTACAGAGGAATTTAGCCGCGAAATCCAGCTAACCACCTTCCATTGCAAGTTTTCCAAAGGGAAGCGGGTTTATATTTCTCATGATAGGTACCTAGCACAATTGTAAGAGACAGTTCATAGCATTTACATGTTGGTTTTTCCATTAAGCATTTCTAGAAAAGACGAAAGCTTAAACGTGTGGTGTGGATAAGTTAGACTGTGTTTGACAAGCAGTGCAATATGAAGCCGTGCAACAAAGCCATGTTGATGAGATCATTGGACGGCGAGCTGGGACAGTATGGGCTAGCTTCCTGCAGCGGTTCCCGCAGGAGGGTCTGCCCTTGGCCCGGGAATGCAGAGTCTCTAAAGAAACCCTTTGCTCTTACAAGGTAATGTCTGTACTTGCTTTCTGTTGAAATAATGGAAAATGTTAAAGCTAGCAGCTGTTTATGTCTTGTATAGAGAGTGTCATATGTATTTAAGTTGTGTATTTTTATAAAGTAAAGGCAAATGCCAAATGCTGGTCTGCGGGCTGCACTTATTTGTTGAGACACTGGTCTTTCATGCCGAAGCCAATCCAGTTCCTTACCAACTGAGATTGTAGAGACTTCATGCTTTAGTTGCCCGTGGGTAAAAGGGAGGAAATTATATTCCTTGGTCCCTGAGGCTGCTCTAAGCTTAATTAAGTTGTGATGGAAGTCTTTTGCTCTCATATTATGTTTGCCTTTTTAATTCAAATGAAGCTATTGTTATCTCATTTTAATAATACAGATCTTGGCTGAATAACTCAATAATTCAGTTAACTAGTCCCTGGACAGCAAAAATCCTTAAGTAGCAGACTATGGTGAACCCAAATTTGAAAGTGAAAGCCTTGTAGGGGCAGCCCACAGAAGGCTGCAAAGCAGAGCTTGAATTTCCATCGTGGGTAACAGTCAGGATCACCCGAGAATGCACTACACTCTTGTGGAACCACTCTGCCCTCTCCATACTGCTAATGTATTCTGGAGGGGAGCTGCCAAATCCTCCGTGACCCCTCCTGCCTCTCTCCTCACAGAGCGTGGCCTAAGAGATAGGAATGTCACCCAAGTTGAACCGATTGGCTTACCTCCCTGAGATCTTTCTAATTGGATCTAGGAAGACAGAGTTCCTGTCAGGAGAGAAAGGTAGAAGGAGTCCTGCTGCTGCTGGCAGCTGTGATTGCAGCCTCATGGAAAAAATCAGAATGAAATAGACATTCAGAACGAGACCATATCCCAGTGGCTTAAGACTTTCCTTCCAGTCCCCAAGGTCCCCTGAACTGGTTGTTCTTCAAGCCCGTCAGCCATCCCAGAATCCTCCCAATAAATCTCCACTCCCCTGTTTTCTGCTTAAGTTTGTTGGAGTTTGCTTTCTATTACTTGCAACCAAAAGAATATTAGAAAATAATAGACATTAAATGGGTCATATGTAGGGATGAGAAAGCTATGGTCTATAGACTGGTCCAGTACTGGATAAGTATATTATGACATTTTAGATATTAAAGCGTATTCAGATATTTGGTGTTTCTCAACTGAAGCCTGAGGCTCTGTTTTAAACCAATAATAACCAACTGTAAACTGAGAAGAAAAACTAGGATTTACTCACTTTGTTTCAGGATCAACTTAAGATGCACAATTTTATCTAGCATTTTTGTTCCCTTTTGGTCCATTGTCTGTCAGGGGCACTTCTAATATTGTAAATTTCTAATCAAACATTTATTGTTAAAACATGCATTCACCAGGCATTTACTGAGCAACTACTATGTGCCAGGCTCTGTTCTAGACACTGAGAGTGTAACAGAGTGCAGAATCAACAACCAACAAGCTTGTAGAGCTTATATTCTTGTCGTTGTTCTTTTTCACTTGAGGGGTTTTGAAGAAAGCTTCTTTTTTCCTATAGGCTTATTTCTGAAGAGGCAAATTTGCATTTTTTGACTGCTCTTCAAGATAGGAAGTTTTGAAATGAATACTCTGATTGCTGCTACATACAGAAGACCATGTAGGTTGTTAAAATGCCATATTATTTTTTTTGCTTGAGAACATAACCATTATCATTATACAGAGCTGTTTTTCTTGTTGACCTGGAGGACATAGGGGTTTCTTTATATATGTTTCATATTACTAATTAAAATATTAATATATTCTTCCATGGCAGTTAATAAGGTTGTGTTCATTTTGAGGGGAAAATACCTAAAATCTCAGTTGTTGCTTTAGTTAACTTAGTAGTGTGGACCTCTAGTTTCACCCAGTTAAAATTCTGATTAGTTGCCTGTTCGAAAGGATGCTGAGATTTCAGGAAATGATTTCTCTGTGCATCCTAAGAAGGTAGTTGTTAGTGGTAACTGTAAAATCTTCAGGTGCAGCCTGTGACAGCACGTGTACCAGGAATGAGAAAGCAGAAGTCTGTGACTGAGAGAAGTTGAGGCTGCATGCCTCAGATTCCCACCTCTGCCCAGTCTGCTGTTTTCAGAAGAGGAGGGAGCACAAAAAGGTTCACGAAATGAATACTAAAGAGGGAGAAGGCATCTACCTTTGTAGAAGGCATCTACAAAAGGAAAGTAAAAAAAAAAAAACAAAAGAAATTGTCTGAGGTCTGACTCGCAGGGCAAAAATAGAAAAGCCCCAAGTCAGTGGGTGTCAAGTGTTTTATCAACAGAACCCTGTATTTTTAGTGAACTCCAATATGTGACTCTTATGTAAGAGCAGCATTGTACGAGGATAAGCTTATATGAGTGCAAGCTTTTAAGGGCACTCTCTATAAAAGCGATCTGCCAGGCAGTTCTGCCTTCTAGAGGAGACGTCAGTGTCTATGTCACAAGATGCTGAATCCCCATGCTGTTCCCTCCTGCTCACAGATGCTGTTGGGGAGAGCGCCTGGCCCATGAAAATGATCAGGTTCAAGGTTAAGAGCTTCCACCAGGCACTCTTCTGCTGCCAGTGCTGAATAAGAACTCTATTTAATGAAGTGTCCTAGTGAAATTTTAGTTATAAGGAAAATCAGTGTGGCTTTGCATGGTGAGGCACAGAGCTGAGCTTCTCTTCATAAGAATCGAACAAAACTTCTAGGGGTTCAGGTTACCTCAAAGAAGGGGAAGACAGACTGGATGAGATGGGGCAGAAAGCTGGGGTACAAAGAAGGGTTATTAGAAGATATTAAAAATTATTAGATAATATTAGAAAGACAGCCAATGAGAAGTTCCCAGTGGCAGAAACAAAGGACTTTTGAGAACCTGAATGGCTTTAGTAGCATTATCCCCATTTTATAGATGAGAAAAGTGAGGCTCAGAGAGGTTAAGTGACTTGCTCTAGGTCAAATAGAAAGCTATTTAAACCCAAGCTTGGCCAACTTTAGAACCCAGGCTCTCAGCCTATGCTATTGGCCTCAAAGTCTAAAATTTTAAAATACTCTGCTTCTCACTCATAAGTAATGTTGTATCAGCTTTACCATGTCACATACATGGATATAAATAGGCCTGCCTTTTGAGGGGGTTGCCTTTTAGGGGGGTGGCTTTACAAAAGTGAGATCATATCCTATACACTTTTATGTGTCTTTCTCTTCTCATTCAGTAGTACTTTGTGAAAATCTCAAGTCAGTTGGTTTAGATTTATTTCAGTATTTTTAGTGGCTAAATAATAATGGTGTTGGTAGGCTATAGGTTATTTAGCCACTGGGTTTTGTTTCCAGCTTTGTGTCACTACAAACAATGCTGCAGTTGTATCCATGCATGTTTTTATGAACTAGTGGGGTTTTTTAATTAACCCTTAAAAACACTGAAGTACAGTTAATTTACAGTGTTGTGTTTGTTTCAGGTATACAGCAAAAAATGATTCAGTTATATATTTCAGATTCTTTTCCATTATAGGTTATTACAAGATATTGAATATAATTCTCCGTGAATAGGCCTGCATTTTTTAAAAGACCACAAAGGTACACACAAAATTGTTTGCTCATTAATGGTCCTAGTTCAAATCCTGTATATATACTTAGGAATTTAAAAAACTTCTTTCTGAGTTATGCCCCTGTCAAGAAGAACTGGCATGATAGCTTAAGTTGACAGTGTGTTAAACTATGGACTGTAATACCTCTGGAGATATTTATTAACAGGGTTATTTAAATGAAGTTTTGAACAAACTCTTGCAGAACCCTTTGATGCCCCCAGAACAACTTGAAAAGCATGTCTCGAGGGACATCCACCCTGAAAACCTGAGAAATAAGTGGTGGGCAGCGACCGACCCCTTCAGAGCACCTGTTAGCCTAAGCGTCCTGTTTCTGAGTGGTTTTCAGGTTCCTAACTTATTCTTTTGTCATGGTTAGAACTGAGAAGCTATTGAAGGGCTGTTTCCTCCCTCACTCGACCCCAAAAACATGAGGATGAAAAGTTGCTTTATATCCACCACCCTGTAAAGAGTGATTAGCTGGGGAGTGGGCTTCAGGGAATGGGTCAGGTTGGTTTGACTTTCTTTTTAAAAGAAGTACAGTTGGAGTAGAGTTGATTTATACAATGTTGTGTTAATTTCTGCTATATAACAAAGTGATTCAGTTATACATATTTAGATAATGCATTCTTTTTCATATTCTTTTCCATTATGATTTATCACAGGATACTGACTATAGTTCCTAGTAGGACCTTGTAGTTTGTGTTTGGTCACTTCAGTCATGTCCAACTCTTTGCAGTCCTATAGACCATAGCCCACCAAGCTCCTCTGTCCCTGGGTTTCTCCAGCCAAGAATACTCGAGTGGGTCACCATGCCCCCCTCCAGGGGATCTTACCCACCTGGGGATGAAACCTGCTTCTCTTACGTCGTCTTCACCATGAGCACCACCTGGAAAACCCACTTTGTTCATCCACCCTGTCTATGATAGTTTGCATCTGCTGATTCCAACGGTTTGACTTTCTGCCTTATGCTTGTGTATATTATTTGAGTTTTCCCAATGAATGTCAGCTACTTTAATCATCTAAAATGTTATATGAAACCAAAAACTAAATATAGCACCAGATTAAAGAACAGAAGGGGATTCACTCTGAAGCTTGTGTGGGGACTGACCCCATAGTATGGGTGCTCTGGGCTATAATTAAATCTTGCTTCTTTACATTAGTAGAAACTTCAGACTAAAACAGGAAAAATGCTTTTAGTCAAAAGTTTTTTGAAAGGCTAACAGCATCAGTGCTCTTTGGCTGGAATTTCAGACTCCCTTACTGTAGTCACATATCTGCAAAGATACTCTCTCAGATAACACAAAAGCAGTGGAATTAAGATCAGAAGGCTTAAGATAGAGGCTTATCTGTTAATAGGGTAGTGTTGGGCCAGGGGCCCCCTTCTGAGGTTCAGTTCCTCCATCATTAGATAAGGCTGTGGTTAGATTACAACCTGTGGCCCTTTCTGGGCTTCCCAAATGGCACTAGTAAAAAAACTGCCTACCAGTGCAGGAGACATAAGAGAGGCAGGTTCGATCCCTGGGTGGAGAAGATCCCCCAGAAAAGAAAATAGCAGCCCACTCTAGTACTCTTGCCTGGGAAATCCTGTGGACAGAGGAGCTTGGAGACCTACAGTCCATAGAGTTGCAAAGAGTCAGACGTGACTAAAGCAACTTAGCACACACACATGGTCCTTTCTAAAGGTCATTATTTTTTGAAATTTTATGAAGGCAATAAATACTAGGTCTACAGATGTCTTGGGAACACTCCTACCCCAAAGAGAAATACTGACTATAGTTCCTAGTAGGACCTTGTAGTTTGTGTTTGGTCACTTCAGTCATGTCCAACTCTTTGCAGTCCTATAGACCATAGCCCACCAAGCTCCTCTGTCCCTGGGTTTCTCCAGCCAAGAATACTCGAGTGGGTCACCATGCCCCCCTCCAGGGGATCTTACCCACCTGGGGATGAAACCTGCTTCTCTTACGTCGTCTTCACCATGAGCACCACCTGGAAAACCCACTTTGTTCATCCACCCTGTCTATGATAGTTTGCATCTGCTGATTCCAACGGTTTGACTTTCTGCCTTATGCTTGTGTATATTATTTGAGTTTTCCCAATGAATGTCAGCTACTTTAATCATCTAAAATGTTATATGAAACCAAAAACTAAATATAGCACCAGATTAAAGAACAGAAGGGGATTCACTCTGAAGCTTGTGTGGGGACTGACCCCATAGTATGGGTGCTCTGGGCTATAATTAAATCTTGCTTCTTTACATTAGTAGAAACTTCAGACTAAAACAGGAAAAATGCTTTTAGTCAAAAGTTTTTTGAAAGGCTAACAGCATCAGTGCTCTTTGGCTGGAATTTCAGACTCCCTTACTGTAGTCACATATCTGCAAAGATACTCTCTCAGATAACACAAAAGCAGTGGAATTAAGATCAGAAGGCTTAAGATAGAGGCTTATCTGTTAATAGGGTAGTGTTGGGCCAGGGGCCCCCTTCTGAGGTTCAGTTCCTCCATCATTAGATAAGGCTGTGGTTAGATTACAACCTGTGGCCCTTTCTGGGCTTCCCAAATGGCACTAGTAAAAAAACTGCCTACCAGTGCAGGAGACATAAGAGAGGCAGGTTCGATCCCTGGGTGGAGAAGATCCCCCAGAAAAGAAAATAGCAGCCCACTCTAGTACTCTTGCCTGGGAAATCCTGTGGACAGAGGAGCTTGGAGACCTACAGTCCATAGAGTTGCAAAGAGTCAGACGTGACTAAAGCAACTTAGCACACACACATGGTCCTTTCTAAAGGTCATTATTTTTTGAAATTTTATGAAGGCAATAAATACTAGGTCTACAGATGTCTTGCATATAATTCTAGTGCAACACTCCTACCCCCAAAAGAGAAAAGGAAGAAAAAGAAAAATTAATTTAGAAAAAAGCTAGTGAATTAAGTTTTCCCTAGAGTTAACGGTAATAGGCATTGCTGAACCCTCTCATGTCTTTTGATAGAGAAAACCTTAGATTCTTACTACTTGAAATTGTGATATGGCATCTCATTTTACAAAGGCAAAGCATATCACAGGTCTAAAATGTTTAGTAATAAGTCAATAAGATGCAAATGTTCAAAGATAATCTTAATTCCTGTGAAACAAAGTTATCCTGGCTCCCAAGCCCACAATTTTCACCAAGGATAGGTAAACTTAAAATTAGTCTCCTGAGGTAAATTAGTCAACTCCTGGTTTTAAACAGGAGCAATTCGAGATTAAACCTCAGTAAATTCAAGGTCCCCAGCTCCCCCTCCCCGTCCCACTACCCTCCTCTTCCCAGAAGTGCCTAGAGTGGGCACAGGGATGCCCTGCCTCTCACCTTTCGGCCGTCTTGCCGTCTTTCACCCAGTGGCCACACTGGCTCTAGCCGGCTCTCCTGATCTGCCATCTGCTGGTGTTGTCATGTCAGGGTCCCGCCATGGCTTCCAGACTCATTGTACCAGCACTCATCTTCCGGGTGATCCAGGCTGGCTAAGGCTCTTCTGCTCCCTGGCCTCGAGCAGCCCTGCGCCCTGCTGCCCTGGGCAGTCAGTGACACGGCCACTTTCCTCGGCCCGCCCTGAGGCCCGAGGGCCACTCTTCCGCCATCGCCTCTCTTTGCCAAGCTTCCTGGGGTAACTGAAGCTGGTTCAGTTCCTCCATCCTTAGATAAGGCTGTGGTTAGATTACAACCTGTGGCCCTTTCTGGGCTTCCCAAATGGCACTAGTAAAAAAACTGCCTACCAGTGCAGGAGACATAAGAGAGGCAGGTTCGATCCCTGGGTGGAGAAGATCCCCCAGAAAAGAAAATAGCAGCCCACTCTAGTACTCTTGCCTGGGAAATCCTGTGGACAGAGGAGCTTGGAGACCTACAGTCCATAGAGTTGCAAAGAGTCAGACGTGACTAAAGCAACTTAGCACACACACATGGTCCTTTCTAAAGGTCATTATTTTTTGAAATTTTATGAAGGCAATAAATACTAGGTCTACAGATGTCTTGCATATAATTCTAGTGCAACACTCCTACCCCCAAAAGAGAAAAGGAAGAAAAAGAAAAATTAATTTAGAAAAAAGCTAGTGAATTAAGTTTTCCCTAGAGTTAACGGTAATAGGCATTGCTGAACCCTCTCATGTCTTTTGATAGAGAAAACCTTAGATTCTTACTACTTGAAATTGTGATATGGCATCTCATTTTACAAAGGCAAAGCATATCACAGGTCTAAAATGTTTAGTAATAAGTCAATAAGATGCAAATGTTCAAAGATAATCTTAATTCCTGTGAAACAAAGTTATCCTGGCTCCCAAGCCCACAATTTTCACCAAGGATAGGTAAACTTAAAATTAGTCTCCTGAGGTAAATTAGTCAACTCCTGGTTTTAAACAGGAGCAATTCGAGATTAAACCTCAGTAAATTCAAGGTCCCCAGCTCCCCCTCCCCGTCCCACTACCCTCCTCTTCCCAGAAGTGCCTAGAGTGGGCACAGGGATGCCCTGCCTCTCACCTTTCGGCCGTCTTGCCGTCTTTCACCCAGTGGCCACACTGGCTCTAGCCGGCTCTCCTGATCTGCCATCTGCTGGTGTTGTCATGTCAGGGTCCCGCCATGGCTTCCAGACTCATTGTACCAGCACTCATCTTCCGGGTGATCCAGGCTGGCTAAGGCTCTTCTGCTCCCTGGCCCTCGAGCAGCCCTGCGCCCTGCTGCCCTGGGCAGTCAGTGACACGGCCACTTTCCCTCGGCCCCGCCCTGAGGCCCGAGGGCCACTCTTCCGCTCATCGCCTCTCTTTGCCAAGCTTCCTGGGGTAACTGAAGCTTCCCAGACTACACCTGGGAAGCCACCTTGAGCTTCTCTGTCAGGCCTGGGACTTCCCGGTGGGCTGATACACTGGCTCTCTGGGAGGGGAGTGAGGAAGCCCTGACTGGTGGCTTTTGCCCAGTTTTCATGGCACAAGTGCTTTTCGTGGATGATTCCAAGTTGAGAAGAGAGGCACCAGTCAACTTTCATGAGCTGTGATAACAGCCAAGTCCAGCTTAGCTCTGGTTTTACCCCAAGAAAGCGTGAGAGTGGGCAAGGCCTTTGTGCACCCTTCAGTGTCTAATCTCTCCTACACCCCTCACGATCCTCTCCTTTTTTGGGGTGGGGGGGGGCGCTTCTGTTGGTCTTTCATTTATCTATGTTTTCATCCATCTTTGTTCTTCGACCCGTGTGGGCCTCCCATGACAGTGGCCTCTGTTGTCGCAGAGCACCGGCTCTGGGCACATGCGCTCCACAGCTCCGGCTCGGTAATTGGACACATCGGTCCAGCCGCTCTGCGATCCTGAGATCTTCCCAGGCCAGGGATTGAACTGGTGCCCCCTGCAGTGCAAGGCGGTGTCCTTACCCACTGGACCACCAGGGAAGCCCGATCCTCTCCTTTTTTAAAAATTTATTTATTTGGCTGTGCTGGGTCTTAGTTGTGACATGTGGGGTCTAGTTCCCTGACCAGGGATTGAACTCGGGCCCCCTACATTGGGAACACAGAGTCTTAACCACTGGACCACCAGGGAAGTCCCAATCCTCTTCTTTTAAACGATACAAATGAACTGACAAAACAGAGGCTCATGGAAAACGAATTTATGGTTGCTGGGAGAAAGGATAGTTAGGGACTATGAGAAGGTCGTATACATACTATTATATTCAAAATGGATAATCAACAAGGACCTATTGTATAGCACACGGTCCTCTGTTCAACGTTATGGGCCAACCTGCATGGGAAGGGGCTGGGGGGAAGAATGAATACACGTGTGTATAAGGCTGAGTTCCTTCACTTTCAGCCAAACTACCACCACATTGTTAATCAGCTCTACCCCAATGCAACATAAAAAGTTTAAAGTTTGAAAACAAAAAAAAGATCCTCTCCTTTTATTGCATCCCCTCAGCCAGGTGGGTAACCCTTCGGGGCAGGGCTTAAGTTTCAGCCTCAGCTCTTAGAGCACTTGTCCCAGTGACTGGCAGGAGGCACTCATTAATCCTGTTGACCAATAACCGTCTTTAGCAATGTTTCTGTTAAAGACACTGAAAACCTCACTCCATTTTCCCTATTAGAGGCCTGAAGGTGACTCACTTCATGTGATTGTCCCTAAGGACCAGATGAAATCAATCCAGTGCCCCAAAGCTATTTTCTCCTGCACTTTGTCAGGGAATTATTGTCAGGGAATCTTAATACAGCAAGGCTTGGGGTTCTGTATAATGGTTTTAAGTGGGATGGCTTCGGTTGAAATTAAACTAATGTATATCATGATGTAAATTACTAGGTAGGAAGACCGGGCTTAACTCACGAGCAGCCTGCAGTCAGCATCATCAGGGGGTATTAACTTTTTGATCGCCTTTTAAATCCAAAGGGTACGACTCATTGCTGCAAGGACGGATTTTACACCTGCTTTTTGCAAAGCACAGTGAGTACTCCAGGTATGAGAAACCATGTAGCACAGTGAGTCCCTAAGCAGGAGCTGGAACCAGCAGCTTGAGCGTCACCGGAGAACTTGTTAGAAATGCTGATAATTCTCGAGCCCTGTACCAGATCTACGTACCAGATTTGGGGGGCGGGGTGCAGCAGTCTGTGTCTGGGCAAGCCTACAAGAGGATTCTAATGCACTATCATGTTTGAGAACCACCAATATAGGACAGAGCATAGATTTGTTCAACCCCCTGCTCAAACGATACAAATGAACTAAAAAGGCTCATGGAAAATTTACGGTTGCTGGGAGAAAGGATAGTTAGGGACTATGAGAAGGTCGTATACATACTATTATATTCAAAATGGATAATCAACAAGGACCTATTGTATAGCACACGGTCCTCTGTTCAACGTTATGGGCCAACCTGCATGGGAAGGGGCTGGGGGGAAGAATGAATACACGTGTGTATAAGGCTGAGTTCCTTCACTTTCAGCCAAACTACCACCACATTGTTAATCAGCTCTACCCCAATGCAACATAAAAAGTTTAAAGTTTGAAAACAAAAAAAAGATCCTCTCCTTTTATTGCATCCCCTCAGCCAGGTGGGTAACCCTTCGGGGCAGGGCTTAAGTTTCAGCCTCAGCTCTTAGAGCACTTGTCCCAGTGACTGGCAGGAGGCACTCATTAATCCTGTTGACCAATAACCGTCTTTAGCAATGTTTCTGTTAAAGACACTGAAAACCTCACTCCATTTTCCCTATTAGAGGCCTGAAGGTGACTCACTTCATGTGATTGTCCCTAAGGACCAGATGAAATCAATCCAGTGCCCCAAAGCTATTTTCTCCTGCACTTTGTCAGGGAATTATTGTCAGGGAATCTTAATACAGCAAGGCTTGGGGTTCTGTATAATGGTTTTAAGTGGGATGGCTTCGGTTGAAATTAAACTAATGTATATCATGATGTAAATTACTAGGTAGGAAGACCGGGCTTAACTCACGAGCAGCCTGCAGTCAGCATCATCAGGGGGTATTAACTTTTTGATCGCCTTTTAAATCCAAAGGGTACGACTCATTGCTGCAAGGACGGATTTTACACCTGCTTTTTGCAAAGCACAGTGAGTACTCCAGGTATGAGAAACCATGTAGCACAGTGAGTCCCTAAGCAGGAGCTGGAACCAGCAGCTTGAGCGTCACCGGAGAACTTGTTAGAAATGCTGATAATTCTCGAGCCCTGTACCAGATCTACGTACCAGATTTGGGGGGCGGGGTGCAGCAGTCTGTGTCTGGGCAAGCCTACAAGAGGATTCTAATGCACTATCATGTTTGAGAACCACCAATATAGGACAGAGCATAGAGTTCCCTGTCCTCTGACATCCTCTCACCAACTCTCTCCTGCTCAAAGTGACCAGAGTGCCAGGAGAGAACCCGCGTCTTGTAGAGAGAAGGAAGTCCTACATTCAGAATCTGGGTCTGTCACTCAAAGCTCAGTGACCCTGGGCACCTGTCGGACTTCTCCAGGCTTCTGTTGCCTTATCAGTGACTCTCTTTGAGGTCCCTCTGCTGGAAGAACCAGCCCTAATGAGGTGGACGAATCTAGAACCCATTATACAAAGTGAAGTAAGTCAAAAAGAGAAAGTCAAGTACAGTATACTAACACATATATATGGAATCTAGTAAGATGGTAATGATAACACACGCAGTGAAGCGATGGAAAAACAGACATAGAGAACAGACATATGGACACTGTGGGGAATGAACAGGGGATGGGAGGCATAGAGGGAGTAACATGGAAACCTGTACTATCATATGTGAAAAAGATAGTTATTGTCATTGCGCTGTGGGAATAGGAGATCCTGTGGTGCGATGGCTTGGAGGGGTGGGATGGGGGGGAGTAGGAGGGGCAGAGTGGGAAGGGGGCCAGGGATATGCATATGACTGATCTGGGAGCATACATGTCTGTGAACAACAAAAATCTGTAAAAAAAAAAAAACAAAAAAGTCCCTCTGCTGCACAAGCTCCTCGCATCTGGAGCGTTCTGCCAGTCTACAGGCTCCTCTCGTTTCCCTCATTTCCCTGAAACCTCTCTCAGCCCTGTGCTGTGCCTCTGCTGCGGGGCAGCACCTTCAGGACGACAGGGAGGGACTCTCTCTAAGGTCATCAGGTAGATGTACAGCTCCCACCGGCTTGGCGGTGCTGGGCAGCCTCCAGCGCATCCTGTCATGTGGCCATTTCACCCGGAAACTCTCCCATCTCCATCCCTGCTCCTCTGGGGTGACCCTGGCAGTGTTGTTGCCTCGAGCGTCCCCGAGTCCCACATTGCAGGGGCCCCAGCCCAGTTCCCTGGTGCCTTCAGAAAGAGAAACAGTTGGGAAAATAACACCCTTTCCCACAGCCTGCTCAAACACCTACTTTTCAAGCCTTCTGTTGCCTATAGGATAAAATCCAAGTTGCTGTCACTTGTTGAGCACTTACTATAGACCACGGACTTCTTCTGCAACTTAAAAGCATTCTGTCTGACTCTAAAATGACCCGTCAGGATAAACATGGTCTCCCATAGTATGGATAAAGACATGTGCTCAGAAGTTGAGTAAACTGTCTAATAGTATTACTAAAAATATTTCAATACCACAGTGTTGCCTAATGGCCCCCAAAAGAAATGTCCACCCAGGACCTCAGAACATGACCTTATTTGGAACAGTCTTGCAGATATAGTTAGGGTGAGGACGTTGAGATGAGCTCATCCTGGATGAGGGTGGACCCTTCCCAATGACAAGCCCTGAGAAGAGAAGAGAAGGGGAAATCAATGCGACACCAAGCCAAGGAATGCCAGCTACTGCTGGCAGCTACCAGAAGCTCGCCCAGGGGCAAGGAATGGATTTTCCCTCAGGGCCTCCCAAGAGAGCAGCCTTGTCCACAGCCTCCTTTTGGACCTGTGGCCTTCAGAACTGTAAGAAGACAGATTTCCCCTGGGACTTCCATTGACGCCCAGTGGTTAAGACTTTGCCTTCCAGAGCAGGTGTGCAGGTTCAGTCCCTCCTTGGAGAGCTAAGATCCCACAGGCCTTGTGACCAAAAATCCCAGACATAAATTGGAAACAGTATTGTAACAAATTCAATAAAATGGTATATATATATATATATATATGTTTCACAATATACAGATTTCTGCTGTTTTAAACCACCCAGTTTGTAGAGATGTGTTACAGTAGCCCCAGAAAACCAGAACAACCTGGGTTCAGAAGGGGCCTGCCCTCGGCGCCCCGCTCCACACTGCCTTAGCTAGGCCCGTCCCAGCCTCCTCCTGTCCCGTCTCCAGGCTTCATCTCCCTGCCTCCCCCACCCGCCGCCCTCCACCCCGCCCCACGCTAGGCTCAGCGAGCTGCTTGGCATCCTCTGCACTTGCTCTGCTGTCTGTGGCTTATCCTTTGTGCTTGCTGCCCCTTGACCGTCATGCTGTCATGGACTCAGGGTTTGTGTCCCCTCCATGTGCACAGATGTCCTAACCCCCGACATCACGGTATTTGGAGTTGGGGGTATCTTGGAGGTAATCAGATTTAGACGAGGTTGTGAGGGCAGAAGACCTGTGATTAGTGTCTTTATAAGGAGAGCTTCCTCTCCACTGTGTGTGGTCCCGGCAAGAAGGTGAAGGTGGCCATCCGCAAGGCAAAAAGAGAGCCCTCCCCAAGAACAGGACCGGCCAGCACCGTGATCTTGGACATCCAGCCTCCAGAATTGTGAGAAAAAAATGTCTGTCACTTAAGTCCCCCAGACTGTGGTCTTTTGTTACAGTAGTCTGAGCAGATTGAGGCACATGGATCCTCTCCCTTCCCTCAAATACTTCCTGAACATTCGTGTCCAACTCAAATATCTCCTCCTCAAAATTCCTCCAGACTCGCCTCTGCTGCCCAGACACATTCCATAGATGTTCTCCTCAGCTGGACAGCATCTCTCCAGTGAATTACTTCTTGGCAGACTAAAACCCTATCTTTTCTTTCTCTGTGCCCTTGGTGCCTAATAAAAACGTAGTAAATGTTTGATGAATGAATGAATGACCTCTGTCGCCGAACTGTAAAATAGATTGAAGATCTTTCAACCACATGTTTCCCAGCTGATGATGAAAAAAGTCACAGAACACAACTGCATGTTGATTAAAAGGGCCTAATGGAGAGTAAGAAAATAAGAAACTGTGGGTGCCCTTAGCATCCAGATATGTTGCTTATTCGCCAATCAAAGCATGGCGTAATTGCCTCAGGGAAACTTGTTTAAGTATTTTCCAGGTTTATGGAAGTTCCTTGGAAAGAATGACAAGCGACTGGGCTTTGCTGGGAATCAGGCCTGGCCCACAAGGAGCAGCAGAGTCAGTTCTGTTGACAGACTGTTCAATAGCTGTTCTCTCTTGTTCCTTGTTGGCAGGGTCCTTATGTCGTCCAGGTGTCTGTCCCTCCACTGTGTGACTCAGGCTGCTACTAGTGACTGGTTTGAAAGTGGTCATGTGACCCTGCTCTAGCCAAAAAGATATAATAGGCATGCCTCTAGGGAGCTTCCAGGAAAGAATTTTATACTCCTGAGAAGAGCAGCGTGGAGGAGACTGTCACTCTTCTTCTGTGGAATGATGTATCTCTGTGTGATGCTAGATTGTGGTGCCATCTTGCAGACATGGGGAATGTTAGCCTGTGATGGCAGAACTGATACCCTAAGAAGGACAGGGGAAGATGGAAAGAGCACACGCCTTAGAGATGGTTTTGAGCCAAATAACTAACCTTAGACCTGTTCTAACCAAGCCTTGTTATAGAGATGATATTTTCTCTACTGCTAAGCCGTTGTGAGTTGAGTTTGGGGTTACTTAGGACAGAAATCATCCCAACAATTTTAATACAAACCAGTTGCCCTAAAACATCTCTGGTCCCACCCCAGGAGAGATGCCCAAGAACATCACCATTGGCAATTTATTAAAGAAAAGTTCTTTGTGTTAAATTACAAGTTTTACTCTTGAGAGGAATTAATCACCGAGCTTTTAACACCTTAAAATTTATTCCTAAGCATTCCTTCCTCCATCAAGCATTTATTAAGTGCTTTTTCTATGCCAATCACTCTGTTAGATACTGGGACTAAAAAAAAAATGAACAATGAGTATCAATTTATACCTAACAGTCATATCCTTTATATTATTCTCTCTAAAGTTATTTAAATGCATTTCTTTGTCTGTTCAAAGATATTTTTGAACTTGGGCTTGACTTAAAAAAGAATTCCCACTTACAGGTACATTAATGTAAAATTGTGAACAAGATGAAAAGTCTCCAGCTCCATTTAGATTAATGTAGAAGACTTGTGGGGAAGGTTTTATTAAGAAAAGCGAAGAAATACAGAGCCCTAAAGGCCCGCCCTGCTGGATAACCTACAGCATGAAGGAAGTCAGAAACAGGAAAAAACAAAAACAAAAACAAATTTCATATATTAATGCATATATATGGAATCTAGAACAATGATACTAATGAACCTATTTGCAAGACAGGAAAAGAGATGCAGAAGGAGAACAGACTTTGGACTCAGTGGGGAAGGAGAGGGTGGGACAGATTGAGAGAGTCCCGTTGACGCATCCGCACACAGTGTGTAGAATAGAGAGCCAGTGGGAAGCGGCCCAACAGGCACGGAGCTCGGCCTGGTGCCCTGAGGCGAGCCAGAGGGGTGGGGTGGGGTGGGAGGCGAGGCGGAGCCTCAAGAAGGAGGAGACATGTGTATACTGATGGCTGATTCACGTTGTTGGGTGGCAGATGCTAACACAATATCGTAAAGCAATTATCTCCCAATTAAACATAGGATTTAAAAAACTTTGTCCTGCTCTGAGAAAGTGATAAAGAGACTGGGCAGGGCAGGGAGAGGGGAGAGGGGAGCTCGCTGCCCTGAGCAAGCCTCTGGCGGCCAGAAAGCAAGCACCGAGGGCTCCAAGCCAGCAGAAAGACTGACTCGACTTAACAGCTGCTAAAAATAGCAAAGCAGCGCTGCAGGCTTTCCCGTCCAAACAGATCTGGCAGGTAGGCCGGGCTCTTGGTGAATGGAAGGGTGAGAGCCATCTCCACCAGAGAGCCTCCCCGCGGGTTCGGATCCTCGCTCAGCTCTGAGCGGAGCCGTCACTGGCTTTCCCGCTTGGAAGGGTGGGTTGCAGGGAAAGCCGGGGCGCCCAGGAGGGGAGGTTGGGTGCGAGGCAAGAGCTGCTCAGACCCACCCGGAACCCATTTCACTGAAGCGAGTTTTCATGAAGTGAAAAAAGAAACGTTTAAAAGTGATCTTTTACTTATTTATTTTTTCAAGGACCAAGTGTTTGGTCTGGTTTTGAAAAAGCTGAGCAGATATTCCTGAATATAACACTTTCAGAAAGATGTCTGGCTGTGCCTGGCATCCCCCGTGTGGCAGGTCAAGGCTGGAAAAGGATGGCAGAGCAAGTCGTTAATTTATTTCCGGCACCCCTTGAGCAGTAAATAGCCATCTTAGGAATGCAAGAGGGAAGCATGCCAGCGTGAGGTATTTAATAGTTACAGAAATCGCTTTACCTGCAGAAACGCATGGATATGCTTCACCACAAACTTGCACGTGCCTAAGGTGAGTGAGTATAAGTCAGCACGGCAGCTCACACGCAGGGCCTGAGAATTCTCTGCAATGAATTCAGAGAGTGTTACTTAAACATGGACTTACTGTCTTCTGACAGTTACTGTTTTGCGCCTTCTTGTCAGTTTTCCCATGATGGTCTCATTCTTTTCTGAACCACCTTTTCTCCCCGCTCAGCCCTCTGAAAGAACACAGCAGGTTAGGAGATGCCATTCCTCCCGCTGTGCTTTCCCCATGGTCTGGTGCCAGCTTGACCACCCCTAGCAGGGGGTAGGCTATAGAGGGTCATTTCCCCAGAGATGTCCACTGAGGCTGTGCAGGTTAGATTGCACAGCACCCGGAGGTCAGATGTGTGGGTGTACAGTTGGGCCATGCGCTTTACCAGCTATGGAACCTTTGGCAAGTAATGAACATGGTCTCAGTTTTCTTATCTGTAAAATGGATATAATAATCGTCTTTTTGCCACAGGACTATGTAGATTACATCAGATAAGTAGGTTGGGACCCAACCAAGGAATATCCTGGATGCTAAAGATTTTAGAATTGAATCTGAAGACAGTCTGAAGAAAGGAAAACTAGGAAGAAGATAGGAAAACTATAGACATTTTTGAGGAAGTGAAATAGTCTGAACTGTGCTTCTGAGAGACACGTCAGAGACAGCAGAAAGGGGGTTGGAGAAGAATCTTGGAGTGAACCCCACGAACCTCAGGTCTTCATTCTTCTATTGGATCCATGTGGTCCCCTGGCTCCCAACCAGCCTTCACGGAACAGTGCCCATGAGGGGACACAGAAGGGAGAGGGACCCGCAGGAGGGAGTCTTCCTTCACCGCTTTATCTTGCGTTAGAAGATTTCAAGGACCTTTTTTCTCTCAGAGAAAGAAGCCCCTTTTCCACAGACTTTTTTTTTTTTAAAGATTTATTTATTTACATTTTGGGGGGTGGGGTGGGAGGGAGGGGAGCGGGCAGACCACTTCTATTGGTCTTTCATTTGTCTATTTTCATCCATCTTTGTTCTTTTGGCCCGTGTGGGCCTCCCATCGCGGTGGCCTCTATTGTCTCAGAGCGCTGGCTCTGGGCGCATGCGCTGCAGAGCTCCGGTTCTGTAGTTGGACACATCGGTCCAGCCGCTCCGCGGCACGTGGGGTCCTCCCAGGCCAGGGATCGAACCGGCGCCCCTTGCACTGCAAGGCGGTGTCCTTACCCACTGGACCACCAGGGAAGCCCATTCCACAGACTTTTAAGATGGTTTACTGCCTCCACATTGTACCTGTTTGTGCACTTAGTGTAGTATCAGGAGTAGAAACACTGACTGAGAGCTGGGCAGGAGCCTGCCCTGGTCGGCTGAACAGCGTCCCCCCAAGTGTCCTCACCTGATCTCAGAAGCTGTGACTGTGTTGCATTATGTGGCAAAGAAGATTTTGCAAATGTGACTAAGAGCCTTCAGACAAGATGGTCCAGGTGCGTCCACACTTATCCCAGGGGTCCTTAAAATTGGAAAACCTTTTCCTGGCTCTGGGGTGAGACTATGGAAGAAGAGTGAGACACCCTGGCTGGCCTTGAAGACTGGGGAAGGGGCTCTGAGCTAAGGACTGTGGGCAGCCTTTAGAAGCCAAGAAAGGTAAGGATGTAAATCCTCCCCTAGAATCTCCATGGCTTCCCCGGTGACTTTAGTGGTAAAGAATCCATGTGCAATGCAGGAGATGTGTAGACTCGGGTTCGTACCTGGGTTGGGACGATCCCCCGGAGGAGGCAATGGCAACCCACTCCAGTATGCTTGCCCAGAAAACCCTGTGGACAGGGGAGTTCATGGGGTCGTGAAAGACTCAGACACAACTGAGCAACTCAACAACAACTAGAATCTCCAGAAAAAGAAATGCAGCTCTGCCAGCACCGTGATTTTAGCCAGTGAGGCCCATTTTCAACGTCTGTCATGCAAAATTGTGAGCTAACCCACCCGTGCCGTTTAGACACTCAGTTTGTAACAGTTTGTTAGGGCAGCTACAGAAAAGGACTACATGTACCAGGGACCCGCTCGGCACTCAGCACAGGGCAATCATCCATTTAAACCAAAAGAGGACCATTGCAGCAATGGAACTCACGCTATGGGAGAGAAAAGTGTCAGTCGTTCAGTCGTGTCCAACTCTTTGCAGCCCACTGGACTGTAGCTTCTGTCCGTGGAATTCTCCAGGCAAGAATACTGGAGTCGGTAGCCATTCCCTTCTCCAGGGGATCTTCCCAACCCAGGGAATCGAACCTGGGTCTCCTGCACTGCAGGTGAATTCTTCATTGCCTGGGCCATCAGGAAGCCTAGGTAAAGCAGATGTACGACTGGATCCTGTCTTAGCTTCCAGTGGCAGCCAGAACAAATGATCACAACTCGGACGGCGTAAAACACCAGACGTACTCTCTCCCGGTTCTGGGGGCGGGCCACACCCCCGGAAGCTGGAGGCGAGAATCCCTCCCCGCCGTGTCCAGCCTCTGGGGCCTCCAGGGCTCGGGGGCTTGTGGCCACACCCCTCCCAGTCCTGCCTCCATCTTCACAGCACCTCCTCATCTCTGCCTGTCTCCTCTGGGTGTCTCTCTTGAAGACATCCGATTTAGGGGCGCCCGGGGAATCCAGGATGATCTCATCTCTTGATCACATCTGCCAGGACACTTTCTCCAGATAAGGGCACATTCACAGGTTCCAGGGACTTGGCCATGCACCCATCCTCAAGCTGGGGAAGGGGCTCTGAGCTAAGGACTGTGGGCAGCCTTTAGAAGCCAAGAAAGGTAAGGATGTAAATCCTCCCCTAGAATCTCCATGGCTTCCCCGGTGACTTTAGTGGTAAAGAATCCATGTGCAATGCAGGAGATGTGTAGACTCGGGTTCGTACCTGGGTTGGGACGATCCCCCGGAGGAGGCAATGGCAACCCACTCCAGTATGCTTGCCCAGAAAACCCTGTGGACAGGGGAGTTCATGGGGTCGTGAAAGACTCAGACACAACTGAGCAACTCAACAACAACTAGAATCTCCAGAAAAAGAAATGCAGCTCTGCCAGCACCGTGATTTTAGCCAGTGAGGCCCATTTTCAACGTCTGTCATGCAAAATTGTGAGCTAACCCACCCGTGCCGTTTAGACACTCAGTTTGTAACAGTTTGTTAGGGCAGCTACAGAAAAGGACTACATGTACCAGGGACCCGCTCGGCACTCAGCACAGGGCAATCATCCATTTAAACCAAAAGAGGACCATTGCAGCAATGGAACTCACGCTATGGGAGAGAAAAGTGTCAGTCGTTCAGTCGTGTCCAACTCTTTGCAGCCCACTGGACTGTAGCTTCTGTCCGTGGAATTCTCCAGGCAAGAATACTGGAGTCGGTAGCCATTCCCTTCTCCAGGGGATCTTCCCAACCCAGGGAATCGAACCTGGGTCTCCTGCACTGCAGGTGAATTCTTCATTGCCTGGGCCATCAGGAAGCCTAGGTAAAGCAGATGTACGACTGGATCCTGTCTTAGCTTCCAGTGGCAGCCAGAACAAATGATCACAACTCGGACGGCGTAAAACACCAGACGTACTCTCTCCCGGTTCTGGGGGCGGGCCACACCCCCGGAAGCTGGAGGCGAGAATCCCTCCCCGCCGTGTCCAGCCTCTGGGGCCTCCAGGGCTCGGGGGCTTGTGGCCACACCCCTCCCAGTCCTGCCTCCATCTTCACAGCACCTCCTCATCTCTGCCTGTCTCCTCTGGGTGTCTCTCTTGAAGACATCCGATTTAGGGGCGCCCGGGGAATCCAGGATGATCTCATCTCTTGATCACATCTGCCAGGACACTTTCTCCAGATAAGGGCACATTCACAGGTTCCAGGGACTTGGCCATGCACCCATCCTCTGGAAGGGTGGTGACAGGGAACTGCAAAACCGACGGCAGATGTCCTGGTGAATGACCAGCGTTCCCGGAGGCCTGGAGGACAACTTCAGAGGAAAGCGACAGTCAGCACTCTACAAGTTTTTGCACATTTGACCCCCTAGCACGAGAGACGGGGTGGGGGGCGTCTAAGACGATGCGGATAAGACCAGATCTGGATTTGGAATGATCAACGGCCCTAACTGGGGCGCAGAGCACGGGGGAGGGGAGGGGAGAGGAAGAGCAGAGTCAAGAAATACTTCCTGAGTCCTGAGAGGGGGCGCCGGGCTGGGGAAAGGTTTGAACATCTGCAAGGAGGGCTTTGAGCCAGCCCTTCTCCAGCCCGCAGCTTGACCCTCCGAGGACTGGGCTCTTCTGAGCTTTGGCACCAGAGGGAGGAGAGGCACCGTGGAGCGGAGGCCTCCATCTCCTGCTGGCTCGGGCCGTGTCTAGCCACCTCTTCTTGTTCAAAATCTTTTTCTGCTCCTTCAAATCCCCAGCAGGCCGGGAGAGGCTTGTTAGCACGTATTTCTATGGTGCCTCTTCCCGGAGGGGCCCTGGCTCAAGCGCTCTTGGAAACGTGACATTTCCGTAGAGGCCTCAGGATTACTCAGCATCCACACATTGCTCCACACTCCGTGGGCACGCGCCTTCCTTGCCCCAAATTTTAACCTGTCTGGGCCTCAACTTCTACATCCAGATTAAAGCAGAAGGATGCTTTCAGTGCCTTCCAGCTCTGACATCCGGTGAGCCACGATTCTTCAGATTACAGAATCTGACTGTAAACACTGAGTCTGAGATCAGTGTCCTGCTCAGAGCAAGCTTCCTGAGGATTCCCGCTAAAGCCGTGCTTGTGCATCATCTGGAGCCCTCCTTGCCCCTTCCTAGCCATGGGCTCAGGAGCAAGCCACCTCTCATCTCTGAGCCCTCGTTTCCTCACCTGTAAAATGGGGCCTTGAGTAGGACCTACGTCATCAAGCTGAAGGTGAGAACACCACCCACAGTGCTTGGAGGCAGGATCCGACAGGAAGCAGGGTCACCTCCCATTGGGCAGCACAGACCAGTGTGTGGAAAGGGATGAATGGTTGGTATTGATGTTATTTCAGTGGCAGGTTATGGAGTAGCTACTCTGTTTCAAACGCTGGGCTGGAGGGACCGGGAGCGCTGACCCAGCTCCTGCGGAGATGCTCACCTGGGATGGAACGGACCCGCAGCACCCCAGCCCAGGGAGGCAAAGGTGGTCCTCCCTGTATGCGCTGCGCTCGGCTGCCCCCTGCCTGCCCAGAGGCCCGAGGAAGAGAGCAGGGAACTGGGGCCACCAGGCCGGTCGAGGGCGGGGAGGAGGCTGGAGCCCACCTGCTAGGGCAGGGAAGTGAGCACATGTGCACACTCACCGGTCACACTCCTCACTCACCATACATGCTCATTTACATTCATCTCACATACGTAACTCACTCGCTGTCACACTCACACAGAAAAGTACTCAGTATACTCGGAAATACTTGTCCACATGCTTGTGCACACTCACAGTGGTCCAACAAGCGATTCAGAAGAGAGGCAGAGCCCGGGAGACCCTAACACGGACGCAGACGCACCAAGAGACAGAGAAGGACAGGGAGACACAAACAAGTGGGCCGTGTGTCAGAGGAAAACGGCGGTGGGGTCGAGAGAGGGACCCAGGTGTAACCACACGCGGGGCTGGAGGGAGACGGCAGCCCAGACAGGGCCTGAGCAGATCCCACTGGAACAGGAGCCCCAGGGCGGCTGGACGCGCCGGCCAGGAGGTGGACGGTAACTCCTGTTGAACTGGTTCTGTGGAGGTGTCCCCGCCATTCTAAAGGGTGCCCGTTAGCCCCCTTTCCTCGGGGACAGACTGTGTCATCGTCACGAGGATACTGAGAATTGGCGAGGTGGAATCGTCTGAGGTCCCTGGCTGCATGCAGGCCAGTGCCCAGGGCGGACCCCTGAGGGCTCCTGTCCTCCACGTGAAGGCTCCGAACCTCTGAGCTAGAGGAGCCAGCGAGGCCTCTGGGCCCTTGCCCGGGGCATCCTCTTGGTCCACCCGTCTACTCTGCAGTTCCTGCAGGTATACCCTGTGGGCACCTTGCCTCTCTGCCTGCGTGCCCTGTTTCTGTCCAGCCGCCCACCCCTGAGAGGAGCCCGGAGGCTCCCCCGGCACACCCGCAAGCACTTGAGAGGAAACCCACCAACTGCTGACCCTCAACCAGCACAGGTGGAAGCAGATGGATATATATCGCCACCCCTCCGCCCCCAGTCACCCAGCCAAACGTGCCAGGTGCCTTCTGCGTGGCGCCACAGAGGGTCCCGGAGGGATGGAGCTGCACCGCCAGCGCCAGCGACCTCTCTGGCACACACCCTGTATTTGCCAGCTTTCCTGTCTTCTTTCTCTGGGAATCACTCTCCCAATTAAACCACCTGCACACCGGCCTGTGTCACACTCTGCTTTCAGCTAAGGCCCCAGTCAGGGCCTCCCGGGGCCCAGCACCAGGGGAGCTGGGGATCTTCTCTCCTCCTACTTCTCTTTCCCCAGGACTCCAGGGTTCTGCTCTGATCTATTGTTTGCTGGATTCAGGAGCCACCGCTTTTCCCCCAGGGGGCCAAACCACTGTTGTTTATCCAATAACCATTCATTCTCAGCAATCATCTCCAGTCTCAAACCATACAAACAAAAGGTGCCTCTGCAAATGAGTATCCCGTCTGAGTGGATCTTGGGAGCGGGTGGTGGTTGAGACACCCTCGCAGCTTCTACCCAAGCCCATGATTCTGTCTTCACTTTAGGACATGTGTCATAGGCCAGTCACCCACACAGCCATTCATGGTCTTGGGTTGTGTGGGTGTGTATATCTGTATTTGCATGGGTGTGTTTTAAAGATAAATATACTGTATCTTTTAATTGCAAAAGCAGTGCATGACAGTTGTCCAGATAATGCAAGATGCGTGGAAACTGAAGACACTTTGCCCTCTTTTCACTTGAGCGGCATTATTTTTATTTTTTAAAATTTATTATTCCTGTGTCATGCAACATGTGGGATCTTAGTGCCCTGACCAGGGATCAAACCCATGCCGCCTGCATCCCTGAACTGGAAGCTTGGAGTCTTAACCACTGGACTTCCAGGATAGCCCCTGTGTACGTGTATGCTCAGTTGTTTCAGCTGTTTCTGACTCTTTGTGACCCCATGGACTGTAGGGCTCCCGCCAGGCTCCTCTGTCCATGGGGATTCTCCAGGCAAGAATACTGGAGTGGGTTGCCATTTCCTCCTCCACGGGATCTTCCCTATGCAGGGATTAAAACTGCACCTCTTATGTCTCCTTCATTGGCAGGCAATTCTTTACCACTAGTGCTGCCTGAGAAGCCCAGGATAGTCCCTAATCATTTCCCTTGGCCCAGGACATATTCAGCATCAAAGAATGAGGCCTGTTGGTCCTCTGAGGGACAGTCAGGTGTGCTTCTAAAGCGTCATTTCTCCTTAAGGAAATCATCTATTCATTCATTCCATGGCTGAGAATGGAATGAGCACCCACTAGGTGCCACGTACTGGAGAAGCAGCTGCAAGTGAGGCAGATGAGACTCTTGTGGCCCTGCTTGTCTGTCTCTGACAGGCTGTGTTCTCCCTGATCGCCTCTCTCAGGCAGTTGCCTCTGGCTTCAGTGAGGGGCTGCTGCTGCCCTACTGGGCTCCCCACACCCACAGTGAAGAGCTGTGTGCGTGACCGAGGATGCAGAGCGGGGCGTGTGCAGGGGGTGCCGTCCTGCTGCTAAGCCTTTGCAGAGGCTCCAGCCAACCAGGGGCTCCCCTCTGGCCCCAAAAGGCCCTGTTTCAGGTGGCTTGTGCTCAGCTGAGGGTCTGTCCTGGTGAACGTGGTGCCCTGGCAGAGCCGGCAGGCATCCTGAGAGCTGGGGCGAAGTGGCTCCTCTGGTCTTTCCTGATGCCTGGCCCGGCTGGGCATCCTGTGTGCTCTCAGCACACGTGTGCTGAACCGGTGCCCACTGTTAAGAGAGGAGAACTGTGGAGGACCAGGGAGTGGAGCAGGGAGGTCAGCAGTCCAGGCAGGAGGGACAAGAAATCTCTGTGGAACCCTCTCTTCCATTGGTTTGTTGGGGAGGAGAGGCCAGGGCATGGCAGAAGCCTCAGGAGTTGGTATGTGTGCCAGGAAAACGGGAGAGACCCACAGAAAGCACATTGTAGGTGTCCTTTGTGCCCGAACAGGCCCAAACAGCTCTTTTTTTTTTCCCTTTTATTAACACGTGTCTCTTGGTTGTGGCGCTAGTGGTAAAGAACCCATCTGCCAATGCAGGAGACATAAGAGACTCGGGTTCAATCACGGGGTCGGGAAGATCCCCTGGAGGAGGCCATGGCCACGCACTCCAGCACCGTTGCCTGGAGAATCCCCGCGGACAGAGGAGCCTGGTGGGCTACAATCCATAGGGTCACAAACAGTCAGACACCACTAAAGTGACAACCTACGTACTTGGTTAAACATGAAAATCATGCCTCCTTTAACACTGTGTAACAGTTCAAAATAAATGTTTGGATTTCAAACGAATTGAAACAGTGGAGGAAAATGCTGCTTTTTGAAATTGTTGCTTGTTGTTGTTCAGTCGATCGGTCCTGTCCAACTCTTTCGCGACCCCACAGACTCTATCCAGCCAGGCTGCTCGGTCCACGGGCTTCTTCAGGCAAGAATACTGGAGCGGGTTGCCATTTCCTTCTCCAGCAGATGTTCCTGCCCCAGGGATAACTGAAGTCACCCTCCTCCTAATTTGATGTTGTAGTTCTCACCTTTGGAAGCAAAGCCTTGATGGGTTTGGGCGGAGGTTAGCAGGTGTTTGTAGTTAGTATGAGGACTAGACAGAAACAGCTGTGATAGCATCAACTCTCTAATGAATCTTTGCCACCCCATGGACTGTAGCCCATCTCTTTGGTCCATGGAATTCTCCAGGCAAGAATACTGGAGTCAGTTGTCATTTCCTTCTCCTAGAGATCTTCCCAATCCAGGAATCGAACCCAGGTCTCTCTCATTACAGGCAGATTGAACCCTGAGGTTCTGGAAAGAGCCCTCACGGATGATCTCAGGAGCCCCAGGAGGCACCTTCATCCAGGACCTGGATGGCTGGATTTCTCGCTTCTCTTACTTAGCTCTTCTGCTTTCCCCAGGGAGCCCACCCTGAAAGGCTGCTGGCTCTCCTCAGCAAATCTCCCCTCCCCCACAGACTTACTTTTGTTCCAAAACAGCTGTCTCCCTTCTCTCTCTTTATCTAAAGCCTGTGACTGATCCTGACAAGATGTTTTGGCAAATCCAAGGAAAGTCATTTATACTATGGTGTAAGAGACTGATAGACTTCACCATTCAAAGGAGCCTTTGCGCTTTTAACAGCGCTTGTAAATTCAAAAACACCTCAAACAGGTGGAACGTGCACACGAGAGCTTTTTAAAGCAGGGTCTCTCCCCGTTCCACGTGCCTCCTGGGCCACTCCTACCCGCTTCCTTCAACAATCGGGTTCAGCTGCGGGCCCTCCTGCGGCAAGCTCAGGCCCGCGTTTGGGCTGCCGGGGTGGGCGGAGACACAGGCCGGGCGCGCCCGGCAGGGGACTCGTCCCCAAACCCCGGCGCCCGCCTCTCCGAGCCCGGAAGGAAGCCGCGGCAGAGGAGGGGGCGCCCGGGATGCCCCGAGCGCGCCTCACCTGCAGGAGGGCGCGTCCCAGGCTTTTCTCTTCCGAGACGGGGCCTGCGGGGAGAAGGCGCTGATCAGCCCATCCCGGCTGCCGCCGCCCACCCCGAGCTTCCACGCAGCCGCCGCCTCCCGGAGACGAGCGTGGGGCTCCCGGGGCCGCTGCCACTCGCCCCCGCGCTCCTCCTGGCGCTGCTCCTCCTGCCCCCCGGTGCGGGTTGGGAGCCGGGCGCCGCATCCCCGCGCCCCCGCCAGCTCGGGACGCGCTCGCCGAGAGGGCGGCGACTGCGGGGAGGGAGGGGCGCCGCCCGCCTCCCGGGGCCTGGAGCGCGCGTGGCCCCGGAGCCGGCGCCGCGCGGGGACTCACTGTGCCGCGCGCCGCGCCCGGACTCGGCTGGCTCCGCTCTGCGCGCGGGCGGCCCAGAGGATGCCGGCGGGCTTCCCCGGCCTCGGCCCGCGCTCCCGCCGCGGAGGGCCCCGGGTGCGCCCCTAGCCGCGCCGCCGCCGCCCGCGACCACCGCGGGGCCGGAGGGCGGGGGCCGGCCCCGCCAGCCGCAGCCCGAGAGGCGGGCGCCCCCGAATTTTCCAGCCGCGGCCGCCTTCCTCCTGCGGCCGGGCGCCCGTGGATGCTGGGAGGCAGCCCTGCGCTTTCCCCTGGCCTGACGGCGGGAGCGTCGCGCCCCGGCCGGGGGCCGGGAACCGTGCGCTGGCGGGGCGCCGCGGCTCCGAGGGGCGCAGGGTCGCGCTGAGCCTCCCTGTCCCCTCCCGCTGCACGCGTGACCCGCACTGCAGCCCGCGAGGGGACTGAGCGGAACCACGCGGCTCCCGAGTTCCCGCACAGGTAAGCGCAGGGGCAGGGCCGGCCTTGCGGAGAGCAGACAGTGCCCGGAGGTGGGGAGCCCAGGGGGCTGGGTGGGACGGGCAGATTCAGGACCCCCCAGGTTGCCTCTGGTTTCTTGGAGGTTGCTTTATCTTCACCTTCTAAGGTTTGGGCCTGGAGGCAACTTAGGCCAGGAGGTCAGGGACGAAGAGGGACGAAGAGGGACGACATGACACGGAGAGGCCAGGGATGGAGGGAGAAGTGGCCAGGCCCGTCCACACCCAGAGACAGGAAGCGGAGTGTTTGGGTGGACAGGCGTGTGTGCGGTCGGTCGGGCGGTGGCCCGAGAGCGTGGGGGTGGCGGGAGAAAGGCCTCGGCTTGGAGCTCTGGGAGTAAGGAGCCTTCGGGGAGGGCCCGGGTGGGCCGTGGAGAAAGATCGGGTAGGAAGAGGGGCTTCTACTCAGTGCTGTCCTTTTAAGTTCCAGATGGTGAGCGCGCCCTGGGCCCTGGAAAGCCGCTCTGCGTTGCTGCCCGAGGTGGCCGGCTGTTAGCGCCCCCAGGTCTCCACGAGCCCCGAGAGGGGGCCCGTGCCAGAGCGCTGCCTCTGCTCTGAGTTCGCTTCTCCAGCCGGGTACCAGCCAGGATGCCGAGGACCCAGGGCTTCTCCGAGCCCGAGTACTCGGCGGAGTACTCTGCCGAGTACTCCGTCAGCCTGCCCTCTGACCCTGACCGCGGGGTGGGCCGGACTCATGAAATCTCCGTGCGGACCTCGGGCTCCTGCCTCTGCCTGCCTCGCTTCATGCGGCTGACCTTCGTGCCCGAGTCCCTGGAGAACCTCTACCAGACCTACTTCAAGAGGCAGCGCCACGAGACGCTGCTGGTGCTGGTGGTCTTCGCGGCCCTCTTCGACTGCTACGTGGTGGTCATGTGCGCCGTGGTCTTCTCCAGCGACAAGCTGGCCCCCCTCGCCGTGGCCGGGGTCGGGCTGGTGCTGGACCTCATCCTCTTCCTGCTCTGCAAAAAGGGGCTGCTCCCCAACCGGGTCACCCGGAAGGTGGTGCCGTACCTGCTGTGGCTGCTGATCACAGCCCAGGTCTTCTCCTACCTGGGCCTGAACTTCTTCCGCGCCCACGCGGCCAGCGACACGGTGGGCTGGCAGGCCTTCTTCGTCTTCTCCTTCTTCATCACGCTGCCCCTCAGCCTCAGCCCCATCGTCATCATCTCTGTGGTCTCCTGCGTCGTGCACACGCTCGTCCTGGGAGTCACCGTGGCCCAGCAGCAGCAGGACGGGCTAAAGGGCATGCAGCTGCTGAGAGAGGTGAGTCCTGCCTTTCCTCTCACCTGGCAGCTTTCCTCTCCGACGACTCTCTGCCCAGGGAGTACTTGTTTGGGAGGACGGGGGAGGTCTGGGGCTCTCATCTGCGCGTGCAGGCAGGACCACTGTTTTCTCAGCCTCTGACTGTGCGAGCATGGGTCTGTGGTCGGTCCTAGGGATCGGAGGATTTCTGGACATTGGCCGCTCTGTCACCTCTGCCCAGCCTGAGTGGGTGGCTGGAAGGCCGGTCTGGGCCTGTTCTGAAGCGAGGCAGCTTGTCTTTGTCATTGGCCCCTGCTGGGGAGACCTCCTGTGGGAAAAGGGGGCTCCCCTGGCTGCTGCTCTCTAGCCTGGCAGCACCCTCTGCCCAATGGGAACAGGGGTCACTTGTCTGAAGGGTTGTCGTCAAGATTAAAGGTGGTGGGTGGCCGCGAAGAAGGAGACGCGAAGGACTGAGGGACGGTCACTAAGTCCCACTTCTGCCGCTGGGAGCTCAGGGCACCCGATCACTCAGATGCGGGACGGAGTGGTGGCCCCCCACGGGAGCCGTGGTGCTGGGTGCCGACGGGGACTGGGTCGCTGGCCCCAGGGAGGGAGGGCCTGCTGGTTCTGGAAGAGGCCTCTGGCTGGAAGGGATGGAATTTTGGCTTCAACTTAACAGAGAGTCTGTGCTTCCCACTGGGTGCCGAGGCTGAGTAGGTGCTGGGGGACGGCAGAGACTTGATTCTAGACCTTCTGAGCCTAGGAACCTGTGTGGCAAGGGTGGGTGGTCCCTAGGGTGCAGAGTCCACGATTCCACACTTGTGTGTCCTGCTCACGAGCTCCTGCTCATCTTGTCTATGAGCCCAGAGATGGAGAGTGACCTCTCTAAGGCCACACAGCTCGTTACAGCGTCAAGGGCTGGAACGTCCGGTCTGGATCCCCGTTTCAGTGCCCTGCCTCGTACGTCACACTGCTACCCGTCTCGGTCTCCTGGGCTCGGGGCTGAGTCTCCAGGGGCACAGCAGTGCCGCGGGTGGTTGATGCAAGGAACCCCTTGGGGCCGACCCGTGACCTGCCACTTGCTTAGAAGAAAACACAGGGTTTTTCCCTCTGTTTTAACTTTTCCCCTGATTCTTGGACCAAGGGTCTTCCTGTTTTCCCCTTTGGCTCATGCAGGTTTCTCTCACAGAGGCTCTGTGCCTTGAATCTGCAGGGGCCTAGCCTGGGTGGGTGTCCATGGATTCATGTGACAGACCCACTGGTGGGTCCCTTTTTCTCCCAATGCCCCGTTCATAAAGGGTGACAGGCTGCCATGCCCCTCTTGACTTCGGGTTGATGAACGTCAGGTGCTGCCCCTGCCAGCGGAGGGCCCAGCGGGAAGCCGTCTGGGCAAGAATGGTGGAAGGCATTCCTGTTGGGGCTCGGTGAAAATCACAGCTTGCGGGCAGAATGGGGGGCCTGGCAGCCTCTGGAGCCTGGGCTCAAACTCAGAACCCTTTCCTTTTTCTAAACAGTCACTTTCAGTGCTTTCCTCTCTGCCAGGGTTCCTGGACCCCATAAGCTTCCCAATATGCTTCACTGCCCATGAATGGGGCAAATCAGAAAGTCTCCCCATTGGAGCCCAAAGGCTAAACCCTTGATTGCTGATGTCTTTGGGGCGCTGCTAAGAAACAAACTCCAAAAGATTAGGAAATAGGGGGAAAAAAAGATAGAAAAATAAGTAAATCAAGAATAGCAATGTTGACTTCCCAGCAAGACCTTGACATGGATGCAGTGCCTTGGATGCAGCTTTGGGACGAGACGAGAGGGGGATGGGGCTTCCAAGGTCTGTTTGGAAACCTGAGATAGAATGCATGAGGCCTCAGCTTTCACTGGGCCATGTTCCAGAAGTTTCTGAGTCACTTGTTTGGGACTAATATGACTCTTTGAAAGGTGCCTGGATTCCCAGGCCCACCCACTGAAGTCTTAAGTCACAGGGGCCCTTGCCTTCGATCTCCCAGACCCTGATGGAGCCCTGAGCCCCCTGTGGCCCCTTTCCGCTGTGGGGAGAGCACCTGGACACCTCCACCCAGCCTTGGAACGAAGCTCACCAGCCTGGTGCTCCCCTGGGCCCCGGAAACCTCCCGGGAGGAGGTGCCATCATGGATAGGAGGAGGCAGGGGCTGGAGGACAGGGATGTGAGAACGGGGCTCCGGACCCACCCCACAGTCAGAGCAACAGCAGGTACCTCCTGTGTCGCTTTCTCCTGCCCGCAGACTCCTTTTTCTTCCTGTTCTCCCATCACCTGTTGACTCTGGCCAGGGACTCGCTCCTGGGTTGGTGAGGGATGAACCCAGTTTCAGTTAGAAATAGACACTGGATTCTCGGGGCTTTGTGAGTGCTGGCAGCGCTGAAGGGGCCTCCTGGTGCCGGAGTCTGCTTTCTCTGTATCCTTGTTATCATTCAGTCTCTCAGTTGTGTCCGACTGCTTGCGACCCCAGGGGATGCAGCACGCCAGGCCTCCGTGTCCTCCACTCTTTTCTGGAGTTTGCCAGCTCGTGTCCATTGAGTCAGTGAGGCCATCCAACCATCTCATCCTCTGCCTGGGCTCAAACTCAGAACCCTTTCCTTTTTCTAAACAGTCACTTTCAGTGCTTTCCTCTCTGCCAGGGTTCCTGGACCCCATAAGCTTCCCAATATGCTTCACTGCCCATGAATGGGGCAAATCAGAAAGTCTCCCCATTGGAGCCCAAAGGCTAAACCCTTGATTGCTGATGTCTTTGGGGCGCTGCTAAGAAACAAACTCCAAAAGATTAGGAAATAGGGGGAAAAAAAGATAGAAAAATAAGTAAATCAAGAATAGCAATGTTGACTTCCCAGCAAGACCTTGACATGGATGCAGTGCCTTGGATGCAGCTTTGGGACGAGACGAGAGGGGGATGGGGCTTCCAAGGTCTGTTTGGAAACCTGAGATAGAATGCATGAGGCCTCAGCTTTCACTGGGCCATGTTCCAGAAGTTTCTGAGTCACTTGTTTGGGACTAATATGACTCTTTGAAAGGTGCCTGGATTCCCAGGCCCACCCACTGAAGTCTTAAGTCACAGGGGCCCTTGCCTTCGATCTCCCAGACCCTGATGGAGCCCTGAGCCCCCTGTGGCCCCTTTCCGCTGTGGGGAGAGCACCTGGACACCTCCACCCAGCCTTGGAACGAAGCTCACCAGCCTGGTGCTCCCCTGGGCCCCGGAAACCTCCCGGGAGGAGGTGCCATCATGGATAGGAGGAGGCAGGGGCTGGAGGACAGGGATGTGAGAACGGGGCTCCGGACCCACCCCACAGTCAGAGCAACAGCAGGTACCTCCTGTGTCGCTTTCTCCTGCCCGCAGACTCCTTTTTCTTCCTGTTCTCCCATCACCTGTTGACTCTGGCCAGGGACTCGCTCCTGGGTTGGTGAGGGATGAACCCAGTTTCAGTTAGAAATAGACACTGGATTCTCGGGGCTTTGTGAGTGCTGGCAGCGCTGAAGGGGCCTCCTGGTGCCGGAGTCTGCTTTCTCTGTATCCTTGTTATCATTCAGTCTCTCAGTTGTGTCCGACTGCTTGCGACCCCAGGGGATGCAGCACGCCAGGCCTCCGTGTCCTCCACTCTTTTCTGGAGTTTGCTCAAGCTCGTGTCCATTGAGTCAGTGAGGCCATCCAACCATCTCATCCTCTGTCACCCCTTTCTCCTCTTGCCCTCAATCCTTCCCAGAATCGGTCTTTTCCAGTGAGTTGCTTCTTTGCATCAGGTGGCCATAGTATTGGAGCTTCAGCATCATCCCTTCCAGTGAATATTCAGGGTTGAGCTCCTCTGGGCTCTTTATCCCCCCAAACCTGTACTTGACTCTGTGGGGGTGGGGACAGGACATAGAGGCCTCAGGTTAGCCTAAAGTGTCAGAGGCAAGCCACCCAGCCTGCACTGCCTGGCTCTTCTTGCAGAGGTGGGCAGGTCGGGGTTCCCACAGGAAGAGCAGGTTGAGTCAGGGTGTGGGATGGGGTGTCGCTGGGGCTTCATTTCTCAGTGGATGAGTGGCTTTGGCTGAGCAGCAGGTGTGGGCCTCGCAGCCTGCAGGCCTGGGACGGAAGGGAGCCCGAGGGGGCTGCGGGAGGCTGTGGTGGGGGAGAGCGCGGCGTGGGGCTCGGGGAGGAGGAGCCTGCTGCAGCTGGTGGGCTCTTCCACACCCGCCCCTCGCCTGGGTCCTGGCGCAGCTTGCCTCTTACTGCCCCTCGGTGAGCTGATGGAGCAGGAGGGGGTCGAGAGCAGGGCCAGGGAGCTGCTGATGGCTGAGAATGAAGAGGAAGATGGGGGTGTGGAGAAGACGCTGCCAGTGTGGGAAACATTGCTGTGGCCAATGGCTGCTCCCCAAACCTGCACGTGTGCCCTCAGACACCTGTCAGCTTCTGACAGGGTCCTTAAAAAATGAATATATGACACGTTAGCGGTGAGGAACCCGTGAAAAATATTTTACAACTTTATTTCATAGCAGAAAGGCTATTTAGGAGTCTCATGGAATTAAGAGTCTGTTAAGACTTTTATTCACAAATTAGAACATGATGGAGCCATGGGCATGTGATTCCTTTCACATTTACAAATTACATAGCAGGTCATCCACCCAGTGAGTGGACACTTTGAGGGGGCGGAAGGGAGCTGCGGCGGGGTAGGGGTCGGGTGGGGGGGTGCTCCCGCTGCAGCTGTCCTGTGCGTAGGCTGGAATGTGGGTTCACACACAGCGTCTCCGTTGATCCTGGGTAATACGGGCGCCATTTTACAGATGAGGAAAGGGAGGCTTGGGAGGATGAGAGAGGGAGAAAGCCTGGTAGCTGGGATCCCTGGGGAGTGAGATGAGAGGATGGTGGGTGAGCAGCAGGGCCTTCCATGAAAGCCTGTTTTTCTCTGTGACCTGGCCTCTCTTTTGTCTCTGGCTGCCCCCAGATGCCTTTGCTATAAGCAGCACTGAAGAGCAGTGCCAAGAAGCGGGAGGCCTTAAAGTGTCATCGGGAGTACCCTCTCTGTTTCCCCCTGGGAATTGGATATAAAGCGGGGAGAAGCCTGTGGCAGAATGTTCCTGGTGGAAACAGCCCAGGAATGCATGAGCAGTGAGTAGGGCGAGCGGGAACAGGAGCTGGGCAGAGACAGGGAGGCCCAAAGGCAGAGCCTGGGGCTCGGAGCAGCTGAGACTGCCAGAATACGTGTGGACACAGGCTGGGAGCGGGGAGCCGGCAACACCAGTTCTTGGCCATTTGACCCTGGCTCTGCCCCCATTCCATGGTGGGGCGGACGCTCATCCTCCAGTGGTGTAGAGACCGGCCTCATGTAGGATCTGGAATGAGAACAACCCGCCTAGGAGGGGACCAGGAGGCCATCAAATCCACCTGCATATGGGGGAGCATTGTCCATTATTGAACATGTGGACCGCTGTGCAGAAAGTTCCCTCTCAGTCCCTCCCTCTGCCACGTCTCTCTGGGGCCTTTTCTGATCCTTATCTGTGTGTAAACAGTGTTTCCAGCCTGGCATTGTGCAAATGTTTTTTAGGTCCCACCTTTCACCCACATTATTTCACTGACATTTCGCCATGCGCATCAGAGTCCTCCTGTTAATAATTTTAAGCTAGCCCTTTATCAGCTGGGCTTTTCTGAAGAGGCCTAGGTCAGTGGGGTGAGGTCCACGCCGAGGTCTCCCCTTGCTCTTTCAGGCTGCCTCGAGAGCTCCAAGCTGTGCTTTGTGTGCCTCTGTGCACACATGCACACACACCCCCACACACCCCTACACACACCCCCCATGGCTTGGTCTTCCCAGCAGCCCTGGTGAAATCTCCATGAGGTAGAATTACTAGGCTTCGAGGTTATTGTGCAGTTTCTTCATCAGTGTGTACAGTGAATCCCCATAGGGTGCTCGTGCGTGCTCAGTTGTGTCTGACTCTCTGCGACCCCATGGACTGTAGCCCACCAGGCTCCTCTGTCCATAGGATATCCCAGGCAAGAACACTGGAGTGGGTTGCCATTTCCTCCTCTAGAGGATCTTCCCGACCCAGGGATCCAACCCGAGGCTCCTGCATCTCCTGTATCGGCCGGTGGATTCTTTATCACTGAAATGGATAGGGAAGCCCCATAGGGTGCTCCAGCCCTGAATAAACATTCAGCCACCCCCTCATGCTGTTCCCTCACGACCATATGCACTCATGGGGTCTATTTCCATGGGCACAGTCCTGACCAGTGCTCAGCCATGAGGTAACCCCCAGGTGCAGACCAGTGGGCAGGGCACTCACGTTGCTTAGCTCCTGCAGTGTTTCAGTCGAGTATCTTCCAGTGAGAGGCAGATAGTGTGTTCATTTTACAGCTGGGGACGCCGAATGTGTGATGAGCGGCCTGGCTCGTCCAGGGCCGTGGAGCTAGGAAGGGGGAGGGGGAGGATATGAACCTAGGCCAGTGGAATTCCAGGGTCCTTCTCTTCTGCCATCATAAAAGGATCCCTCAGGTCTTCTCTCTGAGCCTGTTGGAGACATAGTTCCAACAGGATTGGGTCTTCGGTCTCTCCACCCACAACCCTCAGAAGGAGCATCGTGGGGGGCGGAGGAGGTGTTTCTAAAGGCAGACCTATTGCCTATGATGGAGGGGCAGAGCTGTCTGGGGCTTCTGGATTGCAGCTGGTGGTTTGTATACACTTTTCTGGCTGGAGGAGGTATTATTCCATTATAGCACCTTATAGTAACCAATGTCTACAGTCGTGACCCCCACTTTAAGATAACATTATACATTTCATATAAGGTGAATTCTCAAAGTGAATTCTAAAGTGGATTCTAATATTGGATTCTCAAAACATTTTTACCCGAAATGGATAAGAACAAATTTGGGTGAATAAGGATTATCGTTTGGCTCGCTAGGAAGGTCACTCATGCGGGGTAACCCTCAGTGGCCTTACTGCTTATGTATCCGTTCACTTCCCCTGTGTTTCAGTTATCCAGTTATATAACATATAACCTCAAACGTAGTGCCTTAAAACAGTAACAGTTTATCATCTCATGATTTTCTGTGCTCAGCTGGGTGCTGCCCCGCTTCTCGTGGCACTGGCGACGGCCACTCACTTGGCTGCCTGGACTGTTTCTTTCAGCACCAGCATTCCGCTGATAGCTATGCTCGCAAGCCCTACGAAGGCCTTGTACACATGTCTGGAGCTCTGGGGCTTCTCTAGTGACCCCTCCAAGTGGTTCGCTTGGACTTCTTCACAGCATGGTGGTGTGCTGGAGACGGTGTAGCTAGCAGAGGTTTTAACGGCTAGACACATCACTGCTGGTCAGAGCAAGTCGCGTGTGTAACCCAGGTGCAAGACAAAGGGAAATTGATTCTGCCCCTTGATGTGAGAGTGATATGTACATACAAGGAAGGAAGGAATGGATGTGAAACCGGCAGATACAGAGAACCAAGTCTTAGGTGTACTGCACCACTGTATATTAACGTATGCCGTTGTTATCCATGGATGTCCCTGGAATCAGTCTTCTGCAGCGACTGCCTGTCGATAGCGTTGAAGACGTTTTGGGCCCCAAAGAAACTGCTTTGCACATGAAAAGACGATGCCTCTTGGTTCATCTGCATGGGCTTTAGCCTGTTGGAGACATAGTTCCAACAGGATTGGGTCTTCGTCTCACCCACAACCCTCAGAAGGAGCATCGGGGGCGGAGGAGGTGTTTCTAAAGGCAGACCTATTGCCTATGATGGAGGGGCAGAGCTGTCTGGGGCTTCTGGATTGCAGCTGGTGGTTTGTATACACTTTTCTGGCTGGAGGAGGTATTATTCCATTATAGCACCTTATAGTAACCAATGTCTACAGTCGTGACCCCCACTTTAAGATAACATTATACATTTCATATAAGGTGAATTCTCAAAGTGAATTCTAAAGTGGATTCTAATATTGGATTCTCAAAACATTTTTACCCGAAATGGATAAGAACAAATTTGGGTGAATAAGGATTATCGTTTGGCTCGCTAGGAAGGTCACTCATGCGGGGTAACCCTCAGTGGCCTTACTGCTTATGTATCCGTTCACTTCCCCTGTGTTTCAGTTATCCAGTTATATAACATATAACCTCAAACGTAGTGCCTTAAAACAGTAACAGTTTATCATCTCATGATTTTCTGTGCTCAGCTGGGTGCTGCCCGCCTCGTGGCACTGGCGACGGCCACTCACTTGGCTGCCTGGACTGTTTCTTTCAGCACCAGCATTCCGCTGATAGCTATGCTCGCAAGCCCTACGAAGGCCTTGTACACATGTCTGGAGCTCTGGGGCTTCTCTAGTGACCCCTCCAAGTGGTTCGCTTGGACTTCTTCACAGCATGGTGGTGTGCTGGAGACGGTGTAGCTAGCAGAGGTTTTAACGGCTAGACACATCACTGCTGGTCAGAGCAAGTCGCGTGTGTAACCCAGGTGCAAGACAAAGGGAAATTGATTCTGCCCCTTGATGTGAGAGTGATATGTACATACAAGGAAGGAAGGAATGGATGTGAAACCGGCAGATACAGAGAACCAAGTCTTAGGTGTACTGCACCACTGTATATTAACGTATGCCGTTGTTATCCATGGATGTCCCTGGAATCAGTCTTCTGCAGCGACTGCCTGTCGATAGCGTTTTGAAGGTACTGATTCTCTATGAGAGCCAATACATTACTTCCAAGATTTTCAGAAACTCAGAAACTGCTTTGCACATGAAAAGACGATGCCTCTTGGTTCATCTGCATGGGCTTTGCCTTACCTTGTGTTCAGAATGTTCTCTTTTCAAACATGCATACACGCTCTGTCCATGGCACTGTCCAGGGAGACGTGCTAGCCTCCAGTCATGACCACAGCACCCATCCTGGCCCTTGCTCTTCACGCACCAGCTAGATGGGCAGCCAGGCTCTGACGTTTGTATTCCTTTCTTGAGAGGTGGGAATTTGCTCGTGTGCTTCCTTGAGAAATATGCCAGTTCGTCTTTCTTCGCGGGTGGTTGTTTGCCTCACGGAGAGTAAAGTCGGTGGAACAGTCGCTCACAGTGCTTGGTCGCCATCATCACTCTATACATTTGTGTTGAGTGCTTTGTTTTTACCTTTATGTCCTTCCTCCTCAACTATCTTGAGAGTTTGGTAAATTTTTGGTTAGATCCAGGCTAGGGAAACATTCTGGTGTTCATCCAAGTGATTTGAAAAGGATGTTTTTAAAGCAACACTTATGTAACTCTTTAAGAGAGCTAATCGATACTCCTTTGCCACTTGTTAATAAAGTTTTTCTTGTCTAGGGAAACAGCAGCAATAGAAGAGGGTTTTAGGGGCCCAGAGAATGACTCATTGATATCCTGTTGGCCTGGTTCTAATCTTGACCTTGGGCAGAAATAATTGTGTAAGCTCATGTAGAAGAACGGCTGGGCAGAGTCAGAGCTTTCACCATCCCATCTTATGGCAAGTCCCTCTAGTCCAAAGAGAAACTGCATTCTGCGAGTCACTTACTAAGCGTTGTTCTAGGCAGAGTATACCAAGAATGAGTAAACCGTACCCCCTGCCATCAGGGGGCTCCCAGCTTGTGGTATAAGCCTTGTTATTGAAAGGGAGCTTCCTGCCTCAGGGAACAGAGGCAGGCTCCCTAAGAGCTCATTGTTGAGTTGGGTTTTGAAGGATGAATAGGAGTTTACCAGGTGGAGCAGTGGAAACAGGGCTTTGTGGTCAGAGTCAAAGGAGATTCTAAGTTGCTTTGGATTGGTGAGAATACTGTTTAACAGGAGCATGAATGGGTGGCAGGAGCTAGAGAGAGGCAAGGTGTAGAGAAGCCAAGTAGTGGAAGGGCTAAGGAATTTGGGCTTTATTCCTCTAAGGATGGGGCTTCATTGAAGGAATTTAAGCAGGGGACAGGTAAGATCTGATTTGCATTGAAAAGAATCCTTCTGGTGGACTTGAGTAAGGTTGAAACTGTTTAGGAGGCTACTGAAGTAGTCCAGGTGTGATACCATGAAGGCCACTCACTAAGATGGAAGTAGAGGATGAAGAAGATGAGGTCAGGTTCAGGAGCCCGTGGGGTATCTAGGTGGGCCATCAGATTATTCAGTGGGTCATTATTGAACAGCTTCTGTATACCAGGCCCTGGCCTTAAGATCTGGAGCTTAGAAGAGAGGTCTTGGGTTCTGGGTTTGGGAGTCATCAGCATTCCAGTGGTACCCAGAACCCGAGGGAGGATGAGGGGTTGCCCAAGGAGAGAGTGTGGAATCGCAAGGGGAGATGGCTTAGGACCTAACGCTAGGGAGCAGCCTTGTTGGGGGACAGTCTCCCACGTGGAACATCTGTGCGCCAACCAGCCTCTACTTCCTGCCTGGGACACGCGTGTCCCAGGTGGCTGGTGATGGGTAGATGGCCCTTCTGGGAGCGGGAGGCAGCCCCTGTCTGTCTGTTTTTGCACCATTTGTTCTCGGGGAAGCTTAACACAAGCCGTGGTGAGAAAGGGCCAGGAGGTCCAGCGGGGAGCTGCTCCCGGGAGTGTTTGTCACTTTGAGGGGGTGGGGTGGATGTGTCTGTAAGGACACTTTATAAACTGTAAAGCACCGTGTGAATGCTATTTATTTTTTTATTGCACCTAATCTGGACAAACCGTCTCTGATCTTTGATCTATGAATGAATCAGACCAAGTTTATCCATCGTCCTTTTCCTCGTATCTTTTCTGTGTAACCAACCAGCTGGCTCTTTCCTCCTCATTGTGAGAGGATTAAAGAATGTTTTTAATTATAAAATTCCATGTAATACTGCAGAAACTTTGGAAACAAGAAATTTATTCAAATCCTATAATAACCAATTTTGTGTGTCTTTCTAGTCCTTCCTCTCTAGAAATTGTTACAAAGCTGCACACATACTACTCTCTACTTAGCTTTGTAGCATAGGCTCTTTTCTGTTTTAAATTAGTGTTCACAATCATTTGTGCACATTTGTGACTCATTAATGTTTTTAATACCTGCATAATACGATGTTGGCTAAATGTACTGTAATTAACTCAACTGTTCCTTTTCTGGAGGGCATTTGGCTACTCTTACTTTATTAATTTTATTTATTTATCATCTCGATTTCATTTACTTGTTATTGTGTGTATGTAATACCCACAGTCCCGTTGCCTCTCTCCATTCCCCTCCTGGCCATTTTGGGTCTGATGCATCTTCCCTTCTCTGATTACATTTTCAGCTCTTTCTTCCAGCAGAATTCTTCCTTGTGGTTCCTAAGAAGTTTGCTTTGACTAATGATGAAACCTTGTCTTCGCTTTTCCCATTCCTCTCTTCAAGAGCACTTTCTTTGTTGTAAACAGAAAAGAAAATGACATGTTTCAGAAGAAATCCCACCCCACCCTTTACCCCATTCGAAATCCCAGGGTGTGCAGACTGGATCTGACCCCTTGCCGCGGCTGTGGATTCTTGTTCCCATGTCATCTGAGGACTGGTTCCTGTGAAATGGGGCGAGCTGAGTCAGAACTGGCGGTGTAAGGCAGGGAGCTGCATGCCCAGGCCAGGGTGGCTCTAGGTGGCTCGGGGATGCCTCTGAAGCCCCCTGAAGGCTGGGTTTTTCACCCGAGAGAACTGGGCCCTGGGGAATTAACCCCTCGTGGGCCGCATTCTTAAGATACAGAATGATAAGCCCAAGGCTTGAGTCACCAACCTGCCGATGGTAGGTGCCCCTTACCACCCTTGGAGAAAGGGGAGTGCCTTGTTTGTTATTTGGTACAAATTTACTACAGATGGCCGAGAAACCAAACCATTAACTTCCTAAAGGGGACTCCAAGCCAAGAGCATCGGCTGCTTCTGAGGTGGGTCCTCCTCCCGGGCCGGGGTGGGAGCTCCCCCTACCGCCCCCTGGGCCTGTTTCCCAGGAATGGATGAGGCTGTCAGCTAGACACAGCCTCCCCCAGACTGCAGGAGAAATGCCACAGTTTCTCACTCGTCAGCTCTCTGTTTTCTAAACTCCTACACATGATTACAGTTTATCTTTCATTGTGTGGCATTAAGCACTCCGGAAATACACGAATCCACCCTTCCCTAAGTTGGCTGTAGTTGTTACGTTGCCCATCTCTGGGGACACATCTGGGACACTGCCTCTTGATGTCAGTAAAGGGCCCTATGCTGGGTGGTTAACTTTGGGGAGCATGTCCTGTCCCATTAGTGTTCTGTCTCAAATCAACTGACTTGTACAATATAAACTAGCGAAGGGGCCTTGGAAGCCTGACCCCGGGATGGGCTGTCTGTTCCGGGAATCTGAGAGCCCTGGCTTCACAGTCATTGACTTGGTTTACCTCCTGGCTCTCCGAATTACCAGCTGGGGGCTCCTGTGTGCATGGTTCAGCCTCAGGCAAGTTTCTACCTCTGGAATGGCCTAAGAACACCTCCTTCCCTGGGTTAGTGTGGCAATGAAACACACACTAGTGATGAAAACACAGCCGTTTGCTCAGTCTAGGGCCTGAGACACAGCCGGCACTAGAAAAATGCTTGCGGCTCTGGCTGTCGCTGTTATTATTACTGGCCCTGATGGAGAGGGATTTTGACAAAGCTGGGGCCAATCCCAAGTGAGGAAAGAGCAGTTCCACCGACTGGGTGTCTGGAGTGGGTGGGGCGAGCTGAGTCAGAACTGGCGGTGTAAGGCGGAGCTGCATGCCCAGGCCAGGGTGGCTCTAGGTGGCTCGGGGATGCCTCTGAAGCCCCCTGAAGGCTGGGTTTTTCACCCGAGAGAACTGGGCCCTGGGGAATTAACCCCTCGTGGGCCGCATTCTTAAGATACAGAATGATAAGCCCAAGGCTTGAGTCACCAACCTGCCGATGGTAGGTGCCCCTTACCACCCTTGGAGAAAGGGGAGTGCCTTGTTTGTTATTTGGTACAAATTTACTACAGATGGCCGAGAAACCAAACCATTAACTTCCTAAAGGGGACTCCAAGCCAAGAGCATCGGCTGCTTCTGAGGTGGGTCCTCCTCCCGGGCCGGGGTGGGAGCTCCCCCTACCGCCCCCTGGGCCTGTTTCCCAGGAATGGATGAGGCTGTCAGCTAGACACAGCCTCCCCCAGACTGCAGGAGAAATGCCACAGTTTCTCACTCGTCAGCTCTCTGTTTTCTAAACTCCTACACATGATTACAGTTTATCTTTCATTGTGTGGCATTAAGCACTCCGGAAATACACGAATCCACCCTTCCCTAAGTTGGCTGTAGTTGTTACGTTGCCCATCTCTGGGGACACATCTGGGACACTGCCTCTTGATGTCAGTAAAGGGCCCTATGCTGGGTGGTTAACTTTGGGGAGCATGTCCTGTCCCATTAGTGTTCTGTCTCAAATCAACTGACTTGTACAATATAAACTAGCGAAGGGGCCTTGGAAGCCTGACCCCGGGATGGGCTGTCTGTTCCGGGAATCTGAGAGCCCTGGCTTCACAGTCATTGACTTGGTTTACCTCCTGGCTCTCCGAATTACCAGCTGGGGGCTCCTGTGTGCATGGTTCAGCCTCAGGCAAGTTTCTACCTCTGGAATGGCCTAAGAACACCTCCTTCCCTGGGTTAGTGTGGCAATGAAACACACACTAGTGATGAAAACACAGCCGTTTGCTCAGTCTAGGGCCTGAGACACAGCCGGCACTAGAAAAATGCTTGCGGCTCTGGCTGTCGCTGTTATTATTACTGGCCCTGATGGAGAGGGATTTTGACAAAGCTGGGGCCAATCCCAAGTGAGGAAAGAGCAGTTCCACCGACTGGGTGTCTGGAGGACACCTGGATGGGGTCGTCAGACACTCATCCCTCTGTGTTTTATTTTTCTTTGCTGGGCCACCATTTTTCTTGTTGTCTTAGAAATGAGATGCATACTTTTCAGATGAAGTTTGCTATCAGGACAAAGAATTCTGTACTTTGTAGAAAAAAATACACACACACACACACACACACACACACACGTGTGTGTATATTTGCTTGGCTGTGCCAGGTCTTGTTGCAGCCAAGGGCATCTTTAGTTGCAGCATGTAGGATCTAGTTCCTTGACCGGGAATCGAACTAGGACCCTATGTACTGGCAGTGCAGAGCCGTAGCCACTAGCCACCAGGGTAGTCCCAGGAATTCTGTACTTTTGATGTAGGGCTGTTTGTCTGCATCACGGCCGTGGCTTTTCATTTAATATCTTTTTCCTTTATTCCCTCTTTTATGGAGGAATCAGTTACGAGTTGCAGCAGGTGGGAGCCACAGTGAAGGAAGTCTCTGGAATGATTTAGACTGGAGGAATGTCAAACGCGTTCTTCTGTTAGGTCGAATGCTTGAGCTTCCAGTGTGAAGCTTGCTTCCTTTATTGTGAATAAAGGAGCTGAGGGATGTCCCCGCTGCTCCTGGGTGGCCTCATTTTGTTCATTTCCCTGCTCACCTGATGGCAGTCATCACTGAATTTAGGGGTAGAAAAGATCATGGAGCTCACAGTCTAATTTACAAGAATAATAAGGTGCTCATGATCCGAGAGTGAAGATGGAATGTGGCCGGTGTCAAGTCTAAGCCTGGGTCCAGAGGCAGTGAAAGTCCTCCATTCTGGTGAGACTGAGACAGGTGCTTGGTCAACTGATGCAAAAAGTTAAATTATTTGCTAGTGGTCACACGGGGGTGCATCAGAACACCAGAGAGAGTGAAGTTTACTGTATGTGGGGGAAAAGAAATGGCCTTGATGCATTTCGCCTGTTTAAGAGCCATGCTGCCTTAGATACTGTGGGGTGAGGAAGGGGTTGGATGGGGCACAGAAGCACATTCTGGGGGTGGTGGAAGTTTTCCTTGGGGTGCATGTAGTCACACAGTTGTGTGAATTTGTCAACGGTTATCAAGACAATTTTATTATTATTATTTGGCACTGCTGCGTGGCTCGCGGGATCTTAGCTAACTGAGCAGGAATGGAACTTGGGGCCGGAGCAGTGGAAGCAGAGTCCTAACCATGGAGCTGCCAGGGAATATATGTTTTACATGGGTGCTTTTGATTGTGTGCAAACTTTAACTCAACAAAGTAGATTTTTAAAAGTCAATAGAGGGCTTCCCTGGTGGTCCAGTGGGTAAAGAGTCCACCTTGCACTGCAAGGGGCACCAGTTTGATCCCTGGTCCGGGAAGATCCCACGTGCCGCTGAGCAGACTGGTGTGTCCAATTATGAGCCAGTGCTCTGGAGCGTATGTGCCCAGAGCTGGTGATCTTCAATGAGAGAGGCCACTGTGATGGGAGGAGGCCCACGCATGCCAAAGAATAATAAAGATCAATGAAAAATAAACGATGACTTAGAGGCAAAACAAAACAAAACAAAACACTGTATAAAAAAAAAGTCATTTGGAAATAATCTGAGTACAGAATCCTAGATCTTTATGACTTCTTTTTTCTTTTGGCTAAATTTTTACTGTTGTCTTGCCCACTTCTGATTCAGCAGCAGTTTCTATTAGCTACTCAGCGTTTATTCAGAAATTCCCAAAATGTTTATTTTACTTTTCTTTTTTTAAGAAATGACAACTGTCTTTCATTCTCGTATTTAACCTGTTTAGGTTCTTAATTATGTCAGTATAATACGAAAAAAAAACAAACTGACATAAGCAGGTTTGGGACTAAACTGATGTTTGGGAAACATTCCAGAAATCAGAGCAGATGTGCAGGAACGTTCTAGAGAGGGTCCTGCAGCTGTGCCTCTAGCCAGTGTCCTTCTCGAGGTGGCAGAGTGGTCCCATGATCTGTCGCCCTTCCCTCCTTCAGCCAGGACCTCCCGTGGGTCTGTGTTGGTGGTCTCTCGTGCACACCTGCAGCCACTCTTGAGCGGAGGGAGAGCCAGAGTCTACCCATACCCGCCAAGTGCTGACATCCTTTGTGTTCCTGATTTTGTGTGTTTCATCATTGTCTTGTCAGTGAACAGGAGTTGAGTTGAAGCTCTGCCCTGCTGTGGGCGTGGGTCTCAGGAAAACCAGTTGACGTCACTGAGCGTGGTTTCCTCCTCAGTGAGTGAGGAGATCAGAGGGCGCAAACCCAGGGAGCATGAGCCGGACGCAGGCCCAGATGCCAGGGTTCCATGGTTGGATCTGCCTCTTCTAGCTCCAAGAGCTTGGCCAGGCGGCTTCATCCTCTCTGTGCCTTCATTCCTAAATCTCTGAATGAGACAGAAAGGTCCTTGGAATATGACTTGCCTCATGAGTTTGCCATGCTCGTGATGATGACATGCTGGCTCTTCCAGGGTTGTGGTGAAGGTTACAATTGGGAGGATGAGTGACACATTTTGTAAACCACAGAGCCCCATTCAGATGGAAGTGTCACTATGATTATATGCTTCATCCGTCATGACATACAACCCAGAAGCATCCCTGTTGGGAGATGCCCAAACGGCATTTTGCTTGAGTGGGGTTTACAAATCGGGAGGAGTTGGGGTTTGCATCTAAGAGAATCTCATTCCTGTGTTTGTGGTCCCCTGCCGCCCCCACCTCTTCTGCCAGGAGGGGTGGCCTCGGAGATACTCATGAGCATTTCCAGAGAGGATGCTGGGGCCCAGAGGGGAGGTGGCTTGCCTGAGGTCCCACGGAGAGATGGTTTCATTGCCTCAACGTCCTAGCCCCCAGGCCAGCACTGTGCTCCCCTGTAGCCCACTACGTGGTGGGATAGGGAGTTGCGATAGGAACAGGAAACAGAAAGGCAATGGAAGAGCTGTTCATGAGTAATCTGTGTGGCTCCAGTTCAGGAACTTAATGTGGAGATAGCAGCTTCCAAGGGCTGTGCGTGGGAAGGGATGGTGGGCATTGCAGACAGGTGACGTTGGGATAGTGGAGGAAAAGAGTGAGTGAAGGGCCAATGGGGTGTTAGGAGGAATTTGTTTAGAGAGGATGCTGCTGAACATGTGGCTATGTGGGGCGAATGATGAGAATGAGAAGTAGGATGGAAGAGGGGGGCAGATCACCTGGTGTGGGCATGTTTGAAGGGATGGTGTGGCATTCTGGGCCGTTGAAAGAGTTTCCAGTAAAAGTGGGATCACCTCAGGCTTCATGTCTGCTGATGAACTGCTCTTGGTTTCTTGGTTCATTTTGCTTTTGTTCTCCTAATGTGAGGAATTCGGTTTGCTTTGTTGGGGCCTCTCATGCCTTACCCGACCAGGGTTCTCTCCCCAGAGACCTGGATCCAAGAGCTGAGTAGTTTCCTTGGCCAGGTGGCTTCATCCTCTCTGTGCCTTCATTCCTAAATCTCTGAATGAGACAGAAAGGTCCGTGGAATATGACTTGCCTCATGAGTTTGCCATGCTCGTGATGATGACATGCTGGCTCTTCCAGGGTTGTGGTGAAGGTTACAATTGGGAGGATGAGTGACACATTTTGTAAACCACAGAGCCCCATTCAGATGGAAGTGTCACTATGATTATATGCTTCATCCGTCATGACATACAACCCAGAAGCATCCCTGTTGGGAGATGCCCAAACGGCATTTTGCTTGAGTGGGGTTTACAAATCGGGAGGAGTTGGGGTTTGCATCTAAGAGAATCTCATTCCTGTGTTTGTGGTCCCCTGCCGCCCCCACCTCTTCTGCCAGGAGGGGTGGCCTCGGAGATACTCATGAGCATTTCCAGAGAGGATGCTGGGGCCCAGAGGGGAGGTGGCTTGCCTGAGGTCCCACGGAGAGATGGTTTCATTGCCTCAACGTCCTAGCCCCCAGGCCAGCACTGTGCTCCCCTGTAGCCCACTACGTGGTGGGATAGGGAGTTGCGATAGGAACAGGAAACAGAAAGGCAATGGAAGAGCTGTTCATGAGTAATCTGTGTGGCTCCAGTTCAGGAACTTAATGTGGAGATAGCAGCTTCCAAGGGCTGTGCGTGGGAAGGGATGGTGGGCATTGCAGACAGGTGACGTTGGGATAGTGGAGGAAAAGAGTGAGTGAAGGGCCAATGGGGTGTTAGGAGGAATTTGTTTAGAGAGGATGCTGCTGAACATGTGGCTATGTGGGGCGAATGATGAGAATGAGAAGTAGGATGGAAGAGGGGGGCAGATCACCTGGTGTGGGCATGTTTGAAGGGATGGTGTGGCATTCTGGGCCGTTGAAAGAGTTTCCAGTAAAAGTGGGATCACCTCAGGCTTCATGTCTGCTGATGAACTGCTCTTGGTTTCTTGGTTCATTTTGCTTTTGTTCTCCTAATGTGAGGAATTCGGTTTGCTTTGTTGGGGCCTCTCATGCCTTACCCGACCAGGGTTCTCTCCCCAGAGACCTGGATCCAAGAGCTGAGTAGTTTCCTGAAACATGATTGACTACTCCTGCTCCCCTGGCTTAATAAGAAGAAGGTCAGAAGCTGGAATGATTTTTTTTTCTTTTTTTTCCACAACTCTTGAGAGGCTACATTGAGAGACTGGACTGAGAGTGAAGATTCTTGGAGGATATTTTCTCTGGCTCAGGATAATTGACTTAATCCGCTGTGTCTCATTTTTCCCTTTGGAAAAAGGAGAGATGCTGTCTGACTCATTCTTTCCTAAAATACTGTGTGCTCAACTTCTCTCTCCAAAATGTCTCATGCAAGTGCATTTTGACATAACATCACTCTTAAGTCCCATCCCAGGGACTTTCTTTGGGGTGGTGCTCACCTCAAACTGACTGAAAGTGTATCCTTAAGTTTTCAAGGAGTTGCTGTGACGTCGAGGCTTGAGGATACAGAGAAAAGGCATCATTCTACCTTGGCTGGGAAAGGTCTCTTGGAGGAGGCAGTACTGAGCTGTGCCATGCAGGGAGGAATAGATTTTGAGCCCTGGATTGGTGGCATGCAGAGACAATAACTGATGGGCGGTGTCCGGGGATGAATCCATACACAAACACACTTACAACTCTTGACTGCAGTTGACTGCAGAGATAGATGAGGCTGGAAGGTAGTTTGGGATCTCAAGTGGGTGACCTAGAAAGTGATTTGAGATTGCTTCGACTATATTCTGTAGGCACTGGGGAGCAATAGAATCCCAGAAAAACAGAAGACAGAAAAGGTATTTTTCTGATAGTGAAAAAATTTCCAAATTCAGTGAAAACTATAAATCTGCGGTTCCAAGAAGCCCCAAATAACTCAGATAAATAGAGTAAAAACAGATCATACGAAAGCACATCATAAGTTGCTTAATCCTGATAGTTAAGAAGAAACTCATTAAAACAACTAGAAAGAAAGAAAAAAGCCCACATTACGTAGAAAAACAAAGATAAGAATGATAGTAAGTCCAGAAGTTATTCGAGGCAGAAAATAATAGAACTGAAAAATAGGTCAATCTAGAATTCTATACCCAATAAAAATGTCCTTCAGAAAGACTTTTTTTTGTAGACAAACTGAAGTTGAGAGAATTCATCATGAGCAGACCTGTACCACAAAAAGTATTAGTGAAAGTTTTTCAGGCAAAAGAAAATTGATACTAGATAGAAATTTGGGCTGTAAAAAAAGAATGAAAAGGCCTCTGAATGGTAAATCTGTGGAAAAATAGTAAAGTTATTTTTTCTCATTTTTAATCTCTTTAAAATACTGTCTAAAGCAAAAAAAAAAAAAAGAAAAGGAAACATAAAAATATCTTGTTTGTAACACAGAAGTATGATGTATGACAACAGTAACCCAAAGGATGGGAGGGAAGAAATGAAAATACACTGTTGTAATTGTCTTATACTATATTTAACACTTGAAGTAGACCAGATTTTTTTCTTTTTTAAAGATTTTTTTTAATTGTGAAAATCTGATGACATTTACGGGAGTCTTGGAAAATACAGAGCAAAGTTACATATAGTTCTACTGTATGTTACAATTATTTTTTAAGCAGATGAATTAAGAGTCTTTGTTAGAGTTTCAATATCAAACTCTCAAAATTTAACAGAATGAATAGACAGAAAATTAGAAGGATATAGTAGACCTGAAAAGCACTATGAACCAATTCAACAAAATTAAGATTCCAGTCAATCCTAAAAGAAATCAACCCTGAATATTCACTGGAAAGACTGATGCTGAAGCTCCAATACTTTTGGCCACCTGATATGAAGAACTGACTCAATGGAAAAGACCCTGATGCTGGGAAAGATTGAGGGCAAGAGGAGAAGGGGATGAGAGAAGATGAGGTGGTTGAATGGCATCACTGGCTCAATGAATGTGAGTTTGGGCAGACTCAGGGAGATAATGAAGAATAGAGAAGTCTGATGTGCTGCCATTCATGGGGTTGCAAAGAGTCAGACATGTTAGTGATTGAACACTGAACAAATACAATTTTCACGTCATAGCAGGAAACAAATTCTATTCAAGTTCTCATAGGCTATATAGCAGGAGAAACTGGAACATATCCAGGGACATAAAACAATAGAACTTTGAAAAGAGGTCAATCTAGAATTCTATACCCAATAAAAATGTCCTTCAGAAAGACTTTTTTTTGTAGACAAACTGAAGTTGAGAGAATTCATCATGAGCAGACCTGTACCACAAAAAGTATTAGTGAAAGTTTTTCAGGCAAAAGAAAATTGATACTAGATAGAAATTTGGGCTGTAAAAAAAGAATGAAAAGGCCTCTGAATGGTAAATCTGTGGAAAAATAGTAAAGTTATTTTTTCTCATTTTTAATCTCTTTAAAATACTGTCTAAAGCAAAAAAAAAAAGAAAAGGAAACATAAAAATATCTTGTTTGTAACACAGAAGTATGATGTATGACAACAGTAACCCAAAGGATGGGAGGGAAGAAATGAAAATACACTGTTGTAATTGTCTTATACTATATTTAACACTTGAAGTAGACCAGATTTTTTTCTTTTTTAAAGATTTTTTTTAATTGTGAAAATCTGATGACATTTACGGAGTCTTGGAAAATACAGAGCAAAGTTACATATAGTTCTACTGTATGTTACAATTATTTTTTAAGCAGATGAATTAAGAGTCTTTGTTAGAGTTTCAATATCAAACTCTCAAAATTTAACAGAATGAATAGACAGAAAATTAGAAGGATATAGTAGACCTGAAAAGCACTATGAACCAATTCAACAAAATTAAGATTCCAGTCAATCCTAAAAGAAATCAACCCTGAATATTCACTGGAAAGACTGATGCTGAAGCTCCAATACTTTTGGCCACCTGATATGAAGAACTGACTCAATGGAAAAGACCCTGATGCTGGGAAAGATTGAGGGCAAGAGGAGAAGGGGATGAGAGAAGATGAGGTGGTTGAATGGCATCACTGGCTCAATGAATGTGAGTTTGGGCAGACTCAGGGAGATAATGAAGAATAGAGAAGTCTGATGTGCTGCCATTCATGGGGTTGCAAAGAGTCAGACATGTTAGTGATTGAACACTGAACAAATACAATTTTCACGTCATAGCAGGAAACAAATTCTATTCAAGTTCTCATAGGCTATATAGCAGGAGAAACTGGAACATATCCAGGGACATAAAACAAAGTGTAAAAATTTCATGGTGTAAAGGTATTGAAATCATAGTCTTTTATCACTGTAGAATTATGTTAGAAATCAATATCAAAAGATATTTGAAAATAACCTGCATATTTTCAAGTGCAGTGTGACATTTACCAAGAGAGATCTTTGACTTAGCCCTCAAAAACTTCAAAAATTAAAAGACTGAAAAAACAGAAGGTGATAGCAGAGAAGAAAGCATTTAAATGAGAAATTAATATCAGAGATACTTTTCAAAATACTGTGTATTTGGAAATTAAATATCCAAGAAGTAGACTATATTAAATTAAAGATGCGTGTCGGCATACCTCATTTTATAGTGCCTTGCTTGATTGCCCTGCTCAGACATTGCCTCTTTATAAATTGAAGGTTTGTGGCAGGCCTGCAGAGAGCAAGTCTCTTGGCACCATTTGCCACCAACTTGTGTCATTTGTCACATTTTGGTAACTTTGGCAATATTTCAAAGCATGAGCAAAAAGATTGTGATTTGATGGAGGCTCTGATGATTGTTAGTAGTTTTTAGCAATAATTATTTTTCATTGGGATATGTAGGGTTTTTTTTAGACATCCTATTGCACACTTAGTAAACTATAATATAGTGTAAACATAAGCTTTATGTGTGTTGGGAAATCAAAAACGTTTGTGTGACTTTCTTTGTTTCAATATTCTCTTGCAGTGGTGTGGAACCAAACCTGTAGCGTCTCTGAGGTATGCCTATATTGTAAAATCTCAGAGCAACCATTAAAAACCATAACAAAGAAGTGTGGCACGTAAGCCTATAATGGAGATAAAGTAGAATGATAGAATCAAAAGACGGCAGGAAAAGAGGGGGAAGAATAACAAGACCAGTAGATGGCTATTGGTCTAAAAGATAGCTTTAGTGTCAACCATTTGATAATGTATGTGATATAATGACTATAAACAGACATATATTATTGGATGAATAACAAAGTAAGAACCAACTGTAAGCTATCATGAAGAGACCCATTTTTTAAAAAAATTTTGGCCTCTTTTATTGTTTTTTTATTTATTTATTTTCATGCATCGTTATTCTTTTGGCCTGTGTGGGCCTCCCATTGCAGTGGACTCTCTTGTTGCAGAGCACCTGGGTGCATGCGCTCCAGAGCGCTGGCTTGTAATTGGACACATCGGGTCCAGCCGCTCTGCCGCATATGGGATCTTCCCAGGCCAGGGACCAAACAAGTGTCCCTTGCAGTGCAAGGCAGACTGTTTACCCACTGGACCACCAGGGAAGACCTGAAGAGACCCATTTTGAATATAAAGACACAGATTTAAAAGGATGGAAAAAGCTATTCCATGTAAACACTATTCAAAAGAGAGCTGAAGTGGCTGTCTGTTAGTAACAGACATGCAGACCTTGGAATAAGGAATGTTACCAGGGATAAAGACGAACATTTCATAATGATAAAGGAGCCATTTCATCAAAAAGACATTATAATCCTAAATATGTATGCATCGAATAAGAATTAAAAAATGTAAAGCAAAGAAAGAGCTAAAAGGAATGGACACATCCATAATTGTATTTGAAGATTGCAACACACCCGTTTCAATTATTGGTAAAACAAATAGACAAATTAGAAGTATAGAGAGCACCTGACACGTTAGAAACATATATTGATAGACCTTCACCACCACCTGGACCAAAGTGTTAGGGTTTTTAGACATCCTATTGCACACTTAGTAAACTATAATATAGTGTAAACATAAGCTTTATGTGTGTTGGGAAATCACAAACGTTTGTGTGACTTTCTTTGTTTCAATATTCTCTTGCAGTGGTGTGGAACCAAACCTGTAGCGTCTCTGAGGTATGCCTATATTGTAAAATCTCAGAGCAACCATTAAAAACCATAACAAAGAAGTGTGGCACGTAAGCCTATAATGGAGATAAAGTAGAATGATAGAATCAAAAGACGGCAGGAAAAGAGGGGGAAGAATAACAAGACCAGTAGATGGCTATTGGTCTAAAAGATAGCTTTAGTGTCAACCATTTGATAATGTATGTGATATAATGACTATAAACAGACATATATTATTGGATGAATAACAAAGTAAGAACCAACTGTAAGCTATCATGAAGAGACCCATTTTTTAAAAAAATTTTGGCCTCTTTTATTGTTTTTTTATTTATTTATTTTCATGCATCGTTATTCTTTTGGCCTGTGTGGGCCTCCCATTGCAGTGGACTCTCTTGTTGCAGAGCACCTGGGTGCATGCGCTCCAGAGCGCTGGCTTGTAATTGGACACATCGGGTCCAGCCGCTCTGCCGCATATGGGATCTTCCCAGGCCAGGGACCAAACAAGTGTCCCTTGCAGTGCAAGGCAGACTGTTTACCCACTGGACCACCAGGGAAGACCTGAAGAGACCCATTTTGAATATAAAGACACAGATTTAAAAGGATGGAAAAAGCTATTCCATGTAAACACTATTCAAAAGAGAGCTGAAGTGGCTGTCTGTTAGTAACAGACATGCAGACCTTGGAATAAGGAATGTTACCAGGGATAAAGACGAACATTTCATAATGATAAAGGAGCCATTTCATCAAAAAGACATTATAATCCTAAATATGTATGCATCGAATAAGAATTAAAAAATGTAAAGCAAAGAAAGAGCTAAAAGGAATGGACACATCCATAATTGTATTTGAAGATTGCAACACACCCGTTTCAATTATTGGTAAAACAAATAGACAAATTAGAAGTATAGAGAGCACCTGACACGTTAGAAACATATATTGATAGACCTTCACCACCACCTGGACCAAAGTGTTATTTGTAGAGCCCTCTACCTGATAACTGCAGAGGACGCACTCTTCAGATGCACTGAAATGTTCCTGAAGCCACACTGTGTTCCCAGGGTGAGAAAGTCCCTCTACCTGGATGGCGGGTCTCTGAGGGAAAGGATGGAGATGGCACTCGTGAGTGGACAAAGCATTTGAGGGAAGAGGATGAAAACCAGGCCCAGAGGGAAATCTAGACCAAGTGAACCGCCTGGCATCGTCTGTAAGGGACGCTGTGGCCGACGGCAAGAGGCCCTCCATGCCAGCAGCGATGACCCTGAGTAGGACCGCTCAGGATCGATGGCAGCCTCTCTGCCAGCTGGACGCGCCCTCGCCTGTGCCCAGGGAAGGCTTGTCAGCAGAGGGGGTGGCTCTGTGGGGATTGTCCAGTTTGGGAGGCAGTGCCTCCTCTGCACGTGTTGGCCCTGATGCTGAGTGACAGCTGATCAACTTGGCAGCTCAGGTCAGGGCGGGGGGCTTCCTTCACTCCTGGTGGCTGTGAGCCTGTGATCACCGACTTTCTCCAGGCAGAGCAGGAGGGCAGAGGGCAAGGCCATCGGATGGGGTGCCCAGATCTTGTCTGAAGACCATTGGAAGGCTTATCTTCCCAGCTGGCCCTTAGAGAAATCTGGTAGGAGGCGAGGTGTGTCCTGTAGAAACAGGTGCATGCACAGGGGAGGTTCTCAGTGGCTCAGGGTGGGGCTGCCTGCCACCGGGTGGGGTCTTTCCCAGTACAAAGAGGGAGTTTCCCTGAAGAGGAACCTATTTCTAAGGGTTCCCAGTCTGCTAGGGGTCAGGGTGTTTCAAGCGAGTGGAGGAAGCAATAGAAACTTCACATGGTGCCCCCCCCCCCCCCCGTCTGTGTTGTCTCTGCCTAGAGAGAGTCACTACAGAAAGATGATGAGGCAAAAAAGAAAAAGCAGAAGTTGTCCTGAATCTCCCTCTCCTACGTGATCACCACTCCTGATGTTTTGCTATTTCTCCTCCTGCCCTGTTTCATTTTTACCCTGAAGATGAGATCACAGTGTGGTTGCGTATTTAAACTTCTTTTTTTTTTTCCTCTTAACAACTTATCTTGCAGATATTTCCTTTTAGACGAGGCACACGAGGAGAGTGTGACGGCTCAGGGGTGGGGCTGTCCGGGAAGGCGGTGCGGAGGGGCGAGGTTCAGCCAGACTTTGAGGGAGGGGAAAAGTGATGGGGCCAGTTCAGGTGGGGGCGCTTCTCACATTGAGAGAGACAAGGGTGTGCTTGCCTGGTGTACTCAGATTAACTCAGGATACCTATAACTTCTGCGTTTCCATCCTCTCTCCCTCCCACTTTCCCGCCCCACCTCTTTCCTGCCTCCCTTCGATCTCTCCCTCCCCCACTTTCTCATTCCTTCACCCCGCAGTCATTGAGCACCTCCTGCGTGCCGGGTGTGTGTCCAGTGCTGGCCTCACAGGGGTGATTGGAACAGATCCTGCCCTAGAGGAGCACGTACTGTGACAGACAGACACGTGGTTTACCCAAAGGCAAACATTTTAAGACATTCAAAAATAGTAATACAAGCATGGATTTTTATGGAATAGAGTGCAGAAGCCACGTGCTCCAGCACAGGAAGAGGTGACGTTTCCTCCGCACATACGTCAGTGGAAACGTCTGAGGGTCCTCGGAGTGTGAGCCCAACCCTTGGCTGGCAGAAATGGGACCTTCAGCTCAGGGCTGGCTGAGGAGACTGCAGAAGGCTTGGATGGTCCCACTGTTCCCAGGCTATACATATATAGAGTAACCCGGGAGCTTTTGGATGATCCCTGTATCTGGGCTTCAAATTTCACTCCTTAGGGTTGCTGTCTGACCGTGACCCCTGGGTGATTCTCAGGTGCTGCCAGCGTTGGGGGTCACTGAGGGAAGGGGAGGGAAGCCCATTCAGATGGCGCTAATTCAAGGCACTTGAGGCTGAAGCAAGTTAGGATTGGTAATAGTCTGCCGGGGCTTAAAATTTGATTTGTGGAGTTTGAAAGTCTTTGTGTGTCACGTGACTACGATGGTGCGTGGAGAGGACTGGCCCAGAGCCTAGCAGACGCCTCCCACGCCAGTCTCTGATGGTAAGAAAGTAACTCAGCGTGAGGGTGCACAAAGATCAGAAGGCTGTTAGGAAAGAGAATAAATGGACAGAAGAAATCCAGGCAGTAGGCAGAGGAAAGGGACGTAAAGTGATCGTGATATTCATAGTTTGTTTTAAAGAACCAGGAAGGTTCGAGGGTCTTGGCTTTGTTTTGACATGTGCTGTACCACCTAGAGAATCCCGTGCACAGAGGCGCCTGGAGGACTAGAGTCCGTAGGGTTGCAAAGCGTCAGACATGACTAAGCACGCATGCACACCACCCAGAACAGTGAGTAAACGACAGTCACCTGGAGGGTGCAGAATTTCGATTCCTGTGTCTTAATCCATTCTCCTTGGGATGCCAGTGCACCTGGGTCAGAAACTAGAGAAACAACAACTATGGAATAAGACCAAAGGGTCGAGTCAGAACCCGTGACTAAAGAACCACCTCCCGGGTGTCTCTGGGCAAGGCTCTGAGAGGCGGCCGGGATGAGGGAGGCTGAGTCATCCCTCAGAAGCATTCAGAGAGCTGAGAGGGAATGGAATCCCCAAGGAGAGAGCCCAGAGTCTGCAGAAAGTTCTCTTGAGACGTGAGTCGTGTTGCGTTGAGAGGTGCGAGTTCTCAGAAGCCCGAGTCTGCTCTGTCCGTGGCTGTGCGCAGGGGCACCGGGTGCCGGGGAGGCCGGGGACCCCTTCCTCATTGTGTGGGTTTGTGTGATGATCCTGCTGCTGGAATTCTAGAACTCGTCTTCTGGCTCGAGAGCGTGTGTTCCTCGGGGCTGGTACATTTGTTCTCAGGCTCTCTCAGAGTCAGTTCCAGAATGCCAGGGTCTCTGCCCTCCGTGGGTGAGTGAGTGAGAAAGCCAGAGCAGGCAGCTGGGACCCTCTTGCTGTTCTGGTGCATGCGTCGAGTGTCCAGCTCGTTACTTTTTGCCTTTTCTTCATTTACCCTCGGTCCTCGGGAGAAATTGGCTTAAATTGCCTTTACCACCCAGCATCCATGTGTTACCCTGGAGGATTAAATGGCCACCCACTCCAGTGTTCTTGCCAGGAAGAATCTCATGGACAGAGGAGCCTGGCAGGCTGCAGTCCTTGAGGTCCTAACGAGACATGACTGAGCGCACATGCACTGACTGATCCATACGTTAATATGTATATGAAAGCTCCTTGTTGTCTGCATGTGTGAAAAACCACAATTGAGTGTATCTAGCTCATTTTACTCCATCTTGGGGACCACTGTAGAGCACAGGAGATTATATTCAATATCCTGTGATAAACTATAATTGAAAAGAATATGAAGAATGTATATATATAGAGAGAGAGAGTGAGAGAAAGGGAGAGAGAACTGACTCAAGCTGCTGTACAGTAGGGGCTGTTAACCTTTGCCGGCCTGTTCTCCTTTCCCTCACAATCAATCTAGTCTTTCTCCATTTCCCATGGCTTCTTTTCCTCTAGTAGATTTGAGCTCTTTATGTTTTTTTTTTTTTTTGACTCTCCAGGACCCAGTATGGGGTCCATCACTCAGCAAGCACTCAGGACAGTTGAAGGTTGAGTTAAAAAAAATCTGAAGTCAAACACGATTAAACATTTTAAAATAGATTCCTTTAAATAGATGGGGAATTATTTGGCCTATAGGAAAAGGCCAAGGTGACAGATGGGGTCACATGTGTAAGAAGAGACACAAAGGGCTGTCACCTGATGTTTTCTGTTTCTGCTATGAAGCTGCAAGAGAAGGCGGAAAGCTTTTGATTCGTTTTGTGGTTCTTGGCGAACAGACCCTTCAGAGAATCTGGTGAGAGCAATGGAATTAGCTCTCCAGAAGAGGGCCAAACATTTTGCCCCTAATGTTAGGGATTCACTGACTCCCCCTAAGCTGGTCCACAGACTTCAGGTGAGTAATCCCGGCGTGCTAAGTTTCTTCAGTCGTGTCCAACTCTTTGCATCCCCATGGACTGCAGGCCACCAGGCTCCTTTGTCCATGGGATTCTCAAGGCAAGAATACTGGAGTAGGTGGCCATTTCTTCCTCCAGGGGATCTTCCTGACCCAGGGATCAAACCCACATCTCTTTACATCCCCTGCATTGGCAGGCAGGTTCTTTACCACTGGCACCACCTTGGTCAGTATCAAATGCCAGCTGTGAGGTGTTCCTTACTGCATCTGCTCCTCCAGGGAGATAGACCGGGTGGCCTTCTCTGGCCCTCATCATCTCTACCCCTGGGATTCTGACTTTCCACCCCTTGTGGGTGCATTTGCCAAGCTGCTGTGCCCTTCTGTTCAGCAAGTGTCGGTAGAGTTCTCCTCTCAGCCCACGAGGTCTACGACTGATAGAAAAATAAATCTTCCTCTTCCATCTTTGTCCTCAGAAGTCCTTGTTCCTCAGTCTAAAAGCTTAAGCAAGTTTCATGTGAAGACTCGGATTCAAAAGGAAGAAAGCCTTGCTTTGGGCCAGGGTTTCTCGACCTCGGAGCTGTTGAGGGAGGGCTGACAGTTTCTCATTGTGGGGACTGCCTGGAGCACTGGAGGGTCTTCAGCAGCAGCCCTGGCCTCCACCGGGAGACACCAGAGGCATCCGCCCCGTGTTGCGACAATCAGAAATGCCCCCAGACACATGGCCAAATGGTCCCTGGGAGGCCCAGATCATCTCCAGCCCCACTAGCCGGCCCCAAGCACTCAGGACAGTTGAAGGTTGAGTTAAAAAAAATCTGAAGTCAAACACGATTAAACATTTTAAAATAGATTCCTTTAAATAGATGGGGAATTATTTGGCCTATAGGAAAAGGCCAAGGTGACAGATGGGGTCACATGTGTAAGAAGAGACACAAAGGGCTGTCACCTGATGTTTTCTGTTTCTGCTATGAAGCTGCAAGAGAAGGCGGAAAGCTTTTGATTCGTTTTGTGGTTCTTGGCGAACAGACCCTTCAGAGAATCTGGTGAGAGCAATGGAATTAGCTCTCCAGAAGAGGGCCAAACATTTTGCCCCTAATGTTAGGGATTCACTGACTCCCCCTAAGCTGGTCCACAGACTTCAGGTGAGTAATCCCGGCGTGCTAAGTTTCTTCAGTCGTGTCCAACTCTTTGCATCCCCATGGACTGCAGGCCACCAGGCTCCTTTGTCCATGGGATTCTCAAGCAAGAATACTGGAGTAGGTGGCCATTTCTTCCTCCAGGGGATCTTCCTGACCCAGGGATCAAACCCACATCTCTTTACATCCCCTGCATTGGCAGGCAGGTTCTTTACCACTGGCACCACCTTGGTCAGTATCAAATGCCAGCTGTGAGGTGTTCCTTACTGCATCTGCTCCTCCAGGGAGATAGACCGGGTGGCCTTCTCTGGCCCTCATCATCTCTACCCCTGGGATTCTGACTTTCCACCCCTTGTGGGTGCATTTGCCAAGCTGCTGTGCCCTTCTGTTCAGCAAGTGTCGGTAGAGTTCTCCTCTCAGCCCACGAGGTCTACGACTGATAGAAAAATAAATCTTCCTCTTCCATCTTTGTCCTCAGAAGTCCTTGTTCCTCAGTCTAAAAGCTTAAGCAAGTTTCATGTGAAGACTCGGGATTCAAAAAGGAAGAAAGCCTTGCTTTGGGCCAGGGTTTCTCGACCTCGGAGCTGTTGAGGGAGGGCTGACAGTTTCTCATTGTGGGGACTGCCTGGAGCACTGGAGGGTCTTCAGCAGCAGCCCTGGCCTCCACCGGGAGACACCAGAGGCATCCGCCCCCGTAGTTGCGACAATCAGAAATGCCCCCAGACACATGGCCAAATGGTCCCTGGGAGGCCCAGATCATCTCCAGCCCCACTAGCCGGCCCCAGCTGGGGCTGTTCCAGCCTTTCTGCAGCTGGATTTTGGGACCAGGTCAAAGGGGCCACCTCAGTGGAGAGTGGACTGTTCTTTCAGCTTCTTTCTATGATAGACATTTGTGCAGCTAACTTCTGCTCTCTGCTGGTAGCAAGGCCAGGCCCCACGGCTGCAGCTGTAAGAGACACACCCTGACCTCAGGTGCCCCTGTGTCCTTGTCTGGGTGACACACACAGATGGGTCAGGAGGTGGGGGGTCGGGGAGGATTGTCTCATGGGAAAGAGAGCCTTTGCACCTGTGTATTCCCCATCCAGGAGGCTCGCTCTTCTGACTTTTCCTATGACTGGGGCTTTTGACAGTCATATCTCAGTTTAAGCGACACTGCTTCAGGGAGACCCGTCCTAACCCTCTAACCACAGTCAACTGTTTTCCCCTAAGGCTTTGTAACAAACAGTCCAGAACTTAGTGGCTCACAACCACACATTTCTCGCTCACATGTGTGTGGGTTGGCAGGGGTGTGGGTTGCCTGGGGTGTGGCTGAGGTAGGCTGGGCTCGGCTGGGTTTGCTGCAAGCTGCGGTTTAAACATAGTTGTGCTCCATGGGTCTCTCATTCTCCTGGACCAGTGAGCATTCAGTCAATGTTCTCATAGCAACAGTGGCCACACAAAGCGGGAAGCAAGTATTTCCAAAACCTGCTCGCGTCATAGCCACTGCCATGCATTTGGTCAGAGTAGACCACACAGTCCGAGTCACCAGGAGGGAGGACCACATCACTCTCCATAAGGCGATGGTGGGCACGTGGCCGCACAGGACTCCACGGGGCAGTGAAGAATCAGGGCCGTCAGCCTGCCCCCCTCAGCCTACAGCAGCCCCCCAGTCACTCACTCATTTTTATTCTCTGCTGAGTTTTGATACTCTGATTGTTGAATTATTTATTTCTTATTTGCCTTTTGTTAGCAGATCAGCACCTCCATGACAGCAGGAACTTTTCCCTGCCTTACTCAGGGCCAAATGCCTACCCAGCACAGGGTGGGTATGCCCTAGAGCTATGAGTGGGTGGGCGTTGGAGATCATCTTGAAATAGTACCAGCAGCTCATGGTTTCTGCGAGATGGCGAAGGGTCAGGAGTGCACTGGCTGGTTGTGCTGACCTGGTTCAGTGAGGGCATCATTTCAGGGTGTGGTGGGCCCTCCACTGTGGGGGAGGGAGGGGAGCAGGCTGTTCTGATCGGAGCGATAGGGCCCCCCAAGAGCGCACCTGGTTAGAGAATTGGAGAGGTGTGTCTGGATGGGGGGAGCCTGGTGGGCAGCAGCCAGAAGGAAGAGTCGCATGGGACTCAGCAGTCAGGGCTCCCCTGGTCTCCGTGGGAGCTGTCGTGTCTGAGGCTGGAGCGGTGCCCCCACCGTGGGCAGAGCACAACCTGGGAAGCTGTTTTGGTCACCCCGCAGGTCATGAGGAGCCCGTGTCACACACACGTCAAGATGACTGGAAGTCATTTTTTTCTGGAAGAGGGGGAACATTGAATATTTTTTAGCAGAGACATGTCCAAGCTGTTAAACAAGTAGGAAGCTTCTGGAAGTCCTTTGGAGGCCCATGGTAGGAACTTGGCAAACGCCTGACTTGGACGAGCTTGTCACGGTGCACGCAAGCTGGGGGCTGGGCTCGGCTGGGTTTGCTGCAAGCTGCGGTTTAAACATAGTTGTGCTCCATGGGTCTCTCATTCTCCTGGACCAGTGAGCATTCAGTCAATGTTCTCATAGCAACAGTGGCCACACAAAGCGGGAAGCAAGTATTTCCAAAACCTGCTCGCGTCATAGCCACTGCCATGCATTTGGTCAGAGTAGACCACACAGTCCGAGTCACCAGGAGGGAGGACCACATCACTCTCCATAAGGCGATGGTGGGCACGGGGCCCGCACAGGACTCCACGGGGCAGTGAAGAATCAGGGCCGTCAGCCTGCCCCCCTCAGCCTACAGCAGCCCCCCAGTCACTCACTCATTTTTATTCTCTGCTGAGTTTTGATACTCTGATTGTTGAATTATTTATTTCTTATTTGCCTTTTGTTAGCAGATCAGCACCTCCATGACAGCAGGAACTTTTCCCTGCCTTACTCAGGGCCAAATGCCTACCCAGCACAGGGTGGGTATGCCCTAGAGCTATGAGTGGGTGGGCGTTGGAGATCATCTTGAAATAGTACCAGCAGCTCATGGTTTCTGCGAGATGGCGAAGGGTCAGGAGTGCACTGGCTGGTTGTGCTGACCTGGTTCAGTGAGGGCATCATTTCAGGGTGTGGTGGGCCCTCCACTGTGGGGGAGGGAGGGGAGCAGGCTGTTCTGATCGGAGCGATAGGGCCCCGCAAGAGCGCACCTGGTTAGAGAATTGGAGAGGTGTGTCTGGATGGGGGGAGCCTGGTGGGCAGCAGCCAGAAGGAAGAGTCGCATGGGACTCAGCAGTCAGGGCTCCCCTGGTCTCCGTGGGAGCTGTCGTGTCTGAGGCTGGAGCGGTGCCCCCACCGTGGGCAGAGCACAACCTGGGAAGCTGTTTTGGTCACCCCGCAGGTCATGAGGAGCCCGTGTCACACACACGTCAAGATGACTGGAAGTCATTTTTTTCTGGAAGAGGGGGAACATTGAATATTTTTTAGCAGAGACATGTCCAAGCTGTTAAACAAGTAGGAAGCTTCTGGAAGTCCTTTGGAGGCCCATGGTAGGAACTTGGCAAACGCCTGACTTGGACGAGCTTGTCACGGTGCCCCAAGGCTTGAACTTAGCATAGTGTCGAGTAGAGCTGCATTTCCTAGAGACCCCAGTCATCTCTTGGCCCGAGGATTCTTTTGTTTACTCTGGGGAGCACAGGCGTGTGACCCCACTGTCTGCAGACCTCCCACCCCACCACACAGACATGCTCCAGGTCCTCACTGGGTCTGTGATCCCCAGGGACCCCCAGCACCTTGGACGTCACGCAGCCTCTGCTGACCCACATCGCAAATCAGCTGTGGACACAGGAATGGAGGGACAGGGGCCCTGGTCTCGTGTTTGGGTGCCGTGGTCATGGTGTGCTCGCCGGGCAGGAAAGCAGCAGGGAGCCTGCCCCAAGCCACCTGTGCCGGTCAGGCTGGCTTCGGACGTTCCATCCTCTAGGCCGGAACAGACTTTTTTACCCATCTTGAAATTTAAGCTCTGGGCTCGTAGGGGGAAACAATGGGGAAGGGGATCTGGGTTCCAGTTTTAGCATTGCTGGGAGACCCTGGGCTTGTAACCTGATTGCTCTGGGCTTAACGTCTCTTCTACAGAATAAGAAAACTTGACCTAACAAACAAGATAATGAATGTGAAAGTCCTTATAAAACTTCATGGAAGCATCGTCAGGGGGACTTTCCTGGTGGGTAAGACTCCCTGCTCCCAATGCAGGGGGCCTTGGACAGTCCCTGGGAGGGGAACTAGGATCCCACATTCCCACATGCCACACAGCATGGCCTTAAAAAAAAGTATTAGGTATCAATTGTCCTTCTCCTCTCTGGAAGAAAGGAAAGTAAAAAGGTCCATTAAGAACATATTTTGTGCCAAGCCCTCTGTTCGGTGGTGTTGCATAGAATCTATTTTCATCTCAGTGGAACAGCCTTTACGGTGACTGTGAGGCTGAGGAAGCCAAGTCTCAGAGAGGTTAAGTGACTTGCTCTAGGTCACACCGCCTGCTGCTGGTGGGGGTGGTCTCTGTGACCGCATAGCCCAGCCTCTTTGCCATGTGCTCGTCCACTGGGAGGTCCCTGCAAGGGCCTCCCGGGAGCCTGGCTCTGCAGGAAAGACCCCACGGCGCGCGTGGCAGTGGCAGAGGCCACAGCCTCTGATCTGTCTTCCTCAGGTGGAGTAGGCTGGTTGCTTCAGAGGTGTCGTCCTCTTCCCCCCTGTTCCTTCCTGCCCTGCAGGTCCCTGGAGGGTTTTTTCCAAAACATCTAAGTCAGCTTTAATGAACAGAGTCCTTTGCCTAGCAGCCGAGCTCTACAAGGTCTCTGAGGACAGCTGACACCCCAGAGCTGCTGTCTCTCCCTTGATCTTTCCTCCCCTGTTGGAGAATGTTCTGGAATCTGTAGGCCAGAATGAAGGTTACAGAGCGAGGTCAGCCTAGGTTCTTGAGCCATGAGCCTGCCTCTGATGGCTTGACTTCCATGTTAAAGCCCCACTTAGGGCCACCCCTTTCCCCGTGGGCTCTTAGAAACGGTACAGGACGTGGGGACTCGTTAGAGTCCAAGAGGAAGGATTTTGTAAAGGACTTTTCTCACGGCTGCGTTTCTGAGCTGGGATTTTATAAACACTCGGTCCAGCTGTCGTGGGTTAGATGAAGTTCTAGTCTGAATGTTTACCCACTTGGGAGGTTGATTCACTTTACTCCTTATTTTAAAAATCTTGTGTTTAAAAGGAAAAAAACGAACTGGGGCAATGATCGATGGCAGGGGTAGGGGCTTTCCTGGTGGGTAAGACTCCCTGCTCCCAATGCAGGGGGCCTTGGACAGTCCCTGGGAGGGGAACTAGGATCCCACATTCCCACATGCCACACAGCATGGCCTTAAAAAAAAGTATTAGGTATCAATTGTCCTTCTCCTCTCTGGAAGAAAGGAAAGTAAAAAGGTCCATTAAGAACATATTTTGTGCCAAGCCCTCTGTTCGGTGGTGTTGCATAGAATCTATTTTCATCTCAGTGGAACAGCCTTTACGGTGACTGTGAGGCTGAGGAAGCCAAGTCTCAGAGAGGTTAAGTGACTTGCTCTAGGTCACACCGCCTGCTGCTGGTGGGGGTGGTCTCTGTGACCGCATAGCCCAGCCTCTTTGCCATGTGCTCGTCCACTGGGAGGTCCCTGCAAGGGCCTCCCGGGAGCCTGGCTCTGCAGGAAAGACCCCACGGGCGCGGCGTGGCAGTGGCAGAGGCCACAGCCTCTGATCTGTCTTCCTCAGGTGGAGTAGGCTGGTTGCTTCAGAGGTGTCGTCCTCTTCCCCCCTGTTCCTTCCTGCCCTGCAGGTCCCTGGAGGGTTTTTTCCAAAACATCTAAGTCAGCTTTAATGAACAGAGTCCTTTGCCTAGCAGCCGAGCTCTACAAGGTCTCTGAGGACAGCTGACACCCCAGAGCTGCTGTCTCTCCCTTGATCTTTCCTCCCCTGTTGGAGAATGTTCTGGAATCTGTAGGCCAGAATGAAGGTTACAGAGCGAGGTCAGCCTAGGTTCTTGAGCCATGAGCCTGCCTCTGATGGCTTGACTTCCATGTTAAAGCCCCACTTAGGGCCACCCCTTTCCCCGTGGGCTCTTAGAAACGGTACAGGACGTGGGGACTCGTTAGAGTCCAAGAGGAAGGATTTTGTAAAGGACTTTTCTCACGGCTGCGTTTCTGAGCTGGGATTTTATAAACACTCGGTCCAGCTGTCGTGGGTTAGATGAAGTTCTAGTCTGAATGTTTACCCACTTGGGAGGTTGATTCACTTTACTCCTTATTTTAAAAATCTTGTGTTTAAAAGGAAAAAAACGAACGCGGCTTTTGAAACAGGACTGCTGCCCAATCTAAAGGAGGCCACTGGGGCACAAAGAGGTGACCTCGATGGCACCCCTGAGCAGGCTGCTCGGGTGGGCCGCCATCTAGGGGGGCCGCCAGGTCGTGGTGCCGCTGCCGCCAGCCCAGGACCTCGGGGAGGAGCGGGAGTGAGGGTCTGTGCGTCGGGGCCGCTGCTCACGTTCAGAACTGGAAGGTGGAGCCAGATCTCTCCAAATAAGTCCTTTGAATGAACATAGAGGCAGAAGCCTTATGTATGGGTACTGGCTGCGTGATCCCAGCCCCTTGTCGTGTTTCTGAGACACCATCTCTTTCTGGAGCGTCTGTGATGCCACTGAACCGCTTCCTGAATGAACGAGACCCCTCTCCCTCATCCCCGTGCTTCTCTCCCGGCTCTGTCTGCTCTGCCTTTTGCTCTGGATATTTCCCAGACTGTCCCCACCTGCTGTCCTGGGGGTCTGCACAGTCCTCGGGGTGGGACCGAGCCCCATTCCTCTCTGATCTTAGAGCGTGGGGAGTGGGCGTGCTGCAGGTGGAATGTGAATTGGAAGGCTGGGTCCTGGGAGGCAGTGGGTGGGCCCGAGATTGACTTTAGGATGGTTTCTTATCTGGGTGTCTGAGGCCAGAGCCGAAGGGGTCAGCTGAGGGAGGAGTCTGCGACGTGGTCTCATGACCTGGGGCGTCCAGCCCCACGGCTGCAGGTTCCTGAGTGCTGGGTGTGGGTGAGGGCTGGGTGGACTCTGGGGGCACAGGGGTGAGGACCGCCGTGCCAGCCTCACCAGGTGTCCTGTCTGTGAGAGACAGCGCACAGCCCTGTGTGGGGAGGGTGGGAAGAAGACGAAGAGAGGGAGATGGAGGCTGAACAGAAAGGGGGCTGCCAGGTCGGCTGGGGGTGGCTGGGGCTGGGGGCAGGTATTTGTGCTGTAGTGAGTGGAAGGAAGGCAGTCTGGAGGGACAAGAGATACGCTTGACAAAGAAGCTCTTCCCCCGCCCCTCCCTGGGGCAAGAGCACCAGAAAATTCATCCCAGACCGGCAGAGCTCCAGGCTCAGCTTGGAGAAGAAGCCCGTTGCCTGTCATAGCCACGAGCGAGACACATCTCAGATTCTCATAGGGTCCAAGCTTTCCCAGCGGCCAAAGATCTTCCTGGGTCTGCAGCTGTTAAACTGGAATGAGAGGCAGGACTAACATGAGTTGGATGACAGCCGCAGCCCTTGCCCATCAGCCTGGCCTGCCCTGGCGCCTGGGCCCCAGGGTGGCACCTCGTCGTCTTGGGAAGCCCATGAGGCAGGTTTAAAGAATGAGGGGAGCTCCAGGAAACCCGAGGTCTGGGGTTGTGGGGAAGATCTCCTGGAAACAGATGTGCTCCCTGGAAGGCAGAGAGAGTTCCCTGGCAGGGATGGCACCTGCAGGATCCAGCTGACCCTCCAGTGTGTGGCCTAGGTGCGGCCATTTGCCGCCACATTGCTGCAGCTGAGAGTGCAGGTCAGGAAAGCGGTGAGGCCCCGGAACCAGGGATGCCCAGGCCTTGGGAGGCGGCGTGGCTCTTTGGCCAACCTGAACTGACCTGCTCTCTTTCTCCTGGCCTTGTAGGACCAGGTTATTGCCAATCTCAACCTTTGTCCTCAGTGAGGTCTAATGGGGACCAGTGTCAGGGCTGAGGGTCCTTCTAGATGAGTCAGTCCCTCCCTCAGCTCAGAGATAATGAAACGAGCTCAGGCCGGTTATTTGAGCGGGCAGCCCCGGCCAGCAAGGGGCGGTGCCAGAGTCCTCTTGAATGTATTGCCTAGACTCTGTTCCTGCAACGTGGCATTGAAAAAGTGGATTTTATTTTGAAATATGTGCAGTTCAGTGAAAGGAATGCTGCCCTGCCTACACAGCCCCTGGCATGAACCAAATCTGAATCTTCGTCCACTCTTTGGGTGAGAATCTTTGGTTCAGAGCTTCTCCAACTAGAGCTGCTCTTTGCTGGACAGTTGACAGGTTTGGTTTTCTTTGGTGAATGCCCCATAAACGGTGATAACAGCAATGATTTTTTTTTTCTTTTTGCGGGAGTGGAGTGGTGAGGGAGAGGGGCAGGCGGGCCACTTCTGTTGGTCTTTTGTGTCTCTTTTCATCTATCTTTGTTCTTTGGCCCGTGTGGGCCTCCCATCGCGGTGGCCTCTGTTGTTACAGAGCACCAACTCTGGGCACATGCGCTCCAGAGCTCCGACTCGGTAATTGGACACATCAGTCCTGCCGCTCCACGGCACGTGGGATCTTCCCAGGCCAGGGAGTGAACCGGCGCCCCTTGCACTGCAAGGCAGTGTCCCCACCCACTGGACCACCAGGGAAGCCCAGCAATGATTCTTGACATAAGCTCAGCATTGTGCACTTTATGGAGCCCGCCTCAGCCATCCCTGTGAGTGGCCAGGAAGACCCTGAGTGTGGAGCTCTGTCCCTAGCCGTGGGCCAGCCCAGGCTGCTTGTGTTCAGGGCAGACACAGGCTGGTGGCCCTGGGTCAGCTTGGCTTGTCTGGAGCCCCTGGATCGGTCCTGGCCCTGGCAGGTGTAGGGGCCAGATGCACGCTGGCTCCCTTGCCCCTCCAGGACCTCGGCCTGGGGCTTCCGCCACCCCACGGGCTTTGGTGGGGTGTCACTGCTCCACGAGAATGCACGGGGTGCAGCCTGACCATGTGCAGCTTCCTGCATCATGAACTTCAGGGCAGGCAGATCTCTAAGGCCACACGGGCCCCGAGGAGGGTGGCCCCTAGGCTGGTGGAGGTTCCTGGACCTCCCGCGAGACAAACTTTGAGACCCAATGATCTTTGTGGTTGGCTTTGACTCGCTGAACATAAATGATAAATCAGCAGCTTTTTTGATCATCCGGTGTTGAATAACATGGCCTGAGGCCATGCGGATGCGGATGACTCATAGGAATGGGCTGTCGTGGTCCAGAGGAGGGTGCAGGAGATGTCCCCGGGGGTCCTGAAATCACCTGCTCACCCCACAGACGGTTAGGCGACCAGGGCTGCTCAGGGCCAAGAGTGAGAAGCCTATGAAATGATCACCCGGTGACTTGATGACCAGCAGCACCGAGTCACACCTCTGCTGTTGTGTGTCTCACCTGCTGATGGATTCATTGCGAAGCCAGCCTCTGAGTGCAGGCCACCCTCTCCCCACGCCGTCTCAGTGCTCAGACTGGTAGCCAAGTCCAGGCTCTCTAGGACGCTTCTTTCTGGGTGGTAGGTCTGCCTGGTGAATATCACCCAGCGGCCCTGACGATCCATTAAAACAGAAGGGATACGGCGTAACCAAGAGCACTCAGAAGTGTACTACTATGTAACTGTAAGGTGTTCTTATTAGTAGCCGTGGTATCTTCCTGGGTATGGACTACGATACTTCTCTCTTATCAGGTAGTTAGGTGAAAACCATACTGCTTATTCATTCATTCAGTATTCATTCTTATCAGAATATCTATGTTTTGGCTAATGCTGTAGAGTAGAATTTTCTGAGATGGTATGCATAGTCTGTGTTTGCTCTGTCCTATAGTGGAGCCATTGAATCACACGTGGCTACTAAGCAGTTGAAATGTGCAACTGAAAAAAAAAAAAAAAGAATACTCAGAAAATTAATGTTAGAATTAACTTGCCTTCTTATCTATAAAACCTCCTGGCTTGAAAATCTGAAATGGACTTCCCTGCATTTTTCACCTATATTAGAATGTATTATGTTCCAGTACACCCCTCTTCTTCTCTTCACGCCAGAAACTAAGGGTGTCTACCTCCCTTCCCACCTCTCAACTTGTACCTTCTGCTCCAGACCGCACACTGCTCCACGAGAATGCACGGGTGCAGCCTGACCATGTGCAGCTTCCTGCATCATGAACTTCAGGGCAGGCAGATCTCTAAGGCCACACGGGCCCCGAGGAGGGTGGCCCCTAGGCTGGTGGAGGTTCCTGGACCTCCCGCGAGACAAACTTTGAGACCCAATGATCTTTGTGGTTGGCTTTGACTCGCTGAACATAAATGATAAATCAGCAGCTTTTTTGATCATCCGGTGTTGAATAACATGGCCTGAGGCCATGCGGATGCGGATGACTCATAGGAATGGGCTGTCGTGGTCCAGAGGAGGGTGCAGGAGATGTCCCCGGGGGTCCTGAAATCACCTGCTCACCCCACAGACGGTTAGGCGACCAGGGCTGCTCAGGGCCAAGAGTGAGAAGCCTATGAAATGATCACCCGGTGACTTGATGACCAGCAGCACCGAGTCACACCTCTGCTGTTGTGTGTCTCACCTGCTGATGGATTCATTGCGAAGCCAGCCTCTGAGTGCAGGCCACCCTCTCCCCACGCCGTCTCAGTGCTCAGACTGGTAGCCAAGTCCAGGCTCTCTAGGACGCTTCTTTCTGGGTGGTAGGTCTGCCTGGTGAATATCACCCAGCGGCCCTGACGATCCATTAAAACAGAAGGGATACGGCGTAACCAAGAGCACTCAGAAGTGTACTACTATGTAACTGTAAGGTGTTCTTATTAGTAGCCGTGGTATCTTCCTGGGTATGGACTACGATACTTCTCTCTTATCAGGTAGTTAGGTGAAAACCATACTGCTTATTCATTCATTCAGTATTCATTCTTATCAGAATATCTATGTTTTGGCTAATGCTGTAGAGTAGAATTTTCTGAGATGGTATGCATAGTCTGTGTTTGCTCTGTCCTATAGTGGAGCCATTGAATCACACGTGGCTACTAAGCAGTTGAAATGTGCAACTGAAAAAAAAAAAAAAAGAATACTCAGAAAATTAATGTTAGAATTAACTTGCCTTCTTATCTATAAAACCTCCTGGCTTGAAAATCTGAAATGGACTTCCCTGCATTTTTCACCTATATTAGAATGTATTATGTTCCAGTACACCCCTCTTCTTCTCTTCACGCCAGAAACTAAGGGTGTCTACCTCCCTTCCCACCTCTCAACTTGTACCTTCTGCTCCAGACCGCACACCTTGGGAGGAGGGGTCCGTCCTCTTCTGACAGGGGCGTAGGGGACACTAGGCAAGCAGGCCTTGTTGGAGAAGGCTCAACAGCCCGTGGTCTTAGAGGGGTGGGAGGAATCAGAACCTTTGTTGTTAAGTTGCTCAGCTGTGTCCAACTCTTTGTGACCCCATAGCCAAGGCTACCTCTGGCAGCCTCTGGGAGCTAAGGACCAGGGACACCTAGGGCAGCCTGTAGGGTGCCAGGGCTGCGAGAACGGAGTTTCGATGCCCAAAGAAGCCCTTGGCACCCATGCACTGACTCACCGGACAGACATCAGATCCCAACCCACTTCTTCCCCTTCCTGCAGCTTCAATTCCTCATGACACCTGGCTGCTGGTGCTGGCCGTCCTCTCTCCTGTTGGCAGGTGGTTGGCTTGGAGGATGCGTGTTAATCCTAGAAGTCTATAACCCGTGGCACACACGTTAGGTGGCATTGTGACAGCTGAATCAGCCCAGAACCTCTCCTGGCCTCCCGTGACATTCCATATGGCCTGTAGCTGTTAGGGTTATAGACACCTGACCAGGAGATGTGGTTCACTTTCCTCCCCAGCTGTTCAGCACAGTGCCTAGATGTGCCCACAAAGTAAGGGTGCGGTAAGTGGCCATCGGACAGGTGCGTGAGTGAATGGATGAGCCACAGAGGGGCTGCTCAGGCCTCGCAGGTGGGCAAGATGCGCCAGCCTGGCTGCCCTGTAAAGGAGGAGAGGAGAACAGTGGTCCCCTAGCCAGCCTTCCAGGCCCGGAGCCTACCCTCGAATAGCTTCAGGTGTCCATGGCGATGCGACAGAGTCTGCTCCAGGGATTTGAGTACCTCCTTGAGGCCGGAGGCTCTTCGGAGCACCTCCCTGGACACTGGGCCACTTGCCTACCCACTCTGTCTCATGAAGACAGGCCCTGACCGCTGTCCTTTTCTCTCCTCGGAATGCAGATTCTGGCCAACGTCTTCCTTTACCTGTGTGCCATCGTTGTGGGCATCATGTCCTACTACATGGCGGACCGCAAGCACCGCAAGGCCTTCCTGGAGGCTCGCCAGTCGCTGGAGGTGAAGATGAACCTGGAGGAGCAGAGCCAGCAGCAGGTAAGGCTCTTGGGGGAGGCCTTGGGGTGGTGCGAGCCTGGGGCCCGGGCCTGGGACCCGTTGGAAGGGAGTGAGCCCAGTTACTTTGTGTCTCCGAGTCTCAGTGGGGCTTGGAGTTTGAATTCTCTTTCTCTAGAGTTGCTGTTGTTTAGTTCCTCAGTCGTGTCTGACTCTTTGCCACCCCATGGACGGCAGCACACCAGGCTTCCCTGTCCTTCACCATCTCCCGGAGCTGCTCAGACACATGTCCACTGAGTCAGTGATGCCATCCAGCCCTTTCATCCTCTGTTGTCCCCTTCTCCTCCTGCCTTCCATCTTTCCTGGCATCAGCATCTTTTCCAGTGCGTTGGCCTTTTGCATGAGGTGGTCAAAGTATTGGAACGTCAGCATCAGTCCTTCTAGTGAATAGCCAAGGTCGATTGGCTTTAGGATTGACTTTGATCTCCTTCAGCCCAGAACCTCTCCTGGCCTCCCGTGACATTCCATATGGCCTGTAGCTGTTAGGGTTATAGACACCTGACCAGGAGATGTGGTTCACTTTCCTCCCCAGCTGTTCAGCACAGTGCCTAGATGTGCCCACAAAGTAAGGGTGCGGTAAGTGGCCATCGGACAGGTGCGTGAGTGAATGGATGAGCCACAGAGGGGCTGCTCAGGCCTCGCAGGTGGGCAAGATGCGCCAGCCTGGCTGCCCTGTAAAGGAGGAGAGGAGAACAGTGGTCCCCTAGCCAGCCTTCCAGGCCCGGAGCCTACCCTCGAATAGCTTCAGGTGTCCATGGCGATGCGACAGAGTCTGCTCCAGGGATTTGAGTACCTCCTTGAGGCCGGAGGCTCTTCGGAGCACCTCCCTGGACACTGGGCCACTTGCCTACCCACTCTGTCTCATGAAGACAGGCCCTGACCGCTGTCCTTTTCTCTCCTCGGAATGCAGATTCTGGCCAACGTCTTCCTTTACCTGTGTGCCATCGTTGTGGGCATCATGTCCTACTACATGGCGGACCGCAAGCACCGCAAGGCCTTCCTGGAGGCTCGCCAGTCGCTGGAGGTGAAGATGAACCTGGAGGAGCAGAGCCAGCAGCAGGTAAGGCTCTTGGGGGAGGCCTTGGGGTGGTGCGAGCCTGGGGCCCGGGCCTGGGACCCGTTGGAAGGGAGTGAGCCCAGTTACTTTGTGTCTCCGAGTCTCAGTGGGGCTTGGAGTTTGAATTCTCTTTCTCTAGAGTTGCTGTTGTTTAGTTCCTCAGTCGTGTCTGACTCTTTGCCACCCCATGGACGGCAGCACACCAGGCTTCCCTGTCCTTCACCATCTCCCGGAGCTGCTCAGACACATGTCCACTGAGTCAGTGATGCCATCCAGCCCTTTCATCCTCTGTTGTCCCCTTCTCCTCCTGCCTTCCATCTTTCCTGGCATCAGCATCTTTTCCAGTGCGTTGGCCTTTTGCATGAGGTGGTCAAAGTATTGGAACGTCAGCATCAGTCCTTCTAGTGAATAGCCAAGGTCGATTGCCTTTAGGATTGACTGGTTTGATCTCCTTGTTGTCCAAGGGACTCTCAAGAGTCTTCTCCAGCACCCCAGTTTGTCTGGAGTCCTCACTCTATGATTCTTCTCTCGCCTCCCTCTGCCACTCCCTCCTGGGCAGATTCATGCTGCTCTCCTGCTGTGTGCTCAGGGCTCCCTGTGGTGGGATACGGGTGCGAGACACCTTCCCTGGCCTCAGGGTTCTTTTGGGTGAAGTCTGTGAGCCTCTCCCCCCTCCTCCCACAGGCACTGTTTCCTTCATGCTCAGGGCAAGCTCCCCACTGTCTTCTCGTGCTAAGTCATTTGTGAAGAGGATAAAGCCGGCCCAGCCTCTGGGGACCCCACTGTTAGCATGGCTCCAGCAAGAGAAGTGCCTGCTGTCCCTGAGCTTTGTTTATTGGCTTCCCTCCAGCCTGATCTACTGCAGAAGCTCCGTGCGCTTGTGTGACTCAGTGTTTAAAATAGTTTTGGGTTTGGATTCATCTCAGATGCTTTTTGAAGGTCTTCAGAAATTACATCTGCCAGTTTCCTGCTCTCCATAGGTTGACTTCCCCTGAATAAATGAACTCAGTAGGCTGGAAATCTATCCCTCTATGCTCTGGGAATCATGTCATTTTGTGTTCAGGTGGTGCTGTTTGCTCTGGGCTCAACGGGTTCACTGTAATTGCCGTTTTCATGGACCCCACCACCCAGGTGGGCAGGGCTGTAGTTTCAGGGGGCTCCATGGGTGAACCTCACGTTCTCTAGGCAGTGCTGTTTGCAGGCACACACTGGCTCATGCAGCTGGTGCGTCCTGGCTTCCTCTGTCCCGGGGTGTCCCTTCTCTCTCTGTTTACCAACGAGATCTAGAAGCTTCCGAGCTGAGCCGCGGACTCACCTCTTTCAGAAGACAGGCTTTAGCAGGGTAACTGTCCTGACCTCCGTGGCCACGATGGGCCGTCGCACTCGTCCCCTTCTCCCCCGCCCTGTGTCCTGTGGTGACGGAGATGCTGCTGCAGTGTGAGCATCAAGCATCCTGCTTTACTGGCTTTATTGAGTCCCTTCAGAGGCATTCTTTAATTTCTGCTTTTTTATACTATCTTCGTTCTTGTTTGCGTTTGCTCTCTCACACTGTGAAGGCATCCCTCTGGGTTCTCTACATTTAAAAAAAAATGCACGTGTCACCACTTAGCTCAGACTGGAGGACTCCTGTTTATACAGTCTGTGCAGATTTGAGCATCCTCATCCGGGTTGATCTTTTCTGTCTCATAGTGTGTAATCCAGGCGATCTTAATCACATTGCACAGTGGTTAGTGGGGGCCTCCTGGGGTGGGAAGAAAGGCCCTGTGTCCCACCCTGGGTCTGTTGCTGTCTGTGTAGACAGATTTGTTTTAGGCAAGGTTTTTTTTAGACAAGTTATCCACCCCAAAGAGCCTCACGTTCCTCATCTGCAAAATGGGGATACTGATACTCCAAAGTGGAGATGTGGATACTCATCTTGCTGAGGGTTCCCTGAGGGTCAAATGAGAAACACAGGCAGAAGTGCTTTGTAGCATGGAAAGCTGGAAACAGTGATGGTCAGGTTGAAGTGCATAGGCCACAAGGCCTGCTTTCTAATGCCCGGGGTCATATGCTCCCTCTGGGCAGGGTCAGCCCAGGGAGCCTGGGGCCTGGCAGAGAGAACCACCTCTGTGTGCTCCAGGCCTCCCAGACACCATGGAGCAGCCAGAGGGGGCCGGCGGTCTGCCTAGGCCACGCTGCCGCAGCGGGGCAGACGCTGGCCCCGGAGGGAGAGATCAGTGAGGCCGAAGGCAGGCGCAGGGGGAGGAGGGACACACCCCAGGCCTCACTGGCACACAGCAGGTGCCTGTAAATGTCCATCAAATAGACTCTAGCCTGAGCGTGACCTTGGGCTAGCTCTTTGCCCTCTTTGGGCCTCAGTTTCCCTGTTTGTGAAGCGTAGATGATAGTAATTTGAGGGTAAAATGGGACAATCTGCGTACATCCCTTTGAAATGAAAAAAGAACTCTTGCCATCAGGAGGGCGAGAATTCTGCCACCTGTGAATTTCAGTTTGCTCGTGTTTTTCCTTAGGACTTTTGTGACTATGCGTATGAGACCTCCTTTCCGTTTTAACTTTCTTTCCATGTCCTTGCTAGGTTTGGGCATCATGGTTATGCCAGAATTATTGATTTAAGAAATATCCCCTCTTATTCTTTTCATGTTTAGAAGGAGTCCCTTGTGAAGCCCTATTGAGTCTGGAGTTCATGAGTAGATTGTTTCCTTTAGAGGATAGTAAGGTTTTCATTGCCTTTTTATGAGTTTTGGAAAGCTTTTTGTTTGTTTTTTTCAAAAACTTACCCATTTCCTCTAAATTTTCAAATTTTTAAAATTTTGACCTCTTTATATTGACTATTTATTTATTTTGGGGGGGCAGACGGGCCACTTCTATTGGTCTTTCATTTATCTATTTTCATCCATCTTTGTTCTTTGGCCCCTGTGGGCCTCCCATCGCAGTGGCCTCTATTGTCACAGAGCACCGGCTCTGGGCGCATGCTCCGGCTCGGTCATTGGACACATCGGTCCTGCTGCTCCGTGGCACGTGGGATGTCCCCAGGCCAGGGATCGAACTGATGGCCCTTGCACTGCGAGGTGGTGCCCTTACCCACTGGACCACCAGAGAAGTTCTTATTTATTTATTTTTCATCCATCTTTATTCTTGGGCCTGTGTGGGCCTCCAGTTGCAGTGGCCTCTCTTGTTGCAGAGCACCGGCTCTGGGCTCATGCGCTCCAGAGTGCTGGCTTGTAATTGGACACACTGGTCCAGCCGCTCTGCACCACGTGGGATCTTCCCAGGCCAGGGATCAAACCTGCGCCCCTTGCACAGTAAGGTGGACTCTTTATCCACTGGACCACCAGGGAAGACCTAAATTTTCAAGTGTTTGACGTGATGCATTGTATTTTATTTCTGTGTGTCATTGTCTATGCGATTTGTGTTTCTTTTTCAGTGCTGATGCTGGTAATTTGTGCCAACTAGTATTAAATTTTTCTTAATCTGTTTTACTGAGGTTTATTCACATTTTAGCCTTTTCAGTGAAACACCTTTTTGGGTTTTTGTGCATTTCTGTAATTCATTAATTTATGCTTCTAACTTTGTCATTTTCTTTGGGATTAATTCGGTATTTGTTATCTTCTTGAAGTGGAACTTATATAGCTTGTTCTCAGCATTTCTTTTCTAAAACTTGTACTTTTGCTATGGATTTCCCTCATTCTGTTGCTTTAGCTTTATCCCACAAGTTTCAGTATGTCATATTTATATTGTCATTTTGCAGTTTTCTAAAGTCTAGAATTCATATTTTCTAAATCTATTGAGATGCCTTTGATCCACAAGCTATTTAGTTAGTTTCCAAATATCTGGGAAATGTTTAAAAGTTTCTTTTTTTTTTTTTTTTGGCCACACCATGTGGCCCGAGAGATCTTAGTTTCCCATACAGGGACCAAACTGATGCCCCTTGCCTTGGGAGTGCAGAGTCTTAACCATTGAACTGCCAGGGAAGTCCCTAAAAAGTTATCATTTTATTGTTGATTTTCAGCTTAATTACTGTGGTCAAAGAACATGCTCGGTATGATTTTAGCCCTTTGAAATTTGTTGGAACTTGATTTTTGACCTAATGTGTGATTGGTTGTGATGCACTTAAAAATAACATGTATTCTACAGAATGTCTTTCAAAAATGAAATAAGATCAATAAAGGTCATTTATGACTTATTTGCATCTACCCTCAAGTATGTTTTCCTCTTTGGTCACAACACAAAGACCTCATAACACTTAATTCTCCTTCCCCCATAGTTTCTGGCTACTGTAATGTATGTTATTATGTTACTTATGCTTGTCAGGTTTTTAAAAAAATTGGGGTGTAATATATTTACAATATTTTCTTAGTTTCATGTGTACAACATAGTGATGTGATTCTAATGTATTTTCATTCAACATATACTTTAAGCCCCACAAAACAGTCTCATACAGTCACATTATGGTCTTCTGCAGTTGACAGTCATTGCCTCCACTTGCCCATTAGTTTACCCTCTCAATTATGTTCCTCTTACTGCTTTTCATGTGGATCCGTGGGCACTAAATTCTCTCCATTTTTAATTGCTAGACGTGTTTATTTTGATTTTAATTTTAAAAACCACTTTTAAAAATCAGATACAGAATTTAGGTTGCCAGATTTTTACTTTCTGACCTTTGAAGGTGTCTTTCTCTTATCCTCAGGCTTCCATTGTAAAGCCAGCTGTAAGACATACTGTTGTTCCTTTTATGATTTATTTATTGAAGTGTAGTTGCCATATAGTATTATATAAGTACCCCTGGAGGAGGGCTTGGATTATATAAGTTAAAAGGTGTGCATATAATGAGTCACAATTTTGAAAGTTATACTTCACTTACAGTTACTATAAAACATTGGCTATCTTCCCCATATTGTACAATAATGCTGTTCCTCCTTTTAAAGCAATGCGTGTTTTTTTCCTCTTATTGCTCTTTCCAGTTTTATCTGTCTTTAGTGTTCAACAGTTTTATCTAGGAATTTTCTTTGAAGTTGCCTTATTTGGTACTCAGAGAGCTTCTTGAATTGATGACTTGATGGAAGTTTTTTCAGCCAGTTTCTTTTTGTTGTTTCTCTCTCATTCTGTCCAAGTGTACATGTGAAATGAGGGCAGTTGTCTGGCAGTTTGAACATTCTTTGGCATTGCCTTTCTTTGGGATTTGGATGAAAACTGACCTTTTCCAGCCCTGTGGCCACTTGCTGAGTTTACCAGATTTGCTGACATACTGGCATATTTCATGTTGATAAATGTTATCAAATTGTCTCATAAAGGTTCAAACAATTTATGTGCCTCCCAGCAATGCATGAGAGTGGACCTAAGGTTTTCTTGTTTATGTAAAAAGACTTTTTTGCTTTTGGAACCCCTGCAACTCCCCCTACAAACGTCTGTCTGGAAACCCCAGCTGCAGGGAACAGGCACCAGGGCAGTGGTCGCCTCCTGTGAGTGTGGCCTGCTGTCTCCTTGTCTGAGTCAAGCCAAAGCCAGGTGACAGAAGGGTGGCGCCACGCAGGTTGGGAGAGTTTTTTGTTTTTTTTTTTTCTTTTTTAGTGTATGATGTAGGAATTTGGATCAAAATAGACGAGTACAAAGAAAAAGTGCCGATAGAGGCATACTCCTTCAAGTCTTTTTCCCTCTTTCTGTATTTTGCACATGTTAACCCTGATGATAAAAGTCACAACTTATTCTGAGCTATAGCACTTCAGAACCAGATACTAAGCCTTATATGCTATCCCACATGGTTATTATGGAAGCTGAATGTAAACAGCTAGTTTAGCACAGTGCTAAGTAGTAGACACTGAACTGTCTACCATAAAATTATTGTTGTTGGATACAATCTGAAGATACAGAGAAGTAGAGAAAAACCTCCCCCTTTTTCAGAGGCTCCCCCTTATCCAGAGGCTCCCTTTAAAAATAATTTTTTAATATAAGTTTTGAATTATTTATTTATTTAATAACTGTTGGCTATGCTGGGTTTTCACTGCTGCTGCAGGTTCTTCTCTAGTTGCAGGGAGTGGGGTCTACTCTCTAGTTGAGGTGAGCAGGCTTCTTGTTGCCGTGATTTCTCTTGTTGTGGAACTCGGGCTCTAGGGCACACGGCCTTCACTAGTCGTGGCCCATGGGCTCCATAGTTGCAGCTCCGAGGCTCTGGAGCACAGACCCACTAGTTGTGGCTCATGGGCTCAGCTGCTCCGCAGCATGTGGAATCTTCCTGAACTGGGGATTGAGCCTTGTGTCTCCTGCATTGGCAGGCAAACTCTTTACCACTGAGCGACCACAGAAGCCCTAATTTTTAAAAACTATAATTTTTTAAATTGTGTTCTGGCGAGGGAAAGGCTTTCAGGTTTTCTGGAACTTTTTCTTTCTCTTCTTAGTTGAGGTGAACAAGGCTGTGTTGGGACGAGGAAACCCCTGGCTGATGAGGAGATGGGAGGGTGTCTCTGATTCCAGTGGTTCAGCGCGTCTCCATCTCTGCCCAGAGCGGGGCGCCTTGTGAGTCTGAGGCTCTAGGAGCGAGTACGGCCCTGGCGGGCAGGGGGCTCTCTTGCATCCCTGAGTACCTGACACTTTAGACTGTTTCATGGCATTGACTATAGGCTGATCCAGGCGAACTCTGGGCCTCTCTCAGCCTCCCCTCAGCTCCACGGGCCTGTTAGGGTCGAGCAGGAAGGAGCTGGAGTTGTTTCTTTACTCATGGAACTCTTTGGCCAGGGCTGTCCCCTATAGAGGCATACTCCTTCAAGTCTTTTTCCCTCTTTCTGTATTTTGCACATGTTAACCCTGATGATAAAAGTCACAACTTATTCTGAGCTATAGCACTTCAGAACCAGATACTAAGCCTTATATGCTATCCCACATGGTTATTATGGAAGCTGAATGTAAACAGCTAGTTTAGCACAGTGCTAAGTAGTAGACACTGAACTGTCTACCATAAAATTATTGTTGTTGGATACAATCTGAAGATACAGAGAAGTAGAGAAAAACCTCCCCCTTTTTCAGAGGCTCCCCCTTATCCAGAGGCTCCCTTTAAAAATAATTTTTTAATATAAGTTTTGAATTATTTATTTATTTAAAAATTTTTGGCTATTCTGGGTTTTCACTGCTGCTGCAGGTTCTTCTCTAGTTGCAGGGAGTGGGGTCTACTCTCTAGTTGAGGTGAGCAGGCTTCTTGTTGCCGTGATTTCTCTTGTTGTGGAACTCGGGCTCTAGGGCACACGGCCTTCACTAGTCGTGGCCCATGGGCTCCATAGTTGCAGCTCCGAGGCTCTGGAGCACAGACCCACTAGTTGTGGCTCATGGGCTCAGCTGCTCCGCAGCATGTGGAATCTTCCTGAACTGGGGATTGAGCCTTGTGTCTCCTGCATTGGCAGGCAAACTCTTTACCACTGAGCGACCACAGAAGCCCTAATTTTTAAAAACTATAATTTTTTAAATTGTGTTCTGGCGAGGGAAAGGCTTTCAGGTTTTCTGGAACTTTTTCTTTCTCTTCTTAGTTGAGGTGAACAAGGCTGTGTTGGGACGAGGAAACCCCTGGCTGATGAGGAGATGGGAGGGTGTCTCTGATTCCAGTGGTTCAGCGCGTCTCCATCTCTGCCCAGAGCGGGGCGCCTTGTGAGTCTGAGGCTCTAGGAGCGAGTACGGCCCTGGCGGGCAGGGGGCTCTCTTGCATCCCTGAGTACCTGACACTTTAGACTGTTTCATGGCATTGACTATAGGCTGATCCAGGCGAACTCTGGGCCTCTCTCAGCCTCCCCTCAGCTCCACGGGCCTGTTAGGGTCGAGCAGGAAGGAGCTGGAGTTGTTTTTCTTTACTCTCATGTGGCCATAGTTCCAGGGTTTCGTTGGGGACCTTGAGGGTTGCTAAGCGCGCCAGCTGTCCCCTGGGAACTGTAGGCATCCAGGAAATCCTCCCAGCGCAGCTGTCACTAGGCACGGACGGCAAAATGAAGAGCCTTTCGGAATCACATCCTCAGAGTCACCTCCCAGGGAGTGGGGGGTGGTGGAGGAGCCTGTGGGGGAGGCTGGAGGGAAGATGGGGACACGGCCGAGGCAGGCCTGCCTGCCTTCAGGTCATGTTCAGCCGGGACACCGACCAGGTCCTCACGTGGTAGGAGAACTGCCCTTGGTCCCCACTGTGCACTGGAGGAAGCGGTGGGCGCGGGAAGCCCAGGGCTGCCTGTGTGGGGTTCTAGGTCAGAAAACCATTCAGTGCCACCCGTCGCCGGCCAGGGCCAGATCACCTTCCTCCGTGGTGTCCTGGGGAGCTCGGTGTGGGTGAGCTCTGGGGGTCCCTCAGCTCCTGGAGGGACGCACAGACAGAACAGCCACTTCACTCCGCCTCTCCTACTCCAGCCCAGCTCACTTTTGACCTGTGTGGTCACCTGAGAGCGGGGCTGACCTTTTTGCTTCGTGTAGGACTCTTTCCCAGGCTGGGTGACCTTCTGCCCTCGAGCAGGTCTCCGTGCCCATTTACCATGAGAGTCAAACTTTTCTGATAAGAGAACCAGGATTATACCATATCAAAAACTCAGTCTCTTGTCTTTCTGAATGCTGTCTGGTCTCCGTGCTCCCTTGAAGACCATTAGCTGTGAGGATAAGGCACAGAGTGATCTCAGCCTCAGTTGGTGGGGAGAGGGGAGTCAGAGAGACAGAGAAGGGAAGCCCACTGCCTCCCAGCCTGGGGGTTGACTTCCAGGGTCCACACACAAAGGGCCTGCTCTCGTCCTGGCAACAGGATGGCAGGGGCTGGGGACCTGCCTCCCAGGAGCCCGTGCGGGGAGGAGGATCTCGCTCCCGGCCGTCCACAGCAGCGCTGCCTCTTGCTGTTTGCACAACGTCCTGTTACATAAGCCGAGGATGTGGGTGGGGCAGACCCATCGCCTACTTGGTGGGAGCCACAGAGGGAACCCTCTGACATCAGCGTCTGGAGATCCTTGCTGTCTTGACGGCTTCACAGAACCACTCGTGAGTGTGATTTTAGCGTGATTTTAGCCTGGAAGGCCTCTTGGTTTGAGAAGAGCCAGAAGGTGAATTTCCCATGGCGTGGAGTAGGAATTAGAGCTTCTCCCCATTTCAGCCCGCACCTCCTACATGGTTCAGACTGGTTTTCATCCCGACATTGCAGGATGTAGCAGAATAGATGCATGTGAGCTGATGCAGGTGAGGAGCCTCAGGGACAGCTGGTGCTAAGGCCGTGGAGGACCTGCCGCGGGGAGGACACCGCCCTGCTGGTGGGAGGACAGGGGACCGGGTGCCGGTGGCGTCGCCAGGGCTGCTGGTGGGCAGGGCTCTGTCGGGTCTGTGTGGCCTCCAGGTTGGGTCCCTGCTGGGCCCTCGAAGGCTATGGGCCCTGGCCCCATCCTGCGGCAGCGTCTTCCTCTGCGCACAGTCCCAGAGTCGACTCTCTGGGTCCAGCATGGTCCGGGTGGTGGTGCATCCCTGCCTTTATCTGACTGTAAGGATCAAGTTTTGTTTGGTAATAGGTGTAGTTGGAGGAGTAATAGGAGTAGTTATTTTTTTTTAGCAATTACTTGTGCCAAGTCTTCGGCAGAGTTTTTACTGAACTATTTAATCATCACAGCAAAACCCCTCTGGGGAGCTGGGCCTTCCTCCCTCTGTCCTGGTGAGGGCATCTGTTTGGGAGTGCTAGGAACTAGGAGGGTCAGGTGAGCCGTCCCTAGACGACATCCAGCCTGTTTCGGTTTTGTTTGACCCGCCCCGAGCGTCCCACCTTTCCAGTATTGAAAACTTCAGATATTCTATATAAAAATGTGCGTTTCTGACGGCCTCTGGAAATGGAAAGGTCTCACAGCACAGACTGCAGAGTGAGGCTTGCATTCACGTCCGAGCCAGGCCGATTATGTGCAGGCAGGAGGGTATGCCCCGTGCAGGGATAAGAGAAATGAGCAGGTGGTGCAAAGGCCCTGAGGTGTTTTCACAGAATGCCACGGCAGTCAGTGTGGATGGGCAGAGGCGAGGGGATGAGATGTGGGAGAAGAGGCAGAGAGGTAATGAACCTGTTAGACTTCGGCTTTTCCCCTAAGGAGAATCCCACATTGGGGGGTTTAAATGGATTTCAAACAGATGCGACGGGGGGCTTGGTTTGAGAAGAGCCAGAAGGTGAATTTCCCATGGCGTGGAGTAGGAATTAGAGCTTCTCCCCATTTCAGCCCGCACCTCCTACATGGTTCAGACTGGTTTTCATCCCGACATTGCAGGATGTAGCAGAATAGATGCATGTGAGCTGATGCAGGTGAGGAGCCTCAGGGACAGCTGGTGCTAAGGCCGTGGAGGACCTGCCGCGGGGAGGACACCGCCCTGCTGGTGGGAGGACAGGGGACCGGGTGCCGGTGGCGTCGCCAGGGCTGCTGGTGGGCAGGGCTCTGTCGGGTCTGTGTGGCCTCCAGGTTGGGTCCCTGCTGGGCCCTCGAAGGCTATGGGCCCTGGCCCCATCCTGCGGCAGCGTCTTCCTCTGCGCACAGTCCCAGAGTCGACTCTCTGGGTCCAGCATGGTCCGGGTGGTGGTGCATCCCTGCCTTTATCTGACTGTAAGGATCAAGTTTTGTTTGGTAATAGGTGTAGTTGGAGGAGTAATAGGAGTAGTTATTTTTTTTTAGCAATTACTTGTGCCAAGTCTTCGGCAGAGTTTTTACTGAACTATTTAATCATCACAGCAAAACCCCTCTGGGGAGCTGGGCCTTCCTCCCTCTGTCCTGGTGAGGGCATCTGTTTGGGAGTGCTAGGAACTAGGAGGGTCAGGTGAGCCGTCCCTAGACGACATCCAGCCTGTTTCGGTTTTGTTTGACCCGCCCCGAGCGTCCCACCTTTCCAGTATTGAAAACTTCAGATATTCTATATAAAAATGTGCGTTTCTGACGGCCTCTGGAAATGGAAAGGTCTCACAGCACAGACTGCAGAGTGAGGCTTGCATTCACGTCCGAGCCAGGCCGATTATGTGCAGGCAGGAGGGTATGCCCCGTGCAGGGATAAGAGAAATGAGCAGGTGGTGCAAAGGCCCTGAGGTGTTTTCACAGAATGCCACGGCAGTCAGTGTGGATGGGCAGAGGCGAGGGGATGAGATGTGGGAGAAGAGGCAGAGAGGTAATGAACCTGTTAGACTTCGGCTTTTCCCCTAAGGAGAATCCCACATTGGGGGGTTTAAATGGATCCATCTGGCAGCTGGTGGAGAAGACACAGCAGTGCGAGCAGGGGGACCAGTTAGAGACTTTCTGCAGTAATTTTGGTGAGAAAGGATAGTGGCGCAGACCAGGATGGGGTGGTGAGAACAGAAGATTCTGGGTATGTTTTGAAGGCAGAGCCAACAGGGAGATGGGAGGGCAGTGGCTGAATCAGGGCCGGCTCTCAGGACGTCGGCCCGGCGGCTCTGAGCTCGCCCCGGTCCGGGCGGAAGCAGGCGGTGCGTGCTGCCACAGCGGGCAGGGCAGCCCTCTTCTCCACCGGCCCCAGACGTGACCCCAGCATCCTGCCCAGCACAGGGCTCTGGGCCGCTGCTCCCTGTCCCTCAGAGCTGGCACGGGAGCTGGATTGAATTGCTGCTGTGGTCTTCTAGAGCCGCACAGCCACTGGGGCTGTTTCGATTAAAATTATGTGAAACTTTTAAATTTAGAATTGAGTTCCTCCATGGCACGAGCCACATTTCATGCCCTCGGGAGCTCCGTGTGGCTGGTGCGTGGCTACCGCGCTGGAGAGATTACCAAGCATTGCCATGACTGCAGAATGTGCTGACCCAGAGGGCAGTGCCTTGCCCCTTGGGCCGCGTCTCCTGTTAATGACAGCTCATTAACTCACCAAACCTCTTAGGAGCACCTGCTGTGTGCCAGGCTGTCTTGGTGAGGGCTCCAGATACCACACGTGTGGCTATCTTTGGGCCCAAGGGGCTGTATCCCAAGATACTGGTCACTTGGCCCACAGTGGCCCGTCTCTGAGGACTGCGCAGGAGCCCTGGCAGGTGACTGGCAGCCCCTCTCCCCTCTCCCCTCTGGCAGGGTCAGGGTTTGGGCCGACCCTGGCTCTGCGTGGTTTCTGGGCTGACCTCTCAACCCCGAGGTTGAGCATGGAGCCCGTCTTCCTGGGAGACTCTGGGCTGCTAGCCTGGAGCCTGCCTCACACTGGAAGGTCTTGTTTAAAGATACCCTGGGTTTTGGGACTCCCCTAGTGGTCCAGTGGTTAAGAATCTGCCTGCCAATGTGGAGGACACGGGTTCGATTCTGGGTCTGGGAAGATCCCACGTGTCACACGACAACTAAGCCCATGTGCCTTAAGTACTGAGCCTGTGCTCCAGAACTAGAGAAACCCCACACGCAGCAACGAAGACCCAGTGCAGCCAAAAATAAAGCAATGATTTGATTTTTTAAAAAATAAATAAGTAAAGATACCCTGGGTTTTGAGCTATGCATCTCTCCCTCCTCTGAACTCTCAGGGCCTTTGCCTGAGAACACAGCAGTCTTGCCCTGTGAGGCCAGCCATTTGGCATGTGACTGAACAGCCTTGTTCATCCGAGTGCCTGTTTATCGTTGACCTTCACGGCATCTGACTCGGGGGCCTGCCTTGGTGGCCAGTGACTGCTCTTGGAGTTACGCTGAGTGACTGTGATCATGATTTTGTCTTCTGGATGGGGCAGCACATGTGGGCCCTTTGCTCGAAAGGGCAGCTCTCTGTTCATCCACAAACGCTGGAGTGTCCTGACTCCACATGACGTGCCCTGTGTCCTCTCATCAGGAAGGGTGCGCTGTTGGGGCCCTGACCTCCCCAGGCTAACAGGCCAGGTTCTACTCTGCATTTTCTTCTCTGGCTGCCACCTCGCTCAGGTAGAGTGACCTTTTGGCTTCTAAGTGGCCTGGAAAATCCAAGAATGTGGATAAATCAGGACCAGAACAGACATATTTGCAGAGAGCCCCAGTGAAACTGCCAGAATGTGCTGACCCAGAGGGCAGTGCCTTGCCCCTTGGGCGCGTCTCCTGTTAATGACAGCTCATTAACTCACCAAACCTCTTAGGAGCACCTGCTGTGTGCCAGGCTGTCTTGGTGAGGGCTCCAGATACCACACGTGTGGCTATCTTTGGGCCCAAGGGGCTGTATCCCAAGATACTGGTCACTTGGCCCACAGTGGCCCGGCTCTGAGGACTGCGCAGGTGCCCTGGCAGGGGACTGGCAGCCCTCTCCCTCTCCCCTCTGGCAGGGTCAGGGTTTGGGCCGACCCTGGCTCTGCGTGGTTTCTGGGCTGACCTCTCAACCCCGAGGTTGAGCATGGAGCCCGTCTTCCTGGGAGACTCTGGGCTGCTAGCCTGGAGCCTGCCTCACACTGGAAGGTCTTGTTTAAAGATACCCTGGGTTTTGGGACTCCCCTAGTGGTCCAGTGGTTAAGAATCTGCCTGCCAATGTGGAGGACACGGGTTCGATTCTGGGTCTGGGAAGATCCCACGTGTCACACGACAACTAAGCCCATGTGCCTTAAGTACTGAGCCTGTGCTCCAGAACTAGAGAAACCCCACACGCAGCAACGAAGACCCAGTGCAGCCAAAAATAAAGCAATGATTTGATTTTTTAAAAAATAAATAAGTAAAGATACCCTGGGTTTTGAGCTATGCATCTCTCCCTCCTCTGAACTCTCAGGGCCTTTGCCTGAGAACACAGCAGTCTTGCCCTGTGAGGCCAGCCATTTGGCATGTGACTGAACAGCCTTGTTCATCCGAGTGCCTGTTTATCGTTGACCTTCACGGCATCTGACTCGGGGGCCTGCCTTGGTGGCCAGTGACTGCTCTTGGAGTTACGCTGAGTGACTGTGATCATGATTTTGTCTTCTGGATGGGGCAGCACATGTGGGCCCTTTGCTCGAAAGGGCAGCTCTCTGTTCATCCACAAACGCTGGAGTGTCCTGACTCCACATGACGTGCCCCTGTGTCCTCTCATCAGGGAAGGGTGCGCTGTTGGGGCCCTGACCTCCCCAGGCTAACAGGCCAGGTTCTACTCTGCATTTTCTTCTCTGGCTGCCACCTCGCTCAGGTAGAGTGACCTTTTGGCTTCTAAGTGGCCTGGAAAATCCAAGAATGTGGATAAATCAGGACCAGAACAGACATATTTGCAGAGAGCAGTGGGTCTGCTCCCGGCCCACTGTAGTGACAGGTGTGTGTGTGTGTAAGGGGAGTGCATACAAGAACACACACAGCCTTTCCACAGGTGAGCAGACCTGACTGGCTTACTTCATACAGACACTGTACACAGCTGCCCACACACCGGCCACCTGGGCACTGTCCATCTCTCCACATGAATCCATCTCTCTCCCTCCGCCTCCCTCACAAGGATGTTGTAGAAACTTAGCTTCTCATCAGCCAAGCTCATTTATCCAAGTCCCTGGTGACCACGCTGCTGTAATTAACTTGTGAATCTGCCTCATCAGAGGATCAGCTGTAACAACCCGGGGCCCCCTGGGAGCGGTGCTGGCCTCCTCCTCTCTCTCAGGCCGGTGGCAGCAGGAAGGGGAGGCCTGGTGTGAGTCCCCACGAAGGAGAAGGGGCCTCGGTCCGTCCCTTCGCAGAGCCTGACCGAGGCCACGCTCACAGTGCCCCGACAGGGACTCATGGCTCACCTGAGCCGCTCGGCCCGTGATCATTTCCAGGAGGCCGAGCTTCCGGCCCAGGGGCGCTGTGGTCTCTTCTCCCAGTGACCCGGACCCCCACCCCACCTGGCTCTGCTCACCCCGCTTCCTGGGTCCTTCTCCCCAGGATCCGGGCCGTTGTATAGAAAAAGTATGTTCTACCCACAAGGCCTCCTAGAGACTCTCTTTCCGGACCTTGTTTGGTTCTTTGCCCACAGGGCCAGGGCCTTGCCTTTCATTGCTGTGTGTTTTCAGAGCAGCACAGCTTCAGGCTGGGAAGGAGCTGTGGGAGGCCCACTGCCCACCTTCCTTCTCCGTGAGGAGCCACATCGCAGCCCCCCGGGGCCCTGAGTCCCCATCGGCGGCCCAGCCCTCCATCCGTGGTGGCCCCTCCTGCCGCCTTCTCACATGGTGTCTGGAGATGAGAGGTCCCCACCTCTCTGGGCAGCACATTCCTTATGTGAACCCATGTGACTTTTAGAATGTTCCGCCTCCTCTGGAAGCCACAGCTTGTTCCCAGCTGTCTTCTCTCGTGGGGCCTACAGAGCAAGAGCATCCTGTTTCTGTACAACTTTCCTTGGACTTGACTTCTCGGTGAGGCCCCAGAGCCCTCTCCTCTCGTCCCTGAGCTGATTCCCAGCCGCTGCCCGCGGCCCCGCTACCCACCCGAGGGCGCCCCAGCTCCGGGCCCCTCACCTCGCCATCTTTCGCTGACCACAGCCCAGGTGATCTGTCTCTCTGTTGCGGACAGGACCCAGCAGCTCCGCCATCTCCTCCTTCAGGACCTTAATGTCTCTTAAGGGCCAAGGGGCTTGTGGAGGCACCATGGTAGGCTGTGAATGCATCTAAAATCTAATAGCATGTCAAATGGCCAGGCTTCCTCCCAGTGTTGATACCCTGTGCTTCCCCAGGTCTGTTCTCATGCAGTTGGTGATTAATTCCATTGACCCCCTTTGTGCTTCATCCTGTACATTTTACCACACCGCTGTGGAGCAACATCCTTATTAACCAATTCTCCTAGGTATTTTATAAATACATCCTATGTCTTCTGACGTTTTCTTTCTGGAAGGATTTCTACCTTGAACAAAGAAAGAGAGAACCCACTTTACAGGTGAGCAATCAAGGCTGAAGGGACCTTGTATGCCTTGGGTCACAGGCCTTAGCAGCCTGACCACAGCTCAGTGATTTTTTTTGCTTCACCTCCTAGAGCTACTCCTCTTTCTCCTGACGTGATTTTTAAACCTTTAAAATGCTTCGTCCCTTTAGCAAAGCCTTCTATGGAGCTAGTCATTGTTATCTTCATGTCTGTCTTCAGCCTCTAACGTTCATTCCTTCTTTTGGTCTAGACCATCAGATTTTAAAAGTAGCTTCAAGGTAATGTCATTTTCCAATAGTCTAGTTTCTGGCAAATGTCCAGAAAACTTAAAGTCACGGCCCAAGAGTGAACCATGAAGTTCTCGCCAGAACTTCTGAGCACCACTAACCTGGAAAGGCACAGTCCTGAGAATAGTGGCTTCTGCACACACGTCATTTTTTTTAAAGGAGAGAGGACAGGAAGGGGTCTGGAGTCAATCACAGAAATTCACTGGATAATGAATGCTGAGTGTTAGAATTCAAAATATTAGGAGTTTTAAAGAGGTGGAAGTGATAGTTTCAATTCAGTTTTTTTTTTCCTTTGGCTTCTTTCATTGATTTTTTTTTTATTATTTCTTTATTTTTCATCCATCTTTTATTCTTTGGCCTGTGTGGGCCTCCCATTGCAGTGGCCTCTCTTGTTGCAGAGGTAATTGGGCACACCGGTCCAACCGTTCTGCGGCACATGGGATCTTCCTGGGCCAGGGGTCGAACTGGTGCCCCTTGCACTGCAAGGCGGACTCTTTATCCACTGGACCACCAGGGTAGCCCTTTAATTCAGTTTTGAAAATGTTACAAAACAATTCAAAAAAAAATTAAAAAGGGTGAACACAGAAGAAAACATAAATGAAAAGATTATCCAAATTGTTGAACACCCTCCCCCTGCACCTTCTCTTTGTTCCTGATAAACTCTGATCACGTCTTCCTCTCCTACTCCCAGTTTTGGGGGACTCTGCTCATCAGTGGAGTTGGGCTTTCTTAGAGGGGCCCCGGTGAGTGCTGGACCTCTGCATCTTTGATTGTGTGAGCCCACGTTTCTGGAGCTGTGTTGCCATTTCCCCCTCGACATGAATCTCACTGCTGCCTTGTCCTCTGGGATTTAAGTGTTCTTCTTTCTAATCCCCAAGTCCTGGTTGAGGGTTTTGCCTGCTGCTCGGGCATGGCCTTGGAGGCACGCGTCTCCAGCAGTGACCTTGGCAGCAGGAGCCTTTTCTAGGTCCAGCAGTTAGCCCCTCCCTGCTGCATGACCACGGCTGTGCCTCCTCACCCCTTCACTCCCCCGGTTTCCTTTCCTTCAGAACCTTCTCAAGCGTTCCGAACTTCAGTATCGTCCCCAGGCATCTGAGAGTCCTTGGGCCTCGTTGGCTGAGCCCCAGGTGATGCTGAGGCCGCCCCTCTGCAGGCACAACTCAGGGTCACGAAGCTTTGGGTCTCTTGGGGTGAGCTTAACTGAACCAGGGGACCTCCCAGAGCCTCGACGTCCAGGGACTCAGCAGAGGTTTCTGCTCCTCCAGGCAGCGTTGAGGTACTTCCTGTGGTCAGCAGGCGCCTCGGACCCTTAGGGGTCAGCCCAGGGCAGCTCAGCGTGCCTGCAGCGTCGGGGAGGCCGGGTGGCACCCCCTCTAGGCGGGCGCCTCTGGAGCCGTGCAGCCAGTGTCTCTCACGGCTTTGGCGTGACCCAGCATCCCCGAGCCCGCACTGTTGGCTGCATCCAGAGTCCACCAGCAGTCGGCCCCTTCCCCTCCTCCCCTCGGCCCGTGGGGAAGCGGAGAGGGAGAGGCCTGGCCAGGACGGAGCCCAGGCCTCCGCCGCGTGCCCCCAGCAGCACCCTCCTCCTCCTCCTCTGCTGACCGTCAGGAGAAGTCCCAGCTGTGGTCTGGTGTGCCTGGCCCACTGTGCTGAGGAGCTGCCCTCCCACACAGCCCCTCCGGGACCGGGGCCCACAGAATGTTCTGGTGGGCTCACCCCCAAAGGGAAGTCCTGACCAGATAAGATTCAGGCACCTTTTCCTCTTCGCCTCCAGAGCAGAACAGCGTCTGGAGAGCTGATGTGTGAAAAGCACGTCCTCTGGGGAAGAAGACGACCCCACCAGTTCCGTCAGTCAGAGAGCCCTGGGTCTGAGTTCCGGGTCTCCCATGAGGGCTGAGGAACCGGGACAAACCATTAACCCTCCATAGCTCAGCATGAGCACCCACAAAATGGAGGCAGTTTACACATTTGTAAAAATATAGGGGTGGGGGGAAGTTTTAGGGGAAAAGAGAGATGACTATAATGTTGGTCAGTAGTGTCCATCTGCCTAGCAAGTTGCTGTCTTCTGAGAACTGAGACAGAAGGCAGCCCAGGGTGCTGGTTCAGTCCCGTGGCTTCTAAGCGGGGGCCCCTGCCTTCTCCTCGTTGTGCTGCGGGGCTGGGTCTCCCGTTCGCTTTGTACCTGGCCGTCGGTCTCCTTTCTTGGGGTACAGTCGAGCAGACATGGGAGTCTGGAGCCAGCTCAGTGGCCTTGCGGGGATCCTCCCTTTTTAAGAAAACCATGGTGCGTAGACCAGCAGGGCTCATGGTCACAGCTGGTGGCAACAGGAAGCGTGGTGTTTATTTCCAGTTTAGAGCGTACTTTAAGAAAGCTGCAGCCAACAGCCGTATCTCGGTTTTGGAAACACATTTCGAGTTTTCTCCTTATTTCGTGCCTGCAGCGTCGGGGAGGCCGGGTGGCACCCCCTCTAGGCGGGCGCCTCTGGAGCCGTGCAGCCAGTGTCTCTCACGGCTTTGGCGTGACCCAGCATCCCCGAGCCCGCACTGTTGGCTGCATCCAGAGTCCACCAGCAGTCGGCCCCTTCCCCTCCTCCCCTCGGCCCGTGGGGAAGCGGAGAGGGAGAGGCCTGGCCAGGACGGAGCCCAGGCCTCCGCCGCGTGCCCCCAGCAGCACCCTCCTCCTCCTCCTCTGCTGACCGTCAGGAGAAGTCCCAGCTGTGGTCTGGTGTGCCTGGCCCACTGTGCTGAGGAGCTGCCCTCCCACACAGCCCCTCCGGGACCGGGGCCCACAGAATGTTCTGGTGGGCTCACCCCCAAAGGGAAGTCCTGACCAGATAAGATTCAGGCACCTTTTCCTCTTCGCCTCCAGAGCAGAACAGCGTCTGGAGAGCTGATGTGTGAAAAGCACGTCCTCTGGGGAAGAAGACGACCCCACCAGTTCCGTCAGTCAGAGAGCCCTGGGTCTGAGTTCCGGGTCTCCCATGAGGGCTGAGGAACCGGGACAAACCATTAACCCTCCATAGCTCAGCATGAGCACCCACAAAATGGAGGCAGTTTACACATTTGTAAAAATATAGGGGTGGGGGGAAGTTTTAGGGGAAAAGAGAGATGACTATAATGTTGGTCAGTAGTGTCCATCTGCCTAGCAAGTTGCTGTCTTCTGAGAACTGAGACAGAAGGCAGCCCAGGGTGCTGGTTCAGTCCCGTGGCTTCTAAGCGGGGGCCCCTGCCTTCTCCTCGTTGTGCTGCGGGGCTGGGTCTCCCGTTCGCTTTGTACCTGGCCGTCGGTCTCCTTTCTTGGGGTACAGTCGAGCAGACATGGGAGTCTGGAGCCAGCTCAGTGGCCTTGCGGGGATCCTCCCTTTTTAAGAAAACCATGGTGCGTAGACCAGCAGGGCTCATGGTCACAGCTGGTGGCAACAGGAAGCGTGGTGTTTATTTCCAGTTTAGAGCGTACTTTAAGAAAGCTGCAGCCAACAGCCGTATCTCGGTTTTGGAAACACATTTCGAGTTTTCTCCTGATTTCGTCTCCCACATTGAGTCACCCCTTTCTCTCGGGTGTCTCTCCTTCTGCCATTGTTCAGACTCACGTGTATCCAGCATCACCTGTCGCTCTTCTCTCTCACATTTTCTTGTAACGGTCAGGGTCATTTTTAAGGTTTCGTAATCTTCCATCCTGAGGATGTGTCACAATCTAATGAGCTATTTTCTGGGCATTTGGGCTGCATAGTTTTTTCCACAAGGTGCTGTGGTGAAGTTCTTGCACATACATCTTTTTATTTCTTTTGGATAATTTCTGTTGGATAAATTCCCAGAGGAGTCGTTAATGGGTCAGAGGCTTGGAACATTCTTACGGCGCTCAAAACATAGAGTGACTGCTATTTTAGAAAGAGTGGGGGGCTCTGCCTCTCTGCTGGAGGGACCAGGCCACAGTCCTGTGCGCAGGGGCCCCTCGGGGTGGTCCTTGTCCTGTGCACCTTTGCGCCCCCTGTTGGGACCCATCAGGCAAGTGCCCTTGGACCCCAGCCTCCTTCCTTCTCCAAGGACATGGAGGACGTGTTGGGGTTTTAGCCTAGACTCTGAGAGTGGATGTCAAGAATGCTCTGTGTGTGTGTGAGGATTTGTCTAGAAGATCCATCATCAGCATCACACACTCTCGAAGGAGGCCGGGGTCCAGGGAGGGGTTTAGAGTCTCTGAAACGTAAGGGCAAACAAGGTCAGCACCAGCAGAGACGCTGGGAAAGCAGGGGAAGTGAGGAGGCGGTTGAGCACACCTGAGCAGGGGTCGGGCCCCGGGGGGAGTGGCGGATGGCTGAGGAGGGGTCTTCCAGAGAGGGGGACGCCAGAGCAGAGGAGGATGGGAAGGGGTGCAGAGGAAAGCCGATGGTGTCCGGCTCATCCACGGGTCACTGGGCACGTCAGGGGGAGCAGGGGCCGGGCAGGCAGCGGGGTCACGGGGAAGAGGCCTCGGTGCCACAGAGGAGCATGGAGGGAGCCATCTGGGGGCGTGAACGCAGACGTGGAAGGCGGTGGGAGCAGAGCCTGGCGCAGAAGTCCTGGGGTTGTGCGGGGGGTTTTCTTTTTGCAGCCAACAGCCGTATCTCGGTTTTGGAAACACATTTCGAGTTTTCTCCTGATTTCGTCTCCCACATTGAGTCACCCCTTTCTCTCGGGTGTCTCTCCTTCTGCCATTGTTCAGACTCACGTGTATCCAGCATCACCTGTCGCTCTTCTCTCTCACATTTTCTTGTAACGGTCAGGGTCATTTTTAAGGTTTCGTAATCTTCCATCCTGAGGATGTGTCACAATCTAATGAGCTATTTTCTGGGCATTTGGGCTGCATAGTTTTTTCCACAAGGTGCTGTGGTGAAGTTCTTGCACATACATCTTTTTATTTCTTTTGGATAATTTCTGTTGGATAAATTCCCAGAGGAGTCGTTAATGGGTCAGAGGCTTGGAACATTCTTACGGCGCTCAAAACATAGAGTGACTGCTATTTTAGAAAGAGTGGGGGGCTCTGCCTCTCTGCTGGAGGGACCAGGCCACAGTCCTGTGCGCAGGGGCCCCTCGGGGTGGTCCTTGTCCTGTGCACCTTTGCGCCCCCTGTTGGGACCCATCAGGAAAGTGCCCTTGGACCCCAGCCTCCTTCCTTCTCCAAGGACATGGAGGACGTGTTGGGGTTTTAGCCTAGACTCTGAGAGTGGATGTCAAGAATGCTCTGTGTGTGTGTGAGGATTTGTCTAGAAGATCCATCATCAGCATCACACACTCTCGAAGGAGGCCGGGGTCCAGGGAGGGGTTTAGAGTCTCTGAAACGTAAGGGCAAACAAGGTCAGCACCAGCAGAGACGCTGGGAAAGCAGGGGAAGTGAGGAGGCGGTTGAGCACACCTGAGCAGGGGTCGGGCCCCGGGGGGAGTGGCGGATGGCTGAGGAGGGGTCTTCCAGAGAGGGGGACGCCAGAGCAGAGGAGGATGGGAAGGGGTGCAGAGGAAAGCCGATGGTGTCCGGCTCATCCACGGGTCACTGGGCACGTCAGGGGGAGCAGGGGCCGGGCAGGCAGCGGGGTCACGGGGAAGAGGCCTCGGTGCCACAGAGGAGCATGGAGGGAGCCATCTGGGGGCGTGAACGCAGACGTGGAAGGCGGTGGGAGAGGGGGGGAGCAGAGCCTGGCGCAGAAGTCCTGGGGTTGTGCGTGGGCCCGACCCCTGCTTTGCTGCCCTCTTGGCCACTTTCCTGCTCTTCACCTACTAGAATGTTCTTTCCTGTCGAGTCCCTTCGATGCATTTTTTCTCATCTGGCAAATGTCCCTTTCTTCTGTGTTCGCCTGTTTCTTATTTATGCTCAGTTGCTTCAGTCACGCCCGACTCTGCCGCCCTGTGGACGGCAGCCCGCCAGGAGCCTTTGTCCACAGCGCGTCTGCAGGCACGAATGCTGGAGTGGGCTGCCATTTCCTTCTCCAGCTGCTGCTTTAAGACCCCTTTGATCAGAGTGACGTCCAGTGGACGCTGCCTGTTTAACCCCTTCCGGTCAACCGTGAGGTTGCCTTACACGGCGCGGTTAGATCGGTAGCCGTCACCTACAGCACAACTGCCTTCTTGGTGTTTGAAAATTTGACCCTGGATGATGATCTCCTTTCAGAACTCGTCTGTTCTCTTGCAAAAAGCTACAGAAGCCCATGATGCAAAGAGTGACGGTTCCTCGGGGCACTCCCCGGAGATCAGCCCCTGGCCTCCTTGCTCTGTGGTCTCCGAGGCTCGGCTTTGCTGCGTTGTGTCTCTGCTGCCGCCTTTGTCCGGCCCTGGGGGACCACCCTAGAGCCCAGGCTAGGCTCTGGAGGGGCCGTCGGGCACCCCCGTGAAGGCCCGGTGTGTTCCCAGGGTCTGCACACAGGGCACCCACTGAGCAGGACTGGATGGTATCCTCGTGTCCCCAAAGTTTCCAGGAAGCCCAGAGCGGCTTTTCTGGGAAGACAGAGTCTGGGGCACAGTCACAGACGGTGGGAGAGGCCTGACCCTGCGGGCAGTGGCTGCAGAGGTTGCAGTGGCTGGGCAGGCTGGGCCTTCTTGATCTGGGGTGTCCCATGGTCCCTGCTCCGGCGGATGGCTGAGGAGGGGTCTTCCAGAGAGGGGGACGCCAGAGCAGAGGAGGATGGGAAGGGGTGCAGAGGAAAGCCGATGGTGTCCGGCTCATCCACGGGTCACTGGGCACGTCAGGGGGAGCAGGGGCCGGGCAGGCAGCGGGGTCACGGGGAAGAGGCCTCGGTGCCACAGAGGAGCATGGAGGGAGCCATCTGGGGGCGTGAACGCAGACGTGGAAGGCGGTGGGAGAGGGGGGGAGCAGAGCCTGGCGCAGAAGTCCTGGGGTTGTGCGTGGGCCCGACCCCTGCTTTGCTGCCCTCTTGGCCACTTTCCTGCTCTTCACCTACTAGAATGTTCTTTCCTGTCGAGTCCCTTCGATGCATTTTTTCTCATCTGGCAAATGTCCCTTTCTTCTGTGTTCGCCTGTTTCTTATTTATGCTCAGTTGCTTCAGTCACGCCCGACTCTGCCGCCCTGTGGACGGCAGCCCGCCAGGAGCCTTTGTCCACAGCGCGTCTGCAGGCACGAATGCTGGAGTGGGCTGCCATTTCCTTCTCCAGCTGCTGCTTTAAGACCCCTTTGATCAGAGTGACGTCCAGTGGACGCTGCCTGTTTAACCCCTTCCGGTCAACCGTGAGGTTGCCTTACACGGCGCGGTTAGATCGGTAGCCGTCCACCTACAGCACAACTGCCTTCTTGGTGTTTGAAAATTTGACCCTGGATGATGATCTCCTTTCAGAACTCGTCTGTTCTCTTGCAAAAAGCTACAGAAGCCCATGATGCAAAGAGTGACGGTTCCTCGGGGCACTCCCCGGAGATCAGCCCCTGGCCTCCTTGCTCTGTGGTCTCCGAGGCTCGGCTTTGCTGCGTTGTGTCTCTGCTGCCGCCTTTGTCCGGCCCTGGGGGACCACCCTAGAGCCCAGGCTAGGCTCTGGAGGGGCCGTCGGGCACCCCCGTGAAGGCCCGGTGTGTTCCCAGGGTCTGCACACAGGGCACCCACTGAGCAGGACTGGATGGTATCCTCGTGTCCCCAAAGTTTCCAGGAAGCCCAGAGCGGCTTTTCTGGGAAGACAGAGTCTGGGGCACAGTCACAGACGGTGGGAGAGGCCTGACCCTGCGGGCAGTGGCTGCAGAGGTTGCAGTGGCTGGGCAGGCTGGGCCTTCTTGATCTGGGGTGTCCCATGGTCCCTCTCCAAGCCTGGCTGGTTCCCCCCGAGCTCCTTGCACATCTTTGGCTCCCCCACATTAGTGTGTACCCCACAAGCACATGTTGGGGGAGAGAGGAAGGCTGTGGCGAGCGTGGAAGGCAGGATCCTTCCTAGGATCCCCTCGTCATCCCGCCTGGACCAGACCGAGCTTGCAGGGCTCGGCTGAGGGACCAGAAAGTCTCCTGTCGACCTCCCGTCCCCCTGGGGCTCGTCACCTGCACACCTGAGCTCAGCTGGGAGGTCCGGGGAGAGGCTTAGACCTTACCTTCCTGAGACGCCTGCTGTCTCGGTGCCTCAGGGACACGTCGCACCAAGTGACACAGGCGTGCTTGCCATGTGCAGACCCTGTTCTCCGTGCTTTGCGGTAACGAGTCGCTCAGTCTCTTTGCGGGGTTCTGTGCCCCTCAGTGCTCTGAAGATGCTCAGGACAGGAAGCACCCTTTCCTGGGCTTCCAGCTGCTTCCCATCCTGGGGCCTGCACTGCCAGGTCTCCACGAGAGGCCACCGGGACTGGGCTGTTTCCTCCCAGAGTGTCTGCACGGGCCCTGCCCTCCCCGCTCACCCTCTCCTCCCCGACAGGAGAACCTCATGCTTTCCATCCTGCCCAAGCACGTGGCCGACGAGATGCTGAAGGACATGAAGAAGGACGAGAGCCAGAAGGACCAGCAGCAGTTCAACACCATGTACATGTACCGCCACGAGAACGTCAGGTGCGTGGGGCCCGGGCTCCACGTGGAAGACGGAGGCTGTGGGGCTCAGCTTTGCTGCGTTGTGTCTCTGCTGCCGCCTTTGTCCGGCCCTGGGGGACCACCCTAGAGCCCAGGCTAGGCTCTGGAGGGGCCGTCGGGCACCCCCGTGAAGGCCCGGTGTGTTCCCAGGGTCTGCACACAGGGCACCCACTGAGCAGGACTGGATGGTATCCTCGTGTCCCCAAAGTTTCCAGGAAGCCCAGAGCGGCTTTTCTGGGAAGACAGAGTCTGGGGCACAGTCACAGACGGTGGGAGAGGCCTGACCCTGCGGGCAGTGGCTGCAGAGGTTGCAGTGGCTGGGCAGGCTGGGCCTTCTTGATCTGGGGTGTCCCATGGTCCCTCTCCAAGCCTGGCTGGTTCCCCCCGAGCTCCTTGCACATCTTTGGCTCCCCCACATTAGTGTGTACCCCACAAGCACATGTTGGGGGAGAGAGGAAGGCTGTGGCGAGCGTGGAAGGCAGGATCCTTCCTAGGATCCCCTCGTCATCCCGCCTGGACCAGACCGAGCTTGCAGGGCTCGGCTGAGGGACCAGAAAGTCTCCTGTCGACCTCCCGTCCCCCTGGGGCTCGTCACCTGCACACCTGAGCTCAGCTGGGAGGTCCGGGGAGAGGCTTAGACCTTACCTTCCTGAGACGCCTGCTGTCTCGGTGCCTCAGGGACACGTCGCACCAAGTGACACAGGCGTGCTTGCCATGTGCAGACCCTGTTCTCCGTGCTTTGCGGTAACGAGTCGCTCAGTCTCTTTGCGGGGTTCTGTGCCCCTCAGTGCTCTGAAGATGCTCAGGACAGGAAGCACCCTTTCCTGGGCTTCCAGCTGCTTCCCATCCTGGGGCCTGCACTGCCAGGTCTCCACGAGAGGCCACCGGGACTGGGCTGTTTCCTCCCAGAGTGTCTGCACGGGCCCTGCCCTCCCCGCTCACCCTCTCCTCCCCGACAGGAGAACCTCATGCTTTCCATCCTGCCCAAGCACGTGGCCGACGAGATGCTGAAGGACATGAAGAAGGACGAGAGCCAGAAGGACCAGCAGCAGTTCAACACCATGTACATGTACCGCCACGAGAACGTCAGGTGCGTGGGGCCCGGGCTCCACGTGGAAGACGGAGGCTGTGGGGCTCAGCTGCGCCCCGTGGGGTTCGAAGGTCTTCCTGGGGACTGGAAACACAGCCACCCCACAGGGTGAACCTCAGCTCCCTGCAGGAGCGCCCAGTCCCTGCTGGACGCTGGGGGCTGAGATGGGCCAGTGGTTCGGGCTGGTCATTGTACAGACGCTGCCCACATCTAAGCTGAGTGCCAGAGCCCTGAGTGCACCATTTCGGGGTCTGAGCAAGGGCCTGGCTGCCTGAGGGCTGGAGCGGCAGTGGCGGTGGGCAGCGCGGAGCCTGGCCTGCCGTCCGGGTCCTCACCCCCGGGTCCTTCCTCCCCTGGCAGCATCCTCTTTGCCGACATCGTGGGCTTCACGCAGCTGTCCTCAGCCTGCAGCGCCCAGGAGCTCGTGAAGCTGCTCAACGAGCTCTTCGCCCGCTTCGACAAGCTGGCGGCCGTAAGTACCCTGACCCTCTCCCGGCTTCCCGGAGCGGGTCCACCCACATGGCCTGGGCCTGCCCCCCTTCCCAGGCTCCTACCCGGCTGTCTTTGCCTCTCGCCCCTCCTGGCCGAGGAGGGCCTGAGGACCCCAGTCCCCACCCTGCCCTTTCAGAAATACCACCAGCTACGGATTAAGATCCTGGGCGACTGTTACTACTGCATCTGTGGGCTGCCCGACTACCGGGAGGACCACGCCGTCTGCTCCATCCTCATGGGGCTCGCCATGGTGGAGGCCATCTCGTAAGTGGAGCGGGGCTCTCCGTGCATAGGTCCGGCCCCGCGGGAAAGCAGGCCTTCCGTACTGGCCGGTGCTGGTGGGCCCTGCCTCCCCCGGCCCCCGGGGAGGGCTCCTCGGGGTGGGACATGGATACGGCCTCCGACGGAGGCTTTTCCAGCCTCGGTTTCTTCTGCTGGGAGGTGCGCTCATCATGAAAGGCCTCGCCTTAGCTTTCTTCAAGTGTCCCCATCCCTGCTCACCCTCTCCTCCCCGACAGGAGAACCTCATGCTTTCCATCCTGCCCAAGCACGTGGCCGACGAGATGCTGAAGGACATGAAGAAGGACGAGAGCCAGAAGGACCAGCAGCAGTTCAACACCATGTACATGTACCGCCACGAGAACGTCAGGTGCGTGGGGCCCGGGCTCCACGTGGAAGACGGAGGCTGTGGGGCTCAGCTGCGCCCCGTGGGGTTCGAAGGTCTTCCTGGGGACTGGAAACACAGCCACCCCACAGGGTGAACCTCAGCTCCCTGCAGGAGCGCCCAGTCCCTGCTGGACGCTGGGGGCTGAGATGGGCCAGTGGTTCGGGCTGGTCATTGTACAGACGCTGCCCACATCTAAGCTGAGTGCCAGAGCCCTGAGTGCACCATTTCGGGGTCTGAGCAAGGGCCTGGCTGCCTGAGGGCTGGAGCGGCAGTGGCGGTGGGCAGCGCGGAGCCTGGCCTGCCGTCCGGGTCCTCACCCCCGGGTCCTTCCTCCCCTGGCAGCATCCTCTTTGCCGACATCGTGGGCTTCACGCAGCTGTCCTCAGCCTGCAGCGCCCAGGAGCTCGTGAAGCTGCTCAACGAGCTCTTCGCCCGCTTCGACAAGCTGGCGGCCGTAAGTACCCTGACCCTCTCCCGGCTTCCCGGAGCGGGTCCACCCACATGGCCTGGGCCTGCCCCCCTTCCCAGGCTCCTACCCGGCTGTCTTTGCCTCTCGCCCCTCCTGGCCGAGGAGGGCCTGAGGACCCCAGTCCCCACCCTGCCCTTTCAGAAATACCACCAGCTACGGATTAAGATCCTGGGCGACTGTTACTACTGCATCTGTGGGCTGCCCGACTACCGGGAGGACCACGCCGTCTGCTCCATCCTCATGGGGCTCGCCATGGTGGAGGCCATCTCGTAAGTGGAGCGGGGCTCTCCGTGCATAGGTCCGGCCCCGCGGGAAAGCAGGCCTTCCGTACTGGCCGGTGCTGGTGGGCCCTGCCTCCCCCGGCCCCCGGGGAGGGCTCCTCGGGGTGGGACATGGATACGGCCTCCGACGGAGGCTTTTCCAGCCTCGGTTTCTTCTGCTGGGAGGTGCGCTCATCATGAAAGGCCTCGCCTGCTTAGCTTTCTTTCCAAGTGTCCCCCATCGCTTCTCCCCGTGTCTTCTCATCGTGACCTTCCAGGACAGATAGGTTCAGAGGTCCCCGTGCTGCTCTCCAAAACCAGGAAGTTCGAGTGTAGCAGTGACGTGACTGGAGGCAGGAGGCAGGCCAGCAGCCCTGGCCTCTCAGCTGCTGCTGGCGCGTCTGCCTCTGCGGCCGTGACCCCGAGGCCGGTGGGCTGGGCCTCCCGGGGCTCTTCCCCGACGTGGTCTGTGCACCCCGAGCTCGGAGACCCCTGCGGGACGCACCTGGCCATCCACTCACGGCCCGTGGGGCACTCTGGGTGGCGTCCGCCCCCCGAAGCACCGTGCTGAGTCCAGGCATTGGGCCTGGTTTTGCGTTTTTGCCGTATACCTAGAGGGCTGGCTGGAGAGGAGCCAATGGCTGCCTTTCCCCGGGGACCTTGGTTCAGGGTTAGAGATGTTTGCCTTCACTCCCATCACCGCTGGGCAAGGTTCTGAAGGACGCCTCTGCCCCTCTTGGAGCCCTCAAGCAGGGAGCTGTCCCCTCCGCACACACAGCTGGCACAGGGCCGGCGCACAGCAGGCGCCCAGTGACGTCCGCTGCACGGACGCGTGGACAGGCGGCCGGGAGGGAGGCTCTCTGCTGGCGCCCCCGCCCCCGCCGAGCCGCCCTGGCCTGGGGTTGCTGAACGCGGGCCCCGGCTGCTGCTCGCTCTGAGTCCGGCTGTGGTGCCTCGGACGCGGGCAGCGGGCTGCGGAGGGGCTGGCTGCCTCCCGGGGCGGGCCCGACCCTCCGCCTCTGTGGGCCCCTGGCAGGTATGTGCGGGAGAAGACCCAGACCGGCGTGGACATGCGCGTGGGGGTGCACACGGGCACCGTGCTGGGCGGCGTCCTGGGCCAGAAGCGCTGGCAGTATGACGTGTGGTCCACGGACGTCACCGTGGCCAACAAGATGGAGGCCGGCGGCATCCCCGGGTAAGCGTGCCTTCCGGCCCGGGCAGTGGAGCGGGGCGCGGGCATGGGGGCCGAGCAGGGGGGACTGTCCCATCCGTCCCTCAGGGCTGTGGCCGGACGAAGGACAAGGAGTCTCAGGGATACCACCCTTCCCTCCCGGGAGCAGGGCCTCTTCCATGGCCGCCTCCAGGGCTTCCTGCCTGGGTCCCGTCCCCTTTACTCGTCATGGGGCCGCTGGGCTCTGAGGTCCCCGGCGCTCCTGCAGGGCGCAGGTCTCCCCAGAGGGCCTGATCAGCAGCGAGAGTCTCCCGACAGGCCCTGAAGCACCTGCATATCTTACCTGAGCCGGGGTAGGCGGAGCAGGCCCTGCCCTCAGGATGGACAGGGACATGGTGAAACCTTCCCTTCCTGGGTCGGAGGGGGAGTTCCTTCAGATGCAGTCACAATTCTCTCCCTCAGGAAAGATTATTGCCCCCGGACAGCTGGTGGCGCAGCTGAGAATCACACCGGCTGGGTGATCATCAGACCTCACAGCTTTAGCGTTCAGGGCGGACTGTCACTCCGTTACCATCTGATGCCCTCAGCCGCCCGTGAGGACGGACCGTCTCAGGGATTGACGGCTGAGGCTCAGAGGGGGAGCTGCTGGGCTGCCCACACCGCCAGTCAGTGGCAGGCCTCGCCCGTCGCTGCCCTGTCCCGGGGGGAGGGGTGTGGTGGGAGCTACCCCGGCCTGTGCTCAGGGCCCCTCTTGCCGCAACCCAGGCGGGTCCACATCTCCCAGAGCACCTTGGACTGCCTGAAGGGGGAGTTTGATGTGGAACCGGGTGACGGGGGCAGCCGCTGTGACTACCTGGAAGAGAAGGGCATCGAGACCTACCTGATCATCGCATCCAAGCCGGAGGTGAAGAAGACAGCCGCCCAGAACGGCCTCCACGGCTCGGTGAGTCCTCCCCCACCTGGAGGGCATTTAGAGCGAGGTTGTGGAAGGGCTGGCCAGCCTCTGCGAGGTCCCGTCAGGTGCAGTGGGCGGGCAGAGGGCCGTGCCAGGTGTTTCATGCCAGGGTTTAAGTCTGAGCAACCGGAGATGCTCTAAAGAGCTCAGAAGAGTAGGGAGCTGGCCTGCGGACGATCAGGAAATGTCAGGATGGCAAGAAGAGCCCATGAAATGAGACCTGACTGGTCACAGAATTCTCAAGTCTTCGGGCCCTTGCTGGTTCTTGACTCAGCTGTCTCTTCATTCACCTCAAAGATGAAGCCAGCACATCTCGTTGTCTTCATGGCATCTCTCTGGCTATTAGTAGGACTGGACACTGTTACCATGATTGCCAGCCTGGAGCTTCTCGTCTGAAAACGGCATATTCGTATCTCACCTCTGAGGGCTTTCTCCACCCCCAGAGATGCTCATCAGATCTGTATCAGGCATCCACGTGGTGCCCAAGGCTGTGGCGCATCCGTCTCGGGGAAGCTAGAAGTTGGGCTGCTGGGAGGGGGGGTGTCAGCGGCCCTCTCGACCAGGCTCTGCAGCCACTGCGCCGACAGCTGAGCACTCGGAAGCCCGTGTGACGAGCTCAGCAATGGTCTAGAACATCTGCAGCTCCACATGTGCTCTGAGAAGGCTGAGTTCGCAGACCACCAGGCCTGCCCAGCAGGAAGTGAGTCGGAAGTCCTGGAGCAGGACGAAGCAGAGGAGATGACACGTGAGCGATGTGAGAGAGGAGGCGGGGAGCCGCAGGGACTGTGGCGGCAGGGCTTCTCTGGGCCTCACAGGAGCAGGGGCCATCGCAGGAAGCTCTCCCCGTGATTTAGCTGAGCAAAGGGAGCAGGAGGAGAGTGTGAGAAGAGTCCTCACAATAAGTCCTTTCCCGGGTGTTAAAAGGACGTCTCCTGTCCCTACGAGCCCCATTGCCAGGCTCACTCAGCTGTTCTCAGTGCCGTCGCCAGCAGCTCCCAGACTATAGCCTCAGCCCCACCGGCATTCTTGTATTGACTCCCGGCCGTGCATGAATCTCCATTCTTGTGCACGTGTGTGCGTGCGTGCTCAGTCAAGTCCAAGGCTTTGCCATCCAACGACTGTAGCCCGCTAGGCTCCTCCGTCTGAGGGATTTCCCAGGCCAGAATACTTGAGTGGGATCCTTCTCCTGGGGATCTTCTGACCCAGGGATCAAATACCTGAGTCTCTTGCGTCCCCTGCGCTGGCAAGCAGGCTGGCAGGCTGCACCATCTGGGAAGCCCACGGGCCCAAAGTTGAGCTCCCAAGCTTCTCTCCACCCTAGAAACCCGCTCTTCCTTGGCCTTCCCCATCTCCATCAGCGGCAACGCCATCTTTTAACTGCTCAGCCCCAGACCTTTGAAGACATCCTTGACCCCTCTCTACAGCCCACGAGCCCCTTCCTCCTGACATAGCTCTAGGCCACCTCCTCTCACCCCGGGCAGCCATGTCCCGTCCGCACCCCTGTCGTCTCTTGCCCGGGTCAGCGCCGTGTCACCCAGCCTGCTGCCCTGCTCCTGCCTTCACCCACTGCCCTCTGCGCACAGCAGCCAGAGTGGCTCTGAAGGGATGTTGGGTGAATCAGGTCACTGTCCGCTTTCGGGAAGCTAGATTGGCGCTGGAGGGGTGTCAGCGGCCCTCTCGACCAGGCTCTGCAGCCACTGCGCCGACAGCTGAGCACTCGGAAGCCCGTGTGACGAGCTCAGCAATGGTCTAGAACATCTGCAGCTCCACATGTGCTCTGAGAAGGCTGAGTTCGCAGACCACCAGGCCTGCCCAGCAGGAAGTGAGTCGGAAGTCCTGGAGCAGGACGAAGCAGAGGAGATGACACGTGAGCGATGTGAGAGAGGAGGCGGGGAGCCGCAGGGACTGTGGCGGCAGGGCTTCTCTGGGCCTCACAGGAGCAGGGGCCATCGCAGGAAGCTCTCCCCGTGATTTAGCTGAGCAAAGGGAGCAGGAGGAGAGTGTGAGAAGAGTCCTCACAATAAGTCCTTTCCCGGGTGTTAAAAGGACGTCTCCTGTCCCTACGAGCCCCATTGCCAGGCTCACTCAGCTGTTCTCAGTGCCGTCGCCAGCAGCTCCCAGACTATAGCCTCAGCCCCACCGGCATTCTTGTATTGACTCCCGGCCGTGCATGAATCTCCATTCTTGTGCACGTGTGTGCGTGCGTGCTCAGTCAAGTCCAAGGCTTTGCCATCCAACGACTGTAGCCCGCTAGGCTCCTCCGTCTGAGGGATTTCCCAGGCCAGAATACTTGAGTGGGATCCTTCTCCTGGGGATCTTCTGACCCAGGGATCAAATACCTGAGTCTCTTGCGTCCCCTGCGCTGGCAAGCAGGCTGGCAGGCTGCACCATCTGGGAAGCCCACGGGCCCAAAGTTGAGCTCCCAAGCTTCTCTCCACCCTAGAAACCCGCTCTTCCTTGGCCTTCCCCATCTCCATCAGCGGCAACGCCATCTTTTAACTGCTCAGCCCCAGACCTTTGAAGACATCCTTGACCCCTCTCTACAGCCCACGAGCCCCTTCCTCCTGACATAGCTCTAGGCCACCTCCTCTCACCCCGGGCAGCCATGTCCCGTCCGCACCCCTGTCGTCTCTTGCCCGGGTCAGCGCCGTGTCACCCAGCCTGCTGCCCTGCTCCTGCCTTCACCCACTGCCCTCTGCGCACAGCAGCCAGAGTGGCTCTGAAGGGATGTTGGGTGAATCAGGTCACTGTCCCACCTTGCTCAGCCCCTTCCTTTGGTCCCCACCTCATTCAGAGGAAGAGCCCAAGTCCCCGGGCTGGGGCAGCGCCGGCCTCCTGCTGCTCAGACTGTCCAGCTATACACCTGCTCCAGGTGCACGCCTGCTCTGGAGCGCACGCCCTCTTCAGGTGCATGCCTGCTCCAGGTGCACGCGGGTGCACACCTGCTCCAGGTGCACGCCTGCTCTGGAGCGCACGCCCTCTTCAGGTGCACACCTGCTCCAGGTGCACGTGGATGCACACCTACTCCAGGTGCACGCCTGCTCTGGAGTGCACGCCCTCTTCAGGTGCACGCCTGCTCCAGGTGCACGCAGGTGCACACCTGCTCCAGGTACACGCAGGTGCACACCTGCTCCAGGTGCACGCCCTCTCTGGAGCGCACGCCCTCTTCAGGTGCACGCCTGCTCCAGGTGCACGCAGGTGCACACCTGCTCCAGGTACACGCAGGTGCACACCTGCTCCAGGTGCACGCCCTCTCTGGAGCGCACGCCCTCTTCAGGTGCACGCCTGCTCCACGTGCACACTGGCTCCGGTCTTCCTGTTTCTCAGAACCTGCCCGAGAGCTGCATGAGACGCTCCTTCAGGCCTTCATGGGGATGTCATCTTCTGGGTGACCCCTCCCCGACCTCCCCTTTACAGTCACCTGCCCAGGAACCCCTGTGCCCCTTGCCTACCTGCCTCTCCAGGCCCCGCTTTCAGACCTTCTGTAATCATTTATTCTTTACTTGGCTGTTGTCTGCCTGTCCTCACTGGAGAGTGGGCTCCGGGGTCATTGTGTCTGTGTCCCCGGAAGTTACAGCCGTTCCTGTCACGCAGTCGGAGCTCAGGAAATACTTGGTGAGCGAGTGACTGGATTGTGCTCCTGTACAGAGGCTCTCGTTTACTCTGCCAAGGGAAAATACTAATCCCTGGGGTACATGGGCTTGCGGGAATTGATTCAGACGTTTAGAAGGCATTTGGCAGGGCTCTCTACCCCAAAAAAGCTCTCTGTGAAGCGCTACGTCACTGAGTTACTGTTGAAGAAATAAGAATGGGACCAATAGGATCTTTCTCTGCTTAGAAAAAATTGAATACTAGAAATTGACAATAGAATATTAGTGTTCTAAAATTGATGTTCTAGAGGAGGCACGGAATGGTGAGATTTCTAAGGCCACAAGGCCTGTAAACTGTAGTGGAACAATTCCAAACTAGAGAGGAGACCAGCCCCTCGCCTGGGTGGGCGGCTGGCAGTGCCTGGGGTCCGCTGACGGCCTGTCCCTTCTGCTGCAGGCCCTGCTGAACGGAGCGCCGCCTTCCTCCAAGCCCAGCTCCCCTGCCCTCATCGAGACCAAGGAGCCCAACGGGAGCATCCACACCAGCGGCTCCACGTCTGAGGAGCCTGAGGAGCAAGATGTCCAGGTACGGGTGGGGCTGAGGCCCGGGGTGCAGGCGGGGACGGGAGGCAGACGCTGCTGCAGCAGGAGGCCTGACCTGGGAGCGGGAGGCTATTCCCTAGCCTGGGCCCCATCCTTGGGTGGCTGCGTAACCTCAGGCAGGTCACCCCCATCCCGGCTCCACTGGCCTCTCATCAGTTACTAGGGGTGGGGTGGCCAAAGTCTGGTCTAGCTCCAATGTCTCTAATCGTGTAGATCCAACGGCAGTGAGGACCCCCGTGGAAACCCCTCTAGGATCCAGGACTGTTTTGGAAGTGCACCTTCAGGGCTGGGCCCATCTCTCTCACTAGGTCCAGACTCGAGTCCTGTGCACAGATGAGGGATTTCCAAAGGAATTATCAGGGTGTCTCCCTGAGGTCAGGGTCCACTCTGGGGGAGTGTCCAGGATCTGTCCATTACTGAAGAGCTTCCCCAGTACAGTCGCTGAGAGAGGCGAGTGCCGGGATAGGTCCTGGCCCTGCAGAGGCTGCGTGAACTGGTCAGCCACACTGCCGGCCTTCCCCCTCCCCACTAGCAGTGAGATTGTTATTTTCTCTCTATCACTTTCACCCTCAGCTCTTCCCCTTGAAAAGATGAGCCAGGTCTGAGCTCTTACCAGAGCTCCTTTAAGCCCGAGGGCTGGGGGTCTTCTACCGCCCCGAGAATGCCGACGTGAGTGGCTGTGTGACACCCCCAGCCTCCTACCAGGAGGTGCCGGGACCGCACTGTCCCAGCAGCCATCTCTGACTCCAGGTTTCCCCCTTGGGAGCCTGGGGGCTGCCCCCACCCTGCTGTCAGTGAGCAGTCACTGCAGAGCTTCTGTTACGGGCACGGGGTCTGGGACCTGGAATTCAGAGAAACCAGGAAGGCCTGTGGCTTTGGGTCCAGACCCAAGCAGGATGGAGCCACGTGAGAGCAGGGGAAGGCGTTCCCTGGAGATGGTTTTGAGAGCCAAGGGCTGGTGCTTCTCCCAACACCAGCCTGTGTCTCCTCAACCCCCGACTCCACCCCACCCCACTCTGCTTCACCGCCGGGCAGGTAGACAACCCCTCCTTCCCCAACCCTCGCCGGAGGCTGCGCCTGCAGGACCTGGCTGATCGCGTGGTGGACGCCTCGGAGGATGAGCACGAGCTCAACCAGCTGCTCAACGAGGCGCTGCTCGAGCGCGAGTCCGCCCAGGTGTAAGTGCCCCCTCCCCGTGGACATCCAGACCCTGGCCCTTGGCCTTGCACGGCCCCGGGTCCAGGAAGCTCGTCGTCTTGAGCGCAGCCCCTTCCTGACGGGCGTTTATGTCTCGGGCTGCATGCAGAGTCGCGGAGGCAAGCAAGCCCGGGGTTGGCCTTCTCGCCCCCACGTCCGGGGCTCCCATGAGGCGCGGGAGCAAGCAGAGGGGTTAGCAGCCGTGTTTATAGAGGGGAAGGCCGTCGAGACTCAGGGCCTTTGAAATTCCACCCTTCTAGGCCTTTCCTAAGAAGCTGGTGGCCTTCTCGACTTGGATCGACCGGACGCGCTGGGCCAGGAACACCTGGGCCATGCTGGCCATCTTCATTCTGGTCATGGCGAACGTCGTGGACATGGTGAGCCCCTGTGAAGGGACGGAGGGGGCCAAACTGGCCGGCACAAGCCCCCCACCCCCGGCCACCAGACACAGGTTTGAGGGGCACTTGGGTTCCTCAACAATCATCCTGACGAAACAGCGGAGTCTGGTCACCTCTGAGACTGCCTGTCTCGCCCAGCGCCCCGCTCTCTCCGCGCCCAGTTGCCAGGGCCAGGCTCAGATCTGTGCTGGGGACTTCACATAGGTTGACTCATTTAATCTGTGTAACAGTCCCAAGGGGTCAGTACCATCTGTAGTTTCATGTGCAAAACTGATGCTCAGAGAGGTTAAGTCAGTTGTTTTAGGTCACACAGCCAGGAAGTAACAGAGGGAAGAACTGAAGCCCGGTCCTGTGTTTTCTCCCTCCATGTCTCACGCGTAGGGGTCCAGGCACTCTAAGCTTTCTGCACGTCTCAAGGGTCCCCTAGTGTCAGGCATCCATGAGGACGAGGGAGGCGAACCTCCTCCCCTAAAGGAGCCTTCATCCATCTGAGCGAGGCCAGGCCTTCCAGAGGTGGGGCACTGGGGAAGCCGCTTCCCCGAGCCCAGGCGGCTCGTGGCAGATGAGCCCTCTGCTCTGCTCTCTCCGGTCACGCAGGCCCCAGGAGGGGCAGCCGGAGGCATTCCTAGGGGGAGGGACGGCCGTGGGGAGCCGCCAGCCCGCTCCTGAGCGCCGGGTGCATGGAGCTGTCGCTGGTGGCCCTCGTCTGCCTCGGCTCCCTCCATGTTGGCAGCGCTAGGGGCTCTCTTAGAGCGCCTTTGCAATTGAAGCTCAGGGGAAAACGCCGCACGGACGCTTAGTCTGGCGGCAGAGACGTGAGGATCCCTCGGCCAGCTGATCAAGTCCAGCAGGAAGGGGTTCAGAGCCCCAGACCTGACGTGCCCCTGGGTAACTGGTACCCACCGTGCTGGGTGGAGAAGGCCTGGGCCTCCTGTGTGTCAGGCCCCTCCTGGAGCCAGCGGCCAGGTCTGGGGACTGCTGTCGAGCAGGGTCATGGACACTGGCAGGGCAGCGGGAGGCCCTCACCAGTGGAGGGTGAAAGGCTCGGGAGGTCTGAGACGCTCCACGTGCTAGAGTCGCGCTGAGGGCGTCCCCAAAGCCAGATGGGGGCCGGGGCCTGAAAGGGAAGCAAAGTAGGTTTGATTCGGTCGATGGATGCACGTTCCCTTTCTGGCAGCAGATTCCCTGGAGGAGGAGCGTGAGCAGGGACCAGCTGCCCTCACAGTGAGGCCACGGGGGCACTGGCTGGCTGGTCCACAGCTCCTCCGGGCCACAGTGCGATGCGTGAAAGGGCGCGTTGGGTTTGAAACCTAAGCCCCAGACTCCAAGTCTGGCTTTCCCACCTGCTAATCGCGCTCCTTTGGCCAGGAGCGGCCTGTTTTATATGATGGTAGCAGTACTCAGAGCGCTCCGAGAATGTTCGTGATCGTCAGAGGAGATGATGGTAACGCTCTTAGCAGGCATTCCTGACTTCGGCATTCGTGTCCCCTGGCAAACGTCCCTTCTTTCTCGGGGTTTCTGAGGGAGTCGTGGGAAGTGGCCGCTGCCACGGCCCCGCCTTCTCTGACCAGTGTCTGTCTGCTGTCCCCTGGCGCCCCACGCTCTCCCCGCCCTCCCGCGGGCCTGGCCTCCACAGCTCAGCTGTCTCCAGTACTACTCGGGCCCCACCAACGGCACCGCGGGGCTGCAGGGGGAGGACGGCTGCGTGGAGAACCCCAAGTACTACAGCTACGTGGCCGCGCTGTCCCTCATCGCCACGATCATGCTGGTGCAGGTCAGCCACATGGTCAAGCTCACGCTCATGCTGCTCATCGCGGGGGCCGTGGCCGTCATCAACATCTACGCCTGGCGCCCCATCTTTGATGAATACGACCGCAAGCGCTTCCAGCAGCACGAGTAAGATGAAGCCTGTGCGGGGATCGCAGGGTCTCCTTCCTCCCGCCCTCCTCCCCAGCCCCCGTTTCAAGGCCACGGGCCTGCGGCGAGCTGGCCGTCTGTCTCGAGGCCCCGTCAAAGGCTTGTGTGGGAATCGGGGTTCGTGGTTTCTCACAGACAGGTCCCTGGTTGGCTATGATCCCAGGACAGATCCTGTCCCTTCTTGAGGAGTGGAAGGTCCGGGTCACGTCAGTGTTGGGCTGGGTCCAAGGGTGTGTTGTTATCTGTCCCAACAGCTTTCCCATGGTGGCCTTAGAGAAGATGCAGGTGTCTCCCAGCGCGGGGCTCAATGGCACGGAAAGGTAAGGGTGACTGCTTTCTGTCTTCTCTGTGTGGCCAGTCCCTTTCTTCCAGAGAGAAATACAACAGGCTGAAGCCCCAGGGCCTTATCCTTCCACAGGCACATGGGGTGGCATGTTCAAGCCTGAGAGGTCAGTGGCACGGACATAGGTAGGGAGCTGCCCTCACAGTGAGGCCACGGGGCACTGGCTGGCTGGTCCACAGCTCCTCCGGGCCACAGTGCGAGGGAAAGGCGCGTTGGGTTTGAAACCTAAGCCCCAGACTCCAAGTCTGGCTTTCCCACCTGCTAATCGCTCCTTTGGCCAGGAGCGGCCTGTTTTATATGATGGTAGCAGTACTCAGAGCGCTCCGAGAATGTTCGTGATCGTCAGAGGAGATGATGGTAACGCTCTTAGCAGGCATTCCTGACTTCGGCATTCGTGTCCCCTGGCAAACGTCCCTTCTTTCTCGGGGTTTCTGAGGGAGTCGTGGGAAGTGGCCGCTGCCACGGCCCCGCCTTCTCTGACCAGTGTCTGTCTGCTGTCCCCTGGCGCCCCACGCTCTCCCCGCCCTCCCGCGGGCCTGGCCTCCACAGCTCAGCTGTCTCCAGTACTACTCGGGCCCCACCAACGGCACCGCGGGGCTGCAGGGGGAGGACGGCTGCGTGGAGAACCCCAAGTACTACAGCTACGTGGCCGCGCTGTCCCTCATCGCCACGATCATGCTGGTGCAGGTCAGCCACATGGTCAAGCTCACGCTCATGCTGCTCATCGCGGGGGCCGTGGCCGTCATCAACATCTACGCCTGGCGCCCCATCTTTGATGAATACGACCGCAAGCGCTTCCAGCAGCACGAGTAAGATGAAGCCTGTGCGGGGATCGCAGGGTCTCCTTCCTCCCGCCCTCCTCCCCAGCCCCCGTTTCAAGGCCACGGGCCTGCGGCGAGCTGGCCGTCTGTCTCGAGGCCCCGTCAAAGGCTTGTGTGGGAATCGGGGTTCGTGGTTTCTCACAGACAGGTCCCTGGTTGGCTATGATCCCAGGACAGATCCTGTCCCTTCTTGAGGAGTGGAAGGTCCGGGTCACGTCAGTGTTGGGCTGGGTCCAAGGGTGTGTTGTTATCTGTCCCAACAGCTTTCCCATGGTGGCCTTAGAGAAGATGCAGGTGTCTCCCAGCGCGGGGCTCAATGGCACGGAAAGGTAAGGGTGACTGCTTTCTGTCTTCTCTGTGTGGCCAGTCCCTTTCTTCCAGAGAGAAATACAACAGGCTGAAGCCCCAGGGCCTTATCCTTCCACAGGCACATGGGGTGGCATGTTCAAGCCTGAGAGGTCAGTGTGTGTTTCTGTAGCAGGCTGGAACAGACGTCAGTGCTGGTCCGGCCACGCTGGCCTCTCCTGAGTCAGGGAGAGTGCCACGTGGTCCACAGGGCGGAAGAGAGAGCAGGCTGCTGAGGGGCAGTGAGAAGGAGCAGCCACGTGGATGACAGCTGCCGAACAGAGCAGAGGCCCGAGGAGGAAGGAGCACTGTGGCTTTCACACGAGACCTGGACCCTTACCCTGCCACAGTGGCTCTCTGTGGGCCTCGGCAGGCCAGTTTTCCCGAGTCTCAGTTTCATCTCTGGAAGAGGGTATCAGACTAGAAGTTCTTCAAGGTCCCTTCTAGTGCTGCAGTTTTAGAATTTGATGATCTAGTGACTTGACTAGACTTTTTTGGGGGGCAGGGGGATGGGGGGTGGCGAGGGAGGTGGTTGGGCAGGCCACTTCTATTGGTCTTTCATTTCTCTATTTTCATCCATCTTTGTTCTTTGGCCCGTGTGAGCCTCCCATCGCAGTGGCCTCTGTTGTCGCAGAGCACCGGCTCTGGGCGCATGCGCTCCAGAGCTCCGGCTTGGTAATTGGACACATCGGTCCAGCCGCTCGGCGGCACGTGGGATCTTCCCAGGTCAGAGATCGAACCGGCACCCCTTGCACTGCAAGGCGGTGTCCTTACCCACTGGACCACCAGGGAAGCCCTTGACTAGACTTTTAAGTAAGTTTAAAAACAGAGAAAAGATTAGCTAACAGAAGATGGGTAGATGATTTGAACAGTCCTGTCACGAAAGTCTGAGTGGGGCACTAAGAAATGAAGGGCATGCAGGTGATGAGGGTCATGCAGATGAAGCCCACAGCGAAGACCATCACACACTGACCCACCTGGCAAAAATTAAGAAGTCTGATAACATTGTGTTTTATAGTAACACATGCATTCCTGATGGAAGTATAAATTTGGAGTTAGTGAAGTTGAAAGTAGATCTGGGACTCAGTAACGCCACTGCTGTTTATACCTTAGAGAAATTCATGTACACACAGTTGCCCCCGGAGGTATGTATAAGAATGAAGATTCCCCAGTCCAGAACAAATGAGAACCACCGAATGAAAGTGAGACTAAAGGCTCGTTAATTGGGGAGAGGTCAGGGCTGGAACAGACGTCAGTGCTGATCCGCCACGCTGGCCTCTCCTGAGTCAGGGAGAGTGCCACGTGGTCCACAGGGCGGAAGAGAGAGCAGGCTGCTGAGGGGCAGTGAGAAGGAGCAGCCACGTGGATGACAGCTGCCGAACAGAGCAGAGGCCCGAGGAGGAAGGAGCACTGTGGCTTTCACACGAGACCTGGACCCTTACCCTGCCACAGTGGCTCTCTGTGGGCCTCGGCAGGCCAGTTTTCCCGAGTCTCAGTTTCATCTCTGGAAGAGGGTATCAGACTAGAAGTTCTTCAAGGTCCCTTCTAGTGCTGCAGTTTTAGAATTTGATGATCTAGTGACTTGACTAGACTTTTTTGGGGGGCAGGGGGATGGGGGGTGGCGAGGGAGGTGGTTGGGCAGGCCACTTCTATTGGTCTTTCATTTCTCTATTTTCATCCATCTTTGTTCTTTGGCCCGTGTGAGCCTCCCATCGCAGTGGCCTCTGTTGTCGCAGAGCACCGGCTCTGGGCGCATGCGCTCCAGAGCTCCGGCTTGGTAATTGGACACATCGGTCCAGCCGCTCGGCGGCACGTGGGATCTTCCCAGGTCAGAGATCGAACCGGCACCCCTTGCACTGCAAGGCGGTGTCCTTACCCACTGGACCACCAGGGAAGCCCTTGACTAGACTTTTAAGTAAGTTTAAAAACAGAGAAAAGATTAGCTAACAGAAGATGGGTAGATGATTTGAACAGTCCTGTCACGAAAGTCTGAGTGGGGCACTAAGAAATGAAGGGCATGCAGGTGATGAGGGTCATGCAGATGAAGCCCACAGCGAAAGACCATCACACACTGACCCACCTGGCAAAAATTAAGAAGTCTGATAACATTGTGTTTTATAGTAACACATGCATTCCTGATGGAAGTATAAATTTGGAGTTAGTGAAGTTGAAAGTAGATCTGGGACTCAGTAACGCCACTGCTGTTTATACCTTAGAGAAATTCATGTACACACAGTTGCCCCCGGAGGTATGTATAAGAATGTCCATAGCCGCACTGGTCATAGTAGCCGCACACATGTCCAGAACAAATGAGAACCACCGAATGAAAGTGAGACTAAAGGCTACGTTAATTGTGGTGTATACATAGAATCCTACACAGTAGTGGAAAGAATTCACAGCTCCACGAAAAAGAATGGCTCATGGTTGTAAACGCGTGGTGAAACTGTGCCCTCGTCCCGTGACTGAGACTCGCAGATTCCTCCACGGTTGTGGCTACTTCTGGGATCAGTCAGGCCATGTGTTTATTGAAGAGCGAGGGAGCAGCCCCGAAGGCCTGACTGGATTCCAGGTGCAGCCAGGACTGGCGAGGAGTTGGTTGGCAATTAAGACAAAACCCCCAGTGACTTCAGGAAGTGCTACTGCCCGGTGGGCCTCTGGACTTGGTACAAAGGTACCTAAGCTGCTGAGACAGGTTTCTGGGGAAACGGGAAACAGCACAGCCACCTTGGCAGGAACAGAACTCGCCTGCCAGCAGGGGGCAGCATGGCGCCCTTTCAGCTGAATTCTCTGGGCCCCGCAGGCTGCCCCTGGTGCCATCCAAGTACTCCTTGACGGTGATGATCTTCGTCATGATGCTGAGCTTCTACTACTTTTCCCGCCACGTGAGTGCCCGCACACCTCTCAGGGCCTCTTGAGAAGCAGCCCCACAAAGAACCCAAACTCCCGGGGACCCCACACGGCATGGGACCCTGGTCAGGCTACCACAGCTGCCACTGTCTGATCTCTTCCTGCGTAGTATCCATACAGGAACAACAAACAGTTCTTGCCTCTTCCTCTGGCCTGCTGAAGAAGCCTGGGGGTGGGCACAAAGCCTGGATACAATCTATTATTTGCTAGGCCAAGGGCCTATGGATTGCCACTCATGCTGGCTCTGGGGGTCACTATAACACACTGGCTACGGAGCCAGAAAATAAAGGGAAAGAAGTTGGTGAAGTTTTTGTTTGGGTGAAAGGAAAAGAGGGAGAGAGGGGAAGTATTCACACAGCAGACTAACTTCCACATTAGTTCAGGTGCCACCCAGTGGCGTGTCAGGGAACTGCAGCCCCTCCAGCCACTGGCAGAACGGAGCCTGCTGGAAACCGGAATTTTGCGCTAGGAGATCCCCACTGCCGCCGCCACCCACAAGGCAGACCCGAAGCTAACATCAGTCCCAGGAGGGCCCCCCATCCGGGCCTGTCACATCCTCCTGTAGCCACAGGGGCTGGGATCGTCACCCCAGCTCTGATGATGTGAATCTTTCTGGGGCTCGTTTCCCTTGCTATCCAGCCATCTTCACCTTCCTTTCAGTTTGTCCATGCTGGAACCTCTCAAGTGCCCATTTCTCAGGTTGTTTTTTTTTTTGGCTGCACTTACGGGATCTTAGTTCCCCGACCAGGGACTGAACCTACGCAGTGAAAGCACCAGGCCCTAACCACTGGACCACTGGAGCATGCCCTCAGACGGCCAGCTGAGGGCACACACCTTGCTTGCGTCGTGTCCACAGGTGGAGAAGCTGGCACGGACGCTGTTCTTGTGGAAGATTGAGGTCCATGACCAGAAGGAACGCGTCTACGAGATGCGACGCTGGAATGAGGCCCTGGTCACCAACATGCTGCCAGAGCACGTGGCACGCCACTTCCTCGGGTCCAAGAAGAGAGACGAGGTGAGGTGCTGGGGCCACGGGGCTCTGCGCCTTCTGGTTTTCTGCCTTCTCATGACATGGCCTGGGGGCCCAGGTAAAGCTGGACCTACCCAGCAATATTAGAAGCAAAAGAATGTTTCAGTGAAGGGCACTGTCACAGCCTATCCACAGGCCATAAGCTCTGTGAGCCCCATTTCAGACGACCAGGCCTTAGTGGAGCCCACCTCTGTCAACTGCAGTCATCTCAGACTGGTTCTCCTTTATCACTTCCCAGCTTCCCACTGACCTCTTTCTTAGAGCTGGGGCTATTGCAGGGACTAGCGAAGCTCTTAGTTGTTCAGAGTTGCAGTGAGCTACTTTCTTTTCATTCAAAATTAGGATAGACTGTGAGATGTGCGTCCAGAAAGCTGAGTGCACACATCATGGGTGTGGGAGAGTCATTCCTGTCACACATCACTCACTTGGACTTTCTCTGAGCACTTTGGCCCTCCCTCTCTTTAGGAGCTGTATAGCCAGTCGTATGACGAGATTGGAGTCATGTTTGCCTCCCTGCCCAACTTCGCTGACTTCTACACAGAGGAGAGCATCAATAATGGTGGCATTGAGTGTCTGCGCTTCCTCAACGAGATCATCTCAGATTTTGACTCTGTGAGTGACTAGCCTGGCCCCTTCGCCCTGCCACAAAGCCAGCCCTCCAGACTGCAGCCCAGGAGAGGCTGCAGAAGTCAAAAAGAACTTAAGGCAGTTAGTCTGGCTATTGTTTTCCCCTAAAAACTCCCCACAATGCACGGGCCTCTGCAGCCATCTGGAAATGCTGGATCTCAGGTTGGAGCCTGAGAACTTACCCACCAGTTCACAGGATAGAGTCTGGCCAAAACAAGAACCTGAGGCCCCTCTGATTCCCTTACCCTCAAACTCAAGAGTCAACACACATTGATCAGGTATTAGTGACTCATGCACTAGAGGCTGTGCTTTTTACACACCCGACTGCCCTGGGAAACTGCCACATTTTTCCGTGTTAAAGTGGCAGAAACTCAGAAAATCAGGACCCTGGTCCAGGGTCATGTGGCAGATGTTGGCTGAATGAAGCTATTATATATAAGGAAACCACCTCTTAAGACGTTTCATGAGTCTGTTGTAAAAATGGGCAAATCTGTTGTTGAGTTGGCTCATTCATTTCGCTTGACTGCTGCTAATCCTCTCTTCCTTAATACTGGCCTCAGCTCCTGGACAATCCCAAGTTCCGGGTCATCACCAAGATCAAGACCATTGGCAGCACCTACATGGCAGCTTCCGGAGTCACCCCAGACGTCAACACCAACGGCTTTACCAGCTCCAGCAAGGTAGCTGACCGGCTCAGTGGCTGGAGATGGGGCGAGGCAGCCCACACAGTGGGTGGGGAACTATCTTATAAAAGTGGCTGCCATTAAGTGCTGTTGTGTGAAGGGGGCCACAGAAGCACAGCCACCACCAAGAGGTGCAAATACAAACAAGTCCACTGAGTTTAATAAGCAGAGAGGGGAACACACGTGGACCCCCCTGCCCCCAACTACTGTCCACAGCTTCAGTTTGTGTGATGGTGGCTATGCCCACTTCTTTATAGTTTATTGAAATACATAGTTGACTTACAATCTTGTGTTAATTTCTACTGTATAGCAGTGGTTGTTGTACATACATACACACATTCATATTCTTTTCCATCAAGGCTTATTATAGGATATTGAATAGAGTTTCCTGTGCTATGCAGAACCTTGTTTATCCCTTCTCTGTGTAATAGTTTGCACCTGCTAATCCCAATCATCCATCCCCCACCATACTTGGCAACAAGTCTTGTTTTTTACAAGTCTGCTTGTGTCTCGTAAATTCACCTGTATTTTAGATCTCACATATAAGTGGTATCATATGGTATCTGTCTTCCTGACTTGGTGTGATAATCTCTAGGTTCGTGCATGTGGCTATAAATGGTAACAGGAGATCATTATTTCACTCTTTTATGGCTGAGTAGTATCCCACTGTATGTAAGTACCACATTCATCTTTAGCCATTCATCTGTCATTAGACATTTGTTTCCACGTCCTGGCTGCTGTAAATAGTGCTGCAATGAACCCTGGGGTGTATCTGGCCTGTATCTTTTCAAACTAGTTTTCTCCTGATACATACCCAGGAGTAGGGCTACAGGATCACATGGTAACTGTTTTCTGAGACACATGGTTTCCATGGCAACTATACCAATTTACATCCCAACAGTACAGGAGGGGTCCCTTCTCTGCACACCCTCTTCAGCATTTATTTTGTACCTACTGCCATCTCCATTTTATGGATGAGCTTAAAAAGACATGTCTAGGGCGGCCATCACCCTTGAGTGCTGATAACCTAGCTGACGGCGCCTGGCCGGCCTGGTGCCCACAGCTGCTCTCTGGCACAGGAGGAGAAGTCAGACAAAGAGCGCTGGCAGCACCTGGCAGATCTGGCTGATTTTGCGCTTGCCATGAAGGACACGCTCACCAACATCAACAACCAGTCCTTCAACAACTTCATGCTGCGCATTGGTAAGGCCTCTTGGCTTACCCTCTTCTTCCCTCACCGCCCTGCCTCGCCCTCATGCAGGGCACTCGGCCAGTCAGGGGGGTGGGGGCTTAGCAAGACCTGAGGCACTTCGGTTGGGGAGGGTCTTTAGGTTGATCAAACTGAAAATGTGATGTTCGGCCATTTCTGTCCCATGCTGTTTACAATGACCTTCCTTCTGAATCTGGGGCTCGAGTTTGTCTACCTTTCCACAGAATCTTCTGTCGCTTCAGCTCACTGGGATTAACAGTGCCCGCTACCCACTACGGGGTGGGGGGAAGGGGTCTCGATCCCAGGCAGGGTCAGAGAATTGAAGTATCAGGTGCATGTAGAGAAACTGGCCACTTCTGAACTAAATTACTTAGCACAACAGGGTGGCTGACGTCTGTTGCGCACATAAAGGAGCAGACATTATCTCTGTCCTCTGGTAACTTCAGGGTCAGGCCTGAGGAAGACTGTAAGGTTGTACACCAAGGAGCTTTGTGCTTGGAGTCAGGCAGCAAATTTCTTTGAGGAGTTGGTGGCTTTGGGGATGGCTGTGCTGAGTCTGTGCCTCCGCCTCAGGCATGAACAAAGGAGGGGTCCTGGCTGGGGTCATCGGAGCTCGGAAGCCACACTACGACATCTGGGGCAACACAGTCAACGTTGCCAGCAGGATGGAGTCCACGGGGGTCATGGGCAACATCCAGGTACGTCCAGGGACAGAATCGAAACAGCGCCTGTGTGGCCGGGCCCTGCAGCCTGCTCTGGGGGCCCAGAATGTCAAGTGGGCAGTGCTGAGGGCAAGGGCAAGAGTGGGAAGGGCTGCTGCAGCGGAAAGGAGAAAGCACTTCAACTCCATTGAAATGTAGGTTTACGTTTGGGATAACAACATCCTGCCTCTTGGTGTGAACCAGCTGACATTCTGGGCCTTCCACACGTTCCCCTCAAAACCACCCTAATCTGTGATCGGGCAGGAAAGCTCCACAAAAAAGGCAAAAGGACAGAAAAGCGGGAGTACAGGTTGTCAAACAAGGCTACGTGTGGCTGACCTCCTAGGAGAGCAAGCAGGAGGGCTGCCCTGTGGGAAGGGGAGGGCCAGGCAAACTCCGCCCCATCAGCGCACAGGCCGAAGGGGGCAGGAGGAGACTGCGGCGGGCCTGTGGACTGGACCGTGCCGGTCCCCCAAGGCCCTCTGGCCCGGCTTTCTCACCCCAGGCTCTCTGTTCTCCCGCTATAGGTAGTTGAAGAAACCCAAGTCATCCTTCGAGAGTACGGCTTCCGCTTTGTGAGGAGGGGGCCCATCTTTGTGAAGGGAAAAGGGGAGCTGCTGACCTTTTTCTTGAAAGGGCGAGACAAGCCGGCCACCTTCCCTAATGGCGCCTCGATTACACTGCCTCACCAGGTAGTAGACAACTCCTGAATGGCCTCCAGCCCTACGAGAGTCCAATTGGGAGGATTTAGTTTTGGGCATCAAAGAAAGGCCTTGGGAAAGGACACATGACCAAGTCCCACCATTCCCAGGCTGTCGAAGTCCACACTCACATAGACTTTAGGTTGTACACCAAGGAGCTTTGTGCTTGGAGTCAGGCAGCAAATTTCTTTGAGGAGTTGGTGGCTTTGGGGATGGCTGTGCTGAGTCTGTGCCTCCGCCTCAGGCATGAACAAAGGAGGGTCCTGGCTGGGGTCATCGGAGCTCGGAAGCCACACTACGACATCTGGGGCAACACAGTCAACGTTGCCAGCAGGATGGAGTCCACGGGGGTCATGGGCAACATCCAGGTACGTCCAGGGACAGAATCGAAACAGCGCCTGTGTGGCCGGGCCCTGCAGCCTGCTCTGGGGGCCCAGAATGTCAAGTGGGCAGTGCTGAGGGCAAGGGCAAGAGTGGGAAGGGCTGCTGCAGCGGAAAGGAGAAAGCACTTCAACTCCATTGAAATGTAGGTTTACGTTTGGGATAACAACATCCTGCCTCTTGGTGTGAACCAGCTGACATTCTGGGCCTTCCACACGTTCCCCTCAAAACCACCCTAATCTGTGATCGGGCAGGAAAGCTCCACAAAAAAGGCAAAAAGGACAGAAAAGCGGGAGTACAGGTTGTCAAACAAGGCTACGTGTGGCTGACCTCCTAGGAGAGCAAGCAGGAGGGCTGCCCTGTGGGAAGGGGAGGGCCAGGCAAACTCCGCCCCATCAGCGCACAGGCCGAAGGGGGCAGGAGGAGACTGCGGCGGGCCTGTGGACTGGACCGTGCCGGTCCCCCAAGGCCCTCTGGCCCGGCTTTCTCTCACCCCAGGCTCTCTGTTCTCCCGCTATAGGTAGTTGAAGAAACCCAAGTCATCCTTCGAGAGTACGGCTTCCGCTTTGTGAGGAGGGGGCCCATCTTTGTGAAGGGAAAAGGGGAGCTGCTGACCTTTTTCTTGAAAGGGCGAGACAAGCCGGCCACCTTCCCTAATGGCGCCTCGATTACACTGCCTCACCAGGTAGTAGACAACTCCTGAATGGCCTCCAGCCCTACGAGAGTCCAATTGGGAGGATTTAGTTTTGGGCATCAAAGAAAGGCCTTGGGAAAGGACACATGACCAAGTCCCACCATTCCCAGGCTGTCGAAGTCCACACTCACATAGACTTTAGGTTTAAAAATCTCCTCCAGCCTTCATTTGTCCGTGGATGTGCGAGCTCTAAGGGTGGCCATATTTTTCCTCGGTGTGCCTCTAGCTTCCCAGAGAGCAGGGCTCGGAGGCGTAGTGCTGGAACGTTCCTTCCTTCCAGAGCCCTAGTTCCGACCAGCCCTCCCCCAGAGAGGCCATGGCCACTGTGAGCAGGAAAGCACCAGAGGCGGCACAAGCCTGCTGCCTCCGTGCCCAGCTGGGAGCAGGGGGGCAGCCCTGCTTCGGATGAGGGCTGCTTGCTCCCCATCAGGCCTGCAGACCTGGTCCGAGTGAGTGAAACGGCTCTTGTCCTGATAATCTTGAAAGGTTCTTCTGGAACCCGTCACCGTACACCGTAGTCATGGGAGCAGAAAGTGCAATATTTCCTTTTACCTGGTGGGTGGGAGGGAAAGGGACTTTATTTCTGAAAGAAAATATATAAACAGATCTTCTACATTTATATTTTTAACTTTCTGTTAAAAAAAAAAAACTCCGATATTGCCTTGCCTTTTGAGCTCTTGCTACAGTCGCCTTTGCTACTGCTTTAAAAGAAAATTTACAGGTATTGATAAAGAACAAGACTTGTTTTATTAAAAGCTTTGTTCACCTTGACTATGACCACTGTGACACTTCTGTTACCGGCCCTCGTCTGAGAAGGGCCTGGCTCCCTCCTGCCCGGGTCCTCACGGCGCACCTGGAAGGCAAGAGCCTGACCTAAAACCCTGCTCACATTCTGCGCTGCTTCCCTCTAGATGATGGTCCAGGCTGGCTCGACCACTCCCCTGTGCTCCTTCCAGAGGTACCTGCGGCTCCCACAACTGCAGGCTGCTGCCTGACCATCAAGTCTAGGACGGGGCCATTTAGAGCGAGGCCAGACTGCAGCTCAGTCCTTGGGCAGTAAGGGTGGTGATGACTCCTATCTGTGACTGGGAAGGGGGGGACAGGAATGAAAATGGCAGACGACAGGTCTTCCCATCCATGCACTGGCCCTGCACATACTCCTAAGCCAAGGAACAAATGAGCCAGCAGAGCAGAAGCCATGGTTATGAGAAGTGGTCGACTAGCTGGGCTAGGAGAGGAAGAAGACAACTGCACAGCAGGAGCCTGGAGCGTCCAGAATAGGGAAGGGATAAAGGAGAGGGCTCCAATTCCTTGGCAATGATCCAGCTATGAGTGGACTTCCAGTCACGAGCCGACTCGTGTTTACATTCAGTGTCCTACCAACTTGTTTTAGGACATGACATTAGATTCATGGAGCCAGGAAAGCTTTATCCACTGTACTCACACCACATTCTTTGTAAAGCAGTGGCTAAGAATATTCTACTCCAAACCCAAAATTAAACACACTCCCCCTCTTAACTAGCATTCACGCCATATCATAAACCTTGAGTTCTAAGAGCTTTCTAACATCACAGATAGCAAAGGGAGACAAAATTACTTGAAGGTTTCACAAAAGCCACATACACTCTTCAATTACCCCTCTCACAAAAGGCCTGTTACCTGGCAGACCAGTCTGATTTTTAGCTAATAGCATCACTATCTCAAGAGATGACCCTGAGCACTGGCACAAGTGACCAGCAATCATGGAGACCAGTCCAAAAATGCCCAGGTCTCTAGACTCAGACCAGACCCTCCTGATGAGGCTGGTGTCTGTGTTCACAACCAGGACGGTCCCCAGGTGAGGAGTCTGAGCCTTCCAGCAGCTGTCAGTTCCCAGGATCTTGCCTGCAAATGCGAGCAGTACTTATTTACTCACTTGTGATGTATTCCCAGTGAAAATAATACGCTAGGAGACCCGGCTGACATCCAGCCTTTCTCCTTTTCTTGCAAATGAAGTAAACACCTCATGTAGGGGCTTAGTTAAAAATAGATTTTCATGGGCTACTCGCTGTTCTTCCCACGTGCTGGATAATGTTTCTGTCCCTAAAGAAAAAAAAAAAAAGACAGGACTTATCAATCTCATTTAGTGCAACTCTAGGAATCAAAATCGGGATCACTGATATTCAGGACCTATGGGGTTGTTTTTTTGCTTGCCCCTTACTGGTCTAGTGAAATTTTGAGACCAGGAACTTAGAGAAGTCTAAAAAGAGAAATCTAAAATCTATGATGTGAAATCTGCCTCCTAAAAACATTCTATCCTTTTTTTTCTTGACTGTGCACTACTTTAACCATGTTACTATGATACATTTAACTGAAACAAATCACAACAGAAGTTTTCAGCCATCCCTGAAAAATTCCCATGCAGGGTGTGCGGACCTGCTACGTCTACTTGGCTTCACGGTGGAGTGAGTCTTGGCTTTCTCCACCACAGCCACCCACCGAGGCAGCCTCACTGGCTGTCTAAGAGGGGTCTCCAGTGAAAACAAATCATAAGCTGAAAGAACTCTGGTGGAGCTGGACTGAGCAGAGGAGGACAAAAAACTAGGATAATTATGTTCACTACTTACAAAGAAGAGAGGAAAAACTGGCAGAAACAAAGATATTCTTGGGATCTTTCTTTGTATTTTTCTGTTCACAGAACAGAAACAGAAGATGGTTCTCAAGAGGTCCAGCTGATATAGCCGCAGTATCTCGCCCTGTTTCAGTCACTTGAATAACCAGAGCATATTACAAAGGCCTGTTCCCAAGTCTGATTTTTAGCTAATAGCATCACTATCTCAAGAGATGACCCTGAGCACTGGCACAAGTGACCAGCAATCATGGAGACCAGTCCAAAAATGCCCAGGTCTCTAGACTCAGACCAGACCCTCCTGATGAGGCTGGTGTCTGTGTTCACAACCAGGACGGTCCCCAGGTGAGGAGTCTGAGCCTTCCAGCAGCTGTCAGTTCCCAGGATCTTGCCTGCAAATGCGAGCAGTACTTATTTACTCACTTGTGATGTATTCCCAGTGAAAATAATACGCTAGGAGACCCGGCTGACATCCAGCCTTTCTCCTTTTCTTGCAAATGAAGTAAACACCTCATGTAGGGGCTTAGTTAAAATAGATTTTCATGGGCTACTCGCTGTTCTTCCCACGTGCTGGATAATGTTTCTGTCCCTAAAGAAAAAAAAAAAAAGACAGGACTTATCAATCTCATTTAGTGCAACTCTAGGAATCAAAATCGGGATCACTGATATTCAGGACCTATGGGGTTGTTTTTTTGCTTGCCCCTTACTGGTCTAGTGAAATTTTGAGACCAGGAACTTAGAGAAGTCTAAAAAGAGAAATCTAAAATCTATGATGTGAAATCTGCCTCCTAAAAACATTCTATCCTTTTTTTCTTGACTGTGCACTACTTTAACCATGTTACTATGATACATTTAACTGAAACAAATCACAACAGAAGTTTTCAGCCATCCCTGAAAAATTCCCATGCAGGGTGTGCGGACCTGCTACGTCTACTTGGCTTCACGGTGGAGTGAGTCTTGGCTTTCTCCACCACAGCCACCCACCGAGGCAGCCTCACTGGCTGTCTAAGAGGGGTCTCCAGTGAAAACAAATCATAAGCTGAAAGAACTCTGGTGGAGCTGGACTGAGCAGAGGAGGACAAAAAACTAGGATAATTATGTTCACTACTTACAAAGAAGAGAGGAAAAACTGGCAGAAACAAAGATATTCTTGGGATCTTTCTTTGTATTTTTCTGTTCACAGAACAGAAACAGAAGATGGTTCTCAAGAGGTCCAGCTGATATAGCCGCAGTATCTCGCCCTGTTTCAGTCACTTGAATAACCAGAGCATATTATCATTTTTTCTTGAGGCATCCTTCCTCTTACCTTGCAGCGTAACAGTGACATCTGTTGGAAGGGTTGTCGTGAGGTCCTTATACAGCAGCCTAGCACAGAACGGGAAGGGCTGGCCTTGCGGCTCCACTTTGTAAGTAAATGACAGCACGTTGCACAGGGAGTTCCTCCGCAAGGGCCCCTCCAGGAAGACTGTAAAGTCACTCTAACGGGGTGAGAATCACACGAGACACAAAGTATATGACCATGACAGCTCCAAAGGCAGTGGGGGTCATGACGTGTCAAACATCTCTACCAAAACCAGGGCCCATTCGTTACATCTCAAATAAATGAAGGATGAGAAAGGCTGAAAAAAGGACAAATTGTCGATAAGAGACGTGTGAGTTAATTAGGAGCTAGTCGTAGCCTACAGGAAGCATGCATTAAGTCGGTGGCTGGGGACAGGGGCTGCAGGGTGACACTGTTTCTGCTGAGAACCTTGCTGACATCACAAGTATGGCTGAAATGCTCTGTGTCTACTTCACAAATTAATATCTGACAACCGGGAGTTCAGTCATTCTAAATGCACAGAGGGAAATGCCAAACTTTTAAGAGCCACTTATTCCATTTGTATTCATTTCCTTATTTTCCTCTTTCTACTTCAACCCTAGCTCAGCTGCTAGGAAGCTAAGAAGGTAAGCCTGAGCTTAGGCAAAGACGGAGAGCATTCTTCTATATATTTCAGAAACCATCATTCTGCTTTGCACCTACTCCCAAGATCCAGCAGACACCTGGCCTACAGGAGGTCCCCCACTGCGCCGCTGCTGGACTAGCAGCAGAGCAGCCGTGCCCACACCACTTTGTAAAGGGAAGAGCCAAGCATCAACGCCTGAGAATCACCATTCATGGGTGAATGATCCCTTCACCAGGACCCACACTCAACACTATCTCGAGTTCCAACAGAAAAGAAGGTGGGAAACAGCTTGTGTGTACATAAGCAATGAGCACTACAAGGACAACGGTCAAACTTCTGGCTCGGAATTATGAAACATTTTAAAGTACAAAAGAATGTCTCCTTTTCTTTGAAGTCTATCTGGGCTCACAACAGGCTTTCTAAGATCACCGATACCTGAAGTCGATCCGCCTGGTACTTCCTCCCTGAGTAAGCATTTAGGTATTCGCACAGGAGGAACAGGAAGTGCTGAATGTTAGTTTGTAGGTATTTTGCAGCTATCTCCTCTAGGGGAATGAAGACTGGAATCGAATGATGATGTATCCGAAGTGGTTTCTCCATGACAAGGTCCACAAAGTAGGAATCCAGCAGGTTCCCCTCAAAAGCAGTGCTGATGCCGACACAGATTCCTCGGCTGGTCAGCTTCCCACTGATCCCTGAGACAGATAAAGACGACACCGTAAGAAACACGAAGCAGAGGCCGTGTCCTGTGTGCCCGTGCACCCCAGGCCCTCCGCACTGGCCAGCACACACACCAGGGCTCAAATGCTCACTGGATGGATGGCTGTCTAGACTCTTTCTTCTCAGTGACTTTGACTCACTTCGATTTGTGCTGTTAAAACCACAGAAGAATGGTGGGAAGGAAAAACCGTCCGAAGTATCAAATCACTGAAGAAGAGTGATTTTTCTATTTACCCATGCTCTCTTTTCTCTGAGTATGAAACAATTTACAGTAGTCCCCAGGTCTCCCCACGATCCTCTTATGATACAGATAATAGGTAGACGAACCCTCATTTTAATGGTGAAACAGACTTGAGGGGTCCAAACTATCTGAACAGTGGCGTAAAGCAAATCAGCCGCAGAGGAAGCTCTAGAACTCGGTCTAGCCCATGCCAAATCACTAAACTGAATAGTCTCAGCCAGGTACCAACCAGCCTCCTGCTGCACGGGGCCAATCTTGTAGGTAGAGCTGCCTGTGAATAGCACGCCAGCTGTGGGTTGTGTATGTCAGGGCGGGGCGGGGGGGCAAAATCAGTGCTCGTGAAATAAGTCCAAGACAAACAATACATCTTGCAGACTAACTCACTAGAGACAAGACCCAGTCTGAAACAGGTCAGAAAAAAATTATACCTGTAAAACGATACGCCTGCAGAAGGGCTTTCAGGTTTTCCTGTTTTCTCTCCAAAATTTCTTGCTCACTAATCTCTAATGTGTGGTCAGGTTCTACATTGGCAGTAGATGCTTTAACCTGCAAGATACGTAGCAGATGAAACTGGGTACAAAGGGGCGTAACAGAAGTCCCACGCCCTCACCTATTTGAGAAAAACTGAAATGAAGAGTGTTATTTTTTTTTATTACGTAATGAATAGCCAGCTAGTGCTATGAATTCACAGTAGAGGAAGAATCTTGTGGGTTGCTGTGCGAGAGGTCAGTAGAAACCTTTAAGAGAATGATTTGTCCAAAAAGCTAGGGGCGCTATAAAGAAGCAACTCCCAAGGCCTCCGTTCTCCATGCAAGGCCCAAAAAATCCAGGGCCCTCAAAAGCAGTGTTTCCACTTGGCATTCCCACTGATCCCTGAGACAGATAAAGACGACACCGTAAGAAACACGAAGCAGAGGCCGTGTCCTGTGTGCCCGTGCACCCCAGGCCCTCCGCACTGGCCAGCACACACACCAGGGCTCAAATGCTCACTGGATGGATGGCTGTCTAGACTCTTTCTTCTCAGTGACTTTGACTCACTTCGATTTGTGCTGTTAAAACCACAGAAGAATGGTGGGAAGGAAAAACCGTCCGAAGTATCAAATCACTGAAGAAGAGTGATTTTTCTATTTACCCATGCTCTCTTTTCTCTGAGTATGAAACAATTTACAGTAGTCCCCAGGTCTCCCCACGATCCTCTTATGATACAGATAATAGGTAGACGAACCCTCATTTTAATGGTGAAACAGACTTGAGGGGTCCAAACTATCTGAACAGTGGCGTAAAGCAAATCAGCCGCAGAGGAAGCTCTAGAACTCGGTCTAGCCCATGCCAAATCACTAAACTGAATAGTCTCAGCCAGGTACCAACCAGCCTCCTGCTGCACGGGGCCAATCTTGTAGGTAGAGCTGCCTGTGAATAGCACGCCAGCTGTGGGTTGTGTATGTCAGGGCGGGGAGGGGGGGCAAAATCAGTGCTCGTGAAATAAGTCCAAGACAAACAATACATCTTGCAGACTAACTCACTAGAGACAAGACCCAGTCTGAAACAGGTCAGAAAAAAATTATACCTGTAAAACGATACGCCTGCAGAAGGGCTTTCAGGTTTTCCTGTTTTCTCTCCAAAATTTCTTGCTCACTAATCTCTAATGTGTGGTCAGGTTCTACATTGGCAGTAGATGCTTTAACCTGCAAGATACGTAGCAGATGAAACTGGGTACAAAGGGGCGTAACAGAAGTCCCACGCCCTCACCTATTTGAGAAAAACTGAAATGAAGAGTGTTATTTTTTTTTATTACGTAATGAATAGCCAGCTAGTGCTATGAATTCACAGTAGAGGAAGAATCTTGTGGGTTGCTGTGCTAGAGATCAGTAGAAATTTTGCTGGCCTGAAGAGCAATGCATTTGTACCAAATGGGTAAAGAAAGCCTAGGGTGGGCCAAAAGCTATAAAGAAGCAAGGCTGGGAAAACTGGTTTGCGTCAGACTGCAGGCTTTCAAGTGCCAGAATGAGAAATATGGACTCTAAGCCGCACACTGTGAGCTATGGTCCAGTAGGTGATATCAGACTAACTCCCTATGAGACAACTACAGAAGCTGATGAAATACCAAAAAGAAATAAGCAATCGTGCAAGTAAACAAACAAAAAATAGCCTGCAGGCATCAGAGAACCACCAAAATAGCCAGACTAAAGATAAATGCTGAAGTTAGCTGGGATTTCCTGAGGTGTTCCCCCTCAGAGCTTTTGCTGAGTTTTATCACAAGGCATATAAGCCAAATAGAAAGCTGCAGGCTAGATTTCACAGCAGTCTCACCATGCCAGGGTAATAGAAACTGGAGATCAAGGTTACCAGAGCAGCCTTCTTATGGACCAAGATACAGAACAGGGAACCCAACAGGCTTTTGCAGGCCATTTACCCTCCACACATAACAGTAAGACACTGCCAAAAGTTAAAAAGCTAAGCAGAGACTGTGGTGATCAGGGCCTTCCAAGGAAGAGGGACCCTAACAGATCTGTCCCCAGCACAGCCAGGCTTTCAAGTGAGGTCTTCACAAAGGACTACACCCTAGGAAGGAGGCAAACCAGAAGCAGATGACCTCAGCTGGCTAACGGTGATATGCCCATACACTATCTGCCTGTCAGAAAAAAGCTGAAATTCTTTCTGGAGGAAGTGAGCATAATGCAGAATGCTTCATTTTTTCAAGCAATACCCATCACTGAATTAAAAAATTACCAAATATATCAGGGAAGAGGAACAGATGGCTGAAACCCAGGAAGAAAAAGACAGAAGCAGATCCAAGGAGATTCAGCTTTTTGAGCTATCAGGTATAGTCATTAAGAGAGATTTCACCGAAAGTAGGAATTCAACAAGTTTCAAAGCTAACTGGACATGTGAGATGAGTGGAAAGGAGATCTATCTTCATAGCTAAGTAAAAGCAGAGTTATGATGTAAGACAGATGGCAGTAAAAATAAAAAACTCCACACTAGGAAGACCCAGAAATAAAGAACAGAGGCCTTACTTGAAGAGATACTGGCCAAATTTTCCAAACAGATGAAAACTGCAAGTAAATAAGAAATGCTACAAATACCAAGCAGGATGAAGAAAACCAACCCTAGCCACATTATCATGTGAAACTGCTAAAACCAGGGGACAGAATCTTAAAAGCAGCCAGAGGAAAAAAGACTCATTCTATTCAAACAATAAAACTAACATCTGACAGAATCTATGAAACTAGAAGACAATGAAAAAATGTTAAAGTATGAAAGAAAATTAATTTCAATCTGTAAGTTACATATCCAGCAAAAGTATCCCTTTAAACATGAAAAGCAGAGAAGGGTGTTTCCAGACAAACAAAAATAGAGAATTTTCATTTCCAGTAGACATACACTGATAATAATACCAAAAGGAGCTGCTTACACTGAAGGAAAATAATCCAGGATGGAAATATGGAAATACAGAAAGCACTATGGAGCACAGAAAAGGGTAAAGATGTATAGACTCTGAAGGAACAGCAAGTATACATACAATAAAAAGTGTTTCATGGAGTTTAAGTATATGTAATATACTTAATAACATGACAATAACAACATAAAAGGTTGCATGTATGGAAAAGATGGTGTCAGAAGGTTCTATAATTATCTAGGAAGTGATAAAGATACTAAACTATATTCTAGTAAGGAAAACAAGCATGTTTTCTCAAGGATAATTAATAAAAGAATGCTAAAAGTATGTATACATAACAAGCTAATGGAGAAGTGCAATAATAAGAAAGATTAATCCAAAAGGTAGCAAGAATGAAGAGAAACAAAGAACAAATAAGATAATAACATGGTAGACTTAGATCTAGATATATTAGGAATAATTAAAAGCTCATGGACTAAATATGTTAATTAAAAGACAAAGATGGGGGGCTTGCCTGGTGGTCCAGTGGGTGAGGAGTCTGCCTTGCATTGCGGGGAGGTGCCGGTTCAATCCCGCCTGGTGCAGAGCAGCTGGAGTGTGTCCCATTGCAAGCCAGTGCTCTGGGCGCATGCGCCCAACGCCAGTGCTCTGTGGCGAGAGAGGCCACTGCGATGGGAGGCCCACAAAGGCCAAGGAATAGAGATGGATGAAAGTAAATAAATAAATAAAACTATAAAAGAGGCCAAAATCAAAAAAAATAAATAAAGATAACTGACTGTTAAAAGAAAAAAAAAAAACAACCCAATATCCTTAAACAAAACAACAAAAAAGACAAAGCTGGCCAGAGGGGATGAAAAATATAACTATACGCTTCTTACACAAAAACAAGAACTGTTGAAGTTACACATGACAAAGCTGGTTTTAAGGCAAGAAGTTTAACTAAAATAAAAGGGAACAATTCATAATGATAAACGGTTAAGCCAACCAGGAAGATATAGCAATCCTAAGTTTGTTTGTACCTACTACACAGCAAAACAGAATGAAAGGGAAAAAATGTACAAATCCACAATCGGAAATTTCAACACATTTATCCCAGTAACTGATAAAACAAGCTGATAAGTAAAATAGTGAGGATGTGAACATCATGAGGAACATATTTGGTCTATTTCATATATAGAGAGAGATATAGTCCAGATAGACTCTGAAGGAACAGCAAGTATACATACAATAAAAAGTGTTTCATGGAGTTTAAGTATATGTAATATACTTAATAACATGACAATAACAACATAAAAGGTTGCATGTATGGAAAAGATGGTGTCAGAAGGTTCTATAATTATCTAGGAAGTGATAAAGATACTAAACTATATTCTAGTAAGGAAAACAAGCATGTTTTCTCAAGGATAATTAATAAAAGAATGCTAAAAGTATGTATACATAACAAGCTAATGGAGAAGTGCAATAATAAGAAAGATTAATCCAAAAGGTAGCAAGAATGAAGAGAAACAAAGAACAAATAAGATAATAACATGGTAGACTTAGATCTAGATATATTAGGAATAATTAAAAGCTCATGGACTAAATATGTTAATTAAAAGACAAAGATGGGGGGCTTGCCTGGTGGTCCAGTGGGTGAGGAGTCTGCCTTGCATTGCGGGGAGGTGCCGGTTCAATCCCGCCTGGTGCAGAGCAGCTGGAGTGTGTCCCATTGCAAGCCAGTGCTCTGGGGCGCATGCGCCCAACGCCAGTGCTCTGTGGCGAGAGAGGCCACTGCGATGGGAGGCCCACAAAGGCCAAGGAATAGAGATGGATGAAAGTAAATAAATAAATAAAACTATAAAAGAGGCCAAAATCAAAAAAAATAAATAAAGATAACTGACTGTTAAAAGAAAAAAAAAAAACAACCCAATATCCTTAAACAAAACAACAAAAAAGACAAAGCTGGCCAGAGGGGATGAAAAATATAACTATACGCTTCTTACACAAAAACAAGAACTGTTGAAGTTACACATGACAAAGCTGGTTTTAAGGCAAGAAGTTTAACTAAAATAAAAGGGAACAATTCATAATGATAAACGGTTAAGCCAACCAGGAAGATATAGCAATCCTAAGTTTGTTTGTACCTACTACACAGCAAAACAGAATGAAAGGGAAAAAATGTACAAATCCACAATCGGAAATTTCAACACATTTATCCCAGTAACTGATAAAACAAGCTGATAAGTAAAATAGTGAGGATGTGAACATCATGAGGAACATATTTGGTCTATTTCATATATAGAGAGAGAATATAGTACCCAAGGATGTAAAATCCACATTTAATAAACATGGTACATTTATCAAAACTCATCACAGGGTAGGTCATGTTCTTCAATCACAATGGAATTAAGCTATAAATCAGTAGCTAAAAAAATTACTAACAAATCCCCCTGATTTTTAGAAATTATGCAATATATTTCTAAAACAAATCTATGGGACAAAGACTATATCACACTGGAAATCAGTATTTTGAACTGAAATGATAATGAAAACATACCAAACTTGCAAGATACAGCTAAAGCCATGTGGTATGAATTATTTGTGTCCATCAAACTTCATGCAGAAACCCAATATCCAATGTGATGACATGTGGAGGCGGGCCTTTGGGAGGTGATCAGGTTGTAACAGAGGAGCCCTTTATTAAGTGTCCTTATAAAGTGAAAGTTGCTCAGTTGTGTCAGACTCTTTGTGACCCCACTGATGAGCCACGGAATTCTCCAGGCAACAATACTGGAGTGGGAGCTTCCCTGGTGGTCCAGTGGGTAAAGACACTGCCTTGCAAGGGGTGCCGGTTCGATCACTGGCCTGGGAAGATCCCATGTGCCGCGGAGCGGCTGGACCGATGTGTCCAATTACCGAGCCAGCGCTCTGGAGCGCATGTGCCCAGAGCCAGTATTCTGCAACGAGAGAGGCCACTGCAATGGGAGGCCCACACAGGCCAAAAAAAACAAAGATGGAAATAACTGAAAGACCAATACAAGTGGTCAAAAAAAAAAAAGAATACTGGAGTGGGTAGCCATTCCCTTCTCCAGGGGATCTTCCCAACCCAGGGATCGAATCCAGGTCGCCCAGACTGCAGGTGGATTCTTTACCATCTGAGCCTCAAGGGAAGCCCAAGAATACAGGGATGGGTGGCCGATCCCTTCTCCAGGGGATCTTCCCAACCCAGGAATCGAACCCAGGTTGCCCACATTGTAGGCAGATTCTTTACTGTCTGAGCCCCAAGGGAAGCCCAAGAATACTGGGGCCTCCTACACTGCAGGTAGATTCTTTACCAACTGATCTACCAGGGTTTAGGCATTTCCCTGGTGGTCCAGTGGCTGAGACTATGCACTACCGATGCAGAAAGCCTGGGTTCAGTCCTTGATCAGGAAACTAGATCCCACATGCCACAACTGAGAGGGAAAGCCACAACTAAAGATCCCAAGTGCCATTAACTAAGACCCAGCAGAGTCAAATGAATAACTTTTTTTTAAAGAAGTATGACTTCTGTTTCACACCATGTTACACAAAAATCAATTCCAGAGGGACTGTATTTCTGAAAGTAAAATAAAAACTTTTAGAAAATAATACAGAACATCTTCATGCTCTTAAGTTAGGCAAGTATTTACTCAAAGGAAATAAGAACAGGAAGCATGAAATTAGATTCTAAAATCAAATCTCGGGCTTCCCCTGGTGGTCCAGTGGGTAAGGACACCGCCTTGCAGTGCAAGGGGCGCCGGTTCGATCCCTGGCCTGGGAAGATCCCACGTGCCGCGGAACGGCTGGACTGACGTGTCCAATGACCGAGCCGGAGCTCTGGAGCGCATGCGCCCAGAGCCGGTGCTCTGCGACAACAGAGGCCACTGCGATGGGAGGCCCACAGGAGCCAAAGAACAAAGACGGATGAAAATAGAGAAATGAAAGACCAACAGAAGTGGCCCGCCCGCTCCCCTCCCTCCCCAACCCGACCCCCGCCCAAAATAAAATAAATAAATAAATCTTTAAAAAAAAAAAAATCAAATCAAATCAAATCTCATTAAAATGAAGACTTTCTCATCACAAGATTCATTAGAATGAAAAGGCAAGTTAGTCTTTAAAAGAAGATTCAGGGCTTCCCCTGGTGGTCCAGTGGGTAATGGCACCGCCTTGCAGTGCAAGGGGCGCCGGTTCGATCCCTGGCCTGGGAAGATCCCACGTGCTGCAGAGCGGCTGGACCGATGTGTCCAATGACTGAGCTGGAGCTCTGGAGCGCATGTGCCCAGAGCCAGCGCTCTGCAACAACAGAGGCCACCGCAATGGGAGGCCCACAGGAGCCAAAGAACAAAGACGAATGAAAATGGAGAAATGAAAGACCAATAGAAGTGGCCCGCCCGCTCCCCTCCCTCCCCAACCCGACCCCCGCCCAAAATAAATAAATAAATAAATCTTTCAAAAAAAAAAAAAAAGATTTAGAATACACATACATAAAGTACTCACACCCAGAATGTGTAAAGAATTCTAAATTTAATAAGAGATATACGACCCAATTAAAATTCTGCAAGTTCTGAAAAGTTCATTTCACAAGACTTTCACGTGTCCAAAAAGGTACTTAAAACCATTAGTTATTAGGCAAATGCACACTAACGCACAGTGACTTACTATTCCACTCTCACTAGAATGATAGATTTTTAAAACTGACTGTGTCAAGTATTGGTAAAAATGCAAAACAATGGAAACCCTATACACTGTTGCTGGTAATGTCAAATTGGTAAAATTCAATTCAGATTCTGTTTCACAATATTTACTAAAGATAATCTTCACAGCCTGTGACCCAGCAATTCAGCAGAAAAGTATGTACTTCTGCATCAAAAGACAGGAACAAGAATATTGCACTATTCTTACTACCCCCAAAGTGAAACCACCCAAATCACTCAAATGTCACCCACAGTTCAATAAGTAAATAAACTGTGGGATATTTCTAAAATGGAGCAATTATACAGCAATAAAAAAGAATGACCCTGGTGGTCCAGCGGCTAAGACTCTGTGCTCCCAGTTCAGGCATCCCTGGTTTGAAACCTGGTCAGAGAACTAGATCTCACCTGCCACAACTAAAATATCAAACACAAACAAAAATAAATACATTGTTTAACAACCAAATGAATAAACTATATTTTTTTCAAAAAAAAAAATACATACATTGTTCTTCTTCAGTTGCTAAGAATGACTACACCATGCACCAATATGGATGAACCTCACAGAGAAATCATTCAGCAAAAAAAGCCAGACATAACAGAGTTTATACTTCTTTCATTTATATAAAGCTCAAAAACAAAGAAAACCAACGTATGGTAACAGAAACCAGAATAGTGGTTACCTTGAAGGAAATGACTAGGAGGAGGAAGAAGGGAGACATCTTGGCGACTGGTAATGTCTGTGTGGTAGTTACCAGGGTGCGTTCATCTGAAAAGGATCTTTAGATTCGCACTATATATACACACACATAAAGTACTCACACCCAGAATGTGTAAAGAATTCTAAATTTAATAAGAGATATCGACCCAATTAAAATTCTGCAAGTTCTGAAAAGTTCATTTCACAAGACTTTCACGTGTCCAAAAAGGTACTTAAAACCATTAGTTATTAGGCAAATGCACACTAACGCACAGTGACTTACTATTCCACTCTCACTAGAATGATAGATTTTTAAAACTGACTGTGTCAAGTATTGGTAAAAATGCAAAACAATGGAAACCCTATACACTGTTGCTGGTAATGTCAAATTGGTAAAATTCAATTCAGATTCTGTTTCACAATATTTACTAAAGATAATCTTCACAGCCTGTGACCCAGCAATTCAGCAGAAAAGTATGTACTTCTGCATCAAAAGACAGGAACAAGAATATTGCACTATTCTTACTACCCCCAAAGTGAAACCACCCAAATCACTCAAATGTCACCCACAGTTCAATAAGTAAATAAACTGTGGGATATTTCTAAAATGGAGCAATTATACAGCAATAAAAAAGAATGACCCTGGTGGTCCAGCGGCTAAGACTCTGTGCTCCCAGTTCAGGCATCCCTGGTTTGAAACCTGGTCAGAGAACTAGATCTCACCTGCCACAACTAAAATATCAAACACAAACAAAAATAAATACATTGTTTAACAACCAAATGAATAAACTATATTTTTTTCAAAAAAAAAAATACATACATTGTTCTTCTTCAGTTGCTAAGAATGACTACACCATGCACCAATATGGATGAACCTCACAGAGAAATCATTCAGCAAAAAAAGCCAGACATAACAGAGTTTATACTTCTTTCATTTATATAAAGCTCAAAAACAAAGAAAACCAACGTATGGTAACAGAAACCAGAATAGTGGTTACCTTGAAGGAAATGACTAGGAGGAGGAAGAAGGGAGACATCTTGGCGACTGGTAATGTCTGTGTGGTAGTTACCAGGGTGCGTTCATCTGAAAAGGATCTTTAGATTCGCGCACTATATATACACACACATTCTCACAATCACACACACACACACACACAGAGTGAGAAATCTGTATGCGGGCTAAGAATCAACAGAACCCTGTCGGAACAAATGATTGGTTCGAGATCGAGAAAGGAGTACAACAGGGCTGTCTGCTGTCACCCTGTTTGCGTGACCTGTACACTGAGCACATTGTGAGAAATGCAGGACTGGATGAGTTACAAGCTGGAATCAAGGCAGGCGGGAGAAACAACAAAACCTCAGATTGCAGATGATACCACTCTGATGGCAGAAAGCAAAGAGGAACTCAAGAGCCTCTTGATGAGGGTGAGAGGAGGTGAAAAAGCCATCTTAAAACTAAATATTAAAAAACTAAGATCATAGCATCCAGCCCCATTACTTCATGGCAAATAGAAGGGGAAAGGTGGAGGGAGTAACAGATTTCCTCTTCTCGGGGTCTAGAATCACTGCAGATGGTGACTGCAGCCATAAAATCAGAAGACGATTGCTTCTTGGCAGAAAAGCCATGGCAAACCTAGACAGTGTGTTGAGAGGAGACACGTTACTTTGCCCACAAAGGTCCGTATAGTCAAAGCTATGGTTTTCCCAGTGGTCACATACGGTTGTGAGAGCTGGACGGTAAAGAAGGCAGAATGCCAAAGAACTGATGCCTTTGAACTGTGGTGCTGGAGAAGCGTCCTGAAAGCTCCTTGGATCAGCAGGGAGATCAAACCACTCTTAAGGTAAATCAACCCTGAATACTCACTGGAAGGACTGAGGCTGAAGCTCCAGTATTTTGATCATCTGATGCAAAAGCTGACTCACTGGAAAAGTCACTGATGCTGGGCAATATTGCAGGCAGAAGGAGGAGAGTGCGTCAGAGGATGAAATGCCTGGATGGTGTCACCAATGTAATGGACATGCACTTGGGCAAACTTCAGGAGATGATGAGGGAGAGGGAGGCCTGGTGTGCTGCAGTTCACAGGGCTGCCAAGAGTTGGATACGACTGGGCAACCGAACACACACACACACAAATATATACACTTACTAAAAAAAGAATGGGAAGAGGGAGGAAAGGGAGAAAAGGAAGAGAAACAAGAAAAAGGAAGGTGGACCTTAAGCCATGGGCAAAGAACAGTTGTTGACAACGAGCAAGGATACTTGTAATTTAACAAAAAATGTAGTATGAACATTTTCTTGGCTGTGCAGAATTTATTGGTAAAGCATAAATACTAGGAGACTCAACTGGCAGACTACTACAACAATCCTACCATCTAAATCACTTGGTAAATATTAAGATCCATAGGTACAATACACAATTGTGAGAAATGCAGGACTGGATGAGTTACAAGCTGGAATCAAGGCAGGCGGGAGAAACAACAAAACCTCAGATTGCAGATGATACCACTCTGATGGCAGAAAGCAAAGAGGAACTCAAGAGCCTCTTGATGAGGGTGAGAGGAGGTGAAAAAGCCATCTTAAAACTAAATATTAAAAAACTAAGATCATAGCATCCAGCCCCATTACTTCATGGCAAATAGAAGGGGAAAGGTGGAGGGAGTAACAGATTTCCTCTTCTCGGGGTCTAGAATCACTGCAGATGGTGACTGCAGCCATAAAATCAGAAGACGATTGCTTCTTGGCAGAAAAGCCATGGCAAACCTAGACAGTGTGTTGAGAGGAGACACGTTACTTTGCCCACAAAGGTCCGTATAGTCAAAGCTATGGTTTTCCCAGTGGTCACATACGGTTGTGAGAGCTGGACGGTAAAGAAGGCAGAATGCCAAAGAACTGATGCCTTTGAACTGTGGTGCTGGAGAAGCGTCCTGAAAGCTCCTTGGATCAGCAGGGAGATCAAACCACTCTTAAGGTAAATCAACCCTGAATACTCACTGGAAGGACTGAGGCTGAAGCTCCAGTATTTTGATCATCTGATGCAAAAGCTGACTCACTGGAAAAGTCACTGATGCTGGGCAATATTGCAGGCAGAAGGAGGAGAGTGCGTCAGAGGATGAAATGCCTGGATGGTGTCACCAATGTAATGGACATGCACTTGGGCAAACTTCAGGAGATGATGAGGGAGAGGGAGGCCTGGTGTGCTGCAGTTCACAGGGCTGCCAAGAGTTGGATACGACTGGGCAACCGAACACACACACACACAAATATATACACTTACTAAAAAAAGAATGGGAAGAGGGAGGAAAGGGAGAAAAGGAAGAGAAACAAGAAAAAGGAAGGTGGACCTTAAGCCATGGGCAAAGAACAGTTGTTGACAACGAGCAAGGATACTTGTAATTTAACAAAAAATGTAGTATGAACATTTTCTTGGCTGTGCAGAATTTATTGGTAAAGCATAAATACTAGGAGACTCAACTGGCAGACTACTACAACAATCCTACCATCTAAATCACTTGGTAAATATTAAGATCCATAGGTACAATACACAAGCTATGGTAAGGGGCACAGAGGAAATCTAAAGAATTTGACAGGTTTTACTAACTGGATCTGGGCTAGAGAGAAAGCTTAGAAGAGGGGAGAAGTCAAAGTTAATCAAAAGGTTTCAAGTTGGGTGAAAGATGGGGCTAGAAAGATGTTGCTAATGACAGAAGTACTAATGTACTAATGACTCAAGTCTGGTTGAAATTGAGGTAAGAGGCTCGTGTCCATGACATTAAAAGACATTCTTATGGAGAACGCACCTGGCCCATCAGTCATGCCTGCCAATTACTAGATTATACTAGTATCAGCTGACTCTACAGGTTTGGTCACTTGAGGAATCAAGGAATGAAATTGATCCAGTTAACAATCAAGACCACAGGTAAAACATACTATTCAAATCTGCTTATTCCCAGATCATGTTTGGTTTTTACACTCTAGGAAAGCCCATCAACATCGCTCACGCTTCTACTCACTCTGGCTTGACGCTGTTTCACTTCAGCCCTCAGCTTATCTCTCAGACGTCTCAGTTCATGAATTCTGGCCCCAAGAGCCTGTGCGTTCTGTGGCTCTTCCAATTTGTTACGGGATTTGCTTGCTTGAGTCTCTAGTCTTTCCAAGTGAGCTAAAACACCTGAGAGAAGTAAAAAGGGACTTTTCACAAGAAGCTAAGGATTTCCAATCCCAGGAACAGGAAGCACGTCAAGGAAGAACAGACATGACCCTTTCCCCTGAACTTTGTGGTCAGTTAAAATTGTAGACAACAATTGCCAACAGTTTGTAATAAAAATACAAGCAGTTGACAACAGAAGTCAACGGTCAGCAACCTCTCAGGCCGAACACTGACCCACAAGTGGTTCCTGACGAGGCCACTGTTCAAAAAGGGCATCCTCTGAATATCGTTATCTCAGTTACCTATGGTAATAGTAACACAGAGGAAAACGGTCAGAAAAATTTTTTTTTAATTGAGAACTGGTTTTAAAATTGGGTTTTACATACATTTTCCCAAAGTGGTAATGCATAACTGTTTGGATTTAAACATCTACAGAGACCTGAGTAAGTACTCCATCAGCAGCTTAGGACTATAAAGGCACACACTAAAAGGAAATGTGCAGTTACACTACTGGGCATTAGACAGGAAAACAACCTCACCAATGGACAGAAACTCAGAGGCAATCTCAGTTTCCAAGAGACTGACTGAAGCCCAATCTAGTTAGGGTCCTAGTTTTATAATGCTAATCCTCTAGCAATGAAGTATCTGTGAACATTTCCTATGCATTAAGACACTTAAGCTAGATCCTTGACTTGCAAAACATGTAAAGAATTAAAGCATTTATTTTATATCTCCTACACATTAGGCATCTGCTAAATACTTCATTGGAAAAGCATTAAAACAATTACTTATCTAATTCCCACAGCCACCACAATGCTATTTGTCACCTCTATTTTTCAGATGAAGCAACTGAGGCAGAGAAAGGTGAAATAACTTCCCCAAAGTCACAGTATTTGTAATGGCATAGCCATACTCAAACCCAGGTCTAATCAGCACCGGTTAACATCGCTCACGCTTCTACTCACTCTGGCTTGACGCTGTTTCACTTCAGCCCTCAGCTTATCTCTCAGACGTCTCAGTTCATGAATTCTGGCCCCAAGAGCCTGTGCGTTCTGTGGCTCTTCCAATTTGTTACGGGATTTGCTTGCTTGAGTCTCTAGTCTTTCCAAGTGAGCTAAAACACCTGAGAGAAGTAAAAAGGGACTTTTCACAAGAAGCTAAGGATTTCCAATCCCAGGAACAGGAAGCACGTCAAGGAAGAACAGACATGACCCTTTCCCCTGAACTTTGTGGTCAGTTAAAATTGTAGACAACAATTGCCAACAGTTTGTAATAAAAATACAAGCAGTTGACAACAGAAGTCAACGGTCAGCAACCTCTCAGGCCGAACACTGACCCACAAGTGGTTCCTGACGAGGCCACTGTTCAAAAAGGGCATCCTCTGAATATCGTTATCTCAGTTACCTATGGTAATAGTAACACAGAGGAAAACGGTCAGAAAAATTTTTTTTTAATTGAGAACTGGTTTTAAAATTGGGTTTTACATACATTTTCCCAAAGTGGTAATGCATAACTGTTTGGATTTAAACATCTACAGAGACCTGAGTAAGTACTCCATCAGCAGCTTAGGACTATAAAGGCACACACTAAAAGGAAATGTGCAGTTACACTACTGGGCATTAGACAGGAAAACAACCTCACCAATGGACAGAAACTCAGAGGCAATCTCAGTTTCCAAGAGACTGACTGAAGCCCAATCTAGTTAGGGTCCTAGTTTTATAATGCTAATCCTCTAGCAATGAAGTATCTGTGAACATTTCCTATGCATTAAGACACTTAAGCTAGATCCTTGACTTGCAAAACATGTAAAGAATTAAAGCATTTATTTTATATCTCCTACACATTAGGCATCTGCTAAATACTTCATTGGAAAAGCATTAAAACAATTACTTATCTAATTCCCACAGCCACCACAATGCTATTTGTCACCTCTATTTTTCAGATGAAGCAACTGAGGCAGAGAAAGGTGAAATAACTTCCCCAAAGTCACAGTATTTGTAATGGCAGAGCCATACTCAAACCCAGGTCTAACCAGCACCAGTTACTGCCTGGCAATGCCCCTTCCACGGGAGTAATGCATAAAACGGCCCCCCAAAAATCCTGGGCAGAGAAGAAAGACAGCTCACTGGCTGGTACTGTAGCTCTGAATCCAAATACTTGGCCATATACTATGAATGCAACCTACGGTCGAAAAAGATTCAAGAACTTAGAAACATTTGAAGCCATTTTTCCTGCTCCAGTGATCTCTGCGGCCTGTCCCTTTAAGTCTTCCTTGTTAGTTTATTTCACCATTCTACTCCCCAACTTTGGTTAGAGAAAGAAAGGGCTTTCAACTTGTGAGCTATTTAGGGGAGCAGTAGTGAGGGAAGACAGGTGGACTTTTGAATACCTCCGCTGGACTCGCCGTCTTGTCTTACAGTGGCCAGCTCCATCTCCTCCACGGATTTTCAAAGGCCTTCCTGGAAAGCTGTCCAGGCGCCGGGAATAAGAGTTTTCCTTGGGGGCAAAAAAAGGCAAGAATCGTCTCACATTCAGACAAGCCCACAAGGCAGGCCTGTGCGCCCCAAGGGTATTCGCTAGGCCGCCGCTTCCCTGCCCCGTCCGGCCCGTCCCCGGGTCCGAGTGCACCCGTTTCCACGTCTACCTTCCGTCTCTGCGCGCTCGCGGGGCGCCAGGCCTCTGGTTCCTCTAGGTTTCCTTGCATACGGAAAGTGTTGTAAGAGGCCGCTCAGCCTTCCTCCCTGGGCAGAGTCATGTCCTCCTTGGGTCTTGCTTTCCCTTACCTTTTCTCTCCCTGCTCGCTGTTCCCGCCGTCTTCGACTTCAAAACCTAGCCAAGCAGTCCCAGCGTGCTTTGCGCTCCCGCCGTACAAAAACATGGCGGCGTTCAAGGCCCCTCCCTGTTCCCGGCATGCACCGCGGGGTAGGCCCGGCCTTGCAGCTGAGCAGGAAGATGGCGGCCCCTGGCGCAGAGCCGCAGGTCCTGGTACAATACTTGGTGTTACGAAAGGATCTGTCACAGGCTCCGTTTTCCTGGCCGGTGGGCGCATTGATAGCACAGGCTTGTCACGCTGCCACCGCGGTCTTACACCTTCACCGCGACCACCCTCACACGGCCGCTTACCTCCGGGAGCTGGAGCGCATGCGCAAAGTGGTCCTGGAGGTGAGGCACCAGGAGAAGGGGTGGGACCCTAAGGACGTTGAGACCGGAAGTGGGTGTGGTCTTGAGTCCGAGGGCCTAGTTTCAGGGAGTGGGTGTGGCATTAGTGGGCAGGGGCGTTTTAACTTACAAGTTTCGGAAAAGGTTCAGGAGTTTGAGCTATTGCCCCGGAGCCTTTCTTGACTGGGCTTACTTGCCCCGGAAGCCCTTGACACCATTCTACTCCCCAACTTTGGTTAGAGAAAGAAAGGGCTTTCAACTTGTGAGCTATTTAGGGGAGCAGTAGTGAGGGAAGACAGGTGGACTTTTGAATACCTCCGCTGGACTCGCCGTCTTGTCTTACAGTGGCCAGCTCCATCTCCTCCACGGATTTTCAAAGGCCTTCCTGGAAAGCTGTCCAGGCGCCGGGAATAAGAGTTTTCCTTGGGGGCAAAAAAAGGCAAGAATCGTCTCACATTCAGACAAGCCCACAAGGCAGGCCTGTGCGCCCCAAGGGTATTCGCTAGGCCGCCGCTTCCCTGCCCCGTCCGGCCCGTCCCCGGGTCCGAGTGCACCCGTTTCCACGTCTACCTTCCGTCTCTGCGCGCTCGCGGGGCGCCAGGCCTCTGGTTCCTCTAGGTTTCCTTGCATACGGAAAGTGTTGTAAGAGGCCGCTCAGCCTTCCTCCCTGGGCAGAGTCATGTCCTCCTTGGGTCTTGCTTTCCCTTACCTTTTCTCTCCCTGCTCGCTGTTCCCGCCGTCTTCGACTTCAAAACCTAGCCAAGCAGTCCCAGCGTGCTTTGCGCTCCCGCCGTACAAAAACATGGCGGCGTTCAAGGCCCCTCCCTGTTCCCGGCATGCACCGCGGGGTAGGCCCGGCCTTGCAGCTGAGCAGGAAGATGGCGGCCCCTGGCGCAGAGCCGCAGGTCCTGGTACAATACTTGGTGTTACGAAAGGATCTGTCACAGGCTCCGTTTTCCTGGCCGGTGGGCGCATTGATAGCACAGGCTTGTCACGCTGCCACCGCGGTCTTACACCTTCACCGCGACCACCCTCACACGGCCGCTTACCTCCGGGAGCTGGAGCGCATGCGCAAAGTGGTCCTGGAGGTGAGGCACCAGGAGAAGGGGTGGGACCCTAAGGACGTTGAGACCGGAAGTGGGTGTGGTCTTGAGTCCGAGGGCCTAGTTTCAGGGAGTGGGTGTGGCATTAGTGGGCAGGGGCGTTTTAACTTACAAGTTTCGGAAAAGGTTCAGGAGTTTGAGCTATTGCCCCGGAGCCTTTCTTGACTGGGCGGTTTGACGGTGTGAAAAGTGGACACCGCGCTGTTATAAGTGCTTTCTGCACCGCTCGGGTCTCACCTGCGTCCCTCTTAAATAGATACTGTGAGGGCGGAGGCAGGTGGAGGGGTTTTTAGCCGCCTTGCTTCTTGAGTACTGGACTGGCCTTTTAATAATTGCGCCAAAAAGTACTGTCCTTATTCCTCTCCGAAAAACCGATCCAGAAGGATAAGGACACAGGGTTCTTACCGCAAGTGAAATCAAACTGAAGCGTTTACCTGGGTCTGACTCCAAATTATTTGAAAATAAATGTGAACTCAGAGGTAAGGATCTTTTTACAGATGGCCAGATTGTAACCTTCTGTCAGTTCAGCCTGTAAAAATATATCCTAAGAAAATAACAAGATGCCCCCAAAAGAGCATGCTGCTTGTACGAATACATGCTTTTACAAGGATATTCATAGGAGCATTTTATAATAGTAAAAAAAATGTGAAAATCACTAAATTACCAATACGATGAATTGGCTAAATTTATGCCCTAAATGGATTATTATGAAACCAGCATATATCATGTTTTTGGAATATATTTAGCTGGCATGGAAGAGTGTTCCTGATGTGCTAGTTGATCCCGTAGTGGGTAGTGAAATTTTGGTTATTGAGTAATGCTTTATTTTTCTTAAGTTTTCTAGATTAAACACATATTTTATAATGAAAAAATTGCTTTCATTTTAAAGCAACTTTCTCCTCACTCTAAAACTTATTTATCTTAAATAAATCTGGGATAGAGGGGTTGGGTAATTCCTTCTTGGCTAGCTGTCAAAAACATTTTTCAAGAGAAAAATGGCTGTTGAGTAATGACATGTCAAATAGTAAACTGTAGAGAAAAGTTTTGAGAATCTATAAATTCACAGAAAAGAAACAGATAGCTTTTTTATAGGACTTTTATAGGAAGACTTTAAGAAATCATGTGGTTCAGACATCTCCCACTCTCTTGCTTTTAGCAGATAAAATATTTACCCCTTTTCTCAGATAAGACATCTGAAGCCCACAGATTGACTCCTCTGGGTTTAAAAGACATTTCATGTTCTGTTACTAGTTATGACTCAAGAAAGGGACTTAAGGATCACCACTGGTTAAATAAAGGTCATCCTATAGCCATAAAGACCAGTAAAATAGAAGACAGTGCCATGATTAACTCCATGTACTGGGTGCTTACTGTGTGCAGACACAGATCTGAGCCTAATTTTACGGAATCTCACTACTACTAGGAAGCGTTATCATCCCATTTTGCAATTGGGAAACAAAGGTTCAGCTAAGTCATATAAATTATCAAAGCTTACACAACTAGCAAGTGATGAAAAGTGAAAGTGTTAGTCACTCAGTCATGTCCAACTCTTTGTGACCCTGAGGGCTATAACCCACCAGGCTGCTCTATTCAGGGACTTCTCCAGGCAAGAATACTGGAGTGGGTAGCCATTCCCTTACTTCAGGGGACCTTCGCAACCCAGGGATCGGACCCTGGTATCCTGCATTGCAGGCAGGTCTTTACCATCTGAGCCACAGGGGAAGCTCAGTAAATCGTAGAGCAAGGATCTGAACCCTCTAACCAGTACGCTGATGCTCTTGGTGCTGAAGAAGGAGGGAGGGAAAGTCAATTCATTCTTCTTCAGCATGTCCAAAGGAAGACTAACAATCCCAACATCCTCCACTGTAATAAGACAGACTTCTAGTTATCTTAGTGCTTTCTGCCTTCCTAGGCAAGTATACACACACACACACACACACACACGTATGTATACACACATACACACACTTACGTAACAAAACACAGTAATGATCTTTATTTTCTGAGTGGTAACTTTACTATTTCCTGTAAGGAATAGTGTTTACTATTTCCTGAAGAGATCCAGCATGATTGATAGATGATGAGAAAAAATTTCAGGACACTAGAGGAGAATTTGCAGTAGTCAACTCTTAAAGTCAGAGTGGGCTGTGAGATTAGGGATGGCTGTTTAGGCACCAGAACTAGAAAATGTATCAAGCGTAATTAATGACAGTGTGTTTCCCTCAGCAGCTCGAGAGGGGAGAGGAAAGTGTCCATTCTACAAGCAGGAATAGTAGGCCTCTCCCCACTCCCGCCCCTTCAGAGAGCGAGGGGCAAGTGGAGCGAGGAGGCTGTTGCTTCTGGAGACGTTCTCTCCAGCTCCTCCCCTGGTGCAGCTCTTCTTCCACTTGCAGTTGAGAGGAGGCCCCTTCATACTTACTAGTTTGGCTTTTGGTTTTTGTCACTTTCTGAATGGCTTTTTGGTTTGTGTTCTGCTCCTTTCAGGCTCCAGATGAGACCACCTTAAAACTGCTGGCAGAGACGCTGCAACAGAAGAATATTGACCACAAGCTGTGGGTGGAGCAGCCGGAGAACATCCCCACTTGCATTGCGCTCCGTCCCTACCCCAAGGAAGAAGTCAGCCAGTATTTGAAGAAGTTCCGACTGTTCAAATGACTGATGTTATCAATTGCTTTGATATGCTGGAGTATCAGCTGGATCCAGAAACCACATGCCCTCTGTCCCTAAGCACCGTGTACACCTTTCAGTGGCAGCTCCCTCTTCCCTTTAAATTATGGCAGTTTTTTTTTTTTTTTTGGAGGGGCAGGGCATTCCGTGTGGCTTGTGGGATATTAATTCCTCAACCAGGGACTGAGCCCACACTCTTGGCAGCACGAAGTCCTAACCATGGGACTGCCAGGGAATCCCCAAATTATAATAGTTTCTTGAAGATCAAATGCATGTTCACATTAAAGTTGCCATTAATAAATAATTCCTCTTAATTATTAATAAAGTCAGATGGGGAAGGTAGCTGAGTAGCATTATCATCTATAAATCACTGGTCAAATAGACGATTTGGTTAGACTGCTATATGGGGTCAAGGAAATGCCCTACTTTTTTGTTAGAAATAATACAGTTCTTCCAATCACCCAGGTTTAAAACTTTGCCTTTAAAGTCCTTATTCCTTACTCACTTCCAGGTATTATAATCAATTAGGACACCATCAGCTTTCAGTGGGAGAATTTGCAGTAGTCAACTCTTAAAGTCAGAGTGGGCTGTGAGATTAGGGATGGCTGTTTAGGCACCAGAACTAGAAAATGTATCAAGCGTAATTAATGACAGTGTGTTTCCCTCAGCAGCTCGAGAGGGGAGAGGAAAGTGTCCATTCTACAAGCAGGAATAGTAGGCCTCTCCCCACTCCCGCCCCTTCAGAGAGCGAGGGGCAAGTGGAGCGAGGAGGCTGTTGCTTCTGGAGACGTTCTCTCCAGCTCCTCCCCTGGTGCAGCTCTTCTTCCACTTGCAGTTGAGAGGAGGCCCCTTCATACTTACTAGTTTGGCTTTTGGTTTTTGTCACTTTCTGAATGGCTTTTTGGTTTGTGTTCTGCTCCTTTCAGGCTCCAGATGAGACCACCTTAAAACTGCTGGCAGAGACGCTGCAACAGAAGAATATTGACCACAAGCTGTGGGTGGAGCAGCCGGAGAACATCCCCACTTGCATTGCGCTCCGTCCCTACCCCAAGGAAGAAGTCAGCCAGTATTTGAAGAAGTTCCGACTGTTCAAATGACTGATGTTATCAATTGCTTTGATATGCTGGAGTATCAGCTGGATCCAGAAACCACATGCCCTCTGTCCCTAAGCACCGTGTACACCTTTCAGTGGCAGCTCCCTCTTCCCTTTAAATTATGGCAGTTTTTTTTTTTTTTTTTGGAGGGGCAGGGCATTCCGTGTGGCTTGTGGGATATTAATTCCTCAACCAGGGACTGAGCCCACACTCTTGGCAGCACGAAGTCCTAACCATGGGACTGCCAGGGAATCCCCAAATTATAATAGTTTCTTGAAGATCAAATGCATGTTCACATTAAAGTTGCCATTAATAAATAATTCCTCTTAATTATTAATAAAGTCAGATGGGGAAGGTAGCTGAGTAGCATTATCATCTATAAATCACTGGTCAAATAGACGATTTGGTTAGACTGCTATATGGGGTCAAGGAAATGCCCTACTTTTTTGTTAGAAATAATACAGTTCTTCCAATCACCCAGGTTTAAAACTTTGCCTTTAAAGTCCTTATTCCTTACTCACTTCCAGGTATTATAATCATTGAATCTAGGACACCATCAGCTTTTCACCTTCAGGTGAATCTAGTGAGAAGACAAGATACACAGTAATACAGAGAGAAAGGTACAAGGCACTTCCCCCCCCCCCCCTTGATACAAAGACTGTATGATACTAGACAGGAAGATTTTCCTCTATAAGAGAGGGTCACATGAAACTGTGGGTAGGTGTCCTAGAGAGAACTGGCAGAGTGCTGAGGGCAGAACCAACCCTAGGAGGCCAGCTGAATAGAGTCTCAAGGGGTAGAGAGCATTCAAATGCAGCACAGAATTTCACTAAGAAAGAACTGAAGTCACTTAACAGTTGGGAATATGTTGGTTAACTGGGTGAAAGCAGTTTAGTAATGTGAGGTGGGAAACAGATTGGAATCTACAGAGATAAGAATGGGTGGGGAGGTGAGAAATGGGGACCATTCTAAGAAGCTTGAACAGGAGGGAGAATGACAAAAGCTGGAATGGTGAATGCTGGGTCCCCTAGGGGACCTCCCTTAGATGCCTGAGCAAGTGAATTGGGTAGGATAAAGAGAAGAGAGATTGAAGCTACTAATAGAATAACTGATAAAAGAAGTTCAGAAAAACAGCGAGGTAGAGTCAGGGCTTCCCGATGGCTCAGTGGTAAAGAATCTGCCTGCTAATGCAGGAAACACCAGTTCAATCCCTGGTCCGGGAAGATCCCACGTGCCACCGAGCAACTAAGTCCGTGCATGAGAGCTATTGACCCTGTGCTCCGTAACAGGAGAAGCCGCCACAATAAGTCCACACACAGCAACAAACAATAACCCCTACTCTCCACAACCAGAGAAAGCCTGCTTGGTAATGAAGACCCAGCACAGCCAAAAATAAATAAAATTAAAAAAAAAAAAATGAGGTAGGGTCAAGGGCATAATGAAGGACTGGCCTTGAACAGAGAAAGAAATCTTATTTTGAGACTAGAGGAAAGGGAGTGGGGAAATGTGTGAATATACATATGTTTATAGTAGAAGAAATACCTGTGGACTTAATTTTCTCTAAGAAGTGGGAAGCACACAGTCTTTCAGACACTGAACAAGCTTACTGAGCACCTTTTATTACATGACAGAGCACAGTGGTTAAAAGTTCAGACTTGGGTGTCAGATAGCCTCAGTTCAGAGCCTGATTCTCATACATTTGAACTGTGTGAACTTGGGAAAGTCACTCAACTTCCCTGAGCCCAGGACTTTCATCTGTAAAACAGGGAATTACAGGAGTGCTGTGTGGATTAAATGTGTCAGTATGTACAAATCCCATGGAACAATGCCAGGGCACTCAGCGTCAGAACCCTAGCATAAAAATATAAGACGACCCAGCCCTCAAGGAGCCTCCGGGCATATAAGCTGGTGGTCTAACTCATTTTTTGCTGGGTAGTGATGCCATCCACTCCTTGCTACTTCCATTTAAGGCAGGTAAATGTTTCCAAATGACAATGCGTTTTTACAAACTGTGTACTTTTGGGGGTGGGGGGTGGGGGGGCACTTCTATTGGTCTTTCATTTATCTATTTTCATCCATCTTTGTTCTTTGGCCCGTGTGGGTCTCCCATCGCAGTGGCCTCTGTCGCCACAGAGCACCGGCTCTGGGCGCATGCACAAATTCTGCAGTAAGACAATGATGCAACCAAAGAGAGATGAGTGTCTACACAGCTAGGCCATAACCACTCGGGCCAATGCCTAAAGCAGCGACTGAGGGCAAATCACAGGCATTTGTTCCCAAGGGACGTAAGGACAGGCACTCTTGAAAGCAAGACAGCAATTGGGAAGCGGCAGTTTTCCTTAGTAGAATCAGTAAAGCTCATTATCATCTGAGGTCCATCAGAGATTCTCAAAGAATAGTCTCTAGATAAGCATCACTTGGGTTCTTGTTAGACATATAAATTCGGTGGCCCTTCCGCAGGGCTACTGAACTGGTATTCATCTAGAAGCAGCCTGGTCCCAGGGGGCAGCCAGTCTAAAAGGTGTATTAAGAGTGTGTGTGATTTCAAATCAACACATGTGATGGTGTATGGTGTGCTTACGGGAAGGAGGCAGGATGGAGAGCAAGAATTTGGCACTAAGTACAACACATCTGGTCTTGCACACCGAGTTTACCAAAAGAATGTATTCTCCAATGGAGCAAGACTGGGCTGCAGGACACAGAACAGGAGACAAATCCTTGAAAACAATCTCCTATGCTTTGGTGAGTTTCTTACGCGTGAAAAAGTATTTCATTGTGAACAAAGTGCTTCCATACATGCTAATCAATTTGACAATTTTGTGATGTAGGCTGGCTTGTCTCAAACCTACTAATTCAGAAAGCCTTCGACATGCCCAAGATCAAAGTCAGGAGCAGGACTGGGACTGAAAACCAGGTTTTACATCAATCCAGTTTTCTCTTAATCTCTCATAGCCGGTTATTCATTTGATTTTCAGCCATGGAGAGACTAGTTAGTGGTTTGAAAAGGGGTCATGAGTAGTTTGAGCGCTGGGAAGCTGTGTCTTTCATTTAAAATTGGTTAAATGACATTCCGGATTATAAATCAGCCTCCTGTGATTGTGAGCTGTACTCAGTACCCTAGGGACCACTTATCAGTGCAGGAGCTGACAAAACTGAGCTTGTGAACTTGTGAAGCTGAAGATCATCGCCTAGGTCATTGCTTCTCATGGGGCTGGCAGAATGCAGAGGGCTCCCCCAGAGGGGCATGTTAAAGTCATATTTTATGATTGTTTAATCAACATACCTTCCCCACAGATTCCGAGATGCCATCCTACGGGTGTGCACTGCTTCCTGGTTGAGAATTGTGGCAACAGCAAACCACTGTTAACGGATGAGAAGCTGTTAGCGTGGGAAAATGGCTGAAGACCACGGTCTTTGGCTGCCTCGGCCTCCCAAGTTTTGGCTCTTCCCCAAGATTGACAAGTCAGCACAGCCCCAGCTTGTCCACTACTTTGAGATCCAGATACAGAAGGTCTTACATGTTGGCCTAAGTTTTAGCTCTTGGGGTTTTGCAAGGACCAAAAAAGTGGCAGCTGAGTTTTTGAGAAGTAAGATAAAAAGCAGATGGAGAAACAAAACACTTTTGAAATCAACAGATTAGACAACAGAGCTTTCTGTCTAGCCTGAATGGGCTTGCTACTTTCCTGTCCTAAGGGAAAGCCAGTACCAAAGTTGCTCCTTCTGATCTTGTGGAGAAGTAGGGGGAGAGAGAGAGAGAGAGAGAGAGAATAAATCTTCCCACATTAAATCTATCAACTTCGATTAGTTCCACCCAAATGAGAAATAAGAGCCAAAAGCAATCATCTATCAACTTGGCTATTCATTCAGCCTGCATGAGGAAGAGCAAGGGGTGGGACTACAGACTCAAGGGAGCCTTGTGTTTATTAACTCACTCTGTAAAGCAAGAGGTGAGGAAAGGCATTCCACCTTTTCCCCAGGACTGGATGGAAAGAATCCTGAAAAAGTTCTCGTGATCCAAGAGGAAGAGAACTGAAGCAGTACTCATGATCCAAGAGGAAGTCTGCTCTGACAATGGGTAGAAGATGAATTTGCTGGGAATGGGGCTGGGGAGAGGGGGGGTGGAAGTTGGGATAGCAGTAAGGAGGATGTATGAAACAAAGCACAGCAAGACTCATGATGTGACTGCAAAATGAAAACTGAGCCATAAGAAATATGGTGTTACTTCCTTATGGTACAAACGGAAAGAGCGAGGCAAGTGATAATCCCAGAAGCTTTGAGATTAAAGCTGAACTCTGCTACTTAATGGCTATGCAATTTTGCCTCTGTTTCCTTATCTGTGAAAAACTCCTACCAGGAAATAAACAATCCAAATTTAAGGACCAATTTAAACAATACAGCACAAAAGCACTATATATCCATTGCCATAGAGACAATGTAGTTTCTTCAAATGCAATCATTATAATCATTTTTTTCTCATTTTATTGCATTATGGAGATGTCATATGGAGTTCTTGCACTGGGCTAAGACCTGTACTATTAGGTTGGTGCAAAAGTAATTGCGATTTTGCACTGTTGAACTTTGCTATTTGATATTAGAATACATTCTTAAATAAATGTGGTTATGTTATACATCATTTTAGTGCACAGTTCTCACTTCATTTTCTTCCTAATGACTTATCACTTGCTATTTACTTTATATTTGTTTTAGATTAGGAAATGACTTAGACAAAACACTTTTGAAATCAACAGATTAGACAACAGAGCTTTCTGTCTAGCCTGAATGGGCTTGCTACTTTCCTGTCCTAAGGGAAAGCCAGTACCAAAGTTGCTCCTTCTGATCTTGTGGAGAAGTAGGGGGAGAGAGAGAGAGAGAGAGAGAATAAATCTTCCCACATTAAATCTATCAACTTCGATTAGTTCCACCCAAATGAGAAATAAGAGCCAAAAGCAATCATCTATCAACTTGGCTATTCATTCAGCCTGCATGAGGAAGAGCAAGGGGTGGGACTACAGACTCAAGGGAGCCTTGTGTTTATTAACTCACTCTGTAAAGCAAGAGGTGAGGAAAGGCATTCCACCTTTTCCCCAGGACTGGATGGAAAGAATCCTGAAAAAGTTCTCGTGATCCAAGAGGAAGAGAACTGAAGCAGTACTCATGATCCAAGAGGAAGTCTGCTCTGACAATGGGTAGAAGATGAATTTGCTGGGAATGGGGCTGGGGAGAGGGGGGGTGGAAGTTGGGATAGCAGTAAGGAGGATGTATGAAACAAAGCACAGCAAGACTCATGATGTGACTGCAAAATGAAAACTGAGCCATAAGAAATATGGTGTTACTTCCTTATGGTACAAACGGAAAGAGCGAGGCAAGTGATAATCCCAGAAGCTTTGAGATTAAAGCTGAACTCTGCTACTTAATGGCTATGCAATTTTGCCTCTGTTTCCTTATCTGTGAAAAACTCCTACCAGGAAATAAACAATCCAAATTTAAGGACCAATTTAAACAATACAGCACAAAAGCACTATATATCCATTGCCATAGAGACAATGTAGTTTCTTCAAATGCAATCATTATAATCATTTTTTTCTCATTTTATTGCATTATGGAGATGTCATATGGAGTTCTTGCACTGGGCTAAGACCTGTACTATTAGGTTGGTGCAAAAGTAATTGCGATTTTGCACTGTTGAACTTTGCTATTTGATATTAGAATACATTCTTAAATAAATGTGGTTATGTTATACATCATTTTAGTGCACAGTTCTCACTTCATTTTCTTCCTAATGACTTATGACTTGCTATTTACTTTATATTTGTTTTAGATTAGGGAAATGATCTTAGACAAAATGCAAAGTCAAGCGATTTTCTTATTCGAGTTCAAAATGTGTTGTAAAGCAGTGGGTCCAACTCACGACATCAACGCTTTTGGCCCAGGAACTGCTAACAAACATACTATGCAGTGGTGGTTCAATAAATTTTGCAAAGGACACAAAAGCTTTGAAGATGAGGAGCATAGTGGCCGGCCATCAGAAGCTGACAAGAACCAACTGAGAGGATTATCGAAGCTGATCCTCTTATAACTACATTGGAAGTTGTCAAAGAATTCAATGTCACCCGTTCTATGGTTGTTCAGTCTTTGAAGCAAATTGGAAAGGTGAAAAAGCTCAAGAAGTGGGTGCCTCATGAGCTGACTAAAAATTTTAAAAAAACACATCATTTTTGAAGTGTCATCTTTTCTCGCCGTGTGCAACAAGAAGCCATTTCTCAATCAGATTGTGACATGTGATGAAAAGTGGATTTTATATGACAACTGGCAACAACCAGCTCAGTGGCTGGACTGAGAAGCAGCTCCACAGCGCTCCCCAAAGTCAAACTTTCACCAAACAAAGGTCATGGTCACTGGTTAGTGGTCTGCTGCTGATCTGATCCACTATGGCTCTCTGAATCCTGGCAAAACCATTCCATCTGAGAGTATGCTCAGCAAATTGATGAGATGCACCAAGAATGGGAATGCCGACCGTCCGCGCTGGCCCACAGAGCCGGCCCGGTCCTTCTCCACACCACCTGACTGCACATCACACAACCAGTGCTTCAAAAGCTGAACAAATCGGGCTACAGACCATTTCCCCTGACTAGCACTGACACTGTAGTTTCTTCAAATGCAATCATTATAATCATTTTTTTCTCATTTTATTGCATTATGGAGATGTCATATGGAGTTCTTGCACTGGGCTAAGACCTGTACTATTAGGTTGGTGCAAAAGTAATTGCGATTTTGCACTGTTGAACTTTGCTATTTGATATTAGAATACATTCTTAAATAAATGTGGTTATGTTATACATCATTTTAGTGCACAGTTCTCACTTCATTTTCTTCCTAATGACTTATGACTTGCTATTTACTTTATATTTGTTTTAGATTAGGGAAATGATCTTAGACAAAATGCAAAGTCAAGCGATTTTCTTATTCGAGTTCAAAATGTGTTGTAAAGCAGTGGGTCCAACTCACGACATCAACGCTTTTGGCCCAGGAACTGCTAACAAACATACTATGCAGTGGTGGTTCAATAAATTTTGCAAAGGACACAAAAGCTTTGAAGATGAGGAGCATAGTGGCCGGCCATCAGAAGCTGACAAGAACCAACTGAGAGGATTATCGAAGCTGATCCTCTTATAACTACATTGGAAGTTGTCAAAGAATTCAATGTCACCCGTTCTATGGTTGTTCAGTCTTTGAAGCAAATTGGAAAGGTGAAAAAGCTCAAGAAGTGGGTGCCTCATGAGCTGACTAAAAATTTTAAAAAAACACATCATTTTTGAAGTGTCATCTTTTCTCGCCGTGTGCAACAAGAAGCCATTTCTCAATCAGATTGTGACATGTGATGAAAAGTGGATTTTATATGACAACTGGCAACAACCAGCTCAGTGGCTGGACTGAGAAGCAGCTCCACAGCGCTCCCCAAAGTCAAACTTTCACCAAACAAAGGTCATGGTCACTGGTTAGTGGTCTGCTGCTGATCTGATCCACTATGGCTCTCTGAATCCTGGCAAAACCATTCCATCTGAGAGTATGCTCAGCAAATTGATGAGATGCACCAAGAATGGGAATGCCGACCGTCCGCGCTGGCCCACAGAGCCGGCCCGGTCCTTCTCCACACCACCTGACTGCACATCACACAACCAGTGCTTCAAAAGCTGAACAAATCGGGCTACAGAGTTTTGCCTCATCTGCCATGTTCACCTGACCTCTTGCTGACCACTTCTTCAAGCATCTCGACAACGTTTTTGCTTTTTTGACAACTTTTTGCAGGGAGAAACACTCCCACAATCAGCAGGAAGCAGAAAATGCTTTCCAAGAGTTCCTTGAATCCCAAGTCATATATTTTTATGTTACAGGAATAAGCAAACTTATTTCTCATTGGCAAAAAGGTATTATTTGTAATGGTTTCTGTTTTGATTAATAAAGGTGTGTTTGAGCCTAGTTATAATGATTTAAAATGTACAGCCCCAAACAGCACGTTTTCACCGACCTAATACAATAATAGCAGTGTTTATGGGCATCCCTGACTTGCTATTATTGACTGTAATCGGAATGCTTTTAAACTTTCACTGTTAGGTATGTTAACTTGTTGAAAGTTTCACCGAATACTTAGATTAAGGAAGCTTCTTTCTACCACTGCTTAGCCAAATTATAAAATAATAATAATAATGTTTTTCTTCCTTTTTTAAAAAAATCAGTCACTTTTTTTTTTTTTTTTGCATTTACTGAGATGATCATATATATTTTTTTCCATTGTTACCATGGTGAACTGCAGTGCAAGACCTCAGATACTGTGCCATTTTTGTCCTTGGAATAAACCCTGGTTTGGCATGATTATTTAATATGAGGGAGATGGCCTGGTTAAGACACCTAGGTTCCAGTTATCTTTCAGTCTCATGACTTTAAAAAGGAACTTACCAACTGATGACTTCCAAATTCGTGTCTTCAGCCTTCTCTATATCCTATAGGTTTGACACCTCTCCCCTTGTATATCTCATAAGAATCTCAAATTTACCATGACAGAAAATAAATTAAACTTGCCTGCCCTATCTCTCTGTTCATGGAAATTCTACCCTTCCAGTTGTTCAGGCCAAAAACCTCGGAATTGTTTTCGATTCTTCCGTCACTGCACATATGCTATGTTGGCAAATACTAATCTCTGCTTTCAAAATACATCCAGAACCTGTCTACTTCTCTCAGTTTCCACGGCTACAATTCTGGTCCAAGCCATCTTCTCACCTGTATTATTGAAATAGGCTCCTACAGGTCTACCTGCTTCTGCATTTGCCTTCTATTCTCAGCTATTCTCAGCACAAAATCTCGAGTGATCCTTCCAAACCCAAGAAAGATCATGTCATTCCCCTGCTTAAAATCCTCCAGTGGCTGGCCATCTGGCCTTCATTACCTCTTTGACTTCCTCTCCTGCAATTCCCTTTAAATTTTGTTACAGGAATAAGCAAACTTATTTCTCATTGGCAAAAGGTATTATTTGTAATGGTTTCTGTTTTGATTAATAAAGGTGTGTTTGAGCCTAGTTATAATGATTTAAAATGTACAGCCCCAAACAGCACGTTTTCACCGACCTAATACAATAATAGCAGTGTTTATGGGCATCCCTGACTTGCTATTATTGACTGTAATCGGAATGCTTTTAAACTTTCACTGTTAGGTATGTTAACTTGTTGAAAGTTTCACCGAATACTTAGATTAAGGAAGCTTCTTTCTACCACTGCTTAGCCAAATTATAAAATAATAATAATAATGTTTTTCTTCCTTTTTTAAAAAAATCAGTCACTTTTTTTTTTTTTTTTGCATTTACTGAGATGATCATATATATTTTTTTCCATTGTTACCATGGTGAACTGCAGTGCAAGACCTCAGATACTGTGCCATTTTTGTCCTTGGAATAAACCCTGGTTTGGCATGATTATTTAATATGAGGGAGATGGCCTGGTTAAGACACCTAGGTTCCAGTTATCTTTCAGTCTCATGACTTTAAAAAGGAACTTACCAACTGATGACTTCCAAATTCGTGTCTTCAGCCTTCTCTATATCCTATAGGTTTGACACCTCTCCCCTTGTATATCTCATAAGAATCTCAAATTTACCATGACAGAAAATAAATTAAACTTGCCTGCCCTATCTCTCTGTTCATGGAAATTCTACCCTTCCAGTTGTTCAGGCCAAAAACCTCGGAATTGTTTTCGATTCTTCCGTCACTGCACATATGCTATGTTGGCAAATACTAATCTCTGCTTTCAAAATACATCCAGAACCTGTCTACTTCTCTCAGTTTCCACGGCTACAATTCTGGTCCAAGCCATCTTCTCACCTGTATTATTGAAATAGGCTCCTACAGGTCTACCTGCTTCTGCATTTGCCTTCTATTCTCAGCTATTCTCAGCACAAAATCTCGAGTGATCCTTCCAAACCCAAGAAAGATCATGTCATTCCCCTGCTTAAAATCCTCCAGTGGCTGGCCATCTGGCCTTCATTACCTCTTTGACTTCCTCTCCTGCAATTCCCTGCATTCACTCTGCTCCAGCCTCAAGACTTTTGCACCTGTGCCCAGAAAGCTCTTTCTCCATATTGTCACCCAAACATCCCCTTCTCTGAACACCTGATTTCCCTGTTTTAAACTGCGACCCCTTTCCTCCAGTAATATTCTCTATCCCTCCTTCCCTATTTAATTTTTCTCCATCTGGTACACCACAAATTTTGCTCATTTGTCAATCAACCTTCACTAGAAGGCAAGCTGCACTAGGGCAGGGATTTTCATTTTCTTCATGGATGTAGTCTCAGTGCCTGGAATAGTACCTGGGAAATGAATAGTAGGTATTAAATGAATACCCTGTGGACTGAAAATATAGTTATTATTATTTTAAAAATATTCATTCTTGGGCTTCCCTGGTGGTCCAGTGGGTGGAGAATCTGCCTTGCAGTGCAAAGGGTGCCGGTTCGATTCCTGGCCTGGGAAGATCCCATGTGCTGCAGAGTGGCTGGACCAATGTGTCCAATTGCAGGCCAGTGCTCTGAGGTGCATGTGCCCAGAGCCAGGGCTCTGCAACGAGAGAGGGCATTGCAGTGGGAGGCCAACACAGGCCAAAGAATAAAAGATGGATGAAGATAAAATAAATAAAAGAGGCATGATGGGGAAAAAAATATTCATTCTTTAGAATAGCTACCGTGCAATGTTTCAAAAGCCAAACCCTTAAATCTAAAGATTCCCCAAACTAATGACAACCTGCTTTTTGAAACTGATAGAATGACTGATTTAATTCTTTGTTTGGGGCTATAAAAGTTACACAGCAAAGACTGATTTAAAAACCTAGAACCAGTCCATTATTCTAATCTTTCTACTTTCATATACGCATAGAAATGGTCTTAATAAAAAGTTCTGGAAAAGCTTTCAGGAGAAGGTAGGATGAAATTTTAAAGCCTAGGCTTAGATGTGCATGAGTCTTTAAATAGAGTATTTTCTATGTAGAGCCTTTTTCCCAGTTGGTTTTGGTTGATCTCTAACAGTCTAGCTTACTAAGTAATTATCATTTAAGACACAATTGCTAACATCAGAAAAATATTAAAAAGAAAAGCTGACTGAAAAAATTAATGCCTATTTTATAAAAGTTTGCAAGCTAGAAAGGGAAATGAACAGGAAATATGCAGCCTAGGAAATGGACAGGAAATATGCAGCCTAAAATTTAGTACAGTCAGGTGTATAATAAATTATGGTAGATTTAAAGAAACAATGCAGAGCTGAGCAGGGCTGACTCTTCAGATATGAGGAAAATTCCATGTAGGACATTTGTTCTGTTAGAGGGAGCTCTTCCTGTTCATTACCTGTCCAAGCTGTCCACTTCCAAGTTGATTAAGTCATTCAGCTTCCACAGGTACTGGTTTTAAGGCCAATCTAATTTCTCATAGAAATTTCACAAAACACCATCTTATTCTTGTTCAATTTCATCATGAATTATTTCTTAGTGGCATGATCTTGTAGGTGAACAGTTAGTAAGGTATTCTATATACTCACTTTGGGAGGGAAAGCCAGAAGGGATTGTCTCCCCGATCTGCCTTTTTCTATTTTCTCCTTAACTGTAGTCAATCCAATCAGCTGATCTTCAGTGAGGAAGTAATTTCTGAGGAAAGTAAAGGGTGTAACAGTAGCATGTGTCACCGATAAATACAAAGCTTGAGTATGTAAGTAATGAAGTTCTACTTGTAACTTACATATGCCCATTAATTTTTTAGACACTGCCCTTACAAAAACAGAACTATTAAAATATCTGTCAGGACTTCCCTGGTTGGTCCAGTGGATAAGAGTCTACTTTGCAATGCAGGGGATGTGGGTTCAATCCCTGGTCAGGGTACTAAGACCCCACATGCCATGGGACAACTAAACCCTGTGTATGTGTACACACATACACATAGCTGCTTAATGTTCTGTAAATTCTCCAAATATGCAGAGGCTCACATTTCATGAAAAAAATCCAGTAATAAAAATCCAATAATAAAGACTGGATCAGTGTGCCGAGATCACCTGTTTAGAGAGGGTGTGGAGTGTCATGAAGCTTAAAAGGCAGGCAGATTTCAGATCAACTATAGGCAAGAATTAGTTACTGACAGATTTTGAAGATTGTGTTTAGAGAGACTTCTCGGATGACTGTGAAGGATGAATGTAAAAGGCATGAAAGTCGCTACTATAATCACCCCTACCAAAACCAGTCCAGAATTCAATCTCTGACTAATAGGCTTAGAAAGGAGAAGATAGCTGTGAGGCAGTATAAAAGACAACTTTTTGCAATTCAGTAATATGAATAGGAAGAAATTTAAAATGGCCACTAACAGAGTGATGACGCAGTTAATTCAGGTAGTAGACAAGCTATTTATGGGGAGATAAGTTATTTGGTTCAGGGCTTAAGTTGAGGTGTTGATGGGGGTGGGGAGGGGAGGCACGATGTGAGGTGGAAACCATCTATGTGGTCATGTGCACCAGGTGAAAATTATGGACTGGATCTTGAAGAGAACTCTGAGAAGAGTGGACCTAAGATACATATAAACATAAGCAGTATTCGGTTCAAGGGAAAGGATGGAATTGTTCAGAGAGCATACAGGGACTCACTTGAGATTACACTCACAAAAATTTAAAATACAAAAAAAAAAGAATCAGTATTTTAACACACTTAAAATTAATGCCCAGGTTTTATTTTCAAAACAGAGCCTTTACAAGCTTTGAAGGAACTTGAGATCCTGAGAAAAACTAACTCATCAGGATTCCCAGTCTTTGTGTGTCACCATCTAAGCGTGTTTTTTATCTTTAATAGTTGTCTTGGGCAGTGGAAACAATGGCAGGTTCCATCCAAAGCCCAAGGATGGACTTTTGGGTCTGGCATTTACCAGTCACCTGACCATTCATCTGAGTTTCAGTTTCATCATCTGTAAGATGGTGCTATGACCGACCCTAATTGCTTCATAGGATTTCAAAGATCAAGTAACATACACTATGTGAATGTGCTGTACAAACTAAGAAACTGTTAGCACAAGAGTATTAGCCTAGCACAGTGCCTGGCGGAGTAGACATGGTAAGTATTTAACTGATTATAATCATCTCCATTACTAGGAAGGAAGCAGTTTCAGGCAAATATCTCTGTACTTCCCACACTTCCTATCACAGTGTCTGCACTGCAACAGCTCATAAAAAATAATGGTATAAACCCTAAAAACTTATTTTTTTGTATTATTCTGTACCTTAGAATCTCTGGGCACTGGGGTAGGATGAAAACCTGATGGAATATAGAAATCATTCCTTTTACCTTTCTAGTTCTTCTGTCTTCACGTCAATGACTCAGGTTTGCTACAGATACCTCTAGACATTGCTTAGTTCTGTGGACTTCCCTGGTGGCTTAGATGGTAAGGAATCCGCCTGCAATGCAGGAGACCTGGGTTCAATCCCTGAGTTGGGAAGATCCCCCGGAGGAGGGCATGGCAACCCACCCCAGTATTCGTGCCTGGAGAATCCCCATGGACGGAGGAGCCCGACAGGCTGCAGTCCATGGGCTCACAAAGAATGGGACATTGCCGAACGACTAAGCACTGGCACAATCTGGCTGCACAAACTCATCAATGATTAGACCAGAGCCAACCTTCATCCTAGAAGAAAGGTTGAATCCCTCTCCCAAACTGTCTTGGCACGCCTGCTGACTTCATGCCAAAGCTCACCCCCATTCAGACTTCCAAAAGGCAGGCTCTCTGACTGCCTCCAGAGAAGGGGCTGGTCTTCTCTTCTCAGCCTTCTTTTCAAAGCCTGTTTTTAAAAATCATTTCATGTAAGAAAGCACTACCTAAGGTCACACAAGGAGATTAAAGTCTGCAGACTCCATACAATTCTTTTTTGTTGTTGTTGTACACATAGATATTAAGCCCAATTTATACCTATGAACCTATATTAGTCTGCTTTGTTGATGATGCTTTAGTTGCTAAATCATTATCTCTTTTGTGACCCCATAGACTGTAGCCTGCTAGGCTCCTGTATCCATGGAATTCTCCAGGCAAGAATATTGGAGTGGGTTGCCATTACCATCTCCATCCATACGATTCTTAAATCATACAGTTCAGGATAGTTCATTCAGAATCAGGAATTAAGAGTTGGTTTCCAGTCCCATTTCCACTGATAGGCAGTCTGTGTGTCATGACCTTTCTCTTTATGACTTTCTCAGAGGACTGCAGGGGATTAAATGAGATAATGTATCTAAAATCTTAGAAATTGTTACAGTGCAAATTTATTTTCCCTGAATTTTATACCCTGAATAATTCAAAATTATCATCATCTACTACAACAGATTTTGTAAAAAATAGAAAAGCCTGCACTTCTGGCTGGATGGGGCTATTACGGAAGAGACTTCAGCTCCCGGCTGGCACAGTTTCCAAGTGATGATCCCAAAGCCTAGTTCATGTCCCTCCTGGTGCCAAAGGCTGACTTCAATTACTTTTCATTCCACTGGCTGACATAATTCTAATAACATATTTGAGAACTCAGAACACTGGTTACTAATTTAAGAGTAGCTCCCTGGGGCTCCTTCCTGCCTCCAGGCCCTCCTTCACATGTACTATTTCTCAGAATTCCCAGCCTGCTCTTCACTGAATTCCTTCCCCTGCATCCTGCAAACCTCAATTCAAATGCCACTTCTTCAAGGAAACATTTTTTGACTCTCCAGACAAGGTTTCGCTCACAAAGCAACCTCTAACTCTCCTTTATACCACGTGTGCGAGCTAGGTCGCTTCAATCATGTCTGACTCTTTGTGACCCCATGGGCTGTAGCCCACCCAGCTCCTTCATTCATGGGATTCTCCAGGCAAGAATACTGGAGTAGGGTGCCATGCCCTCCTTCAAGGGATCTTCTTGACCCAGGGATCACACCCATGTCTCTTGCGTTTCCTGCATTGGCAAGTGTGTTCTTTACCACTAGGGTCATCTGGGAAGCGCTTCCTTTACACCACTTAATCCGATTGTGATTTTAACTATGTAAGCCACCCCCATTAGAATATAAGCTCTGGGAAGGCAGGTTCATGACTTTCTGGATCCTTTCAAATCCCTGTGCCTTGGATGAAGACAATAAAATGTGTTGTGTCAGACCAGAGCTTTGTGTTTCTTCAATCTTGTTAATAGCTCTTGTGGCAATGAACATAAAGCATATAAAGAAAACTAATTTAGTGCTGCAGAAAGGGCTCTGGATGGAGGAATGCTTGCTTTGGCAGACTTCTCCAATAAAGAGAATTTACGGGTTTAATTAAATCATCAAGATCCTTTTCAGAGGAGCAGGAATGATCAGGGATCGATTTTTCTTTTGGGGCAGCTCTTCTGGGGCAGTTAATCAGGATAGGATTCATCATTATTCCTAAAACCTGAAAAAAAAACCCCAGATTTTGTAAAAATAGAAAAGCCTGCACTTCTGGCTGGATGGGGCTATTACGGAAGAGACTTCAGCTCCCGGCTGGCACAGTTTCCAAGTGATGATCCCAAAGCCTAGTTCATGTCCCTCCTGGTGCCAAAGGCTGACTTCAATTACTTTTCATTCCACTGGCTGACATAATTCTAATAACATATTTGAGAACTCAGAACACTGGTTACTAATTTAAGAGTAGCTCCCTGGGGCTCCTTCCTGCCTCCAGGCCCTCCTTCACATGTACTATTTCTCAGAATTCCCAGCCTGCTCTTCACTGAATTCCTTCCCCTGCATCCTGCAAACCTCAATTCAAATGCCACTTCTTCAAGGAAACATTTTTTGACTCTCCAGACAAGGTTTCGCTCACAAAGCAACCTCTAACTCTCCTTTATACCACGTGTGCGAGCTAGGTCGCTTCAATCATGTCTGACTCTTTGTGACCCCATGGGCTGTAGCCCACCCAGCTCCTTCATTCATGGGATTCTCCAGGCAAGAATACTGGAGTAGGGTGCCATGCCCTCCTTCAAGGGATCTTCTTGACCCAGGGATCACACCCATGTCTCTTGCGTTTCCTGCATTGGCAAGTGTGTTCTTTACCACTAGGGTCATCTGGGAAGCGCTTCCTTTACACCACTTAATCCGATTGTGATTTTAACTATGTAAGCCACCCCCATTAGAATATAAGCTCTGGGAAGGCAGGTTCATGACTTTCTGGATCCTTTCAAATCCCTGTGCCTTGGATGAAGACAATAAAATGTGTTGTGTCAGACCAGAGCTTTGTGTTTCTTCAATCTTGTTAATAGCTCTTGTGGCAATGAACATAAAGCATATAAAGAAAACTAATTTAGTGCTGCAGAAAGGGCTCTGGATGGAGGAATGCTTGCTTTGGCAGACTTCTCCAATAAAGAGAATTTACGGGTTTAATTAAATCATCAAGATCCTTTTCAGAGGAGCAGGAATGATCAGGGATCGAGCTTGCCCTGAATTATTCACTGTATTCAGGTGGGGCAGCTCTTCTGGGAAGAGCAGTTAATGTCAACAAGGAAATCAGCACAACTTCCTATGTAAACAGACAACAGTCCTTTCTTCTTCTTTGATTGGAGGGCCCGGGAAGACAAGTTTCCAAGTGTGGAAGCTACTGCAGGAAAACCATAAAAGAAGATGAAGTTCTTCTGCATCAACCACATGTTTTCCTAGTTGTTACTATTTGTTTTTCTAATTCCTTCCCACTCCTACCTTAAGATAAATTTAAATCAATGTTTGGCTTCATTTAAGAGGGTTACCCTTTTTTTTTTAAACCTTATCCTGACTTTTGGGGGAAAAGGCTTTGCTCCCCCAGAAGTATGACTTCAGACAACAGCTACCAAATCTGTGTGTGGTTCTGTGTGAGAATATGTATGTGTTTGATGGACTCCCTCTCTTACCTCTAGAATCACATTTGCTCACCTTCCTCACCCCATGTGGTCAACCCCACAAACAGATCTACCCTGTGTTGGTAGATCTGGTTGCCTTAAAAATACTTTTAACAAGAAACAGCGCCTGATTTTCATAAAAGGCATTGTCAAGCAGGAGCTTCAAGTAAGATTCAGTATCTGTATAATAATAATAAATGTTAGTATGTAAAAACCAATGATTGTGACAAGGAGGTTATCTTGTGGCCAAGTAGTGCTGCCTGGACCACACTTCCTGGGTCAAGAAGCAGCAGGATCAAAGTGTTTAATCATCAGACAAGTGGCCAGAATTAGAACTTCCTCCCAGCCTACTATCACTGGGGTCTTCTCAAATTTCCCTGGGCTGGTTCTTATGAGAGTGACTTTGAGGAGTTCTGGCTTCAGGGACCCCTTATTATCTTTTCCTCATCATTAGTCATTTGGGGCTTGGACACCTCCTGCAGGATGTAGGTTTCATTTCTTCCCTGTGAACGACGAGGCAAGCCATCTGCTCAGGGGCTGGAAAAGTGGATTTCCTGTGGAATCACAGGAATTACACAGAAGCAAGCGACTTTATTTTCCTCAAAGGTAGCAATATTTTAATCTGTACATACATAACACAAACAGTGCAATTATAAAACCTTGAAGGTGACATGCATACTTTAAGGTGCAGTTGGGATGGGGGAGGATGTTAGCATCTCCAATTTTCCTTACCATTTTTTTTTTTTTAAGTTCCTTATGCAAAAGAGCACGGAGTCAGGAAATTTCATCTGGAATGCTGAAGTCAAAGGTGAACTTCCTGAAGTCTGCACGTCTAAGTATCACAAACAAAACAGAAATGACCTCCTAGAACAGTTTGAGAGGGACTAGAGCAATATGGCTGGGCTTTCAAGCTGGGAATGAATGAAATCAGGGATGCCTTTTTCTGAAAAACTAAAAGAGAGAATGTTTGTAACTGAGTGTCCTGTTTCTGTTTCATAGCTGCTACCCACTTGAGCCCTTCCATCAATCTTTTGATTCAGTACAGGTTCTGAATAGAAGCTGTTCAGTAGCGTACTTGTAACTTAGGGGTGAGGAGAAGCAGAAAGGAGGACCTGGGAGATGGCTTCTTCCTTGACGTTTGCTCACCTTCCTCACCCCATGTGGTCAACCCCACAAACAGATCTACCCTGTGTTGGTAGATCTGGTTGCCTTAAAAATACTTTTAACAAGAAACAGCGCCTGATTTTCATAAAAGGCATTGTCAAGCAGGAGCTTCAAGTAAGATTCAGTATCTGTATAATAATAATAAATGTTAGTATGTAAAAACCAATGATTGTGACAAGGAGGTTATCTTGTGGCCAAGTAGTGCTGCCTGGACCACACTTCCTGGGTCAAGAAGCAGCAGGATCAAAGTGTTTAATCATCAGACAAGTGGCCAGAATTAGAACTTCCTCCCAGCCTACTATCACTGGGGTCTTCTCAAATTTCCCTGGGCTGGTTCTTATGAGAGTGACTTTGAGGAGTTCTGGCTTCAGGGACCCCTTATTATCTTTTCCTCATCATTAGTCATTTGGGGCTTGGACACCTCCTGCAGGATGTAGGTTTCATTTCTTCCCTGTGAACGACGAGGCAAGCCATCTGCTCAGGGGCTGGAAAAGTGGATTTCCTGTGGAATCACAGGAATTACACAGAAGCAAGCGACTTTATTTTCCTCAAAGGTAGCAATATTTTAATCTGTACATACATAACACAAACAGTGCAATTATAAAACCTTGAAGGTGACATGCATACTTTAAGGTGCAGTTGGGATGGGGGAGGATGTTAGCATCTCCAATTTTCCTTACCATTTTTTTTTTTTTAAGTTCCTTATGCAAAAGAGCACGGAGTCAGGAAATTTCATCTGGAATGCTGAAGTCAAAGGTGAACTTCCTGAAGTCTGCACGTCTAAGTATCACAAACAAAACAGAAATGACCTCCTAGAACAGTTTGAGAGGGACTAGAGCAATATGGCTGGGCTTTCAAGCTGGGAATGAATGAAATCAGGGATGCCTTTTTCTGAAAAACTAAAAGAGAGAATGTTTGTAACTGAGTGTCCTGTTTCTGTTTCATAGCTGCTACCCACTTGAGCCCTTCCATCAATCTTTTGATTCAGTACAGGTTCTGAATAGAAGCTGTTCAGTAGCGTTACTTGTAACTTAGGGGTGAGGAGAAGCAGAAAGGAGGACCTGGGAGATGGCTTCTTCCTTGACGTCTGGGTCTGCGCTCCTCTTCCCCTGTGGGTTCTTGTGGCACGTGCTCCGCGCCGCGGAAGCAGAGGCAGCTGGTGCACATGTCAGACGCGGTCGGCGTGCACAGGCCCGGGGCATGGCGGTAAAGGTGAGGGATCGGGTTCTACTTTTGTTGCTTCTTCCACAATCCCTTTCTGAAGCTTTCCTGGCGTTTCAGTTGGAACTTTGAGAACCAGAAAGTCAGTTCACCAGGTCACTGACTCAGAGGCCAGGGTGAGACAAGATATGGCAGAGTAACAAGACACAAAGGGAAGATATGGTACCAATTAGCCTCGGAGCAGGATAGAGAGATTTATATTTGCAGTGATGAAAATTCAAATTCCCAAAGTCGATCTGAAGAAAAAGAAATGAAGGCTTTCTTTGCTTATTCTTTTTTTTTTTTTCTCTGTACAAGTAGCCTGTGCACTTCTGGTGAGAATTCCTCACTTTGCTCTCAAGTCGGATGATCCCAGGGACACTCTGGGGCAGGAGGCGCTAGCTTGTCGGGAACGGCTCTTTCTGGCAGTGGCATTTTGATTTGAAACCCAAAGTAAATCCATACGTGGCGTCACGGTTATTGAAATAATGAAGTATTACTAGCCAAAGGTAACTGCAATTCAATGTTATATTTCACACACAGAAATTTAGAAAAATCAAGAGTATATGATAATAAAACCCATAAAATTAAACAGAAGGAAATCAATTTCTACAAGAAATCAAATATATTTACAGTGAGATTTAAAGGGAAAAATAAGCTACTCGAATCATAAATTTAATTTTATTTTAAATAACTTTAGCTAACCTCAGCTGTTAATACAATAAAAGCAGAAAGAACAGGCTGCCTTTTTTTTTCTTCTTCCAGATTTAAATCAGAGAATTGTATCTACAATAATCGACATAACTCACTTCTTGTCCTTCACCCATCTCATCAGAAATTATTGCATTTTCCCCTCAAATTGTATTTTTTGGATTCCTCTGTGAATATACTCATTTCGTCCTCATTCCTGGAGGCATCTTGGTTTAAATCCATCTTTAAAAAAAGGAGAAGGGGTACACATGTGGAGGCAAAATATCCTCTTGAAGCCAACAGGTAAGAGAGTTGCTAGAAGAAGCTGATTGTACGCACAAGCTGCCTGGCTGGGAAGGGGAGGGCTGTTGATTCAGAGATGTGTGACAGCCTTTGGTGGACGGACGCAGGCCACGCCCCACCGGGCCCTTCTTCCTTGGCAGGGTTGGGACTGAGCCCTCGGAGGTGGAGCTTTTTCCCTTGGAACCAGCTGTTTTGGTTCTCCTCCAGAGGCCTTCATCCAGATAAGAAGCCAATGACTGATTACAAAAATAAGAATAATTAAATTTGGCTCAAGAGAGAGATTGTCCAACTGTTCTGCCTTGTTATTTTCTCAATATCCAAGGCCTTTACAAAGAAAGAAACAAAAACATCTCTCAATCTCCCAACAAAAGTGAACTTTTTCTTTTTTTTCTTTTTTTTTTTTTTTTTGCTCCAAATGCTACGACCTGAAGAATGGCTGCAGGTTGAGATATCAAAAATCTCAGAAAAATATATAATATATTTGTATATCTCTGTAGGTCTATTATTTAAATTTCACATTCCTTTAAAAGTGGTTATTCAGTCAGTAGCTGCTGAAGGAGGCTCTTCTGCTGGGCCTGGGGGGTCTGTGGTCCTGCCGTGGGTTTTTGAGTTCCCAGTGGACCAGGCTGGTTCAGGTAAGGGTCCCCGCCTACCAGATTCACTGTACACTGGACGTCAGCAAACACCTGAACCTGTTGCACCTGCTGGAACACAAATAAAAGATGTGTTTAGACAGAAGGGTCTGCCCCCCCGGCTTATGAGTGGGTACTACTTGAAGTGGAAACTCACTAGAGCATTCCTCTAGTCTGTAGCCACCACAGAGAAGAACTCTTCTGTCTTCTTGTCCTACAAAAAGAAAATCGCTGCACTCATTTTGCTCAGGGTTCTGGAAAGTTCACACTTTAAAAATAAAATCAAAATTGGAATGGTCAAGCCTCCTACAGGGTTGCCATCAATACTGAAAATGAGCATCACTGCTAATGTTGCCAAGATTGGGAAAAGCCCAGTGTCAGTCTGGGTATCCAGTGGTGGGTTTAAAAAATAGGTCTACTATTTGGAAAACTGGTTATAAAAGCATTCTATGGATGATTTCAGTCGAATAAAAAAAAAATCTTTGTGATGTTAGAATATTAAGGGCTTTAACCCAGTATCAGCAAAATAAAAACCACCACAACTCAGGAAAAGGACATCAGTATTACTAAAATTAATGTCCAGAAGATTTGTGTAGTATCTAAATATACTATTACACAGCTCCTTTACATATTGCCTTTAGAATTACAAAATATTAGTAGAACAATTTTATACTTAACTTGTTTTTCCTGATAGACAGTCCATTCAAACGCATGAGCTGGAAATAACACCAAACTACTAGCTGAGAACAGTGTGAATTTTCCCTTTAACTATTAGGTTGGCCAAAAAGTTTGTTCCAGTTTTTCCGTAAGAGCTTAATACTTTCTGTAATAATACTCATATTCCTTCAAAAAGTCTAAGGTTCATAGTTTGAACATGTTCTATCGGGAAAACAAAGCCAGAGTTAGTCTTTACCCACCAGCCTTACTAAAAAGTCACCTGTAGAACTGACTAGGCTAGTACTGCATGCGTGAATGTTCCAGACCAAGAGTGGAGATACCTTCTAAAGCATCCAAGTGCATCTGCCTAAGTGTCTCCGCACTGGGCAAGCTCATGCTTTGTGTTTAACAGGTTCATGAAGTATTTCAGATGAGTGATAGATTTTGGGGGGGTCATTCATAACTAAATTCACGCCAATTCCACTCAGCATTTCTGATACTCTTCTATTCTATTCGAGTAAAGGTTGTTTTCCATCAGCCTCGATGGGCCAAGGGTCAAATCTTCTGACTATCCCTTCTCCATTAGTCTGGCTCCTGATGTTTTCTCCTCAGGGTGTCTTTCATCTGCACTCCACTCTGTCGGGTAAGGCGGACATTCCTGAGCAGAGCTTTGTTAGTGTCTGATGAATGAAGCCTCCATTTAGGCTAGCATTGTTTCCTCCGCACTCACTCTCTCATGCACCTCCTCTTTCCCCAGTTTCCCAAATTCTGCTTCTTGTCCCCACAGGCTCCCATCTGCCTTCTTCCTCTTCTCTGGACTCCTCCTCATGACCCTAACACACACCAGCTCTCTCTCTGAGTCTGCTCTCCATTGCCTCTGTGCCCTCCACGCACCTTTGTTCTCTGTAACTTCTCATTCCTACTCTTTCCCCGCTGAAATTCCAACCCTGGCCTTTCTCTCTCTCCCTCTGTTAACAATTCCTCCACCAGCCTTCTTCCTGCTCTAGTCTTTGTGTTCTTTTCCTGTTCTCTCCTCTTCCCAGCTCTCCAAATGCAGCAAGCCCTTTCTCCTGCCCCAGTCCTTTTCTCCTTGTTCCTTCCTCTCTCCTTTTCTGTACAACTGTCTTCATATTTCTGTCTAACTCACTCCCCCGCTTACGTCTGGCAAACACAAAAACATCAGAGTGAATGGAGATTTCATGATGGGCCATATAGAAAAAGTCTGATACTGAGACTTCACATAAACACAAACCAGACTGCATTTCGGTAATGACTGATTTTTTAAAAAAAACTTAACATAGAATTTTATGTTTATATGTTTCAACATATGAAGTATATAAGGTGCCTATGCCCCTAAACTCTTAAAAAACTCTTGATAAAGGCATGATAAAACAAACTAGTGAGAGAATTCTGCTCCTTTAAAAAAAGAATGCTATATATTAAGAAAGATCATCTGAACTTTAAAAAACTGAAAAGATGAAACCAAATTCTCAAAGTACACATTTCAGCCTTTTTGAATTATTACCTATAAACATGGTGCCTCAGACCAGACCTCAAAGGACTTCTGATACTGCTCTACCTTCGCAGACAGGCAAAGCAAAACAAAAACAAAGCTTATGATTTGCCAGGTGAGAAGGGTCAAATGAGAGCTGAGTCTCAACCTCTTAAGATCTTCCAACATAGTTTTACTTCAATTTAAATACTGTGCCAGGACTTAGGAACTTAAAAAATCAGTTGTTTTGTCTTGAGTAATTTGTTGAGCTACCTAGTATATGTCTCTATAAGTACAAGACTTCTAAAATCGTCTAGCGAATGAAGACCTCATCTACCCCAGCAAAAAAGCCTCTCTTCCTCCTCACAGGACTCAGATCCTATCTCTTGAGGCTCCACCTGTGAACATGGCTCCCTCACTGGTGCTCCTCTTTCCGAGCTGGCTGCCCAGTGCTCCTCTTCTCCCCTTCTCCTCCTCAGGATGAAGCCTAAACTAGCCCTTTTATCATTTATCCATTGCAGGAATGACGCTCCATTTGCAGGACTGAATCCAAATCCCTTAAAGTTCAGAATTCAAGGCCCCTGGAAATCTGCCTCAATCCACTTACCAATTTTAATTCCTGTGAATTCTTATTACAAGTCCTTTCTGTTCAGTGGATGTGGGTTCCCAGGACTATGCTGATATTACTGTTTCTCTGTCTCTGTGCCCTTGAACTTCTAATTCCTGGGACTTCCAAGCTCACCCTCTTCCTCAGCCTCCAAAAATTACAATACCTTTCTCTTCACTTGCCTTGCTAACTGTCCTTCAAGCCCCAGTTCGGTTCCATCTCCTATACAAATGCTCTTCTGACCATCTCTGCAATTTCTCCTTTCTTTGAATGCTTATGGCTCTTGCTACTTGTAGTAAACTTGAGTTTGCCTTCTTTGGTTACATAATACTTGATATGCATATGTCTGAGTGTTTTATCAGGCCCTATGAGTGGTATGGCAGAAAGAGCAGGAACTTTGGTGTTGGAAAGACCTGGGTTTGCACCTCAGCTCTGCCACTTGTTTGTGAACTGTATGTGTAGTCACATTTCCTCAGGTTCTGTTTCTTCATCTGTGAGAAAAAAAGGAAAACTGATTCCTTCATGGAGTTATAGTGATGCTTACATGAGATGAAGTAGACCGTGCCTAGCACAGTGCCTGGCAAACCATAAGCTTCCTTTCCTCACATCTCCCCACAGTTCACCTAAAGAGCAAACACGTTTCACGTGTCTTTGCTCATGTCTCTCCCACCTTCGCATAAAACCTTATCTTTTTTCTAAATCTTAATTTCTGTTAATATAGGAAAGTGGTCACTCTGAAACAAACTTCTAAAAGGATGCAGAGTACACAACAGGCATTCTATTTTTTCTGAATTTATTGAGCTCTTTCATGGTATTTTGATTACACGTGAGTTTTAGCACTGGGTTTATTTACAAATAATAATTAGTAGTCACCATTTGTGATTCCTTAGCCTGTCTAAACATTGGATTCAACTTTCTGAAAGCTTATCCCATTTACCCCTCTCATAATCCTATGAGCAGGTTAGTTCTGTTGGTTACACAGCAGCTCAGGAAAGTTCCCTAACATGCCCAAGATGACGCAGCAAAGAACAGAGCCAGGACTCACAGCAAGCTTTGCCTCTCAAGGTCTGGCTCTCAACCATGATGCTATACAAAGTTTCCTGTGTATCTAGAGCAAGTTTGACAGCTCAGGGCTTAGAATTTTCTTACTGACCTGGGTTCCATCTGCTTCTGTTTTGAGAAGGTCAGTGGACGAGAGCTGGTTGCAGTAGAGGCCTGTGTGTCTCAGGGCTGGATCGTTTATCTATTAAAGAAAGGAGAAGACCAAATTACAAGCTAGTTGTTTAAGTTGAAGACCAAATTTCTCAATGAGGGACAATCTCACTGACACCAAAGTAATAGGAGGAGTGCTAAAATGATAAAGCGTAGCAGTTACTGTGCTGTCAGAATCAGGATAGCGGCTCCCTTCACAGGAGTCGAGAGATATGTAAGGGAATGTGTAAGGGGAGAACCTCTGGGGTGCTGCTGGTAATGTTCTGTTTCTTCATCTAGGTGACAGGTATAAAGGTGTGTTTAGTGTATGAACATTTGTCTACGTGTATCAGTTCGGTTCAGTTGCTTAGTTGTGTCTGACTCTGGGATCCCATGGACTAGAGCACGCCAGGCTCCCCTGTACTTCACCATCTCCTGGAGCTTGCTCCAAGCTGTACACTCTAGTATACTTTTCTTTATATTCTTCTATGTGGCCCATCAATAAAAAGTTAATTGAGTACTCACAAACATTAATTAGCAAAACACTTCCACTTCCGGTCAAGACTCAGTAACAGGGATCACATTTATCCTCTGCCTGAATCAACTAAAAATTGGACAAAATGTATGAAACAAACATATTCAAAACTCTGGACAAAGGTGATGAAGGAAAATTGTCCCGAAGCGTTGGGAAACAACTGAGGTGAGTCCTACCACTACCCTAACGAACTGCCTAAAGAGACTTTTCACACTGTGGTATAAGGACAGGGAACCAGATAATGCCTGGTAGTCTCACTGAGATGAGAAGATACAGCTAGAACCTTTACAGCAGAAGAGAGAGAGTACACAGAGGTAACACTAGGAAGACCAGCAGGGGGTCCCCTCAAGTCTGCAGCTTAGTACTGATCAGCTGGTTATTAGATGTTAGGGAACTACGCAAAGCACGGGAAAGAGTCACCTGAAAAGATGTACATGGACTAATTCCCAAAGATCACACAGAGTGGGAGTAGGTCCTTGATCCCACCAGAGTGAAAACATCATAATTCAGGTAGTATCAGGTAGTGTACCAGAATAATTCTGCTGCAGTGGCAGGGTAACGTTAGATCGATATTAAATACTGCTCTGGTTCTATGAAACAAAAAAGCAAGACCTGAAAAAATTCAAACTGTGTATTTCCAAGTAATTTAACCATCTTCCAAAACAAATTTCAATATTTATAGGAACATAAACAAGGCAAAATTCACATGTCCGGCATCCAATACAAAATTACCAGCTATGCAAAGCAGCAGACTCCAACATAAACTGACATAAACTGACCAGTGCTTTCTAGGTCAGTCTCCCAAGGCAATAGAATTAAAAGCAAAAATAAAATGGGACTTAATAAAAAACTGAGAATCTTTTACGCAGCAAAGGAAACCATAAATAAAATGAAAAGACAACCTACAGACTGGGAGAAAACTGTTTGCAAATGATGTCATTGACAAGGGCTTAATTTCCCAAATACACAGTTCATAAAATTCAATAACAAAAAACCAACAACCCAATTGAAAAATGGGCATAAGACCTATGGAGACATTTCTCCAAAGAAGACATAAAGATGGCCAACAGGTACATGAAAAGATGCTTATCACTGCTGATGATTAGAGAAATGCAAAGCAAAACCACGAGGGCACTTCCTCGGCAGTTCAGTGGTTGAGCCTCTACGCTTGTTTGACCGCTGGTCAGGGAACACAGATCCCACATGCCACACAGAACAGACACTCCCCCCGCCCCCCAAACCAACCAAAAAACCCAACTTAAATGAGGTACCACTTCACAGTGGTCAGCATGGCCGTCCTTAAAAAGTCTACAAATAACAAATGCTGGAGAGGATGTGTGTAGAAAAGGGAACCCTCTTACACTGTTGGTGGGAATGTAAATTGGTAGAGAACAGACTTGCAGTTGCTAAGGGAGCAGAGGGGTGGTGGGGGGAGGACTGGGAGTTTAGGATTAGTAGATGCAAACTATTATATATAGGATGGATAAACAACAGATCCTACTACACAGCACAGGGAACTATATTAAACAATGATCAACCATAATGGAAAAAAAATAAAGTAGCAAGGAAATGATTAAATGAAAAAATCAATCAATTGAAGCCAATCCCAAAATGATATAGACGCTAGAAGTGACAAGCCAGACTATTAATAGTTATAATAACCATATGCCATATATTCAAGAAGACAGAGGAAAGACTGAACATGCTAGAGATATGGAAGATATAAAAAGGGTCCAAAGTGAACTTCTAGAGATAAAAATAGAATGTCTGAGATAGAAAAAAATAGTGAATCTGACACTGTAACAATAAAAATTATCCAAAATGAAACACACGGAGAAAAAATGACTGGCCTCATCCCCCTTAAAAGTCTCCAAACCCAGAGAATCAGTGAGCTGTGGGATAACTTCAGGCGGCCTACAATATGTGTAACTGAAGTCTCTGGAGGAGAGGAGGCAGTTGGTGACAGAAGAAAAATAGCTGAAGAAATAATGGCCAATACTCTTCCAGATGATGAGAATTATACACCTGTGAACCAAGAGCCTTACTGAACCCCAACCCAAGCACAAGAACTATGAAGACAACCACACTAAGGCATATCATAACCAAACTCTCTAAAACCAGCGATAAATATAATTGTTTAAAGGTTTTTAAGTAAAAAAGTACTAACAACATATTGTGGGCATTTTAGCATATGTAGACATGATATGTGTGACAATAGCACAGGAAGGGAGAAATGTAAATAAACTGTTGTGAGATTTTTATATGTATATGAGGTGATATAATTGCGTTTGAAGGTAGATGGTGACAGAGATGTATACAATAAACTCTAAAGCAACCACTAAAACAGCAAGAGTTACTTACAGCTAATAAAGCAACAAAGGAGTTAAACTAAACACGGCAAGAGGGACAAAGAGAAAATAAATGAGACACTTAAATCTTCAATATCAGTATCCATAATCACAGTAAATACAAATGGTCTAGCTACTCCAGTTAAAAGGCAGAGATCGTCAAACTGAATAAAAAAGTAAGACCTAATTATATAAGAAATACATCCTAAATGTAGCATTCTTTTACCTAATTTATTATATTTTTATTATTCTGTCTTAATATGCTAGAGGTAATGAATAATTCTAATAACTAAAAAACAATAACATAATAACAAGGACAAGGAACAATCCTATTTAGTTTTTTTATTCTGCTATAACATCATTAAATTGTTTTTTCCCTGCTAACTTCCACGGAGAATGGGGCTTATTTTTTAATCAATATTAAAAAGGAATTCTGTAGAAAAGGTAATCAGTGTTTACATGTTTTTATGGCTTACTATGAATTATGGCTATATGGTCATAGCCTAGTCATCACAGCCTATTAGTGGTTGGTAACAGAATAGTAACTACAGGGAGTCACTCAAAGATATTCTTAAATATAACTTTGAATTTAGTCATTCATTCCTTAAAAGTCTTTAGAAGGCTCCAAGATGAACTAAACATTTAGATGGCCTGCAATATTCCCTAAAAAGTTTGCAACATAAACTCTGCACTAAATATAATATAAACCTCCCCTTAATATTCATTAGGTTTTTCAACATCTATTCCTGCCTAGGTCAAGCTGTGCTAACCAGTGTTGAATATTCTTTTCTATTTCTCTCTTTAGGCAAATTTTCCACAAAGACTTTCCTAAGCAGACTCTTTCAGGTTGTGCCTCCCTAACTTATTAATATTATCTCCCACAGAGCTATCTTTGTATATAGTAAGTACAGAGCTTTGTTGAATTGAAAAGCAGAAATGAAGAAAATGTGTTCAGAATATAAATGTAAATTACAATCAATGTATTATACACGTATGATTTTATAATAAATCTAAAACAATGAAACCTCATGAGACTTAAAATCTTGTATGACCTGTCAAAATTTCCATTGTGTATCTTAATAAATAGTAATTATCAAAAGATAAGGAAAGAAAAAGAAGTATGATTATGCTGGGAAAGGAAATGAACATACCTTATTTTCTCTGGAATAACGAATTGCAGTGTGGTGTGATGCGGGGCAGTGTGGTGCGAAGTGCGGCAGTGTGGTGTGAAGTAGAGCAGTGTGTGTATGTGTAGCAAGTGTGCCAATTGTGCCACTTACCTGCTCAGGGCACACCGTGTTCATTCCTGGCATCTGCAAAGAGCTCATCTGCATCTGGCCCATCATTGGGTTCATGTTCTGAACATTTGTGTTTCCCCCTGCCATGGACACGGTGATGCTCATATTGTTGTACATTCCTGGCTGTGCAGGCGTGGGCTGGTTCTGGACAGCTTGACTGAACACACTGTTAACTCAAGAAGAATCTCAGTTACATCCACTGATTATGAACACGGGGATGACATGATTGTACTCTTTATTTAAATTATTATGTAGAACTCAAAAAAAAAATTATACATTCTTATGTTATATGTAAGACTTTATCATATTACAATATATAAGAACTAAGTATCATTCAGATACACTCTGAACTCTGCTTAGTAACTAAAAAGACCCTATTGTATGTTACAATTACTTGGCCTAGTATCAGAGTGATTAAGCTTCAATTATCTGAATAACTAAGAAAGGAACTTTTCCATATAAGTAAATCTTCCAGATAACTGAAGTTTACCATTTAATCATCAAAATCATTCTAAAACTTATTACATTATTGTATCTTCTTAAACAGAGAATGTCCTTTTGAAGCAAAGTTTCTTGCATATGTCTCAATCTTTGATAAATATTCATGGAATAAATTAACAAAGGAATGAAATAATTCAAAAGTAGTAGTCTTATACTGTGACTATGTGTATATCCTCTTAGATGTAACACACTTGAGGGAAGTGATGATATTTTGTTCCATTTAGTCCATGTCTGTAGTAACAGGTGACACATAGCAGCAGATACTTAGTAAATATCTGATGGGTGAATAATAGTAACATGGGTTATTATTCAAAGCTGTCAAGTGCTAAGGTTCAGATTGCTTTTATTGGTAGATTTTACTATTATTATACCCATGTCTTTTCTAGTCCAGAGACTATCTGTAAGAGAATTCCCTGGTATTTGTTGAAAACTGAGACTCTCAGGCCTTACCCCAGTCCTAGTGAATCATAGGTAGGTATGGAAAGTTGCATTTCTAACTACTTATGCAGACCAGAATTCTAGAGCCTTTATTCGGCGTCCTATTGATTACTGTCGCTTCTCAAGGTTTCATCTTCTGGCTGCAAAATGCTGTAATATAAACTAGGAAGAAGTCAGATGTGTATAACCAGATATGGCTCAGACAGTAAAGAATCTGCCTACAATTCGGGAAGCCTGGGTTCTATCCCTGGGTTGGAAAGATCCCCTGGAGAAGGCAGTGGGCAATCCACTCCAGTATTCTTGCCTGGAGAATCCCCAAGGACAGAAGAGCCTGGCAGGCTACAGTCCATAGAGTCGCAAAGAGTCAGATATGACTGACTGACTAAGCTCAAAGATTTTGAAGACTTCAAAGGTCTTCTCAGGCCTGAAGACAGGTTCATGTCTTATTTAAAAAAAGGGAATTATGGTTTTCAGGGGCTTGTTTACGCAAGGCAATTGCTTAGTAACTAAAAGACCCTATTGTATGTTACAATTACTTGGCCTAGTATCAGAGTGATTAAGCTTCAATTATCTGAATAACTAAGAAAGGAACTTTTCCATATAAGTAAATCTTCCAGATAACTGAAGTTTACCATTTAATCATCAAAATCATTCTAAAACTTATTACATTATTGTATCTTCTTAAACAGAGAATGTCCTTTTGAAGCAAAGTTTCTTGCATATGTCTCAATCTTTGATAAATATTCATGGAATAAATTAACAAAGGAATGAAATAATTCAAAAGTAGTAGTCTTATACTGTGACTATGTGTATATCCTCTTAGATGTAACACACTTGAGGGAAGTGATGATATTTTGTTCCATTTAGTCCATGTCTGTAGTAACAGGTGACACATAGCAGCAGATACTTAGTAAATATCTGATGGGTGAATAATAGTAACATGGGTTATTATTCAAAGCTGTCAAGTGCTAAGGTTCAGATTGCTTTTATTGGTAGATTTTACTATTATTATACCCATGTCTTTTCTAGTCCAGAGACTATCTGTAAGAGAATTCCCTGGTATTTGTTGAAAACTGAGACTCTCAGGCCTTACCCCAGTCCTAGTGAATCATAGGTAGGTATGGAAAGTTGCATTTCTAACTACTTATGCAGACCAGAATTCTAGAGCCTTTATTCGGCGTCCTATTGATTACTGTCGCTTCTCAAGGTTTCATCTTCTGGCTGCAAAATGCTGTAATATAAACTAGGAAGAAGTCAGATGTGTATAACCAGATATGGCTCAGACAGTAAAGAATCTGCCTACAATTCGGGAAGCCTGGGTTCTATCCCTGGGTTGGAAAGATCCCCTGGAGAAGGCAGTGGGCAATCCACTCCAGTATTCTTGCCTGGAGAATCCCCAAGGACAGAAGAGCCTGGCAGGCTACAGTCCATAGAGTCGCAAAGAGTCAGATATGACTGACTGACTAAGCTCAAAGATTTTGAAGACTTCAAAGGTCTTCTCAGGCCTGAAGACAGGTTCATGTCTTATTTAGAAAGCAAAACGCAAGGGCAATTATGGTTTTCAGGGGGCTTGTTTTACAGACTTTCTTCTTCACATTCAAGGTCTGGACTGTCATTATACCAAGGATCTCAAATGTTAAACTAGTTTCCATTAGTATAGAATAAACTCCAAGTGAGTGGAATTTAAAACTGTATCTGAATGATACAATGATACAGATATACAGATCTGAAGGAAAATAATATGAATTATATCTTTGATAAGTTCTACAAAAACACCAAATGTCTTATGATTATCAATTTTTAAACAGTAAGCTGCTGGTAAAATTTCACCAAGGTTTATTTTTTTACTTTTCCCCCCATCATGCCTCTCTTTTAGTTTTATATTTATACTTATTTTCATCCATCTTTTTTTATTCTTTGGCCTGTGTGGGCCTCCCATCGTAGTGACCTCTCTCATTGCAGAACACTGGCTCTGGGCGCATGTGCTCCAGAGTGCTGGCTCATAATTGGACATGCTGGTCCAGCCGCTCCACAGCACGTGGAATCTTCCCGGGCCTGGGATCGAACCAGTGCCCCTTGCAGTGCAAGGTGGACACTTTATCCACTGCATCACCAGGGAAGCTCTCCACCTAGTTTAATGTAAATTCTAAGGAATTTGATTTAAAAAATTATTTATCCCATCAATGGTTTTTCTATTCCTTGCTCGCTCTTGGGAGAAAAGCAGGATGTACTGACATTTATAGCTTCCGTAAATTAAGGTAATCATACTGAAATTCACAGGCTGAGAAGCAGCCTATTCATCATGTCTGAAGAAAAAGAAGCAAATTTTCCCCAAAATGCTGTAATATAAACTAGGAAGAAGTCAGATGTGTATAACCAGATATGGCTCAGACAGTAAAGAATCTGCCTACAATTCGGGAAGCCTGGGTTCTATCCCTGGGTTGGAAAGATCCCCTGGAGAAGGCAGTGGGCAATCCACTCCAGTATTCTTGCCTGGAGAATCCCCAAGGACAGAAGAGCCTGGCAGGCTACAGTCCATAGAGTCGCAAAGAGTCAGATATGACTGACTGACTAAGCTCAAAGATTTTGAAGACTTCAAAGGTCTTCTCAGGCCTGAAGACAGGTTCATGTCTTATTTAGAAAGCAAAACGCAAGGGCAATTATGGTTTTCAGGGGGCTTGTTTTACAGACTTTCTTCTTCACATTCAAGGTCTGGACTGTCATTATACCAAGGATCTCAAATGTTAAACTAGTTTCCATTAGTATAGAATAAACTCCAAGTGAGTGGAATTTAAAACTGTATCTGAATGATACAATGATACAGATATACAGATCTGAAGGAAAATAATATGAATTATATCTTTGATAAGTTCTACAAAAACACCAAATGTCTTATGATTATCAATTTTTAAACAGTAAGCTGCTGGTAAAATTTCACCAAGGTTTATTTTTTTACTTTTCCCCCCATCATGCCTCTCTTTTAGTTTTATATTTATACTTATTTTCATCCATCTTTTTTTATTCTTTGGCCTGTGTGGGCCTCCCATCGTAGTGACCTCTCTCATTGCAGAACACTGGCTCTGGGCGCATGTGCTCCAGAGTGCTGGCTCATAATTGGACATGCTGGTCCAGCCGCTCCACAGCACGTGGAATCTTCCCGGGCCTGGGATCGAACCAGTGCCCCTTGCAGTGCAAGGTGGACACTTTATCCACTGCATCACCAGGGAAGCTCTCCACCTAGTTTAATGTAAATTCTAAGGAATTTGATTTAAAAAATTATTTATCCCATCAATGGTTTTTCTATTCCTTGCTCGCTCTTGGGAGAAAAGCAGGATGTACTGACATTTATAGCTTCCGGTAAATTAAGGTAATCATACTGAAATTCACAGGCTGAGAAGCAGCCTATTCATCATGTCTGAAGAAAAAAGAAGCAAATTTTCCCCAAGTAATTATAAAACACAAATGCTCAGAAAAAAATTATATGCCTAGAAATGGTCAATAATGCATCTGTGGACCATTAAACGTCTGCACAGTGTGCCTGCTTGTTCAGACAGTGTCCCCACAACTAGAGGTGAGAAAAAAAATCTATTAGTCTACTCCCCATTTTCTAATGAGAACATTTCTACCTTAGACGGTACTCATTTGTCAATGGATACATTAATCACCAGAGTGGAGGCCCAGGGCTGTGTTGGTCAACACATGCAGAAGCTTCAAGGACTGCCATGATGTCATACTTAGTCAAAAACATTTAGGATTTAATTTCCTTTCAAATTTCTATTTGGGACTGTATATTAGCTTAAGTTCTTTCAAACTAAGCCTGTCAATAGTTTCATTTTAGTTTCCTTCCTCACGGGAAGAAGACCAAGCCATTCTGCAGCATTAATCAGGCCCTGGAATGCACTGTGGGGCTCACTGGCACTTTAGGCCCAATGCATGGAGGACCCTTCTCCCTCATCTGCTTCCTTGACTGGCCTCTTGGCAAGTACCACCGTTTCCTTAAGCTAGCACCAGGTACTTGGAAGCCCATAAATCATGGTGGGGGAGGGAAAGGTGACAAAGCTGGCCTAACGTAGGTGTCATAGATACTATAGGCATTAATAAGCAGGGAGGAGTTCCTGGTCAAGTAGGTCTGAAAAACAAAGGGTTAAACCACAGGCCTTTGTCTTTAAAATGCTAATAAGACCTGGGACTCCCCTTGGTGAGGACAGTTAAACAGAAACACAGGCCTGTGCCTGGACAAATAAGTTGGCTTAACCCTTTGTTTCTCTTGTCACCAAAGTCACCTCATTCTGCTTAATGTAAATTCTAAGGAATTTGATTTAAAAAATTATTTATCCCATCAATGGTTTTTCTATTCCTTGCTCGCTCTTGGGAGAAAAGCAGGATGTACTGACATTTATAGCTTCCGGTAAATTAAGGTAATCATACTGAAATTCACAGGCTGAGAAGCAGCCTATTCATCATGTCTGAAGAAAAAAGAAGCAAATTTTCCCCAAGTAATTATAAAACACAAATGCTCAGAAAAAAATTATATGCCTAGAAATGGTCAATAATGCATCTGTGGACCATTAAACGTCTGCACAGTGTGCCTGCTTGTTCAGACAGTGTCCCCACAACTAGAGGTGAGAAAAAAAATCTATTAGTCTACTCCCCATTTTCTAATGAGAACATTTCTACCTTAGACGGTACTCATTTGTCAATGGATACATTAATCACCAGAGTGGAGGCCCAGGGCTGTGTTGGTCAACACATGCAGAAGCTTCAAGGACTGCCATGATGTCATACTTAGTCAAAAACATTTAGGATTTAATTTCCTTTCAAATTTCTATTTGGGACTGTATATTAGCTTAAGTTCTTTCAAACTAAGCCTGTCAATAGTTTCATTTTAGTTTCCTTCCTCACGGGAAGAAGACCAAGCCATTCTGCAGCATTAATCAGGCCCTGGAATGCACTGTGGGGCTCACTGGCACTTTAGGCCCAATGCATGGAGGACCCTTCTCCCTCATCTGCTTCCTTGACTGGCCTCTTGGCAAGTACCACCGTTTCCTTAAGCTAGCACCAGGTACTTGGAAGCCCATAAATCATGGTGGGGGAGGGAAAGGTGACAAAGCTGGCCTAACGTAGGTGTCATAGATACTATAGGCATTAATAAGCAGGGAGGAGTTCCTGGTCAAGTAGGTCTGAAAAACAAAGGGTTAAACCACAGGCCTTTGTCTTTAAAATGCTAATAAGACCTGGGACTCCCCTTGGTGAGGACAGTTAAACAGAAACACAGGCCTGTGCCTGGACAAATAAGTTGGCTTAACCCTTTGTTTCTCTTGTCACCAAAGAGATAATGAGAACGAATCACGTTACGCTGTCTCTGAACCGTATCACCTCATTCTGCTTAATGAGTCTTTGTTTCATGTTTTATTTCTCTCCAACCTACTCCCATCACTAACTACACTCTAGGTTACTTCACAACAGGGACTGTTTTCCCCAGTTCCTTGTGGTATCTTGCGCTGTGCAAAAGAGACAGTGAGTGATCACAAACTATATACTGCCTGCGTTGCTTAATAAGCTTTTATACATGAACTAAATAAGCAAGTATGACTGTTTGAAGAGTTGGTGGTAACTATTTTATTTAAGCGATTTGAGAAAGTTGAAAGTACAACTGCTAAAGTACAACAAAAACTCAAGTCTATATTTTAATCTGAATCCAAAAAAAGACTCAGGAACAGGGAATCTCTGCACTCATTTCTTCAACACATGTATATTAAGTGCTTATGTGCTTTAAAGGATCAGTACATAGAAGTAAACAAAAAGAAAATTCTTGTTCTTCTGAGGCTTATGTTTTAGTTGGAGGAGACAGACCATAAAGAGACTAATACATAATATGTCAGATGTCAAGCATGATAAGGAGGTATAAAGAAGGGAGAAGGACCAAGGGGTGGGAAATGTGTTTAGAAATGATGGTCAGGGAAGTTAAAATGCTGACATTCAATATCTATAATGTGACATAACAAGGTGATATTTTTAAGAGACTTGAAGTATGAGAGAGAAAACCACGTGGCTTCTGAGGGAAGAACATTCCAGCGGAGGGATTTAAAGCTGCAAAGGCCCTGAGTTTGCAATGTACTTGGCACATCTGAGGAACAGAAGAATAAACAGAAGCCAGTCCGGCAGAGTGAGTGATGAGAATAGCAAATGAGGTCAGAGAGGTATCCGGGAGCAAGACTAGGGTACCACAGGCCCGATACTGTATTTTGAGTAAGTTGGAATGTTTTAAATAAAAGACTTGTATCTTGCCTCATGTTTTAACAGCACCACACTGTGCAGACTAAACTGTAACGGAGCAAGAAAGGGAGGAGGGAGGCAGTGGGTCGTGCCATGGTCTATGAAAAGGATGAGGCTGGCTTGCACTCAAGTGTGCAAGTGGGATGGGTAAGGCGTGAGAGCGGCTAAGAAGCTGATGTGATCTGCTGATGGACGTGGGATGTGAGAGAGAGAGAGAAAAGATTTTCCTCTGAATAACTAGAGGAAAGGAGCTGTTTACTGAGACGTGAAAAAATTATGAGATGAGCAGGTTTGGGGAAGAGTATCACTTCGTTTGGTCACGTTAGGTTTGAGATGCATATTAGACTTCTAAGTGTAGCTGTCCATTAGGCTGCTGTTCATACAGTGCGGCGTTCAGGGCAGAAGTCTGGGCTAGAGACCTCAATCTAGGAGTCATGAGCACAGAGACAAGCACTTGTATCACTAAGACTGAAAGATATGATCAAGGGAGGAAGTAGATACGAGGAAGAGGTCCTAGAATGAGTTCTGGGTCTCTCAAATGGAGGTCAGGGAGATAAGGAAGATCCAGCAGAGGAGACTGAGAGTTAGCAGGAGAGTCCACTTTCTCAAGAAAGTTAATGCACACACCAAACAAAGAGCTTCCAGAAAGCATAAATGCTGGAACATGTCAAGTGCTATCGAGGCTGCATTCGGCCTTGTAAAGGACGTTAAGGACTTTGGGAGAATGCTTCTGGTGGAATGGGTGCGATGGAAACCTGACAGATTCAATAAGGAATGGGAGGAGAGGAAGGAACTTAACTGTGAAGGCGAGCAGATCTGTCAGCCTTACTGTGGTTTTCCTCAAGGTACATTTCAATGCTCAGGTGTAGGTACAGAGCAAGAGCTAAGTTTCCTTAGGGAACATTTTGCTAGGTGCAAATGCAACACAGGGAGAGCTGGGAAAGAGAGCTGAGAATGCCTCTTAGGGATTAATTATAAGGATGGGCCATGGAATCTAAAGTGAGTTCAGGAAGCTGGGATTAGAACACAGTAGGAGACTAAGTTCTTCACACATCACACAGACAGTTCCATTTCTACCTAGCTGACAGCAGTCCTCACCGAGAGCGACACAGTTCTCTAACTGGAAGATTTCCTCTCTCACCTTTCAATGAACTTTAAGAGAATATGGTCTTAAGTTTTCAACTTTAACAACCTTACTTATTATGTTGTCAGATCAAACGGCTTCCCTGTCATTAGAACCAAGACACACCCAAATTAAAACTCTTATAAAACTCAAGTGATGTGTGAAAAGTTTAGCAGCCGCGATCTGGGAGGAAAATGACTTCAGTAAGATAATTCTAAGTAAAATGGGTAAAATGAGGCCACTGAAAAGCTAGAGATTCAAAAAGCCAGATAAGACAGGATGACCTTAGAAGACTTAAAACCTTTGGTGTTGCTATGAAATCCTTCAAATGTACTTAGAGCGAAATTCATGTGCCCACTATTCAGCTCTACTGAATTCTAACATTTTGCCATTCTTGCTTTAGATTTTTAAGTGTTTTTACAAAGACTGATTTTTTTTTAAAAAGCACTCATTCCTACATTAGTCCCAAGGAAACTACTCACAGGAGTCGATCATACCCTTTAGATGCACTGGGAGTGGGACGAAAAGGTTGGGGGTTTCTACGTGACTTTTCTGTACTATAAACACACACATCTGTCTTAAAATTGACTTGAAAATTAAAGGACTAAATTAAATGCTATTTGTTAATATAAAGTTCAGTTCCTTGTATTTGCAAATGGACAGAAGCTAATAATCTTCTATTTGGTTTGTGAAGGCATATCTGTTCTTGTGTGCTGCAGAGTATCAGGGATGCTCATATACAAAAGCTGCCCCTTACTTGTTGTTTCCCATGGCTCCTTGCTGCCAGGCCTTCATGTCTGGTGACTGGTAGCCAGAAGTGGGCGGAGTCTGCTGGAGCAGAGCGCTCTGAGGAGGAGGGAGTGGCATCGGCACCATGGAGCTCCCAGGGCTTAGAGATGGAGCAAAGTTGGCCTCACCTTGTGGAACCATTCCTACAAATCGACACAAATTAATTTATATGAATACACTACACATGTATCAACCCCATAAAAAAACAACCCAGAAGGATCTGTCGTAACATAGAAACAGCCTATTCAACAGAGACGGGGAAAAAAATCTAAGTCTCTTAAGAACAAAACAGGAAATTTCAGTATAAACAGATAAACAAACATACAAAAGAGATTTGGAAGAACATTTCCATTCACTAAGATGGTGATTTGAGTACCATGATCACGTATGATTTTCTTTTCTGTTCTTTTCTGACTACATTAATTTTTTCGTGTAAAAAGGAAATCTGAGCACGTATAACAGATTACAGACATTTTCATCTTCTCTCAAATTCCGTGGTCCTTGTTGGCAGTCAATGCCCATGCCCACCTCTAGCCACAGGCAACTACTGATCTGCTTTCTGTCCCTACACATTTGCCTTTTATTGGAAACCATTCCTACAAATGTAATTACCTGAGATCTTATGTATTTGGCATCTTTCACTCAACATGTTTCTGAGGTTTAACCATTCTGTGGCATTAATAGTTTTCTCCTTTTTATTCAGGATAGGGCTAATTAGCAGCTATTGATATAACCATGTTGAAAATCAACTGGCCATAAAGGTAAGGGTTTATATGTGGACTTTACTCTGGTGTAATGATCTGTATGTCTGCTGTTGTTCAGTGAAAGTGGTGTCTAATTCTGTGACCCAATGCACTGCAGCCCGCCAGGCTTTCCTGTCCTTTGCTAGCTCCTGAAGTTTGCTCAAATTCATGTCCACTGAGTGTGATGCTATCTAACCTTCTCAACCTCTGCCACTTTCTTCTTTTAATGTGTTTGTTTATACTTGTACTAATACTATACTTTTTTTTTTTAATTATAAAGCAGGGTTATATTTGTGTCACAAGAGATACACTAATCTTACTAGTGTTACAGAGAATCTCTGTGGAGAACTTTCATCTGGTTAGTGTAATCAGAGAAGACTTAATATACTGTCTTGATTATTGTATCTTATAAAGCATGTTGATATTCAGATAAGGATAGTGCAATTATAAGATCAGTTTGGAGCAAATTACTATCTTTTTAGTTTTTTTCTCTCAATTTCATTTTGTATAGTTTTCCATTGTTATATCTTCAAGTTCACTAACTTTCTAATGTCTAATCTGCTGCTTATCCTGTCCAGTATATTTTTCATCTCAGACACTAGTTTTATCTCTGGAAGTTAGACTTTGGTTTTATTTATGTTTCATATGTTTAGTTAATATGTTTTAAGTTTTCCTATAGATTTATGAACATAGTAAATAAATAAATAACTTAGCATTGCTTTAATTCTGTCACCTGTATAATTTCTGGGTTGGTTTTGACTACTGATTTTTCTTTTGTTATTACTGTTTATTTTCCTGTATCTTTGCTAATAATAATTTAAAAAAAAAATCAGATTTCAGGGTTTGTGAGTTTTACCTTGTTAGGTGCTAGATTTAAAAAATTCTTTGAAATTTAAATTTTCAACCTTTTTCTGGGTCATGGATAGGTTACATGATAACAGTTTTAATTCTTCTGTGCCAAAAGAGACAAGGGCAAGGTTTAGTCTGATGCTTACTATGCCCTGCGTCTGATGTATAAACATTTCTGAGTATTTCAGTTGACACTCATGAAATTTGAGGTTTTCTATTCTTGTTGGTGGAAAGAGGAACTGGCCCTGTGTGAACTCTGAAGATGCTTCCTCCGTTCTTTTGGGTGGTTTCCTCTGGCCTTTGTTTGTGCACGCGTACGTACACACACACACACACACACACACACACACACACACACACACAGACACACACGTCCGTTCTCAACTGAAGACCTGAGCAGGACGCTCTGTACATCCTCGTGGTTCTCTCTTCGTGCGCTCTCCTCTGTGGATCTCTGCCCGACAACCTCTAGCTGCCGTGGCTTTCCCAGACTCTTAAGTGCCACTGCCTCCCTATGGGAAACCACTGGGAGGTTGGCTCCCCCCTTCCTACAGCACAGCCTGAACAATTTCTACAACTATTGGTCAATTTTTAGTTTGTTTCAGAGGGAAAAATAAATCTCACCCCCATTACTCCATCTTGACGCAAAGTGGAAGCTTATTAACAATTTAAAAGAGCAAAAATGGGCTTCTTCTTATGTTTTCTGTTATATTAGCACTTTGCATTTTTTTTTTAAATACTACTGAGATATGAAAAGTTATAAAGGTCCAGAATAAAAGAAGTGTCATCATATGATTATCCCTAATTTAGTCTAATTCCTTCAAATCTTCCTCATGAAATCTTGCATAATTTTGTGGCATGCTTCTTCCCCTTATCACTATATCTTAAGTATATTTCTACGCCCTTAAATGTCCCCTTGTAAACATCATTGTCAATGCCTGTATAAAGTTTTGTCTTGTGTCACTATTAATACAATGGCTTTTTTCTCTCTTTGGTTAATCTGGCCAGAGATGTAGTCACTTTATTCACTATTGTTTTTTAGTGAACAGTTAACTACAATTGTTTTTAATTGCAAAGTAAGTTTATTGATAATAACTTTCTATAATTTACTCCTTATATTTGATGTTATAAACTTTAGGGTCTTTGAGGTATGCAGGATCCTTATACATAACTGGCATAAACCCCAATATCTGAGTTCTCTTAATTGCTTTTGTGATTTCTTTTTGTTTCTTCCCACAAAGGCCTGTTATGTGCCTTCCATAAATGCATCCTGTAAATAGAGAAATAAACTGGGATAAAACCTGCACATTCTTATAATCTACACATTTGCCATATAAGACACATTTTTTCAGAGGCTCCTTATAAGGATTTTCCATTGGAACAGGCAGGTCCTTGTTGCTGGCTACCTGTTTATTTTGTGAATAACTTCTCCAGGGCACTGCATGATCCTGGGATTTGTGAGGCAGACAGCAGCTGTAAGGCAACAGGTCAACTTTCTCTTCCCTAGCCCATTGCAAAGACCTACTATAGTGGCCATGGTCCCTTGCTTCTCCCCTTCCTTCCAATTAACTACAATTTTAAAAAAACATTAAAAGTTTCTCTTTGAAAGTTTAACCAACTGTAGACTTTCTGTATTTTTTCTTTGATCAAATGTTTAGCTGCTTGTTTTCTTGGTAAAATTTATATAAATAAGGCTACATATTTTCTCCTTGCTGCTTCCTCCAAATGTAATTTAATCTCTAGTAAATAATCTTGACTTAGAATATATGGAGAAATTATTTTTTTTCATTTATGATTCTAGAGGGCGGGTTTTCTAACCCCATCATCTTCATTTTTATATTGACTGTCTTTGTATTAACTCTACATTTTTAATTTTAACCACTTTGGCTATGATGGTTAAAAAATATTTATCTGCCCCTAAGGTATTTTTAATCTTATTTATGATAAAATAATTTCTTTCAAGAAAAATATATATGTGAGGGGAGAAAGATGCTTATCATAATCTGAAAATTGTTCCGTGAGATTAAGGTTAAACAATAAATAAGACTGCAAGTACATCAGCATGCTTCTTGACATTTTTTTTTTCCTGGCCTCATTTCACATTCTAACTGCCCATGTTTTCCTTATCAGATGACCTAGTTTTAGTGGAAAGAACCAGTCTGTGAATAATGAATTTGGACAGGTAGAGTTCTGGTCTCAGTTCTGCCATGACACTGGACCTTGGATTTCTTGGACCAGACGATTTTGTCTCCTTCTAGTTTAAAATTCTACATTTCTATCTTTGATCACATTAAGTCTACCTGCTGGACTGTAAACAGCGCCACAGCCTTCTGGCAGAAGCAACTAGAATTAGAATTTATTTTTCCCTTCAAAGATTCACTGAAGGTCTACTTTCCCCACCAGACAACTGTGCTAACTAAGCACCTGAAAAACAGAGATTTCAAAGGTCACATGTAGGTCACGTGAGGAACTTACTGTTTTAAAAGAAAGGGAACTAACTAACAAGTGGCTATTATAAGACAGGGTGGGGAGAGCTCATGACTGGGAGCATTCTCGAGGGCTTCCGGGAGGAGACACCTCTGAGGGGAGGGAGGAACAGGCGTGAGGCAGGTGAGGGAAGGACATTTTAGAGAACACACAAACTAATAAGTACTCTTAGGCTTATACCCTGATGAAATCAAATCTGAAAGAAGCACCTGTACTCCAATGTTCATGGCAGCTCTCTATACAATAGCTAGAACATGGAAGGAACCTAGATGCCCATCGACGAACGAATGGATCCAAAAGCTCTGGTACATATATACAATGGAATACTACACAGCTGTAAAGAGAAATGCAGAAGAATCAGCCCTAATGAGGTGGCTGGATCTAGAACGTATCATCAAAAGTAAAGTCAGTCAGAAAGAGAAGGACAAATACAGTATATTAACACATATATATGGAATCTAATAGGATGGTGACGATGGCACACGCAATGAAGCGACGGAAAGACAGACATGGACAGTGGACATACGGACATTGTGGGGAAGGAACAGAAGGTGGGAGGCGTAAAGGAAGTAGCATGAAGGCCTATACCATCATAAGTGAAGAAAATAGCTCTAGTCACTGCTCTGTGAGAAAAGGGGATCCTTCAGGGGTGCTGTGCGATGGTTGGGAGGAGTGGGAAGGGGGGATATACATACATATGACTAATCTGGGAACATACATATCTGTAAACAACAAAACTCTGTAAAAGTTAAAAGCAAAATAAAGGTTTAAAAAAAAAAGATTAACGACTAAAAATTAAAAAGAAGTTAAGAGAGAGCAAGGTATGTATTCTCTCTTGAAATTTGAGAGATTTGTTACAGTGGAACACGGAGACATGGAGGGAATGAGAAAGGGAGCTGATGAGTCTAGCTCTGGACAAGTTTGGGTCCTGGTGGAAGATTCAAATATGTAGCGGGCAGCTGTACACATGAGCTGAGACATCTGGTTTAGGGACAGAGAAGAAAGTCATCAGCATGAAGAAGTCACTGAAGCCACAGGAGGAGAGGTCATCAGGAGCAAACACAGTAGCACGTTTATGGTAGTTCACAAAAGAGGGAGCTCTGGATTGGCTCTAAGAAAATCATGAAATAGGTACAAAAAAATTTCTTTTTAGATTTCTCTCACATTTTCTCTGAGTATTACCAGAGTAGATAATAAACTTTAAATGTCTAATCCTGTTCTTATACATTCATCATTATGGCACAACAGTCTAGAACAATTTTCTGTTTTCAGAAATAAAAGAAAGCATGCTTTGTCATTTAAACCGCCTACATGTTCCTTCATTTACTTTGGGCCTATATTAAGTTGCGGGCTTCCCTGGTGGCTCAGTTGTTAAAGATCTCATCTGCCAATGGAGGAGATATGGGTTTGGTCTCTGGATCAGGAAGATCCCCTGGAGAAGGAATTGGCAACCCACTCCAATATTTTTGCCTGCGAAATCCCATGGACAGAGAAGCCTGGTGGGCTACATTTCACGGGGTCACAAGAGTCAGACATGGCTTAGGGACTAAGCAACAACAATAAACAGTAAGTTGAAGGACGTCAAAACAAAGGACTAAAGTAAAGCTGATTTATTCATCTTCTCGTTTTATTATCGTTAATTAACACAGGAGTCAGCAAACTTTTTCTGCAAAGGGCCAGATAGTAAAGACTTTCAGTTTCGCAGGCCATTTTATATGTCAGAACTATGTAACTCTATCGTGTGAAGTCAGCTGTAGATACTATGCAAACCAATGCACATGGCTGTGTTCCAATAAAACTTTATTTAGAAAAACATGTGATGGGTTTTGTTTTTCTGGAGGAGGCTTGATTTGAAAGGGTTAAAAGCAAAATAAAGGTTTAAAAAAAAAAGATTAACGACTAAAAATTAAAAAGAAGTTAAGAGAGAGCAAGGTATGTATTCTCTCTTGAAATTTGAGAGATTTGTTACAGTGGAACACGGAGACATGGAGGGAATGAGAAAGGGAGCTGATGAGTCTAGCTCTGGACAAGTTTGGGTCCTGGTGGAAGATTCAAATATGTAGCGGGCAGCTGTACACATGAGCTGAGACATCTGGTTTAGGGACAGAGAAGAAAGTCATCAGCATGAAGAAGTCACTGAAGCCACAGGAGGAGAGGTCATCAGGAGCAAACACAGTAGCACGTTTATGGTAGTTCACAAAAGAGGGAGCTCTGGATTGGCTCTAAGAAAATCATGAAATAGGTACAAAAAAATTTCTTTTTAGATTTCTCTCACATTTTCTCTGAGTATTACCAGAGTAGATAATAAACTTTAAATGTCTAATCCTGTTCTTATACATTCATCATTATGGCACAACAGTCTAGAACAATTTTCTGTTTTCAGAAATAAAAGAAAGCATGCTTTGTCATTTAAACCGCCTACATGTTCCTTCATTTACTTTGGGCCTATATTAAGTTGCGGGCTTCCCTGGTGGCTCAGTTGTTAAAGATCTCATCTGCCAATGGAGGAGATATGGGTTTGGTCTCTGGATCAGGAAGATCCCCTGGAGAAGGAATTGGCAACCCACTCCAATATTTTTGCCTGCGAAATCCCATGGACAGAGAAGCCTGGTGGGCTACATTTCACGGGGTCACAAGAGTCAGACATGGCTTAGGGACTAAGCAACAACAATAAACAGTAAGTTGAAGGACGTCAAAACAAAGGACTAAAGTAAAGCTGATTTATTCATCTTCTCGTTTTATTATCGTTAATTAACACAGGAGTCAGCAAACTTTTTCTGCAAAGGGCCAGATAGTAAAGACTTTCAGTTTCGCAGGCCATTTTATATGTCAGAACTATGTAACTCTATCGTGTGAAGTCAGCTGTAGATACTATGCAAACCAATGCACATGGCTGTGTTCCAATAAAACTTTATTTAGAAAAACATGTGATGGGTTTTGTTTTTCTGGAGGAGGCTTGATTTGAAAGGGTTAAAATTTCTCCAGAACTTGAATTTGTCCCAACACAAAACCTGATCTTGAAGCTTTCTACCCTGCTGATCACCTTAGAGCAAGTTAATAAATTTAGAACAATGGGAGAAATTTAAAAAACATTGCACCTTTAAATGTTCCTATGGTCTCCAGAAAAATGTTTTCTGCTCGTGCTTTTGTTCTTTTTCATGGAAGACCTGACAGCTTTGCCAATTTCATTTCAAAATGTAACTGGATGAAACTGTTACTCTCTACTGTACCGAGGTTCTGGGGTCTGTTTGTAGTACAAATACTAACTTCAGTTTAAAAAAAAAACCCAAAAAACTTATTTTGTGAAAAGCATTTCTGTCAATCAAAAGCTGGACTGGAAGACCCCAGGCACCAGATAGAGCACTTAGAGTGGGCAGGGGTGTAACATCTACTTACACTGTCTGGAGAAGAAGGAAGCTCCACCCACTCATTATCCCTGATCCCTGAGTTCTCTACAGAATTTGCAAGAGATCAAAGACTTGATCTACAGCCCTGGAGGAAATATTGTCAGCTTCAAAGGAAATGGGGTTTTGGAGTACTGCCTTTCCAGGTGGCCTTGTCAAGAAATAGGAACAAGGGACTTCTCTGGCGGCCCAGCAGCTAAGACTCTGCACACTCATTTCAAGGGTCCTAGATTTGATCCCTGGTCAGGGAACTAGATCCCACACACTGTAACTAAGATGTAGTGCAGCCAAATAAGTATTTGAAAAAAAGCAGGATAGAAGTCCTCCTTTCTTGGCTTAGGGACTAAGCAACAACAATAAACAGTAAGTTGAAGGACGTCAAAACAAAGGACTAAAGTAAAGCTGATTTATTCATCTTCTCGTTTTATTATCGTTAATTAACACAGGAGTCAGCAAACTTTTTCTGCAAAGGGCCAGATAGTAAAGACTTTCAGTTTCGCAGGCCATTTTATATGTCAGAACTATGTAACTCTATCGTGAAGTCAGCTGTAGATACTATGCAAACCAATGCACATGGCTGTGTTCCAATAAAACTTTATTTAGAAAAACATGTGATGGGTTTTGTTTTTCTGGAGGAGGCTTGATTTGAAAGGGTTAAAATTTCTCCAGAACTTGAATTTGTCCCAACACAAAACCTGATCTTGAAGCTTTCTACCCTGCTGATCACCTTAGAGCAAGTTAATAAATTTAGAACAATGGGAGAAATTTAAAAAACATTGCACCTTTAAATGTTCCTATGGTCTCCAGAAAAATGTTTTCTGCTCGTGCTTTTGTTCTTTTTCATGGAAGACCTGACAGCTTTGCCAATTTCATTTCAAAATGTAACTGGATGAAACTGTTACTCTCTCTACTGTACCGAGGTTCTGGGGTCTGTTTGTAGTACAAATACTAACTTCAGTTTAAAAAAAAAACCAAAAAACTTATTTTGTGAAAAGCATTTCTGTCAATCAAAAGCTGGACTGGAAGACCCCAGGCACCAGATAGAGCACTTAGAGTGGGCAGGGGTGTAACATCTACTTACACTGTCTGGAGAAGAAGGAAGCTCCACCCACTCATTATCCCTGATCCCTGAGTTCTCTACAGAATTTGCAAGAGATCAAAGACTTGATCTACAGCCCTGGAGGAAATATTGTCAGCTTCAAAGGAAATGGGGTTTTGGAGTACTGCCTTTCCAGGTGGCCTTGTCAAGAAATAGGAACAAGGGACTTCTCTGGCGGCCCAGCAGCTAAGACTCTGCACACTCATTTCAAGGGTCCTAGATTTGATCCCTGGTCAGGGAACTAGATCCCACACACTGTAACTAAGATGTAGTGCAGCCAAATAAGTATTTGAAAAAAAAAAGCAGGATAGAAGTCCTCCTTTCTTGGCTTTCCAGAGATGAAGCACTAAAGAGCATAACCGAAAAGTTACTGAAATACTGGTTTTGTTTTTTTTTAATTAATTTTTAATGGATGTAGAGTTGTATAATACTGTGTAGTTTCAGGTGTACAACACAGGATTCACAATTTTAAAAGGTTACATTCTATTTATAATCAAGTAAAATACTGGCTAAATTCCCTCTGATGTATAGCTTATTATACATAGTAGCTTGTGCCTCTTAATCCTTTACCCCCCAACTTGCCCCTCCTTCCTTCCCTCTCCCCACTGGTAACCACTAGCTTGTTCTCTACTTATGCGTCCGGTTTTGTTGCTGTTCTTGTTATATTCACTAATTTGTTTTATATTTTAGATTCCACATGTAAGTGATATATTACACAATACTCGTCTTTATCTGACTTATCTCACTTAGCAAAATATCCTACAAGTCTATCCATGTTGTTGCAAATAGCAAAATTCCATTATCTATTTTATAGTTGAGTAGTACTCCACTGTACACATATACCACATCTTCATCCATTCATCTGTTGCTGGACACTTAGGCTGTTTCAATATTTTGGCTACTGTAAATAAAGTTGCTATGAACATTGGCGTGCTTGTATCTTTTCAAATTAGTGTTTCCTTTTTTTTTTTCAGATAATATATACCCAGTAGTGAACTGCTGGTTCATAGGGTAATTTGATTTTTTTTAGAAGTATAGTTTTTACCTTACAGAAAAAGAATTTACTGGGGAATTCCTTAATGTTTGGCTTTTTTTTTTTTTTGGCCTCTTTCATTAGTTCTTTATTTACTTTCATCCATCTTTATTCTTTGGCCTGTGTGGGCCTCCCATTGCAGTGGCCTCTTTCATTGCAGAATACTGGCTCTGGGCGCAGGCGCTCCAGAGCGCCAGCTTGTAATTGGACACACTGGTCCAGTCGCTCCACGGCATGTGGGATCTTCCTGGGCCAGGGATTGAACCGGTGCCCCCTGCACTGCAAGGCAGACTCTACCCACTGGACCACCAGGGAAACCCAATGTTTGGCTTATTTGTTATTTTTTCCCCCAATGAATGAAATACACCTTTTGATTTGAAGTTCTACAATCAGTGTCATAAATGCTACTAAGAATCTATTTGCCATTTTGGCTAAGTTGTCATTTTGGAAAAGCAATAGGGAACCATAATTACATACACCTTCTAATGTTGGAGGAAGTACTTCTGGAGGCTAGAATAAGGTGAAGAATAAGGTGACAAATTCTTTGCATAGAGAAATGGAAAAACACATGAAAAAGAAAAGAAAAAAAACGACACAGGAAAATACAACTCTTTTGAAAAATACTCCTATTCAGACAATCTTATAATTAAAATACAAATTTATAATCCTTTTCTTGCCCACATATAAGTGATATAAACCAGTCAAAGATGACTTCATTGTCTTGAGGACAAAGAAAGTGATGTGGCTCAATTCTGATTAAAATGTCTTAGAGAATTCTGGTGTTCTTTGACACATGTCTCCCTAGATACTTAATTTAAGAGTTAAAAGAATTTCAGCACTTGTTTCCACCAGAATGAAAAGTTTAAATTGATTTGGCTGTCAAAGTTGATAAGCATATTGCCATATAAAAACATTTCTATATAGCTTCAACATTTTATTCAAGTAAAACAGCAGCCTTCTCATCGAAATTCATTTTGAAGCCAGATTAAAATTTACTTTTTCTTTCATTTATTAAATGAATGGATTATTTCAATTTTTTGTTACAGAAACTTGCCATTAATTTTGCATCAAAGTTTAATTAAACCTGGTAGATAAATCAAATGTGCTTTACTGTCACTAATTAGAATCCCCAAGTGATAGAAAAATCAAAAAAGGTATCGCAACCTAGGACAAAGGAAATAGGAGCGAGATAGTGCTCCTAGTGGAAGCCAGAGAGGTGCCAGATATTTCAGAGGAATATTTACAACCTAACCAGCCAAGAGTGGGAACATCAATGGCAAGTCTGAGGGAACGTGTGAAGCTGACTCCCCTTAGATAAACTATCAATAACAAAATTCCAAGATAATGAGAAATCTCTGTAAGCAAACTGTGAGCTAAGGTATTTATACCCACTGTCTAACATGGACTTTCACAGCATTCTTATAGGGATCCATGAGAGAAAGTCAGAAAGTCAAAATCCCCTTTGAAGACAAAATGTTAAAAATCTTCGTGTCAGACAGGCCCTTAGCTACGGAAGAGAAGCCTCAAACCACCGGACCATTTGGTGGTAAGAGCTAAGCCTGGAGCATGCATCTCCTGAGTCCCACGCCAGTGGCTTGCAGGATCTCAGTTTATCCAGCCCATGCCAGTGAAAGTCCGAATTCTAACCTCTAGGCCACCAGGCAACCCCCTCAGCATCTTCCCTCTTCAGCAAACTGCCTCAGTGGCAGTGAACTGAACCTGAGCCTGCTGTGGTTCGGTCCCCCCTTGGTATTCCAGGGCCCTCATGGATACCAGAATCCATGGATGCTCAAGTCCCTAAGATAAAATGGGGAATCAGAACCTAGGCACATCCTCCCATAAATCATCTCTAGATTACTTAGGATACCTGATGTGAATGCTACGTAAACACAATGACTTCATTGTCTTGAGGACAGAGAAAGTGATGTGGCTCAATTCTGATTAAAATGTCTTAGAGAATTCTGGTGTTCTTTGACACATGTCTCCCTAGATACTTAATTTAAGAGTTAAAAGAATTTCAGCACTTGTTTCCACCAGAATGAAAAGTTTAAATTGATTTGGCTGTCAAAGTTGATAAGCATATTGCCATATAAAAACATTTCTATATAGCTTCAACATTTTATTCAAGTAAAACAGCAGCCTTCTCATCGAAATTCATTTTGAAGCCAGATTAAAATTTACTTTTTCTTTCATTTATTAAATGAATGGATTATTTCAATTTTTTGTTACAGAAACTTGCCATTAATTTTGCATCAAAGTTTAATTAAACCTGGTAGATAAATCAAATGTGCTTTACTGTCACTAATTAGAATCCCCAAGTGATAGAAAAATCAAAAAAGGTATCGCAACCTAGGACAAAGGAAATAGGAGCGAGATAGTGCTCCTAGTGGAAGCCAGAGAGGTGCCAGATATTTCAGAGGAATATTTACAACCTAACCAGCCAAGAGTGGGAACATCAATGGCAAGTCTGAGGGAACGTGTGAAGCTGACTCCCCTTAGATAAACTATCAATAACAAAATTCCAAGATAATGAGAAATCTCTGTAAGCAAACTGTGAGCTAAGGTATTTATACCCACTGTCTAACATGGACTTTCACAGCATTCTTATAGGGATCCATGAGAGAAAGTCAGAAAGTCAAAATCCCCTTTGAAGACAAAATGTTAAAAATCTTCGTGTCAGACAGGCCCTTAGCTACGGAAGAGAAGCCTCAAACCACCGGACCATTTGGTGGTAAGAGCTAAGCCTGGAGCATGCATCTCCTGAGTCCCACGCCAGTGGCTTGCAGGATCTCAGTTTATCCAGCCCATGCCAGTGAAAGTCCGAATTCTAACCTCTAGGCCACCAGGCAACCCCCTCAGCATCTTCCCTCTTCAGCAAACTGCCTCAGTGGCAGTGAACTGAACCTGAGCCTGCTGTGGTTCGGTCCCCCCTTGGTATTCCAGGGCCCTCATGGATACCAGAATCCATGGATGCTCAAGTCCCTAAGATAAAATGGGGAATCAGAACCTAGGCACATCCTCCCATAAATCATCTCTAGATTACTTAGGATACCTGATGTGAATGCTACGTAAACACAATGTGAATAGTTCTCAGGGTGCAGTGAATTTGAGTTTTGCTTTGAAGAGCTTTCTGGAATTTTTTGTTTTGGTGGGGGTGGATATTTCCCACTGGGGTTGGTTGAATCCACATATATGGAATCTGTGGATACCAATGGTCAACTGTACTTACAAAAGCAACACAGAGATGTAATCCTCATACCTGATCCTGGGTACTGGAAGACATTCTGTTGCATCTGAGGGTTGATTCCAGTGCCAAACTGCCCACCCATGTTTCCTGTCATGCCTCTGTTCACCATGCTGCTGCGGTTGGCCAAGGTGGCCTCAGGATTTGCTGCCAGTTGTGAAAACGGGCTGGTAGAAGCAGGTGGGGTTCCTGGATTTGTACCATAGTTTGGTGGATATGGGAATTGCTGCGGAGCACCCTGAGGAAGACGGGGGTTCCCCATTTGAACTGGCAGTCCAGATGAGGGAGGGAGGTTGTTCCCAAAGCTTTGTTGCCTCATGAGCATGGCTCTTTGCTGCTGGATTAGCTGCCTCTGTCGGTGCTGTTGACTATATAATTCCCGCTGGCGCTGTGCCAACATCTGAGCATTCAGGGGTGGCTAAAAAAGAGAGAGAAAAATCCTCACTTACTAATATTATTATGATTACCACCTACCTTGGAAGGCTTACAGGATAAAGCCTAGTAGCTTGGGGTAACAGAATATGCAACAACTATCAGTATACAAGGCAAACTACAACAGAAAAGGAAGAAAACCTCTTAAGTAACAGTCACAGGAGAGAAAATGAATTAAGTACAACTGAGAGATTAAAGTCAGACAGGACTGATAAAGTCAAAGAAAGCATCTATTGATTAGTATTATAATATAGGCCATGAAACCTGTTAAGAGGAAACCATAAAGAAAGAGAGAAAACGTGCTTGATGACTTCTATCTTATCTGGCATTAGGTTGTTAGGGGATTTTCTTTCATTTCCACAATATTCACCAAATTTCTAGTATGGAGAAAATGAGTTTTGTCTCTTCTCATGGAGATCATTTATTCCACTTTACTTAAATGAATGATTACAGGTGATTTTAATTTTCTTCATTATACTTTTCTGTATTTTCCAAATTATCTATAATGAATGTATTCTCTTTACAATTAGAAAAACCTACAAATACCATTTTAAAAAAGGAAGAATCAGAAATCTAGGATCCACTACCAAACAGTCATTTAAAAGGAAAAACATTAATTAGAAACAAAATAATAAGCAAAAATAAACTAACCCAAGTATTTTGTAGCATTGTTGAAATATGAGACTGCTACAGGGATTAGTGTTTTAATACCTATAATATTATGAATGATGAACGATGAAAGAAGTGGCAAAATTAGGTTGAAGTCACTTCTAGTCTAACTTGTAAAGGAATATGGCATGTCAACATTCATCAGAAAATGCCCATTCAGGGTAAGGAGCTGATTAAAGCATAAAGTTCCATAAAAATAAGACTTGCCAACCAGAAGTAGCCCAATCTGGAAGAATCTGTGATATACAATTTCCTGACAGAAGTTGTCTTTATGTGAATTGCAACAGTGGGGTCTTGACTCCTTACAGCCTAATTCCTCTTGAATGAGCCAACCAATGAGACTTTTAATTCAGAATGACCCAAGTCTGGATCATGAAGATGCTAATGTCTGCTCTATGACAGCAGTTTCTATCAATATTCATCCTTTTGATTAGTATTTGCCCCCAACCCATCTAGATCCATTTTATCAAGAAAAGTTTCAATCCGTTCTAAAAACCTCATCTCTCCAATTTTTGTGCACTTGGTTGGGAAATCATACAAAAAAATAAAATTGGTTGAGGGAATTCTATGGCGGTCCAGTGGCTGGGACTCAAATATTTTCACTACTAAGCCATGTGGTACAGCCAAAGAAGAAAAACTGGTTGAAGCAAAGTATTAAAGTACTTGCCTAAGTTAAGTAGAGAAAAAGGGCTAGATAACACCTAGAAGGCTATCCAGTTCTTTCTATGTTTAGTTTCAATGGTTACGGGTTCACACACAAGGACTGTTAAAACAGAAAGACAGAAAACTGGCTTGAAGCAAGCAGTATTAAAGTACTTGCCGTACAGTTAAGTAGAACATAATGAGTTTTGTCTCTTCTCATGGAGATCATTTATTCCACTTTACTTAAATGAATGATTACAGGTGATTTTAATTTTCTTCATTATACTTTTCTGTATTTTCCAAATTATCTATAATGAATGTATTCTCTTTACAATTAGAAAAACCTACAAATACCATTTTAAAAAAGGAAGAATCAGAAATCTAGGATCCACTACCAAACAGTCATTTAAAAGGAAAAACATTAATTAGAAACAAAATAATAAGCAAAAATAAACTAACCCAAGTATTTTGTAGCATTGTTGAAATATGAGACTGCTACAGGGATTAGTGTTTTAATACCTATAATATTATGAATGATGAACGATGAAAGAAGTGGCAAAATTAGGTTGAAGTCACTTCTAGTCTAACTTGTAAAGGAATATGGCATGTCAACATTCATCAGAAAATGCCCATTCAGGGTAAGGAGCTGATTAAAGCATAAAGTTCCATAAAAATAAGACTTGCCAACCAGAAGTAGCCCAATCTGGAAGAATCTGTGATATACAATTTCCTGACAGAAGTTGTCTTTATGTGAATTGCAACAGTGGGGTCTTGACTCCTTACAGCCTAATTCCTCTTGAATGAGCCAACCAATGAGACTTTTAATTCAGAATGACCCAAGTCTGGATCATGAAGATGCTAATGTCTGCTCTATGACAGCAGTTTCTATCAATATTCATCCTTTTGATTAGTATTTGCCCCCAACCCATCTAGATCCATTTTATCAAGAAAAGTTTCAATCCGTTCTAAAAACCTCATCTCTCCAATTTTTGTGCACTTGGTTGGGAAATCATACAAAAAAAAAAAAAAATTGGTTGAGGGAATTCTATGGCGGTCCAGTGGCTGGGACTCAAATATTTTCACTACTAAGCCATGTGGTACAGCCAAAGAAGAAAAACTGGTTGAAGCAAAGTATTAAAGTACTTGCCTAAGTTAAGTAGAGAAAAAGGGCTAGATAACACCTAGAAGGCTATCCAGTTCTTTCTATGTTTAGTTTCAATGGTTACGGGTTCACACACAAGGACTGTTAAAACAGAAAGACAGAAAATGCTGACGCTTAGACTGGACAGAGAACATAAGGCAGTTAAGATAACTAAGCAATGTGACGGGTTTTGATCAGGTTTCAGGTACCACAAACACAGTTTCATATCCTTGGCTTCTTATTACTGCCATACTATTCAGGACAACTGTAAGAGTTCTCTACTTCGTCCGTCACCTGATATCTAACAGCAATGACAACAATAACAATAAAATGAAACAAAGAACCCTCTGCTTTAGATCAAGTATCAGTAAGGGGTATCACAAGTTGATTATAAATTCATTCTTAAAGAAAGCTACAGAACAATCATCATTAAGGGATCAGTTCACAGACCATTTCAAAGACACTCAATTCAACACTCTAAGGAACACAGCTTGGGTTAGAGAAATACCAACAATGCCTGGTTTTCTCACGTTACCTGAGGTGTAATTTGCTGCTGCATGCCTGATCTCATATTGATGCCAACAGGAGCATTTGCTGCAAACTGGTTCAAGATAGCCTGCCGGTTCTGGTGCATCAACTAGAGAAAAACAGAAACAATGAGATGTGTTTCTACATATAAACATATAAGATGGCCCTTTCTTTCTATTTTTTTTGGGAGGGGGGCAGGCTGGGGAGGGAGGAGAGCGGGCGGGTCACTTCTATTGGTCTTTCATTTGTCTATTTTCATCCGTCTTTGTTCTTTGGCCCCTGTGGGCCTCCCATCGCGGCGGCCTCTGTTGTCGCAGAGCACCGGCTCTGGGCACATGCGCTCCAGAGCTCCGGCTCGGTAATTGGACACATCGGTCCAGCCGCTCCGCGGCACGTGGGATCTTCCCAGGCCAGGGATCGAACCGGCGCCCCTTGCACTGCAAGACGGTGTCCTTACCCACTGGACCACCAGGGAAGCCCCCTTTATTTATTTCTTACAGAATTTTGTTGTTTACTGTCACACATCGACCTGAATCCAAAGATGGCCCTTTAGAGTAACACAATCTTTATTAATTATTAAGAGGTTTTAGTATTACAAGTTTAGTAACATTACTTTCCACAGTTACTTGCTAACAGGTGGCAATTCTTAACATAAACACAATATATATGTATACATGTGTGCATATATATGTACGTGCATGTATCACTATATAATTAAATATATTACATGTGCATGTATTCTATTTGTATGTTCTGCCATATTCAGTGTTCTGCAATGGTTATACATGTATATATATGCAAACAAACATGTTTATCACGTCTTTTTGTATTTTTTTAAACTTTTTATCTTGCATTGCGGTACAGCCAATTAACAATGCTGCAACAGTTTAAGGCGACTAGTGAAGGGACTCAGCCATACATGCCCTAAATGTCCCTCCCATCGAGGCTGCCACGTAACACTGAGCAGAGTTCCATGTGCCATACAGTGGGTCCTTGCTGGTTATCTATCTTATATCATGCTTTTTTTAAAAAAAAATATTTGTTTATTTATTTGGCTGCTCTGAGTCTTAGCTGCAGCACACAGAATCTTCAATCTTCGTTACAGCATGTGGTATCTTTAGTTGCGGCATGTGGGATTTAGTTCCCTGACCAGGGATTGAACCCAGGTCCCCTGCATCGAGTCCTGCATTAAGCACAGAGTCTTAGCCACTGGACACCAGGGAAGCCCCTATCTCATGCTTTTAAAAACACATTAATACTTAGTTATTTCAGACACATGCAATAATAGAGAAAAAAGAAACATCAGACCAATGCATGGTCTTAAAGGTTGTAAATTAAAAGGTGTGTGTGTGTGTGTATATATATATATATATATATATATGTATATAAGAAACGTACACGCGGAACATTCTGTAAAGGTCTGGAAGAGGAACGAGAGAGCTGAGGGCCTTCTGACTTGGAGGGCACCTGTCTGATGTGCACATATTTGGGGAAAATCCAATGTGATTTCAATAGCTGGAGAGAATTATGTAAGAAACAAATGGCTTGAGAAAATGGACTATTTATTTGACTAGAAGAAGTAATTACTTTAGACCAGCATTTCCCAAATTGGTGTTCTAAAGAACATTGTTCTGCAGGATATTAATAGATGTGCCAGGAAAATAGCATGCTGTGCTGTGTTAAGCATTGGAAATAACGGGTTACACAAGGTGAATTCTTTACGGTAGTAACTCTATGAGCCTTTAATTGGCCAAAGCACACTGCGGAGCTCCAAGAAGGGGATAAACTATGCAATTTATTTATCACAAACCTTTTTTCCTGACATATAACCATTAACATTTATTACTGTCTCCTAGGACAATCATCTATGGAACACTAGTTTGAAAGATACTGTCTATTTTAGGCTTAGGACTCCAGATCAGAGGCATGCCTTAACTTTATCAGGTAACAAAACAAGTATCCTTTGATGTGGTATTTCCTGATAAACAATCTACCGCTTAAAGAATGACTTGCTCAATAATTTGATGTGAATAAAAACTGTTCAAAGAGATAATAGTAACAATAATATCAATACTTTTGTGTGTTTATATAGTACTTTATAATTTATAAATTACTTATAAAATAATCAATGTATTTTAATATATTTATTTTTCATATATTTAATACACATATATTTTTAAAATGTTGGCCTCTTTTATTTATTTATTTTTTTAATTTATTTTCATCCATCTTTATTCATTGGCTTGTGTGGGCCTCCTATTGCAGCGGCCTCTCTCGTTGCAGAGCACCGACTCTGAGCGCATGCAGCTGGCTTGTAATTGGACACACAGGTCCAGCCACTCCTCAGCAGGTGGGATCTTCCCATCCCAGGGATTGAATTGGCACCCCTTGCACTACAAGGCAGACTCTTTATCCATTGGACCACCAGGGAAGCCCACATTTAATATATTTTGATACACTATTTAAAAACCAGAAAGTCCATGAAAGTTTTATAAGAAATTCAAAGATCTGTGACAAGTGATTAAATCTCTCATTGCCACATAGCTCAATTTTTTTTTTTTTACCATCAAACTTTTTAATAGTTATCAGATTCACTGTAGTCTTATCTTTCCCTTGCTTAATTCCCCTATTTTCTTTTTTTTTTTTTATAACCTTTATTTTACTTTTAACTTTTACAGAGTTTTGTTGTTTACAGATATGTATGTTCTCAGATTAGTCATAGTTTCACTCATTTTTTTTTTCCTGGCCACTTCCATTGATGTTTCATTTATCTAGTTTCATCCATCTTTGTTCTTTGGCCCATGTGGGCTTCCCACTGCAGTGGCCTCTCTCGTTGCAGAGCACTGTCTCTGGGTGCATGCACTCCCGAGTGCCGGCTCGGTAGTTGGATACACTGGTCCAGCTGCTCTGTGGCACGTGGGATCTTCCCAGGCCAGGGATCGAACTGGTGCCCCTCGCACTGCAAGGTGGACTCTTTACATACTGGACCACCAGGGAGGCCCTTCACTCATTTTCTGACTCCAACTAGATTAGAAACCAGATTGATTTGGAGGGAGAAGCCCAATATAAATATTACAATATTACAAATTTCAGGCACTGTGAAATAGGATAAAACATTCAGAATCACATCAAAAATAAAGATAACCAGGCTTCCCCTGGTGGTCCAGTGGCTAAGGACACCGCCTTGCAGTGCAAGGGGCGCCGGTTTGAGCCCTGGCCTGGGAAGATCCCATGTGCCACAGAGCGGCTGGACTGATGTGTCCAATCACTGAGCCAGAGCTCTGCAGCGCATGTGCCCAGAGCCGGTGCTCTGCAACGACAGACGCCACCGCGATGGGAGGCCCACAGGAGCCAAAGAACGAAGACGAATGAAAATGGAGAAATGAAAGACCAATAGAAATGGCCTGCCCACTCCCCTCCCTCCCCAACCCGACCCCCGCCCAAAGTAAATAAATAAATAAATCTTTTAAAAAAAAAACCAAAAATAAAGATAACCAACATTATGGTTCTAACAGTCAAAGAGACTCTTTAAGTGTGAAAATATACATATTTCTTAAACTCAACAGACCTTGGACATAAGTTTAAATTAACCATTAGTTTTCCTAAGATTTATCAAAAAACTCAGTATATGAAAGATATTAAATAAAGTTTGAAGGCTACGAAAGTGAGTAAGTTTCTATTTTCTGGGAATTCTCTGTTGAGCAGCAGAGGCCAACACAGACAGTTCCAGACTGCACAGAGAAGGATGTACAGCAGTACAGGGGGGCCAACTAACTTAGCTGAGGACATGAAGGCAGGGACCCAGAGATGAGGGAGCTCAATGGGACCTTGAAAAATGAGAATGTCAGGTGCCAAAGAGGGTAGCAGAGTTAACTTGAGGCAGAAAGAACAGCAAGTGTAAAAAACGCAAGAGAAGGCAGTAAAGACAGGTGAAAATACGTTCATATTTAGTGATGAGAAAAGGTAAATGCCAGGAACGTAGCAGTTAGCATTCCAAACTTACAGCTTGATATATTTGCATTGTGAGATGACACAAAATGGTTGGGGACAGAAGAAAAATCCGAGAAAACAACCTTACAAAATAAATCAAATTCTTATAAAATAAATAGGTAATTTTGAGAAGTAGAAGGAGTTATTCTAAAACCAGCAGTCTACAAGCACTTTCTGTTAAAGAAAAATGATCTGTTTCTACTTTAGAAAAACTCTGGAATTCCCCTCCCCTGGACTGTCTTTGTGTACAACCTAACTAAAGCTGTGGACGACGGTCTCACTCTGACCGGCTTGTCTTTTTGGTTATTAAAATGTTACCCATTTTCTAGCAGCTTTGTCCAAAGAAGTTCTCCTGAAAGGATCACCATGTCCTTTATCTCCTCTGAAATCTTAATTTTGGGGCATTAGGGAGTTGGGAAGAGACAGGCTGATAATCCTCAGAGCTGGTAACACAAATTAAAAAGCCAATAAAGGTCACGTTGACAGGTTTGTTGTACTACTAAAGGAGATGTGGGGCTTGTGGCCAGAGGAAAAGCACAAGCCTGGCTTATGTGTATAAACCGCACACACGCACACGCACACAATTCAGGTTTGCTGTCTTTTTGTCTGTCTGAATGGATTCCCCCCCCCCCCCCCTCCCAGTGTCTTAGTAAGAAGTTCTTCTACAGTAAACCTAAAAGATGACTGATTATCTTGCCAAGAGGTTCTCAACCAGGGGGGACTCTGCTTCATTAAGTATGGGGGAGCTGGCAATATGTGAAGGCATCTTTGACTGACAATTTGGGGAGGGGCTGCTATAAGTCTCTGGTCGGGGGAGGCCCAAGGATGCTGCTGGGCATCCTCCAGCGCACCAGAAGCACCCCCCCCCCACCGCCAAACAGGAGTTCTCCAGTCTGAAATGCTAACAGCAATGAGGCTGAGAGCCCTGATTCAGCCACCACATGAATCATTGCCAAGGCAAGAATTTCTTTAAGGAAGCTTATTTTTTCATCAAGCAGTTTTCATTGCCACAAAGTTTTGCTTCTAAGGACTTTCTGGAATTAAAAAAAAAAAAAAATACTCTTTCCAATCCACAGCTGGTTTAACCTGCAGATGAGGTACCTACAGATACAGAGGGCTAAGTTTACCCCAGGCTGATGACAGACTCTGAAAAGTGCCTCTACCTCTTATTCTTGGCATTCCTCTCACCATAAACATGTTTTGTGAAAAATTAAATACAGGGGAGTCAGTAAGTATTTCTTATTCTTATTCTGTCGAATGACAAATGACATGTTATAATAAGTAGTTAACCTTAAATAATACTCAGAACATATTAATACTATGCCCTCTCTTTTTTCTCTTTTCTTCCTTCTCTTCACTTAATTCCTTTGTCTTTTATTCCACACTAATATTTAAAAATTGTTCCTTTATAAGTCTACCATTAACATTTTTTCACCTTAGGCCATGTCTCTCTTTCTCCTTTTCATCATATTCCTCTTTTCAAGTGAAATGGAAGCACATTTTACATTATTTGTTATGTTTACTGAATATAATTTCCTAATAATAGCCAGTATTTATGAAAGGGGACTACGTGCCAGGCACTCTGTAAAAGCTTTAAATCTGTGCTCTGCATCTATGAATATTTCTCATTTAGTCCGCACACCACCTATGAGATAACAGAATTATTAGATTCTTTGTATAGATGAGAAATCATAGACTGCAATAGGGTAAACAATCTTACTATGGACCCGCCACAGGTAAGGTTAGAACAAGGACCTGAAACCAGAGCTAACTCCATCCTGCTGCCTCTCTAATAAATCCAGCTCCTTCCTCTTCTTTCCTCTATTAGTAAGGCTCCAGAGAACTTCTTTAAACGCTTTTTAAAAAATCCAAAGAAATACAGACATACAGTGAAAGAAATACAAAAGTTTTTTTTTTTTTTAAGAAATACAAACGATTAATAACAAGAAGCACGACCTGCATTCCTGGTTTCACTTCCCAGAGACAATACTTTTAACCATTTGGGCTTCTAGTTCTTAATGATAATCCCTATAACTGCTGCTTGTACAATCTTAAATATTTATGTCATTACACCTGCTCATTACTTGTCATGAGAGAAAATATTTATCAACAGTACCTCTTGATGCTCTACTTTGGAAATTAAGCTATGTTTCAATTCTATTAAATTTAATACTACTATAAGATGTTCATCCTAAATTTTTTTTTATCTCAAAAGATGTAAGTAAATTGCTTTCAAACTGCTGGTGTTAAAGTATTTTGTTATAAGCCAGCAGTCTTAAATTGAATTAGTGTCCCTTATTCTTACCCAAGCAGACCAAGGATGGATGACTTTTTTTTTTTTAACAGTAATCTTTTTTATTTTTAATTTAATTAATTTATTTATTTTTGGCTAGTCTGGGTTTTCACTGCTGCTGCAGGCTCTTCTCTAGGTGCAGGGAGTGGGGGCTACTCCCTAGTTGAGGTGAGCAGGCTTTCTGTTGCAGTGACTTCTCTTGTGGAACTCAGGCTCTAGGGCACACGTGGCACCAAGGCTTTAGAGCACAGGCTCAATAGTTGTGGCTCAGCGCCTTAGTTGCTCTGCAGCACGTGGCATCTTCCCGGATCGGGGCTCGAACCTGTTTCTCTTGCATTGTCAGGCAAACTCTTTACCACTGAGCTACCAGGGAAGCCCAAGGATGACTTTTTGAGTCATAAAGGTTCTGGGATGGGATTTAACACCTTTATTGCATTGGGCTGGCCAAGAAGTTCATTTGCATAGATGAGAAATCATAGACTGCAATAGGGTAAACAATCTTACTATGGACCCGCCACAGGTAAGGTTAGAACAAGGACCTGAAACCAGAGCTAACTCCATCCTGCTGCCTCTCTAATAAATCCAGCTCCTTCCTCTTCTTTCCTCTATTAGTAAGGCTCCAGAGAACTTCTTTAAACGCTTTTTAAAAAATCCAAAGAAATACAGACATACAGTGAAAGAAATACAAAAGTTTTTTTTTTTTTTTAAGAAATACAAACGATTAATAACAAGAAGCACGACCTGCATTCCTGGTTTCACTTCCCAGAGACAATACTTTTAACCATTTGGGCTTCTAGTTCTTAATGATAATCCCTATAACTGCTGCTTGTACAATCTTAAATATTTATGTCATTACACCTGCTCATTACTTGTCATGAGAGAAAATATTTATCAACAGTACCTCTTGATGCTCTACTTTGGAAATTAAGCTATGTTTCAATTCTATTAAATTTAATACTACTATAAGATGTTCATCCTAAATTTTTTTTTATCTCAAAAGATGTAAGTAAATTGCTTTCAAACTGCTGGTGTTAAAGTATTTTGTTATAAGCCAGCAGTCTTAAATTGAATTAGTGTCCCTTATTCTTACCCAAGCAGACCAAGGATGGATGACTTTTTTTTTTTTAACAGTAATCTTTTTTATTTTTAATTTAATTAATTTATTTATTTTTGGCTAGTCTGGGTTTTCACTGCTGCTGCAGGCTCTTCTCTAGGTGCAGGGAGTGGGGGCTACTCCCTAGTTGAGGTGAGCAGGCTTTCTGTTGCAGTGACTTCTCTTGTGGAACTCAGGCTCTAGGGCACACGTGGCACCAAGGCTTTAGAGCACAGGCTCAATAGTTGTGGCTCAGCGCCTTAGTTGCTCTGCAGCACGTGGCATCTTCCCGGATCGGGGCTCGAACCTGTTTCTCTTGCATTGTCAGGCAAACTCTTTACCACTGAGCTACCAGGGAAGCCCAAGGATGACTTTTTGAGTCATAAAGGTTCTGGGATGGGATTTAACACCTTTATTGCATTGGGCTGGCCAAGAAGTTCATTTGCAGTGTTCCACACCATCCTATAGAAAAAGCTAAACCCACTTTTTGACCAACCCGAGATATTTGGACTGTCTTATTACACAGAGTTAGGAGGGCATACATTTAAAAAGGATCACTTGTTGAACAAGAGTACTCACTTGTTGTCCTTGCAATCGCTGTTGAAGCTGAAGTCTAAGTTGGTTGGGTGCAGCTGGAGGTCTGTTTAGTGTCTGTCTGGGCTGCATGCCCATGCCAGGTGAAAAAGCCCCTCGAGGAGGTGTAACTTGAACAGGCATAGTCCCCAGGGAAGGTTTTTGCCTGACCATGCCTTGGAAAGGGCTAGAGAGATTGGCAGTAGGTGAAGGAGAAGAGTAAGGCTGGGAATAAAGGTTGGGTCTTTCTTCCATCATCAACGGTGGCGTTGCTTGTTGTGGAGGAAATCTCTCTGATAATACATCTAATCCACCTCCCTGTTGCAAAATAAGCCAGAACATTTTACAAATATATTTCTGCCAATGAATGACATGCTTCTTTATGCAATTCTGGATCCAAGAGCATGCTATCTCTAGCAAGTTTCATCATAATATATTCATGCTGAATTTATGAAGCTCTTCAGAAGTTTGCTATTAATACTTCAAGGAATCACTTAATGAAAGTTGCTTCTGAAATGGAGTATTAGATTAACTGAGATGCTTAAAATCTCAGTAAGGGGATGAAAATGTGGTTGAAATGAAGTTAAATGGTTTGAAAAGAACCTCACAGCTAAGCCTAAGAATCAACAAATGCTAAATTTAATAGATTACCATAAGAAATAGATTCCTAAAGGAGGGATTAATTTGTCAAATACAGAATTCATGCTTTTATCTCATTGGAAAAAAAATTCACAGCTGACCTAACAGAATGCCACAGAGCTATGACTTTCAAACTTTTTGACTATTACTCATTGAAAGAAATACAAATTGTGACCTACTGTATGTATAACTGAAATCAGAGTTTCATGAAATATAACTTCTCCTTTTTTCTGTATTCTGACAGCCTTTATTCTACATTATTCTACTTCATGAAAAAAAATACTGCTCACAATGCACTAAATTGACTTTTAAATCCAAACTCTGAAAAATACTAACAAGGAAGCTGGAATGTCATGGAATATATAGGCTGAAGTCTAGCATGAATGAAGTAAATTAAGTCCTAAAATAAGAAGTGATGATACAAAATCTGAATTCTATTCCAGGGAGAGCTTCTAAGATTATGTTCCATAGTAAAAGGCTAAAACTCTCTAATTGCTATGATCTTTTTGTTTAAAAAGCCCATTATTTAACTATTATTTATAACTTTCACCAAGTTATAAAATAGCTATAATACAGCGAGAGTAATATGAACAAGTTATGTTTAAAAATAATTTTCTAACTTATCATGGCTGCATCATTTAAAAAATGCCAACTTCAATAAATACCTGAACAAGTTTGTCAATTCCCAGAGCTCTGTCTAGTTCAGCCAGCTCAGTTTCATCTTTCCCACTGAGGAAGGACACCAGCTGTTCAAGAAGAGCCTTCTCATCATTTCTTCCTTCGACTGTTGTTGGTGGACACAGAAGCTCATCTAATTGTGAACTAATACATTGGCTGAAGAACCAAAAGAAAATTAAAGACTGAGATAGAAAATAAGTATACAACCTTAAGAATGCAAATATACACATACATATATACGGCAAATCTAGTCCTAGGAAAATCTCTGTTGAGACCTTTTTTAACCATTTCTTATGCAATGAAATGTTTTATACTTAAATGAAGATTACCATAAGAAATAGATTCCTAAAGGGATGAAATGTGGTTGAAATGAAGTTAAATGGTTTGAAAAGAACCTCACAGCTAAGCCTAAGAATCAACAAATGCTAAATTTAATAGATTACCATAAGAAATAGATTCCTAAAGGAGGGATTAATTTGTCAAATACAGAATTCATGCTTTTATCTCATTGGAAAAAAAATTCACAGCTGACCTAACAGAATGCCACAGAGCTATGACTTTCAAACTTTTTGACTATTACTCATTGAAAGAAATACAAATTGTGACCTACTGTATGTATAACTGAAATCAGAGTTTCATGAAATATAACTTCTCCTTTTTTCTGTATTCTGACAGCCTTTATTCTACATTATTCTACTTCATGAAAAAAAATACTGCTCACAATGCACTAAATTGACTTTTAAATCCAAACTCTGAAAAATACTAACAAGGAAGCTGGAATGTCATGGAATATATAGGCTGAAGTCTAGCATGAATGAAGTAAATTAAGTCCTAAAATAAGAAGTGATGATACAAAATCTGAATTCTATTCCAGGGAGAGCTTCTAAGATTATGTTCCATAGTAAAAGGCTAAAACTCTCTAATTGCTATGATCTTTTTGTTTAAAAAGCCCATTATTTAACTATTATTTATAACTTTCACCAAGTTATAAAATAGCTATAATACAGCGAGAGTAATATGAACAAGTTATGTTTAAAAATAATTTTCTAACTTATCATGGCTGCATCATTTAAAAAATGCCAACTTCAATAAATACCTGAACAAGTTTGTCAATTCCCAGAGCTCTGTCTAGTTCAGCCAGCTCAGTTTCATCTTTCCCACTGAGGAAGGACACCAGCTGTTCAAGAAGAGCCTTCTCATCATTTCTTCCTTCGACTGTTGTTGGTGGACACAGAAGCTCATCTAATTGTGAACTAATACATTGGCTGAAGAACCAAAAGAAAATTAAAGACTGAGATAGAAAATAAGTATACAACCTTAAGAATGCAAATATACACATACATATATACGGCAAATCTAGTCCTAGGAAAATCTCTGTTGAGACCTTTTTTAACCATTTCTTATGCAATGAAATGTTTTATACTTAATGTGCAGAAATTTATCAACATTCGGAATGCAGCTTGAATATATTTTTCATTATTTTGTCAATCATTGAACTTTGTTTCCACATTCTTCATGTTAGCTTATAGAAATAGCCTGAAAAACTAACCAACATAATTAAGAGAAAATAACTTTAAACAGAAGTAAAAAATAAAAACCAACTGAAAACTTAAAAAAAAAGAATCATTTACTGTAAATCAAAGTTTATTCTATTTATTTTATTTATATTCTATAGGTGCCATTAATTATTGATAACTGAACCATAATCAAAAACAGTATATATTATATATATTACTTAACTTTCAAAGATGATCAAATCATGCTGATAACATGACAAAAGAAATCAGACTAGAAAAATGAAACATGCTCAGTGTTAACCAACAAATTATTGATTACATGTAGGAAATACGTAGTCCAAATGATACCAACTGATACATGAAACTTAAAAATACATAGAAAATTTACAACTGGTACTAATACTACTTATATAATTATAAGGATTCTTCTTTGGGAACAGTAAATGGGACTAGAGCTCATGATTAAGGCTCCACACTCAACACTTCCTAGTCATTCTTTGCTTGCTATATATGAGATGTACTCTATGTGTTAGACTAGAGCTACCTGTATGTATTAAGAAAATAAATTCTACTCAAGAGGGAATACTAAGTAGATGCAGAAAGTACCTTCCTTCTTATGCATTCTTGCTCCTAAAAGGTTCATTCTTAGCTTCAATAAATACCTGAACAAGTTTGTCAATTCCCAGAGCTCTGTCTAGTTCAGCCAGCTCAGTTTCATCTTTCCCACTGAGGAAGGACACCAGCTGTTCAAGAAGAGCCTTCTCATCATTTCTTCCTTCGACTGTTGTTGGTGGACACAGAAGCTCATCTAATTGTGAACTAATACATTGGCTGAAGAACCAAAAGAAAATTAAAGACTGAGATAGAAAATAAGTATACAACCTTAAGAATGCAAATATACACATACATATATACGGCAAATCTAGTCCTAGGAAAATCTCTGTTGAGACCTTTTTTAACCATTTCTTATGCAATGAAATGTTTTATACTTAATGTGCAGAAATTTATCAACATTCGGAATGCAGCTTGAATATATTTTTCATTATTTTGTCAATCATTGAACTTTGTTTCCACATTCTTCATGTTAGCTTATAGAAATAGCCTGAAAAACTAACCAACATAATTAAGAGAAAATAACTTTAAACAGAAGTAAAAAATAAAAACCAACTGAAAACTTAAAAAAAAAGAATCATTTACTGTAAATCAAAGTTTATTCTATTTATTTTATTTATATTCTATAGGTGCCATTAATTATTGATAACTGAACCATAATCAAAAACAGTATATATTATATATATTACTTAACTTTCAAAGATGATCAAATCATGCTGATAACATGACAAAAGAAATCAGACTAGAAAAATGAAACATGCTCAGTGTTAACCAACAAATTATTGATTACATGTAGGAAATACGTAGTCCAAATGATACCAACTGATACATGAAACTTAAAAATACATAGAAAATTTACAACTGGTACTAATACTACTTATATAATTATAAGGATTCTTCTTTGGGAACAGTAAATGGGACTAGAGCTCATGATTAAGGCTCCACACTCAACACTTCCTAGTCATTCTTTGCTTGCTATATATGAGATGTACTCTATGTGTTAGACTAGAGCTACCTGTATGTATTAAGAAAATAAATTCTACTCAAGAGGGAATACTAAGTAGATGCAGAAAGTACCTTCCCTTCTTATGCATTCTTGCTCCAAATGAGGAGAAAAGCTGGACAAAATAATTACATAACTAAGAACTCAAGAGCAACATAATTGTGGTAAGGCCAATTCATCTACTGGTCCCAGAAATTTTATGGTAATCAATCAAAGCAAAGTAAGAGATGAAAAATAAAGCTGCATACTATCTCAATCTCCTGGTAATTAAAACGTACACTAGTCTTGCAGTCATGCACTAAATAAATCTATTTGATTAAGTGTTATCCCATGTCCTTTCTTTTCATTAAATCTTCACCTTCTATTAATACCTACAAAATACCAACATAGACTGGAATCTGGCTTGGGAAAAGCAGTTCTTTGCTGTGGAAGGGGTGTATCTGTTAGTTGCTAAAACACAAAATGTATTACTCACTCTTCTGGCTTATTCTGATTTACAGCTGTCACTGTATTATTTGCCCATGGAATCTGATCACCAGTTCCTGGTTGTCCAAACTGGTTATCGATTGCTTCCAATTCCAGCTCAGGTAATCCTGGTTAAAGAAGAAGAGAATTCAGGATGTACTACAATGGAAGATAAAACGATAATACTTTTCAGAAGTAATATGCTGTACAGTAGAGTGAGATTTCCCCTGTAAAATACTACCTCAACGATACAAAGGTCACTTACTCAGAAACTTATACTATCTAGAATGTGACCACATAACAACAAGTAAATACAAAAGTGAGAAAAGTTCTTTGAATCAAAGAGAATCTGGACTTCCCTGGTCATCCAGTGGCTAAGAGTCCATGTTCCCAATGCTGGGAGCACGGGTTCAACCACTAATCAGGGAATCAGACCCCACATGCCACAACTAAGACCCAGCACAGCTGAATAAATAAATAAATAAGATGAATACAAAGAAAATCTGATGTTAAAAGCTTTTATATATTACCATAAAATAATCACTTAGGACTTCTTCAGAAATTATTGATTATTAAAGATAATCATAACACTTTTGGTTAACTGCGTTTTCAGTCTATAACGTATTAGAATATGCTATAAGTAGGGACAGTGTTAACTGTCATGAAATGTTGGAGAGCTGCAAGTAGAAGATAGAATGTGCTGTATAAAATGCTGGGACAGAAGTTAAAGGGCACTGTAATCTGGGGCTATCTAGCAGACAGACAAAACACTACAGTGGTTACTTGAGAATACAGCTGAACACTAATGGTATAATAATTGATGTCTATAAGGATGACAAGTGAAGAAAAGAGGCTGAATCATGTTTTGTGGTACAATAGTAAAGAATTCTCCTGCCAATGCAAGAGATGGAGGCGATCTGGGCTCAATCCCTGGGACGGGAAGATCCCCTGGAAGAAAAATGCCCCCACTCCAGGACTCTTGCCTGGAGACCTCCATGGGCAGAGGAGCCTGGCGGGCTCAGTTCACGGGGCTGGAAAGAATCAGGCACGACTGAGCAGAGCAGAGCACAGTGGAAGGAAATGGCACACAGAGCTTTTCTGAGAGCTTTGATGATTTCTGTGTTTAATTTATATTAGGGGAAAAAACTATAAAGAGTCTAAATTCCAGAAATTCACTGATTAATGAATTACAGTACAGATATTTACAACATGCTGAAAAGTGAAAAAGGAGAAAAGTATAATCCAAGATAATATGTTCAGGATGATTCTATTCTCATATAGAATATTATAAAATTTCTATATGTTAAGAGAAAACATTCTGGTAGGCTATATACCCTTGGTAGATTTTCAGTTGTGAGCTTAAGGATTACTTTGTTTTCTTTTAGTGTTTCTGATGGTTAGTTGTCATCTCTAAAAGGAGTACAACTCATATGTGGTGAAGTCCTAACTTCTAAGACTTCAGAATGTCATTATATTTGGGGACAGGCTTTGAGCGAAGTGATTAAGTTAAAATCGACTTGTGAGGATGGGCTCTAAGTCACCACGACTGGTGTTCTTATGAGAAGAGGTGACCAGGACACAGATGACACCAACAGAGGGATGATGTGAGGATGAGGACACAGCAAGAAGGCGGCCCTCTGCAGCCAGGGTGAGGCCTTGGGAGACACTGAGTCGGCGAGGCCCTCAACCTCAAACTTCTAGCCTTCAGACTGTGAGAAAATAAATGTCTACAGTATAAGTCACTGTTTGTGGCATTTTATTATTACGGAAGCCCCTCGTAAACTAACAAAAACAGAAACTAAAAATCCCTTGGTGGCTTAAGAAAAAGATATAATTGAGTAGAATTCTGCATACTAATGAATGAAGATAAGTAGATTTACGATAAGCCTCAAATTTATTTAATGCTGCATACTGCTCATCATTGACTACATAAAACATGTTATACTCACTTACCCTAACTTAAATAAACATTGAAATATACTCAATAAGGATGACAAGTGAAGAAAAGAGGCTGAATCATGTTTTGTGGTACAATAGTAAAGAATTCTCCTGCCAATGCAAGAGATGGAGGCGATCTGGGCTCAATCCCTGGGACGGAAGATCCCTGGAAGAAAAATGCCCCCACTCCAGGACTCTTGCCTGGAGACCTCCATGGGCAGAGGAGCCTGGCGGGCTCAGTTCACGGGGCTGGAAAGAATCAGGCACGACTGAGCAGAGCAGAGCACAGTGGAAGGAAATGGCACACAGAGCTTTTCTGAGAGCTTTGATGATTTCTGTGTTTAATTTATATTAGGGGAAAAAACTATAAAGAGTCTAAATTCCAGAAATTCACTGATTAATGAATTACAGTACAGATATTTACAACATGCTGAAAAGTGAAAAAGGAGAAAAGTATAATCCAAGATAATATGTTCAGGATGATTCTATTCTCATATAGAATATTATAAAATTTCTATATGTTAAGAGAAAACATTCTGGTAGGCTATATACCCTTGGTAGATTTTCAGTTGTGAGCTTAAGGATTACTTTGTTTTCTTTTAGTGTTTCTGATGGTTAGTTGTCATCTCTAAAAGGAGTACAACTCATATGTGGTGAAGTCCTAACTTCTAAGACTTCAGAATGTCATTATATTTGGGGACAGGCTTTGAGCGAAGTGATTAAGTTAAAATCGACTTGTGAGGATGGGCTCTAAGTCACCACGACTGGTGTTCTTATGAGAAGAGGTGACCAGGACACAGATGACACCAACAGAGGGATGATGTGAGGATGAGGACACAGCAAGAAGGCGGCCCTCTGCAGCCAGGGTGAGGCCTTGGGAGACACTGAGTCGGCGAGGCCCTCAACCTCAAACTTCTAGCCTTCAGACTGTGAGAAAATAAATGTCTACAGTATAAGTCACTGTTTGTGGCATTTTATTATTACGGAAGCCCCTCGTAAACTAACAAAAACAGAAACTAAAAATCCCTTGGTGGCTTAAGAAAAAGATATAATTGAGTAGAATTCTGCATACTAATGAATGAAGATAAGTAGATTTACGATAAGCCTCAAATTTATTTAATGCTGCATACTGCTCATCATTGACTACATAAAACATGTTATACTCACTTACCCTAACTTAAATAAACATTGAAATATACTCAATATTTAATGAATGAATGAAATATAGGAGTCCATATAAAAGCACATTCACTTCTAAGTACAGAAAATTATAGTCTGCAGTTAAACTTGTCTTCTCTATCGTGACAAATGACAGAAAATCAAATTGTATAGGATTCTGGGGGAAAAATCAATGAAAACAAAAAATACCAAACAATTAGAATAAATGGTGATGGGAAAGTAAGCACTTAATTCTTCTCATTACTTCAACCAGAAATTTGGCCAAAGATGATTATCTAAAGTTGTCCCTTTGCCCTTCTCCTCACATTAATTCCTCAATCTTATTCCACTTTAGAAATCTAATCTAAACAAAATCATTATATTCAAAAGTCAAAGAAAACTTACATGGCTGTCTACCATCAATATTTAGTATTACACGATTGTTTATTAGACTCAGTAACAGGACATAGTGTCTCATTTTAGTAGTCTTGGTAGGAAAAAAAAAGGTTAAGAAAACAAGCTGGATAAAATATTTTCAAAACAAAGTAATACTTGTGTGCTAAATTTGGTGACTAGGGGGAAAAGTATCAATCAGTGATTCAATTAAAAGTTTTGTTTACATAGGCTATCTACTTAAAAAGAAGCTGGTTTTTATTCTAAAACTCACTTCAATCTTTCAGGACTTACTTTAGAAACTGACTTCTTTAAAAAGAAAATCTGAGTTGTTGGAATGTTCTACAAAATACACAATTTATGTCCCTTTATCCAAGGAATAAACCCACTGTTTTGGGTCATGTTTGTGTCTCTATTATAATAAGTAGGCGTATATGTTACACAAGACAGGCAGAGTGATTTTTAAAGGTATACAGTGTTTACCAGTCTCTGCTGGAGAGAGGCAGCTAATGGACGTGGGGGTAGAAAACAAGCTCTCAGGGATTCCAGATCAAGCTAGCATTTTTTAATCATCTGTGCAAAAGACTCAGTATGATATTTAATCCATTCTAAATATGGTTAAAAGAAAACTTTATATCCTCATTAGCCATAGTGAATTCAGCTAAAAAAAAACCAAAAAACAAAAAAAAACCTCTTATATTACTAAAAAAATTTTTTTGAACTTCTGCACACAAAGTAGAAAGCATCATGTAATCAAGAGAGTGGCTTCTGCACATTTTACTGGACTAAGAGTTGATTCAGCATCTAGTGCTTCTGATGTTCACAGCTAATTTTCTTCAGCTGCTGGTAAAGAGATTTCTGGTTCAGTTTTGTGTTACATTTAGCCACTAACTATGAACAGCAGTTATAGTGTTTTCTTTGACTAATTTCTCAACTATACAAGAAGAACTATAAATCAGTAAGATAAAAACTGAATAACCCACTAGATAACATGTCACAAAAAAGCAATGAAGAGTGATGAACTTAATTTCACAATAAAAGAAATACAGATTAAAAACTATATTGAAATACTTAAAAAATCCATCAGGTTGGCAAAAGTGAGAAAGTGTGTAATTCAACTTACTAGAAAGGATGTTTGGAAAGAAGAACGTTATTACAGTCTAAACTGGCATAAGAAAGGTCATTTGGCAAAACCTATCTACGCTTTGAACCAGAAATTCTATTCAGAATTTATAGTTCAGCTATCCTCTTAGATGTGGTCAACTATCTCTACTACCTAAGATTATTCATCATAGTCCTGTAGTAGCAAAAGATGCCTACCAACAGCCACAGCACACTAAACAAACATCAAAAACAGGGAACTAAAACAGATTTTTAAAATACTGAACATGTATTATGTGAAACATTTATGCACACTCTTAATGTATTATGGATTAATAAAATTTAAAAATGTAATTCGACATGTAAGAAACTGACTTCTTTAAAAAGAAAATCTGAGTTGTTGGAATGTTCTACAAAATACACAATTTATGTCCCTTTATCCAAGGAATAAACCCACTGTTTTGGGTCATGTTTGTGTCTCTATTATAATAAGTAGGCGTATATGTTACACAAGACAGGCAGAGTGATTTTTAAAGGTATACAGTGTTTACCAGTCTCTGCTGGAGAGAGGCAGCTAATGGACGTGGGGGTAGAAAACAAGCTCTCAGGGATTCCAGATCAAGCTAGCATTTTTTAATCATCTGTGCAAAAGACTCAGTATGATATTTAATCCATTCTAAATATGGTTAAAAGAAAACTTTATATCCTCATTAGCCATAGTGAATTCAGCTAAAAAAAAACCAAAAAACAAAAAAAAACCTCTTATATTACTAAAAAAATTTTTTTGAACTTCTGCACACAAAGTAGAAAGCATCATGTAATCAAGAGAGTGGCTTCTGCACATTTTACTGGACTAAGAGTTGATTCAGCATCTAGTGCTTCTGATGTTCACAGCTAATTTTCTTCAGCTGCTGGTAAAGAGATTTCTGGTTCAGTTTTGTGTTACATTTAGCCACTAACTATGAACAGCAGTTATAGTGTTTTCTTTGACTAATTTCTCAACTATACAAGAAGAACTATAAATCAGTAAGATAAAAACTGAATAACCCACTAGATAACATGTCACAAAAAAGCAATGAAGAGTGATGAACTTAATTTCACAATAAAAGAAATACAGATTAAAAACTATATTGAAATACTTAAAAAATCCATCAGGTTGGCAAAAGTGAGAAAGTGTGTAATTCAACTTACTAGAAAGGATGTTTGGAAAGAAGAACGTTATTACAGTCTAAACTGGCATAAGAAAGGTCATTTGGCAAAACCTATCTACGCTTTGAACCAGAAATTCTATTCAGAATTTATAGTTCAGCTATCCTCTTAGATGTGGTCAACTATCTCTACTACCTAAGATTATTCATCATAGTCCTGTAGTAGCAAAAGATGCCTACCAACAGCCACAGCACACTAAACAAACATCAAAAACAGGGAACTAAAAACAGATTTTTAAAATACTGAACATGTATTATGTGAAACATTTATGCACACTCTTAATGTATTATGGATTAATAAAATTTAAAAAATAATCACTTCAGAATGTGTACATTCACAGAACATAAAAGTAAGCAGGAGGTCACTCACGTCAGCAGTGTTGCCAGTGTTCAAATATTTTTGGAACTCTTCTAGAACTGTCTTATCTAGTATCCAAGTCCTTCAAGAAAATACTTCTCCTTATAACTACATTACTTCCATTCTGAATTTTTAAAAAAGCATTATTCTGGGGTTTCCTTGGTGGTCAAGTAGGTAAAGAGTCCACCTTGCAGTCCTAGGGGGTACCGGTTCGATCTTTGGCCCGGGAAGATCCCATGTGCCGTGGAGGGGCTGGACCAGTGTGTCCAATTATGAGCCAGCGCTCTGGAGCACATGCGCTCAGAGCCAGTGTTCTGCAACAAGAGAGGCCACTGTGACGGGAGGTCCACATAGGCTGAAGAATAAAGATGGATGAAAAATAAATGATGACTTAGAGGCAAAAAGAAAAAAACAAAAGTGCATATGATTTTTTAAAAGGTATTATTCTTTTTGGATCAACAGATTCAGCTCCAAATAACTTCACAGAACTACAAAAGTCAAATACACCTTCAAAATATAGGAGTTTGAAGATGGACAAAAGGACACGGCAGAAGTTTTGAAGGTACTGTAAGAGGGCACATGATATATATTTTGATCGAGAGCTTCCTAAATTCTTTTGATGTACTTGTGTAGTACATTTCTAACAAAATGATTTAAATCACTTGGTCACCCTGCATGGGAGCTTGTGTGTATGTGCCTATACAATGTGTTTTGAAACCAGGCAGCCTAAAATTTAAATCCTGGTTCTGTGCATACTAACTGTGTAACTTTGGGCAAGTGTGTATGTTTTCTTTCTCTAGACCTTAAGCTTTCTTGTTTGTAAACAGATCTAAGGACAACTTTTCGTTCGATGGGACAGAGTTATCATCTCTATTTTATTCTATATCCAAAATGATCACTGAAATAAAGAAAATTAACAAGGGACCATAAATCAACAGCTGAAGGAAAGGCAAAAGGAGTAACAAGGCAGCTGACTAGAACAGTGAAGAATTTCTGGAAGACAAAACAGACGGAAAGAGACACCTGGTGGTGACGTTCACCTCAATGAAGAGACTTCCATTAGGACACAGAAGGGGAGCTGTTCCAAAACAGGGAGTTTCCTCGGAGGAACACCTCCACAGCTCCAGCAGTGGTCGTTCAAGCGGGTCAAGGAACAGGCCACGGGTGATGGCTGGGATAATTAAAGGGCAGCTGAACAGCTGTCACCAGGCCCGGCTCCGAGTGCAGCTGACTCTGGCTGGCGTCTGCCCATGGGATTCAAGTGGCCATGACCCAGTGCGGGAGCTCTGCCCAGGGAATCTCCACCGCGGTGCGAGGGCTGCCACGGGGGATTTCCCCATCACCAGCGCCCGCTCCTTCACAACAACAACTGAGCCTCGGGGTTTCTATAATAGAACCCGCATTTGCTGCCAGAGCAAAAGGGCCTCTCTCTTCAACTCAAGTGACACTCGGGCTACCAAGGTGCTTCACTCCACGTCTTTTTCAGTATACATGGACGGACAGCCCTGCTCCACCGAAACATTCAAGGAAAGTCAGGAGCAGGAAGGAAAGCAAGCAAATTTAACAAAGAAAGAAACTTCTGAAGAAAAAAGATAATTGTTACAAAGAATAGATGAGTCCTAAAGCATGCTAAATGTATCATTACACAGATTTTAAAGTCTACCATATACATAAAAGGTAACAGACGTCTATGAAAACAATTTCTACAAACGTGATTGCTATAATTTCAAGATTTCAACAGACTAAGGAGCAGAATGGATATGGTTGAAGATTCAGGTGTGCTCTGAAAAATCTGGCCTAGAGACTCAGAACACAATGCAAATGGGCAGAGAAAAGAAAAATATGACAGAAAAGACAAATCACACAGCAGATAGGTCCAGAAGTTCTAATAGGTGGTGAAATACTCTGATAATTTAACTGACCTATGTGTTTAGAGACCTCTGGGTGCCAAGTTAAGGTGTGAAATCAGCCATTCGATAATGGACTCTGGTGGGAGTGAAAGGCAGGAGTAGACGGTGCAGAGGACAGAGGAGGCAGGGATTTAGAGGCTACTCTCTTCCCTTTCTGAGCTATCACATTTTTGTCCTTGTCTTCTTTTTGCTTTTTCCACTCCTGTGTTCTCTTTTTCCCCTTTTCCTGTCCTTGCTTCTTTCCTATTTCTATGGAAACACTGCCTGCAGCTATCACCTTCTCCTCATTTATCTCATCTATTCCCCTCAGCTTTTGGCCTTCAGCAACACTACAGCACAAGGTTCAACAGACTCTGACCTATTTAGAAACTTTTCCTGTTCAGTGGTGCTAGGGGTAAAGAATCCATCTGCCAATGCAGGAGATGCAGGAGACATAGGTTCGATTCCTGGGTGGGAAAGATTTTCTAGTGGAGGGAATGGCAACCCACTCTAGTATTCTTGCCTGAAAAATCCCATAGACAAAGGAGCCTGGTGGGCTACAGTCCCTGGGGTGGCAAAGCGCCAAGACTGAGTGACTTAGCACACACAGGGAGCTGTATTCAGGGGAGAAACTCTCAAGAGAGAAAGAAGAGCTCTTTGCCTCAAGATGGATTACGAATATAAAACACTCTACTTTCACAGACGGCGAGCTAGAGGACACTTTCTATTTATGTTAACTTCAATTTTAGGAGCAGGAAGGAAAGCAAGCAAATTTAACAAAGAAAGAAACTTCTGAAGAAAAAAGATAATTGTTACAAAGAATAGATGAGTCCTAAAGCATGCTAAATGTATCATTACACAGATTTTAAAGTCTACCATATACATAAAAGGTAACAGACGTCTATGAAAACAATTTCTACAAACGTGATTGCTATAATTTCAAGATTTCAACAGACTAAGGAGCAGAATGGATATGGTTGAAGATTCAGGTGTGCTCTGAAAAATCTGGCCTAGAGACTCAGAACACAATGCAAATGGGCAGAGAAAAGAAAAATATGACAGAAAAGACAAATCACACAGCAGATAGGTCCAGAAGTTCTAATAGGTGGTGAAATACTCTGATAATTTAACTGACCTATGTGTTTAGAGACCTCTGGGTGCCAAGTTAAGGTGTGAAATCAGCCATTCGATAATGGACTCTGGTGGGAGTGAAAGGCAGGAGTAGACGGTGCAGAGGACAGAGGAGGCAGGGATTTAGAGGCTACTCTCTTCCCTTTCTGAGCTATCACATTTTTGTCCTTGTCTTCTTTTTGCTTTTTCCACTCCTGTGTTCTCTTTTCCCTTCTCCTGTCCTTGCTTCTTTCCTATTTCTATGGAAACACTGCCTGCAGCTATCACCTTCTCCTCATTTATCTCATCTATTCCCCTCAGCTTTTGGCCTTCAGCAACACTACAGCACAAGGTTCAACAGACTCTGACCTATTTAGAAACTTTTCCTGTTCAGTGGTGCTAGGGGTAAAGAATCCATCTGCCAATGCAGGAGATGCAGGAGACATAGGTTCGATTCCTGGGTGGGAAAGATTTTCTAGTGGAGGGAATGGCAACCCACTCTAGTATTCTTGCCTGAAAAATCCCATAGACAAAGGAGCCTGGTGGGCTACAGTCCCTGGGGTGGCAAAGCGCCAAGACTGAGTGACTTAGCACACACAGGGAGCTGTATTCAGGGGAGAAACTCTCAAGAGAGAAAGAAGAGCTCTTTGCCTCAAGATGGATTACGAATATAAAACACTCTACTTTCACAGACGGGCGAGCTAGAGGACACTTTCTATTTATGTTAACTTCAATTTTCATCAAATTAACACATATACATAAATTTAAAAGTCAGAATCAAAAGGTCTACTATGAACAAAAGTAGCTTTCTGTCTTGCCCCTTCCAATCCTTTGATGACTCCCCCTTCAACAGAGACAACCATTCACAACTGGGGCAGCTGTTTTCTTTGGCATTTCTAATGATTCAAAAATATCTCTGTTTTAGATTTCTGACACCCCCATCATGTAGATGGGGTTTTAGTTCTCTTGTATCTTCCTCTCTTACTACCTTCTGTGCCCCCAATTCCCTAACAGAGATCACTTCTTAAAAAATAAGATGTTAATATTTAGATTCTTAGGACTATGCAATTATTACTCACTGCTAAGCCATATTGTGTACAAACACCCTTTCTTGTACCATGCTTTCATTTTTCTGAAGTTAACAATTATTTTTTTCATTTTTCTGCTTTTCTAGGAAATTTTTTCAGATGCATCAACATTTTTGACGTGAATCTATCATTCATCTTTCCTATAAACTCAAAGAGAGAAATTTCCTTTCTCCCCTGGAGGCCGCCTTTCTAGAGGACTCGGGCCTCCTGCTCCAATCTACATTGGTTGTTCTCTAATCTTGCTGATAACCTCTCTCTCCTGGACGTCCTTTCAGATCCTCTGTTTCCCTGACCCTTGAGAACTTCTCTTTTTATGGCTTTCTCCCTGTTCGCTGAAGTATAGGCTGGACAAAAAAGTTGATCAGAAAACCCGAAAGAACTTTTTGGCTAACCCAATATACCCTCAAGGACCTTAACTAGAGAAGACAAACATACTGTGTAAATATTTGAGCCCTTTTATATCTAAACATGTCTTTTTTTTCACCTTCACAACTACTGGAAGTTGGAAGCCTAACTATAGGTCAGAAATCACTCTAACCTGGGGTATTTCTAAAGTAAATCTTATTGATGAAGAGTTTGTATAAAACAATATGCATCAATTTTCAGTATACAGTTTAATACATTTGGCAAAGGTATAAATCCATACATAACCTCTCACCTCAACCAGGAAAACAGTTATCACCTTTAAAAGCTGCCTCAAGATCCTTGCCTATCAATCTTCCCTCCTTTCCCCCACTACTTGCAAGCAAAGATCTCGACTTTTTTCACTCATCATGTTTTGGGGAATAATTCAGGCCATGTACCAGCACTCCCTTTCTTTTCACTGCTGAGCCAGTAGTTCATTTTATAAACATGCCACTTCCTTGTCGATGGACATTCTAACTGCTTCCAGTTTGAGACCATCATGAATAAAGCTGTGGGAACATTTGTGGTCAAATTTTTGATGAACACACGCTTTCATTTCTCTCTCTCAAGTAACATAAGAGTTGAGTGGCTGGGTCACATGGTAAAAACATATGTAAGAGAAAGGGCTGAACAATTCTCAAGACCTGTTTTACCATGATACATTGATACCAGCAACACAAAAGCTCAAGGTGCTCCACACCTTTGCCATCATTTGGTTTTGTCAGTTTTCAGAAATGCTGGTTATTTCAGTCAGTCTGTATCACTACTGCATTATAGTTTTTTTGTTTTTTTAAAACATTTATTTTTTATTTATTTATCTTTTTGGGGGGTGGGGTGGGGAGGGAGGGGGACGAGCGGGCCACTTCTATTGGTCTTTCATTTCTCTATTTTCATCCGTCTTTGTTCTTTGGCTCCTGTGGGCCTCCCATCGCGGTGGCCTCTGTCATCGCAGAGCACCGGCTCTGGGCGCATGCGCCCCAGAGCTCCGACTCGGTAATTGGACACATCAGTCCAGCCGCTCCGCGGCACATGGGATCTTCCCAGGCCAGGGATCGAACTGGCGTCCCTTGCACTGCAAGGCGATGTCCTTACCCACTGGACCACCAGGGGAAGCCCATGCATTATAGTTTTAATTCATGTTTCCTTGACGGTTAAAAACACTGACCATCCTTTTATGTGCTTATTGGCCACTTTCATATCTCTTTTATGAAGTATATTTTAAACTCCTTTGCCTATTTTTTAGATTGGGCTCTTTCTCATATTATTACCATCTTACATTAGTGTGGTGTATTTGTTAGAACTAGTTTGTTAGTGCTATTGCTACCATTTGATGAAAAAAACATGCCATTCAGTATCTTTCATTTGGCAAAGGTATAAATCCATACATAACCTCTCACCTCAACCAGGAAAACAGTTATCACCTTTAAAAGCTGCCTCAAGATCCTTGCCTATCAATCTTCCCTCCTTTCCCCCACTACTTGCAAGCAAAGATCTCGACTTTTTTCACTCATCATGTTTTGGGGAATAATTCAGGCCATGTACCAGCACTCCCTTTCTTTTCACTGCTGAGCCAGTAGTTCATTTTATAAACATGCCACTTCCTTGTCGATGGACATTCTAACTGCTTCCAGTTTGAGACCATCATGAATAAAGCTGTGGGAACATTTGTGGTCAAATTTTTGATGAACACACGCTTTCATTTCTCTCTCTCAAGTAACATAAGAGTTGAGTGGCTGGGTCACATGGTAAAAACATATGTAAGAGAAAGGGCTGAACAATTCTCAAGACCTGTTTTACCATGATACATTGATACCAGCAACACAAAAGCTCAAGGTGCTCCACACCTTTGCCATCATTTGGTTTTGTCAGTTTTCAGAAATGCTGGTTATTTCAGTCAGTCTGTATCACTACTGCATTATAGTTTTTTTGTTTTTTTAAAACATTTATTTTTTATTTATTTATCTTTTTGGGGGGTGGGGTGGGGAGGGAGGGGGACGAGCGGGCCACTTCTATTGGTCTTTCATTTCTCTATTTTCATCCATCTTTGTTCTTTGGCTCCTGTGGGCCTCCCATCGCGGTGGCGTCTGTCATCGCAGAGCAACAGCTCTGGGTACATGCACCCCAGAGCTCCGACTGCATTGGACACATCAGTCCAGCGCTCCGCGGCACATGGGAGCTTCCAAGGCCAGGGATCGAACTGGCGTCCCTTGCACTGCAAGGCGATGTCCTTACCCACTGGACCACCAGGGGAAGCCCATGCATTATAGTTTTAATTCATGTTTCCTTGACGGTTAAAAACACTGACCATCCTTTTATGTGCTTATTGGCCACTTTCATATCTCTTTTATGAAGTATATTTTAAACTCCTTTGCCTATTTTTTAGATTGGGCTCTTTCTCATATTATTACCATCTTACATTAGTGTGGTGTATTTGTTAGAACTAGTTTGTTAGCTGCTAGTTTGCATTAGGGTCCATTCTTTGTGTTTGCACATTGCAGGGGTTTTGACAAATATATAGAAATACGTGTCCACCAGGACAGAATCATACAGAACAGTTTCACTGCCTTAAAAACCACCTGGGAGCTTCCCTGGTGGTCCAGTGGGTAAAAAGCCCACCCTGAAGTGCAAGGGGCACCAGGGAAGATCCCACATGCAGTGGAGCGGCTGGACCAGTCACTGAAATACTCTGATATGCTGTGTCCAGTTATGAGCATGTGCCCAGAGCCAGTGCTCTGCAGCGAGAGAGGCCACTGCACTGGGAGGCCTACACAGGCCAAAGAATAAAGATGGATGAAAATAAATAAATAAAAAACCAATAAAAGAGGCTAAAAAAAAAAAAAAAATCTACCCAGATTCCACTGATTTATCACTCTCTCTGGCAACCACTAATCTTTTTAGTGTCTCTATAGTTTTGCCTTTTCCAAAATGCTAAAAGTTGGAATCATAAAGTACGTAACCTTTTCAGGTTGGCTTCTTTCATTCAGCAATACTCATTTAAAGTTTTTCCATGTCTTTCTATGGCTTGATAACTTCCAAGTTTTGGTCATTACTATTCATTGTATATAATTCACATCTCTTTGAAACGTTTTAGAATCTTTATCTCTGATGTTCTAGAATTAGATGATATAAGTTTTGGTACAGGTCTTGTGTGTGTGTGTGTGTGTGTGTGTGTGTGTGTGTTGAACATTTGTTGAACCATTTCAATCTGGAGAAGTATGTCCCGCAGTCTGTAAAATTCTCTCACTCTTTTTTTTAACTTTCATTTTTTTGGTTTGAAAATATCTTCTCTTCCATTTTCCCCTTCACTGTTCCTGAAACTTTTATCAGTCACCATTGGCCCTTGTTGACTGAGGTTAACTTTTTCTTCCCTATTTCCTATTGGTCTTTCGGTTTTTTTGTTCTTTCTGTAAGCTTTTCTCAGCTCTATTTTCTAATATTTCTCTTGAAATTTAAAAATTTTGGATATCTAATTTCCAGAAGGTCTTTCTTGCTTTTGTCCCTTTTTTTTCTTACCATGCTATTCACTGATGAAGTATCTTTTTAAAAAAAGGTTGATGCATACACTCATTATATATTTCCACTGCATACTCTTTTTGTCTGGTTGGTTTGCTCTCTTTTACATTACAGACTTCAAGTCCTGATGGTCTCTGGCTGTGTTTATTCTAAACAGATACAGTGTCCTCAGACACTGACTGGTTGGGCTCAGTGGGAGGACTGTGTATGCTGGTAGCCTTCACTGTCGGATGCCTATTATTCTTAGTGCTATTTTTATTTATTTTTATTTTTTGGCCATGCCATTTGGCATGTGGGATCTTCGTTCCCTGCCAAGGACCGAAACTGCACCCCCTGCATTGGAAGCATGGAGTCTTAACCACTGGATCAATAGGGAGGTTCCACTGTTGGATGCTTAGATGGCAGCATTACCTTTGCACTTTAGGGATTTTCCCCATACATATCTACATTCCAACATCTTCTTTCTGGCTATTCGGTATCTCCCAAGATAACTCCTCTAGTTTCCACATCAGAAGGGAAAGGACCAGGATTGATCCAATCAATACAGAGACTGTCATTTTACCTCCTTTTAGCCTTGCACCTTGTTGGTTCCCCACCTGTGCCTGACATCCTGGAGCCTGGAGTCTAATTTCAATTAGAAGACTTCTGAAATCATTTTGTCTAATACTTACTTTGTAAGAATAAAACAGCTGACTCATTGGAAAAGACCCTGATGCTGAGAAAGATTGAAGGCAAGAGGAGAAGGGTGGGGCAGAGGACGAGATGGTTAGATAACATCACTGACTCAATGGACATGAGTTTGAGCAAACTCCAGGAGACAGTGAAGGACAGGAAAGCAGTTCATGGGATCACAAAGAGTCAACATGGGTTAGTGACTGAAGAACAACAAATTATTTTGTGGATAAAGAGAATGAGGCTCAGAAAATTCATTTGTTTAAGGTGCAACTGTTATTAATAATAAAGAGGAAATGTGAGACTTCAACCTAGGCTCCTGCTCTCATCTGGTGTTCCGGTCAGCTGAAAAACTGCTTTCCAAAATGTCAGAGATGACTTGAGATTTTTCTTTCCAAATGCCTAGAAATCTTGGTAAGCTTTCAGGAACTGTGTCATGATAGCTAAAAGCTGAGGTACGACTAAAATAAACAAGCACCACATCTGGTCCCAAGAGAAGAGGGGTAGGTAAATTTTCAAAGTGAGACGGTTATTTTCTTTTACTCTCAAGGTCACACAGTGGAATTATCACCACTATTTTTTTTTTAATTTCAAATCTGACAGGTGAAAATAATGACAGCCCTATATTCATTAACTGGAAGTACACACTATTCACAGCGTCTCTTAAAAAGGAAAATAACAACATGGGCTAGAACGGTCATGACCTATTTCAACATAGCTGTCTCCACGAACATCTCAATCTGTGGGGTAGCACGTATTACCTCACAAAAGGAATTCCATACTCAAGAATAGTTTTCTAAATCCTGGGTTAGAGAAATATTTAGTTGTATTAAATTTAAATTGTAAGACAGGCAGTACGAATGTATTGTACAATATCGTAAATGGAGTGTAAATTTTTAAAATATATAAATTTTAAGAAATAACAAGGAAACTGGCATAAAGACAAAGCAAAAAAAATCTAAACGAATTACTTTAATATAGGACTTCCTAAAACCTCTAATATGCACTGAAGAAGGATATATATATCATGAACCCTTTGCCTAGTGTATGTCAGCATAAAATCCTTTTCTTCATAATTGACACTTTGGAAACAATTTGGCCCAATATGATACTTTTCAAAGTCCTACTATGGAAGATGTGGGTAAGAACATAAGACTACTCTTTTTAATATCAATTGCTTACCTTAATGTTACATACTCAATGGACATGAGTTTGAGCAAACTCCAGGAGACAGTGAAGGACAGGAAAGCAGTTCATGGGATCACAAAGAGTCAACATGGGTTAGTGACTGAAGAACAACAAATTATTTTGTGGATAAAGAGAATGAGGCTCAGAAAATTCATTTGTTTAAGGTGCAACTGTTATTAATAATAAAGAGGAAATGTGAGACTTCAACCTAGGCTCCTGCTCTCATCTGGTGTTCCGGTCAGCTGAAAAACTGCTTTCCAAAATGTCAGAGATGACTTGAGATTTTTCTTTCCAAATGCCTAGAAATCTTGGTAAGCTTTCAGGAACTGTGTCATGATAGCTAAAAGCTGAGGTACGACTAAAATAAACAAGCACCACATCTGGTCCCAAGAGAAGAGGGGTAGGTAAATTTTCAAAGTGAGACGGTTATTTTCTTTTACTCTCAAGGTCACACAGTGGAATTATCACCACTATTTTTTTTTTAATTTCAAATCTGACAGGTGAAAATAATGACAGCCCTATATTCATTAACTGGAAGTACACACTATTCACAGCGTCTCTTAAAAAGGAAAATAACAACATGGGCTAGAACGGTCATGACCTATTTCAACATAGCTGTCTCCACGAACATCTCAATCTGTGGGGTAGCACGTATTACCTCACAAAAGGAATTCCATACTCAAGAATAGTTTTCTAAATCCTGGGTTAGAGAAATATTTAGTTGTATTAAATTTAAATTGTAAGACAGGCAGTACGAATGTATTGTACAATATCGTAAATGGAGTGTAAATTTTTAAAATATATAAATTTTAAGAAATAACAAGGAAACTGGCATAAAGACAAAGCAAAAAAAATCTAAACGAATTACTTTAATATAGGACTTCCTAAAACCTCTAATATGCACTGAAGAAGGATATATATATCATGAACCCTTTGCCTAGTGTATGTCAGCATAAAATCCTTTTCTTCATAATTGACACTTTGGAAACAATTTGGCCCAATATGATACTTTTCAAAGTCCTACTATGGAAGATGTGGGTAAGAACATAAGACTACTCTTTTTAATATCAATTGCTTACCTTAATGTTACATACTGAAAAACAGAGGGGATACTATAACTTAAAATACACATGATGAGTAAAGTTCCTGTGTCTATAAGTAACTACGTACTACTAATAGTGGCATTAATGAAAAGATGCTTCACTTTAAATAATCCGAAGGTCTGTGCAATAATGATGAGAGGCAAAGCTCCAATCCCTATCATCACTGAGCATTTAAAATGAAGCTCTGTCCCAGCACGTACTGTTCAGCCTGGGGGTGGGCCTGGTGGTGGTGGACTGAAGGGCAGGTGGCAGGCTCTCCGATTTGAGGGCCACGTTGGCGGCGGCCCCGTCCATCCTCTCTGGCTCACACAAGCCTGGCAACTGTGCTGCCTTCTCCAGCGCGGGCAGCAACTGATCAAACTGGTCAAGGTCAGCTGTGAACTAAGAACGGAAACCAAAGTTAGAGGAAACACATTCTATACTTCCACCCGAAGAAAGCAGAAAACAAGTAGCTCCTTTAAACTGCACGAATTGAGTGTGACAATGAGAGAAAGAAGAAATAATTAGGAAGACAGGAGCCTCAATGAAAGAATGTGACCTAACAATGGAACAGAATGCAGATGCTTCTGGTAATGATACGCTACAGAATACCAGATGACATACACACAGTGCTTATCTATTATATTCTGGAATAAAACATATACACTGGAAAAACTGAATTGGAAAGAGACTTTGAGAGTACTGTTATGACAGTAACATCATGAGTGTTTAAATCTTTAAAATATTTAGTAAATTTTAAGACAGGCAGATGTATTGTACAATATCGTAAATGGAGTGTAAATTTTAAAATATATAAATTTTAAGAAATAACAAGGAAACTGGCATAAAGACAAAGCAAAAAAAATCTAAACGAATTACTTTAATATAGGACTTCCTAAAACCTCTAATATGCACTGAAGAAGGATATATATATCATGAACCCTTTGCCTAGTGTATGTCAGCATAAAATCCTTTTCTTCATAATTGACACTTTGGAAACAATTTGGCCCAATATGATACTTTTCAAAGTCCTACTATGGAAGATGTGGGTAAGAACATAAGACTACTCTTTTTAATATCAATTGCTTACCTTAATGTTACATACTGAAAAACAGAGGGGATACTATAACTTAAAATACACATGATGAGTAAAGTTCCTGTGTCTATAAGTAACTACGTACTACTAATAGTGGCATTAATGAAAAGATGCTTCACTTTAAATAATCCGAAGGTCTGTGCAATAATGATGAGAGGCAAAGCTCCAATCCCTATCATCACTGAGCATTTAAAATGAAGCTCTGTCCCAGCACGTACTGTTCAGCCTGGGGGTGGGCCTGGTGGTGGTGGACTGAAGGGCAGGTGGCAGGCTCTCCGATTTGAGGGCCACGTTGGCGGCGGCCCCGTCCATCCTCTCTGGCTCACACAAGCCTGGCAACTGTGCTGCCTTCTCCAGCGCGGGCAGCAACTGATCAAACTGGTCAAGGTCAGCTGTGAACTAAGAACGGAAACCAAAGTTAGAGGAAACACATTCTATACTTCCACCCGAAGAAAGCAGAAAACAAGTAGCTCCTTTAAACTGCACGAATTGAGTGTGACAATGAGAGAAAGAAGAAATAATTAGGAAGACAGGAGCCTCAATGAAAGAATGTGACCTAACAATGGAACAGAATGCAGATGCTTCTGGTAATGATACGCTACAGAATACCAGATGACATACACACAGTGCTTATCTATTATATTCTGGAATAAAACATATACACTGGAAAAAAACTGAATTGGAAAGAGACTTTGAGAGTACTGTTATGACAGTAACATCATGAGTGATTTTTCCTGTCATATTTTTCAAAATTTTATAAAATGGCTTACTTTATGATGGACTGAAAAATACATTTATATTGACACGTAGAAAAATAGCTTCTTAAAAATTTGAGAAATTTTAAACTAAACATTAGCTTCAAAGATTCCCAGATAGGTTCATTCCCACTAAAAGACTTACTAAAGTAAGAAACATATTTTCTAGCATAGGTAGGGAGTTCCTATGTGTGTCTGTGGCTATGCACAGGAGAAAACTTACCTTCATTTCACAACACTATTCCACTATGGTTGCCTAAAGATAATTCATCAACACAAAAGTATTTAGCTGTTTGGGTTTTATTACTTTACTAAAATTTCTTTCTAGATTGTAGAATATAATTACATGTATGTATGTTTTTTAACTGTGAGAAAAATTGGCTTCTTTCACATTACATTTCTGAAGTTCAGACACCTTGTTGCAAGCAGCAGCAGTTCATTTTGTTTTTGTTGCTGAACAGTATCCCACGGCATGAATATGCTTCTGGTTTGGGGCTATAAAAGTAAAGCTATTATGACTATTTCTGAGAACCTTTTGTGGCATGAGCAAAAAGTACTAATCATAAAGGGAAAAAACAACAAATTAGACTATATTAAAATGAAGAACTTCACTTCATCAAAAAGCACCATTAACAGATAGCAACAGCCAGGCACAATACAGAGAAGATACTTGCAAATCCAATAAAGGACTTACCCAAAATATGTAAAGAACTCTTACAGGTCAATGGGACAAATACAACATATTGGGAAAATGGGCAAAACATTTCAACAGACTATCTACAAAAGAAGATATCCAAATGACCAATAAATATTTATTGTGTGCTAAGTCGTTTCAGTAGTGTCTGACTCTCTGTGACCCTATGGACTCTGGCAAACCAGGCTCCACTACCCATAGGGTTCTCTAGGCAAGAATACTCAAGAGGGCTGCCATGCCCTCCTCCAGGGGATCTTCCCAACCCAGCGATCGAACCTGCGTCTCTGTGTCTCCCTGCACTGGCAGGTGGGTTCTTTACTACTAGCACCACCTGGGAAGCCTAAATATTTATTAGGGAAAGGCAAATTAAAACTATGAACTATCACTACACAGACCCCAGAACTGTTAAAAGTTAAAAGATAGACAAAACCGGGTATTAACAAGGACATGAAACAAATAGAAGGCATTCTCATACACTGTAGAAAACTGGCATTATTTGTTAACGATGAACACACACATATTTTATGATCCTGCAATTCTATCCCGAGGTATAAACTCAGCAGAAATGCATGCTCATGTGCACCAAAACAGATGTGCCAAGATTGTACATAATGGCATTTTCTTATAAAGCTGTTACTTTTAAAGCCTGAGAATTTTCATATAGTTATTATTTAAAGCTGTTTTTCAGCTTAGAAACATGACATTAGTTTAGTTGTACCAAGAAACATATGACAGCCTTCTCAAAGAGTACATGTGTAAGGAAATGACCAAAACAGTGTTATTATAAATTGTAAACAGAGACCACACAGTGGACTCAGAGAAGAGAGGAAAGGAATCTCTAACTGGGGCTACTTAATTGTGTGTGAAGGATGAGTAGAAGTTCAGCAGACACAAAATGGAGAATAAGGCAGAAGATGCTTAGAAGACGCGTGGCTTATCCCGGAAGGGAAGGGTTTCCACGTGCCTAGAATGCAGTGTGCCTGAGACAAGAGAGAGACTTCCATGAGATGAGGGCAGAAAAGAAAGCTGACTCAGGCTCTACACATACTAAGTGTGGATTTTGTTTTACAAGGAAGTGCCTTATTAATAAACTGCTTTGTAAATACATTTTCAGCTATTTCATGGTAAATCCAATAAAGGACTTACCCAAAATATGTAAAAAACTCTTCTATGGACAATAAATATTGGGAAAATGGGCAAAACATTTCAACAGACTATCTACAAAAGAAGATATCCAAATGACCAATAAATATTTATTGTGTGCTAAGTCGTTTCAGTAGTGTCTGACTCTCTGTGACCCTATGGACTCTGGCAAACCAGGCTCCACTACCCATAGGGTTCTCTAGGCAAGAATACTCAAGAGGGCTGCCATGCCCTCCTCCAGGGGATCTTCCCAACCCAGCGATCGAACCTGCGTCTCTGTGTCTCCCTGCACTGGCAGGTGGGTTCTTTACTACTAGCACCACCTGGGAAGCCTAAATATTTATTAGGGAAAGGCAAATTAAAACTATGAACTATCACTACACAGACCCCAGAACTGTTAAAAGTTAAAAGATAGACAAAACCGGGTATTAACAAGGACATGAAACAAATAGAAGGCATTCTCATACACTGTAGAAAACTGGCATTATTTGTTAACGATGAACACACACATATTTTATGATCCTGCAATTCTATCCCGAGGTATAAACTCAGCAGAAATGCATGCTCATGTGCACCAAAACAGATGTGCCAAGATTGTACATAATGGCATTTTCTTATAAAGCTGTTACTTTTAAAGCCTGAGAATTTTCATATAGTTATTATTTAAAGCTGTTTTTCAGCTTAGAAACATGACATTAGTTTAGTTGTACCAAGAAACATATGACAGCCTTCTCAAAGAGTACATGTGTAAGGAAATGACCAAAACAGTGTTATTATAAATTGTAAACAGAGACCACACAGTGGACTCAGAGAAGAGAGGAAAGGAATCTCTAACTGGGGCTACTTAATTGTGTGTGAAGGATGAGTAGAAGTTCAGCAGACACAAAATGGAGAATAAGGCAGAAGATGCTTAGAAGACGCGTGGCTTATCCCGGAAGGGGAAGGGTTTCCACGTGCCTAGAATGCAGTGTGCCTGAGACAAGAGAGAGACTTCCATGAGATGAGGGCAGAAAAGAAAGCTGACTCAGGCTCTACACATACTAAGTGTGGATTTTGTTTTACAAGGAAGTGCCTTATTAATAAACTGCTTTGTAAATACATTTTCAGCTATTTCATGGATGTCTACATTCTGTCTAAATAATGCGTAAGCTCCTAGCAGGGAGAGATCACATTTTCTACTTTTCTTAAAATCCCTTCAAAGTCCACAGCAATTATTCAGTAAATGAAGCTGCCTGTTACTTTTCACCACCCCTTACTCTAGCCTAAACGCAGAGGTTCCTGACCCGTAACACCTTATGTAAAGGTTTATTTGTATTTACTTCTGTTTCGGGGCATGTTATATACCCTATGATCTGGAATACTCAAAGTCCCTATCTGATGGTGGCTGGGGGTTGAGGGCAGTTAGAATCAGAAGGAAAAAGACTTTAGCAAAGCAAGCCAAACTAGGCAGCTGTGTCCATCTCCTCACATTTCTCTCTCATTTCATTTCCATCAGGGGTTCCCAAACTCAGCTACATATCAGAGTTCTCGGGGAATGTCTTTAAAATATAGGTTTCTGGGTTCTGTTCTGAAAGAGCTGGATTTAATAGGTGGGGCGATGGGAGGAGGGGGCAGGGAAGGTGATTTTTTTAAATCTAAAACTTCTGAAGATGTGAACTCTGATTTTATAGAAAGAAAGAAACATCTACCTTCTTAGAATGCTGCATTAATACTGTAGCCCTCCAAGCTTCCAAAGAGAACTTTCAAGGGCATCCTGTAGGTTTTTAGACATTGATACTAATCTCTTAATATGTGCCCAGTGGATAGGGCAAAATAGCCTAAATCCAAGTGTAGTCTATGGACGGAAAAAAAAGGAAAGAAAAATAACCAGCAATGTTCATTCTATGAAGCAAGCAATGACCTACCTGGCCTTTTTTAAGACTCAGAGAAGAGAGGAAAGGAATCTCTAACTGGGGCTACTTAATTGTGTGTGAAGGATGAGTAGAAGTTCAGCAGACACAAAATGGAGAATAAGGCAGAAGATGCTTAGAAGACGCGTGGCTTATCCCGGAAGGAAGGGTTTCCACGTGCCTAGAATGCAGTGTGCCTGAGACAAGAGAGAGACTTCCATGAGATGAGGGCAGAAAAGAAAGCTGACTCAGGCTCTACACATACTAAGTGTGGATTTTGTTTTACAAGGAAGTGCCTTATTAATAAACTGCTTTGTAAATACATTTTCAGCTATTTCATGGATGTCTACATTCTGTCTAAATAATGCGTAAGCTCCTAGCAGGGAGAGATCACATTTTCTACTTTTCTTAAAATCCCTTCAAAGTCCACAGCAATTATTCAGTAAATGAAGCTGCCTGTTACTTTTCACCACCCCTTACTCTAGCCTAAACGCAGAGGTTCCTGACCCGTAACACCTTATGTAAAGGTTTATTTGTATTTACTTCTGTTTCGGGGCATGTTATATACCCTATGATCTGGAATACTCAAAGTCCCTATCTGATGGTGGCTGGGGGTTGAGGGCAGTTAGAATCAGAAGGAAAAAGACTTTAGCAAAGCAAGCCAAACTAGGCAGCTGTGTCCATCTCCTCACATTTCTCTCTCATTTCATTTCCATCAGGGGTTCCCAAACTCAGCTACATATCAGAGTTCTCGGGGAATGTCTTTAAAATATAGGTTTCTGGGTTCTGTTCTGAAAGAGCTGGATTTAATAGGTGGGGCGATGGGAGGAGGGGGCAGGGAAGGTGATTTTTTTAAATCTAAAACTTCTGAAGATGTGAACTCTGATTTTATAGAAAGAAAGAAACATCTACCTTCTTAGAATGCTGCATTAATACTGTAGCCCTCCAAGCTTCCAAAGAGAACTTTCAAGGGCATCCTGTAGGTTTTTAGACATTGATACTAATCTCTTAATATGTGCCCAGTGGATAGGGCAAAATAGCCTAAATCCAAGTGTAGTCTATGGACGGAAAAAAAAGGAAAGAAAAAAATAACCAGCAATGTTCATTCTATGAAGCAAGCAATGACCTACCTGGCTCTGAGACTCCAGTTTAATTTCCTCAGGAGCAGGTCTGGTCATGGGGGCTGGGGTGGTGTTACAAGGATCCATTTGTTCTTTCTTCTCCACCTTCACCTTTACATCATCCAGGCTCAGGTTTGGAGTGGATCTTAAGTCTTTCTCATCTTTATCTAAAAGGTAGCGCAGGAGCTGATGGTCTTTTGATTCTTTTTTCTTGGAAGCATCCAGTTCCAGTTTTATACTGGAGCTCCCCTGAACCGGTCCACTCACTGACACCGACGTCGATGCAGTCTCCTTTTTATCAGGCTCCACAGACAGAGTGGTGATGTCCGAGGGGCTACCCTCCTGCAAGAGCCGGTGTAGGATTTTGTGCCGCTCGGTCAGTGAGCTATGAGAGGAGGGACAAGAACCTCCCGAAGAGCCAGTAGAGGCCGAGGTGGAAGTGCCCGTGCAGGACAGCACCTCTTTGCAGCTGGTGTCTATATCAGCGTGCCGTAACTGCTGCTCTGCCGTAGTGGTCAAAAGCTGCACGAGTTTGTGACTGGTTTGAGAGTATTTATTGTCTCCGTCCGAGAGTCTGTCGTTGTTGTGCAGAAGCCCAGAATCCAGAGGTTTTCCCTCATTAGAGCTGTTGTCGGACTGAATCATTTCATTTAAAATGGATGCAATCTCTTTGTTATCTTTGGAGTCAGCTTTTGCTGGTTGTATATTTAATCTGCTAGGTGAATTCTGTGAGCTCATCTGCCTGAGGACTGGAGAACTGGCAGAGAAGCCGACAGCGTTGTTGGGTCCTTCATTCATACTCTGTAAAGGTGTTACTGGGATGTTTGAATAGGATCGGTTATTATTATTACAGGCAGCACTTGTCATGCTAACTGGGGAGTTTAATGTCGGAATATTAGGAGGAAATGAATTGTTTGGCATCCTGGGCCTTGTTGCCAATCCAGAACTAACTTGTCTCCTTGGAGACATGAACTGTGCAAGGGATATTCCTGTACCTTCCATAGGAGAATTACTGAGGTTGAGAGGGGGATTAGTGCTCTGGGAACTGGCCTGTCCCTGGTTTAAGGCAACACTGGCTACAATCTGATTTCCAGGTGAGCATCCGAAACTCCCTTGGCTGTTGCTAGAATTGCTATGACTGCTGCTATGAAGGTCTGAGCTCTGGTGGCGGCTGACTCTGGTGGGTACCATGTTGCTGTTGGTTGGTGGCAATGTGGCGGAACGGGCCACACCATGAGCTGGAGAGATACTGGGATTGACGGAAGGGTTTACCCGAGGCACTGACATTCCAGGATTAGTGTCCTCTTGAGGAGAAAGACCACTGTGTTCCCTAGAGGGGAAAAAGACATCCAGACATCTCCACTGGTTTCCATTATCGTATTTTATGATGCACATTATAAAACAAGACTATTAACCTTACTAATGTTGCAAACTATCAAGTAAAAGTCTCTTGTATCACTTTAAAGAAAACAGTGGACTGTTAGTCTTACAGTGAAACAGTAGAATCATTTAATAGGAAAATAGTGCTTAACATCCTGTAAATTTGATAATGGTTAAATGGGCAAGAAGTCTTTCCTGGCCTTGGAAAAATTCCAATACATATACCTTTAAACTTTTCAAAATTTAATACAATTAACACTATGTGAGACTTCTGGTTGAAAGAGAAACTTCCCACACTTCTGGTTACAAAGTATTTACTCATGACTCCTTGTTATCTTTGGAGTCAGCTTTTGCTGGTTGTATATTTAATCTGCTAGGTGAATTCTGTGAGCTCATCTGCCTGAGGACTGGAGAACTGGCAGAGAAGCCGACAGCGTTGTTGGGTCCTTCATTCATACTCTGTAAAGGTGTTACTGGGATGTTTGAATAGGATCGGTTATTATTATTACAGGCAGTATTTGTCATGCTAACGGGGGAGTTTAATGTCGGAATATTAGGAGGAAATGAATTGTTTGGCATCCTGGGCCTTGTTGCCAATCCAGAACTAACTTGTCTCCTTGGAGACATGAACTGTGCAAGGGATATTCCTGTACCTTCCATAGGAGAATTACTGAGGTTGAGAGGGGGATTAGTGCTCTGGGAACTGGCCTGTCCCTGGTTTAAGGCAACACTGGCTACAATCTGATTTCCAGGTGAGCATCCGAAACTCCCTTGGCTGTTGCTAGAATTGCTATGACTGCTGCTATGAAGGTCTGAGCTCTGGTGGCGGCTGACTCTGGTGGGTACCATGTTGCTGTTGGTTGGTGGCAATGTGGCGGAACGGGCCACACCATGAGCTGGAGAGATACTGGGATTGACGGAAGGGTTTACCCGAGGCACTGACATTCCAGGATTAGTGTCCTCTTGAGGAGAAAGACCACTGTGTTCCCTAGAGGGGAAAAAGACATCCAGACATCTCCACTGGTTTCCATTATCGTATTTTATGATGCACATTATAAAACAAGACTATTAACCTTACTAATGTTGCAAACTATCAAGTAAAAGTCTCTTGTATCACTTTAAAGAAAACAGTGGACTGTTAGTCTTACAGTGAAACAGTAGAATCATTTAATAGGAAAATAGTGCTTAACATCCTGTAAATTTGATAATGGTTAAATGGGCAAGAAGTCTTTCCTGGCCTTGGAAAAATTCCAATACATATACCTTTAAACTTTTCAAAATTTAATACAATTAACACTATGTGAGACTTCTGGTTGAAAGAGAAACTTCCCACACTTCTGGTTACAAAGTATTTACTCATGACTCCCTTGTTACAGCTTTTAAGTATTTCAACTCCAAAGAGGAAGACTGGGTAAGGAAAATACTGTGTCACTGATGTAAAAATTAAAAAGGGTGACATGCAGACATAGCAGATGTTTTGAAAGAGAAATCACAATATGAAAAAAAGAACTGTGCTAATTCCACTCACAAGCATAAATTAAACTAAAATTAGAAAAAGCAGAATACTGAATTCAGATTTTCATCAAGTTCTTTACTCAACTCCATAATTACGACAACAGATTTGTGACTGGTATTACCATGTTCCAATAAGCAAATATATCAAATGAGGGAAAGATGAAGTGAGGGAAAATGTCTTTGTTTTTGTTTAGTGCTAAATTTTAAATAGTTGTAAATGTAGAGTTTTGAATAATTCATAGGATAAGAGAATGGTTTCATGAATTTATCATATATAATAGTGCAAAACACATTTTGAGAGAACAAATTTAAGGCAGTGACATTCACAAATCTCAAGTTGATAGTTTAATAGTTTGTCGTTTGTGAAACTGTCAACCTGAACTCAGGAGCCACTGAGTTTTGCCCTGATGAACATAAAGCACTTCTAAAATTAAAAATAACAGTATTAGTAAACTCGAATCTTTTATAAGGCTGTAAGTTCATGCCCGGAAAGTTGGAAATTTTTAGTCACCTTTTTGGTTTGTACCCCTAAAGCATATATTCAGCCACAGCTTTCCTGTCTCCCTTTTTGAACAACAAATCTCTTGTTAGATGATGAAACAACAAAACTTGGTTTGGATATACTGACTATATACTCATCATACCGATTTAATGCCTAATATACAACTGGTTTTCTAGCCAACAAGAGTATACAACTGTAATCTCTAAGAGATATGTGAACTGACTTATTTCATAATGAAGCTCTCCAAATTGGTAGTACCTGTCGATGATATGAATTCCCATGATGAAAGGCTGCATGTCTGGACTTTGAGGGTAGCAAAGTTTACACTTGGTGTGGGCGCTAAGCATGGTCCCATCATTCAGTATGAATCTATAGGATGGGCTGGAGGCAGTGCCACGAGTCATCACTGTTTCAAACAAAAGAAAAACCTAGTTAAAATTCTGACCCTTCCACTTTCGGCAAAGGAGAGTTACCATGTCTTGTATCTGCCTAGAACCTCATTTGAAGGTTCAACTGCTACCTGCTCAGACTCAAAATATAGTTCAGATAAAGCAGATATCTGAGAAGAAAAATGATCTGGGGTGAAACACACAATCTAGGACAAGTTTTAATTTTGTCCTACTTGAATGGGTGCCTCTTCACAGAAACTATGAACATGAAGAAACCATAAACCACAAAAAAGCCAACCTTAACCATTCCCTCAATGGGTCAGCTCCTTAAATTTATTAAGTGTTCATTAAAAATACCAAGAAGTTACTTTCTCCCCTCTCATTTTCAGTATTATGTCTAACAAGCTTCCCCGACACTCAGTTTTACTGGGATATCGTAAACATACCAGGAAATTCACCCTCTAAGTTTTGATTAGTTTGCAGAACTCTAACTGAAATTCAAATTTAATTTTTCACTCAGCAAAGTGAATCAGTAAGGTCCCCACTTGACAAATTATAATTGTATATGTTATTTTTGATGTTTGAGTTTAGTTTAGTAAAAAGAAAATTAAGATAAAGCCCCTGATTACTAACAGAGAATAAAAACTACGTTAAGGCAGTTGAATCACTATATAAACCACACGACTTACTTTTGTCTTAAAGCTTTATTACAACAGATAAAATTCTAATTCTACTGGTAAATACTTATGAACTACACAAAGGCTACACCAGATTACTAAATAAGAAAATGTCATCGATGTTTCAGTAATACAATAGAGTTTTTTTATTAAGAAAAATTTAATAGGTAGATTCAGCTATACCAAGGTTAAAAATCATATCCACTGAAATACAAGAATTACTACCACAAATGACTACTATAATTTATCCTTTAATAAATGTTAGCTGTATTTCTCAAATACATTCCAGAAAGAGCTTCAATCACACTTGAAAGACATATGAAAAATACAAAATGACCAACTGACAAATAATTTCGGAAACTACATATTACTGTAAGTAACAAAAAGCATTTTGGGCTGACCATTCCAATGGGCTGGAGGCAGTGCCACGAGTCATCACTGTTTCAAACAAAAGAAAAACCTAGTTAAAATTCTGACCCTTCCACTTTCGGCAAAGGAGAGTTACCATGTCTTGTATCTGCCTAGAACCTCATTTGAAGGTTCAACTGCTACCTGCTCAGACTCAAAATATAGTTCAGATAAAGCAGATATCTGAGAAGAAAAATGATCTGGGGTGAAACACACAATCTAGGACAAGTTTTAATTTTGTCCTACTTGAATGGGTGCCTCTTCACAGAAACTATGAACATGAAGAAACCATAAACCACAAAAAAGCCAACCTTAACCATTCCCTCAATGGGTCAGCTCCTTAAATTTATTAAGTGTTCATTAAAAATACCAAGAAGTTACTTTCTCCCCTCTCATTTTCAGTATTATGTCTAACAAGCTTCCCCGACACTCAGTTTTACTGGGATATCGTAAACATACCAGGAAATTCACCCTCTAAGTTTTGATTAGTTTGCAGAACTCTAACTGAAATTCAAATTTAATTTTTCACTCAGCAAAGTGAATCAGTAAGGTCCCCACTTGACAAATTATAATTGTATATGTTATTTTTGATGTTTGAGTTTAGTTTAGTAAAAAGAAAATTAAGATAAAGCCCCTGATTACTAACAGAGAATAAAAACTACGTTAAGGCAGTTGAATCACTATATAAACCACACGACTTACTTTTGTCTTAAAGCTTTATTACAACAGATAAAATTCTAATTCTACTGGTAAATACTTATGAACTACACAAAGGCTACACCAGATTACTAAATAAGAAAATGTCATCGATGTTTCAGTAATACAATAGAGTTTTTTTATTAAGAAAAATTTAATAGGTAGATTCAGCTATACCAAGGTTAAAAATCATATCCACTGAAATACAAGAATTACTACCACAAATGACTACTATAATTTATCCTTTAATAAATGTTAGCTGTATTTCTCAAATACATTCCAGAAAGAGCTTCAATCACACTTGAAAGACATATGAAAAATACAAAATGACCAACTGACAAATAATTTCGGAAACTACATATTACTGTAAGTAACAAAAAGACAGCCTCTATTTTATTGTGTTGGGTATGCCATATAAACTGAAGAGGGCATAATCTGCTTGAAATCTATGCCATACATAAATCTCCCTAAGTACCAAAACCAGTATATAAACTTCACTGCAAGGATTCCTTACCATTCTGGCAATTTCAGGCAAACCACTGGCATATTTGTCAAATAAAATATGGAGAAATTTAGTATCGAGTAAAATAAGGAATGATGAAAAAGTTTTTAATGAAAACCAATAATTTCTTTGTCAGGATATAAGTTAAATATTTGCTATGACAAAACCCTAAAAAAGTATTAACAATTTCCAACTGTCAATATGTTTTGACAATACGTTTTGGAAAACACAATTACAACAAAAAAGTGGCATTTTAAGATAAATTATTAGCCTGGGATAGTAAGAAAGCTACACACATATAAAGGGACAGAAAAGATACAATGTACATTTCATGTTACTTTGTTTCTGCCTTTTTGTCTGTTTCTTCCTCTATTTGTTTCTCTTTAGAATCATTCTGCTGAAAGATTCACTGGCTCTTCACCACTGAGCTGTCCAAATGGTAGTCATCAGCCACTATCATAATGTGGCAAATTAATGTGGCAAAGTGAACTTAAAATTAAATGAGATTTAAAACACAGTTCCTTACGCTTGCTAGCCACATCTCATGTACCCAGGAGATGCACGTGGCTACAATGCTGGACGGTACAGCTCCAAACAATCTGATTTCATTTTGCATTTCCAACCTTACTTTTTATTATTGCCTAAACATTTTTTCTATAGCTCTTTAAACAGGCGTAGATAACTTTTTATACACTTACTTTTTTTCTTCAAGTAGAATAAACATAAGCATTAGCAGTATGTTCCACTCTCGTTTTCTACCCTCCACTGAAACTGTACAATGTTCGCATATAAAATCATCTAGTAAGTACTTGCTAATTGATCTTCAACTTGGATTTCATCTTGGTGGGTTCATATTGACTTGTGACCAATTACTACAATTTTTATTTAAAGGACAGATTTTAAATCTTACATATCTTCCCAAATGTTTATACTGTATCTCAATTTATGTTTTTACTTGTCTAGAAATCTAGATTGACTTTGTAATGAAAATTATTGGAGGGAAATTTCTTGATTTACTGACAAGCCCTGTAAAGTAAGAAAGAACTAGAAACTCTGGGAACACTAACATGGGAACATTAAGTTACTTGGGCTTCCCAGGTGGTGCTAGTAGTAATGAACTCGCCTGCCAATGAAAGAGGTATCAGTTCAATCCCTGGGTCGGGAAGATCCCTGGAAAAAGGGGGACCCTGAACACGACTTTTAATCGAGTAAAATAAGGAATGATGAAAGTTTTTAATGAAAACCAATAATTTCTTTGTCAGGATATAAGTTAAATATTTGCTATGACAAAACCCTAAAAAAGTATTAACAATTTCCAACTGTCAATATGTTTTGACAATACGTTTTGGAAAACACAATTACAACAAAAAAGTGGCATTTTAAGATAAATTATTAGCCTGGGATAGTAAGAAAGCTACACACATATAAAGGGACAGAAAAGATACAATGTACATTTCATGTTACTTTGTTTCTGCCTTTTTGTCTGTTTCTTCCTCTATTTGTTTCTCTTTAGAATCATTCTGCTGAAAGATTCACTGGCTCTTCACCACTGAGCTGTCCAAATGGTAGTCATCAGCCACTATCATAATGTGGCAAATTAATGTGGCAAAGTGAACTTAAAATTAAATGAGATTTAAAACACAGTTCCTTACGCTTGCTAGCCACATCTCATGTACCCAGGAGATGCACGTGGCTACAATGCTGGACGGTACAGCTCCAAACAATCTGATTTCATTTTGCATTTCCAACCTTACTTTTTATTATTGCCTAAACATTTTTTCTATAGCTCTTTAAACAGGCGTAGATAACTTTTTATACACTTACTTTTTTTCTTCAAGTAGAATAAACATAAGCATTAGCAGTATGTTCCACTCTCGCTTTTCTACCCTCCACTGAAACTGTACAATGTTCGCATATAAAATCATCTAGTAAGTACTTGCTAATTGATCTTCAACTTGGATTTCATCTTGGTGGGTTCATATTGACTTGTGACCAATTACTACAATTTTTATTTAAAGGACAGATTTTAAATCTTACATATCTTCCCAAATGTTTATACTGTATCTCAATTTATGTTTTTACTTGTCTAGAAATCTAGATTGACTTTGTAATGAAAATTATTGGAGGGAAATTTCTTGATTTACTGACAAGCCCTGTAAAGTAAGAAAGAACTAGAAACTCTGGGAACACTAACATGGGAACATTAAGTTACTTGGGCTTCCCAGGTGGTGCTAGTAGTAATGAACTCGCCTGCCAATGAAAGAGGTATCAGTTCAATCCCTGGGTCGGGAAGATCCCCTGGAAAAGGAAATGGCAACACGCTCCAGTATTCTTGGCTGGAGAACCCCATGGACACAGGGGCCATGCATTAAGATACTTAATGTGAATTACAGAAACATCAAGGGTCCTTTGCTAATTATGCTGCCTTAATTTGGAGGACTGTAAACTAATGAGAATTCTAAAATTGGGGCATCTCTACTAACTTAATACAGGAAATTATTATACTTTAAGTTTTGAAACTATTTATTTTGGATAACAATGTGCAGAGTAAGACTCAGCACAAGGAAAGCACCACAGATCAATGAAAAGAATAAAAGCCTAAGCTGCTTGAGAAGGCAGCCCAAAGCAGATAGTAAACTCCATCTGAGGCTAAATACCAGCACAAGATTGATAGTTAACAAGCACCATAAGGGCAAGTTGAAAAAAACCTTGAGAAGAATTGAAAGCCTAGTAATCATATTTAGGTATGAATTCTAACCCTGTCAATTCATAAGTAGGACCTAATAATACAAATTAGCCTTTGCCCATTATCACTAAGATGGACCCTATTTATTGTGAGGTAATATCTAGCATGAATCCTGGTATACAGCAGGTACTGAATGAATGTTTCCTGAATAAATACCAAATAAAAAACAAACAACAAGTATGTAGCTTCCAAAGTACCTGTGTCCTGAGTCACATATTTGGCCAGACCCAAGATACCTCTTATATTAATAGCTTCAACTCTATATAACAATCTAGTGTTTTGAACTTAAACGTGAGTACAGGAGCCATTGGGCTTCTCTGGTGGCTCAAACAGTGAAGAATTTGTCTGCAATGCAGGAGACCTGGGTTCAATCCCTAGGTTGGGAAGATCCCCTGAGAAGGAAGAGATTAAGAGGAGGTGGCGAGAATATACAGAAGAACCATGCAAAAAAGGTTTTAATGACCCAGATAATCATGATAGTGTGGTCACTCACCTAGAGCCAGACCTCATGGAGTCAAGTCAAATGGGCTTTAGGAGGCATTACTACCAACAAAGGAAATGGAGGTGATGGAATTCCAGTTGAGCTATTTCAAATCCTATAAGATTATGCTGTTAAAGTGCTGCACTCAATATGCCAGCAAATTAGGAAAACTTAGCAGTGGCCACAAGACTAGAAAAGGTCAGTTGTACACCAGTATTCTTGGCTGGAGAACCCCATGGACACAGGGGCCATGCATTAAGATACTTAATGTGAATTACAGAAACATCAAGGGTCCTTTGCTAATTATGCTGCCTTAATTTGGAGGACTGTAAACTAATGAGAATTCTAAAATTGGGGCATCTCTACTAACTTAATACAGGAAATTATTATACTTTAAGTTTTGAAACTATTTATTTTGGATAACAATGTGCAGAGTAAGACTCAGCACAAGGAAAGCACCACAGATCAATGAAAAGAATAAAAGCCTAAGCTGCTTGAGAAGGCAGCCCAAAGCAGATAGTAAACTCCATCTGAGGCTAAATACCAGCACAAGATTGATAGTTAACAAGCACCATAAGGGCAAGTTGAAAAAAACCTTGAGAAGAATTGAAAGCCTAGTAATCATATTTAGGTATGAATTCTAACCCTGTCAATTCATAAGTAGGACCTAATAATACAAATTAGCCTTTGCCCATTATCACTAAGATGGACCCTATTTATTGTGAGGTAATATCTAGCATGAATCCTGGTATACAGCAGGTACTGAATGAATGTTTCCTGAATAAATACCAAATAAAAAACAAACAACAAGTATGTAGCTTCCAAAGTACCTGTGTCCTGAGTCACATATTTGGCCAGACCCAAGATACCTCTTATATTAATAGCTTCAACTCTATATAACAATCTAGTGTTTTGAACTTAAACGTGAGTACAGGAGCCATTGGGCTTCTCTGGTGGCTCAAACAGTGAAGAATTTGTCTGCAATGCAGGAGACCTGGGTTCAATCCCTAGGTTGGGAAGATCCCCTGAGAAGGAAGAGATTAAGAGGAGGTGGCGAGAATATACAGAAGAACCATGCAAAAAAGGTTTTAATGACCCAGATAATCATGATAGTGTGGTCACTCACCTAGAGCCAGACCTCATGGAGTACGAAGTCAAATGGGCTTTAGGAGGCATTACTACCAACAAAGGAAATGGAGGTGATGGAATTCCAGTTGAGCTATTTCAAATCCTATAAGATTATGCTGTTAAAGTGCTGCACTCAATATGCCAGCAAATTAGGAAAACTTAGCAGTGGCCACAAGACTAGAAAAGGTCAGTTGTCAAGAAGCGCAATGCCACAGAATGTTCAAACTACCACATAATTGCACTCATTTCATATTTTAGCAAGGTAATGCTCAAAATCCTTCAAGCTAGGCTTCAACAGTATGTGAACCAAGAACTTCCAGATGTACAAGCTGGATTTAGAAAAGGCAGACAGCAAATTGCCAACATTCGTTGGACCATAGAAAAAGCAAGGCAATTCCAGAAAAACATCTACCTCTGCTTCACTGATTATGCCAAAGCCTCTGACTGTGTGAATCACAACAAACTGTGGAAAATTCTTATAGAGATGGGAATACCAGATCACCTCATCTGCCTCCTGAGAAATCTGTATGCAGGTCAAGAAGCAATAGCTGGAACCAGACATGGAAAAACAGATTGGTCCAAAATTGAGAAAAGGAGTTTTCAAGGCTGTATTTTGTGACCCTGCTTATTTAACATATATGCAGAGTACATCATGCAAAATGTTGGTCTGGATGAATCACAAGCTGGAATTAAGACTGCTGGGAGAAAAATAAACAACCTCACAAATGCAGATGATGCCACCCTAATGGCAGAAAGAGAAGAGGAAATAAAGAGCCTCTTGATGAGGATGAAAGAGGAGAATAAAACAGCTGGCTTAAAATCCAGCATTCAAAAAACAAAGATCATGGCATCTGGTCCCATCACTTCACGGCAAACAGAAGGGACAAAGTGGAAACAGAGACAGGAGCCATTGGGCTTCTCTGGTGGCTCAAACAGTGAAGAATTTGTCTGCAATGCAGGAGACCTGGGTTCAATCCCTAGGTTGGGAAGATCCCTGAGAAGGAAGAGATTAAGAGGAGGTGGCGAGAATATACAGAAGAACCATGCAAAAAAGGTTTTAATGACCCAGATAATCATGATAGTGTGGTCACTCACCTAGAGCCAGACCTCATGGAGTCTAAGTCAAATGGGCTTTAGGAGGCATTACTACCAACAAAGGAAATGGAGGTGATGGAATTCCAGTTGAGCTATTTCAAATCCTATAAGATTATGCTGTTAAAGTGCTGCACTCAATATGCCAGCAAATTAGGAAAACTTAGCAGTGGCCACAAGACTAGAAAAGGTCAGTTGTCAAGAAGCGCAATGCCACAGAATGTTCAAACTACCACATAATTGCACTCATTTCATATTTTAGCAAGGTAATGCTCAAAATCCTTCAAGCTAGGCTTCAACAGTATGTGAACCAAGAACTTCCAGATGTACAAGCTGGATTTAGAAAAGGCAGACAGCAAATTGCCAACATTCGTTGGACCATAGAAAAAGCAAGGCAATTCCAGAAAAACATCTACCTCTGCTTCACTGATTATGCCAAAGCCTCTGACTGTGTGAATCACAACAAACTGTGGAAAATTCTTATAGAGATGGGAATACCAGATCACCTCATCTGCCTCCTGAGAAATCTGTATGCAGGTCAAGAAGCAATAGCTGGAACCAGACATGGAAAAACAGATTGGTCCAAAATTGAGAAAAGGAGTTTTCAAGGCTGTATTTTGTGACCCTGCTTATTTAACATATATGCAGAGTACATCATGCAAAATGTTGGTCTGGATGAATCACAAGCTGGAATTAAGACTGCTGGGAGAAAAATAAACAACCTCACAAATGCAGATGATGCCACCCTAATGGCAGAAAGAGAAGAGGAAATAAAGAGCCTCTTGATGAGGATGAAAGAGGAGAATAAAACAGCTGGCTTAAAATCCAGCATTCAAAAAACAAAGATCATGGCATCTGGTCCCATCACTTCACGGCAAACAGAAGGGACAAAGTGGAAACAGAGACAGATTTTATTTCCTTGGGCTCCAAAATCACTGCAGATGGTGACTGCAGCCATGAAGTTAAAAGACACTTACTCCTTGGGAGAAAAACTATGATAAACCTAGACAGCATATTAAAAAGCAGGGACATCACTTTACCAGTGAAGGTTGGTAATAGGCAAAAGCTATGGCTTTTCCAGTAGTTACGTAGAATGTGAGAGGCAGACCATAAAGAAGGCTAAGTGCTGAAGAATTGATGCTTTCTAACTGTGGTGCTGGAGAAGACTTGAGATTCCCCTGAATAGCAAGGAAATCAAGGCAGTCAATCCTAAAGGAAATCAACCCTGAATATTCACTTGAAGGACTGATGCTGAAACTGAAGCTCCACTACTCTGGCTATCTGATGCAAAGAGCCTGCTCATTGGAAAAGACCCTGATGCTGGAAAAGACTGAGGGCAGGAGGAGAAGGGGGTGACAGAGGATGAGATGGCTGAATGGCATCACCAACTCAATGGACATAAGTCTGAGCAAACTCCAGGAGACAGGGAAGGACAGGGAGGCCTGGTGTGCTGCAGCCCATGGTGCAGCAAAGACTTGGACATGTCTCAGCAACTGAGTAACAGTGGGAGCCATGATTCTCTACTGGACTGATTGGTTAAATGATTGCTCTACACACCAGATTTTCTCCCTAAGAAAGATTTGGGCCTGAACAAAACTGTCTGTAATTTCATTTGATCACAGGTCCTGATCTTGTTTTCTGACTTAGTTTTGTCAGGTTTTGATCCTTGACTCCTGTGTTTACTTCTAAAATTTTTAGAATACTCAGTGAAGAGGGATGTTATTGATGTGGCTTTACTGACACCTCAGAAATTCTTCAGAAAACCCAGAAATCTGGTTTAACAACTGCTGAAAACAAATGCTATCAGGGACCTTAGGGAAGCACTCAGACTTTTCTCTAAAAGGAAGATTCTGAACTGAACCGAACTTAGGCAAGTTTCCTAAACCTCCAGCTGCATGAACTTCCTCCCAGTTTAGGAAGTTCCTCGGGTGACCCTGATAGCAATACCCCACCCTCAACCCCCAGTCTCAGTGGAGAACCATTGCTTTAACCGAGTTCATACTGAAAACCCCCACATATTCTTTGACTGCAATGTGTTTTCAGATTTTTATTCTGGAAAATTAAACGGTCAACACTCTTTAAAAAGCAGTCTGTGAGCTGTCTTTGTCAAAAACAGCTGAAAAACTAAGAACTTAAATTTGTAATGCCTATTAGGATTTTATACCAGCTGCTGCCTTTACAAAGTAAGCTAAAGGCAGGAAAAAAAGACAGCTGGAGGACACATTTTTCTTGCCTAAATAACAGTTTACATAGAGGTTTTTTGTTTTTTTTTTTTTTAAAGATTTTTTATTTATTTATTTATTGGAGGGGGCGGGTTGGGGAGGGAGGGGATGGGCGGGCAACTTCTCTTGGTCTTTCATTTATCTATTTTTCATCCATCTTTGTTCTCTGGCCCGTGTGGGCCTCCCATCGCGGTGGCCTCTGTTGTCGCAGAGCACTGGCTCTGGGCGCATGCGCTCCAGAGCTCCGGCTCGGTAATTGGACACATCGGTCCAGCCGCTCCGCAGCACGTGGGATCTTCTCAGACCAGGGATCGAACCGGCGCCCCTTGCACTGCAAGGCGGTGTCCCTACCCACTGGACCACCAGGGAAGCCCTACATAGAGGTTTTACATTTTAAAAGTTTTACACAAAATCAAGGACACAGTGGCATAACACACTTCTTCTTTCATACTATCCCTACGCGGAGAGGCAGCAAGGATACTGCAAAGGCTATTTACATCTCTCTCCGTTCTTGATAGACTTGATGTACTTAAGCATCAACTTCAGAGCTTGTTAAAATACCTGGACCCTCTCCTGAAAATTTTATTCAGTATGCCAGTATCTTTAACAGGTGATTCTCATGTAAGTGCTTCATGGACCACATTTTCCTTGCTAGGTTAGAGATTGCTGAATGCAACATATAAGAGAAAGATGTGCTCAGTTCATAAATGCTGTTCAGCAAGTTGCCCAGAAACGTCAAAATACTAGAGTCAGAGTCATGTGATTTCTGGGCAATTTAATTCTAAGAGAAAAGTTATTTCTATTGAGGAATTTTTTTTTCCTTAAAAGAAAAAAAAAGCAAAGAAACGAACCCTAAGACATGACTAATTGAGAAGAGATGTTGAATTATATTTCTTTACATTTCTCTCTAAATTGTTTCAGTTCATATATTAATGATAGATTAGTTACTCATTATACTTTAATCCATCTATTTTATAGAGAATTCCAATGGTTTAGCAACACATGCTTTAAATCATGGCTCAATCTCATCTATGGGAAGCCTAGGCATTTGGACAATGAGACAATAATCCAGACCTGCATTTCCTAGGTCATAATGTTTATAAAGACAAATAAAATTAAAAGGCTTTTAAGTAAAGGCTTGGAAGGTTTAACTGATAAAGTTAAGGTAAATATCAAAGAGAAGAGAATAACAGACTTCAGTACTTTAGGCAGTGGGTGGAGGTGGTGCTCTGAATCTCTCACTTATGCGAAAGTCAAGAAATCTAGTTAGAGTCTCATGGCAAGAACCATTAGTCTGTAGGAAGCTGCCCCTGCAGTAAACGGACTAATGAGACCATCCACATGGCTTCCTGAAGAAAACCAACAGCAAAAGCCAAGCTGCCCCCTTCACCTACCATCAGGACGCACTTGACCTAAACTGTAACGAATGAAAACTCAAAGAACTGTAAACTGTAAACTGAAGAAACCTAAAATAATGGGAAAACGCTAAAATTAAGAAAGGTGATGGAACAATGAAAAATATTTTAAAAGTTTCTTCCCAGAGAAATTACTTACTTAGAGATTAGAGAATAAATTATAATGGGGAAGGTATACCAGGCTCCCATAATTACATGACAATATTTTCAGATAGATCAAAATTCCTTATCTCTGAATCTTTATGAACTTTCTAGCTTTAACTCTCAGTTGATTTTCCCTATCTTTCCTATAATATGGTTAAGTTCCTTAAGGGTAGGGAATATGCTTATTTCATATTCCCATAGAATTTACTATGGCATAGCAGTTTTTAATTATTAATTTCATATGACATATTTTAACTTAATACTTTAATCTGAGTAAGGAGCATGCATGATATTGATTTGTACTACCTAGAAGCCTTTTGACATGCCTGTTCTGCTGGGAGTGATCTCCAAAACCCAGACAAAAATAGTACTTCCTCTCTAAAGCTATCCCTGATTCTCTAGTCAGCATTAGTATTTTTCTTCCTTAGTTATATCTCTGTGATAGCTCAGGCCACATTAATCTTTAAAAACATCATATATCCTCCCAATACAACGGATTTTGAGCTCCTGGAGGCCAGAACCCTGCTTTGTCATCTTTGTATTCCTGGCGCCTTGCACAGTGTTCTATGTATGTGAGGAACTTGATATATGTCTGCTGAATGAAGGAATGAATGAATGAGTGACCACCACATGATATCCTGTTCTTTGAAGTGTGCATCTGAAAATTCAGGATCCACTCATGAATTACTTTTCTTACCCATTTCTTCCTTTCCTAAAACTGATTAGCGCAAAAACCAATTTGGAGAAAATACTTATCAAGCCATAGACTGTATATACATTATTCGATATTAGTAAAGAGCAAGGTTAATGAGAATAGCTGAGAGAGAAAAACCTTACCTTCTTGAAACAGTTGTCTGGCATAAGATGGCTCTCTGCCTTGAGGCTGGAAGAAAGCATAAATGCACTTCCTCACCAAATCTTCCCAGCCAGTTCTGCCAGCAGCTCTCAGGGAACTAGTATCAATAGAGATGATTTTACCTACACAGAGAATGAAAGCTTTCATGGATGAGAGATTCCTGATACAAGGCATTCATATTTCAAAACTAACAACTGCATCTGAAAATATTCCACCGCCTCTCAAATGTTTAATGGACAAAGCACTAAAAAGCACTATTAATTTTTATTACATACAGTAACAGAGTATATCAGTGACATGAAAATACAAAATTGTTCTGACCTTGGAGTGTGTTATATCATATCATAAAATTCAATACCAATCAACTATTTAGTTTTTCTCTTAATAGTTCATTTTCCCTATCTTTCCTATAATATGGTTAAGTTCCTTAAGGGTAGGGAATATGCTTATTTCATATTCCCATAGAATTTACTATGGCATAGCAGTTTTTAATTATTAATTTCATATGACATATTTTAACTTAATACTTTAATCTGAGTAAGGAGCATGCATGATATTGATTTGTACTACCTAGAAGCCTTTTGACATGCCTGTTCTGCTGGGAGTGATCTCCAAAACCCAGACAAAAATAGTACTTCCTCTCTAAAGCTATCCCTGATTCTCTAGTCAGCATTAGTATTTTTCTTCCTTAGTTATATCTCTGTGATAGCTCAGGCCACATTAATCTTTAAAAACATCATATATCCTCCCAATACAACGGATTTTGAGCTCCTGGAGGCCAGAACCCTGCTTTGTCATCTTTGTATTCCTGGCGCCTTGCACAGTGTTCTATGTATGTGAGGAACTTGATATATGTCTGCTGAATGAAGGAATGAATGAATGAGTGACCACCACATGATATCCTGTTCTTTGAAGTGTGCATCTGAAAATTCAGGATCCACTCATGAATTACTTTTCTTACCCATTTCTTCCTTTCCTAAAACTGATTAGCGCAAAAACCAATTTGGAGAAAATACTTATCAAGCCATAGACTGTATATACATTATTCGATATTAGTAAAGAGCAAGGTTAATGAGAATAGCTGAGAGAGAAAAACCTTACCTTCTTGAAACAGTTGTCTGGCATAAGATGGCTCTCTGCCTTGAGGCTGGAAGAAAGCATAAATGCACTTCCTCACCAAATCTTCCCAGCCAGTTCTGCCAGCAGCTCTCAGGGAACTAGTATCAATAGAGATGATTTTACCTACACAGAGAATGAAAGCTTTCATGGATGAGAGATTCCTGATACAAGGCATTCATATTTCAAAACTAACAACTGCATCTGAAAATATTCCACCGCCTCTCAAATGTTTAATGGACAAAGCACTAAAAAGCACTATTAATTTTTATTACATACAGTAACAGAGTATATCAGTGACATGAAAATACAAAATTGTTCTGACCTTGGAGTGTGTTATATCATATCATAAAATTCAATACCAATCAAGTCTTAAAGTCACACCATAAGGATTGGAAGCTGTGGAGACTAATAAGGTCAAACTTCTCTGATCTGTTCTTTGGATCTTGCTTCCTCTACACTAATGACTTATTGGGGATGGGGAGGCAGAGACAAAAATACATTGTTTTGGTTTAAATTAACTTGCAATAATTAAGTGAAGAAAATATCACAAAGTAAGGAATCTTTCCTTTTCTACCTCTTCTTGGGCTGTAGACGATAACTGCATTAAGAGTAAACGAAGACTGAAGGCCAAAAAAGTTAAATCAGAAAAAGATAAGTGAGAACATTAAGATCTGCTAGCCTTTCTGTAAACAGAACATATGTTTTATAAAATTTAGTGGTGATCTGATATTGTCACCACATGTGAAAAAGTTTCCTGAATGATTTATGGAAGAATTCAGGCCAATTATTTCTTAACTGGGGGCCAATTAATTCAGTTGGTGATTTTTCAGATCCATTTTATTTTGTATGCAATCTTGTATTCCCACAAAATAATACAGGGTATGTGGATGTGTGAGAATCAGGTTGTTAAGATAAAAACTTACAAAGTCTCATCCAATTTCAGAACCTGACTATTACCAAGATTATCAGTATCTCTCCATTATGTGTGTATTCCTCACTCCTCACGTTCCTCAGTCTTTATAGTCACCTGTCCATCTAGATGGTTTCCAGCTTTTTATCGTTAGAATCAATACTGCTATGAACATCTTTCATATTTCCCACCGTGCGTGTGTGTAACAGTTTCTCTAGGGTATGTATGTGGGAAAAGAACTGTTGAGTCACAGATTATGTGAATGCTCAACTGCTACAATTAGAAGGGAACTAGTATCAATAGAGATGATTTTACCTACACAGAGAATGAAAGCTTTCATGGATGAGAGATTCCTGATACAAGGCATTCATATTTCAAAACTAACAACTGCATCTGAAAATATTCCACCGCCTCTCAAATGTTTAATGGACAAAGCACTAAAAAGCACTATTAATTTTTATTACATACAGTAACAGAGTATATCAGTGACATGAAAATACAAAATTGTTCTGACCTTGGAGTGTGTTATATCATATCATAAAATTCAATACCAATCAAGTCTTAAAGTCACACCATAAGGATTGGAAGCTGTGGAGACTAATAAGGTCAAACTTCTCTGATCTGTTCTTTGGATCTTGCTTCCTCTACACTAATGACTTATTGGGGATGGGGAGGCAGAGACAAAAATACATTGTTTTGGTTTAAATTAACTTGCAATAATTAAGTGAAGAAAATATCACAAAGTAAGGAATCTTTCCTTTTCTACCTCTTCTTGGGCTGTAGACGATAACTGCATTAAGAGTAAACGAAGACTGAAGGCCAAAAAAGTTAAATCAGAAAAAGATAAGTGAGAACATTAAGATCTGCTAGCCTTTCTGTAAACAGAACATATGTTTTATAAAATTTAGTGGTGATCTGATATTGTCACCACATGTGAAAAAGTTTCCTGAATGATTTATGGAAGAATTCAGGCCAATTATTTCTTAACTGGGGGCCAATTAATTCAGTTGGTGATTTTTCAGATCCATTTTATTTTGTATGCAATCTTGTATTCCCACAAAATAATACAGGGTATGTGGATGTGTGAGAATCAGGTTGTTAAGATAAAAACTTACAAAGTCTCATCCAATTTCAGAACCTGACTATTACCAAGATTATCAGTATCTCTCCATTATGTGTGTATTCCTCACTCCTCACGTTCCTCAGTCTTTATAGTCACCTGTCCATCTAGATGGTTTCCAGCTTTTTATCGTTAGAATCAATACTGCTATGAACATCTTTCATATTTCCCACCGTGCGTGTGTGTAACAGTTTCTCTAGGGTATGTATGTGGGAAAAGAACTGTTGAGTCACAGATTATGTGAATGCTCAACTTTATAATATTAAAGTGTTTTCCAGAAACTTATGTAAGAGTTAATCCAACATCCTCTCCATCGCTTAGTATTGCTGGGTTTCTTCAGTTTTTATAATTAGTAGGTGAAAAATGGTTATGGTCTAACTTTGCATTTCCTGGATTAATGAGGTTGAATATTTTTCATGTTTATTCACCACTCAAGTTTCCTCTTCTGTGAATGCCTGGCTGTCTTTTCTTCATCTTCCCATTTTTCACACAATCAACTCAAACACCGTTTGTGTTTCATTTATATATATATGTGTATATATATATTTTTTAATTTTGGCCTCTTTTGCTGATTTTTTATTTACTTATTTTCATCTGTCTCTATTCTTTGGCCTGTGTGGGCTTCCCACTGCAGTGGGCTCTCTCACTGCAGAGTGCTGGCTCGTAATTGGACACACGGGCCCAACTGCTTCACAGCGCAGGGGATCGTCCTGGGCCAGGGATCGAACTGGTGCCCCTTGCACTGCAAGGCAGACTCTTTACCCATTGGACCACCAGGAAAGCCCTGCCTCTTCATTTTAACTAATCCCTTCTTTATATGTTTCTCTTGGTTTGTTTAGAAATAAAATATTTATTAGACCTCTTTAATGTAGGGTCTTGAATTTAATATACCCAAGTATGTCAGATCAAGTTGTCGCCCAAGTCTTGGCATTAAATGTAGACAGAAAATAAAGTTTAAATGAGGGATTTTATTTTCCAAAAAAGTATTTTTGGTTGGATTTTTCAGATCCATTTTATTTTGTATGCAATCTTGTATTCCCACAAAATAATACAGGGTATGTGGATGTGTGAGAATCAGGTTGTTAAGATAAAAACTTACAAAGTCTCATCCAATTTCAGAACCTGACTATTACCAAGATTATCAGTATCTCTCCATTATGTGTGTATTCCTCACTCCTCACGTTCCTCAGTCTTTATAGTCACCTGTCCATCTAGATGGTTTCCAGCTTTTTATCGTTAGAATCAATACTGCTATGAACATCTTTCATATTTCCCACCGTGCGTGTGTGTAACAGTTTCTCTAGGGTATGTATGTGGGAAAAGAACTGTTGAGTCACAGATTATGTGAATGCTCAACTTTATAATATTAAAGTGTTTTCCAGAAACTTATGTAAGAGTTAATCCAACATCCTCTCCATCGCTTAGTATTGCTGGGTTTCTTCAGTTTTTATAATTAGTAGGTGAAAAATGGTTATGGTCTAACTTTGCATTTCCTGGATTAATGAGGTTGAATATTTTTCATGTTTATTCACCACTCAAGTTTCCTCTTCTGTGAATGCCTGGCTGTCTTTTCTTCATCTTCCCATTTTTCACACAATCAACTCAAACACCGTTTGTGTTTCATTTATATATATATGTGTATATATATATTTTTTAATTTTGGCCTCTTTTGCTGATTTTTTATTTACTTATTTTCATCTGTCTCTATTCTTTGGCCTGTGTGGGCTTCCCACTGCAGTGGGCTCTCTCACTGCAGAGTGCTGGCTCGTAATTGGACACACGGGCCCAACTGCTTCACAGCGCAGGGGATCGTCCTGGGCCAGGGATCGAACTGGTGCCCCTTGCACTGCAAGGCAGACTCTTTACCCATTGGACCACCAGGAAAGCCCTGCCTCTTCATTTTAACTAATCCCTTCTTTATATGTTTCTCTTGGTTTGTTTAGAAATAAAATATTTATTAGACCTCTTTAATGTAGGGTCTTGAATTTAATATACCCAAGTATGTCAGATCAAGTTGTCGCCCAAGTCTTGGCATTAAATGTAGACAGAAAATAAAGTTTAAATGAGGGAATTTTTGTTATTTTAGAACAGTTTGGGGAAAGTCTGGTGAATACTGTGATCAAAACTGTAGATAATTTTGGATTTTCCAAGAGTTTTAATCATTCCATTTTTGTCTCATCACATCAGAGACTAAAAATTGGTTAAAGCAGAGAATCTATTGTTATATAATCTACCAATGCAGTAATACTCCTCACAGACAGTGACTAAGGGAGGCCTGTGTTTTCGTGTGTTGGGGTTCAGTATTAGCTCACATGAGAGGAAGGAAGTCTGTAACTGTGGGACTAGAGGGGAGACCGTGATTAAATTATCAATAATTATAACAAATGATCAGTAACAAAATGAGTTTCTCAGGAAGGAATCATAAATAGTTGATTTAGAATCCTTCTGCTTACTAGACTGAAGTTTAACCAACCAACCAATCAAACAACTATTCAACATTTCCTGGTAGAAAACCTTTTCTTTAAGGTACATTTTTTGACTCTCCATGTAGAGTTGAAAGTACTACTAAAATTGAAAGAATTAAGTATCTTATACTTGTTGTAACTACTTTACGATTTTTTATATAAATCAATCCTATGATATAATACTAATTTTAAGAATACTTCCTACTGGGCTTCCCTGGTGGTCCAGTGGGGAAGGACACCACCTTGCAGTGCAAGGCGCGCTGGTTTGATCCCTGGCCTGGGAGGACCCCATGCGCCGCAGAGCGGCTGGACTGATGTGTCTAATTACCCAGCCGGAGCTCTGAAGCACGTGTGCCCAGAGCCAGCGCTCTGCAACAACAGAGGCCACTGCGATGGGAGGCCCACACAGGCCAAAGAACAAAGATAAATAAATGAAAGATAAATAGAAGTGGCCAAAAAAAAAAAAGAGAATACTTCATATTATTCTGACATTTATATTTTCTTACATTTTGTATTTTCTCTGGTATTTTTGTGTGACAAGTATGTATAGTACAGTGATGCCCTGTTAGTAGTGCATTGTTGGAAGACAATGCAATGTAAAGAAAGAGTTCTGTATTAGGGTGTAAAGATGTCTGTTCTCAGTAATTAGCTGCCTGGTTTTGGAAAAGTCATCATTCCCTCATGTGTAAACTAGACAGGCTAGATTCTGTAACCTCTGAGGTTCCCTCTAGGTTCATAATTACTTTGTGATCCTGAGCTTAATTCTTCAATTTTTACAAACTTATTCCAAAAATTAGGTGTATTAAGGTTTTAGTGTTGGGTCTTTGGTCAGAAACAAAACCACTAGTTTTAACATTGTTCCTATGGAAAAATATAGTTGTCTTTAAAGCAATCCAATGTAGGACTCAGTTTACAAAAACATAGTATGAGAAAAAGCTGAAACATATTATTTCTAAATTATTCTCATCATTTTTAGGTCTCCCCTGTCACATTTATTCTGTGGACTAGCCATCACCCACTTTCCAACAGGCTTTTACTCTATTATCTCTCAAGCCCTATTTGGTTTTACTGCCACAAAAGACCAGCTATATATTTTTAAGACCCTATTTTTCCTTCATGCAATAATATTTTTGGTTTTCAATAAAGAGGTACATTTTTGACTCTCCATGTAGAGTTGAAAGTACTACTAAAATTGAAAGAATTAAGTATCTTATACTTGTTGTAACTACTTTACGATTTTTTATATAAATCAATCCTATGATATAATACTAATTTTAAGAATACTTCCTACTGGGCTTCCCTGGTGGTCCAGTGGGGAAGGACACCACCTTGCAGTGCAAGGCGCGCTGGTTTGATCCCTGGCCTGGGAGGACCCCATGCGCCGCAGAGCGGCTGGACTGATGTGTCTAATTACCCAGCCGGAGCTCTGAAGCACGTGTGCCCAGAGCCAGCGCTCTGCAACAACAGAGGCCACTGCGATGGGAGGCCCACACAGGCCAAAGAACAAAGATAAATAAATGAAAGATAAATAGAAGTGGCCAAAAAAAAAAAAGAGAATACTTCATATTATTCTGACATTTATATTTTCTTACATTTTGTATTTTCTCTGGTATTTTTGTGTGACAAGTATGTATAGTACAGTGATGCCCTGTTAGTAGTGCATTGTTGGAAGACAATGCAATGTAAAGAAAGAGTTCTGTATTAGGGTGTAAAGATGTCTGTTCTCAGTAATTAGCTGCCTGGTTTTGGAAAAGTCATCATTCCCTCATGTGTAAACTAGACAGGCTAGATTCTGTAACCTCTGAGGTTCCCTCTAGGTTCATAATTACTTTGTGATCCTGAGCTTAATTCTTCAATTTTTACAAACTTATTCCAAAAATTAGGTGTATTAAGGTTTTAGTGTTGGGTCTTTGGTCAGAAACAAAACCACTAGTTTTAACATTGTTCCTATGGAAAAATATAGTTGTCTTTAAAGCAATCCAATGTAGGACTCAGTTTACAAAAACATAGTATGAGAAAAAGCTGAAACATATTATTTCTAAATTATTCTCATCATTTTTAGGTCTCCCCTGTCACATTTATTCTGTGGACTAGCCATCACCCACTTTCCAACAGGCTTTTACTCTATTATCTCTCAAGCCCTATTTGGTTTTACTGCCACAAAAGACCAGCTATATATTTTTAAGACCCTATTTTTCCTTCATGCAATAATATTTTTGGTTTTCAATAAAGATTTATTAAAAGTTTCCAGTGTTTTTCACTGTGGGAAACTGAAAAGGATGCATATATGCTAGACTCATATATGGAATAAAAAAACGTATTGAAATTGATTGTTACTACCCTTAGATACTGTATATTTAAGCTTCAAGATAATTCTCTTTGCTGTATTCTTTACCTGTGCTAATGTATCCTCACCAATCTTAAGTAAGAGCAGTTGGGAGTTTATCTTTAAAAATGCAAGAATAAAGCCCACAACACAGGAGTATTAGATTTCTGGGACTAAAATGTTAATAAATACTGTAAGAGGATCTTATAAACAATAGTGAACTGAAGTACTTTAAAACTATACTTTCACAAAGAATAAGATTTAATAGAAACAATTTTTTAAATCTTGGTCTGGTATAAAAACCTATCTGTAGTATCTATATACCTCTATTTTAAAACTAGAGCAATGAGTGATACGATTCTCACTGATGTAAAAGTAGGAAAACCTCCCATGACACAGGGGAGAGAAGCTTAAATAGCACAGGGGAAAGAATTCCCTGGCGATCCAGTGAATAAGGCTCCACTTCCCCTGCAGGGGGCATGGGTTTGATCCCTGGTCAGGGAACTAAGATCTCGCATGCTGTGCAGTGTAGCCAAAAAAATATTTTTTTTTTAATTAAAAAAAAAGTGTTTTCAAAGGATTAAAAAACATAGGAGAAAAGTAACAATTTGTTTTTGCTGAAAATCAAATCTGAAGTAGGCCTTTAGAAAGAGGGGCTTGTTTTCAGGCACTTCACTCACTTTGTGGCTCTCCTGCTCTCCTTCCTGTCTTATAGCCTTTTGCAGTTCTGCTACCTCCGTCAGGAGCACTCATTTCACACCTTGCCAACTCCCTTCCTGGAGACAATTGGCACAGTCTCATGCTTTGGGGTTTAGGTGTGTGATATCAGCTGAACAGGCCTGTTAACTAGCTGATTTTAAAATGGGACCTCCCTATTAGCATCTCTTCTACCATTTCACACCTTCTCCATCAAAAAAGTACAAATCTGTAGCTCTATCACTGGTTTTTGCCCAATACATAGTGACAAGCACTTCCAGGCATTCGAGCAGTAAGTGCTAAATAAATATAAAAGAAAAGAATAAAGGAAAAAGGAACTAGCCAGATACATTTATGTACAATATTAAAACTACCTTTTTGCATCTATTTGTAAACAAATGCATTAGTACCTACATTGCCAAACTGCTTTCCATGATTTTGAAAAAGTAATTTATAACCAATAAATATAGATACGTGAATAATTATGAAATAACTTTCTCCCTAGCACCCTGCCATAATGATGATGACAGTATCTGAAATGCACAATATCAGCACCATATACGAAATGTTTTCTGTCCAGGACTAGTGAACAGCAGCTGAGCAGCAGAGAAAAGAGGGACACAATTAGTTTTAAGGGGACAGTCACATCATCAGTACTGATAGAACATTCTGAACTCTGCAGTGAGTACCTGTAGTATCTTGCTTGGTCATGAAGGATTCTACACCCGTAATAGCCGGAGGCCGAGGTAATCGCCGTGCAATACAAATCAAGCAGGACTGGAAATCTGCCCAAAACAAGAAGGGGAACTGAAGGAAAGAGGGTGGAAAGTGGTTCACATCTATCACCTGCCATTAATGACTTCTGTAAAAATAGTGCATGTTGTACAATCAGACACAATACTGGAGTGCCTGTGATCTAACAGTATAGTACGAGAAACAAAACTGCTCACAACCCAACACTGGCAGCTCCAGATAGAGGTCTAGTTAGAATAAATTATCTCTTCCCACTGGATGTTCTCATATAAACTAGAGACTGAAGCATCTCAAGAACTGGGAGGACAGCATCTTGAAGAACCAGTTTTGGCTAGATTTAAGCAACACAGTGGTTTTTAAAACACAGTTTCATAGTTTCGTACACTCATTAATGGCTACAAAGATTATTCCTCTAGCCACTGTGCAGATCACAAACTACTATATGAGAAAAACAACATGTTACTGTTTCTGAAGAAGCATTATTTTGTCCTTCACAGAGGACTTCTATGTTTTTAGGACCTGTTATTTTTTGGGAAGTCCTAGTTCCATTTTTCTGAGAGGCCGCACAGGATCACACAGCTAAGCACGAACGTGAATCATGTCAGACATGCCTATATGTGTATTCTGTCACAGGTCTCCGGCTGACTGTGCTACCCATTCCCTGGTAAGGCTCACTACACACACAGCCCTTTTTTTGCATCTGATTGACTCCTTGGCTTCTTCCTTTCCTAGTCCTTAACTTCAGGTTCCAAGTTGTGGTATTCCTAACTTAGCTCAGTTGAAGCGCGCATGGAAAACTCATCCACGGAAACATATTTAACTAATAGCACGTTCATACCCTGTTCCCATTAGAGCTTCAGCTGTGTTTTCATCTGCTCATAAGCTTTCTTCTTATAAATTACCTTGTATGGCCTCAAAACGCTTGCTCTATTCTCCAGTGTTCTGTACACTCTAAGCCTGAAACTTTCTAAAAAATCAGAGCTGTTCAACAGCCTGCTGCATCTGGTCCATTTCCAACTGGCAGCAGTTGGTTACAGCTCTTATTTCTAGGCAGCAAGTTGGTCTGAAATTGACATTTTAGTGGGAATGTCAGCTTAAAACTGAGAATTTGGGGGCATTTTAAAGGGGCAATTCTAGATTTTAGCCATTTTTTTTTTAAATATTAAGAAACACATTGTAAATCGCATAGCCACTATGATATATAATATTGTAACCAAAAATACTATCCGAAGAAGGCAATTTATAATCAATTTCCTCTCTGTTCCTATAACCATGGAAAAAGCAATCAAACACCTTAAAAATCACCCTTTGTTTTACCTTCTCCATCCTCTTGAATTGATTTTGGCTGTGACACTGTGAAACACTGCATTACTTCATACCGCTGGCAAGCTTCCTGGTTCTCGGTGCCTGGCTCATCTGGACGGTGAATTAGCATCCTGCAGTTGAAGGTATGGCTATTTCGTCGTGTTGCCTCTTGAGGCCAAGGAACTCCATTCACTGTGAAAGAAAAATTGATTATATGCTTGTGAAGGAGGTGAAAAGGTACAGACTCTGAGGATAACTCACCTCTACTCATCTGCTTCATTAGATTCTCAGATTAAAAGACAGACCCCTTCAGATCTGATGCCATCCTGACGCAAAAAGATACTTATCTTCCTTAGCAAATCCCATTGTTAAACCAATTAGGAAAATGTAAAATTTGCAAAAAGTTGCATAGGATTTCCTCCCTCAGAGATAAGGTCTTACAAATACCCTAATTCATTAAGAGATAAAGACAAAATTAAAAATTAAGAGCTTAAAAAATTAATAGCTTATTGCTTTTTTTGCTCAGAATTTTACAGCAGTTAGTTAATGAGCTTTTCCACTAGTTTCCTGCTAAGCCCCTGGCAATGAAGAAAATGACTGAAAATCATAGGTCTGTTACTAAGCACGGGTTTCAACCTGGAAGGCATGGATGCTTAAGGGATGGCTTGTGAGTATGTGCACCCTATTGGTTGGAGGAATAAATGAGCCTGTGACTAAAAAAAAAAAAGAAAAAAGAAATTTAGAATAGACAGAGACCAACCTTATTTTTTTAAATCATTTTTTCTTTCTCTTCATTTGCACAATCTGCATGCTACAATGCCTTGAATACAGTGGATAATTATTTTATTACATTAAAATGACTGCTAAAACAGAAATGTTACCTGATTCAGTATAAGAAAACTGAACTCCATTATAAAGAAGGTATCTACAACATTCCAAGTGAGAATCACCGCGTGGCGGGTCCCCATTTTCCAGTTACAATGCTACTAGACTCCAGCCAGGTGCCAGGCGGAGGGTTTCTCAGGTTGTTCTCCCTCCATTCTCAACAGTTTTCTTACCACAGCCTCACCATTGAGCCTCTTTCCTTCTTACTGTCTCATCACTCTACAGCCTCTAGAGGAAACCATGGAAACAAACCTATACTGGAGTAAAGGAGTCTTGGTCCTCTGAACCAGTCGTGAGGTTTAGGTTAATAACTTAATGTTCACCTCGTCTTTAAAATAAAGGAATGCACTGTATGAGCTCTCAGAGTCACTCACACTCTACATTAAGACCCCTTGATAGCTCAAGTATCGAACTAGTGATTTTAATAGGAACAATTATTTCAGGCTTCCAATTGCTATAACACATACTATTCTTTTCAAAGCTTCCATTTCATCAAGTGAATAACACAGACAATAAAGAGCTATGGATAATATTTTATTTTCAGTTTTGGTTTAGTTATACAAGATTTCTAGCCAAGACTCTTCCCCGACTTTTGGAGCACCTGCAAGCTAAGGAGCAGGCACATGGCTTAGTGAACCGAACATAGGCTATCTGTCCTCTCAGCTTGGATGGAACTCCAACCAGGCCTGGAACCCCTGAGCTGAAACCACTTACATTCCAAAATGTTCTTTTTAGTAAGTATGGAATATGAATGGTATTCCTTCCTTCTCCTTCCCTTTTTTCTTTTCTGTGAGCAGGTGATAGGATAAAGTACATACGTTTGGTCTTTTCCTCGGACATAATTAAAACTGAAAACAAAAGGAATTCCAAGCAGAAACTTCTTGTGGCAAGATAGATAACTGCACTGCTTCCTAACGCTGTCACAGAATCGGGGCATAATCCAGAGGAAGAGGATAAAAGGAACATTCTCTACCAGCTATCTGAGGACATGCCCCCTTCCTAAGTACTCTCAGCCTGAAATTAAATTTTAAAATATTTTGAATATGTTATGACATAGAATAATAGCATATATTATACATATATATGTTATATGTTATATGTATATACACACACATATATTTAATGTGACCTGGAGAAGGAAATGGCAACCCACTCCAGTATTCTTGCCTGGGAAATCCCATGGACAGAGGAGCCTGGCGGGCTACAGCCCATCGGATGGCAAAAAATCAGACACAACAGAACTATTGAGTGCACACACCATGCGAGGGCAAGCTATAGAGAGCTCATATTCTTTTAAAAAACCACATTCCTTTTACCTAATGATTTTGGTAGAAGATTCTTCACAAATTCTGCATGATCACCCACATGCAGTATGCTGTAGACACTGGTGTTCATTAATTCCTCCTGATTGTAACCCAAGTAGCTGGTCACATTTTCTGACACAAATACAATTCTCCCTTCACAGTTCACAACAAAGAAAAATCCATCCAAGGCCTGTAAATCCAAAAAAAAAAAAGGATTAAGAGGTTAAAGAAGTGAAGAAATATACACATATACATGTTTCTATTGAGACAGAGATTGGAAATGTGTGCCAAGTTAAAAAAAAGGGGTGCTTAAGTGAACAGTTAATATTGCATGTTCTCTGTGGAGGAAACAGGATTTTGAGACATTCTGCACACTTATGTTTCAAGCAGGCATGAGTGAATACGTCAAATTTCTTCCTTAGAATGAAATTTTATAGCAGTAATGTGAAGTAAGTGACTGACCCAGTCAGTTAGTCATAAACATAGGGTTACACCATGGGTTACGACCTGCTGTCGATGAGCAGTACAGTGGAAAGAGACATGAGCATAATAAAATAACCATGAGAAATGCAGCATCAGAGACAAACACAGTCTATTCTGTGAGCATAAAGGAGGATACTTATTTGGGGTCAAGGTGAGGGGCAGACAATGCTCCTTACAGGTTCTGATCTGAGTTATAAAAGGCACGGTAGAGGAGAAGAGGAATGAGGGAAGAACCTTCTAGGCTGAGGAGAGAGCACAGCACATAATGGAACAGCAAAGCAGTCGGGAGTTGCTAGAGCACATGGCACAAGGCAGGCAATGAGTGTGGAGAGGTGGACAGGAGCCACATCACAGAGGGCCTTCTAAGCACAGAGATGGAGCCCGGGAGCTCCAAAAGAAGATATATTAGCTCCAGGGGGAGCATAATATCCACAGGGGTACAGGCAAAAAAGTCAGAATCTCTATTTATAGCAACATCTACAACATAAGGAAGAAATTAAGCTAGATTAACATATCGACACCCTGGAGCCTCTCTCTGTCCATACTGGAATCTCAGAGAAGATCCAGAGTGCAGAAGATGACAGGGGTACTTCATTAATAATCCTGTTTATTGCAACACATTGCAGTTTACTTGCTACAGAATGTATAACAGCGATAAAAACAAATTCTCTAAAAGAACATTTATAGAATTTTGTAACAAGACATAACCTTCCTTCATCTTACATATGGTTTGCTGGTTAGTGGTGTCAAAAGACTTTAAAAAGCTGTCTAACAATGTTGATGAGCTACTTGTTTTTCTTTGTTTTTAAAAAAGGTAAATGTCTCAACTTTGCTAACCTTTTCTATGATGTTGCATCATAATGATAATATCCTACTCACCAGATATTTTCCAAATAATATGCATACTTCACTTTTTTCCTTCCGGGTAAAGATGAACTTTTAACAATGAAAATAAACTGCTTTCAAAAAGATACTTATGTTATACAGACAGTATGTGAAAATGGATGTTTTGAAATGTTACCACAGTTAGCATTATGTTGTTGAAAATTTTGTAAACTACTTATAAAAATTATCTTCTCAGTTTAAACATTTAGAAACAAAACCTTTTCCCTGCTCAAAAGTCTTCCAGTCAGAGGTTTGGTGGGCTTCAAACATCCATTTTTTAAAAACAGGAAAATGCAACATCTTTTGATTACTTTGGAGAATGACTATTTGAGATTAAGGAAAAAAAAAAGATGGAATTTAAGGATTTCTTGCTGGTCCAGTGGTTAGGACTCAGCACTTTCACTTCTGGAACCCGGGTTCAATCCCTGGTGAGGGAACTAAGATGTTCCAAGCTGCACAGTGTGGCCAAAAGAAAAAAAAAAGATGAAATTTGAAGACAAACTTTAACATAATTGGTAGAAAGGATTTCAAAATGAGTTTTATGACTTAGTACACTCATCCAATAATATATTTTTCTATTTGCATCTACCTTATTTTTGAGAGGTGTCTTGAATTTTCAGCTAATTAAGCCAAATACCCAAATAAACTGTATTTGAAACTGTATCTTCAAATTACTGCATTCCAAAGCATTCAACCAAGATTTTTAAAAGTAATGAAGCACAGCATTGTTCTCATGAAAAAGAATGCTAATATTTTCTTTAACAAGAATAAAAAATCAAACTATTTTTACTCCACCTGACTGTTGTGACTATTTTTCACTTAGCTCATAATACAAAGCAGAAAGGGATATGATTAATAATCCAAGAATCACAACACTAGACAAATCCTTCACTACACTCCTTTTGGATTTAGATGTATACAGGAAGGCACGCTCATAACCAAATGCTTTCTTAAAGTCAGATTAGCTATAAATTTCATAACAGATGATCTATATGTATTTTTTTTTACAGTTTCTGAAAATAGGGATAATTGAAACACAAACATATTTTCTTAAAAGAAGATCTAAAACTAATTTTAAATGCTTTTAGCTATTAACTGAATCAGTGCAGACACAATTTAACTGTTTTTCTTTTTGGCCTCTTAAAAGAGTTTAATGAAGAACAGTTTGGGCTTCCCAGGAGGCACGGTGATAAAGAATCTGCCTGCCAACGCAGGAGATGCAGGAGATGTGGGTCTGATCCCTGGGTCAGGAAGATTCCTTGGAGGAGGAAATAGCAACCCACTCAAGAATTCCTCCCTGAAAAATTCCATGGACTGAGGATCCTGATGGGCTACAATCCGCGGGTTGTAAAGAGCTAGAGCTGGACACGCCTGCGCAACTGAGCATGCACACGTGCACAAGCACAACAAAGCATCACAGCTCAGAGCACGGAATGGGACTGATACCCAAAGAAAGGCAAGTAAAAAAACGTGGCCATTTCGTGGTGAACCACTTCCAAGGGCCGTACCACCCAGCTTCTAAAGCATCACCTTCTTCTCTTACCATCTAATTTTCAGGGTGTCCTTGCTGGCTCCTTGCTCTCCTCCTCCCTAGTCACCCTGTCTAACTTCAAAGTCAGTCAGCTTCTCCCCTGCTTGTTGCCTTCTCCAGGTCTGTCTCTACGTCCAGAAGTTACCCTTTGTCTGCAGAGGGCCTGGGAGAGAGAGACCTACACCTGGGGTCGTCCCTGCCCACTCTGAAGACTGGCCAGCTGTGGGCACAGGGTTGGTGTGCAGACAGACCTCGAGCACCTTGATCAAGGTCCAGGGATTCGCCTGGACTACACTGTGCAATTATTTTTCAGGCATTTGTGAAATCCAAAGGACTTGAAAGCTCTCCTTCCTTGCAGTAGGTCTGGAGTCTGTGCAGTCTCCTGCTTCCCCACTTTCTGGGACTTCTCCAAGTTCTCCCATTGATTGCACCTGGCCTCACTGCCAAGCTGGGAAGTTATTCCAGTAGCTGGCCTCTGGAATATGCAGTTGGTCAGCCTTACAGGGAGGACACAGTTTTCACCAGGTCTCTGCTTGGCCTTGGTTACATGGACTCATGGCTTCCTCTGAGAAGTCTGGGGCATCATGTTTCCTTTGAGCTTCCCCAGAAAAGACTGGCTTGCAAAACAGGTTCACAAAGGCTATCCCACAGCTTCAGAGATGTCCTGTTGACCTTCTCCTGAAACGCAGACAGCCTATCCTGGGCTGGATATGTGTATTTTTTTTTTTGTCATTTTGTTTTCCGAATTAAAATGAAATACAGACTTAAAATTTTTTCAATATGAGAATTTAAGTAGATAGTATACGATTTGCCAAAGTCCTACTCCCAAGAGATTGGTAACATTTCAAGGAATCCTTTGAGACTATTCCTATGAATATATAAACCTCTTTTATTTCTAAACGTGTATCTAATTAATATAACCTGCTAATACTTTTCTATTCAAGATGTTTCCCTCATACGTTGTGCATACAATTCATTTCCAAGTGTGCTCCTGGGAAGGAATCTTCCTGTTTCTCCAAGTTCTGACAGCTGGGCTGACACTGAGCTACACACCGGAGATGATAACAAATGCCACTCTGTTCAGTACGGCGTCACGAGCTGGAAGGGTTTTTCTTTCTTCCCAGGATATCAGCCTTTGAAGAGGACCACCGTGGGGCTCAACACAGGGTTTGCACTGGCCAGGGCTTCTCACAGGGCCCTTGCTCGAAAGGACTACACAAGCTCCACTGAGTATCACAAAGTGTCAGTCACTGGACCAAGTTCTGGGAATAAGACACACATTCTCAACCATTTTATAGTCTCTGGAGGGAAAACGGCAAGCACACATAGTCACAGTGTAGTACAATGGAGGAATTCACAAAGGTTAGGCACAGAGTGAAGTTTCCAAACAGGCAAAGGAATGACTGTTGTGGGTAAGGTTTCCTGGGGTTAGTCGCTGGAGGCACATTTGTGAAATCCAAAGGACTTGAAAGCTCTCCTTCCTTGCAGTAGGTCTGGAGTCTGTGCAGTCTCCTGCTTCCCCACTTTCTGGGACTTCTCCAAGTTCTCCCATTGATTGCACCTGGCCTCACTGCCAAGCTGGGAAGTTATTCCAGTAGCTGGCCTCTGGAATATGCAGTTGGTCAGCCTTACAGGGAGGACACAGTTTTCACCAGGTCTCTGCTTGGCCTTGGTTACATGGACTCATGGCTTCCTCTGAGAAGTCTGGGGCATCATGTTTCCTTTGAGCTTCCCCAGAAAAGACTGGCTTGCAAAACAGGTTCACAAAGGCTATCCCACAGCTTCAGAGATGTCCTGTTGACCTTCTCCTGAAACGCAGACAGCCTATCCTGGGCTGGATATGTGTATTTTTTTTTTTGTCATTTTTGTTTTCCGAATTAAAAATGAAATACAGACTTAAAATTTTTTTCAATATGAGAATTTAAGTAGATAGTATACGATTTGCCAAAGTCCTACTCCCAAGAGATTGGTAACATTTCAAGGAATCCTTTGAGACTATTCCTATGAATATATAAACCTCTTTTATTTCTAAACGTGTATCTAATTAATATAACCTGCTAATACTTTTCTATTCAAGATGTTTCCCTCATACGTTGTGCATACAATTCATTTCCAAGTGTGCTCCTGGGAAGGAATCTTCCTGTTTCTCCAAGTTCTGACAGCTGGGCTGACACTGAGCTACACACCGGAGATGATAACAAATGCCACTCTGTTCAGTACGGCGTCACGAGCTGGAAGGGTTTTTCTTTCTTCCCAGGATATCAGCCTTTGAAGAGGACCACCGTGGGGCTCAACACAGGGTTTGCACTGGCCAGGGCTTCTCACAGGGCCCTTGCTCGAAAGGACTACACAAGCTCCACTGAGTATCACAAAGTGTCAGTCACTGGACCAAGTTCTGGGAATAAGACACACATTCTCAACCATTTTATAGTCTCTGGAGGGAAAACGGCAAGCACACATAGTCACAGTGTAGTACAATGGAGGAATTCACAAAGGTTAGGCACAGAGTGAAGTTTCCAAACAGGCAAAGGAATGACTGTTGTGGGTAAGGTTTCCTGGGAGGAGGCCACATGACACCTGAGCCGAGTCCTGAAGGACACAGAGCAGTAACTCAGGGGGACCAGGGGGCGAAAAGGACTTTCAAACAGAGGAAACAGCTTAGAGGTTAAAAAAAAGAAGACATCGTCTTGTACACATTTGTCATATTTATGTTATATTTGACAATAAAAAGTTGTTCTGAAAAAGCTTCAAGGAAAAGTGCCCCCCCCCACCCCCCAACAAAAAACCACCACGGGGATTATTTTGAAGGCAATGTTGGCAACGTTTTTAAGCAGGAGAGTGACATGATCTGCTTTAACAAAGATCCTTCTGGCAGTGGGTGTGGCATGTGGCCTAGAAGCAGGCAGACAAACTGCAATGCTATTGTGATACTTCAGTTCAATTGCAGCCTGGATCAAGGCAACAGCAGTGAGAGTGACAAAAGAGAAATCGACACACGCTGAACAAACAGCACCTGGCGACCTCTAGCAGCCGTGGGAACAAGCACAGGGTGATCCTTCACTCAGGACTTCAGGGTTCTGGTAGACAAGCGCCTTTCCTTTAGCAAAGGGGACTCAAGGGCAGGGGGGCAACCTAGTTTTTAATTTTTTGAGTGTTTTTTTTTTAAAGGAGATAAGGCGGTCGATTATAAATTTAGCTTTAGGAACATCATATTTGGAATAACCTGAGGAACTTTCTGATGGAGATGTGTAAAAGGTCACAGGATACAATGATAGAGAAGCTGTGAAGAGAGATCTGGGCTAAAGACAGACCTTTGTGACTAACAGGTACATACAGTATCGTTTGGTTTTTACTTGTTTTTAACTATAACCACCTTTTCCCCTTCCAGAGGATATCTGATTTCCTTTGAGGAGTTACTTCTTCCCCATTTAATAAAGGCTCATGGGATTCTTAATCAGGCCATGGGGAAACTTCCTCCCTAAATGTGAACCTTGAGAAGAAATACAATCAGAATGAACCCGGCTGGAACACATTCATTCTGGCAGCAGGGCGCTGTCCGGAGAAGAGAAAAGCAGCTTCTGCTTTATAGCCTCCATAAGATGCTTTGGTGGTGGTTTAGTTGCTAAGTCGTGTCTGACTCTTAATAACCCCAAGGACTGTAGCTCGCCAGGCCCCCCTTTCCATGGGATTTCCCAGGCAAGAACACTGGAGTGGGAACCCATTCCCTTCTCCAGGGGATCCTCCCAGCCCAGGGATCAGACCTGGGTCTCTCGCATTGCAGGCAGAGTCTTTACCAATGAACCACCAGGGAAGCCCCAAATGCCTTGGTGTCACCTTATGTCTAAGCATGATTCTGTGTATCCAAACACCTTATGTCTAAGCATGATTCTGTGTATCCAAACACCTTATGTCTAAGCATGATTCTGTGTATCCAATAAACTCACATTTGCTTAACTCAGAATTGGTGCCTGCTACTTCAAATCACAAGCTTTCACTGGTATTTTACACCGACACATATACATATGAAAACCTCATATAGACAAAGACATGCATGTTGATAAAACTGTCCAGGAAATGTGCACGGAATAAAAAACAAAAGGAGAAGAGCCAAGAGAACCTGGGGGAAACTAACATTTAAGAGGCAGGTAAAGAGAGAGAAACCTGAGGGAAAAGCCTAGCGAGCAGCCAGAGAAAAGAGATCATTTTATAAAAGAGGCTCATGAAGAGTTTTACACAAGAGGGAATTCTGAGAATATTCTCACATTACTAGTGCTGGTACAGGGAATTATATTTAATACAAAAACAGAAATAGTTTGGGTAATAGGAAAAAAATGTATATAGGAGCTGGAAAATCAAGAGACCTATACAAGTCTGAGTGTTAGCAAGACTTCACCAGAAAGAAGGGCCTTGAGGTGGGACAAGAAAGAAGAATTTATTTTATATATATAAAAATAAATTCATATATATATATATATATATATATATACACATCTATAAAGTATATGTTTGTATATAATAAATACACATATATAAAAAATAAAATTGGTACTAAAAAAAACTGGGCTTAGTGACAGGCAAGTCTAATCTGTAGGATGCATGTATACATAGACACATTCATTCTGGCAGCAGGCGCTGTCCGGAGAAGAGAAGCAGCTTCTGCTTTATAGCCTCCATAAGATGCTTTGGTGGTGGTTTAGTTGCTAAGTCGTGTCTGACTCTTAATAACCCCAAGGACTGTAGCTCGCCAGGCCCCCCTTTCCATGGGATTTCCCAGGCAAGAACACTGGAGTGGGAACCCATTCCCTTCTCCAGGGGATCCTCCCAGCCCAGGGATCAGACCTGGGTCTCTCGCATTGCAGGCAGAGTCTTTACCAATGAACCACCAGGGAAGCCCCAAATGCCTTGGTGTCACCTTATGTCTAAGCATGATTCTGTGTATCCAAACACCTTATGTCTAAGCATGATTCTGTGTATCCAAACACCTTATGTCTAAGCATGATTCTGTGTATCCAATAAACTCACATTTGCTTAACTCAGAATTGGTGCCTGCTACTTCAAATCACAAGCTTTCACTGGTATTTTACACCGACACATATACATATGAAAACCTCATATAGACAAAGACATGCATGTTGATAAAACTGTCCAGGAAATGTGCACGGAATAAAAAACAAAAGGAGAAGAGCCAAGAGAACCTGGGGGAAACTAACATTTAAGAGGCAGGTAAAGAGAGAGAAACCTGAGGGAAAAGCCTAGCGAGCAGCCAGAGAAAAGAGATCATTTTATAAAAGAGGCTCATGAAGAGTTTTACACAAGAGGGAATTCTGAGAATATTCTCACATTACTAGTGCTGGTACAGGGAATTATATTTAATACAAAAACAGAAATAGTTTGGGTAATAGGAAAAAAATGTATATAGGAGCTGGAAAATCAAGAGACCTATACAAGTCTGAGTGTTAGCAAGACTTCACCAGAAAGAAGGGCCTTGAGGTGGGACAAGAAAGAAGAATTTATTTTATATATATAAAAATAAATTCATATATATATATATATATATATATATACACATCTATAAAGTATATGTTTGTATATAATAAATACACATATATAAAAAATAAAATTGGTACTAAAAAAAACTGGGCTTAGTGACAGGCAAGTCTAATCTGTAGGGAATAAGCATGTATACACAGACATGTATGTTTTTAAATATTCACGCATGAGACGGAGCATTTAGGGTGACGAACCTGCCAGAGACAAATCATCTGTTTTGAGAAGAGAGGGAGGAAAGATGAGCGAGGGGAAAAAACAGGTGAAAATCACACAGCAATTACAAAGGAATTCAAGAGTAAATTTCTTCATTTTAAAAAGTTTGACAGAGGGCTGTTAAATAGTAAGTTTCCTTACAATGGCCACGTTTAAGTATTTTAAAATTTTTAGTCAGAAAACACCTACTGTAATAAAGCGATGTACCCCATATTCAAAAGTCACATAACTACAGTTGGGATGTTACTATTAGCACCAGTCAGCTAAATAATTCTAAGCTTTCTTTTCCCAAGTAGTCCTAACTACCATGAAGAAACATAAAAGCCAGACAGTAGCTTTCAGTTTTCCATGTGGCCATCATAATGCCTTTATGAAAATTTCTCATGCTCATTACTCACATTTGATTCTGAAATAATAACAATGGTCAAAATAGTTTCTAAGATAAATGCTCATTAAAAGTTCTTTAAAGTGTTCCTTTGTTTTATAATTTAACTGGATGTAAAATGTAAAAGAAGATAAAGAAAGAAAATCAAATTAGCTAGAATGAAGACTGCAATCACTCTCTGAGTCCACAAGGACACTTACCTCCAGAAGAAGAGGCCCCAGGGACTCCTTTTCTATCACTCCTTGACTACTGGATGAGATGTCTGACTTCTGTACTTCATCATCAGTTGTTGATTTCTCTGTAACAAAGAAACAAAAAGTCACACATCCATAATGGCAAGTTTACTAAGACATAAATTCACCTAATCTCTGATTCAAAGAACATTTACTCATTATCTATGCACTTTCACATTGAATCTTATTACACTCATTTTACAGATGATAAAACTGAGGTCCACAAAGGTTAAGTGACGTGCCCCAAATCATATAACTAATAAGTGGCAGCAGCAAGATCTGAATTCTGACCCAAGTCCAGTGTTCCAACAAATGGAAAAAACGGTACAAACACACAACCCTTTTAAAAAGTTTACACCAAAAGCTCTTTAAAAATGGGTAAACTGGGGCTTTCCTGGTGGTCCAGTGGGTAAAGAGTCCACCTTGCAGTGCAAGGGACACTGGTTCGATCCCTGGCCCAGGAAGATCCCACATGCTGCAGAGCGGCTGGACCGGTGTGTCCAACTGCAAGCTGGCACTCTATAGCGCATGCGCCCAGAGCCGGTGCTCTGCGATGTGAGGGGCTAGTGCAGTGGGGGGAGCCCACACAGGCCAAAAGAATAGGGATGGATGAAAATAAAGAAATGAAAGACCAATTGAAAAAAAAGAGGCCAAAAAACTAAAAAATAAATAAATAAAAAACCAATAAAAGAGGCCAAAAATTTTTTTAAATGGGTAAGTTGTAAAAGAATCATTATTTCCTACATTTCCTTCTCCTTTTCTGATTTGATTAGTTGCCACTGAAGAGAGAATGAAGACATGGCTCCAAGAGCCTGCGTGAACTAGCTAACCTTTCACCTTTATGTCAGGACGATCTGATTGATAAAAACTACAGCTGCTAAATGATCTGGAATTCTTCTGTGTGGTGGTGTTGAAAAGTCCATCCATCATCTTAAAGCAGCCAACAATACTTAGATAACATTTTCCAATCTGTCAGACTAGTAGTTAGCTCACCAAAAACCAACTGTGGTATTACTGAGTACAGAGATTCGTTTTTTTTTTTAAAGATTTATTTATTTATTTTGGGTGGGGGTTGGGTTGGGGAGGGAGGGGAGCAGGCGGGCCACTTCTATTGGTCTTTCATCTCTCTATTTTCATCCGTCTTTGTTCTTTGGCTCCTGTGGGCCTCCCATCGCGGTGGCGTCTGTCGTTGCAGAGCACCGGCTCTGGGCGCATGCGCTCCAGAGCTCCGGCTCGGTAGTTGGACACATCAGTCCAGCCACTCCACGGCACGTGGGATCTTCCCAGGCCAGGGATCGAACCGGCGCCCCTTGCACTGCAAGGCGGTGTCGTTACCCACTGGACCACCAGGGGAAGCCCGAGATTCGTTTTTTCACTTTAACGTAGGAAATATTTCAAATCCTCCAAAAAAATACAGAAAATGACACAGCACACATGCACACAGCCACCATTCATTTTTCACAGATGTAAACATTATTTGCTTCAGGTCTTTCCTTCTTAAATAAATAAAATGCTACAAACAGGACTGCAGCTCTACCACCACTCCCCTTCGGCCCCTTTTCAAAGCAACCAGAGTTCTGAGGGCAGCATAACCCTCTCTAAGCGTGTCGGCCTATATCAACTACATATGTATGATTTTAGAAACATATTACTGTTTTGTGATTTATTTAATGTTTACATAAAAATATACAGACTTTTTCAACTTAATTTTTCCACTAAGTATTATGAGATTTAACTCCACTGATACTTAGCAATTTGATATGTTTACTTGAACTGCTGTTATGAATAACCCACAGTTGACTTCTAGGCCCCTTCAGGCAGACCTTTTGACTACTACATACAGTGCTGTAATAAACTGTTTTCTGTATTTCCTCTTTGACACATTTGTGGCAGTTTCTTCTGGCTAAATACTAGAAGTAAATTGCTAGAACATGGGGCATGTGTATGTTCAACATTACTAAGTCTGACAAATTACTTTCTAAAGAGTCTGTACTACCAGCAACATACAAGGGTTACTGTTTCTTTTTTTTTTTTTTTTTGTATGTTGATATTTGATATCAGCACAGTTTTTAATTTTTGTGAGCCTAGTGGGTGTAAAATGTTATCTCACTTGGTATTTATAATAACAGCATCGCTGAGCTACGATTCACACAGTATGCCATCCAGGCATTTAGAACAAACGATTCAATGGTTTAGTGTTTTCATAGAGTTGTGCAACCACCATTGTAACAAATTTCAGGATGCTTTCATCACCTTCAAAAGATACCCCACACCCTTCAGCAGTCACTCCTCATTTACCCAGCACTCTCAGGCCCACAGTAGCACCAATCTACTTTCTGTCTCTATACGTTTGTCTAGTTTGGACATTTTACATAAATGGAATCATATAATATGTGGTCCTTCGTGACTGACTTCTTTTGCTTAGCATAGCATTTTCAAGATTCATCTATGCTGAAGCATTTATAAGTACTTCATTCTATTTTTTTTTTAAAGATGTATTTATTTATTTATTTTGGGCGGGGGTCGGGTTGGGGAGGGAGGGGAGCGGGCGGGCCACTTCCATTGGTCTTTCAATTCTCTGTTTTCATCCGTCTTTGTTCTTTGGCTCGTGTGGGCCTCCCATCGCGGTGGCGTCTGTTGTTGCAGAGCGCCGGCTCTGGGCGCATGCGCTCCAGAGCTCCGGTTCGGTGATTGGACACATCGGTCCAGCCCCGCAGCACGTGGGATCTTCCCAGGCCAGGGATTGAACCGGCGCCCCTTGCAGTGCAAGGTGGTGTCCTTACCCATTGGACCACCAGGGGAAGCCCTACTTCATTCTTTTTTAACTGCTAAATAATATTCCAATGTATAGGTTAGGTATACCTCATTTTATTTACTCACTGATCAGTTGATACACACACAGTTTCTTTCCACTTATTGCTATTTATGAATAATTCTATTAATCAACATTTGTGTATGTTTTCATTTCACTTGGGTATATACCTATAAGTAGACTTGCTGGGCCATATGATAACTCTGTTTTTAATATTTTGAGAAACTACTAGACTGTTTTCCAGAGTGGAGGCACAATTTTACGCCCTCACCAACACTGTATGAGGGTTACCATTTCTCCCATCCATACCAACTAACTGCTCCTCTGTTTTGTTTGTTTTAAATTTTTGGCCGCTTTTCATTAGTCCTCTATTTATTTATTTTCATCCATCCCTATTCTTTTGGTCTGTGTACGCCCCCCAACTGCAGTAGCCTCTCTCACTGCAGAGCACTGGCTCTGGGCTCATGTGCTCCAGAGTGCCAGCTTGTAACTGGACACACTGGTCCAGTCACTCTGTGGCACGTGGGATCTTCCTGTGCTAGGGAATGAACCAGCGCCCCTTGCACTGCAAGGCAGACTCTTTACCCAATGGACCACCAGGGAAGCCATGTTGTTTTGACTGTAGCCACCCTGGCAAGGGTAAAATTGTCTCTGGTTTTGATTTGCATTTTTCTGATGGCTAATCACACTGAATATGTTTTTCATGTGCTTATTGGTCATTTGTGTGTTTTCTTTAGAGAAATTTCTATCCAGAGCCTTTGCTCCTTTATTAATTGGGTTACTTATTTTTAAACTATTATAGCATGAGAGTTTCACATTTAATTCTAAGATGTACTTTCATCATTTCATGTATTTATAACATTATGACAGATTTTTTTTTTTTAGGGAAAAAAAGCAAAACATAAAATTTTAGGCAAAACTTACAGCAGTAGTGGCTATACTGACTAGCCCAAGGCATGTGAACAGAAGTGACATGCAGTTTCTGACTCCTGTCCTTAAAGGGAATGAAGCATGCCCTCCAGTTCTCTTTCCTTCTCTTGTCTTCTGGAATGTGCACAGGGGACCATGTTCAAGCACATGGGTAAGTGCACGAGATGGAAGGAATCTGAATCTCCGATACACACCTAGACTATCTTGCGAAAGCCACTCTACTTTGGGCTTCTTGAATAGTAGTAGCCTTGCCTATATTCTAAATAATATGTTCCTTATTTCTCAATAACATTGTTATTGGCTATACCCTAACTGTGTCCCATGTTAGACAATCTATTAACACGCTATCACAAAAGGCAAGACCTTAATTTACTTACATCAACCATCTAGACACGCACTTCCCCTCTTTCCATCCTCATAGTATCGTTACACTCAGTTTTAGAGCAGTCAGTATTTAACAACTACGATATGATGGCTTTATACAGTCTACACATGAATCAAGGTATGTGCTGTAATTTACATTTCTCAGGTTTTATGTCTTAGTTTTAACTCTCCAGAAGACTGTAAAGCTCCTCTCAATCTGGCCAGTCATCATACTCTCTATGAGCTCCATTTTTTTCCCCATGGAAATACCCCTCCTGGAGTCCTCTATTCACTTGCTCCACTTGGGGCTGGCCACTTCTTTAGTCTGCTGCTCAACTGTAACCCTCAGTCTCCTTTTACTTTTCTTATGTCAAGATTCCATGGTTTCCCTGGGTTAAGATCCTATGCCTTTCTTTCTTGGGTTGCTACCCTGGTATTGATAGGCATTTCTTCTTTTAATTTTTCATTTTTTTTGGCTGTACCACAGGGCATGTGGGATCTCAGTTCCCTGACCAGGGACTGAGCCCACACCCACTGCATTGGAAACGGAGTCTTAACCACTGAACTGCCAGGGAAGCCCTTGATAGCGATTTCTGAAAAAAGTACATAGGATGTAACATTTTGAGGCTTTCAATATCTGAAAATTGTCTTTCTTTTGTACTCATACTTCATTTGAATGAACCCAGAATTTTAGGTCCAGAATTCTCATTTCCAGTGCTGTTATTTAGAAATCTGGACCCTTCTGAAAATAATCCAGTGTATGTCTGTTTTTTCTTCTCTCTTGTTTTTGCTCTCTGGTGTCTAGAAGTTGTGTCTTGGTGTCAGGTCCTTTTCTTTCTTTTTTTAGTCATTGTGCTGTACATGGCATGTACACTTTCCATCTAGAAGCCCGTATCTTCTAATTCTGAGAATTCTTTTGTTTTTGTATTATTTCTTATAATTTCTTTTCTTTTATTTGGTGTCCCCCCACTTCCCCCAGGACTAAAGATGTGCCATACCACCTGAATTAATTAACCGTAACTGATTCCCTCTTTCCAAATCCTCCATTAGTTAGACAATCTATTAACACGCTATCACAAAAGGCAAGACCTTAATTTACTTACATCAACCATCTAGACACGCACTTCCCCTCTTTCCATCCTCATAGTATCGTTACACTCAGTTTTAGAGCAGTCAGTATTTAACAACTACGATATGATGGCTTTATACAGTCTACACATGAATCAAGGTATGTGCTGTAATTTACATTTCTCAGGTTTTATGTCTTAGTTTTAACTCTCCAGAAGACTGTAAAGCTCCTCTCAATCTGGCCAGTCATCATACTCTCTATGAGCTCCATTTTTTTCCCCATGGAAATACCCCTCCTGGAGTCCTCTATTCACTTGCTCCACTTGGGGCTGGCCACTTCTTTAGTCTGCTGCTCAACTGTAACCCTCAGTCTCCTTTTACTTTTCTTATGTCAAGATTCCATGGTTTCCCTGGGTTAAGATCCTATGCCTTTCTTTCTTGGGTTGCTACCCTGGTATTGATAGGCATTTCTTCTTTTAATTTTTCATTTTTTTTGGCTGTACCACAGGGCATGTGGGATCTCAGTTCCCTGACCAGGGACTGAGCCCACACCCACTGCATTGGAAACGGAGTCTTAACCACTGAACTGCCAGGGAAGCCCTTGATAGCGATTTCTGAAAAAAGTACATAGGATGTAACATTTTGAGGCTTTCAATATCTGAAAATTGTCTTTCTTTTGTACTCATACTTCATTTGAATGAACCCAGAATTTTAGGTCCAGAATTCTCATTTCCAGTGCTGTTATTTAGAAATCTGGACCCTTCTGAAAATAATCCAGTGTATGTCTGTTTTTTCTTCTCTCTTGTTTTTGCTCTCTGGTGTCTAGAAGTTGTGTCTTGGTGTCAGGTCCTTTTCTTTCTTTTTTTAGTCATTGTGCTGTACATGGCATGTACACTTTCCATCTAGAAGCCCGTATCTTCTAATTCTGAGAATTCTTTTGTTTTTGTATTATTTCTTATAATTTCTTTTCTTTTATTTGGTGTCCCCCCACTTCCCCCAGGACTAAAGATGTGCCATACCACCTGAATTAATTAACCGTATAAATTTCTTATCCTTCTCTTGTCTTCCTTTGCCAGTCTTTTTATTTTACTTTCTAAGGAATTTCTTCAAATCATCTGTCAAGACTTTATCATTTTATTCAACAGATACTCGCTGAAAGTCTTCCACGTACCCAGGAACTGCTCTGGGTATTAAGGGCACAATGGTGAACAAATAAAAATTATTGCTCTCAAGAAGCTCTAAGCGAAGGTACCCAGACAATAAACAAATAAAATGTGCAATATGTTAGATGTAAAAAATACTGTGGGGCTTCCCTGGTGGTCCAGTGGGTAAGGACACCACCTTGCAGTGCAAGGGGTGCTGATTCGATCCCTGGCCTGGGAAGATCCCACGTGCCACGGAGCGGCTGGACTGGTGTGTCCAACTACCGAGCCGGAGCTCTGGAGCGCATGCGCCCAGAGCCGGCACTCTGCGACAACAGAGGCCACTGTGATGGGAGGCCCACACGAGCCAAAGAACAAAGGTGGATGAAAAACAGATAAATGAAAGACCAATAGAAGTGGCCCGCCCACCCCCCCTCCCTCCCTACCTCCCACTCCTGCAAAAAAAAAAAAAAACTGTGGGGAAAAAGAAGGGTGGGTGTGCAGGCTCACATTTGTAAGTTAGTGAGGAACCAGTTCATTTAGAAACCATCTGAACCGAGACATAAAAGCGATGCAGGAGTGAGTCTTATGTATATCCAGAGAAGAGCATGCCAGATTTTGAGGCTTTCAATATCTGAAAATTGTCTTTCTTTTGTACTCATACTTCATTTGAATGAACCCAGAATTTTAGGTCCAGAATTCTCATTTCCAGTGCTGTTATTTAGAAATCTGGACCCTTCTGAAAATAATCCAGTGTATGTCTGTTTTTTCTTCTCTCTTGTTTTTGCTCTCTGGTGTCTAGAAGTTGTGTCTTGGTGTCAGGTCCTTTTCTTTCTTTTTTTAGTCATTGTGCTGTACATGGCATGTACACTTTCCATCTAGAAGCCCGTATCTTCTAATTCTGAGAATTCTTTTGTTTTTGTATTATTTCTTATAATTTCTTTTCTTTTATTTGGTGTCCCCCCACTTCCCCCAGGACTAAAGATGTGCCATACCACCTGAATTAATTAACCGTATAAATTTCTTATCCTTCTCTTGTCTTCCTTTGCCAGTCTTTTTATTTTACTTTCTAAGGAATTTCTTCAAATCATCTGTCAAGACTTTATCATTTTATTCAACAGATACTCGCTGAAAGTCTTCCACGTACCCAGGAACTGCTCTGGGTATTAAGGGCACAATGGTGAACAAATAAAAATTATTGCTCTCAAGAAGCTCTAAGCGAAGGTACCCAGACAATAAACAAATAAAATGTGCAATATGTTAGATGTAAAAAATACTGTGGGGCTTCCCTGGTGGTCCAGTGGGTAAGGACACCACCTTGCAGTGCAAGGGGTGCTGATTCGATCCCTGGCCTGGGAAGATCCCACGTGCCACGGAGCGGCTGGACTGGTGTGTCCAACTACCGAGCCGGAGCTCTGGAGCGCATGCGCCCAGAGCCGGCACTCTGCGACAACAGAGGCCACTGTGATGGGAGGCCCACACGAGCCAAAGAACAGAGATGGATGAAAATAAATAAATGAAAGACCAATAGAAGTGGCCCGCCCACCCCTCCCTCCCTACCTCCCACTCCTGCAAAAAAAAAAAAAAAAAAACTGTGGGGAAAAAGAAGGGTGGGTGTGCAGGCTCACATTTGTAAGTTAGTGAGGAACCAGTTCATTTAGAAAAAAACCATCTGAACCGAGACATAAAAGCGATGCAGGAGTGAGTCTTATGTATATCCAGAGAAGAGCATGCCAGACAGGGAGGGTAGCAAGTGCAAAGACCAGAGGCCAGGTGTGCCTGGAATGGCTGGGCAGATAGTCTAAGGAGGCAAAGAGTAGAAAACAAAGTCAGGAGGCAACGCTCTTTTAGCTATCCTGTTTAATTTGTAGCATCTTATAGATGATATATCCTCCCTTTTGTCTCTGAGGGCTGATGAATGGCTTTACATTTTCTTTGGCTCCCTGTATCTCTGCTTCCTCCGAGTTCCCTTTTTTCTTTCCGTACGCTTGATTTAGACTCTTTTATATCACAGACTTTGTCCTCAAATGTCTGGATTTTTATTCATATTAAAGAGGGGGTGGGTACTAAAATCCTGTCTGGAGTCCTCTATTCACTTGCTCCACTTGGGGCTCCACTTCACAGCTATGTGAAGAGTGGGGACAAAGCAAGGAGCTGAGTTTTCATTGGGGACCCATTCCAGAGTCCATGTCTGTGAGTCTTTCCCTTTGGAATGCTCCATGTCCCCACAGGAATCCTCCCATCTCCAGCTGAGGGAGGATGACCTGCCTGTCAGGGTGTCCAGATCAAGCAAGGAAGGGGCCATACAGCCTCTGGAGGGTGGCTCTGCCCTCTGCCGACCTGGAATACCAGTGCTTCTGTCTGCTGTATCAGGTGTCACTAGACTATCCAGCTCCTCAAATCACAAAGTCCTATCACGTAAATCATTTAAAACATACTATTTGTCCACAGTCTTTCCACATTGCTGCTATTAATCTGGAATTCTTCAGGTCTGTTCCTGTTGTTTGTTGTTTGTGTTCACTGTAGATTATTTCTTTTTTTTTTTTTAACTTAATTATTTTTTTATTTTGCTTTTTGTTTTTACATAGTTTTGTTGTTTACAGATATGTATAATCCGAGATAAGTCAGATTATTTGTTATGTTATATAAGTTTATAGAGTAAAATCTCCCTCAGGAGAACTTATTCTCTGAGAATCTGATGGGGTGGGGTATGGTGATAATCCTTCAAAGTGCTTTGCCTTTGTTCCTGGTCAGCCACAGAGGGATTGTGGGGTTCCCTGAAAGTATGAACAATATAGACATGAACCATAAAAATAAATCAGGGTTTTCTCAGAGAAGGCTGTTCCCCCCACCAGAGCCCAGGAAGAAACAGGCTTAAACTCAGGTGGAGGGACTCTCCTACCTCAGAGCTCCTGTCTTTCAACTCTACGCAGAGCCTCAGGTCTCACACCACAATGTGCACCTCCTGATTTAATCCCATATGAGCCACTTTGTTGTAAAAGAAGGGTCTCAGATTCACATTTTAAAATAAATAGCATCTACACAATAATGTTTCTTTAATAAAATTGTAAAATTAATTCCATTTCTTAATAAAAAGTAAAATCATATATTGTAAACATCTTAATAACAAAGAACATGGTCAGATGGGTTTTCTGTTTTCCTACCTTGTTCCATTCTCTTCATTAGCTGTATCTGATCGACTGTCTTCTTCAATATCTTGCATTTGTCTGGTTTTACACTCAAGCTGTCAATGTCACTGATGTTGGCAGACAACAACTCAGCTAGTTCTTCCAAATATTTATTTTCTTGCTCCCTGCGCCTCTTTTCAGTGCTGTTACACAAAGAAAACCTAGTTACTGACATTTCTACTATCATATTTCCTTCTCTTATCAAGTATTTAATATTTACAGTGATTCTTACTTTGATTCAGAATATAAAACCAGATTTAAAAAACAATTTAAATTTGCATCTGAAAAACAGATACTACAAAATACCAAAGAGCAGAAAACAATTTTGGCTAAAATACAAAAAAGAGAATGACTGCTATCGCACATGTATTCACTTAATTACATGTGTGTGTATGTATACACATTGAATTTTTCAAATAGTCAATAAATACTAGATAGCAAAAAGAAGCAGACAATATATAGACTAGTTGCATCTGAAATTATTAGATGTTCTAAATAATAATTCCTTAAAAGCAGAAAATCTGAATTTTCAAATAAGTTTGTTACAAATTAAGCAGGCCAACTACACTGGAGTTCAAATAAATTACAATTAGAAATCCGATAAAGTCTTGATTCTCATAATGATTAGATCATTAGTTGGTCCCCATCAAAAAAAGGAAAAAAGCTTTATCTAGGAGGAAAACAAAAAGAACAGTAAATCAGTAACTGGAGACAAAGGTACAAAGGACAATGCCTTTTGTATATTGTTTTGCTGTACAGAAATAGAAAAAAAAATTGCTTATCAGCTCTCATTAATGTAGTAAATAAAATCAAACTCAATTTATCTTGAAGCAAAATAATGAGAATATAGGATAACAGTGCAAACAACTAGCACTTTATATTCACTAAAGTGCAGTAAGTGAATATTGTTCATTTTGTCCTCAGTTCTTACCCCTTGTTTATTTAACCAAGTCATCAGGCACTGTATTTTGTATAACCCAAAGACATTGAAGCACTATTTAAGTGAATTTTTCTATTATCAAATTAATATAGTACGAAAATTTGGTCACAAGAAGCTCTCAGTTTTGTAAGCATCAATCAAAGTCATTTGACTCCATATGAAAATAGTATTTAAAAAAAAAGGTGAAAGAAGGAAATACCAGTTGCTAAACAGTTCTTAACTGGCAACAACTGAAACTATCATTTACTTTTCATAATTAAAAAAAACTACAAAGGCAATAATATTTATATAACAACATAGTAAGTTGAAAAGAACCTAGTTAACAATCAAAGTACTTATCTACATAAGACAAAACACTACAGAATGGTACACATTCCCCCCACCAAAACCCAAATTTTAAAATTATAACAACCACACGTTCTGTCTTTAACTTTAAAATTTTTTTCGTTAAGGAATTAATCCCATTTTGTTCACAGCCAAGTACATATAGTGAGCTATTTTGACAAATTCCACAACAAGGCCTTGAAAATGAGGCAAAAAGAAAATGAGCAACATAACTCTCTCTTTCTCTCTCTCTCTCTCAAGGTTTTAGAAAAGTCCAGCTCTGTAAAATGATAATATTTTGGACAACATTTGATTTTACCTTAGAGAAACTAGCTGACACTCAGTTTACTTAGTATATTCAGTCTAAACTATTACTTGTTTAAATCTATTGGTCTAAATTCCAACTGGAATAAATTGGATTCACTTGGTGGAACTCCCAAATCTGTTTTTAACATTAAGTTTCATGTAAAACTGAAGTTCTGGAAACCACTGTTGAATAAAGGAAAAATAAAAGTAATAGCACTGGGGAGGACCAGACAAGGAGGTGACAAAGGAAGCAAGAAGCTAAAAGGAATGAAATAGGAAGGTGTCCATAAAATGACCTAAGAATGAGACCAGGAAAATCACCATGAAATGAACTAATAAGCAAGAAGGGAAAATGAGAGCAGATTTATTCAAATAAAGTAAAAACTGAATGAAGGATGGAGATGACCAAAAAAAATTCTACCTAAAAGAAAAGACGCTTTCATTACTTTGGGTCACCTACATTTCTCCTCTCACTAATCCACTTCACTTCCACTGATACTTCATATATGCTAGTTAATGTTACTACAAGTTAACTTCTCATATATTTTACCTTTTTTTTTTAATCATCACTCACTTTTTCAACAAATACTCCTAGACTTTTATCATGTGCCAGATAACTGTGTACTGTGTCCTGACAACCAGGAGTGAAATCAGATACAGCCTCCAAGAAGTGGGAAGGCCAAGAAAATACTATGTGACAAGTTTATAATACTGTAGAAGCCCAGAGAGGAAGCACCCAGACCTTGAGAGGGACATGTCTAAACCCAATGGTAGGGAGATGCTGGTTTCCTAAAAGAAAAAACAGCTTTTTCAAAAGCAAAACTAAGTAGTTCAAGGTAGGTGAACTACAGAGGATTAGAAACAAAGGGCCAGGAGATGAGGTCTGGCCAGAACACCCAGGCTCTTGTGTATATCATAATAAAGATCATGGTAAGTTGCTTACAAACACAAATTTAAACATTGTCTGTCATTTACTAGCTAAGTAACCCTGGACAAGTAATTTAACTTTGCTAAGCTTCCATTTCTTCCATTTCTTTATCTATAAAACAGGGATAATGACATTAACTACCTACTAGGATTTTGTGAGGACTAAAAAAGATATTAAACGTTTTGCAGAGTTCCTGCCATATACCATTAGCTCAATACATGTTATCTACTATCATCAGTTTGATTATGCTTATTATTTCCAGGGCAAGGGAGAGCCCAGAAGGGTTTAAGAAAGACAATGAGTGGTATGACTAGGTTTGCAAGCTCCTTGAAGACAGGAAACATGGTTCACATAGCCTTCAAACATGCACACACAGTGCTGGCCAAATAGGATGTATTTAATAAAGCAACTGTTGAATTGTTAACACTAATAACCACAGGCCACAGCGACCTACCATTTAGACAGGCATTTTAATCCTCATTCTCCTAGGAGAGTTAAGAAATGGAGAGGTCCTAGGAAAGGTATTTGAGATGTCTCACCCCACCAAACAATTACTGAGAAACTGCTCTAGCTAGAGCTCTTGTACACAGGGCTAGCGATACCCTGAGGTCTAACATATGCTCTTTATGATTAGTCTGCAATCCATTTGGAGAGACAGAATATAATAATAAAATCAAAAGAAACATTACAAAGTGGTAAATATGTACAAATTCATCAATTTCAAAATCACAAATTTTTAGTTAAGTATCCAAAAAAAAAATCAATTAAAATTGAAGTCCATACTTGTAAACACCTGGAAGAGATGATGTTTTCAAATATTTTTAAAGTAAATGTGCAAGGATAATAATTTGTAAGACAACTAAGAAGAGAAATATATGCATAAATATCAATAAAAATTTTGATAGAAGATCTGCATATAAAAGCCATTAAAACAAACTATGTGACAAGTTTATAATACAGGAGAGGGTGAGGGTTCAAAAGGGGGCCAAAGAAAACACCCAAAAGCAAACTAAGTAGTTCAAGGTAGGTGAACTACAGAGGATTAGAAACAAAGGGCCAGGAGATGAGGTCTGGCCAGAACACCCAGGCTCTTGTGTATATCATAATAAAGATCATGGTAAGTTGCTTACAAACACAAATTTAAACATTGTCTGTCATTTACTAGCTAAGTAACCCTGGACAAGTAATTTAACTTTGCTAAGCTTCCATTTCTTCCATTTCTTTATCTATAAAACAGGGATAATGACATTAACTACCTACTAGGATTTTGTGAGGACTAAAAAAGATATTAAACGTTTTGCAGAGTTCCTGCCATATACCATTAGCTCAATACATGTTATCTACTATCATCAGTTTGATTATGCTTATTATTTCCAGGGCAAGGGAGAGCCCAGAAGGGTTTAAGAAAGACAATGAGTGGTATGACTAGGTTTGCAAGCTCCTTGAAGACAGGAAACATGGTTCACATAGCCTTCAAACATGCACACACAGTGCTGGCCAAATAGGATGTATTTAATAAAGCAACTGTTGAATTGTTAACACTAATAACCACAGGCCACAGCGACCTACCATTTAGACAGGCATTTTAATCCTCATTCTCCTAGGAGAGTTAAGAAATGGAGAGGTCCTAGGAAAGGTATTTGAGATGTCTCACCCCACCAAACAATTACTGAGAAACTGCTCTAGCTAGAGCTCTTGTACACAGGGCTAGCGATACCCTGAGGTCTAACATATGCTCTTTATGATTAGTCTGCAATCCATTTGGAGAGACAGAATATAATAATAAAATCAAAAGAAACATTACAAAGTGGTAAATATGTACAAATTCATCAATTTCAAAATCACAAATTTTTAGTTAAGTATCCAAAAAAAAAATCAATTAAAATTGAAGTCCATACTTGTAAACACCTGGAAGAGATGATGTTTTCAAATATTTTTAAAGTAAATGTGCAAGGATAATAATTTGTAAGACAACTAAGAAGAGAAATATATGCATAAATATCAATAAAAATTTTGATAGAAGATCTGCATATAAAAGCCATTAAAACAAACAAGATTTTTAGTTAGATATATTCCAGGATACCATAACATTAGCATTTCTAAATCATTAGCATTCCTATACACTAATAACTAGATGCAACAGAGAAAATGATTTTCCTAAAAGCAATAAAAATTCTAAGGTACCCTGGAATATATCTAAAGATGGGCTAGACATTCAAAGGGGAAAATTAAACACTATTATTTAAGAACAATGAAGACCTGAATAAAAGAGAAGAACAATCTACAATCTACAAAATAAAGCTGTCAGTTCTCTCCAATTTGATTTATAAAAGCAAATGGAATTTTAATCCAAATCCCAGCCAGGAAAAAAAAAAAAAAAAATCAAGGGAAACAAAAAACTAACTCTAAAATCTCTATGGAAGAGTAAGGGACCAAGAAGAGGAAACACCATTTTGAAAAATTAAGAAGAGTGACTTGCCCCATCAGACAGCACGGCTCAGATCAGATCCCTAACTATGCAGAACCTGGTCTCTGATAAAGGGAAAAGCATAAAATCAAGGGAGTGGATATGGTTACAGTCACTGACATTCCATACATGAAAAAAATCTATTAATATTATCAATTATATATGGTAGGTAGTTTCCTTTTCATAGATGAAAAATTTCCCTCAATTAAAAATTAAAAGTAAAACACACTAGCTTTATTTATTTATTTTTAAATTAAGAAGGACTGACACATAGAAATAAACAAGAATATTAACTCTGACAACATGAGCTGCGCTGTATCTTGGTATCAGCATTCCTTCTAGCTGGACACTTACCTGTGAGGATGAGTGCTTAGGTGATTGATCATCACTCTCTAACAGTTCTGTGAACTCATTCACAGAAGCAGTCACTTCTCTTCTCCCAGCCTGAAACCCTGGCCCTCTCCTATAAAAATTCTTTCTTGGTTGTCCCATGAGAAAAATGCATGCAATCCAATGACAAAGGAGTCTTCTGCTGTTCTACACTCTGATCAGTGACTTATCAGCTGGGGGCCATATTGCTTTCTCTGCCCCCAGGGATATTTGAAAATGTTTAGATTATCATTTTGGGTTATCACAACCAGAAGGACATTTTGGTTATCATAACTGATATACAGATGCTATTGGCAGCTAGTGTGGAGAAGTCAGGGATACTGTCAAACGTCCTACAATACACAAGATAGCTTCCTACAACAAAGAATTATCTTGTCCACAGTGTCAGGAGTATGGAGGCTAAGAAATCTTGCTCCAGGGCTTCCCTGGTGGTCCAGTGGGTAAGGACATCGCCTTGCAGTGCAAGCGGCGCCAGTTCGATCCCTGGCCTGGGAAGATCCCACGTGCTGTGGAGCGGCTGGACCTATGTGTCCAATTACCGAGCCGGAGCTCTGGAGCGCATGCGCCCAGAGCTGGTGCTGTGTGACACAGAGGCCACCGTGATGGGAGGCCCACACGGGTCAAAGAACAAAGACGGATGAAAATGGAGAAATGAAAGAATAACGGAAGTGGCCCGCCTGCTCCCCTCCCTCCCCACCCCATCCCCACCAAAAACAAATAAATAAATAAATCTTTAAAGAAAAAAAAAAGAAATCTTGCTCCGGATCTTCGGAGGTGAGCGGAATAAAAACCCTACTCTTCTCTCAGGTAGGAAGTTGCTGCTCTGATCTGACTGAGGTGCTTTCTCTATCTAGCATTTATTAGCGCCTCCTTGGCAAGGCCTCTTTGCCTATTTAAGATGACTATGTTCTATTAGCACAGACATATTTAATTCTACAAATACACATTCTTTAAAATCTTGGTATTAACAATTTATTTCTTTGTTCCACTAATACCATAATGTACTGAGATGGCAGTTAAAAATGCACGATGGATTTATGTATTCCTTTGACTAATATTTTCTGTGACCTTACTATATATAACCTACATGCTATGCTAGGAACTAGGGATAAAATGGTGAGTAAGGACAAAGCTCTTAGGGCAGCTCAGCATGCAGTAGAGAAGCCAGGGAACTCATGAAACAAGCAAACTAGTAAAACCTGAAATTATGGATTACAGCTATAAAAATACACGTGAAACAAATACATGGATGTGGGAGGTTTGACCTAGCAGCTATGGAAAAGAAGAGAAGGCACCCTTTTAAAAAGTAACGACTGAACTGGTATCAGGAGAATGCACAGGTGTTGAATACAGGAAATCTAGAGGGAGTAAGCCAGTTGAGGGAAGAATATGTGTAACGGCCCTGGGAAGGAAGAGAACACGGTGCGGACGAAGGACTCAGAGACGGCCGGCAAACCTGGGGAGGTGAATCAAAGCTCAAAAGTGACCATGAACATGGCAAAGCAGCTCTGCTGGAAGCAGACTAAGAAAAAAACTGTTCCTACCTTGATGCCAGTGTGTCACATGGCGACCCTTTTCTCTTATGTGAGTCTGGGTTAGCAGGGTCAGATGAACTGTCCCCAAGCCCCTGTTGTCCAATTACCGAGCCGGAGCTCTGGAGCGCATGCGCCCAGAGCTGGTGCTGTGTGACACAGAGGCCACCGTGATGGGAGGCCCACACGGGTCAAAGAACAAAGACGGATGAAAATGGAGAAATGAAAGAATAACGGAAGTGGCCCGCCTGCTCCCCTCCCTCCCCACCCCATCCCCACCAAAAACAAATAAATAAATAAATCTTTAAAGAAAAAAAAAAGAAATCTTGCTCCGGATCTTCGGAGGTGAGCGGAATAAAAACCCTACTCTTCTCTCAGGTAGGAAGTTGCTGCTCTGATCTGACTGAGGTGCTTTCTCTATCTAGCATTTATTAGCGCCTCCTTGGCAAGGCCTCTTTTGCCTATTTAAGATGACTATGTTCTATTAGCACAGACATATTTAATTCTACAAATACACATTCTTTAAAATCTTGGTATTAACAATTTATTTCTTTGTTCCACTAATACCATAATGTACTGAGATGGCAGTTAAAAATGCACGATGGATTTATGTATTCCTTTGACTAATATTTTCTGTGACCTTACTATATATAACCTACATGCTATGCTAGGAACTAGGGATAAAATGGTGAGTAAGGACAAAGCTCTTAGGGCAGCTCAGCATGCAGTAGAGAAGCCAGGGAACTCATGAAACAAGCAAACTAGTAAAACCTGAAATTATGGATTACAGCTATAAAAATACACGTGAAACAAATACATGGATGTGGGAGGTTTGACCTAGCAGCTATGGAAAAGAAGAGAAGGCACCCTTTTAAAAAGTAACGACTGAACTGGTATCAGGAGAATGCACAGGTGTTGAATACAGGAAATCTAGAGGGAGTAAGCCAGTTGAGGGAAGAATATGTGTAACGGCCCTGGGGAAGGAAGAGAACACGGTGCGGACGAAGGACTCAGAGACGGCCGGCAAACCTGGGGAGGTGAATCAAAGCTCAAAAGTGACCATGAACATGGCAAAGCAGCTCTGCTGGAAGCAGACTAAGAAAAAAACTGTTCCTACCTTGATGCCAGTGTGTCACATGGCGACCCTTTTCTCTTATGTGAGTCTGGGTTAGCAGGGTCAGATGAACTGTCCCCAAGGCCACTCATGTTGAAAAACTTCACACCTAAAAAGGAAGGAAAATAATAAATCTACTCTCATGAACTTTCCAACTGTGACGGGAGAGAAGGCTCCCTTATGTTAGAAACTATGCAAACAAAGTAGTCTCTCAGTGAATAACCACAGCCATCACGAAAGCATCCACCTGTATACGAAAGCACAGGAGCCATCAGCTCCTTAGTGTGTTCACACTTTCTTCTCCACGCCTGTAAAATAAAATTAGTCACCCTTTATCAAATCACAGAGATCAATTAGGATGAAAATATTGCTAGAATAATTAAATAGCCAATAAGATTTTTTAAGAGAAAAACCATTTGACATGTAAACGTAAAAACTGACTCTATAACTGACAATCAGAGTAATAATTTTTATATTTACTTATTTTAGATTATTCTGAAGAGGACTTAAAGCAACGTTTACTCATAAGGCTTTGGATTTTATACTGAGAGAGGAAAAGAAATAACATATACAGAATTAAAATGATGAACTAGATTTGAATTTTAAATTGTACTTAACCAACTTTGAATTCTATCTAACCTTGTGTTTATGCAGCCAGGTGACAAAGATTAAATGTTTAGTCTGTGTGAGGATCTTGGTATAGACGCCAGAGAACAGTCAGTCATTTCCCTAGCATGCCAGCCAGGTCTCTCTCTTACATGCTGTGCCAGTCAGTGACGGCACTTAAAGATCCCTTCTGATCGCTCTGCATCAAGCACTATTCTCTATAGAGTCTCTAATGAAACCCAAAATCCTATCTCTGGCCTTATATTCATCACTACCCTCAGATTTTATTAGTGCCAAACAATACACTTCTCATTCCCTTCCACTCCGTCTACTCTTATGAAAGGAAATTCTTGTTAAACGGGAAAAATCTTTAACTTTTCCTTAAATTCTAAAATTATTAAATAACTACAGTGCTGCGTGTTAGCAGCCATGCTTGTGAAGTGTGAAGATAAAACTGTTCCTACCTTGATGGGCGGACCCTTTTCTCTTATGTGAGTCTGGGTTAGCAGGGTCAGATGAACTGTCCCCAAGGCCACTCATGTTGAAAAACTTCACACCTAAAAAGGAAGGAAAATAATAAATCTACTCTCATGAACTTTCCAACTGTGACGGGAGAGAAGGCTCCCTTATGTTAGAAACTATGCAAACAAAGTAGTCTCTCAGTGAATAACCACAGCCATCACGAAAGCATCCACCTGTATACGAAAGCACAGGAGCCATCAGCTCCTTAGTGTGTTCACACTTTCTTCTCCACGCCTGTAAAATAAAATTAGTCACCCTTTATCAAATCACAGAGATCAATTAGGATGAAAATATTGCTAGAATAATTAAATAGCCAATAAGATTTTTTAAGAGAAAAACCATTTGACATGTAAACGTAAAAACTGACTCTATAACTGACAATCAGAGTAATAATTTTTATATTTACTTATTTTAGATTATTCTGAAGAGGACTTAAAGCAACGTTTACTCATAAGGCTTTGGATTTTATACTGAGAGAGGAAAAGAAATAACATATACAGAATTAAAATGATGAACTAGATTTGAATTTTAAATTGTACTTAACCAACTTTGAATTCTATCTAACCTTGTGTTTATGCAGCCAGGTGACAAAGATTAAATGTTTAGTCTGTGTGAGGATCTTGGTATAGACGCCAGAGAACAGTCAGTCATTTCCCCTAGCATGCCAGCCAGGTCTCTCTCTTACATGCTGTGCCAGTCAGTGACGGCACTTAAAGATCCCTTCTGATCGCTCTGCATCAAGCACTATTCTCTATAGAGTCTCTAATGAAACCCAAAATCCTATCTCTGGCCTTATATTCATCACTACCCTCAGATTTTATTAGTGCCAAACAATACACTTCTCATTCCCTTCCACTCCGTCTACTCTTATGAAAGGAAATTCTTGTTAAACGGGAAAAATCTTTAACTTTTCCTTAAATTCTAAAATTATTAAATAACTACAGTGCTGCGTGTTAGCAGCCATGCTTGTGAAGTTGAGATCCGTAAGAATTTCTCACATGGCGTTAATATGTCTGAGTAAATCCTTTCTATCTCTCTAGTTCTAAAACGTCTTCTATCTCTAACTCTGCCTCAGTGTCAAAGATTGTCATATCCCTTTTTCAGTAATAAAAATAATACCTAGAATTCTAATCATGAATTTATTATTCCATGTAACCAAAGACACACATTTTTTTTTTTTTTTGGCCACTTCTATTGGTCTTTCATTTATTTATTTTCATTCATCTTTGTTCTTTGGCCTGTGTCTGCCTCCCATTGCAGTGGCCTCTTCTGTAGCAGAGCAATGGCTCTGGGCACATGCGTTCCAGAGCGCTGGCTCGTAATAGGACACACCAGTCCAGCCATTCCAGGCACGTGGGATCCTCCTGTGCCAGGGATTGAACCGGCACCCCTTGCAGTGCAAGGTGGACTCTTTACCCACTCGACCACCACGGAAGCCCAGACGTACATTTTTAATTTCTCCACGTCAGACGTATAGGTCGTGAAAATTTCCAACTCCTAGGATCACAATCTTGTAACCATTTCTTACTCTTCTGTTTTTACTCCTCATTTTATATCAGTATCAATGCCCTGTCAGTTCTTTATTAACAAAGATCCTACAATGTTCCCTGTTTTTTCATTTTCAGATAGTTTTTTTTTTTTTTTTTTAAAGATTTATTTATTTATTTTGGGCGGGGGTCGGGTTTGGGAGGGCGGGGAGCGGGCAGGCCACTTCTATTGGTCTTTTCATTTCTCTCTTTTCATCTGTCTTTGTTCTTTGGCCTGTGTCTGCCTCCCATTGCAGTGGCCTCTTCTGTAGCAGAGCAATGGCTCTGGGCACATGCGTTCCAGAGCGCTGGCTCGTAATAGGACACACCAGTCCAGCCATTCCAGGCACGTGGGATCCTCCTGTGCCAGGGATTGAACCGGCACCCCTTGCAGTGCAAGGTGGACTCTTTACCCACTCGACCACCACGGAAGCCCAGACGTACATTTTTAATTTCTCCACGTCAGACGTATAGGTCGTGAAAATTTCCAACTCCTAGGATCACAATCTTGTAACCATTTCTTACTCTTCTGTTTTTACTCCTCATTTTATATCAGTATCAATGCCCTGTCAGTTCTTTATTAACAAAGATCCTACAATGTTCCCTGTTTTTTCATTTTCAGATAGTTTTTTTTTTTTTTTTTTAAAGATTTATTTATTTATTTTGGGCGGGGGTCGGGTTGGGGAGGGAGGGGAGCGGGCAGGCCACTTCTATTGGTCTTTCATTTCTCTATTTTCATCTGTCTTTGTTCTTTGGCCTGTGCGGGTCTCCCATCGCGGCGGCCTCTGTTGCCGCAGAGCACCGGCTCTGGGCACATGCGCTCCAGAGCTCTGGCTCAGTAATTGGACACATCGGTCCAGCCGCTCCGCGGCACGTGGGATCTTCCCAGGCCAGGGATCGAACTGGCGCCCCTTGCACTGCAAGGCAGTGTCCTTACCCACTGGACCACCAGGGGAGGCCCCAGATACAGTTTTGATCCTTGTCTGGAAGCAAACACCTCATTCTAGATTCATGCACAATCCTTCTATCTTGTTTCTCAATTCCACTCACTCTAATTTCTAATGTGTCCTATACACAGCAGCCAAACCATTCCTGCTCAAATGGCTTTTTCAAGATAGCACGTTTATGATGAACAATCAGCCTGATTCATCTCCTAGAGCACAGTGGCTAAAAGCATAGGCACTGGGGTCAGAAAGGCCCTGTTTCATCACTACCTGCCCATCTTGGGCAGAACAGTTTATCTCCTTAAGCCTATGTTGTCATCTGTAACACTGAAGATAATAACTATACTAGCACACCATGAGATCTGCCATGAGGACTGATGAATGGTACATGTTGAGGGGGCACAGTAAGTTCCCAGAAGATGTTGGTTCCTGTTGTTACAGCCCCTTTAGACCAAGAGCTCCATGAGGGGTAGAGTTCACTCGGTGGGTAACTCATCCCATACTTTCTCATCAAAAAATACAATGGACACTTCTCATTCCTTCATTCACTAGTGCTAACTATTCTCACCATTATTTTAAGGGCTGCTTGGAGCAGCATCTAAAGCTGTCTCCTTCTGGAACCACTGTCAATGTTGCACTGACTTCTGTGATCCCATACCATTTATCTAATAAATAAATCAAGCACCTATCATATCTCAGGCACTGTTCTAAGAGCTGAGCAAGTTGTGGGCAGGAAGGTAAAGGTTTCTGCCCTCATGAAGTGGGAGGCATAAACAAGCAAAACACAAAAATAAAATGCAATTTTCTACAGTGATAAAAGTCATAAAGGCAAAGAATAGGGCTCATAGAGAAAAACAATAGAGGAGCACTGTTTTTAACTGGGTGATCTGAGGCTTTTCTGACAAAATGATGTTTAAGCCATGACCTGAGAGATTAGTGCAATTAGTGTGGTTGTCCACCTAAACCTTATTCTCAGTGCTTTTTGCCCGACTGTATTAGATTGGGCTGGATTTCCTCATGGTTCTAATGTCCTAGGCCTCTTTTCCTCTCACATTATACATTATTTTAGGGGTATATCACTCACTCAATAATGGTTTCCAAAAAAAAAAAAAAAATCTAAACCAATTACTCCTGAATCTCTATCTCTGGACCAGATCTCCCGGGTCTCAACCCCACAACTTCACTCCTTGTCAGATAATTCTATCCAGATGTCATACAGGGGCTTCAACTTCTACTTTTCAAAATGAATAGCATTTCCTCCACATGCACACTTTTTTTCTCAACAGTTGGTACAGGAGGAGTCATTCTGACCTCTCCTCTCACACCACACATGTAAGAAAGCACTAAAACATGTCAATTTTTATTTCTATCCTTTACTCAGTCTCTTCTCACCTCTTGCTGAACTATCAAAATAGCTTCCCAGGTGGTCTCTCTGAGCCACCAAAGTAGACGATCAAAAAAGGGGTGGGATGGGGGGGATATACATATGACTAATCTGGGATCATACATATTTGTAAACAACAAAACTCTGTAAAAGTAAAAAGCAAAATAAAATTTTTTTTTTAAAAAAAGCTTGATCACATCAATCTCTTGCTTAAAATTCTTCCCCAAATCCTCACATTCCATAAAATAATTCTCAAGCCCCAAATATAATATATAAGGCTTCCATCAGCACCCATCTATTTTGTGTCTATTACAGAATTTGATGAGTGAGTGATTAAACATCTGTCCAATCAACTTTAGCCCAACCTATGGCTGAAACCATTCTAAAGACATTAGCTTTACTCTGAGTGAATGAGTCAATCACTGGAGGGTTAAGAACAGAGGAGCAACAAGCTCTGATTTTCATTCTAAGACTTCCTCCATGAAGGACAAGCATATTCTTTCTGATCTCAGGGATCTGCTATCTAAATAAATTTCCAGTTGCTAAATGGACATTTCCATTTCCATTTCCAGTCACCTCAAATTCAACATGCATAAAACATGGTGGACTTTAAAGTTCCAAATTTCTATTGATGACAAATAAATGAGCTGAGCTGCATTATGGATTACCGTCATCGGAGGAAAACGTTTACTAAACCTCCTGTGGTGGGGAGAGGAAGGACCTATAGGACAAGGAGAATAATTACAATTTAAGGCAGATAACCTCAATGCAAAGGTAAATAAACCAGACAGGAAACCACAACCATCATAACAAAAAAACATGCTGAAAGACCTGACAGTGGTTTTCTTAGCATCCATTCTCAAACACAACAAGAACAATCAGTTAATAATGTAATACATTATTACAATGAATAAGAAGAATAATGTCTTTTCCTATGAAAAGTCACAAAAATGTAACTGAGATTAACCAGCTCTCACAGAAGAAGCTGCTGAATTTTATTTTTATATAGAAAGAAACACATTTCAAAATTAAAACAAAAAGAAATCATGGGACAAATTCATAATAATGAAGAATTATCAACTCTAAGCTTTTCAACAAAAGTAGAAATAAGAGAAAAGAAAATGATGAACAAGAAAGAAAATGAAAGATAAGACTCTAGAGTTTATTAAAATCTGAGTTAACTAATGTCGACTCAATGCTCAGCTTTACTGAGCTACTCATCTTGCCTGCCTCTTAAGACATTAGGTTCTACCCATTTAAGAATCTACCTATCTGAAATCTACTGGCTCTCAAAATATTCCTGGGCATATATTTCTTACAAAAATATGCTGTAAAATTATAATTTTCTTGCTTGTCTTCTATTCTAGCCTGTGAACTCAAAAACAGTTACTAGATCTTTTTATTGTATATCCAATATGTAACATAATGTCTGAAAGATATAGAAGCCAAAATAGGTGATAAATTAAGTGACTAAATTATGTTACTGACATTTAAATTTTTTAAAGAATGTTCATAACTTTTTTACAATTAATATTTTCTGGAATCTTTCATAATGCTTGGAATTCTTTTCTATAATTGAGAAACTGAGCTTTCTTGAAATCATCGTTCCCCTGTTTTCAATGGGAAAAAAAAGAAACTATCTTTTTGGTTTAAAAATGTGAGAACATCTCTTCTAATTCTGCAAAGGTTAAGATCTATCCTGGAGAAACCTCCTACAATATTTCATAGTACAATAGAGTCACAAGGACATGTTGTATTTACACAACTGTAAACATAAGCAACATAATCTCATAGTCTGGGTAATTTTGAGCAACAAATAAATCTGAACTTGAAACAGACTCCCCATACCATGCTACTACTTCAGACTACTGGCTGGAGACTGACATTTGCTAAATTTATCTGAAATTCTGGGGCCGAGGAGACATCAGACAACAATTCAACAGCAATTCAATATCTGGCCTACCAGAATAAGAGCCAACAGTAAGACGCTATGAGAAAGTCACCAACAATTTGCTGATGATACGATTCTGGTATTAACTGCTTTCTATTTACAAAACACAATAAACAGATAGTGGAATGCAAAACCTCTGATGAGTGAAAACTTTTATAGCTGCTCTATTTGTGGAACGGCTTTATATTTGGCAGTAAGGGAACTTAAATAAGGTTCATTAAGAAAAGAAATGCTGGTTTCAGGAAGCCAGTTTACATATCACCTTTTGAAAAAAGAGGTAAGGTTTCTAACTAAAAGTACCCTGTTGATTTAAAAAGAGCTGCTAAGTTATACACAATCTCATGCACTCTCCAGAGAGCAGTTTTAGAAACCAGAAACCACATCTACGTCTGTTCAAATGGACCAGACTAAACCAAATAGGTGAAGCTGAAAAAAATAGGTCAGTGCTTTCTATTTCAGCTGAATTATAGATTTCTACATATGAAATTTGTCACTCATCTCCCAGATAAAGCTGAGGATTGCCTAACTTGAAAAGCAATAATTAGTAATAAACAACGCTAATAACATACTTTAAAATCTAGCAAGCAATTAGCACAGAGAAGTATAAATATGAAGGGCCACTGAGTTAAATCTCTCCCAGACAATAAAGAATATGCCTGCAATGCACAAGACCTGCATATGATTCCTAGGTCGGGAAGATCTGGGAAAGGGAACGACAACCCACCCCAGTATTCTTGCCTGGAGAATTCCACGGATATAGGAGCCTGGTGGGCTACAGTCCAGGGGGTACAGAAGAGTCAGACACCACTGAGCAACTAACACTTTCACTTTCTTTCAGCTGATCAGCTTTCTTTCACACAGGAAAAAGTCATGATAAATAAAGAGCTCCTGCACTGAGTAACTGTCATGAGGAATGCTTCTCAAACTGGAGTCCTCAGACACCTAGGATTCTCTTTAAGACAGTTTTCACTTTTGTCTTTTCATTTCAATGACAATTGAATTCTTTCTCATGTGATAAAAAATGGACAGGGACTTCAGGATTTCTATTGTCCTTTTTATGGTTGAGTAATTTTTCATGTTTGGATGCATCACATTTTGTGTGCTTACTCATCAAATGATGGCCATTTAGGTTTTCCATTACTGGGCTATTAAACAACAATATTTGGCACTCTTGTGAACACTCTTGAGCAAATTTTGGTGTGAACATGTTTTCAGTTCTCTCAGGTATGAAATGACTAGGTCATATTTTATTGAGAACTCTCTTTTTGGGTAACTGTCTTACTGTCTTTCACAGTGCCTGTACCACATTAAATTCTCACCAGCAACACACGAGTGTTTCAATTTTTCCACATCCCCACCAAAAATTATTTTGTTCCGTTTTTAAATTTTATTTTAATTATAGCCATCCTATTGGGTGTGAAAAGGTATTTCATTACAGTTTTGTTTTACATTTCTCTGATTACAATAGGGGCTTCCCTCATGGCTCAGTGGTAAGGAAACCACTTGCCAGTGCAAGAGACATGGGTTCGATCCCTGGATCAGGAAGATCCCCTGGAGAAGGAAACGGCAACCCACTCTGGTATTTTTGCTTGTAAAGTCCCATGGACAGAGGAGCTTGGTGGGCTATAGCTCACAGGGTCAAAAAGAGTCAGACATGACTCAGCAACTAAACAACAAGTATTAAAGACTGAGCATCTCCTCATGTGCTTCTTGGCCATGTGTATATCTTTGGAGAAATCTTTATTCTAAGTCCTTTGCCCATTTTTAAATTGGGTTGTGTTTTTGTTGATAAGTCAGAAGAGCTCTTTATATTCATGTCTAGATCCTTATCAGATATATGATTTGCAAATATTTTCTCCCATTTTGTGAGTTACCTTTTCAATTTCTTTAACTTTTATTGTTAAAACACAGATCTTTTAAAGCTAATGACTGAGCAGGGGTGTCCTTAAGCATCTGGAAACAAAAATTCTCTCTGAACTTACAAAGCAGGAACCCAAACTCAGATGGTGGTTATCCTGGGCCCAGAGCCGAGTTCCTGCTCTAAGCCTCTGCTGTAAATGGCGTGGAATAATCTTTATGGCCAGGGATAAACAGTAAAGGCAAAGACACAGATCCAAAGCAATGAGTCTTTGAGTCAGACTCATTTTATCTTATTTCATTGATTCTAATAAACTATCAAAAAAGGAACCTTTTAAGTATGCTTTGACTCATCAAATGATGGCCATTTAGGTTTTCCATTACTGGGCTATTAAACAACAATATTTGGCACTCTTGTGAACACTCTTGAGCAAATTTTGGTGTGAACATGTTTTCAGTTCTCTCAGGTATGAAATGACTAGGTCATATTTTATTGAGAACTCTCTTTTTGGGTAACTGTCTTACTGTCTTTCACAGTGCCTGTACCACATTAAATTCTCACCAGCAACACACGAGTGTTTCAATTTTTCCACATCCCCACCAAAAATTATTTTGTTCCGTTTTTAAATTTTATTTTAATTATAGCCATCCTATTGGGTGTGAAAAGGTATTTCATTACAGTTTTGTTTTACATTTCTCTGATTACAATAGGGGCTTCCCTCATGGCTCAGTGGTAAGGAAACCACTTGCCAGTGCAAGAGACATGGGTTCGATCCCTGGATCAGGAAGACCCCCTGGAGAAGGAAAGGGCAACCCACTCTGGTATTTTTGCTTGTAAAGTCCCATGGACAGAGGAGCTTGGTGGGCTATAGCTCACAGGGTCAAAAAGAGTCAGACATGACTCAGCAACTAAACAACAAGTATTAAAGACTGAGCATCTCCTCATGTGCTTCTTGGCCATGTGTATATCTTTGGAGAAATCTTTATTCTAAGTCCTTTGCCCATTTTTAAATTGGGTTGTGTTTTTGTTGATAAGTCAGAAGAGCTCTTTATATTCATGTCTAGATCCTTATCAGATATATGATTTGCAAATATTTTCTCCCATTTTGTGAGTTACCTTTTCAATTTCTTTAACTTTTATTGTTAAAACACAGATCTTTTAAAGCTAATGACTGAGCAGGGGTGTCCTTAAGCATCTGGAAACAAAAATTCTCTCTGAACTTACAAAGCAGGAACCCAAACTCAGATGGTGGTTATCCTGGGCCCAGAGCCGAGTTCCTGCTCTAAGCCTCTGCTGTAAATGGCGTGGAATAATCTTTATGGCCAGGGATAAACAGTAAAGGCAAAGACACAGATCCAAAGCAATGAGTCTTTGAGTCAGACTCATTTTATCTTATTTCATTGATTCTATAAACTATCAGACCTTTTAAGCTGCTTTTTATAAAAGAAAATTCTGTGCACACCCTTTTAAATTTATTACACGAATAATAAAGATACTATCAAGGACCTGACAACTTAACTTACAAAAGTATACAATGTTTGAAATGATGTATTTAACAAATTTATGTTCACCACTAAAAGTTTATTCTACAGATTGAAACAATCTGCTTCCTTTCTTTGCATTTCTTCTCTTAAATGGAAAAGAGTAAAAAAGGTTTTTTTGGTTTGTTTTCTATTAGTAAATAGATAGTAAGAAGAAGAATATAAAGTAAGTTTGAAGCACAATTATTTTAAATTCCTCATATTGATTTTATTTAAAATTTAATTTATTTTATAGTAAGAAATAAATACAAATGCATTTGCCTTGTTAAAATACTCCTGTTTAGGAAAACTAGTCAGCATGTGAAACACGCTTATGGCAGCTATCTTATTAAAACAGTTTGGAAAAGACACCCTCAACATTTCCCTGTAGATCTGTAAAGCTTGATTCTAGCTGTCTTAAAGGAACACGGGGTAGTTGTAGATATTCAGTACATGTCTTCCAAAAGTCAGTTCTACATTGTTCTAACTTGTGAAAAATATACTGGCATTAAAAAAAAAAAGATTAAAATCAGTCTTGCTGACTACAGCTACCTTTAACTACAACAACAAAATAAGGATCTGATATTTACTTGCACATGCACAGTAGAACAGTTTACAGGAACTTAGCAAAGAGGTAACAGTTTTAAAAAAATAAAGTTATAGTCACAGAGACAAAAATTTAGTCATAAAAATGTCAATATCCATCTCTTTCCAGGAAACAAAGCTCTTCAAAAACAGTTCCTACCTGGGAGACTTCTTTGTTCATAATGAGTCCTCAAAACAGATATGGTCAAATCTGGTGCTCCGTAGGGTAGCTTCCAGTGGAATAGGGGAACGCTGTTTGCCAGAGATGGCTCTAGTTAGTCTCGTCACTCTTAGCTCATTTAAGGCCAAACAACTAAAACAAAGAAGAAGCAAAAATAAATAAATAAATGAGAGGTTAGCTTGTTATTTTATTTTCTAAGAAATAATAAAGGTCAGAAACGCTAAGTTTAAAAAAAAAAAGAAGACATAGCTTTTCAGGACAAATGGAAAAATACCTCCGAAAGACAAAGGATGAAGATCTGATTTCACAACTGAAGTCCTTCTGGTAACTAAATATATATTCCTATTTAAGACTGCTGCTTGAGTAATACATAATTGCATTCTGCCCTTACTCTTCTGAGAGGCCCAGTTACATGTCTTTAAAAAAAATTTTTCTGGCTGCATTTATGTATTTATCTTTCTTTCTACCTATAAATTCTGGTTTTTAATGTTTTCCGTTTGTATTTAATTCATTCATTTCTGTAACACTTGTCACTATATGTTAAAATTACTATGATATTTTATTTTCAAAGTTTTTATTGAAAAAATTTACAAACATTTTATATTCAAAATACCTAAAAATAAAGTTCATTGAGTTCTGGTTCCAGTAAGGATGAACCATCTTGTATTGGACTAACTTGCCCACAGATAACAATGATTAGCTCTGGACAAAATAAAATTTCCTCAAAGGCACAGAAAAATGCCCCAAAGCAGGCAAAAATGTGGAATTTGATCACTGCAAATAAGGAATCTATATTGAATACATCTTTACTTATAGAGAACTCTTCCTAGAAGAGCCCTTAAATACTACCAGGAGTCTAGGCTGAAGGGGGAAAACCACTGTCTCACTGGTTTGAAGCACTGGCGAAGGCAGTTCAGAGCTGAGAAAATGCACGGTAAGAAGGGCAGCAGAGCCAGGGGTGGGAAGGCCAGTTATAGTCACAGAGACAAAAATTTAGTCATAAAAATGTCAATATCCATCTCTTTCCAGGAAACAAAGCTCTTCAAAAACAGTTCCTACCTGGGAGACTTCTTTGTTCATAATGAGTCCTCAAAACAGATATGGTCAAATCTGGTGCTCCGTAGGGTAGCTTCCAGTGGAATAGGGGAACGCTGTTTGCCAGAGATGGCTCTAGTTAGTCTCGTCACTCTTAGCTCATTTAAGGCCAAACAACTAAAACAAAGAAGAAGCAAAAATAAATAAATAAATGAGAGGTTAGCTTGTTATTTTATTTTCTAAGAAATAATAAAGGTCAGAAACGCTAAGTTTAAAAAAAAAAAGAAGACATAGCTTTTCAGGACAAATGGAAAAATACCTCCGAAAGACAAAGGATGAAGATCTGATTTCACAACTGAAGTCCTTCTGGTAACTAAATATATATTCCTATTTAAGACTGCTGCTTGAGTAATACATAATTGCATTCTGCCCTTACTCTTCTGAGAGGCCCAGTTACATGTCTTTAAAAAAAATTTTTCTGGCTGCATTTATGTATTTATCTTTCTTTCTACCTATAAATTCTGGTTTTTAATGTTTTCCGTTTGTATTTAATTCATTCATTTCTGTAACACTTGTCACTATATGTTAAAATTACTATGATATTTTATTTTCAAAGTTTTTATTGAAAAAATTTACAAACATTTTATATTCAAAATACCTAAAAATAAAGTTCATTGAGTTCTGGTTCCAGTAAGGATGAACCATCTTGTATTGGACTAACTTGCCCACAGATAACAATGATTAGCTCTGGACAAAATAAAATTTCCTCAAAGGCACAGAAAAGTGCCCAAAAGCAGGCAAAAATGTGGGGAATTTGATCACTGCAAATAAGGAATCTATATTGAATACATCTTTACTTATAGAGAACTCTTCCTAGAAGAGCCCTTAAATACTACCAGGAGTCTAGGCTGAAGGGGGAAAACCACTGTCTCACTGGTTTGAAGCACTGGCGAAGGCAGTTCAGAGCTGAGAAAATGCACGGTAAGAAGGGCAGCAGAGCCAGGGGGTGGGGGCCTTCAATCTGTGTACACATGTTCTCACGGACTTGGTTGATCCTGTGACTGCTCATGCACGGGGAGACTCTTAAACAGCTCTATGTAACTATACCACAACTGAGACTCCCTTTTGCTGTTTATGATCACACACTTCCTCATTCCCTTTTTCTTAACTCCTAGCAACCACTTATCTGTCCGTCTATCTCTATAATTTTGTCGCTTTGAGAATATTACAAAAATTGAATATTTTGTAATGCCTTTTTTCACTCAGTATAATGCCCTTGAGACCCATCCAATTTGCTGCATATAAAAAGTTTGTTGCCTTTTCTTGCTCTATGGTTTGAAGGTACCCCAGTTTCTTCTTCACCAATGACTGCTGAAGTACATTTGGGCTATATTCAATTTGGGGCTATTATGAGCAAAGCTGCTATAAATATTTGTGTACAGGTTGCTGTGTGAATACAGGTTTTCATTTTTCTAGTATAAACACCCAGAACTGCAACGGGTTGTTCAGTAAGTGTCTATGCACCAGCCGGTGATTTAGCTGTCTACTAGAACAAAAATCAATATGCTTCAGAAAAAAATAACCATCCAAAATATTATCCACAACAGCCAGTACAGAATAAAAAAATGACTATACATGAAAAGAAGGTAGAAATTGTAATTTCAGGGGGAAAAAAAAGCGGTCAACAGAAACCTACGACAAGATGATCAGTTGAAATTAGCTGATAAGGATGTTAAGGTAGTTAATTATGAGTATGCTCAAGATGCTATAATAAGTTAACAGATGAGAAATAGTGTTAGCAAATGGAAACTATAAAACAGAAGTAAATTGAAATTGAAGAACTAGTTCAACATTGAAATTTTCTAATTGGACAAGCTTAAGGGTAAATTTGTAATGGCATAAGTACAAGCTGGTGATCTTGAAGTCAAAACAATACCAAATAAGAAGGCTAAAAAGGCTGAAGGGGAAATCCCAAAAACTATATTGAATACATCTTTACTTATAGAGAACTCTTCCTAGAAGAGCCCTTAAATACTACCAGGAGTCTAGGCTGAAGGGGGAAAACCACTGTCTCACTGGTTTGAAGCACTGGCGAAGGCAGTTCAGAGCTGAGAAAATGCACGGTAAGAAGGGCAGCAGAGCCAGGGGGTGGGGGCCTTCAATCTGTGTACACATGTTCTCACGGACTTGGTTGATCCTGTGACTGCTCATGCACGGGGAGACTCTTAAACAGCTCTATGTAACTATACCACAACTGAGACTCCCTTTTGCTGTTTATGATCACACACTTCCTCATTCCCTTTTTCTTAACTCCTAGCAACCACTTATCTGTCCGTCTATCTCTATAATTTTGTCGCTTTGAGAATATTACAAAAATTGAATATTTTGTAATGCCTTTTTTCACTCAGTATAATGCCCTTGAGACCCATCCAATTTGCTGCATATAAAAAGTTTGTTGCCTTTTCTTGCTCTATGGTTTGAAGGTACCCCAGTTTCTTCTTCACCAATGACTGCTGAAGTACATTTGGGCTATATTCAATTTGGGGCTATTATGAGCAAAGCTGCTATAAATATTTGTGTACAGGTTGCTGTGTGAATACAGGTTTTCATTTTTCTAGTATAAACACCCAGAACTGCAACGGGTTGTTCAGTAAGTGTCTATGCACCAGCCGGTGATTTAGCTGTCTACTAGAACAAAAATCAATATGCTTCAGAAAAAAATAACCATCCAAAATATTATCCACAACAGCCAGTACAGAATAAAAAAATGACTATACATGAAAAGAAGGTAGAAATTGTAATTTCAGGGGGAAAAAAAAGCGGTCAACAGAAACCTACGACAAGATGATCAGTTGAAATTAGCTGATAAGGATGTTAAGGTAGTTAATTATGAGTATGCTCAAGATGCTATAATAAGTTAACAGATGAGAAATAGTGTTAGCAAATGGAAACTATAAAACAGAAGTAAATTGAAATTGAAGAACTAGTTCAACATTGAAATTTTCTAATTGGACAAGCTTAAGGGTAAATTTGTAATGGCATAAGTACAAGCTGGTGATCTTGAAGTCAAAACAATACCAAATATGAAGGCTCAACAATTGAAAAAAGATTTAAAACCAAAAGTTGACTTTTTGAAAAGATATAAAAAATTATTAATACTTGAGCAAGGCTGATCAAGAAACATCGAAGACAACATAAATTACCAATGTCAGAAATGGAGACCTATCACTTCATATCCTACAAATGCAATGTTCTAAACCACATAATGCCAACCAATTCAGTAACTGAGATAAAATGAAAAACTCCCTGAAAGTACAAATTATTAAAACCACTACAAGAATAAACAGACTGTTACCTATTAAAGAAATCAATTTATAATTAAAATAAAAAAATACTCTAGGCCTAGGTGGCATCACCGGTGGGTACTATGAAACATTTAAAGAAGAGTGACAATTTTTTACATTTTCCAGGAAATAAGAGAGAGACACACCCTAACTGTTTTACTAGGAAACGAAACCCTAATATCAAACTTTCCAAAGATACTACCAGAAAAATCAGGCTCGTGAATATAGACACAAAATGCAAATTAAATATAGCAGTATATATAAGAAGAATGATACACCATTAATAGAATAAAAAGCATTTAAATAGCTCAATGGGTACAGAAAACCATCTAACAAAATTCTGCACCTATTCGTGATCAAATTCTCAGCAAGCTCAAAATCAAAGGCAATTCCTTCAAGCTGATATTCAGGATCAATGAAAAACCTACAGTTCATATTCTATACAGGGGTTAAATACTGGGAATTCTAATATTGGAACAAGGCAAGAATGTACACTCTAACTACTTGTTTTCATTATTTTAATGGATGTACTGGAGGTCCTCATGAGTGCAGTAAGTCAAGAAAAAGAAATAAAAGGAAGCCTAGGAAGAAAGAACTAAAATTATCTTTATTCCAGTAAAACTTCTGGTACATAATTGTAAGAAACCAGAAAATGATTAACAGAACTAATAAGTGACTTGAACAATGCTGTAGGATATAGGTGAATATACAAAACTACAACTAAAGGAAACAATGTGAAATGTAAAACAATTCATAACAGCATCAAAAAACATAAAACATTTAGAAATTAATACAATATGTGTAAGACCAATACACTTAAAATTATAAAACACTTATGAAACTAAAAAAAAAGATAAAAAAAAAGAGTGACATACTTTCATGGGTTCACTGAGACTCAATAGCATTAAGATGCATATTCTCCCCTACATTACTTTATACACTCAAAAATAAAATTAGTTGTTTACTTTTTCCACGTCTAGTGCATTTCATGATAAATGAATATAAATCAATTTTCATTTTATCTTATGTGTATACTGTGGATTTTAAATGCTTGAGGTTCTTGTTCTTTAACTAAAGACTCTGTTTTCTCTTAATCATGATTTCCCCCAATGCTGAATTCTACATCAAAGTGAAACATCTAGCTGATGTCAGAAATCTGGATGATCCTATGGCTTAGATCCAAAAGTGCTTACTTCTTTTACTCCCTCTAAATTAAACTAAGTGCTTTTTATATTTTCAAGATTCCTTCCCCTTCTTTCCTTGATTTAAACCCACAAGTTGAAAACATAAAAAAAAACTTGGACTAGTTCTTCACAGTGACATAGTTTCATTTATTAAAGAAAGGAATTTACAGTTGGGTTAGTCCGATTTACATTATGCTTCGTTGGATTGTTATCACTGTATATATCTAGTTTATTTGCATTTGTAATCAACTTAGTACCCTAAAACATTTCTTGGATGATAAGATTCCTCCTGATTGCTACTTTTGTGTTCTTTCGTCTGTGAAGCACTGTATCTTGAATTTCTTGCATTGTATCTTGTGAAAGAAAACCTACAGTTCATATTCTATACAGGGGTTAAATACTGGGAATTCTAATATTGGAACAAGGCAAGAATGTACACTCTAACTACTTGTTTTCATTATTTTAATGGATGTACTGGAGGTCCTCATGAGTGCAGTAAGTCAAGAAAAAGAAATAAAAGGAAGCCTAGGAAGAAAGAACTAAAATTATCTTTATTCCAGTAAAACTTCTGGTACATAATTGTAAGAAACCAGAAAATGATTAACAGAACTAATAAGTGACTTGAACAATGCTGTAGGATATAGGTGAATATACAAAACTACAACTAAAGGAAACAATGTGAAATGTAAAACAATTCATAACAGCATCAAAAAACATAAAACATTTAGAAATTAATACAATATGTGTAAGACCAATACACTTAAAATTATAAAACACTTATGAAACTAAAAAAGATAAAAAAAAAGAGTGACATACTTTCATGGGTTCACTGAGACTCAATAGCATTAAGATGCATATTCTCCCCTACATTACTTTATACACTCAAAAATAAAATTAGTTGTTTACTTTTTCCACGTCTAGTGCATTTCATGATAAATGAATATAAATCAATTTTCATTTTATCTTATGTGTATACTGTGGATTTTAAATGCTTGAGGTTCTTGTTCTTTAACTAAAGACTCTGTTTTCTCTTAATCATGATTTCCCCCAATGCTGAATTCTACATCAAAGTGAAACATCTAGCTGATGTCAGAAATCTGGATGATCCTATGGCTTAGATCCAAAAGTGCTTACTTCTTTTACTCCCTCTAAATTAAACTAAGTGCTTTTTATATTTTCAAGATTCCTTCCCCTTCTTTCCTTGATTTAAACCCACAAGTTGAAAACATAAAAAAAAACTTGGACTAGTTCTTCACAGTGACATAGTTTCATTTATTAAAGAAAGGAATTTACAGTTGGGTTAGTCCGATTTACATTATGCTTCGTTGGATTGTTATCACTGTATATATCTAGTTTATTTGCATTTGTAATCAACTTAGTACCCTAAAACATTTCTTGGATGATAAGATTCCTCCTGATTGCTACTTTTGTGTTCTTTCGTCTGTGAAGCACTGTATCTTGAATTTCTTGCATTGTATCTTGTGAAAGAACTGGTAAGCAGTAATTGACTATAGCAAAGACAGTTTTTTCATCTAGTCAACCTCAAACCAAGGTTCTGTCATTTTCTGCCTGTCAAGGAAGAACACTCCTCAAAAAGCATTTGTGTAGTTAGCCCTGCAGATACAATCTTTGTGAAATAATGTCACTTTCTTCCACAAAACCTGAGAGTTTTTTTACAGGTACTTTTTAAAAACCAGGCAGTAGCTGAAGCCAGATGGATTCTGCTAATGACAAAGGGCCCTGATGATTCACGGTCAAACACGTGAGGGAATAAGGGGGGACGGGAATGCTGAGCAAAATCACCCAGAGACTGCATGAAGACAGAAAAGCACAAGATAAACCCATACTCCAAAAAGATATGTAGACAATTAGAAGCAAAAAAAAATGGAAACCAAGAGATAGGTGATACACAGAGAATCAAAAAAGACAGGAGGAATACGAAGAACAGGAGAAAAAGAGCAGTGATGATCTGATGTTATTATTATGAAATCAGTAAGCCTACCGCTCTTAAAATGTATCGCTTTAGTGTTTACTATGCAGTATCTGTGCCATCCAGAGCTCAGTATTTTAAGTCTTTTCTCACCTCCAGGACCCCAAAGCAGGAGATCTGAAAGGGATGGTACGAACTCCTTATAGACCCTCGTGCCTGGAGGCTTCAAATTACTCATTTCAATTCTCTCCTTTCTGTCTTCATTATCTGCTTCCACTTCTGGCACAAGTGCTCGCTAATGCAGCACCTTGGTTCCTTTAATTTAGTTTAATAATAAATTATTCAGTTTAATCTCTTGAATTCAATCTGATTTAAGAAATCAGATGAGGAAGCAAGGTGATAGAAAAGCACTCATAATGCACTTAACAGGTAGAAAGGGTAAGAAAGGAAATATTTAAAACACTCCTCCTTTCTGATTTTGGAGTCAGGTAGAAGTACAGGGCCAGAATTTTAAAATATAGAGAGAAACAGAACAAAGGAAGATCTATGGATCTACCACCCAGAAGTAACAACAGTAAACATTTTTTACATTATTTTCTTTTTTAAAAAATGAAGTATTATCAATAAATTAGAAGTCCTCACACTCATACAAAGCCCACTCCCCTTCCTTTTGATAGAGATAATCATTGTCATAAATGTAATATATATCTTCTGGTCAATTTCTTTCATCCATCTATAGATAATATACACTGAGATTTTCTGCTTTAAAATAAACACGTTTAAACTGTATACTATATATATTAACATTACAATGTTTATACATTACTTGAATAAAATTAGTGCGGATTGAAGGTTATCTTTATTAAAAAGCTACCTTAGCTTTTCTTCTTTATGATATACTCTTTGATGAGGACAGAAAAGGATGATGATGTTAGCCAAAACTCCCAGTAGGCTGGGATTAATAGCTTAGTTTAGCTATGTTGTCATCCAATAATAGGTTGCGGAATGCAGAATAAGACTTAGAAAAGCACAAGATAAACCCATACTCCAAAGATATGTAGACAATTAGAAGCAAAAAAAAATGGAAACCAAGAGATAGGTGATACACAGAGAATCAAAAAAGACAGGAGGAATACGAAGAACAGGAGAAAAAGAGCAGTGATGATCTGATGTTATTATTATGAAATCAGTAAGCCTACCGCTCTTAAAATGTATCGCTTTAGTGTTTACTATGCAGTATCTGTGCCATCCAGAGCTCAGTATTTTAAGTCTTTTCTCACCTCCAGGACCCCAAAGCAGGAGATCTGAAAGGGATGGTACGAACTCCTTATAGACCCTCGTGCCTGGAGGCTTCAAATTACTCATTTCAATTCTCTCCTTTCTGTCTTCATTATCTGCTTCCACTTCTGGCACAAGTGCTCGCTAATGCAGCACCTTGGTTCCTTTAATTTAGTTTAATAATAAATTATTCAGTTTAATCTCTTGAATTCAATCTGATTTAAGAAATCAGATGAGGAAGCAAGGTGATAGAAAAGCACTCATAATGCACTTAACAGGTAGAAAGGGTAAGAAAGGAAATATTTAAAACACTCCTCCTTTCTGATTTTGGAGTCAGGTAGAAGTACAGGGCCAGAATTTTAAAATATAGAGAGAAACAGAACAAAGGAAGATCTATGGATCTACCACCCAGAAGTAACAACAGTAAACATTTTTTACATTATTTTCTTTTTTAAAAAATGAAGTATTATCAATAAATTAGAAGTCCTCACACTCATACAAAGCCCACTCCCCTTCCTTTTGATAGAGATAATCATTGTCATAAATGTAATATATATCTTCTGGTCAATTTCTTTCATCCATCTATAGATAATATACACTGAGATTTTCTGCTTTAAAATAAACACGTTTAAACTGTATACTATATATATTAACATTACAATGTTTATACATTACTTGAATAAAATTAGTGCGGATTGAAGGTTATCTTTTTTAAAAAAGCTACCTTAGCTTTTCTTCTTTATGATATACTCTTTGATGAGGACAGAAAAGGATGATGATGTTAGCCAAAACTCCCAGTAGGCTGGGATTAATAGCTTAGTTTAGCTATGTTGTCATCCAATAATAGGTTGTTATAAATAAACCATTAACATTAGTAGCAATTATAAATTATTTTGGTTACATGGAGTTAAGATTCCAAAGTCACATCTGTGTTCTTATTAATTCTACTCCAAATAAATTTTAAGAAAGAAAAGGCACCTAAAAAACTGTGTTGAAGAAGTAAGGTTTTTTCCCTTGGGATACACTGAATATTTTTGTGAAAGAATGAAGAAAAAAATGATGCCACCAAAGTTCCCATCAAGGATGACACAAAAAGTCGTACTTTCCATACCAAAGACAAAAGTGATCTAAATAAAATCTGAAATCAAGCCACCATACTAGTGTTAAAAAACCATTTTAATGCTATAAAGTTTAATTGACTTATCTATAGTATGTAGTTGCTTCTTCTTATCAACACTATCTGTGAAGAGGCCTAAAATAAAATAAGGACTTTAAACACAGAATTGTTTTTCTTAATAGGATGACAATATCTACTTATTTTTTCTTGTTATCCTTTAATTTTTAGAAGACTGACTTCATTGTTCTTATGATCAGGAAATGCTTTTGTGAAAATCTCGTCGACTCTCTACAGAAAAGTACTTACTTCTTCACACAATTTTTGGGGTGTTTTTAAAATTTGGGTAAATTCATGGGTATTGTTAGAAAATAAAATGTATTATGCTGGCAAGATAGGAAAAATGTTTCTCTTTGGTAAGAACAAGAGTTCCAAAGGGACACAGCTGGGAAACAACTCTTGGTAAATTCTACTATGAATCAGCATTACAGAGAACCATGACCCCAAGGAAATCTTCATATACATGTGCAACAAGAGACATGAAGAAAATGTTCATGCTAGCAATGTTTATGAGTGAGAAGAACAGGAACAACCCAGATGCCCATCAATAATAGCATGGATTAGTAAAAGCCAAGTATACTGATATACTAAAACCTCACAGTAGTGAAATAAACAGACCAAGACTTAGCTATTCACATCTGCCTACAGGCAACCACATTCCCTTTTTACAATTCAGGCAGCAATAACACATTATACCGTATGGATTCTGGAGTCCAATTCCATCATTATCAAACTTCTAACTTTTAACCTCTCTATGCATTAGTGTCCTCAACTACAAAAACCAGGATAACAGTTGTATCTATTCAAAGAGCTGTTTGGAGAGTAAACATTTAAGTCGCTAAATCCTATCCAACTCTTTCTGCAACCCCATGGACTAGAGCTCATCAGGCTCCTCTGTCTATGGGTTTATCTAGACAAGAACACTTGCGGAGTGGCTTGCCGTTTCCTTCTCCCCAGGGATCGTATCTTAATTGTATTGTAATACCATGGATGAGCCACAGAATTCTCCAGACAAGAATACTGGAGTGGGTAGACATTCCCTTCTCCAGAGGATCTTCCCAACCCAGGGACCAAACCCAGGTCTCCTGCACTGCAGGTGGATTCTTATCTTCTGAGCCACCAGGGAAGCCCAATTTCTATAACTTGCTCCTCTTAAAAAAAGGCGGGGCAGGTGGCGGGGGCTTTCCTGGTGGTCCAGTGGGTAAAGAGTCCACCTTGCAGTGCAAGTGGCACCGGCTCGATCCCTGGCCTGGGAAGATCCTGCTGTGCCATGAAGCAGCTGGACTGTTGTGTCCAATTACGAGTCAGTGCTCTCAAGCGCATGTGCCGGGAGCAGGTGCTCTGCAATGAGAGAGGTCACTGCGATGGGAGGCCCACACAGGCCAAAGAATTAAGATGGGTGAAAATAAATAAATGAAGGACCAATTAAAAAAAAAAAGGCCAACTATACCTTAAAACCAAATAATATGTTTAATTGCCTGCATGTCAACTACCTAACCTAAAATAGTGACTGTTACATCTACTTTTACATTTACATTTAACAGATAGATACTGAAAAACCTTGACTAGTAGATTTTCATACTAATAATTCTTATAGTATAAAATAGCTTGGAGACAAGCTATTTTCAAAAGAATATTCCTGTTACTTTTAGTGCCCTCTTCTAAGCTCCATACCTGTAAGTATCTACCTATTTACTAAGGAGTTCCAAACTAAACTCCTCAGTTTCCCTTTTCCTTGACTTTTCCCAGACCAAGACTTAGCTATTCACATCTGCCTACAGGCAACCACATTCCCTTTTTACAATTCAGGCAGCAATAACACATTATACCGTATGGATTCTGGAGTCCAATTCCATCATTATCAAACTTCTAACTTTTAACCTCTCTATGCATTAGTGTCCTCAACTACAAAAACCAGGATAACAGTTGTATCTATTCAAAGAGCTGTTTGGAGAGTAAACATTTAAGTCGCTAAATCCTATCCAACTCTTTCTGCAACCCCATGGACTAGAGCTCATCAGGCTCCTCTGTCTATGGGTTTATCTAGACAAGAACACTTGCGGAGTGGCTTGCCGTTCCTTCTCCCCAGGGATCGTATCTTAATTGTATTGTAATACCATGGATGAGCCACAGAATTCTCCAGACAAGAATACTGGAGTGGGTAGACATTCCCTTCTCCAGAGGATCTTCCCAACCCAGGGACCAAACCCAGGTCTCCTGCACTGCAGGTGGATTCTTATCTTCTGAGCCACCAGGGAAGCCCAATTTCTATAACTTGCTCCTCTTAAAAAAAGGCGGGGCAGGTGGCGGGGGCTTTCCTGGTGGTCCAGTGGGTAAAGAGTCCACCTTGCAGTGCAAGTGGCACCGGCTCGATCCCTGGCCTGGGAAGATCCTGCTGTGCCATGAAGCAGCTGGACTGTTGTGTCCAATTACGAGTCAGTGCTCTCAAGCGCATGTGCCGGGAGCAGGTGCTCTGCAATGAGAGAGGTCACTGCGATGGGAGGCCCACACAGGCCAAAGAATTAAGATGGGTGAAAATAAATAAATGAAGGACCAATTAAAAAAAAAAAGGCCAACTATACCTTAAAACCAAATAATATGTTTAATTGCCTGCATGTCAACTACCTAACCTAAAATAGTGACTGTTACATCTACTTTTACATTTACATTTAACAGATAGATACTGAAAAACCTTGACTAGTAGATTTTCATACTAATAATTCTTATAGTATAAAATAGCTTGGAGACAAGCTATTTTCAAAAGAATATTCCTGTTACTTTTAGTGCCCTCTTCTAAGCTCCATACCTGTAAGTATCTACCTATTTACTAAGGAGTTCCAAACTAAACTCCTCAGTTTCCCTTTTCCTTGACTTTTCCCTACCCAAAAAGAAAGAAAAGACAAAAGCACCTCATACCCACCCAATTGCTGCTACCAGAAACTCAGATATCACCCTTGAAATCATTTCCACTCTCACACCCTATGTATGTTACTCATCAAGCCCCATCTAGTCTATCTCAAAAATAAATCATCATCCACAGACACACGAATGCTTACGCTCCTTCCATGAAGTTTTATCTCGCATACAACAAAACTCAAAACTCATAACATATATCATGCTATTCTATAGTCACACTGATCTGTCCTCAGTTCCTCTCTATTCCCCAATCTTTTTTTTCCCCATTCCAAGGCCTTCACTACAATACACTCTCTGCTGTGAATAATCCCTCTTATTTTCTTCACGTGCTCAATTTCTTATTCATTATTCAAGCTTTAACTAAAATTGAACTTCTCTTACCCCAGTAATCCAAATCAGCCTTCCATTATGGTTTCAAGTTTTTCTTCATAGCATTTAAAAAAAAAAATTTTTTTTAACAATTTGTTCGTGTGATTATGTATACTACCTACCTTCCTCACTAGAGTGTAAGACCTCAGGTGTACATTTTTAAACTGGCACAGAGTAGCTATACAACATTTTAAAAGTTTAATTTTGGGAATTAACGAACCTGTTCTAATTCAAGAAGGGCAGTGCGGTTGAAAGCACAAAGAGAATGAGGATCATTAAACCGGTCAAAGGACATTACAAATTTTTCTAAACAAATTCAAGGGGAGCATGAATGGTGTGAGGGGGACAAACTAGATCATTAACATAAGGGATCAGGCAAAGGTATGGTGGTGAGAACACAGGGAGGGAAGAAAGATGAACGCAGTAGAACTGCTAGATTAGTCTCAGCTAGATTAGATTCAGAGAATGCCGATTTCTGTGGCATCATTCTGCAACATAATTTACCTCTCTGTTTTTGCAATACTGTAAGAGAAAACACCACAGTGTTGGAGAGAGTCCACATTCTTAGAGCTAAAAATGAAATGTAACACCTAAATTACAAGAGTGTAGTTCCTTCCTAAAGAGCAACTCGACTAAAATGGAAGAGTTTGGGAGGGGAAAATATCAATAAGAGGTAGAGATGTAGTAGCTTAATGACAAACAGGAAAATCAGAGAAAGAACACAGATACTGAAAGGCAACTGAGAGGAGCTAAGTCTTGTTGGATGATACAGAGTGTAAACCAACCCTTCATCCCAATAAAATCTTTAGGAATGGCTTGCTTTATTCACCAAAAATAATGCTGGTATTACACATTTTTGTCTCTTATTTGTTTTCCAGTTTGCAAGAACTCTTGAAAAGAGCCCCAAGGACAGAAAATGGTAGTCTAAGGAAGAACAATTTGTCCCCCCCCAAAGAAACAACTACATTATGAAAATACATAGGCAATTAAACTGAATGACAAAGCATTTTATTTCCTATTAAAAAACAACATATTTCTTCAGGTGAACTAACCAGTTAGCAAACTGGTTAATGTAAGGTCATAATGAAGCCAAGGATGATGGGGCTGGATCCCTATGATCCATTAATTTTTCTATTCTGAATCCAAAGGCTATACGCCTAACCTTTGGTAAACTGCCTTTCAAATGAGAGAAGCTGGATGGTCCATTAGTGGCAGACAAGACAGTCTGAATAGATGAATAAAACCATCACTACCACTAAATTTAGGTGTACATTTTTAAACTGGCACAGAGTAGCTATACAACATTTTAAAAGTTTAATTTTGGGAATTAACGAACCTGTTCTAATTCAAGAAGGGCAGTGCGGTTGAAAGCACAAAGAGAATGAGGATCATTAAACCGGTCAAAGGACATTACAAATTTTTCTAAACAAATTCAAGGGGAGCATGAATGGTGTGAGGGGGACAAACTAGATCATTAACATAAGGGATCAGGCAAAGGTATGGTGGTGAGAACACAGGGAGGGAAGAAAGATGAACGCAGTAGAACTGCTAGATTAGTCTCAGCTAGATTAGATTCAGAGAATGCCGATTTCTGTGGCATCATTCTGCAACATAATTTACCTCTCTGTTTTTGCAATACTGTAAGAGAAAACACCACAGTGTTGGAGAGAGTCCACATTCTTAGAGCTAAAAATGAAATGTAACACCTAAATTACAAGAGTGTAGTTCCTTCCTAAAGAGCAACTCGACTAAAATGGAAGAGTTTGGGAGGGAAAAGATCAATAAGAGGTAGAGATGTAGTAGCTTAATGACAAACAGGAAAATCAGAGAAAGAACACAGATACTGAAAGGCAACTGAGAGGAGCTAAGTCTTGTTGGATGATACAGAGTGTAAACCAACCCTTCATCCCAATAAAATCTTTAGGAATGGCTTGCTTTATTCACCAAAAATAATGCTGGTATTACACATTTTTGTCTCTTATTTGTTTTCCAGTTTGCAAGAACTCTTGAAAAGAGCCCCAAGGACAGAAAATGGTAGTCTAAGGAAGAACAATTTGTCCCCCCCCAAAGAAACAACTACATTATGAAAATACATAGGCAATTAAACTGAATGACAAAGCATTTTATTTCCTATTAAAAAACAACATATTTCTTCAGGTGAACTAACCAGTTAGCAAACTGGTTAATGTAAGGTCATAATGAAGCCAAGGATGATGGGGCTGGATCCCTATGATCCATTAATTTTTCTATTCTGAATCCAAAGGCTATACGCCTAACCTTTGGTAAACTGCCTTTCAAATGAGAGAAGCTGGATGGTCCATTAGTGGCAGACAAGACAGTCTGAATAGATGAATAAAAACCATCACTACCACTACTGACAAAATTTAAAGTATATGTCCCACTGATTTTGAATCTAGAGTCATATTTGTTTGTGGAAAAGGTCAAAGAACCTTTGAAAGTTTGGAAAATTATTCTATTTCAGTCTCACGCAAAATTTTTCAAGAAAGTTCACCATGTAATTTTAAGTCTAAAACAAACCCAAGTGAATGCTTTCCAAGAATAAATTAAGGATTACATTCATAAATAAATTACTACTTATAATGCAATTATCTCATTTCAATGATGCTTGAAGTAATTAAACAATTTAACAGAGGGAGAAGAATCTATGAAAGGTCCTGTTAATTGTTGGCCATAGTAAAAAGAGTTAAAACAAAAAACCTATTTTGTTTAAATTCCTCTCATGTTTAGCTCTAACAAAAGCAATAATGTAATATAGGTAGTAAGTAACATCAAATTCCTAATCATAATTGAAAAGACAGGACAAAATGTCTACTCTTTCCTATTTAACCATCTGGAACATGTTAGAGACTCCCTGAAAGCAAGAAAAATCTGCAAGTCTAATTACACTCTGGGACTATTAGCATGACATGCTTCAATAAATACTCCTAATAGGCTCTGCTGATATAATAATTGGCACGACAACGGATGGATTTTCATTATTTGGCTATTTGCTCTTACTGACTAAATACTAAAGAAAACCAATCAATTGTCCCTTCAACAGAAAACAAACAAACAAATAAAAGCCTACCAGGCAAGGACCAAGTGTGACAGCCTGCAGAGCTAGAACGGAAGGAGGAGCAAAGAGCCAAGTTTTGTGAACACCTGAGTTCCATTCATATTTTCCCTCCCACTGTCTCCCTTTATTCCTCCCTTCCTCCAACCCCAATCTGGCACGACTACCTGCTCTCGGGTCAGAAGTGACTTGGTCAGGTTAAAAGAAAACGTTATGTGACATCTTGAGTCGATTAAATTTCAGTAGACTGAAGGTCTTCAGACAATTAAAACAAGGGAAAACAGTCAAATTCACGCTCCTCCTGATTTGGTTTTATGAGAAGCTGGATGGTCCATTAGTGGCAGACAAGACAGTCTGAATAGATGAATAAACCACTACCACTACTGACAAAAGTTAAAGTATATGTCCCACTGATTTTGAATCTAGAGTCATATTTGTTTGTGGAAAAGGTCAAAGAACCTTTGAAAGTTTGGAAAATTATTCTATTTCAGTCTCACGCAAAATTTTTCAAGAAAGTTCACCATGTAATTTTAAGTCTAAAACAAACCCAAGTGAATGCTTTCCAAGAATAAATTAAGGATTACATTCATAAATAAATTACTACTTATAATGCAATTATCTCATTTCAATGATGCTTGAAGTAATTAAACAATTTAACAGAGGGAGAAGAATCTATGAAAGGTCCTGTTAATTGTTGGCCATAGTAAAAAGAGTTAAAACAAAAAACCTATTTTGTTTAAATTCCTCTCATGTTTAGCTCTAACAAAAGCAATAATGTAATATAGGTAGTAAGTAACATCAAATTCCTAATCATAATTGAAAAGACAGGACAAAATGTCTACTCTTTCCTATTTAACCATCTGGAACATGTTAGAGACTCCCTGAAAGCAAGAAAAATCTGCAAGTCTAATTACACTCTGGGACTATTAGCATGACATGCTTCAATAAATACTCCTAATAGGCTCTGCTGATATAATAATTGGCACGACAACGGATGGATTTTCATTATTTGGCTATTTGCTCTTACTGACTAAATACTAAAGAAAACCAATCAATTGTCCCTTCAACAGAAAACAAACAAACAAATAAAAGCCTACCAGGCAAGGACCAAGTGTGACAGCCTGCAGAGCTAGAACGGAAGGAGGAGCAAAGAGCCAAGTTTTGTGAACACCTGAGTTCCATTCATATTTTCCCTCCCACTGTCTCCCTTTATTCCTCCCTTCCTCCAACCCCAATCTGGCACGACTACCTGCTCTCGGGTCAGAAGTGACTTGGTCAGGTTAAAAGAAAACGTTATGTGACATCTTGAGTCGATTAAATTTCAGTAGACTGAAGGTCTTCAGACAATTAAAACAAGGGAAAACAGTCAAATTCACGCTCCTCCTGATGGTTTTGGAGATGTAACATTTAGTTACCCAACCTGGAAAGGTTAAGCAAGGGATGAACCCATCCAGTTAAGATGTTCAGGAAGATATTCTGGCAACTGAAAAACAGAGTGAAGAGGGCTGCTGTGATAGACTAATTCTGATATAATTAGCAGCTGAACTAACTGCAGCAACAACTGGGCTGAACGAGACATTGGACTAAATCAACAGGAGTTGGAGATGAAAAAGAGACGCCGAATTGTCTGCATGTATGAATTATTAAAGTAATTCATGCTTACTATAGAAGTCTAGAATATACAAGTAAATAAAAAGAACAAACACCAACTGTTCCATCTAAATTAATTAATACAAACATTTGTATATATATATATTCTTCCATAAGTACAGAATGTACATGTAGATTTTTCTAGTTTTAATGATTATGGTATCAGTGCACATATTAAGAGTATCTTTTCTCACTAAACCTTTTACATAATTTTCTTTCTTTTTTTTAATTTTGGCTTCTTTTATTGGTTTCTACTTATTTATTTTTATCCATCTTTATTCTTTGGCCTGTGTGGGCCTCCCACTGCAGTGGCCTCCCTCTCCGCAGAGCACCAGCTCTGGATGCATGCACACCAGAGTGCTGGCTCGCAATTGGACACACTGGCCCAGCTGCTCCACAGCACACAGGATCTTCTCGGGCCAGGGATTGAACCGGTGCCCCTTGTACTGCAAGGCAGACTCTTTACCCACTGGACCACCAGAGAAGCCCCATAACTTTCTTTATTATCAATTATCTTTATTTATTTTTGGCTGCACTGGATCTTTGTTGCTAGGCGTGGACTTTCTCTAGCTGCAGCAGCAGGGGCTACTCTCTAGTTTTGGTGCTTGGGTTTCTCATTGTGATGGCTTGTCTTGTCACAGAACAGACTCATAAGAGCTCACAGACTTCAGTAGTCGCAGTGCCTAGGCTTAGCTGCCTTATAGCAGGTGGAATCTTCCACAAGCAGGGATCCAACCTGTGTCCCCTGCACTGGAAGGTGGATTCTTTATATGTATGTATATACATATACATATATGTATATATATATATGTATATATATGTACATATATGTATGTATGTATATATATATACATACACACACACACATATAAATAATTTCTGTTACCTTCACATAAAACCTCAAGGGCACTGATAGATGACATTGTGATCACTAGGCTTGAGATGATGACTCTATGCCACTATCTTATTTTTCATCCTTGTCTCGTTTCTCAGCCACATTAGGGCTAAGTGTGTAACAGGCTCCTGTGGATTGTTGAAAGAATATGTCATGGAAACAGCCTATGTTACCTCCAGGAAAAGAAGTCCTTTCTTACCAATGCCATAAGTGCCATTCCAGTCAATATTAGCTAATTGAAATACCAGTGATTAATAATCGTTAATAACTGGCAGGTGGATTCTCAACCACTGGACCACCAGGGAAGACCACTAAATTTTTATATATATAACTTCTTATGTTATTACATATTCTTCTACATCATCTGTAAAATACTTCTGTGTGTGTCTATGTGAGTTTTTAAGCAGAGTGCAGGACTTTAGATTAGTTCCAATTTTTTGGCTATTAAAACAATGCTATGATGAGGCGTCTTTCCGGCTAAAACTTTACCTACATTCAGGATTATATTCTCTAAATAAGTTCTACAAACACCAAAAGTCCTATTATGGGAGACATTTAGCCAAGACTGGGTTTACAGGGGCTAACAGATGTCTGAGAGAGAAGCTAAAGAACTCAGTTATGTACACATTAATTATGACTCTGACATCTAAGCAGACCTATCCAGCTGACTCCCAAGGTAGTGGGATATAAAGGTCTTCAGAACTGATGGCTATTGATGATGATGGGATAGATGAGATGACCAAGGAAAAGTATGAAGAGAGGAGACTGGATTACTACGGAAACTTTCCCACACTCAAAGAAGGGGCAATTAAAGCTAGAAGATCAAGTAACAAAAAAAAAAATAATAATAATAAAATGAATAAAGGTAAGAGGAAAACCAGATGTTGAGAATAGAGAGACCATAATGTCCAGTTTCCAGAATTATTTTGAACTGGACAAAACAATCACTACCTTTGAGGGAAACGGCAACACACACCTGTCAGCACACAACACACACCTGTCAGAGAGCAGACAACACCTTTCACAGTTTCAACAGTAAATCACACTGCATTCCTTCTGATGACCTCTTAACTTTGTGAATCTGTTGTTTATGGTAGATGCTGTGAGAAAAAGCAAGCACCACGTGGAAATCAGCATGAAACAGGAAATGAGAGTGGCAATGCCCAACCTGAGCCCAAGATTTGAGAAGTTAAGCAATACTTTCAGATGCACACATCTCATTCCAATTGTGGTTATTTAAGAATAAAATTAAAATATTACTATTCTTTGAATTCACATGTTATTATTTTTTCTAACAGTTAATTGGTTGCTAGCACATATATGCTTATTAAGCTGTTTGAACTTAAGAACTTAATAACATGGTTATTAGGTATTCCTTTGACGGAAGGACACTATGAATACGAACACTTGTTAGATCCTTACTAGGCCCTTACATCCATCATACCCTTATTATTAATATATCCAAAAGAAAAGAAAAAAAATATATATCCAAGCTAAGAATCCAAAAAAAATGTAGACAGTGAAAGGTAACTTTTAGTACGGAAGAAACAAAACTTCACTGAAGACGTGAAAAGAGAAACCAGATGATCATACATGGCATTATTTTGTCAGCCAAGCCTGAAGGCAGCATACATTACTTCTGCTCACATTCTAGAGAGTGGAACTCATTTAAGTGGACATTCCCAATGCAAGTGAGGTGGAAAATACCACCTCACTCTGTGCCCAGGAAGAAGAAAGTTTCAGTGTACATTTAGTCACCCTGTGCCACAAACCAAGCTGGAAAATAATTAGCGTTAAAACTGAATGTGCATATATCCATATTCTCTGACCTAGTAATTCTACTCCTAGATGGAGAGGCTTGTCTGTGCATGCACCACTAGACTATAAGAATACTTGTTGAAGTACTGTGCATAATAGGAAAAGCAAGGATAAAACAATTAATCACATATTCATAACTAGTTCTGAAAATGAACATGCTATAGAGTAATGTAACTGCTAATTTCAATCTTTATCATTAACATTTATGAAAATTTTTTAAAACAATCACTACCTTTGAGGGAAACGGCAACACACACCTGTCAGCACACAACACACACCTGTCAGAGAGCAGACAACACCTTTCACAGTTTCAACAGTAAATCACACTGCATTCCTTCTGATGACCTCTTAACTTTGTGAATCTGTTGTTTATGGTAGATGCTGTGAGAAAAGCAAGCACCACGTGGAAATCAGCATGAAACAGGAAATGAGAGTGGCAATGCCCAACCTGAGCCCAAGATTTGAGAAGTTAAGCAATACTTTCAGATGCACACATCTCATTCCAATTGTGGTTATTTAAGAATAAAATTAAAATATTACTATTCTTTGAATTCACATGTTATTATTTTTTCTAACAGTTAATTGGTTGCTAGCACATATATGCTTATTAAGCTGTTTGAACTTAAGAACTTAATAACATGGTTATTAGGTATTCCTTTGACGGAAGGACACTATGAATACGAACACTTGTTAGATCCTTACTAGGCCCTTACATCCATCATACCCTTATTATTAATATATCCAAAAGAAAAGAAAAAAAATATATATCCAAGCTAAGAATCCAAAAAAAATGTAGACAGTGAAAGGTAACTTTTAGTACGGAAGAAACAAAACTTCACTGAAGACGTGAAAAGAGAAACCAGATGATCATACATGGCATTATTTTGTCAGCCAAGCCTGAAGGCAGCATACATTACTTCTGCTCACATTCTAGAGAGTGGAACTCATTTAAGTGGACATTCCCAATGCAAGTGAGGTGGAAAATACCACCTCACTCTGTGCCCAGGAAGAAGAAAGTTTCAGTGTACATTTAGTCACCCTGTGCCACAAACCAAGCTGGAAAATAATTAGCGTTAAAACTGAATGTGCATATATCCATATTCTCTGACCTAGTAATTCTACTCCTAGATGGAGAGGCTTGTCTGTGCATGCACCACTAGACTATAAGAATACTTGTTGAAGTACTGTGCATAATAGAAAAAGCAAGGATAAAACAATTAATCACATATTCATAACTAGTTCTGAAAATGAACATGCTATAGAGTAATGTAACTGCTAATTTCAATCTTTATCATTAACTTCATTTATGAAAATACTAACGGATCTTTTTTCCCCCACTGAAATCACTTACTTACTTGGTACCTTTATGATTAGTTTTATGTGTCAACTTGGCTAAGCCACGGTGCCCATATATACACCCAGTCAAACACCAGTCTTTCTGTTGCTGTGAAGGGTTGTTTGTTTATTTTTATGACATTAACATTTAAATCAGTAAACTTGGGATAAACCAAATGATTCTCTGTCTCGTGGGTAGTCCCTCGTTTAGTTTATTCATTTAAAAATATATTGTTTCTGCTGCATGCTATAATACATTCTGAAGATTCACAGTTGATCTAGATCCCTATCCTCAAGGACTTCGGAGTGGGGCTGGTTTAGTTGAAGAACCAAACAATTAAAACAATGTAATAAATATCTTAAGGTTATGAGCTCAAAATACTATTCATGGGAGCGCAGGGAAGAGACATATATAACTGAAGCTCCTGCATCAATTGAATCTAAACTTCCTATTAATGAACATATTCTTCATCCCATGGAACCACCCTTGGAAACCAATTACGCATCTTAAAAATACAGAAATAAGAGTAAAAGCATTTTGAAGGAATAGAAAGTGAAAGCAAACACAGCATAGACACTAATTCATATTTCTTTGGGGTGCTTACTTTGTAAGAACTGAACTGGCTAAGTAATCTTAAAAGAGTAAGATTCAGAATGCTGAAGAATCTTTTCCCAGTTTAAAATGACATACTGATTAACTGCAATTGGAAAGACACACAAATCTCACAGTTCATAAATCTCAAGCATAATATGCAAAATAACCATTGTAAAATGGGATTAGTCTTTAGTTCTTTGAAATATATTAAATCATAAGACCCTTATTTTGAAAGCACCTTAAGTACATATGAAAAATGAATGAAATTTAAGTTCATTTAAGGATACTTCCAGTTTATTTGTGTACACTTTTTTTTACACTTGCAAATATGCTACCTTATAAAATTAAAACTCAGGATATTCATAACTAGTTCTGAAAATGAACATGCTATAGAGTAATGTAACTGCTAATTTCAATCTTTATCATTAACTTCATTTATGAAAATACTAACGGATCTTTTTTCCCCCACTGAAATCACTTACTTACTTGGTACCTTTATGATTAGTTTTATGTGTCAACTTGGCTAAGCCACGGTGCCCATATATACACCCAGTCAAACACCAGTCTTTCTGTTGCTGTGAAGGGTTGTTTGTTTATTTTTATGACATTAACATTTAAATCAGTAAACTTGGGATAAACCAAATGATTCTCTGTCTCGTGGGTAGTCCCTCGTTTAGTTTATTCATTTAAAAATATATTGTTTCTGCTGCATGCTATAATACATTCTGAAGATTCACAGTTGATCTAGATCCCTATCCTCAAGGACTTCGGAGTGGGGCTGGTTTAGTTGAAGAACCAAACAATTAAAACAATGTAATAAATATCTTAAGGTTATGAGCTCAAAATACTATTCATGGGAGCGCAGGGAAGAGACATATATAACTGAAGCTCCTGCATCAATTGAATCTAAACTTCCTATTAATGAACATATTCTTCATCCCATGGAACCACCCTTGGAAACCAATTACGCATCTTAAAAATACAGAAATAAGAGTAAAAGCATTTTGAAGGAATAGAAAGTGAAAGCAAACACAGCATAGACACTAATTCATATTTCTTTGGGGTGCTTACTTTGTAAGAACTGAACTGGCTAAGTAATCTTAAAAGAGTAAGATTCAGAATGCTGAAGAATCTTTTCCCAGTTTAAAATGACATACTGATTAACTGCAATTGGAAAGACACACAAATCTCACAGTTCATAAATCTCAAGCATAATATGCAAAATAACCATTGTAAAATGGGATTAGTCTTTAGTTCTTTGAAATATATTAAATCATAAGACCCTTATTTTGAAAGCACCTTAAGTACATATGAAAAATGAATGAAATTTAAGTTCATTTAAGGATACTTCCAGTTTATTTGCTGTACACTTTTTTTTTTTACACTTGCAAATATGCTACCTTATATTACCAAGCAGTATAAAACCTCAGGATCTATGTTTACAATGTAAAATATGACCACTAAATTTAAACATTAAAAAATTAAGAATAACAGTTACATCTTTATCAGACAGTGTAAAATGGTAAATGAAACAAAACCTTTTTATTCTCCTGCTTTGGACTTATATATATATATATATATATATATATATATATATTTGGGGCGGGTAGGGAGGCGGGTTGGGGAGGGAGGGGTGTGGGTGGGCCACTTCTATTGGTCTTTCATTTATCCATTTTCATCCATCTTTGTTCTTTGGCCCGTGTGGGCGTCCCATCGCAGTGGCCTCTCTGGTCGCAGAGCGCCGTCTCTGGGCGTATGCGCTCCAGAGCTCTGGCTCGGTAGTTGGACACATTGGTCCAGCTGCTCCACGGGGCTTGGGATCTTCCCAGGCCAGAGATCGAACCGGCGCCCCTTGCACTGCAAGGCGGTGTCCTTATCCAGTGGACCACCAGGGAAGCCCTGGACTTATATTTAAACAAGGAGATCGGGCTTCCCTGGTGGTCCAGTGGGGGAGGAGTCCACCTTGCAAGGCACCGGTTCAACCCCTGGCTCGGGAGGATCCCGCGTGCCGCAGAGCAGCTCGACAGATGCGTCCAATTGTGAGTCGGCGCTCTATAGCGCAAGCGCCCCAGCGTCAGTGCTTTGCAACGGGAGCGGCCACTGCGATGTGAGGTCCACACAGGTCAAAGAATAAAAGATGGATGAAGACAAATATAAAATAAAAGAGGCATGATGGGAGGGATGTATAATAATAAAAAAGAAAAAAGAAAAAACGAGATCTCCTTAATTGCCAGTAGTCTGAGAATTTATATTTCACAACTTGATCAGATATAGCATACTAATGACCATTATATAAGACTTGCTGTCAATATCATTGGACATTGTTTTCTTTGGGTTAGTAATTAGAAAAACATCTTCAAATATTAATTAAATTGGTGATATTATTAAATGAATACATTCTCATATTTTACCACAAACATTCTTTATCAACTAGTAAAACCAATGTTCCCATAGTGGGCACATAATAAGCATTTGTTAATTGAACGAACAGAATGCTAAGAGGTCTGAGATTTCTGTAGTTTGAAGTCTCATGACCTTGCTCCTAAACTCTACTTCCATACAAAAACTGCCAAAGGTATAGTTTTCTTATGAAGACTCAAGAGATTTTCCTTTGGGGCTTTAGGGGCCTTCCATATACAGCTCCTCTAAAAAACTATGGTAACTAATATCACACTAATATTTCAAGAAATAACTGGAACAAATTGTGAGAGATCTCTACTGCACCCATAAAAGCTTTGTATTAAAATACCTTGCTGCCAAGTTGAGAGCTGAACAACTTCTGTTCAGAGGCTGGAAGGTTAAAAAGGTCCTAAGAAATCTAACAGGACGCCGCAAGAGCCCCAGGGGAACCCCTGTTCATTCAACAAGGATTTAACTACAATATCCTTGGGTAACTCTCTTAATTTCTAGGAGCTTCAATTTCCTTGCCTATGAAAAATGAGGTTGGTCATGCCAAGATTCTACAAGAAGCAAAGCAAATTTACTTTCACTATTCCTTTGGAAGGCAAGAAGTTTCTAGAAGCCTTATTTTAAAAACTAGTTTTTAACTCTGTTTGGGTGAAGGACAGCTTTGAGATTTCAATAACAGTCAGACACTTTACCTCAAAAGAATTTTCATGAGGACAAAACTTTGTAAATAGTATCAGGAAAGTTTAATGACCCTCTGAAGTGGTCCAAGAAACGTATGTTAGAAATTTATGTTCTGTAAATTTAAACAGAATTCAATAAACTGGGGATGTGTTAGTAAGTTTGAAAAAAAGAAAGCATTTTGTACCTAAATCTTTTAACAAATTAAATTTAGTTTAAATTTCAAACAATAGCAAAGAGGATTCAATTACTTTTATGACTATCAAAAAGAAACATGGTTTTGAAGAACTGAAAACTACTAGCTTAGATAAACAAACAATGCTAATAAATCAGAGTTCCAGATAACAGACTGATACCCATAACCATTATAATTATATGTCAATCTCAATTCTAATGAACCAACTCCAATAAAAATATTTACTTAGGAATTTCAAATTTAAATAGGTGTTCCCTTTGATTTTTTATTTGGATAATCCATTTGGAGATACGCCTTCAATAAAAATATTAATTAAATACAAAATACTTAATTGCTAAAATGGCTTAAATTTCTGAAAGATTAAATGGCAATCATGTATCTAAGAGTTTAACAGTATCATCACATCCTTATCTATAATTAAGGTAGGTTAAGTCTATTGAGCTACAAAATAAATTTGCTCATTATTTTATATTGCTAAGAAAAAAAATTAAGTTTTTCAATATCAAAGAAAAGAAAGTAGATGGACCTGACTTAGCAGAGGGGAAAAAAGAAACAATTTTACAGTTCTGTAGAGATTAATTAAATATATGCATCTAATACTGGTGTTAAAGTTTGACAAATTATCTTCAGAATAAACCAAAAAGATATTAATATCTGTTCTTAGAGTAGGGGTTCCAATGTAGATTTTTTGTGTGCGCAGGCAGCTGTTAGGATTTCTCTTGTCTAAAAGGGGCCCTGGGGAACTAGCAAGAAGAAATTCAATTATAATTTTCTGATGCAATAAAGGGAGAGGCCTTTCCATTACTTAATTTAAGGAAAATACGTAATGACTCTGCCCCCATTGTGATGGCAATATCCCTATCAGGAATATAAAGGTAAAATGGTAAAAAGGTAAAATACCAATTTCTGGTATTTTTTCTTATTTTGTATTTTTAGTTAAACAATATTTACTTTTCTCAGGAAGACTTTTCATGAGGTCATGAAACCATAAGTCAACCATTTTTTTTTATTTTTAATTTATTTTGGGCGGGGATCGGGTTGGGGAGGGAGGGGAGAGGGCGGGCCACTTGTATTGGTTTTTCATTTCTCTATTTTCATCTGTCTTTGTTCTTTGGCTCTTGTGGGCCTCCCATCGCGGTGGCGTCTGTCGTTGCAGAGCACCGGCTCTGGGCGCATGCACTCCAGAGCTCCAGCTTGGCAACTGGACACATAGGTCCAGCCACTCCGCAGCACGTGGGATCTTCCCAGGCCAGGGATCGAACCGGCGCCCCTTGCACTGCAAGGCAGTGTCCTTACCCACTGGACCACCAGGGGAAGCCCAAGTCAACCTTTTTTATTGGAATTTACAATCTGTACAATTCTCAGAAGAAGGACATTTAAACACAGTTACATACCTCACTTACTGCAACGCAGATTCTGATTCCCTCAATGTTTTACTTACAAATTACTCAGGAACTGTGAGCATACCACTGTGTTTACTTGAGTACCTTGCACATCTCCCACCAAATGAAGGAAATATCTCCAATTTAGTTCACTGTCATCCTTACAAGCCTAATTTATCTTGGTTTCTGCTGTCTATAAAATAAGGACACTGGAGCAGATGATCTCCAAGGTTATTTTCCATTAAAATCCATTAAGCTTACATTTATGGCAGTGTAGGGATGAGTACCAGAATTGAAGGTAAGTCCATTTGAGACTATGGAGAAGGGTATGATGTAGGAGAAGAAATGTGAAAAATGGCAAAGAATGTGGGGAAAAAAAAAAAAGTTGACATCTAAAGTTCCTTTCACAATTTAGGTTTGGACTTATGATTGAAAAGGGCCCAGAAACCCCATGGCTTTTACCTAAATTCCCAGCACTCTCCTTTCATGATGCCCCTCTTCTAAAATCCTCAAGGAGTGCAATGCAGGAGCGTGTTTTCTCTCAGTTTCACCCTTTCCATACCTACCCACGAAGAACCGATCCAGCCCATCTAGGTCAGGAATTGGCAAATATTTCTGTAAAGAGCCAGACTGCAAACACCTCAGGTTTTACAGGCCATTCAGTCTATGTACAGGATAAGTACTCAATTATTCTGCCTTCAAAGTGCGAAAGCAATCACAGACTACAGGAAAATGAGAGGGCTCTGGTGGCTACGTTCCAGTAAGACTTTACCAAAAACTGACAGTAGGTGGGATCTGGAACACAGGCTGTAGTCTGCTAACTCCTTACCAAGATCACACCAAGAAACAGGATGCGATACATAAGCTATTTCTAAATTTTCAGAGTCCTTTCACAGCCTAGAATAAGAGACAGCAATGGTATAGGAGCAAGTACCAATGCCGGTACTTTGTATGTGAGTGTGCTCAGTCATTTCTGACCCTTCTGACCCCATGGACTATAGCCCGCCAGGCCCCCTCTGTCCATGAAATCCTCCAGTAAGGATACTGGAGTGGGTTACCATTTCCTACTCCAAGGAATCATCTCATCTCAGGGATGGAATCCACATCTCTGTGTCTCCTGCACTGGCAGGCAGATTCTTTACGACGGCGCCACCTGGGAAGCTTCAGGTATACACACTAGATACTTAATAAATATAGATTTCCTTTCTCTTCTCAACACTGCCATCCCTCAGAACTTACTTCTAGGAATCCCTTGTTCTGGCCCTCTGACAAGAGGTGGCCCTTGGTCCTGGCACATATGTTCTTGGCACCACTATATCAAGATTTGAGTGCTCCTTCATTCCTCCCCTGACCCACGCATTAATCCAAAGCTGCATCTTCATAACCTTACCCCTCTGGGCCTCAAATGTCAGTATTACGATCACTCACTATTGGCCCCTTGAAGGTGCAAAAAAACAGAGAAGAGGAGAAAGAGGGGAAAGACTCAGGTGGAGGACAGGTGAGTGGTAGCACTACCTCTCTTTCCTGTCTCTAAAAAAGGGGTGCTCACCTACTGTTACTTTAAATGAAAACATTGTCTACTCTGGTGGAGATAAAGAACATTTCACTTTATGCGAAGTGCTCCCTATTGAAAGAATTCGGTTCCAACAGGAGGGAAAAAAAACAAAGTCAGCTTTTTTCTTTTGCTTTTATCTAGATCACTCTACCTCCAGCTGTGAAACTGACTAATGTTTTCAAAGCTCCAAGGAGCTTACTAGTAACCATGGTTACTGCTTCAAAACAGTACCAAAAAAAAAAAAAAAAGGCAGGAGGGGACAGCCATTTGAGGAGAAAAACAGTTTTCTTGATTTTCATCAAACAAAGCTAGGTAAAGTAAAAAAAAAGGGGCAGGGAGAGACAGTAGGTGGGATCTGGAACACAGGCTGTAGTCTGCTAACTCCTTACCAAGATCACACCAAGAAACAGGATGCGATACATAAGCTATTTCTAAATTTTCAGAGTCCTTTCACAGCCTAGAATAAGAGACAGCAATGGTATAGGAGCAAGTACCAATGCCGGTACTTTGTATGTGAGTGTGCTCAGTCATTTCTGACCCTTCTGACCCCATGGACTATAGCCCGCCAGGCCCCCTCTGTCCATGAAATCCTCCAGTAAGGATACTGGAGTGGGTTACCATTTCCTACTCCAAGGAATCATCTCATCTCAGGGATGGAATCCACATCTCTGTGTCTCCTGCACTGGCAGGCAGATTCTTTACGACGGCGCCACCTGGGAAGCTTCAGGTATACACACTAGATACTTAATAAATATAGATTTCCTTTCTCTTCTCAACACTGCCATCCCTCAGAACTTACTTCTAGGAATCCCTTGTTCTGGCCCTCTGACAAGAGGTGGCCCTTGGTCCTGGCACATATGTTCTTGGCACCACTATATCAAGATTTGAGTGCTCCTTCATTCCTCCCCTGACCCACGCATTAATCCAAAGCTGCATCTTCATAACCTTACCCCTCTGGGCCTCAAATGTCAGTATTACGATCACTCACTATTGGCCCCGTGAAGGTGCAAAAAAACAGAGAAGAGGAGAAAGAGGGGAAAGACTCAGGTGGAGGACAGGTGAGTGGTAGCACTACCTCTCTTTCCTGTCTCTAAAAAGGAGTGCTCACCTACTGTTACTTTAAATGAAAACATTGTCTACTCTGGTGGAGATAAAGAACATTTCACTTTATGCGAAGTGCTCCCTATTGAAAGAATTCGGTTCCAACAGGAGGGAAAAAAAACAAAGTCAGCTTTTTTCTTTTGCTTTTATCTAGATCACTCTACCTCCAGCTGTGAAACTGACTAATGTTTTCAAAGCTCCAAGGAGCTTACTAGTAACCATGGTTACTGCTTCAAAACAGTACCAAAAAAAAAAAAAAAAGGCAGGAGGGGACAGCCATTTGAGGAGAAAAACAGTTTTCTTGATTTTCATCAAACAAAGCTAGGTAAAGTAACAAAAAGACAGAGAGACCGATGGCTGGACATGGGCCTCAAGGTGCTTGATCTCGCAGCCCCACAGATCTAGGACCTCAGTGGATCAATAGATATTACCCAGCAGTGGTCCCCCAAGTTCCCCAAAGCTAATTCAGTCATTTATGATGAACAGTATTTTATAAACTCAACTAATATCCTTGCCAGGAAGTCATTGAATCTGCTTTTCAGCAGAGCCGTCATGTACTTAGGAAAAACAAATTAAGAGCACAAGGTTCCTTAGAGGTATATGATTCTGAGCCTAAGAGGTACCTGTAGCTTTAATATAAAGCTTTCCAACGAATTATTCTTAATCTTTGTTAGTATAAAGGTTTTCATCAAACATTCCTCTTTTCAGAATTCTCAGCAACCTTCTCCAGTTAATTAATTCATACATATACTGTGTCTACCATGTTTCACGCACTAAGACATTGGATACATCACAATAAAGATGCCTTTATGGAGTTTACAATCCAACAGAGAAGAGAGACATTAAATATACAAATGCACACTGTGTTAATGTGCTGTGAAGGGAAAAAAAAACTAAATGGTATTTAGTGGGATATCAAGAAAAGTACTCCAAATAGTAATATTGAGAGTTGTCTTCACTGCGCCTTCGCCAAGGGTCAGGCAGTGTGTATTCTTAGGTTAGTAATGCTACGTCCCATACATCTCTCAGAATGACCTATAATAAAAGGAGAATTATTCTTGGTTTGCAGAGGAGGAAACTGATGCCTGGGAGATCAGGTCACTGCCTACATATACCTGATTTCTGATTCCTTTTTTACCCACAATCACACATCTTGCCTACCACACACCCCCAAACATCCATATTAACTATTAAATTTTACTCAAGAGTTCTCAATTCTTGTTCTGTCTCTACAATGAACTGACCCTGTGCTTAAAACATATCACCTCTTGGTCACTTCCCCAAATGAGACAGAATTAGATATTAAGGTTTTCCTGGTTTTTGAACTCTACAGTCTTACGATCACACTGCTTAAATGTTCTCCATACCAGCATTTATACCTATCATATGTTATGGATCATATGGTATAAGTCAGGCAATTATCCGCAGTATGAACACTTCATTAGTCAATCGTTCCACAAACAATCACTGGTCACCTCTGTGCCCGGCACTCTCCTAGGGTTAGAAACACAGCAGTGAGCAAGACAGTTAAAAATCCCCACCATGCTGGCACATATAATTCAGGGGAGGAGAGAGATGAGAAATAAAACAAGTAAATAATGTTGGCTGTTAGAAAACAGTAAGCACTAGGAGAAAAATGAATCAGGGAAGGAGTGCAGGAAGTGCTTATTCCTGAAGCCTATTAGGAGCAGGAATCTGTTAGGCACTAAGGCAAATAAAGATAAGCACTATCTGAGTCCTGCCCTTGACCTGATCCACCCGAGTAAACACAAATATGAGGAATTCTAGAAAAAAACAAATAAACAAAGTACAATGGGAACACACAGGAAAAGAGCCACAAAACAGAAGGAACTGAGTTGCAAACTGGATTTTGCTTTCCTACACACACACAGACGCACACACAAAGAAAAAAAAAATCATGTATAAAAAGAATATGAGCTCTATATTTTAAAGTCATGTTTTGAAATTTTATAAAATCTTATTGATAAATGATTTTTAAAGATATGAAAAAAATAGAGACAGATTATTTCCCTGTTTGGAAAAACTATTATTAAGATACAAATTGATCCAAAAATCATAGACTTAATACAAATTAAATAAAAACTAAAGTATGTTTTAGAAACATAATCATATAAGAATCTCTATACAATAAAAGTTTAAAAGAGTCAATGTATAAGAAAAAAAGCAAGAAAATCTTGAAAAACAAAAGTAATGAAGGTAGATATACCTCAATAATTAGAAAAACAGTTATTTTCTTCCATTTGCATCTCCTTCTACAAACTTCCCTACTGTTCTATGAGCACCAACCACTTCCTTGGAGAAGCTTAGATATTTAAGAAGACAACATTTAATATTCGCCTTTTGAGTTAAAGAGGATTTTGCAGCAAGGTAAGTATTAAAAGTCTGGTTTTCCTAGAGAAAGAAATTTTCTTCACACTATTATTTTCTGACCAAGCCTGAAAAATTCAGGTTTTTCGGAATCGTTCGTACACTGCTTAAATGTTCTCCATACCAGCATTTATACCTATCATATGTTATGGATCATATGGTATAAGTCAGGCAATTATCCGCAGTATGAACACTTCATTAGTCAATCGTTCCACAAACAATCACTGGTCACCTCTGTGCCCGGCACTCTCCTAGGGTTAGAAACACAGCAGTGAGCAAGACAGTTAAAAATCCCCACCATGCTGGCACATATAATTCAGGGGAGGAGAGAGATGAGAAATAAAACAAGTAAATAATGTTGGCTGTTAGAAAACAGTAAGCACTAGGAGAAAAATGAATCAGGGAAGGAGTGCAGGAAGTGCTTATTCCTGAAGCCTATTAGGAGCAGGAATCTGTTAGGCACTAAGGCAAATAAAGATAAGCACTATCTGAGTCCTGCCCTTGACCTGATCCACCCGAGTAAACACAAATATGAGGAATTCTAGAAAAAAACAAATAAACAAAGTACAATGGGAACACACAGGAAAAGAGCCACAAAACAGAAGGAACTGAGTTGCAAACTGGATTTTGCTTTCCTACACACACACAGACGCACACACAAAGAAAAAAAAAATCATGTATAAAAAGAATATGAGCTCTATATTTTAAAGTCATGTTTTGAAATTTTATAAAATCTTATTGATAAATGATTTTTAAAGATATGAAAAAAATAGAGACAGATTATTTCCCTGTTTGGAAAAACTATTATTAAGATACAAATTGATCCAAAAATCATAGACTTAATACAAATTAAATAAAAACTAAAGTATGTTTTAGAAACATAATCATATAAGAATCTCTATACAATAAAAGTTTAAAAGAGTCAATGTATAAGAAAAAAAGCAAGAAAATCTTGAAAAACAAAAGTAATGAAGGTAGATATACCTCAATAATTAGAAAAACAGTTATTTTCTTCCATTTGCATCTCCTTCTACAAACTTCCCTACTGTTCTATGAGCACCAACCACTTCCTTGGAGAAGCTTAGATATTTAAGAAGACAACATTTAATATTCGCCTTTTGAGTTAAAGAGGATTTTGCAGCAAGGTAAGTATTAAAAGTCTGGTTTTCCTAGAGAAAGAAATTTTCTTCACACTATTATTTTCTGACCAAGCCTGAAAGACTCAGAGTGCAGTTTCTCCCACTTTGGAGAGCAGATATGCCCTTCTGCAGAAGGAGGATAAACCTAGAGACTGTAAATTAAAGCCTCAGATTTCTGATTCTGAGGCTTCCCTGGTGGCTCAGTGGGAAAGAACCACCTGCCAATGAGGAAGGCATGGGAAGATAGGTCCCACATGCTGTGGAGCAACTAAGCCTTTGGGCTACAACTCCTGAACCCATACGCCCTGGAGTCTGTATTCCCCAACAAGAGAAGCTGCTACAGTGAGAAGCCTGCACATTGTGACCAGAAGACAAGAGAACAGCCCCTGTCTGCTGCAACTAGAGAACATCCACACAGCAACAAAGACTCAGCACTGCCAAAAAAAAAAAAAAATCCTGATTCTAGTCAAAGGACTTAGGGATAAAGAAGACAGAGAGACACAGGAGAAGCGATTAGACCAGTATTCCCATGACCCTCTTCAGTCGAGGTTGCAAAACGAAAGGAATGTTTGAAAGAGTAAAGAAATCTGGGAGGTAGAATGGCTTCTGCTCTGTTTCCTGTTGAGGACGTGCCATGTCACTGCCTTGAGGCACATCCTGTCCACCTCCAGCCCCCAGCCCCACCAGGCTGTTACCCACCTCATACACACCTGGGCATCCCGGGTGGCGTTAGTGGAAGAGAATTTGCTGGCTCAGACAAGAGACATCAGTTTGATCCCAGGGTGGGGAAGATCCCTAGGAGCAGGAAATCGCAACTGTCTCCAGTAGGCCTGCCTGGGAAATCCTATGGTCCCTGGGGAGCGACAGTCCATGAAGGCACAAAGAGTCAGACACGACTGAGCGACCGAGCACACACACACCAACACGAGCTGGAGAGAACCACACCACAGCACGTGCACAGAAGCGCCATCAGATACAGGAAGGGTGTGAGGCCTGCTCTGGAGTCTCCCTTTTTCCCTATGTGCCATGAGAGACTCTCAGAAATTCCCAGGTGCTCTAGAGTGGGGCAGAAAGGTAACTTAGGATGCTGATGTTGAGTTTGCCAGAAGAGGTCACTGTAATAGAGGCAAAGTAACTTCACTGCAGAGGCCTGGAAAAGAGACCACCTGGCTGGGAGTCAATAGGAATCCCGAGCCAGACCTCAGGTTATCTGTGACACCTAAGCATACCAAGAGAACAGATCTTGAGTAATGTCAATTGTAAACTTCAGCTTCAGATATCTGAAGCCAATCCTAGGACAGTTCTGGTAGCATCACAGTAGTCACCTGACTAGTTATTAATATTTTAATCCTTCTGACTACAAGGTCACACAAATATCTGCAAGTCCGGATTCCACTGTGGGAAAGCTTGAGAGAAGCAATGATACTTGAAAACACTAACATCCAAATCGAGACTGAACTATCCAAAGACATCAACTTAAATTCCTAGACTTAGTTTATCAGCTTGGAGTAAGATGATACTCTTCCTCCAGTTATTCGATATCCAAGGTTCATCAAAAGGAAGAGATGATCTATAGAAAAAAAAAGAAGCTGTATTTTCTTCACATACCTGCATCAGTATGAATAAGCTATCGTCCTGCTAAAGATTTTATGATGTTTATTTTATGTAAGAATTCAAAAGAAATACTTCTTGGCATACAAGAAGTCAGCATCATTTTAAAAGTAACAATGGATTTCCAGTTCAAGATGGCAGACTAAGCATCCTCTTCTCCTTCTCAAACACCTTGTGTTAGGCCATAGAACTACTAAGTGAAAAATCACCAAAGGTGACCAACACAACACTGATGATAAACAGTGAATGCTGACTACAGCATTTACTGAGGGTCTAAAGTCTTTGTCACAGGACTTACAGTGTGAACTTTGAGTTGGAGATAATAGTAGGTTAGGGACAATCTCAGTAGATTGTGATTGAGGGACGACAATTCAGAACTAATTAGAACTCTCCCTGTAGATAAATTTCTTCCCTATAACAGAAGTTTGTTAGCCTTGTCTTCGCAACTGCAAAAAAAAAAAGGAACTCCACATCCCATTTACCATCGCAAGTGGGAAACCAACTTGCAGAGTCTCCCTTTTTCCCTATGTGCCATGAGAGACTCTCAGAAATTCCCAGGTGCTCTAGAGTGGGGCAGAAAGGTAACTTAGGATGCTGATGTTGAGTTTGCCAGAAGAGGTCACTGTAATAGAGGCAAAGTAACTTCACTGCAGAGGCCTGGAAAAGAGACCACCTGGCTGGGAGTCAATAGGAATCCCGAGCCAGACCTCAGGTTATCTGTGACACCTAAGCATACCAAGAGAACAGATCTTGAGTAATGTCAATTGTAAACTTCAGCTTCAGATATCTGAAGCCAATCCTAGGACAGTTCTGGTAGCATCACAGTAGTCACCTGACTAGTTATTAATATTTTAATCCTTCTGACTACAAGGTCACACAAATATCTGCAAGTCCGGATTCCACTGTGGGAAAGCTTGAGAGAAGCAATGATACTTGAAAACACTAACATCCAAATCGAGACTGAACTATCCAAAGACATCAACTTAAATTCCTAGACTTAGTTTATCAGCTTGGAGTAAGATGATACTCTTCCTCCAGTTATTCGATATCCAAGGTTCATCAAAAGGAAGAGATGATCTATAGAAAAAAAAAGAAGCTGTATTTTCTTCACATACCTGCATCAGTATGAATAAGCTATCGTCCTGCTAAAGATTTTATGATGTTTATTTTATGTAAGAATTCAAAAGAAATACTTCTTGGCATACAAGAAGTCAGCATCATTTTAAAAGTAACAATGGATTTCCAGTTCAAGATGGCAGACTAAGCATCCTCTTCTCCTTCTCAAACACCTTGTGTTAGGCCATAGAACTACTAAGTGAAAAATCACCAAAGGTGACCAACACAACACTGATGATAAACAGTGAATGCTGACTACAGCATTTACTGAGGGTCTAAAGTCTTTGTCACAGGACTTACAGTGTGAACTTTGAGTTGGAGATAATAGTAGGTTAGGGACAATCTCAGTAGATTGTGATTGAGGGACGACAATTCAGAACTAATTAGAACTCTCCCTGTAGATAAATTTCTTCCCTATAACAGAAGTTTGTTAGCCTTGTCTTCGCAACTGCAAAAAAAAAAAAAGGAACTCCACATCCCATTTACCATCGCAAGTGGGAAACCAACTTGCAGAGTCCTATGATCGGTGATGATATTCAGTGGAGAAGACAATGCTTTATAAAGGAGAACTGATCTTTACAGAATTAAACCAGTTACCAAGACAATACCAGCATCAGAATCATCTAAACTGCTTAGATGCCCCACCCAGACATACTGGATCATATGGGTCCCCAACAGACTGTTACATCTATTCAAGTTGAACAACCACTGATTTAGACCTTCATTTAAAAATATTATCAAGAAGAATAGCCAAGAATTGATGCTTTCAAACTGTGGTGGTGAAGAATCCCTTGGACTATAAGGAGATCAAACCCGTCAATCCTAAAGGAAATCCAACCTGAATATTCACTGGAAGAACTGATGCTGAAGCTGAAGCTCTAGTACTCTGGCCACCTGCTGCAAAGAGCTGATTCACTGGAAAAGACCCTGATGCTGGGAGAGACTGAGGGCAGGAGAAGGGGACAACAGAGGATGAGATGGTAGGATGGCATCACCCACTCAATGAACATGAGTTTGAGCATGAGAGATAGTGAAAGACAGGGAAGCCTGGAGGGCTATATTCCGTGGGTTGCAAAGAGTCAAACACAACTGAGAGACTGAACAACAACAAACCGAGAATCATCAGCTACTTAATAAAAACTAAAGCAAACACTAAGGTGAAAAAGCAGAGGCACAAAGACCCATAAAAAAAGAGAGTAAGGCAACAGAAAGAAATAAAATGTTCTTAATGTTAACTGCTATCTTCAGATAGATTCAGGACAACATAACCATAAAATAAGAAAACTCTGTCATAAAATAAAGAACCCAAGGAAAAAGAAAGAATTTTTAGAAAATAAAAACAAAAATTATTTTGAAAATGCAATATCTTGACTTCCAGTGAAGGCCAGGATGGAGTAAGCCCATTACATCTCTCCCATTGATCACAACTAGTAAAAAATCTGGACAGTATCCTAAAAGCAACTACCTGAGGACTCTGAACAATAAACAATGGCAGGCGCAGTGGGGAGGAAAGTCAAAACTGGAAGAACAATCAATCTGGCAGTGAGTTCACTCTATTTTAAAAACCCTTTCTTGTTTACCACTTTGACATGAGGGTGGGTACTGGCCCCGAATTATGCAACAGGTGCACACAGCAAAAACTGTGAGAAAAATTCCCTCTTTCCCACTGGAATAAAAGGGGCTTCTACCAGCTAGAAAGTGTAGACGTTTGGAGATCAGGGGCCCCAGTTTCTTTTCTTTTTTCTTCTCTGCTGACCTGCTCTGAAGCCAGTCCAAGTCATAAAGCTGTATTTCTGAGGCAGGAAACCTAAAGGCCTAAGAGAAAACTGGCCCCAATCTCCTAAGGAACTAGAAAAAGGAGCCAGAGCAGCATGAAGAGAAGTGGGGGTGGAAAAGGGAATCCAAGAGGGCCTCAGCGTGGTGGAACTGTGCAACAGTGAGGGAGGGAGTGTGCCCACCAAGGCACTTGAGAGAGAGAAACCTCAGCTTCCTAGTAAGAAGGCCAGGGAAAGACTCCTGGAAATCAGAGAACAAAAGGAAAGTCCCCAAGAGTACACAGTCAGAGAAGATTGCACTAAGGTGCATAAGTATAGATAAGAAAGAGATGTGAGTTTTTTCCCCCAAATAAATCTTCAATACAATGCAATTCTAATTAAGATCCCTTATATTCTTATTTTTTTAACTTAGTGAATATATTATAAAGTCAAGCTGTAAGAATTACTACCCCCATAAAGGCAAGACAAACATTTCTGAAAGTCTAGTAAGAGAAAACTTAAAAGTGACATTAAATAACATAACATTAAAAGACTTTGATAAACACAAAGCAATAGGCAATGAGATCAAAGGAACATTACACAGACAGACAAATACATGCATAATACATGGGAATCTTTTATATGATGAAGGCAGAGTTCAAATAGTGGGTAGGCAAAGAAACATTCAATATATGCTATTCATACGAATTACCTAATTTAGGAGAAAAAAGTCAGATTTCTACATAACATCATTATAAAAATTCGGAAAGATTAACAGAAAGTACTTATGCAGATGGCCAACAGGCGTATGAAAAGATGTTCAATACTACATTAGAGAAATGCAAATTAAAACTACAAGGAGATATCATCTCACACCAGTCAAAATGGCCATCTACAAATAACAAATGCTGGAGAGGGTGTAGAGAAAAGGGACTCTTCCTACACTGTTGGTAGAAATGTAAATTTGTTTCTTCATTATTAAGTGTGAATACAAACCACTAATTGTCAGGGTTGTTCAGATATTTATTAATACAAGAGCAACAAAGCATGTAAAAGTGTCTTAACTACAGACAAGACAGTTGACCCAACATCTGTGAACTCTGGGGGATTTCAGAAGGTCCTCAGACTCTCTGAGTTATCTATGAACGTTTGTGAAAAGTGACAACAGCTTTAAGCAAACTTTCCAAGGAGCTCCTGATCCAAAGGAAAACTGAGAAGCTCTATAAACATAGACCAAAATCAAAGTAAGGACACTTCCCGCTTGATGTGCCCAGTCTGATGCCAGACACATGCATAACAGGCCCAAATCAGGAATTCACTATAGAAGTCAACATGGTATTTAAGATGATATTAAACTTGCCCCATTTATTTCTAATCTCCCTAGAGCAGTACTTAGTGATTTCTTAGCATTATTAATTCAATCTCTGAAGGTGTAGTAAAGAGAGCCTGAAATCAGGAAAACGATTTGCCAGTGGTAGCTATCTGGATCCACTGCATGAAATTAATGCACTCTACTTAGAAAGTGGGAGTGGAGAGTGCTGGTAAATAAATTTAATATATTTAAAGTAATATTCTTTTTTTTTTTTTTGGCCACTTCTATTGGTCTTTCATTTATTTCCATCTTTTACCTTTGGCTTGTGTGGGTCTCTCATCGCAGTGGCCTCTCTCACTGCCAGAGCACTGGCTCCGGGCTCATGCACTCCAGAGCTCTGGCTTGGTAGTTGGACATATTGGTCCAGCCACTCCACGGCACGTGGGATCTTCCCAGGCCAGGGATCAAACCGGCGTCCCTTGCACTGCAAGGCAGGGTCCTTACCCACTGGACCACCAGGAAAGCCCCTAAAGTAGTACTCTTTTGGGGGGGGGGGGTTGAGGAGGGAGGGGGCGGGCGGGCTACTTCTATTGGTCTTTCATTTATCTATTTTCATCCATCTTTGTTCTCTGGCCCCTGTGGGCCTCCCATCGCAGTGGTCTCTATTGTTGCAGAGCGCCAGCTCTGGGCACATGCGCTCCAGAGCTCCAGCTCGGTAATTGGACACATGGGTCCAGCCACTCCATGGCACGTGGGATCTTCCCAGGCCAGGGATTGAACCGACGCCCGTTGCACTGCAAGGCGTGTCCTTATCCACTGGACCACCAGGGAAGCCCTAAAGTAGTATTCTTAATTAATTAAGATATACATAACTAATACATAAGCCTCCCTGGGACATTCTCTTGAAGCAAAGAAAAACCAGAGATTTTATGTATATATTTCAATAAAATGGGATATAGAAAATTATTGCTCTTCCTCCAAAATAATTGACTAAAAGATTAATTCCAAAACATCTATTTTTAGATGTCATATTTTCATAAAAAAAAATTTTAAGCCCTAAAAGTGAACCACACAGATGAAATTCTACCCAATCAAACAGATGGCAAACAGATTAAAAGGTATTTTAATTATAACAAAAATTAGACAATTAAAATTTTAAAGTACTTAAGGACTTCCACTTCTGGGAAGATAGAATAGATATATTTTCCCCTATTCTTCTAAGTAAAACTAAATGTTCTGGACAACAAATATTGATATAACAAACATATGAAGACTCTAAAAGGAACACAACACGGTGGTGAGCTCTGTGGGATTTCTTTTATGCCCTACATATCCTAGACCTGGAGCTGAAGAAGCTTGCACCCTAGACATACCAACAGGCCCAGACCCTCCAAAATATCAACCAAACAAAAAAAACCCTATTCTCTTCAGCCAAAAGACCAGGGAAGAGACAATTTAGACAGAAAGCTGTCATACTGTCACACCCAGACAAACCTCACAAAACAAAACTGTGGACCAAGCTCCATTAGCAAAGGTTAAGTGGAGAGCCTAGACTCCTACCTTTGCCAGGCTGTAGCAAAGCACCCCACCTCCACCACCAATGAGGCCCCCTCTTCCCACTGGTGCCAATGAAGACCACATTGAGAGCTTGGGTGTCTACCTAGCAGTAAAAAGGTGTACTTCCCTTTCCTTGGTAGAGGCTGGTGTCAGAAGAGGCCTAGCGGAGTTGGGCCTTTTGCCACTGCCCAACAGCAAAATGCCCCCCCGCCTGTGGAGACCATCTGGGAGCTGTGTTGAGGTATACCAGCCCTCCCAGCCAGGGAAATGTCAGTGGAGGCCAGAGCTCCCAGCACAGAGGAGTAGGAGTGAGGAATCTCCCACAAACTTGAGAGTCAACAGAGGCAGAGTGAGAAACTTGGACTTTATCCCCACTGGGCAGTAATGTGGCAGAGCATTCCCTTTCCATGCTGGAGCGGTGCCAGAAGACGCCAGCTTAATCAGAGTGTTCAAATAAGATCCACTGCCTCAGACCATAACACCCAAAATGTCCAGGTAGCAGATAAAAATCACTCATCATAATAACAACTCTCATCACAACAAGAGGCATGTCAAACTGAATGAGAAAAGACAATCCACAGATGCCAGTTACCGAGATGATAAAGAATCTGCTTGCAATGTAGGAGACCAGGGTTCCATCCCTGGGTCAGGAAGATACTCTGGAAAAGGAAATGGCAACCCGCTCCAGTATTCTTGCCTGGAAAAGCTCATAGACAGAGAAGCCTGGTGGGGAGACAGTCCAAGGGGTCCCAAAGAGTCAGACACAACTGGGTGATGGACATTCTCCCAAGATATCCTTCCTTATAGCATTTCAGCTATGTGGCCTAGATGTCCTTAGTTTTCAGAAGTTTAACAGTAAACTGTCTTGGTATGGATGATGTTGAGCTTACCCTGTTTAGGATTCACTTAGTTTTTCTAATCTGTGTGTTCTGCCAAGCTTGAGAAGTTACAAGCTTTTGTTTCTTAGAGAACTTTTCCAGTCTTACCCAGACTGAAATCAGAGCTGGGATCAGACAATGATTTTTTTTAAAAACCAGAATCACACCATCCAGAAGAGACAAAAATAAAAATCACCTGGGAATAGAAGTTACATGGAGAGCCTAGACTCCTACCTTTGCCAGGCTGTAGCAAAGCACCCCACCTCCACCACCAATGAGGCCCCCTCTTCCCACTGGTGCCAATGAAGACCACATTGAGAGCTTGGGTGTCTACCTAGCAGTAAAAAGGTGTACTTCCCTTTCCTTGGTAGAGGCTGGTGTCAGAAGAGGCCTAGCGGAGTTGGGCCTTTTGCCACTGCCCAACAGCAAAATGCCCCCCCGCCTGTGGAGACCATCTGGGAGCTGTGTTGAGGTATACCAGCCCTCCCAGCCAGGGAAATGTCAGTGGAGGCCAGAGCTCCCAGCACAGAGGAGTAGGAGTGAGGAATCTCCCACAAACTTGAGAGTCAACAGAGGCAGAGTGAGAAACTTGGACTTTATCCCCACTGGGCAGTAATGTGGCAGAGCATTCCCTTTCCATGCTGGAGCGGTGCCAGAAGACGCCAGCTTAATCAGAGTGTTCAAATAAGATCCACTGCCTCAGACCATAACACCCAAAATGTCCAGGTAGCAGATAAAAATCACTCATCATAATAACAACTCTCATCACAACAAGAGGCATGTCAAACTGAATGAGAAAAGACAATCCACAGATGCCAGTTACCGAGATGATAAAGAATCTGCTTGCAATGTAGGAGACCAGGGTTCCATCCCTGGGTCAGGAAGATACTCTGGAAAAGGAAATGGCAACCCGCTCCAGTATTCTTGCCTGGAAAAGCTCATAGACAGAGAAGCCTGGTGGGGAGACAGTCCAAGGGGTCCCAAAGAGTCAGACACAACTGGGTGATGGACATTCTCCCAAGATATCCTTCCTTATAGCATTTCAGCTATGTGGCCTAGATGTCCTTAGTTTTCAGAAGTTTAACAGTAAACTGTCTTGGTATGGATGATGTTGAGCTTACCCTGTTTAGGATTCACTTAGTTTTTCTAATCTGTGTGTTCTGCCAAGCTTGAGAAGTTACAAGCTTTTGTTTCTTAGAGAACTTTTCCAGTCTTACCCAGACTGAAATCAGAGCTGGGATCAGACAATGATTTTTTTTAAAAACCAGAATCACACCATCCAGAAGAGACAAAAATAAAAATCACCTGGGAATAAGAAGTTACATGGTATACAAGTCAAGTCTTCAAGTTTTCAAAAGTGAATCTTATCTGGATCCTAATTCAAACAAGTAAAACAATAAAAATAAATTGGAGAAAATGTTTCTCACATTAAATGTTTCTGACACTAGAACAATTTAAAGGTGAACATCAACTCAATATTAAAAAATAATTCATACTAATTTTCAAGTGTGATTTGTTGTTGTTCATTCACTTAGTCAGGTTTAACCCTTTGTGACCCCATGGACCGCAGCACACCAGGCTTCTCTCTCCTTTACTATTTTCCAGAGTTTGCTCAAACTCATGTTCATTGAGTCACTGATGCCATCCAGCCATCTCATCCTCTGTCACCCCCTTCTCCTCCTGCCCTCAATCTTTCCCAGCATCAGGGTCTTTCCAATGAGCGGGCTCTTTACTGCAGGTGGCCAAAGTATTGGAGCTTCAGCTTCAGTCCTTCCATTGAATATTCAGAGAATGGTATGACAATTATGTTTTTCTTAAGAAATTAAAAAAAAAAAGACCTTATATGTTCCAGAAACACATGAAATATTTACAGATCAAGTAACACAGTATCGGAATTTGTTTCAAAATGTGAGGGTGATACAGTGAGAATACAGATAAACAAGACTAATACTGGATTGATAACTGTTGAAGGTGAGTAGCAGCTCACTCTTCTATTTTGTCTACTTGAGCATAGGTTTGAAAATTTCCCTATGAAACATTTAAAGTGCATATACCATATGGTTCAGCAATTCCTCTTCTTTTTATCTTACAGCAACTATCATTCAGGTGCATGGGAAAGTACATGTAAGATACTCTTGATACCACTGTTTGTAGTTTTAAAAACTGACAAACAATCTGCAGTTAAAACCTTGAGGACCCAAATAAAACTGGTATGGCCAGAGTACAAAACACAATGCAGAAAAAGAAAACAACAAGAAAACACAGATCTAAACATGCTGCAGAGTGAAAACCATACTGAGTTTTTCTAATGTGTGTTCTGCCAAGCTTGAGAAGTTACAAGCTTTTGTTTCTTAGAGAACTTTTCCAGTCTTACCCAGACTGAAATCAGAGCTGGATCAGACAATGATTTTTAAAAACCAGAATCACACCATCCAGAAGAGACAAAAATAAAAATCACCTGGGAATAAGAAGTTACATGGTATACAAGTCAAGTCTTCAAGTTTTCAAAAGTGAATCTTATCTGGATCCTAATTCAAACAAGTAAAACAATAAAAATAAATTGGAGAAAATGTTTCTCACATTAAATGTTTCTGACACTAGAACAATTTAAAGGTGAACATCAACTCAATATTAAAAAATAATTCATACTAATTTTCAAGTGTGATTTGTTGTTGTTCATTCACTTAGTCAGGTTTAACCCTTTGTGACCCCATGGACCGCAGCACACCAGGCTTCTCTCTCCTTTACTATTTTCCAGAGTTTGCTCAAACTCATGTTCATTGAGTCACTGATGCCATCCAGCCATCTCATCCTCTGTCACCCCCTTCTCCTCCTGCCCTCAATCTTTCCCAGCATCAGGGTCTTTCCAATGAGCGGGCTCTTTACTGCAGGTGGCCAAAGTATTGGAGCTTCAGCTTCAGTCCTTCCATTGAATATTCAGAGAATGGTATGACAATTATGTTTTTCTTAAGAAATTAAAAAAAAAAAGACCTTATATGTTCCAGAAACACATGAAATATTTACAGATCAAGTAACACAGTATCGGAATTTGTTTCAAAATGTGAGGGTGATACAGTGAGAATACAGATAAACAAGACTAATACTGGATTGATAACTGTTGAAGGTGAGTAGCAGCTCACTCTTCTATTTTGTCTACTTGAGCATAGGTTTGAAAATTTCCCTATGAAACATTTAAAGTGCATATACCATATGGTTCAGCAATTCCTCTTCTTTTTATCTTACAGCAACTATCATTCAGGTGCATGGGAAAGTACATGTAAGATACTCTTGATACCACTGTTTGTAGTTTTAAAAACTGACAAACAATCTGCAGTTAAAACCTTGAGGACCCAAATAAAACTGGTATGGCCAGAGTACAAAACACAATGCAGAAAAAGAAAACAACAAGAAAACACAGATCTAAACATGCTGCAGAGTGAAAAAAACCATACTGCCAAACTATATAAATATACCACTTACAGAAAATAATCCACACAATACATTTCCTACAAATGTGTATATATATATATATGTATGTATTTATAAATCAGTGCATATGTGTGGATATATGTCTGTATATATATATAAATACAAATGGACCAAATGTAACTACAGAGAAAATGGGAAAGAACCAGGATTGCAGAAATGTTCAAGATGAACTTTTATTCTCTAAACAGTATCTTTCACAGAGCAAAAAGGTTTTAATTTCTATGAAATTCGATATATCCATTTTATTTTCCTTTAATGGATCATGCCTTTGGTGTCATATCTGAGAATCTTTGTCTTACCTCAAGTCACAAAGATTTTCCTTTATGCCTTTTCTGAAAAACTTTATAGTTCCACAGTTTACATTTAGATCTATGATGCACTTTTAACTGTTACATAAAGGTGTGAAGTGTAAATCACAAATTTTTGCATATGAATGCAGAGCCAACACCATTTACTAAAAAAGTTTATTCTCTCCAGAACCGCTTCTGCAACTCTGTCAAATATCAACTGGACATATTTCTGTGAGTCCTATCTCTGGACTGCCCGCCTGCCAAGCCGCTTCAGTCCTGTTCAACTCTTTGTGACCGTCTACTCTGTTTCAATGATCTGTTGCCTGCCTCTTTGCAGATATCACACCATCTTTATTTCTGTACTGACATTCTTTGGGTACCTCCACTATGCTGTATGTTCCTTCTTTACTTCAAGAACATCAGATAAGCTGGTTCTGTCCACCGGCATATTCTTCCTCTCTCGGTTAGTATTAATAACTCCTAACTCATCTTTCAGAATTTAGCTTAAATGTCATTTTCTCAGGAAGAACTTCCCATCATGAAGGTCAAAGAGGTTTCAAGAGAAAAGAGAAAAAAAATCAAGATGCACCAGTCCAATAGGACATCCAACTACCAACTCAGCAAGAGTCAGAGACCACCTGACCACCTTCAAGAAGCTATTAGGATTTCGCAAGCTTTCTCACACTCTATGCTTATTTCTGTCATGACCAGCACTCCTTCTCTACCTCTTCCTTCCTCTACCTTTCCCCTAAAGCTTAGCAATAAAGGCCTAAAAGCAGAAGGGGAAAATGTACCTTTCATTCTGCTGATAAGAAATGGGGAGCTGCCAATCCATCATTCCACTTCTGCTCTGGGTAAGTGTTGGAGACAGAAAAGAGTCTCTAAGAAACAGGAGGAAGCGTATGCATTGCCTAGGACCTAGAACAAGGTGAAAACTAATCTAAATTTAACAACAAAAATGTCCACCCCTCAACAGAAAAGCTAAGAGAGTACTGAGGAACAGGCTGATCTTTGTATTAAGTAATGACAACTTAGAGAACTTGTTAAGGCTAAGATCTCTTTTAAAGAGCCTCTTCCCTTAAAATGCCAAATAGCTGACAGTAATGATTTAGATTTTTCAAAATACTATAATCAGAAAAAAGAAAAGCAAAGTTATCTAATATTTTCTGAGCACTGTTATATGCCAGGGATCCAGCTGGTGTATGTGTTCTCGTGTAGTCTTTATAAAGAATCTGTGGAATAGATATTATTATTTCTACTTTATAGAGAAAGAAATTGAGTTTACACAGCAAGATTAATTCTATTTCCTCTTTATTCTCATTCTCCTACTTTGTTTTTATAAAAACTATACTCATGAAAAAAATAATACAATATACAAAATCACAACTTAACCAAGACAAGACAATTAACATATACCAGTACTCATGTCTGAATTATCTAACGATGATTTGAGAGCAGCTATCAGTATAACGAACCAAAATGCAATTGTGAACACTACTGAAACAAGAGGGAAAACAGAAAGTTACAGAAAGAACAGAAAATACAGAGAACCAAATGGAAAATTTAGAACTGAAAAATACAATAGTCAAAACTAAATTCAATGGATGGATGCAACACCAGAATGGAGATAACAAAGAAAGAATCCATCTTAAAGTAAGTGAACTAAAGATCAACCAACAGAAATCATCCAATCTGAACAAGAGAAAAAGAACAGATTGAAAGAAATAAATGGAGCCTCAGGGACCTGTGGAACAAGTATACAATATCTAACATTCAAGTCTCTGAGAAAAAGAGAAGGAAAAGCATGGGCTGAAAAATTATTTGAAGAAATAATGGCTGACAAGTTTCCAAACTTGGTGAAAGTCATAAACTAACAAATTCAAGAAGAGCTGAGCAAACTGCAAACAGGTTAAAACTAAAGAAATCCAAAGAATCCCAAAATACACATGGTCTAATACAGTTTCTGAAACTAAACACAAAGAACTAAATCCTGTAAGCAGCCAGAGAAAATCGATGCATTACCTACAAGGGGAATTTCTCGTCAGGAAACCATGGAGGCCAGCTGTACCAATTCCAAAACAATCCATGAATACTTGATTCCCTATGGACTATTTTATTATAGTTATTCAATAAGTAAAAAAAAATTATTCACTATTGTTTCAATTACCCAAGAGGATGAACTCTTTTCCTTATGCTTGTTTATTCTACATAAACTCTATTTTGGCCTAATAGATATGACTTTATCAATGTACTTACTGGAATCTTGGTGTTATAAATTTTTTTTAAATACTCATGGTTATTTTAGATTGTATTTAAGGTCAAATCTGTAAATATTTTCCATTTCCTTATTCTCCTTTTTAATTTTGTGTTGGTGTTTTCATTTAGATGTAGTTAATTTTTTCATCTTCTCACTTAGGGTTAATATTTGCATAGCTTCCCTAGTTTTTCAGTTTTTAAAAACTTAACCACACATTTGCATATGGACAGGCTCAACACTAGTTTTTCTAACTGCTACCTGATTAGCTCAAAACTTAGAATTCTACTACCTGGCAGACTTCAGGATTACTTATTGTATTCTTATTTCCTAAATCATATTTATTTCAATTCTAAAGATGTTCATTTTTCTTAAAATAATATTTTTAGGTTTCTGAAAATAGAAGTATCAGAATTATTGTTCGAAAACGCGCTAGTTAAGGCAGACCAAACTGCCAGGAAGGCAACTGTTGTTTATCCAAACGTCACCACAGCTGAATTTCTTCACAAGCCACTGGAATTTAACTTAAATCCAAAAGCCTAACTGTTGCTTTGAGAAACCATGAAGGCAATTGAAAAAGATAACAGTATTTGAAAAAAAAAATAAAATGGAGCCTCAGGGACCTGTGGAACAAGTATACAATATCTAACATTCAAGTCTCTGAGAAAAAGAGAAGGAAAAGCATGGGCTGAAAAATTATTTGAAGAAATAATGGCTGACAAGTTTCCAAACTTGGTGAAAGTCATAAACTAACAAATTCAAGAAGAGCTGAGCAAACTGCAAACAGGTTAAAACTAAAGAAATCCAAAGAATCCCAAAATACACATGGTCTAATACAGTTTCTGAAACTAAACACAAAGAACTAAATCCTGTAAGCAGCCAGAGAAAATCGATGCATTACCTACAAGGGGAATTTCTCGTCAGGAAACCATGGAGGCCAGCTGTACCAATTCCAAAACAATCCATGAATACTTGATTCCCTATGGACTATTTTATTATAGTTATTCAATAAGTAAAAAAAAATTATTCACTATTGTTTCAATTACCCAAGAGGATGAACTCTTTTCCTTATGCTTGTTTATTCTACATAAACTCTATTTTGGCCTAATAGATATGACTTTATCAATGTACTTACTGGAATCTTGGTGTTATAAATTTTTTTTAAATACTCATGGTTATTTTAGATTGTATTTAAGGTCAAATCTGTAAATATTTTCCATTTCCTTATTCTCCTTTTTAATTTTGTGTTGGTGTTTTCATTTAGATGTAGTTAATTTTTTCATCTTCTCACTTAGGGTTAATATTTGCATAGCTTCCCTAGTTTTTCAGTTTTTAAAAACTTAACCACACATTTGCATATGGACAGGCTCAACACTAGTTTTTCTAACTGCTACCTGATTAGCTCAAAACTTAGAATTCTACTACCTGGCAGACTTCAGGATTACTTATTGTATTCTTATTTCCTAAATCATATTTATTTCAATTCTAAAGATGTTCATTTTTCTTAAAATAATATTTTTAGGTTTCTGAAAATAGAAGTATCAGAATTATTGTTCGAAAAACGCGCTAGTTAAGGCAGACCAAACTGCCAGGAAGGCAACTGTTGTTTATCCAAACGTCACCACAGCTGAATTAACTGCATAGGCAAACTCACAAGCCACTGGAATTTAACTTAAATCCAAAAGCCTAACTGTTGCTTGAAAATGTTTTCAGAAATTAAAAAGCTATTGTGATGCAAAAATTGTCTGCTGCAAGACAAACAAGAGTAATTAAAGGCAACAGAAATTGCCCAATCCCTCAAAACAGATCACAGAAATGTCAGAGCTGGGAGACACTGATATCACTGATTTCCATTTTATAAAGTACCCAAGTGCTGGATATCTGTCAGAAGTTTCCAGCTGACTCAAAAAAGAAGTTATTTAATTCACAGTTTATCTATAGAAAAACTGAAACTATGAATGTAGCCAAAAATGAAAAGCAGTTAAATTCCAAACATTTCCCATATGACTCAAAACCACACTGACAATCATAATGTGTAAAAGGTCAATAAGAGGTGAGGAAAATCAGTAACTGTGTGGATAAATGTATGCTTCTGTCAGTTACATTTCTTTCTTTTTTTTTTTTTTTAAAGATTTATTTATTTTCGGGGGCTGGGGTAGGGAAGGAGGGGAGCAGGCGGGCTACTTCTATTGGTCTTTCATTTGTCTATTTTCATCCATCTTTGTTCTTTGGCCCGTGTGGGCCTCCCATCGCGGTGGCCTCTGTTGTCACAGAGCACCAGCTCTGGGCGCATGCGCTCCAGAGCTCCGGCTCGGTCATTGGACACATCGGTCCAGCCACTCCGCGGCACGTGGGATCTTCCCAGGCCAGGGATCGAACTGGCGCCGCTTGCACTGCAAGGCGGTGTCCTTACCCACTGGACCACCAGGGAAGCCCTGTCAGTTACATTTCTAAGAAGTATTTTTAAAATTAACGTCTCTCCTTTCTTTCAAGTGTATTAAATCAAGAGCATATATCATAATTAATAGTCTCAGATCTAGAAAATGCACTGTGTGTATATATGTTTGAATATATTTGTGTACATCTATTGACTTACTTATCAGCTCATTCATTTCTAGGTAAAGGAAAGCAAGAACAGAGAAGCAGGATCATAACGAAAATTATTACTGCATAAAAATCAAACACTTTGAAGATCCTAAAGGTTACTGTGATGCAGAAAAACACAAGATAAAGTAAATACAACCCAGTGAAAAGTGACAACCATCTAGACGACTAGCAAATAACATAAACCAAAAATAAAAACCCTGATACAATTAAAGGTAATTGAAAACTGAAATAGCTGAGAAAAATAAGTAAAAATAGGTGTTAATTTAGTTGAGGTGGCTCACTGGTAAAGAATTCACCTGCCAATGCAAGAGGTGTGGGTTTATCCCTGAATCAGGAAGATTCGCTGGAGAAGGAAATAGCAACCCACTCCAGTATTCCTACCTGGGAAATCCAATGGACAGAGGAGCCTGGCAGGTCCATGGGGATGCAAAGAGTCAGACACGACTTAGCAATTAAACAACAACAGGACGTAACCGAGATTCAGAATACCATAATTCTTGATCAATCACCCTACCACTGCAATAGGTTCCAGAGAATGAAAGGGAGAAGTAACACAGCAGGTGAAACTGCTTATTATTATCAAAGTATTTGGACCACACGCAGCTAGACTTCTCTGCCTCAGTTACAGTTAAGCTTAACATCTGAAATACTCAGCTCAAGTAAAGCGGTTTCTCAGCGTCTTTTACTGTACTTAGGCCCACAGTTTAACCTACAGCGAAGGAGGACAAGATAATCAAGTCCTACAGACAGCCAGGATGGAGTAACAGCCATGATTAATCCTTCTGGTTCTACATCCAGAAAGCCAGGATAGCATCAACAACAGCTTTCAGAGACTGGACCACAGTCCAAGCAGCAGTGGGATCCCTGAGAAAAGAGGGGAGAAATTAGTGAGCCCTACAACTGCCTCACCTCATACCCCAGAAGCAGTTTCCAGTATGCAAGGTAGAGGAAACTTCAACAGAGCCTAGCAGTCTCAGAGAGCTGAGGAGACAGAGGCTGATGCTGATCAGGGAGGCCAAGAAAGCCAGAACCTGTGTTAAAGCCCACCAGAGAGAAGGGACTTGCATACACAGAGCTCTGTAGATCTTACAGAGCCTTCCCCTCAAGCCTTCAGCAGGTCATTTGTGACAGGAAGCTACCAAAGGTTGGGGAAAGGACCAATGAAAAACAAATATGTCAAAGAATTCCTGAAATTCATACAAGGGTAAAGCGAATTTTTATTCCCACCAAGCAGAGTGAGAAGATCTCATAATGCCTGAGACATTAAGCCCTTCAAAAGCATCAACCCTAAATTAGCTCAAAGAAATAGCTAAGAACCCACTCTACCAAAGCTTCCTCAAGGAAAGCCCAGAAATACAATTTAACCTTGAAAATTTTTTTCAGGAAGATCCCTGCCAATGCAAGAGGTGTGGGTTTATCCCTGAATCAGGAAGATTCGCTGAGAAGGAAATAGCAACCCACTCCAGTATTCCTACCTGGGAAATCCAATGGACAGAGGAGCCTGGCAGGTCCATGGGGATGCAAAGAGTCAGACACGACTTAGCAATTAAACAACAACAGGACGTAACCGAGATTCAGAATACCATAATTCTTGATCAATCACCCTACCACTGCAATAGGTTCCAGAGAATAAAAGGGGAGAAGTAACACAGCAGGTGAAACTGCTTATTATTATCAAAGTATTTGGACCACACGCAGCTAGACTTCTCTGCCTCAGTTACAGTTAAGCTTAACATCTGAAATACTCAGCTCAAGTAAAGCGGTTTCTCAGCGTCTTTTACTGTACTTAGGCCCACAGTTTAACCTACAGCGAAGGAGGACAAGATAATCAAGTCCTACAGACAGCCAGGATGGAGTAACAGCCATGATTAATCCTTCTGGTTCTACATCCAGAAAGCCAGGATAGCATCAACAACAGCTTTCAGAGACTGGACCACAGTCCAAGCAGCAGTGGGATCCCTGAGAAAAGAGGGGAGAAATTAGTGAGCCCTACAACTGCCTCACCTCATACCCCAGAAGCAGTTTCCAGTATGCAAGGTAGAGGGGAAACTTCAACAGAGCCTAGCAGTCTCAGAGAGCTGAGGAGACAGAGGCTGATGCTGATCAGGGAGGCCAAGAAAGCCAGAACCTGTGTTAAAGCCCACCAGAGAGAAGGGACTTGCATACACAGAGCTCTGTAGATCTTACAGAGCCTTCCCCTCAAGCCTTCAGCAGGTCATTTGTGACAGGAAGCTACCAAAGGTTGGGGAAAGGACCAATGAAAAACAAATATGTCAAAGAATTCCTGAAATTCATACAAGGGTAAAGCGAATTTTTATTCCCACCAAGCAGAGTGAGAAGATCTCATAATGCCTGAGACATTAAGCCCTTCAAAAGCATCAACCCTAAATTAGCTCAAAGAAATAGCTAAGAACCCACTCTACCAAAGCTTCCTCAAGGAAAGCCCAGAAATAACAATTTTTAAACCAAATTGTGAAGGAGCTTTCTCTTAAACGTGTGCTAATAAGTGCATTGCCTAATTTTATCCCATGTAACCTATGTAAAGTCAAATGAGAACTGTATAACAGGTATGGATACTGGAGGAAGAAAAGTAATTTTATCAGAGTCACAAAGAGGGGCTTCCCTGGTGGTCCAGTGAGTTGACAGTCTGCCTTGCAGTGCAAGGGGCATCGGTTTGATTCCTGGCCCAGGAAGATCCCACGTACTGTGGAGCAGCTAGACTGGTGTGTCCAATTACAAGCAGGTGCTCTGGGGCATGTGCACCCAGAGCCGGTGCTCTGCAAGGAGAGAGGCCACTGCAATGGGAGGCCCACATAGGCCAAAGAATAAAGATGGATGAAAATAAACAAATAATAAAAGAGGTTAAATTGTTTTTTAAAGTCACAAAGAAATTCAGCAAATAGAACCAACAGAATCAACAAGTAATTCAAAGTAAAATGAACATGAAAAGGCTGCTTTACAGATCGGGAGATAAATGTAATTGTGAAAAAAGACTAAAAGCTGTTACTATATACTTTATTCCTTTTTAAAATTGAATTGTAATTTACTTACAATGTTGTGTTAGTTTCAGATGTACAGCAAAGTGATTCAATATATATATATTTAATATGTATTCTGAATATAAAAAGTATTGGTGTGTTTTATCTATAGTAGTGTGTATCTGTTAACCCCAAACTCCTAATTTCTTTCCTCCCCTCTCCTTTCCTTTCTAAAATTGAATTGTAATTTACTTACAAGTTTAGGGAGGCCAAGAAAGCCAGAACCTGTGTTAAAGCCCACCAGAGAGAAGGGACTTGCATACACAGAGCTCTGTAGATCTTACAGAGCCTTCCCCTCAAGCCTTCAGCAGGTCATTTGTGACAGGAAGCTACCAAAGGTTGGGGAAAGGACCAATGAAAAACAAATATGTCAAAGAATTCCTGAAATTCATACAAGGGTAAAGCGAATTTTTATTCCCACCAAGCAGAGTGAGAAGATCTCATAATGCCTGAGACATTAAGCCCTTCAAAAGCATCAACCCTAAATTAGCTCAAAGAAATAGCTAAGAACCCACTCTACCAAAGCTTCCTCAAGGAAAGCCCAGAAATAACAATTTTTAAACCAAATTGTGAAGGAGCTTTCTCTTAAACGTGTGCTAATAAGTGCATTGCCTAATTTTATCCCATGTAACCTATGTAAAGTCAAATGAGAACTGTATAACAGGTATGGATACTGGAGGAAGAAAAGTAATTTTATCAGAGTCACAAAGAGGGCTTCCCTGGTGATCCAGTGGGTAGACAGTCTGCCTTGCAGTGCAAGGGGCATCGGTTTGATCCCTGGACCAGGAAGATCCCACATCCTGTGTAGCGGCTGGACCGGTGTGTCCAATTACAAGCAGGTGCTCTGGGGCATGTGCACCCAGAGCCGGTGCTCTGCAAGGAGAGAGGCCACTGCAATGGGAGGCCCACATAGGCCAAAGAATAAAGATGGATGAAAATAAACAAATAATAAAAGAGGTTAAATTGTTTTTTAAAGTCACAAAGAAATTCAGCAAATAGAACCAACAGAATCAACAAGTAATTCAAAGTAAAATGAACATGAAAAGGCTGCTTTACAGATCGGGAGATAAATGTAATTGTGAAAAAAGACTAAAAGCTGTTACTATATACTTTATTCCTTTTTAAAATTGAATTGTAATTTACTTACAATGTTGTGTTAGTTTCAGATGTACAGCAAAGTGATTCAATATATATATATTTAATATGTATTCTGAATATAAAAAGTATTGGTGTGTTTTATCTATAGTAGTGTGTATCTGTTAACCCCAAACTCCTAATTTCTTTCCCTCCCCCTCTCCCTTTCCTCTTTGGTAACCATAAGTTTATTTTCTATGTCTATGAGTCTATTTCTGTTTTTTAAATAAGTTGACTTTTATCATTGTTTTAGATTACAAATATGTGTTATCATATAACATTTGTTTTCATCTGACTTAACTTCACTTAGTATGATAATCTCTAGTAATATCCACATTGACAAAAATGGCATTATTTCTTTCTTTTTTATGCCTGAGTAGTATTCTGTTTTATGTACATACCACATCTTCTTTATCCATCATCTGCTGATGAACACTTAGGCTGCTTCCGTGTCTTGGCAATTATAAATACTGATACACTTTATTCTTTGGCTTCTGGCTATATACTAAATCAATTCTTAGTCTCTTAGTAAGCACCTTGTATTTATACATTAATAAACTTCAATCTGGATTCACTAGATATTAAGACAACTTCCAAAATCAAAATTCAAATGAAAATTGGTATTTAAAAGTTTAAATTCTAGCCAGCACAGTAAAACAAAAGAAATAGACCGTACAAGGATTAGACTGGAGGGATTAAAAATAAAACTTATAAGGAAAGACCTAAAAAACTAGAGAAGCACAAACTCTAGGGCTAGAATACCTGGGTTTAAATCCTAGATCTACCACACACCAGCTAGGCAATCTTGGGTAAGTTAATGTCTACTTCATCGGAGCTGTGGCGAGAACCTAATGGGTTAATATGTATAAATGCTTAAAATAGAGCCTGGTAAACACTAAGCACTATACAGCACAACTATCCTCTGTAGACAATACGATCTTGCATACAGAAACCCCGAAAGACTCAAGAAATTATCAGAAATAAAACTTTGGCAGATTGCTAAACACACATAATTAAATTGTATTCTTAGAAGCCAACAAAGGGGAAATACAAATTTCTGGACCTTTTTCTTATGGAAAATGTTCCAAAAAGCTTAAAAGAATAATATCAAGAATTATACCACCACCACACTCCAATACCAGCTTAAACAATGATCAACACATGTCCAATATTGCTTCATCCCCACCCCAGCCTCCCGTCTATTTCAGATAATAATAAGGCAGATCCCAACATATCCTTGCATCCATCAACATTTCAATATGTACCTCTAAAAGATAATGACTGGGGCTTCCTTGGTGGGTAAGGACACCGCCTTGCAGTGCAAGGTGCACCGGGTTTCCCTCCCTGGCCTGGGAAGATCCCACGTGCCGCGGAGCGGCTGGACCGATGTGTCCACCAAGCCGGAGCTCTGGGGTGCATGCACCCAGAGCAAGTGCCCTGCAACAAGAGAGGCCACTGCGATAGGAGGCCCGCACCGGCCAAAGAACAAAGATGGATGAAAAACAAATAAATGAAAGACCAATAGAAGTGGCCCGCCTGCCCCTCCCTCCCAAACCCGCTCCCCAAAAATCAAAACAAAATAAAATAGAATTTTAAAAAGAATGACTCTTTTCAATATTAACTACATGCTGTTGTCTATCACTAGATATTAAGACAACTTCCAAAATCAAAATTCAAATGAAAATTGGTATTTAAAAGTTTAAATTCTAGCCAGCACAGTAAAACAAAAGAAATAGACCGTACAAGGATTAGACTGGAGGGATTAAAAATAAAACTTATAAGGAAAGACCTAAAAAACTAGAGAAGCACAAACTCTAGGGCTAGAATACCTGGGTTTAAATCCTAGATCTACCACACACCAGCTAGGCAATCTTGGGTAAGTTAATGTCTACTTCATCGGAGCTGTGGCGAGAACCTAATGGGTTAATATGTATAAATGCTTAAAATAGAGCCTGGTAAACACTAAGCACTATACAGCACAACTATCCTCTGTAGACAATACGATCTTGCATACAGAAACCCCGAAAGACTCAAGAAATTATCAGAAATAAAACTTTGGCAGATTGCTAAACACACATAATTAAATTGTATTCTTAGAAGCCAACAAAGGGGAAATACAAATTTCTGGACCTTTTTCTTATGGAAAATGTTCCAAAAAGCTTAAAAGAATAATATCAAGAATTATACCACCACCACACTCCAATACCAGCTTAAACAATGATCAACACATGTCCAATATTGCTTCATCCCCACCCCAGCCTCCCGTCTATTTCAGATAATAATAAGGCAGATCCCAACATATCCTTGCATCCATCAACATTTCAATATGTACCTCTAAAAGATAATGACTGGGGCTTCCTTGGTGGGTAAGGACACCGCCTTGCAGTGCAAGGTGCACCGGTTCCATCCCTGGCCTGGGAAGATCCCACGTGCCGCGGGGCGGCTGGACTGATGTGTCCAATTACCAAGCCGGAGCTCTGGGGTGCATGCACCCAGAGCCAGTGCTCTGCAACAACAGAGGCCACTGCGATAGGAGGCCCATAGGGGCCAAATAACAAAGATGGATGAAAAACAGATAAATGAAAGACCAATAGAAGTGGCCCGCCTGCCCCCCTCCCTCCCAAACCCGCTCCCCCAAAAAATCAAAACAAAAATAAAATAGAATTTTTAAAAAAGAATGACTCTTTTTCAATATTAACTACATGCTGTTGTCTATCACATCTAAAAGTTAACAATAATTTCTAATATAAAATATCCAGTGCTCAAATTTCCATGATTATTTTATAAATATTTACCTATTAAAATCTAGAATCCAAAATATCCAAACAATGCTATTAATTTCAGTTTTCTTCCTTCTTTTCTCTTTTTTGGTTCCTCACAATTTGTTAAAAAAAAATTAAAATTTGTGTGTCCCAAAGACTTTTCCATAGTCTAATTGCTGCTGAGTGCGTATCTATGGTATCGCTTCCCCTGTCTTTCTATAAATCGGTAGCTGGAGCTATAGGCTTGATTAGATTTAGATTTGAATTTAATTTTTTTGACAAAGATACTTCATAGGCAGGATTATGAACTTTCATTAAGAGAAACCTAATGTCAGACTACTCTATTGCTATGTTAGCAGTCACTGATGTTAGCAGTCACTGATAATCTCTGCTTAAGTCCAGGAATTCATTAAGAAGTGGTGATGTTCTATTTATCACCCCTTAACTGTAAACAGAAAACTAGTATCTAGAATCTGGGAGTTCACTGGTAGTTCAGCTGGTAAAGAATCTACCTGCAATGCAGGAGAGCCTGGTTTGATTCCTTGGTGGGGAAGTTCACCTGAGGAGGGATAGGCTACCCACTCCAGGGCTTCCCTGGTGGCTCAGATGGTAAAGAATCTGATACCTGAGAAAAGAAACTTCCTCTCAGGTATAGTTGGTTTCTCAGCATACTCCAAAGAAGACTAATAACCTTTTTAAAGTATCACCATGAACTCATGAGTTTAAACATATTCAGTGTGATTATGCTGGAGTTTTATATACTAATGCTCAAACTGTCTCATCTTTGGCCAGACGAGTTCAATTCTATGCAGCACATTCACTGTTTTATCAAACCCTATTAGTGTTTGATAACTTCCTTGCAAGATGTTCAAGGCCTCCGATCTGGAAGCAGCTTTAACCATAAGTTGCTTTCCCTTTCAACTAGCTCTTCTCTTACTCTTTATTTCTACTAAATTTAAAATGCCTAATTCTTGGGACTTCCCTGGTGGTCCAGAGGCTAAAACTCTGCGTTCCCAACCCTGGGGGTCAGGGTTCAATCCCTGGTCAGGGAACTAGACCCCACAAGCTGGAACTAAAGATACTGTGTGCCACAACTAAGACTTGCTGTAGTAAAATAAATAAATCAATAAAATTTAATGCCTAATTCTTAATGATATATCAACTGTGTTATATATTCTGGATATTATGATAGACTCAGAAATTACAGAAATATTTCCTTCTCAAGTCTGCTTTCAGCATTCCATTGAATGCTCCTCCAAAAAGCATATTCCACTCAAAATTAGATGGTAAGTGCTTCAATTTGACAAAATGGAACAAAAAGATTCCTAATATTCTCTGCTGGCATTTTAGCTCTGAAGAACATTTCTTCATGTTCAATTTCAAAATTTAGATATGGTGGTTTTTTAAAATTTTTTTTTTTTTGGCCACTTCTATTGGTCTTTCATTTATTTATTTTCATCCATCTTTGTTCTTTGGTCTGTGTGGGCATCCCATTACAGTGGCTTCTCTCGCTGCAGAGCACCGGCTCTGGGCGCATGCGCTCCAGAGCTCCAGCTCGGCAGTCGGACACATCGGTCCAGCCACTCTGCAGCACGTGGGATCTTCCCAGGACAGGGATTGAACTGGCGCCCCTTGCACTGGAAGGTAGTGTCCCCACCCACTGGACCACCAGGGAAGCCCTAGATATTGTTTTTAAACATGTATAATAAAAATTCATTTTGATAAATTAATAAAAGCATCAAGTGTGGGAAAATGGTCAAGCTCCTAGAGAAGAATTATCCTGTATTATAATTCAAAATTTTATAAAATCCTTATGCCTCATACTTAACAATGAAACTCATATGTGAATATTAAAATTATAAGTTCTGACTATATGAAAAAGTAAATGTAAGTTTATGCCTCCTGAAATCGCAGAAATGGCATTTTAAGTGATAAAGAAGCATTCACCTTATTTTACTAAAAGGCAAATTAACAAACATATAAAGTCCTGTCACATTACATGGTGTATCATATACATCACTGTGGAAAAACAGGATCCTATACTAGCTGACCATTTCTTCACAAAAATCCTTAAAAAAAAAAAAAACCACGGTGTTAATGGCCCCAAATTGCTTACACTCACAATTGTTACCACTTTTTTTAAACATTAAATCACAACCACAAATCACATTACTAAATGTCAACTTTTCTCTCTGATAAAAAGCAGGATATAAGTTTGCACACTGGGGCAATTTCTCTTATTCCCAGACCAAATGAACCCTCTCCTACAGCTAGAGTTGCTGGGCTTTGATCAGAGGAACCAATGCAACTTTTCAAGGCAACAATGGCTTAAAAATCCCGACCAATCACTACCACCACCACCAACAACAAAAGAAAACAACAAAAAGCTCTTGAGTTGGTGCAGATTTCTCAGGGATGAAACAGTAACATCCCTGTGAAGTGCTGGTATGTCCTCAGCACATCAGTGCTTTCATCCAACTAAAAAACAAAAAATTCTGCTAGCATGCACATGACAGTAATTGCTTTTCCAGATGGTATGCCTTTGATAAGGGATTTTTGCCAAAAGCTCATTTCACTTTCTCTCCAAGCATAATATTTGTCATTAAGTTTGAAACTGGTTTGACAAGCTTCTCAGTAGCAGTGCGAGTTGACCTGTTTTTGGCTAGGAGAATAACTGAACGATACTTCAGCAGTGTGGTTTTCTCTGTCTTTAGCAACAATGTGTGCTCATCCAACACTGAAAAGCATTATTTGATAAAATTTTATACACTTATTTCATTTTTTAATCACAAGTCTAAAAATTAACTGTGATAGAAAAGGAAACCAAGACAGAAATATTAATTCAGTTCCTCAGGGTGGCATGAATGTACAAGAACCAAAGCTTGTGGTCTTTCCACCCCACCACAGAGAAAACCGTGGCAAGGGAACACCTATTTCCTCAACATACCTGATGAAATGGGTTTGATCCCTGGGTTTGGAAGATCCCCTGGAAGAGGAAATGGCAACCCAATCCAGTATTCCACCTGGAGAGTTCCATGGACAGAGAAGGCTAGAGGGTCACAAAGAGTTGGACACAACTGAAGCAACTTAGCACACATGCATAATCCAAGACATAACTTTACAAATGTTGCTGAACCTTAACTAATGAACTGGTTTTATTTTGTACAATAAAAATACAAAAAAAAAAAAAAAATCCCACGATCTCAAAGCCTTAAAATCCTTCCCCCTCCACACAAAAAAAATGTTTTTTGGCCACTTCCATTGATCTTTCATTCACTTTTCTTTTTTATTCTTTGGCCTGTGTGGGCATCCCATCACAATGGCCTTTGTTGTTGCAGAGCACTGGCTCTGGGTGCATGCACTCCAGAGCTCCAGTTCGGTAGTTAGACACATCGGTCCAGCTACTCTGGCACGTGGCATTTTCCCAGGCCAGGGATTGAACCGGTGCCCCTTGCACTGCAAGGTGGTGTCCTTACCCACTGGACCACCAGGGAAGCCCCTCCCAAAAAGCTTTTAAGAAAATATTCTCAAAATGTATTATGTGAAACATCTGAGTTCAAGTTTGTAAAATTTTTACTTCATTTTTGAAAGAGACAAGGACAAATATTAATAGGGATATGAGTCTGTGAAAGTCTGCAAATGAGTGGCACAATATAAGAAATTGATAAATTAGGGGCTTCCCTGGTGGCCCAGTGGGTAAGGACACCGCCTTGCAATGCAAGGGGCACTGGTTCAATCCCTGGCCTGGGAATGGACCGATGTGTCCAACTACCAAGCTGGAGCTCTGGAGCACATGTGCCCAGAGCCGGTGCTCTGCGACCAGAGAGACCACTGCGATGGGAGGCCCACACGGGCCAAAGAGCGAAGATGGATGAAAATAGATAAATGAAAAATCAACAGAAGTGGCCAAAAAAAAAACCTGACAAATTAGAAATCCTTAATTTAAGGATTTAAGTGACTTGATTTGGTTATATGGTACGTCTCACAAGTAGAACCATAAACAGATAACAACCACAACCAATTAGTCACAAAATTCAATTGATCAGAATTTCCTTGTTTCTAATTTTTGGTTGACATCTAAATATGAACTCAACTATATTACTTAGAAAAGAATAATAAACTATGATTTTGCTCATTACTAAGGGAAAAAGGGCAAGGCTAGAGGGTCACAAAGAGTTGGACACAACTGAAGCAACTTAGCACACATGCATAATCCAAGACATAACTTTACAAATGTTGCTGAACCTTAACTAATGAACTGGTTTTATTTTGTACAATAAAAATACAAAAAAAAAAAAAAAATCCCACGATCTCAAAGCCTTAAAATCCTTCCCCCTCCACACAAAAAAAATGTTTTTTGGCCACTTCCATTGATCTTTCATTCACTTTTCTTTTTTATTCTTTGGCCTGTGTGGGCATCCCATCACAATGGCCTTTGTTGTTGCAGAGCACTGGCTCTGGGTGCATGCACTCCAGAGCTCCAGTTCGGTAGTTAGACACATCGGTCCAGCTACTCTGCGGCACGTGGCATTTTCCCAGGCCAGGGATTGAACCGGTGCCCCTTGCACTGCAAGGTGGTGTCCTTACCCACTGGACCACCAGGGAAGCCCCTCCCAAAAAGCTTTTAAGAAAATATTCTCAAAATGTATTATGTGAAACATCTGAGTTCAAGTTTGTAAAATTTTTACTTCATTTTTGAAAGAGACAAGGACAAATATTAATAGGGATATGAGTCTGTGAAAGTCTGCAAATGAGTGGCACAATATAAGAAATTGATAAATTAGGGGCTTCCCTGGTGGCCCAGTGGGTAAGGACACCGCCTTGCAATGCAAGGGGCACTGGTTCAATCCCTGGCCTGGGAATGGACCGATGTGTCCAACTACCAAGCTGGAGCTCTGGAGCACATGTGCCCAGAGCCGGTGCTCTGCGACCAGAGAGACCACTGCGATGGGAGGCCCACACGGGCCAAAGAGCGAAGATGGATGAAAATAGATAAATGAAAAATCAACAGAAGTGGCCAAAAAAAAAACCTGATAAATTAGAAATCCTTAATTTAAGGATTTAAGTGACTTGATTTGGTTATATGGTACGTTCACAAGTAGAACCATAAACAGATAACAACCACAACCAATTAGTCACAAAATTCAATTGATCAGAATTTCCTTGTTTCTAATTTTTTGGTTGACATCTAAATATGAACTCAACTATATTACTTAGAAAAGAATAATAAACTATGATTTTATGTGCTCATTTCATAATTGCTTTTAAATGGTTTTTAGATGACAGTATTTATACTGAGCCTCTCTACCCCAAGAGTAAACATTCTAAGTGAAAGATGTCTTCAACTTCATTTATAATGAAATCATCGAATAATCTATATCCTTCCACATATTTAGAATTATTCTCTACAAAGCCTAAACATCCAACTAATGTTGTTAAATGAAAGTAAAAAGGAAAAATAATTTTCAAAAATAAGGGAGGGACATCCCTGATGGTCCAGTGGTTAAGATTTCACCTTCCAATGCATAGGATGTGGGTTCAATCCCTAGTCAGGGATCTCCACATCTTCCTGGCCAAAAAAACCATAATATAAACAATAGAAGCAATACTGTAATAAATTCAAGAACGACTTTTAAAAAATGGTCCCTATCAAAACAGAAAGTCCTAAAAATAAGGGAAACGGCTTTGGTAATAAGACATTCAAAATGACATCAAAAAGTTTTCTAAAAGTACAACATAAATCTGCTAGCTGCCAGAGAAGTTTTAAAACCTCTCATCAAAGCAACCTCTTTTTCATCTGCTATTTGATTAGAGGTAGCTTTTCTTTGACAAGAATTGCTCAGTTGTACCACCCTCTTCTAGAAAGTAATCCATTTAACTGAAGCAGTCTTAGGTTTTCCATTATGGATTCTTATATTTCAGAATTTACTGTTTAAATGGTTTTCTTTCCAAAAAGAACAAAATAAAAATCAAGTAGTAAGTGATACATTTTTTTTTTGTATTTTCATCTTCTTTATATTCCATCAAAATTAACTTACAAACCTCTATAATATATACAGAGAACCAACCAACTCGTCACTGTCACCAAAAACAATTCTCTTCCCATACCTTCTGCGTATCTAGAAACATACAATTAACAGGAAAATACTTTACTTTTAAATAAACACTAACTTTACCCTCTTTGGATTTTATATGTATTTTAGAAAAATAGAGAGCACTGTTTTCTGTTGATACGATGCTTCCTTTGATTATTTTCAAATGTCTTCTGTAGTCTTTAAAGCGGACAGCCACCCCATGATTTGGAAGTATCATCTGACTCTTTAATTACATATCTGGCTTTTCTGGTCCAAGTGAAACTAACCCATCAGATCCCAAAGGAGTCTATGCGGAGTCTATGGGGAATATGAGTGACACTTCTTGATAAACAGAAAGCCCTTCACAGGAAGTTTAGGAGAATAGGAAAGAGAGGTTTCCAAATCAAATTAAAGGACAAGATCTCTTGTATCACGGAAACACATACTGAATTCAACTGCTCGTCTCAAGAGGGTCATAACATAAAATAATTATCAAATTTCAGGCACTTATTTTATTCCAGTTCTTCATACTGAGTCTTCATCCACATTCAGTACATTTCTTATAATTGACATGCTTTTATAATTTTAAGGATTACCTCCCTTTAAAATCTGAATCTCAGGCTTCCCCGGTGGCCCAGTGGGTAAAGATACTGCCTTGCAGTGCAAGGGGCGCCAGTTCAATCCCTGGCCTGGGAAGATCTCACGTGCCGCGGAGCAGCTGGACCAATGTGTCCAACTACTGAGTCAGAGCTCTGAAGCGCATGCGCCCACAGCCAGTGCTCTGTGACAACAGAGGCCACTGCGATGGCAGGCCCACACGGGCCAAAGAATGAAGATGGATGAAAATAAATAAATGAAAGACCAATAGAAGTGCCAAAAAAAATCTGAATCTCTTCTCAGATTTGGGGGGGTGGGGGTGGGGAGTAGGCACTTCCTTAAAAGCGAATCATTCTAATTTTTAAATTTATGAAATCTATATAGATAGAAATCAACATTATACACTGACTGCCAAGCAGTCAAAGTAAAACTGTACCTTGAATACCTTAGAAGAAGTCGAAGTTCTAAATGTCGGTGTCTTCATTTGGAAGCAAAAGTTCTTACTGCCTGATTTTGTCTGATGGTCCTCGATTTTTATCATCAGAGTTGGTGCCAGTCACATCCCATTAGCATGGATGGATCTAAAGTAGGAGAAGAAAAGACATTAGACTGTAGACACTGTTGCACATGGTTGTTTCCCTATAAGCATACAAAGATTCTCACAAAGTTTAGTTTTAGAAATAGAGAGCACTTTTCTGTTGAAATGCCTTTGTATTTTCAAATGTCTTCTGTAGTCTTTAAAGCGGACAGCCACCCCATGATTTGGAAGTATCATCTGACTCTTTAATTACATATCTGGCTTTTCTGGTCCAAGTGAAACTAACCCATCAGATCCCAAAGGAGTCTATGCGGAGTCTATGGGGAATATGAGTGACACTTCTTGATAAACAGAAAGCCCTTCACAGGAAGTTTAGGAGAATAGGAAAGAGAGGTTTCCAAATCAAATTAAAGGACAAGATCTCTTGTATCACGGAAACACATACTGAATTCAACTGCTCGTCTCAAGAGGGTCATAACATAAAATAATTATCAAATTTCAGGCACTTATTTTATTCCAGTTCTTCATACTGAGTCTTCATCCACATTCAGTACATTTCTTATAATTGACATGCTTTTATAATTTTAAGGATTACCTCCCTTTAAAATCTGAATCTCAGGCTTCCCTGGTGGCCCAGTGGGTAAAGATACTGCCTTGCAGTGCAAGGGGCGCCAGTTCAATCCCTGGCCTGGGAAGATCTCACGTGCCGCGGAGCAGCTGGACCAATGTGTCCAACTACTGAGTCAGAGCTCTGAAGCGCATGCGCCCACAGCCAGTGCTCTGTGACAACAGAGGCCACTGCGATGGCAGGCCCACACGGGCCAAAGAATGAAGATGGATGAAAATAAATAAATGAAAGACCAATAGAAGTGCCAAAAAAAATCTGAATCTCTTCTCAGATTTGGGGGGGTGGGGGTGGGGAGTAGGCACTTCCTTAAAAGCGAATCATTCTAATTTTTAAATTTATGAAATCTATATAGATAGAAATCAACATTATACACTGACTGCCAAGCAGTCAAAGTAAAACTGTACCTTGAATACCTTAGAAGAAGTCGAAGTTCTAAATGTCGGTGTCTTCATTTGGAAGCAAAAGTTCTTACTGCCTGATTTTGTCTGATGGTCCTCGATTTTTATCATCAGAGTTGGTGCCAGTCACATCCCATTAGCATGGATGGATCTAAAGTAGGAGAAGAAAAGACATTAGACTGTAGACACTGTTGCACATGGTTGTTTCCCTATAAGCATACAAAGATTCTCACAAAGATGCTTTAGTTGTTCAAGGAATTCTAATTCCTGCTCCTGTCTCCACCACACATGTAAAACAGTGAAATTAAAGAATAAAGGTTAAATAAATTAACAGATAAAGTTGATAAGTGGTAATTAGTTACTATTTTTTAAAAGGCTAAGATCCCTGAAGAAGGTATGCAGAAAACTGCAAGGGACCTGAGATACAGACTCACTCATCAGAGTTGCTGAAGTCACCCCAACAACAGTTGCCTCCGTACCCAGTTGCAGGTAAAATGGAACAGAAGGAAGGAACAGGATTTCCAGCAAAAGATAGCTCTTTGATAAAGAAGCACCTCATCTGATGGCTATCATTCATTCCTGGGTCACTGGCAGTGGGATGTGACAAATGGGACCTTACTGAATTAATGGCAGTGCTGTATCTTCGCGTCCTACCGCAAAGCTGACTCCAAACAGTGGGACTCTGCAGACCTCAGAGAATGCTTGAGAAATGTGAGCCCTACTGGCTTCCATTCTTTAAAGTCTAACTGCTTTAGGCTTCACCACCTGGGGTTAACTTTTCACTAACACTTGCTTCCCTTTAGATGACAAACACACAGTGGATCTGGCTCCAAAGACAATCATTACACCACAGATGAACTCAGGAATCTTGCTAGCTACTTCTACCCATGGTTCCTGTCCCTGTCACCCTTGGGCTTTATTGAAAGCATAAACTACTGTGACTAACTACCCTCTCTCCTGTTTTCTTGCCCACAGTGTTCTCTTTGCTCTCTCACCCACTGCATGTGTTCCCCAAATGCTGTCCTTCCTTCCAACCTTTTCCACAGGGACCTCTGAAAACCCCTTTTACATAGTAAAACAAATGACCTCTATATCCTCAGCTTTATCACTGAGCACTGCTTTCAACCACTGGGCAAAATCTGGCTCTTGAAAAGAACCCTCGGGAGTGAAGACTAATAAGGTCATAGGAATCATCTCTGTGTACAATGACATTATCAGACCCTCACTTATAAGCAGTCCCAACCCTTCCCTCAGAGTCATGGAACCTGGCTGTCCCCTCCGCTACTTCTCTTTTGTCATTCAAAACTCCAGTCTATCTTTCTAACCAGGGTCCAGACTCATCCCCTTCGATGCACTCTACCTACAGTCATCTCTCCAGTTCTGTGTTGTCACCAATCTCAAAATCTTGGCTGTCAATCAAACCATCAGTCCACCAAGTATGTTAGCTTCTTTCTTTCTTTCACTTTGCCACTCTTAGATTCCTAATCCTGGATCAATTCAACTACCTGCTAGAGAAAAAACAGACAACCATGTGGACTGATCCTGCTGTAACATTCATGTCTTCAGATTTAGTCAGACACTGAATGCTATCCATGTCATTCTCCCATAACTCACATGGCCTTTGTTCCCAAAGGTGCAACTCTTCCTCTTCCAGTCCCACTTGGAGTAGAGTGGGAAAGGAGTTTTATGTTTTCCTGAATCACTTGTGTAGGTTATTTATAATGTGAAAACACCATTTGTTTCCTCTACTTTTAACATTTTCTTAGTCTACAGGTAGCTTTCAATACAAAAGCTTTTATCTTCAGGTGGCCACATTTATCCATCGGTGCATTTTCATTTCTCTTATTATTTCTTTGCATAGAAAATTCACTAACACTTGCTTCCCTTTAGATGACAAACACACAGTGGATCTGGCTCCAAAGACAATCATTACACCACAGATGAACTCAGGAATCTTGCTAGCTACTTCTACCCATGGTTCCTGTCCCTGTCACCCTTGGGCTTTATTGAAAGCATAAACTACTGTGACTAACTACCCTCTCTCCTGTTTTCTTGCCCACAGTGTTCTCTTTGCTCTCTCACCCACTGCATGTGTTCCCCAAATGCTGTCCTTCCTTCCAACCTTTTCCACAGGGACCTCTGAAAACCCCTTTTACATAGTAAAACAAATGACCTCTATATCCTCAGCTTTATCACTGAGCACTGCTTTCAACCACTGGGCAAAATCTGGCTCTTGAAAAGAACCCTCGGGAGTGAAGACTAATAAGGTCATAGGAATCATCTCTGTGTACAATGACATTATCAGACCCTCACTTATAAGCAGTCCCAACCCTTCCCTCAGAGTCATGGAACCTGGCTGTCCCCTCCGCTACTTCTCTTTTGTCATTCAAAACTCCAGTCTATCTTTCTAACCAGGGTCCAGACTCATCCCCTTCGATGCACTCTACCTACAGTCATCTCTCCAGTTCTGTGTTGTCACCAATCTCAAAATCTTGGCTGTCAATCAAACCATCAGTCCACCAAGTATGTTAGCTTCTTTCTTTCTTTCACTTTGCCACTCTTAGATTCCTAATCCTGGATCAATTCAACTACCTGCTAGAGAAAAAACAGACAACCATGTGGACTGATCCTGCTGTAACATTCATGTCTTCAGATTTAGTCAGACACTGAATGCTATCCATGTCATTCTCCCATAACTCACATGGCCTTTGTTCCCAAAGGTGCAACTCTTCCTCTTCCAGTCCCACTTGGAGTAGAGTGGGAAAGGAGTTTTATGTTTTCCTGAATCACTTGTGTAGGTTATTTATAATGTGAAAACACCATTTGTTTCCTCTACTTTTAACATTTTCTTAGTCTACAGGTAGCTTTCAATACAAAAGCTTTTATCTTCAGGTGGCCACATTTATCCATCGGTGCATTTTCATTTCTCTTATTATTTCTTTGCATAGAAAATTTTCCCCCTTCAATGAAAACAGATAAATACTGATTTTCACTTTTCTGTGGGCTACTTGTTTGAATACTTCATTCCAAATGATAGATGGGAAGAGATTTAATTCTCAACTGACCTGTATCCCAAATTGCCAGTTTTCCTAACAACTTTAAGTAATTAAGTAAACCATCTTTTGACTTACAAATTGCTTCTCATACATTTCATTTGTCTACAACAAGGCTAATTTCTGCTCTACCCTCCATTTATGTAATGTAATTGTTTCTTTTTATGTTTTAATTTGTGATAAGAATATTCTCTGGTATTCTCAGGTCCTATTTTTCTTGACAATAGATACCTTTTACCAGTTTTCCCGGAGATGCCTAGTAGTTTCATGATTAAGAAATGGTTTCCCAGTCCATTCTGAGTGTGGTGTATTTCTGTTACAGCTGCTGCCTGCACAGAGTACTCCTTTACACTCTGAGGGGTCATTCATATTGGGTCTCGACCCCAAACCTTTCTAATCATGTTAGAAAGCCAGCCTTTGAATGTCCTTATCCATACAGAGCCAGATTCATAAAAACATGATCCGCACAATTCTCCAAGTTTTGTCTTTACCTTTTCATTTCTAAAATCTACTTTATGTAAAAGTAAAAGTATCTCACATACAAGTTTTATTTCATAGGCTAACTTTTTTTAAATAAGTTCCAACGGATGTTTCAAATCTTCCTGTTATCCTTTCAGAATCACACAGTTATGTTTACTAGCTTTACTTTTTCTGAACAAATACCACATTCATGTGAACCAAAAAATCAATATGTAAAAAGAAACATGGTATATTTGATAAGTCTAATTTCAATACCATCCACATGCAGCTCACATTGCCATGCTTACCATATGTCATCACTTTTATTAGCTTTTGGTGTGTATACCTCCAGTGATTTTATGCAAATACACTTAGCTGCAAACACTATCATATTACTCCTGCCTTTCTACATAAAATTCAGTTTTGCCCCAATCCGATCGTGAAGTTCATGATATTTCACTTATTATTTCTTTGCATAGAAAATTTTCCTTCAATGAAAACAGATAAATACTGATTTTCACTTTTCTGTGGGCTACTTGTTTGAATACTTCATTCCAAATGATAGATGGGAAGAGATTTAATTCTCAACTGACCTGTATCCCAAATTGCCAGTTTTCCTAACAACTTTAAGTAATTAAGTAAACCATCTTTTGACTTACAAATTGCTTCTCATACATTTCATTTGTCTACAACAAGGCTAATTTCTGCTCTACCCTCCATTTATGTAATGTAATTGTTTCTTTTTATGTTTTAATTTGTGATAAGAATATTCTCTGGTATTCTCAGGTCCTATTTTTCTTGACAATAGATACCTTTTACCAGTTTTCCCGGAGATGCCTAGTAGTTTCATGATTAAGAAATGGTTTCCCAGTCCATTCTGAGTGTGGTGTATTTCTGTTACAGCTGCTGCCTGCACAGAGTACTCCTTTACACTCTGAGGGGTCATTCATATTGGGTCTCGACCCCAAACCTTTCTAATCATGTTAGAAAGCCAGCCTTTGAATGTCCTTATCCATACAGAGCCAGATTCATAAAAACATGATCCGCATAATTCTCCAAGTTTTGTCTTTACCTTTTCATTTCTAAAATCTACTTTATGTAAAAGTAAAAGTATCTCACATACAAGTTTTATTTCATAGGCTAACTTTTTAAATAAGTTCCAACGGATGTTTCAAATCTTCCTGTTATCCTTTCAGAATCACACAGTTATGTTTACTAGCTTTACTTTTTCTGAACAAATACCACATTCATGTGAACCAAAAAATCAATATGTAAAAAGAAACATGGTATATTTGATAAGTCTAATTTCAATACCATCCACATGCAGCTCACATTGCCATGCTTACCATATGTCATCACTTTTATTAGCTTTTGGTGTGTATACCTCCAGTGATTTTATGCAAATACACTTAGCTGCAAACACTATCATATTACTCCTGCCTTTCTACATAAAAATTCAGTTTTGCACGTTATCTTTTTTCACTCATTATATCCTGCAGATATTCCATGTTAGAACACGTTTCCATGATATTTCACTGTGTGAATATATACTAGCTTGCCAAAGTCCATAGTTTTAAGAAATCAGATTCTACAAATCTAAGTCGTATTTCTGACAATAATTTAGTTTGAGAGCAACAACTGTACAAGCCAAACAACACAGGAAATTATGTGGCGTGATTTCACAAAATTTTATTCTATTAATAAATAAGTTCTCTTTTATATTTCTTTACCTTTTTACCTCAACTTCTGAAAGCCTCCCAAACTCAATGAGGGTTTCAATGGACCTACGAAAATGAAGTACAGTTATACAAGATTCAAAACAGGTGAACCAGTCAAAAAATGTTCCATTCTACTTATTGAGATCAGGGAAACACTCAAGGAAGAAGGAGCCCCTTGGGTTTATTCCTAAATGACAAAGTGCTCAAGAGACCAATAAAGGCAAGAGGAATCATTCAAGAGGGATCAGAGTAAGCAGCAGTTTGAAATAGCAAACCCTGTCAAGAACTCTCAGTGGTTCTATTTCCACCTTCAATGCAGAAAGCTGCAAAAAAGAGAAAAGTCAGATCTATAAAACCGAAACTTCTCTTGACTCTAATAAAGCACTGACGTCAGAAGGCAACCACATAATCCAATTCCAAAGAGGGAAGAATTCCTACAGGGAGAGACTGAACACACAAACTATTTCACCTTGGGCAGGTTACCAGAAAAAGAAGTGGCCCCCACACAAGCATATAGGGAAAAAATCAGTTAAGATTTTAACAGATTCTAAGAGATCAAGTATGAACTACTGTGTCAGTTAAGAATGGCTGCAAACCCCAAACACAAGGAGAGTTTACACTCATTTGCAGGTTCTTCTGCATACCTCAACCAGAATCACACAGTTATGTTTACTAGCTTTACTTTTTCTGAACAAATACCACATTCATGTGAACCAAAAAATCAATATGTAAAAAGAAACATGGTATATTTGATAAGTCTAATTTCAATACCATCCACATGCAGCTCACATTGCCATGCTTACCATATGTCATCACTTTTATTAGCTTTTGGTGTGTATACCTCCAGTGATTTTATGCAAATACACTTAGCTGCAAACACTATCATATTACTCCTGCCTTTCTACATAAAAATTCAGTTTTGCACGTTATCTTTTTTCACTCATTATATCCTGCAGATATTCCATGTTAGAACACGTTTCCATGATATTTCACTGTGTGAATATATACTAGCTTGCCAAAGTCCATAGTTTTAAGAAATCAGATTCTACAAATCTAAGTCGTATTTCTGACAATAATTTAGTTTGAGAGCAACAACTGTACAAGCCAAACAACACAGGAAATTATGTGGCGTGATTTCACAAAATTTTATTCTATTAATAAATAAGTTCTCTTTTATATTTCTTTACCTTTTTACCTCAACTTCTGAAAGCCTCCCAAACTCAATGAGGGTTTCAATGGACCTACGAAAATGAAGTACAGTTATACAAGATTCAAAACAGGTGAACCAGTCAAAAAATGTTCCATTCTACTTATTGAGATCAGGGAAACACTCAAGGAAGAAGGAGCCCCTTGGGTTTATTCCTAAATGACAAAGTGCTCAAGAGACCAATAAAGGCAAGAGGAATCATTCAAGAGGGATCAGAGTAAGCAGCAGTTTGAAATAGCAAACCCTGTCAAGAACTCTCAGTGGTTCTATTTCCACCTTCAATGCAGAAAGCTGCAAAAATGAGAAAAAGTCAGATCTATAAAACCGAAACTTCTCTTGACTCTAATAAAGAACTGAAGTCAGAAGGCAACCACATAATCCAATTCCAAAGAGGGAAGAATTCCTACAGGGAGAGACTGAACACACAAACTATTTCACCTTGGGCAGGTTACCAGAAAAAGAAGTGGCCCCCACACAAGCATATAGGGAAAAAATCAGTTAAGATTTTAACAGATTCTAAGAGATCAAGTATGAACTACTGTGTCAGTTAAGAATGGCTGCAAACCCCAAACACAAGGAGAGTTTACACTCATTTGCAGGTTCTTCTGCATACCTCAACCAGATTCTCACAAGAAAGCTCAGAGGCAGTGAATGAAACCAGAGAAAGCACCTCCTGACTGGAGCAAGTGTGTAGGAGGTGACAAGTACAGGCTCTGAAGCCCTGCCTGATTTCCGACCTGTCCCCAACACAGAGCAAAATCCTAGAGTCACTTGGGGAAAGACCAAAAACTCTCTAACCCCAGGGTCCAGACAAAAATTCACTGCTTCAAAGAACAGAAGCAAAATTCCTCTCCCAGAAAACATCTTAAGCTTCCAGACACAGGCAAAGGGACACTGGTGCTATGAGAAAGTAGAGGCAAGAAAACAACCTTCTGCCACTGTGGGGGAAAGTCTTGGGCCATGGACCCTGCACTACTACCAACAGAGATGTACTACTAAAGAGAGGAAAAGGATATTCCTGCCCAAGACCAATCACAAAGGTATGACAGTGTTTAACTGCCACAAGGAAGAGAAAGCAAGAAAGTTAAGAAAGTCCTACCACTGATGCGGGAATGAAGGGCCTGATCAAGATTGAGTCTGGCCCAGAACACAAGAGAATCCTGCTCTGTTCCACATGCACAGCTCTGCGTAACAAGCAACAGTAATCTATCACTGGGAGAAAGACATGAAATCTCTCTGCAAACAGATGCGCAAAGACTGCTGAAAGATGAGTGTGACAGACGATCACAGAAAAATCCTGTAGTACCACACACCACACTCCAAACACAAGGCAACACCAGCCAATTGCTGGAGAACTTTGAAGCATGTGGTGCACTGAAGGTAATAATGGTCACAAACCCAGCTCATTTCAAGACTGGATTGACTTAAACTCTTGACACAAACAGCCTGACAGGAGAGAATCACTTCAATGTTTTTCCATGATGACGAGCATTAAATCGTGAATTATGAAGCACCCAAAAATAAGTACCAGATAAGAACACACAACTATTTCACCTTGGGCAGGTTACCAGAAAAGAAGTGGCCCCCACACAAGCATATAGGGAAAAATCAGTTAAGATTTTAACAGATTCTAAGAGATCAAGTATGAACTACTGTGTCAGTTAAGAATGGCTGCAAACCCCAAACACAAGGAGAGTTTACACTCATTTGCAGGTTCTTCTGCATACCTCAACCAGATTCTCACAAGAAAGCTCAGAGGCAGTGAATGAAACCAGAGAAAGCACCTCCTGACTGGAGCAAGTGTGTAGGAGGTGACAAGTACAGGCTCTGAAGCCCTGCCTGATTTCCGACCTGTCCCCAACACAGAGCAAAATCCTAGAGTCACTTGGGGAAAGACCAAAAACTCTCTAACCCCAGGGTCCAGACAAAAATTCACTGCTTCAAAGAACAGAAGCAAAATTCCTCTCCCAGAAAACATCTTAAGCTTCCAGACACAGGCAAAGGGACACTGGTGCTATGAGAAAGTAGAGGCAAGAAAACAACCTTCTGCCACTGTGGGGGAAAGTCTTGGGCCATGGACCCTGCACTACTACCAACAGAGATGTACTACTAAAGAGAGGAAAAGGATATTCCTGCCCAAGACCAATCACAAAGGTATGACAGTGTTTAACTGCCACAAGGAAGAGAAAGCAAGAAAGTTAAGAAAGTCCTACCACTGATGCCGGGAATGAAGGGCCTGATCAAGATTGAGTCTGGCCCAGAACACAAGAGAATCCTGCTCTGTTCCACATGCACAGCTCTGCGTAACAAGCAACAGTAATCTATCACTGGGAGAAAGACATGAAATCTCTCTGCAAACAGATGCGCAAAGACTGCTGAAAGATGAGTGTGACAGACGATCACAGAAAAATCCTGTAGTACCACACACCACACTCCAAACACAAGGCAACACCAGCCAATTGCTGGAGAACTTTGAAGCATGTGGTGCACTGAAGGTAATAATGGTCACAAACCCAGCTCATTTCAAGACTGGATTGACTTAAACTCTTGACACAAACAGCCTGACAGGAGAGAATCACTTCAATGTCTCCTACTCTTCTGTACATGATGACGAGCATTAAATCGTGAATTATGAAGCACCCACAAAAGCAATAAAAGGTAACTCTTTGTCAAGAGATAAAGTTATCAACAGAATTGGGAATGATTCATTTATTTAAATTATCAAACATTCTAAAATAAATATGTGAAATAACCTAGTAGAAAATATGTACAGCATGTATAAAAAGATGAAAAATTTCAGTAGTGAGATGGAAACTTTAAAAAGTTAAACTAGAAAAGCTAGAAACAACAAAATAAATGTTTTACATGAGAGAAGAAAAATTTCTTTTGCAACCTCAACAGTAGCCTGGACACAGATGAAGAAAGAATCAGTGAACTTAAAGATAGGACAATGGAAATAATACAAAGTGAAACTACAGCTTTTAAAAACTGACACAGGGCTTCCCTGGTGGTCCAATGGGTAAAGAGTCCACCTTGCAGTCAAGGGGCACTGGTTCAATCCCTGGCCCAGGAAGATTTCACATGCCTTGGAGCAGCTGGACCGATGTGCCCAATTACAAGCCAGCACTCTGGAGTGCATGCGCCCACAGCTGGTGCTCTGCAATGAGAGAAGCCACTGAGATGGGAGGCTCACACAGGCCAAAGAATAAAGACAGATGAAATAAATAAACAAATAACCAATAAAAGAGGTCAAAATTTAAAAACAAACAAAACCCCAACAAAGCACTGGGCATCCAAGAGATGTAGAAATATATAAAAATGTATTACACCCACTTAATTGGAGCCCCAGGAGAAGAAAGCAAAAATAATGAAATACAAGAAACACATGAAGAGAGAATGGCCAAAATCTTTCCCCAGTGAATCCAAGACAACAAACCAAGGAGCAAAAAAATTCCAGAGAACCCCAATCATGATAAATACTACAACACAGAGACATACATGGATATATCACTAACTGTAGAAAAACAAAGGAAAAAAAAAAAAGACTACATACAAACAAAAAGATTAAAATTTCCTTATCTTCAGAAAAGCATACAAGAAAAAAAAATATAATACTATAGACTGGATTGACTTAAACACTTGACACAAACAGCCTGACAGGAGAGAATCACTTCAATGTCTCCTACTCTTCTGTACATGATGACGAGCATTAAATCGTGAATTATGAAGCACCCACAAAAGCAATAAAAGGTAACTCTTTGTCAAGAGATAAAGTTATCAACAGAATTGGGAATGATTCATTTATTTAAATTATCAAACATTCTAAAATAAATATGTGAAATAACCTAGTAGAAAATATGTACAGCATGTATAAAAAGATGAAAAATTTCAGTAGTGAGATGGAAACTTTAAAAAGTTAAACTAGAAAAGCTAGAAACAACAAAATAAATGTTTTACATGAGAGAAGAAAAATTTCTTTTGCAACCTCAACAGTAGCCTGGACACAGATGAAGAAAGAATCAGTGAACTTAAAGATAGGACAATGGAAATAATACAAAGTGAAACTACAGCTTTTAAAAACTGACACAGGGCTTCCCTGGTGGTCCAATGGGTAAAGAGTCCACCTTGCAGTCAAGGGGCACTGGTTCAATCCCTGGCCCAGGAAGATTTCACATGCCTTGGAGCAGCTGGACCGATGTGCCCAATTACAAGCCAGCACTCTGGAGTGCATGCGCCCACAGCTGGTGCTCTGCAATGAGAGAAGCCACTGAGATGGGAGGCTCACACAGGCCAAAGAATAAAGACAGATGAAATAAATAAACAAATAACCAATAAAAGAGGTCAAAATTTAAAAACAAACAAAACCCCAACAAAGCACTGGGCATCCAAGAGATGTAGAAATATATAAAAATGTATTACACCCACTTAATTGGAGCCCCAGGAGAAGAAAGCAAAAATAATGAAATACAAGAAACACATGAAGAGAGAATGGCCAAAATCTTTCCCCAGTGAATCCAAGACAACAAACCAAGGAGCAAAAAAATTCCAGAGAACCCCAATCATGATAAATACTACAACACAGAGACATACATGGATATATCACTAACTGTAGAAAAACAAAGATAAAAATTTCAAAGAGAAAAAATAAAGACTACATACAAACAAAAAAGATTAAAATTTCCTTATCTTCAGAAAAGCATACAAGCCAAAAGACAATACTGAATATAATATCTTATAGGTACTGAAGGAAAAAGAACAGCTGAACATAGAATTCTATAACCAGCAAAAACTTTTTTAAATTGAAGAAAGAATTTCTTGACAAACATAATGAAAGAATTTACGGCCTGCAGACACTGGAAAAGTTAAAAGGAAGTTCTTCAGGCTACAGTGAAAATTACCAGGTAAAAATCTGGACCTACAATAAGGAGATGAAGTACATTAGAAAGAGAAGATAAATATAAAAGACTATTTTTTCATACTTTATTCATTTTGAAAGGTTACACATAAAAGCAAAAAAAAGATAATATAGGTTTAATAACATACACAGAAATAAAATTTATGACAACAAAGGATAAAGATGGAAGGTAGAAAGTTGAAGTATAATATATATAGGTATTAATGAAGTAGTATATTATTATTTAAAGGAAAATGTAATATTAAAAAATGTAAATAAAAAGAATATGATATATTAAAGACATGTCTTTCAAACCCGAGAGCAGTGGTTCTCAACCAGGAGCAGTTCTGCCCCTTCAGGGACATATAGCAAAGACTAAAAACTATTTTTGGTTGTCCCAACTAAGGGTAGGAAGTGGGTGCTACTGTCATTTAGTAGGTAGAGACCAGGATGTTATAAATCCTGCAGTGCTCACAGGAGATCCCCTCCACAACCTAACAACAAAGAATTATCCAACCAAAAATACCAACAGTGTCAAGGTTAAGAAACCATGACCTAGAGCAACCACTAAAATACGTGTGTGTATGTATCTATAGAATAAGCCAAAAGTTAGATAAAATGAAACTATGAAAAATGATTAATTCAACAGAAGGCAGAAAAAGAGGAAAAATTAAACAAAAAAACATTCAAAAATAGAGAACAATTAGAAAGATGGTAGGTTTAAATCCAAACTTTCAATGATTATATTAAATAGAAATTATTTAAACATTCAAATTAAAAGGTAGAGATTATCAGTTCAAATTTTAAAAGCAAAATCAATCATATATTACCCACAAGACACTTACTTTATGCACAAAGACACAGGTTAAAAATAAAAGGATGAAAAGAAAAGATAGCATGGCTGTATTAATATCTGACCAAACAGACTTAAGAATAAGAAATATTGGACTTCCCTGGTGGTCCAGTGGGTAAGGACACCGCCTTGCAGTGCAGGGGGTGCTGGTTCGATCCCTGGCCTGGGAAGATCCCACGTGCCGCGGAGCGGCTGAACTGATGTGCCCAATTACCGAGCCGGAGCTCTGGAGCGCTTGCGCCCAGAGCTGGTGCTCTGCGACAACAGAGGCCACCGCGATGGGAGGCCCACACGGGCCAAAGAACAAAGATGGATGAAAATAGATAAATGAAAGACCAATAGAATTGGCCTGCCCACCCCCTCCCCCACAAAAGAATAAAAAAAAAAAAGAATAAGAAATATTACCAGTGATAGAGAGACACTAATGATAAAGGATGAATTCATGATAAAACTGTAAGGAGATTAGGCAAAGCTACAATTAGAGTTGTAGACATTAATAGTCCTTTATTATTAATCAACAGAAGAATAAAACAGAAAATCACTAAGATATAGAAGACCTGAAAACACTATCGACTGACTTGACCTAATTGAACATTTATAGAACTTTATACACAACAAGAACAGAATATGCTTTATTTTCAAGGGAATGGAGCATTCACCAAGAAAGACCAAATTCTGGGCCATAAAAACAAACCTCAAACTACTTGAAGAATTAAAATTAAATAATGAATTCTCTCTAACCAAAACATAATTTCTAAATAATTCAAAGATCAAAAACTAAAATAAATTAGAAAACATTTTTAAATGAACTGAAACAGAACATACCAAAATTTGTGGGATACCACTAACACAGTTCTTAGAGAAAAACTTACAGCATAAAACATACACTGCTTATATTAGAAAACAAGTCTTGCATCAATAAATCTAAGCCGGCACCTTAAGTAGGAAAAGAAAAACAAACTAAACACAAAGGAGTTAGAAGGAAGAAATGAAACTGAAAACAAAAAACAACAGATAAAATTTGCGAATAGAGATTATCAGTTCAAATTTTAAAAGCAAAATCAATCATATATTACCCACAAGACACTTACTTTATGCACAAAGACACAGGTTAAAAATAAAAGGATGAAAAGAAAAGATAGCATGGCTGTATTAATATCTGACCAAACAGACTTAAGAATAAGAAATATTGGACTTCCCTGGTGGTCCAGTGGGTAAGGACACCGCCTTGCAGTGCAGGGGGTGCTGGTTCGATCCCTGGCCTGGGAAGATCCCACGTGCCGCGGAGCGGCTGAACTGATGTGCCCAATTACCGAGCCGGAGCTCTGGAGCGCTTGCGCCCAGAGCTGGTGCTCTGCGACAACAGAGGCCACCGCGATGGGAGGCCCACACGGGCCAAAGAACAAAGATGGATGAAAATAGATAAATGAAAGACCAATAGAATTGGCCTGCCCACCCCCTCCCCCACAAAAGAATAAAAAAAAAAAAGAATAAGAAATATTACCAGTGATAGAGAGACACTAATGATAAAGGATGAATTCATGATAAAACTGTAAGGAGATTAGGCAAAGCTACAATTAGAGTTGTAGACATTAATAGTCCTTTATTATTAATCAACAGAAGAATAAAACAGAAAATCACTAAGATATAGAAGACCTGAAAACACTATCGACTGACTTGACCTAATTGAACATTTATAGAACTTTATACACAACAAGAACAGAATATGCTTTATTTTCAAGGGAATGGAGCATTCACCAAGAAAGACCAAATTCTGGGCCATAAAAACAAACCTCAAACTACTTGAAGAATTAAAATTAAATAATGAATTCTCTCTAACCAAAACATAATTTCTAAATAATTCAAAGATCAAAAACTAAAATAAATTAGAAAACATTTTTAAATGAACTGAAACAGAACATACCAAAATTTGTGGGATACCACTAACACAGTTCTTAGAGAAAAACTTACAGCATAAAACATACACTGCTTATATTAGAAAACAAGTCTTGCATCAATAAATCTAAGCCGGCACCTTAAGTAGGAAAAGAAAAACAAACTAAACACAAAGGAGTTAGAAGGAAGAAATGAAACTGAAAACAAAAAACAACAGATAAAATTTGCGAAACTGAAATACAGTTCTTTGAAAATTTTGGTAATACTGAGTAAACTTCAGGTCATAGAGAGAGAAGGCACAAATTAACTCTACCAAGAATGAAAACAGGACTGCGTGAGAAACTGTACAGACATTAAAAGGATGGTAAGAGAATATTATGAGCAGCTTTATGGCCATAAACCATTAATCTTGATAAAATGTACCAATTCCTTCAAATTCTGAAGACAAATTACCAAGCTCATTCAATAAATTAAATAACAATTCTTTAATAAGTACTAAGAACTTTTAATTCATAATTTAAAATCTTCCCATGAGGAAAGCTCTGTGACAAATGAATTCATTGGTAATTCTCCTCACATCTAAGAAGAAATCATAGCAATGCTACATAAATTTTCCAAAATAAGAGCAAACATTTCCCAATCGATCTTACAAGGACAGATAACTATGATACAAAAGTCAGACCAAAAAAGGCTTTCAAAAAAAATTGACAGGGTTTCCCTGGTAGCTCAGTGGCAAAAAATCTGCCTGCCAGTGCAGGAGACAAGAGTTCAATCCCTGATCCGGTAGGACCCCACATGCTGCAAAGCAACTAAGTCCGTGAGCCACAACTATTGAGCCTGTGATCTAGAGCCTTGGAGCCGCAACTATGGAGCCCATGTGCTGCAACTAGAGCCAGAGTTCCACAACAAGAGAAATCACCGCAACAAGAAGCCCAGCTAGAGAGTAGCCCCCACTCCCTGCAACTAAAGAAGAGCCTGTGGCAGCAGTGAAAACCCAGAATAGCCAAAAGTAAATAAAAAAATTTTTTAAAAGAATAGAAAAAATTACAGGTGAATCTTCTTTCACGAACACAGACACAGAATATCTTAACCAAATATTAGACGAATGAATCAACAATATACAGAAAGGAATACATATCACGACCAAATAACACTAATCCCAGGAATGCAAGATTAGTTCAATATATTTAAAAAATCCATCAATATAATTCAATATATGACTAGTTTAAAATATAAACAATCATCTAAAAATAAATTTAGGAAAAACCTACAACCATTCATGATTCAAAACTCAGAAAAGCAGCATCAGAAGGGAATGTCCTCAGTCTAAGACATGAATTTACAACAAGTCTATTGCTAATATCATACATAATTTTGAAAGGCTAAATGCTTTCCCTCAAAGATCAGGAACAAGGCAAGAACATCTGCTCTTACCAGTCCTATTCAGCAATGCAAGAATAATGCAAGAAAATGAAATAAAAGCTTAAAAGTGAAAAAAAGAAAACAAACAAAACTACCTTTTTTCCACAAGTGACAGAGTCTATGCAGAAAATCCCTACAAATCTACTACTAAATTTGCTTTGAATTTGGCAAAATTGCAGGATACAAGGTCAACACAAAATTCAATTGTATTTCATATCTAAGAAGAAATCATAGCAATGCTACATAAATTTTCCAAAATAAGAGCAAACATTTCCCAATCGATCTTACAAGGACAGATAACTATGATACAAAAGTCAGACCAAAAAAGGCTTTCAAAAAAAATTGACAGGGTTTCCCTGGTAGCTCAGTGGCAAAAAATCTGCCTGCCAGTGCAGGAGACAAGAGTTCAATCCCTGATCCGGTAGGACCCCACATGCTGCAAAGCAACTAAGTCCGTGAGCCACAACTATTGAGCCTGTGATCTAGAGCCTTGGAGCCGCAACTATGGAGCCCATGTGCTGCAACTAGAGCCAGAGTTCCACAACAAGAGAAATCACCGCAACAAGAAGCCCAGCTAGAGAGTAGCCCCCACTCCCTGCAACTAAAGAAGAGCCTGTGGCAGCAGTGAAAACCCAGAATAGCCAAAAGTAAATAAAAAAATTTTTTAAAAGAATAGAAAAAATTACAGGTGAATCTTCTTTCACGAACACAGACACAGAATATCTTAACCAAATATTAGACGAATGAATCAACAATATACAGAAAGGAATACATATCACGACCAAATAACACTAATCCCAGGAATGCAAGATTAGTTCAATATATTTAAAAAATCCATCAATATAATTCAATATATGACTAGTTTAAAATATAAACAATCATCTAAAAATAAATTTAGGAAAAACCTACAACCATTCATGATTCAAAACTCAGAAAAGCAGCATCAGAAGGGAATGTCCTCAGTCTAAGACATGAATTTACAACAAGTCTATTGCTAATATCATACATAATTTTGAAAGGCTAAATGCTTTCCCTCAAAGATCAGGAACAAGGCAAGAACATCTGCTCTTACCAGTCCTATTCAGCAATGCAAGAATAATGCAAGAAAATGAAATAAAAGCTTAAAAGTGAAAAAAAGAAAACAAACAAAACTACCTTTTTTCCACAAGTGACAGAGTCTATGCAGAAAATCCCTACAAATCTACTACTAAATTTGCTTTGAATTTGGCAAAATTGCAGGATACAAGGTCAACACAAAATTCAATTGTATTTCTATATGGCAGCAATTAATTAGACATAAATTAACAAAAAACAGTAGCAACTACATTGACATCAAAAAAGATTGAGGATAAATAACAAAATTATCAGAAGACTTCTGTGCTCAAAAATACAAAACACCAAGTGAGAAATCAAAACCTGAATAAATGGAGGTATACCTTTTCCAACAACCAGATTAATCAAAATTAAGATTTCAATTCTCCTCAAGCTAGTGTATGGATTTAACATAAATCCCAAGTAAAATCCCAGCAGGCGTTCTCAGTAAAAACTGGCTAGCTGATTTTAAAATTGAAACTGTACAGAACCTATAAAACTAAAAATAATTCTAAAAAAAGAATATTACTAGAAATTTTATACTACCTGATTTCAATGCTTTCTTTCTTTTCCTTCTCTTTTTGTAATGAAGATCTTTTTTGTGGGGGAAGGGAGGGACTCCTTGTGGCCTGTGAGAACTTAAGCTTCTCCAGCCCAGGGATAGAACCCAGGTCCCTGCAGGGGGAGCAGAGTCTTAACCGCTAAACCACCAGGGAAGTCCTTCAACACTTTCTATAAAGCTATAGTCATCAGGACATTATAATTCTGACAAAAATTCTGATAAACATATAGATCGATGGAACAGAGGAAACAGTCCAGAAACAGATCTACATATTTACAGTCAATTGATCTGATCTTCAATAAAAATATCAAGGTAATTAATTCAACGGAAAAAGAATTGTCTTTATAACAATTAGTGTTGGAACAAATGACAATCCACATGGGGAAAGAGGGGGAAAATAGCCTTAACCCCTCAATTCATACCTAAAAAAATTTAACAGACATCAGGGATTCATTCCCTGGTGGCCCAGTGAGTGAAGAGTCCGCCTTGCACTACCAGGAGGACCAGTTCCATTCCTGGCCTGGGAAGACTGCGGAGGGGCTGGACTGGTGGGTCCAATTGTGAGTCAGCGCTCTGGAGCGCATGCGCCCAGAGTCAGTGGTCTGCAGTGAGAGGGGCCACTGCAATGGGAAGCCCATACATGCCAAAGTATAAAAAGATGGATGAAAATAAATATAAATAAAAGAGGCATGATGGGGAACAGAAAAAAAAATTCTAAAAAAAAAAAATTAATAGACTTTTATATTTAAAAATACAAAACCATAACATTTTTTAAGGAAAACACAGGAAAAAATTGGGGGGATGCTAGGTTAACCCAGAGGCTAGCAAACTTTTCCTGTAAAGGGTCACCTGGTAAATATTTTAGGCTTTATGGGCTATATATAATCTCTGCTGCAAATACCTAACTCTGTCCTATAGCATGAAAGCAGCTACATAGAATATGGAAATAAACAGGCAGCGTTCCAATAAAACTTTATTTACAAAAACAAGCAGTGGGTTCAACTAGCTATAATTTGCCAAAATTATAGGCAGAATTTTTTTATATGACACAAAAAGCAGGGACCATAAAAGAAAAAAACTTGAGATACTGCGTTTAAAATTTCAAATTTCTGCTCTTCCAAAGGCAGTGTTATGAAAATGTAAAGACAAGCCACAAACTTGGGGAAAATACCTGCAAGACAAATGTCTCATAAAGAACTTATTTCCGGAATATAAATAAGTCTTAAATACAACAATAAAATAACAGTTCTGTAAAAACAATGGGCAGAGTATTTGGACAATGCAAAAACAACAACGTCAACAAGTGGCCGACTGACATGTGTTTTTAACTTTTCCTAATGGCCTTCCTTAAGGCTTCTGTTTGAACGGCACATCCAACATTCTGCCTTACACAAGAAGAGAATCGACAAATGAAATAAACCTATCAGAGCATTATTTAAACTAACAGGTTATGGTGAACAAAAAGTCTCCCTTACTCATCCAGCTCCTTTTCTTGTGTACTGTATATTCACTGGTGTTCTAGACATTGAAAAACATTCACATGTATTTTTAATGAAAGTGACAGCATACTATACATCTTCTCATCATGATTCTTTTTTAACTCAATATGTCTTAGAACTTACCTCATATCATTCCTTGTATAATTCTCTCATGCTTTTTCTTAGCAATTTCATGATATTATATACAAAAACATAATTTGTATAACCAGTTTTCATGGACGAACTCATATATTATTGCTATTATTTTCCCACTACACACAACACTCTAAAGAATATCTGTGTCATCATGAAGTACAATTACTTTCTGAGTCAAAGAGAATCTATATTTTAAATTATGATACCCTTTGCTAGAATTCTATTCCAGGGCTTAAAAATATTTATCTGGACATTTGTTAGTAAACCTTCCAGATCAAAGAAATGAAGAGTTTCAACTCTAAGTAATCCAAGATACTTGTTAAGTCAAGATAAATTCAGTAACAACAAGAGTGAGACTTGGCATGGGCTCTCACTATTCTAACACTTTTCTACTAAATTAAGGTAATACTTTTTATGTAATACATATAATCTAATTTCTAAGAGGACTTGAACTAGTTCCAGGTAGAGAGGATTAATCACAATAAAACTTTGTAAATGGGGCTTCCCTTGTAGTTCAGTGGTAAAGAGTTCACCTGCCAATGCAAGAGACATGGGTTCGATCCCTAATCCGGGAGGATCCCACATGCTGTGGAGCAGCTAAGCCCGTGAGCCACAACTGTTGAGCCTGTGCTCTAGAGCCTTGGAGTTGCAACTATTGAGCCCACGTGCCGCAACTACTGAAGACCTCGTGTACTGTATATTCATAGGTGCCCTAGAGCCCAAGTTTCACAACAAGAGAAGTCACCGCAACAATAAGCCTGCTCACCTCAACTAGAGAGTAGCCCCCACTCCCTGCAACTAGAGAGGAGCCTGTGGCAGCAGTGAAAACCCAGAATAGCCAAAAAATAAAATAAATAAATAAATAAAATAATAAAAAAACTTTGTAAATAAGATTTAAAATGAAGATACTGTGGTGGTTGGTTGGTATGGCCCACACTATCCTCCAAAGATAGTGACCATCAAGGCCTTCCCACTGCATGTGCACGGAATTCCACCCTGAGGATATGATGCTTATATTCCAGTTCCTTGAATTCCTGGCTGGCCTTCTGGCTTGCTTTAACCAAAAGTGATAAAAAATGACATACTGACACTCCACAGACCTGGAGGATGTTGACAGTCCGCCCTTTCTCTCTCTTGGAAACTAGAAGCTGTGTAAGAAATTGCAACACCCTGAAACGACCATGCTGTGAGGTGGCCATGTCGGTGTGTGTCCAAGCGCCAGACCTGTGAGGGAGGTCTCCTCAAGACTGTATTTTAAAAATTTTTTTGATACCCTTTGCTAGAATTCTATTCCAGGGCTTAAAAATATTTATCTGGACATTTGTTAGTAAACCTTCCAGATCAAAGAAATGAAGAGTTTCAACTCTAAGTAATCCAAGATACTTGTTAAGTCAAGATAAATTCAGTAACAACAAGAGTGAGACTTGGCATGGGCTCTCACTATTCTAACACTTTTCTACTAAATTAAGGTAATACTTTTTATGTAATACATATAATCTAATTTCTAAGAGGACTTGAACTAGTTCCAGGTAGAGAGGATTAATCACAATAAAACTTTGTAAATGGGGCTTCCCTTGTAGTTCAGTGGTAAAGAGTTCACCTGCCAATGCAAGAGACATGGGTTCGATCCCTAATCCGGGAGGATCCCACATGCTGTGGAGCAGCTAAGCCCGTGAGCCACAACTGTTGAGCCTGTGCTCTAGAGCCTTGGAGTTGCAACTATTGAGCCCACGTGCCGCAACTACTGAAGACCTCGTGTACTGTATATTCATAGGTGCCCTAGAGCCCAAGTTTCACAACAAGAGAAGTCACCGCAACAATAAGCCTGCTCACCTCAACTAGAGAGTAGCCCCCACTCCCTGCAACTAGAGAGGAGCCTGTGGCAGCAGTGAAAACCCAGAATAGCCAAAAAATAAAATAAATAAATAAATAAAATAATAAAAAAACTTTGTAAATAAGATTTAAAATGAAGATACTGTGGTGGTTGGTTGGTATGGCCCACACTATCCTCCAAAGATAGTGACCATCAAGGCCTTCCCACTGCATGTGCACGGAATTCCACCCTGAGGATATGATGCTTATATTCCAGTTCCTTGAATTCCTGGCTGGCCTTCTGGCTTGCTTTAACCAAAAGTGATAAAAAATGACATACTGACACTCCACAGACCTGGAGGATGTTGACAGTCCGCCCTTTCTCTCTCTTGGAAACTAGAAGCTGTGTAAGAAATTGCAACACCCTGAAACGACCATGCTGTGAGGTGGCCATGTGGGTGTGTGTCCAAGCGCCAGACCTGTGAGGGAGGTCTCCTCAAGACTGTCCAGTCCAGCCCCACGGCCAGCCAAGTGAATGGAACCAGCTGATGCCACACAGAGCAAAAGAATCCCCGAGCCAAGCCCTGAACTGTAAAAATAATAAATCAACATGGTTTGAAGCCACTAAGTTTGGGAGAGATTTCTTAAATGACAAACTGAAATGGACTCTATGAAGCTCATAGTATCAGCAAATTATAAAATGAGTGTCAGAGTTGGGTCCATGATTCCAGTCATTTTGACAGGAAGAAAACACATAAATTTTGTATCTGTACTGTATGTGCTTGTAAAAAGAACAATGAACCTAGTGGACTATAATTTCAAATATAATTTTAGAAAATGCGTATCATTCAAATGATGCTGCTTATAGACAGATCTACAGAGAAATGGCCTATCATTAAATCAGGATACAGTACATGCATTTTCATGTTAGGGGAGAATGAGGCAACATGAACTTGTTATTTTTATTCTCTGAAGATCTGATACAATAAACCAGATGAATACGTAACTAAAGTATTCATTAAACTATCTTCTCGTATCTGATACGTCAAGTGAGCCTTGGATAGACACTAAATAGCTGTCAGTCTGTGATTAAATCTTCTAATCAGAACATATACCATATTCTGTAAGATTGTTTTAGAGTTATATACACTAATAGTCCCCAAGTCTACCTTTCCCCTAGAACAGCTCCCATTGAGATCACCAATATTCTTTAGTGTTATATCTCATGAAAATACCTTAGCCCCCCAAATAGAAATAAACCAAAAAAAACAGAAACACACACACACACACACACACACACACAAAAGAAAAAGAAAAACATAAGAAAGAAAGAAAGAAAATACCTTAGCCCTTAACTTATTTAATCTTACACAGCGTCTAGCAACACATAAGTATCTATTCCCTTCAGCCACTATGTGCAACATGTATTCAAAGGCTAGGGAGTTAAGCACCACCCTCTTGAGGAAGGGAAGTGTCTGAATAAATTACCTGGAATTCTTCTGTATGAGATAAATGTATGGGGGGGAGGAGGGAAGTATCTATTATTCAGTCATTTACTTTAATCAGTATGGATGGAGGAATATTCCCTTTATACTTCTGGTTATAAACTGACCCTGTTTTGGTGGCTTTATGCTCTTTCGGGTTGTCTCCTATATTTCTTTTGCCAAGCCCCATCCTTTGGGCTTTTACAAAACACTCCAGGTTCCTCTAGCATACTCCCTGGTCCAGTCCTAGAATCAGCCATTTTCTAAGAAGCTTTGTTCTTCTTATTGGAGAACGGTCAGCAATCAGGCTCTGCGGGCTAGGTGTGTACACAGCTCTCCTGGGGTGTCACTGCTTCTGAGCCCTTTTATCAACAGAAGACAAAGCTAGAAAATAAATATTTGTGTACTTGGCCATATATACATACATATCTGTAATTGTTTCTGTTGTAACCATATCCACATGAACTTAAACATGAGTTCATCCTTACTTCCTTTTTGATGTATCTGTTCTAAGGTCTTTTCACCTAAATCTCTTCTCTTTCTGTACCTTCTCCCAGGGTGATCTTTAACATGTAGTCTTGCACTGTAACACTTAGGAAGTTGTAAGACTAATTATAAGGCTTTAACAACTGCTAAGATGAGGCTATAAAGAAATCTGATATATAAGAAATGCCCACAAGACTTAGGTTGCATAGCAATCAATCCTTTTAAAACATATATCCTCTATTTAAATACTCTTTTCTTTTTCTTTTCTACTTCAAGGCATTTCTCAGTCTTTCGTTTTCTCTAGCAGTTCAGAAGAGATCTGCAAGGTCCCATACATCCATGTCTAAATACACATGGACTCTGGATTTCGCCCTTTTAAAGAAGTACTGTAGAAAGTAAAAGGAAAGTCTAAACTTGAGATAGTGACTGGAATGCCACTGCAGGTTGTTAAGTTTAATTTGCATAGAGATGATAAACTTAGTGGGAAATAGCTATGTGAAAACAAAAGCTCGATTAAAAACAATGGGCCTCAGTAGGGAAAAAAAATCACTAAGTCACCTAAGAGACAAAATGGACAAAAGCCAAAAACCTGAGACACAGACCCAGGACCGTGTTATTGCAAAAGTGTAAGAAACAGGTTTTTCTGTCCATCAGATGAGTCTTTAATTCCCAAAATAAATACCCCTGATCAGTCAGAAATTTCATACTGTTATAATAAAGATTCTCACTACAATGTCATTACATAAATAAATGGCAAGGTGAATGTAGTTAGTAAAACAATGATCCTTCTCTATCTCAAAGTGTAAGAATAGTTTCTGATCATGTCTTAATTCCCAATAATCTGATCACAGAAATTTCAAGTTAATAAAATCAACTAACTGTATTCAAGTGTCTGTTGCTCAAGACTTCCTCAGATAATTCTGCTGACCACAAATTACAAATGCTCTCCTGGGGTGTCACTGCTTCTGAGCCCTTTTATCAACAGAAGACAAAGCTGAAAATAAATTTTGTTACTTCCATATAACATCTTTCTGTAATTGTTTTGTTTAATACAAGAATTAAACATGAGTTCCTTCTCCTAATCTCTCATCTGTCCACTTTTCTAGCTTCCTTCAAGTCTCTGTTTTAGATGTATGTGTTCTAAGGTCTTTCACCTAAATCTCTTCTCTTTCTGTACCTTCTCCCAGGGTGATCTTTTACATGTAGTCTTGCACTGTAACACTTAGGAAGTTGTAAGACTATTTTTTATTATAAGGCTTTAACAACTGCTAAGATGAGGCTATAAAGAAATCTGATATATAAGAAATGCCCACAAGACTTAGGTTGCATAGCAATCAATCCTTTTAAAAATATATCCTCTATTTAAATACTCTTTTTTTTTCTTTTCTTTTCTACTTCAAGGCATTTCTCAGTCTTTCGTTTTCTCTAGCAGTTCAGAAGAGATCTGCAAAGGTCCCATACATCCATGTCTAAATACACATGGACTCTGGATTTCGCCCTTTTAAAGAAGTACTGTAGAAAGTAAAAGGAAAGTCTAAACTTGAGATAGTGACTGGAATGCCACTGCAGGTTGTTAAGTTTAATTTGCATAGAGATGATAAACTTAGTGGGAAATAGCTATGTGAAAACAAAAGCTCGATTAAAAACAATGGGCCTCAGTAGGGAAAAAAAATCACTAAGTCACCTAAGAGACAAAATGGACAAAAGCCAAAAACCTGAGACACAGACCCAGGACCGTGTTATTGCAAAAGTGTAAGAAACAGGTTTTTCTGTCCATCAGATGAGTCTTTAATTCCCAAAATAAATACCCCTGATCAGTCAGAAATTTCATACTGTTATAATAAAGATTCTCACTACAATGTCATTACATAAATAAATGGCAAGGTGAATGTAGTTAGTAAAACAATGATCCTTCTCTATCTCTTAATAGTGAGCACATTGATCATTTCAGTTTAAATCAAAACTGTATTCAGTGTCTGTTGCTCAAGACTTCCTCAGATAATTCTGCTGACCACTAGAAGACTTACAAACGTGACAACAGAAAAATAAGCTACTGTTAATTCTAAAACTCTAAATCTTTGGTTGCAGTGCTAATGAACTTGGCAATCTTTAGTGAGAACTATTGCAGAAGGAAATGGCAACTCACTCCAGAATTCTTGCCTGAAGAATCCCATAAACAGAGGAGCCTGGCAGGCTTTCATCTACGGGGTCTCAAAGAGTCAGACATGACTGACCAACTCTCACTCACTGAGACTATTAAATAAAATTCTATTTCTAAGAAGTAGTAGAGAAATTCTTAGTGTTGAATTGCAGTGATAACTAGAAAAGAAAATCTGAGACACTTAAAACCAATTTTTTAAAAAACTGTAACGTGCTAAAACAAAGGATGTGTATATTTTACTTCTAGCTAAAATATCTAAGAGTTTGTTATATTATTATGCTAAATATGGTTGATTCTCAAAAAATTAGCAAATAGTTTTCATAGCATAACTGTCAAAAAATTAGGTGGGTAAATCAGGAAATACTAAAGACAATATTCATTGGAAGGATTGATGCTAAAGGTGAAGCTCCAATACTTGGTGGTCACCTAATGCAAAGAGCTAACTCATTGGAAAAGACCCTGATGCTGGGAAAGACTGAAGGCAAAAGCAGAAGGCAGCAGAGAATGAGATGGTTAGATAGCATCACTGACTCAGTGAAAATGAATCTGAGCAAACTCCAGGAGATAGTGGAGGACAGGGAAGCCTGGCATGCCACAGTCCATGGGGTCTCAAAGAGTTAGACATTACTTAAGGGACTGAACAACAGCAACAAAAAGAATATATATCTGATACTGGCCTCTCAAATATTATTGCAGAGAAAAATGATAGAAAGGTAAGTAGTTAATGTACCTGCAGAAAAAGACCAAACTGGGGGTGTTATTGCAAAAGGTTTTTCTGTCCATCAGATGAGTCTTTAATTCCCAAAATAAATACCCCTGATCAGTCAGAAATTTCATACTGTTATAATAAAGATTCTCACTACAATGTCATTACATAAATAAATGGCAAGGTGAATGTAGTTAGTAAAACAATGATCCTTCTCTATCTCTTAATAGTGAGCACATTGATCATTTCAGTTTAAATCAAAACTGTATTCAGTGTCTGTTGCTCAAGACTTCCTCAGATAATTCTGCTGACCACTAGAAGACTTACAAACGTGACAACAGAAAAATAAGCTACTGTTAATTCTAAAACTCTAAATCTTTGGTTGCAGTGCTAATGAACTTGGCAATCTTTAGTGAGAACTATTGCAGAAGGAAATGGCAACTCACTCCAGAATTCTTGCCTGAAGAATCCCATAAACAGAGGAGCCTGGCAGGCTTTCATCTACGGGGTCTCAAAGAGTCAGACATGACTGACCAACTCTCACTCACTGAGACTATTAAATAAAATTCTATTTCTAAGAAGTAGTAGAGAAATTCTTAGTGTTGAATTGCAGTGATAACTAGAAAAAGAAAATCTGAGACACTTAAAACCAATTTTTAAAAATCTGTAACGTGCTAAAACAAAGGATGTGTATATTTTACTTCTAGCTAAAATATCTAAGAGTTTGTTATATTATTATGCTAAATATGGTTGATTCTCAAAAAAAATTAGCAAATAGTTTTCATAGCATAACTGTCAAAAAATTAGGTGGGTAAATCAGGAAATACTAAAGACAATATTCATTGGAAGGATTGATGCTAAAGGTGAAGCTCCAATACTTGGTGGTCACCTAATGCAAAGAGCTAACTCATTGGAAAAGACCCTGATGCTGGGAAAGACTGAAGGCAAAAGCAGAAGGCAGCAGAGAATGAGATGGTTAGATAGCATCACTGACTCAGTGAAAATGAATCTGAGCAAACTCCAGGAGATAGTGGAGGACAGGGAAGCCTGGCATGCCACAGTCCATGGGGTCTCAAAGAGTTAGACATTACTTAAGGGACTGAACAACAGCAACAAAAAGAATATATATCTGATACTGGCCTCTCAAATATTATTGCAGAGAAAAAAATGATAGAAAGGTAAGTAGTTAATGTACCTGCAGGCAGAAGAGAAGCTGACTATAAAACCTCTACCCCAGACAGTACTGATAAAGCACTCAGTATCCACCAATGAGGCCTTCCCAGGTGGCTTAGTGATTAAAAAAAAAAAAAAAATCTGCCTGCCAATGGAAGAGATGCAGGTTCAATTCCTGGGTGGTGAAAATCCCCTAGAGAAGGAAACAGAAACCCACTCCAGTATTCTGGCCTGGAAAATCCCATGGACAGAGGATCCCGGTGGACTACAATCCTCGGGACACAACTTAGCGACTAAACAACAGCATCCACCAATGAACAGGGCTGTGGCTCAGTCTCCAGCTGCCTTGTTAAATTTTTTTTCAATGACTTGTTTCAATAATTCAAACATGTGTTCATCGTATCTGTTGATAATACAAAGTTAAACAGGCTATACAGTGCAATCAATGAAGATTAAAAGTGGTAAATGACCAAAGGGTAGAACACTGGGCTAAAAACAGGCTAGATAAAAATTTAGGGTAATAAGCACATAAGTGCTGCATAGTATTCTTTACCAGTTACATATTTTTTTAACATATTCTTTTATATTTACTAAATGTATATTTAAAAATTCACAGTAAATAAAGCACTAGAATAAAGCATATTAAAGTCTCTTCCCAAGACATGTAATCCTCACAACAATCCTGCTAATGAGGAATTATTATTCTCATTATATTCTTTTAAAAAGTCAAGTTAATCTAAAGACATTTTACTACTAAACGGCAGAACCCAAATCTTTTTGCCCCTAGAGTTCATGGCTTGAACATGGTACATCACTGACTTTTTTATTTCTCAGTTAAAGTGAAGATAGAAGGTCTCACAGAGTAGGCAGTTACAAAATAAATAAACAAGCAAACATATCTATAGGTTTACATGACCAAAGTAATTAACAGGAACAAAAAGTGAGATATACAGTCATAAAAAAACATCTAATGGAAAACTTTAACTGTCTTAATCACACTGGTAAACCAGACCCATTCTCATCTGAGTTGATCAGAATCACACTTAAGCCATCATATGAGGTTTTAAATTCTATGATTTAAAGGATTTAATGTTAGAGGTAACTAGGGTTTTCAACAGTCTGGAAACAATGGTATACAAGAAACAATTCAGCTGTCGAAAATATTCTGGAAAAGAGAAGCATCTGGGAAGACTGATAACTACCATCAAATAGAGGTAGCAAAGCAGTCACGAAATATCCGAACCTGGATGTACCAAGACAGACAGCAACTCGTTATACACAGCTTTGAAGAGTAGCGCTGGGATCAGTAATAGACAATATAAAGAAGAAAACCTCAGATCATTATTACTGAAGATAATCAAGCAGAAAAGAGACAGACTGAGAAATCAAGATAAGATCCCTTACAAACCTCAGAGTCTATTTCCCTTATCCTTATCCTTCATATGAAGTCTTTGTTCTCTACAACAAATTGTAGCCTTGATTTTAACTGTATGTTAGTCATTTCACATTTTACATGCATATTCCCATAAAATGAATGTCACAAATTATGGTCCACCTGACAGGTGCAAAAGCTTATTTTACAAAGCTGTACTACAACATTAATTAGAGTGCAGTCACATCTTGTTTGCTTTTATCTTTTCATACTCGTCTCCCAAATATGAAAATGAGACTACACTGAAAAATCATCAAGAGTTCTGAGTAGGTGAGCAGGTGATCATCAGAACAAGATAGACTTAAAGAAAAAAAAGTCCTTTTACCATTAAAACGGTCACTCCCTAAACTGCCAACGTTAGGAATTTTTTTTTTAATTTTTGGCCTCTTTTATTGGTCCTTCATTTATCTATTTTCATCCAACTTTGTTCTTTGGCCTGTGTGGGCCTCCGATCACAGTGGCCTCTCCTGCAGCAGAGCACTGGCTCTGGGCGCATGCGCTCCAGAGCTCTGGCCCGTAATTGGACACACCAGTCCAGGCGCTCCGCAGCATGTGGGATCTTCCCGTTACAGGGATCGAACCAGTGCCCCTTGCACTGCAAGGTGGATTCTTTACCCACTGGGCCACAAGGAAAGCCCAGCAATTTTTTAATAAAACAATGTCTTCTCTAAATCCCGCCATTCTGCACAGCATTTCCCACACTCCTCACTCCTAACCCCAGTATATGCAAATTCCTCCACACCATAGCATCCTACTCTAGTTCCGCTCTGGCTATTCCAGTTCACCAGCATGTTCTAAGGGACAAAACTACGTTTCTCCCTTCTAGTCACAACTAGGGATGGAGAGGTAATCTGACTATAACAATTTATAAAAGCCAATTATTAACTCAACCTAACCAAAAGTATCTACAACACAAGTATCTGCCCATCCAAATTAATGTTTATTAGACAGAATTTCAGGCAAAATAATAATGAAATTTTAAAAAATCATCAGACAATATGGGTAAAGACATTTTCCATCATTAGCCCCATCTGAAATCCTGTAACTGGATTCTATTTCATAACTATTCTCCTCAGCCTTCAAATTCTTTAAAAGGCAATGGTTTCTAAGAATTTTAGCCCTGGTTAACAGGAAGGCATCTATGTGATGAAAACTAGGACTGGGGGAAATGGTACTCGGGACTTGTGTAGACAATTAAATAGTAATTGGAGAAAAATCTTAAAGTAATAAACAAAGTATTAAGAAGCAGGGAGTTATGAGAATTCTGGAACTGAAGGAAATGAGTCTGTTTTTCTCAGGCTTATATGACATCTGCTCTCTCATTATGACCCATCAAATGTCCACAAATACAGTAGAAAAACAAAACCAATCTATTTAACAGCCATTTAAAAAAAGAAATAAGTGTAAGTGATGACTTTTTTTAAAAAAAGTCAGATTCAGTAAAAACAATTGTGGGAAGAATAGTGAGGAGAAGATGGAAGGACACAGTCAACGAAGACATATTTTGGAAGAGAGGAATAACCCAAGTGCAAATAATCTACCTACAGATAACCATGACTGGACCATACATATAACCAAAGATAAAGGTTGATTATTCTGAATCAACACATGTAAAATGTTTAGAGCAGTGTCTAGTATATGATAAGTGCTCAAAAAGTGTTCACTTCAACAACTCTTAGTTTATACTACCCACTGTCTGTAGTTTAAAGGAATTCTAAACACTCAATCCTATCCTCTTCTAAGAGCATGAGTACTACATATTTTAAGATAATTACAAGTAAATGCATTACCCCTTTCAGATCTTTAAAAGCAAGAATCTTACTCTAATGATGTATTACATCATTACATGTACAAATTACTAGACAATATTATTATGTTGCTAATGATTAAGGTTTTACCTCACGCTTTTATCTTTGTTAATTTTAAGCCCTCTTCGAAACTATTTTAACTTGGCCAAAACCATCCCTCAATGTACATTCTGCTTACTGCATCTTATTCAAGTATCTGCCCATCCAAATTAATGTTTATTAGACAGAATTTCAGGCAAAATAATAATGAAATTTTAAAAAATCATCAGACAATATGGGTAAAGACATTTTCCATCATTAGCCCCATCTGAAATCCTGTAACTGGATTCTATTTCATAACTATTCTCCTCAGCCTTCAAATTCTTTAAAAGGCAATGGTTTCTAAGAATTTTAGCCCTGGTTAACAGGAAGGCATCTATGTGATGAAAACTAGGACTGGGGGAAATGGTACTCGGGACTTGTGTAGACAATTAAATAGTAATTGGAGAAAAATCTTAAAGTAATAAACAAAGTATTAAGAAGCAGGGAGTTATGAGAATTCTGGAACTGAAGGAAATGAGTCTTTTTTTCTCAGGCTTATATGACATCTGCTCTCTCATTATGACCCATCAAATGTCCACAAATACAGTAGAAAAACAAAACCAATCTATTTAACAGCCATTTAAAAAAAGAAATAAGTGTAAGTGATGACTTTTTTTAAAAAAAGTCAGATTCAGTAAAAACAATTGTGGGAAGAATAGTGAGGAGAAGATGGAAGGACACAGTCAACGAAGACATATTTTGGAAGAGAGGAATAACCCAAGTGCAAATAATCTACCTACAGATAACCATGACTGGACCATACATATAACCAAAGATAAAGGTTGATTATTCTGAATCAACACATGTAAAATGTTTAGAGCAGTGTCTAGTATATGATAAGTGCTCAAAAAGTGTTCACTTCAACAACTCTTAGTTTATACTACCCACTGTCTGTAGTTTAAAGGAATTCTAAACACTCAATCCTATCCTCTTCTAAGAGCATGAGTACTACATATTTTAAGATAATTACAAGTAAATGCATTACCCCTTTCAGATCTTTAAAAGCAAGAATCTTACTCTAATGATGTATTACATCATTACATGTACAAATTACTAGACAATATTATTATGTTGCTAATGATTAAGGTTTTACCTCACGCTTTTATCTTTGTTAATTTTAAGCCCTCTTCGAAACTATTTTAACTTGGCCAAAACCATCCCTCAATGTACATTCTGCTTACTGCATCTTATTCAAGTATCCTTCCTCATCCCCAAGTCAGAACCCAACTTTGAGCTCCCATAGAGCTGTTTGTGTACTATATCTAGTATATCTTTTGTACCTGTAAAATTTGCTTAATGTGTGTCCTTCACAGATATCATTATAATGACTGTAGATGTGTATCTACTGCTACTATAGTCTGAGAATTCCCTGAGAACAAGGTCCATATTTTCTTCATCATTAAGAGATGTCCACAGAAAACTTAACACTAACATTGCTAAATGTTTGCTGAATGAATGATTCCATTCTTCAGAAATAAACTAGATGACAAGAAACAGTTTAATGTTATTAGCACAATGAGATTAAGCAGTATACAGTTTCTCAGTCTAACGTAAAAACTAAGTCATCTTTAAAACTCAGTAATAACTGTTAGAGAGACTATGTATCACAGTGATTTAAGAATATGAGGTTTGGGGCTCCCCTGGTGGCCCAATGGGTAAAGAGTCTGCCTTGCAGTGCAGAGGCCAATGGCTCGATCCCTGGCCTGGGAAGATACCATTACCGCAGAGCGGCTGCACTGGTGTGTCCAATCGTAAGCCAGTGCTCTGGAGCACAGGCGCCCAGAGCTGGTGCTCTACAATGAGGGGGCACTGCAGTGGGAGGTCCACGCAGGTCGGGGAGCGAAGACAGATGAGAATAAATGAATAGAAAGCCAATCAAAGAGGCCAAAATTTAAAACAAAAAAATGGGAAAAAAAAAAAAAAACCCGAGATTTGAAGTCCATCCAGCTTTTGTTCATTCATTCAACAAACATTTAATGAGGCCAATTTAAGCCAGGCATCATTCTATCCTGCCTGCATAGAATTAACATTCCAGTGGGGAGAGGCAAATAATCAGTGAAGTAAATGATACAAATTCTAATATTAAGGTTTTACCTCACGCTTTTTTTTCTTTGTACAAATTACTAGACAATATTATTATGTTGCTAATGATTAAGGTTTTACCTCACGCTTTTATCTTTGTTAATTTTAAGCCCTCTTCGAAACTATTTTAACTTGGCCAAAACCATCCCTCAATGTACATTCTGCTTACTGCATCTTATTCAAGTATCCTTCCTCATCCCCAAGTCAGAACCCAACTTTGAGCTCCCATAGAGCTGTTTGTGTACTATATCTAGTATATCTTTTGTACCTGTAAAATTTGCTTAATGTGTGTCCTTCACAGATATCATTATAATGACTGTAGATGTGTATCTACTGCTACTATAGTCTGAGAATTCCCTGAGAACAAGGTCCATATTTTCTTCATCATTAAGAGATGTCCACAGAAAACTTAACACTAACATTGCTAAATGTTTGCTGAATGAATGATTCCATTCTTCAGAAATAAACTAGATGACAAGAAACAGTTTAATGTTATTAGCACAATGAGATTAAGCAGTATACAGTTTCTCAGTCTAACGTAAAAACTAAGTCATCTTTAAAACTCAGTAATAACTGTTAGAGAGACTATGTATCACAGTGATTTAAGAATATGAGGTTTGGGGCTCCCCTGGTGGCCCAATGGGTAAAGAGTCTGCCTTGCAGTGCAGAGGCCAATGGCTCGATCCCTGGCCTGGGAAGATACCATTACCGCAGAGCGGCTGCACTGGTGTGTCCAATCGTAAGCCAGTGCTCTGGAGCACAGGCGCCCAGAGCTGGTGCTCTACAATGAGGGGGCACTGCAGTGGGAGGTCCACGCAGGTCGGGGAGCGAAGACAGATGAGAATAAATGAATAGAAAGCCAATCAAAGAGGCCAAAATTTAAAACAAAAAAATGGGAAAAAAAAAAAAAAACCCGAGATTTGAAGTCCATCCAGCTTTTGTTCATTCATTCAACAAACATTTAATGAGGCCAATTTAAGCCAGGCATCATTCTATCCTGCCTGCATAGAATTAACATTCCAGTGGGGAGAGGCAAATAATCAGTGAAGTAAATGATACAGTATGTTAGAAGGTAATATATTTGGAAGCAGGAGAAACAAGAGAAGAGGACTGAGTGAACAAGAAGATATGGGAAAAATTGTGATACTAAACAGGATGATATAGGTAGACCCCCCTGCCCCCTTTTAGTGGAGACAAGATGTGAACAAGACTTGAAGGAGTTGAGACGGGTATCTAAGAAATGGCCAGAATGTTTTCCAAATGGAGCAGCTGCTCCATTCTACATTCTCACCAGTAGTGTATGAAACTCCTGACTTCTTCCACATTCCCATCAGCACTTGTTATTATCTTCTTAATTCTAACCACCATAATGAGTGTGAAGTGGTATCTCATTGTGGTTTAGATTTACATTTCTCTGATGATTGATTTTTCATGCTCTTAATAGTTCTTAATTTTGGTGAAGTCTAATCTATCAGTCTTCCCTTTTTCAGATCATGCTTTTTGTGCAGAATTTAAGAAACCTTCCCCTAACCCATGGTCACAAATGTTTTATATCACACTTATTTAGAAGTGTTAAAGTTTTAGCTTTGGCATTTAATTATATAATCCATTGGGAGTTCTTTTTTTTTTTTTTTAATGCAGTATAAACAACAGATCAAAGTCCAGTTTTCTGCAGGTGGATATCCCAGTGTTCCAGCATCATGGTTGAAAAGACTGCCCTTCTGCCACTGAATTCCTTTGATATCTTTATTAAAAAACAATTTAACACATGTATATGGACTTCTTTCTGGACTGTCACAGACCGTATAGTACAAAAAGCGTAAGTTCAAATCCCTGCAAGAACCCAGGAATTAATAATAAAAGCATGTAAATGGGGTAAGTTTCAGCCAACAGGAAGAAGTGTGGTCTCTATCTGACTGGACAGATATGTGTTACCCTTAAACATTCCAATTCAACAGATATTAAAACACTGTGTAGTCCCAAAATGGTATGAATATGTAGTTGAGGGGAGTGTGTAGGGAAAAACACTGGTCAATAATATATTTAAAAGTGAAAATAGCTAAACAGAAATAGGAAAGTAAATTGGAAGGAAAGCTTAGATCCTGCCTGCATAGAATTAACATTCCAGTGGAGAGGCAAATAATCAGTGAAGTAAATGATACAGTATGTTAGAAGGTAATATATTTGGAAGCAGGAGAAACAAGAGAAGAGGACTGAGTGAACAAGAAGATATGGGAAAAATTGTGATACTAAACAGGATGATATAGGTAGACCCCCCTGCCCCCTTTTAGTGGAGACAAGATGTGAACAAGACTTGAAGGAGTTGAGACGGGTATCTAAGAAATGGCCAGAATGTTTTCCAAATGGAGCAGCTGCTCCATTCTACATTCTCACCAGTAGTGTATGAAACTCCTGACTTCTTCCACATTCCCATCAGCACTTGTTATTATCTTCTTAATTCTAACCACCATAATGAGTGTGAAGTGGTATCTCATTGTGGTTTAGATTTACATTTCTCTGATGATTGATTTTTCATGCTCTTAATAGTTCTTAATTTTGGTGAAGTCTAATCTATCAGTCTTCCCTTTTTCAGATCATGCTTTTTGTGCAGAATTTAAGAAACCTTCCCTAACCCATGGTCACAAATGTTTTATATCACACTTATTTAGAAGTGTTAAAGTTTTAGCTTTGGCATTTAATTATATAATCCATTGGGAGTTCTTTTTTTTTTTTTTTAATGCAGTATAAACAACAGATCAAAGTCCAGTTTTCTGCAGGTGGATATCCCAGTGTTCCAGCATCATGGTTGAAAAGACTGCCCTTCTGCCACTGAATTCCTTTGATATCTTTATTAAAAAACAATTTAACACATGTATATGGACTTCTTTCTGGACTGTCACAGACCGTATAGTACAAAAAGCGTAAGTTCAAATCCCTGCAAGAACCCAGGAATTAATAATAAAAGCATGTAAATGGGGTAAGTTTCAGCCAACAGGAAGAAGTGTGGTCTCTATCTGACTGGACAGATATGTGTTACCCTTAAACATTCCAATTCAACAGATATTAAAACACTGTGTAGTCCCAAAATGGTATGAATATGTAGTTGAGGGGAGTGTGTAGGGAAAAACACTGGTCAATAATATATTTAAAAGTGAAAATAGCTAAACAGAAATAGGAAAGTAAATTGGAAGGAAAGCTTAGAGTCAGTTTTTATACCAACAGACAAAACAGAAGGAGTAACTGAGAAAAGAAGAAAAATGGCATTAACAGGTGGGAGAAGAGAAAAGGTCAGATACCAGACTGAAAATTAAAGAGAGTCAGGTCAAGTTATTTTTTAAGTCTATCTCTACTATTATAATTACTACTATCATTTCACAAGGGTAGCCATTAGTGTGGCTCGGTTAACAACAGTGACATATATAACTACTTGCATTTACATTTGTCTTTGCTCCTCCTCAATTAAAAAAAAAAAGGCAAAAACCTATTCATAATCATAAAGAGCAAAAAATATATTTCACAGGTCAGGATTCGTGTCACTTGTGCCTTTATAAAGTGCACAGCAAGGCTCAGCACTATTCACCACCAAGCAGATGCCACAAAGGTGGTCACATTCAAGCAGCTCAGAGAGAGACTGATTACCTGCTGGCTGAGTGGCGATGGCTATCCTTCGGCAAAAGAATTAAGAATCACACTTTGTTTCTAGAAGGAGATTCACTGAAGGTTTCTGTTTGCTGTTTGTTTCTGTGTGTATGTGTTTTTAACTCCTGATGCAATTAATTAAAGAATAGTTATTATTTGCTTTGGGGAAAAAAAAAAACCACCACAAAAATCTGAACCAGACCATAACTTTCAAAAGTTCAGACCATAACTTTCAAAAGTTCACCTAACTATTAAGTTTTTGTCTAGAGACAGGACTATATATGGTTAGTTACTTGCTTGTTTCACTTTCTCTGCGCTTTTTTTCTTCCTTCTACTTTTTAATACTTCCACAATATTTAATGCTATTTTCCACAATAGTCCATTTTCCTTTCATAACATAAGGGGACAAAAACAAGCGATCAAGAAACCAAGACAGCAAGAGAATCACCAAGTCATATAATACAAATCACCTCTAAGCTCTCAAAATACCAAGAGGAAATCAGTTTTAAAAGGGTGCTAAAAAAAAATGTCGCCCAAATAAATTATTCCTAAATGCACCCTCAGTAATTGAGAAACTTCACAGGAAACATGTTTTTAATACCAAGTATTTAAAAATAAAAGATAAGCTCTTTCTCAATGCTAATTTAGATTTGACAGCTATCACTCATTCTGACGCCCAAAGTTCAAGCAAGGGTCAAGATGTGATAAGCACTATTATTTCCAGCTTCCACACTTGACTCAACCCAATGAACTTGTACCTGCCCTGTCTTTAAACTGTGATGGTTAATATAACTACTCGGTAGATTCATGGGACACTCATTATACTATTATCTAAACACATAAATGTACATACTATACTGAATTATATTTGCTTTGTATTAAATGACCACAGATATCTTTCAATGTTAAAAATCTTAATGCATTAAAACTTAATTATTTATATCTAAATTTTATTATCGAGTATCTTAATTTTTTTAAAGAATTTTTTTTTAAATTTTGGCCTCTTTTATTGGTCTTTATTTATTTTCATCCATCTTTATTCTTTGGCCTGTGTGGGCCTCCCATCACAGTGGCCTCTCTCATCACAGAGCACCTGCTCTGGGCGCATGCGCTCCAGAGAGCAGGCTCATAATTGGACATACCGGTCCAGCCGCTCTGCGGCATGTGCAATCTTCCCACGCCAGGAATTGAACTGGTGCCCCTTGCAATGTAAGGTGGACTCTTTACCCACTGGACCACCAGGGAAGCCCTATCGAGTATCTTAATTTTATTAATCTGTTTATATTATTAATTTTAAGTCACAATTGCCAGAGACTAGAATCTTGCCTACCTTACTTGCTTCATGTGGTGTTTAATTGAATAAAATACAGACAATGAAGACTATTACCAATGCTCATATGACAGTGTTATTGTTTTAAAAAATTAAAATCTACTATTTTTCAACTAAACTGGTCAAATGAACTACAAGTGGTCTTGTAAGAATAAGTCAGCCACAGGTCCTGAACCACACTGTTCCAGAAGCCTGTTCATTTAACAGTGTGTATAAATATTTCCATATACATACCAAGTACTTCTAGAACTGGGCAAATAAATTGCCAAACCCAGTTACTGCTCACCACCTAAAACCTGATGAATTCCATTTTAGATAATGCTAAAATTTGGTGGAAGAAATGTATGGACAGTAAAATCCTTACACTCTTTAACAGTAACATCTAAATTGGTATTCTAAATTAGTAAGTAATGTCACATTACTTTTCAAAGTTGAAGAGCCATATACTATTCAACTAGTGATTCCAATCCTATACAAATACACATACACACACATATGCATGCACACAAGCTCACCCTACATTCTCTTTACAGAATCTCACACATGTTCATGAGAATCATGTTCAGGAAAGTTCACTGCAGCATTGCATTGTCTAACGATAAAAAAAAAAAATTGAAAATTACCTAATAATCAACCAAAGGAGAAAAGGCAAATAAGCAATGGTGTAGCCATGCAACAGGAAAACACTGAGAGAAAAAAAGCATATTGCAAGAGGGTACTGCAGCATAGTGTGTATCAAAAGTTTAAAAATATGCAAAACAATTACATTATTTATGGAAACAAACAGTGCTTTATCTTTGAGGAAAGAAGAAGGGTGGGAAAGAAAATGGTACACAAAGGGTTAAACTCCACAGTGTTTTTACTTCTATATATATATATATATATATTTTTTTTTTTATCTTTTTGGGGAGTGGGGTGGGGACGGAGGGGGATGGGCAGGCCACTTCTATTGGTCTTTCATTTGTCTATTTTCATCCGTCTTTGTTCTTTGGCCCGTGTGGGCCTCCCATCGCGGTGGCCTCTGTTGTCGCAGAGCACCGGCTCTGGGCGCATGCGCTCCAGAGCTCCGGCTTGGTAATTGGACACATCAGTCCAGCCGCTCCACCACATGTGGGATCTTCCCAGGCCAGGGATCGAACCGGCACCCCCTGCACTGCAAGGCGGTGTCCTTACCCACTGGACCATCAGGGGAAGCCCTTTTTACTTCTATATTAAGAAAAAGACACTAAAGCAAATATAGGTAAACTTTAACATCAAAGATTCAATTAAGTTAAAAGTTGGATGGATAGTACATGGAATGATTTTTCTATTCTTTACTCTTTTCTGCATATTTGAAATAGTTTTTATCAATTCAGAATATAAAGAGATCTGAACTGGGTAGACTCTACTTAACAGAGTTAATACCTGACTAGGAGTTAAGTAAAGTTAGCAAAGTCTGTGACAGACGACTTTTGACAAGACCTATTTCCATCTGGGAGTGTGAGAGTCAATACGCATAAACCATCTAATTATGACTCTAATAACACTGCAAAAATGGGAGTATTACTCCCCTTTGACAGATTTCAAAAATTAAAGAAATTGGGTGACTTGGCTATGGTCACAGAGCCAGTAAGTCAAGAGAAGAGCCTACATAGCCTGTAGCTGTCAAGCAATGTTTAAAATAACTCTGGTGTTTCAAAGAAATGGGACATGTAGCCTAGTAAATCTTGTTAAATGAGGATTTCACTTAATCACAGCTCAAAAGGGGCTCCAAAGAGGATATGGCTACCTAAGGCAGTTAATTATGGGTTATACTAAAAAGAAAAACTAAAAATGATCAGTCGATCATACTTTGTACTAGGGCTATCCTGGTGGCTCAGATGGCAAAGAATCCGCCTGCCAAGACCTGGGTCCAATCACTGGGCTGGGAAAATCTCCTAGAGAAGGCAACAGGTACCCACTTCAATACTGGAGAATTCCATGGTTCATTCACGGGGTCACAAAGAGTTGGACATGACTGAGTGACTTTCACTTTCATAGTCTGTACTACTATGCATACAAGTGAAGTACTGAATTTAATTTTAGACTCCAGGTTTTTAAGAGGACACTGATGAAATGAGGACTTGTTACTAAGAGCAACCTTCCAGATGAATAAGAAAAGAACAAACATCCTTACCATTAGAGCTTTTGAAAACTGAGCTGAATTGCCTTAGGAATCTAAGTATTTTCCATATCGTGCTCGTAGATACAACACTCTCATTTAATTATAAAACACTCTGGGCTATGATGCGCCTAAGTTAACTCGGGCTGCTATAACAAAATAACATGAACTGGGTGGATTCAACAGCAAACTTTTTTTTTTTTTCCTTAAAGATTTATTTATTTATTTATTTTTGGGCGGGGGTCAGGTTGGGGAGGGAGGGAGCAGGCGGGCCACTTCTATTGGTCTTTCATTTCTCTATTTTCATCCGTCTTTGTTCTTTGGCTCGTGTGGGCCTCCCATCGCGGTGGCCTCTGTTGTTGCAGAGCGCTAGCTCTGGGCGCATGCGCTCCAGAGCTCCGGCTCGGTAATTGGACACATCAGTCCAGCTGCTCCACGGCACGTGGGATCTTCCCAGGCCAGGGATGGAACTGGTGCCCCTTGCACTGCAAGGTGGTGTCCTTATCCACTGGACCACCAAGGGAAGCCCAACAGCAAACTTTTATTTACCACTGTTCTGAAGGCTGGGAAGGCCATGTAGGTTCCAGCAGATCTGGTATCTCATAAGGGGCCTTCTTTCTGGTTCACAGACATCTGCCTTCTTGCTGTATCCCCACCTACAAGCTAGTGGCAAGAAGGCAAGCTTTCAGTTCTCTTCTTATAAGGACATAATCGCAGGGTGAGGACTCCACCTTCATGGCCCCACCTCCTCATACCAAAAGGCCCTACCTTCTAATACCAACACACTGGGGGGTTAGGGCTTTAACATAAGAATCTTGATGAGAGACAAAAATCCTGTCCTTAGCATGATGTAATCACTAACTCCTTTTAACTCAAACTGCTACAGGAAAAACAACCCTTCAAAGCAGTGAACAACTCAAGCCTCTAACTACCTTTTCCCTCTGGAGCATTTTTTATTTACAAAATTATTTTTGATTAGGTAAGATTTCTCAGTGTAACTACTTGTCTATAGTACTTGTGAACTAACCAACTCAAAGTGTCCAAGAAGAAACTGAGAGCCCTTCTGGCACAGACACTGAACTATATAATCAACAAAGTTCCCCCTAATTCTCACAGTCTATGATTAGTACAAAGATTAATATGGCTTTGTTAAAAAAAAAACCCAAAAACTACATTTAAAAGTCAACAGAATACTCATTAGCAGGGAGTGAGAGGTGAAACTAATGAAGTGCCAGAAAATCATATACTAATTAAAATATTACCAAGTGAGGTGAACCAGAAGGTCCTGCTGATAGGCATATATAGAAGATAATGAGCTTTATCTCTACTGCAAAAAAAAAAAAAAAAAAACCACCCTATATCATATCATATAGAAAAATTAACTCAAATTGGATCAAAGGCCCAAATGCTCTAAGGAGAAAAACAGCATAAATGTTCATGACTTGGGATTAGGCAAGGATTTTGTAGCTATGACATCAAAGCACAAGAAAGAAAAACTATTTACACTGGGAGTTCATCAAAATTAAAAACTTTGATGCTTCAGAGGACATCACTAAGAAAGTGGGAGAATATATTTGCAAATCATTTATCTGATATAGGACTCATATCCAGAATATAGAGTACTTTCCCTTATCTGAAGGGGACATACTCCAAGATCGCAAGTGATGCCTGAAACTGCAGACAATACCAAACCCTATATATTTTGATTTGACCAAAAAGTTCCTCTGATTTTTAAATAAAATAAAAGACACATTTTTCATTTTCACCAAGAACCTTACTGAACAACATATCCACCATTTTGTTCCACTACCTTCTGCCATTTTTCAGGCAAATTTATAATTCTACCTTCCCAAAATATTTTATCTTTTTTGACCAAAGAACTGTTCCAGGTGCCTTTTACAGTCTTTCAGGAAATTAAAATTTTTTCCATTAAGAGAATTTTATAAAGACCACAATAAATGGAAATTCAAAGGTGCAATGTCTGCTGAATCTGGCAGATGAATCACAACTTCTCAGCTAAGCTCTAAGAGTTTTTGCCTGGTGGTCAAAGAAACATGCAGGGCTCCCTGGTGGTCCAGTGGGTAAGGACACTGCCTTGCAGTGCCGGGGGCGCCAGTTCGATCCCTGGCCTGGGAAGATCCCACGTGCCGTGGAGCAGCTGGACTGATGTGTCCAATTACCGAGCCGGAGCTCTGGAGCGCATGCGCCCAGAGCCGGTGCTCTGCAACAACAGAGGCCACTGCGATGGGAGGCCCACACGGGCCAAAGAACAAAGATGGATGAAAACAGAAATGAAAGACCAATAGTAGTGGCCCGCCCACCCCTCTCCCTCCTCAACCTGCCCCCACCTCCCCACCAAATAAAAGAAATGTTTTAAAAAAACAAAAAAAAGAAAGAAACATGCAGTCTTGCTAACAGTCTTCCTAATGGAAGATTATGCATTATCTGTTAACTAATTCTGGATGTTTTTCGTCAAGTCATGCCTTCAGCTGGTCTATTTGGAAGAAGTACTTATTGGAATTAACCATTTAGTTTTCTGGAAAGAACTCGTAATAGAGGGCTCCCAATCCTACCATAAATACATCACCTTTGAATGAAGACTGGTCTTTGGTGGGGGGGGGCGGGGGTCGGGGTCATTTAACTTGCTCCACAATCTCTTCCATTCCACATTATTGCACAGTATCCACTTGTCATAGCCTGTCACAATATGCTTTAAAAAACAAAATGGTTTTGTGACACTTAAGTAGAGAATCACATGTGGAAATACCATCAAGAAGAGATTTTTGTTTTGGCCTAACTTAAGTAGAACTGAAACATCAAAGCAATGAACATAGCCACAAATGATTTTCAATACTTGATTAGGATATTATGAGTATGTTGGCTACCTCTTGTCTGGTATAATGTTGATTGTTCTCAATGTCTTGATTTGATCGCTCTCAACTTTGACTGGTCTACCTGACTGTGGAGCATCATCCAGTGAGAAATCTCCAGCACAAAACTTTGCAAAGCACTTTTGACACGTTCAGTCACCTTTTCCACACATGGCACAAATCAAAAAAAGAGCATAATATGCCAAAAAATGTTGCTTTTTTTCCTTTCATCTTCACTTCACAATGGCTATACAAAAATTCACAATGGCTATACAAAAATTCACCACTTTTGATAATTGTTTTAAATGAAACAAAGATAAATGTTTTAATGATAAAAGGTACAATGCATGAAGAAGATAGACATCATAAACCATCAGGTACCTTAACAACAGAGAAACAAAGATACATAAAAGTAAATAATCAGAAAAAATATAAGGGAAAAGAAAAAATATATAATCATAGTAAGACATATTAACATTTCTCTGAGAATATTTTATCAAGTGCAGAAAAAATAAGAATAGGAGCATCTTGAATGATGTCATTAATTACTTAAACATTTAAGATTTATGTTTAAGTATTTATATTGATCATATTATACACAAATATATTTAAAATTCTGTATCTTATACCGTGTTACTAGAATGACCATAGGATATTTAGAAATACTGGCAAAAAGACAAACACTATTTAATTTCAAAAATTGTTTTTGTGTATGTGATTTAGTTACACATACACACATATGTTACTTGTTAAAATTAATTTTGGCCTCTTTCATTGGTATTTTATTTATTGATTTTCATCCATCTTTATTCTTTGGCCTGTGTAGGCCTCCCATTGCAGTGGCCCCGCTCACTGCAGAGCACTGGCTCTGGACGCACGCTCGCAACTGGACACACTAGTCCAGCCACTCCGCAGCACATGGGATCTTTCCAGGCCAGGGGTTGAACCAGTGCCCCCTGCACTTGCAAGGCGGACTCTTTACCCACTGGACCACCAGGGAAGCCCCATATGTTACTTTTGAAATTACTTTCTAAACATAAGCAATGAACATAGCCACAATGATTTTCAATACTTGATTAGGATATTATGAGTATGTTGGCTACCTCTTGTCTGGTATAATGTTGATTGTTCTCAATGTCTTGATTTGATCGCTCTCAACTTTGACTGGTCTACCTGACTGTGGAGCATCATCCAGTGAGAAATCTCCAGCACAAAACTTTGCAAAGCACTTTTGACACGTTCAGTCACCTTTTCCACACATGGCACAAATCAAAAAAAGAGCATAATATGCCAAAAAATGTTGCTTTTTTTCCTTTCATCTTCACTTCACAATGGCTATACAAAAATTCACAATGGCTATACAAAAATTCACCACTTTTGATAATTGTTTTAAATGAAACAAAGATAAATGTTTTAATGATAAAAGGTACAATGCATGAAGAAGATAGACATCATAAACCATCAGGTACCTTAACAACAGAGAAACAAAGATACATAAAAGTAAATAATCAGAAAAAATATAAGGGAAAAGAAAAAATATATAATCATAGTAAGACATATTAACATTTCTCTGAGAATATTTTATCAAGTGCAGAAAAAATAAGAATAGGAGCATCTTGAATGATGTCATTAATTACTTAAACATTTAAGATTTATGTTTAAGTATTTATATTGATCATATTATACACAAATATATTTAAAATTCTGTATCTTATACCGTGTTACTAGAATGACCATAGGATATTTAGAAATACTGGCAAAAAGACAAACACTATTTAATTTCAAAAATTGTTTTTGTGTATGTGATTTAGTTACACATACACACATATGTTACTTGTTAAAATTAATTTTGGCCTCTTTCATTGGTATTTTATTTATTGATTTTCATCCATCTTTATTCTTTGGCCTGTGTAGGCCTCCCATTGCAGTGGCCCCGCTCACTGCAGAGCACTGGCTCTGGACGCACGCTCGCAACTGGACACACTAGTCCAGCCACTCCGCAGCACATGGGATCTTTCCAGGCCAGGGGTTGAACCAGTGCCCCCTGCACTTGCAAGGCGGACTCTTTACCCACTGGACCACCAGGGAAGCCCCATATGTTACTTTTGAAATTACTTTCTATTATAGGTTATTACAAGATATTGACTGTAGTTCCCTGTGCTATACAGTAAATCTCCGTTGCTTGTTGCATATCCATTTTTTTCAGTTAGAAATCTAGCATTCTATTCAGACTATGTCAAACAAGTAGAATCAAAAATGTAATGAATTTTTTAGTTAGGCAAAATTTCGTAAGGTTCCTAAAATATATACATTATACATATTATTATATATGTATACAAAAGCTTTTCTATGGCTTCCCTGGTGGTCCAGTAGGTAGAGTCCGCCTTGCAGTGCAAGGGGCACCGGTTCAATCCCTGGCCCAGGAAGATCCCATGTGCCGTGGAGTGACTGGACCAGTATGTCCAATTACAATCCAGCACACTGGAGCGCATGCACCCAGAACCAGCACTCTGCAGTGAGAGAGGCCACTGTGATGGGAGGCCCACACAGGCCAAAGAATAAAAATACTGATGAAAATAAATGTAAATAAAAAAGAGAAAATTAAAATTAAAATTAAAAAATTAAAAACATTAAAATTTAAAAATTAAAATTAAAAAAAATTTAAAAGAAAAGGCGTGATGGGAAAAAGAAAAAAAAAAATGTTTTTTAATGATAGTTTAAGTGATAGAGAATTCTGAAATTTTTCTGTTGACCAATCATGATACAATGATATTGAGCTACATAATCACACAGTAAAAGATAACAGTTTCCATAATCAACAGTGAGACCAAAAATAAAGATAATTACAATTGCAAGCCATAATGGGAAGATGATTAACCTAACAATATAAAATAATTACATACAATTGGGGGTCAAGCAGAGTGCTGTGGTAAGTGGAAGTGCATCAAAGGGGTGTTTTTTGGCCTCTTTCATTGGTATTTTATTTATTGATTTTCATCCATCTTTATTCTTTGGCCTGTGTAGGCCTCCCATTGCAGTGGCCCGCCACTGCAGAGCACTGGCTCTGACGACGCCGCAACTGGACACACTAGTCCAGCCACTCCGCAGCACATGGGATCTTTCCAGGCCAGGGGTTGAACCAGTGCCCCCTGCACTTGCAAGGCGGACTCTTTACCCACTGGACCACCAGGGAAGCCCCATATGTTACTTTTGAAATTACTTTCTATTATAGGTTATTACAAGATATTGACTGTAGTTCCCTGTGCTATACAGTAAATCTCCGTTGCTTGTTGCATATCCATTTTTTTCAGTTAGAAATCTAGCATTCTATTCAGACTATGTCAAACAAGTAGAATCAAAAATGTAATGAATTTTTTAGTTAGGCAAAATTTCGTAAGGTTCCTAAAATATATACATTATACATATTATTATATATGTATACAAAAGCTTTTCTATGGCTTCCCTGGTGGTCCAGTAGGTAGAGTCCGCCTTGCAGTGCAAGGGGCACCGGTTCAATCCCTGGCCCAGGAAGATCCCATGTGCCGTGGAGTGACTGGACCAGTATGTCCAATTACAATCCAGCACACTGGAGCGCATGCACCCAGAACCAGCACTCTGCAGTGAGAGAGGCCACTGTGATGGGAGGCCCACACAGGCCAAAGAATAAAAATACTGATGAAAATAAATGTAAATAAAAAAGAGAAAATTAAAATTAAAATTAAAAAATTAAAAACATTAAAATTTAAAAATTAAAATTAAAAAAAATTTAAAAGAAAAGGCGTGATGGGAAAAAGAAAAAAAAATTTTTTTTAATGATAGTTTAAGTGATAGAGAATTCTGAAATTTTTCTGTTGACCAATCATGATACAATGATATTGAGCTACATAATCACACAGTAAAAGATAACAGTTTCCATAATCAACAGTGAGACCAAAAATAAAGATAATTACAATTGCAAGCCATAATGGGAAGATGATTAACCTAACAATATAAAATAATTACATACAATTGGGGGTCAAGCAGAGTGCTGTGGTAAGTGGAAGTGCACACCTGCCCATGTCTTCATCTGCTCAGCCAGTCTATGTCTTTTGCTTGGTGTATTTAATCCATTTACATTTAAAGCAATTATCCATATGTATGATCCTATTAATGTTTTCTTGTTTTGGATTTATTTTCTGTAGGTAGGGTTTTTCCTTCTCTTGCTTTCTGCCTAGAGAAGTCCATTTAGCATTTGTTGCAAAGCTGCTCTGCTAGTGCTGAATTCTCTCAACTCTTGCTAATCTGGAAAGCTTTTGATTTCTCCCTCAAATCTGAACAAGAGTGTGGCTCGATAGAGTATTTTTAGTTGCTGGTTTTTCCCTTTCATCACTTTAAATATGTCATGACATTGCCTATTGGGTGTTCTGTTCTGTTGAGAAGTCATTTGATAGCCTGAAGGGAATTTTCTTACATGTTATTTGTTGTTTTTCCCTTGCTGCTTTTAACATTTTATCTCTGTCTTTAATTTCTGTCAGTTGGATAACTATGTGTCTCAGTGTGTTTCTCCTTGGGTTTATCCTGCCTGGAACTCTCTGTGCTTCCTGGACTTGGGTGATTATTTCCTTTCCCATATTAGGGAAGTTTTCAGTTATCATCTATTCAAATATTTTCTCAGGCTCTTTCTCTCATCCTTCTCCTTCTGGGACCCCTATAATGCAAATGTTTGTGTGTTTAATGTTGTCCCAGAGGTCTCGTAGGCTGTCTTCATTTCTTTTCATTCTTCTTTATATACTCTGCTCTGTGGCAGTGATTTCCATCATTCTGTCTTCCAGGTCACTTATCTCTGCTTCTGTCTCAGCTATTCTGCTAAGGACTCCTTCTAGTGTATTATTCATCCGTTTGCTTGTTCTTTAGTTCTTACAGGTCTTTGGTAAACATTTCTTGCATCTTCTCAATCTTTGCCTCCATTCTTTTCCAAGATCCTGAATCACAGTCACTATCATTATTCTGAATTCTTTTTCTGGAAGGTTGCCTATCTCCAGTTCATTTAGTTGTTTTTCTGGGGTCTTCTCTCGCCCCTTCTTGTTTCGTCTGTCTGCCCTCTGATGGAGGAGGCTAAGAGGTTTGTGTAAGCTTCCTAATTGGAGGGATGGGTAGTGGAAGGAAAGCTTTAATCCAATTATCTGCTGAGGGGTGGGGTTGCCCTCTCTGGTAGTTTTATAGCCAAGGGCTCTGTGGTCTGGCTAATGGCAACCTCCAAAGGGGACCTTCCCCAGACAGCTGCTGCCAGCGCCCCCTCCTAGACCCCCATAGCAAACCTCTGCCAAACCAGGACTCCACAGGAGACCCTCCAACACTAGCAGGTAGTTTTAGTTCAGTTTCCTGTGGAGTCACTGCTTCTTTCTTCTGAGTCTTGGTGGATGCAAGGTTTTGTTTGTGCCCTCCAAGAGTCTCTTGTTTCCCCCGGTCCTATGGAAGTCTTATAATCAAATCCCACTGCCCTTCAAGGTCAGGTTCTCTGGGGACTTCCAATCCTTTGGTTGGGTCCCCAGGCTGGGAAACTGGATGTAGGGTTCTGAACCTTCACAACAGTGGGAGAACTTCTTTGGTATTACTGTTCTTTAGTTCGTGGGTCACCCACCTGGTGGGTATGAGATCTGATTTTATCATGACTGTACCCCTCCTACCATCTCGCTGTGGCTCCTTCTTTGTCTTTGGATGCGGGGTATCTTTTTTTTGGTAGGGTCCAGTGTCCTCCTGTCGATGGCTGTTCAACAGCTAGTTGTGATTCTGGTGCTCTTGCAGAAGATGAGCACATGTCCTTCTACTCCCCCCATCTTGAACCAGAAGTCCCATACGGGCTTTTTTTAATGTACACTGTTATCACAGTTGTCACAATACAATCTAACAAAACTGCTTCTGAAAAGTTAAAGACAACTACAGGCTACTAGAGCCAACTTATGAAGAAACCGAATGAACATTTTGACCAACCAATACTATGTTTTTTCCTATGCATACATACCCATGATAGTTTACTTATAAACTAGGCACAGCAAGGTAACTAATAACAAAACAGGACAATTATAACAACACACTAGAATAAGTTATGTGAATGTGGTCTCTATCTCTCAAATTATTCGTATTGTATAAATCGCATGCCTTTTCTACCTTAACGAAGCTCTTATCAAGTACTGTGGCTGCAACTTTTGCGGTAAACGGTGTGACCTCAAAACTAGCAAGAATTTTTTTTTTCCTTCTTCACAATCCACAGATAGAAGACTTGTTCTTAACATAGATCTTTACAACCTTGCCATTTTTTTTTTCTTTCCTCATTAGCTGAAGAATTTGCACGTTTCACTTAAAGGAAGCACTCGTGACTTCTCTCTGGCATCTCCAAATTGCCAGCATCCCTACTCTTGGACTTTGGGGCCATTATTAAGTAAAATAAGGGTTACTTAAACATAAGCAACAGTCAATCTGATAACCTCGACAGCTACTAAGTGACTAATGGGCGGATACTCTGGACAAAGGGATGATTCATGTCCTGGGCAGGACAGAGTGGGACAGCGTGAGATTTCATCACACTATTCTGGTGCGCAACTGAAAACTTATACGTTGTTTATTTCTGGAATTTTCCATTTAATATTTTCAGACCACAGTTAGCCAAAGGTAACTGAAACTGCTTAAAGCAAAACCATGATTAGGGGGACTACTATGTAAAGAACTTTTAAAATTCAATAATAAAAAGATAACCGAATTTAAAAATGGGTAAAAGATGTTAGTAGACATTTCTCTGAGAAAGATGTACAAATGGTCAAAAAGCACATGACACGATGCTCAACATCTTAAGTCTTGAGGGAAATGAAAATCCAAATTATGAAATGATACTTCACATTCACTAAGATGGCTAGAATCAAAAAGGCATATAATGACAAGTAATTGCAAGGATATGGAGAAATGAGAACTTGCAGACACTGCTGACAGAAATGTAAATGATGCAGCCATTCTGGAAAAAAAGGAAAAATGACCAGCAACTCCACATATATGTTTTTCACATTATACAATCTAACAAAACTGCTTCTGAAAAGTTAAAGACAACTACAGGCTACTAGAGCCAACTTATGAAGAAACCGAATGAACATTTTGACCAACCAATACTATGTTTTTTCCTATGCATACATACCCATGATAGTTTACTTATAAACTAGGCACAGCAAGGTAACTAATAACAAAACAGGACAATTATAACAACACACTAGAATAAGTTATGTGAATGTGGTCTCTATCTCTCAAATTATTCGTATTGTATAAATCGCATGCCTTTTCTACCTTAACGAAGCTCTTATCAAGTACTGTGGCTGCAACTTTTGCGGTAAACGGTGTGACCTCAAAACTAGCAAGAATTTTTTTCCTTCTTCACAATCCACAGATAGAAGACTTGTTCTTAACATAGATCTTTACAACCTTGCCATTTTTTTTTTCTTTCCTCATTAGCTGAAGAATTTGCACGTTTCACTTAAAGGAAGCACTCGTGACTTCTCTCTGGCATCTCCAAATTGCCAGCATCCCTACTCTTGGACTTTGGGGCCATTATTAAGTAAAATAAGGGTTACTTAAACATAAGCAACAGTCAATCTGATAACCTCGACAGCTACTAAGTGACTAATGGGCGGGATACTCTGGACAAAGGGATGATTCATGTCCTGGGCAGGACAGAGTGGGACAGCGTGAGATTTCATCACACTATTCTGGTGCGCAACTGAAAACTTATACGTTGTTTATTTCTGGAATTTTCCATTTAATATTTTCAGACCACAGTTAGCCAAAGGTAACTGAAACTGCTTAAAGCAAAACCATGATTAGGGGGACTACTATGTAAAGAACTTTTAAAATTCAATAATAAAAAGATAACCGAATTTAAAAATGGGTAAAAGATGTTAGTAGACATTTCTCTGAGAAAGATGTACAAATGGTCAAAAAGCACATGACACGATGCTCAACATCTTAAGTCTTGAGGGAAATGAAAATCCAAATTATGAAATGATACTTCACATTCACTAAGATGGCTAGAATCAAAAAGGCATATAATGACAAGTAATTGCAAGGATATGGAGAAATGAGAACTTGCAGACACTGCTGACAGAAATGTAAATGATGCAGCCATTCTGGAAACCAGTTTTATAATTCCCAAAGGTTAAACATAGTTACTATGTGACCAGCAACTCCACACCTTGGTGTATAAATAAAAGAAAGGAAAACATATATCCATTCAAAAACGTGCACATGAAAGTTAGTAACAGCATCACTCATACTAGTCAAAAAGTAGAAATAACTCAAATATATATCAACAACCTAACAGATAAATAACATGTGGCACAGCCATGTAAGAGAATATTATTTGGCCATAAAAAGAATGAAGTACTGATACACACTACAATACGAATGAACCTTGAAGACATGCAAGTGAAGAAAGAAGCCACACACAAAAAGGTTATATGATTCCATGGTATTGGGGGTGGAGGGGTGGGAAGGAAAGGAGGATTGAAATGGTCTGGTATTAGCAATAATAGTTACATAACTTTGCAAATATATAACAAGCCATTGAATTGTATACTTTACATGAGTGACTTTATGGTATGTAAATTACATTTCAAAACATAATAATAATAAATAGTAGTAAATGAGAAATCTTTATTGGGAATATTACCGTGAAATCCTAGGTATTTCACCATAATAAATATAATATGGCAATATGACTTCCAAAGTAACAGAAGAAATGCAAGAAGCACAGTAGCAAGGAAATGAGTCCAGGTCAAGGCCTGGGGATTTCTGAAAAACACATTAGAAATGTTTAGCAAGAACCAAGCATGTGTGCCTGCACTCTGGCCTGGCAGACGTCAGTCATCAATCAGGATGCCGTCAGCCGTGAGCGGAAAACGGCCGTAGATCACCTCTCAACACGGATCTGCATGTGCTCAATACCAGCTTATCATAACTGATGCCAAATTACTGAAGGTCAGATCGAAAGGAACGAATGTCACATCTATTTCGTTCTTAGTCTACTACACATGCAGTAATTACTGTTCAGCACTTTAGTGGTCTTAAGAATTACAAAATACCTCAGACATACAAAAATGGTATTCTGGGTAAAATAACTTTAACATACATAACACACCCACTATCCAAGTAAAGAAATATAACATTACAAACTCAGTGCATGCTTCCCCCACTTTCAACAGACATTTAACCTGTGACTACACTCTTGTTCTCTCAGTTAAAAATATCTGGAGGAAGCCTATATACGTGGCCCTTGGCGTAACACCAAGACATCACTATTCACCCAGAGACTCTTCAGTGACCTCTGACATGTGACATTTACCACATATGAAACCTCTATCACTGTCAGTTTTAACAAGAGAAGGAAACTCTCCCACGTGTCAATAACCATAGTAATGGAAACAGAAGTTAGAAAATGACCAGAGGGTTCTTTCCATCCAAACTTCTCACTATTACTTGTTGTTCAGTTGCTAAGTTGTGTTGGACTCTTCAGTGTGACTTTTCCAAAAGCAAATGCCTCCACTGTCCACCTCTGCCTGTGTCTTGTCAGTCCAGCCCATTTTTCATTTTTCAATCTATAATATTTTTCAAGACACTTTCACACACAGTATCTCATTAGCCCTATAAGATAGATAAGGCAGCTATATTTATACCCCAATTGACAGATGTGGAAGAACAAAGCAATTAAGAGCACAAGATCAGAGTCACGCAGGGCTTGAATCTCTGCTTCATTGCTTCTCAGCAAAATGAACTGCAAAATAGATATACCTGGCTTACTTGGGCACTTATGAGGATCAGATTGCACAAGGCATATAAAGCACTTAGCACAGAATCTGGTATAAAATAAGCAATAAATGAATGGTAGATGCTGCTAGTGTTATTGCTGTTGTTAATTATGCAAGATCAAACAGCTCCTAAACAAGGAAGTCAAGACTGAAACCTAGGTCTTCTTTGAGTCGTCACACTACTGCTTCATTCTCAAATGAACACCAGGAGTCCTATCTATACAGAGCAGATGGCACTATTTCTAGACGATGCTTCCCCTTTCTCATCTAGACACCACGGTGACCACTTCAGGATTTTAAGAACAGAAAACCAATAGCCATCCTCACAGCTGATAACATCACAAAAGCATAACTAGACATTATGTGTGTCTCATAATACCATCTATAAAGTCATCTTGCCTTCTCCCCATATTAAACCTTAGTCAAGCTTCTATGTCAAATTACCAATTTAAGGGATATAAAGAGGGTAGAGAAACATGTTAAACTTAATAAAAATCCAGACTGTAAGAAATTCTATAGGACAAACCACCAAGGTTCTTCAACAGACAAAAAAAGAAGAGAGAGACAGAGACAGAGACAGTGAGGGAGACAGAAAGAAGGAATCTACAAATTTTAAAAAAAGAAAAAGTTTAAAAGACTTTTTATTCAATCCTGATGTCAAAAAAACATTTAAATTCTCTCCCCCAAAAGGCAAGTGCATTGGCCCCATTATATATCTCTGCTTGAGGGAGAGAATATGCTAGTGACATCACCAGAGTATCTGGGAATATTTTAGGCGTTGGGGCATTTCTTTTTCTTTTTTCCTTGTAAATCAATAAACTGGCATTCTCGTTTTAAAACAAAACAAAACAAAACAAAAAAACGGCAGTAACGACACATATAGCCTTTACTTTTCCTATGCTACACATATGATAAGTTCTTAAACTGATCCTCCCCCCTCAACCCCACCCCACCCCCACATCTACAAAAGAAGGCTGGAGCAAAGGTCAAGGGAAAAAACAAACAAGAAAAGTCAGGAAGGAACACTTTTGTGACTGAAGCTGAAAAGAAAACCCACACCAACAACAGGATTAGCTATCAACAGGAACCTTCCATAAGTAACCCTATGTGACTGGAGATATCTTAATGAGAATTATAGCCTCCCTGTCATCAAGAAGCAGCCTAACTGCAGGTAAATGACATGGAGATTAATCTGAAGTTTCAACATGGGCACGTGCCATAATGAAGATTTCTTGTTTATTTCCATAATATCCTAAAAAAGAGTTGAGACAACTCACAGAATGCTTTTAAGGGGTCCTATCTATACAGAGCAGATGGCACTATTTCTAGACGATGCTTCCCCTTTCTCATCTAGACACCACGGTGACCACTTCAGGATTTTAAGAACAGAAAACCAATAGCCATCCTCACAGCTGATAACATCACAAAAGCATAACTAGACATTATGTGTGTCTCATAATACCATCTATAAAGTCATCTTGCCTTCTCCCCATATTAAACCTTAGTCAAGCTTCTATGTCAAATTACCAATTTAAGGGATATAAAGAGGGTAGAGAAACATGTTAAACTTAATAAAAATCCAGACTGTAAGAAATTCTATAGGACAAACCACCAAGGTTCTTCAACAGACAAAAAAAGAAGAGAGAGACAGAGACAGAGACAGTGAGGGAGACAGAAAGAAGGAATCTACAAATTTTAAAAAAAGAAAAAGTTTAAAAGACTTTTTATTCAATCCTGATGTCAAAAAAACATTTAAATTCTCTCCCCCAAAAGGCAAGTGCATTGGCCCCATTATATATCTCTGCTTGAGGGAGAGAATATGCTAGTGACATCACCAGAGTATCTGGGAATATTTTAGGCGTTGGGGCATTTCTTTTTCTTTTTTCCTTGTAAATCAATAAACTGGCATTCTCGTTTTAAAACAAAACAAAACAAAACAAAAAAACGGCAGTAACGACACATATAGCCTTTACTTTTCCTATGCTACACATATGATAAGTTCTTAAACTGATCCTCCCCCCTCAACCCCACCCCACCCCCACATCTACAAAAGAAGGCTGGAGCAAAGGTCAAGGGAAAAAACAAACAAGAAAAGTCAGGAAGGAACACTTTTGTGACTGAAGCTGAAAAGAAAACCCACACCAACAACAGGATTAGCTATCAACAGGAACCTTCCATAAGTAACCCTATGTGACTGGAGATATCTTAATGAGAATTATAGCCTCCCTGTCATCAAGAAGCAGCCTAACTGCAGGTAAATGACATGGAGATTAATCTGAAGTTTCAACATGGGCACGTGCCATAATGAAGATTTCTTGTTTATTTCCATAATATCCTAAAAAAGAGTTGAGACAACTCACAGAATGCATTAGAATTAAAAAGAAAGATATGACAAGAACAGGGCAGAGAGAAAAAGAGAGAGGAAAACAGATAACCCCGAGGTAAGGGTACTACACAAACTATGTGCCATGAGGTCTATAGCAGCTGCGAGGGGAGGGCTCCACACTTGGCTGAGCTACTTTGCAAAGAGAGAAATACTACAGTCTAGAAGACTCATGGTGAGTGTGTAATACAGGCAAACTAGCTGGCCAAAGGAAAGGCAGCTTTTCCTATTACTCAGACCTGAGGGAAAAAATTACTACACATTTTTACATAGGTTCTAGTAATGATGATGATGATGAAAATGACAGAAGCTTGAACTATACATTTAGAAATGGTTGAGAGAGTAAATTTTTATGTACATCTTATCACAATTACAAAAAAAAAAAAAAAAAAGTGATGTGTCCTGGGCCAGTCACCAAAGTCTCACAACCACCTTGTGAAGGTAGGTACAATTATTATCCCCATTTTATAGATGAGAACACCGAGGCAGCAGGAGGCTCAATAATACACAACTAGGAAGATGCAGAGCCAGGATTCAAGACCAAGAACTCTGGCTCCAGGGCCACAACCACCACATCAGCCCTCCTCTATAACGCTGCCTCCCTCTGGGGAATGGCTCCTGCCATCAGCTAAGCGCAGTATCTGTCCATTAACTATCAACTTATTTTGAGTTAAGTCTTAGTCCTCCAGATCAGCAGCTAATATTAATAGTAGTAGCAGCAGTTACAACAACATCAACAAGGGCGCTGAGATTGGATAGGAGAGAATATCTTCTCAAGAATTCCACAAGAGGACTACTAAATTTTATACAACAAGAAAAGTCAGGAAGGAACACTTTTGTGACTGAAGCTGAAAAGAAAACCCACACCAACAACAGGATTAGCTATCAACAGGAACCTTCCATAAGTAACCCTATGTGACTGGAGATATCTTAATGAGAATTATAGCCTCCCTGTCATCAAGAAGCAGCCTAACTGCAGGTAAATGACATGGAGATTAATCTGAAGTTTCAACATGGGCACGTGCCATAATGAAGATTTCTTGTTTATTTCCATAATATCCTAAAAAAGAGTTGAGACAACTCACAGAATGCATTAGAATTAAAAAGAAAGATATGACAAGAACAGGGCAGAGAGAAAAAGAGAGAGGAAAACAGATAACCCCGAGGTAAGGGTACTACACAAACTATGTGCCATGAGGTCTATAGCAGCTGCGAGGGGAGGGCTCCACACTTGGCTGAGCTACTTTGCAAAGAGAGAAATACTACAGTCTAGAAGACTCATGGTGAGTGTGTAATACAGGCAAACTAGCTGGCCAAAGGAAAGGCAGCTTTTCCTATTACTCAGACCTGAGGGAAAAAATTACTACACATTTTTACATAGGTTCTAGTAATGATGATGATGATGAAAATGACAGAAGCTTGAACTATACATTTAGAAATGGTTGAGAGAGTAAATTTTTATGTACATCTTATCACAATTACAAAAAAAAAAAAAAAAAAGTGATGTGTCCTGGGCCAGTCACCAAAGTCTCACAACCACCTTGTGAAGGTAGGTACAATTATTATCCCCATTTTATAGATGAGAACACCGAGGCAGCAGGAGGCTCAATAATACACAACTAGGAAGATGCAGAGCCAGGATTCAAGACCAAGAACTCTGGCTCCAGGGCCACAACCACCACATCAGCCCTCCTCTATAACGCTGCCTCCCTCTGGGGAATGGCTCCTGCCATCAGCTAAGCGCAGTATCTGTCCATTAACTATCAACTTATTTTGAGTTAAGTCTTAGTCCTCCAGATCAGCAGCTAATATTAATAGTAGTAGCAGCAGTTACAACAACATCAACAAGGGCGCTGAGATTGGATAGGAGAGAATATCTTCTCAAGAATTCCACAAGAGGACTACTAAATTTTATACAACTGTTTGTTTTAATGGCCCTCAATCAAAGTTGACTGCATTACACAAAATAACAATTCTGTACAAGTAATTCTATCCCAGTCTAAAACAATGCAATCAATATATGTAGCTCTCTGGTATTCTGGCTTGATTCAAGTAAAAACTGATTGTTTCTAAAGTAATGGATTCAACGTGTGTTATTTAAGCAAATTCTCAGAGTCCTGTTTCTGGCTACGTAGGTGTTTGGTAAGAATTAGGCAGCAGTGTTAGTGAACTCGTACTTCCTGGAGTGGAGCTATTCTATACTGCCAATTACAGGCAGACTATACACTTCTATAGTCAATCAAGTACAGAGTTAGGTAAACATACTCTTAGGGAGATTAAAGTACATAACCTCTAAAGACTTCTTAGTTGCAGTCAACCCACCTCTCCATGGACATGAGCCAAGAAAATATTTCCTTATAGGACCAAAACTTTCCTCCGAAAGTGGTTCTGATTCAGCACCAATGCATGATGGCTGAATCCCCAAGTTCTACGTAATCACAGTGATTTGGACCTGGAAAATTGTCCAAATGAGAGTTTCTCAACTTTTTATTTCAGCCATAAAACCACCTCAATTAAGTAAGTACCCACATAGCTCCACAAATGAGCTACACAAAGTAATCAGATATACAGAGTCATCAGATATAGAACAATTAAATATCCTGAGATATCTATAAATAAATAACACATGGGTTTTGGAGTAGTAGATAGCTCATATCTTTCACAACCACTTTGGATTAAAATTTTTAAAACCAAGCAATTTAAAACTGGAAGATGCAGAGCCAGGATTCAAGACCAAGAACTCTGGCTCCAGGGCCACAACCACCACATCAGCCCTCCTCTATAACGCTGCCTCCCTCTGGGGAATGGCTCCTGCCATCAGCTAAGCGCAGTATCTGTCCATTAACTATCAACTTATTTTGAGTTAAGTCTTAGTCCTCCAGATCAGCAGCTAATATTAATAGTAGTAGCAGCAGTTACAACAACATCAACAAGGGCGCTGAGATTGGATAGGAGAGAATATCTTCTCAAGAATTCCACAAGAGGACTACTAAATTTTATACAACTGTTTGTTTTAATGGCCCTCAATCAAAGTTGACTGCATTACACAAAATAACAATTCTGTACAAGTAATTCTATCCCAGTCTAAAACAATGCAATCAATATATGTAGCTCTCTGGTATTCTGGCTTGATTCAAGTAAAAACTGATTGTTTCTAAAGTAATGGATTCAACGTGTGTTATTTAAGCAAATTCTCAGAGTCCTGTTTCTGGCTACGTAGGTGTTTGGTAAGAATTAGGCAGCAGTGTTAGTGAACTCGTACTTCCTGGAGTGGAGCTATTCTATACTGCCAATTACAGGCAGACTATACACTTCTATAGTCAATCAAGTACAGAGTTAGGTAAACATACTCTTAGGGAGATTAAAGTACATAACCTCTAAAGACTTCTTAGTTGCAGTCAACCCACCTCTCCATGGACATGAGCCAAGAAAATATTTCCTTATAGGACCAAAACTTTCCTCCGAAAGTGGTTCTGATTCAGCACCAATGCATGATGGCTGAATCCCCAAGTTCTACGTAATCACAGTGATTTGGACCTGGAAAATTGTCCAAATGAGAGTTTCTCAACTTTTTATTTCAGCCATAAAACCACCTCAATTAAGTAAGTACCCACATAGCTCCACAAATGAGCTACACAAAGTAATCAGATATACAGAGTCATCAGATATAGAACAATTAAATATCCTGAGATATCTATAAATAAATAACACATGGGTTTTGGAGTAGTAGATAGCTCATATCTTTCTTTTTGAAATAACCAGATAGCAGGATCCACAGTTCACTAAGGCCAACCCTTGTTATTATATAATGACTATATCGTGAGTATTACGGCTCATGATTAAAGTCATTCAGTCATGTCCAACTCTTTGCGACCCGTGGACAAGCCATGGAACTCTCCAGGCAAGAATACTGGCGTGGGTAGCCTTTCCCTTTTTCAGGGATATTATGGCTAGGAAGCAACTAAAAAGACAAGGAGCCCAACAGAACATGAAAAAAAAACAAATAAGAGAGTCTTAGGGGAAAAAATCCAATATACAATAAACATCTGATAAGATGATCAACTTTATCAATAGTCAGGTAACTTTAAATACAACAATGCTTTATATCATTTTCACTTGTCAGACAGGGCCAAAACAGAAATGCCCAATAATATTCAAAGCTGATAAAGTTAGGGAAAAGCAGTGACTATCACATACTCTTGGTGAAAGCATAAATTAATAGAGCCTTTGGAGTAATGTTTTGAAAGGACATCAATTTCTTAAATATGCATAACAATTAATTTCATAAGTATGTTCTCCTACACATGCAAAAACAAGTTCAAACTGGAATATTTACCAAAAAATAGCTTGCAACAGAAAAAACTAGTTATTTAAATGCCTATCAAAACAGAGATGATTAAATAAAGTATGGAAAATACATTTAATGTAACACTAATACAGTATTTCATGCAAAGATCAAGTGGTTCCTTCATATTCTAACACAGAAAAGTTTTCAGGATATTAACTTTTTCAAAAAGTTTGATCCTGTGGGTAGCAGGGAGGGAAGGAGACGGAAGCTGTCCACAGGGATCTAAACTGGTCAGCACTCTTCCAGTTCCAAGAGACAGAAACCCAACTCAAACTTGCACAATTAGGTGGCCGAGTAGTTCGTTTAACTGGAAAATACGAAGTGAGTGGATCCAGAGGCTCCAACGACTCACATGCGAGTGTGAGACTGCCTGTGCATCTGTGAGTGTGTCTGTGGTCAGCTCAGCTGCAGTCTGTCTGCTGGCATTCTTTCCTATGGCACATGGGTTTCTTTACTTGAACTCTACTCAGTTTAGCAACTCCAAAGGAAGGAATGAGCCTGTCTCTCGTTCCAGCATCTGTTTCTCAACCGCAAGGAAGGGCTCTGAACCTGCTGTAGTCATATGGCCACGCTGCAGCAATCACTGTGTCCAGGGGAACAGCGGTCATGACCACCAAGCCTAGGCCACACGCCCACCCCCAGTCATGGGGCGGGATACCCAGCACCTGCAAAGTGGGGAAAGTAGGGAAAGGGAACACTACACAGCCTACACTACCTGCTATCCTAAGTTCACTACAGAGACTTTTACCTTTTAACTTTATGCACATCCATTTCTTTGAATTTATTATTTGAACGGAATCAATTTAAAAAGGAAAAAAATATTAAAATGCAGTCAGCAAAAAAGCCTAAGGTCGAGTACACTGTTAAGCCATGCTGTAGTCATGGCTCTACCCCACCCAGTACATTGTCCAGTCAGCAATGATCCTTAAGACCCCTATGCCACTCCTAACTATAAAATGGATCAAAGACCCCTGCTTAACTTTGGTTCTCCTTTGAGCCAACCAGCTGTTCTAGCAGGGTCTTCCACTCTCTCCCTTAAGTCAGCCCTTGGTACAGTCAGCCCCTGTTCTAATAAACTCGACTTTCCTCCCCACCCCAAAAAAAGCCTAAGGTCTAAAAAGTCCAGGGTTGGTGACTTTAGAATTAAATCATGGAGAAAATAAGTCTCATTCATAAATAACCATCTGGGCTTCCTAGTTCTACACACCTGGCCAGCATTTTAACCCCAACCCAGTCCTTATCAAACAAAGTACTAAAAGACAAATTTAAAAAAATGAAGAAAAACAGATTTTAATTAATTAGTAATAACATGTTGATAAGAGAGACAGAAAAGACCTCAAGGGCCTATAAAGAGAAATTTTATGAACTCCTGAGACAGCAAACGGCCTCCGACAGTATCTGAGAACTCCTTATGTCCTCTCTTTCCTCACCTTACAATCTCAACAGTACACACTGGGAAATTCTGGATCGGTTTTACTGAAGCCAAATAATCATTTTCAACCTGTTTCAAATACCTCCTCAAAGATGGTACCACATATATACAATGGAATACTACACAGCTGTAAAAACAAATGCAGAAGAAGCAGTCGTAATGACGTGGCTGGATCTAGAACCTATCATAAAAGTGAAGTAAGTCAAAAAGAGAAGGACAAGTACAATATACTAACACATATATATGGAATCTAGTAGGATGGTAATGATAACACATGCAGTGAAGTGATGGAAAAACAGACATGAACAGTAGACATATGGACATTGTAGGGAATAAACAGTGGGTGGGAGGCATAAAGGAAGTAGCATGAAAATCTATACTATCATCTGTGAAAAAAATAGCTGTTGTCATTGTGCTGTGAGAAAAGGGGATCCTGCAAGGGTGCTGTGTGATGGCCTGGAGGGGTGGGATGGGGGGATATACATATGACTAATCTGGGATCATACATATCTGTAAACAAAAACTCTGTAAAAGTAAAATAAATATTAAAAAAAAAAAAAGATGGTACCAAACCATGTACGCTAAAGCAATTTGTAATATCTACCCCTAGAGACAGCAGTAAAAATTTCACTTTTAATTGTCCCAAGAGCTACCATTCAAAACTACAAGGTCTTTTCACAAATTTAAGAATAAAATCTCCACCATTTAGACTGACACACAAAAACAATTCTTATTTCAATTACTCCAAGCAGGACCTACCAATTCTAGTACTTATGGCTCTGAAGAAAGCCAATTCTGCTATACTGAAGTGACACGACTTTTAAAAGTATACTGGACTTTTACCACCCACTGAATACTCATTTCTTGCCTGCCAAGTTCCACAAGTCGTGCCCTGTGACTGCTTTTGGCCAATGGGCTACAAGAGGAAGAGATGTGGGTCATTTCAGGGCCAAAGGCACCGTGACCAAGGAGGCTCCATGTTCAAATAATGCACCAGAAGCTGTGCTTCATTACTTTAACTACAGAACCCCCCACATTTTTTTTTTTTAACATATTCCAAAGGACAATGCTGTAAGTACCATTCCAAACCCTAGAAATCTAATTGAGATTCCATTTCCTCCAGGAAAACTACCCAGATCACACTCCTGGCATCATCAGTAACATACTTATATGTATACTGCAGGAAGGGCTATGAAATGCTCTGTGGTTCTGGCATATATAACTAATACAATAAATGGTCTCTACTTTCTATTATTTACAACCGTAGTTGGTGAGAAAGGATACATGTCAAAAGAGAAACAAATACAAATGATAATACATTTCAAGTGAGTGCTAAAAATAGTAAGTGCTAGAGGAATTCCCACATACCTTAGTGGGCAACTAAATAAACTAGTTAGTCATATACTCCCTTATGACATCTTTTATATTATTTTTTCATTCAAGTATGACTGTAAGTACATGAGACTCCCTATAGGGAGTATAATCTCCCTGAAGGGCAGAAAATTGAGATATACTACCTCATGGAGCCCCTTATTAACCATTCAAACAACAGATATTCTATAACACTTTATCTTTTATTGAGGAGAATGTGTTAAAAAATTAAAACAGAAACGTAGTATTCTTCAAGACATTAGGACTTGGTGTCCTAACTTGTGTCCAGCATGGCGAAGGACAGAGCTGAGCAAACACAAGGTTTTCTGTTATCCACGGCAAGTGGAGCACCACACTGAAGAACAAAGAGCCACCGGGTTACTCAGACTTCCAGCCACAGCCCTTGACAGCTGACTTGTCATGCTGTAGGACTTGCAAGCCTTCCAAGCAGTATCTGATATCCAACTCAATTTCCCAAATACCCTAAAAGCAGCAAAAAGGGTCCACAGATATTTTGTATGTGTATTCCAAGGACACACTAAAAAAAAAGGCTTATTTCTCTAAGTACATTAATAAGTATGTAATAAGTCCTATCATGAATTAATCATAACTTGCCAAACATTTAATATCTACAGGTATAAGACAGTGCAGAGGACAAAATATAAAACACAATCCCCTCTGCGATTCTCATACCCTATTTGGGAAACAGGCCACATGAAAACAACAAAATTCCAAAGTATAAAGGCAGTATAGAGAGTCAAATTACTAACAAGGAAAATAAATATTAAAAGAGTTCATTGAAGGAAGGGATTATTTTCAAATTTTGTAGTCTGAACACTTAACAAGCAAGGTGGAATTTGAGCTGAGTTTTAAAGAATATGCAGAATTTCACAGGATAAGGGAGAACATTCCAGGGGAAGAAATTAAAAAGGGGTGCAAACAGAGAAGCCCAAGGGATGTAGAGGACAGTACTGACGATTTTACTTTGAGCGCTTCATTAGGGGAGACTAGTGGGAAATAAAACCAGAAAAGTAAGCTGGTGCCAGACACTGAGAAGCTTTAAATGCCAGACTAAGGAACTTTATCTTGACAGTAATGAGGAGTCATTGAAGGGTTTAAACAAAGCAACACAACGAAAATAAAAATTAGGATGATCGTTTCAAAACAAAATTTAGGACAGACTGAAGCAGCAACTCACTGGGGACAGTGAGACCATGCTGAGATCCTTTTGCAAATATCAGGCCTAAGTTAGAATGATGACAGGAGAAAAGCAGCAGATCCAAAGAGCAGACGGGACTTGGAAAGTGTTCTAGCACATGTCAAGTCAGACCGTAAGGACTCTGAAGAGCTGAGATTCGGACACTACAAAGAGGCTAAACCCACAACAACTGTGAATTCCAGCCTGCCCAGCAAGGTCTCCGCCCTGATACAGTAAATCAAACAACGCATGTTCCAGCAGGGGGAAAAGCAAACACAAGGTTTTCTGTTATCCACGGCAAGTGGAGCGCCACACTGAAGAACAAAGAGCCACCGGGTTACTCAGACTTCCAGCCACAGCCCTTGACAGCTGACTTGTCATGCTGTAGGAATTGCAAGCCTTCCAAGCAGTATCTGATATCCAACTCAATTTCCCAAATACCCTAAAAGCAGCAAAAAGGGTCCACAGATATTTTGTATGTGTATTCCAAGGACACACTAAAAAAAAAGGCTTATTTCTCTAAGTACATTAATAAGTATGTAATAAGTCCTATCATGAATTAATCATAACTTGCCAAACATTTAATATCTACAGGTATAAGACAGTGCAGAGGACAAAATATAAAACACAATCCCCTCTGCGATTCTCATACCCTATTTGGGAAACAGGCCACATGAAAACAACAAAATTCCAAAGTATAAAGGCAGTATAGAGAGTCAAATTACTAACAAGGAAAATAAATATTAAAAGAGTTCATTGAAGGAAGGGATTATTTTCAAATTTTGTAGTCTGAACACTTAACAAGCAAGGTGGAATTTGAGCTGAGTTTTAAAGAATATGCAGAATTTCACAGGATAAGGGAGAACATTCCAGGGGAAGAAATTAAAAAGGGGTGCAAACAGAGAAGCCCAAGGGATGTAGAGGACAGTACTGACGATTTTACTTTGAGCGCTTCATTAGGGGAGACTAGTGGGAAATAAAACCAGAAAAGTAAGCTGGTGCCAGACACTGAGAAGCTTTAAATGCCAGACTAAGGAACTTTATCTTGACAGTAATGAGGAGTCATTGAAGGGTTTAAACAAAGCAACACAACGAAAATAAAAATTAGGATGATCGTTTCAAAACAAAATTTAGGACAGACTGAAGCAGCAACTCACTGGGGACAGTGAGACCATGCTGAGATCCTTTTGCAAATATCAGGCCTAAGTTAGAATGATGACAGGAGAAAAGCAGCAGATCCAAAGAGCAGACGGGACTTGGAAAGTGTTCTAGCACATGTCAAGTCAGACCGTAAGGACTCTGAAGAGCTGAGATTCGGACACTACAAAGAGGCTAAACCCACAACAACTGTGAATTCCAGCCTGCCCAGCAAGGTCTCCGGACACGTGCCCTGATACAGGGCTCCTCTGTGCACACATGCTTTGCCATCTCCACACTCATACAAAAGATCCACTCCTTGTCACTGGGATCTGGGGAAAATGACACATAAAAGTGGCTAAGTGATAAAGGCCAGGTAGCTGTACAACAGATAGGAGCTCAAACATCTGTAAAGGCCAAAGGCACTGCAACCACGTCTATTGCAAAATGGAAAAACAGACTGTAAATCCAGTCATACCGCAGGCCTGAGTAATGACATCAGATATATCCATTAAACTTGGCAAGAGACTAAGATTGGATGAATAGAGTTATTGAGGTCCCAGTCCTTAACAAAAGAGGTTCTTAACCTTTGTGGAGGTCATGGACCCTTTGGGGACCTGATGAACTTCTCTCCAGAGAAACACTCACAGAATTTTGCAAGTACATAATTTCAGAATGTTCACACACACCCCTCACCCAAAGCCCATCCAGAGACTCTCAGTTCATGAATTCCAAGGGTTCTTAAGAATTGATTATCTATTGTAATAAGTTTATTGACTAGAAATCATCTGACTTAATAGGGCATGTATAATTATTAGTGTGTCCTATGTAATATTAGTTATATGTGTTGATAATGGATATCTCTGTGACCAAAAAATAGTACATATGCCAAAATGTTATAAATTAAAGCAATAATAAGGTCCCAAAAGAGATACTCTCAAATGTAATAAATGTAACTTAAACACTTCGAAAAAATGGCTATGTATGACGAATCCTTTCATATGTTAAACAACATTAATATGTTATGGATGTGCTTATAGGCATGAGGTAAATAATGTATGATTATACCTAGTATGTATTATGTAAACTAAAGCACGTGTATGAGGACCTTTTGATTGGGCAGATCATCAAAGGGTAATTTAGAATATACTTATGTGCAATACTAGCATAGCCCTTTTGATTGGGCAGATCATTGAAGGATAATTTAGAATATATTTATGTGTGACAATAGTATAGCCCATGAGAATAATGTTTGACTGTTCCTGTGTAATTTTTCAAGGAACAGCTGAAGCAGAACTTCAGCTTTGGGTGCTGAGGGTGGAGTTTGAGCTTCTCTTGAGTCTTAGGGAGACTGTTATCCTTCTTTACTGATTTACAAGACCAGAGCAGTAAATACTAATACTATAATGAAAACAAAAAAGAACCCCTCCTATCAAACTGTGGTAATGATTTTTATCATATACTCCACAGTTAAAAAGGTTTTAAATGAGAAGCCATATAGGTGTATTTATTTATAATTTATATACATGCCCTGCTAGACCGATAAATTTTGTGCCTTATAAAGCATACACAAAAATGGGCATATAAAAGTGATGTGTGTTATAATAAAACTGACCATTTTCAAACATTTAATTTACCTACTGATAACACAGTTTATGCTCTCCCTAATCCTGTTACTAATACTACCACCATTTTTGGTTAGAATAATGTGATGAACACTATCATCTTTTAATTTTTGCTTTCACATTTTGTAATACAACAACTTAAAAGTCGGGTTCTAAATTCAGTTCATCTTTATTCTAAGTAATTATTTTATTTGGTTTTACTGGTTATCATAGCCAAAACACATACTTCACAAAGACAAGCAGAACAAAGGAAAGGAGCACATCCCTTGCTTCACTGAACAAAACATCACAGAAATTCAGTCTTCAATCCCGTTCACCATTTAAGCAAAGTCTTTGCTAAAATTCAGACAGTGCATTTTCGTATTTCCTGATCACAAGCAGCTGTTCTTACTAACTAATCAGATAGTGTTGCCTTTGTATTAACATATCTTCAGTTTTTACAAGGTCTTTATACAGGTTAGGAAATTCTGTTTTCACATTCAAGTATACATATAAAAACATTCTTAAAGATTTAAGATCATATCGTTTTCAGCAATTTAATCCAATAATGATGGAAATAGTTCCAAATATCTATTTTTCAATAACCTCTCTTCGTAACACTGAATTTTATCTTGAAAAGTAGTTACTTTCTGAGTCACTATTAGGAATCTACCATCATCCTAAAAGGACAGATTAAGTGTGTTTATTTTCATAAATACCAGCTAAGCAGTATACAATTCACAGATACTTGCAGGGGGAAAATGGTCTTTCACAAAGTTTAAGTCCTTTGCCTCAAGATGACCAGTTTACCTGTATGAAATATTTTACAGAAGATCTGCATGATGACTCCCTATTGCAATACAATACATGATAAGAATCTACTATTTAAAATAATAAGTCTAAAAGTCCAATTACCCAGGCTCCTAGAAACTGTAAAACATCATAGCAGACTGAAAATACAGAAACTTTCTAAAAGACCTTTAAGAGTTCTCCCATTTCTCAGATAATTTTATATAAACCCTATCACAGAGTCCACTGTCTTAAATGTGCCTGGGCTCCCCAGGGTCAAAGCTCTCCACGAATCCCTTCCAACCAATTTCCCCTTACATGCTCTCAAAGTTCAAAGGAGTTATCTTTAAAGGTAGTCTAATTATATTGTATCCCTCTCTGAATCACTACCAGTTGGCAAGAGACACAACTACAGCACATTCGGTGACAGCAGTTGTTTCGACGCTGTTCCCTCCGAGTAACGTTGGCTAGCGACTCAGTCAAATAATAGACAGGGCTCGAACAAGGTCCAAGACGCTTCATGACATATCCTGCCTTAAAGGTTAGAATAATGTGATGAACACTATCATCTTTTAATTTTTGCTTTCACATTTTGTAATACAACAACTTAAAAGTCGGGTTCTAAATTCAGTTCATCTTTATTCTAAGTAATTATTTTATTTGGTTTTACTGGTTATCATCCCTTGCGAGCAAAAACATCCCTTGCTTCACTGAACAAAACATCACAGAAATTCAGTCTTCAATCCCGTTCACCATTTAAGCAAAGTCTTTGCTAAAATTCAGACAGTGCATTTTCGTATTTCCTGATCACAAGCAGCTGTTCTTACTAACTAATCAGATAGTGTTGCCTTTGTATTAACATATCTTCAGTTTTTACAAGGTCTTTATACAGGTTAGGAAATTCTGTTTTCACATTCAAGTATACATATAAAAACATTCTTAAAGATTTAAGATCATATCGTTTTCAGCAATTTAATCCAATAATGATGGAAATAGTTCCAAATATCTATTTTTCAATAACCTCTCTTCGTAACACTGAATTTTATCTTGAAAAGTAGTTACTTTCTGAGTCACTATTAGGAATCTACCATCATCCTAAAAGGACAGATTAAGTGTGTTTATTTTCATAAATACCAGCTAAGCAGTATACAATTCACAGATACTTGCAGGGGGAAAATGGTCTTTCACAAAGTTTAAGTCCTTTGCCTCAAGATGACCAGTTTACCTGTATGAAATATTTTACAGAAGATCTGCATGATGACTCCCTATTGCAATACAATACATGATAAGAATCTACTATTTAAAATAATAAGTCTAAAAGTCCAATTACCCAGGCTCCTAGAAACTGTAAAACATCATAGCAGACTGAAAATACAGAAACTTTCTAAAAGACCTTTAAGAGTTCTCCCATTTCTCAGATAATTTTATATAAACCCTATCACAGAGTCCACTGTCTTAAATGTGCCTGGGCTCCCCAGGGTCAAAGCTCTCCACGAATCCCTTCCAACCAATTTCCCCTTACATGCTCTCAAAGTTCAAAGGAGTTATCTTTAAAGGTAGTCTAATTATATTGTATCCCTCTCTGAATCACTACCAGTTGGCAAGAGACACAACTACAGCACATTCGGTGACAGCAGTTGTTTCGACGCTGTTCCCTCCGAGTAACGTTGGCTAGCGACTCAGTCAAATAATAGACAGGGCTCGAACAAGGTCCAAGACGCTTCATGACATATCCTGCCTTAAATCCTTTCTGGAACATGGCAGAGCATAAATAAATCAGTAAAATAAATCATGCACTATATTGAGAGCCAGGGGCTTTCAACTGGCATGACCAATCTAACTTATACAGTGACATATATTTACATAAGGAGATGATATTTTTACACTTGAAAACAAGTCTGCTGCATCATCTGAAGAATGCCAAATGATAACACACTGTTTAAAGAAATAGCTACTGCAAAAAAAAAAAAAAAGAAAAAAGAAGAAGAAGAAGAAAAAAGCACAAGCCAGTGAAAAAGATTTTGTACTCACTTCCACCAAGAAAAGAAAAAAAAAAATCTGTTCTCAAATATACATAAAAATGAGTAAGTTCCCAGTGTGGTAAGCCTTACATATGGAATCATTTCAAAAACTATGAAAATATAAAATTTGGGGTGTAAAACCCGCCAAAAAAAAAAGGAAAAGATCCACATAGATTTGGAAAACTGGCACTTCTCATTTTCATCTAGATCTACCAACTTCACTGCTCCTGGCCATGTTCCTCCATTAAAACTCGTTAATGTCTTACAACTGCACCTAGAACATCCGATCCGGTTCCCCTCCTACCTCAGCCGGTGCCACCCTCCTGCTTGCACTTTCCCCCTTCATTACTTGCAAATAACCCAAGCTTTTCTGTCCTTTCATCTTTGCTATTCAATCTTCCTGAATGCACTGCTCTCCTCCCCCAACTCGCCCAGAATCATTCCCTGACTTCAATGTTCCTGTCCAACAACAAGCCCTCCACGGAACTTGCCCTGATCCTTCTGAAATGAAAATAATTGCTCACTCTCCAGATTTCTCAAAGTATACTATTACAGTATCTCTCTCTTAGCACTCATCACATTTGATTAGTAATATAGGTATTTGTGTGTCATCTTATCACCTCTCTTAGGTCATAATCTCCTTAAGTAAAGATCTGTATCTTATCCATTTAACTTTCTATCTTTTAACAATACTGCACCTTGAACAAAGTAAGTACTCTTATAACTATGTCTTGAATGAATGATTGAGTGGATACTTAGAAATTCAATTACAGACTTCCTGTACCATCTGGAATGGAGAAGGAGGTAGGACTTAGACTTTGCAGAAAAGATATCTTTTCTTTGGTTTCCTCCAAACAAACATGGCACAGTAAAGTCAGTATTACACATACAGGAATTTTCAAAGGAAAGGACACTTCATCCTTCAACTATCTGGTCAAAGATGGCATGATATCTGTATATATACAAATATATACTCACAATAAAATATCTTCTGTTAAAGAACTGAAATTATGCTTGATAATAAAAGCATGTAAATATTTTAACCATCTAGTTAAACTAAAAATATAATATAGTAAAGCTATCAGAAGAAGACCAACCATTGAAAACACAAATGGAGAGCTGCTCTGTGGTCCAGTGGGTAAGGACACCGCCTTGCAGTGCAAGGGGCTCCAGTTTGATCCCTGGCCTGAGAGGAGACCGCATGTCACGGAGTGGCTGGACCTATGTGTTCAACTACCAAGCCGGAGCTCTGGGGCACACGTGCCCAGTGCCAGTGCTCTGCAGTGACGAGGCCACTGCGATGGGAGGCCCACACAGGCCAAAGAACAAAGATGGATGAAAACAAGTAAGAAAACAATAAAAGAGGCCAAATTTTTTTTAAAAAGGGGGGGGGTGCAGAACACAAGTGGAAACACAGAGAATGACAAAGCAATTTATTCCAAATGGAAAAAAAAAAAAACCCTAAGCTGTAGCTATTCAAATACTAACAAAACTTGAGAGGCAGAGTTTTATTGCTAAGACTCCAAACCAGCCATTCAAAGATAAGCTTACCTAGACAGAAGCACCAAAGAATCAACATTACTAAGTACAAAGGTGAAGTCAGAAACAGCATGAAAATCTTAAAGTGATACTTTGATTAAGTAACTGGTTCATCGCTCCTGGGTCATCAGAAAGCAAACGAAGACTGCAGCAGTCTCTCCTGCACATGGAGACCACAGAAAGGAGTTCAGAAAAGAAAAGAGGGCTACAATGTGGCCAAGTGGGGCCAACATGCTTGGAGAGAAGCCAGTTTAGAGGTATGCCTGAGATTTCAGGTCAAAAGACCTGGACTCAGATGTCATCTCTAATACCTACAAGCTGCGCAATCTTATACCAGTCACTTAACCTCCCTTATAAAATATAACTTGTAGAGCAAGCACTGCACCTGGGTACAGTGTGTCTCAACGTGTCTCGGAGACAGTCCTCAATAAATATTTGCTGACTCGGAGTGAGAGCCATACAAGAAAAGCATACATTTCTCTCCAGGCATCGCTGTATCTTTTTCAAGAGAGTAGCCTTAATTAATTTCTGATGAATACCTTATAATAATACCTGACAGTCCATTTTTGGCTCCCCCCAAAAAAACAGAAATACTCCTTTCCTCCTACCTTACACATTACTCAAAATCTTACTGAAATTCTTAAAATTTTAAATCTGTTCTGTAATAACTTTCAAACACAAAAAGTAACTCTCATTAAGAAGACTGGGAGCCGAATACCTGGCTCCTGCCCAAGAGAAGACACTATGTGACCCATGAAAATGACTATATTTGTCTGGCCGTAGTCTTCTCATCTATAAACAAGGCCTCTTTGCTCTAAATGTTGCCGTTCATGCCATCTCAAGGATTTTCTAATCTAATCAGGACAACCAATTCAACAATGTACACTAATAAGAGGAATTTTATCAAAAAAAAAAAAAAAGGAGGAAAAGGAAGAAAGGAATTTATTTATAGAACAAACTGAGTAGTTGGTGCTAAAGGAGTGTGATAAAAATCAAGCTTTCTAGAGAACATACCAGCTTTGACTGTTTTTGAAGATGAAGAGATAAAAGAAAAAGGAAACACAATTTAAATAAAACTTGAGAGGCAACAGAAAGCCATTCAAAGATAAGCTTACCTAGACAGAAGCACCAAAGAATCAACATTACTAAGTACAAAGGTGAAGTCAGAAACAGCATGAAAATCTTAAAGTGATACTTTGATTAAGTAACTGGTTCATCGCTCCTGGGTCATCAGAAAGCAAACGAAGACTGCAGCAGTCTCTCCTGCACATGGAGACCACAGAAAGGAGTTCAGAAAAGAAAAGAGGGCTACAATGTGGCCAAGTGGGGCCAACATGCTTGGAGAGAAGCCAGTTTAGAGGTATGCCTGAGATTTCAGGTCAAAAGACCTGGACTCAGATGTCATCTCTAATACCTACAAGCTGCGCAATCTTATACCAGTCACTTAACCTCCCTTATAAAATATAACTTGTAGAGCAAGCACTGCACCTGGGTACAGTGTGTCTCAACGTGTCTCGGAGACAGTCCTCAATAAATATTTGCTGACTCGGAGTGAGAGCCATACAAGAAAAGCATACATTTCTCTCCAGGCATCGCTGTATCTTTTTCAAGAGAGTAGCCTTAATTAATTTCTGATGAATACCTTATAATAATACCTGACAGTCCATTTTTGGCTCCCCCCAAAAAAACAGAAATACTCCTTTCCTCCTACCTTACACATTACTCAAAATCTTACTGAAATTCTTAAAATTTTAAATCTGTTCTGTAATAACTTTCAAACACAAAAAGTAACTCTCATTAAGAAGACTGGGAGCCGAATACCTGGCTCCTGCCCAAGAGAAGACACTATGTGACCCATGAAAATGACTATATTTGTCTGGCCGTAGTCTTCTCATCTATAAACAAGGCCTCTTTGCTCTAAATGTTGCCGTTCATGCCATCTCAAGGATTTTCTAATCTAATCAGGACAACCAATTCAACAATGTACACTAATAAGAGGAATTTTATCAAAAAAAAAAAAAAAGGAGGAAAAGGAAGAAAGGAATTTATTTATAGAACAAACTGAGTAGTTGGTGCTAAAGGAGTGTGATAAAAATCAAGCTTTCTAGAGAACATACCAGCTTTGACTGTTTTTGAAGATGAAGAGATAAAAGAAAAAGGAAACACAATTTAAATAAAGAAACGAAACATGTGAAATCAAAGAAGCAAGATATCTACAAGCGATTATAATACTTTCTTGACTTGTGTATCACTCTACAGTTTACAAAGCATTTCTCCATAGGCCATCCGCAACAAATTTTCTGGAATGAGAAATATGAAAACGGTTTAAATGATTTACATTTGATAAATTTGTCCACAAAGAGTCTCTATTAAAAAACAATACTGGGCTTCCCTGGTGGTCCAGTGGGTAAGAACACCGCCTTGCAGTGCAAGGTGTACCAGTTCGATCCCTGGCCTGGGAAGATCCCACAAGCCACAGAGCGGCTGGACCGATGTGCCCAATTACGGAGCCAGAGTTCTGGAGCACATGTGCCCGGAGCCAGTGCTCTGCGACAGCAGAGGCCACTGCGATGGGAGGCCCACACGGGCCCAAGAATAAAGATGGATGAAAATAGATAAATGAAAGACCAATAGAAATGACCTGCACACCCCCCTTCCTCCCCTACCCTCCAAAAAAAACAATACTGAGAACATACATATCTGTAAACAACGAAACTCTGTAAAAGTTAAAAGCAAAATAAAAGTTAAAAAAAAATAAAAATAAAAACAATAGCATCAAAAAATATTTCAGAAAATAATTTTTCCAGCCTTTATAGGTAGGACAAATTAGACAGGCAAATGCATGCAGGCAAACAGCTATAAACCTACAAATCACAGAATTTTAGCACAAGAAGAAATATGAATTCAGACCAATATGCTCACTGAATGATACAAACTCACTTAATGATAAAGGCCCACGGAGTTCATGTGACGCTAATCACTCTATGTGCAAAATCACAGGAGGGCCAGACCGAAGAGGCAGAAATAAATAGGGAAACCCAAGAAAACTGTAAATCAGATAATCTGACAATGGATTAGACAGTGATGTGTTTAGGCTATGAAAATACAGAAAACATTATTCAACACTGACTATGTCCCAATCATTATGCTAGACATATCTTATTATTTAATATACTAAGCTAATTTAAAGACCACAACAATATGAGTATATTATTCCAGTTCCAGCAGTAAGCATAAAAACTTAAGGTTTACTTTGGATAAATAACTAGTCCAATGTTACACCTACTAAGTAGAAGAGTCAGGACACCATCCTCTGTCTGAAGTCAATCATTCATTCTCAAAAGAAGCTTAAAAACTGCCTCAAAGTTACAGGTCAGACAAAATTACAAGGCAAAAATGAAGCATCACTCTGGAAACACTGGATAATCCAGCGTTACTAGAATTCTGGTCCTGTTAACAGGTGTGTTTCACTTCTGGCAACTATTGTTATCGTTCTGCTCTGTTTCTGATTTTCAGGTCCAATATTTCTTAGTAAAGCCCAACTTCCCCATCCTCCACGCTGAAACATATCCATGGGGAGAGACTGTTGTTGAGTCACTGAATCACGTCAGACTCTTTGCGACCCCTTCATTTGTAGCCAGCCAGGCTCCTCCAGCCATGGAATTTCCCAGGCAACAGTACTGGAGTGGGCTGTCATTTCCTTCTCCAGGGGATCTTCCCAACCCAGGGATCGAACCTGTGTCTCCTGCAATGCAGACAAATTCTTTACCACCTGAGAAGGCTGGGGAGAGATTAGATCAAACTATATCTAAGAGGAGGGTGACGAGATCGATGAATCTGACGTCTTCCACAACTCCTCCAGTGCCTGTAGCTTCACCTTCTAAATATGGTAACTACGCTAAGCTTTTCTAAAAGCCTGATCTTTCAAGTAGCCTCAGAAGTAACCGTGTTGCAGATGGGGAAATGCGGGAGGATTGATGGATACAACAACCCACTTCACTTGTGTTTCTAGAATTGGACTTAAATGTTGGTGTCAGTGTTTTGTAATAATTCTTCTTACTCAACCAAGTATTTTGCAGAAATATAAATAATCACGTATACGTTAACCCAAATACTGTGCACCCACGAAACATTATCTAGAATTAAACTAAAGGAAAAAAACCTGCACCTCTTTCTTAAGCTAAGCAACCAAGAATGGCACACAGTTACTATTAGACCATTTTATGACCTGTGACTCCATATGTTCCAAGGCACAGAGTCTGACTAAAAACACAAAAGAGAAAGGAAGGCTTGAAATGACTAGACCTCATCTCCAACGTTAAGAAAAAAAGGTCAGGTGACCTTAGTGACCAATAACCAAGAGTTAAGCTGCTGGTTAACCTGGGAGGAAAGCACTGAAGAAGTCATTTCCAACAGTCTGTCCAACTTTTAGGAAAGTTACACGAGGTGGGGAGATATCTGTTCTGCAGCCCAGACCAGACAGAGCGCTCCGCCATTCAGCTCCTAAAACATGTGTGCTTCATCCAGTCCCACACTCTTCTGCACCAATAGGTGGAGGTAATATAAAAAGGAGCCCACCAGATGTTTCTGGACCTCTGCAAGGAAAGCAGTTGACGGCCCTCTGAGAAATCCTATGCTTATCATATGCAGAAAGTAAAAATCACAGCCAAGAGAATAATGAGCATCTTGGGACCTCCTCAACCCCATGAGAAGAGTCTACTCAGTTGTGTGTGCTTGTGTTGACCTCCCATACTGGCCCTAAAATGAAAGCATTTTGGCCATATGGTTTAAGAGAACCTCCCATACTGCCTGGGGTCTTCTTTGGCCCAACCCAGGATCGAACCTGTGTCTCCTGCAATGCAGACAAATTCTTTACCACCTGAGAAGGCTGGGGAGAGATTAGATCAAACTATATCTAAGAGGAGGGTGACGAGATCGATGAATCTGACGTCTTCCACAACTCCTCCAGTGCCTGTAGCTTCACCTTCTAAATATGGTAACTACGCTAAGCTTTTCTAAAAGCCTGATCTTTCAAGTAGCCTCAGAAGTAACCGTGTTGCAGATGGGGAAATGCGGGAGGATTGATGGATACAACAACCCACTTCACTTGTGTTTCTAGAATTGGACTTAAATGTTGGTGTCAGTGTTTTGTAATAATTCTTCTTACTCAACCAAGTATTTTGCAGAAATATAAATAATCACGTATACGTTAACCCAAATACTGTGCACCCACGAAACATTATCTAGAATTAAACTAAAGGAAAAAAACCTGCACCTCTTTCTTAAGCTAAGCAACCAAGAATGGCACACAGTTACTATTAGACCATTTTATGACCTGTGACTCCATATGTTCCAAGGCACAGAGTCTGACTAAAAACACAAAAGAGAAAGGAAGGCTTGAAATGACTAGACCTCATCTCCAACGTTAAGAAAAAAAGGTCAGGTGACCTTAGTGACCAATAACCAAGAGTTAAGCTGCTGGTTAACCTGGGAGGAAAGCACTGAAGAAGTCATTTCCAACAGTCTGTCCAACTTTTAGGAAAGTTACACGAGGTGGGGAGATATCTGTTCTGCAGCCCAGACCAGACAGAGCGCTCCGCCATTCAGCTCCTAAAACATGTGTGCTTCATCCAGTCCCACACTCTTCTGCACCAATAGGTGGAGGTAATATAAAAAGGAGCCCACCAGATGTTTCTGGACCTCTGCAAGGAAAGCAGTTGACGGCCCTCTGAGAAATCCTATGCTTATCATATGCAGAAAGTAAAAATCACAGCCAAGAGAATAATGAGCATCTTGGGACCTCCTCAACCCCATGAGAAGAGTCTACTCAGTTGTGTGTGCTTGTGTTGACCTCCCATACTGGCCCTAAAATGAAAGCTATTTTAGGCCATATGGTTTAAGAGTAACCAACCCCAAAAGATATGTAACATATTCAAACAATGTGGAGCCCTGGGGGGTAGGGCAATAAAGACAAGCTACTGCAAGGAATGAGTAATGGCTAAGAGAAGGTATGTGAAATGGATGACAAAAAAGAGATGTCCTCTGAAAAGAACTATAAATCACACTCTGAAATACAGTCCAACAGAGAAAAGATTTTCAAAGACTGTCCAATATCCTTTCTTCCCCACTCCAGCTTTCAGCACCTCTGCACTACCCTCGTCAGTTACTCGACATGCAGTCCTGATAAAGGCTGATCGGTGGATTAGCAGGATCAAGAGTACAGGCAGAGAACATTCCATCCTGGGAACAACATCTTTAAATTATTTAAGTGTGTTTACCACCCTTCCCTATAGAGCCAAAGCATGAAATCTGGCCAGTGGCTTTCACAGTCTACACCAAAGCAACCGAATCCTCTGCCCACCAGAAGATGGACACGTACAAAGAAAACAGGAAATTCAACAAAAACTGAAGTTTGACCCTAGACTCCCTCAACAGCTAAACTGTCTTCAGTAGTGGTAGGACCCTGCTACCACACCCACCTCATGCAACCCTTGCAGTTTCCTGGCGTAAGCCAGTTCTTGGGATTACACAAACTGCTGCTTCTGTTTCCAGCCCAGATTTCTAGAAATGAAACCCTGGAATTGAAGGAGAAAGAAAAATGCTGGCAGAAAGAGGGAGGAAACTGCATTGTCTTCATAATCCCAGTGCAAGTGGAACACTCTCCATTAGTTCCATCGAGCACTTTTTTCAATAAAACCATTTACCCAAAAATGCAGATCTCAAATGCTCCCTGGGCTTAAACCACACGAAAAGCAATTTAAAGGATACAAACCTACAGATTTTCTCAGAAAGAAATGAGGAAAAGAATAACTATGAACTATGTCAAATTCAAATTCTGCTCATTCGATATTAAACTTCACTGTGAGTTAACTAAATGAAATCAATGATCAGTGCAAAATGTCTACAAAAAATCAAACCGAATGGCATCTTAGCGGCAGCACCCTTGCGTTTTCTCTCCAAACCATATATTCCCTATTAAGGCCCCCTTTTTGATCTATTGTTTCCAAAGCATAAACTCTGAATAAGAAATAGAGGAAATCATTTCCAAAGCTAGTTCACAAAGTACAAGGAAATAAAACAGAAACACTTGCAGTTGTATGTCGTTTGCAACAATAGTTCAAGGAATGCCCATTTATGAAGCTAAATCAAACCCCACTGCTACCTTTAACCCAAAACTATTTCTAGTTCAAGAGCCAAAAGACCCAACCAAAAACTTTCTTTTCACATTATTCTCAACATGAAGAAATCTGACCCCCTTCCTACTACATCACAGCTTCTGTGAAACAAGCTGAGAGGCTCCTTTGGCCAACTTTTTTTTGAGGCTAACCTTCAACCAATTCCAGAATGGAAGACAAACCTCAAACAAATTTAACCCCTGAAACCCATCCCTTCAGCTGCGGAGTATAATCTACACTGCATCACAGCAGTCAGTGTTCCACAGACACTTGACGATTTCTTAATCACTGAAGTCTAAGCCTCAGCCCTCACAAATCATCGCCACAGAGATTAACTCTTGGCATCCACAGAGGGTGCCGGGACTGCAATTCACTCAAGCACCCTTCATTCACCACCATCATACTCGACATTAAAAATTCACCATCGCAAAGAAAAAAAAGTCACCTTCTCCACAAGGACACCTGCCTCTTCAACGCCTACAGTGAACGGAGAGAGCCCAGTCTGAAAAGCTAAAAGATCCTCCAGCTTAAAGTTTTCCTCCCCACCAAACTCTGCAGTCACAGCAGCACGGACTGTCCTTGTCACACACAGGCTTTATTGTCAAGCCCTCCGTCTCCCTCTTACATCGTCAGCCGAAGCAGTGTTTAGTCCATGGGAGTGACTGCTTTAAAACCAACAAAACCAAACAAAACCAAAAACACATAGCAGGGTAGTAAGAGCAGGGACCCTGGTGTCCGATTTCTGCATTTCCCTTCCAAGCGACTAGGGAAAGGCTCGAGTTAGGTCGCTGACCATTAACCCATCCCACCCCTTACTCGTCCAGCCAACATTCCTTGCTCCCCCGCCTCCGTCCTTCCAGCAGAATCCGACGATGGGGTCCAAACCCTCGACAACAGGCAAATCTCACTTATCCATCCCAGTTCTACCTTCGAAATCCCCCGTCTGGAGACGGGAAAAGCAAGTGCGAGGGGGGGTAAACACGAGCGCCGTCGAAGGCTGCGCTTACTGGAAGGCTCGCCACGGTCATCCCCATTTCGCAGTCCCGGCAAGTGAGACTCGGGGAGGTGACCCGGCTTGCCAAGGTCACCGCGCTCGCCCGGGCCGAGGGGCGCCCGCGCCGACTTCCGGCTCCCCCTCTCGGCGGCGGGGAGCGCCCGCGGGCTCGGGGCTGCCGCTCCCCACGCCCGGCCGGCCGCCGCGAGCCTCGCGCGCCCTCCGCGGATGCTCGCCGGGTCCGCGCTAACTAGGGCAACTGGGAACCGGGGCAGCGAACGCCGCTGCAGCAGTCTCCCCCGGCGGCGCGGCCCCCAGCTGGTGCCCGTGACAGCTGCGACCTCCGCCCCCTCCAGCCGCGCGAGGCCGAGGAGAACTCGGGCAAAGTGGGAGGGGGACGGGCGCAGAGAAAGGCGAGCGGGGGGCGGAGGGGCGCCAGCTGCTCCCGCCCCCTAGGGCCTCGGCGGCCGCGCGGCTCGTGACAGCTGCACCCACCGGGAGGCTCGGCGCCCGCCGCCCGCCACTCACCTGCCGCCGCCGCCTCTGGGCCGCGCTGACGGGCGCCGCGCTCGCCCGCGACCGTGGCGGCGCCGCCGCGGCCTCCGCCGCTGCTCGGGCCGGGAGCCCTCCGCCGCCGCCGCCGCCGCCGCCGCCGCGGCTCTCCGGCCCCCTCCTCCGGAGCAGGGATCCCCCCGCAGGGGGATGCAGAACGGACCCGACGCAGGCTCCGCTCGAGGGAGCAGCCGGGAGCAGGGCGGCCGAGGCGCTCGAGGCCGCGGTCCAGCCGTCTGAGGAGCAGGCTTGGAGAATCGTGTCAGACTCCCGCTCCCCCGGCCTGAAGAACAGGCATTTCAGCCGCTCTCCGCGGCCGCCATGTTCTCCTCCTCCTCCTCCTCCTCCTCCTCCTCCTCCCCGGCCGCCACCGCCCCCCGCTCCGCCCCGCCCCCCCGCGCCCCGCCCCGCCCCGCCCCGCCCCGCCGGCTCGCCGCCCCGCCCGCGCGCCGCCCGGAGCGCAGCCCGGCCCCCCGCCCGGCCCGGCGCCCGCGAGCTCCGACGGCGCGCCCGCGGCGGCCCGCTCCCCGCCCGCGGGGCAGCGGAGCGAGGAGCCGCCCCGCGCCCTCTGCCGGCCGCAGACCCGAGGGCGCCCGCCCCGGCCCGCGTCCTCACGAAGTGTGGGAAAGGAGGCCCCAACTCTTCCCCTTCGTTCGGGGCGTGCCTCCGACGGCGGCCGGCAAGCCGCCTCGACCCCCGGGGTGCTCTCGGCTCGGCCGCCCGGCCCGCAGCCTCCCGCCCGCCCGCTCTGTCCGGCCAGGTGCGGGGCGGCGCGGGGCGCAGCAGCCCCGCGGGGCGTCGGCTCTGGCCTGGCCCTCCGCTGATTTCTGGTATTCCTTCAAGCGAGGCACGTCCGAGGGCCTCGTTTTTTATTCTTAAAAATGGGGAGTTGGTTGCCGAGATGATTTCACAGACTATTAGATAAGGGAAAAGAAAGATCATCGGCCCCTTTCGTTTTGCAGACGAAAAAAATCTGACGGAGGCGTCTGGCTGTGCAATTCCATGAATTACCCAAAACGTCTGTCATTGACAGAGCTTTCCCCTCAAGGGAGCCCACACCTTTTTTTCTTTTGACTCGCTTTTTAAAAACTGTGTAAGAGAAGGGCTACTTTCCAAACTAAAGTGTTCCTTGTCACGAGAGCCATCAAACAGCGGCGAAACAGGCTTTCTGAGCCGTGATCGCCTTGTGTGGAAAGCACCCCTCATTCCAGAGGCTGGCAATGTAATACCTCTCTCTCCCGGGATTGTCCCTAGGATGAATGATCGCCGGCTGCGGAGGGGCTCTGTAAAGCAGACAGCTATCCTTTCCTGCACTCCTGTTTCCAGGTAGTGGAGATCTGCACCTCCCTCAATCCTGTGCTGCTGTTGCCTTCTCCCGGCGTTTTCTACTGTTTCTCTCTCAGTGTTTTCTACCCTAAAGCCACCTCTAGAAATCCTGACTCTGCCTTGAAAACGCCAGCCTCGACACCTCTCTGAGTCAGTGAGCCGTTTCTTCCAGAGGTGGATACTTCAGCCTGCCATCAGATCCTGCCGTGCCCTGGATCATCATCCTGCTCATAAACGAACCTTTAGCCCACACCCCACATTCATCGTCTACTCATTCATTTATGTATTCATTCATATTTTTCTTCTGATGAGAACTTTTCAGATTCAGTCTCTTAGCAACTTTCAAATATTCAGTACGACATTATTGACTATGTCCACCACACGATACATTGTATCTCTGCAACTTATCTTTACATACCTGGAAGTTTATAACTCTTGATCCTCTTCACGCATTTTGCCCGCCCTCTAACCCCCATCCCGTCTGGCAACCACCTACTTTTCCCCTGTGAGTTTGATTTTGTTTTGTTTTTTGTTGGTTTTGTTTTCTAGGTGCCGCAGTATTTTCTTGTCTGACTTATTTCACTTTCCATGATACCCTCCGGGTCCATCCATGTCTTTTAATGGCTGTGTAGTAGTCCAGTGTGTGTGTGTATTCCTATACACTTCACAGTGTGCATATTTCCGTTCATGGAGTTAGCATGTATCAGAGATATGCTTCACACTCAGCAGTCCTGCGTCCACACGCTCAGAGCCTGCCACGTAGCTTCTTGTTCCAGGAGTGTCTATAGCTACCGCTCCAGGAAGGAGTTTATGTTGACCTCTGCTCTTCCCCATTGCCCAGGCTTATCTCCGACCTCCAGCCTCTCCTTGCCTTTCCCTTCCCATGAGCTACCCTTGTCCCATGAGCTCTCAGAGCTTGCTATCTCCTCACTTTCCTCTTGTCCCTAACATCAGGAGACACTGGAGCCCCTTGACTCTTCCCTCATCTGATTTCCTATACCCACAAACTCCTAAGACAGGAAGAGATCTTGGTACAACTTACTCATGTTACAGATGAGGCAACTGAGACCTGGGCAACTTTAGTGACTTGTTCAAACAGCTAGTTAGTTGCTTCCTGCAGGAGGCGTTTTTGCTGAGATGAGTCCAAGGGAAGGCTTTCTGGGATAACATTTCACAGATTTAAAGAAACTTGCTTGCCTGCTGCTTCCAGTTAGCATGGAAAGAAGGTAGAACACTCAGATGACCAAAAAGAGGCAACCCAGGGCTTCCCTGGTGGTCCAGTGGGTAAAGAGTCCGCCTTGCAGTACAAGGGGCACGGGTTCGATCCCTAACCGAGGAAGAGCCCATGTGCTGCGGAGTGGCTAGACCGGTGTGTCCAATTACAAGCCAGCACTCTGGGGCGCATGTGCCCAGAGCCGGTGCTCTGCAGTGAGAGAGGCCACTGCAATGGAAGGCCCACACATGCCAAAGAATAAAAAGATCAATGAAAATAAATATAAATAAAAGAGGCATAATGAGGAAAAAGAAAAAAAAAATTTAAAAAAAAAAAAAACAGAGGCAACCCAGACAACAGTAAAATCATCTGGCCACCCGGAAAGGTAGGGGGTGAAAGTGGAATTACGAGTGGTAAAGAAGTGAGTGGGCACTGGGAGGTCAAGACTAACTCACTTGTGAAGTCTGTTAATGGAGAGAGAAGATGGAAATCAAGAACTTAAATGAGGGGTTTCCCTGGTGGTCCAGTGGTTGAGACTCCATGTTCCCAATGTAGGGACCTGAGTTCAATCCCTGGTCAGAGAACTAGCTCCCACATGTTGCAGCAAATATCCCTCAACTAAGACTCACCGCAGCCAAATCAACAATGACAGAAAAAGACCTTAAATGAACACAAGAGGATTATCATTGCAGTAAAAGGGGGATTAGACACGTTGCTGGTCAGAGAGGAAGATCATTTATTAGAAAAGATTGAAGTGGCAAAAAAATAAAAATAATTGACCAAGCAAGGCCTGATGGAAGTGAATAGGGATTCACTAAAGCCAAAAGTGAGGAGATGACTTCTTGGCTTATCCTACCAGTAAACTATCTATGACTATATGGACAAGGACCATATCAGGTTTTGTTCACTGTTATGTCCGGTACCTGAGACAGAGTAGGAACTCTGTATTTGTTCAAGGAATGAATCAATGAATAATAAAGAAACCTCCCAATATGCACTGATGATGTTGTTGTTCAGTCATGCCCACGTCTTTGCGACCCATGGACTGCAGCATCCCAGGCTTCCTTGTCCTTCACTGTCTCCCAGAGTTTGCTCAAACTTATGTCCATTGAATCGCTGATTCCATCTAACCTTTTCCTCCTGCTCTCAGTCTTTCCCAGCATCAGGGTCTTTTCCAGTGAGTTGGCTCTTCACATCAGACAGCCAAAGACTCAACAGCAAACATTTAGGTATAAATAAAGAGAGGGAGCAAGGGGGAAGAAACAAGAAGAAGGTTGAAAAATAACACAAATGCCTACTTTGGCCTCTTTGGCCAGTGTACTGGATGACATCCAGGAAACCAAGACAAATTGTCAATAGTCACTGCCGCACAGAGAAACTGACCATTCTGGTGACTTCAGTGCTGATGTTAATTGGAACTGTACACTATAGCATGAAGTTATTTATCATCCTGAATTCTGAATGCCAAGTGAAATTTATCATGTAAAGTTTTATATGAGAACAGAGTAGCAGATTAACTGGTACCCTTGATAGAAATGTTGTCAAAAATGATAGAAAACGTATACATCTGCATAAGGATGGTACTGAAAATATTTAACAACTGACATGACACAGAAACCAACAGACCAGCCCTCAGCCACCCAAGGGTCTGCTTCTGTGCTCACTGACAATCAGGACAACACATGACTGTTGCTTATATTGATGATGCTCAGAAAACAATAGTGCTATTTTTAAAAGGTTGTCCAACTGGGTAAAAAGGAGAGCCTTACAAGCTCTCAGAGCAACATCTTCCCCACAGATTCTTAGCCTGAGGCTTTTCTATCCAGTAGAAAAGAACTTTAGTCACTGTTTCTTCAACTTTGTCCTCCAGACTTTTAGCAAATCCTGTTCCTGGCCACTTGTTTTCATCTCTGCTTCACTGACTCATCTAACACCTGAGCCAGCCACACATGTGCAAAGACTTGCCCTTAGCTAATCCATATGCTGATCACCTTCACCAGCCTATAGTATAGTATCTGCCACCCGACCCTGGCCATGCATCTAACAGACCAGGTTCTTGACAGCACTTAACCACAGAAAAGACTCAAAGAAAATTTTAAAATATAGAAGACCAATGGTTGAGGAGTTTCAAGAAGTTACCTGTGGACGATCCTACAAGAGATAAGATTATAGTCCTCTGAGTTTCCCGTAGGTCATCTAGAAACTCCATCTCTAATTTTAAAAGATGGAAAACCAAATACAGAGATGCTACACTCCCATTCATTGCTTCAGGAAAGAAGGTCTTCTTTGTGTCTAACATCGTGTTTTGTGCTATAAAACCTGGTGGACTGCCTTTGGAAATCCAAGACTGCATTAGTCAACAATTTACAGGTAGTTGCCACAACTGTTTAGCCTCCTATGCAAGGTGAAACTTATTCCACAGGATTATAATTAACCAACTGTCCAAAAAGGTTATGGTCTGTTCAATGGGATTATGGCCACCCCAAACTCATATATTGAAATCCTAACCCCCAGTATCTCAGAATGTAACTGTACTTGGAGATAGAGTCTTCAAAGAGATGATTAGGTTAAAATGAGGTTGTCACAGGCACTGGGCAGGAAGGCGTTGAGAAGCTCTGGGGACGTAGTAGCCTTCCTTGGAGAGAGAACAATATAAGCAAAAGCAGAGAGTTCAAAGTACTTTATTTTCTATTAGCAAGAGACAAAATAATCACTCCAGCTAGAGCAGTGCGCTCATGTAAAGAAAATACACGGCATTTAGGAGAAGTTTGAATGCCAGCCTTAGGCCTCGGGACCTGATCATTGTCCTCACTCCCTCAGGAAGCAGGAGACCTCAGATAACCCTTCTGGCTATATGAGTTAAGGCTGGGTATGGAGGGAATATGGAATATAGATTGCAAAATGTACAGTGGAGGAAGATCAAGATGCCAACTGGGACACGGCTAGGATAAAGACAAAGGAATCGGAGAGGCAAACTAGTTATGAGGCAACCATGGTGAGCTAGAGGTGCTGTGGAAGAGCAGAGCCGGAAAGGGACATGGGAAGCAGTTCCTGGAGCTGCTCCCTAAGGTGCCAGAAAGTAGCACAAGAGCTTCGCGGAGACTTCATCTGGGAATAGGGAGAGTGCCATTAAGAGGATGGACAATGGCTCCAATGGTAAAGTGGTAAAGAATCTGCCTGAGTTGTAGGTGACCGGGTCCGCTCCCTAGTCAGGAAGATCCCATGGAGAAGGGAATGGCAACCCACCCCAGTATTCTTGCCCAGGAAATCCCATGAACGGAGGAGCCCAGTGGGCTCTACAGCTATGGGGTTGCAAAGAGTAGACATGACTGAATGACTAACACATTCACTGAAGATTTTTGACCAGAGGTCACCAAAATGGTATTTTAGAAAAATATATTAAGGAGCAATGTAGAAAGTTAGAAAGCATGTAGAGAGTCAGAAAGCATAGCATATCGAGACATGAGTTGAAGTTTATGAAAAGTCATTTCGAAAACACCCATTTCATTTTTCTTTGTTCACCATAGTACCTAAGAGTCAACCCTTAGTAAACAAATGCTAGATACGAAATGTACGCCCTCTGCAAAGTGATTGCTTTTGTCTGTAGACCAGACCAAGGAAATCTCCTAGAATAAAGTGACACATTAATATCCTGGATTATATACATCAAATTCATGTGGTCAATGCATTTCACTCTATGCAGCATAATAATTCCTGAATTAAGCGGTAGAATTCAGTCTCTAAGCCTTGCAGGTTCTGAGGCTGTATTAGTTCTCTGGTCGAAAATAATGAGAATAAACTTGCTACTGAGGCAAAAACTGATTGTAGGGGTATAGGGAAGATCAGAGAATAAAAAGATCTGTTGGATCATTTGTTCTCAGGGGGCCAAAACCAAAGCAGCTTCAAGGATCTGGGAATCTGGAACTGTGAACTCTCTTCCTATGGCAACATAGGATCATAGCTTCACCACCTTCTGTGCCTGCATTTATCAGGTCAAAGTTCAACTTCCTAGGATAAAAAGTGTTATTAGCCAAGCAAAGATCAAACGTCGACTTCTATGTTGGGGGTACAGTGTTGTAATTGGCAATATATCAAAACCACATATTGAACATATTGGACACTTGTAGCCCCCAAGGAAGTAATTCTAGGCAGAATAAAATAACTAACATCCACCCAATAACTAATGGGTATTTCTGCTTCAACATTCATCCTCAAAAGAGTATGGACAAGTGATTAAACAAGAATGCTACCTAACTGCCCTTTTCACCCCTGAGAATTGATCAAAACTAATAGTTGTTACCCAGAGACCCAATCCTACTGATAATGAGTGTCCTATGAAGCTTACCTACCCAGAAGGCTCTTGTTTCCTAGAATTTTCAAATTTTTTCAGTATGTCTACATGCTGTGGTAGATGTAAAATTTTTCAGTATAGTAAAACAAATAGAAAAGGGCACAAATCATAATTGCTCAGCTCAAAGAATTTTCATTAATCAGTCAGAATCCAGGTTGTGAAATAGAATATAACCATCACCAGAAGGTCTCACTCAAGCCTTCTTCCACCCGACAAAAGGAACCTCCAAACTTCTATCTCCATTGATGAGTTTTGTCTGGGTTTGAGCTTTATATAAATTGAATCATACATTATGTGCTCTTTTGCATGGTTTTTGCCCATGCAATGTTGCATTTCATGAGATTTATCCATCATATTACAAGTAGCAACAGTTTGTTCATTCTCATTGCTAGATAGTCTTTTAGGACTACATCACTGTTTATCTGTCCTACTGTGGATGGACTTTTGTTTTCAGTTTTTAACTGTTACAAATACTGCTGCTATAGATGTTCTTGTACATGTCTTTGGGAATATTATACTCGTTTTCTTTGGGTATATATCAAGGAGTGGGAACACTATTTCACAGAATATGTGTAAATTTAGCTTTAATAACCACTGGCTTTAAAAGTAGTTCAAACAGGGCTTCCCTGGTGGTCCAGTGGGTAAGGACACCACCTTGCAGTGCAAGGAGCACCGGTTCAACCCCTGGCCCGGGGAGATCCCACGTGCTGTAGAATGGCTGGACAGGTATGTCCAATTACAAGCCAGCACTCTGGAACACATGTGCCAGAGCCAGTGCTCTGCAATTAGAGAGGCCACTGCAATGAGAGGCCCACACAGGCCAATGAGTAAAGATTAATGAAAGTAAATAAATGAAAAACCAATACAAGAGGCCAAATATTAAAAAAAAAAAAAAAAGTAGTACAAACAATTATCCACGGATGTTCCTGGTCGTCCAGTGATTGAGAATCTGTCTGCCTTTGCAGGGACCATGGGTTCGATCCTTGATGGGAGAAAATCCCTGAGGCTGTGGGGCAGCTAAGTCCACACATTATAGAGAGCCCTAGAGCCTGTGCTCCAAAACAAGAGAAGCCACCCTAATGAGAAGCCCTCACTCCCCACAACTAGAGAAAGTCCACGTGCAGCAGCCAAGACCTAGCACAGCCAAAAATAAATACACAAATCAAATTTTCAAAAACAAACAAAAAGTTGTCCACAGTGGTTGCATAGATTTACGTTTCCAACAGCCATGTGTAAGGATTCAAGCTACTGCACATCCTTGGCATCACATGGGCTGTCTGCCTTCTTAATTTTCACCATTTTAGTAGATGTATAGGGCTTCATTGTGGTGTTAATTTATACAGCCCTGATGACTAATGAAGTGGATCTTTTCATATGTTTATAGGCCATTTGAAATCCTCTGTAGTGAGGTGCTGTTGAAATCTTTTGCCCATTCAAAATAACTCTGTTGTCTTTCTCTTATTGATCCATTGGAGTTCTTTATATACTCTGTACACAAATCCTCTTTTGGATTTTTGGATGATATACAAATTGTATCTTCCATTTGGTGTTTTTTTTTAACTCTCAATCATGTCATTTGATAAATGTAAGTTCTTAATTTCAGTGTTTTATAATTTATTGACTTATGGTTAGCCCTTTTAGCATACTGCATGAAAAATCTTTGACAGAGAAATTATAGTAGTTGGAAAAAAATAGTAATAAGCTCATAGAAAACTAAAAAAAAATTAAACAAAGAACGTGGTTTTTATTAACTCTAGGGCGAAAATTGTATTAGAAACAAAACATAATCATAGTATTCCATTGGATTCAACTGTGAAGGTTTATTTATACCATCATCATAATCACTGACGACTGATTTCTCCAGAAATTTCTGGTGGGACCCCATACGTAGCAAATCTCTTTGCAATCTAAGTTCTGAATAAATTGAGAAGTGAAACAGAAGAGGGGCAGAAGAAAGTTAAGACGGCACCTTTACTATAACCAAGAGAGGCCAGGTTCAGGAGTGGAACAGCAAGTCTTCTTGCAAAGCAGGATGGGTAGAAAGAATCAGACTTGGAGAGAATGGCCCCCTCAGCGGTGGGCAGTGCTGGACCAGCAGAGACGTTCTCAAGGGAGTCCTGGCGCTGCCCGTTCAGTCACCAGGCGCCCCTTCCACCCAGAAGACGACTGTTCTCATTCCAACAGTGCAAGGCTTTTGAAAGTAGTCTTTAGAAGGCATAGTTTAAAAAGAAGGAATGTTTATCCTCCTTCTTTCGGTAAAAAGAAAACGATTGTAGACAGTACTCACATAGGAGTATGTTTTAATTAAGATCTAGAGAGTGATGTAAAAAATAAACTCCTAAATGTATAATGTCTCAGACACAGTATAAATTGATGTCTTGTTCATGTAACAGAGTAAATCATATGTTCCTCATCAGCGAGGCAGTTCAGCCATTTTCCACACATGGCTTCCAAGGTTGCACTAGTCAACTCAGCACAGAGAAACATGTGAGGGAGGTTTTTATGGGCCAGGCCTGGAAGAGACACTCAGCATTTCCACTCAACATTCAGCAGGCTGGAGGCCTAATGCAAAGGAAGCTGGGAAATGTGTCTAGCTATGAGTCCAGGAAGAAGAAGAGACCAGGAATCTCAGTGAACATTCATCTCTGTCACTGGGTACGAGGTGCATTTGGGCAGAATGTCTCTCATTGTCTCCTGTGCCTAACATATGGCAGAATACCCTCCCCACTTTCATCCAAACTTGCCCCACTCTCCTGTGAACAGGTTATTTCTCATGAATAGTAATAAAAGCTCATAGAAAACTAAAAAAATAAACAAAGAACGTGGTTTTTATTAACTCTAGGGCGAAAATTGTATTAGAAACAAAACATAATCATAGTATTCCATTGGATTCAACTGTGAAGGTTTATTTATACCATCATCATAATCACTGACGACTGATTTCTCCAGAAATTTCTGGTGGGACCCCATACGTAGCAAATCTCTTTGCAATCTAAGTTCTGAATAAATTGAGAAGTGAAACAGAAGAGGGGCAGAAGAAAGTTAAGACGGCACCTTTACTATAACCAAGAGAGGCCAGGTTCAGGAGTGGAACAGCAAGTCTTCTTGCAAAGCAGGATGGGTAGAAAGAATCAGACTTGGAGAGAATGGCCCCCTCAGCGGTGGGCAGTGCTGGACCAGCAGAGACGTTCTCAAGGGAGTCCTGGCGCTGCCCGTTCAGTCACCAGGCGCCCCTTCCACCCAGAAGACGACTGTTCTCATTCCAACAGTGCAAGGCTTTTGAAAGTAGTCTTTAGAAGGCATAGTTTAAAAAGAAGGAATGTTTATCCTCCTTCTTTCGGTAAAAAGAAAACGATTGTAGACAGTACTCACATAGGAGTATGTTTTAATTAAGATCTAGAGAGTGATGTAAAAAATAAACTCCTAAATGTATAATGTCTCAGACACAGTATAAATTGATGTCTTGTTCATGTAACAGAGTAAATCATATGTTCCTCATCAGCGAGGCAGTTCAGCCATTTTCCACACATGGCTTCCAAGGTTGCACTAGTCAACTCAGCACAGAGAAACATGTGAGGGAGGTTTTTATGGGCCAGGCCTGGAAGAGACACTCAGCATTTCCACTCAACATTCAGCAGGCTGGAGGCCTAATGCAAAGGAAGCTGGGAAATGTGTCTAGCTATGAGTCCAGGAAGAAGAAGAGACCAGGAATCTCAGTGAACATTCATCTCTGTCACTGGGTACGAGGTGCATTTGGGCAGAATGTCTCTCATTGTCTCCTGTGCCTAACATATGGCAGAATACCCTCCCCACTTTCATCCAAACTTGCCCCACTCTCCTGTGAACAGGTTATTTCTCAGGCATAAGGATCTGTCGGGTAACTAATAAAGTAGAAAGAGCATGCGCTTTGAAATCTCAACAACTCAAATTCTCATCCAAGCTCTGCCACTTCCTAACTGTCTTAATTTACTTAGATTTTTTTGAGCCTAGTTTCTCACCCATGTAATGAAGATGAAAATATGTTTGGCAGGTCTGTTTCTCGGGTCTGTCCATTCCCACACGGGTCAGGCATGGAATGGACAGTGACTAAAAATATGCTGGTGTAGCCAAGACCCTCATTTCAATCCTGATAGGAAGCCAGAGTTAGACCTCAAAATGCACATGGAACAGAGAGACAAAAACATGAAAGGTAAAAAAACTATGCCAAATAAACACCATATTCCAAATGAATGTCTTGTTGATGCATTACAGAAGTATGGACTTTGTACCTGCACTGATTGAGAAAGGAGCAGATGGGGGCTTCCAGGAGGTTTTGTTTCAGAGTTTAGATACGGCAAGTGTGAGACACTACAGAAGAGCAATCAGGAGGACGTTGTGATGGATTAGATGCTGGCCTGTGACAGAGGAAAAGGAACAGAAACAACCATGAGGTTAAAACCAGAGGTGCCAGGCAGTGCCAAGAGCTCAGACACGGAACTGGGCTTTGGAAGACCTGTCTGCTACTTTAAACAAGGTGCTGATCCCCTTCTGGGCTCGGTTCCCTTGTTTGTAAAGTGCCTCAATCAACCTCATCGTGTCTGGAGGAGGCACGAATAAGAGGATATGCAAGGGACTTCCCTGGTGGTCCACTGAGGAACACTCTGTGTTCCCAGCGCAGAAGGCCCGGGTTCAGTCTCTGATCAGAGAATTAGATCTCACGTGCCACTAAGCATTTGCATGCCACAACTAAAATGTTTCACATGCTGCAATTAAGACCCAGTGCAGCCAAATACAAATAAAAATTTTTGTAAAAGATGGTAAGTGGGAAAACACAGCAGTTCTGGACGAATGGAAGACAGCACAGCTCACCATCACCGTTCTCATCATTGACAGCAGAAAAACTGGAAAAGGATACAATTTGAGGGAAAATACAGCACATTCAATTTTAAATATGCCAAGATGTTGGCATGATATCCAAGTGGCGATAGCAGATAACAGCCAATACAGGGGAAGAAATTAAGGAGTTTATGAACCCAGGCCTCTGTAAGGCAATTGGCCTTCCATATCTCTATCTTCCTGGTTTACACCAGGAAAAGTCACAATATCAGATTGGCTTTAAGAAAATAGACACAGTTATTTGATGGACAAGGTAGGTAATATACCTGCTCCAGACTCTTGCCTTCTGGGGACGGGAAGGATGGAAGAAGTACAGGATCAGTGGGGTCAGGAAATAGGAGAAAAGATTAGAAAGTCACAGGTTTCCCTGGTGGTCCAGTGGGTAAGGACACCACCTTGCAGTGCAAGGGGCGCCGGTTTGATCCCTGGCCTGGGAAGATCCCACATGCCGCGGAGCAGCTGGACTGATGTGTCCAATGACTGAGTCGGAGCTCTGGAGCGCATGTGCCCAGAGCCGGTGCTCTGCGACACAGAGGCCACCGCAATGGGAGGCCCGCAGGAGCCAAAGAACAAAGACGGATGAAAATAGAGAAATGAAAGACCAATAGAAGTGGCCCCCCCCCTCCCTCCCACTCACCCCCAAAAGATTAGAAAGTCACTCACCTACTTGACTAAGGGCTAACTTGACTAAGAAGGCCAGCAAGAGAGACCAGCTGCAGGAGATGATGATGGGGGAAGAGAGGCAGTGGTTAGGAGAGGATCACAGCCAGGATTTCCAGAGACAGAGTGGAATGTGACCCATCCTGTATGGGAGGATGAGGCCTCAACTGTGTGAGGAAAATGAGACTTCACTCCCCTAAGATGGGGGATGGGGGGTGGGGGAGGTGGGACTAAGAACTGCACCTTCATTTAGCAAAAGAAGTTATCTGACAGAACCAAAACTCACAAGATCAAATTAATTAATTATTTACTAATAATCAATTTATTAGTCAAGGTCCTGATAGGTTATTCGATAAGCTTAAGTTTACATAATGAAACCATGTACCTACAATATGCCAACCTCACAAAATCTAGGAAGACAGCACAGCTCACCATCACCGTTCTCATCATTGACAGCAGAAAAACTGGAAAAGGATACAATTTGAGGAGAAATACAGCACATTCAATTTTAAATATGCCAAGATGTTGGCATGATATCCAAGTGGCGATAGCAGATAACAGCCAATACAGGGGAAGAAATTAAGGAGTTTATGAACCCAGGCCTCTGTAAGGCAATTGGCCTTCCATATCTCTATCTTCCTGGTTTACACCAGGAAAAGTCACAATATCAGATTGGCTTTAAGAAAATAGACACAGTTATTTGATGGACAAGGTAGGTAATATACCTGCTCCAGACTCTTGCCTTCTGGGGACGGGAAGGATGGAAGAAGTACAGGATCAGTGGGGTCAGGAAATAGGAGAAAAGATTAGAAAGTCACAGGTTTCCCTGGTGGTCCAGTGGGTAAGGACACCACCTTGCAGTGCAAGGGGCGCCGGTTTGATCCCTGGCCTGGGAAGATCCCACATGCCGCGGAGCAGCTGGACTGATGTGTCCAATGACTGAGTCGGAGCTCTGGAGCGCATGTGCCCAGAGCCGGTGCTCTGCGACACAGAGGCCACCGCAATGGGAGGCCCGCAGGAGCCAAAGAACAAAGACGGATGAAAATAGAGAAATGAAAGATCAATAGAAGTGGCCCGCCCGCCCCCTCCCACTCACCCCCAAAAGATTAGAAAGTCACTCACCTACTTGACTAAGGGCTAACTTGACTAAGAAGGCCAGCAAGAGAGACCAGCTGCAGGAGATGATGATGGGGGAAGAGAGGCAGTGGTTAGGAGAGGATCACAGCCAGGATTTCCAGAGACAGAGTGGAATGTGACCCATCCTGTATGGGAGGATGAGGCCTCAACTGTGTGAGGAAAATGAGACTTCACTCCCCTAAGATGGGGGATGGGGGGGTGGAGGTGGGACTAAGAACTGCACCTTCATTTAGCAAAAGAAGTTATCTGACAGAACCAAAACTCACAAGATCAAATTAATTAATTATTTACTAATAATCAATTTATTAGTCAAGGTCCTGATAGGTTATTCGATAAGCTTAAGTTTACATAATGAAACCATGTACCTACAATATGCCAACCTCACAAAATCTAGGAGCTTTATACCCTGCAGTAAATTGGTTTTCCGTTCTAATTCATTGTCTATCCAAATTGGAGCAAAAGAAAGTGAAGTAACAGGAACCCTGGAGAGAAGAAAAAAGAAGTCTGGAATCTCAAAGACATAGACAACTTCTTAAAAAATGCCTTTCTCAATAAACTTTAAAACGTATCCTCTCCCAAAAAAAAAAAAAAAAAAAAAAACGTATCCTCTCCCAAAATTCTGACACTGTCACCTGAAAGAAATACTTTTCAAACTGTGAACCATAGAATCAATTTAGCTGGTTATGACCAGCAGTTGGAAAAAAAGAGTAAGCACTGTTTAAAATGTTTTTGTTTGTTTTAACCACAAACACACGCGCGGGCACACACACACACACAAATGTGTACTAAAGGCAAAAATGCACTTTTTATTTTGTTGTGGTTCACAACAGCAACAACAACAAAAAAAGAAAAACACTGTCTTCTCTCTGATCGCTCTATTGAGATTATTTTAGTTCTTGCATTTGTTCATCTTTACGTTTTTTGGTTTGCATTATGAAAACAAAAGGTCTCTTATTTATTTTTCAAGTATCAATATTAGAATATATTGAATTTATTTTTTCAAACAATTCCTTCTCCTGCACCTAGAGATTCCGTTGGAATCAAAGGTCAAGGTTGCTTTTGTTGAGAGTCAGTGGACAGAGGCCTAGGGAAATATAGACTCTTAAGTAATTGTAGCAGCATTAATCCCCAGCAAGAAAGACCTATAAACTTTCCGTTTGGAATGTTTGCTGAGTTTATTTCATCACACTGTTTCTGGAATGAATATAGAGGTCAGTGGGCCTCCAAGAGCCTTATAAACTGATATTCAGGGTCAGTGAGTTCTCAGACTGATTAACGCTAACAGATGTCATTCTCAGGGTGCCTCTATTCCAGTAGTGGCAGTGATTTAGCCAGAGTGATCTTTAAAATATTAAATAGCTGGTCAGCAGGGCTACTGGACAACCTGGATGAATATGGAACATAAAGAGCTATTAGGCATTTTCCACCAATTTATTAGTCAAGGTCCTGATAGGTTATTCGATAAGCTTAAGTTTACATAATGAAACCATGTACCTACAATATGCCAACCTCACAAAATCTAGGAGCTTTATACCCTGCAGTAAATTGGTTTTCCGTTCTAATTCATTGTCTATCCAAATTGGAGCAAAAGAAAGTGAAGTAACAGGAACCCTGGAGAGAAGAAAAAAGAAGTCTGGAATCTCAAAGACATAGACAACTTCTTAAAAAATGCCTTTCTCAATAAACTTTAAAACGTATCCTCTCCCAAAAAAAAAAAAAAAAAAAAAAAACGTATCCTCTCCCAAAATTCTGACACTGTCACCTGAAAGAAATACTTTTCAAACTGTGAACCATAGAATCAATTTAGCTGGTTATGACCAGCAGTTGGAAAAAAAGAGTAAGCACTGTTTAAAATGTTTTTGTTTGTTTTAACCACAAACACACGCGCGGGCACACACACACACACAAATGTGTACTAAAGGCAAAAATGCACTTTTTATTTTGTTGTGGTTCACAACAGCAACAACAACAACAAAAAAAGAAAAACACTGTCTTCTCTCTGATCGCTCTATTGAGATTATTTTAGTTCTTGCATTTGTTCATCTTTACGTTTTTTGGTTTGCATTATGAAAACAAAAGGTCTCTTATTTATTTTTCAAGTATCAATATTAGAATATATTGAATTTATTTTTTCAAACAATTCCTTCTCCTGCACCTAGAGATTCCGTTGGAATCAAAGGTCAAGGTTGCTTTTGTTGAGAGTCAGTGGACAGAGGCCTAGGGAAATATAGACTCTTAAGTAATTGTAGCAGCATTAATCCCCAGCAAGAAAGACCTATAAACTTTCCGTTTGGAATGTTTGCTGAGTTTATTTCATCACACTGTTTCTGGAATGAATATAGAGGTCAGTGGGCCTCCAAGAGCCTTATAAACTGATATTCAGGGTCAGTGAGTTCTCAGACTGATTAACGCTAACAGATGTCATTCTCAGGGTGCCTCTATTCCAGTAGTGGCAGTGATTTAGCCAGAGTGATCTTTAAAATATTAAATAGCTGGTCAGCAGGGCTACTGGACAACCTGGATGAATATGGAACATAAAGAGCTATTAGGCATTTTCCACCAGTAGGTCACCCTGCATTTAACAATGAAGGGAAAGTGTTGTTAAATAGCTGGTCTTCTCCCAAATAATATGTGTGAATTGTGAGAAGACACCTCTGAGAAAGAGCTAGAATTGGTCAATGTCAAAAAATAACAATGACGGCTTCCCCTGGTGGTCCAGTGAATAAGGACACCGCCTTGCAGTGCAAGGGGCGCCGGTTTGATCCCTGGCCTGGGAAGTTCCCATGTGCCGCAGAGCAGCTGGACTGATGTGTCCAATCACCGAGCCAGAGCTCTGGGGCGCATGCACCCAGAGCCGGCGCTCTGCGACAACAGAGACCACCGTGATGGGAGGCCCGCAGGAGCCAAAGAACAAAGATGGATGAAAATAGAGAAATGAAAGATCAATAGAAGTGGCCCGCCCACTCCCTTCCCTCCCCAACCCGACCCCCGCCCAAAATAAATAAATAAATAAATCTTTAAAAAAAAAAAAATAACAATGAGGCTTAAACTTCTTAAAAATTTTTGAAGCTAGGCATAATGTGGGAGAGAGCAATATACAGGAGTGAAATGATGAGAAGACCTCAAGAAAACCAGGACATTCGGAAATAAGAAGTAGGAGGTAAAAGAAGGTTTTTTTGTTTGTTTGTTTGTTTTTTAAGTGTAAAAGTCTGTAAGGGAGGAGTGAAGAGAAAAGCAGGAAGACAGGCTCAGAAGATCAAAGACAATGGAATAAGGAAATCTTACTTGATGAGACCAAGGCTGGAAAAATAAGAATAAGTAAGGAGAATAAACCTAGGATGCTTTTCATGGAAAGAATATCTATTAAAGGACAAAGGATATTCTCTGAGCTCTCTTCCTGCAAAAGAAAGTACCTAGGGAACCATATTTGCTTTAGGGAATTGGGAAGCGGGACTACGCTCAGAGATGAGGCAAGACTGGCCCACGGGCCGTAACTAATGGAGCCAAAGGAAAGAGAGCATCCCTGGGCAAAGCCAGGATGCCAAACGGAGAGTCCCGCTGAAGTGTCAGGCCAAAGGATCTGGGCAAAGAGGCAGAAATAACCAGGTGCTGGGCAAAAGAACAGGAACTGAGCTCCCAGGACGAGGCGCACAGTTTAGAACAACAGGTGGGAGTTAGAGCCTTTGGGTTTCCCGGGGCAGTGGAATATCATCTCAGAAGACTTTCATGGGGCCATTTAGGGTGCTAAGCTGGTTTTCCATAAATGTAATGGGGCCAAGCCCTTAACCTCAGCAAGAAATAATAGCTACAACAACAACAAAAATAACTATCTTTTATACCCATTATAAGCCTTGGTTGGGATGTCAGCTCCAACACTTACCAGGGCAGAGTAGGAATATTTGACAAGTTTCTTAACCTCCCCCAGCTTTGGTTTTCTCTTCTTATAAAATGCAGATAATAATAGTTTTACACTCTCTCCCTGGATGGTTTACATCCATTCCTGCGACATGAAGTATCTGTGTTGACAACTCCCAATTTCATTTCTCCAGCTCAGACCTCGCCTCTAAGTTTCAGACTCCTGCATCCAAACACAACTCAAACTTAAAAATAAAACGAAATTCTGTAGATTCATTTTCAGGGTGGAGGACCCGGGCCCTTGCCTGAACTTCCTCACCTCCATAACGGGCAACCTCGGTCGAGTCCTTGATTCCTCCTTCTCCCACAATCTTAACATCCAACTCAATTGCTCCTGGAATAAAGTCCAAAAATCCTTTCCAAGGTCATGGTCATCTCCTCAAGTTCCTTTGTCTTTGCCTTAAAATGAATCTGGCATGGCCATGAAAAGGCACAAAACCTCTCTGTCTCCCAAATCCCCCGTGACCACTTGCTCTTCTCTGCTCCCAGTTGCTGCTTCTCAATACTGCCTTTCCAGATTTTCCAAACCCTGTTTGGTTATGATCTTCCCCAATTTTCTCTAGACTTCCTGGTATTTATCTTCTGTTTGGAATATGTTCAGTGGCTCTGCCTGAGCCCTGTTCCTCAGGAAAGTTTCTTTTATCTTTCCCCCCAGCACAGTCCAAAGACCTTGGGTAAGGATCACTTCCAAAAAGCCTTAGTAAAATTTGTTTATGCACAAACAGCCTCAGGTGATCAGGGTAGGCAAGCAGAGAAAACAAAGTACTTAGTGAATGTGTATGAGAAACGTCCAGACTGAAAGGTATAGCTTTTTACGGAAAACTGTCTCCCCTATCGCGCTGTGGCAGGTTGGAGGGATTCGATGTTCTCCTGAAGATGAGGAGCAGGCACGCTCCTGGGCTGGAGGTCCGCGAGCTGCTTCTCCTTCCGTGTTACAATGCAGCTGCCCTTTTCCCCTCCCTTTCTCATCCCACTCACAGGAAAACCACAGCACACAGCCAGGCAGTTGAGTTATCAGCCAGCTGTTGTTGTTTAGTCACTCAGTCATGTCTGACTCTTTTAGACTCCATAGCCTGTACCCCCGCCAGGCTCCTCTGTCCACGGGCTTTTCCAGGCAAGAATACTGGAGTGGTTTGCCATTTCCTCTTCCAGGAGGTCTTTCAGACCCAGTGATCGAACTGCGTCTCTTGTGCCTCTTACACTGTCAGGAGGATTTTTTACTGCCTGAACGACTTGGGAAGCTATTAGCCAGTAGTTCAGTCCATAAAAAGGCAGAATGATAAAGGATTCAAACACAAGCGTTTTTGCTCTGATCCATCTAACGTGTGGTTTATATAGACAAAACCTCAGAAATATCCAGGAAGCTGAGAAGTACTATTTATATTAAGGGTGAACAGAGAGTAGGGAGAGATGCCTTCCTGATGGAGAAGGTTCAGAGTAATACCACTTTCCTTACCTCCTAGAAGGTACTAGATACAAATTTAGGAAACAGTCTTTTGTGGGGGATAAAGACTGGAGCCTCATTTCACACTCAGATAGACATCTCTCATGACTGCTCTTTTTCTAGGCACTCTAGGATGGCCGAATCCTGTTCATTTTAGTATTCCCACCAACAGGGCCTGGCATGTAGTAAACATTCATGAAATATACATGGATATATAGAGCCAGTATGAGTATCCCAATGTTCTAGTGGCTCTGCCTGAGCCCTGTTCCTCAGGAAAGTTTCTTTTATCTTTCCCCCCAGCACAGTCCAAAGACCTTGGGTAAGGATCACTTCCAAAAAGCCTTAGTAAAATTTGTTTATGCACAAACAGCCTCAGGTGATCAGGGTAGGCAAGCAGAGAAAACAAAGTACTTAGTGAATGTGTATGAGAAACGTCCAGACTGAAAGGTATAGCTTTTTACGGAAAACTGTCTCCCCTATCGCGCTGTGGCAGGTTGGAGGGATTCGATGTTCTCCTGAAGATGAGGAGCAGGCACGCTCCTGGGCTGGAGGTCCGCGAGCTGCTTCTCCTTCCGTGTTACAATGCAGCTGCCCTTTTCCCCTCCCTTTCTCATCCCACTCACAGGAAAACCACAGCACACAGCCAGGCAGTTGAGTTATCAGCCAGCTGTTGTTGTTTAGTCACTCAGTCATGTCTGACTCTTTTAGACTCCATAGCCTGTACCCCCGCCAGGCTCCTCTGTCCACGGGCTTTTCCAGGCAAGAATACTGGAGTGGTTTGCCATTTCCTCTTCCAGGAGGTCTTTCAGACCCAGTGATCGAACTGCGTCTCTTGTGCCTCTTACACTGTCAGGAGGATTTTTTACTGCCTGAACGACTTGGGAAGCTATTAGCCAGTAGTTCAGTCCATAAAAAGGCAGAATGATAAAGGATTCAAACACAAGCGTTTTTGCTCTGATCCATCTAACGTGTGGTTTATATAGACAAAACCTCAGAAATATCCAGGAAGCTGAGAAGTACTATTTATATTAAGGGTGAACAGAGAGTAGGGAGAGATGCCTTCCTGATGGAGAAGGTTCAGAGTAATACCACTTTCCTTACCTCCTAGAAGGTACTAGATACAAATTTAGGAAACAGTCTTTTGTGGGGGATAAAGACTGGAGCCTCATTTCACACTCAGATAGACATCTCTCATGACTGCTCTTTTTCTAGGCACTCTAGGATGGCCGAATCCTGTTCATTTTAGTATTCCCACCAACAGGGCCTGGCATGTAGTAAACATTCATGAAATATACATGGTATATATAGAGCCAGTATGAGTATCCCAATGTTCTAACTTTTCTCTGCTTTTTTCATCTTCTTTTTAAAAATAATTCTTTCAATCCTCAGAACATGATTGGTCCACTTAAAAGAACCCCAGGCAGCCTGGCAAGACAGGGAGTCAGAGATCTCAAATGATATCGGAATATCAGAAAATGTCCGTAGTGTTTATCATTCTTTGGATTCACATCCACTACACGCCCATGCCGCTAAAGAAGAATGCTGATAGAGGCATTGATTTTCCTATTATCTAGAGGAAACTGAGGCCCAGAGAGGTTGAGAAACTTGACCAGGTTCTCTCAGTTTTAGAGCGGCGGTGCCAGAACTCTTCTGGAAATTTGGGAAAAGCCTGTGCTAACCAGAGCTCAGAACAGGGCTCTACCACTTAGAAATAGCCTGGGTCGTATTTCAGTCTCTGTGGGCCTCATCTTCCTCTGTAGCGAAGAACAGCAATGCCTACCTCATAGGACTCCCCTGTCCAAAGACTGAATGAAACTGATAATTAAAACGGTGATATAGGAAAGTGTGCACAAATTAGATTCACAAAGTAATAGTTTCCTTTTTCCACCCACAGAGTGAAAACCAACAGACACTTCTGTAAAGAGAGTAAAATTTCTCGTTGTTTTTTTTTTTATAATTTTTTTGTCTGAAAATAAAGATCACATGAATAAGAAATCAGCATTTATAGTAACTTAAGACATTTCAGCAGTGTTAATTCTTGTCACTGGCATATGTATTATCACACACACACACACACACACACCCCTCTCTTTCCTCATTAGCCAGCTTGAACCCTCAGACTGAAGAAAGGCATCAGACAGGGACCCAGGAAGCAAGGGTGAAGAAGTTTCCACTTCAGATTGGTTCTGAGACAATTTTTTCCTTCCCTCAGGCTGAGATATTCTGCCATCTGTTTTGATTAAACCTTTCAAAATTCAACTTGTGTTTTTCCTTCCATTCCTTTGAAATCTCCTTTAATTCAACAGTCTTTAGGCTTTCTTCTTTCCCTTAACCACCATCTGGTGCTTCTATTAAAAAAAAGAAAGAAAGAAAGAAAAGAAAACACACACAACAAACACTTTGAGTTCCTTGGAAGAAAGGTATAATGATGAGGATAATTTATTCCCATAGTGAGGCCCATTACTATTTCCATGGCAACAGACTGTGATGTTCTGAACATGGGACTTTGTGATCATCACAAGAACAGGATGGCAAAAGGCCCTGTTCAGGCTCTTTGTCATTATGGATTCTTTGGGTAGTCACCCTCAGTGGCTCCCAATGGTCTACAGAATTAAGTCCAAAGGCCTTAGCATGGCATTCAAGGCCTTCTCAGTCTGGTCCAATTACTCCCAGGCTCATCATCTGCCAATCCCAGGCACCTGGTACTCTGTGTCCTAGACTCCCACTCTTTCATGTCTCCGTGCCTTTCCTATCATTTCTTCTTTTTAAAATGCCCCACCCCTCCACTGCCCCCACAAGCTTTTTTTTCTAAATTGAATAAATCCCTCCTCTTTCCAAAAGGAAAGTGAAAGTGTTAGTGGCTCAGTCAGCTCTGCCCCTTGGCGACCTCATGGACTGTAGTCCACCAGGCTCCTCTGTCCATGGAATTCACCAGTCAAAAATAGTGGAATGGGTTGCCATTCCCTTCTCCAGGAGATCTTCCCAACCCAGGGATCGAACCCAGGTCTCCTGCATTGTGGGCAGATTTTTTACCCTCTGAGTCACCAGGGATGCCTCATGCTAAAGGTTTAGCTCAAATGTCATCTTCTAGGTGAACTCGTCCTTGGTTCACCCAAGCAAGAGAAAGAGGTCTCTTTTCAGTGCTCTGTCATTTTTACCAAACAAATATATTGACTCCTAATATTTTGTAGCACAGTTATGTTTAGAGCTCCTTGATTTGAACTTGGATTATTCGCTGCTGAATGCATGCCTGCTTCATTTTTGTAAACTACCACATTTCACATGATTTCTCAAAATATTCTAAGGGTGGGACTTTCCTGGCAATCCAGTGGTTAAGACTCTGTGTTTCCACTACAGCAGGTGTGGGTCCAGTTCCCTGTTAGGGAACTAAGATCTTGCTGGCTGTGTGGCCAAAAATCAATAAAGAATAGAGTTAACATTTAAAACTATTCTAAGGGCTAGATGGACAGCCATTTTATCCCTATTCTACTGCTGAGAACACCAATGTTTAGAAATGTAAGGAGCATTGATAGGTATAAGAGCCAGAACTCTATCGATAGAATGGAAAGAATGTGGACTTGGAGACGGGTATATTTGGGCTCAACTTATATAACCTCTCTAACCTTCCATTACTTCACCTGTAAAGTGAACACCAGATAAAATCATGCATGTCAAGGTTCGGGGCATATAATCAGTTTTCAGTTAATATTAGTTTTCTTCTTCTTTCCCCTTCAAAGCCTACTCTCTAGCCGCATCTAGAACTGAAATTCTTCCATTTTGGTTGCCAATTTTTTTTTTAAATTGCAGTTATTTCTTTTTGTTTTGTTTTTAAATTTTGCCTTCTTTTATTATTTTATTTATTTATTTATTGTCATTCATCTTTATTCTTTGGCCTGTGTGGGCCTCCCATTGCTAGTGGCCTCTCTCACTACAGAGCGCTGACTCTGGGTGCATGCGCTCCAGAGTGCTGGCTCCTAATTGGACACACTGGTCCAGCTGCTCCACAGCATGTGGGATCTTCCTGGGCCAGGGATCAAACCAGTGACCCTTGCACTTCAAGGCAGACTCTACCCACTGGACCACCAGGGAACCCCACCAAATTTTTGTATGGTGCTAAAATTAAGATGAGCAAGCAAATGAATGTCTTAAGCATCTCCTAGAGAAAACCTTTGCCTTAATACTTTCATTTGTAACCTAGACTAATAAGAGAAGTTACCTATCAGAGTGGTAAAAATTAAACAAAGCAATATATGGATGCATGAGGCTCTTAGGATGGTGTTTGGTACATAGCAAGCACTCAGGATGTTTGCAATTATGTTATCAACATCATCATCATCATCATTATCATCATTTTTGTGCAGCAGAACAAAAGGCCCTGTGAGAATTACAAAAATAAACAACAAGGTCACATGACTCTATCTCCATGCTTTCCTTACTACAACCTGTCTTTTTACTGTAGTCATCTGAGTTGTCATTTCCTTCCATAAGATTGTTAGGTTTTCAATAGGGCTTCTGTATTTCTGTAATTCTTTCTGTTGGGTGGATCTGAAACAAAGTCTTGCAGAGGAGAAACTTACAGTAAAAATTTGGTTGAAAGAATGTTGCATGATATTTCTGCAAAATGAATTCCAACATGGAAATAAGACTCTAAAGCCTCTGACTCTTTCATGGTCATTAAGATTTCAATCTTCTGCTCAATACCGATAATCATCAGGGAAAAGTAAACCAAAACCACAGTGAGATATCACCTCATGCCTGTGAGAATGGTTATTATTAAAATGAACATAAATGACAAATGTTGGTGAGGATGTGGAGAAAAGGGAACCTTCTTACACTGTCAGTAGGAATGTAAATTCGTGTAGCCACGATGGAAAACAGTATGGAGGTTGCTCAAGACACTAAAATAGAACTACATATGATGCCACAATTCTAATCGAGAATATATATCCAAAAAACCCCAAAACACTAACCTGAAAAGACACATGCAACCCAATGTTCATAGTGGCATTATTTATAATTTCCAAGATATGGAAGAAAACTAAGTCTACATCAAGAGATGAATGAGTAAAGAAGATGTGACTCACACACACACACACACACACACGTAACGTACACACAATGGAATACTACTCAGCCATAAAAAGGAATGAAATTTTGCTATTTGCAGCAATATGGATGGTCCTAGAGATTCTCACACTACGTGAAGTAAGTCAGACAAAAACAAATACTATATATGTGAAATATAAAAAAATACAATAAGCTAGTGAATATTACTAAAAAGAAGCAGGCTCACAGATACAGAGAACAAATTAGTGGTTACCAGTGGGGAAAGAGAGGAGGAGAAGGACAAGATAAGGGTAGGGGATGAAGAGGTACCAATATTGGGTATAAAATAAGATGCAAGGATTATTATATAACACGAAGAATATAGCCAAAGTTTTATAATAACTATAAATGGAGTATAACCTTTTAAAATGATGAAGCACTTCATGGCACACCTGTAACATCAACTCTACTCCAATTAAAGATAATTTTTTTAGATGTCAGTCTTCACCAGTGGCATATTTGCTGGGAAGAGCCATTTTGAGAAGATTGTGCATGTCTATAGAGTATTGGATAGAGCTTTTTAAGACTTTCAATATTTAAACTTTAGCTTTTCTACATCATCTTTCCTCATAGAAGATAGACAATTTGCAGATTAGGAGCCAGACAGCCCTTGCTCTCTGGGGGATATGAAGGTGTCTAAAGAAATCCTGTCCTGGAAAACGTATCAACCAGAAATCAAGCACAGCCACAACCAGACGGTCTAAGGAAATATCTATCACTTAGATACTCATTCAATTAATAGTCTACTGAGTACCTTCTTCATTTTAGGCCCATGATTGAGCTAAGAAATACCATGAAATCCTATTTAGCAAACTGCGACCCACTTTCCTCACCCCCAAACCAACCAGCTAATGAGAAAAGATACTACCACCTTCAGGTAAAGAGAGCAAAGCTCCAAGTGTTTGAGTGACTTGCCCCAATATCACACACATAAGTGACAGAGGAAGGATTTAAATTTAAACCCAAGGATCTGGGACCCAGAGTTCATGTACATACCCTGGTGTATCTATGTGGCTCCCAGGACCATCTGCAGATTCCCCAAGATTCACGACTGGTGATCACACCCCAGTGGCATGTGCTGGCCAGTCCATCTTCTTACTTGCCATCCATCATCTAGGGTTAGGATTAGGGTTATCTTTGCTGGTTCTGCAATCTGGTCATTGCTTAGACTGTGGACTCTGGTCTAAGAGTGGAATAGGCCTGGCCTACAACCTTCAAGATGCCAAGGGTCTCAGAGGACTAGGTTTGTAGTGCATACTTTAATATCTTCCCTTTTAAAACCAAACTCCCCCCAGGTTGTTTTTTTTTTGTTTTTGGCAATGCTTGGGGTGGGGAGGGGGGCATTGATTCTGAGTCACCACACACTTTGAGAGCCTCTGACTCATCTCGGCTCTGGTGTTCTTCCAACTCTGCTCAGAACACTGTGGGGGCCCTTCCCCAGCTGCCCAGCAGCAGCCAGACCCGTTCAGATGTGCTTGGTTCAGCCCCAAATGACACCAAGTTCATTAGTAAATTAGACACACACACAAGAATCAAAGACTCCCCAGCAACCAACAGGGCTTAAGCAAGTTTTAGGCTGTGTTGAAGCCAAGATTAATGTGCGATACCATTAGAATTAATTAAGTTCTTTGCATTCAAGCATATAGCTTACATTTAGATTGGTAGTATTATTGATAGGAAAAAGTTTATAAGTTAAAAACTTCTTAAAGGTAACTAGAAAATTACATGTTAGTAGTTGAAAGTTAACTATAATTTTTTCTAAAAGCTAAACTGTAGGTTAAAAGGAAAAAAGGTCTCTTTATTCATTATTTTATATAACTATGCAATAAAATACCCTCCACTTGGGGAATTTTCAAGAGATCACATTTATCAAAAGTTAAGAAACTAGCTTTAATTCAGCTGCTTAAAGAATTATCCTTTTAATTCTTCCTTTAGAGTACATGACAGGTGTTTCTTCAAGGACACGAAGGGCTCCAAGTTCATTTAATTGTTCCTGATTGCTATTTTAATCGCTGTGTTGTAATCCCATTTCAAGAAAGAATTTTGCCCTTAGTAGAATTTTGGCATTATGCTGTCCTTTCTTTTCACAAGCTGCTCTGGTTCAGTTTCTGGAGAGCAGAGCCATCCCCTGTTCGTTTATTGTCAAGGGTGCTTTGTCCCAATCTCTGGTAACTTTGCTTACTCCAACTGTAACACTTCAATTTTCAACACTTATCGTCTCCTCCAAGGTGGTTTTGATATTAGTCTGGAAAATGGTCCCATCCTGTAGCATCTTGTTCAGCAGCAATGAACAACTTCCTTTTGGGGAAAGTTGGCTTTATCTCCATTTTTAAGAGCAGATGTTTGTATGTTTTGACGAAACCCCGCTGGAATCGCTTCCAACTCAATTTCTTGACAGCTAGTTTCTTGTTTTCTCCTTGATCTGGCACCTTGATTTGCTGTTCCTGTGAAATGCTTATTTGCAAAGATATGGTTATAGGCTGGTACGAGGATTTTTGTTACCTCCCTTGGCCACATTTTTCAAATGTTTCTTAGGAATCTGTGTTCTGCAAGAAATGAAACTGAGCCATGGTTCTGCAGAAACTTGATAATGTCCTCCCGAGAGGGCTACATAGCTCAGCCTGTTGGGGGCCAAGAACCTTGATCTCCTCTTACTGTGAGTCCTCAGCACCTCTGTTGTGGATGTATTTGGAACCAGGGAGCTTGGTAGGACAAAGGATATTTTAAGAATTTAAAGAGAAAAGGAGCCTCCTACAGTGAACTCAATCCCGTGCGAAGTTATTGCAGTTTCTGCCTTCGACACTGCATGTGTTCTGGCTTTTAGCAGGATTGTTCTCCCAGCTTTGCTCTGAAATGTAAAGCCCCATTGCCCACTGCAAGTCTTAATGAAAAGCAGCTCATAAGCAAGTTACGTAACCTAATTGTAATCCAGGGATCAGCTTGGTTATATTATTTAAAGAAATAGCATCCATTTTCCGTGACCTGATTTAGAAAAGAAACCCATGGAAGAAAAAAAAAAAGCCCAATTCAGCACTTGGCTCTCTGTGCTTATTCTAATGAGAGCACTTGTAAATAATTCAAAAACAATGACTTTTAAGAACATTAAACCCAACTTAGTTCAGGGTTATATCTCAAAACAGCTTTAGCTGCCTAAAGCGAATGCATTTGATCATGAAATATGGAGCCTATTTTTGCAGACAGTTTAGTCATTTACTACATTTCATTTCTTCATCAATTCAACACACGTGGAGCATGGACTAGAGGCAAGACACTGGAGAATGCTAAGCGGCATGAGCCCTACTCTCAGGAAGCTTCGTGTCTGGTTAGGCTTAATAATAATAATAATAACAGTGTATCATCATTGGTTCATTAATTGGGTCAAATATACCATATAATGTAAGATGTAACAGCAGGGAAAACAGGGTTGGTGGTTGCCGGAGGGCTTACAGTAACTCTGTACTATCTTTGCAACTTTTCTGTAAGTCTAAAACTATTCTAAAATTAAAAGTTTATTTTTAAGAACCTGGATAGGGAAACAGTTGGATACACAAATAGAAACACATCCATTCTTATTGCCTGGTTTGTACAAATGAAGCCAGGCCTGCCTAATAGGCAGCTTCACAAGTTGTGTGATTATTTTACGAACCTCAGAGACACGAAACCAGATGATCTTAGTCCTGGTTCATGTTAACAGTGTGTCACAAATCCAGGACCCTCTTTAGTGCTCTGGTCCTTTCATAAACCTCATTTAATTGACTTATACTGTATGCATCATAATAATACATATAAAGGACTCAAGGATGCACCTCTCCACCCAAGAGCTAGAAGAGCTCCATGACTCACATTGATCCATGTGTTCCTCCTTTATGCCATTCTCCAACCTTCCTCTCAATAAGTAATCATTCTCATAAATTTTGTTTTCATTGAATCCTTGCTTTTCTTTATATTTTATTGCATACATGTGTGGGCATAAACAATATGCTAGTTTATTTGTGCTTGAGTTTATCATATTATATGTTGTCTTCTGGGACTTGTTCCTTTGGCTCAACATTATGTTCCCTATATGGATCAATAATGTGGTTATAGTGAATTCATTTTCACTGTTGTATACTATTCAGTAGCAGAACTGTACTACAATTTTATTTAATCATTTTAAGCATTTGCAGGGTTATATCTCAAAACAGCTTTAGCTGCCTAAAGCGAATGCATTTGATCATGAAATATGGAGCCTATTTTTGCAGACAGTTTAGTCATTTACTACATTTCATTTCTTCATCAATTCAACACACGTGGAGCATGGACTAGAGGCAAGACACTGGAGAATGCTAAGCGGCATGAGCCCTACTCTCAGGAAGCTTCGTGTCTGGTTAGGCTTAATAATAATAATAATAACAGTGTATCATCATTGGTTCATTAATTGGGTCAAATATACCATATAATGTAAGATGTAACAGCAGGGAAAACAGGGTTGGTGGTTGCCGGAGGGCTTACAGTAACTCTGTACTATCTTTGCAACTTTTCTGTAAGTCTAAAACTATTCTAAAATTAAAAGTTTTTTTTTAAGAACCTGGATAGGGAAACAGTTGGATACACAAATAGAAACACATCCATTCTTATTGCCTGGTTTGTACAAATGAAGCCAGGCCTGCCTAATAGGCAGCTTCACAAGTTGTGTGATTATTTTACGAACCTCAGAGACACGAAACCAGATGATCTTAGTCCTGGTTCATGTTAACAGTGTGTCACAAATCCAGGACCCTCTTTAGTGCTCTGGTCCTTTCATAAACCTCATTTAATTGACTTATACTGTATGCATCATAATAATACATATAAAGGACTCAAGGATGCACCTCTCCACCCAAGAGCTAGAAGAGCTCCATGACTCACATTGATCCATGTGTTCCTCCTTTATGCCATTCTCCAACCTTCCTCTCAATAAGTAATCATTCTCATAAATTTTGTTTTCATTGAATCCTTGCTTTTCTTTATATTTTATTGCATACATGTGTGGGCATAAACAATATGCTAGTTTATTTGTGCTTGAGTTTATCATATTATATGTTGTCTTCTGGGACTTGTTCCTTTGGCTCAACATTATGTTCCCTATATGGATCAATAATGTGGTTATAGTGAATTCATTTTCACTGTTGTATACTATTCAGTAGCAGAACTGTACTACAATTTTATTTAATCATTTTCATCAGTGGTTTCTAAATTTTTGTGACAATAGATTCTGCCATGAACACTCTGCATGTGTACATGAACATGCTGCAATGAATGCTAGTATACACAGGTATACGTTAGTATGCACACGTATACATTAGTACACGTGTGTCCTGGTGAGCATGTACTAATGTTACAAATGAACCAGAGTCTGAAGGGCTTGAACAATCTTAAAACTTCATAAGAATCCAAGCCCAACAGTTTACTTACAGAAAATATGTCCAGGGAAGAGAATATAATATAAATTCTTCACCTTTGAGGCAAAGGAGAATATGAATTACACATTAATTCTATGTCAGGACTTAACTGTACCATAAAAATCCAAATTAATAATGGCTTATACATATGCAGAGATGAGAAGCCTTGAGCTCGTATGGCAAGGTCCACAAAACCGTCATGCATCCAGGCCTCTTCAAGTTTTCCCATTTGCTAGCCGTAGGGTGTGACCTTTATCTTCATGGTCCAAAGGGCTGCTCAATTTCTAGCCATTATATCTGTTTCTCTGTCAGTAAGAAGGAAAAGGAAAGGAAAAAGAATATGCATCTTCCATTCAAGAGCCCTTTCCCCGAGTCACATATGACATTTCTAATTACATCTCATTTACCAGAAGGTAGACACATGGCTACATCTAGTTTCAAGAGAGGCTGTAAAATGTAGTCTTTATTCTGGGCATCCCTGTACTCAGCTAAAAATTCTATTACTAAAGAAGAATGAGAAAAAGGACTTTGAAGACAGTTAGCAGTATCCGAACTGTCACAGCTAAGAATGTGAGAGCAGAACATAAACCAGCGCAACAAGGATTTATGTTGAAAAGCCTAAAGAAAGAACAGACACCGATAAATCACCACCCAATAATGATCACTACTGACTTTTGAGATATATCCTTCCAGACGTTTTTATTCATATATACAACCACATACATCTGAGTTTATCCACAGCTATGCCTGTATTTGCTTTCCTGATGGCTCAATGATAAAGAATCTGCCTGCTGACACAGGAGATGAGGGTTTGATCCCTGGTCTGGGAAGATCCCCTGGAGAAGAAAATGGCTACCCACTCTCATGTTCTTGCCTGGGAAATCCCATAGACAGAGGAAACTAGCAGGCTAGAGTCCATGGGGTCACAAAAGAGCTGGACACAGCTTAGCAACTAAACACAACAGCAATATGCATATTTATACAAATATAAATCAGTGCACTGCTTTTAAAGCGACTATTTAACGTATCCCAATAAGTCAAAGGGAAAGATGTCTAGGTTGTTTTCCCCCCTTTACACTCTTTTTTTTTTTTCCCCCTTTACACTCTTAATAAACTTCATTGGAAATACAATATTGTAGGAACTAGAGCAAAGAGGAGAATTTGCTCTATAATTACATTTTTAAATTTCTCAGAGTTGCCAAACACAAAGTAACTTAAGTTACATATGGGGTGCTCACCAAGAAGAATTTAGAAGTGAATTTAAAAGAAAAATGGGACTTTCCTGGTGGTCCAGTGTTTCGGACTTCATACTGCCATTGCAGGGGGCATGGGTTACTTCCCTGGCTGGGAAACTGAGATCCCACATGCTGTACAGCCTGGTCAAAAAGTATAAATAGATAATCCAGTTACTGGATGCATTAGAAAATACTATGCTTGGTGAAATAACTCCGATAAAAAAAAATACTATATGATACCATTTGTACATGGAATCTAAAAAATAATAAAAACCAAAACATAACAGAAACAGACTCACAAATGTAGAAAACAAACTTGTGGTTGCTAGGTGGGGAGGAAAGTGAGGAGGGACAAATCAGGAGTGTGGAATTAACAGATACAACACTGAAATTGTTATGTGGAGTGCTTGGTTCAGACAACATGATATATTAAGTTATTGTAGACCAACTCTTACTGCAAATATATTAAAATGCTATGTATTTTCCCAATGGCTTAGTGGTAAAGAATCTGCTTTCAGTGCAGGAGATGTGGGTTTGATCCCTGGATCAAAAAGATCCCCTAGAGAAGGAAATGGCAGCCCACTCCAGTATTCTTGCTTGGGAAGTTTCATGGACAGAGGAGCCTGGTGGATTAAAGTCCACTGGGCCGCAAAGAGTCAGACACAACTAAGCATGCATGCACACACATATAAGACATAACATAAAAATTTAATTATATAGTCAAGATTGAGAGAAAGGAAGAAAGGAAAAAGGGGGGAAACCACAGGTGTCAAGAACAAAAAGTGAATTCAAAAATCAGAGCAGTAAACTCCAGGTGTCCTGTAGTAACCTGGAAAAGTGAGATACTGGACCCAGATTTAGGACTGGAAACTGGGGTCGATCATCCACACAGGGTAAAAATACATGGCTTTCAGCTTGAAAAAGGCAGAGCATTAGAACTGGGACTTTCATGGCCTATTAAATCCCTGACAAAGGAATTGGAAAGCAAACAAACAAACTTGCATTTAGAATATATAAAAACTCTGAACACATCCATTTAAAATAATGCACAGGAGTTGCAAAGAAGCTCTGTACCTAATATCAAAAGGACGAAATCTCCAATGGGGGAATAAAAACTCTAGACTACTCATATGAAGATATGGCATCGTGTATTTGCTATCCCTAAGGTACAGAGACCCCCAAACTGGTCTAGGACTCATAAAGTTCCTCAAACCCTGGTAAGAAAAAATGTAAAACACCAAACTAGAGTGACTGCTATAGGTCGAAGAACTAAGATGATGAAAAAAGGACATCCTATATTCCACACACGCCCCCAAATAAGAGCTCGTAATATTCGAAAGAGATGAAGAAACGAATCAGCATGAGGCTGACTGCATGTACAGAACAATGGGAAGAACCTGTGTACTAACAACCAAGCATAAAAGCAACTTAGAAAGAGACTCCTAGCTACTTAAGTTAAAATGATTGAGGAAAAATTGATTCATCGGATTTCATCAAAATGTAAGACTTCCGCTCTGCAGTAAGCACTATAAAGAAGATGGAAAGATAAGCTATGGACTGGGAGAAACTATTTGCAAACCACACATTCAATAAAGGACCTGAATCTAGAATATATAGGAACTCTCAAGACTGAGCAGTTAAAAAAAAAAAGTCCAATTAGAAAATGGGCAGAAGAAGGCTTCCCTGGTGGTCCAGTGGGTAAGGACACTGCCTTGCAGTGCAAGGGGTGTTGTTTCAATCCCTGGCCTGGGAAGATCCCACGTGCTGTGCAGTGGCTGGACCAATGTGTCCAACTACTAAGCCAGAGCTCTGAAGTGCATGCGCCCAGAACCGGTGCTCTGCGGTGCGACGACAGGCCACTGCAGTGGGAGGCCCACACAGGCCAAAGAACAAAGATGGATGAAAATAGATAAATGAAAGACCAATAGAAGTGGCCAAAAAAAGTGGGGGGAGGGGGGAACCTCAAAGCAAAAAAAGAAAATGGGCAAAAGATATGAACAGATGTTTCTCTGAAGAAGGTATGCAGACGACATACACATAAAGAAAAGGGCTCGACATCATTAGTCACTGGGGAAACCCAAAGCCCAACAACTATGAGATACCACTTCACGTATATTAAAATGATGAGGAGGATGTAAAGGAACTGAATCATGCACACGATGCTAGGACTATTAAATGATATAGCTATTCTGGAGCACAGTTTGGCTATTTTGTTTTAAACTAAGCATGCAACTAAGATATGACCTGTCAATTGAACCCTTGGGTTCTTATTCCAGAGACATAAAAACCTATTTTCACACACAAAATCTGCACAAGAATGTTTATAACAAGTTTATTCATATTAGCCTGACATGGAATAACCCAGATTATCTTTCAACTGGTGAATAGTTAAACCACTATGGTATATATCGTAGACTATTACTGAGCAATGAAAAGGAGTAAGCTATTAACACACACACGACTTGGATGGATCATGAGGAAATCATGCTGAATAAAACAAACTATTTCCAAAGGTTATATACTATATTATTTCATTTAGATAGCATACTTGAAATAACAAAATTATAGAAACAGAGAACAGATTTGTGGTTGCCAGGGGTGAAAACAGGGAGAGAGAAGGAAGTAGGTATGGCTCTGCACAGCAGCGTGAATCTTAGGGTTCAGCATGAACCTTGGGATTCATTTCTGAATCTTCATTGTGGGGGGCTGTTACACATATGATCACAGTATATAACATTGCACACACACACATACTGGTGAAATCTGAATTAAACAAATAGCTAATGATATACAAGAAAGGAAAGACACCACAATGAAGAAAATCTGGCAAATTTTTAATTTTTATTTTTTTATTTTTTTGGAGAGGGTGGGGAAGGGGTGGGAAGGGATGGGTGGGCGGGCCACTTCTATTGGTCTTTCATTTATCTATTATCATCCATCTTTGTTCTCCGGCCCTCGTGGGCCTCCCATCGCAGTGGCCTCTATTGTCACAGAGCACCAGCTCTGGGAGCACGCACCCCAGAGCTCCGGCTCGGTACTTGGACACATCGGTCCAGCCGCTCCGTGGCACGTGGGATCCTCCCAGGCCAGGGATCGAACTGGCACCCCTTGCACTGCAAGGCGGTGGTGTCCTTACCCACTGGACCACCAGGGAAGCCCCTGGCAGATTTTTAAAAAGTCTTGTAGAAATGAAAAACAATGTCTAGAAATTAAAAGCTTAAAAGGTAAGTTAAACAGCATATTAGACACAGCTGAGAAAGAATCCATTACTCAGAAAATAGATTTGCATAAATCACACAGAATGCAGTACAGACAGGTGAAAGAATTGAAATATGTATGTCAGAAGCTAAAAGAGAAAAGGCACAATAAGATACTCTGATGCCTCTAACAGGAGTTCCTAGAGGAGGAAACAGGGGGAGAGAAAATGCTTGGAGCAAACAGTGAATTTTTCCATACTTAAAGAAAAATGTAAGTTTTTGGTGAATAGTTAAACCACTATGGTATATATCAGACTATTACTGAGCAATGAAAAGGAGTAAGCTATTAACACACACACGACTTGGATGGATCATGAGGAAATCATGCTGAATAAAACAAACTATTTCCAAAGGTTATATACTATATTATTTCATTTAGATAGCATACTTGAAATAACAAAATTATAGAAACAGAGAACAGATTTGTGGTTGCCAGGGGTGAAAACAGGGAGAGAGAAGGAAGTAGGTATGGCTCTGCACAGCAGCGTGAATCTTAGGGTTCAGCATGAACCTTGGGATTCATTTCTGAATCTTCATTGTGGGGGGCTGTTACACATATGATCACAGTATATAACATTGCACACACACACATACTGGTGAAATCTGAATTAAACAAATAGCTAATGATATACAAGAAAGGAAAGACACCACAATGAAGAAAATCTGGCAAATTTTTAATTTTTATTTTTTTATTTTTTTGGAGAGGGTGGGGAAGGGGTGGGAAGGGATGGGTGGGTGGGCGACTTCTATTGGTCTTTCATTTATCTATTATCATCCATCTTTGTTCTCCGGCCCTCGTGGGCCTCCCATCGCAGTGGCCTCTATTGTCACAGAGCACCAGCTCTGGGAGCACGCACCCCAGAGCTCCGGCTCGGTACTTGGACACATCGGTCCAGCCGCTCCGTGGCACGTGGGATCCTCCCAGGCCAGGGATTGAACCAGCACCCTTTGCACTGCAAGGCGGTGGTGTCCTTACCCACTGGACCACCAGGGAAGCCCCTGGCAGATTTTTAAAAAGTCTTGTAGAAATGAAAAACAATGTCTAGAAATTAAAAGCTTAAAAGGTAAGTTAAACAGCATATTAGACACAGCTGAGAAAGAATCCATTACTCAGAAAATAGATTTGCATAAATCACACAGAATGCAGTACAGACAGGTGAAAGAATTGAAATATGTATGTCAGAAGCTAAAAGAGAAAAGGCACAATAAGATACTCTGATGCCTCTAACAGGAGTTCCTAGAGGAGGAAACAGGGGGAGAGAAAATGCTTGGAGCAAACAGTGAATTTTTCCATACTTAAAGAAAAATGTAAGTTCTCACACTGAAGGACCAAGCAGGGTGGGATGGTGGGAGATCCACACACAGACAAATGATGGTGAGTCTACAAAATATCAGAGAAAAAGAAAATCTCAAAGGCAACCAGAGGGAAAAGACGCATAACCACAAAAGAACAACTGTTAGACTGACAGACTTCTCATCAGCAACGATAGGGGCTTATTGACTAGATTAGTATCTTCAAAGAGCTAAGAGAAAGTAACTATTTAACTTAAAGTTTCACACTTACCTAAATTATCTTTTAAAATAAGGGTAATATGGGCTTCCCTGGTGCTCCAGTGGTTAAGAATATTCCTTGTGGGCTTCCCTGGTGGTCCAGTGGGTAAGGACACCACCTTGCAGTGCAAGGGGCACAGGTTCGATGCCTGGCCTGGGAAGGGCCGTGGAGCGGCTGGACCGATGTGTCCAATTACCGAGCCGGAGCTCTGGAGCACATGCGCCCAGAGCCCATGCTCTGCGACAACAGAGGCCACAGCGATGGGAGGCCCACACGGGCCAAAGAACAAAGATGGATGAAAATAGACAAATGAAAGACCAATAGAAGTAGCCCGCCTGCTTCCCTCCCTCCCCACCCCACCCCACTTCACCCCACCCCAAAATAAATAAATAAATAAATCTTTAAAAAAAAAAAAAAAAGAATACTCCTTGTAATGCCAGGGACACTGGTTTGATCCTGGTCCGGGAAGATCCCACATGCCACAGGGCAACTAAGTCAGTGAGTTGCATTTACTGAAGCCCTCACACCCTAGAGCCTGTGCTCCAGAATGAGTGAATCCACCACAAAGAGAAGCCCGGGGCTTCCCCAGTGGCCCAGTGGGTAGAGTTGGCCTTGTAGTTCAAGGGGCACGGGTTCAATCCCTAGCCTGGGAGGATCCCATGTGCCACGGAGCAGCTGGGACAGTGTGTCCAATTATGAGCCAGTGCTCTGGAGTGTTTGCACCCGGGCCGGTCCTCTACTGCGAGAGGGTCTGCTGCAATGGGAGGCCCACACAAGCCGAAGAATAAAGATGGATGAAAAATAAATAAACAAATAAAAAGAGGCCAAAATTTAAAAAAGAAAGAGAGAGAGAAGCCCATGTACTGCATCTAGAGAGTAGCCCCCACTCTTCACAATGAGACAAAGTCCATGCAGCAAGGAAGACCTAGAACAGTCAATAATAAACAAATACATAGCAAAATAAGGCTAATATAAAGATGCTTCGTTGATGGCTCATATTGTAAAGAATCTGTCTGCAGTGCAGGAGACTTGGATTTGATCTCTGGGTCAGGAAGAAAGACATTTTCAGATAAACAGAACAAGTTTGTTACGAGTTATTCCTGGCTGGAAGACCTATGGTAGCTATTTCTTCCTGGAGCATCAGAAGAGAGATAGTGAAGTAAAAGTAAAGAAATGAGATGCCAAAAAAAAAAAAAAAAGGTTGAGAGGTTAACTGGTAAACCTGTAGATTTAAATCTATACAAAGATTCATTTGTAAAAATAAATTAGTAACATTTAAGACTAATTGGGGATTAGAAACAAAGTATTAATATAATACAGTCCATGGGGATCACAAAAGGGTCAGATACGGCTTTATAGCTAAATAACAGCAAACAACCAAAAGCAACTTTCAAGCATGTCAAGTCGCTTCAGTCGTGTTACACTCTTCACAACCTACTGGACTACACCCCTCCAGGCTCCTCTGTCCATGGGATTCTCCAGGCAAGAATACTGGAGTGGGTTGCTATGCCCTACTCCAGGGGATCTTCCCGACCCAGGGATCAAACTCGTGTCTCTTATATTTCCTGCATTGGCAGGTGGGTACTTTATCACTAGTGCTACCTGGAAAGCCCTTAAATATTAACAATAACCAAAAAAGCCTCTAGAAGTATAGATATAGAAACCAACAGAGGAAAGGAGATTTTTAAAAAATCAAGATAGTAGATGATACAAAAAGAGAAAAAAAGAGCAGAGTAAACAGAATACAAAAAAACTTCCTAAAATTTTACCAAATATATCAGTGATCAAAATAAGAGGGATTTTATCTCTCCATTAGAAGTCAGTAATTCTTAGATTGAATTGAAAAAACAAGGAAGCCCAGTCATAAACTGATGAAAACAAAGAGATGATAAAAACATCAGGAAAATACACTTTTTTTTGAAAGCTGGCACACCAATATTACTATTATACAGAGTAAACGTTAAAGCAAAAAGCATTATTAGTGATAAAGAGTATTATTGCTTAATAATAAAAGGAATTATTCTCTGTTTACTTCAGTGTTTTTTTTTTTTTTTTTTTGACATCTTTAACGCTGCTTTGGACATAGTAGGTGCTCAGTTACTGAGTGGTTGAATTTATTAAGTCATGAGGACAATATAGACCTAATATGGTAGCCTTAAAATATATGGAAAGCAAAGTTGACAAAATTCTAATAAAATTGATAAATTTATAATAACATTGGGAATTTTTTTTTAACATTTCTCACACATGAAATAATATTAAAACCACAAATTTTGTTAAAGATACAGATGGTTTGTATAACTGACTTAACAGATTCAGTCTAATGAGCACATAGAGGACTCTATACCCAACAATTACAGAAAATATAATTTTTAAGATCTGTTATAAAATTATAGAAATATTTATAAATATTAACTGTGTACAACACCATAAAGGAATTCTTAACAAGCACTAAAGAATTTATATATAGGCCATGTTCTCTGAGTACTGTATGATAAAGTTAGAGAAATAAATACAAATATTTTTCATGTTTGGAAAAAATTTTAAACACTTTTATTAATTTTGTCTACAAAGGGTAAATAATTATGAATGTGAAATGCAGAGAAAATAAATGGCACTGAAAACATCACATATCAAACTCATAGTACAAATAGCACAATAAGAAAATTTATTGTATTATATGCATATATGTTTTAAAATGTATATACTTTTTAAAGAAGTATGAAAATTAATGAGTTAAATTTCTATATCCAGATGTTAGAAAATGAATAATGGAGTAAATGTCTAATGGAGCGAAATACCTAAGGTTTAATAAAATATGGTAGACAAACTTCTGGTAAGGTTGATCAATGAAAAAAAGAAAGCACAATTAAACAACACTGCGAGTGATATAAATATATAATTATGATTATGATAAAAAAATTATTTGAGCAAATTAGTGCCAATAAATTTGAAAATGAATGACATAAATTTTTAAGATATGCTATTAAATCATACTTGAAAAGAAATAGAAAATATTACTAGTTCTATAATTATAAAAAAAGTGAAATAATAGCTAGATCTACCACAAATAATATATGAGGCTAATATTATTGTGCAGGAGAGTACATTTCCAGAAAATGAACTAAAAAATGGAAAGTTCATTTTAGGAGGCCTGTGTATCCTTGATATCAAAACCAGACAGTGACTGCACAAGAAAGGAAAATATAGGTCAATCTTGGTTATGAACAGAGATGTAAAAACTCCTACACAAAATAATAGGATAGCAATCCAAATCCAAGAATGTCATCTAAAAAAATAGTGACTGTTGGGTCTATCACACATATACAATGATAAATTAATGTAAGGAAAAAAAATCTATTATTTCATTTCAAAGCATTAATAAATTTAAGAAGGAAAACCACATGATAATCTCAGAGGATACAGGAAAAGCACTCAATAAAATTCAACATCCACTTATGATTTTTTTGAAAACCACAAAACTCTTAGCTAACTAGAAATAGAAGGAGAGACTTCTTACCTTGAAAAAAAATATCAAAAACCTGAAGCAAACACTATAGTCAGTAGGGAAAAGCTTAGAAGCATCTTCTCATTCAGGGAGAAAAGATAAGGAGGACCATTATCACCACTTCCATTTAACATTGTTCTGGAAGTCCTGTGACAAAGCAAATAAAATGTGAGAGAATTGGAACCACAGAAACAAAGCTATCAGCACATATTAATCATCGTTGTTTCAATTCCTGGTCTGATCATCCCAGCACCTCTGCTGTATGTGAGTCTGATTCTGATGATTGCTCTGTCTTTTCAGACTGTATTTTTGTCTTTTAGTAGGCCTTGTAATTTTTTATGAAAAGTCAGACATTATATATGAATAAAAGGATCTGAGGTAATTAGACCTTTAGTGTGCAGTTCTACGTTTATCTGGATAGGAGGTACCATTTGCTATAACAGTAGTCTGTTATGGTTGTTCCATAAGTTGCATCTGACTCATTGCGACTCTGTGGACTGCAAGGCTCCCCTGTCCTTCACTATCTCCCAGAGTGTGCTCAAACTCATGTCCACTGAGTCGTTGATGCTATCTAATCGTCTGATCCTCTGCCACTCCCTTCTGCTTATGCCTTCAATCTTTCCCAGCATCAGGCTCTTTTTCAGTGAGTTGACTCTTTGCATTCGGTAGCCAAAGGATTGGAGCTTCAGTTTTAGCATCCATCCTTCCAATAAATACTCAGGGTTAATTTCCTTTAGGTTTGACTGGCTTGATCTCCTTGCTGTCCAAGGGACTCTCAAGGGTCTTTTCCAGCACTACAATTTGAAAGCATGAATTCTTTGATGCTCAGCCTTCTTTATGGTCCATCTCACACCCATGCAACTCCAGCAGGGGCTGGATTGGCTCATGCCCTTCTTTCAGGTTAGTGAGTCTCTGGTAAAACAGTTTCTCTAGAGTGCAGGTCTTAAAAGCGGAATGCTCTGGGTGTATTTCAAAGCAGAGTTTAAAATCTCTGTACCATGATACCAAAATCGTAGTTAAAAGACAAGTTCCATGTTGACAAAGAACTCATACACGGCCTCTTTGGATGACAAAGAGGGCACAGCTTTTCGGTAGAACAGTTCAGTGTTATTCAGTAGAACTGAACACATGCATATTATCGACCCCAGCAGTTTCACTCTTGGATTTGTATTCAGTATTACTAGACTTTTTGAATGTGATGCTGTAGAATTGTGGGTAAAATGCTGGTGAGTCAGGACAAATCAAGGCTGTAGTACCAAACGGTCATTATCGTTGTATGCTTTACTGTCAGGCACTTGAAATAAAATCACCATCACCATCAACATTATCCAGTTTCACTTACAGATTTTATTGATGAAGCAATAAAAATTAATAAGTTGTATTAAATCTCAACACTGACTTACATGTCTTTTGAATATTAATATACTGTGAAATGTAATGGAAAATACACATAAAACATTTGTGCACAGCAGGGTAGATGGTTCTCAAGGAAAAGCCCTTGTGCTTTTTTTTTTTTTTTTTTTTGAGCTATGAACTGAACTAGCTGCTTTTTTCATGGAACGCCATTTCTACTTGAAAGAAAGACTGACAAGGCATGGTTATTCAGACCTGGGATTTTGGCAGGCATTTTCTCATAAATGAACAAAGTGAGCCTGTCACTTCAAGGAAACAAACTGACTGCATCTGTTGCCAGTGATAAATTCTGAGCTTTCAAGCAAAAGTTAGAATTTTGGAAACTTAAATCCACTACTTTGACCTTGACAATTTCCCAACTTTCAGAAATTTCTATGATGAAGTCAGTGGTGATATAAATAAATGTGCTTTTTTGATACTGTATAAGGAAATCTGTCCATGTTTGTAAGACATATAATTCAGTGAACCAATGTTTCAAAATGACCAAGAAATATCGATGGGTTTTAAGTGTAACAGAGGATAAGAAATTCATTGACGTGATTTCAGATCCCACATTGCAACCTTTAAGAACCGTTATTTAATGACTTTTGATTTAGTATGTTTAGAATGACAAATACCCAAAGTTATCTTAAAAGGCTATTAAAATACTCCTCCCTTTTCCAATTACATCTCTACATGAGGCCTATTTTTCTTCATGTACTTAAACAAAGACAACATATTCTAACAGACTTACAGAAGCAGATAGGACTCCCATCAAGTCAGGCATTAAAGAGATTTGCCAAGGACTTCCCTGGTGGTTCAGTGGGTAAGACTCTGATTCCAATGCAGGAGGCCTGGGTTTGATCCCTGGCCAGGGAACTAGATCCCACGTGTCACAACAGAGTTCACATGCCTGATGCAGCCAAATAAATTAACTAATTTAAAAAAAGAGAGAGAGGAAAATGGAAAGCAATGACTTTCTCACTAATTTTTTTGCTTGGTAAAGTGTAGTTAGTTTTCATTGAAATCACATTATTTACATTAAACATAATGAATTTGTTTTTGTTTCTAAATAAATTAGTAAATTTTTAAAAGTTTCTCAATGTTTCCAAATAAGTTAGTAAATAATTATTCTAATTTCTCACTGTTAATTTCAAACAGTATAAACATCAGTAAATATAATGTACACAAAAAAATGTGTTCAGGGTTCTTAATAATTTTAACAGGGGAAAAAGATTCTGAGAGCAAAATTTTGAGAACCACTGTCCTAAAGAAAAAAAATCTCCCACACAGTACCTGAGAGACATGTATGAAGCAATTCATTACAGCCAGTTTTGAACAAAGTGAGCCTGTCACTTCAAGGAAACAAACTGACTGCATGAGAATTCTGAGCTTTCAAGCAAAAGTTAGAATTTTGGAAACTTAAATCCACTACTTTGACCTTGACAATTTCCCAACTTTCAGAAATTTCTATGATGAAGTCAGTGGTGATATAAATAAATGTGCTTTTTTGATACTGTATAAGGAAATCTGTCCATGTTTGTAAGACATATAATTCAGTGAACCAATGTTTCAAAATGACCAAGAAATATCGATGGGTTTTAAGTGTAACAGAGGATAAGAAATTCATTGACGTGATTTCAGATCCCACATTGCAACCTTTAAGAACCGTTATTTAATGACTTTTGATTTAGTATGTTTAGAATGACAAATACCCAAAGTTATCTTAAAAGGCTATTAAAATACTCCTCCCTTTTCCAATTACATCTCTACATGAGGCCTATTTTTCTTCATGTACTTAAACAAAGACAACATATTCTAACAGACTTACAGAAGCAGATAGGACTCCCATCAAGTCAGGCATTAAAGAGATTTGCCAAGGACTTCCCTGGTGGTTCAGTGGGTAAGACTCTGATTCCAATGCAGGAGGCCTGGGTTTGATCCCTGGCCAGGGAACTAGATCCCACGTGTCACAACAGAGTTCACATGCCTGATGCAGCCAAATAAATTAACTAATTTAAAAAAAGAGAGAGAGGAAAATGGAAAGCAATGACTTTCTCACTAATTTTTTTGCTTGGTAAAGTGTAGTTAGTTTTCATTGAAATCACATTATTTACATTAAACATAATGAATTTGTTTTTGTTTCTAAATAAATTAGTAAATTTTTAAAAGTTTCTCAATGTTTCCAAATAAGTTAGTAAATAATTATTCTAATTTCTCACTGTTAATTTCAAACAGTATAAACATCAGTAAATATAATGTACACAAAAAAATGTGTTCAGGGTTCTTAATAATTTTAACAGGGGAAAAAGATTCTGAGAGCAAAATTTTGAGAACCACTGTCCTAAAGAAAAAAAATCTCCCACACAGTACCTGAGAGACATGTATGAAGCAATTCATTACAGCCATGCTTGTGATTAAGATTTTTTAAATTACTTAAATCCTATCAATAAGGGAATGGATACACACATTTTGATATAGCTGTATAATAAAATATCTCTCTGAAATAAAAATGAATGTTTCACATGTACTGATGTAGATGATTCTGATTCATGTTGAGGGTAACTTTTTTTTTTTTAACATTTATTTATTTATTTACTTAGTTGCAGCATGCCAGATCTTAGTTGTGGCATTTGGGAGTTAATTCCCTGACCAGGGATTGCATCTGGGCCCCCTGCATCGGGAGTGAAGAGTCTTAACCACTGGGCCACCAGGGAAGCCCCAAGAGAAATTTATAAATGTTGCAAAAGGAGATGTATAGAATGATACCATTTACATACATTTCAAGAACAGAGAGGATATTTTTGCTACTGGATACATTCATGTGTATTAAGAATACATACCCTTGGATGTAGATACAGAATGACACATACTAACCTCAGGACACCAGTGGGGAGTGAGGCCAGAGAAAGCACAGGAAGATTTGAACACATATATAAATTATTTAGAAAAATATGTGATGTAGTAAATACGGCACAGAGCTCACATCCACTAGTCAGTATTGTTCTGTACATTCCTATTCATGTGAAACTGTCTATTGTTAAAATCTACTTAGTTTTAAAATGTCTCTGTGCATTTGCCCTCAGTTAGGAAAGAACATTTCAACTGGCTGCTTCCCAGGGGAATACATTTTTTTTATCCGGGACCGGACAGCCAGCTGTCTTGCTTTTGCCGGCTGCTTGTGGACCCTAATAGATGACTTGGGATATTTGAAAGGTAATGTCTTTTCTGTGTCCAAAGCTCTTGATCCTGAGTTCTCAGTCATGACTGCAAAGGAAATTCTCCCTCAAATTTCTTACAGAACTCCTGCAGCTGTCAGGCAGGGCAAGATGCCAGCATACCCAGAGAACAACTTGAGCAGGCATCAGCATAGTTCCCGCTTGGGGCAGGACTCCCAACACAAAGTATCCTGTTCCTTTTCCTTTTCCTTCTGAAGCCAGAGAGCAAGCCTTTGATTCATGTGGCGATGATATCATGTTGCCTGCTGGGTGTAGCTGGGCTCTGGGCGTGCATCTGGGAGGCACCTAATCCCCCGAGAACTCCTCGAGCTTTCTGAACCCCACTGGATACATTTCACGGCAGAGCTGAGATGATATTTTTCCCTTTAAGTGCATACATTCCACTGAAATGCCGCTCAGCTTCCTGGAATTTTTATGAAGAATACCCTCGGCCATCATTTTCAGCCTTCATAGCCTCTGATAAGGAGGAAAGAGCTTGATATTCTGGTTTTGTTTCTGTTTGAAGAGCGCATCCCCAAAGGAATTGTATGTGTCCCAGATTCAACACAGCTGTTAATTAGAGCTGAGAACACTTGGTTGACCCCTGTGCGGCTAATTGCTAGAATTGAGAAGCGTCTCTAAGGGCCTCATATGATAACAACTGAAAATTGTACTGAGCATCACCTAACGCTTCTGGAACCAGTTCAGGACAGGAAGCAATAGGCTCCCTGTGGTTCCTGGCGCGGGAGAGGCAGCCATGTGCTGAAGGAGCAGTATTCAGGATTCTCTTCAGTGATTAAAACACCCACATTTCACTGTGGATGTGTGACTGGAGGCAGTGTGCTCAGAAGGGCTGATCAGAGAGCTCTGAACAGTGTAGCCGAGTGTCTGTGGCCTACTTCGGACCACGCCACCGCTCCCGTGACATCTCACCTCAGGGCTGCGGCCTCCACCACTCCCAGCCTGTGTGTGGGGGGACAGGCTGTGAGACAACTCCTGTTGGGATCCATGACCAGGTTCTGCAGTGCATCTGATGCAACTGTCCTGTTTCCATATCTTAAAAGGACAACGTTTGCTCTTGCGATGAGAAAAATGAATGGAAATCACCTCATTCCCAGTCAGGCACACAAGAGTGAGGACCACCTCACCTCCCTCTGTTTGCTCGGTGGGCAGAGAAGAGGGTGGAAAAACCCAGAAACAGAAATGCAGGCTGAGAGATAGGCAAGAGCTAGGTCCGTCGGGAAAGAAGAGGAGAACACAGAGGCAAGAAAAATCAAGCAGAAAGTCAGCAAGACAGGCAGGGGGCAGCCGTTAGAGAGAGGAGACGGGGGAGAGGAGGAGGAGGTGTTGATGTGGAAGAGGAACATAGAAGAGACGGCCAAATGAAATCAGAAGAGAGATGCCCCTTCCTTCTCTCCCCCCAGGTCCTGGGAGAGAGTGAAAACCAGCAGGGCTGAGTGTGAGTGTTTTGGCCTTCTCAGCCAAGAGGCCCAGAGCATACCCCAGATAGTTTAGTGCTCTGGCCGATTCTGCTCCCTTGGCCTGGCCCAAGGAAGGTCGCCTGGAGCCAGCAGCGTAAGGAGAGACTCATGATCCCTTTTCCAGAAGAGGTCCAAACTATGGGTCCAATTCCAGGAAGTGACAGCCGCAAAAGCAACCCCGAGACAGTCTTGCTGAGAGCCAGAGAGGGGAAGACCAAAGGGAGCTGGAGGGAAAGGGATCAATTTCATTTCCTTCTTGACCAAGACTGGCTGATGACAGCAGCCTAGTCCAGAGACAGCCGGGGACCCCACATCTCTTGAGTTTCTAACATTACCTTTCAGACCTTTTTCCTCCTAAGGGACATCTCTCACTAACGAACGTGCACGGGGGATGCCCCATGTGCTCAGCCTGTCGGGGGCAGTAGCAGGGGAAACAGGGATGGCCCAGGTGGCTGCTGTCTGCAGACAATGTGTACTGGAGAAGAAAATCCAGCGCACGAGGAATCGCAATGGGCAACAGAGAAGAGCATCGGATGATGCGCTGAGTGAGGCGATGCAGGCTCAGAGTCTGTGGGAACTGGAAGCTGTGGTGAGGAGGGCTGGAGTAGTCAGGGAGGCTTCATGGAGGAGGTGAGACTGGAGGCTAAATACACAGGCAGGCGCCCGGCCTGGATGAGCTGACAAGACCGACCTCCCTTGTTTGGAAAGCTCATTTTAGAGGAGGATGAGAAGCCGTGGTCCTTTATTGCCATAAATACACATGGAGCGTTATATTTTGAGACTTTTCATACAAATGTTCATAATTATTCCTCATACGGCTTTTGAGAAATAATTTTTTACTTTCAGAATTAGAGAACATTTTATTTAGGTCAGGTCCTCACATTGCATTTAAGGAAATGTTTCCTAAAGAGGTCGAGTGACTAACTCAAGGTCATGTAGTTAGTAGCTACGGGACTCTAACTCAGGTCTTTGGTTGTTTTCTTTTTCCTTGCACTGTGCAGCTTGCAGGATCTTAGCTTCTGGCCCAGGGATTGAACTGGGGCCCACGGCAGTAAAAGCACCAATTCTCAACCACTGGACCACCACGGAAGTCCTTAATTCAGGTCTTACTATTTTACTCAGATGAACTTACCAAAAAGTGTATAAATGCAATTTTGTTTTCACTTATTAATATATGGAATTATTTCCTATAATAGAGATGGATACTTAAAAAGAATAATTTTATATGTTTTGCTTCCTTACAGTAGAAGAAATATATGATCATTGCAGAAAATTTAGAAAACATAGGTAAGCCAAAAAAATTAAAATCAGCCTATAAGCACAGCATCCAGTTTGCAGACTTTGAAAAATCATTACAAGTATATATTAGTTTCATTTGACCTTTACACACAGGTAGCTTTATTTCAGGAGCCAGTGTCTCCTCAGAGACCTTAAGGAGAAGCACGGTACCATAAAGAAGGCTGAGCTCCGAAGATTTGATGCTTTCTAACTGTGGTGCTGCAGAAGACTCTTGAGAGTCCCTTGGACACCTAGGAGATCAAACTAGCCAGTCCTAAAGGAAGTCAACCCTAACTATTTGTTGAAAGGACTGATGCTGAAGCTGAAGCTCCAATATTTTGATGACCTGATATGAAGAGGTGACGCATTGAAAAAGAGCCTGATGCTGGGAAAGATTAAAGGCGAAAGGAGAAGGGGGCAACAGAGGATGAGATGGCTGACTGGCATCACTGACTCAAAGGAAATAAGCTTGACCAAACTCTGGGAGACAGTGAAGGACTGGGACGTCTGACATGCAGCCGTCCATGGGGTTGCAGAGAATCGGACCTCGCTGAACGACTGAGCAACATGGTAAGTGGGATCTCCCCAGTAGCTCAGTGGAGGAGAATGGCCAATGCCGGAGCTGCAGGAGATGTGGGCTCAGTCCCTGGATTTGGAAGATCCTCTGGAGAAGGAAAGGACAGCCCACTTCAGTATTCTTGCTTGGAGAGTCCCGTGGACAGAGGAGCCTGGAAGGCTACCGTCCATGGGGTTGCAGAGTCAGATACAGCTGAATACACATGCACAATGCACACATGCTAAACAGGATAATATAGGGAAGAGAACACAGGATTTGGAGGCCAAAGATCTAGGTTCAAGCCCTGGTCAGTCATGACTAGCTATGTGATCTTCAATAAATCAACCAACTCCCCTGTGCTTTAGTTTCTCATTTGCAAAATAATGGGGTTTCAGTGATCTGTTTCTTAGATTGCTAGAATGTCTTTACTGGGACTTTAAAATCAAGCCTTGTGAGCTTAGAACAGTTAATTAAAACAAAACAAAACAGTATCTGATGTTTTTAAAGGAATGTAACAGCATGTTAAAATAGGCCTCTTCCTTTCTCAAGGTTTTGGCTGAGGCTCCACAGTTGAGAACAATAGGTTTAAGTCTCTCCCTACTCACACACATCCTAAGTGAGATACAAGACTGTCTAGGCAGAACTTGCAAAGAAATGCCTAAAGCTGGTTCTGCCCGGTTTAGACACACACCCCTCCAGGCTTTGCAAGAGAAGGCCAAGAGAAGGGACTGAGTGATTCCACTGGAAAAAAGTCTTTAATGGAAGGCTGGCTGGTGGCAAATTGGGCAGCAGAACAAGTCAACCCTAACTATTTGTTGAAAGGACTGATGCTGAAGCTGAAGCTCCAATATTTTGATGACCTGATATGAAGAGGTGACGCATTGAAAAAGAGCCTGATGCTGGGAAAGATTAAAGGCGAAAGGAGAAGGGGGCAACAGAGGATGAGATGGCTGACTGGCATCACTGACTCAAAGGAAATAAGCTTGACCAAACTCTGGGAGACAGTGAAGGACTGGGACGTCTGACATGCAGCCGTCCATGGGGTTGCAGAGAATCGGACCTCGCTGAACGACTGAGCAACATGGTAAGTGGGATCTCCCCAGTAGCTCAGTGGAGGAGAATGGCCAATGCCGGAGCTGCAGGAGATGTGGGCTCAGTCCCTGGATTTGGAAGATCCTCTGGAGAAGGAAAGGACAGCCCACTTCAGTATTCTTGCTTGGAGAGTCCCGTGGACAGAGGAGCCTGGAAGGCTACCGTCCATGGGGTTGCAGAGTCAGATACAGCTGAATACACATGCACAATGCACACATGCTAAACAGGATAATATAGGGAAGAGAACACAGGATTTGGAGGCCAAAGATCTAGGTTCAAGCCCTGGTCAGTCATGACTAGCTATGTGATCTTCAATAAATCAACCAACTCCCCTGTGCTTTAGTTTCTCATTTGCAAAATAATGGGGTTTCAGTGATCTGTTTCTTAGATTGCTAGAATGTCTTTACTGGGACTTTAAAATCAAGCCTTGTGAGCTTAGAACAGTTAATTAAAACAAAACAAAACAGTATCTGATGTTTTTAAAGGAATGTAACAGCATGTTAAAATAGGCCTCTTCCTTTCTCAAGGTTTTGGCTGAGGCTCCACAGTTGAGAACAATAGGTTTAAGTCTCTCCCTACTCACACACATCCTAAGTGAGATACAAGACTGTCTAGGCAGAACTTGCAAAGAAATGCCTAAAGCTGGTTCTGCCCGGTTTAGACACACACCCCTCCAGGCTTTGCAAGAGAAGGCCAAGAGAAGGGACTGAGTGATTCCACTGGAAAAAAGTCTTTAATGGAAGGCTGGCTGGTGGCAAATTGGGCAGCAGAACAAGTCAGTGAGTCTCAGAAGGACTGAGCTTTCACTACTGAAACAACACAGAAGTTTGGGCCATGAGGATACCAGAAGGAGAACTGCCCTTGAGTTACAGACTCTACAAAGCTCTTGTGAATGATTCCAATCTCACAGACACTGCCGTAGGCAGGCAGGGACTGGAGGATAGGGTGGAGGAAGGGTGCTGGAATCCAGGTGATAAGGGAGGAATTTTAAGAGCCTACCTGAAGTAGGTATTATTTAAGCAACGCTATAGAAGGAAATCCCAGGGTCTCCAGGAGGAGAAGAGTCCTCAGAAACACCCCACCAGAGAAACACTCGTCTCATCTACCACCTACAGGGGGCTCTGTGCTCACCACTGCAGGAGCTACTGAAGAACTTGCCTCTTTTTCTCTAAACCCTCTTTTCTCCTGGGCTCAGTTAGTGCAAGAGGAGCTGAAAAAACAGAGAAGAAATGACTGTGAACTCCCCTCTTCACCATATGGTTGCAAGTCTGGTTGAGCCCCGCACGAGTGGAAGGGAGAATTTTAATTGGGATAAGAAGTTGAAGTTTTCATATTAGATCGGACTGTACTTTTCCACATCTACAGGGACGGAAGAATGATTAGAGAGAGCAGTTTTAAAGGGCCAGTGATAAGAGAACAAAGTCACTTTCTGTTCAAATCCTCCAAAGTTCAACTTGCGGACAATGTTGGTGATTGAAGGAGGAGTGATTGCAAAAAGGAGGGATCCTAATTAAGAGGCTGTTGTGGTTTAGTGGCAAAGAATCCACCTGCCCGTGCAAGAAACTCAGGTCCAGTCCCTGGGTGGGGAAGATCCTCTGGAGGAGGAATGGTAGTCCATTCTAGTATTCTTGCTAGGAACAAAATCCCAGAGGAGACTGGCAGGCTATGGTTAATGGGGTCACAAAGAGTTGCACACAACTGAGTATGCAGGCACTGTCTACAAATTAAGCAAAAAGGCAATGGTAAATCTGGCAGGAATGAATGACTGCTTAGATATAGAAGAAAAGTAAGGCTGATGACTCATATCAGCTTCTCAAGACTCTAGTCTGAGACACTGGAAGATGGCGATGACGAAGAGTAATGCCACTTCTACAGCTAAATATGTGCTCTAGAGCGATTTCACACTTAGGTCAATGATGTCACATTTTGGGAACTGTTCAATTGAGTTCCTCCTAAGCCAATAGCCTCCGAGCCAATTTATGAGTCATATGAAAAACCAATCTCATTACCGTTCATGTATCCATTTAGCCCCCAATTTATGAGTTCACTATGAAACCTAGGGTGGAGGAAGGGTGCTGGAATCCAGGTGATAAGGGAGGAATTTTAAGAGCCTACCTGAAGTAGGTATTATTTAAGCAACGCTATAGAAGGAAATCCCAGGGTCTCCAGGAGGAGAAGAGTCCTCAGAAACACCCCACCAGAGAAACACTCGTCTCATCTACCACCTACAGGGGGCTCTGTGCTCACCACTGCAGGAGCTACTGAAGAACTTGCCTCTTTTTCTCTAAACCCTCTTTTCTCCTGGGCTCAGTTAGTGCAAGAGGAGCTGAAAAAACAGAGAAGAAATGACTGTGAACTCCCCTCTTCACCATATGGTTGCAAGTCTGGTTGAGCCCCGCACGAGTGGAAGGGAGAATTTTAATTGGGATAAGAAGTTGAAGTTTTCATATTAGATCGGACTGTACTTTTCCACATCTACAGGGACGGAAGAATGATTAGAGAGAGCAGTTTTAAAGGGCCAGTGATAAGAGAACAAAGTCACTTTCTGTTCAAATCCTCCAAAGTTCAACTTGCGGACAATGTTGGTGATTGAAGGAGGAGTGATTGCAAAAAGGAGGGATCCTAATTAAGAGGCTGTTGTGGTTTAGTGGCAAAGAATCCACCTGCCCGTGCAAGAAACTCAGGTCCAGTCCCTGGGTGGGGAAGATCCTCTGGAGGAGGAATGGTAGTCCATTCTAGTATTCTTGCTAGGAACAAAATCCCAGAGGAGACTGGCAGGCTATGGTTAATGGGGTCACAAAGAGTTGCACACAACTGAGTATGCAGGCACTGTCTACAAATTAAGCAAAAAGGCAATGGTAAATCTGGCAGGAATGAATGACTGCTTAGATATAGAAGAAAAGTAAGGCTGATGACTCATATCAGCTTCTCAAGACTCTAGTCTGAGACACTGGAAGATGGCGATGACGAAGAGTAATGCCACTTCTACAGCTAAATATGTGCTCTAGAGCGATTTCACACTTAGGTCAATGATGTCACATTTTGGGAACTGTTCAATTGAGTTCCTCCTAAGCCAATAGCCTCCGAGCCAATTTATGAGTCATATGAAAAACCAATCTCATTACCGTTCATGTATCCATTTTTCATTTGGTCCATCCTTTAACAAACATCCTGTGAAGCGTGCCTTATGGATTGTGTGCTGCTCTAGCCACTGCAGGGCACGGGACGGTCCTCAAGTCACTCACAACCAATCTGCTCTGTCCATTCCGGTTCAATACTAGGGTGACCCTGGGTTTTGTGGTCTTATTGCCCTTTAACTCCCTAATGTCATGGCTTTCATGTAGAAAAGAGCAGAGCGTTGTATAAATTGGGTATGTACCCTCTTAAGGATATGAGCTTATATCCGTTTCCCCATTGGTCCATTTTGCTTTTTCTCCTACAGAATTTAAGCTACTATGACAACATGGTCCAGAAATTTGATCTCTGTCCAAATGTAAGCAGACACTCAAGATCAGTCTGAAAATCTCTGGCACAAAAGGTACCTAAACAGGCCCATGCAATTGTTTCTCTCTCACACTCTCTAACACACACACACACACATACATACACACACACACTTGTTCATACCACTCAGATTCAGATCAATCTGATAACAATATATATATCTAGTACTCAGAATGCCAAAATTTGTTGTTAAGTCCTCTAAAGGATATGAATTTTAGAAACACAGTTTATTTTTTCGGAAGCCCATGACTTGGAAAAATAGATACATTTATAAATAGGCATATGTGGTACAAAGTGTGAAATGATATAATGATATAATAAAAGAATAAGCAATAAATTGCAATAAATTAACAAAGAGGAAAGGATAAACACTCTTTTGCATTTAAGTTGCTTGTTTTCTGGCCCTCAGGCACAGAGATCTGAGTTAACAATAGTCTTCAATGTATTCAATAAACATCCTTTGAGCCCTCACTAGGCAGCAGGCACCTTTCTAAACATGGAGGATATGCAACATTTATCCAAGTTGGAGCAATAGAAAAAATTAAAGCAGAGTGATGGCAGAGCACATTATTAGATGGCTTTTAGCTGAGTGATCAGAGAGAACATTTCTGAGGATGTAATATTTAAGGAAGAGCTGACTGATAAGAGGGAGTCCCTTGAAAAGGAAGGTCAGAAGAATAAGCATCTCAGACAAGGGGAACAGCTATGAGAGGGCCCCAAGCAAGAATGAGTTTCATGAGCTTCAGAGACTAAAAAGAAGGTGTGTGTGCCTGGACCACTGTGAGAAAGGAGGAGAGACAAGGAAATGATGTTGGAGAGATGATCAGATAACTAAGACTAGACTTTTAAATAATATAAAGTTTGGCTGATCCTTAAATGCACGTGAACACACACACACACAAAGTTCCAAAACTGTTTCAAGCATTGGCAGAACTGGTGGAATCTATGACTACTTGGAAGAAGTAATATTCATTTGGATCACATTTAAAAACTCATTATTTTACATCCACATCTAACGCTTAATTTAACTAGGAAAAACCTTAGGAACAAAATGATGTATATAAACCATACCTAAACTCTAAGCACTACCCATGGTATCACTTGACAAAGTTTAGGAAACGTCATGGTTCCTTAAGAACAATTTGGAAAAAAAAGAAAAGTGAGACCCCATGATAGCAAGCATGGTAAGTGCCACAATTCCAACTGTGGGGCAAAAGAATGGCGGTTTTTGCTAGGCTTCTCATTAGGCTGGACATGATTAAGTCATATTCTCACCATTAGTTCTGGATAAGGCTCCTCTCTTTTATTGTTATTTTCCCCAATCCCTACTCCATAGGTATCCTTTCTTGGGTACGCCCCTTTTGATAAGTAAATGGGTTGTTTTCCATGAATGTGATTTTTTTATTGTTAGTTTTAAAATTTTGGCCTCTTTTGTTGTTTTTTGGCATGTGTAGGTCTCCCATTGCAGTAGCCTCTCTCTTTGCAGAGAACTGGCTCTGGGCACATGCACTCCAGAGCACTGGCTTGTAATTGGACACACTGGTCCAGCTGCTCCATGGCACGTGGGATCTTCCCAGACCAGGGATCGAACCAATGCCCCTTGCACTGCAAGGCAGACTCTTCACTCACTAGACCACCAAGGAAGCCTCCATGAATATGATCTTAATTAGCCAACATGGAATCATTCTATGAAAATTGTTCTGTCTTATTCATCTACTCAAGGCTCTATTGAAAGATCTATCCGGGCTTCCCTGGTGGTCCAGTGGGTAAGGACACGGCCTTGCAGTGCAAGGGGTGCCGGTTCGATGCCTCGCCTGGGAAGATCCCACGTGCCGCGGAGCAGCTGGACCCATGTGTCCAATTACCGAGCCGGAACTCTGGAACGCATGCCCCCAGAGCCAGTGCTCTGCGACAACAGAGGCCACCCCGATGGGAGGCCCGCACGGGCCAAAAGAACAAAGATGAATGAAACTAGACAAATGAAAGACCAGAGGAAGTGGCCCACCCACCCCCTCCCTCCCCACCCCCACCTAAATAAATAAATAAATAAATATTTTTAAAAAAGAAAGAAAGAAAGATCTATCCATGTTGCTCTCTGTCTCTAATTCATCACTTCCAGTTGTTACAGAGTGTTTTGTGATAAGAATCCTTAATATTTTACTCACCCCTTCCCTTAGAGATAGATACTAGGTTGCTGCACACTCTCTGTATGCAATGAATGTCCTCATAAAGGCATTCTTATACATGGAGGTGAACAACTCTGGGGGATTCCAGGGCCATAAGAATTACTCTCACCCAGCTTCTTATGGTAAGACTGGATTGTTCTCCCAAATGAATGTACTAGTCCAAAGGCAGATTATATTTTCATAAGTGATTTATACAGAACACAGTGAGTCTCTGAGGGGCTTTCTTGATGGCTCAGCAGGTAAAGAATCCACCTGCAGTTCAGGAGACACAAGAGATGAGGGTTCAATCACTGGATCAGGAAGATCCCTTGAAGAAAGAAACAGCAATCCACTCCAGTATTCTTGTATGAAAAATCCCACGGACAGAGGAGGCTAGTGGGCTACAGTCTAGAGATATGTGGTGAAGTATTCAAGGTCAAACAAATAGTAAATCTCAGGGTCAAGATCTGAATCTTCTAATTCAGTTCTAAGTCTTTCTCCACTGGAAAAATGTCTTTCTCGGGAAGCTCACCCTAACCCACAAGGTTGTACACAATCAAGGATGCAAAGTTTAGCTGAGTTACTCCTTAAGGGGTTTAATCACCCTTCATTGCCCTTCCTTCAATGATTATCTGATGAATGGTAGCTACAGGCAACACTGCTTTTCTCCTTTCTGAGATTAGAGTTTTATTACCTTTCATCATCAAAGCACCTACCAACAGATACGTGCTAGAAATCCACTCCTTTCCTAAAAGGAACTTGCAATTAAATGTCTCCTCGTAACCATAGTCAGCATTAATACAGACTTTCAAGAACTTTCAGTGGCTCTGTTTTCTTGCATATGCATTTCAGACTCTCAATGCTGAATCCCTCAGCATTGATCATTTTACCTGGTCCCTGTTCTCCATTTCCAGAGATAACAAACCCAAAGTTCAGGTCTCAAATATCCAAGTCAGTGGAAGAAGAAAGTTAACAAAGCTAGTGGTCAGGACCCAGTGTGCAGCGCAGTGATTTTGTGGGGAGCACAATGTTTTATGAGGAAGTATGGCAGAAAGATAAACTGGATCCATTTTAGCAATGGTCGGTTATGCCCTTGGGTTTGAAATAATTACTTTCCTAGACATGTGGCTCCCAGATGAAATTCATGCTGTGATTTGATATTTCTCATGCAGAAAAATTTTTTTCTCTAGCAGAAATTCATCACCAATATGTCAAGGAATTTGATGACTAAAAATAGTCTCTCCATAGAGTGCACGAACGTGGTGTGCAGACTTACAAAGGCGGAACACTCCAGCAAGTCTGTATGAAAGGGAATGACATCACCCATGAACTGGAGACCCACTTTTTGACCTGACTGGTATCAAGAGGCTGTCCCACATGTCAAAAAAAAATTGAACCTATGAAATAATAAGTGATTTCAAATGCTTACTGTGGACAGGGCCGTTTTGTGCTCAGTCGTGCCTTAGTCTTTGCAACCTCATGGGCAGTAGCCCACCAGATTCCTTTGTCATGCCCATGGGGTTATCCAGGCAAGAATATTGGAGTGGGCCATTTCCTCCTTCAGGGGATCTTCTTGACCCAGGGACCAAATCCATGTCTCCTGCGGTTCCTTCCTTGGCAGGAGGATTCTTTACCACTGAGCCTCCTGGGAAGCCCCATTTACTGCGGACACTAGCCTTAACATTGCATTAATTCCCTTAAAGCAATTACAGAAAGTCCAGCCTTAACATCTCCCTATTAATTCTGAGATGGAATCCACACTTGGTCCATGTCTACTCTGTATGCAACTAGGTGGAACCGCTCCTCCTCACTCAGACACTCTTCCTCACTAGGTTCTCCTGGTCCCTGGGGAAAGTAACTACTCCAGTTGTTTCAAAAAGAGAAGACTATCAAAGCCAGGACTTTTCCCAGGGCAAGTGGACAGCAGTGGGTAATCGGAGATACAAACCAAGGACATGAACACGAACTGAGGTTTATAATGTGTCGCTATGTCCAAGGTCATTATTAAGGCTCTCAGGGCCTGGGGCTGAATTTAATCTGCAAATTTCAGACCCAGGAATGGAAGCCAACTGGGGGCTGCCCAAGGGAGGGAACCTCCCAGCTCTCTGGGGAAAGAACATTTTGTGCTGGGGAGGACATTTCAGAGGTTGGAGACAACAGCTCCTGGTTTTGAGGAAGTGCCTTCCTGGGCATGGCTGTTGATGACATGGCAGCAGCTAACTCTCCAGGCCAGTTCTGCAGTGTGGTTCTAGGAGCTGTTGCTAGAACCTTAGTCTTAAGTCTATTCTTTCAGCCTTTTCAATGCTTAGAGCTAGTTGCTCAGTCCTAACTGACTCTGTGACCCTTATGGACTGTAGCTGATCAGGCGCCTCTGTCGATGGAATTCTCCAGGTAAGAATTCTGGAGTGGGGAACCACTCCCTTCCTCAGAGGATCTTTCTGACCCAGGGACAAACCCAGTCTCCTGTACTGCAGGCAGATTCTTTACTGTCTGAGCCACCAGCTTAGACAAGTTACCCAATAAATCCCTTTCTGCCTAAACTATTGAGTATGGATTGTATTGTTTTTAACCAAGAACCTGGCCCACTTTTAGAATCAGTCTTAGGGTTTCCCTTTGTGCTATTTAGTGTGTCATACTGCTTTATATGATTTATCAGTTTTAAATGAAATCATTTAACCCCTGGCTATAAAAGATTAGGAAATATCAGCATATTTATCATTCTTTACCACTGAGCCTCCTGGGAAGCCCCATTTACTGCGGACACTAGCCTTAACATTGCATTAATTCCCTTAAAGCAATTACAGAAAGTCCAGCCTTAACATCTCCCTATTAATTCTGAGATGGAATCCACACTTGGTCCATGTCTACTCTGTATGCAACTAGGTGGAACCGCTCCTCCTCACTCAGACACTCTTCCTCACTAGGTTCTCCTGGTCCCTGGGGAAAGTAACTACTCCAGTTGTTTCAAAAAGAGAAGACTATCAAAGCCAGGACTTTTCCCAGGGCAAGTGGACAGCAGTGGGTAATCGGAGATACAAACCAAGGACATGAACACGAACTGAGGTTTATAATGTGTCGCTATGTCCAAGGTCATTATTAAGGCTCTCAGGGCCTGGGGCTGAATTTAATCTGCAAATTTCAGACCCAGGAATGGAAGCCAACTGGGGGCTGCCCAAGGGAGGGAACCTCCCAGCTCTCTGGGGAAAGAACATTTTGTGCTGGGGAGGACATTTCAGAGGTTGGAGACAACAGCTCCTGGTTTTGAGGAAGTGCCTTCCTGGGCATGGCTGTTGATGACATGGCAGCAGCTAACTCTCCAGGCCAGTTCTGCAGTGTGGTTCTAGGAGCTGTTGCTAGAACCTTAGTCTTAAGTCTATTCTTTCAGCCTTTTCAATGCTTAGAGCTAGTTGCTCAGTCCTAACTGACTCTGTGACCCTTATGGACTGTAGCTGATCAGGCGCCTCTGTCGATGGAATTCTCCAGGTAAGAATTCTGGAGTGGGGAACCACTCCCTTCCTCAGAGGATCTTTCTGACCCAGGGACAAACCCAGTCTCCTGTACTGCAGGCAGATTCTTTACTGTCTGAGCCACCAGCTTAGACAAGTTACCCAATAAATCCCTTTCTGCCTAAACTATTGAGTATGGATTGTATTGTTTTTAACCAAGAACCTGGCCCACTTTTAGAATCAGTCTTAGGGTTTCCCTTTGTGCTATTTAGTGTGTCATACTGCTTTATATGATTTATCAGTTTTAAATGAAATCATTTAACCCCTGGCTATAAAAGATTAGGAAATATCAGCATATTTATCATTCTCAATGTTTATCATACAACTTCCTGCTGACCACAAAGGGTCAGTTTGGACAGTTAGCTTTCCTATATAACTCCTGTGAATTCTTGATAATCCTAAACACCAAATCTAGACTTCTTGGTGTCCAATCGTCTCATTATCCCTTCCCCTACCCTAAACAAGATGACAGAATAAGAAGGAAGAACAGTGGGAGAGAATGAGAGATCCTCCCACTGAAATTCAAACCTACTCTGTGTCCAGCTGATTACCAAGGCCCTGGTATGTCTCTCCGCAGGATTATGAGAAGACAAAAGACCACTCACCTCTTCTCTTCTTCCTAACTCCTATCTCGTAGTTTCTGTTGAGGTCCATGTGCGAGTTGGAAAAGAATTTACAGACACAAGGCAGAATGAGAGGAAAGTAAAGTTTATTAGAGTCAGGGAAGGGAGAGTCACTGCCAGTACAGCGGGCCGGCTCAAAGAAGAACCAACGTTGTTAAAATGGAAGATGCTGCTAGAACAGTGGGTCAGCTCAAAGAAGAACCAACCCTAAGCAGGAGTCTTTGATCCATTTTATACCTGGGGTCTTAAGGAGTGGCATAGGGGTCTTAAGGATCATTGCTGATTGGACAGTGTACTGGATGGGGTAAAGTGATGACTACAGTATGAGGAAAAGACGGTAAGGGCCAAGGAGTGGTCAAGGGGTCTTAAGGATTGAGAAATGTACTATAGTCCAGGGGAGGGGAGGACAATAAGGGTCTTGCATTCCAAGACCCTCCTAGTTTGACTTGTTCTTTCATCCTCAGGGCACCACAGTTTCCTCCAATAAGATCTGATCTTAAAGCCACATTGCATGATGTGAAGGCATTTATTCCAAGCCCTGTTTCACCATGGGTGGTGACCATGAAAGGACTCAGCTTTCATTACAGTGAAGGTCACTTCTCAGGATGGAAAAATCCCAGAAGTCATCAAAGAAGAGATCCATAATTGCAATTTCATATACAGAAGGAAATCAATGAAGCAATAGTTACTATAAGCAAAATTATCAGTTTTACTGCTTTATATGATTTATCAGTTTTAAATGAAATCATTTAACCCCTGGCTATAAAAGATTAGGAAATATCAGCATATTTATCATTCTCAATGTTTATCATACAACTTCCTGCTGACCACAAAGGGTCAGTTTGGACAGTTAGCTTTCCTATATAACTCCTGTGAATTCTTGATAATCCTAAACACCAAATCTAGACTTCTTGGTGTCCAATCGTCTCATTATCCCTTCCCCTACCCTAAACAAGATGACAGAATAAGAAGGAAGAACAGTGGGAGAGAATGAGAGATCCTCCCACTGAAATTCAAACCTACTCTGTGTCCAGCTGATTACCAAGGCCCTGGTATGTCTCTCCGCAGGATTATGAGAAGACAAAAGACCACTCACCTCTTCTCTTCTTCCTAACTCCTATCTCGTAGTTTCTGTTGAGGTCCATGTGCGAGTTGGAAAAGAATTTACAGACACAAGGCAGAATGAGAGGAAAGTAAAGTTTATTAGAGTCAGGGAAGGGAGAGTCACTGCCAGTACAGCGGGCCGGCTCAAAGAAGAACCAACGTTGTTAAAATGGAAGATGCTGCTAGAACAGTGGGTCAGCTCAAAGAAGAACCAACCCTAAGCAGGAGTCTTTGATCCATTTTATACCTGGGGTCTTAAGGAGTGGCATAGGGGTCTTAAGGATCATTGCTGATTGGACAGTGTACTGGATGGGGTAAAGTGATGACTACAGTATGAGGAAAAGACGGTAAGGGCCAAGGAGTGGTCAAGGGGTCTTAAGGATTGAGAAATGTACTATAGTCCAGGGGAGGGGAGGACAATAAGGGTCTTGCATTCCAAGACCCTCCTAGTTTGACTTGTTCTTTCATCCTCAGGGCACCACAGTTTCCTCCAATAAGATCTGATCTTAAAGCCACATTGCATGATGTGAAGGCATTTATTCCAAGCCCTGTTTCACCATGGGTGGTGACCATGAAAGGACTCAGCTTTCATTACAGTGAAGGTCACTTCTCAGGATGGAAAAATCCCAGAAGTCATCAAAGAAGAGATCCATAATTGCAATTTCATATACAGAAGGAAATCAATGAAGCAATAGTTACTATAAGCAAAATCCAAAGACAAATAACAAACTGGGGGAAATATTTACACCTCATATCACAAAGGGCTTATTTCCTTATATAAAGAGCTCCTACAAATTCTTAAGACCGACACCCAATAGGAAAATGGGTCATTAATACGGAAGGACAGTTCATAGAAAAGGAAATACAAAGGCAGCATTAAGACAAGTGATTTTTAAATACGCAAAAAGAGAAAATGTTCTTTCAAAATACACTAACACTCCATTTTGCACCTCCTAGAATGGCATAGACCAAAGGATCTGGAGAAATGGGCATGCTTACTGATAAGAGTATAAACTGATACAACCTCAAGGTAATAAGGTTCAAATGATAAATGCACATACCCTTTTAACCTACATTCCAATCTTAGAACTTTCTTCTACAGGTACACTTGCACATATACACACTGAATTATGTACATTGCAGCACTGTTTGTGAGAGCAAAACATTTTAAGTCACCTGAAAGCGACAAAGAGAATAAGAAAGCTTCACTTCTGATGAAATAGCTTAGCTCCTTTAACCATGAACCTTCAAATAGATGAAGGAAAGTCGTTTTCTATGATGATAATCCAACCTGAGTAAGAAAGGAGATCCAGGCAGGAAGACTGCAAAAGGCAGAGCTGGCAGCAATGCCTATGCTCCATAGCACCATAGTGAGCAGTCTTGTCTAACTCTGCAACCCCATGGACAATAGTCTTTCAGGCGCCTCTGTCCATGGGATTCTCCAGGCAAGAATACTGGAGTGGGTTGACATTTCCTCCTCCAGGGGATATTCCCGACCCAAGGATCGAACCCACATCTCCTGCATCTCCTGCACTGGTAGGCAGATTCTTTTACCACTGAGCCACCTGGGAAGCTCCACAGAGCCGGTAGAACTCAGCTCAAACACAAGTGGATTGCTGAGGTACAGAACAAACAATACTTTGCTTAGAACAAGAACTACTGGTACAGGTGACCTGCTGAAGTTGCCTCAGATCCTTTTGGAGACCACAGCGGGGCAGGGGCAGCAGGTGAGGAAAGAAGGCTGCATATCCATCATGGTGAGCCGCCCAGGTGAAAGAAAGGTGGTCAGTAAGCTAGAGGCTGCCCTACAGTCGTTCATCCTTTCCTCTGAGGAGGAGAGGCTAGACCAGCTCACAAGCCCACATATAAACTCTGGGGACTCTGGGAGAGGTTTGGCACTCAGTTCCAATCCCTTCTCAACAAGAACGTAAAAACAAACAAGTCGTCTCCAGAGAGGTGTCTCAGAAGACACTATTCGTAGTCTATGTGAACGGCGCCCCCTGGAGAGAATACAACACAGATGTTGTCCTTTGAAAATGGATACGGTGGTCTACAGTAGGCCATACCACCTTGAACGCGCCTGATCTCATCTGGAAATGGATAGGGTGTCAGCCCTGAAGGAAAAAGCGTCCTTTATAAAGGTGGGAAATGATCAAAAGGGGACCAGCACAACTCTTTACAAAAAGCCAATAAAAAGGGAGGAAATCAAGAAGGGGAAATCAAGGGCTTCCCTGGTGGTCCAGTGGGTGGGGACGCCGCCTTGCAGTGCCAGGGGAGCCGGTTCCATCCCTGGCCTGGGAAGATCCCACGTGCCGTGGAGCAGCTGGACTCATATGTCCCAATTGTCGAGCCAGAGCTCTGGAGCGCATGCGCCCGGAGCCGGTGCTCTGTGACAACAGAGGCCACTGCGATGGGAGGCCCACACGGGCCAAAGAACAAAGATGGATGAAAATAGACAAATGAAAGACCAATAGAAGTGACCCGCCCAACCCCTCCCTCCCCAACCCGCCACCCCCCTCCAAAAAAAGATGGGGAAATCACTGATAGATAAACAATGACAGCAGAGACCTCCCTGGTGGTTCAGGGGTTAAGACTGCACTCCCAATGCAGGGTTTGATCCCTGGTCAGGGAACTATATCCCACCAGCTGCAACAAAGTGTTCACATGCTGCAACCAAAGATCCCTGTGCCACAGCTAAGATCCAGCACAGCCAAATAAATACATTTTTTAAAATAAATATTTTAAAAAAATCCAGGTGACCTGCTGAAGTTGCCTCAGATCCTTTTGGAGACCACAGCGGGGCAGGGGCAGCAGGTGAGGAAAGAAGGCTGCATATCCATCATGGTGAGCCGCCCAGGTGAAAGAAAGGTGGTCAGTAAGCTAGAGGCTGCCCTACAGTCGTTCATCCTTTCCTCTGAGGAGGAGAGGCTAGACCAGCTCACAAGCCCACATATAAACTCTGGGGACTCTGGGAGAGGTTTGGCACTCAGTTCCAATCCCTTCTCAACAAGAACGTAAAAACAAACAAGTCGTCTCCAGAGAGGTGTCTCAGAAGACACTATTCGTAGTCTATGTGAACGGCGCCCCCTGGAGAGAATACAACACAGATGTTGTCCTTTGAAAATGGATACGGTGGTCTACAGTAGGCCATACCACCTTGAACGCGCCTGATCTCATCTGGAAATGGATAGGGTGTCAGCCCTGAAGGAAAAAGCGTCCTTTATAAAGGTGGGAAATGATCAAAAGGGGACCAGCACAACTCTTTACAAAAAGCCAATAAAAAGGGAGGAAATCAAGAAGGGGAAATCAAGGGCTTCCCTGGTGGTCCAGTGGGTGGGGACGCCGCCTTGCAGTGCCAGGGGAGCCGGTTCCATCCCTGGCCTGGGAAGATCCCACGTGCCGTGGAGCAGCTGGACTCATATGTCCCAATTGTCGAGCCAGAGCTCTGGAGCGCATGCGCCCGGAGCCGGTGCTCTGTGACAACAGAGGCCACTGCGATGGGAGGCCCACACGGGCCAAAGAACAAAGATGGATGAAAATAGACAAATGAAAGACCAATAGAAGTGACCCGCCCATCCCCCTCCCTCCCCAACCCGCCACCCCCCTCCAAAAAAAGATGGGGAAATCACTGATAGATAAACAATGACAGCAGAGACCTCCCTGGTGGTTCAGGGGTTAAGACTGCACTCCCAATGCAGGGTTTGATCCCTGGTCAGGGAACTATATCCCACCAGCTGCAACAAAGTGTTCACATGCTGCAACCAAAGATCCCTGTGCCACAGCTAAGATCCAGCACAGCCAAATAAATACATTTTTTAAAATAAATATTTTAAAAAAGAATCAGAGGGCAGACAAAACAAAAGATATTGCCTTCCTTTAAAAATAAAAAGAATGGCAGCAGAAAAATCTTGCCACAACTCCAGCAAATACCACAACCAAACAGATTGCCATAAACTTGAGGAACTAAAGACAAAATAAACTCTAGAAAAACTAACCTATATATATCAAATGCTCAAAGCAGAGATACATGAGTTCAAGGAGAAAACGACTACATGACTAAAGTTAAGGAATGAGTTAGCATTAACTGTTTCTTTGAGGCAGAATTTGTGTATCGTCAAGTCTTAGATGTGTAGCCTGATGAAGTTTTAAAAGGTAACCACACCCATGTCACTACCCTTCAAAGAGAAATAGAAACCTACCAACACCCAAGAAGGTTTCTCCCTGTCCCTTCCCAAAGGTATTGTCGTTTTCACCCTTATTATCAACCATCATCTAGTTTTGTCTAGTGTTGAATATTCTATGAATGAAAACAAACAGTACTAGCTACTCGTATATGCATTCTTTCACTTGACATTGTGTCTATAAGATGCATCCACATGGTTGTAAGTAAGGTAGTACATTCTTTTGTGGTATTACATGGTATCCTGTTATATGAATGTGAGGAAATACATTCATTAATATTTGAGCTGTTTCCAGTTTTTAACTATTACGAAAAGAGCTGCTATGAATATTCTTGGACATGTCTTTGAGGGGGGACATAATCATTTATTTATGCTCAGAATATACAAAGTTCATAAAGTACATTCACATTTAGCTTTGGAATCATTAAAACGTCTTCCAAAGTGGCTGTACTAATTTAAACAGGAAAGCATCCTTCACATCCCAGCTTTTACTTGGTATTGTTAGTTCTTTTAACTTCTGCCATTGTGGTAGAAGCATCTCATTGTAATTTTAATTAACATTTCCCTGATGATTCAAATTTAGATACTTTTTGTGTGCATACTTCTTGTAAAGTATCCATTCAACTCTCTGCCCATTTTTTTCTAATCAGGTTGTCTGTCTGCTTCTTATTAATATGAAGGAGTTACTGTATAGATATATGTAAACAAATACTCAGTCTGTAGCTTGCCTTTCCACTCCAATGATGTCTTTGATGAAAAAATCTTAATTTTAATTAGGTCCAACTTGTCAATATTTTATTTTGTATTTAGTACATTTTGCAACCTGTTAAAGAAATCATTGCCTACAGCAGTCATAAAAAATATTCTTCCATGTTCTTTCAAAACTTTAGTGTTTTAATTTTCACAGTTCTATAGTCAATCTCAAATTAATGTTGATTTGCAAAGGGTGATGGGGGTCAAGGTTCTTTTTTTTTTTTTTCCCCTTATATGGGCAGCCAGTTTGTCTAGCACCATTATTTAAAGCAACATTTTCCTTTGAATTAAATTTACAACAAATCACAGAACTGTACATGTGTGGGTCTGTCTCTTGACTTCTTTTCCTTGATCTATTTGTCTCTCTTCGTACCTATACCATACTTCCTTTATTTTAACTTTATAGATTCTTTTCTTCTTATTATCAACCATCATCTAGTTTTGTCTAGTGTGAATATTCTATGAATGAAAACAAACAGTACTAGCTACTCGTATATGCATTCTTTCACTTGACATTGTGTCTATAAGATGCATCCACATGGTTGTAAGTAAGGTAGTACATTCTTTTGTGGTATTACATGGTATCCTGTTATATGAATGTGAGGAAATACATTCATTAATATTTGAGCTGTTTCCAGTTTTTAACTATTACGAAAAGAGCTGCTATGAATATTCTTGGACATGTCTTTGAGGGGGGACATAATCATTTATTTATGCTCAGAATATACAAAGTTCATAAAGTACATTCACATTTAGCTTTGGAATCATTAAAACGTCTTCCAAAGTGGCTGTACTAATTTAAACAGGAAAGCATCCTTCACATCCCAGCTTTTACTTGGTATTGTTAGTTCTTTTAACTTCTGCCATTGTGGTAGAAGCATCTCATTGTAATTTTAATTAACATTTCCCTGATGATTCAAATTTAGATACTTTTTGTGTGCATACTTCTTGTAAAGTATCCATTCAACTCTCTGCCCATTTTTTTCTAATCAGGTTGTCTGTCTGCTTCTTATTAATATGAAGGAGTTACTGTATAGATATATGTAAACAAATACTCAGTCTGTAGCTTGCCTTTCCACTCCAATGATGTCTTTGATGAAAAAATCTTAATTTTAATTAGGTCCAACTTGTCAATATTTTATTTTGTATTTAGTACATTTTGCAACCTGTTAAAGAAATCATTGCCTACAGCAGTCATAAAAAATATTCTTCCATGTTCTTTCAAAACTTTAGTGTTTTAATTTTCACAGTTCTATAGTCAATCTCAAATTAATGTTGATTTGCAAAGGGTGATGGGGGTCAAGGTTCTTTTTTTTTTTTTCCCCTTATATGGGCAGCCAGTTTGTCTAGCACCATTATTTAAAGCAACATTTTCCTTTGAATTAAATTTACAACAAATCACAGAACTGTACATGTGTGGGTCTGTCTCTTGACTTCTTTTCCTTGATCTATTTGTCTCTCTTCGTACCTATACCATACTTCCTTTATTTTAACTTTATAAGAAATCTAATGCTTCAGAGTCTAAGTACTTCATTCTTTTCTTCTTTTTCAAGACTGCCACCTTCAAGATTTCTCTAGGTTCTTAGAAACTCCAGATAAATTTTAGAATTAACTTGTCAGTCTAAGTGTACTTCTAACCCAAATGTTGGTGGTCAAATCTTTGTCTGATTAGTTATATGCTATGCATACTTCATAATTTCATAGATAAAATATTGGATAAAAGTTAATTTTAAAAATTAATTGGAGGAACTCAGGAAAGAAGAGCAAGGAAAAAGCATTCGCCATCATAGAACTGAGAATCACAGTAAGACCAAATGGAGAAACAACGAACACTTGAAAACCTGCAAAGGTCACAGAAGAAAATCTTAAGAAAAAAGGCAAACCAATGAAAACGAACCTTTTGAATTGTCAACAAAAATCTGTCCCATAAGTTTACAGGACTCGAATGATAAAGTAAAAAGAATACACTGAGCATTCAGGCAAAACTATCTACTTATATAAAGGGAAAAACTTTCAGATGATCTTAAGACTTCTCCATAGTCACACTCAATGGCAGAAAACAGTGAGGAGTTATAAAGTAGGAGTTCTAAAGAAAGGAGTGTGGTCCAAGATTTTCATACTCAGCATATAAAGGATAAATACAACAGATAAATATCATCAAACATGCCAAAAGTCAGGGAATCTAGACAACTGACCCTTGAACAACACAGAGGTGTGGCCAAAACTCTGCATAGAACTTTCAACTCTCCCTGAATTAAACCACTAGTGGCCTACTGTTGACCAGAAACTTTACTAATGAAGTTAACATGCATTTTACATGTATTTTTGCTTCTTCGTTTCTCTTAAAATGTTTCTATGTGGTAGCAATCCTTAGGGGAGATTTCCTGGTAGTCCAGTGGTTAAAAATCTACCTTCCAATGAGAACATGCAGGTCATATCGCTGGTCAGGAAACTACACAACTCGAGAGCCCACGCACCACGACGAAGATCCCATGTGCTACAATGAAGACCTGATACAGCCAAAATAAACAAATACATAAATAACTTAAAGAATGTTTCTTTATGGTAACAATCCTTCCTCCACCACTTGCTTTAATTTCATAGCCGTATCATAGATGGGCCCATGTCATAAAAGAGGTCAAAAGCCAGACTTCCCTGGTGGTCTAGTGGTTAGGAGTCTACAGAGCTTAGAAACTCCAGATAAATTTTAGAATTAACTTGTCAGTCTAAGTGTACTTCTAACCCAAATGTTGGTGGTCAAATCTTTGTCTGATTAGTTATATGCTATGCATACTTCATAATTTCATAGATAAAATATTGGATAAAAGTTAATTTTAAAAATTAATTGGAGGAACTCAGGAAAGAAGAGCAAGGAAAAAGCATTCGCCATCATAGAACTGAGAATCACAGTAAGACCAAATGGAGAAACAACGAACACTTGAAAACCTGCAAAGGTCACAGAAGAAAATCTTAAGAAAAAAGGCAAACCAATGAAAACGAACCTTTTGAATTGTCAACAAAAATCTGTCCCATAAGTTTACAGGACTCGAATGATAAAGTAAAAAGAATACACTGAGCATTCAGGCAAAACTATCTACTTATATAAAGGGAAAAACTTTCAGATGATCTTAAGACTTCTCCATAGTCACACTCAATGGCAGAAAACAGTGAGGAGTTATAAAGTAGGAGTTCTAAAGAAAGGAGTGTGGTCCAAGATTTTCATACTCAGCATATAAAGGATAAATACAACAGATAAATATCATCAAACATGCCAAAAGTCAGGGAATCTAGACAACTGACCCTTGAACAACACAGAGGTGTGGCCAAAACTCTGCATAGAACTTTCAACTCTCCCTGAATTAAACCACTAGTGGCCTACTGTTGACCAGAAACTTTACTAATGAAGTTAACATGCATTTTACATGTATTTTTGCTTCTTCGTTTCTCTTAAAATGTTTCTATGTGGTAGCAATCCTTAGGGGAGATTTCCTGGTAGTCCAGTGGTTAAAAATCTACCTTCCAATGAGAACATGCAGGTCATATCGCTGGTCAGGAAACTACACAACTCGAGAGCCCACGCACCACGACGAAGATCCCATGTGCTACAATGAAGACCTGATACAGCCAAAAATAAACAAATACATAAATAACTTAAAGAATGTTTCTTTATGGTAACAATCCTTCCTCCACCACTTGCTTTAATTTCATAGCCGTATCATAGATGGGCCCATGTCATAAAAGAAGTCAAAAGCCGCAGACTTCCCTGGTGGTCTAGTGGTTAGGAGTCTACAGAGGACATGGGTTCAGTCCCTGGTTTGGAAGGACCTCACATCCTTGTGGAGCAGCTAAGCCCACACACCACAACTACTGAAGCCTGTGCTCTGGAGTCTGCAACCCGCAACAAGAGAAGTCCAAGCACTGCAACAAAGGGTAGCCACACTTGCCGCAGCTAGAGAAAGCCCGCATGCAGCAATGAAGGCCTGGTGCAGCCCAAAAAAAGAGAGAAGTCAAAACCAGTCTTGAATAATCTAAATCTTTCTGCCAGATTGGCTAATGCCAATTTGTTTTTTGGCGCTGGTTCCAAAACACTTCTTACCATCAAGTCATCTTCTGTTAATTCGTCTGGTATAATGTCTATCAGATCTTAAATTTCTCCAAGATTCTACATCCTGAAACCCTTCACACCCTCCCCCAACTCTTTCTTTTTCTTTTTGCCGTATCCACAGTTTCTTTCTTTATTCCCTTGATTGGCTCTGTCATAAATCCTGTAAAGTCACGCACAGCATCTGGACATAGTTTACTCCAGCAGGAATTTATTACTTTGGGTTTGATGGCCTTCACAGCTATTTCTCTTACAATGATGGCATCTTCAATGGTGTAATCCTTCCAGACTTTTGTGATGTTCTTTCTTGGGCGCTCTTCCATAAGGAGGATACTCCTTTCCAAAGAGCTATCTTCTCTGTACAAGATTTTGAATTAAACCACTAGTGGCCTACTGTTGACCAGAAACTTTACTAATGAAGTTAACATGCATTTTACATGTATTTTTGCTTCTTCGTTTCTCTTAAAATGTTTCTATGTGGTAGCAATCCTTAGGGGAGATTTCCTGGTAGTCCAGTGGTTAAAAATCTACCTTCCAATGAGAACATGCAGGTCATATCGCTGGTCAGGAAACTACACAACTCGAGAGCCCACGCACCACGACGAAGATCCCATGTGCTACAATGAAGACCTGATACAGCCAAAAATAAACAAATACATAAATAACTTAAAGAATGTTTCTTTATGGTAACAATCCTTCCTCCACCACTTGCTTTAATTTCATAGCCGTATCATAGATGGGCCCATGTCATAAAAGAAGTCAAAAGCCGCAGACTTCCCTGGTGGTCTAGTGGTTAGGAGTCTACAGAGGACATGGGTTCAGTCCCTGGTTTGGAAGGACCTCACATCCTTGTGGAGCAGCTAAGCCCACACACCACAACTACTGAAGCCTGTGCTCTGGAGTCTGCAACCCGCAACAAGAGAAGTCCAAGCACTGCAACAAAGGGTAGCCACACTTGCCGCAGCTAGAGAAAGCCCGCATGCAGCAATGAAGGCCTGGTGCAGCCCAAAAAAAGAGAGAAGTCAAAACCAGTCTTGAATAATCTAAATCTTTCTGCCAGATTGGCTAATGCCAATTTGTTTTTTGGCGCTGGTTCCAAAACACTTCTTACCATCAAGTCATCTTCTGTTAATTCGTCTGGTATAATGTCTATCAGATCTTAAATTTCTCCAAGATTCTACATCCTGAAACCCTTCACACCCTCCCCCAACTCTTTCTTTTTCTTTTTGCCGTATCCACAGTTTCTTTCTTTATTCCCTTGATTGGCTCTGTCATAAATCCTGTAAAGTCACGCACAGCATCTGGACATAGTTTACTCCAGCAGGAATTTATTACTTTGGGTTTGATGGCCTTCACAGCTATTTCTCTTACAATGATGGCATCTTCAATGGTGTAATCCTTCCAGACTTTTGTGATGTTCTTTCTTGGGGCGCTCTTCCATAAGGAGGATACTCCTTTCCAAAGAGTATCTTGTATAATGAGCCCTAAAGGTGACAGGATCCCTGACCTACAGACTAAAGTAGAGATGTTGTATTTGGAGGCAAGTGGACCACTCAATCACCTTTCGTGTTGAACTCACGGAGGGCAGGGGCATTGCCCAGTATTGAAAGAACCAATCTCTTACTGCAAACGTGCTTCTTGATGTTGACAACACCAACTCAGAAAAAGGGTTCTTGTTGTCCAAACCTTCTTGCACAACTGAGAGACTGGCAACTTTTCCCCTCAAGGTTCAGAGGTTGGTAGCTTTATAGATAAAGAGAGTCCTGATCATAAACCCAAAAGCATTTGCCCAAAACAGTAGAGTTATTCCTTCCAACCTTAAATCCTGGTGCTCGCTTCTCTTTCTTACTAATAAATGCCCTTCATGGCATTTTCCCCAATCATAGGGCACTGGCATCTGCATTAAAAACTTGTTCAGGGGCTTCCCTGATGGCTCGGTGGTAAAGAATCCTTCTGCCAATGCAGGAGACACAAGTTCAATCCCTGGTCTAGGAAGATCCTACATGCCACAGAGCAACAAAGCCCATGCACTGCAACTACTGAGCTTGTGCCCTAGAGCCTGGAAACCACAACTAATGAAGCCCACGCATGCTAGAGCCTGTGTTCAGCAAATAGAGAAGCCACTGTGATGAGAAGCCCGTGTACCACAGCTAGAGAAAAGTCCATGCAGCAACAGAGACCCAACACAGTCAATAAGTAGATAAATAGAATTATATCTGCCCCTGTTCAGGCAGATGCCCTTTTTCATCAATGATTTTCTTTCTTTCTTTTTTTCATCATGGTTTTCTTTTTTTTTTATTCCATATAAATTTTATTTATTGTTATTATTTTTTAGAGGGTTTTGTTATTTACTGTCACACATCAACCTAAATCTGCCATAGGTATATATATGTCCCCTGCAATGGTTTTCTTAATAATATTTGGAAACTTGTCTGCTGCCTCTTGGTTGGCAGGGGCAGCATCTCCTTTTATCTTGACGTTTTAAAAGCCAAACCTCTTTCCAAAGTTATCAAACCATCCTTTGCTGGCATTAGATTCTTCAGCTTCAGATTCTTCACCTTCTTTTTGCTTTGTCATAGCATGACTCCGCTTTTCTTTGAATGATGAGTCCATAAACATGTCTTTCTTATAGAAATTCTGCACCCACAGAAAAACTTCATTTTCAATTCCAGATCAAAAGGGATTTCTCCAAAAAGTACAAGGTTTTCACCCCGTTGGCGAAGCTGCAGCAACGGTTTCATGAATTTCCTTTTCTTTTTGTAAAATAGCCCTGACACTGGATTCATTTATCCTGAAAGGGCTTCAACCACCGCTGCAGACCTCGATCTCCGGTACATACCAAGCAATTCAATTTTTTCTTGGGACGTCATGCCTTTCCTCTGTTTTGTGAGAGCCTTCCAGAGTCAGTAGCGGCACGGCATGTGGATCCAGTGTGTTGCTCAAGGTTCACAGTATCGCCATAAACACAAAGAAAAATATGGAGACCCGCAAGAGATGACTTCTTACTACAACACGCAACTTACTGGAGCTACCAACTGCTCACGCAGAGAAAGGGAGCTCTGCGTGTCAGGTGAGCTTGCACGATAGCTGCAGAAGGTGGCTACAACATTACTACAGCCATGCAATAGTACCACAGCTGATTTCAGGCAGTTATGACTTAATACTGTATCTTGTTACTTCTGTTTACACTTCTCTTGACTGTGAATGGTGCCGGGTACAGTGTTTATTTGCGAACGTTTTGACAAATATTAACCTTTATAATAGATATGTTTATTTTTTTTAATGGATAGTAATGTCTGCCCCTGTTCAGGCAGATGCCCTTTTTCATCAATGATTTTCTTTCTTTCTTTTTTTCATCATGGTTTTCTTTTTTTTTTATTCCATATAAATTTTATTTATTGTTATTATTTTTTAGAGGGTTTTGTTATTTACTGTCACACATCAACCTAAATCTGCCATAGGTATATATATGTCCCCTGCAATGGTTTTCTTAATAATATTTGGAAACTTGTCTGCTGCCTCTTGGTTGGCAGGGGCAGCATCTCCTTTTATCTTGACGTTTTAAAAGCCAAACCTCTTTCCAAAGTTATCAAACCATCCTTTGCTGGCATTAGATTCTTCAGCTTCAGATTCTTCACCTTCTTTTTGCTTTGTCATAGCATGACTCCGCTTTTCTTTGAATGATGAGTCCATAAACATGTCTTTCTTATAGAAATTCTGCACCCACAGAAAACTTCATTTTCAATTCCAGATTAAAAGGGATTTCTCCAAAAAGTACAAGGTTTTCACCCCGTTGGCGAAGCTGCAGCAACGGTTTCATGAATTTCCTTTTCTTTTTGTAAAATAGCCCTGACACTGGATTCATTTATCCTGAAAGGGCTTCAACCACCGCTGCAGACCTCGATCTCCGGTACATACCAAGCAATTAAATTTTTTTCTTGGGACGTCATGCCTTTCCTCTGTTTTGTGAGAGCCTTCCAGAGTCAGTAGCGGCACGGCATGTGGATCCAGTGTGTTGCTCAAGGTTCACAGTATCGCCATAAACACAAAGAAAAATATGGAGACCCGCAAGAGATGACTTCTTACTACAACACGCAACTTACTGGAGCTACCAACTGCTCACGCAGAGAAAGGGAGCTCTGCGTGTCAGGTGAGCTTGCACGATAGCTGCAGAAGGTGGCTACAACATTACTACAGCCATGCAATAGTACCACAGCTGATTTCAGGCAGTTATGACTTAATACTGTATCTTGTTACTTCTGTTTACACTTCTCTTGACTGTGAATGGTGCCGGGTACAGTGTTTATTTGCGAACGTTTTGATAAATATTAACCTTTATAATAGATATGTTTATATTTTATGGTAGTAAAAGATAAACTGGACTAGTATCTGCATGTACTTCATGCATTCATGCCATACTTAGCTTAAATTTATATATATATATATATATATATATATATGTATTTCTAGGCCACCTAGTCCACCTGTGAGGCTTTTTTTTCCAATTTGTCATAAATCTGCAAAATTTTTTCCAACATATTTATTGGAAAAAATCCATGTGTAAGTGGACTCTCCCAGTTTGAACCTGTATTGTTCAAGAGTGACCCATTGTTCCTCTCTGAAAGTTCTACAAGACAACCTTTAGCCAACCAAAAAAGGATGGAGAATTTGGAGTAATGCACTCATTAGATTAGAGCATAACACAAGGACTAAAAAGAAGGCTCTCGGGCTTCCCTGGTGGTCCAGTGGGTAAGGAAACCGCCTTGCAGTGCAGGGGGTTCCGGTTCGATCCCTGGCCTGGGAAGATCCCATGTGCCGTGGAGCAGCTGGACCAATGTGTCCAACTACCAAGCCGGAGCTCTGGAGCGCATGCGCCCAGAGCCGGTGCTCTGCAACAAAAGAGGCCACTGCGATGGGAGGCCCACACAGGCCAAAGAACAATGATGGAAATAAATAAATGAAAGACCAATAGTAATGGCCAAAAAAAGCTGGCCCAAAAGAAAAAAAGAAGGCTCTCGCCCAGAAATGTATCAAAGACACTTAACAAAAGTTGAGAGTGAAGCTTGTCAGAGGAGCACAAAAGTGAGAAAGCCGTGGCTCTGTACTGAGAGAATACAGAGCAAACTGCTTGGACTGGGCTGAACTGGAGAAGCAGCCAGAGGGATCACAAAGTGCAGAAAGCCGTGGCCCCGCAGAGAAAGGGAGCTCTGTGTCAGGTGAGCTGCACGATAGCTGCAGAAGGTGGCTACAACATTACTACAGCCATGCAATAGTACCACAGCTGATTTCAGGCAGTTATGACTTAATACTGTATCTTGTTACTTCTGTTTACACTTCTCTTGACTGTGAATGGTGCCGGGTACAGTGTTTATTTGCGAACGTTTTGATAAATATTAACCTTTATAATAGATATGTTTATATTTTATGGTAGTAAAAGATAAACTGGACTAGTATCTGCATGTACTTCATGCATTCATGCCATACTTAGCTTAAATTTATATATATATATATATATATATATATATGTATTTCTAGGCCACCTAGTCCACCTGTGAGGCTTTTTTTTCCAATTTGTCATAAATCTGCAAAATTTTTTCCAACATATTTATTGGAAAAAATCCATGTGTAAGTGGACTCTCCCAGTTTGAACCTGTATTGTTCAAGAGTGACCCATTGTTCCTCTCTGAAAGTTCTACAAGACAACCTTTAGCCAACCAAAAAAGGATGGAGAATTTGGAGTAATGCACTCATTAGATTAGAGCATAACACAAGGACTAAAAAGAAGGCTCTCGGGCTTCCCTGGTGGTCCAGTGGGTAAGGAAACCGCCTTGCAGTGCAGGGGGTTCCGGTTCGATCCCTGGCCTGGGAAGATCCCATGTGCCGTGGAGCAGCTGGACCAATGTGTCCAACTACCAAGCCGGAGCTCTGGAGCGCATGCGCCCAGAGCCGGTGCTCTGCAACAAAAGAGGCCACTGCGATGGGAGGCCCACACAGGCCAAAGAACAATGATGGAAATAAATAAATGAAAGACCAATAGTAATGGCCAAAAAAAGCTGGCCCAAAAGAAAAAAAGAAGGCTCTCGCCCAGAAATGTATCAAAGACACTTAACAAAAGTTGAGAGTGAAGCTTGTCAGAGGGGATCACAAAAGTGAGAAAGCCGTGGCTCTGTACTGAGAGAATACAGAGCAAACTGCTTGGACTGGGCTGAACTGGAGAAGCAGCCAGACCTCAGGTGGGTTATCAGGCCAGGACCAGCCCAGGAAGTGCCATCAGGCCTCACCGGGCTGCGAGGCCAGTCACAAGCCCTAGATCCTAGACTTCCACTGTGAAAACAAAGCAACAAAGAGCCCCCAGCCAGCCTGGAGATCAGCAGGTACCAGCCAGCATCTCTACAGCAGGGTCCCTTCCCCCAACACCACCAGAGAGAAACAATAGCTCCCTCCCTCTACAAGTTGAGAGCAGGCTTAGGGACAGCAGGGGGCCCAGAGCACTTTTATCTAGCAAGAATAAACACTAATGTGTATCAAGTGCTTAGTGCATGCTAGGCATGGTTATAAGCTTTTTATATATATTGACTTATTTAATCGTCATGACTCTCAGAGGTAAGTATTATTCTTACTCCTGTTTTAGAGAAGCTAGAACAGCAACTGAGGCACAGAGAGATTAAGTAGCATGCCTCGGGCCACACAGCAAGGAAGTGGCTGAGCTGAAACATAAATACTGACAACCTAGTTCCAGAGTCCACACTCAAATCATTAGGTAAATGGGTTGTTTAAGTCAGTCAACAAAGGTAAACCTGAATCATTTTATATATATATATATATATATATATATATACACACCCACCCCCCCCCACACACATACATATATATATATATATATATATATGGAACTGGTAAGCAAATTATGTTACACTGACTTCAAATTTAATGTAGACACGACAAAGAAAGTGGTAGCTCGATATATAGAAAGATCTATTAAGCAACATATATTAAGTGGAAAGAGCACAGTATGAAAAGGGGTTGCCGTGGAGCAGCTGGACCAATGTGTCCAACTACCAAGCCGGAGCTCTGGAGCGCATGCGCCCAGAGCCGGTGCTCTGCAACAAAAGAGGCCACTGCGATGGGAGGCCCACACAGGCCAAAGAACAATGATGGAAATAAATAAATGAAAGACCAATAGTAATGGCCAAAAAAAGCTGGCCCAAAAGAAAAAAAGAAGGCTCTCGCCCAGAAATGTATCAAAGACACTTAACAAAAGTTGAGAGTGAAGCTTGTCAGAGGGGATCACAAAAGTGAGAAAGCCGTGGCTCTGTACTGAGAGAATACAGAGCAAACTGCTTGGACTGGGCTGAACTGGAGAAGCAGCCAGACCTCAGGTGGGTTATCAGGCCAGGACCAGCCCAGGAAGTGCCATCAGGCCTCACCGGGCTGCGAGGCCAGTCACAAGCCCTAGATCCTAGACTTCCACTGTGAAAACAAAGCAACAAAGAGCCCCCAGCCAGCCTGGAGATCAGCAGGTACCAGCCAGCATCTCTACAGCAGGGTCCCTTCCCCCAACACCACCAGAGAGAAACAATAGCTCCCTCCCTCTACAAGTTGAGAGCAGGCTTAGGGACAGCAGGGGGCCCAGAGCACTTTTATCTAGCAAGAATAAACACTAATGTGTATCAAGTGCTTAGTGCATGCTAGGCATGGTTATAAGCTTTTATATATATTGACTTATTTAATCGTCATGACTCTCAGAGGTAAGTATTATTCTTACTCCTGTTTTAGAGAAGCTAGAACAGCAACTGAGGCACAGAGAGATTAAGTAGCATGCCTCGGGCCACACAGCAAGGAAGTGGCTGAGCTGAAACATAAATACTGACAACCTAGTTCCAGAGTCCACACTCAAATCATTAGGTAAATGGGTTGTTTAAGTCAGTCAACAAAGGTAAACCTGAATCATTTTATATATATATATATATATATATATATATTAGAGCACACCCTCACACACATACATATATATATATATATATATATGGAACTGGTAAGCAAATTATGTTACACTGACTTCAAATTTAATGTAGACACGACAAAGAAAGTGGTAGCTCGATATATAGAAAGATCTATTAAGCAACATATATTAAGTGGAAAGAGCACAGTATGAAAAGGGGTTACATATTACCTTCATAAACAGATTTCATAGACACATATATTTGTATCTGTATAGATACTTCTGGAAATATACTCCAGACCTCAAAATAGTTGTCACTTTTTAGAAAGAGGGACCAGGAACCGAAGCGATCAGGGTTGCAGAGAAATCAGCTTTTCATGCTATTCCATGTTGCCTTTTGAATTTTATACCATGTGCATATGTTACATAATCAAAAACATGTGACTTAAGTAAATAAAGAAAGCTGAGGGACCTCCCAAGGACATGAGATAACAAAGGCAACCTCACCAATTTGAGTGATGCCCTCTGGCAGGGAGAACCTTTCACTAAAGATAACTCTGTAAGTAAAAGGAATTTCTTATAGAGGAGAAAGGGGAAACAAACATGACAAGGTGTTTAACTGGGAGGTTGGACTGATGCACCCAGTTTCGATGGATTTCAAATTCCAAAGTGAGGTGTGAGGCCCTTTGGGAGTTTCAAAGCAGATGCAAAGAACAGGTTTGACAAGGAACCCACACTGCGGCCCTAACAGGTTGAGAGAGGAGAGAGGGAGAACTTTGTGAGGAGCACTCCTTGGAGGAAGCTCTGAAACTTTCTCCTCAAGGAGAAGGGAGCTGCCAATGGGCACTCTGGAGATCTGCTACACTCTCCCAGCAGGGTTGGTTTCAGGGGGCTGGTCACCGAGAAAGCTAGAGGGGAGACAGGTGCTGCTCGCTGTCCCCAGAGCATGAGCAGGACCTCTCCTGCTGTCCAGAGGTCATTTTAAGTGGTTCCTGGTCTCAAGGGGAGTTTTTTTCTTTTTTATCTTCCTATAACTCGGGAATAATTACTTTTTTTATTACTATTTTTAAAATTTTGGCCACGCTTTATTGGTCTTTCATTTATTTATTTTCATCCATCTTCGTTCTTTGGCTTGTGTGAGCCTCCCATCCCAGTGGCCTCCCTCATTGCAGAGCACCGGCTCTGAGTGCATGTGCTCCAGAGCGGTGACTCACAACTGAACATACAGGTCCAGCTGCTCCACGGCATGTGGGAATCTCCCCAGGCCAGGGTTCAAACCGGTGCCCCTTGCACTGCAAGGCAGACTCTTTACCCACTGGACCACCAGGGAAGCCCTCAAGTGGAGCTTTGTGGCTGTGACGGGACACAGAAAGAATGCTGAGTGGCAGGAGAGATACCAAGAAGAGCACAGGGGCAACCAGTCAGAAGAAAGGGTGCTTCTCAGGCCCCAGGGTGGGTCAGTGGAGCCCCAGGAGCAGAATGAACGAAGGGGCTAGAAAACTACCGAGGAGAGTCAACACTGCTAGGCTGCAGAGGTGGAGTCAGCCAGCACCCGCCAGCAGGTACTTTCCTACTGGTCCTCCTCTCCGGGCTCCCATGCCCACTCCTGGCTCCTGGCTCCTCACAGACAGCCCAGTGAGCAAAGAGAAACTACTTCCGCCTCTGTCCTTTCCTGGATCACAGACCTGCAACTGGCTGCAGCTGAAGGAAGGGGTAAGCTTTAATTACTAGGTGGAGGTTGTGTTGGGGACTTAAAGCCACCATACGATTTGGATGACCTGAAAATGAGCAGAAATGTAATGGAAGCACTGGAATCTCCACCTGGAGTGGAAGGCAAGGGCTCCTCTCCCACAAAGAGCTTCAGAGGGAGAGTTGGAGGCAAAAATAAGCTGCTTCTATGGTCACAAAGCACAAGTCCTGCTTGTTCGATGAGCTGGTTCCCCAAAAAGATCCGTTAACAAGGGCCTATTCAAAGACCCAGATTTAGTATGTGAATTTTTCCTTCCAATTATGAATGATTAGATCTTATCATAAATGATTAGAGATCTATTAAATAACATGAAATGTAAATGTTGATGACGATATATGTAGACATCGAAAAAGAATTTAAAAGGCTGCTAAAGTGTATGACTTCCACCAATTACCCATGTTTGAAAAAACTCACCTATGATGACAGAGTACATAAAATGTTTAATATCAATACACAAATTAAAATCAAAGGCAGTGACCACAACTCACCGGTTCAAGCTCATAATATATGATTTAATTATACCCTTACCTCCATCATTCTGCATACAAGGAGTATTGAGTCATTCAAGGCTTCCCTGGTGGCTCAGATAGTAAAGAATCTGCCTGCAATGCAGGAGACCCAGGTTCAATCCCTGGGTTGAAAAGATCTCCCGGAGAAGGGAATGGCAACCCACTCCAGTATTCTTGCCTAGAGAATTCCATGGATAGAGGAGCCTGGCAGGTTACAGCTCACAAGAGTTGGACGTGACTGAGCACCTAACACACATGTATACATTGAGTCCCTATTCTCTATTTCCACCTCCATCTTCCTAGTTGTTTCTGTCTTAAACATTCCGCAGATTTATTTATCCGAATAAATCAAGTAAAGTTTTCTGTGACCCCATTTTTAGGTAGCAAGCTGTCTTCTGCTGTACTGAGAGCCAAATAACAGATTTTATTTCTCCATGTCATGGGAACATAAAATAATTTTTCATTTTCTTACAGCTCATCTCTTCTCCATTACATCCTGCGACACAGAGATCTCTAACGAACATTATGTGTGCAGTTTGGAGATCAGATCACCAAAACTGAATCACCGAATTCATACTAAAACTCTTCATTTTAGTAGGATGTAATCTTCTTGGTCAGATACGGCAGGAAGCACCCAGCAGTGACTTTGTATCTTACCATGTGCTTGAAATTAACTGATGGATATTCTCATGTATTAATGAGAAAGACCCAGGTTAGTTCTGTTACAGAGAATAAAACATTTACTCTTAATCCTTATAGGTTATTCAAAGACGACAATAGTTAATGGCACAGACACGTGCATTTTATTTTTGTTTCCAGACAATACATCTCTGATTCTTTTGGAAAGCTTGACAATCTCCTAAGCCAAAACCTAACTTTGGAAGTTTAGTTCTCCCGGAATGGAATTTTGTATATGCAATATTCCCCCAGTGGTTGACACAGGTTTAAGCCTTTGTGGGGGGTACAGTCTTGCGGGGGAGGTACAGTTCTTACTTGATGCTTCTGTGAACACCAAGTTTCCCAATTTTTTATAACCTATATACCAGCCCAGGACTACTTTCATAATATATGATGAGTCCTTACTTGATATGAATAAGAAGACCAAACCACAGTAGAAAAATGGGCCAAAAAGAAAAGATCCAGATCATTCCTAGAAAAAAAAATGTATACAGACCTTACACAAATGATAAGATGCTCTGCTTCATCCTAATAAGGGAAATAAATTTTTAAATAATAATGCAATTATCACTTTGATCTACAGACTGATAAAGATCAAAAAGTTTGACAGCACATCTGAATTGACAAGCTTGTAGGAAAGCAAACACACACCTACACAAGCTTGAGAGGGCTATTTGGCAGTATCTATCAAAATGACAAAGGAAACTATGTGTCAGTCAAAAGCTGTAGAACCATATACTAAAAAGGGTAAAAAATTTGCTGTATATAAATGATTTCATTTTTTTCATGAAAAAAATCTATGTTGGTTTCCTCACAAGAAATCCTATATTGCCTTTAAAGAGTATGAGATCATTCCATGTCAACCCTTAGGCAATCATTTTAACATATTAAGTGAAAAAAGAGAGTGAAAGAGAGGGAAGCCTGGAGTGCTGCAGTCCATGGGTTGCAAAGAGTCAGACACAACTTAGCAACTGAACAACAAGTGAAAAAAAGCAGAATGCAGACTGGTGTGAGTCGTATGCTCCTTGCAAGCAAAGACAAGTGGCATACATTTGTTCACAGATGTATGTTTGTACATGCATGTGATCTCTAGAAGTGTACACACAGTGGCTACCTCTGGGAAAGTACCTAGAAGAAAAAAGGTTGAAGGCAAATATTTTCCACTGCACTTTCATAATGCTTGATGTTGTCCTTTTTAAACATGTGTATATATTACTTTTTCGAGTAAAATAAAACTTTAATAAATAGGAAAAATACAAACATACATACCCTCAACCCACAAATTCCACTTCTAGAAAGTTATTCCCAAGATCCACTCACCCACCTGCAGACCGCTGCTTATTCAAGGTGGTTTCCTGCAGCATTGTCTCTAAGAGCCAAAGACTGGAAACAGCCTCCATGATGCCCAGCAGGACCATAGTGAAATCATGGTATTATGAAACTGTGGAATATTTAGAGGCTATAAAAAGAAAGATTGAGGAAGCTCTTTATGTACTAAAATGGAAGTAGGTCTAAGATGTTGTTTAGTATGTCCAGCTGTTTTTCAATCCCATGGACTGTGTAGCCTGCCAGGCTCCCGTGTCCACGGGATTTCCCAGGCAAGAATACTGGAGTGGGTTGCCATTTCCTTCTCTAAGGGATCTTCACTACCCAGGGATCAAACCTCTGTCTCCTGCATTGGCAGGTGGATGGTTTACCTCTGAGCCACTGGGGAAGCCCAGATCCGAGATACATAAAGCGAAAAAAGCACAATGCAGAGTAGTACATGCACCGTGACTGAGACAAAAGGGGGAAGACAATATTTATTGCTCATTCACTTAAATATGCATAAATCACTGTAAGAAGATGTATCAAAATCATAAAATGTTTGCCTCTGGGGAGGAGAACTGGGCATCTGAGGAGCTGGGGTGGAAAGGTAAGTTTTCACAAATACTTGTTTATGGTCTTTGAGTTTTGAGCCCTGTGAAAGCATTGCCTAATTAACATAGACTCTGGGTTTCCCTGGAGTCGTGTTACCAGTATAGCTGAGGGATAATACAACGGAGCGGCTCGTGATGAAGATACGCTTCTTCTAGCACAATCGCCGTGTCCTTCCCCACCACACAAAAACAGAATCTGCCTTCCTGTTGCATTCGTGCATGAAAACGAACTGAGCCTGTTTCCAGGGAAAGCTCCAGGTAGACTAGCTGCCTGGCCACTGTCCTCCGATCATCATGGCCACCCACATAAGATTTCTCACCCTGTGACAGGGGTGCAGATCTCTGGGGTGGAGAGGGCAGAGGTCACCACAGGGAACGCTAGAGGCATTGATGGAGGAATGAAGCCTTTCTGAAGCAAAGAGTTTCTTCGCACTGATCTCCACGAACAGCTCTCACAGTGGTCACACCGCCGGGGCACCCTGCCGTGCTGTTTCCCAGGACGGTGCTGTCCGAGCCCAAGAAACAGCCAAAGAAATTCAAGCACAACATCACAGCACTACTTTTATAATTATGAGCTCATGTATATCAGCAATTTATCAATATCTCTAGATATCTTCCATGCTAATGAGAAATAGTGCAAAGAGGAAACCAATGTACGCCCTCAGACACAGTCCCCAGAGCACATCACCATAATAATGATTAGAATATATTAAGTATGTAAAATGGAAAATCCTAATTTAAACTCTTTTCTATATTGTTTTATATGATGAGTGGATATTATTATCTGGAGAAAAGACAGTAAAAACACTAGATGTGATAAGCGGTAAGTACATTTATTCCCTAATAATATTTTCCATATTAATTTTTAGGACATGTTCAGTATCTGAGAGTGTTTCTTGGTCATAAGAGAGTCTGAACACTTGTACAGCTTTTGATAGCACGTTAGATCTCTTTTGACAGCAAGTGAGAAGAGATCTGATCCAAACACTGGCTGAAACAAAACAGGAACTTACTTGATTATGTAACTCAACAGTCCAGGAATAGGGCTTGCTGCGCTGCAGCTATCTTGGATTGAAAGCTGAAAAGCATCACCAGGCTGCCTCTCTCTCTCTCTCTCTTTCACAGCTCTGTTCCCAGACTGGTTCCCACTTAAGATGTCAAGATGGCTACAGCAAGTCTGAGCCTCAGGAAACCTGAAAAAATCGAGCAGGACAGAAAATGAATCCCTCTCCCCACCAGGAGTCCCAGCAAGAGGATCCCTCCTTCTCACTGATTGTGCCTCCGTCTGGCCAGGGGAATGCAATCTCTGGGTTGATCTAGGTCCCAAGCTCTGTGCTTAAGCCAGGGGCTGAAGCCCCAGCCAGAGCAACCACACTGGGGAGGGGGATTTCCACAGATGGGAGCGAGAGTCCAGTTACCAGCAGCAGGGAGGCTGCGTGGTGGGCAGTGAGGAGAACAGCTGTCAGTAAACAGCTGTAGCCTGGGATAATTGGTGTGCAGTGGAAATCCAGCAGAAAGGAGGAGTTACAAGAAAGAGAGGCACACAAGGGGGCATGCGGGTGAAATATGGGAGACGTTTACGTCCTTTGCTTGACATGAAGAGTTTAAATTTAAAAAGTCTATATTTCTGGATTTGGTGTGCAATTTCAAAAAAGCAGGAATAATTGCTTTATTCTTCAAAACTAAAAAAAAAAAAAAAAAAATTCATAAAATGAGCTTTGAGCAGAAAATTTTATCCTGAGAATTACCACAAGTAGAAGAGTACTCTCATCTAAAAGCACATCAAAAATAAAAGACAGTGCTGGGAATCAGCTGCTGACAGTTAGATGGAACGTCTAATTTGAAAATGATTTATTCTTTTCCATGTAAGGCTCTTCTGTAATATGTAAATTGGAGGTGATTCGTACAATGTCTAAGAGCTAGAGTAAGAAGTTTGAGTTAGAAGCAGAGTAACTTTTAAAAAATAGTTTTACAGTCAATTTCTATATTCATCAAGTACTTAATGGCAAGAAATGTAGTCCAAGAATTTTTCTAAGTCACTGCAGAGAATTAATAATTATCAGAGGAAGAAAAACATTTTACTGGTTTCTGAAGAGGCATTGTCTTGCCCTTGGCCCAGGGCCGGGTGGCTTTAGAGTGTATAATTTCTCCTGAGCGCCTCTGGCAAGGCTATTAGTAGCCTACCCAACAGCTATTACCCACTTCTTTTTGCTTAAAAAGAAAAAAAAAAAGTAATAATAATAACTACATACATAAAATAAAAGCCTTATTTCGACTGAGCAACAGTGGGCCCAGTTTCAGAGCATAAGCAAAGCATATCACTCTCACTTCCTTTTTCTGAGCCTAGATGGGCACGAGGTCAAGTTCAGGCCCAAGATGTTTGCTCAATGTTTCTTCCTGCTCACGGAGACTTAAGAGAAAGAGAAAGCCCTTTTCTTGTCTCTTTCCTTCCTGTTTGGGACGCGGCACTCTGACGATACAATTTCTAGAACAGCTGCGCCATCTGGTGGCAGGAACGGGTAGGACACGGGAACAGCCCTTGTGTGCCCAGTCATGGGCTGTTGAGCACCCAAGTCATTATCTGCTTTCACACGTGTTAAGTGGCATGTTATGGGTCATATAGCTTGAGCAGTTTTAGTCGGATATCCTGTTTATCTAGCCAAAGTCACTCCTAAATAATATGGCTCCTTCTCAAATTTCTGACATCGAATTGCCTACTAAATATCACAGCTAAATTTTTCTTGCAAAATCTGAAACAAAAACTAACCTTCAAAACTTCATTCTTGGGTTTCCCTGATAGAACAGTGGGTAAAGAGTCCACCTTGTAGTGCAAGGGGCGCTGGTTTGATCCTTGGCCCGGGAAGATCCCACGTGCCATGGAGCGGCTGGACCAGTGTGTCCAATTACCAGCCAGCGCTATGGAGCGCATGCGCCCAGAGCCAGTGCTCTGCAACGAGGGAGGCCACTGCAACGAGGGAAGCCACTGCAACGGGAGGCCCACATAGGCCAACGAATAAAAAGATGGATGAAAAAGAAATAAATTAAAAACCAATAAAAAAGGCCAAAGGGGATAAAAAGAAACTTCATTCTTAAAGAACCACTGTTTCTTAAACTGCCCTATTTAAGTTTGATCTGGAGTCTGCCTTTAAAAACTAATATTCACGCTGGATCCTCTTTAATCATTTCTTTTGGAAAACTATTACATAAATGTATTAAATAAATATAAATGTATTTAATAGTTTGATGACATTTCCTCACAGGTGACACCTGTCTTCCTGTTTCAAATATCAAAATCAGTATCAAAAATCAGTAAACTTTGAGGAGGAAAGTGGACTGGGAGGAACTTCCACTCAAAGCCAGGCAGAGACACGGCAGTCCTCACCCATGGAGCTTGAGAGCAGATGAAACTATCACTCTCACTTCCTTTTTCTGAGCCTAGATGGGCACGAGGTCAAGTTCAGGCCCAAGATGTTTGCTCAATGTTTCTTCCTGCTCACGGAGACTTAAGAGAAAGAGAAAGCCCTTTTCTTGTCTCTTTCCTTCCTGTTTGGGACGCGGCACTCTGACGATACAATTTCTAGAACAGCTGCGCCATCTGGTGGCAGGAACGGGTAGGACACGGGAACAGCCCTTGTGTGCCCAGTCATGGGCTGTTGAGCACCCAAGTCATTATCTGCTTTCACACGTGTTAAGTGGCATGTTATGGGTCATATAGCTTGAGCAGTTTTAGTCGGATATCCTGTTTATCTAGCCAAAGTCACTCCTAAATAATATGGCTCCTTCTCAAATTTCTGACATCGAATTGCCTACTAAATATCACAGCTAAATTTTTCTTGCAAAATCTGAAACAAAAACTAACCTTCAAAACTTCATTCTTGGGTTTCCCTGATAGAACAGTGGGTAAAGAGTCCACCTTGTAGTGCAAGGGGCGCTGGTTTGATCCTTGGCCCGGGAAGATCCCACGTGCCATGGAGCGGCTGGACCAGTGTGTCCAATTACCAGCCAGCGCTATGGAGCGCATGCGCCCAGAGCCAGTGCTCTGCAACGAGGGAGGCCACTGCAACGAGGGAAGCCACTGCAACGGGAGGCCCACATAGGCCAACGAATAAAAAGATGGATGAAAAAGAAATAAATTAAAAACCAATAAAAAAGGCCAAAGGGGATAAAAAGAAACTTCATTCTTAAAGAACCACTGTTTCTTAAACTGCCCTATTTAAGTTTGATCTGGAGTCTCCCTTTTAAAAAACTAATATTCACGCTGGATCCTCTTTAATCATTTCTTTTGGAAAACTATTACATAAATGTATTAAATAAATATAAATGTATTTAATAGTTTGATGACATTTCCTCACAGGTGACACCTGTCTTCCTGTTTCAAATATCAAAATCAGTATCAAAAATCAGTAAACTTTGAGGAGGAAAGTGGACTGGGAGGAACTTCCACTCAAAGCCAGGCAGAGACACGGCAGACCTCACCCATGGAGGAGCTTGAGAGGAAACAGAATGATAGGACTTTATAAAGGAAATTTAAGCATCAGACGGAATGCAATTAGATGATCTTTATGGTTCCTCTCAGTTCTAAGAGTCAAAGTATCTGTACCACCATGGACTGCAGCCCACCAGGCTCCTCTGTCCATGAAATTTTCCAGGCAAGATTACTGGAGTGGGTTGGAATTAAATTAGAAATACTAAAGAATTCTTTCTTGAGAATTTAAGAATTCTTTAAATATGAATTGAAGAATTCTTTCTTAAATATGTCTAAGTTGTCCTAAATTCACTCATTAGTTTCATTTAGATCACTCTGATTTTTACTATTAGAAAGTATTTGGTTCTTTCTCAAATCTGCTGCGTCATTTTAAAAAATACTTTACAATCCTCTCCTAAAATATTCAAGTTTCCCTTTTAAAAATATTTATTTATTTATGCCAGATCTTAGTTGCAGGCCACTGGGTCTTTGATCTTTGTTGCGCCATGCAGAATCTAGTTCCCTGACCTGGGACTGAACCTGGGCCCCCTGCATTGGGAGCACAGAGTCTTAGCCACCGGATCCACCTCAAGCTTCCCTTTTATCTACTTGCATTTGAAAAGCATAGGTGCTTTACAATCTGTATCTGGAATCCTTGAGGATCTGTTTTTGCAGTCTATTTTTTCCTTCTTCATGGTGTTTTTCATCTTGTATACCTGATTCTTTTTTTCTCTTTTCACTATGTCCTGACAATTTTAATTATTTGTAAAAATAATTTGAGGCCTCTGATGATGTTCTCTTTCGCCAAAGAGAATTTTCATTGCTTCTCTCAATGAAAGAGGTACCAACAATGCGTAACTAGTTGGAGGTACCAACAACCCAAGATTATCCTAATCCAGTTTCACAGTTTGACAATTTCTGGGCTACACAGATGAGTCAAAAGTACAATTCACCCTTCTGTCCTTTGAGTCTCTCCTCGTGGTGAAAGGCAACAAATTAAAGTTAACCCTTCCATTTCTTTAAGGAAATTAAAGGAACGCATTAAAGGGAAAAATCCATTATGTGGTGCTGACAGAACATCTATGATGTTCTCCAGAATGGCTCAGTCTGTGCTGATGTAGACAGCAAATTACAACCTTATAAGCTAAATTTAAAAATTCTTAAAAAAAAAACTTCTTGTTACCTAATTATTCAGAGTTAGTCAAGATGTTAACTAAGATTAAATTTGCCCATGTTTTGTATCAATCATGGATGATATGTTTTTTCTAGTGGGCTTTCTTCTCAACAGGAAAAAATAAGAACACTCTTGCCATTGTTGTTTATTAAAAATAAGAGACACATACAAATGCTAAACTTTCAAGTATGTGTGAATGTCACAGATTACAAAGTATGTCTCAGAATTTAAAGCATAGCCTACATAAGACAGTGTTGTTAATGTATTAACCAGGATAGATTAGTCAGGCTGCTGAATTAAACAATCCCAAACTTTCATGCGTTTAGCCCACGAAAGTTTATTTTTTCCTTCCCATGATCATCTGCAGGTAGCAGGACCCTTCGGGACACCTCTCTTCCAAGCACGGTGACATCCTGGCTGCTCGCCTCTTTTGGTAGCACCGTCTCGACATGGGGCTTCTACTGCTGAGGTGGCGGGAAAAGAGAGAGGCACCAAGCACTAACAAGGACTCCTTTCTCTGTGCTTTGTCTCGGAAGCGACACATGTCACTCTCCTTCACGTCTCATTTGTCATAACTAGACACATAGACTCACTTAACCATTTATACCGGAGCGCCTCAGAGCGCATAGATATTCAGTGACTAATACATTATAATAAATTAGATCGCTTTAGACGTGATTGAACTTAAAATGAACTCCTTGAAATATTTCCAAGTAAGAGTCGTTCCCAAAACAATAGGAAAATCATGGTGTGATTTCCAGTGCTTGAAGAAGCAGGTCCTCTGCTGTCTGCTCCCTGCAGTGTCTAATTTTTTAAAAGAGGTTCTGACAGCTTCAAAACATAAAACACAGCATGGAATTTTGTTTATTCTTGGATAGTTGCCTTCTATTTAAAAGGAAGGAATTGGATGGAATGATCTCTAATGTCACTTAAGAACCCTTGAAATGAGTGTTTAAACAATCAAAACCAGTTATTTTCTATTTCAACGTGGATTCACTTTTATTTTAGAACTCTGATTTTCTTTTCAACCTAAATGAATTATGTACTAGAAGCTCCAGTCCCTCAGAAGAAAACATTTGAGAAGTGAACTGGAGGTAAGGTAAATCTTATGCATCTGGTTTGTGTCATGCATAATTTCTCTATTAGGACCTCACTTCTTTTTTTTTTTAATTTTGGCTTCTTTTATTGGTTTTTTATTTATTTATTTTCGTTCATCTTTTTTTTTTAAGATTTATTTATTTACTTATGGAGGGGGTGGGGTGGGGAGAGAGAGGAGTGGGCAGGCCACTTCTATTGATCTTTCATTTATCTATTTTCATCCACCTTTGCTCTTTGGCCCGTGTGGGCCTCCCATCGCGGTGGCCTCTGTTGTCCCAGAGCACCAGCTCTGGGCACATGCGCTCCAGAGCTCCTGCTCGGTAATCGGACACATTGGTCCAGCCGCTCCACAGCACATAGGATCTTCCCAGGCCAGCGATCGAACCGGTACCCCCTGCACTGCAAGGCGGTGTCCTTAGCCACTGGACCACCAGGGAAGCCCTCATTCATCTTTATTCTTAGGCCTGTGTGGGCCTCCCATTGCAGTGGCCTCTCTCCCTGCAGAGCACTGGCTCTGGGCACATGCGCTCCAGAATGCAGGCTTGCAATTGGACACACTGGTCCTCCCAGGCCAGATATTGAACCGGTGCCCCCTGCACTGCAAGGTGGACTCTTTGCCCACTGGACCACCAAGGGGCCCAACCTTCACTTTTTTAATGAAGGCCTTTTGTTAGACAACATACGTTAAAAATGGAAACCCCATTTTTCATGTGCAATGGCAAGGGGTGAGATCAGTTTGGGCTTCTAGGTGGCTCAGCAGTAAAGAATTCACTCTGCAGACTGTATATTTCTATACAGCACCTGTATATAAATATGGCTATATTTGTCACCCTGCTTATTTAACTTATGTGCAGAGTACATCATGCGAGATGCCAGTATGGATGAAGCACAAGCTGGAATCAAGACTGCCAGGATAAACATCAATAACCTCAGACATACAGATGACACCACCCTTATGGCAGAAATCAAAGAAGAACTAAAGAGCCTCTTGATGAAAGTGAAAGAGGACAGTGGAAAAGGTGGCCTAGAACTCAACATTCCAAAAACGAATATCACAGCATCTGGTCCCATCATTTCATGGCCAATAGATGGAGAAACAATAGAAACAGTGAGAAACTTTATTTTCTTGGGCTCCAAAATCATCGTGGACGGTGAGTGTAGCCATGAAATTAAAAGACACTTGCTGCTTGAAGAAAAGCTATGACAAACCTAGACAGCATATTCAAAAGCAGAGTCATCACTTTGCCAACAAGTCTGTATCGTCAAAGCTATGGCTTTCCCAGTCGTCATGTATGGATGTAAGAGTTGGACCATGAAGAAGGCTGAGCGCTGAAGAACTGCTGCCTTCAAACTGTGGTGTTAGAGAAGACTCTCCAAAGTCCCTTGGCCAGCAAGAAGATCAAATCCATCAATCCTAAAGGAAATCAATCCTGACTTTTCATCGTAAGGACTGATGCTGAAACTGAAGCTTCCATCCTTTGACTACCTGATGTAAAGAAAGTCCTCATTGGAAAAGACTCTGATGCTGGGAAAGATTGAAGGCAGGAGGAGAAGGGAACAACAGAGGACAAGATGATTGGAGGACATCACCGACTCAATGGGCATGAGTTTGAGCAAGTTCTGGGAGATGGTAAAAGCCTGGCATGCTGCAGGCCATGGGGGAGCAGAGTCAGGCACAACTGAGCCAGTGAACAACAAATAACAATGCAGACAGGTGAGCTTGATTCCTGGTTAGGGCAGATCCCTGGAGGAGGACATGGCAACCCTCTGGTATTTTTGCCTGGAAAATTCGACGGACAGAGGATCCTGGTGGGCTAAGTTCATGGGTTGCAGAGAGTCAAACAAGACTGAGCATGCACAGATGAGATCAGTTTATTCAAAAAATTAACATGAGTTTACATCATTAAAACTTTGTTCTTCATATATAATTTAGCATGCTTGAGTTTTAGCAAGAGAATTCTTTAGCAAGAGAATTTTGCTAAATTTGTTAATAATGTTTCCCGTGTTCTGTTTATTGGTAAGATGTTGAGAGACCACTGGTAATGTAAGGGTTAGGAGGGAAAGGGTAGGGCACAATTTTTGAAAAGAATGACATAGCCCAAGGACACAGCATAAACCCATTAGAACCAAATGGGTCCAAGATGTCAGACCAGACCTTGATCCTCAGTCAGCAAGCTAAATGACACACTCAGAGGCACTGTGAGAGTTCCATCCCTTCCCTAAAAAAGCTGGAATAATCCTCCCACTCATTAGCATATGGAATTACCCAGCCCATAAAAGCTAAGAATGCCATGTTTTGGGGGCCACTGGATTCACTCTACGATGGCCCACACTCTGTCTGGGGAGTGTGCTTTCTCTGAATCTGAATAAATCCATTTCTTACCTATCACTTTGTCTCTTGCTGAATTCTTCTCTGCAAGGAGACATGAAGAACCTGAGCCTCAGTGGGTCCAGACATTGAGTGAGTGATTTTAATTACTAGGGTTTTGGCTGGGTTCGAGTCCCCGGGCCAAATGGTCTCCTTTTAAACTAAGTCCCTTGGCCAGCAAGAAGATCAAATCCATCAATCCTAAAGGAAATCAATCCTGACTTTTCATCGTAAGGACTGATGCTGAAACTGAAGCTTCCATCCTTTGACTACCTGATGTAAAGAAAGTCCTCATTGGAAAAGACTCTGATGCTGGGAAAGATTGAAGGCAGGAGGAGAAGGGAACAACAGAGGACAAGATGATTGGAGGACATCACCGACTCAATGGGCATGAGTTTGAGCAAGTTCTGGGAGATGGTAAAAGCCTGGCATGCTGCAGGCCATGGGGGAGCAGAGTCAGGCACAACTGAGCCAGTGAACAACAAATAACAATGCAGACAGGTGAGCTTGATTCCTGGTTAGGGCAGATCCCTGGAGGAGGACATGGCAACCCTCTGGTATTTTTGCCTGGAAAATTCGACGGACAGAGGATCCTGGTGGGCTAAGTTCATGGGTTGCAGAGAGTCAAACAAGACTGAGCATGCACAGATGAGATCAGTTTATTCAAAAAATTAACATGAGTTTACATCATTAAAACTTTGTTCTTCATATATAATTTAGCATGCTTGAGTTTTAGCAAGAGAATTCTTTAGCAAGAGAATTTTGCTAAATTTGTTAATAATGTTTCCCGTGTTCTGTTTATTGGTAAGATGTTGAGAGACCACTGGTAATGTAAGGGTTAGGAGGGAAAGGGTAGGGCACAATTTTTGAAAAGAATGACATAGCCCAAGGACACAGCATAAACCCATTAGAACCAAATGGGTCCAAGATGTCAGACCAGACCTTGATCCTCAGTCAGCAAGCTAAATGACACACTCAGAGGCACTGTGAGAGTTCCATCCCTTCCCTAAAAAAGCTGGAATAATCCTCCCACTCATTAGCATATGGAATTACCCAGCCCATAAAAGCTAAGAATGCCATGTTTTGGGGGCCACTGGATTCACTCTACGATGGCCCACACTCTGTCTGGGGAGTGTGCTTTCTCTGAATCTGAATAAATCCATTTCTTACCTATCACTTTGTCTCTTGCTGAATTCTTCTCTGCAAGGAGACATGAAGAACCTGAGCCTCAGTGGGTCCAGACATTGAGTGAGTGATTTTAATTACTAGGGTTTTGGCTGGGTTCGAGTCCCGGCCACATGGGTTCAAGTCCCAAACAGGGTTTGATTAGGTCTGGGCCCTGGGTTTAAGTTTCAAATCAAGGTAGAACTCTTTGAGTAATAATTTCTAAACTTGTGACTGCAAAATCAGATACTAGAGGGTTTAAATAGGTAAGTAAAGCAGACACGTGGGAGTTTTAGAGACAGGATGGCGCTTGTTTAAAGTGGAGACCCTGTACCAGCATATTGTTATGCAAGAATTTGGGCTCACAGTGTCACAATCTTCCAAATTAGGAATGAAGGAAAGAGACCTGTTAGGAAGAGAGAAGAAGGGAAGAGACAGGATTGCTGACAAGAGGGAGACAGATGTTAGCTTATTTCTACTCTTTCTTTCCCTCTCTTATGTGAGATGAGAGAGGAAGGGAAACTTGGAAAGCAAAGACTGATAGACAATGGTAACAAGATTCTGTTTGAAGTCAAGGCTGAAAAATAAAAGGGGGAAAGGATTAGTAACAATAGTAAAGTAGTAACTAATAGTTATTGAGAACTTCCTAGGTTCCAGGTCATATTTAAGAGCTTTACACGCAATTATTTATTTAATCCTCATACCACTGGGTAGTAAAGTATTTGACCTCCAAAGAAAGCTTTATCTTTTGTTCTAACTCCAGGAGACAACCTTTACACTCCTGGAATTTTCATAAACAAACCTGGTAGCAAGTTCCAAAAGAATGACATAGCCCAAGGACACAGCATAAACCCATTAGAACCAAATGGGTCCAAGATGTCAGACCAGACCTTGATCCTCAGTCAGCAAGCTAAATGACACACTCAGAGGCACTGTGAGAGTTCCATCCCTTCCCTAAAAAAGCTGGAATAATCCTCCCACTCATTAGCATATGGAATTACCCAGCCCATAAAAGCTAAGAATGCCATGTTTTGGGGGCCACTGGATTCACTCTCGATGGCCCACACTCTGTGTGGGGAGTGTGCTTTCTCTGAATCTGAATAAATCCATTTCTTACCTATCACTTTGTCTCTTGCTGAATTCTTCTCTGCAAGGAGACATGAAGAACCTGAGCCTCAGTGGGTCCAGACATTGAGTGAGTGATTTTAATTACTAGGGTTTTGGCTGGGTTCGAGTCCCGGCCACATGGGTTCAAGTCCCAAACAGGGTTTGATTAGGTCTGGGCCCTGGGTTTAAGTTTCAAATCAAGGTAGAACTCTTTGAGTAATAATTTCTAAACTTGTGACTGCAAAATCAGATACTAGAGGGTTTAAATAGGTAAGTAAAGCAGACACGTGGGAGTTTTAGAGACAGGATGGCGCTTGTTTAAAGTGGAGACCCTGTACCAGCATATTGTTATGCAAGAATTTGGGCTCACAGTGTCACAATCTTCCAAATTAGGAATGAAGGAAAGAGACCTGTTAGGAAGAGAGAAGAAGGGAAGAGACAGGATTGCTGACAAGAGGGAGACAGATGTTAGCTTATTTCTACTCTTTCTTTCCCTCTCTTATGTGAGATGAGAGAGGAAGGGAAACTTGGAAAGCAAAGACTGATAGACAATGGTAACAAGATTCTGTTTGAAGTCAAGGCTGAAAAATAAAAGGGGGAAAGGATTAGTAACAATAGTAAAGTAGTAACTAATAGTTATTGAGAACTTCCTAGGTTCCAGGTCATATTTAAGAGCTTTACACGCAATTATTTATTTAATCCTCATACCACTGGGTAGTAAAGTATTTGACCTCCAAAGAAAGCTTTATCTTTTGTTCTAACTCCAGGAGACAACCTTTACACTCCTGGAATTTTCCAAGCAGTAAAACTGTCTTTGAAAACTGTCGCATTGGATGCCTGGAGGGTAACACATACTGAGGATGTGGAAGTTTTGCATATAGAACTCTCCCATACTGAGCTTTAGGTGTTGCTTCCTTTCGAAATGGTTTTACCTTGATTTTAGACTTAAACCCAGCGCCCAGACCTGATCGAACCCTGCTTGGACTTAAACCCACATGGCTGGAGCTTGAATTCCAGCCAAAACCCGGTTTGGGACTTGAACCCATGTGGCTAAGGTTTAACCCCAGCCAAAACCCTGCTTGGGACTTGAACCCTCGTAGTGGAGACTCAATCCCGGCAAAACCCTGTCTGGGACTCCAACCCACGCGCCGGGACTTAATCCAGCACTCACCCAACGTCTGGACCCACTGAGGCTCAGGTTCTTCGTGCCTCAACACAGAAGGAATTCAGTGAGAAGCAGAGTGATAGACAAGAAGAGGATTTATTAGGATAGGGTACTTGTAAGAGGTGCAAGCCGGCAGGCAGGAAAGCGGAAGCTTTGCTCTCTCTTCGACTGAGTGGGCAGCAATATATACAGGATGGTAGAAGACCGCCCCCCTCAGGTAGACACAGATGCAAGGCATACATCATTAGTTCCTTCTTGGCCAGCTCCTCCTTCATCAGCTGTTTATACATCATTAGTTCCTTCTTTGCCATCTCTTCCTTCATCAGCTGTTTATACCCAGTCAAGCCTGCTTTACTGAACAAGGAGCAGCTCCCCTGAGTTATCATCAACTCACTGCCTCCCAACCTTTCTCAGGTTTCACCCTTCTGCCTATCGTCCCCTACTAGGATTCTACAACCACTTACCTATTCTACTCTGTCCTTATCACTTTGGTTGGTTCTAATTTGCATCCCTTGCCTTTAAAAAATCTTTCAGAGCACTCTATGAGTCTTTCTAGGGAATTATCAAACCCAAGGGTAGTCATGGGAATGTCAGACTTTGTAGCCAGCTGTTCCGTAAAGTAGTAACTAATAGTTATTGAGAACTTCCTAGGTTCCAGGTCATATTTAAGAGCTTTACACGCAATTATTTATTTAATCCTCATACCACTGGGTAGTAAAGTATTTGACCTCCAAAGAAAGCTTTATCTTTTGTTCTAACTCCAGGAGACAACCTTTACACTCCTGGAATTTTCCAAGCAGTAAAACTGTCTTTGAAAACTGTCGCATTGGATGCCTGGAGGGTAACACATACTGAGGATGTGGAAGTTTTGCATATAGAACTCTCCCATACTGAGCTTTAGGTGTTGCTTCCTTTCGAAATGGTTTTACCTTGATTTTAGACTTAAACCCAGCGCCCAGACCTGATCGAACCCTGCTTGGACTTAAACCCACATGGCTGGAGCTTGAATTCCAGCCAAAACCCGGTTTGGGACTTGAACCCATGTGGCTAAGGTTTAACCCCAGCCAAAACCCTGCTTGGGACTTGAACCCTCGTAGTGGAGACTCAATCCCGGCAAAACCCTGTCTGGGACTCCAACCCACGCGGCCGGGACTTAATCCAGCACTCACCCAACATCTGGACCCACTGAGGCTCAGGTTCTTCGTGCCTCAACACAGAAGGAATTCAGTGAGAAGCAGAGTGATAGACAAGAAGAGGATTTATTAGGATAGGGTACTTGTAAGAGGTGCAAGCCGGCAGGCAGGAAAGCGGAAGCTTTGCTCTCTCTTCGACTGAGTGGGCAGCAATATATACAGGATGGTAGAAGACCGCCCCCCTCAGGTAGACACAGATGCAAGGCATACATCATTAGTTCCTTCTTGGCCAGCTCCTCCTTCATCAGCTGTTTATACATCATTAGTTCCTTCTTTGCCATCTCTTCCTTCATCAGCTGTTTATACCCAGTCAAGCCTGCTTTACTGAACAAGGAGCAGCTCCCCTGAGTTATCATCAACTCACTGCCTCCCAACCTTTCTCAGGTTTCACCCTTCTGCCTATCGTCCCCTACTAGGATTCTACAACCACTTACCTATTCTACTCTGTCCTTATCACTTTGGTTGGTTCTAATTTGCATCCCTTGCCTTTAAAAAATCTTTCAGAGCACTCTATGAGTCTTTCTAGGGAATTATCAAACCCAAGGGTAGTCATGGGAATGTCAGACTTTGTAGCCAGCTGTTCCGATGTGGAGTGTTCCTGGGAACCTCAGAATATAGGCTGGTTCCTAGAATAGGGCAGGCCCTGTGGACTGTGCAGTTTGCTAAACTCGTCTTCAAGCTTCTGAGATCTTTAGGATGAGAGAACAGACACCTAGCAGAATTTGCCTGAGGTCATAAGTGGTAAAGCCAGGATTCAAACGCTGTAACCGCTCTGTGATATTGCTTCTCCATCCCCTCAAACTTTATAGAAAAGACATCTAATATAGCTTAGAATAGCTTTTCTTAGAACTAGTTTTCAAATGTACCACATAATAAATCCCACATTTTACATGGCCATTCATTACACACACATACCCGAAATAAAACGTAATACACCTTGATACTTTCTAATCTCAGTCATTGGTATTTCCTAAATATTAGAAACTTACCAAATTGATTTCTTATATATGTTAAGAATTGTGCAACAGCAGAGTAAAAAAATGTTGGTTGAGCAACTCGCTTTCAAATAGTACTTTCCAATTCTGGTTTTAAATCGGAATAACCTGGGAATTTTTGAAGCCAGTTCTGAAGCCAGGCTCCACCCCTAGAGATGTTGTCTCACTTAGGCTAGATGGGAAGAAGGCATCACCATTTCATGGGTTTAGTCTCTGGGTGCACCTAACATGCAGTCAGGAGATGAGAACCACCATGAAAACGTATGACCTGCTTTGATATTTCAAGCAGATGTGTTAAGGAATAAATATGTTTTTTCATTTTGAAATAAAACTGCATGAAGCGAATGCGTGGTTAAATCTGCTGACCTGAAACGCCTGCAGCTCACGGCCACCGCCATGGCGCTGTTGGTAGCGCTTTACCTAAACTGGAAGGGTGACTTTTTGACCTGTTAAAAATAAACAGGAAAACTGGCTCTGGAACTCTAAAGACGTGTAGTCACGTTTTAATGACTTTGCACTTAAAAGTGGTTTATATTATCAAGAGGTGAAAGAATAGTACAAAATATTTCTAAATAATACTTTATATTGTGTATTTTTGCTGCTGTTCGGTTGTCCAGTCGTGTCTGACTCTGCAGCCTCATGGATGGCAGCACGCCGGCTTTCCTGTTGTCCACTCTCTCTGGGACTTTGTTCAAACTCATGTCCATTGAGTTGGTGATGCTATCTAACCACCTTATCCTCTGTTGCCCCCTTCTCCTTCTGCCCTCAATCTTTCCCAATCAGGGTCTATTATTGTATGCTACATGTATGTAATCTAGAAAGTAATATTAAAAAACATACCTGGATAGCAATTACTTAATTTTAAAAGTAAAGAATATTACCATAACCTGTCTGCCTCTCTCTGCCCCATTTTCCTTTTTTGTTTCTTTTCTAGAGATAAACACTACCCTAAATGTTATTTTGTAATTTTTGAGCTTCAGAAGCTTGTATACCTATACAAGACATTGTTTAGGTTTTGCATGCCATTCATTACACACACATACCCGAAATAAAACGTAATACACCTTGATACTTTCTAATCTCAGTCATTGGTATTTCCTAAATATTAGAAACTTACCAAATTGATTTCTTATATATGTTAAGAATTGTGCAACAGCAGAGTAAAAAAATGTTGGTTGAGCAACTCGCTTTCAAATAGTACTTTCCAATTCTGGTTTTAAATCGGAATAACCTGGGGAATTTTTGAAGCCAGTTCTGAAGCCAGGCTCCACCCCTAGAGATGTTGTCTCACTTAGGCTAGATGGGAAGAAGGCATCACCATTTCATGGGTTTAGTCTCTGGGTGCACCTAACATGCAGTCAGGAGATGAGAACCACCATGAAAACGTATGACCTGCTTTGATATTTCAAGCAGATGTGTTAAGGAATAAATATGTTTTTTCATTTTGAAATAAAACTGCATGAAGCGAATGCGTGGTTAAATCTGCTGACCTGAAACGCCTGCAGCTCACGGCCACCGCCATGGCGCTGTTGGTAGCGCTTTACCTAAACTGGAAGGGTGACTTTTTGACCTGTTAAAAATAAACAGGAAAACTGGCTCTGGAACTCTAAAGACGTGTAGTCACGTTTTAATGACTTTGCACTTAAAAGTGGTTTATATTATCAAGAGGTGAAAGAATAGTACAAAATATTTCTAAATAATACTTTATATTGTGTATTTTTGCTGCTGTTCGGTTGTCCAGTCGTGTCTGACTCTGCAGCCTCATGGATGGCAGCACGCCGGCTTTCCTGTTGTCCACTCTCTCTGGGACTTTGTTCAAACTCATGTCCATTGAGTTGGTGATGCTATCTAACCACCTTATCCTCTGTTGCCCCCTTCTCCTTCTGCCCTCAATCTTTCCCAATCAGGGTCTATTATTGTATGCTACATGTATGTAATCTAGAAAGTAATATTAAAAAACATACCTGGATAGCAATTACTTAATTTTAAAAGTAAAGAATATTACCATAACCTGTCTGCCTCTCTCTGCCCCATTTTCCTTTTTTTGTTTCTTTTCTAGAGATAAACACTACCCTAAATGTTATTTTGTAATTTTTTGAGCTTCAGAAGCTTGTATACCTATACAAGACATTGTTTAGGTTTTGCATGCTCTTGAATTTCATTTGAACAGAATCACATTCTAAGCATTGTTTCTTACAAGGTTTCATTCAAAATCATGTTCTCGGGATTCACCCATGTCACTCTATCTTTTGTATTGTCACTGCTGTATAGTGTTGCATCCTATATGTTATAGTATATCCATTCCAGTGCTGATGGACATTTGTGCTGCTTTTAATATGCTATTATAAACAGAGTCACTTGGATTAGATTGGTCCATATCCCCAGGTACACATGTTTGAGGATTTCTTTCGAACATATACCTTGACGTGAGAACACTGAGTTATACAATATGTACATCTCCAACTTTATAATGCCAAATAGTTTTCTAGTTACTGTCTCAATGTACACTCCCACCAAGAGAGTTTTATGGTTTGCTCTATTTCACAACACTGCCCATACTCGGTATTATCAGACGTTCATTTTTGCCAGCCTGATGGGTATAACATTGTACCTTCATGTATCATCTCCCTGGCACAAGGTACAGCTATCAAACACATTTTCCATGTGCTGTTGCTCTGTCATCTAATGGGTTTTCTCTGCTGTAAAGTCCCTGTTCTGTCTGTGGCCCATTGATACACTGGATTTTCATTCTGGTGGCTATGGGCTTCCCAGTGGTCATGTGTGGGTGTGAGATGTAAAAAACTGCAGAGCACAAAAGAACTGATGCCTTTTAGTGGGAGGGGTCAAGTGTGTATTGATGACTGATTTGGGTTTACGTATAGCAGTAAACAACAAAACTGTAAAAGGGTTTGCCTGGTAGCTCTGTGGTAAAGAGTTTGCCAGCCAATGCAGGAGACATGGGTTTGATCCCTGATCTGGGAAGATCCCACGTGCTGCAGAGAAACTAAGCCTGTGAGCCACGACTATTGAGCCTGTGCTCTTGAGCCTCGGAGCTGCAACTCTGGAGCCCGTGTGCCGCAACCACTGAAGCCTGTGTGCCCTAGAGTTGGAGTTCCACAACAAGAGAAGTCACCCCAACAAGAAGTCTGCTCACCTCAGCTAGAGAGTAGCCCCCACTCCCTGCAACTAGACAAGAGCCTGTGGCAGCAGTGAAAACCCAGAACAGCAAAAAATAAATAAATAAGTAAAAATTTCAAAAAAAGCAACCATTCCAATTTCTACTAAAAGAAAACCTCTGGGCTTCCCTGGTGGTCCAGTGGGTAAAGACTCCGCCTTGCAGTGCAAGGGACGCCAGTTAGTTCCCTGGCCGGGGAAGATCCCACGTGCTGCGGAATGACTGGACCAATATGTCCAGCTACCGAGCCAGAGCTCTGGAGCACATGCGCCCAGAGCCGGTGCTCTGCAACAAGAGGGGCCACTGCAACGGGAGGCCCACTTAGGCCAAAGAACAAAGAAGAATGAAAATAAATAAATGAAAGACCAATAAAAGTGGCCAAAGAAAAAACGTTTTAAAAAAAAAAGGAAAAAGTGTGAAAGCTTTTCAAACACGATACTTATTATCAGCGTTCATTTTGCCAGCCTGATGGGTATAACATTGTACCTTCATGTATCATCTCCCTGGCACAAGGTACAGCTATCAAACACATTTTCCATGTGCTGTTGCTCTGTCATCTAATGGGTTTCTCTGCTGTAAAGTCCCTGTTCTGTCTGTGGCCCATTGATACACTGGATTTTCATTCTGGTGGCTATGGGCTTCCCAGTGGTCATGTGTGGGTGTGAGATGTAAAAAACTGCAGAGCACAAAAGAACTGATGCCTTTTAGTGGGAGGGGTCAAGTGTGTATTGATGACTGATTTGGGTTTACGTATAGCAGTAAACAACAAAACTGTAAAAGGGTTTGCCTGGTAGCTCTGTGGTAAAGAGTTTGCCAGCCAATGCAGGAGACATGGGTTTGATCCCTGATCTGGGAAGATCCCACGTGCTGCAGAGAAACTAAGCCTGTGAGCCACGACTATTGAGCCTGTGCTCTTGAGCCTCGGAGCTGCAACTCTGGAGCCCGTGTCCGCAACCACTGAAGCCTGTGTGCCCTAGAGTTGGAGTTCCACAACAAGAGAAGTCACCCCAACAAGAAGTCTGCTCACCTCAGCTAGAGAGTAGCCCCCACTCCCTGCAACTAGACAAGAGCCTGTGGCAGCAGTGAAAACCCAGAACAGCAAAAAATAAATAAATAAGTAAAAATTTCAAAAAAAGCAACCATTCCAATTTCTACTAAAAGAAAACCTCTGGGCTTCCCTGGTGGTCCAGTGGGTAAAGACTCCGCCTTGCAGTGCAAGGGACGCCAGTTAGTTCCCTGGCCGGGGAAGATCCCACGTGCTGCGGAATGACTGGACCAATATGTCCAGCTACCGAGCCAGAGCTCTGGAGCACATGCGCCCAGAGCCGGTGCTCTGCAACAAGAGGGGCCACTGCAACGGGAGGCCCACTTAGGCCAAAGAACAAAGAAGAATGAAAATAAATAAATGAAAGACCAATAAAAGTGGCCAAAAAAGTTAAAAAAAAAATTTTTTTAACTCTGTAAAAGTAAATAAAAATAAATTAATAAAATGGGGGAAAAAAAGAGAGTTGATGCCTTTTATTTTTAAAAAAACTTTTACTTTACTTTTAACTTTTACAGAGTTTTGTTGTTTACAGATATGCATGTTCCCAGATTAGTCATATGTATATCCCCCCCATGCCACCCCTCTCAACCATCACACAGCACCCCTGAAGGATCTCCTTTTCTCACAGAACAATGACTATAGCTATTTTCTTCACATATGATAGTACAGGCCTTCACGCTACTTCCTTTACGCCTCTCACCCACTGTTCCTTCCCCACAATGTCCATATGTCCACTGTCCATGTCTGTCTTTCCGTCGCTTCACTGCGTGTGCTATCATCACCATCCTACTAGATTCCATATATATGTGTTAATATACTGTATTTGTCCTTCTCTTTCTGACTGACTTCACTTTTTATATGTTGTAGAGCCAGTCACCTCATTAGGGCTGATTCTTCTGCATTTCTCTTTACAGCTGTGTAGTATTCCATTGTATATATGCACCAGAGCTTTTGTATCCATTCGTTCGTCGATGGGCATCTAGGTTGCTTCCATGTTCCAGCCATTGTATAGAGAGCTGCAATGAACATTGGGGTACAGGTGCTTCTTTCGGATTTAATTTCATCAGGGTATAAGCCTAAGAGTGGGACTGCTGGGTCTTGATGCCTTTTAACTATGGTGCTGAAGAAGACTCCTGAAAGTCCTTTGGACAGAAAGGGGATCAAACCAGTCGATCTTAAGGGAAATTAACCCTGAACACTCATTGAAAGGGGTGATACTGAAACTGAAGCTCCAATATTTTGGTCATCTGATGTGAACAGACAACTCATTGGAAAACTCAGCAACTCATTTCCCTGATGCTGAGAAAGACTGAGGGTAGAGGGAGAAGCGGGTGTCAGAGGATGAGATGACTGGGTGGCATCACCAATGCAGTGGACATGAACTTGGGCAAGCTTTGGGAGATGGCGAAGGACAGGGAGGCCCAGCGTGCGACAGTCTATGCGTTGCAAAGAGTCGAACACGGCTGGGCGACTGAACAACTTCCTATATGTCAACCTCCCAAATCCTCTTAAAAGAAACCATACCACAGTAAGCTGCTTCCAAAGATAAATCCCTCCGAAGCATGTCTGTGTGGAATTCCTTACAAAAATCTTTTAGGCGATCTTTTTTTTTTTCTTTTCTCTCTCTTTTTTCTTTTTTTAGGTGATCATTTTAAATAGACTGAATTTGTAAGGTTAAATCAGGATGTTGAAAGTTATCCAGACTTCCCATATATTGCTGGGGGTTCCTGCTCTTTTCCATCCCAAACCTCCCTTAGCTTAGTACTGAGCTTCAGTCTCTAGGTAGATGCCACAGTGGGATCACAGGAAAGGTCCTGTGTTAACTTACGGGACAGAAAACTGGATAGAGAAGAAAAGCTTCTAACAAATAAAAATACAGTGAAGGAATATAGGTGAGCATGTGATTGGAAAGCTGCTTATCAAACGGACTGTTCCTTATGCATCTGCTTTCCTGCCCGAGGAGAATGAATGATCATCCTGAAAGCAAGGCCAACGTGTAACTAACAACAACAACAAAAATTATCACAGTGCAAATAACGACTTCAGTAGCACGGTTAAAATCAGAACAGAAAAGTTGCCCTGCTAGGTCATATCCACATTACGAATCAATACCAGTAATCATGCCCCTGGGTTTCCCTGGTGGCTCAGTGGTAAAGACTCTGCCTGCCAATGCAGCAGATGCAAGAGACGTGTGTGCGGCCCCTGGGTGGGGAAGATCCCCTGGAGAAGAAAAGGGCAACCCATTCCAGTATTCTTGCCTGAAGAATCCCACGGACAGAGGAGCGTGGTGGGCTACAGTCTGGGTGTGCATGCTAAGTCGCTTCAGCTGTGTCCGACTCTTTGTGACTCTGTAGCCCGCCAGACTCCTCTGTCCATGAGATTCTCCAGGCAGGAATATTGGAGTGGGTTGTCACGCCCTCCTCTAGGGGATCTTCCCAACCCAGGGATCAAATCTGTGCCTCCTGCGGCTCGTGCCTTGCAGGCAGATTCCTCACGGCTGAGCCACTGGGGAAGCCCAGGCTACAGCCCATGAGGTCCACTTAGCAACTAAACAACAACAAATCATGACTAACAGTACTGAGCTGCTTCCCAGCTCACATTTCATCTCATCTTTATAACTATCCTCACACATAAGCTTCAGCTCCTTTGTCCTCATAATCCTCCATTTCACTCACCTAGCAAACCCCAACCTTATTGCTATTTTGAGAATAAAATGTCTTTTCTTTCAAATGTTATAATTCAAGGAACTCCAAGGAACTTGATCATTTCTTTCACTTTTCTTCAAATTTACTTGAAGGTTTCTAATGTGCTCTGTTGATGTAGTATAGAGATGTGTGTGTGCACATATGTGTGTGTGTGTGATTATCAGTGATATTTGACTATTTCAGTGAAGAAACGTGCTGTAGGGAAATTCTATGAAACGTGCTATCCGTGTTTTCACGCTGCTGCAGCTGATCTTTCTTCATTCAAAGTCCTGTCTGTTACACTAGTTCTTAAATGTGTGTCAACAAATTCAAAATGCAAGACAACTGACTCAATTTATATGAGCTTACCTTATTTTACCTTGTTTTTAACTGTTTGCCAATTCTATTCTATTTCACTGAAAGAAGACAGATATTTCTATCTTCATTGTCTCAGGGAAAGGAAGGGAAAGCAATTCTAGACCTGAGCCTGATAGTCTTTGTCTTCTGGTGAGAGGGTGCCCAGAGAGGGCTGCCCTGGTTTCCCTGGTGGCTCAGTGGTAAAGACTCTGCCTGCATGCAGATGCAAGAGACGTGTGTGCGGCCTGGGTGGGAAGATCCCTGGAGAAGAAAAGGGCAACCCATTCCAGTATTCTTGCCTGAAGAATCCCACGGACAGAGGAGCGTGGTGGGCTACAGTCTGGGTGTGCATGCTAAGTCGCTTCAGCTGTGTCCGACTCTTTGTGACTCTGTAGCCCGCCAGACTCCTCTGTCCATGAGATTCTCCAGGCAGGAATATTGGAGTGGGTTGTCACGCCCTCCTCTAGGGGATCTTCCCAACCCAGGGATCAAATCTGTGCCTCCTGCGGCTCGTGCCTTGCAGGCAGATTCCTCACGGCTGAGCCACTGGGGAAGCCCAGGCTACAGCCCATGAGGTCCACTTAGCAACTAAACAACAACAAATCATGACTAACAGTACTGAGCTGCTTCCCAGCTCACATTTCATCTCATCTTTATAACTATCCTCACACATAAGCTTCAGCTCCTTTGTCCTCATAATCCTCCATTTCACTCACCTAGCAAACCCCAACCTTATTGCTATTTTGAGAATAAAATGTCTTTTCTTTCAAATGTTATAATTCAAGGAACTCCAAGGAACTTGATCATTTCTTTCACTTTTCTTCAAATTTACTTGAAGGTTTCTAATGTGCTCTGTTGATGTAGTATAGAGATGTGTGTGTGCACATATGTGTGTGTGTGTGATTATCAGTGATATTTGACTATTTCAGTGAAGAAACGTGCTGTAGGGAAATTCTATGAAACGTGCTATCCGTGTTTTCACGCTGCTGCAGCTGATCTTTCTTCATTCAAAGTCCTGTCTGTTACACTAGTTCTTAAATGTGTGTCAACAAATTCAAAATGCAAGACAACTGACTCAATTTATATGAGCTTACCTTATTTTACCTTGTTTTTAACTGTTTGCCAATTCTATTCTATTTCACTGAAAGAAGACAGATATTTCTATCTTCATTGTCTCAGGGAAAGGAAGGGAAAGCAATTCTAGACCTGAGCCTGATAGTCTTTGTCTTCTGGTGAGAGGGTGCCCAGAGAGGGCAACTGTAAACTGTAAACAGATGAGCTGACTCAGGTGGAGAAAGCTCCATTTAGCCTCCCCCAGTGAGAGAAAAATCTAATTCTTCTGGCTCCAGGGAATCTCTCTAAGACAGAAGACGATGATGTTCCCAGCAACAGAGAATCAGTTCTACCTGGTTTTCCAGGGTCCTCAGAGCTAGGGTCATCCTTCTTCCTATTTTGTCTAGGGAAACATCTAAGCACTGTTGACACTTTGGGTTCATTCCAGTCCAGGTTAACACTAGCTAGACTTTTGTGTGTGTATGTGATAAAGATAAAAAATCAGTAGTTCTGTTAAGTTCAAAAGGCACCAGTCTTAAAGCTCCAGTGCTGGTTCAGAGGAAGATCTAGGAATTGCTGCCATACAAAAGAAATCTGCCGCAGATCCCATGACAAATAGCGAGAGCCCTGACCCGTCCTGGTAGTATATCAAATTTGTGAATGCATGAAGATCAGAAACTCTTTTTAGTGGTCATGAGTTTATTTTCCCAATCTGTTATTTTGACGTTTTTCAGTTATATATGCTGCACTAAAATAAACAACTCCCCTTCCACACACACACACACACACACAAATGAAATAACAATGCTCAAAAACAGGCTTGAAATGACAATGGATTGTTTCTCACTATGCCATGGGCAGGCTGGGTTGGTCTTGTCTAGGCTGCAGCCAGCCGAAACTTCCGGTGGATGGCCTGAGATGACTTGCCCTCATATCCGGGCTCTCATTTGGGTTGTCTGGCATGACTGGGATCCTCGGCCTCTCTCTCCATGAAGTCTATCCCTGAAGGCTTTTTCCATGTTGAGAGAAGCATTCTCCGAGAAAAGAGCAAAAAAACCCCACACGTGTCTTAAGGCCAAAGTCAGAAATTGCTAAGCGTTTTCTGCCACATTCTAATTAAAATAGAACACAAGGTCAGAGCAGATTCAAAGGCAAGGAGAGTTCACCCTTTGAGAGAATCAAGGGCAAAGTGACCTAACAAAGGGGTATAAAGGATGTGAGGGATGGCTGTGGCCATCTTTGCAAACAGTCTACCACATGGGCTTAATATCAGAAAACCCATTAGCATCTACCGTGGTAAGATCTGAAAAGAAAAAAAAAAAATCACCTTTTCAATACATGAAGAAAAGACAGGAAATAAAATCCAATACACATCCAAGATTTAAACAAAAACGACACAGTAAGGAGACTAGGAAGGAATTTTCTTAACCTGATAATATATATAATGCTACGTTTCATGTTGAAACATAGAAGATATTCCATTTAAGACTAGGAAGAAAATAGGGATGTCATATCGCTATGTCTGATTTACCTTTCTGTTCCAGAGTTCTCAGCAATACACTCATGTAAAATAAATACATAAATAAGGATTGGAAAGATAGAAACAAACTTGCATAATAGGCAGATGATGAAACGCTAGAAATAAAAAGAGTTTAGCAAGTTTGCAGGAAATCAACATTAAAAAATCAATTGTATCTATATTCACCGGCAATAATAATTAGAAAATGTAAAGAAACTCCTGTTGTAAGTATCAAAACCCAGTAAGTTTCTGTTTTCAGGTAAATTGAAGTGAGTATATTGTCAATCTCTCTCACTGAATGCGGCTATAAAATGAACAGAATGCATGAAGCTGCCCTTGGGTGACTCTAAACATGAGGGAAAGCTTAACATCCTTAGCCACCAGGGAAATGCAAGTCAAATCCTGAAATACCACTTTTTCACTATGATGGTAATAATCAAAAAGAGGCACTAATAGATATTTGTGAGGATGCGGAGAAATAAGAGCTATCATACAATGCTGAGAGGAATACAAAATGATACAACCACATATTGAAGAGGAACCCAAGAGAACTGAAACTCGCCCCGACAAAAACTTGTACATAAATGCTTACAGTGTCATTATTCATAATAGACAGAAGTAGGAGCAACCCAGAAGTCTATCCATGAATGAAGGGATAAACAAAATATAATATACGTACACAATAGAACATTATTCGGCCATAAAAAAGGATGAAGAATAGATTCATACTAGAACAAAGGCAAGGAGAGTTCACCCTTTGAGAGAATCAAGGGCAAAGTGACCTAACAAAGGGGTATAAAGGATGTGAGGGATGGCTGTGGCCATCTTTGCAAACAGTCTACCACATGGGCTTAATATCAGAAAACCCATTAGCATCTACCGTGGTAAGATCTGAAAAGAAAAAAAAAAAATCACCTTTTCAATACATGAAGAAAAGACAGGAAATAAAATCCAATACACATCCAAGATTTAAACAAAAACGACACAGTAAGGAGACTAGGAAGGAATTTTCTTAACCTGATAATATATATAATGCTACGTTTCATGTTGAAACATAGAAGATATTCCATTTAAGACTAGGAAGAAAATAGGGATGTCATATCGCTATGTCTGATTTACCTTTCTGTTCCAGAGTTCTCAGCAATACACTCATGTAAAATAAATACATAAATAAGGATTGGAAAGATAGAAACAAACTTGCATAATAGGCAGATGATGAAACGCTAGAAATAAAAAGAGTTTAGCAAGTTTGCAGGAAATCAACATTAAAAAATCAATTGTATCTATATTCACCGGCAATAATAATTAGAAAATGTAAAGAAACTCCTGTTGTAAGTATCAAAACCCAGTAAGTTTCTGTTTTCAGGTAAATTGAAGTGAGTATATTGTCAATCTCTCTCACTGAATGCGGCTATAAAATGAACAGAATGCATGAAGCTGCCCTTGGGTGACTCTAAACATGAGGGAAAGCTTAACATCCTTAGCCACCAGGGAAATGCAAGTCAAATCCTGAAATACCACTTTTTCACTATGATGGTAATAATCAAAAAGAGGCACTAATAGATATTTGTGAGGATGCGGAGAAATAAGAGCTATCATACAATGCTGAGAGGAATACAAAATGATACAACCACATATTGAAGAGGAACCCAAGAGAACTGAAACTCGCCCCGACAAAAACTTGTACATAAATGCTTACAGTGTCATTATTCATAATAGACAGAAGTAGGAGCAACCCAGAAGTCTATCCATGAATGAAGGGATAAACAAAATATAATATACGTACACAATAGAACATTATTCGGCCATAAAAAAGGATGAAGAATAGATTCATACTAGAACATGGATGAACCTTATGATTTCTAAATCTGTATTAGTCAGGGCTTTCCAGAGTAGAAATTGGCTCACACCAACGTGGGGCCTGATAAGTTCAAAACTGGCTGGCAGGCTAGACGTTCAGAGTTGAGTTGATGTGATAGGCTTGAATCCAAGGGAGAATTCCCTCTTCCTCCACGGACTCAAGCTTTTTTGCCTAAAGCTTTCAACTAATTGAATGAGTGACTGCTAATGGGTATGGACTTTCTTTTTGAGATGATAAAAAATATTCTGGAATTAGATAGTGATGATGGGTACACAACTCTGAACATATAAAAAGCCACTGAAACATACACTTTGAAAGGGTGAATTTTACAGTATGTGAATTGTATCTCAGTAAAGGTGTGATTTTAAAAATTTTAGCAGAAGTTTTTCTTATAAATATAGACAAACCAATTCTAAAATTTATTGGAAAGACAGAGGAACTAAAATGGCTAAAACAACTTTGAAATAGGATTTGAAGGAAATGCACTATCCAATCTTAAGATCTGCTATAGAACTATAGTGATCAAGAGAGCAACCATGAATTCAGTCCTGATTCCTGAGATCAAGAGATTGTAAATAGGGAAAAATTTTAATCTAAAAATTTTTGTCATTTTTATTCAATTATTTATATATTCCATTTCCAAAAAGTGAGTTTAGTCACCGTACCAAAATAAATACAGTATTGAATGAATGCATAAAAGAAAAGTGAAAACATAAGATTAAAACAAAGTCCAAAAGTCACTTAAAAGTAATACGCAGACATACAAACCATAAGATGCTCTCCACCCTCTGGAATTACAAATAGATTTAGCTAAGAGCTTTTCTAGAAGCCAGCCCCACAAAGGAAAAGTCAGTGGCATGCTCACAGTATTCATAAAAGCAGGTACTCAGGAGAGAACATTGTTTCCTGATCTTACAAATGACAGAATATTCTCCCATTTAGGAGATGAAACAAATGGGGCGGCCCTAGGGTGTAAGATATACACAGCCTTGGAGCCAATGGCTTCAGCAGTGACAAGAAGGAGCATCGTTGGCGCAAACATCGACAATTTGACACCAGGTATTGGTGGCTTGGCAGAGATCAGTGAAAGTCAGCAGCTGGCAGGGTGTGGCCTCTGTACTTGTAGTCAGGGCTTCCCAGAGTAGAAATTGGCTCACACCAACGTGGGGCCTGATAAGTTCAAAACTGGCTGGCAGGCTAGACGTTCAGAGTTGAGTTGATGTGATAGGCTTGAATCCAAGGGAGAATTCCCTCTTCCTCCACGGACTCAAGCTTTTTTGCCTAAAGCTTTCAACTAATTGAATGAGTGACTGCTAATGGGTATGGACTTTCTTTTTGAGATGATAAAAAATATTCTGGAATTAGATAGTGATGATGGGTACACAACTCTGAACATATAAAAAGCCACTGAAACATACACTTTGAAAGGGTGAATTTTACAGTATGTGAATTGTATCTCAGTAAAGGTGTGATTTTAAAAATTTTAGCAGAAGTTTTTCTTATAAATATAGACAAACCAATTCTAAAATTTATTGGAAAGACAGAGGAACTAAAATGGCTAAAACAACTTTGAAATAGGATTTGAAGGAAATGCACTATCCAATCTTAAGATCTGCTATAGAACTATAGTGATCAAGAGAGCAACCATGAATTCAGTCCTGATTCCTGAGATCAAGAGATTGTAAATAGGGGAAAAAATTTTAATCTAAAAATTTTTGTCATTTTTATTCAATTATTTATATATTCCATTTCCAAAAAGTGAGTTTAGTCACCGTACCAAAATAAATACAGTATTGAATGAATGCATAAAAGAAAAGTGAAAACATAAGATTAAAACAAAGTCCAAAAGTCACTTAAAAGTAATACGCAGACATACAAACCATAAGATGCTCTCCACCCTCTGGAATTACAAATAGATTTAGCTAAGAGCTTTTCTAGAAGCCAGCCCCACAAAGGAAAAGTCAGTGGCATGCTCACAGTATTCATAAAAGCAGGTACTCAGGAGAGAACATTGTTTCCTGATCTTACAAATGACAGAATATTCTCCCATTTAGGAGATGAAACAAATGGGGCGGCCCTAGGGTGTAAGATATACACAGCCTTGGAGCCAATGGCTTCAGCAGTGACAAGAAGGAGCATCGTTGGCGCAAACATCGACAATTTGACACCAGGTATTGGTGGCTTGGCAGAGATCAGTGAAAGTCAGCAGCTGGCAGGGTGTGGCCTCCATTTGGCCTCTGAAAAGCGAAAAGCAAGAACAGAAACTTCAAGGCAGCCAGGAGAACAAATCCACAGAACACCTGGGAGATACCGCATGGATTCCAAGAACTCTTTGCACAGAAACAGAGTTCTTAGGATATGGGGAGAAGAGAAAGAGAAACATTGCTATGTGCCTATTATTCCGGTCTTCAGACCACCAATGTAATAGGTTTTTCTTTTTATTTGTTATTTTTATGAGACTAACCCATTTATCTCTTTTTAAAAATTCAATAGAAGAGCAGAATTCTGACCCTTTGAGCCTTATTCGCAAATTCCCACTTCTTTAACTATTAAGGTAAATGAAAATTTAGCTGTCTTAAATAGTCTCCCTCAAATATATTTGCTCACATGTATTTTCTCATTCCCATTTACCAAATTAGCTACACTGGCATTTTTGTTTAAATAAATGTTTGTTATTTATAGATTATGATTAGTTTCTATTGTTCACAGCTGTGATAGTGCGTACCGTGATAACATGCATGCGCTCCAGAGTGTTGGCTCACAATTGATCTCCGCAGCACATGGGATCTTTGCCCGCCAGGGATCGAACCAGTGCCCCTCGTATGACAAGGCAGATTCTTTTCCCACTGGACCACCAGGGAAGCCCAACATTTCATTCTTGAACTCTATGTATTCCCCAGTGTTGGTAACTGTCTTGGGTCTTTTGGTTAGGTTTTCAGAATTCTGTGTATCCCACCCTCTGGAATTACAAATAGATTTAGCTAAGAGCTTTTCTAGAAGCCAGCCCCACAAAGGAAAAGTCAGTGGCATGCTCACAGTATTCATAAAAGCAGGTACTCAGGAGAGAACATTGTTTCCTGATCTTACAAATGACAGAATATTCTCCCATTTAGGAGATGAAACAAATGGGGCGGCCCTAGGGTGTAAGATATACACAGCCTTGGAGCCAATGGCTTCAGCAGTGACAAGAAGGAGCATCGTTGGCGCAAACATCGACAATTTGACACCAGGTATTGGTGGCTTGGCAGAGATCAGTGAAAGTCAGCAGCTGGCAGGGTGTGGCCTCCATTTGGCCTCTGAAAAGCGAAAAGCAAGAACAGAAACTTCAAGGCAGCCAGGAGAACAAATCCACAGAACACCTGGGAGATACCGCATGGATTCCAAGAACTCTTTGCACAGAAACAGAGTTCTTAGGATATGGGGAGAAGAGAAAGAGAAACATTGCTATGTGCCTATTATTCCGGTCTTCAGACCACCAATGTAATAGGTTTTTCTTTTTATTTGTTATTTTTATGAGACTAACCCATTTATCTCTTTTTAAAAATTCAATAGAAGAGCAGAATTCTGACCCTTTGAGCCTTATTCGCAAATTCCCACTTCTTTAACTATTAAGGTAAATGAAAATTTAGCTGTCTTAAATAGTCTCCCTCAAATATATTTGCTCACATGTATTTTCTCATTCCCATTTACCAAATTAGCTACACTGGCATTTTTGTTTAAATAAATGTTTGTTATTTATAGATTATGATTAGTTTCTATTGTTCACAGCTGTGATAGTGCGTACCGTGATAACATGCATGCGCTCCAGAGTGTTGGCTCACAATTGATCTCCGCAGCACATGGGATCTTTGCCCGCCAGGGATCGAACCAGTGCCCCTCGTATGACAAGGCAGATTCTTTTCCCACTGGACCACCAGGGAAGCCCAACATTTCATTCTTGAACTCTATGTATTCCCCAGTGTTGGTAACTGTCTTGGGTCTTTTGGTTACTTGTTTGGTTATTTCGCAGGTCAAAATCATTAACTCAGCTCCAGACTATCTATCCATCTAGAAGTAAAAGATCACTTCAGGATACATGAAAATACCTCAGATACTCTACAGGTAGTTTTTTCCTGGAAATACCCATCTTGGAACTGTCTTATCTGTATTGGTTGCTCACTAGGTCTATTACCCAGCTGTCATCCTGAAACTTCAGCACTAAAATCCTGGGAATTCTTTTTCCCTGGCTTATACGTCAGGTCTTCTGTTTCCTGGATCCCATGTCTCTCTTGGCTTCTTCCTTTTCCATATCACTTGGTATTCCTGGACAAAAGTGTCATTATTTTACCCTCCTCACCAGAGTGATAATTTGCCTCAGTATAGAATTCTAGATTGGAAATCACTGTTCTTGAGAATTTTAAGGCACTGCTCCATTTTTCCTCCAGACGAATCCAAGAGAATCATTTTGTTTGCTTCTTTTCTGAGTCCTGAATTGCTTCTCCTGTCTTTGAATTTTTGTTATGGTTTATTTGTGCATTTATTGTTGGTTGTCTTTGTCTCTCTTGTGTAAGTCTTTCTCAACTATTTTGTGATCTTTTGTTGTCCGTTCATATTTTAAAATAAGGCTCTAAAGCATTATCAAAGATTGTGTGCCAGACTTTCCCCTGGTGAGCTTCTCTGTGGAATGATGGAGCACACATGTTACATTTTTCTAGTTTTCTATATAGCCACTTTCTTCAGGAAAAAAATCTTGAATCTTCTGAGTGGTGGGTGAGAGGGAATAAAGCTATCAGTCTTCTGGTTTTCAGCTTTTCTGGCACTGAGGAACACAAGAAGATGAGTGGAGGTCATCCTGCACCATATGGACGTTTTCACTCTTGACAGAATGGTGTTTCTACTTTGCCTACCACTGTGCTTGGCCCTGAATAGGGACCTATCTTTTCAATTTATAGATCAAGTCTTTGCTTTGGGCACTGGAGATAAATTAGTATGTTATCTTTTCCCACTGGACCACCAGGGACGCCCAACATTTCATTCTTGAACTCTATGTATTCCCCAGTGTTGGTAACTGTCTTGGGTCTTTTGGTTACTTGTTTGGTTATTTCGCAGGTCAAAATCATTAACTCAGCTCCAGACTATCTATCCATCTAGAAGTAAAAGATCACTTCAGGATACATGAAAATACCTCAGATACTCTACAGGTAGTTTTTTCCTGGAAATACCCATCTTGGAACTGTCTTATCTGTATTGGTTGCTCACTAGGTCTATTACCCAGCTGTCATCCTGAAACTTCAGCACTAAAATCCTGGGAATTCTTTTTCCCTGGCTTATACGTCAGGTCTTCTGTTTCCTGGATCCCATGTCTCTCTTGGCTTCTTCCTTTTCCATATCACTTGGTATTCCTGGACAAAAGTGTCATTATTTTACCCTCCTCACCAGAGTGATAATTTGCCTCAGTATAGAATTCTAGATTGGAAATCACTGTTCTTGAGAATTTTAAGGCACTGCTCCATTTTTCCTCCAGACGAATCCAAGAGAATCATTTTGTTTGCTTCTTTTCTGAGTCCTGAATTGCTTCTCCTGTCTTTGAATTTTTGTTATGGTTTATTTGTGCATTTATTGTTGGTTGTCTTTGTCTCTCTTGTGTAAGTCTTTCTCAACTATTTTGTGATCTTTTGTTGTCCGTTCATATTTTAAAATAAGGCTCTAAAGCATTATCAAAGATTGTGTGCCAGACTTTCCCCTGGTGAGCTTCTCTGTGGAATGATGGAGCACACATGTTACATTTTTCTAGTTTTCTATATAGCCACTTTCTTCAGGGGAAAAAAATCTTGAATCTTCTGAGTGGTGGGTGAGAGGGAATAAAGCTATCAGTCTTCTGGTTTTCAGCTTTTCTGGCACTGAGGAACACAAGAAGATGAGTGGAGGTCATCCTGCACCATATGGACGTTTTCACTCTTGACAGAATGGTGTTTCTACTTTGCCTACCACTGTGCTTGGCCCTGAATAGGGACCTATCTTTTCAATTTATAGATCAAGTCTTTGCTTTGGGCACTGGAGATAAATTAGTATGTTATGTCAAAGAAAGTAAGAGTCAGATACTTCTGCATAGGAAAAGATATTGGAAAAAAAAGAGATTATTTAACAGTTAAAGACAGCAGATTGAACATATGGCACGTATTTGCCTCTAGAAACTCTGCTAAAATGAGAATAAAATTCTTGAAATGAATAAATAGAGTAAAGGGAGAACATGAACAGTGATGAAGCAGTCAGAGTTATGGCAGGAAGCTGGTGGGCACACTCAAAGGAGAACTGAATAGAATTTAATAAGGAAACCATTTACAAGGGTATGGGCACCACTGAAAAACCAGTAAGGGATGGCAAAGTCCGCATGGGGCTACCACCATCTTTATGCCTGGAGGGGCATGTGGAAAGGGGACTTTTTATGCTGGTTTACAAATTAAGTCTCAATAGATTTTAAAAGATTGATATCATATGAAGTATCTTCTTTATTATAGGATTTTCAGAAATAAAATAGAAACATTCACAAATCTGGGGAAATTAAATAATATACTAATTTATAAGATTTATAATACAATATATTAATATACATTATATAATATATAATAAATATATAGGATAATATATTAAATATAATGTATATTATATATAATAAATATACAATAAGGCAATATAATAATTATTGTCAATAATACAATCGTTCACCAGATTTACATGGGAGCTGGTTATAGAATATTCTGGCAATATCATACTTGTTTGGGAAACTCTGACATACAGGATAGAGCTTCTTAAAGTACACTCTGAGGATCACTAGAATCAGGGTTATCTTCAGATATGTGATAAAAATGCAGATTCCTGGCTCCAACCAAAATGTACCAAACCAGAAGCTTTAGACTGAAGATGATGAACTTGCATTTTAACTACCCTTCCAAAGAGAAACTATCGTTAGATTACAGACAATCGTATTTATGCACAGTTAGGTTTCCTAAAGTTGGTGAGAAGACCTGTGCCTGGTAGTTCCCTGTAACTTTGAATGGGAAGAAAAAATTTGAGAGTGGAGGTCATCCTGCACCATATGGACGTTTTCACTCTTGACAGAATGGTGTTTCTACTTTGCCTACCACTGTGCTTGGCCCTGAATAGGGACCTATCTTTTCAATTTATAGATCAAGTCTTTGCTTTGGGCACTGGAGATAAATTAGTATGTTATGTCAAAGAAAGTAAGAGTCAGATACTTCTGCATAGGAAAAGATATTGGAAAAAAAAGAGATTATTTAACAGTTAAAGACAGCAGATTGAACATATGGCACGTATTTGCCTCTAGAAACTCTGCTAAAATGAGAATAAAATTCTTGAAATGAATAAATAGAGTAAAGGGAGAACATGAACAGTGATGAAGCAGTCAGAGTTATGGCAGGAAGCTGGTGGGCACACTCAAAGGAGAACTGAATAGAATTTAATAAGGAAACCATTTACAAGGGTATGGGCACCACTGAAAAACCAGTAAGGGATGGCAAAGTCCGCATGGGGCTACCACCATCTTTATGCCTGGAGGGGCATGTGGAAAGGGGACTTTTTATGCTGGTTTACAAATTAAGTCTCAATAGATTTTAAAAGATTGATATCATATGAAGTATCTTCTTTATTATAGGATTTTCAGAAATAAAATAGAAACATTCACAAATCTGGGGAAATTAAATAATATACTAATTTATAAGATTTATAATACAATATATTAATATACATTATATAATATATAATAAATATATAGGATAATATATTAAATATAATGTATATTATATATAATAAATATACAATAAGGCAATATAATAATTATTGTCAATAATACAATCGTTCACCAGATTTACATGGGAGCTGGTTATAGAATATTCTGGCAATATCATACTTGTTTGGGAAACTCTGACATACAGGATAGAGCTTCTTAAAGTACACTCTGAGGATCACTAGAATCAGGGTTATCTTCAGATATGTGATAAAAATGCAGATTCCTGGCTCCAACCAAAATGTACCAAACCAGAAGCTTTAGACTGAAGATGATGAACTTGCATTTTAACTACCCTTCCAAAGAGAAACTATCGTTAGATTACAGACAATCGTATTTATGCACAGTTAGGTTTCCTAAAGTTGGTGAGAAGACCTGTGCCTGGTAGTTCCCTGGAACTTTGAATGGAAGAACATTTGAGACTTGGGCTAAATTAACAACTTCAGAGCAGCTGGAGGAGTGAATGTGACTTATCTAGGCTGAAGAGAATAAAATTTAAAAAGGGGAAAGGTACCCGTTTTCTATATATTTAAAAATTTAGATTAAAGAACTTGAATAAGGAAAAGTGTTTGCAGTGTTCTGTTTTCAGGGCAAAGAAACTGGCACGCTATACTTATATTGTGCTCACTGTCTATGCAACCCTGAGTCTGATTATGGGATTATACAGCATAATTTTAAATAAGACTCAGGATAGGGGAATGTCTTTGTATGCAATGTATAGCACTGATTTTCAAACCTCAGTGTGCAAAAGAATTGCCTCACCTTCCTCATGCCCCCACTCCCATGCCACCCCAAAATTCTGATTCAGAAGGCTTGATGCAGGACCCGGAAGTCTTCACTTAAACACCAGCACCACCACCGCTCTAAGATATCCTGCGCAAATGGTCCATACTTGGAAAAACACTTGAGTTGCACTGATACATCCTGAACTAGCTCTCGGGCTCCCTGGGTAGAACATCAGTGGGACACTTGTAGGAAGAACTGAACTGCCTATTTCGTGAGTCCCAAGTGGTGAGCTAGCGAGGACTGAGGAATCATCCGCACACACGTGGAGACTGGCCATTTCTGATACTCGGCTAAGCTTCTTGGAGACGGAAAGCAACACCCTAGGGTTCCTGACTTTGACAATAAAACAACAGCAGCAACGAGAAACCCACTGTCAACCCTCATCTCACACCCCCACCCCCACCCACCACACCCCCTCAGGCAGTCAGTGTTGGATGCACACTTTACCCGCTAGGGGGAGCCCAAGGATTTCTGCACACAAGCTCCATCCCCCTCGGGGACCAAATCCAATACAGGTCAAGGACATCTGGGGGGCTTTATTGCTAAGGGTGGGCTTCCCAGGTGGCGCTAGTGATAAAGAACCCACCTGCCAGTGCGGGAGACATAAGAGACACAAGTTTGATCCCTAGGTCGGGAAGATCCCCTGGAGGAGGGTATGGTAACCCACTCCAATATTCTTGCCTGGAGAATCCCCATGAACAGAGGAGCCCGGTGGGCTACAGTCCATGGGGTCACAAAGAGTCCGACAGGACTGAAGCGACTTAGCATGCATTGGTAAAGGCGGAGCAAAAAATGGAAGGAGCTAAAAGGTTAAAAGCACTTGCTTACGTGCAGAATGTCCTTTCCCTCTGGCTCCCATTTAAATCTTTGTATCTTAAAAAGTGGTTCTTTGAGGCAACCTAGACCGGATTTTCCAGGGTCGTTCAACAAAAAATTATCCTAACAATGCTGTACTGTAAACTTCAAAGTTGCTAAGGGAATATATCTCAAAAGTTCTCAGCACTCTTCCCCTCCACCCTTACTACGTGAGCTTAACCTTATTGTGGTAATTGTTTCACAATGTATTTGTGAATCAAATCCCCATGCCATACATCTGAAATCTGCACAGTGGCATATGTCACTTACACTGCAATAAAGCTGGAAAAAGCAGGAAAAAGTTATTCTGACACTTGCTAATAAGATTTTATTCAAGACTGCTGTAGCAGGTGTCAATTTTGAGTATAATAAAAAATGGGAATTCATAGCCAAGGAGCAGAGAGAGGTCAGTGGATAGAAAACTCAGTGTATGAAAAATTATTCAAAGGAGATATCAAGGGTAGGGTGCCCTGGTAAACTAACTCAGCAGGATTCTTCCAGAAGGCTGGCCAAGGACGTAGACGCCAAAGGTGAGGGGTGAAGAACTTAATCAGATGTTGAGAGTTATCAGGTATTAAGAGACTTGGGAGTCTCTGAACTGACTTGGTAGGATTCTTGCAAAAACTGGGCTCTGCAGCCCTAGGCCTATGGGGGAGAATTTATGATTAGCAAATGCTAACTACTACATATAGGATGAATAAACGACAAGGTCCTACTGCATAGTACACTATATTCAATATCCCATGAGAAACCTTAGTGGAAAAGGAACATGAAAAAAAACATGTATGTATGTAAAACTGAGTCACTGTGCTGCATAGCAGAGATTAACACAACATGGTAAACCAACTGATTTCAATAAAACTTAAAATAATAGTATATTTTAAACTGAAATGAGATCATAACACGTGTTCTGTAGCCTATTTTACTCAAATGATGTCATGAATGTTCTCCTGCTTTATAGCCTTCAGATATACTGTTTTGCTTTTCATAAAACTTTTATCCTTCTGGGAAGAGATGGCAGCTCGAGAAGACAGTGCTGATTCCTTTCTTTGCGGTTACTCCTCCCCTCCCCGCAAAATGACCAAAGAAATGTAAAATAAAGAACAAGCTATGCCAGAATTGAGATAGAGAAGAGAAATATCCAAATATCAGACACTTTAAGGAATTTTATTAGATTTAGGACAGATGGTATTAGATTAAGGAATACGCAGGTAGGTTTGCCAGATTTAGCAAATAAACATACAGGGTACCCAGTTTAATCTGAACTTCAGATAACAATATAGAACATACTTTTTAGTATAAAAACTACACTACTGGCTCAGACAGTATTCATTGCTTACCTAACATTCAATTTTAACTGGGCATCCTGTATTTTGTCTGGTGATCATACTCAGAGTCCATTCATAGCTTCCCTGAAGGAACTTAAAGACCAGGAAAGAAAGAAGAAATAAAGGAAAGAAGGGAGGGAGGGAGAAAGGAGGGGGATGCTGGAGTTCAGATTTGGAGGGGCAAGGACTGCTATTGAGAAGTCTGGTAAGGTCGACTGGAAAAGCTGCATCTGGGCTTCCAGTTAGTTGTTAAGGATCCTGTGGACTGTAGTGGCCTTACGTTCCAAGACTGTCAAGTGATATTAAGTCGTAGAAACCCTAAGGTAGGAAAACAGGCCTCTCAAACATTGCTAGTAGATGAATAACTTAAAGCAGTTTTTCTAGAGGACCCTTCGGCTATCTGTCAAAAGCTTTAAAACATGTATACACTTTATTTTTTTATTTTATTTTATTTTTTACAGAGTTTTATTGCCTACTGCCACACATTGACCTGAATCCGCCATAAGCATAAACATATATACACTTTAACTTATCAATATCACTTTCAGAAATTTATTCTAAAGAAATAGTGCACTCTTTAGAGTATTATTTATAATAACAAAGACATGGGCATAACTTAAATAATAAACAAGAGGGGACTATTCAGGTTATGGTACATCCATACAGTATGAAATACACTATGCAGTCATTAAAAATGATTCCATAGATTATTTATTGGCAGGAAGATTTCTTCACAATATCATTTCTTTTTTAAAAAGGGCAAGCTACCATTATTGTAAGAATATAGATATTTAAACATGCAGAAAAAAATCTGAAAGGGTATACACAATGCTTTTCTCTAAGTAGTTGAATATGGATGGTTAGTTTTTTCCTTTTCATTTATATCTATTTTATATATTTTCTTCAAAACATATATTATCAGGGTCAAATTTTTTTTAAAATTTTGGTCTCTTCTATTAATTTTTAAATTAATTTATTTTCATCCATCTTTATTCTTTGGCATATGTGGGCCTCCCATTGCAGTGGCCTCTCTCGTTGCAGGGCACCTGCTCTGGGCACATGTGCTCCAAAGCGCTGGCTCCCAACTGGACACACAGGTCCAGCTGCTCTGCAGCACATGGGATCTTTCTGCGCCAGGGATCAAACCAATGCCCCTTGCACTGCAAGGCGGACTCTTTACCCATGGGACCACCAGGGAAGCCCAAGGGCAATGGTTTTAAAGTTTAAACATTTTTCTATTTGGTGATTGTATACTTTTGAGTAATTATAAAATGAGGTTGCAGTTATAAAACCGACTTTAACATTAAGGAATGTCTAGTCCAGATAAATGAACACTGAGTCTCTATTGTGTGCCAGGCCCTGTGCCACAAGCCGGGGATAGACGTGAACTGGACCCACTCTCCAGCCCCCAGCAGTCTAAAGCCCACACTCTCTGGTCAGGTTCCTCGGTTCTTGGCTTTGCTGGCTCCGAAAACCCACTTATAAATCCATTCGAGATCACTCCTTACTTGAACCAAATTCACAGAGGTTGATGAACAAATGAGGATTATGTAGTAATGTGTGCTGAGAATGATCACAGTCACATGGGCCAGGTCGGTCCTCTAAGCATGACCAGATCATTTTTTTCCCTATGGGGTGAACTACACAGGCAACCAAATTATGCTTAGACTGGAATCATACCAGGGCCAGGGAGTACCTTAAAAGTTGAATGAGACCTGGCGTTAGTACCCTCCTCCTCAATAAACGCAGCCCTGCCGATGAAATGGTAACTATCACAAGTGTGAGATTTTCTCTTCCCAGGACAGTAGTAGCTGGATAGGCAGTGCCAAAATTCACCCCAGATGCTATCTTGTGAATACCTCCCTGGACTAACACACCTCCATTTCCTTTCGGTTTCATCAACATATACTGTCATAATTTGCTCAGATCTGGAGCCATTCTATTTCTTTGAAGTAATTTTTATCTATTTTCTTCTCTGCAATTTTGTGTTATGTAGTTTAATGCTGAATATTATCTTTTCTTAATTTCCCTTTGTTATAAGTCATCTTATTTATACACAGATACACAACAAATTTTAAATAGTAAATGTATTTTTTAATTAGGAAAAAATATTGCAAATCCAGAGAGGAAATAATGGAAAGGGCTTTTGGTGAAGAAGTTAGGAACCATCACCCAAGCTCTTCTCTAACTGCTCATTTGCCCTTAAATCAGGATCACCCTGAGGTAAGACTCTTTTTTTTGGCCACTTCTATTGGTCTTTCATTTATTTCCATTTTTGTTCTTTGGCCTGTGTGGGCCTGCCATCACAGTGGCCTCTCTTGCTGCCGAGCATCGGCTCTGGATGCGTGCGCTCCAGAGCACTGGCTTGGTAGTCGGACACATCCGTTCAGCCGCTCCGCGGCACCTGGGATCCTCCCGGGCCAGGGATAGAACTGGCGCCCCTTGCACTGCAAGGCAGTGTCCTTACCCACTGGACCACCAGGGAAGACCCTGGGGTAAGATTCTTATGCTCAAAAATAAAACTAAGCCCCTGCCACGTGAAGTAGAAGACAAGAGGTACAGCTCTCTCTCCTAAAGTGGTCATAATGGAGTTGCCCATTGGTGTGGCTTCCTTGGTGGCCAACTGAGCTACCCAAATTTTCTGTAATTGGAACCAAAGTCCACACTATCTATTTAACATTCTAAGAACATGGTGCACCCATCCACCACTATGAATCGTCCAAAAGGCGAATTAAGCACATTCCTCGGGTGCCAGCAATGCTTGTGCAACACACACAGACACACAACTTGGAAACAGTCAATATTTAAGTTTTTTTAAAAAGGTATTCAAATCATCATCATAAAAAATTCAAAACAAATGAATTGTAGAACTTACTTACTGGATTTCTTGATGTTTACTTTTAGTATATTTTGTGTTTTTAATTTCACACATGGATTTAGTCCTCTAAGTTCTTAATCCAGTACTGGTAAATCTTACTCCCTCCATTTCCTTTCGGTTTCATCAACATATACTGTCATAATTTGCTCAGATCTGGAGCCATTCTATTTCTTTGAAGTAATTTTTATCTATTTTCTTCTCTGCAATTTTGTGTTATGTAGTTTAATGCTGAATATTATCTTTTCTTAATTTCCCTTTGTTATAAGTCATCTTATTTATACACAGATACACAACAAATTTTAAATAGTAAATGTATTTTTTAATTAGGAAAAAATATTGCAAATCCAGAGAGGAAATAATGGAAAGGGCTTTTGGTGAAGAAGTTAGGAACCATCACCCAAGCTCTTCTCTAACTGCTCATTTGCCCTTAAATCAGGATCACCCTGAGGTAAGACTCTTTTTTTTGGCCACTTCTATTGGTCTTTCATTTATTTCCATTTTTGTTCTTTGGCCTGTGTGGGCCTGCCATCACAGTGGCCTCTCTCGCTGCAAGAGCATCGGCTCTGGATGCGTGCGCTCCAGAGCACTGGCTTGGTAGTCGGACACATCCGTTCAGCCGCTCCGCGGCACCTGGGATCCTCCCGGGCCAGGGATAGAACTGGCGCCCCTTGCACTGCAAGGCAGTGTCCTTACCCACTGGACCACCAGGGAAGACCCTGGGGTAAGATTCTTATGCTCAAAAATAAAACTAAGCCCCTGCCACGTGAAGTAGAAGACAAGAGGTACAGCTCTCTCTCCTAAAGTGGTCATAATGGAGTTGCCCATTGGTGTGGCTTCCTTGGTGGCCAACTGAGCTACCCAAATTTTCTGTAATTGGAACCAAAGTCCACACTATCTATTTAACATTCTAAGAACATGGTGCACCCATCCACCACTATGAATCGTCCAAAAGGCGAATTAAGCACATTCCTCGGGTGCCAGCAATGCTTGTGCAACACACACAGACACACAACTTGGAAACAGTCAATATTTAAGTTTTTTTAAAAAGGTATTCAAATCATCATCATAAAAAATTCAAAACAAATGAATTGTAGAACTTACTTACTGGATTTCTTGATGTTTACTTTTAGTATATTTTGTGTTTTTAATTTCACACATGGATTTAGTCCTCTAAGTTCTTAATCCAGTACTGGTGATATTAATTCTAGTATAAATGTTTTTACCATTTTTACCATTAAAACCATGTTCGTCAGGCCATGACATCTTTGAACTCTTAAATTTCATCATGTTTCAGTCACTGTATACATTCTTGAGTCCTTCTAACAAGTCATGAAAAGCTTTTCACAACTCCTCTCATCACACACCAAAACAAGTCTCAAAGTTAATGATACTTCAGAGTTAGGGTTTTGTGCCAAAACCTCAACACTTAACTATTAATTATTGAGAGTGCAGTATAAACTATCAAACTACATGCCAAGACCTGGTCCCTGCCCCAAGGCTTATCACATAAATTACAAAACAAACTCATTCAGACTACTTACTACATCAAATTAAAAAGCAAGGTTAAACCTGAAGGACACAAACTTCAAGAAACTTTTCTATAAATCCCTAATAAGCTACCATAATTCTAACCAGAATTATTTGTTGGTTTGAAGGTAGAATTCTGTATTATTGTTTTAATCTACTAATAATGCCACTGCCAATGTTTCAGGAAAGAATATCTAACTTAAGAAGAGAATGCTAGAGTTCTAATATAATTTCAGTTACTTTCGTCCCAAATGAAAAAAAATCAAACAGCAATATAAAACTCTTGGATATCACCTAGATTCTCTCTAATCATCTAAGTGAACTAAAATATATCACACTATTGTAACAAGGGCTTCAACAATAGTAGTATACTGCAAAGATATTTTAACATTTACTTTTTTTTCATTAAAGAAACCATCCATCAGTACCAATATGTCTGTCTGACAAAAATTTTTCAGGAGACACCTCTTGGGGCATTTGTCTATTCCTGTTGCTCCTCCGTTTCTCTTGGCCTCCGGATACTACAACCTCAAAGTCACAAGGCTGGAGCAGAGTCAGACTTGTTTATACAAGGCCAACCAACCGTGCCTAGTTTGTTTTCATTGTATAATACGCTATACAGTAGAACTCTTCAAACATAATAAAAATGTTTGACCCCACCCTTGACTATAGCTGATTGGGCCAGGAACACACACATGACCCAAGCTGGGCGGATCAGAGTCTCATTCCAGGAAACCTGGAATTAGAAGGAAGTGTTTCAACCTTTCTGTAGATGACTAGACCTAGAACATGGAGGGAGGGGTGGGGAGGAGGTGCGGTCATCACCCATGAGGAGAACTAGAGAAGGATGGGAAGCCAGTCTGGAGAGAGAACATGAAGCACAAGGGCAGAGATGCGAGAGACAAGGTATCTAAGGAGCATTCAACACCATATCCTCCTACAACCTTATATAGAATGCTACTTTTTTTTTTGATAAGCCCCTTGAGTTGACTGCTGTTATTTCCAATCTAACATCTTTTTTTGGAGGGGGTGGGGGGGCACTTCTATTGATCTATCATTTATTTATCTGTGTTGTTTTGGCCCGTGTGGGCCTCCCATCGCAGCAGCCTCTGTCGCTGCAGAGCACTGGCTCTGGGCTCACGCGCTCCAGAGCTCTGGCTCAGTAGTTGGACACATCAGTCCAGCTGCTTCGAGGCATGTGAGATCTTCCCAGGCCAGGGATCAAACTGGCACCCCTTGCACTGCAAGACAGTGTCCTTATCCACTGGACCACCAGGGAAGCCCCCATTCTAACATCTTAACTCAACCTGGTCACTCTGACATCGAACTGAGAGTTTTATGTTTCCTTATACAGAGACATAAGAAAAACATTTGCCTGAATTACTGGGTAGGGCTCAGTCCTTTCGAAACACATGAAAAAAAATCTCATCATGGTGAACATATGGGTAAAGAAGCTTCATTCAGTAGACTTCATCAAAGGAGCTATTCTCTGTAAGAATTTAATAAATATCCTTGCCTAGTATAACATTATTTTCAATATATCAGAAGCCTTGAAAACACTGAACTTAAATTTGTAAAAATGAAGATTTTTATTATGTTTTAAGAGTTCTTCTGCACAGAGTACAATACAATGAAAACAAACTAGGCCTCTCCTAGGATACCACAAGTAGCTTGTGTTCAAGCAGGTTACACATCATAGTACAAAATAACTTCTACAAAATAGTGCTAAATTAGTACACATACCTTGGGAAAAAAATTTTTAATAGAACTTGGAGAATATCCATCTTACTATTGTGATCAGGTAGGAGAATCTTAGAAACCTCTTCATGGACTCCTGAGAATTATTCAACAATAGCAGCTGAACTGTAGATGACTTTATCTTCTGTCACTTATTTTTTTCACCATCCAGTGACATTTATTGACCATCTAACATGGACAGGCACCATGTTATCTCATTACTGCCATATCCTCTTGGCTTAGCACAGATTTTCCCACCCAGGTCTTCCACATTGCAGGTGGATTCTTTTACCCTCTGAGGCACCAAGGAAGCCTGGCATTTAAAAAGCACACACTAAATATTTCTAGATAAGCAAATTAATATCGAAAATAAATAAGGACCAATCCATGTCATCTGATAAGTAGAGAATAAAATAATCTGTCCAATGAGATAATGACCAAATGATCTTAAAACAATCTCCTTTTGTATATATTATATAAAGAATTTATATGAACTGGTAAATTAGGAATACCATAATATATAAATGGAGAGGAAATATGAGAGAAAAAAATTATCTTTATTAATAAAAAGTAATAAATCACTAGGACTGACCTAAGAGAAACAAGTTGAAAAGTTACTATGCTTAGTAATTTAAAAGTTTAAGAGTAAAAGAAATATAGTTTTCAGGAGTGTAGAGTGAAACTGGTATATTCCTACACTGCTATGGCAGACTAAAATACATTTTTATAGAAACTATCTGTAATTATTTTGCTGAAGTAAAGTTCTGAAAATTGATTCTAATGATGGCCATCAAAAGAAGGAAAAATAACACCTATGAAAATGTTTACTGTGAAGTTTTTTTATACAGTTATGGTGTTTAGAAATTAAAGGCTATTTATAATAAAAATTAAAATCAGCCAATAACAGGAGAATCATTAAGTAAATTATGCTACTTCATTCAATATATAGTATGTTCTTTTTAAAGAAGATAAATATAGAAAATATAGAAAACATAGCATTGTGAAAAATACTTATCATACAACATTAAGTGAAAAAAAAAGTTGAAAATAAAATTATATTATGACAGTCAAATAATAAATATATATCCATATGCTCAAGTCCTAAAAGTAAAATGAAAGTTTAATTTGTTAGACTGGTGCAATTTCATTATTTAGAGTCTAGATGCAATTCCAAATCTATTATAATTGCTGATATAATGTTATATGGGTAATAAAATAGAACGAACCCCCTTTTTTTGAAGAAAAAATAGAATTTTAGGAAAAAGAACAGAGAGAGTTAAAGAGATTTATGTAGAGCATTAAGACTTGCTGGCCATGGAGAGTTTGGTCAATAACCTTCTTAAGTACCAAAACAACGCTGGCATTTTCCAGAACACAGAAATGAACATTCTTAGTGCAGCAACAGAAAGAACTTCAGATTATTTTTTGGACTGAAGTGAGAGATGGACAGATAGATGGATGCATAACATTTATATAAAGGTGCTCACTAAATACTTCTTGATGAAAGTGAGATAAAAGGCAATCTCTTAAAAATGACTTGGTCTGGGAACTTCCCCTGCAACCCAGTGGTTGAGAATCTGCATTGCAATGCAGGAGACACAGGTTCAATCCCTGATAGGGAAACTAAGATCCCGCACGCTGCGGGGCAATTAAGCCAAAGCGCTGCAACTACTGAGACCGTGCACTCAGGAGCCAGCACACAACAACCACATAGAAGCCTGCAGGCTGCAACTAAGACCCAATACAGCCAAACAAATACATAAATATTCTTCAAAAAATGACTTCGATTCTTTTTAAATTCCTCTCCCACGAATGAGTAAATTCTAGGCAGATTATTTCAAAGTATAGTAAAAATTCTGTTGCTTCAAAATGGAGTGTTCACAATATTGAACAAAGGATGCCAGGCACAGATGGGCACATACTGTGTGATTTTCTGTATATAAAATCTGAGAGGGGCTTCCCTGGTGGTCCAGTGGGTAAAGAATCTGCCTTGCAGTGCAAGGGGCACTGGTTCAATCCCTGGCCCAGGAAGATCCCACATGACGATGAGCAGCTGGGTCGGTGTGTCCAGTAATGAGCCAGCGCTCTGGAGTGCGTGCACCCAGAGTCACTGCTCTGCAATGAGAGAGGCCACTGTGATGGGAGGCCCACACATGCCAAAGAATAAAGACAGATGAAAAATAGATGATGACTTAGAGGCAAAAAAAAAAAAAAAATTCCATTAAAAAAAAAATCTGAGAGCTGGCAAACTTATGATGTGCGTACTTCAACACCTGCAAATTATACCTCAATAAAGAAGAACAGAAATGGTCTGTAATCAGACAAGATCATTTCATAGAGTTGAAAATCAGACACAGACACTGAGATTTCATTTTCCTTAAATCGCCTATTTGGAGTATAATAAAGCTTTTCTAAGTATTTTGAGTAATCCTCCCTTATTAAATTACCTTGGGTCAGGGTGGGTGGGCATGATGGTGAGGTGTTTATTTAATTACTTATTAGGGCTCACACTGACCAGATAAAGTGTGCATCTTAAGGCCACTGCTGCCTCTCCTCTTCAAATGATTGGGTGGATTCCCTTTTGTAGAGTTATTTACATGACAGATTTTTTTTTTTTTTAAGATTTATTTATTTATTTATTTTGGGCGGGGGTCGGGTTGGGGAGGGAGGGGAGCGGGCAGGCCACTTCTATTGGTCCTTCATTTCTCCATTTTCATCCGTCTTTGTTCTCTGGCTCCTGTGGGCCTCCCATGGCGGTGGCGTCTTGCAGAATGCCGGCTCTGGCGCATGCGCTCCAGAGCTACGGCTCGGCGATTGGACACATTGGTCCAGCCGCTCCGCGGCACGTGGGATCTTCCCAGGCCAAGGATCGAACCGGCGCCCCTTGCACTGCAAGGCGGTGTCCTTACCCACTGGACCACCAGAGGAAGCCCTACATGACAGATTCTTAAAGGAATCTAAGAAATAAGACCATGTAAGTCCCAGCCTGGAAATCTGTGGCCAACCAGAGAAGGGGCAATTGCACTGTGACATGAAGTCCTGGCTGCAGAGGCAGGAATCCCAAGCCCCAGGAACATCACACAGTGTGTCTGTCTGTAAAGGGGAACTTGACCTACTATCTGCACCCTCAGATTTGGGGTAAGTGCTCTTCTAAGATAAATAGTCTGGAAGTTCTTTACACACATTTTATATGAAAACAAAGAAATCATTAATGCTGTAATCGAGTGAAAGGAAGCCTTATAGAGTAGAAAGAACACAGACTTGAGAGTCATGAAGATCAGGAGTCAAATCCTAGCCTTTCCACTTCCTAATCTGTGACTGTGGAGACATGACCCAATTCTTCTAAACTTCCATTTCATTGCCTGTAAATGATGTTTATAATATACCGTTGTCTGAAGGATTAGAGACGATATGAGTGCCTGGCATGCCCAAAAACAATGGTGTTGGTGACTGTTAAGTATTAGGAGAACTGGATACCAGCCATTTTCAGCACTTGTGGTTGAATGGCTTTGTTCTAGTACTGTTTTTGGTTTTTTCTGACTAAGTCTGAGCTTAAATATAATTTTAACGCTATTTGGATTTCAGTATTTTGAGTAATCCTCCTTATTAAATTACCTTGGGTCAGGGTGGGTGGGCATGATGGTGAGGTGTTTATTTAATTACTTATTAGGGCTCACACTGACCAGATAAAGTGTGCATCTTAAGGCCACTGCTGCCTCTCCTCTTCAAATGATTGGGTGGATTCCCTTTTGTAGAGTTATTTACATGACAGATTTTTTTTTTTTTTAAGATTTATTTATTTATTTATTTTGGGCGGGGGTCGGGTTGGGGAGGGAGGGGAGCGGGCAGGCCACTTCTATTGGTCCTTCATTTCTCCATTTTCATCCGTCTTTGTTCTCTGGCTCCTGTGGGCCTCCCATGGCGGTGGCGTCTTGCAGAATGCCGGCTCTGGCGCATGCGCTCCAGAGCTACGGCTCGGCGATTGGACACATTGGTCCAGCCGCTCCGCGGCACGTGGGATCTTCCCAGGCCAAGGATCGAACCGGCGCCCCTTGCACTGCAAGGCGGTGTCCTTACCCACTGGACCACCAGAGGAAGCCCTACATGACAGATTCTTAAAGGAATCTAAGAAATAAGACCATGTAAGTCCCAGCCTGGAAATCTGTGGCCAACCAGAGAAGGGGCAATTGCACTGTGACATGAAGTCCTGGCTGCAGAGGCAGGAATCCCAAGCCCCAGGAACATCACACAGTGTGTCTGTCTGTAAAGGGGAACTTGACCTACTATCTGCACCCTCAGATTTGGGGTAAGTGCTCTTCTAAGATAAATAGTCTGGAAGTTCTTTACACACATTTTATATGAAAACAAAGAAATCATTAATGCTGTAATCGAGTGAAAGGAAGCCTTATAGAGTAGAAAGAACACAGACTTGAGAGTCATGAAGATCAGGAGTCAAATCCTAGCCTTTCCACTTCCTAATCTGTGACTGTGGAGACATGACCCAATTCTTCTAAACTTCCATTTCATTGCCTGTAAATGATGTTTATAATATACCGTTGTCTGAAGGATTAGAGACGATATGAGTGCCTGGCATGCCCAAAAACAATGGTGTTGGTGACTGTTAAGTATTAGGAGAACTGGATACCAGCCATTTTCAGCACTTGTGGTTGAATGGCTTTGTTCTAGTACTGTGGTTTTTCTGACAGTCACATTTTTCATTTATACACTAAAAGAAAAAGCCAAAAATATCCACCTGTTGAATAATGGCTTCTGAGCTTAAATTAATTTGCAAGCAGTCTATTTTTGTTCTTTCTTGTATCCCTACATGTGTCTACTGAATTAGGCACTTTAAAACTAAATACTAGAATAGGGGGAAAAGGTGTATTTATTGGATATGTACAACCAAAAAGGAAAAAAATCAGAAACGGCAAATGGCACCAACACCCAATCCTCATCTCTATCTGAGACTCAAGGCAAAAAGTGTGGATGAGGAGGGCATCTGACTTCAGGTTGCTGACCTCATTTCTGGCAGTGATTTCAGTGTTCTAATTTCTAATGTTCAGTTTGTTCCTGAATAAAATCAAGACAGGACAAGTTTCAAGTCTATCACTTAGGGTCACAGACAAGATGGCAGAGATAAGATAGATATGCACTCACCTCTTCTTACAGAAACACCAAAATTACAATCAACTGCTGGACAACCATTGACAAATAAGTACTGGAACCCACCAGAAATACCCCACATCCAAAGACAAAGAAGAAGCCATAATGAGATGGTAGAAGGGATGCAATCACAATATAATCAAATCCCAGACAAGCTGGGTGGGTGACCCACAAACTGGAAAACATACTGCAAAAGTTCTCCCATAGGAGAGACTGCATGAGGCCTGCAGGCAAGCCTCTCAGACATCCTCACCCACTGGGAAGCAGACAGCAGGCAGGCGACAACTGCTATCACAGAAAGACAAAATGAGATGGCAGAGCATGTGTCCCAGAGGAAAGAACAAGACAAAATCCCAGAAGAACAACTAAATGAAGTGGAGATAGGCAATCGATCTGAAAAAAAATTCAGAGTAATGATAGTAAAGATGATCTAAGCTCTGGGGAATGAATGGAGACATAGGTGGAGAAGATAACAAGAAATGTTTAACCAAGACCTATGAAAACTAAATAACAAACAAACAGATGAACAATACAATAATTGAACTTAAGAAAAGAACCTGGTATGCAAACAGTGACTCCCTGTTGGCCTGGAGTCTCTCCTCCTACAGTGCTCATCTCCAGACAAGGATGGCTACCCCATCTCTATCTGCTGATAGTGGGCATAAGGCCAGGAGAGGGACATTTATCTTTCTTATATTCCGCTGGCTCAAGATATCTCATTGAGGGAGAAAAAAATGGCAATACCAGAAACAAAAATGTCCCACCAGTCTGGGTCAAATAATACAAAATGATCTGATCCATTGTATATTTTACATTACAACACTGTTGCTTTCTGAGCCCCAGAATAGCATGGCCTGTGTTTCTCTATTTAAAAGGGGAAAAGAAAATCACAACTCTGCATGGGAAAATCCCAACACAAGGCTTACGCCTTTACGTCTTTTCCTTCATACCAACCTAGGTTATATAATCACAAACAGAACTTTACCCTGCTTCCTAGGATTGTTATGAGGATTAAATAAAACAAAATTACTCTGTCAAGTGCAAAATGCCACATAAATACTAGTTATTACACGAAGGAAACTGGTACGACTCCAGGTTTGTGCTGGAGACAGCAACAATGAACTAAACAGACAGCTGGGCATATCTGCCAGACAGGAAGTATGTCTGACTCTTGAATACAGGCTGGATTCCCTTTTGCTGAGCTATACCCGCCAGACTGGAAGCTCCTGGTGCTCAAGTCATGAATGGACACGTCCTGTCCAGGGCCTCTGGGGCCTCGCCCCAGTCTCGCCTTTGGCTCCACCCTGCAGTGCAGGCCCCAGGAGCAGGTCTGGGAAGCAGACAGCAGGCAGGCGACAACTGCTATCACAGAAAGACAAAATGAGATGGCAGAGCATGTGTCCCAGAGGAAAGAACAAGACAAAATCCCAGAAGAACAACTAAATGAAGTGGAGATAGGCAATCGATCTGAAAAAAAATTCAGAGTAATGATAGTAAAGATGATCTAAGCTCTGGGGAATGAATGGAGACATAGGTGGAGAAGATAACAAGAAATGTTTAACCAAGACCTATGAAAACTAAATAACAAACAAACAGATGAACAATACAATAATTGAACTTAAGAAAAGAACCTGGTATGCAAACAGTGACTCCCTGTTGGCCTGGAGTCTCTCCTCCTACAGTGCTCATCTCCAGACAAGGATGGCTACCCCATCTCTATCTGCTGATAGTGGGCATAAGGCCAGGAGAGGGACATTTATCTTTCTTATATTCCGCTGGCTCAAGATATCTCATTGAGGGAGAAAAAAATGGCAATACCAGAAACAAAAATGTCCCACCAGTCTGGGTCAAATAATACAAAATGATCTGATCCATTGTATATTTTACATTACAACACTGTTGCTTTCTGAGCCCCAGAATAGCATGGCCTGTGTTTCTCTATTTAAAAGGGGAAAAGAAAATCACAACTCTGCATGGGAAAATCCCAACACAAGGCTTACGCCTTTACGTCTTTTCCTTCATACCAACCTAGGTTATATAATCACAAACAGAACTTTACCCTGCTTCCTAGGATTGTTATGAGGATTAAATAAAACAAAATTACTCTGTCAAGTGCAAAATGCCACATAAATACTAGTTATTACACGAAGGAAACTGGTACGACTCCAGGTTTGTGCTGGAGACAGCAACAATGAACTAAACAGACAGCTGGGCATATCTGCCAGACAGGAAGTATGTCTGACTCTTGAATACAGGCTGGATTCCCTTTTGCTGAGCTATACCCGCCAGACTGGAAGCTCCTGGTGCTCAAGTCATGAATGGACACGTCCTGTCCAGGGCCTCTGGGGCCTCGCCCCAGTCTCGCCTTTGGCTCCACCCTGCAGTGCTGGCCCCAGGAGCAGGTCTGGGTTAACTTCCCCTTCTAGTTTGCCTGGTACTGCCTTTCCGGTACCATCAGGGACTGAGCCAGAAACTCAAGTTTTGCAGAGCACAAGTGGCCCAAGAGAAAACATTCCTTCCTTTATACTAGGGAACTTCCCTTCTCTTTCCTCTAAAATCACTCCCATTTCTACTTACTCTCTGGTTCTCATCTGCTACAGGGTTCCAGATTAGGGCATGTGAGGTCAAGAAGCTGAACTAAGAGCAACGGAACAAGCCTGTTTTGTTGACCATTCCCCTAAACAGAGTCTCAACTGCTATCTACTAGAGTTACTTCCCGGCTAGCTCCTTGCTTTCAGTAGCTGGAACATAGCAAGTTCTTAATAACTATTTGCCAAAGGAACACAAATATCAGATTAATGAACCAGCAAATATGGGTGTACCCTGGAGATTTTGTGGGTTCAGTTCCAGACCACCACAATAAAGCAAATATTACAATAAAGTGAATTTTTTGGTTTCCTAGTACATATAAAAGTTATGTCTACACCACAGTGAAGTCTATAAAGTGTGTAAAAGAATTATGTCTTAAAAATGTACCTACCTTAACTAAAAATACTTGATTGTTGAAAATCCTAACCATCATCCTAGTCTTTAGCAACTTGTAACATCAAAGATCACTGATCACAGATCATGACAATAACAATGAAACAGTTTGAAATATTGTGAGAATGACTAAAATGTGACACAGACACATGAAGTGAACAGATAAATGTTGAAACACAGCACCAACAGGCTTGTTTGATCTGCAGGGATGCCACAAACACTTCACTTTGTAAAAATGCAGTATCTGTGAAGCATGATCATGCACACATGGTCAGTTGCGTCACTTGTGCCTGGTTCTTTCTGACCCCATAGAGCCCACCAGGCTCCTCTGTCCATGGGATTATTCCAGAAAGAATACTGGAGCAGGGACCTCCCTGGTGGTCCAGTGGGTAGAGAGTCTGCCTTGCAGTGCAGGGGGCACCAGTTTGATCCCTGGCCCGGGAAGATCCCACGTGCCGTGGAGCGGCTGGGCTGGTGTGTCCAATTAGGCCTCTCCCGGTAGCAGCGGGAGAGGCCACAGCAATGGGAGACCCACATAGGCCAAAGAATAAAGATGGATGAAAATAAATAAATTTTTAAAAAACAATAAAAGAGGCCAAAATTTAAAAAAAAAAAAAAAATCGGATGCGGAAGTGAGTTGCCATTTCCTTCTCCAGAAGATCTTCCTGACCCAGGGATCAAACCCGTGTCTCCGGTGGCAGGCAGACCATTGAGCCACCGAGGAAACCAAAGCACAGTAAAGAGAAGTGTGATAAAACAAAGCACACTTGTGTCCTATGAAGTCCAAGGCCTTTTCCTGGGCCCTGACCTCCCCTATTCCTGGCCTGCTTTTCATCTGTTTTTATGTTCTGAAACTAGGACAGCTTCAGCTTGGTTTCCCAGATTAACTTTGACTTTAGTGCTTCATGCCACAAAGGATCACTATCAGAACACCTACTCTTTGATGTGAGTTTTAAGAGGAAAAAGGAACTTAAAGAGGGACAAATCTTAACTCCCCATCTATTTCTCAGAAGGGACAGAATCAATGTGACAGGATATAAATGTGTGTATGTTTAGGAATGGCGTGGAAAGATTGTGAGGTTGTGTTATTTTCTGTAGAACAGAAGAGACACCCTTGCAAAAAGGCTTTAAGGACTGCGATGGGTTAAGAGCCTTTTCTGATGGCCAACATCAAAGATCACTGATCACAGATCATGACAATAACAATGAAACAGTTTGAAATATTGTGAGAATGACTAAAATGTGACACAGACACATGAAGTGAACAGATAAATGTTGAAACACAGCACCAACAGGCTTGTTTGATCTGCAGGGATGCCACAAACACTTCACTTTGTAAAAATGCAGTATCTGTGAAGCATGATCATGCACACATGGTCAGTTGCGTCACTTGTGCCTGGTTCTTTCTGACCCCATAGAGCCCACCAGGCTCCTCTGTCCATGGGATTATTCCAGAAAGAATACTGGAGCAGGGACCTCCCTGGTGGTCCAGTGGGTAGAGAGTCTGCCTTGCAGTGCAGGGGGCACCAGTTTGATCCCTGGCCCGGGAAGATCCCACGTGCCGTGGAGCGGCTGGGCTGGTGTGTCCAATTAGGCCTCTCCCGGTAGCAGCGGGAGAGGCCACAGCAATGGGAGACCCACATAGGCCAAAGAATAAAGATGGATGAAAATAAATAAATTTTTAAAAAACAATAAAAGAGGCCAAAATTTAAAAAAAAAAAAAAAATCGGATGCGGAAGTGAGTTGCCATTTCCTTCTCCAGAAGATCTTCCTGACCCAGGGATCAAACCCGTGTCTCCGGTGGCAGGCAGACCATTGAGCCACCGAGGAAACCAAAGCACAGTAAAGAGAAGTGTGATAAAACAAAGCACACTTGTGTCCTATGAAGTCCAAGGCCTTTTCCTGGGCCCTGACCTCCCCTATTCCTGGCCTGCTTTTCATCTGTTTTTATGTTCTGAAACTAGGACAGCTTCAGCTTGGTTTCCCAGATTAACTTTGACTTTAGTGCTTCATGCCACAAAGGATCACTATCAGAACACCTACTCTTTGATGTGAGTTTTAAGAGGAAAAAGGAACTTAAAGAGGGACAAATCTTAACTCCCCATCTATTTCTCAGAAGGGACAGAATCAATGTGACAGGATATAAATGTGTGTATGTTTAGGAATGGCGTGGAAAGATTGTGAGGTTGTGTTATTTTCTGTAGAACAGAAGAGACACCCTTGCTGGAAAGCACAGTTGCTTACATTAGAGGCAGATTAATTCCTACCAAAGACAGAAGGTCAAGGGGGCACAGATTTAGAAACATGCTTCTCACGCCTTCTATCTCCAGATGGCCTGAGATTGGGAGGGGAGAGCCAGGTTTTTCTGGTGTTCATTGGTAGAAAGTTGTTCCACTACTACAGTACATCAAGTATGAACCCAGGTGATATCAAATTACTCAAATATACATGTAACTGGAATGGCAGAAGGGGATGAGAGAGAATGGGGCAGAAAAAGTATTTTAAAAAATATTGGCTAAGCTTTTTCTCAGTTTGATGAAAGACAGAAATTTGTTCATCCAAGATTATAAATGAACACTAAGCAGAATAGGCACAAAAAAGTTCATGCTGATGTCCGCCAGAGCCAAATTACTGAAAGCCAAAGCCTAAAAGTAACTCTCAAGAGCAACAGGAGAAAATAACATTAGAGGCAAAAAATGATCTGATCAACAGTCACCTTTCCTCTGAAACCATGGAGGTCAGAGAGGATGGAAAAACATCATTAAAATGCTGGAACTCAAAAGACAACCTGGCAATCCAGAACTCTATTTTCAAGGGATACATCATTTGAGTATGAAAGAAGAATAACAAATATTTTCAGATAAAATACAATTAAAATGATGTGTAGCCAACAGACCTGTACTAGAAGAAACACTTAAAGAAGTTCTTCAGGTTGAAGGGAATTATAAGCAGATGGAAAACTTCATTCAGCAGGAAAGAATGCAGCACACCAAAAATGATTGGGGAAATTAAAAGTATTTCATCTGTTTTTATGTTCTGAAACTAGGACAGCTTCAGCTTGGTTTCCCAGATTAACTTTGACTTTAGTGCTTCATGCCACAAAGGATCACTATCAGAACACCTACTCTTTGATGTGAGTTTTAAGAGGAAAAAGGAACTTAAAGAGGGACAAATCTTAACTCCCCATCTATTTCTCAGAAGGGACAGAATCAATGTGACAGGATATAAATGTGTGTATGTTTAGGAATGGCGTGGAAAGATTGTGAGGTTGTGTTATTTTCTGTAGAACAGAAGAGACACCCTTGCTGGAAAGCACAGTTGCTTACATTAGAGGCAGATTAATTCCTACCAAAGACAGAAGGTCAAGGGGGCACAGATTTAGAAACATGCTTCTCACGCCTTCTATCTCCAGATGGCCTGAGATTGGGAGGGGAGAGCCAGGTTTTTCTGGTGTTCATTGGTAGAAAGTTGTTCCACTACTACAGTACATCAAGTATGAACCCAGGTGATATCAAATTACTCAAATATACATGTAACTGGAATGGCAGAAGGGGATGAGAGAGAATGGGGCAGAAAAAAAGTATTTTAAAAAATATTGGCTAAGCTTTTTCTCAGTTTGATGAAAGACAGAAATTTGTTCATCCAAGATTATAAATGAACACTAAGCAGAATAGGCACAAAAAAGTTCATGCTGATGTCCGCCAGAGCCAAATTACTGAAAGCCAAAGCCTAAAAGTAACTCTCAAGAGCAACAGGAGAAAATAACATTAGAGGCAAAAAATGATCTGATCAACAGTCACCTTTCCTCTGAAACCATGGAGGTCAGAGAGGATGGAAAAACATCATTAAAATGCTGGAACTCAAAAGACAACCTGGCAATCCAGAACTCTATTTTCAAGGGATACATCATTTGAGTATGAAAGAAGAATAACAAATATTTTCAGATAAAATACAATTAAAATGATGTGTAGCCAACAGACCTGTACTAGAAGAAACACTTAAAGAAGTTCTTCAGGTTGAAGGGAATTATAAGCAGATGGAAAACTTCATTCAGCAGGAAAGAATGCAGCACACCAAAAATGATGAGAATTTGGGCAAATTAAAAAGTATGTTTTGCTCCTTTCCTCTTAATTTCTTTATAAATTGCTTATATAACTGTCTTGGGAGATTTATTACTAGCAGAGGTATAACATGAGCTCATAGCCTTCCTACTCTGTATTTGTCTTACGGGATACTTAGAGTCTGGAATTGCTTGTTTCCTATTCTTTTTTTTTTTTTTTACCTTTATTTTACTTTTAACTTTTACAGCGTTTTGTTGTTTACAGATATGTATGTTCTCAGATTAGTCATATGTATATCCCCCCTTCCCTCCCCTCCCAACCTCTCTTCATTACCAGGAATTTGTTATGAGGGTTGACTGTGTAGGAATGCGCTGGGGGACAGAATCTTTGAAAACTTATAGAAACAGAGATTGCTGCTGCTGCTGCTGCTGCTTAGTCACTTCAGTCATGTCCAACTCTGTGTGACCCCTTGGATTGCAGCCCATCAGGCTCCTCTGTCCATGGATCTTCAGGCAAGAATACTGGAGTGGGTTGCCATTTCCTTCTCCAGGAGACTGCCAGAATGGGGAATATATATGGTTGGAAGGGAGAATCAGCACAGGGAAGGAAAACGGATTGAGATTCAACGTTCCCATGGTAAAAGTGAGGTTACCAGGAACAGGCCTTGAAGCCACCCTAAACTGTGGCAGAACTTGGGGAAGAGAAGTGTAACATACTTAGTCCACTACCTAAAACTTCTCAATCTTCTCACCTACAACAATTCCCAATCTTATTAACTTTTAAGTATGCTCTAGGTACCTGATTTCCACAGTCACCTTTCCTCTGAAACCATGGAGGTCAGAGAGGATGGAAAAACATCATTAAAATGCTGGAACTCAAAAGACAACCTGGCAATCCAGAACTCTATTTTCAAGGGATACATCATTTGAGTATGAAAGAAGAATAACAAATATTTTCAGATAAAATACAATTAAAATGATGTGTAGCCAACAGACCTGTACTAGAAGAAACACTTAAAGAAGTTCTTCAGGTTGAAGGGAATTATAAGCAGATGGAAAACTTCATTCAGCAGGAAAGAATGCAGCACACCAAAAATGATGAGAATTTGGGCAAATTAAAAAGTATGTTTTGCTCCTTTCCTCTTAATTTCTTTATAAATTGCTTATATAACTGTCTTGGGAGATTTATTACTAGCAGAGGTATAACATGAGCTCATAGCCTTCCTACTCTGTATTTGTCTTACGGGATACTTAGAGTCTGGAATTGCTTGTTTCCTATTCTTTTTTTTTTTTTTTACCTTTATTTTACTTTTAACTTTTACAGCGTTTTGTTGTTTACAGATATGTATGTTCTCAGATTAGTCATATGTATATCCCCCCTTCCCTCCCCTCCCAACCTCTCTTCATTACCAGGAATTTGTTATGAGGGTTGACTGTGTAGGAATGCGCTGGGGGACAGAATCTTTGAAAACTTATAGAAACAGAGATTGCTGCTGCTGCTGCTGCTGCTTAGTCACTTCAGTCATGTCCAACTCTGTGTGACCCCTTGGATTGCAGCCCATCAGGCTCCTCTGTCCATGGATCTTCAGGCAAGAATACTGGAGTGGGTTGCCATTTCCTTCTCCAGGAGACTGCCAGAATGGGGAATATATATGGTTGGAAGGGAGAATCAGCACAGGGAAGGAAAACGGATTGAGATTCAACGTTCCCATGGTAAAAGTGAGGTTACCAGGAACAGGCCTTGAAGCCACCCTAAACTGTGGCAGAACTTGGGGAAGAGAAGTGTAACATACTTAGTCCACTACCTAAAACTTCTCAATCTTCTCACCTACAACAATTCCCAATCTTATTTAGACTTGACAGGTATGTCTGTATGTCTCAAGGAGTCTTTAGTGCCTCTAGGTACCTGATTTCCACTTAGTGCTAAAAAAGAGGTGATAGGATGTGGGGAATACCAAGGAGAAAAATTAAAGTTTCAGGGCGTACCCTGTGAGGAGAAGAGGAGGTCAAAGAACTGGGATTGTGGAGGTATCACCCGTATGAATTATGAATGCCAAAAGAATAGAGTAGGGTGGACAAACTGGCCTCAGAGCTCTGAATGGAACCCTGGGATATAATTGTTCTAGTGTCTGAGGTGCTATAGACTCCCAGTTCTACTCAGGACCTCAATTTCCACCAGAGGTTCTCAGCTTTTTGGTCTATTTTAGGAAAACTTAAAATTTGTTTTTCCTCTATAACCATTCCTTTCTATAAAGTTCATTTGTGTCCTACCAAGGATGTGGCCTCCTCCTTCAGAAAGGAAGAGGTCTCAAGGTGACTTGTATCATTCCACAGCACCCAGAAATACAAATGACATTGATCAGATGATGGGAGGGAAGTGGAGACTGGCTATCAACCTGCCTACTGGGAATGAAAAATGGGCTTCACCTTACAGGTCAACTCTTTGGAGCATTATGTGGAGAAGGAGTCAGAGGCTTGGACTGAAGTACAGCCCCTGGAAGGGATCATCATTATTTGGTTGTATCATGGGAATGAGACCATGTGCTCTAGCGTAGTGTCTCTAGCTTGGGTGGTTTGCTTGTTTGCAGACTGGTTGGTCCCCAGCGATAAGGGACAGACTGACTGGCCTCCAGGAGATAAATGACTTCCTCGGCGAATGCAAAGAAGTCAGGTTTCTCTGTGTCACTGAAGCTTAGGACTTGTCTGTCCGGTCTTAGGTCCAAATCTAAGCGTTAGGAAACACACCGAGTGTGAGAGCAGGAAAAGCCTGTTTATCATGCCTTCCGTTGCCTAAGTTCCTCACTGGAGTTGCCAGTCTAGCTCAGATAGGCCCGGTCTTTCGAGTCATGCCTCTTAGGCCCGCCTTGCTACCTTCACATGCCCCAACAGGTAGGAAGGAGAGGCAGCCATGAGACCACCTGCTCTGCACAGATTTATCCTTTTTCAAGTCATGGGATATGAGTCTTGTACATGGGTCTATCCCACACTCCCCCTCTAAAGCCACCATTAATCTTGAGTCTTGCACCCCGACTTTGTGTTATGCCCGTAGGAACCACGGACGCCACCTCTAACCCAAATAACAGAATGGCTTTCTCTTGAAGGAGTGCTGTGTAATGGGCAAGCCCTCCTGGATGAGTTCTTTCAAGGGGACAAACTGGCCTCAGAGCTCTGAATGGAACCCTGGGATATAATTGTTCTAGTGTCTGAGGTGCTATAGACTCCCAGTTCTACTCAGGACCTCAATTTCCACCAGAGGTTCTCAGCTTTTTGGTCTATTTTAGGAAAACTTAAAATTTGTTTTTCCTCTATAACCATTCCTTTCTATAAAGTTCATTTGTGTCCTACCAAGGATGTGGCCTCCTCCTTCAGAAAGGAAGAGGTCTCAAGGTGACTTGTATCATTCCACAGCACCCAGAAATACAAATGACATTGATCAGATGATGGGAGGGAAGTGGAGACTGGCTATCAACCTGCCTACTGGGAATGAAAAATGGGCTTCACCTTACAGGTCAACTCTTTGGAGCATTATGTGGAGAAGGAGTCAGAGGCTTGGACTGAAGTACAGCCCCGGGAAAGGGGATCATCATTATTTGGTTGTATCATGGGAATGAGACCATGTGCTCTAGCGTAGTGTCTCTAGCTTGGGTGGTTTGCTTGTTTGCAGACTGGTTGGTCCCCAGCGATAAGGGACAGACTGACTGGCCTCCAGGAGATAAATGACTTCCTCGGCGAATGCAAAGAAGTCAGGTTTCTCTGTGTCACTGAAGCTTAGGACTTGTCTGTCCGGTCTTAGGTCCAAATCTAAGCGTTAGGAAACACACCGAGTGTGAGAGCAGGAAAAGCCTGTTTATCATGCCTTCCGTTGCCTAAGTTCCTCACTGGAGTTGCCAGTCTAGCTCAGATAGGCCCGGTCTTTCGAGTCATGCCTCTTAGGCCCGCCTTGCTACCTTCACATGCCCCAACAGGTAGGAAGGAGAGGCAGCCATGAGACCACCTGCTCTGCACAGATTTATCCTTTTTCAAGTCATGGGATATGAGTCTTGTACATGGGTCTATCCCACACTCCCCCTCTAAAGCCACCATTAATCTTGAGTCTTGCACCCCGACTTTGTGTTATGCCCGTAGGAACCACGGACGCCACCTCTAACCCAAATAACAGAATGGCTTTCTCTTGAAGGAGTGCTGTGTAATGGGCAAGCCCTCCATAAACGGTCGTGACCTGAGTTTAGTCTTTTGTGAAGAAACTAGGAGCTGAAAGGAGAGGAAAAACAAACAAAAAACACCAGATACTGAATTTGAGCGTCACTTGTCAGGTGGCTGAGGAAGGGAGAGCTGTCTTCTTTCTGCTTGGCCAGGTTATTCCACGTACTTGTTCTGCCTTTGGATGGGGGTTGGGAGGCCCTTTTTGTTTATTATGGAGGAGGATGAGGAAGGCTGAACGGAGGACTGCTGGGTGAGATGAGGGTGAGTCCTCCTGGGGTGCCTGAGGGAAAGGCCAAGAACACATCGGGGAGCAAAGGGGGGCTTGGAAAAGGAAAAGGCAACCCACTCCCGTATTACTGCCTGGAGAATCCCATGGACCGAGCAGCCTGGTGGGCTACAGCCCGTAGGGTCGCAGAGTCGAAAAGGACGAAAGCGACTTAGCAGGCAGGCAGGAGCAAGGGTGGGAATAATCTCTGCCCACCCGACGCCTCTTTCCAGGGGAACTGAGCTCCCAGGTGGGAGCTCTGCAGAGCGAATCCCACGAGGGGCGGGGGCCGACCGTGCAACAGGGACGTGCCGGACACAGCCGGACCCTCTTCCCAAACCGTGGGGTCTGCGGCGGCAGGAAACGCACCACCCAACCCCAACATGTCACCTCGGGGAGGAGGAGCCAGGTGGGTCTGCAACCCTCCAGGAAGGGCTGCGGCGTCCAGGGCTTCGGGACCTCCCCGAGGGGAGAGCAGAGCGCTCCGATCGGGCCCGCCAGACCCGCGGCCCCGGGTGAGCAGCTGCGCCTGGGCCACCTTCGGGCTCCCGAGGGTGGAGGAGCCGGTGCCCGGCCGCGCGCGGGCGGGCGGGCCGTCAGCTGCCCGGCCCGTCGCCTCCCTCCCCGCCCCCCGGCTTCCTGCGGAGGCCGCGGCCGCCATGTTGTGGGGCTAAGGCGGCGCCGCGGAGCCCGAGCGGCCGTGACCGCTGCGCAACAGGTTCGCGGGCGGCGGCCTGACGACGAAGCCGGCGCGGCGGCGGCTGCCGAGCAGGTCTGCCGGCGTCCGCTCGCGCCCGCGCCGCCGGGGCCGAGGGCGCGGGGTCGCGCCGTGACGTGCGGGCGGCGCGGCGGGCGCGCCAGGTGGGGGACGCCGCCGCCGGGGCTGCAGCAGGGCGCGGGCAGGTGCGGGCGCCGCCGCGGGGAGGCTCGCGGGCCGGGCTGGGAGGCGGCTGCGCACGACGCGGACCGGCCCTCGGGAGCCCCGGAGGCCCCCGGACTAGGCCCCTGGCGGGCTTGGCGGCGCCGGGCGGAAACCTCCGGCCCCGGGTTCCTGCCCCGCGCGGCGCGGCCGGGGCGGCCCGCGAAGGGCCGCGGCCGGAGCCTCTTCCCCGCCGCCGAGCCCTGGAGCCCGGCCGCGGCCTCCACTGGCAGGTGCGGACGCAGCTGCGGGCAGAGGGCGGCGTGGTCCCCTGGCTTTGGGGGGGGCGGGCAGAAGCGAGCCGGCCCTCGGGGGCACCCGCACGCTTCCCCGGGTTCCCACTTTATTTTCACGGAGTTGGTGTTCCTTGTTGGCAGAGGTTGGTGCCGAATGTCAGGTGAGCCGCATCCCAGTGCGTCAAAGTAGCCCGAGTCACGAGAGGCCGGTGGGCGGATGCGCGGCGTTCACCGCTCGCCTTAAACCAAAGTTGGGAAATGTTACAGACAATTCGACTTGAGCGTTATTGACATTCAGGGTGTACAGGAAGCGCGGAGAGATGTAATCTCTTGGACCAGAGTAAAGTTGATGGCTTGTATAATTCTTTTTAAAGACGCCTGCATGTACATAAAGGTAAATCGAGGCTGAAACTACAGATGGCTTTGCATTTCGTAAAAAGATGGTGTATTGGGGTTTCTTGGTTCAGTGCTTTAGCGTCGGATGAATGCAGATGGTAAGTATGCTTCATTTGAGACTTGTATTAATTAGGAATTTTTTGGTAGAATATTTTGTGATAGGAATTAAGGTTAACGCAGCAATGTTTGCTTTACTAAATGCGCTAGTTTGTTTTTGCTAGGGTTTACTTGCTTACCCAGAAATAGGCGAGGTGTGCCTTGAAATTCTGTGTTGTCCTCGTCAGCTTAATTTAGGTAGCAGAGACTCTCCACGTTAAGCTTCTTAAGCCTCCTAAGAAAAGTAATTGCCTCTCTCTCCCTATGCTTGTTTGCTATGTTGTTTATCAGTGATAAAACCTGGACTCAATCTGCAAATATCACCTAAAGCCTTTACATAAATTAATAATGACGTCTCTCAAAATTTAAATATAGTAGCAATTTTGATGTGCTAGATTTTTTTTGGCTGTGCCTACCATTCCCTTGTAATTTATTTCCCCAGCTTTACTGAGATATGATTGATGTACATCCCTTATTATTTCACAAGTACGTGAGTGGAAGTTGTTTTTAAAAGCTTCAGTTAAGGACAAGAGAAAATTTTGTGTTTTTGTTTGGAGGACATGGGAAAAAATGTTCATGGCTGCTGTTTTAATGAGCCTCAGGAAAGCTTGCAATTTTTATACTTTAATGCTTTTTTATTTTGCTTACCTTTTTAACAGAGCTAGAGTTGTCTGAGAAAACTTGACCTGTACTGAATTATTGAACTGGAAGGTACTGTTGTTAGTTCAGTATGTCTTGAGGCCAAAATTCAGGTCTAGCCAGAATATGAGGAAGTGTATTATGCATTCGCTGGGACTGGAATTATAGTTTTTTAAGATTTTGTATTTTCAGACAATCAGAATAGTAAAAGGAATCTCTATACATCCATCACTCAAACCCGGCAGCTTTCAAGATCTTCTTTACCCATCTCTTTCTTCTTTATCTTTATTTTTTAGTGTTTTTTACTCTATATACTTATATCTCTTTTTTAAAGTGGAAATCTTCTTATATAACCTTAAGATTTTTTACTTTGTTGTATCTTTAATACAGAGTTTCACAAATTTCTATCTAGTGAGACAAAAAGGCTATTTATTGGCCATCTTCTTTAGCTACTTCCCTCAGTATTAAAATATACTTACCATCGTTGTCATTTATTGAGCACTTACTGCCTGCCAGGCCCTGTGTTGTATTATATAATCATTCGAAGCTCACAGAGATGCTATGAATAGTTCTTTCCCTCCCAACAAATAGACAGGTGAAATGTTAACCTGGGAAGCTCTCACAGAGATGCTATAAGGTGTGCCTTGAAATTCTGTGTTGTCCTCGTCAGCTTAATTTAGGTAGCAGAGACTCTCCACGTTAAGCTTCTTAAGCCTCCTAAGAAAAGTAATTGCCTCTCTCTCCCTATGCTTGTTTGCTATGTTGTTTATCAGTGATAAAACCTGGACTCAATCTGCAAATATCACCTAAAGCCTTTACATAAATTAATAATGACGTCTCTCAAAATTTAAATATAGTAGCAATTTTGATGTGCTAGATTTTTTGGCTGTGCCTACCATTCCCTTGTAATTTATTTCCCCAGCTTTACTGAGATATGATTGATGTACATCCCTTATTATTTCACAAGTACGTGAGTGGAAGTTGTTTTTAAAAGCTTCAGTTAAGGACAAGAGAAAATTTTGTGTTTTTGTTTGGAGGACATGGGAAAAAATGTTCATGGCTGCTGTTTTAATGAGCCTCAGGAAAGCTTGCAATTTTTATACTTTAATGCTTTTTTATTTTGCTTACCTTTTTAACAGAGCTAGAGTTGTCTGAGAAAACTTGACCTGTACTGAATTATTGAACTGGAAGGTACTGTTGTTAGTTCAGTATGTCTTGAGGCCAAAATTCAGGTCTAGCCAGAATATGAGGAAGTGTATTATGCATTCGCTGGGACTGGAATTATAGTTTTTTAAGATTTTGTATTTTCAGACAATCAGAATAGTAAAAGGAATCTCTATACATCCATCACTCAAACCCGGCAGCTTTCAAGATCTTCTTTACCCATCTCTTTCTTCTTTATCTTTATTTTTTAGTGTTTTTTACTCTATATACTTATATCTCTTTTTTAAAGTGGAAATCTTCTTATATAACCTTAAGATTTTTTACTTTGTTGTATCTTTAATACAGAGTTTCACAAATTTCTATCTAGTGAGACAAAAAGGCTATTTATTGGCCATCTTCTTTAGCTACTTCCCTCAGTATTAAAATATACTTACCATCGTTGTCATTTATTGAGCACTTACTGCCTGCCAGGCCCTGTGTTGTATTATATAATCATTCGAAGCTCACAGAGATGCTATGAATAGTTCTTTCCCTCCCAACAAATAGACAGGTGAAATGTTAACCTGGGGGTTTAACTGAGCTTCTCAAGGTTAACTTAGCCTCTCTAGGTCACTGAACCAGTAAGTATAAGAGCCAGGATTCAAGCCAAAATCTTTCTAACTTTGGCACCTGTTCCTTATCTGGTTCTTTCGTCTTGGTTCAGAAATTAAAACAAAAAGAAAAGGTTATTTGGGCATTCAATAAATATTTGTCGTGTAAATGAATGAAAGTTTTGATACACATTATTCCATCAGTAAGTAACTAGCAGTTTTATATACTATATTTACTTGCAAAGCATTTATATGAACAAGTTCCAGGAAAGATTCAGAATAAACTAGTTACATTATTCAAAATGTGGTATTTTATTACCATACAACAGTGCATATGTATTTTTTTTTTTTTATATTCTGATCTTTTCAACACCTTATTTATGGAAAAATTTATGGAATAACTATTAATATTTATGAAGAAAGACTAAAAATAGGCAGGTTTTTTGTGTGTGCCAATTATTAAAAGTGAGATTCCAAGTGTGAAGTAGAGATACAGTGTTCAGGATTAGTTCTGTAAAAGAATAGTCCTAAAGATGAAGATGCATCAGAATCGCTGTTTTTTGCTTGAGCTTATTTTTTTAATTTTTTTTTTTACTGTGCTCTGCTTACAGACAGCACTGGTAAGAGTCCTTTTGGCCAGAGGGTGCCTGGAGGTTTTCTTAAGAAGGAGGAACTGTACTGGTCTTAAATGGTCTAAAGGCAAAGAGGAAGTGGGGGAGGAGGGGAAGGAAACTGAGCCGAGAAAGAAATGGCACAGTGAATGCATCAAGAAATAATGTATTTTTACAACTCTAAGAGGGCAGCATAGTTCATTTGCAAATACATTATTTGGAGAGATTAATTTAAAACTTACTTTCACAGCTATATCGGGACACTGAATGATTTATCTGTGAAGCTCTTCAGCAGTGGTTATGGTAGACATTTAGAGATATAATACCAGATGGCAGACATTTAACTTGCAACTGTTTTCTGTTCCCTAGATCATTTTCTTCTTTAACGCATATTCATTTTAGGAAAAATATATGTGTTTTAATAAAAATTTTATTTATTTTGGTCTTAACTACGGTAGATAAAAGTACGGACCTCCGAGTTAAACCTCCTGCTCCCAGCTCCAAGCCTGAATAGCTGTGTTGAGGAACTTAGTCTCTAAGCTTCAGTTTTCTTATCTGTAAAATGGGGAAAATAACAGTACCTGTCTTATAGTGCTGTTGTATGTAATATCAAGTGCTTTGCACAATGATTTCTACTTAGTATAAATGCTTAATAAATGTTACTTATTGTTACTCCAGCTTACTTCAGTGAGATTTCAAAACTGAACTAGCTTAGGCCTCTTTTTTTTTTTTTTTAATTTATTTGTTTTTGGCTATTCTGGGTTTTCACTGCTGCCACAAGCTCCTCTCTAGTTGCAGGAAGTAGGGGCTCCTCTCTAGTTGAGGTGAGTAGGCTTCTTGTTGCAGTGACTTCTCTTGTGGAACTCGGGCTCTAGGGCTCACGGGCTTCAGTAGTTATGGCACATGGGCTCAGTAGTTGTGGCTCCGAGGCTTTAGAGCACAGGCTCACTAGATGAGGCTCATGGGCTTAGTTGCTCCACAGCATGTGGGATCTTCCTGGATCAGAGATCGAACCTGTGTCTCCTGCATTGGCAGGCGAACTCTTTACCACTGAGCTACCAGGGAAACCCCTCTTATTTTTTATTAAAAAATTTTTGTAACCTAGTGACTAGGAGAGAAATTAGCTTTTTAGCCCCTCATGCTTAATCTTACCTTCAAAACAATCTGTAAAAAAAGGCTGGAGGAGAGAGTGGAATTTAGCCTCAGTCCTGTCTCCCAACAAAGAGTGTGCCTTTTTAGTCCCCTTAATTTGGGGGAGGGTGGGAATAGCCTGGAAGAAGATGTCCTAGGTCTGGAAAAGCAACTGCTGCTTTGGTTTATTACATCCAAGTCTTTGAATTCAGATGCTTAAGTGACTTCTACTCTTCGGTGCGAGGAGTACTTGGCTGATGGGAGGTTGATAATGGGAAAGGACGATCCAGAACAGCGGCAGTGTCAAACTGCAGCATCCACACAGATAAGAACCCGTCGGGTTTGCTCCAACAATGGGGACGACACTGAGAACTTGCTGTATCGTTTCATTTTGTTTAACGCATATTGATTTTAGGAAAAATATATGTGTTTTAATAAAAATTTTATTTATTTTGGTCTTAACTACGGTAGATAAAAGTACGGACCTCCGAGTTAAACCTCCTGCTCCCAGCTCCAAGCCTGAATAGCTGTGTTGAGGAACTTAGTCTCTAAGCTTCAGTTTTCTTATCTGTAAAATGGGGAAAATAACAGTACCTGTCTTATAGTGCTGTTGTATGTAATATCAAGTGCTTTGCACAATGATTTCTACTTAGTATAAATGCTTAATAAATGTTACTTATTGTTACTCCAGCTTACTTCAGTGAGATTTCAAAACTGAACTAGCTTAGGCCTCTTTTTTTTTTTTTTTAATTTATTTGTTTTTGGCTATTCTGGGTTTTCACTGCTGCCACAAGCTCCTCTCTAGTTGCAGGAAGTAGGGGCTCCTCTCTAGTTGAGGTGAGTAGGCTTCTTGTTGCAGTGACTTCTCTTGTGGAACTCGGGCTCTAGGGCTCACGGGCTTCAGTAGTTATGGCACATGGGCTCAGTAGTTGTGGCTCCGAGGCTTTAGAGCACAGGCTCACTAGATGAGGCTCATGGGCTTAGTTGCTCCACAGCATGTGGGATCTTCCTGGATCAGAGATCGAACCTGTGTCTCCTGCATTGGCAGGCGAACTCTTTACCACTGAGCTACCAGGGAAACCCCTCTTATTTTTTATTAAAAAATTTTTGTAACCTAGTGACTAGGAGAGAAATTAGCTTTTTAGCCCCTCATGCTTAATCTTACCTTCAAAACAATCTGTAAAAAAAGGCTGGAGGAGAGAGTGGAATTTAGCCTCAGTCCTGTCTCCCAACAAAGAGTGTGCCTTTTTAGTCCCCTTAATTTGGGGGAGGGTGGGAATAGCCTGGAAGAAGATGTCCTAGGTCTGGAAAAGCAACTGCTGCTTTGGTTTATTACATCCAAGTCTTTGAATTCAGATGCTTAAGTGACTTCTACTCTTCGGTGCGAGGAGTACTTGGCTGATGGGAGGTTGATAATGGGAAAGGACGATCCAGAACAGCGGCAGTGTCAAACTGCAGCATCCACACAGATAAGAACCCCGTCGGGTTTGCTCCAACAATGGGGACGACACTGAGAACTTGCTGTATCGTTTCATTTTTGTTTAAAATAGGTATCTGGACACTTTCTTCACCCCTCCTTCACAGTTAAGAATGATTGCTCAATAGAAGAATTAACTAGGTCAAGTTAATAAATTTCCCAGTTCATGTAACTTTTGGTGACTTTAGTGAATGTGAAATAATTTTTGGTGACTCGAAGTGAGAACTTTGAGACTACTGAAGTTTTCTGAGAATGAAGCAGACTAGGAATGCTTGTGTAGCATTTATTCTCTAACTTTGTGGTAAGCCCTGAAAACCTGAATGGTAAAGGAGAAGCCATGGGTGAGACTTGAGATTTCATGTCTCTTTATTCTCTTCTCCTCACTAGCATTTTAGCCTTTACCTCTGCTAAATTTCCAGTGAAATGCTTAGACAGCCTGTATTAGAAGGTCCTTTCTTCTGGTGTCTCAGTCTTCATTCCGTGATTCTGTATATGCTTTACTGTGCAGCGTGTGGGATCTTCGTTCCTTGACCAGGAGTCAAAATCATGCCCTCTGCCCTGGCAGTGTTGAGTCCTTACCACTGGGACTACCAGAGAAGTCCCTTCATTTCACGAATCTGGTTGGCGTTTGTGCCTCCTTCCAGCATCCTGGGGCTTCCCTTCTAGCTCAGCTGGTACAGAATCTGCCTGCAGTGCGGGAGACCTGGGTTCCACCCCTGGGTCAGGAAGATCCCCTAGAGAAAGGAAAGGCTACTCACTCCAGTATTCTTGCCTGGAGATTCCCATGGCTCGTCCACAGGTTGCGAAGAGTCGGACACCACTGAGGGACTTTCACTCTGGCACCCTGGTTCCTGACATCCAGGATCCAGGGTTCCACGGGATGCCTGAGAGCTGAGTTACTTGGATGATTGAGATGGAGAGAGCCGTTTAGGTTAGAGACAGTTAACTCAAAACTTTCTGACAGTGCGTCCCAGGACCTGGGCTTTATAGTCTTTATAACCTGGTGGTAATCCCATCTTGGAAAAGTACATGCTGCAGCTCCTCTTATTTATCCATGTTTGTTATTGCTTTCCTCATTAGCTTGACTTTATCCCTTGACCCTTTTATCCAGAACAGCGGCAGTGTCAAACTGCAGCATCCACACAGATAAGAACCCGTCGGGTTTGCTCCAACAATGGGGACGACACTGAGAACTTGCTGTATCGTTTCATTTTTGTTTAAAATAGGTATCTGGACACTTTCTTCACCCCTCCTTCACAGTTAAGAATGATTGCTCAATAGAAGAATTAACTAGGTCAAGTTAATAAATTTCCCAGTTCATGTAACTTTTGGTGACTTTAGTGAATGTGAAATAATTTTTGGTGACTCGAAGTGAGAACTTTGAGACTACTGAAGTTTTCTGAGAATGAAGCAGACTAGGAATGCTTGTGTAGCATTTATTCTCTAACTTTGTGGTAAGCCCTGAAAACCTGAATGGTAAAGGAGAAGCCATGGGTGAGACTTGAGATTTCATGTCTCTTTATTCTCTTCTCCTCACTAGCATTTTAGCCTTTACCTCTGCTAAATTTCCAGTGAAATGCTTAGACAGCCTGTATTAGAAGGTCCTTTCTTCTGGTGTCTCAGTCTTCATTCCGTGATTCTGTATATGCTTTACTGTGCAGCGTGTGGGATCTTCGTTCCTTGACCAGGAGTCAAAATCATGCCCTCTGCCCTGGCAGTGTTGAGTCCTTACCACTGGGACTACCAGAGAAGTCCCTTCATTTCACGAATCTGGTTGGCGTTTGTGCCTCCTTCCAGCATCCTGGGGCTTCCCTTCTAGCTCAGCTGGTACAGAATCTGCCTGCAGTGCGGGAGACCTGGGTTCCACCCCTGGGTCAGGAAGATCCCCTAGAGAAAGGAAAGGCTACTCACTCCAGTATTCTTGCCTGGAGATTCCCATGGCTCGTCCACAGGTTGCGAAGAGTCGGACACCACTGAGGGACTTTCACTCTGGCACCCTGGTTCCTGACATCCAGGATCCAGGGTTCCACGGGATGCCTGAGAGCTGAGTTACTTGGATGATTGAGATGGAGAGAGCCGTTTAGGTTAGAGACAGTTAACTCAAAACTTTCTGACAGTGCGTCCCAGGACCTGGGCTTTATAGTCTTTATAACCTGGTGGTAATCCCATCTTGGAAAAGTACATGCTGCAGCTCCCTCTTATTTATCCATGTTTGTTATTGCTTTCCTCATTAGCTTGACTTTATCCCTTGACTTTACCTTTGTATGGGCTTCAGTGAGGTTAAAAAAAAAAAGAAAAAAAAAACCCTCTCCCCTCCTTTTCTGCCCTCTGCTTTTACTTTATTCTCAACCACTGTCTTTCTTCTTTAAACCTAACACGTCTCTCGTAATTCTTGACATTGAATTAATTCTAGCAAATAATGAGCATCTGCTTGCCAGGAACTGGCCCAACCACTGAGAATATAAACAAAACACACAAAAACCCTGCCCTCTGCTACTTCTATTCAGGAATGGGGAGGGAAAACAAACTGTCTAGCAGTTAGAATTTGCTGAGTGCTCTGGAGAAAAGTAAGGTAGGAAATGGGACTAGGGAATGTGTGGACAGGTGTGTGACCCCATGGACTGCAGCACACCAGGCTTCCCTGTCCTTGACCATCTCCCGGAGCTTGCTGTAACTCATGTCCATGGAGTCAGTGATGCCATCCAGCCATCTGGTCCTCTGTTGTCCCCTTCCCCAGCCTTCAGTCTTTCCTAGCATCAGGGTCTTTTCCTGTGAGTCGGCTCCTCGCATCAGGTGGCCAAAATATTGGAGCTTGAACACTGGAGCAGGTTGCCATTTCCTACTCCAGGAGATCTTGCCAACCCAGAGATGGAACCTGTGTCTCCTGCATCTTCTGCTATAGTAATTCATTATATTTATTAACTCATGTGGTTTTTTATAATTTCTATCAGACAGGTGCTATTCTTAGCTCCATTTACTAAGTACTTTGACAGTATGTTTTAAATTCTGAAACAGCTTTTTCTTCTGTGTCCTTGCCCGTTTCTGTTCTCAATTCTTAAGAATCTCTTTTCCTAGCGTAATGGGTGATACCTATTGTTAAGTTTTCATTGCTTAATTTAGAAGTCATTTCCTCTGGAATTACTCATCTGATGACTTTCTAGTTCCCTAAGGCTCAGTTAGGCACCCCTCTTCTGGCTCTTCTTTATACCGGTTGTGCTTATATGCATTTCTCATTTTTGGTCTCATTTTTGGACATTTTGGTCCTCTTGTGTATTCCTTGCTCTTGTACCTTTTATACAGATACTTTACATCTGATGACTCTGTAAATATTTGTTAATTTGAATTAAAGGCGCTTGTGATAATGTTGGTGATACAATAAAGAAGTCAACCTTCCCAGTATGTATAATAGAGAAACTTACACTGAGGAAGTAACATTGGAACTGCGCTTTGAAGGCCAGTGGGGAAGAAGGGAGAAAGAGATGGGCCTGGAGACTCCTTGAAAACACACATGGGAATTTCCTATTCTGCGAACAGTAGTGCTTTACAGATTTGGAGGTTTATTAGCTTTGCCTCTGGGAAAGCCTGATGAAATAAATCTCTCCTTCACCCAGCATACCAGGTCTAGTGTTCAGAATATTTCAGCCTTCCTTCTTGATTGCTTCTGTTATGAAACATAGCTCAGTTTCTCTTCTGACTTCCTCACTTCTTTCAGTGTGACCGGGATAGGGGAAATTGAGTGGTCCGGGTATAGTTAAGATCTTGAAAATGCCCAGGGACGTTTGCTGACTTGTAGGGTAGGCCCACTGGTATCCTTTGCCAGAAGTGGAAGCCTGGGGCTTTGAGAGAGAGGGAACCCTACAGCTTGTCTGTGGAGACGTAGACTTGGGTTCCTGCACACCCTTCCTGAGACCTCAGCGCCTTTTCTCCCCAGCCTTCGTTACGTTTCTGTTCTTCTAACTTTCATAGGAGACTAAAGACATACTCTTGCTGTGCTAGCTTAGTGTTGAGGTATACTGACTGCTGGTCTCGAAGAAGAACCAGTTAGCACTTTATAGAGTAACAATATAATTTATTTGTCATTTAATTTGATATTTTTAAAAATCCTTTTCCTCTTTTAATTTATGTCTCATCAGATAGCTAAAACTTTTCATTATGAAAATGATTGCAGCTGATTAAAGAAACTGTATAAAATAGAGAAAAAGGAAAGTAGGAGAAACGTTATTCCAATAGCCAATTACATCCACATTTGTATGCCTCCCACCACCTTGTCTTTTCTCTTTGTTTTTACATACATATTTTTGTCTCATTTTTGGACATTTTGGTCCTCTTGTGTATTCCTTGCTCTTGTACCTTTTATACAGATACTTTACATCTGATGACTCTGTAAATATTTGTTAATTTGAATTAAAGGCGCTTGTGATAATGTTGGTGATACAATAAAGAAGTCAACCTTCCCAGTATGTATAATAGAGAAACTTACACTGAGGAAGTAACATTGGAACTGCGCTTTGAAGGCCAGTGGGGAAGAAGGGAGAAAGAGATGGGCCTGGAGACTCCTTGAAAACACACATGGGAATTTCCTATTCTGCGAACAGTAGTGCTTTACAGATTTGGAGGTTTATTAGCTTTGCCTCTGGGAAAGCCTGATGAAATAAATCTCCCTTCACCCAGCATACCAGGTCTAGTGTTCAGAATATTTCAGCCTTCCTTCTTGATTGCTTCTGTTATGAAACATAGCTCAGTTTCTCTTCTGACTTCCTCACTTCTTTCAGTGTGACCGGGATAGGGGAAATTGAGTGGTCCGGGTATAGTTAAGATCTTGAAAATGCCCAGGGACGTTTGCTGACTTGTAGGGTAGGCCCACTGGTATCCTTTGCCAGAAGTGGAAGCCTGGGGCTTTGAGAGAGAGGGAACCCTACAGCTTGTCTGTGGAGACGTAGACTTGGGTTCCTGCACACCCTTCCTGAGACCTCAGCGCCTTTTCTCCCCAGCCTTCGTTACGTTTCTGTTCTTCTAACTTTCATAGGAGACTAAAGACATACTCTTGCTGTGCTAGCTTAGTGTTGAGGTATACTGACTGCTGGTCTCGAAGAAGAACCAGTTAGCACTTTATAGAGTAACAATATAATTTATTTGTCATTTAATTTGATATTTTTAAAAATCCTTTTCCTCTTTTAATTTATGTCTCATCAGATAGCTAAAACTTTTTCATTATGAAAATGATTGCTGCTGATTAAAGAAACTGTATAAAATAGAGAAAAAGGAAAGTAGGAGAAAAGTTATTCCAATAGCCAATTACAACCACATTTGTATGCCTCCCACCACCTTGTCTTTTCTCTTTGTTTTTACATACATATTTTTGTACATGTTTTACAATACATCGTAGTTAGGAACATGGCTTGTGCTGCCTGACTGGGGTTTTAGTTCCAGCTTATCCTTTTATTAGCTTTGTGAGTATAACTCTCTCACCAAGCCTGTTTTGTTTTCTTTAAAGAGTGGAGATTTCCTAAGGTGTTTATCCTTAGAGTTTTTATGAGGATGAAGGGGTAATGTATGTTTAGTGTGACCATCTCATAATGACTGTTCAGTGAATTAGCAGTAATCCTCAGGCCTGGCCTTTGGTTAAGTTATTGCTGTGTTTGGAGGGAGGGGGCAGGTTGGGGTACTGTACCTTTCTCTCTGAAATAATTAAAATTAAAAAAACTCAAACAATTTTTTTTTTTATATTCTCAAAGGGCCTATGAAAATGTCTACACTGAGACCTCCTTTAAAATGTGACTTATCTTGGTCTAGCCTCACTGTGGGTGGATGGCCCTGGGCGCAGGCTTCTAGGCTGGCCCTGAGGAGGATGGTATCAATGATATTGAGCTAACAGTGACAAGAAGTGAAGGCCCGAGTGTCAGGTTTGCAGTTTGGCAAGTATTCAGTGATGATTAGGTGCTATTTTTTAGTAATGATAAATACACATAGTAATTAAAAGACGCTTTCTCCGTGGAAGAAAAGCTCTAACAAACCTCATCAGTGAATTAAAAAGCAGAGACGTCACTTTGCCAACAAAAGTCAGTACAAAGCTATGGTGTTCCCAGTCGTCATGTATGGATGTGAGAGCTGGACCATAAAGAAGGCTGAGTGTGGGCTTCCCCTGGTGGTCCAGTGGGTAAGGACACCGCCTTGCAGCTCAAGGGGCGCCTGTTCTATCCCTGGCCTGGGAGGACCCCAAGTGCCGCAGAGCGGCTGGACCGATGTGTCCAATTACTGAGCCGGAGCTCTGGAGCGCATGCGCCCAGAGCCGGCGCTCTGCGACGACAGATGCCACTGCGATGGGAGGCCCACAGGAGCCAAAGAACAAAGACAGATTAACATAGAGAAATGGAAGACCAATAGAAGTGGCCCGCCCGCTCCTCTCCCTCCCCAACCCGACCCCCGCCCAGGAATAAATAAATAAATAAATCTTAAAAAATAATAATAATTAAAAAAGAAGGCTGAGTGTAGAAGAATTGATGCCTTTGAACTGTGGTGTTGAAGAAGGCTCTTGAGAATCCCTTGGACTGCAAGGAGATCAAACCCGTCAATCCTAAAGGAAATCAACCCTGAATACTCATTGGAGGGAATGATGCTGAAGTTGAAGCTCCAGTACGTTGGCCACCTGATGCGAAGAGGGCTCATTGGAAAAGAGCCTGATGTTGGGAAAATAGAAGGTGAAAGGAGAAGGGGACGACAGAGGATGAGATGGTTGGATGGCATCACTGAGTCAATGGACATGAATTTGAGCAAGCTCCGGGAGGTGGTGAAGGTTAGGAAGCCTGGTGTGCTCTAGTCCATGGGGTCACAAAGAGTCAGACATGACTGAGTGACTGAACTTCTGTGGGTGGATGAGCCTCCTTTAAAATGTGACTTATCTTGGTCTAGCCTCACTGTGGGTGGATGGCCCTGGGCGCAGGCTTCTAGGCTGGCCCTGAGGAGGATGGTATCAATGATATTGAGCTAACAGTGACAAGAAGTGAAGGCCCGAGTGTCAGGTTTGCAGTTTGGCAAGTATTCAGTGATGATTAGGTGCTATTTTTTAGTAATGATAAATACACATAGTAATTAAAAGACGCTTTCTCCGTGGAAGAAAAGCTCTAACAAACCTCATCAGTGAATTAAAAAGCAGAGACGTCACTTTGCCAACAAAAGTCAGTACAAAGCTATGGTGTTCCCAGTCGTCATGTATGGATGTGAGAGCTGGACCATAAAGAAGGCTGAGTGTGGGCTTCCCCTGGTGGTCCAGTGGGTAAGGACACCGCCTTGCAGCTCAAGGGGCGCCTGTTCTATCCCTGGCCTGGGAGGACCCCAAGTGCCGCAGAGCGGCTGGACCGATGTGTCCAATTACTGAGCCGGAGCTCTGGAGCGCATGCGCCCAGAGCCGGCGCTCTGCGACGACAGATGCCACTGCGATGGGAGGCCCACAGGAGCCAAAGAACAAAGACAGATTAACATAGAGAAATGGAAGACCAATAGAAGTGGCCCGCCCGCTCCTCTCCCTCCCCAACCCGACCCCCGCCCAGGAATAAATAAATAAATAAATCTTAAAAAATAATAATAATTAAAAAAGAAGGCTGAGTGTAGAAGAATTGATGCCTTTGAACTGTGGTGTTGAAGAAGGCTCTTGAGAATCCCTTGGACTGCAAGGAGATCAAACCCGTCAATCCTAAAGGAAATCAACCCTGAATACTCATTGGAGGGAATGATGCTGAAGTTGAAGCTCCAGTACGTTGGCCACCTGATGCGAAGAGAGGGCTCATTGGAAAAGAGCCTGATGTTGGGAAAATAGAAGGTGAAAGGAGAAGGGGACGACAGAGGATGAGATGGTTGGATGGCATCACTGAGTCAATGGACATGAATTTGAGCAAGCTCCGGGAGGTGGTGAAGGTTAGGAAGCCTGGTGTGCTCTAGTCCATGGGGTCACAAAGAGTCAGACATGACTGAGTGACTGAACTGAACTGATAGTCTTTCATAAATTATAAAAGCATAACCAGTTTCTAGGTTATTACATAATCTACCTGAAATTATTTTTCTTGAAAAAGGTTACTGAGATATAATTCACATATCACTGAATTTGATTGAAGTGGCAGCATAATACTTGGCTCAGTATATTCTCCCATTATTGGATGCTCGTATCGTTTCCAATTTTTCTCTGTAGTAATCTAATAATAGCTGCAGCAAGTGCCATTTTAAGTAAAATACTTCCCACATTTATTATTATTTCCTTATGACAGATTTCCAGAAGTGAAATTATTGACTTACAGGATAAGAACGTTGTTAGGATTCTTGCTGTGTGTTTTTACACTGCCTTCTGAGGAGCTCTGCCAGTTTGCACACCCATGAGTATGTCTGTAGCTCTTGTCTCTTCTCACCTTCGCTAGCCCTGAAAACTGCTAACGCTCAGGTCTATTTTTTTTTTTAAATAAGTTTATAAGGAGAATCAAAAGAAAACAAAAGAAAAATCTGTGTTATCTTGATTTGTTAGTAATGTTCACATTTATTAGCCAGTTTTATTTCCTCTTTGGAAATTGTCTATTTATTTGAGATCTTAGTGTTTTCATTGTTTTAGTAGTTTTCTGTACATTAAAAATGATGACTATCCTATTTGTTTCGCTTTTCTCCAGTGGTGTATTTTTAATTTTGTTTTCGCCAAAGTCTAAAATAGTTATATAAAATTTGTTGAGCTAGGAAGAATTGATGCCTTTGAACTGTGGTGTTGAAGAAGGCTCTTGAGAATCCCTTGGACTGCAAGGAGATCAAACCCGTCAATCCTAAAGGAAATCAACCCTGAATACTCATTGGAGGAATGATGCTGAAGTTGAAGCTCCAGCCGTTGGCCACCTGATGCGAGAGAGGGCTCATTGGAAAAGAGCCTGATGTTGGGAAAATAGAAGGTGAAAGGAGAAGGGGACGACAGAGGATGAGATGGTTGGATGGCATCACTGAGTCAATGGACATGAATTTGAGCAAGCTCCGGGAGGTGGTGAAGGTTAGGAAGCCTGGTGTGCTCTAGTCCATGGGGTCACAAAGAGTCAGACATGACTGAGTGACTGAACTGAACTGATAGTCTTTCATAAATTATAAAAGCATAACCAGTTTCTAGGTTATTACATAATCTACCTGAAATTATTTTTCTTGAAAAAGGTTACTGAGATATAATTCACATATCACTGAATTTGATTGAAGTGGCAGCATAATACTTGGCTCAGTATATTCTCCCATTATTGGATGCTCGTATCGTTTCCAATTTTTCTCTGTAGTAACTAATAATAGCTGCAGCAAGTGCCATTTTAAGTAAAATACTTCCCACATTTATTATTATTTCCTTATGACAGATTTCCAGAAGTGAAATTATTGACTTACAGGATAAGAACGTTGTTAGGATTCTTGCTGTGTGTTTTTACACTGCCTTCTGAGGAGCTCTGCCAGTTTGCACACCCATGAGTATGTCTGTAGCTCTTGTCTCTTCTCACCTTCGCTAGCCCTGAAAACTGCTAACGCTCAGGTCTATTTTTTTTTTTAAATAAGTTTATAAGGAGAATCAAAAGAAAACAAAAGAAAAATCTGTGTTATCTTGATTTGTTAGTAATGTTCACATTTATTAGCCAGTTTTATTTCCTCTTTGGAAATTGTCTATTTATTTGAGATCTTAGTGTTTTCATTGTTTTAGTAGTTTTCTGTACATTAAAAATGATGACTATCCTATTTGTTTCGCTTTTTCTCCAGTGGTGTATTTTTTAATTTTGTTTTCGGCCAAAGTCTAAAATAGTTATATAGACAAATCTTTACTATTTCCTCTGTGTCTTCTTGGATGGCTTCAGAACTTAGAAAGTTATCTTTGTTTTAAAGAGGTGATATTTTACTTGAAGGTGAAGCATCTGCTTCAATTTTTTCCCTCTGTACTTTTATTTTTGCTATTTATGTATTTATTGACTGGGTGGGATCTTAGCTGCAGCCCACAGGCCTAGTTGCCCCACAGTATGTGGTATCTTACTTCCCCGACCAGGGATCAAACCTATGTCCCCTGCACTGGAAAGCAGATTCTCAACCACTGGAGCACAGGGAAGTCCCCTCCCTCTATACTTATTCAAGTCAGATAGTTTTGCTTTAATATTTGGTCCTGATATGAGACAGAAGGGGATAGACTCCGTAGCCAGCTCTCCCTACCCCCGTCCCTTGCAGCAGTGAGGGCTGAGTCACAAGCTATTCTTAGGTGTATTTCCCACCTTCATGTGGGTGAATTGTCTTGTTCAGAGTTGTTGACTAATTCTTCTAAAATTGGTTTAATTTAAATCTTCAGTATAATTGGAGCACTAGCTACTTCAGTATTAGTTCACCTTTGCTGTTCTTTTCTGCCCTGTTTATTGGTTGGTTCTTTGTGGGCTAAACTTAACATTTATAGAAGTCCAAACTTATAACTTGTATTCAGACATCTTAAACTGATGATGTTAAGTTGCAGAACTAGAACGGAGAACTGCATTTGTGTAGAATAGTTCTCTTTTTGAAGCTTTTGAGTTCTAACATGCTTTGTGTAGTTGGGGCCTTAAGCCTCTTGGTAGATAATACTCACCATTTACTCAAATGGTAAATGAGTAAATACTCTTCATCAGTACTTATAAGCAAAACATACCCTTTTATTAGTAATTGGTAAACAAAAGTTTATAAGGAGAATCAAAAGAAAACAAAAGAAAAATCTGTGTTATCTTGATTTGTTAGTAATGTTCACATTTATTAGCCAGTTTTATTTCCTCTTTGGAAATTGTCTATTTATTTGAGATCTTAGTGTTTTCATTGTTTTAGTAGTTTTCTGTACATTAAAAATGATGACTATCCTATTTGTTTCGCTTTTTCTCCAGTGGTGTATTTTTTAATTTTGTTTTCGGCCAAAGTCTAAAATAGTTATATAGACAAATCTTTACTATTTCCTCTGTGTCTTCTTGGATGGCTTCAGAACTTAGAAAGTTATCTTTGTTTTAAAGAGGTGATATTTTACTTGAAGGTGAAGCATCTGCTTCAATTTTTTCCCTCTGTACTTTTATTTTTGCTATTTATGTATTTATTGACTGGGTGGGATCTTAGCTGCAGCCCACAGGCCTAGTTGCCCCACAGTATGTGGTATCTTACTTCCCGACCAGGATCAAACCTATGTCCCCTGCACTGGAAAGCAGATTCTCAACCACTGGAGCACAGGGAAGTCCCCTCCCTCTATACTTATTCAAGTCAGATAGTTTTGCTTTAATATTTGGTCCTGATATGAGACAGAAGGGGATAGACTCCGTAGCCAGCTCTCCCTACCCCCGTCCCTTGCAGCAGTGAGGGCTGAGTCACAAGCTATTCTTAGGTGTTTTTTCCCCCTTCATGTGGGTGAATTGTCTTGTTCAGAGTTGTTGACTAATTCTTCTAAAATTGGTTTAATTTAAATCTTCAGTATAATTGGAGCACTAGCTACTTCAGTATTAGTTCACCTTTGCTGTTCTTTTCTGCCCTGTTTATTGGTTGGTTCTTTGTGGGCTAAACTTAACATTTATAGAAGTCCAAACTTATAACTTGTATTCAGACATCTTAAACTGATGATGTTAAGTTGCAGAACTAGAACGGAGAACTGCATTTGTGTAGAATAGTTCTCTTTTTGAAGCTTTTGAGTTCTAACATGCTTTGTGTAGTTGGGGCCTTAAGCCTCTTGGTAGATAATACTCACCATTTACTCAAATGGTAAATGAGTAAATACTCTTCATCAGTACTTATAAGCAAAACATACCCTTTTTATTAGTAATTGGTACAGGTGGTTTATCATACCAGTTCAGTGAAATGAAGCCAACTCTTATAGTTGAAAATCGTGCTGAAATAATAGGCGTAATAGCCATCATTTATGGGCACCTTTCTGTGTTGCCAGATGCTTTACAGACATGGTAGCTGAGCCTTAGAACAGCCTTGTGTTTAGGTGCCATTATCCCCATTACAGGTTAGGAAACAGAAGCCATGTGTGGAAGTCTGCTAAACTAAAAGTAACTGCACTGGGATTAGAACTTGAATTGGTTGATCTGCTTTCAAAGTTCCAGTTCTGGACTGTCAGCTTGCTTGTCAGTGCAGTTGAGAGGATGCTAATCTCTCAGAGCCAAAGCTTTTGGATTTATTAAAGGATATTTTAGTACCTGCCCTGTGGCTGACTGCTAAGCACAAGGCATGTGTAGATGAGATGTTCACAGGAACTCCCAGTCTGATACCAGTGGGCAGGCATGAAAACACAGGTTACAGTATTGGATGGTATGCAGTTTGATGGAAATCTATATACAAGGTCAAATGAGAAAGTGGCAAAAGGAAGCTTTTTTAAACGGAAATATCGCTGAGAAAGTAGGTAGTTCCATAGATTCAGGGCGGGGTTAGGAGTAGGAAGAGGATAAATTAGAGGTGGAGGCAGAAGGTATTCCAGCCCTCGAAAAATAGGCAGAGGATCAGCCCTAAAGCACCTTGCATGCCATGTGGAGGAGATTAGATATTTAAAAAAATACATCAGTTGTATCACAATATAATTCTTATACCATAAAATTCACCCCTTTAAAGTTTACAGTTCTGACATTTTTTATTACAATCACAGAATTGTACAAGCATCATCACTAATTTTAGAACATTTTCTTCATCCCCAAGAGCCCCCTATATCCATTAGCAACCTTTCTCCATTTCCCAGCCCTTGGCAACCACTAACCCACTTTGTGCCTCTATGAATCTGCCAGTTCTGGACACTTTTGAGTTTTCTAACTTGCTTTGTGTAGTTGGGGCCTTAAGCCTCTTGGTAGATAATACTCACCATTTACTCAAATGGTAAATGAGTAAATACTCTTCATCAGTACTTATAAGCAAAACATACCCTTTTTATTAGTAATTGGTACAGGTGGTTTATCATACCAGTTCAGTGAAATGAAGCCAACTCTTATAGTTGAAAATCGTGCTGAAATAATAGGCGTAATAGCCATCATTTATGGGCACCTTTCTGTGTTGCCAGATGCTTTACAGACATGGTAGCTGAGCCTTAGAACAGCCTTGTGTTTAGGTGCCATTATCCCCATTACAGGTTAGGAAACAGAAGCCATGTGTGGAAGTCTGCTAAACTAAAAGTAACTGCACTGGGATTAGAACTTGAATTGGTTGATCTGCTTTCAAAGTTCCAGTTCTGGACTGTCAGCTTGCTTGTCAGTGCAGTTGAGAGGATGCTAATCTCTCAGAGCCAAAGCTTTTGGATTTATTAAAGGATATTTTAGTACCTGCCCTGTGGCTGACTGCTAAGCACAAGGCATGTGTAGATGAGATGTTCACAGGAACTCCCAGTCTGATACCAGTGGGCAGGCATGAAAACACAGGTTACAGTATTGGATGGTATGCAGTTTGATGGAAATCTATATACAAGGTCAAATGAGAAAGTGGCAAAAGGAAGCTTTTTAAGCGGAAATATCGCTGAGAAAGTAGGTAGTTCCATAGATTCAGGGCGGGGTTAGGAGTAGGAAGAGGATAAATTAGAGGTGGAGGCAGAAGGTATTCCAGCCCTCGAAAAATAGGCAGAGGATCAGCCCTAAAGCACCTTGCATGCCATGTGGAGGAGATTAGATATTTAAAAAAATACATCAGTTGTATCACAATATAATTCTTATACCATAAAATTCACCCCTTTAAAGTTTACAGTTCTGACATTTTTTATTACAATCACAGAATTGTACAAGCATCATCACTAATTTTAGAACATTTTCTTCATCCCCAAGAGCCCCCTATATCCATTAGCAACCTTTCTCCATTTCCCAGCCCTTGGCAACCACTAACCCACTTTGTGCCTCTATGAATCTGCCAGTTCTGGACACTTCATATAAATGAGAGCATAGACTCTGTGGTCTTTTGTGACTGACTTCTTTTACTTACTCTAGTGTTTTTAAAGTGTATCAACATTGTAGCACGTTTCGGTAATTCACTTGTTTTTATGGCCATGTGTCCCACTGTATGGGTATACCACATTTTGTTTATCCATTCATGGTCATTTGGGTTGTTTCCACTCTGGGGCTATTATGAACAATACTGTTCTGAGCACTTGTGTGCAAGTTGTTGTATGGACATAGGTTTATGTTTTCATTTCTCTTGCATTCATATCTAAGGGTGGGATTGCTGAGTTTTATGGTAACCTATGTTTAACATTTTTGAGAGCTGCCAAATTATTTTCCAAAGCAGCTAAATCATTTTACATTTCCACCAGCAAGGCATGAGGGATCCAGTTTAGTAGGAGATCAGATCCCCTGGAGAAGGAAATTGCAACCCACTCCAGTTGCCTGGGGAATTCCAAGGACAGAGGAACCTGACAGGCTGTCGTGCATGGGGTCGCCAAGAGTCGGACAGCTGAGTGACTGAACTGAAGGTAAGATGGAGGATATGATTTTTGGAACACAGGAGGTCAGAGACAGTCACTACGTCGTGTCCAGCTCTTTGTGACCCCATGGAGTGTAGCACGCCAGCACGTCAAAGACTTAGAGGTTGAGATGTGGGCAGGATCACCTGTGTGAGTATCCACTTCACCAGGAATTCTTTTTTTCAAAATTTTTTTTAATCTCTTTTTTTATTTTTTGGCCACTTCTATTGGTCTTTCACTTATCTATTTTCATCCATCATTGTTCTTTGGCCTGTGTGGGCCTCCCATTGCAGTGGCCTCTCTCGTCACAGAGCACTGGCTCCAGGCGCATGTGCTCCAGAGCGCTGGCTTGGTAGTTGGACATAATAATCCAGCTGCTCCGCGGCACATGGGATCTTCCAAGGCCAGGGATCGAACCGGCGCCCCTTCCACTGCAAGACGGTGTCTTTACCCACTGGACCACCAGGGAAGCTCTTGACCAGAGATTCTTAGGAGGATAATGCTGGAGAGCAGATAGTGAGCCACGGGCTAACGCCGTCGTGGGATTACTCTGGTGGTTGTAGGGGCAGCAGAGAAGGAGGAAAGCTACGGGTCAAGTCAGATGCATGAAGGTCAAAAGCTGGTTTTCTCTTTCTACTTTTATTATGAAAAATATGAAACATATACAGAAGTGTGAAGTACAGTGATCATGTATTTTCTATATGCCTTCATTTAGTAATCGATTTTTTAAAAAATTTTGGCCACTTATTGTTTTGTTTATTTATTTATTTTCATCCATCTTTATTCTTTGACCTGAGTGGGCCTCCCATGGCAGTGACCCCTGTTGTTGTAGAGCTCTGGCTCTGGGCACATGTGCTCCAGAGCACCGGCTTGTAATTGGACACACCGGTGCAGCCACTCTTCTGCGTGTGGAATATTCATCGAACCTTGCACTGCAAGGCAGACTCCTTACCCAATGGACTACCAGGGAAGCCCTAGTAATCGATTTTTAAAGTAGTTTCTTTTAAAGTCTACTGAATTTGTTATAATATTATTTCTGTTTTGTTTTGTTTTTGGTTTCGGCCTCAATGCCTGTGGGATCTTAGCTTCCCAGCCAGGTATTGAACCCACACCTGCTGCATTGGAAGGTGACGTCTCAACCACTAGACTGCCAGGGAAGTCCCTAGAAATCTATTTTTTGCTTATGGGTGTTTTGTATTTTTGTGGGGGCTTTAATTCTTTCTGTAGTAAGGCAGGCTATAAATGTGTTTCCAGCTTCCATTCCAGAAAAGTTGTGCTGATTTACACTTGTTTTAGCTAGGTATGAAGACTTGCTTTCAGGGGTCATTTTTGTAACACACATCAGCTAAGCACTGGGGCAGTGCTTATTACTACATCTCTTGTTACAGTTATTAGCTGTTCACTCTTTCATGCGAATAAGCTGCCACTGTTTCCGAGACCACCCTCTTCTCTCTACTTTTGCACATACTGTTTCTGCCTAGAAATTTTTTTTCTCCACATTCATTCGTCTAACACATGTTTTTATGTATAAGGAATAAGCTAATTTAAACATAATCTGAATGGCACATGTCTGGTTGATTCATGGGAACTGATTTACATGTGACCCTCTCCTTTTTTTGGCCTGTGGAGGAGAGAGATATGTGTTTTAGGGATCTGGAGGCCTGGGCTATCAGAGTCTGTTTTCAGTTTGACCCTTTGGACTATTGTCTGGGCCCAAAGAAAAGAGAAAACATTGTAAACAAAAGCTGTACTTTTTCATTTTCTCAACTTCTTTTTCCTTTGCTTCCAAACTTAGCTCTGTTCCTCCTGACCACTCTTCCTGCTTTTTTGTTCTGTCCCAGATTATAACGTTATACTCTGGAGCTTTAGCCTTCCACTTTCTCTGAACCCAGACTTTAGTTCGGTAACCTCCTTTCCTTTTCCCTTTTTAAAATGTAATCTCTCCCCGTCCCTCTAAAAGTGGTTTGTTGTCCCATCTGAAAGGTAAAGCCTTGTAACCTCTCTCTCTCTTCTGAAGCTTATCTCTCCTCCCACCCTTTTTTCCCTTCCCTTAACAACACGTACTTGTTGGGCCTACCCTTCACCTCCTGTTTATTGTTTGATGTGCTTCAACTTGACTTGCCATTTACAGCCAGCTCACCATCCTGGAACTGTCCTCATGACAGATTGCTGAAGCTAATGGCTCGGTTTTGACTTACGTGACATTTGGCAGTATGACCATCAGCCCCTTGAAACTCTTGACTCTGTGTCCTGATTTCTGTCCTTTCTCAACCTCTGTTTTGATTGTTCTATTTCCTGTACATACTTTCTGTGAGTAATGTCATTCACTGACATGTTGACAACTCTTCCCAAGCCCTAATGTCTACCCAAACTGGGTTTCTGCCTTAAACAGAATTCTGATTGTTTCTTGTATGTTTCTACCTAGATGTCTGTGTAGGTGTGTCTGACTAGGTGTTTTGTTGCTCACCTCCCAAATCTAATGCCCACATCCCCTAATTAGGGCCTCTGTGGGTTAATATTATCCCTCTGCAGTCGCCCAAGACAGAAACTCATTTGTGATGGTCTTCTTCATCATCTGCATTTAGCTGATCAGAAAATCCTTCTGCCTGTTAAAACCCTGCTACACAAGTTCACATTTTCACCACCTGGATTATACCAGTGACGATGTCCCTCCCTCAAGAGTTGAGTTCAGTTCCAGTACTGTTTGTTAGAATTCTTTCTCTCTGTCTTTAAAAGGCCAGGTTCTTCCCTTGTTTCTTATATATGCTTACCCTAGATAATGGCCTTCATTGGCATGGCAACAGCTTCCCAATCCACGGGGACTACCAAATCTAGGTCTGTAGCTCAAATGTCTACTGTGTTTGTCTTTAATTTTGAGGTACTGTAGCACGCAGGATCTTAGTTCCTTGCACTGGGAGCACAGAGTCTTAACCCCTTGGATCACCAGGGAAGTCCCATATACTGTGTTTTAAATACTAACTCTCTGTGACTTGTATAGTGAAGTTCAAAATCATTAATATGAGACACTTCAGTTGAGTGATCTTGGCAAGTTACTTCATGTCTTTGACCTCTCTCTAATTGTTTTTATCCATATGGAGAGAATGGAATTCAGGATGTGTTTAACTGGTTTTTTTTAGAAAATCATGAGATAAAACTGAGAAACAACAGCAGCGCACTTTCATTGATATTGGTATCCTCTCCCCCCTCTTGTTTTATCTCTGAAATTTCTAGAACTGTAAGGAACACAATTCAAAACTATTGGGCCTCAAGAATGAGTTCTTGGAAATCACATCCCTTTCAGATTGTACTGTCTTTGAGCAGGAAAGGCTCTACTGTCGCTCTGTGTACTTTTCCTCCTTTTAGCCAGGCCTTCCCCTAGATTTAGCTACTTTTCCTTTTTTCATAATAGTGCCTTGCAGCACATCTATACAGTGCATTTTGCTGTGGTGGCATGTTAAACCCACTTCCTTTGACACTGATTTCATGTCTATTAATTTGTGAAATTTTTGTTTTGGTTGCATTGTGCGGCTTGCAGGATCTTAGCTACCTGACCAGGGAGTGGACCAGGGAGTGAATCCGGGACTCCGGCAGTGAAAGCCTGGAATCCTAACCACTGGACCGCCAGGGAGTTCCCTAGATAATTCTTTTACAAAAATTGCCTACTTTGTGATACGTATCATACTTTGATTTATCTCTTCAGTGGTATTAGTTCTATCCTCTTGGCTCTCATAGCATTCTTCAAATCCTTTTATTGTAGTGACCGTGTTTGAATGAATACATATATGGATGAAAGAAGGAATGAGCAGGTAGATGGGGAATAGGTGTGGAGATTATATGCACCCTGTAAGTTTCATCTTATTGCAGAAACTATAGGGAAGTAGGTATTTTGCTTGAATCGTTCTCACATGGAACTGGCCTTGATCTCCTTGCACATCAGATGGGGAAGGAACATTTTTCACAGCTAATTAGTAAGTTTGGAGAGTTGCCTTTTGTGTGTATAGCCTGTAAAGTGGAGGGGGCACTGGAGAAAGTTTATAAGATATGCCTTCAGGAGCTTGATAATCTTGCTTTTGAATGGCCGACCTTCAGTCACATCTGTACTATTCAACATTTAATCAGCATGATTCAAAAGTAGAGTTGAAAAACCCAAACCTTTCTTCCAATAAAAAGCCTACAGAATCCAATGGCAAGTAAACCTTTATCTCTAAAAGTGTACTTACAAGAAAGGAAAAAAACAAGGTACAGAAGGTCCGTGTTACAAAGGACAGTTGTGTCTAAAATCCACAGCACTGATGCCTGCAGGGTTTCCAGGAAGTAGTTTGGGGCCTGCTCTGCTCTCTTAACCAGCTTCTTTTCTGTGTCCGTTCTCAATTCAGTAATACTCTTCTCCATGTTTCCCTGCTTTTTAATTTTTTTCCCATATCTCAGCCATCTTATTTGCCCAGTTCGTTTAGCTAATATTTATTGAGCATTTTCTCTGGGAGATCTGGTTTAGGCAGTAGGCATAGAGATAACTAAAAAAGATCTCTGACCAGAACAAGTGAAACAGGCCAATGTGAAATTGGGAGACAGCTTGATAGGTGAAGTTATGGGGGATGGGCGGGTGTTCTGGGCACACCTAGGGCATGCCTGGGAGGTGATGACGGACATCTAGGGGACGTCTCTGGCAAAGAATGTAGGCACTAGTAGACTGTAGTGAATGTAGACATAAAGTAGGTTGAGGTGGGATTTTGAAGGGTGCCACATTTCATACTCTGATGTTTGGGTTTTAACTTGTAATCAGTAGGGGAGTTTAAGCAGAAGAGCGTTGGTGACTGTTGGGGGGAAAATCCTAGTAACTGTGGAAGGCAGGAAGACCAGTTGGGGAGGTTCAGGCCCTGATTCATGTAATGACCCACTTACTAAGTTAGTTTCCTGGTGATGAACCTGAGAATCTGTAGAGCTAGGAAGTGTCCTAAGTGAAACAATCAGGCAAATTGGGATGCTTGCAAACAAAGCACTGGATATAAATGTGCTTTCTGGGACCACCGCTGCTGACTAGCTATAGGAGCTCATAGAAGTCTTTTCGTTTTCCAGTCTTGAAAATTGAGGGTTTTCGACTAAATAATTACTGTAATTGTTTCCTTCTATAATTCTGTGCTTCTAAACAAATCCAGCCTTAGCTGAACTACTTTTTACTTATAATGGCTATAATTTTTTTTTCTTTCTGGGTCTTATTGACCCTTTGTAGAAGGATTGCCTACTCCTGTTCAAGCATTTCTGCTTTTCTCTGCCATAGTACAAATATATTTCCCACATTCTCCAAATTGCATTTGGATTATATTAAACTGAAGCAGTGGTCTTTGCCGTATGCCTGTTATCTGCCTCACACTTTCTTGGTTTCTAAAAAGGTGGCAATGCCGGTTTTCTACTTACTAGGAAAATCTCCACATAAATATTCTGAAATCATTGCTAACTGACACAGTGTTCAAATTACATGGTAACTGCAAGCTGCCAAGACTGCCCATCATTACATGTTACCCACCTTGAAGAGTGGGGAGGGATGTTTACTGGATGCAGACTTCAGTCACACATGCCTGCAAAAGACATCAGGCCTTTAACTGAGGAGATGCTGATTACCCTTTCTTCCTATCAGAGGGTTATAACAGGAGGTAGGAAGTATTTAGCATTCTCTAATGTATGTTTGTGTTTGATGTAGACCTAAGAGTTGGAGGGCGTCTCTACCTTGTTTTTCTTCTCTCTTTGATTCTAAATGTAGCAAAACTAAGTTTGATCTGCTGCTTGCAGGAACCTGTGGCCCACTCAGCACCAATTATTATCCCCACTTAGGAGAGGAAAAGGCAGATAAAGTCCAAGGGAAGTTCATGTGCTTTCAAATTAAACAGCTTTCATCACTTACTGGCTTCATCACGTACTGAATTTTGGAAAGCAGTTTAATCGTTGTGTTTCTTCATGTGTGAAATGGGTGCAGTATCATCAGTTCTGCAGAAATATTGAGGTTTATTAGTATTATCAAAGGTGCCTAACTTTTTCTGGCTGGCACCTGGTATACAAACTCCTATGTGTGAAGCTCCTTGTACAGAACCTGAAATATTTAAGATTTTCAATGAATATTGAGCATGAAAAATAAATAATAAAGTGTACTGATTCATGGAAAGCACTTAGTAAATTGTAAGTGTTATGATTACATGAAGTAAAACTGTTGATTTTTTTAAAACATCAAGTGCATTTGTTGCACTTTTCAAAATTTTAATTATTATTTCTCTGCAAATATAGATTAGAATTGCTAAGTATGAAGTAATTATTCTACGACAGGTCAGAGAGAATTGGTATAAACATAACAAATATGAAATAGTAGACTTTAAAAGCTTAAAAATTCTATGGATGGACCTAGAGAATGTTATAGTAAGTGAAGTCAGTCAGGCAGAGAAAGACAGCACTGTATAATATCACATATATGTGGAATCTAAAAAATAACACAAATGAATCTATATACAAAACAGAAATAGACTCACAGACACAGAAAACAGACTTACAGTTACCAAGGGGAAGTGGGAGGGGGGCGGGGTAAATTAGGAGAATGGGCTTAACAAATACAAACTACTATACATAAAATAGATAAGCAACAAGGATTTGGTATATAATGCAAGAAACTATATTCAGTATCTTGTAATAACCTGTAATGGAAAATAATCTGAAATACACACACACCTACAAACGTATATAATTTTTTAAAAAGTCATCTAAACAATCCAGATATATTGAGGCTTCCCTCGTGGCCCAGTGGGTAGAGGGTCTGCCTTGCCATGCAAGGGGCACCGATTCGATCCCTGGCCCGGGAAGATCCCTTGTGCCACAGAGCGGCTAGACTGGTGTGTCCCAATTGCGAGCCCGCGCTCTGGAGCGCATTTGCCCAGAGCCGGTGCTCACAGTGAGAGAAGCCACTGCAGTGGGAGGCCCACACAGGCCAAAGAATAAAAGATGGATGAAAACAAATAAATAAATATTAAAAATCCAGATACAGTTGAGCAAGCATAATGTTTTGCTGTAAAGTTCCTAAATATAGCATATATAAAGTTTTTTTAGAAAGTTTATTGGCTCCAACAAATGATGCTCTCATATTCACATGTTACCACAGTAAATCAGATATTACATACATACAAGTAGTACCTGCATGCGTGGGTGGCTAACTCCCATGTGCCAGGTGGAGCATATTGTGTAATACCAGCACCTTCAGCTTCCCTAAGGGATTTTCCTCCCTGCCTCTCATAATTTATTTGATTTAATTTTTGGTTTTATTTCAGGATTATACTAGTGGTTATTGGCTTCCATTATGTGACATTCTGTTGTATTCAGATGACCAGTCAGAGGTCCTAGATAGATGATCTGTAAAGTTTCAGATCTAGATCTAACTGATGAAGGCTTTGTGGCTGTAGGATCCCATTCCTTATTTGTCTTTTATAAGCCTGTGCTTTTCCTTCATGCTGTCTTTGGTAATGCACGTTTTTACGCAGTTATAAAATGCACCATAGGTAATACTTCTGGAGGATTTCTCCCACACTTAAAACTACTCGCAGAGACTTAAGAAAAATAGGGACCCTAGCTACTGCATATCTGTTAAGTCAGTAGTTTCTTTGGAAGATTTGACTTATTAAACATAACCCAGCACACCGCCTGACACATTGTGAGCCTTTGAGAAATGGCTTCCTGGGTGTCCAGGAGGGAATAATACAATATAATTTTGAAACCCAAATTCACCATCTTACTACAAATAAATTCTAAATTTGTTCCACGAGACGTTGAAGGTAGGACTAACTAGGGAGAGTAGAGACCTAGCAGGTGCACTTTAACCTTACTGGTGATCATTTAAAACTGGGGAAGTACAAGTGTTATACTTGTTTGTAACAAAGTGTTATACTTGAGTGGGTAGAGGGTCTGCCTTGCCATGCAAGGCACCGATTCGATCCCTGGCCCGGAAGATCCCTTGTGCCACAGAGCGGCTAGACTGGTGTGTCCCAATTGCAGCCCGCGCTCTGGAGCGATTTGCCCAGAGCCGGTGCTCACAGTGAGAGAAGCCACTGCAGTGGGAGGCCCACACAGGCCAAAGAATAAAAGATGGATGAAAACAAATAAATAAATATTAAAAATCCAGATACAGTTGAGCAAGCATAATGTTTTGCTGTAAAGTTCCTAAATATAGCATATATAAAGTTTTTTTAGAAAGTTTATTGGCTCCAACAAATGATGCTCTCATATTCACATGTTACCACAGTAAATCAGATATTACATACATACAAGTAGTACCTGCATGCGTGGTGGCTAACTCCCATGTGCCAGGTGGAGCATATTGTGTAATACCAGCACCTTCAGCTTCCCTAAGGGATTTTCCTCCCTGCCTCTCATAATTTATTTGATTTAATTTTTGGTTTTATTTCAGGATTATACTAGTGGTTATTGGCTTCCATTATGTGACATTCTGTTGTATTCAGATGACCAGTCAGAGGTCCTAGATAGATGATCTGTAAAGTTTCAGATCTAGATCTAACTGATGAAGGCTTTGTGGCTGTAGGATCCCATTCCTTATTTGTCTTTTATAAGCCTGTGCTTTTCCTTCATGCTGTCTTTGGTAATGCACGTTTTTACGCAGTTATAAAATGCACCATAGGTAATACTTCTGGAGGATTTCTCCCACACTTAAAACTACTCGCAGAGACTTAAGAAAAATAGGGACCCTAGCTACTGCATATCTGTTAAGTCAGTAGTTTCTTTGGAAGATTTGACTTATTAAACATAACCCAGCACACCGCCTGACACATTGTGAGCCTTTGAGAAATGGCTTCCTGGGTGTCCAGGAGGGAATAATACAATATAATTTTGAAACCCAAATTCACCATCTTACTACAAATAAATTCTAAATTTGTTCCACGAGACGTTGAAGGTAGGACTAACTAGGGAGAGTAGAGACCTAGCAGGTGCACTTTAACCTTACTGGTGATCATTTAAAACTGGGGAAGTACAAGTGTTATACTTGTTTGTAGAATTTCTATATTTGAGGAAGTTGCAGTCAAAACTTGATTTATGGCATTTCCTTCTGTGTTCACTTTATTTAGCTGCTGACAGCACACTTCATCCAGTCTCACAAACTGTAATTCCGGGAGTTGTTTTGTCCATGATCTCTTGGATCTAGAGGCCCTGAGTTCTGCCTGCTGTAAACACGTCATTGTTTCTCCAGTTCATCCCTTCCCCTCTCTTCCCCTCTCTTCCTGCTGCCACTGTTCCAGAGCAGGTGCCAGACGGCATTCTTATCTGTGCTGGATATTCTAATTGATCTCCCTGTGGCAGGCTTGGCCTTTTCTCCACAATTGACTGTCTTAAGTGAAATATGATTGCATCCCTCCTTGAAACCTTTTAAAACTTGACAGCACAGGTTCTTAACATCACAGTTGTAACTAATTCTGACTTATCTGTTGACGCTCCATACAGTACCTCCTCTAGGAGTTCTTGACCACTCCACCACAGGTGAGGTATTGTTTTTCTGTAGAGTAAGCAACTCCAAACCTGGAGTTCACATTGCGTTTGAGAAAGGAAACTGGCTTGTTCAAGGGTAGCATTTCCTCCTACCTAAGAAGAGTATAGTGACAGGTGAGGTCTAAGGGGTAAAAGGTTCACAGTTCCATTACAGTGAATCTTGCTAATGTCTAGAAAGATAATGTGCACTTGGAGAGGGAGGATGGGAGGATAGTGTAGGTGGTAACATACAGAAAAGCTGGGCGTCAGAAGACTAAAACTGACAGTGCCCTTCAAAGCTTTGTTGGGGTTTTGCCCAGTCCTTGCTTATCTAACTCTATGTAAGCAGATGTATCAGACTGCCGATGCCTGATACTGTTAAGCGTTTTAATCATGGTTAAGTCCCTTTGCTCACCACACAGAGCTGTGGCCAAAATTTAATATGATCCTCCGCACTATAGGAAGAAAAGCTGCTGTTTTTTCTCTTGACCGTTAAATTTCTCATTGTCTGTTAACAAATTGGATTTTGTATGCCAGTGTTCCACGAGACGTTGAAGGTAGGACTAACTAGGGAGAGTAGAGACCTAGCAGGTGCACTTTAACCTTACTGGTGATCATTTAAAACTGGGGAAGTACAAGTGTTATACTTGTTTGTAGAATTTCTATATTTGAGGAAGTTGCAGTCAAAACTTGATTTATGGCATTTCCTTCTGTGTTCACTTTATTTAGCTGCTGACAGCACACTTCATCCAGTCTCACAAACTGTAATTCCGGGAGTTGTTTTGTCCATGATCTCTTGGATCTAGAGGCCCTGAGTTCTGCCTGCTGTAAACACGTCATTGTTTCTCCAGTTCATCCCTTCCCCTCTCTTCCCCTCTCTTCCTGCTGCCACTGTTCCAGAGCAGGTGCCAGACGGCATTCTTATCTGTGCTGGATATTCTAATTGATCTCCCTGTGGCAGGCTTGGCCTTTTCTCCACAATTGACTGTCTTAAGTGAAATATGATTGCATCCCTCCTTGAAACCTTTTAAAACTTGACAGCACAGGTTCTTAACATCACAGTTGTAACTAATTCTGACTTATCTGTTGACGCTCCATACAGTACCTCCTCTAGGAGTTCTTGACCACTCCACCACAGGTGAGGTATTGTTTTTCTGTAGAGTAAGCAACTCCAAACCTGGAGTTCACATTGCGTTTGAGAAAGGAAACTGGCTTGTTCAAGGGTAGCATTTCCTCCTACCTAAGAAGAGTATAGTGACAGGTGAGGTCTAAGGGCGGTAAAAGGCTCACAGTTCCATTACAGTGAATCTTGCTAATGTCTAGAAAGATAATGTGCACTTGGAGAGGGAGGATGGGAGGATAGTGTAGGTGGTAACATACAGAAAAGCTGGGCGTCAGAAGACTAAAACTGACAGTGCCCTTCAAAGCTTTGTTGGGGTTTTGCCCAGTCCTTGCTTATCTAACTCTATGTAAGCAGATGTATCAGACTGCCGATGCCTGATACTGTTAAGCGTTTTAATCATGGTTAAGTCCCTTTGCTCACCACACAGAGCTGTGGCCAAAATTTAATATGATCCTCCGCACTATAGGAAGAAAAGCTGCTGTTTTTTCTCTTGACCGTTAAATTTCTCATTGTCTGTTAACAAATTGGATTTTGTATGCCAGTTTTTTTGTTTGCAGGACTTACTTTGGTGGTTTTACAGGTACAATCATCTTTCCCCTGAGCACACTGCCTTCACTGTGGTCTGGTGCCTTTTGACACTTCTTGGCAGCTCGTCAGCCAGCTCCTCTGGGGACACCTTCCGCCACGACGCACACCTCTTTATGCCTTCTTTATTCAAATGACTTGTTTAAACAATTTGGTTATTTTTAATTATTAAGTGCGTTGCTATGAATTTGCTAGGTCTTTACTCTTCCTAATTGGTCCTACCATCAAGATTTCATGAAACAAATGTGGAATTTATTTGTAGTAAGATGATAAATTTAGGGTTCACAATTGTATTGTATTCTTCTTTCCTGGACCCTCAGAAAACCATTTTTCAAAGCCCTATAATGTGTCACGCAATGTGCTGCATTATGTTTTATACTGTAAAAAAAAAAAAAAAAGGGCTTCTGCAGAGTACTTTTACAGATATCTGTTACTCTCTAAGATTAAATAACTCTTCTGTGATCACAGCTAGGAAAAGAGTTGGGATTTGAACACAGAGCTGTTCATTTTCACATTTCCTTCTCTTCCCAGTGCAGGATATTTGCTCAGTACATTTGCTGTGTTTAAATAAGCATACATGTTTTAATAGTTGCTTTTAGTCCATTTTTATAAACCTGTGGAACTCAATGAAACAGCTGTGCTACTTTTATTTTGAATATTTTTCTTGCTTGGAATTTTTTTTTTCAAGAGAAGAAGGTTATGGATTCCCATGTTATTGTTAACTTAACAGTCCCCATTACAGTGAATCTTTAGTCTAGAAAGATAATGTGCACTTGGAGAGGGAGGATGGGAGGATAGTGTAGGTGGTAACATACAGAAAAGCTGGGCGTCAGAAGACTAAAACTGACAGTGCCCTTCAAAGCTTTGTTGGGGTTTTGCCCAGTCCTTGCTTATCTAACTCTATGTAAGCAGATGTATCAGACTGCCGATGCCTGATACTGTTAAGCGTTTTAATCATGGTTAAGTCCCTTTGCTCACCACACAGAGCTGTGGCCAAAATTTAATATGATCCTCCGCACTATAGGAAGAAAAGCTGCTGTTTTTTCTCTTGACCGTTAAATTTCTCATTGTCTGTTAACAAATTGGATTTTGTATGCCAGTTTTTTTGTTTGCAGGACTTACTTTGGTGGTTTTACAGGTACAATCATCTTTCCCCTGAGCACACTGCCTTCACTGTGGTCTGGTGCCTTTTGACACTTCTTGGCAGCTCGTCAGCCAGCTCCTCTGGGGACACCTTCCGCCACGACGCACACCTCTTTATGCCTTCTTTATTCAAATGACTTGTTTAAACAATTTGGTTATTTTTAATTATTAAGTGCGTTGCTATGAATTTGCTAGGTCTTTACTCTTCCTAATTGGTCCTACCATCAAGATTTCATGAAACAAATGTGGAATTTATTTGTAGTAAGATGATAAATTTAGGGTTCACAATTGTATTGTATTCTTCTTTCCTGGACCCTCAGAAAACCATTTTTCAAAGCCCTATAATGTGTCACGCAATGTGCTGCATTATGTTTTATACTGTAAAAAAAAAAAAAAAAGGGCTTCTGCAGAGTACTTTTACAGATATCTGTTACTCTCTAAGATTAAATAACTCTTCTGTGATCACAGCTAGGAAAAGAGTTGGGATTTGAACACAGAGCTGTTCATTTTCACATTTCCTTCTCTTCCCAGTGCAGGATATTTGCTCAGTACATTTGCTGTGTTTAAATAAGCATACATGTTTTAATAGTTGCTTTTAGTCCATTTTTATAAACCTGTGGAACTCAATGAAACAGCTGTGCTACTTTTATTTTGAATATTTTTCTTGCTTGGAATTTTTTTTTTCAAGAGAAGAAGGTTATGGATTCCCATGTTATTGTTAACTTAATTTATAGAGTTGATTTCTCCAAAATAAATTCTTGCCTAGTTGTAACAACCCTCCTCTTTCCCAAATCAATTTCTGCAAAACTGGTTCATGCCAAAGGTTTCTTTACTCAGTATTTGCTATTGAATATGACTATTTTTCTGTTAAATGGTTTTATTTTAAAGGCAACACTGTTACCCAACAGAAATCTCTTACCCTTCCGCAGCTGTAAATTCTGCCTGTTCAGCAGCAGCCGAAGCTCTGCATTGTTTTCTGTTGGAAGTGTGAGCTGAAGGGGACTAGCACTCCTAGTGCTTAGCCGGCGCGCTGAGCTGTGGTCTGCCCTTGCTGTGTTATTAATGGCACAGTGTTTTCATGTTGCAGATGGCTGAGCGCTAGCAAGGACAGTTCAGGACCATGATGGCTCAGTTTCCCACTGCAATGAATGGTAAGTAGCTTCGTGCTTGTAGCAAGATAAAGTGGTTAGGAGATTTTTGGCAGAGGTCATAAAATACTCATTTAGACATTTTTCCTTACATTTATTAATGCAAAGTTGAAAGTATTCTTGTTGAAAGAATTTAGGTAGTTTGTTTCAGAACAACTGTGTGTCTTCTATCAGAATATTATGCAGTATAAGCACATATACTGTGCTTATACCGGTGGTTATAAAGTATCACCACAACTCAGTATAAGCATGGCCTGCAGTATCCTCAGGAATATGTGCCCGCCTTTGAGCAGTTGAAAATAGCTCAAACAGGCATTGTGTTTAATGCATAAAGCTGAGGACGAAAAGCATAGTACTGTAAGTGGAGAATATTAAAGATGTTCGTGATAGCACGAGATGATTGTAAACTAATCAAACCAGTAAGATTCATTTATTAGTATACACATAATTTAGTTTGTTTTCCCTTTTGTAAAGGATTATGGATACCCAGACACACACTTGTATAATGGGAAACATTTTAGAGGAAATGTTTAGGTAATTTCAATAATAAAAAGTTTTTTGTTTTGTTTTTTTTTTCTTAACCCACCCCGTGGCACGTGCAACTTCCCTGGCCAGGGATCAAACCTGAGTACTCTGTAGTGTAAGCTCAGAGTCTCAACCACTGGACAGCCAGGGAAGTCCAATAAAAAATTTTTAAAGATTTTAGTTTTAATTTATTTCCCAGGTACATGTTAAGTACCTTTAATAGGTATTTTTGCGCTTGTGTGTATCATTTATAGTTAAGAAAATACATTGTATTTTTTTTCAACTTTATACATTTATTTTAAATGAAAGATGAATACTTTTAATGATAAAAGGCACAATCTGCAAAGAAGATAGACATCATAAGCCATTAGACACATAACAACAAAGAAACAAAGATACGTAAAGCAAAAATCAGAAGAAATATAGGGAAAAAAATATATATAATCATAGTGAGACATAATACTATTTCTCTGAGAATATTTTATAAAGTGCAGAAAAGATAAAACTAGGAGCATCTTAAATGATGTCATTAATTTAAATATAATAGACATATTTAATCAAATCATATAATCTTATATTCTATAGACATATATTTAAAATTTTGTATCTCATATGTTGTTACTAGATGTCCATAGAACGTTTAGGAAAATTGGCAAAGAGATAAACGTTATTAAACTTCAAAAAGTAGGATTTGTTTTTGCGTGTGATTCAGTTATAGATATACACATATATTATTTTTGAAATTATTTTATATGATAGGGTATTATAAGATCCTGACCAGAGTTCCTGTGCTGTACAGTAAACCTTTGATGCTTGTTGCATATCTATCTTTTTATATTAGAAATGTAGCATTCTAGTCATACTAGTAGTCAAACAGGTGGAATCAAAATGTCATAAAGTTTTTAGCTAGGCAAAAATTCATATTTTCTAGAATATATATTACACATATTATTAATATATATGTGTAGAAAAGTTTTTCTACTATGCTTGATAAAGGCTTGAGAAGGAATATTAAAAAAAGAGAAGATGGAGAGATTGGAAAATGCAAACTAAATGAAATGGGAGCACTGAATATGAAATAGAAAAATTGAAACAAATTTGATAAAAGTAAAAGATTTTCCTGTAGTCCACTTGTTTTTAATGTGGTTGCTCATTAGAAACCTATCTGGAGCTCTGAGAAAGGGAAAAAAAAGAAAAAACAATTCCTGGGCATTTGTATTTTCCAAAAAATTCCAGAGGGGGAAAAAGAAGGAAAAATCACCAGTAATCCCACAGCCTTCACACAAAAGGGTTGTGTTAATGTTGCCATCTAGTATTTGATCCAGTTACATTAAAGAAAAATAAAAAACCATGTTCTCATTCATAAGGCCAAATCAGTACATTGTTAATAAAGAAAATATCTGTTGTATATCTAAAGTTTTAAGACTCAGGATTGATCTTGTGAGATTTAGAAAAGTTTTAGAAAAATGAATTATTAGCAGTTTAAAAATTAAGAAATGAAAAGATTTATATAATCATAGTGAGACATAATACTATTTCTCTGAGAATATTTTATAAAGTGCAGAAAAGATAAAACTAGGAGCATCTTAAATGATGTCATTAATTTAAATATAATAGACATATTTAATCAAATCATATAATCTTATATTCTATAGACATATATTTAAAATTTTGTATCTCATATGTTGTTACTAGATGTCCATAGAACGTTTAGGAAAATTGGCAAAGAGATAAACGTTATTAAACTTCAAAAAGTAGGATTTGTTTTTGCGTGTGATTCAGTTATAGATATACACATATATTATTTTTGAAATTATTTTATATGATAGGGTATTATAAGATCCTGACCAGAGTTCCCTGTGCTGTACAGTAAACCTTTGATGCTTGTTGCATATCTATCTTTTTATATTAGAAATGTAGCATTCTAGTCATACTAGTAGTCAAACAGGTGGAATCAAAATGTCATAAAGTTTTTAGCTAGGCAAAAATTCATATTTTCTAGAATATATATTACACATATTATTAATATATATGTGTAGAAAAGTTTTTCTACTATGCTTGATAAAGGCTTGAGAAGGAATATTAAAAAAAGAGAAGATGGAGAGATTGGAAAATGCAAACTAAATGAAATGGGAGCACTGAATATGAAATAGAAAAATTGAAACAAATTTGATAAAAGTAAAAGATTTTCCTGTAGTCCACTTGTTTTTAATGTGGTTGCTCATTAGAAACCTATCTGGAGCTCTGAGAAAGGGAAAAAAAAGAAAAAACAATTCCTGGGCATTTGTATTTTCCAAAAAATTCCAGAGGGGGAAAAAGAAGGAAAAATCACCAGTAATCCCACAGCCTTCACACAAAAGGGTTGTGTTAATGTTGCCATCTAGTATTTGATCCAGTTACATTAAAGAAAAATAAAAAACCATGTTCTCATTCATAAGGCCAAATCAGTACATTGTTAATAAAGAAAATATCTGTTGTATATCTAAAGTTTTAAGACTCAGGATTGATCTTGTGAGATTTAGAAAAGTTTTAGAAAAATGAATTATTAGCATAAGAAGTAAAAATAAATTTTAGAGACTTAAGTTAGTATCGGACAACATATATCATTTGATTATTGTTTTGAAATGGACAGATATACCAATGAAGACTATTTCTGATATCCTTTGATTTTTACAGCATACAGATAGAATATAACCTATCTGAATCATGTATGTTCAGAGCTACATGTTAGAATACTGCTGTGCCACTACCCAGATATGTAGCTTAACCACGTGTAACTTATTTGTGTGTGTATATATATGTATGTGTATCTTTGTATACATATATGTAAAACAGGGGTGACATTACTTATTGCATGGGATCCACCATATAGCAGATGTTCTGTAAACATGTATTTTTCCTTCTGCGTAGACCATAAGACTGTATGTGGCAGGGCAAGTGGAAATCTTTATGAAAACACCACTTTCTCAATTTAGCGATGAGTCAGGGAAAGTGGATAGAATTTTTTTCTTTTAAATTTTTATTTTACATTTTACTTTTACAGAGTTTTTGTTGTTTACAGATATGTATGATCCCAGATTAATCATGTGTATATCCCCTCCCAATCCCACCCCTCCGGGCTGTCACACGTGGATAGAATTTTAATGTATATCTGAAATGATCATCAAAGAATATAAATGATTTTAGATTTTTAAGGAACTATTGAAAGCATCTGCCCCCAAACTTAGGTTCAGACTTACAATAGTCTTAAGGATTCTGACTAAAAAGCCTCACTTTCAGATTTTTTTCTGGCAGGAGTCCTCTTATCCCAAGAAGAGCCTACAAAAGGTTTTAATGCTCTATCTTCTGCTTAATTATACTGGTCCCTGGGATTGGGTTGAGTAAGGAAACTAGTTTATTGGGCACACTCCATGAGATGGGCATGTGTTCGATGTGTTTTATTTTTGTTTTAAGTTGGGATTCTCAAGGTATGATTCACCCTTTTGTATACAGTTAGATGAGTCTTGACAAAGGTATACAGTTGTTTGCAACAATGTAAATATCTGTTGTATATCTAAAGTTTTAAGACTCAGGATTGATCTTGTGAGATTTAGAAAAGTTTTAGAAAAATGAATTATTAGCATAAGAAGTAAAAATAAATTTTAGAGACTTAAGTTAGTATCGGACAACATATATCATTTGATTATTGTTTTGAAATGGACAGATATACCAATGAAGACTATTTCTGATATCCTTTGATTTTTACAGCATACAGATAGAATATAACCTATCTGAATCATGTATGTTCAGAGCTACATGTTAGAATACTGCTGTGCCACTACCCAGATATGTAGCTTAACCACGTGTAACTTATTTGTGTGTGTATATATATGTATGTGTATCTTTGTATACATATATGTAAAACAGGGGTGACATTACTTATTGCATGGGATCCACCATATAGCAGATGTTCTGTAAACATGTATTTTTCCTTCTGCGTAGACCATAAGACTGTATGTGGCAGGGCAAGTGGAAATCTTTATGAAAACACCACTTTCTCAATTTAGCGATGAGTCAGGGAAAGTGGATAGAATTTTTTTCTTTTAAATTTTTATTTTACATTTTACTTTTACAGAGTTTTTGTTGTTTACAGATATGTATGATCCCAGATTAATCATGTGTATATCCCCTCCCAATCCCACCCCTCCGGGCTGTCACACGTGGATAGAATTTTAATGTATATCTGAAATGATCATCAAAGAATATAAATGATTTTAGATTTTTAAGGAACTATTGAAAGCATCTGCCCCCAAACTTAGGTTCAGACTTACAATAGTCTTAAGGATTCTGACTAAAAAGCCTCACTTTCAGATTTTTTTCTGGCAGGAGTCCTCTTATCCCAAGAAGAGCCTACAAAAGGTTTTAATGCTCTATCTTCTGCTTAATTATACTGGTCCCTGGGATTGGGTTGAGTAAGGAAACTAGTTTATTGGGCACACTCCATGAGATGGGCATGTGTTCGATGTGTTTTATTTTTGTTTTAAGTTGGGATTCTCAAGGTATGATTCACCCTTTTGTATACAGTTAGATGAGTCTTGACAAAGGTATACAGTTGTTTGCAACAATGTAAATCACTGAAATACAGGTGGCCTCTATAATTTTAAACATTAGATGGATTTGATCTAAAATTTCTTAGGCCTAAATGACTGGATTTAAAAATAAATTATAAATATCCTCTCTTAAAGACAAGTTTTAAGATTTTTCTTAAGAAAAATAAGTACAGGGAATTTCCTGGTGTTCCAGTGGTTAGGACTTGGTGCTTTCACTGCAGTGGACTGGTTCCATCCCTGTTCAGGAAGCCGCCATCACATTCTACGAGGCCGCCATCACCCTGATACCAAAGCCAGGCAAAGACAACACAAAAAAAGAAAATTATAGGCCAATTTCACTGATGAATTTAGACGCCAAAATCCTCAACAAAAGCCTAGCAAACAGAATTCAACAACACATCAAAAAACTCATACATCATGATCAAGTCGGGTTCATCCCAGGCATGCAAGGATTCTTCATTATCCACAAATCAATCAGTGTGGTACACCATATCAACAAATTGAGAAACAAAACCACATGATAATCTGAATAGATGTAGAAAAAGCCTTTGACAAAATCCAACACCCATTTATGATAAAAACTCTTCAAAAAATGGGCATAGAAGGATCCTATCTCAAAATAGTGAAAGTCATATATGAGAAGCCCACAGCGAACATTATTCTCAGTGATGAAAAACTGAAAGCATTCCCTCTAAGATGAGGAACAAGACAAGGGTGTCCACTTTCACCACTATTATTCAACATAGTCCTGGAAGTTCTAGCAACAGCAATAAAAAAAGAGAAAGAAAAGGAATCCAGATTGGAAAGGAAGTAGTCAAACTCTCTGTATTCACAGACGACATGATATTGTACATAGAAAATCCCAAAGATACTATTACAGAACTACTAGAGCTAATCAACGAATTCAGCAAAGTCGCGGGATACAAAATCAATACGCAGAAATCACTGGCATTCCCATACATAAACAATGAAAAATCAAAATGAAATTAAAATGCAATTCCGGTCAATTGGGGTTGACACTCCATGAGATGGGCATGTGTTCGATGTGTTTTATTTTTGTTTTAAGTTGGGATTCTCAAGGTATGATTCACCCTTTTGTATACAGTTAGATGAGTCTTGACAAAGGTATACAGTTGTTTGCAACAATGTAAATCACTGAAATACAGGTGGCCTCTATAATTTTAAACATTAGATGGATTTGATCTAAAATTTCTTAGGCCTAAATGACTGGATTTAAAAATAAATTATAAATATCCTCTCTTAAAGACAAGTTTTAAGATTTTTCTTAAGAAAAATAAGTACAGGGAATTTCCTGGTGTTCCAGTGGTTAGGACTTGGTGCTTTCACTGCAGTGGACTGGTTCCATCCCTGTTCAGGAAGCCGCCATCACATTCTACGAGGCCGCCATCACCCTGATACCAAAGCCAGGCAAAGACAACACAAAAAAAGAAAATTATAGGCCAATTTCACTGATGAATTTAGACGCCAAAATCCTCAACAAAAGCCTAGCAAACAGAATTCAACAACACATCAAAAAACTCATACATCATGATCAAGTCGGGTTCATCCCAGGCATGCAAGGATTCTTCATTATCCACAAATCAATCAGTGTGGTACACCATATCAACAAATTGAGAAACAAAACCACATGATAATCTGAATAGATGTAGAAAAAGCCTTTGACAAAATCCAACACCCATTTATGATAAAAACTCTTCAAAAAATGGGCATAGAAGGATCCTATCTCAAAATAGTGAAAGTCATATATGAGAAGCCCACAGCGAACATTATTCTCAGTGATGAAAAACTGAAAGCATTCCCTCTAAGATGAGGAACAAGACAAGGGTGTCCACTTTCACCACTATTATTCAACATAGTCCTGGAAGTTCTAGCAACAGCAATAAAAAAAGAGAAAGAAAAGGAATCCAGATTGGAAAGGAAGTAGTCAAACTCTCTGTATTCACAGACGACATGATATTGTACATAGAAAATCCCAAAGATACTATTACAGAACTACTAGAGCTAATCAACGAATTCAGCAAAGTCGCGGGATACAAAATCAATACGCAGAAATCACTGGCATTCCCATACATAAACAATGAAAAATCAAAAAATGAAATTAAAAATGCAATCCCCGGGCTTCCCTGGTGGTCCAGTGGGTAAGGACACCACCTTGCAGTGCAAGGGGTGCCGGTTCGATCCCTGGCCTGGGAAGATCCCACGTGCTGCGGAGCGGCTGGACAGATGTGTCCAATTGCCGAGCCGGGGCTCTGGAGCGCATGCGCCCGGAGCTGGTGCTCTGCGACAACAGACGCCACCGCGATGGGAGGCCCACACAGGCCAGGGAACGGGGATGGATGAGAATGGACAAATGGAGGAACAATGGAAGTGGCCCACCTGCTCCCCTCCCTCCCCACCCCACCTCCCCCAAAATAAATAAATAAATAAATCTTTAAAAAAAAAAAAAAAAAACTACAAAAAAGCTGAACAGACAACCCACACAATGGGAGAAGATCATAGCAAATGCAACAACAGACAAAGAATTAATCTCCAGAATCTATAAGCAACTCAGACAACTCAGCACTGGAAAAATGAACAACCCAATCAAAAAATGGGAAAAGGACCTAAACAGACGCCTCTCCAAAGAGGACATACAGATGGCCCAAAAACATGTGAAACAATGCTCAACCTCCCTTACAATTAGAGAAATGCAAATTAAAACTACAATGAGGTATCACCTCACACCCGTCAGAATGGCCATCATCCACAAATCGAGAGACAGTAAATGCTGGAGTGGGTGCGGAAAAAAGGGAACCCTCTTGTATTGCTGGTGGGAATGTCAATTGATACAGCCTCTATGGAAGACAGCATGGCGATTTCTTAAAAAACTAAAAATAGAAGCACCCTATGACCCAGCAATCCCACTCTTAGGCTTATATCCTGATGAAATCAAAACTGAAAGAAGCACTTGTACCCCAATGTTCATTGCAGCACTCTATACAGTAGGTAGAACATGGAAGCAACCTAGATGCCCATCAATGAATGAATGGATACAGAAGCTCTGGTACATACATACAATGGAATACTACACAGCTGTCAAAAGAAATGCAAAAGAATCAGCCCTAATGAAGTGGCTGGCTCTAGAACGTATCATGAAAAGTGACGTCAGAAAGAGAAGGGCAAGTACAATATGCTAACACATATATATGGAATCCAGTAGGATGGTGATGATGGCACATGCAGTGAAGAGATGGAGAAACAGACACAGACAGTGGACATATGGATATTGTGGGGAATGAACAGTGAGTGAGAGGCGTAAAGGAAGTAGCATGAAGGCCTGTACTATTGTATGTGAAGAAAATAGCTCTAGTCATTGCTCTGTGAGAAAAGCAGATCCTTCACGGGTGCTGTGTGATGGTTGGGAGGGGTGGGATAGGGGGGATATACATATGACTAATCTGGGAGCATACATATCTGTAAACAACAAAACTCTGTAAAAGTTAAAAGTAAAATAAAAATTAAAAAAAAAAACTACTGAAAAAGCAAAAGCAGCCAATAATAGAACGTATTTGTAAACTTTAGAATCCGAACGTAAAGAGACATAGTAATAAAACCTGTTTTTACTATTGCCTAAAAAAAAAAAAAAGAAAAATTAAGTACAGGGAATTTGCTAGTGTTCCAGTGGTTAGGACTTGGTGCTTTCACTGCGGCAGGCTGGGTTCCATCCCTGTTCGGGAAGCCAGGATCCCTCAAGCCTCAGGAAACAACTGTGTAAGGCAGAATTTTACGGAGTATAGTCAGCAAACGTGTGATTTTATATACCTAAACATACTTGGTTTCTTATTGGCAGCAGTAGAGTGAACTGGAAAGGTAGTCAAAAGTGAAGTGTAGATAGCTGTTAGCCACGTTGATCTTTATTGTTGTTCCGTTGCTCAGTTGTGTCTGACTCTTTGTGACCCCGTGGACTGCAGCACACCTGACTCTGCTGAACTCCAGTGAACTCCAGAGTTTGCTCAAATTCATGTCCATCTCATCCTCTGCCAACGCCTTCACCTTTTGCCTTCAGTCTTTCCCAGCATCAGGGTCTTTTCCAGTGAGATGGTGCTTCTTGGATATATAGCTTTAAAAGGCCTCCTCAGAGAGCCAATATAAATATATATAAAGTATAGACAACAGAAAGAATCAGCCCTAATGAAGTGGCTGGCTCTAGAACGATCATGAAAAGTGACGTCAGAAAGAGAAGGGCAAGTACAATATGCTAACACATATATATGGAATCCAGTAGGATGGTGATGATGGCACATGCAGTGAAGAGATGGAGAAACAGACACAGACAGTGGACATATGGATATTGTGGGGAATGAACAGTGAGTGAGAGGCGTAAAGGAAGTAGCATGAAGGCCTGTACTATTGTATGTGAAGAAAATAGCTCTAGTCATTGCTCTGTGAGAAAAGCAGATCCTTCACGGGTGCTGTGTGATGGTTGGGAGGGGTGGGATAGGGGGGATATACATATGACTAATCTGGGAGCATACATATCTGTAAACAACAAAACTCTGTAAAAGTTAAAAGTAAAATAAAAATTAAAAAAAAAAACTACTGAAAAAGCAAAAGCAGCCAATAATAGAACGTATTTGTAAACTTTAGAATCCGAACGTAAAGAGACATAGTAATAAAACCTGTTTTTACTATTGCCTAAAAAAAAAAAAAAGAAAAATTAAGTACAGGGAATTTGCTAGTGTTCCAGTGGTTAGGACTTGGTGCTTTCACTGCGGCAGGCTGGGTTCCATCCCTGTTCGGGAAGCCAGGATCCCTCAAGCCTCAGGAAACAACTGTGTAAGGCAGAATTTTACGGAGTATAGTCAGCAAACGTGTGATTTTATATACCTAAACATACTTGGTTTCTTATTGGCAGCAGTAGAGTGAACTGGAAAGGTAGTCAAAAGTGAAGTGTAGATAGCTGTTAGCCACGTTGATCTTTATTGTTGTTCCGTTGCTCAGTTGTGTCTGACTCTTTGTGACCCCGTGGACTGCAGCACACCTGACTCTGCTGAACTCCAGTGAACTCCAGAGTTTGCTCAAATTCATGTCCATCTCATCCTCTGCCAACGCCTTCACCTTTTGCCTTCAGTCTTTCCCAGCATCAGGGTCTTTTCCAGTGAGATGGTGCTTCTTGGATATATAGCTTTAAAAGGCCTCCTCAGAGAGCCAATATAAATATATATAAAGTATAGACAACAGAAAGATTTATAAATGAATTTGTCTTTTCCCAAGTTCTGATCTTTTCTCTCTGGCTTTACTCCTTCTGGTTTTTTCCAGATACTCATTCCTCAGTCATTTTTTAGTGTTTGTTCTGTGCTGGGTACTATGCTGGTTCTGAGGAAAGAAACACACAAAGCTTTTGTCCTCAAAGGGCTCTTAGTCTGGTAGAACAAATGGAGAGAAAACAATTATAGAAACCTTTTAAGTGCCTTCTAGAAGCATGGAGAAGTCCCTTGAGGATCTAGAGGAGGAAGCAATTAATTTGACCTACAGGTGTTAGGGTCCTCCTAGAGGAAATGACACCTGCCCTGGACCTTGAAAGATAAAGCTTGAAATGGGAAGAGGGTCATGTGAATGACAATCCAAGTAAAGAGACTCTGTGTCACAGGATGAGAAAGACAGTGTTATGTATTGATCTATGAGATTTGTAAGAATTGACTTTTGCAAGATAGGGATATAGTACCAGCATTCCTGTTGTCTTTGGTTTTTGTTTCGTATACAGATAAACCCACACCTCTGGATGCACAGGGCCTCCTAAGACTTGAGAGAGAACCCTTCAAAGCCATCTGGTGGGGGATGGCAGACTCAGAGTTCCACACGTTGTGAGGTGCTTCCTGCAGTTGAGGAGAGCCACATCAGGGCGTCCTCCTTGGGGAAGAAGCCGCTAGGGCTAGCTCTGAAAGAGAAAAGGTTGTGCTTCTCTGCTATACCTCTTGGGGGCTAAGGTATTTCTCTTCAGATGTCTGCTTGTGACTCTCCATTGCCACAAGATCTAGCTGTCCTATTTAGTGATCACTTCACTGTTTTCTAGTGATCCAGAAGGATTAGGTGCAAGAGGGACAGGGACATTTTGAAAACACTTAACTAGGATTAACTTGGAATCCTTTAGGTTCCTGTTTAGATGAGCTGCCACCTGAAAGATATTCCAACCAACCTGTCTGCAGTTGTTTTCAGGAGGATGAAGACGTGTCATGTCCAAGAATGGTCAGGGTAGAATCGTCAACTTTCACATTACGACTTGTATACCCCTGTGACCCCACCCCAACCCCTTTAGTCCTGATCATTAGCCGGGAATGAGCTAAGAGATCATTGTGATCCCTTTCTTAAGGACAGCACATTCAGTGACCAAACTGGCTTGCTTTAAGGAGTGTGAACCAGGAGGAGGTTATGGAAGTGGAGTCAACCACGAATAATGCATTGTTGAACAGCTTTTCTGATAAATGATTCATTAGCATCAGAGTGCAAATAGACCAGAAAGCTAAAATCATGATACAGACTAGTTGCAGGGGCCATGCTCGTGTGGACATAGCAGGCTGATTGGTGACCTGAAAAAGGATCAACAGTTTGAAGAACCACTGGTAGCCCTGGGCGAGGGACAGATGAAAAGTTTGATGTAGTCCATCTGCCAAGAGCTGAAAGAGGGCAATGCCCTGCGTAATGAGCTCCCCACCCCCACCCCACCCCACCACCACAGACAAGACTCCTTAAGGCTGGCCTGCAGTGGCATCCCCTGTATCAGAAACAGTCAGACTTCATCAGGAGCTTGACTTCAGTCTACGTTAGAGAATGGGCCCTTGCCGTGGGTAGTGACCCAGACTATTCAATTAGCAATTAAAAGTTGTTTGCAGTTTGAAGCCCCAAAGAGCGTGTCTTTAATTTGTCAGTTGCAGTTTTCCAAGTAGCAAATCAAACAGCTGGGCCTTTGGCAACACCCCAAGAATCTGAGAAAACAAGTCTCCTTTTGCTTCTGCGTAGCTCTGAGGCTGCGCGGTCCTGGCGGCCCGGTGGGTACTGTCAGAACCCCAGCTTCTGTGCCCATCAGCGAGCCAGGCTGAGACATTTCAGGGAGCTTCACTCACCCAGTAGCTTTGCTTCATTCAGATGGGCGAGTAGGAATAAAATCTCCCCTCAGAGAATTTTCCGCCTTTTTTTCATGTAAAGCCAAAAGGCTGTTGGGGCAAGGCTGTCTTCTGTTCTTGAATATACTATTCTGCTTGACAAGCAAGGCTTCCGAGGGTCCTTCTCACCTTGTTAGTTGTGGAATATAAGCTTGACTCACCCCTCGGTGGGACCGTCAGGTCAGAGAGCCACTGGGCCTGCACAGGTCAGGCATTCGAAACTGGTGGAGACTGCTTCACTTTGTCAGAGGCTCTGTTTGGCAGAATCTTCAGGAACTAAGGTTTGTGTTGTTTCCAGTGCCCAGAGTCTTATTTGTTGGGACTTAATAGCTAGCCCTGCTGGTGGCGGTATGTAGTTTAGCTCATAGTAGTATACCAGTCCTAATTTATATGTTTTGACAAATGTAATATGGTTATATAAATTGTTAACATAGTGGTAATTGGGTGCAGGCTCCAGACTGTCTTTGCGACTTTCCTATAAATCTAAAGCATTTCAAATAAGAAGGTTACTTCAAAACCTACCAGATGGCACTCCATAGCTTGCAGGGTAAAGGTCGGCTGAGGATGGTATTTAAGACCCTTTAAAGCTAATCCTTCCTAAGTCTCTCTTACCTACTCTCCACTCATGTGGTGCTTTAGCTGTCAGTCTTCAGTGTAGTGTCTGCAACATGCCTTGACTTGTCATGCTCTGGCCTTTTCCTGTGAAATCCTTTATCCCACCCCTGCACATGGCAGAACTGAAGCCGGGCTTCAAGGCTCTGCCTCCGTCTTACCTTTCCTATCAGTTCATCCCTGATGCTTCTCACTCAGGATTGGCACAGCTTTTTGTATATGTTTCTGCTTAGGATGCTTTGCAGGTTAACATTGTAAATGTGGTAGTCTCTAGCGTAAGACTTCCTTGAGGATGGAAAAATGCTTTTTTTTTTTTAATAGTATTTTTACTTTTGGGGGGCCTCTTTTATTGGTTTTCCATTCGTTTATTTTTCATCCATCTTTATTTGTGGCTTGTGTGGGCCTCCTGTTGCAGTGGCGTCCCTCGTTGCAGAGCACCAGCTCTGGGTGGGTGCGCTCCAGAGTGCTGGCTCACAATTGGACACACCGGTCTAGCCACTCCATGGCACGTGGGATCTTCCTGGGTCAGGGATCGAACCGGTGTCCCTTACTCTGCAAGGTGGACTCTTTACCCACTGGACCACCAGGGGAGCCTGGAACAATATACTATTCTGCTTGACAAGCAAGGCTTCGAGTCCTTCTCACCTTGTTAGTTGTGGAATATAAGCTTGACTCACCTCGGTGGGACCGTCAGGTCAGAGAGCCACTGGGCCTGCACAGGTCAGGCATTCGAAACTGGTGGAGACTGCTTCACTTTGTCAGAGGCTCTGTTTGGCAGAATCTTCAGGAACTAAGGTTTGTGTTGTTTCCAGTGCCCAGAGTCTTATTTGTTGGGACTTAATAGCTAGCCCTGCTGGTGGCGGTATGTAGTTTAGCTCATAGTAGTATACCAGTCCTAATTTATATGTTTTGACAAATGTAATATGGTTATATAAATTGTTAACATAGTGGTAATTGGGTGCAGGCTCCAGACTGTCTTTGCGACTTTCCTATAAATCTAAAGCATTTCAAATAAGAAGGTTACTTCAAAACCTACCAGATGGCACTCCATAGCTTGCAGGGTAAAGGTCGGCTGAGGATGGTATTTAAGACCCTTTAAAGCTAATCCTTCCTAAGTCTCTCTTACCTACTCTCCACTCATGTGGTGCTTTAGCTGTCAGTCTTCAGTGTAGTGTCTGCAACATGCCTTGACTTGTCATGCTCTGGCCTTTTCCTGTGAAATCCTTTATCCCACCCCTGCACATGGCAGAACTGAAGCCGGGCTTCAAGGCTCTGCCTCCGTCTTACCTTTCCTATCAGTTCATCCCTGATGCTTCTCACTCAGGATTGGCACAGCTTTTTGTATATGTTTCTGCTTAGGATGCTTTGCAGGTTAACATTGTAAATGTGGTAGTCTCTAGCGTAAGACTTCCTTGAGGATGGAAAAATGCTTTTTTTTTTTTAATAGTATTTTTACTTTTGGGGGGCCTCTTTTATTGGTTTTCCATTCGTTTATTTTTCATCCATCTTTATTTGTGGCTTGTGTGGGCCTCCTGTTGCAGTGGCGTCCCTCGTTGCAGAGCACCAGCTCTGGGTGGGTGCGCTCCAGAGTGCTGGCTCACAATTGGACACACCGGTCTAGCCACTCCATGGCACGTGGGATCTTCCTGGGTCAGGGATCGAACCGGTGTCCCTTACTCTGCAAGGTGGACTCTTTACCCACTGGACCACCAGGGGAGCCTGGAACAATGCTTTATTCATCTTTTTATTTTCAGTGTTTAGCTTGTTGCCTATTTCCAGGGAGTGGCACACAGCAGTTGTTCAAGCAGGTGTTAATTGGGTGATGAGGAAGCAGCCTGAGGGCCATACGAGGTATGGTTATGAATAGAGCTTTCTTCTTTGTATCACTCCAGTATTAAGCACTGTCCTTAGATGGACATTAGTGATTCATGTTTACGTTCTGGAATTGTATTTAAGCATGTACACTAGAATATCTTTGTCTTTCATTTATTTATGTTTATTTTATGTTTTAGGAGGGCCAAATATGTGGGCTATTACCTCTGAAGAACGTACTAAGCATGACAAGCAGTTTGATAACCTCAAACCCTCAGGAGGTTACATAACAGGTTTGTGTTTATATTTTATTTGTGGTTTATGCTCCTTTTCATGTAACATCTTATAATTGCATCTTATAAGTAGTTTTAATTTGACTGCCATCAATTTGTATTATTTAATGATAAATTCCCCGGTGGCTCAGACAGTAAAGAATCTGCCTGCAGTGCAGGAGACGCTGGTTTGATCCCTGGTTTGGGAATGTCTCCTGGAGAAGGAATGGCAACCCACTGCAGTATTCTTGCTTGGAGAATTCCACGGACAGAGGAGCCTGGCTGGCTGTAGTCCAAAGGTTCACGAAGAATTGGACGTGAGTGAGCGTGGTCAGGTATGGATGTGAGAGTTGGATCATAAAGAAAGCTGACTCGAGAGAATTGTTACTTTTGAATTGTGACACTGAAGAAGACTCTCGAGTTCCTTGGACAGCAAGGAAATCAAACCAGTCATTCCTAAAGGAAATCAGCTCTGAATATTCATTGGAAGAACTGAAGCTGAAGCTCCGATAGTTTGGCCTTCTGATGCGAACAGACGACTCATTGGAAAAAAAAAAAACAAAAACCCTGACGTTGGGAAAGATAGAGGACGAGAGGAGAAGGGGATGACAGAGGACGAGAGGGTTGGATGGCATCACTGATGCAGGGGACATGAACTGGAGATAGTGGAGGATACCATGTGGTCCATGAGGTCGCAGAGAATCGCAGACAACTTAGCGACGGAACAACCTCACGGCTCGGAAACCTTTCAGTCTGACTTCGGACTCCGTCCTCTTAACCATTATAGGTTAATGTTATTTGTACTTCTGTAATAATAACTACTTTAATTGATCTCTGGGCTGGGATTCGATTCCCGTGCTTACAGGGTAATAGTCTGGCCTGTTACTGTCTCGCGTGTGCTGGCAGCATGCCCGGCGTTCCTGAGTCAGAGGTGCGGGACGCTCTTTGTAACAGTGCAGCTGGCAGCCTGAGCACCGGCACGTTGCTGTCTGTTCCCCTCGTCCCCCAGTCACAGGGGGCCTGCAGAGAGCCCAGAAGGATGCTGCACGTGCAGTGGCTGTGGTATAGAAGAGGAACACTCGGCTTCAGGGGTCCACCATTTTTTGGCAGGCAGAAAACAAGCTTGTTCTTTGTCCGAAAAGAAAACATTACCTCATCTCTCAGGACTGCTCACAGCCCACCCCGTTCTGAGAAACGATCCAGGGGAGAACTGTTAGGACCTTACAGGACATCACACAGCAGGACACAGAATTGTCAGATGCCCGTGAGAAGTGTCTTTCCCAAACCTGGTGTTCTTTTTTTTATTTAGAGCTCTTCTGAGGAATAGTGTTTTTAACTATAAATCTTGTAAGATAGGAATATTGTCAAGTAATGTGGAAAAACTGAGATGAATACTGTGATCATTCATCACTGATGGATGTGTATAATTTCAGTTGTGACATTTTTGTTTTAATATCTCTGTCTTATTAAAGTAATACAAATTTTCTTTAATAATTGGAATGAAAAGAAATCCACAGCATTGTTACTATTGGCCATTATCATTATTCAGAGGCATCATAGTAATAAATCCATTTACTAATACGCTGTTTGGTTTTTTTGTTTTGTTGACTGCAGGTGATCAGGCGCGTACCTTTTTCTTACAGTCAGGCCTGCCGGCTCCTGTGTTAGCTGAAATATGGTAAAATGTTTTCTTTTGTAAATGAACTTAACTGTCTGATAACCTGACTTCATTTTTACTACTTAGTGTTGGATGGCATCACTGATGCAGGGGACATGAACTGGAGATAGTGGAGGATACCATGTGGTCCATGAGGTCGCAGAGAATCGCAGACAACTTAGCGACGGAACAACCTCACGGCTCGGAAACCTTTCAGTCTGACTTCGGACTCCGTCCTCTTAACCATTATAGGTTAATGTTATTTGTACTTCTGTAATAATAACTACTTTAATTGATCTCTGGGCTGGGATTCGATTCCCGTGCTTACAGGGTAATAGTCTGGCCTGTTACTGTCTCGCGTGTGCTGGCAGCATGCCCGGCGTTCCTGAGTCAGAGGTGCGGGACGCTCTTTGTAACAGTGCAGCTGGCAGCCTGAGCACCGGCACGTTGCTGTCTGTTCCCCTCGTCCCCCAGTCACAGGGGGCCTGCAGAGAGCCCAGAAGGATGCTGCACGTGCAGTGGCTGTGGTATAGAAGAGGAACACTCGGCTTCAGGGGTCCACCATTTTTTGGCAGGCAGAAAACAAGCTTGTTCTTTGTCCGAAAAGAAAACATTACCTCATCTCTCAGGACTGCTCACAGCCCACCCCGTTCTGAGAAACGATCCAGGGGAGAACTGTTAGGACCTTACAGGACATCACACAGCAGGACACAGAATTGTCAGATGCCCGTGAGAAGTGTCTTTCCCAAACCTGGTGTTCTTTTTTTTATTTAGAGCTCTTCTGAGGAATAGTGTTTTTAACTATAAATCTTGTAAGATAGGAATATTGTCAAGTAATGTGGAAAAACTGAGATGAATACTGTGATCATTCATCACTGATGGATGTGTATAATTTCAGTTGTGACATTTTTGTTTTAATATCTCTGTCTTATTAAAGTAATACAAATTTTCTTTAATAATTGGAATGAAAAGAAATCCACAGCATTGTTACTATTGGCCATTATCATTATTCAGAGGCATCATAGTAATAAATCCATTTACTAATACGCTGTTTGGTTTTTTTGTTTTGTTGACTGCAGGTGATCAGGCGCGTACCTTTTTCTTACAGTCAGGCCTGCCGGCTCCTGTGTTAGCTGAAATATGGTAAAATGTTTTCTTTTGTAAATGAACTTAACTGTCTGATAACCTGACTTCATTTTTACTACTTAGTGTTAACACAAAGTTTTTTTTATTTGTAGTCTATTGTTAATGAGTATTTCCTCAGGTTTTTTTTCTAACTTTTGGTCTCTTTTATTGATTTATTTTCATCCATCTTTATTCTTTGGCCTGTGTGGGCCTCCCTCCCATTGCAGTGGCCTCCCTCGTTGCAGAGCACTGGCTCGTGTAATTGGACACACGGGTCCAGCCGCTCCACCGCACATGGGATTCCCCCCAGGCCAGGGATTGAACCGGTGCCACTTGCACTGCAAGGCGGACTCTTTACCCACTGGACCACAAGGGAAGCCCTTTCTTCAGATTTTTAGAAAGTAACTTTTAATGAGTAAATGAAAAATCAGTTGGTGTTTGTTCTGTAGGACAAATTTCTAATTTCCTTAGAATTTCTAAAGAAAGGAGATGTATACATTTCTACTGGAAAACACTTCTTTATAATTTGGCAGGAGTTTCATCTTCATTATGTTATTTTGTAGTTGTTTCATTTATTTCATCATCTTTAAACTACAAACTAGCTCACCATTCCCTTTTTCCTACCATAAAGAAAGTGTTCTTTATAATCGCTAATGTTTTGGTTTTCTTATATATTTACAGTCAACACCAACCCCTACTTCATCCTTCTTCCCATTCAGAATATTCCCATGCCTGGCAGAGGGCCAGGCACATAGTAAGCATTTGGTAAATATTTGAACAAATTGTTTAGAATGATTATGCTCTTGTACAGTTTCATTTGCACCAGTGGAATTCACCCCAAGCGTATCTAGATTCTGTATAGACTCAGTACTTTATTAGATACTGTCTTTGAGCAGTATTATTGTACAGATTGTAGCTTTTTGTTATACACATACACACACATCTAATTAAGTGATGATGTGCATGTAAATGCTGTGTTATTTACAAAAGTAATGTTGAGGGCTTCCCTGGTGGTCCAGTGGGTAAGGACACCATCTTGCAGTGCAAGGGGCGCCGGTTCAATCCCTGGCCTGGGAACATCCCACGTGCCGCGGAGTGGCTGGACCGATGTGTCCAATTACCAAGCCATAGCTCTGGAGCGCATGTGCCCAGAACCGGTGCTCTGTGACAACAGAGGCCACTGCGATGGGAGGCCCACAGGGGCCAAAGAACAAAGATGGATGAAAATAGACAAATGAAAGACCAATAGAAGTAGCCCGCCTGCTCCCCTCCCTCCCCACCCCCCCCAAAATAAATAAATAAATAAATCTTTTTTAAAAAAAAAAAGTAATGTTGACCCTCCGTAAGAATCTACTGGCCTCATCGTCCTTCTAGGGCTTTATCAGACCTGAACAGAGATGGGAAGATGGATCAGCAAGAGTTCTCCATAGCCATGAAACTCATCAAACTAATACTTCAAGGCCAACAGTTGCCCGTGGTTCTTCCTCCTATTATGAAACAGCCTCCTATGTTCTCTCCATTAATTTCTGCTCGTTTTGGTATGTGTTTCTGAATTTAGTTCAATGCTTTTGATAGTTAAAGTCAATTCCGAGGCATAATGTTTGAGAATCAGAAAAGGATTTGTTGGCATGAAATGACAGTCTTCAGATTCCAAGTTAACCTTCATGTCTGAGATTAAACATGTGAAGCTCGCTGTCATAGCTTGGGAGCCCGTGGGTCCCAGTCTTCCAGGGACAGGTGTGATGTATGCCTGTTACCCTGGCATCGAGTCTAGCTCATGTTCTCTTTCATAATTCCCAGCTGAATGATAAATGATACAATCCTGCGAGTCATAGCTGAGCCTAAATTCTGTTCTTGATTAGTTGCCTCTATACTCTGTATTCATAACAAAGAATATGAGTAATTTCAATTTGAAATGGTTTAATTTGAGGAGTAATTTTAGAGTATACATTAGTAGAAATTTCTTTAAATGTTACTTTGCTGGCTAAATTTAAGGCTGAAGATTGGAGACTTTGTGCTAATTAATGTATATATTCATCTGAGATTGCCAGTTTTCCATTAATTTTGATTAGCCTCATTTTCTTCCTAATTATTTGTGAGAAGCACTCATTGGAATGGAACATTCAAGTAGATAGATATCCCTGTGTATCTGAAACCTGTTCTTCCACTCCAGATGTTAGGTCTTTTTTTAAAAAATTAATTAATTAGTTAATTTAAGATTCCACTGGGTCTTTGTTGTTCTAATTGCAGTGAGCAGGGGCTACTCTTCCTTGTGGCGCATGGGCTTCTCATTGTGGTGGCTTCTCTTGTTGCAGAGCATGGGCTCTAGGCATGCAGGCTTCGTAGTTTCCCTGTGGCATGTGGGATCTTCCCGGACCAAGGATTGAACCTTGTCCCCTGCCTTAGCAGGCAGATTCTTAACTATAGGACTCCCAGTGAAGTCCCCAGTTGTTAGATCTTAAAATGCTAAATTATTTCATTCTTGTGGTGCATTCTAGAGACAAATACCACATCCTTGTGTAACCACAGTAACACAGGGTACTTTGAACTCTGCAGTTAGTAAACGAGTGGTTCCTCCCTTGCTCCTTTTAAAGGCTCGTCCTTGCGGGCATACATGTGTTGTGTATAAGAAAAGTGGGACAGATGGCAGGGTTGCTTCCTGTGTAATGTGTGCGCAGAGATGGTTCTCCTGCAGCATGGAGGACGTAGAACAGCCTTTGCTGGGAGGGGAGAGTTTGGGGAGTGTGTGTGTGTGTGTGTGTGTGTGTGTATTAACTCAACAGCACTGTATTTATTATCCCTACACAAAAACCCACATTCAGTTAGGTGATACAGTCTCTCACTGAGGATACTAATATGTAGTTAGGAAAAGGCTGCTTAGTTTTATTCATGATGCTAGAAGAGAATTTTTAACTCATTAGTAGACATTCCCTCAGTTCACACAGGTCAGAGTATTGATATTAAAACCAGTAGTTTCCCTCCTGCACTGCTAGGTCCAGGCTGCTTTAATGAAGGTTTTTACAACTATTGATCGTTTGCCCACAATGTTTCTGTAACACAGCAGCTGCTCACTGTACTGTAAACTTGTTTGCTGTCCTGTGTTTTATAATTGGTTTACCTGCACCGGAAAATGTGTTCTGTTTTGTCCTTAGGAATGGGAAGCATGCCCAATCTGTCCATTCCTCAGCCGTTGCCTCCAGTCACACCTATGGCTACGCCCTTGTCCTCGGCGACGTCAGGGACCACCCTCCCTCCCCTAATGATGCCTGCTCCCCTCGTGCCTTCCGTTAGCACCTCGTCATTACCAAATGGAACCGCCAGTCTCATTCAGCCTTTATCCATTCCTTACTCTTCTTCAAGTAAGTGCTTTGTGTCTAATGACTCAGTATGTTATATGAAGAAACTTATATTTGCATCCCAGCAGATACAGATTTCCTTCATACTTTATGAAGTTGTTTAATGTGAACCTTTTTTCTTTTTTTTTTTAGCATTGCCTCATACGTCATCTTACACTCTGATGATGGGAGGATTTGGTGGTGCTAGTATACAGAAAGCCCAATCTCTGATTGATTTAGGATCTAGTAGGTATGAATACTTAAAACTTCCTACTTTTTAGGCTTTCAGTAAGAAGAGCTTCCCAGGTGGCTCAGTGGTAGAGAATCTGCCCTGCAATGCAGGAGATGCAGGTTTGATGCCTGAGTTGAGAAGATCCCTTGGAGAAGGAAATGGCGATCCACTCCAGTAATCTTGCCTGGGAAATTTCATGGACAGAGAAGGCTACAGTCCATGGGGTTGTGAAAGTATTGGACATGACTTAGGGACTAAACAACAAACAAAGGAGTATTTAAGAAATGACTCTTGTTTTTCTTTTCAAAGCTCTGAGCTTATCCAAGTTTTGCTTTCTAGTGGCCAAATGTAAATACGTTAGGTAAATTTACTATTCGTAATTCACATAAGATAATTTTATTTTTAGAATTATTAAATGTCTGTGGTGTTTTACTTCTGAAAAATATTTTATGTAAACTAAAAATAATATCCTACTTTGTAAAAAAAGTTTTTGACCTCTTTTATTGATTTTCTATTTATTTATTTTCATTCATCTTTATTCTTTGGCCTGTGTGGGCCTCCCATTGCTGTGGCCTCTCTCATTTCAGAGCACCGGCTATGGGCGCATGCGCTCCAGAGCGCTGGCTCATAATTGGACACATCGATCCAGCCATTCTGCGGCATGTGGGATCTTCCCGATGCCCCTTGCACAGCAAGATGGACTTTTTACGCACTGGACCACCAGGGAAGCCCTCCTGCTACGTTTTTAACCAGTCAGCCTTTTCACTGATTATACTACATACTTTCCCTTTCAAAAGTATTTCTCGAAACATCTCTTGATCATTGTACATTACTTCTTAAGCAACAACTACTAATTGAGGGGCTTCCCTGGTAGCTCAGTGGTGAAGAATTTGCCTGCCAATGAAGGAGACACGGGTTCGATCCCTGATCTGGGAAGATCCCACATGCTGTGGAGCAAGTAAGTCCGTGAGCCACAACTACTGAGCCTGCGCTCTCGAGCCTTGGAGCAGCAACTATTGAGCCCATTTGTCGCAACTATTTAAGCTTGTGTGCCCTAGAGCTGGAGTTCCACAACAAGAGAAGTCACCACACCAAGAAGCCTGTTCACCTCAACTAGAGAGTAGCCCCCACTCCCTGCAACTAGGGAAGAGCCTGTGGCAGCAGTGAAAACCTGGAATAGCTAAAAAAAAGGAAAAAAAACACTATTAATTGAGTATCCTTTAAATTTCAGAAGGCACAAAAGCATCAGTGTTCATTCATCACGCCTCATATAAATTACAATAATAATCTAAAGCAATGACGCAGAACAATGTCTGTATCCTTGCTTAAAGACTCACTGATTGGGCTTCCCTGGTGGTCCAGTGGGTAAGGACACTGCCTTGCAGTACAGGGGGCGCCGATCTGATCCCTGGCCTGTGAAGATCCCACGTGCCATGGAGCGGCTGGACCGATGTGTGCAGCTACTGAGCTAGAGCTCTGGAGCGCATGTGCCCAGAGCCAGTGCTCTGCAAAGAGAGAGGCCACTGCAATGAGAGGCCCGCACAGGCTAAAGAACAAAGATAAACAAATGAAAGACCAGTAGAAGTGGCCAAAAAAAAAAGACTCACTGATTATATGACCTTGTTTTTCTCGACATCACCGAGGCATAGTTTGTCCACATGAAAGATGAACACAGTAATACGAAAGATGAAGACAATAATACCTTTTAAGTTTGTTGTGAGAATTGGAAATAATATTTATCAAGGCCACAGTGGGGGCCCGGGCACATAGCGCATTCTTGGTACATGGTAGTTCCATTGTTACAGTATTTTTCTAAGATAATAAGGATAATTGATTACATTTTTTCAGTATCAAATGCAAATGCTTTTGATATTTGATATTGAAAAAATTGCACTCTTAAATTATCATAGAAGGTATGATTCTTTTTTTTTTTTAAACTTTTATTTTACTTTTAACTTTTACAGAGTTTTGTTGTTATAGATATGTATGTTCCCAGATTAGTCATAGGGGTGGGATGAAGGTATGATTCTTACTGTCTCTGACAATAAAGTTTCAGTGTATTTTATTTAGTAACAGATATTGTAAATCAATTTTGTTACAGCTCAACTTCCTCAACTGCTTCCCTCTCAGGGAGCTCACCCAAGACTGGGACCTCAGAGTGGGCAGTTCCTCAGCCCTCAAGATTAAAATATCGGCAAAAATTTAATAGTCTTGACAAAAGCATGAGCGGATACCTCTCAGGTGAGTGGCATATGGTGCTTAAGGGTACAAGGAAGTTATGAGTATATATAGACTTCTATTGAAGATCTCTTATTTGAAGTTGTATTTTGTAGTTCATTTAACATTTTAACATCCAGAAAATGTCACAGGCATTTGATAAGTATAAGTAATGGTTAAGTTGTATAAGAGTTCAAAGTTCTCATGATCAAGTTGAGCACAGAGGTACACACCCAGGTTTGGGGGAAGAAACCTCTCCCTTGAGAAGGTCAGAAAAGGGAGACCTCATCCTCCTCGTCCTCACTTCACAAGAGTGTGACGCCAAGCCTCTGCTCGGTTTCCCTGAGAGTCTCCTTCCTCACTGGTCTTTCTCTGATTGTCTTTCCAAACGCCTCACGTGAACACTGTTCACCCATTAATGCTCCCACCCAAGTGTAGCCATAAACCTGACCTGAGATTCCCCCGGGACATTTGAATCCATGCCAGAACAAGCAGCCAGACTTCACTAACTGAGGATGGTAAAGAGGACATAAGCAGAGGGTCATAGGCAAGTTGAATTCCCATCTTCTAACTCCCCTCTCTTCTCACTCAGCAGTGAATTATAATTGAGACAGAGTAAAGTAAGTGTTGTTTGAAAATAATAGAGACGCTTCTTACATTAAGGGAAAGAAAAGTAGTTGAACTGTTTACCATACAGAGAGGCATTCAGTGAATGTTAGCTGTTTTTATTATCAGATGCTCTCATATAAGTAAGCCCCCATTGCAGCTTAGATAGAGGATAACTTTGGGTTACAATTTTATTCATTATTTTAGCAAATATTTTATTAAGCATCCATAAACCAGGCATATATTGAATGATTGAGTGGACAGAGGAGGCCTTTCTGAGTAGGTGATGTTAGATTTTGACTTTACAGGTGAGAAGGACCCAGACATGCAGTGAGATGGAACTGTGGGCCTTGCTGGTGGGCCTGGTCGTGCTGGAGAGGCAGGGCTTGAGCCACTAGATGGACTTTGATACCATTTACAGAAAATGGAAGACTGAGGAAGAATGATTTGGGTGAAAATTAGGAAGAGGGGCCTAGATGGGGATCGAAAGAGTAGTTTGATATGTATTTCGTTTGATATGCTTGTGAAATACATACATAGATTTTTCAACTGGATATACAAGTCTAAACTTACAGGAGAAGTTTGGGCCTATGGATGTGCATTTGGAAGTCCTCAGCTTCCGGGTTCTGTTTAAAGTCATAGAAATGGATGTGAACACACAGAGAGAAAGGAGTGCCCGGGATGGGTCCTTAAAGAATGTCTGCATTTACAGGTTTCTAGAATAGAAAGATCAGAGACAAAGAAATGATGAGGGAGATGAGCGCAAATCTGAAAATACTAATAAGCAAGGCAGTGCTTGGAGAGCTTCACCTCCAATATTGGCCTAGTCCTGTGCATCAGTCACTTGTGTGAACCATTATCTCCTGGGAGGACCCCGGAGCACTTGCTTCTACTAACTGGAGCTTGTGAGCTCCTTGGTCCAAGCAATCTGTTTGGATGACTACTGAATGCTCAGTGCCACGTGCATGGAAAAATCCCAGGATAGCAGCAGTGTTATTTCATGGATACTGCTATTTAAGTTTGCATGACCTTAAGAAGATACAGAATTTTCTTTTATGTTTTTTTTTTCCCCCACTCATCAGGTTTTCAAGCTAGAAATGCTCTACTTCAGTCAAATCTTTCTCAGACTCAGCTAGCTACTATCTGGTGAGTTTACCTATTAATTACAATTTTTAACTAGACTTTTTGTATGATGTTTAACTAGACATAAGAAAAATGCTGTTTCTGTAGAAGTTTTTTTTTTTTAACATTTATTTTTTATTTTATTTTATCTTTTTTTGGGGGGGGGGGGGGGGGGGGGGGGGGGGGGACGGGCGGGCCACTTTTTTTTTATTGGTCTTCCATTTCTCTATTTTCATCGGTCTTTGTTCTTTGGCTCCTGTGGGCCTCCCATCGCGGTGGCCTCTGTCGTCACAGAGCGCTGGCTCTGGGTGCATGAGCCCCAGAGCTCCGGCTCGGTAACTGGACACATCGGTCTAGCTGGTCCGCGGCACGTGGGATCTTCCCAGGCCAGGGATCGAACTGGCACCCCTTGCATTGCAAGGCGGTGTCCTTACCCACTGGACCACCAGGGGAAGCCCTCTGTAGAAGTTTGTGACTCTGAAATATTCCATAAAAGCATCTGTCTGAAAGTTAATGCAAACCTGCCAGCAAATAAAATTGTAAGATGGTATCCTGGAAGATTTGGCATTTAATTATCTTACAAGTAAAGCTAGTTTGCTTTTATATAATACCTTCTGTGGAGAATTAGGGAATACCTCATTTTTAATGTAGAGCTGAAGGTGATTCGATAGGTGAATTAACCATGAACCAAGACAAGCCACCATTTCAGAAGATGTATTTCCCTTTCCGTTTCAAAGTTTCATCCTTCTCTTTGGTAATATGAAAAGTAAGGGCAAACATTAGCTCATTTTTCTGTATGTATTTACTTTTCACTAAAATATGTTAACCCAGCTGTTGCTCTATCATTACTCTTGTTTGTTTGGGTTTTTTTGCTCTTGTTTTAAAAATAACAAGATTGAACTCTTCTGAAAATGTTTGACTCTGCATAGGCTTTCTTTCTAAGTCGAGAATGTCCATGCTTTCTTTAGGACTCTGGCTGACGTTGATGGGGATGGACAATTGAAAGCCGAGGAGTTTATCCTGGCGATGCACCTCACTGACATGGCCAAAGCTGGACAGCCCCTGCCCCTGGCTTTGCCTCCTGAGCTCGTCCCTCCGTCTTTCCGGTGAGCGCCTCTGGAGGTGAAGGGTGTTGCTTCATTCATGCAGACAGACAAGATGTTTACTTTGGGACTCCCTGAGGTCTCTGCTCTAGTTTTGTGGAAAATCAATGATTTCAGCGTTTAATGAGTTAACACTGAGAAGAGAGTAGACTGCAGAACCCAGTGTGTGTTTTCACCACATGATAGATAAGGAAACTGATGCCTAAAGAGATTAAGGATAAATTTCCCCAAGAGTAGCAGTTGGCCAAACCATGACCTGAATCCGATCTCTCTGGCCTGACAGTCCGTATTGGGCTGTACAGTGTAACTATAGACCATACTATGCTTTAAATAGCTTTAATACTATATTCTCAAATCTTTACCTACTGTGGTCACTGGTAGTTTGTATAATAGTCTGGTTTAAAAATTCTCAGATCTCATGATGCTAAATTTATTTGTTGTTTACCTTTCTTAGAGGAGGAAAGCAAATTGATTCCATTAACGGAACTCTGCCTTCATATCAGAAAACACAAGAAGAGGAACCTCAAAAAAAATTACCAGGTAACACTGAGTGTCCAAGTTGTGTATTTATAATGAGTTCTCTTAAATTTTCCTGTGAAATAGAAATGAATATTTAGAATGTTTGCACTCTTAATATGTTACATGCTATATGAGAAACTGATGAATAGAATGGATTTTAACATCAATAAAATTAAGATAGTCAAAATTGAGAAGAAGAGACAGATGGATATGTTTGGCAAGAGTCTGTATGAGAGCTCCTCTTTAAAGCATTTCTGCCACTTTTGGAAAAATCATTACAGCAAGCTTTGTGATGAAATTTTGAGCTTTTTAAAAAAAGTTTAAATAACTGGTTGAAAATGTACAAGTGTAGATATTTTAAAATATTAAAAAGTTAATGGCATATACCAAATATAACAAGTATAGAGCCATACAACTTTGGTTATCCTTGAAGAAAATGCTGAGAAAAAATGGAAATTTTTTTACTGGCAGAGGTGGTAAAATTATTTTCTCTTGGATAGACTCAGACTTACAGATATGTTTTTCCCAAAATGAATTTTTTCCAAGAATGAATATTCTTGTAGGAAAGGAAACGTTTTAGTATTTACACTCTGGTTAAGATTATCGCTTAGAACTATCCAAAGAGAAATCGCATTCCACCTGCCCATGAGGCACGAGGAGGTTGACACTGTATTACAGGTTCAGTAGGCGCTTCATAGTGAAGAGTGCTTACCCTGTTCCTTATTCAGTTACGTTTGAGGACAAGCGGAAAGCCAACTACGAGCGGGGGAACATGGAACTGGAGAAGCGACGCCAGGCCATGATGGAGCAGCAGCAGAGGGAGGCAGAGCGCAAAGCCCAGAAGGAAAAGGAAGAGTGGGAGCGGAAACAGAGAGAACTGCAAGAGCAAGAATGGAAGAAACAAGTGGAATTAGAAAAACGCCTGGAGAAGCAGAGGGAATTGGAGCGGCAGCGGGAGGAAGAAAGGAGAAAAGAGATAGAAAGACGCGAGGTTATTTTTTTTTAAGTTATTTTATTTCCCAAGAAAATCATTTCATCTAGTAAGTGACTACATTTCATTTGATAAAAAATGGTAATTTTGGTTGTGCTTTTTCTCAGCCTCACTCATTCATTCTCACCCTGTGTGAATCTGAATCTCCTTTTTCCCGTGGGGCGAAAGGGGGTCCTTGCTTGGGAGGGGGTTTCCAGGGCAGACAACTGGCAGAGAAAGCACGTCCGCAGGTGGTACCTTAGCCAAGGCAGGGCTGGTTGCAAGCTGAGTTGAATGAGAAGCCAGAGGAAGAAGTCAGTGTGATCAGGTCATTAAATGAAAGTCAGCTTAGGGTAAACGGAGTGGAAGGTCAGGTAGTTGGAGAGGCAGAAAGATGAGAGTGGGAAGCTGAAAGCCTTGCGAGCAATCAGGACGGTGGGCTTGCACAGGCCCTTGGGATAAATGGGGCTGGGTGGGTCCCTGCAAGGCCTGGCTGTATTTTCAAGGGCCATGCGTGTAAATTACGGTGCTGCTGAAATAATATAAAGAAAAATTTTTTCTTCGCTGATACCAGAACAAAGGTGCAGTTGTTCCTCCTAGCATCTGTGTGTGTGAAGGCGTTTTTATTAAGGGAAGAGTAACTGCAGCAAAAGGACGGCGCTGTGAAGCAGTCAGAGAGCCTGCTGGGGGAATCTGCTTTTGTGGGGGTTTTTAGGCCCCTTGATAAAGCCAAGTTTGCCCAGTCACCGTTCAACACTCAAGCCCACTCAGTGCTAAATGCTGCCTTCCCCTTCACTTTGTAATTCCATCAGTTTTCGAATGGTGCAAAAGTGTTAATTTAAAAATTAACTTTTAATTCATTATTTTCAGGCAGCAAAACAGGAACTTGAAAGACAGCGTCGTTTAGAATGGGAGAGAATCCGTAGACAGGAGCTTCTCAAACGAAGGAACAGAGAACAGGAAGAAATTGTCAAGTTGAACTCAAGAAAGAAGAGCCTTCATCTCGAGTTGGAAGCACTGGTATGCTTACAGGTTTAAGTGAAATTTATCTGAATGATTAGACTAGAGTTACTTGTTGAAAAATATTACTTTTAAATCTACCTCATGAGTATATTACATCTTCATGTAATTAGTCATATCTTCTTATGTGCTTTTTAACAGTCTGGACAGTGTAGTTTACTAAAATAGAGTAGTGACTCGAAACGCTGAGCTGTGTGTCGTGGTCTTAGTTCAGATGTGGGTTAGGAGTGTATTCTTGGGTGAGACAGTTTCCTTTCTGTACCTCACTCTGTGTATCTGTAACGTAAGAGTTTTTGCTGGTTCAGTGATTTTCACTTTTCACACTGGAAGGTGGTCTCCAGAGGAATAAGCAGGAGGGGGAGAAAGGAGCCAAGGGCCAAGACAGTGTGTGTTCTTCCCCACTTCGGAAAATTGCCACAGTCACCTGTGGGGCTTTTATTGGAGCTTTATCTAAGATTTGATTGGAAGAAAAGGATTCTGCTACTAAAAAGAAAAAAGAAACAAACCAGAAACTGCCGACCTGAATGGTCTCTTACAGTTCCTTTCAGTTCTCTGTAAGTTTCTGGTTGTTAACTAATATTGGGCATTATGCTTACCAGCTTCTATTCATCAGGTGTTGGGGCATCAAAGTGTTAAAAGACTTTCCTTGAAATGCAAGGTGAGAAAGGGTCTGAGTAAGACATACTATTCTATGACGACCCGGAAGGCCCATTAGCCTGACCTTGTACAGTAGGTTTCGGCGCTGTGAAGCAGTCAGAGAGCCTGCTGGGGAATCTGCTTTGTGGGGTTTTAGGCCCCTTGATAAAGCCAAGTTTGCCCAGTCACCGCTCAACACTCAAGCCCACTCAGTGCTAAATGCTGCCTTCCCCTTCACTTTGTAATTCCATCAGTTTTCGAATGGTGCAAAAGTGTTAATTTAAAAATTAACTTTTAATTCATTATTTTCAGGCAGCAAAACAGGAACTTGAAAGACAGCGTCGTTTAGAATGGGAGAGAATCCGTAGACAGGAGCTTCTCAAACGAAGGAACAGAGAACAGGAAGAAATTGTCAAGTTGAACTCAAGAAAGAAGAGCCTTCATCTCGAGTTGGAAGCACTGGTATGCTTACAGGTTTAAGTGAAATTTATCTGAATGATTAGACTAGAGTTACTTGTTGAAAAATATTACTTTTAAATCTACCTCATGAGTATATTACATCTTCATGTAATTAGTCATATCTTCTTATGTGCTTTTTAACAGTCTGGACAGTGTAGTTTACTAAAATAGAGTAGTGACTCGAAACGCTGAGCTGTGTGTCGTGGTCTTAGTTCAGATGTGGGTTAGGAGTGTATTCTTGGGTGAGACAGTTTCCTTTCTGTACCTCACTCTGTGTATCTGTAACGTAAGAGTTTTTGCTGGTTCAGTGATTTTCACTTTTCACACTGGAAGGTGGTCTCCAGAGGAATAAGCAGGAGGGGGAGAAAGGAGCCAAGGGCCAAGACAGTGTGTGTTCTTCCCCACTTCGGAAAATTGCCACAGTCACCTGTGGGGCTTTTATTGGAGCTTTATCTAAGATTTGATTGGAAGAAAAGGATTCTGCTACTAAAAAGAAAAAAGAAACAAACCAGAAACTGCCGACCTGAATGGTCTCTTACAGTTCCTTTCAGTTCTCTGTAAGTTTCTGGTTGTTAACTAATATTGGGCATTATGCTTACCAGCTTCTATTCATCAGGTGTTGGGGCATCAAAGTGTTAAAAGACTTTCCTTGAAATGCAAGGTGAGAAAGGGTCTGAGTAAGACATACTATTCCATTACGACCCTGAAGTCCCATTAGCCTGACCTGATAGTACAGTAGGGTTTGCAAAAAAAAAAAGCCTGTGTAATAGAGCCATATTTAAATCTTGTTTAATTGTAGTCTGATTTTTTATTTGGTTGGTGAGTTATATTTTTAAAAAGCCATACTGTCTTTCATCAGAAAGTTACTGTTCTATGGATATCCTTCAAATGGATAGGAAAGCTTAAGACAAATATTAAAGCATGCCGTAGTATTACCAAACACTCCTAAAAGTCCTGTAGCTATTTGGATACCCATCTGAACCATTATGTAGACTATGTATTCTGCCTTAAAAATACAATGGGAGGGGCTTTCCTGATGGCCTAGTGGGTGGGAGGTCCACCTTGCAGTATGGGGGGCACCAGTTTGATCCCTGGCCCAGGAGGATCCCACGTACTGCAGAGCGGCTGGACCCACCGGTGTGTCCGATTGTAAGCTGGCACTCTGGGGCGTATGCACCCGGAGCTCGTGCTCTGCAGTGAGAGACGCCACTGCAAATGGGAGGCCCACACAGGCCAAAGAATAAAAAGATCGATGAAAATGAATATAAGGGCTTCCCCTGGTGTTCCAGTGGGTAAGGACACCGCCTTGCAGTGCAGGGGGGCGCCGGTTCGAGCCCTGGCCTGGGAAGATCCCACGTGCCGCAGAGCGGCTGGACTGATGTGTCCAATTACCGAGCCAGAGCTCTGAAGCGCATGCGCCCAGAGCCAGCGCTCTGCAACGACAGACGCCACCGTGATGGGAGGCCCACAGGAGCCAAAGAACAAAGACGGATGAACAGAGAGAAACGGAAAAGACCAATAGAAGTGGCCCGCCTGCTCCCCTCCCTCCCCAACCCGACCCCCACCCAAAATAAATAAATAAATAAAAGAAAGGAAATGAATATAAGTAAAAAGAGGCATGATGGGGAAAAAGAAATAAAATTACAATGGGAGGAAACCTTAAGATGGTTCATCCCCACCAAGAACTGGAGTAAAACACCAAGCCAGTAGTGTAGATTAATGTGCACAGTCTGGAAAAGCCCAGAGCTTGTTCGCACGGTTGCTGAAGGTAATAACGTGAACTCCAGGATGGACGCAGCATATTCCCTTCAGGTGTATTTCTCAAATATAAACCATACTTTTCAGTAAAACCTTTCATTATTGGTGATTTTTAAGCAGCGGCCTCCTTTTTCCACACTCCACTGTAACTGCGAAGGCTGCCTAAACGCCATACTGTCTTTCATCAGAAAGTTACTGTTCTATGGATATCCTTCAAATGGATAGGAAAGCTTAAGACAAATATTAAAGCATGCCGTAGTATTACCAAACACTCCTAAAAGTCCTGTAGCTATTTGGATACCCATCTGAACCATTATGTAGACTATGTATTCTGCCTTAAAAATACAATGGGAGGGGCTTTCCTGATGGCCTAGTGGGTGGGAGGTCCACCTTGCAGTATGGGGGGCACCAGTTTGATCCCTGGCCCAGGAGGATCCCACGTACTGCAGAGCGGCTGGACCCACCGGTGTGTCCGATTGTAAGCTGGCACTCTGGGGCGTATGCACCCGGAGCTCGTGCTCTGCAGTGAGAGACGCCACTGCAAATGGGAGGCCCACACAGGCCAAAGAATAAAAAGATCGATGAAAATGAATATAAGGGCTTCCCCTGGTGTTCCAGTGGGTAAGGACACCGCCTTGCAGTGCAGGGGGGCGCCGGTTCGAGCCCTGGCCTGGGAAGATCCCACGTGCCGCAGAGCGGCTGGACTGATGTGTCCAATTACCGAGCCAGAGCTCTGAAGCGCATGCGCCCAGAGCCAGCGCTCTGCAACGACAGACGCCACCGTGATGGGAGGCCCACAGGAGCCAAAGAACAAAGACGGATGAACAGAGAGAAACGGAAAAGACCAATAGAAGTGGCCCGCCTGCTCCCCTCCCTCCCCAACCCGACCCCCACCCAAAATAAATAAATAAATAAAAGAAAGGAAATGAATATAAGTAAAAAGAGGCATGATGGGGAAAAAGAAATAAAATTACAATGGGAGGAAACCTTAAGATGGTTCATCCCCACCAAGAACTGGAGTAAAACACCAAGCCAGTAGTGTAGATTAATGTGCACAGTCTGGAAAAGCCCAGAGCTTGTTCGCACGTTTGCTGAAGGTAATAACGTGAACTCCAGGATGGACGCAGCATATTCCCTTCAGGTGTATTTCTCAAATATAAACCATACTTTTCAGTAAAACCTTTCATTATTGGTGATTTTTAAGCAGCGGCCTCCTTTTTCCACACTCCACTGTAACTGCGAAGGCTGCCTTAACAGAATATCACAGACCAGGTGGCTAAAACAACCGAAGTTAATTTTATCACAGTCTGGACGCTTTAAGTCAAGCTCAAGGTGTCAGCGTCCCTGGTGTCTTCTGAGGCTTCTCTTCTCGGCTTGCAGATGGCTGCCGTCTTGCCGTGTGCTCACGTGATCTTTTCTCAGCCTGTGCGTCTCTCCTGTCTCTTTTGTGTCCAGATGTTCTTACGAGGACACCAGTCAGATTGGAGTAGCCCCCGCCATCTGATGTCATTAAATCTCAATAGCCTCCTTAAAGGAGAAGTCTTTAAAGGTGCTGTCGCGGCATAACATTCATAGTCTGAGGTTACTATGGGTTAGGATGTCATGTGAATTTTGGGAGACACTTTTATGAATTTGGGGGGAATTTTGAGGGATATTTCTTAGCTTCCATTGAGAATCTCTGCTATTTTTTTGTTCCTTTTTTTCTTCTTCTCGGAAGAAGGGAAAAGAAGTACTGTTATAGGAGAAGAGTATCATGACCAAAGAGGCCCTCTTGGACACCGTGTAATTAGAGGAATTAGCTGACAGCATTGAGGGTAGTTCAGAGAAGGTAACGCTAAGTGTCACACGCCGACACCCTCTCCTCCTTACTATTCTTTGAGATCGTCTACATTTTAATATTAAAAATTAGTGCCTAAGTGCAGCATTCAGAAAACAAAATTCAGTGTGTTATGTCTCTACCTTCTCATCTTAATATCAGAGGCTCTTGCCCTCAGAATGGTATGTTTCCTGCTAATAACTCTCTTGCATTAACTTGGTTTTAGACATTTATCTTAGGGGCTTCCCTGGTCAGGGCTCAGACAAGAACCTGCCGCAGTGCAGGAGACCCGCATTCAATCACTGGGTCAGGAAGATTCCCTCGAGAAAGAAGTGGCTGCCCACTCCAGTATTCTTGCCTGGAAAACTCCATGGACAAAGGAGTTTCCTGTTAATTACTCTCATAAGTTAACTCGGTGTTATATGTTTATCTTAGAGTGAATATAAATGATAGATGATGTTTAAAATTTAAATAAAAATATTATTCTCTTGGTGGCAGCATTTCCTATTAGCATTTTATGTTGCCATGTATTTATATGCTCTTCCTGTAGAATGGCAAGCATCAGCAGATCTCAGGCCGACTCCAAGATGTCCGACTCAGAAAGCAAACTCAGAAGACCGAGCTGGAGGTTCTGGATAAGCAGTGTGACCTGGAAATCATGGAAATCAAGCAGCTCCAACAGGAGCTTCAGGTGGGTGCTTGGCTGCTGAATTGTCCTTCAGTATGAGCAATTACTAATAAATACTTCTTCATGATAGACTGGTTTTTGCTTTTGGGGTCATGAACCCCTTGGAGCCTTAGGCAGACCTCCTTCCTAAAAGGATTTAGACAAACACAATCTTAGAGAATATCAGGAATCTCACAGACTCCCTAAAACTCTGCCTGACACCTGGCTGAATTCTGCTTAGTATTTATAGAGTACCTGGTTATTTGCCACTTGGCATTTTAAGTCATTCATAAATACATACATAAATGTATGTTAAACTAAGGTTATTGCTACAACTTCTAGCAAATTCTGACTTACTGTTATTCTTTTCAGAATTGTGGTGAGAATCTTATTAATAAATATGTCCCTCAGGGACCTGGTAACTCTGTTCTTCGTTTGTGCAGAAAAGAGCCCTGGAAGTATTCTTCATCTCAAAGTGCTCTTAACCAAATGTGTTTTTCTGTATCAACTAACATTAATTAACAACGTGGTTTTACTTAGTTGCAGCAGATGTAAACAGAGGCCCAATAGCACTTCCTATCTAATTCACACCTGCTTCCCCAGCTCTCTCTCAGTTTGGGGCCCTCTCTGCTCTTCGTCTGGGGATATCGTGACCTGCTTCCACCACACACCAGTTAGTGCAGATACCAAAGGCACCTCTTAGGCTGTGCGTGGTGTCATTCTTCAGTATGTGGGAACTTACCAGGTTTCTAGACACACCCTCTTAACAAAGCTTTCTTCACCACCTTTTATATTCAGCCAGTCTTTCATAAATGGATTTATGTATAAATATTTGTATTTTAAATCTTGTGTAATTCCGTTCTAGTCGATCCATAAGCTGTAAGCAACTTACATATTATTCTACATATACATCCTATACTAAGTTTCAGGAGTGATGAAGTCATGTGCTTGCATTTTCAAAAAATTCCTAGACAACATTACAAAGTTTTAATCAGGCACTATTTTTTCTTTTGTAAGGAGTATCAAAATAAGCTTATCTATTTGGTGCCAGAAAAGCAGTTATTAAATGAAAGAATTAAAAACATGCAGCTCAGTAACACACCTGGTAAGTCTCTAAGGTTTGTTTTGCATCTTTTATTCTTTTCTGAATGTATCAGATATATTCTGTTACTTTTTAAAATAGCGTCATTCTTATTATAAATAACTTCTTTTTGTCTGTAGTTAAACTTTAATTAATGTGAAAGTGAGCAAGTGTTGGATCATTTTTTGCAATGAGAAGTAAATATAAATAAAATAATTGTGGTCTGCCTTCCTGTATTCATACCATTTTTATTTATACATTTCAAATATTAATCAAGTAAAATGTTAGATTACAGTTACACAAGAAAGACCTCAGTTTGGCTTGAACACAAGGCTGTATATGCATTTTGACAAAACTCTACAGTAATTATAAAAAGAACCGTTCGCAAGGGGACTTTTCTGTGGAGCCAAACCCGCGGGATTCTGGGGTGATCGTCTGCCTAAGTGATAGACCAAAGCGCAGTCACGCCCTCCCCAGACCCTTAAATCATCTAACTTTGTGATTCATGTGAAGAATGTTACCAGCTTGGCCCTCTGACATCATCTGTGGAACAAGATATTCCAGTGTAATTTATGAGAATAGAACATTTCTCTTGATTCAAGTCTCAACCAGAAAACTGGAAAAAAAAAATCTCTACATCAGATAGTATGCCAGTAACAGTGTAGCAGAAGAAAGATTTATTTAAAGAAAAGTAACTCTGCAAATGTGTGAAACCTAAAATAAAGTATCCTAAATGTCTAAGTATGCTGAATGTCTCCCACTGAGCATCAGTTCTTTCACTCTGGGGCTCTTCATTACACTCCTGGTTGTTAAGGAGGTCCAGTAAGTAGGTTTACTCCTCCTTCTTTGCCCACATTCTAACAACTTAAGAAATAAGGCAAAGGAGCAAAATACCACGAAAGAATAAAATACCACGTGATTATTAATAAAGCTGATGTTAGGCAGCATGGTTTACATGCCGTGAGCAGTACAGCTGCCCCTTTAAGACTGACTGCATGAAAAAACAGAATGCAGATTCCTGGGCATAGTTCAGTCTCAAGAAAGCAAAGGATGGGAATGATACAGGGCCATGTATGCCCGGGCCCTTATCTTGATCTCGCCAGTTATTTAAGAGTTAGAAAGAAGCAGGGACTGTTGTTCTAGTAAAGGTCCCTTTCCATGGTAGAAGCACCTGGCATAGAAAAATCGATCTTGTCACCCACTCATACTGTGTCCCCCACCTTCCACTGATACCTCTTCTCAGATACTGTTCCCTGCACATGATGCTTGTCTTGGCCGTTCACGGTGCATCAGCTCCCACCTCACCCGTCACAGGCATGCCAGAGGCAGGACCAGGCAGCCCCCCAATCTGTGCGGGGTATGAGTGTGTCGTCAGCCTCACAGTTAGTGTTTGAATCATGAATAGGACTTATTAGGGGCCTGCTAGAGTTCCTCTTCCTCTGGAAAATGTGATCCAGTTTAGCTTTGAATAATTTGTTAGCTTTTATTCTAATCCAGTCCAGGATGGGAGGCTTATGTTTGGAGTTTGCAGAGTACCCAGGATCCCTGAGGTCCCTCTCTCCATAACAGTAACCATTCAAGACTATCGGCCATGCACCAAGCACCATGCTAGACAGTTCTCGTGCCTTGTTTCCTTTCATCTTTGCAACAGCCCTGTGAAGTAGTTGTGGCTATTCCCGTTGTGCATTTGGGAAGAACGGAGGTTCAGAGACCACAGGTAGGCACCCAGGTCTGTGTAACAGCAGGTCTCAGAGCCGTGTGTGTCTGACTCTGAGGCCCCCTGCAGAGCTGCGCGGCCTCCTTCAGTGGTGGACACAGTCACACATAGAAACAGCCCTTACTGCCGTCGCTCGTGCTGAATACTGAGAATCAGTAGCCTTCGGCTTTTTATTTTCCCCGTTGCTTGCCTCCCAGTAGAATAGGGCCTATGCTTACCCTTCACATTTACCTTCCATTGAACAAAGTACAGGGCCTTGCATATAACAGATGGGTAATTTAATGATTAAGTATTTATTGAAATACTGGAAAGCTGTTAGAATTTTAAGAGAATTTAGCAAGGTGCTTGGATACCAAATCAGCGTATAAAAATGAGTCACTTTACTATGTATCAAAAGTATTTATTAGAAAGTATGGGGGGGAAAGGTCTTATTCACATTAGCATTGTTGATAAATGAATAAAGAAGAAATGCACAGCCATAAAATTTTACTGACATAAAACACTCCTGAATAAGTAGCTACATATTATACTTCTGAACTGAACATTTAAATGTTATTTAGTTCTCCCTATCAATTCATCTAGGTCCGTTAAAAACGTTTTTTGTGTCCCCACCTTCCACTGATACCTCTTCTCAGATACTGTTCCCTGCACATGATGCTTGTCTTGGCGTTCACGGTGCATCAGCTCCCACCTCACCGTCACAGGCATGCCAGAGGCAGGACCAGGCAGCCCCCCAATCTGTGCGGGGTATGAGTGTGTCGTCAGCCTCACAGTTAGTGTTTGAATCATGAATAGGACTTATTAGGGGCCTGCTAGAGTTCCTCTTCCTCTGGAAAATGTGATCCAGTTTAGCTTTGAATAATTTGTTAGCTTTTATTCTAATCCAGTCCAGGATGGGAGGCTTATGTTTGGAGTTTGCAGAGTACCCAGGATCCCTGAGGTCCCTCTCTCCATAACAGTAACCATTCAAGACTATCGGCCATGCACCAAGCACCATGCTAGACAGTTCTCGTGCCTTGTTTCCTTTCATCTTTGCAACAGCCCTGTGAAGTAGTTGTGGCTATTCCCGTTGTGCATTTGGGAAGAACGGAGGTTCAGAGACCACAGGTAGGCACCCAGGTCTGTGTAACAGCAGGTCTCAGAGCCGTGTGTGTCTGACTCTGAGGCCCCCTGCAGAGCTGCGCGGCCTCCTTCAGTGGTGGACACAGTCACACATAGAAACAGCCCTTACTGCCGTCGCTCGTGCTGAATACTGAGAATCAGTAGCCTTCGGCTTTTTATTTTCCCCGTTGCTTGCCTCCCAGTAGAATAGGGCCTATGCTTACCCTTCACATTTACCTTCCATTGAACAAAGTACAGGGCCTTGCATATAACAGATGGGTAATTTAATGATTAAGTATTTATTGAAATACTGGAAAGCTGTTAGAATTTTAAGAGAATTTAGCAAGGTGCTTGGATACCAAATCAGCGTATAAAAATGAGTCACTTTACTATGTATCAAAAGTATTTATTAGAAAGTATGGGGGGGAAAGGTCTTATTCACATTAGCATTGTTGATAAATGAATAAAGAAGAAATGCACAGCCATAAAATTTTACTGACATAAAACACTCCTGAATAAGTAGCTACATATTATACTTCTGAATGAACTAGCTCAACATTTTAAAGATGTTATTTAGTTCTCTACCAATTCATCTGTGTATTCATTTTGATTCAGGTTTCTTTAAATGAAATGGCAAGATATCACAAATTCAGCTAGTAGAGAAAACAGGCAAGATAAGGCAAGACTAACAAACATTAGTGGGGGAGACTAGCCCTATCAGATATCAAAACATAAGTTATAAAAGGCATTGCATCTAAAATAATGTATGATTGATTAAAACTAGACACAGAACACTGAAACTACATAGACAATCTAGAAACACATTATATGTATATAGCCTTTGTCTCTCTTGGTTATACCAATTTGACCAGACAATAAACGTTAGTTACTGGTAAGAACGAGAACTTCTACAAAATGTAAACAGTGTGATGTTTGTATTTCAGATTTAGGGATCAGTTTACTTCATAAAAAGTCACTAGAAAAGGAAGAATTATGCCAAAGACTTAAAGAACAATTAGATGCTCTTGAAAAAGAAACTGCATCCAAGCTTTCAGAAATGGATTCATTTAACAATGAACTAAAGGTATTTATCTTCTATTATATTCATTTTTAGTTTGCTGCCTTTTTACCTTCCTTTTGATTTTAATTGAATGAATAACTGAAGCTCTTATTTTTATATATAGTACATTTCCATAATTTATGATTTGAACTATATCAGAATTGCAAGATCATTTTTAATATTCTCTGTACATATTATAGTCATGTAATCATATAATTTACCATAGTTTCCAGTTCTTGATAACTATTTTCATTGGCACCTATACATGTAAGAAATAGTTACCTTTGTCAATACTAGTGTTAGATTAGGGTTTTCAGTATGGATCTTAGCCAGAATGATCTTAAGCAAATTTGAAAATGGGAGATATGGAAAATTTTAAATACTCCAGGTGGTAGAGGCTCTTTTAACACACTAAATTCTTTTTTTTTTTTTAACAATCTAATTAACCTTTGTGAAATAATGCAATAACCAGTGAAATCCAAAGCATAACTTGGCACTAAAAATTTTGCATGAAGAGTAGATTCATGCTTCATTATCTGCCGCAGTGGAAGAGCAGATGTCCACAGCGTATTCCATATGCTCCTCGTTCTGTGCAGCACTGGTTGTATACTGAAGCCATACCTATGAAAGAAAACATTAAAAGCTAAAAACCAGATGAATGGTACATGATTAAAATTTGGGACTAGTCTCAGGTACTCCTTTGCTAACAAAGCATGAAGTTTTCAGAGCATAAAGTATTATAAAATTTTTCAGGCAATTCTCTGTCTCTTCATTGGACTTTCTTCTAGCTAACTGATTTAGAATAATATTACACCCACCATAAAGTAAACAATATGATAAAGAAAAGAAAGCATACTTGCTTCAGTTAAGGAGGGGAACTCTGAGGTGAATGGTGTTAATGACACATTCTACACCAGCATATATTTGTAGACAAAAAATTAAAGAAAACCAAGTAATTTGTCATTGGTGGACAGGCAAACCAACCAAGTTATCTTCCCTACATTATTTTTTTTTAATCTGTACATAGTTTAATTGGCTTTTTATCTGCCTTATCTTACAGTGTGGGAATATGGATGACTCTGTTCTTCAGTGCCTTTTGTCTCTGCTAAGCTGTCTCAACAACCTCTTCCTCTTACTTAAGGTTATTTTCTAATATCTAGCTCCTTTTCTTTGAGTTACTTTACTGTTTTCTTTTTTAAAAAAAACAAAACTTGACTATTCTTTGCATTTATCTGAGTATCTTTGTTTGAAATAATACAATATAGACATTTTTCTTTCTGCTTGCTTAAATATCCTTCTGCTGTCTCACTGCCTGTTTGAGTCTAATGCCAGGAATCAGTAGGGTTGCCCAGGCTTCTTACCAGGAGCCCAAAACACACAGAAATACTACCTGGTTCTCTGTGAGTTAGGCTAACTGATGAGATGGTTACCGATCTAATTAAAAGGGAAACAAAGGGAATGTGAGGCTAAATTATTCACCGATATCACTGAAAATTATTGCTTAAAATAAAATGTGTACTTCCTGAAATCTAATGCAAGGTTATGTCATATCTGTATATATCAGGGTCCTTCCCAATACTGTGTTAAGGAAAAATCTTCAAGAGCCAATAATGCAGATGCAGCTTTGGTTCTGTCTAGTTACCAAGTCCCATACTTAGATATGCTTGCACCACTGATAAAAAAATGTTTAAATCATGTTTATAAATAAGCAGCTTACTTTGTCATGTATAAATAGCACAGAGGATATTGAAAATACTCAGTGAATTCCTATTTTAATGTAATTAAGAGTTGCTTCATATTTTCCACTGGCTGAGCCTAATGGATTTTTAAACCCATTCTCTTCAGTACTAATGGGGACGTCAGTGGGGCAGTTACACATATACACATAGTGAAGGCAGGGACATAAGTAGAGCTCGTGTGTTACCTAAGCAGAGGTGGGGCAGTTGGAAAGATGGTGTCAGCCTTTCCTTTATGGTTACAGCACGAATGGCCAGATCTCTGCAGATCACACAGAGGTTTAAGCCTAAGCTTATTCCTGTACAGAGTGAAGTTTGATGACGGTTTTGGACTGTGCTCACACACAGAAATCTGATTCTTTGAATTAGCATTTGATTCTCCACAGGCCAGCAGATCATTCTTGTCCCTGTTTTACTTTCTTCCTTCTGCTTTCTGCCTTCCAGCCTTTCACTGCTTGTTGATAGTTTCATCAGAGGCAATTTAGGACTCTAAAAGGGGATGAAACCTATACTGTCAGAGTGGTCAGGAGGGAGACTGTTGTTTCAGAAGGCAAGAGAAGAGGCTTTCAGTAGTCACTGGAAATGATACAGAGCAGTCAGTTAACTTAGTACTGGAAAGTATCCATTGAATTGCCAACAAGGAGACCTTTGAAGCCCTTTCTGAGAGTGCCCTCTCAGTGGAGTGACCAGCAGAGGCTGAGATTGCTGCAGAGGAGGAATGAATGGGCGCCGAGGAGGGGTGGAGTGACAGCTCGAGGAGACTGAAGAGAGAGCACCAGGAAAACTTTTTTTTCTCTTGGTTTTAGAAGAACAACAAAGGATACAAGTTTCAGTTATGCAAGATGGAAAAATTGTGAAATCCACTGCACCGCATAGTGATTACAGTTAGCAAATTTGAACTATCAATGCAGTACTGTTAAGAGGGTAGATCTTAAACATTCTCAGGAAAGAAAGGAAGGGAGAGAAGGGAAGGAGGGAGGAAAGCAGACAGAGGGAATGGTAGCTATATCAAGAAATGAATATGCTAATTAACTTGATTACAGTGATTATTTCACAGTGTCTATATGTATTAAAGCAAATTGTATACTTTAAATATATACATATTTACCAGTTACACTTTAATAAAGTTGAAAAGTAAAAGAATAATTGGAGCCACTCTTAAAAGTGGTATCACCTTTTGGTGCAGCTTATGGATACACGAGGAATGGATGGTTTTGTTTTTTTTTTTTGAATCGATGATTTTTGTTAGGACAGAAGAATGAAGTGGAGACAGTTGAGCTTGTTAACAAGCACCCGGAGCAGTGCGTGAGCACCATGAGTGACAATACCTACCTGGTGAATGACTGAATGGTTTTGAGTGTTGTCAGTCAGAAGATAGAGTTAGTATTGGTATATAGAATTCATAAGAAAAAAAGTAGAAGTTTGTCCCAAAATAGCAGAAAACCATATATCCCAGATTTTAGGAACTTCTGATTACATTTAATTTATTCTTTAAGTAAAGCATATATTTTTTAAAATTCATAAAAAGAAAGATAGTGGGGGGAGGATATGCATATGACTAATCTAGGATCATGCATATCTGTAAACAACAAAACTCTGTAAAAGTAAAAAGTAAAATAAAAATTAAAAAAAAAAGAAAGATAGACAAGACTTAGAGATAGTTAAGAGAAGGAAGGGACGGAAAAGAGGAGGCACGGAGACTATGTGAAGTGGTGATAATAGATAGAGCAGTGGCCCGGGGAAGCAGACTAGGATATAATCGTGTCCTTCAAGAGAAAAAGAATACTTCCAGTGCAGCATATGTGAATAAGACAGGCGTGAAGTCAGTTAAATTTGTTGGTGGAGAGTAGGAAGTTGGCAGCTTCAAAACATAAAATCAGAAGCAAGTTGGATCATTATAAGGAATCTTCATGGGTGGTTGAGGACATGGAGTAACTCAGACTAGACTAGAAGATGGATCAGATGCAGGAAGGTTTCATTCTTTTGAGATGGAAAAACGAGGAAGTTCCAGGCTGGCTAAATGAGGCCAGATTATTGGCTGGTAGTGAGGAGAATAAATGGAAGATTGGAAAGCTTCAGGAGAGAAAAGTAGGCGTGAAATACACATCTCAGTGGAGTAGAGAGTGCAAGGTTACTAGAGGAAAGGAGTCCACATTCTGAGCAATGGTGAGTGACTGTTTGCAGTTGGAGTTCATGAATTTAAATCGAGAACAGCATGACTAGTTGGCTTTTTTCTCTCCACCAAAGTTGAGCTGCTTGTATGTAACCACAGAAAAGGGTGATGGCATAGGTCCATAGATTTAAGTGGATTTGAGGTTTTAATAGACACAGCAGGGGAATATGGGAGGAGCAAGGGAGCTATAGATCTTAACACAGCAATTATTATAAACATTAACTCTGAAATGTGTTCTGGAGATGAAGGGATGTGAGGAGAGGAAGGGATGCTGATGGGAAAAGAGAGGCTGAGGGGCCAGCAGAACGGAGGTCTCAGAGATGTTGGAAACTGTTGAAATGGATGCACCAAAGGTGGGACCAACACAAAGGATAAGAGCTTACGTTTGGAAAATGGGAGACTTACTGATCAAGGGTAGTTTTCTTTGAGATGATGGCAAGATGAAGGGTATAATAATACAAATAAAAGATTAAATGGGGTTAAAAATAGTCATCATTGACATCAGCCTGAGGAAGCTGTAAGTGCGAAAGCATCAGTATCTGCAACTTAGTAATTTTTCCTAAATCTGAAAGTTTTCAGAATAAAACACTGGAGAAAAAATTAGAATTGCAAAATGTTGTCAAGTGTTTATGAAAATGAAATAGTAGATTTAGTCTATTTTTAAGTTACAGCCAAACATCGGGAAATGGAGAGCAGGTGGGGGTTAGTGTAAATGAGCAAATTCCTCATATCTCACTTCAGGAGTCAATAACTGTTTTCTAATTCATAAATCAAGCTGTACTAATAATAGGTAAGATTTATTCAAGGCTTTCTCTGTGACTGTGTTTTACTGATATTCTTAACTTTACCCTGTGATATAGCCTCTATTATTGGTTTACATTTCACACAAGTAAATTAAGTTGCCCAGAGTCGCACAGGTAGCAGACAGAAGTTCAACCCAGCGAGTCAGGATTTGACCTTAAATGGTTATTATATTAGAAAAAAATGAAAATTTATAAGCTAAGTGTTCAACTTAAGAAACTAAAAAAAGACTAGCATAACAAAGGGGGAAAATGAGGGAGATTAGTAAAATGAAACACTGATATTCATTACAGAGATAAGAAAACCAAATTTTGACTCTTTCATAGATTAATAGAATTAACAAACCTTTGGCAAGACATATTTTAAAGATTTATTTATTTATTTATTTTGGGTGGGGGTCGGGTTGGGGAGGGAGAGTAGCGGGCAGGCCACTTCTGTTGGTCTTTCACTTCTCTATTTTCATCCGTCTTTGTTCTTTGGCTCCTGTGGGCCTCCTATCACATCTGTCGTCTGTCGTTGCAGAGCGCTGGCTCTGGGCGCACACGCTCCAGAGCTCCAGCTCGGTAATTGGACACATGGGTCTAGCCACTCCGTGGCATGTGGGATCTTCCCAGGCCAGGGATGGAACCAGCGCCCCTTGCACTGCAAGGCGGTGTCCTTACCCACTGGACCACCAGGAGAAGCCCAAGACATATTTTTAAAAGGAAGCAAAAATAAAGTTAGGAGTGGAAAGGAAATGTAACCTATATTGCAAACAATAAAAGGGAATATTATGACAAATTTTGCATATAAATATAAAATATAGGTGAAATGAACAAATTGTAATTTGCTAAAACTGACTCAAGAAAAAGAAATAATTTAGGTAGCTCTGTTGTTATGAAGTATTTTAATTCTTTAGTTTAAAATCTTTCCTAAAAGAGACTTCTCACCCAGAATTTTATTGAAGAAATAAACAACTCCAATCTGTTTGAAAATACAGAAGAGGGATTTTTCCCAACTTATCACTAGAACCTATCATAAACTGGGTTAGTGTAAATGAGCAAATTCCTCATATCTCACTTCAGGAGTCAATAACTGTTTTCTAATTCATAAATCAAGCTGTACTAATAATAGGTAAGATTTATTCAAGGCTTTCTCTGTGACTGTGTTTTACTGATATTCTTAACTTTACCCTGTGATATAGCCTCTATTATTGGTTTACATTTCACACAAGTAAATTAAGTTGCCCAGAGTCGCACAGGTAGCAGACAGAAGTTCAACCCAGCGAGTCAGGATTTGACCTTAAATGGTTATTATATTAGAAAAAAATGAAAATTTATAAGCTAAGTGTTCAACTTAAGAAACTAAAAAAAGACTAGCATAACAAAGGGGGAAAATGAGGGAGATTAGTAAAATGAAACACTGATATTCATTACAGAGATAAGAAAACCAAATTTTGACTCTTTCATAGATTAATAGAATTAACAAACCTTTGGCAAGACATATTTTAAAGATTTATTTATTTATTTATTTTGGGTGGGGGTCGGGTTGGGGAGGGAGAGTAGCGGGCAGGCCACTTCTGTTGGTCTTTCACTTCTCTATTTTCATCCGTCTTTGTTCTTTGGCTCCTGTGGGCCTCCTATCACATCTGTCGTCTGTCGTTGCAGAGCGCTGGCTCTGGGCGCACACGCTCAGAGCTCCAGCTCGGTAATTGGACACATGGGTCTAGCCACTCCGTGGCATGTGGGATCTTCCCAGGCCAGGGATGGAACCAGCGCCCCTTGCACTGCAAGGCGGTGTCCTTACCCACTGGACCACCAGGAGAAGCCCAAGACATATTTTTAAAAGGAAGCAAAAATAAAGTTAGGAGTGGAAAGGAAATGTAACCTATATTGCAAACAATAAAAGGGAATATTATGACAAATTTTGCATATAAATATAAAATATAGGTGAAATGAACAAATTGTAATTTGCTAAAACTGACTCAAGAAAAAGAAATAATTTAGGTAGCTCTGTTGTTATGAAGTATTTTAATTCTTTAGTTTAAAATCTTTCCTAAAAGAGACTTCTCACCCAGAATTTTATTGAAGAAATAAACAACTCCAATCTGTTTGAAAATACAGAAGAGGGATTTTTCCCAACTTATCACATGAAACTATCATAAACCTCATAATTTGATAAGAATAGTATGAGAAAGGATCATTATAGACCAATTTAGCATAGAGGAAAAAATTGTAAATAACACTGAAAAGTTGAATATGGAAATTTATAAGAAGGTAATTCAGTTATGACTAAGTTGGATTTATCTTACCTAAGCAAAGATGATTTGACATATAAAAATGTTCACTACTGTAATTTTCCATATAAACAGACTAAGGGAGAAAAACAGTATGCTCATCTCTCTAAACAGAGAAAAGATATTTGATAAAATTTCACATCTATGATTAAAAAAATGAAAAAGTTATTAGCATATTAGGAACAGAAGAGAACTTCCTTAACTTGAAAAGAATGATCTCTTGTATTAAGATGGAGAACAGGTCAGTTCGTAAGTGGAGATGTTCACTTGTTTTCAGTTAAACTGATGATTTTTTTAAAAATTGAAGTATTGATTTACAATATTGTATTAATTTCTGCTGTCCCACAGAGTGATAGTTAACTACTAGGTTTCACCAGAACCTCCTAGAAGCATGACTTAACTCAAAGGACGGAGTCTAATGATAAGAATTTCTAAGATCATTGTACATCAGGCAGAGGAAATGTTTTTGGCAAGCCCCATGGTGCCCTTCGCATCTTGTTACCATGTGTAGACTATGCTTTATGTGTTTTCACTCGCCCAGTAAATACTAATGAAATAACTGCAGTCTGCCATGCTCTCTGTTGGGTGGGGATGCCTTGACGAAAGACAGACCTCTTGTCGAGAAGCTTGCTCCAGTGGAGAGAGTCAGACAGCTGGAGGACCCTGCCTCGGGGAGCACAGAGAAGCTCCTTGATTGATACCCTGGGAGGATGGGCTAATGAAGGAAGACCTAGAACAGTATTTTTTTTTTAACATTTATTTGTTTATTTGACTGGTCTTACTTTTGGCATGCGGAATCTAGTTCCCTAATCAGAGATTGAACCCAGGCCCCCTGCTTTGAGAGTGTGGAGTCTTAGCCACTGGACCACCAGAGAAGTCTCTAGAACAGTGTTTTAAAGGACAAGTTAGAGGAGTAACCTTGCAGCCATATTAAAGATTAAGATCAGACATTAATGATTAAGATAAGACATTAATTCGGCTCCTCTTCAGGTTCCTTTTAAGCTTATAATTCTCCTATTTATGACTTCAGCCAGTAATAATAGCTGATGTGTAACAGGACTGACTTAGTGCCCTGCACTATTTTAAGCACTTTACCTGTATTAACCCATGAGTCCTCATAGCAAGACTGTGGGGCATGGACTGTAATTAACCTCATTTTATAGAAGAGGAGACTGTAAGGTTTCCCAGGGTTACTCCACTAGTCACTGACAGAACCTGAGTCAGATCCTAGGGGGGTCTTATTCCAGACCCTTTCTCCCGAAGTCCTTATCACTGAACCATGCCACTTCTCCCTAGAATGTAACCACTGTAGTCTGCTTTTCACTAGAAAGCAGAAAGGTGCCACAGAGAGAGCCATAGAAACAGGTCTGTGAAAACTTGACTAAGGATGTGGCATCTGTACAATTTTCATCTTAAGTTGTGACCTTAGACATTTTGGACAGTCTCTCGATATCACGTTTGCTCAGACTCATTTCGGTCCAGTTAAAAATACCATTTCAGTCTATAAAATATTTTTATTTCTGAAAAGAAATGGAGCTTAGGTTGTTTTCATTTGACAGCGTGTGGCTTGGAGTTGTGTTTTTGTGGGGAGATCAGTGCCCCGAGACATCCTTTACCAGAAAATTCTATCCAGATGTGGTCTAAGCTCCCACCTTTGCCATGAAGCGTCTTTTGTCTACTTTAGGTTTTGTGGGAGTTTCTTTGCTTTCTGGAGTTTCTTCCTGTTCCTTATCCAGCCTTTGCCTACAGTCTTATTCAGGATTCTGTAGGTTCTAAGTAAAGGATACTCAGTTCAAAATAGTTAACAGGATGCGAGGACGGCTGACTGCCTTGGCAGAAGGGCTCTCCTAGCGAGCCACGGGGGTGCAGCTGGAGATGCGGTTCCTCGATGCTCCCTCTCTCCCCACCTGTATCTCTAAGCTCAGCTTCTCTCTGTCCTGTATTGACTTCGTTTCTGCCCCTGATGGCCTCACTAGGGAGCGGGGCAGCTCCAGGTTTACCTTATCCCACTTTAACAAGTCTAGTGAAAGAAAGGCTTCTTTCTCCCCTCCTCAGTAGACGAGAAGCCTGGGAAGGGATCGTGGCCCAGCCGAACCACGTGCATGGCCTCTGAACCAGGCATTCTTGCCAGGAGGTGAGGTGTGGAGCTTAGATCACATGGCCACACTTGGGTAGGAGTGGGAGGAGCTCATCAAAACCACATAGAAGAGTGGGGTTGGGGGGTAGACCGGCTTCCCAAAAGGAAGAAGAGTGTGTTCATAGAGAAGGGAAAGAAATGCTGAACAGATAGTCGTCAGTTTCTGAGAAAACACTTGTCTCTAGCCAGCCTTTGGCACTTCTCTCTACTTGGGAGACTGAACTCTTTGAAGACAAGGACTGTGGACTCAGAAGGCAGACGGTCTTGATTTGGATCCCCTGTGAATCTTCGTAGCACTTTGCGCAGAGCTGGATGCTCAATAAATGTTTATTTTAATTCCTGTTTAATATTTTTCATTATTTTGGCCCATTCTGGTCATGGTTTTTGGTAGACATTATATTCTCCATTTTAGTTATTAAATTATTTAATATATTTAATTATTTAAATTAGATATTCAGTAGTTAAATTATTGACTAATTACTTCTGTGTTTAGTTCAGTATTTGGCTGGATAAGTTATGGGTAACTTGGTTAAACAACATATGTCAAAACTATGAACAAAATTCCTCTTCAGATGTTATAACAAGCAAATTGCTCCCTATATTTTTAATAGATTGCCTTTTTTCATTGAAAATGAAGTTCCAAATCAAAGAATTCTCTTGTGAAAGATTTTTGTTCCTTAGAAATGAATCAATGTAAAAGTAAATGATTTTAACATGCATTTGTCCTCAGTGGCTACGTACCTTAAATACTTACTGTATTGAAGATTTTTTTAAGACTTTAATCTTTTTACTTCAGTTTAACTAGCTTTATGATTTTTATCTTAAAATTCGATGCTCCCTCTCTCCCACCTGTATCTCTAAGCTCAGCTTCTCTCTGTCCTGTATTGACTTCGTTTCTGCCCCTGATGGCCTCACTAGGGAGCGGGGCAGCTCCAGGTTTACCTTATCCCACTTTAACAAGTCTAGTGAAAGAAAGGCTTCTTTCTCCCCTCCTCAGTAGACGAGAAGCCTGGGAAGGGATCGTGGCCCAGCCGAACCACGTGCATGGCCTCTGAACCAGGCATTCTTGCCAGGAGGTGAGGTGTGGAGCTTAGATCACATGGCCACACTTGGGTAGGAGTGGGAGGAGCTCATCAAAACCACATAGAAGAGTGGGGTTGGGGGGTAGACCGGCTTCCCAAAAGGAAGAAGAGTGTGTTCATAGAGAAGGGAAAGAAATGCTGAACAGATAGTCGTCAGTTTCTGAGAAAACACTTGTCTCTAGCCAGCCTTTGGCACTTCTCTCTACTTGGGAGACTGAACTCTTTGAAGACAAGGACTGTGGACTCAGAAGGCAGACGGTCTTGATTTGGATCCCCTGTGAATCTTCGTAGCACTTTGCGCAGAGCTGGATGCTCAATAAATGTTTATTTTAATTCCTGTTTAATATTTTTCATTATTTTGGCCCATTCTGGTCATGGTTTTTGGTAGACATTATATTCTCCATTTTAGTTATTAAATTATTTAATATATTTAATTATTTAAATTAGATATTCAGTAGTTAAATTATTGACTAATTACTTCTGTGTTTAGTTCAGTATTTGGCTGGATAAGTTATGGGTAACTTGGTTAAACAACATATGTCAAAACTATGAACAAAATTCCTCTTCAGATGTTATAACAAGCAAATTGCTCCCCTATATTTTTAATAGATTGCCTTTTTTTTCATTGAAAATGAAGTTCCAAATCAAAGAATTCTCTTGTGAAAGATTTTTTGTTCCTTAGAAATGAATCAATGTAAAAGTAAATGATTTTAACATGCATTTGTCCTCAGTGGCTACGTACCTTAAATACTTACTGTATTGAAGATTTTTTTAAGACTTTAATCTTTTTACTTCAGTTTAACTAGCTTTATGATTTTTATCTTAAAATGCAGTTGCAACATTTTTACGTTAAGACAAAAATATTTAAATCAAAGCCGTATTAATTTTTAATTTTCTCCTTAGGAACTGAGAGAAAGCTACAACACACAGCAGTTAGCCATTGAACAGCTTTATAAGATCAAACGTGATAAACTGAGGGAAATTGAAAGAAAAAGATCAGAGCTAATACAGAAAAAGAAACTAGAAGATGAGACTACAAGGTAATATAGTTGATAAATTTATTATACTATTTTGGTATTATAATTCTAATTTTTGTTGCCCATATCTTTAGTTTGACTATGAAGAATATAAGGGGAATAAAACTGTTATCCTAAGATGCTGATTAGATTCTAAAGTTTAGAAGTTCAGTCCTTCTTTTGTGGACTAAGTTTACAATAACCAATTTTATAGACTTTGGAGTTCGACGTGGATTAGAATTCTTGGTCTAATTATTTTTCTTTCAGTAAGATTCTATTTCTGTTATGTTCCTATGTTTTTCCCAAGGTCTCCAGTGTCAGAAATTACTAAAATTAACAAATATTAACAAACCAATATTTCTTTGCCCTGGAGAAGAATAGAAGAGTAGTGTTCATGAAAGAGCTAATAGTTATAGGGAAGACAAGAAAGACATGTTATCATATAGCAGGTATCTTTTCTTATTAATGACTTCAGAATAACCACCTTCACCACATTTTATTTAGTGGCCACTGTTGACTCTGATGCAGGTAGACTCTGGGTTATGCCTTATCTCTCCATTCCTCATAACTCCGGGGGGCATTCAGACAGCTAAACAAATAGCTGTGGTATTCTTTACTCCACGACTCCCACTTTCGTGACCCCCTAACAAGAGATACCAGAATAATGTAGAGGTAGAGACAATAAGGTTCAAATTAAGAAGGTTTTATCTGCCACGTAACTCGTGCTGCTTGACACTGCCGAGGGAGCCATGCAGAGGCTGCACCACTGGTCCCCACAGTGCTGGGATTTTCTTTTGACATATGCAGGTCCACTGGTACCTCTCCATCATTGCTTACGGTTCCTTTCAGGCCAGAAGACACTATTAGACAGACAGTCTTCATTTTACGCATCAGCTTCTCACATTATCCTACTTTAGTAGAGGGAAGAGATCAGGACACATGTAGAATTGGTCCAGAGCTGGGTCTTAGTATATCTTGACTTCTTGGCCATTTTCCCAGGTGTGTTGCCTTCACACCTGAAGCTGTTGGTAATAGTCAGGTTTTCCCATTGTCAGTTTGGCCCCTTTACCTTTTGTCAAGCTTCTGAAGTATCTTCTGGCCCTGGACCAGTTTCTCATCCACAGACTTTTTGAAAATTTTATTTTACATTCTCTTAATGCTCTTATCTTTTCTTTTTCCCAGTAAGTAAGTGGCAGGTACCCTGATAGTGGTGTTCACAATGCTGTGGGAGTTTAAAGGTAGCTTGGGTCATTGTCGGCATGGGAGAGTGTCAGGGAACATTACCAGGAAAGTGCGAAAGGGCCAGAATTAAGTGGAGACTGTGAGAGAAGCATACCTCTGAAAGGAGAGCTGGATGCCAGGTACAGAGAGAGCTGGAGAAAGCGCTCTGCCAAGTGACAGAGGGTATAGGAGGATTTGCAAAGGGTTGAGCTTGTTGTGGGATAATCAACCGGGACTGTCAAGTATTAGGGCTTCCCTGGTGGCTCAGTGATAAAGAGTCTGCCTGCAATTCTGGAGACCTTGATCTGATCCATGGGTTGGAAAGATCGTCTGGAGAAGGGAATAACAACCCACTCCAGTATTCTTAACCTGGATAATTCAATGGACAGAGGAGCCTGATGGGCTGTAGTCCATGGGGTCACACAAAATTGGACATGACTGAAGCAGCTTAGCAGCAGCAGTGTGAAGTGGAAGACCTGTGGGGGATGAGGAGGGAAGGGTTCATGACTAAGTGAGTCGACAGTTTTTAGAATTATCCAGGATTTCCAAATTCCTCCAGAAGTTATTGGAATAGGGATATGGAACTGCCAAGACTTTCACCTCAGTGGGGCATAAATGCCCCCAAAACCCAGGATGCATCCAGTCACAATCCTTCACTGCCCCTAATAGTGTGTGCTGAGGCTTGAAGAAGGTGCTCAGTTTAGTGGTGACTGCTCTGTCCTCAGTATCATCAGAAGTATATGCAAGAGCAACTCTGGTTAGCATTTATTCTAGATGATCATTGACCATCTAGACTAACTAGGAAGCAAGCTGCAACTGTATCAGATGTCATAGAAATATGCATAGAAGAAGCATGGACCAATGGAGAAAAAAGGCTTTGCTACCCAAAATGTAACACATGAAAAAAACTTTTAAATGATAATGTAAAAAGAAATCTGTCCAAAAACGTTTCCTGTGTTCACAGCAATGACTAAATCCCCCAAACAGGGATTTGCTAGAATAGTGGAAGTAAAGAGTTTGACAGCAGTCCTGGGGAAAAATCTGGAGAAAAGGGAAGGAAATTTAGGTCTAAATTTTAGATTTGTTTTCTAAGTAGTTACATCTCAGGTTTTTTTTTCCCCCCTTCCTTTACCTTGGGTTTGGAAGGTGGACTGGCAGGAGGAAATCTGATAACGTGAGAAAATGGTTAGTCATGCTCCTCAGCTCATTTATTTGTCCAGAGTTTCTCTTTTGATTAATTGATTGACTGATTGGTTTTCCCCTTCAGCCGTGATCCCTGTGGCTTCTCCACACCCCCCTACTAATATCTCTTTGCTGTATGTAATAAATACATAATTATGTAAGTTTATGTTTAAATATCTAAGAAATATTCTCTTTTTTTCAGTTTGTCAGAAACAAGATCTATTATATTTTTATTTTGCATAAAAGAAACTTAGGACATGATGCAAACCTTTCTTTTTTGTAAAGGAAAGCAAAACAAGGAAAAGAAAACTTATGGAAAGAAAATCTTAGAAAGGAGGAAGAAGAAAAACAAAAACGACTCCAAGAAGAAAAAGTGCAAGAAAAAGTCCGAGAAGTGGAGCGGAAAGCTGAGGAGAAGCAGAGTAAGAATAAGGATACAAATAATTGCTTTGACTTTTCTGAAACAGAGCAACTGAAGCAACAAGAGAAAAATAAAGATTCTAATGAGGCAAAAAAGAAGAAGGAAATTGAAATGGATGCTAATTCTTTTTCTAATTAAACTTGCATGAGAAGATTGAGGGTAGAAATCTTAAAACAATATGGAGAAAAGAAAATAGATGTCACTAACTGCATAAACCTGGGCATGGTCTCTGTAATTGAAATAATTTAAAATATTTTATTTCACTAGAGTAACTAAACTATTTATATGAATGAAATAACAGTAAACTTTTAATTAAGTCTTTGCACATTGAAATTTTCTCAGAAGATATGCTTTGTGTTTTTTTTTTTCTTTTTTGTTTTGTTGTCTTTTCTCTTTTCTTTTATATGCTTTGTTTTTGATACACCACCCCCCAAGTGCATTTCTGACACTTTAAGTTTTATTGTGTCTTTCATGGATATACAAACTTTTGAATCCTCATTAATGATACAGTATATTAAAAATGTTATAAAATGAAATAGAAACAGGAATAATACTCTAGAGAGTAAACATATTTTGAGGGGAAATAAAGTACATGTTCTTTCATTTAAAAAAGAAATGTTATAAATTAAAGCATTTATTAGACAAATAAGCGAAGTAAAATACCTGTAATCTATTAAGACTCCTATACTTGTGGCCTCCTCTGCTGTTCCTGTTTTCAGACCGTGCTGGTGGATCTGCAGCCAGCCCTGCCTGTGCTGACCTGTCTGTGACCTCCCTGTTACGCTCCTCTTCCCTTGGTGGTCTGGCCTCCGCAGGTCCAGCTGGGCCTCTGCAGCTTAGTCTCTCCCCATCTGGCGCAGCTCAGTCTCCAGCCCCGCGCCTCGCCTTCACCAGGCGTGTGACACGCCCTGCCAGTCATCGCTCTGTTCTGCTGCCTCCGGCTTAAGACAAATAGCCTTGCTTGTTTTTATATTGATTCTATGACTATTGAAAAATATTTAAATCCTAACAGGCCTTTGTCAAATGGATTCTCATACAGTTTGATGCTCAGGTTTTGTTTTGGGTTTTTTTTTTTTTTTTTTTGTCTTTTTTGAGCTCTTTATTGAGTCGTAGCAAAGATGTGTATCCATGTAAGAAGCAAATAATAATAAATATCTTCTCTGTAGGTGAGCCAGCTGGCACTTTGGTGAATTACAGAGCGTTATATCGCTTTGAAGCAAGGAACCACGATGAAATGAGTTTTAATTCTGGGGATATAATTCAGGTAGGAAACAGTCTTTTTTTTTTTCTCATGAATAAGTTGAATGCACTGTATTATATCACTTTCAGTATTAATAGTGAGTATACTCAATATTAATTGAGTGGGCCTTCCCTGGTGGCTCAGATGGTAAAGAGTGACATAGTCATTTGCCGTTTTAAAGTGCCTTCCACGTCGCCTCCCTTGGTCCTGTGGCACCGTGCAGAGCTGCGGAGGACGGGGTATCACTGCCGTGTGTACCGAAGGAAGACTCACACGGCTCTGACCGTCTGCAGCACGCTGCCAGCGTGGGGCACAAGGACACATCTTTTGATTCTGAAACCCAGTGCTCTTTCCATAGGCCGTGCTGCTCTGTGTCCTAAGAGGTGACACTGATTTTGTTATTTTAATAAATCACCAGTGACATTTGGGAGAGTACTCAGGAAGGCCCCTCTGGGTGTCAGTCCTCTCTGTTCTAACCAGTGGATAAAGGCGAGGATCATATGGAGGGCTTTGATTCAAGAGCACAGGAAGAGGGAGAGGTGGAGGGACTAGATACATTTTCCTTTGTGTTTGAAGGGCTGCATGAAAGGGTGGATAGGATCATAGAGTTTGTGGAAGTAGAGGCGAGGTCACGTCTGAAGTAGAGGTGAGGTCAGATTTGAGGGCTTCTGTATTCTTGGTGAGATAGCATGGGTGAAGGTGGCAGGGGAGGTTTGAGTGAAAGTGACATTAAATAAGAAATGCCACTGAACCCTGGCAACATTTTTCATCACCACCTGTGTTTCTGATGTTATCTGCTAATGCTTTTATTGAAGCAATAGTGTCTCTAGGCCTGTGAGAATTTATGTAAAATTTCCTAGCTTAAGTCTCTATGTAAATTGCCAACTAAAAATTAATCATAAATGACAAATGGGAAATTGATAAAAATTCACCCCTGTGGCTGGAGCTAGAACCTATCATAAAAAGTGAAGTAAGTCAAAAACAGAAAGACAAGTACAGTATACTAACACATATATATGGAATCTAGTAGGATGGTCATGATAACACATGCAGTGAACTCATGGAAAAACAGACAGAGAATAGACATATGGACATTGTGGGGAAGAAATAGGGAGGGGGAGGCATGGAGGGAGTAACATGGAAACCTATACTGTCATGTGTGGAAAAGATAGCTACTGTCATTGTCTTAAGGGAATAGGAGTGCTTACAGTGGCTTGGGGCGATGGTCCTGAGGGGTGGGATGGGGGAACCTGGGGGCGGGGGGCAGACCAGGGATATGCATATGACTGATCCGGGAACATACATGTCGGTGAACAACAAAACTCTGTAAAACCTTTAAAATAAAGAATTAAAATTAAAAAAAAAAATTCACCCCTGACAAAGCACATCTGGATCTGAATAAATGAATGGCCCTTTTCTTTTCCATAAGGTTGAAAATATTAAGAAATAGTATTAAAGAAATTAATGCTTTTAAAAGTTTGCAAGCAGAGGAGGAAGTTGGTGTTTGAACACCTGTACTCGTACCTTTCGGTAATTCTCGTCCTGAGATCAGATATTTGACTCAGATTTAGTTTGCATAGTTTCTAGGGTTGGTTGTGTTCTTGCATTCATGTAGATGCTATTAGTTTTATAAACTATTTTTATATATTAATTGGATAAAATTAAAAATCTAAATTTAAAAAAGTACCTTGTCAGTTGTTAGAAGTAGTAACCTATTGCAGAAGGTGCTTTAGCTATGAATTAATAGTTAGTTGGACTTAATTCTGAAAATTAGGCTACTGAACAGTGGTCCACATCTCTTCTCTTTTTTAAACGTGTGACTTTCCAACCACTACTCACCCTTCTTCTTGTTCCCATAGGTTGACGAAAAAACTGTTGGAGAACCTGGATGGCTTTATGGTAGTTTTCAAGGAAATTTTGGCTGGTTTCCATGCAACTATGTCGAAAAAATGACATCAAGTGAAAAATCTGTGTCTCCTAAGAAGGCCTTACTTCCTCCTACAGTCTCTTTATCTGCTACCTCAACGTCTGAGTAAGTGTTTAGAGAATGACGGCGCTCGCCTGATAGGGGCTTGTGTCAGCCTGCTACTCACTCATGCTGCGGTCTGCCCCGGACTCTCTAAACAGAGCACCTCTTGTTCCAAACTGAATACTGTAATTGAGTGAATAAAACCGTAGGTCCATGATCGTTTTTACATAAGTTGTGTTTAAACACAATGTATGTATTATATAGGAGTAGATGCATTGGTAGTATTTCATTAGATTCTAAACAATTAAGTATACTTATACCATCTTGTTGTATTTATAGATCACTTTCTTCAAATCAGCCAGCATCTGTGACCAATTATCAAAACGTATCTTTCTCAAACCTAAGCGTTACCACATCATGGCCGAAAAAATCAGCCTTCACTCGCACGGTGTCCCCTGTGTCTGCATCCCCTGTTCATGGACAGGTTTGTACCTGTAATCTTTGTGTGTTGAATCCTTTGACGTTGTTCCTTCTTCATCTAAAATCAAATGAAGATTTTTGTACAAAGGCATCATTTGCTCTTTTAACCAGAGTTTGTAGCATTTAATTTTCAGTTGTCATCATTCATATGTGATACAAAGTTGAAATTATTCTTAGGGGTTTCTTAATAATGTATTCTCTTAGTTTCAAGTTGCTACCAGCTGAGGGTTCTAAGTTATTCTAAGAAGAGCTTTGGGCTTGTCAGGAGGTTGTTTATGTTTTCCTTATGTAAGTCGTTTGTGTGAGAACTATGTTATATATATGCATATATATAGCCTCTGGTTTAGATGTAACCAAGATGCAAGCACTGTTACATTAGCATTATTAAAAAGAAGCTTAAGACTGCATCTGAATGGAGACCTGCAGGTTTCACCTTACTCAAGAAATGACCATAGGTCCTAGGCATTTATTATGTGCTAGAAATTAAATGGAAAAAAATTCTGTCATTAGTAAGTCTAATCTAATTAAGACAGACAAATAACTGTACAAGAAGTGTTGTAATGAAAATATTTTATGAAATTTTCAGGGATATACAGTGGAGGGAGCATTTCAGTTCCACCGGTGGGAATTGGAATAGGCTTCACAGCAGTTCAGGCATTTCAGTAGAACCCGTAACAGTGAGCAAGTTTTACTAAACAGGGAAGGAAAGTTATTCCTGTGAACAAACAGTTTGGGGAAAGTCACTGAGGGATGTTAAGTTTGTAGGAAACAAGTATTGTTATAATTGTGACTGGAGTACCGGATTCATAAAGAGAGGGTTAAATGTAGTTGGAGAGAGAGATTGAGATTTATTTGTGAAGCATTTAGTGCCATGCTAAGCAGCTGGCAGTGGAAAGCCCGTGAAAGTTTTCAGGAGAGCTGAAGTATGTATTTTAGAGAAAGAACTCTAGCAGTACATGCAGACGCCAGATGTGGGGAAGGAAGCAAAGGGAGGAGACCACAGAAGAGAGGATATTACAATAGGAACAGATGATGTTGTGAACCAGTGCCACCTAATGAAAATAGAAGAGGAGAGGGACTTAGGGTACTAGTCAGCTGAAAACTGGCACTCCATCGAACGTGAAGAGTGAGGAAGAAGTTGGAGGTAAAGCTACCTCTTCAGGGGCTTTAGCTTGAGTAACTGCAAGGATGGTGGTATCATTGTGCAGTGCAGGAGGAGTGTGTTCTAGAAGTGATTCCATTTCAGATGTATAATTTAGGTGTTTATAGTAGGGCGGCATTGGGGGAAGGCCCAGCAAGCAGCCTGATTTACAAGTCTAGAGCTCACAAGATAAAGGTACAATTAAGGTGTAGATAGAAGGGCTTCCCTGGTGGCTCAGTGGCCAAGAATCCACCTGCTGCTAACAGGAGACACAGGTTTAACCCCTGATGTGGGAAAATCCCACATGCCAAGAGCAACAAAGCCCTCACACCACAACTACTGAGCCTGTATCCTAGAGCCGGGAAGCTGCAACTATTAAAGCCCACACGCCGTAGAACCCCCTTGCTCCACAACAAGAGAAGCCATGGCTATGAGAAGCCTGAGGACTGCAACAAGAGAGCAGCTCCCACTTGCCACAGTTAGAGAAAAGCCTGTGCAGCAATTAAGACTGAGCACAGCCAAAGATAAAATAAATCATATATTTTAAAACAGATAGATTGGAAAAGTCATAGGAATGAGCAGGATCATTAAGGGAGATCATGTGAAACAGGGACAGAGGATGGACCAAAGAGGAGTCATCGGTCAACAGCATTCCAGTAGAACCCGTAACAGTGAGCAAGTTTTACTAAACAGGGAAGGAAAGTTATTCCTGTGAACAAACAGTTTGGGGAAAGTCACTGAGGGATGTTAAGTTTGTAGGAAACAAGTATTGTTATAATTGTGACTGGAGTACCGGATTCATAAAGAGAGGGTTAAATGTAGTTGGAGAGAGAGATTGAGATTTATTTGTGAAGCATTTAGTGCCATGCTAAGCAGCTGGCAGTGGAAAGCCCGTGAAAGTTTTCAGGAGAGCTGAAGTATGTATTTTAGAGAAAGAACTCTAGCAGTACATGCAGACGCCAGATGTGGGGAAGGAAGCAAAGGGAGGAGACCACAGAAGAGAGGATATTACAATAGGAACAGATGATGTTGTGAACCAGTGCCACCTAATGAAAATAGAAGAGGAGAGGGACTTAGGGTACTAGTCAGCTGAAAACTGGCACTCCATCGAACGTGAAGAGTGAGGAAGAAGTTGGAGGTAAAGCTACCTCTTCAGGGGCTTTAGCTTGAGTAACTGCAAGGATGGTGGTATCATTGTGCAGTGCAGGAGGAGTGTGTTCTAGAAGTGATTCCATTTCAGATGTATAATTTAGGTGTTTATAGTAGGGCGGCATTGGGGGAAGGCCCAGCAAGCAGCCTGATTTACAAGTCTAGAGCTCACAAGATAAAGGTACAATTAAGGTGTAGATAGAAGGGCTTCCCTGGTGGCTCAGTGGCCAAGAATCCACCTGCTGCTAACAGGAGACACAGGTTTAACCCCTGATGTGGGAAAATCCCACATGCCAAGAGCAACAAAGCCCTCACACCACAACTACTGAGCCTGTATCCTAGAGCCGGGAAGCTGCAACTATTAAAGCCCACACGCCGTAGAACCCCCTTGCTCCACAACAAGAGAAGCCATGGCTATGAGAAGCCTGAGGACTGCAACAAGAGAGCAGCTCCCACTTGCCACAGTTAGAGAAAAGCCTGTGCAGCAATTAAGACTGAGCACAGCCAAAGATAAAATAAATCATATATTTTAAAAACAGATAGATTTGAAAAGTCATAGGAATGAGCAGGATCATTAAGGGAGATCATGTGAAACAGGGACAGAGGATGGACCAAAGAGGAGTCATCGGTCAACAGACAGTGAGCTTCAGGAGCCTGCTGGGGTTTTAGTGATGTCATCAGAGTCCCAAGGTCAGGGAAAGTAAGGGTTTGCAAGAAGTTTTTGGCTCTGACATTATCAGTAACCTTGTCAAGAAGTTCAGTATTATGATGGTTGCAGAACCTAAATGAGAATGGACCAAGGGGGGAAATTGGAAAGTAAATGTAAGACAGTTCTTTCTTTAAGGAAGTTAGAAGTAGAATTAAGTAGAGAACTGGAGAAATTAAAGATTCAAAAGAGAGAATTCACAACGTTACAAAATATTTTTAGAAAATCGGAGGCGATGGTAGAACGTTTAGAACATAGGTAAAGAGCTTGGCCGTATCAACAAGACAGAAACACTCCTTCCTCCGAGAGAAGAAGGAAAGGAAAGAGGAAGGATAAGAATACGAGGAAGTTACGGGACAGAAAGCAGAAGAGTGGAGGGAGGCCGAGCACAGCTGCAGCTCCATTCCTGGTGGAGCAAGCAGAACCTGGTGCAACGAGGAGAGTTGGAAATGAGGAGAGAAAGGGTTTTCCTTTTCATCTGCTCTGTTACGCATGCCCAGGGGGTCTGTTGAATACACGTCTTCAGTACCCATGGTGCTTAATGCCAAGGGGTTTCTTTGAATGGTAGGTATTGCTTTAACTTCACAGAAGGCTATTCAGATGGTTGTCATATATAATTTTAAATCACTTAGTAGATTAAGGTTATCTTAAATCATCATTGATATAAGTCACCACCATATCAAACTGGTCTGCTGTCTGAGCAATAAGTATGTTATATGCTAGGAAACAGAAATCAGGGTTGCCATTGTTTTCTGTTTTGTTTGTTTTTAATTTTGTGGTTTTATATTCACAGGGACAGGTTGTAGAAAACCTGAAAGCACAGGCTCTTTGTTCTTGGACTGCAAAGAAAGATAACCACTTGAACTTCTCAAAACATGATATTATTACCGTCTTGGAACAGCAAGAAAATTGGTGGTTTGGGGAGGTTCATGGAGGAAGAGGCTGGTTTCCAAAATCTTACGTCAAAATCATCCCTGGGAGTGAAGTCAAACGGGAAGAGTAAGCAGTTTTGTGTGTTTACCTGAGGTGTGGGTGTTGGTGTTTTCACTGATGAGTCAGCCACCGTACAACTGGCTGAGCAGGAGAATGAGAAGTTTACACTTAGGTTTGAATATCAGAAGGGTGACAGAGTGAAAAAAAACCATAGCTAAGGTATTTGTACCAGTTTTAGAATATCTTTATTTCTAGTTATTTCAGATTCCTGAAGTCTTCAAAGTGCTTAAAATTTTAGTTATTTTTCATTTCCTTTGGAGCTTTCTCCATGTGGTTTACTACACATTGTCAATATTTAGATAAATCTTTACAGAGCACCTCTCCCCTGCCAGAGTGAGACCTTCCCGTCTCTGGGCTTCCCGAGTTCCTTGCACAGCAGCTTTCTTTCTGCTCATGACATCCTGTACTATAGGCATTTCTTACCTTTATCCCTTTCTAGGTCATAAGCTCCAGGAGGGTGGGAGTCACGTTTCTTTTTTTCGTTTTTTAGGTTTTCCATACCTAGCGTGATCTTTACCCTCTGAAGCACCAAGATAACCCTTTACCTAGTGTGATCTTAATGCATAGTAGCTGCTCCGTCATCCTTAGGGAAGAGAGGAGCTAATGAAAGAGCATATGAATGAACTTTTGCATGAACGAAAGACAAAACCAGATAAGGTATCTGGCCTTTATTTCTGTAGGGAAGTCAAGTCATCAGACATCTTTAAGGGGGCTTCCCTGGTAGCTCAGTGGTGAAGAGTTTGTCTGCCAGTGCAGGAGACACGAGTTCGATCCCTGATCCAGGAAGATCCCACATGCTGCAGAGCAGCTAAGCCTGTGAGCCACAGCTGTGGAGCCTGTGCTCTAGAACCTCAGAGCTGTAACTATTGAGCCCATGTGCAACTACTGAAGCCTGTGTGCCCTAAAGCCCGAGTTCCACAATAAGAAAAAGCACAGGCTCTTTGTTCTTGGACTGCAAAGAAAGATAACCACTTGAACTTCTCAAAACATGATATTATTACCGTCTTGGAACAGCAAGAAAATTGGTGGTTTGGGGAGGTTCATGGAGGAAGAGGCTGGTTTCCAAAATCTTACGTCAAAATCATCCCTGGGAGTGAAGTCAAACGGGAAGAGTAAGCAGTTTTGTGTGTTTACCTGAGGTGTGGGTGTTGGTGTTTTCACTGATGAGTCAGCCACCGTACAACTGGCTGAGCAGGAGAATGAGAAGTTTACACTTAGGTTTGAATATCAGAAGGGTGACAGAGTGAAAAAAAACCATAGCTAAGGTATTTGTACCAGTTTTAGAATATCTTTATTTCTAGTTATTTCAGATTCCTGAAGTCTTCAAAGTGCTTAAAATTTTAGTTATTTTTCATTTCCTTTGGAGCTTTCTCCATGTGGTTTACTACACATTGTCAATATTTAGATAAATCTTTACAGAGCACCTCTCCCCTGCCAGAGTGAGACCTTCCCGTCTCTGGGCTTCCCGAGTTCCTTGCACAGCAGCTTTCTTTCTGCTCATGACATCCTGTACTATAGGCATTTCTTACCTTTATCCCTTTCTAGGTCATAAGCTCCAGGAGGGTGGGAGTCACGTTTCTTTTTTTCGTTTTTAGGTTTTCCATACCTAGCGTGATCTTTACCCTCTGAAGCACCAAGATAACCCTTTACCTAGTGTGATCTTAATGCATAGTAGCTGCTCCGTCATCCTTAGGGAAGAGAGGAGCTAATGAAAGAGCATATGAATGAACTTTTGCATGAACGAAAGACAAAACCAGATAAGGTATCTGGCCTTTATTTCTGTAGGGAAGTCAAGTCATCAGACATCTTTAAGGGGGCTTCCCTGGTAGCTCAGTGGTGAAGAGTTTGTCTGCCAGTGCAGGAGACACGAGTTCGATCCCTGATCCAGGAAGATCCCACATGCTGCAGAGCAGCTAAGCCTGTGAGCCACAGCTGTGGAGCCTGTGCTCTAGAACCTCAGAGCTGTAACTATTGAGCCCATGTGCCGCAACTACTGAAGCCTGTGTGCCCTAAAGCCCGAGTTCCACAATAAGAAAAAGTTACCACAACAAGAAGCCTGCTCACCTCAGCTAGAGAGTAACCCCAACTCCCTACAACTAGAGAAGAGCCTGTGGCAGCAGGGAAAACCCAGAATTGCCAAAAATAAATAAATAAAAAGAAAAAGAAAAAAACATCTTTAATACCAAGAACTAAGTACTCTAATGTAGCTGTGGGTAATTGCCACTTGTATTTCATATGGAAGGTGGTCTGAACAAAAAAGCAAAATGGCTTATTGAATAGGAATGGGGTCTTTGGAAACTAAGATCCTTGACTTCTGATTCTGCTATGTTTCCCAGACTGTATGGGGTAAGCCTACTTGGTCTCTAGTTTTTTAATTGATTGAAAATAATAAACTCAGAAGTCTTTAAAAATTTTTTCATTGCTAGGGTTCTGTACATTAATTTTTAGTTCAAATGTCAGAAGACCTTTACTTTTCAGACTGCCATGAAATTTTAGAGTATATGATGGTAACAGTAACAACAGTAATGCATAGCTTATGTGTATTACATTGCACTGGGCTAGACTTTTTATAGTAATTCTCTTATTTAAACCTCATAGCATTTTATTGAGAAGGAAGATGTAAACACAAAGAGGTTAAGTTTAAATACTTAAAGGACATTTCTTCTAACTTTTCATTCAGTTACTGATCTTTTCTAACAGATTAGGCATGCAACTTGAAAGCCTGCAGTAATGGAGAATTCAGCTAGGCAGTCCATTCAGTGTGCCCATGAGTTGTAGTAAGGTCCACTCTTAACCTGAAAACTCCGTCACTACACAATTTAGTCACGTCTTATGGACCCTTGGTATATTGGACAAATGTCTAGTTCTTAAATGCCACAGTTTTTCAGATTTTTGGAAACATTTTCCTGGGTTAAATTAGAAATAAAAGCTATATATGTTCCAAAATGTAAAAATAAAGTGCTTTTATTTTTATATAATTTTAAATGTACTGTGTGCTAAACAAGTAGTAAAATTTATAGTTGCCCTTGGGACTTCCCTGGTGGTCCAGTGGATAAGACTCTGTGTTCCCAATGCAAGGGGCCTGGGTTCGATCCCTGATCAGGGAGCTAGATTCCACATGCCGCAACTAAGACCCAGTGGAGCCAAATAAATAAATAATTTTAAAAAAAATTTGTGATTGCCCTTATTTTCTCTAAACCAAACCCAAAACCCAGTCTTGTTTTTGCTTCACCAAATAACTGCCCATTTACCAGTCCTCATGTCTTCTAGGTTACTTTAGAAAAGCTAAATAGCTCACATTTGAAAAACTAGTCGTAAATCATGTTGAAATTACCTCAGTAGATTTTAAAAATTTAGTAGTCTGTAAGTAAGCAATTTTTAATCCACTAGGATTTTGTCTATGAGAGTATTTCTAGCCTGTGTACTGAGACAGTATTTTAGTTAATTTTAGCCCTTTAAAGAACACACTGCTAAAAACCACCCTTTCATCAAATCACCTTTCTTATTTATTTACTTGATGATACATTTTTTGTTGTATTATTATTGTTTTTTTTTTAATCTGTTTTGTGTGTTTCTGTGGCAGACCAGAAGCCCTGTATGCAGCTGTAAACAAGAAACCTACCTCTGCAGCCTGTGCAGTGGGAGAAGGTGAGCTTTTGGCATTTGTAAATCAGATGGAAATCAGATTGGCTGCTGACTGATTCTATAACTGACTTCCTATAGTTGTTACTCTTGTTGCTTTTGTGTCTTCAGTGTTAAAGTGAAGTTAGGAAAAACCTGCTCCTGCTCTATTTCATGTGAGATAGAAAATATATGACTGGAAATACTTGACACTTTTAGAAAATCAGTACTATAAATGTTTATATATTGCTTCAATAAATAAGATCATAAATTAGTGTTGCAATGAGATAGCATGAAGTTTCTTGTTTTCCTTTTTTATGTTATCTATTTTATAGATGTTTAAAATATAAGGAAATTTTAGTACATTTAATTGTTTATGAATTCGTCACTCAATTTAGCAAGGCCTGGGTTTTTCAGATTTTTGGAAACCCTGGGTTAAATTAGAAATAAAAGCTATATATGTTCCAAAATGTAAAAATAAAGTGCTTTTATTTTTATATAATTTTAAATGTACTGTGTGCTAAACAAGTAGTAAAATTTATAGTTGCCCTTGGGACTTCCCTGGTGGTCCAGTGGATAAGACTCTGTGTTCCCAATGCAAGGGGCCTGGGTTCGATCCCTGATCAGGGAGCTAGATTCCACATGCCGCAACTAAGACCCAGTGGAGCCAAATAAATAAATAATTTTAAAAAAAATTTGTGATTGCCCTTATTTTCTCTAAACCAAACCCAAAACCCAGTCTTGTTTTTGCTTCACCAAATAACTGCCCATTTACCAGTCCTCATGTCTTCTAGGTTACTTTAGAAAAGCTAAATAGCTCACATTTGAAAAACTAGTCGTAAATCATGTTGAAATTACCTCAGTAGATTTTAAAAATTTAGTAGTCTGTAAGTAAGCAATTTTTAATCCACTAGGATTTTGTCTATGAGAGTATTTCTAGCCTGTGTACTGAGACAGTATTTTAGTTAATTTTAGCCCTTTAAAGAACACACTGCTAAAAACCACCCTTTCATCAAATCACCTTTCTTATTTATTTACTTGATGATACATTTTTTGTTGTATTATTATTGTTTTTTTTTTAATCTGTTTTGTGTGTTTCTGTGGCAGACCAGAAGCCCTGTATGCAGCTGTAAACAAGAAACCTACCTCTGCAGCCTGTGCAGTGGGAGAAGGTGAGCTTTTGGCATTTGTAAATCAGATGGAAATCAGATTGGCTGCTGACTGATTCTATAACTGACTTCCTATAGTTGTTACTCTTGTTGCTTTTGTGTCTTCAGTGTTAAAGTGAAGTTAGGAAAAACCTGCTCCTGCTCTATTTCATGTGAGATAGAAAATATATGACTGGAAATACTTGACACTTTTAGAAAATCAGTACTATAAATGTTTATATATTGCTTCAATAAATAAGATCATAAATTAGTGTTGCAATGAGATAGCATGAAGTTTCTTGTTTTCCTTTTTTATGTTATCTATTTTATAGATGTTTAAAATATAAGGAAATTTTAGTACATTTAATTGTTTATGAATTGCCTTTATTTTTAGCCACACTGTGTGGCTTGTGGGATTTTTATTCCCTGACCAGGGATTGAACCCAGGCTGTTGGCAGTAAGCACTTGGAATCCTAATCACTGGCCCACCAGGGCATTTGCTGGATTGGATTTTAATTACAGTATGCCACATAAATCCTTAAGTAGGATTTGAAATCAAGATACACTTTAATCATAAATATTACCAAGAAATTTTTATAGCCCCTTGGGTTGTTTGACTATCTTAATTTTGAAAATGTGTTGAAAATTGTCTACCCTTATTTCAGACAATATTTTTAGTAGGTATATAGGTTTATAAATGAACTGTATATATTCATTGTAAAACTAGTTGAAGTCTATATTTTATATTGCTCAAGAAAATCTGTTTAATGGTAGATTAAACAGTTTATTCAGTATCTACTACATTAGAGAATCTAGGCTAGAACATAGAATTGTGTTTTATTCATTATATACAAGGATGAGTAAAACATAGTCTCCCAAGTGCTAACAGTAGGGAAGGATAGGCATATAATTATAATAAATTCTGTAACAAATGAATGAAAACATAATTTTTTTTCATGTTTTTTTGTAATTTTTATTTTACTTTTACTGTGTTTTGTCACTTATAGATATGTATAATCCCAGATTAGTCATATGGCTCCCATCCCTCTACCACCCCCCTCCCAGTCTCCCCCCCAGCCCCAGTGACCATCCCTCCAGGCCATCTCACAACGCCCCTGTAGGATCTCCTGTTCCCACAGAGTGATGACAGTTGGTATCTTTTTCACATATGATAGTATAGGTTTCCATGTTACTCCCTCTACACCTCCCACTCCCTGTTCATTCCCCATTATGTCCATAAGTCTGTTCTAAATGTTTGGAAAACATAATTTTAAATAGGACCTATGAATCCCCAGAGGTGGTCACATTGAATCATCTTAAACAATGAGTAGAGTCTTGCTTAGTGACGACGGAAGAGAAGGCTTGGTGGACAGAGGTAAGGCATGAGCCAAGGCTGAGCTGTGAAAGCGTAGGGAGCTGGAGTCCCCGGCAAGTCTAGAGCCGGAGGTTCACTGTGGAAGGACGGCAGTGGGATGATGCTAGGAACATGGTGAGGAGCATTTCAGAAAGAGCCTCACTTGTTGCAGCATACCTTATCCTTGCAGTTATTTTTCTGTTTTATTAACTCAGCTACATTGAGTAATATGGGAGTGCAGATAGTGAACAGATTTTGTATGGTATTCTGGTCATCTTCAGTTTGTGATCTACAAATCAATCTCATGTCAACAAATAGATATTTCCTTTAAGGTTATTCAGTAAGAGGTATTATTTCTGGAGCATCTAGTCCATGCTCCTGTGCTAGGAGCTGGACCGCGGTGATGGAGACTGGCCTCTCGTGCTGATGTCAGCTGAAGAGTGGGCGTTTCCGTAGCTATATACAAGAAAGAAAGAGAGAATAATTTAGCAGTTTAAACTATTGTAGGTAAGAAGGCTTAAAGAACTTTTCATGTCTTGACTCTATAGAGATACGTATTTGTGGTTTGGGGTTATTCTCTGCCACATGATGATGGTGGTGGTGATATAGTGGGAAAAAGAAACCTGTGATAAAGCTTTCCATCCATGCTTGGTCGCTTCAGTCGTGTCTGACTCTTTGTAATCCCATGGACTGTAGCCCACCAGTCTCCTCTGTCTGTGGGATTCTCCAGGCAAGAATACTGAAGTGGGTTGCCACTTCCTTCTCCAGGGGATCTTCCTGACCCAGGGGTCAAACCAGAGATCAAACCTGTGTCTCTTACAACTCCTGCACGGGCGGGTGGTTTCTTTGCCACTAGCACTGCCTGAGAGACCCCAGTTTTTTTCTAATAAATTATTAAATAATTACTTCATTCCATTTCTCCCTTAACATCTCTTACATTACGTTTCCTTAAGTTAAAGGGTCTTTTTCAGCAAATTTACTCAGAATCTTGGAGATGAAGGTTTTTGTTTTGTTTTTTTTTTTACTTCTGTAATCTTATAACCAAAATTAGTTTCTTTTTGCTTTACTCCATACAGAGTATATTGCACTTTATTCGTATTCAAGTGTAGAGCCTGGAGACTTGACTTTCACTGAAGGCGAAGAAATATCGGTGACCCAGAAAGATGGAGAATGGTGGACAGGAAGTATTGGAGATAGAACTGGGATTTTTCCATCAAATTACGTCAAGCCAAAAGATCAAGAGGTGGGGTTACTTTGGTATAGAAACAGAATCATTACTTTCCTGTTGATTATATTTACAGCGGATGCTTGTGTTTGGTTTTGGTCAGGCTTCCTTGGTTACAAGGAAACCAGTGCAAGTACCTCCCGTAAAATAGGGTTGATTACAGAGAGCCAGTGAGAGAGCTAAGGGAGGAATGATCTTACGAAATTCCAAGGACAAGAGCCATAGAGCCGGGCCTTATGATGACTGAAGTGAGGGAATGGTTTGGTCTCAGGGAGGCTTAAAGGAATCCTTAAATCTTTAGGCTCTGACACTGATGTGGCCCAGCCCACACTCGAGCTCCTGCCGCCTCTCTCCCACCACGAGTAGCAGTTCCCAGACTTTCTGATTTCAGGAACTTTGTACATTCTTAAAAATTATCGAGGTCTCCAAAGTTTCTAAAGATATATGAATTATATCTAGCAGCATTTTCCATATTAGAAATTAAAACTTAAAATTTAAAAATATTTACTAATTCATTTTGAAATAATGAAATTTAACATATTATATGGTGACTTAAATAACTTGTTTTTATGAAAAACAATCATCTGTCTGTGGGATTCTCCAGGGAAGTGGGTTGCCACTTCCTTCTCCAGGGGATCTTCCTGACCCAGGGGTCAAACCAGAGATCAAACCTGTGTCTCTTACAACTCCTGCACGGGCGGGTGGTTTCTTTGCCACTAGCACTGCCTGAGAGACCCCAGTTTTTTTCTAATAAATTATTAAATAATTACTTCATTCCATTTCTCCCTTAACATCTCTTACATTACGTTTCCTTAAGTTAAAGGGTCTTTTTCAGCAAATTTACTCAGAATCTTGGAGATGAAGGTTTTTGTTTTGTTTTTTTTTTTACTTCTGTAATCTTATAACCAAAATTAGTTTCTTTTTGCTTTACTCCATACAGAGTATATTGCACTTTATTCGTATTCAAGTGTAGAGCCTGGAGACTTGACTTTCACTGAAGGCGAAGAAATATCGGTGACCCAGAAAGATGGAGAATGGTGGACAGGAAGTATTGGAGATAGAACTGGGATTTTTCCATCAAATTACGTCAAGCCAAAAGATCAAGAGGTGGGGTTACTTTGGTATAGAAACAGAATCATTACTTTCCTGTTGATTATATTTACAGCGGATGCTTGTGTTTGGTTTTGGTCAGGCTTCCTTGGTTACAAGGAAACCAGTGCAAGTACCTCCCGTAAAATAGGGTTGATTACAGAGAGCCAGTGAGAGAGCTAAGGGAGGAATGATCTTACGAAATTCCAAGGACAAGAGCCATAGAGCCGGGCCTTATGATGACTGAAGTGAGGGAATGGTTTGGTCTCAGGGAGGCTTAAAGGAATCCTTAAATCTTTAGGCTCTGACACTGATGTGGCCCAGCCCACACTCGAGCTCCTGCCGCCTCTCTCCCACCACGAGTAGCAGTTCCCAGACTTTCTGATTTCAGGAACTTTGTACATTCTTAAAAATTATCGAGGTCTCCAAAGTTTCTAAAGATATATGAATTATATCTAGCAGCATTTTCCATATTAGAAATTAAAACTTAAAATTTAAAAATATTTACTAATTCATTTTGAAATAATGAACTTAAACCTATTATATGGTGACTTAAATAACTTGTTTTTATGAAAAACAACTCTGTATTTCTCCCTCCCCAAAAAAAGTTGAATGAAAAGAGTGGTATATTCTTTTGGTTGACATATTTGAAGAAAATTCAACCTCATATAAACATGAGAGAAAACAGAAGTATTTTAAGAACATTTTCAGATACCTGCAGATATTCTTCTTTGATATTGGCATGCCAAAACTTGACACGTACTAAATTCTTGTAGGTTAGTTGCAGCACAGAATCTGAAGCCCTATCAGGGAGCATTCCTTATTGTTACATTGAAAGTCACTGGTCTGTTTTGCACACTGAATGTGGTAACACACTCATTGGTCACTTGGGAAATACTGAATCACTCTGCTATGAAACTATTCCCTCTATTGCTACATTTCATATACAATATTTTAAAAATTACATTTGTGGCTTAAAGACTGAAAGACATGATACCATAAAACTTCTAGAAGAGATCACAGGCAGAACATTCTCCGATGTAAACCATACCAGTGTTTTCTTTGGTCAGTCTCCCAAGGCAATGAAAAAAAAAAGCCAAAAATAAACAGATGTGTGGTCCAGTGGTAAAGAATCTGCCTGCCAATGAAAGGAACATGGGTTCAATACCTGGACTGGGAAGATGCCACATATTGAGGAACAGCTAAGCCAGTGCACCACAACTAGAGAGTAGTCTCGACTCACTGCAACTAGAGAAAGCCCAGGCACAGTGACAAAGACCCAGCACAGGCATAAATAAATAAATACATTAAAAAAAAATAAACGGGACATAATCAAACTAACAAACTGTTGCACAGCAAAGGAAACCATAAACAAAATGAAAAGACGACTTACAGAATGGCAGAAAATATTTGCAAATGATATGATATGACTGACAAGTGCTTAATTTCCAAAATACACAAATAGCTCTACAACTCAGCAACAAAAGACAACCCAATCAAAAAATGGAGAGAAGACTTAAATAGACATTTCTCCAAAGAAGAAATACAGATGGCCAATAGGCACATGAGAACATCCTCAGCATCGCTAATTATTAGAGAAAGGCAGATCAAAACTGCAATGAGGTACCACCTGACAGAATGGCCGTCATTAAAACGTCTACAAGTAACAAATCCTAAAAATAAGAAATGTGATTAGTCCAGCTTGTCCCATAAAGTCAAACAGGCCATAGCTGCTGGGATATGCCGTTTTGTTCTTAGGTCAGGATCAGGAGGAACATGGCCAAAAATTAAAAACATTACTTTGTGTACAGAAGGAGAAACTCACATGGGCCTTAACATGCCCAGAGCACATTTGTTATATACGATGGGTACTGATTCATTAAAACATGTATTTGGTAGCATTCCTTATTGTTACATTGAAAGTCACTGGTCTGTTTTGCACACTGAATGTGGTAACACACTCATTGGTCACTTGGGAAATACTGAATCACTCTGCTATGAAACTATTCCCTCTATTGCTACATTTCATATACAATATTTTAAAAATTACATTTGTGGCTTAAAGACTGAAAGACATGATACCATAAAACTTCTAGAAGAGATCACAGGCAGAACATTCTCCGATGTAAACCATACCAGTGTTTTCTTTGGTCAGTCTCCCAAGGCAATGAAAAAAAAAAGCCAAAAATAAACAGATGTGTGGTCCAGTGGTAAAGAATCTGCCTGCCAATGAAAGGAACATGGGTTCAATACCTGGACTGGGAAGATGCCACATATTGAGGAACAGCTAAGCCAGTGCACCACAACTAGAGAGTAGTCTCGACTCACTGCAACTAGAGAAAGCCCAGGCACAGTGACAAAGACCCAGCACAGGCATAAATAAATAAATACATTAAAAAAAAATAAACGGGACATAATCAAACTAACAAACTGTTGCACAGCAAAGGAAACCATAAACAAAATGAAAAGACGACTTACAGAATGGCAGAAAATATTTGCAAATGATATGATATGACTGACAAGTGCTTAATTTCCAAAATACACAAATAGCTCTACAACTCAGCAACAAAAGACAACCCAATCAAAAAATGGAGAGAAGACTTAAATAGACATTTCTCCAAAGAAGAAATACAGATGGCCAATAGGCACATGAGAACATCCTCAGCATCGCTAATTATTAGAGAAAGGCAGATCAAAACTGCAATGAGGTACCACCTGACAGAATGGCCGTCATTAAAACGTCTACAAGTAACAAATCCTAAAAATAAGAAATGTGATTAGTCCAGCTTGTCCCATAAAGTCAAACAGGCCATAGCTGCTGGGATATGCCGTTTTTGTTCTTAGGTCAGGATCAGGAGGAACATGGCCAAAAATTAAAAACATTACTTTGTGTACAGAAGGAGCAAAACTCACATGGGCCTTAACATGCCCAGAGCACATTTGTTATATACGATGGGTACTGATTCTATTAATAACCCCATTGATAAACTAAGTGTATTTGCGTTAACATTTAACATTCAGAAAAGTTTCCAAAAATGGGCTGTTCCTGTTGAGTCAGTGGATTCCAGTATCAGCTACTTATATGTAATGTATTGTCAGAATCAGATCTCCGCATTAGCATTGGATTCTTAACTTACTTGATTAATCTAAGGTTAATTATTATTTTGCTGTTACTCTAAAGAGATGAGGACCCCAGGAATTAGAAATCTGTAGTTGCTAATGGCCTGTGTACTTTTACCTTTGGATTGTTGTAAATGATAAAACAGTGTATCTTTTCCTTACAGGGTTTTGGGAGTGCTAGCAGATCGGGAACATCAAACAAGAAACCTGGTAGGTATAATAATGAAGCTGACAGACTATGAACGTGTTTCAGTCTTGAAGTCACAGCCTCTTGTTTTCCTTCTTTTCAGAGATCGCCCAAGTAACATCAGCATACACGGCTTCGGGTTCTGAACAGCTTAGCCTTGCACCAGGACAGTTAATATTAATTCTAAAGAAAAACACAAGTGGGTGGTGGCAAGGGGAATTACAGGTAATAACTTTTCTATAACATTTGTCGATTTTATTATAAAATAGTGCTTACTCATCAGAAAAGGAAGATTAATTTAAAAAGGAAAAATAAGATGAATAAATATTTTAGCTCACTTAGAATCATATCACTTGGAGGTAGTCATTATTATCATCTTAGCATTTTATATTGCCTTCTTTTCCCTGTGTATTTTTAGCACAATTGATGCTATAATTAACAAAATAATTTTCTCTAAAGACAAAATTGTTTTCCAGTAACACCTGTTTTAATAAGCCAGGGGTCACCTTTTCTCAAAGGAGAGCTCAGCATCGTCTTTGCCTGGGATACCCTCAGGCTCGCAGAATTGCTTCTGGGAGGAAAGAACATGATCCAGACTGTGTGCTAAGAAAATACTACCCATTGGCCTATTTCCCACCCATAGTCTTAGGTTTTTGAAGCAGCCATGCAAGGAAAAGAAGTAAATGAGCCTGGATTTCTCATAAGATGTTAACAGAGACAGTAATTGCATGTTTTGATATAGGAAGAGTTCTTTTTTTCCTAAAATTTCCTTACTCATTAAAACTAAATAGCATTTTTGAATTAAAAGGTGATGATGAGTGTAAGAGCTGGATTTTCATGTGAAGTTGATCTGTAATTGTAATATGGAGGGTTAACTTAGCTTCATTCTTGCAAATCAGGGTCTTACAGTTTCTAAAGAACAGTTTAGATTGAGAATTAAGTCTCTTCTTGAATAAACCCCTGAAATTTCACTTTTGGATTTGCTTTGAAGATTAACAAAAGGTTTCCACAAGTATTATCTTGATTTTAATTAAGTCTCTATCAATTGAGATGAGGACCCCAGGAATTAGAAATCTGTAGTTGCTAATGGCCTGTGTACTTTTACCTTTGGATTGTTGTAAATGATAAAACAGTGTATCTTTTCCTTACAGGGTTTTGGGAGTGCTAGCAGATCGGGAACATCAAACAAGAAACCTGGTAGGTATAATAATGAAGCTGACAGACTATGAACGTGTTTCAGTCTTGAAGTCACAGCCTCTTGTTTTCCTTCTTTTCAGAGATCGCCCAAGTAACATCAGCATACACGGCTTCGGGTTCTGAACAGCTTAGCCTTGCACCAGGACAGTTAATATTAATTCTAAAGAAAAACACAAGTGGGTGGTGGCAAGGGGAATTACAGGTAATAACTTTTCTATAACATTTGTCGATTTTATTATAAAAATAGTGCTTACTCATCAGAAAAGGAAGATTAATTTAAAAAGGAAAAATAAGATGAATAAATATTTTAGCTCACTTAGAATCATATCACTTGGAGGTAGTCATTATTATCATCTTAGCATTTTATATTGCCTTCTTTTCCCTGTGTATTTTTAGCACAATTGATGCTATAATTAACAAAATAATTTTCTCTAAAGACAAAATTGTTTTCCAGTAACACCTGTTTTAATAAGCCAGGGGTCACCTTTTCTCAAAGGAGAGCTCAGCATCGTCTTTGCCTGGGATACCCTCAGGCTCGCAGAATTGCTTCTGGGAGGAAAGAACATGATCCAGACTGTGTGCTAAGAAAATACTACCCATTGGCCTATTTCCCACCCATAGTCTTAGGTTTTTGAAGCAGCCATGCAAGGAAAAGAAGTAAATGAGCCTGGATTTCTCATAAGATGTTAACAGAGACAGTAATTGCATGTTTTGATATAGGAAGAGTTCTTTTTTTCCTAAAATTTCCTTACTCATTAAAACTAAATAGCATTTTTGAATTAAAAGGTGATGATGAGTGTAAGAGCTGGATTTTCATGTGAAGTTGATCTGTAATTGTAATATGGAGGGTTAACTTAGCTTCATTCTTGCAAATCAGGGTCTTACAGTTTCTAAAGAACAGTTTAGATTGAGAATTAAGTCTCTTCTTGAATAAACCCCTGAAATTTCACTTTTGGATTTGCTTTGAAGATTAACTCAAGTAAGTGGGAGATGTGGCTTTCCACAAGTATTATCTGTGATCTCCTGATTAATTATTAACAAAGCTCCAAGAGGTATTTACTCTGATCTATATTATTTTAAGTGCTGACTTGAACTTGTTAGGAGAGCATTAGAATGGTCTTTTTAGTTTATAATTATCATTTGTCTGAAATATTCAGAGAACCTGAAGCCTGAACGAGCTCAAGTAGACTTCTGCAAATACTGTTAAGATGCACATGAAATCTTCTAGTTGTTAAACCTGGAAGGCCAGTATAGAATTTAGTTGTTCTCAGGACATCTTACTCCTAACACTGACTGTAAGTTTGGAGGGCCCTGCGACCACTCCCAAGTTCAGTCATTTCTCATGAAAACTCACAGAATTCTCTTAATGTTCATATACTCATGGTTGTGATTTACTACAGCAAAAGGATTTAGATTAAAATTTGCCAAGGGAAGAGATGTGTGGGGCAGGGTTCAGGAGGGTTCCTAACACAGAAATTCTGTTGTCCTATCCCCATGGAGTCGTGGGGAACATTACCTCTCCTGGCAGCAGTACACAGGGAGCATTGCCAAGCAGAACCACTCACTTGAGCCTTGGTTTCCAGGGTGTTTAGTGGAGCTCCATCGCATGGACAGGGTTGCCTGCCCACACGGCTGAACTCCGTCTCCAGCCCCTCCAGTGGCTGAGCTCATACTGTGACCCAGAGAGGCTTACCATAAATCACCTTGCTAGGCTGTCTGGCATGGTGAAGGCCCTCACGTCAACTGAGAGACGCTTAAACAGTCAAAACGTTCCAGAGGTTTAGAGATTACCTTCCCAGGAGCCAAAGGCAAGGGCCAGACTTCCCTTTGGGCAAGGTTAAATTCTTTACTGCACAGTTAAGGTTTTCTCATTTTTAGTTTATGCCTCAATAATTGTCTTTAGTCTCATCTTTTATGTTCTTTTTGCTAATTTTATAGGCCAGAGGGAAAAAGCGACAGAAAGGATGGTTCCCTGCCAGCCACGTGAAACTTTTGGGTCCAAGTAGTGAAAGAACTACACCTGCCTTTCACCCTGGTATGGAAATGGGTTAACTTGTATTTCATCTTAGAGAATTTTTTTTTTAAATCAGCACTTCTTAGATAACCTGATTCTTTGAAAAATATTTTAAAATGTGTCCTTTTTTTTTACTTCTGCCTAAAAGTAAAATTGCAATGAGAACTTCCTTTCTCAAAGTTCTGTTTAGAAATAGCCAGCTGTTCGGTGATACTTAAACTACATCACTCCATGAAATTGTTTAATTGCTTTACCATCATACTTTAGAGCAGTGCAGCCACTTGGATTTCTACAACGATATGTGGGGAATTCTTGCTTGTGTAAAACAAAGGATAGAGGAAGGAGGGTGGGCGACAACAGCTACAGGGAAATCGTGGTGGACTTACAACATGGTCCTTGTAGGAAGAATTGTCTCTTTTAACTTGTTACCTTGTCATCCTTTCTTGGGTAGTGTGTCAGGTGATCGCCATGTATGACTACACAGCAAATAATGAGGACGAGCTCAATTTCTCCAAGGGACAGCTTATTAATGTTCTAAACAAAGATGACCCCGACTGGTGGCAGGGGGAAATCAACGGGCTGACTGGTCTCTTCCCTTCAAACTATGTTAAGATGACAACAGACACAGATCCAAGTCAACAGTGTGAGTAATACCAAGCTATTTACTTCTTAATAGTGCACAAGCTTTAACGTGCAGCACTGCATTCCTTACCTTTCTCAATCAGATCTTAAAAGTTAGCACTCTCAGCAAGTGTCTGTTAGTGTTTAGAGTAAGAAAATAATATAACAGGAAACTTACGTAAGATCAAAAGTTATACTGCCTTTTTTCTTTTTTTTCAAATACCATTTTTCTGAGCTTCAGACCTTACTGTTAGACTTTATCAGGAAAAAGTTCTAGTTCTTTCATGGGTTCCTTGGTATGATAGCAGTCTGTACTGCAGCTTGCCTTGGAAAGTGACAAGTGTAAGTAGCTCAGTCTTGTCCAATTCTTTGCGATGCCATGGACCGTAGCCCGCCAGGCCCCTCTGTCCATGGGATTCTCCAGGCAGGAATACTGGAGTGGACAGCCATTCCCTCTCCTAGGAAATCTTCCCAACCCAGAGATTGGACCTGGGTCTCCCACATTGCAAGCAGATTCTTTTCCGTCTGAGCCTTTCCCTTTACACCACACTTTTTCAGCTTCCTAGAGAGTAGCCGGCAGTTATCCCATTTACCTGTTCAAAATGACCCCTTTAGTGTACAGGTGCTATTAATTTTTCAGCCCAGTTTATTTCTCATATTACTGCACATCATCCAGGTTAGAAGAAAATTTTAAAGAAAATTATAAAATTTACTTTAAAAAGTGCTTGCAAAACTCTCATTAGGTGATTGTTTTTTTAAGATAGATGACTCATGCCACAGAGATACATGAATCAAGACCTTTTTGGCTACTTTTACTACAACAGTCCAGATCTCAATTTATGAGCTTTGGTATTACATGAAATTATCTCTTGGTAGTTACCTAACCTTTATTATACTTGACAGTAAATGTATCATTAGAGAATAAGTAGTACTTGGAAGTATTTTTTACCTTTATAAAACAGATGCCACCTTTCCTGATCCTTTCGATTTTTGTCTTTTTAAAAAATACATATCATGATTTGTATTTTTATCATTCTTGTGAAATTATCTAAAAGCTTTAGCCTTTCATTTTAACTCACCTTCTCAGAACATATAAATGGTAACCCCATCAAAGCTGAGATGTTTTACAATTCAGTGCAAGTATCAATGAATTCCTTACCTTTCTCAATCAGATCTTAAAAGTTAGCACTCTCAGCAAGTGTCTGTTAGTGTTTAGAGTAAGAAAATAATATAACAGGAAACTTACGTAAGATCAAAAGTTATACTGCCTTTTTTCTTTTTTTTCAAATACCATTTTTCTGAGCTTCAGACCTTACTGTTAGACTTTATCAGGAAAAAGTTCTAGTTCTTTCATGGGTTCCTTGGTATGATAGCAGTCTGTACTGCAGCTTGCCTTGGAAAGTGACAAGTGTAAGTAGCTCAGTCTTGTCCAATTCTTTGCGATGCCATGGACCGTAGCCCGCCAGGCCCCTCTGTCCATGGGATTCTCCAGGCAGGAATACTGGAGTGGACAGCCATTCCCTCTCCTAGGAAATCTTCCCAACCCAGAGATTGGACCTGGGTCTCCCACATTGCAAGCAGATTCTTTTCCGTCTGAGCCTTTCCCTTTACACCACACTTTTTCAGCTTCCTAGAGAGTAGCCGGCAGTTATCCCATTTACCTGTTCAAAATGACCCCTTTAGTGTACAGGTGCTATTAATTTTTCAGCCCAGTTTATTTCTCATATTACTGCACATCATCCAGGTTAGAAGAAAATTTTAAAGAAAATTATAAAATTTACTTTAAAAAGTGCTTGCAAAACTCTCATTAGGTGATTGTTTTTTTAAGATAGATGACTCATGCCACAGAGATACATGAATCAAGACCTTTTTGGCTACTTTTACTACAACAGTCCAGATCTCAATTTATGAGCTTTGGTATTACATGAAATTATCTCTTGGTAGTTACCTAACCTTTATTATACTTGACAGTAAATGTATCATTAGAGAATAAGTAGTACTTGGAAGTATTTTTTACCTTTATAAAACAGATGCCACCTTTCCTGATCCTTTCGATTTTTGTCTTTTTAAAAAATACATATCATGATTTGTATTTTTATCATTCTTGTGAAATTATCTAAAAGCTTTAGCCTTTCATTTTAACTCACCTTCTCAGAACATATAAATGGTAACCCCATCAAAGCTGAGATGTTTTTACAATTCAGTGCAAGTATCATGAATTGACATTGGACTATATCTATAATTTTAAATTATTAGTGCATTATTTTCACTTTAGAGCTTATAAAGATCATTCTGATCTTTGGTGAGAAGACCTTCCTTTAGATAAAGCAGCTGAATTTCCCAATTTGAAAGTGGAGTCTAGTTTTTTTTATGCTTTGAATATTTCTAAAAATATCTCAGTTTCTTTTAGGAAAGGTAGTAAAGAAAATTATAACAACTTGGATTACATAAATGAATGACCCTTTTTAAACTCTGCTGATGGTTTGGCAGTTTTCAGTGCTGGCCAGTTTGTTTGAGTAACAGAAGTACCGGAGGTGTCTTTCCCGGGCCTGAGAGGGCAAAGTGCTTTTCAGGCCCGCTGTGTCTGGAAGGCCTTTGGCTCCGTCATCAACCCCTGGAGGCAGTCTAGTGTGTCAGTACATTGGGCTTTTATAGCGTCTGCAATGTAAAGTGATCGTTTTCTAAATGTTTTGTTGTTGCTTATCTTGTTTTCCAGTGGTGGAACATATTTTTCCAATTTAAGTCTTTTATAATAAGAAATACAAGAACAGATAAGAGTGTTCTAAAGGAAAAACATCTAGGAGTATATGAGTCCGTGAAAACTGGTTAAGTTTTAGACTATCATGTGTGTTTCTTGAGCCTTTATAAATATTAGTCTTATTTTACTAGGCAGTTAGGGTATTTTCAAAAGGTTGAGAATTTTAATAGTTCAAATTTGTTGACGTTGCATGTTATCAGTAGAATTTTCTCTCACCCACTTAATTTGCTTTATGTTCATTTTATCCCTCATTTTTCTTTTTATAGGACCCAGTGTTGTCTTCCAGTGTGAAAGCACCCCAGAGACCCACTATCCAAGTTTGACTCTAGCGTGGAGACAGGGCAGGCAGCCCTGATCAAATATCTCCTGCACAATTCCTTAGCTTCGTTCTCAATGTTAGAGCCACTTGTGGTTACTTCTCTGTGTTTCTAATTTACAGTTCAAATTTATTTGTAACAAGTTAAAGGATAGTGGGTCTTTGTGTGGCTTTCCCTGCTGCTCACTCTGGCATCCTTTAGCATTTTTCTTCTTTTTTTAATTTGGTAATTGTAGGTCATTAGCATGCATACTGAGTTTGCCCTTACATGGTGGGAGTTCAAACACACAAAGACCCACTATTTGCACAAACTGTTGTTGCTGGTGTGGAATGGGCTGCCATGCTTTTCTAATGTTACTGCAACATGTATATTCATTACAGAATTCAGAATTGCTTATGTTTTGCTATTACGTTTGATCTGATCCTAATCACAGTGAGCTCTTAATTGGTTCCTTAGGCGATTGGTCCCCCAATATGCACTGTTTATTACTTTCTAATATGCCACTATGAGTACCAATATTTAAAGTTTGTTTAAAGGCCAAGAATTGCAAATACCCTTTTCTCTATTTTCTGTAAATTTGGGGTGAGAGCATTGACCCTTTGGGGGAGCTTTTCTTATCTCACAGAAAGGAAAGCGGCCTGCCCCCGCCTCATGTGCTGAGCAGGACGTGCTTTACCTGTTGCAGCTGCCCAAGAAGGAGCCCTGTACTGTGGGAGTCCCCTCGGGGGGGCCTCCGGGTTCACGAAGACACTGCTTCCTGGGCTGCGGCGCTCAGTTGTTACTTCTTTACTGATTACCTGAAAACAGATTGCTTTTAAGGAATGAAAGGCTCCCATCATTGACCACAAGATAGGAAACTTTCCCTGCCTTAGACAGAGCATCAGGTCAGAAATGCATGTAATCTATTTTATTTAGGGGACTCCATGTCCCAGGTCGCAAAGGGGCACTGGTTGACATTCTTCATGTATTTAGGAAAGATCTGTAGGAATCCTTGAAGAGTGTCAGTCCGCCTGCAGCAGGCAGACCGTCTCTCTAGTTGAGAGAGAACTCGACCTAAGGGCAGCTCTGAGGCAGCTGGCGTTCCCCTCTGGCTGTGACGCTGCTCTGGGCCACACGACTCATCTCACCTTTCAGAATTCTCTGCCTGATCGCTACTCTTCAGCCACATTGGCCACTTTGGCATAGGGTTTCACTTCTTTTCCTTGAGCAGAAAACTCTGCGAGGATAATAAAACATTGTTATAAATGTGAGAGAACTTTGCTGAAACGAAAAGGACTTTTAGTGGACAGTATTAACCCGTCTTTGAAAATCAGTGAGAAGATTATGCAACTTAAACTGTTTACAAACTGCAGTGCAATCTACTGTTTCTGAATGTCCAGGTGTTATCAGGAATGTGTACATACAGAGTCTTATCTCCTCAAGAGTTCTTAAAGAAGAGTGAAATGTGTTTTTATATTTGAGTTTTAAGTTAGAGGCATATTTTGTGCAATATTTGTGTTAATGTGCCTATACATTATAAATGAATGATTTAGTCATACATTGCCTAAAACATAACTTTATGACACGTGAGAAAGAATCAGCAGTCCAGTTAGACCTTCACAGAGTTCCAGTGTCTGTGTTCCAGAATGCTGCACGTCACTGGGACGTGTGGTGACGTACACGTGTACTTCCTGAGGCAGGGATTTCTAGTTATTCGACCACCGCCGTTTTTAGCCTTTGGCATCGTCATGATACTTTTATAAAAGATGACATTGTATGGAGAGCAATAATATTATTTTACAGGTGGCATAACACACTTGCCTGCAGGCACTAAAGGGTACAGTGTAAAGGCTGAGTCCTCGTGAAGTCAGCCGGGCATCGTACGGGTTTCTTGGTCTTGCCTTTTATTTTCTGAACTTCCTGCTTTTGCACCTGTTAGTCAGGTTCACATTAAGGGCAGTTACTTTAAATCCATCTTAAACCCTGAAGTTAGAAATTAGACCACTTAATTAACCACATGATATGGTATAACATTTTCTCTTTATGATTTTGAATTTGGGCTTATTTAATACACTGATAAGTTATTTCAAAGATATTTTTATAACTCAAATTGCTTCACTTTTACACTGATAAATATAGATTGTGAAGAATGACATTCAGATAGAGATTACTGTCTATAAATCAATTTTAAAATAATATATTCATCAGGTACGTATGGACTAAGTCATATAATGGGATATTTAAGCTGCGTGTCTGTCTGGGAAATAAATTTACTGTATTCACAGAAATACCTCTGTCTGTTTAGGTATTTTGTCATATATTTGAGAGGAAGCTAAAAGTAAAGGAAATGGTATGACATATAATAACGTGTCCTTCTTACAAGAGCATGCAATCCTTTGCAATACCTCATATTCAGCCATGTATTTACTCTTCCTCATTCAGTATAAAAGGCAACTTTCATTTTACTTAGAAAGTAACATTAGAAGAAGTTTATCAGGAACAGAGACTTTTAGAATGGGCGCACAGCTGAACAAATCTGAACCCCGTAAGAAGTGAAGAATCAAAATAGCTGTTGATTTAAAAATTGCAAAATACCTGTTGACTTAAAAATTGTAATCATTTTTTAAGTATGTAATTAAATTGGATGGGTTTTCCATCATTGAAGAAAAAATAATCAGTTCTAAGACTAAAGCTGATTTTTTTTTTTAAGAAAATTTGAAAGTCAAAATTAATCTTACCTGTTGGATAGTTTTCTCTAAAGCTTTATCCTAAGGAGTCATTTTAAAATAATACAACTGTTAAAACATTGTAACCATGACTTTAGTGTTTTGAAATATGAGTTCTGAGACTTTAAAAGAAAGGGAAGGAAAGTAGAAAGAAATGCCAATTCCAGTCCAAAGCTTTATTTGCCAAGTTTTCTTAGGATAAATTTTACCCAGTTACAGATTCTTGTAAATAGATTCTCTGATGGAAAGAGTGAAAGACTTTGACCCCAAGTGGCATTCGAGGGTGCTGCCGTGATGCTGCTGTGATGTAATAAATTATTAAATTGTTGCAAAGTGCTGGGGTTTTTTTGCCTTAAATTTTTATTTTGTGTGTCTTGAAAACTATAGTATTAAAGGTATTGAGATTGTGCAAATGCTGGGCACGCTTGGCATGAGGTCATTCGTTTTCATTTTTACAGAATTGTAATATAACTATGCAACAGTGTTTATTAAAGGGACACAAACTACATTACTTGTATTGTGTATTTCTTTTGAAGAATCCTTTGAAACTTATTTTAACGGCTTATATGTAGTCCTGTTTGACTTTCTTTGGAATTTCTGTTTTTGCTGGTCTCTGGGTCCAAACCAACAAGCTGTTTTATAGGACAAGGGACAAAAGAAAAAAAAATTGTGCATGGTAAAGATTGAGATAATTTAACCCCAGGTAAGCGTATGTATCTCAAAAGCAAAAGAAATTTTAATTTGAAAGTAAAAGAAAATATATAGGATAATAATAGACTACTATGTTATTTATCGTTTTTACTCCAACTTTATCTCTAAAATTGTTGGAAGGAATTTACAAGTTAGTACTCACTGCATATGTAGACTGAGACAATTTTAGTACAAAACAAGAGCCTGTATTCAATAAAAGAAATGCCAGTGGATGCTTGAGGACACAAGAGTTAAACAGAGTTTTAGACTGAAGTAATCAAGGTGGTGGTTTCACCTTGAATGAAAAAAATCTGGATAAAAATCCAGCCCGTCCATCAGTGTCTGATATAAACAGTCTCTTTCCAAAAACCTTTCTTCATCTAAGAAAATTTGAAAGTCAAAATTAATCTTACCTGTTGGATAGTTTCTCTAAAGCTTTATCCTAAGGAGTCATTTTAAAATAATACAACTGTTAAAACATTGTAACCATGACTTTAGTGTTTTGAAATATGAGTTCTGAGACTTTAAAAGAAAGGGAAGGAAAGTAGAAAGAAATGCCAATTCCAGTCCAAAGCTTTATTTGCCAAGTTTTCTTAGGATAAATTTTACCCAGTTACAGATTCTTGTAAATAGATTCTCTGATGGAAAGAGTGAAAGACTTTGACCCCAAGTGGCATTCGAGGGTGCTGCCGTGATGCTGCTGTGATGTAATAAATTATTAAATTGTTGCAAAGTGCTGGGGTTTTTTTGCCTTAAATTTTTATTTTGTGTGTCTTGAAAACTATAGTATTAAAGGTATTGAGATTGTGCAAATGCTGGGCACGCTTGGCATGAGGTCATTCGTTTTCATTTTTACAGAATTGTAATATAACTATGCAACAGTGTTTATTAAAGGGACACAAACTACATTACTTGTATTGTGTATTTCTTTTGAAGAATCCTTTGAAACTTATTTTTAACGGCTTATATGTAGTCCTGTTTGACTTTCTTTGGAATTTCTGTTTTTGCTGGTCTCTGGGTCCAAACCAACAAGCTGTTTTATAGGACAAGGGACAAAAGAAAAAAAAATTGTGCATGGTAAAGATTGAGATAATTTAACCCCAGGTAAGCGTATGTATCTCAAAAGCAAAAGAAATTTTAATTTGAAAGTAAAAGAAAATATATAGGATAATAATAGACTACTATGTTATTTATCGTTTTTACTCCAACTTTATCTCTAAAATTGTTGGAAGGAATTTACAAGTTAGTACTCACTGCATATGTAGACTGAGACAATTTTAGTACAAAACAAGAGCCTGTATTCAATAAAAGAAATGCCAGTGGATGCTTGAGGACACAAGAGTTAAACAGAGTTTTAGACTGAAGTAATCAAGGTGGTGGTTTCACCTTGAATGAAAAAAATCTGGATAAAAATCCAGCCCGTCCATCAGTGTCTGATATAAACAGTCTCTTTCCAAAAACCTTTCTTCATCTCTGGAAAGTCATTCAACTAACATATGTTGAGTGTTTGCATAAGCAAATGCAGGGTACTAGGTGCTGAGAATATGAAAATGAGTATCAGGTGGTCCAGGTCTCGGTCAAGACCTCACTGTGAGGGGATCAGGCACGTAAGCAGATATAAAACAGCAGGCTAAGCACACTGATAGATACGTACTGGGCACCAAGAGAGGACAGGGCCTTCCCGGGTGGCACTAGTGGTAAAGAACCCGCCTGCCAATGCAGGAGACGCAGGTTCTATCCCCGAGTCAGGAAGATGCCCTGTAGGAGGACATGGTGACCCACTCCAGTATTCTTGCCCAGACAGAGGAGCCTGGCTGGCTATGGTCCATAGAATTGCAAAGAGTTGGACACAATAACTGAAGTGTCTTAGCATTCACACAGGTATAAGAGTACAGAGGAGGAATGCCTAATTCATCAGTACACTGGTGAATTACAAAAGACTTCCTGGAGGAACTGCTTATAGTTGGCCCTCTCCTCCTGCACCCAGGCTGCTGCTCATGATATAGACGTGCCCGTGATACAGACATCACTCTTTCCACCAATCCACCCTCCAATCTGGCTTATTCCTACTTATCTTATGGATCTAACAGTTGCAAGAAGTCGTCTTCTCCTATTGATGCCTGAGTACTGATTTAAGTGGCCCACAGTGGGGCCTGGACATGGGTATTTAAAATAAACACTCCCCAGATGATTCTGATAGGAAACCAAGGTGCAGGAAAAGTCATGGAGCAGTGATAGGATGGTTTCTGAGGGAACATTGGCTGGCCTTGGGGACTGATGGATTACATGGGCAGGTGGGGTCAGTTTGATTCCCAGGTTTGTATCTTGGTGACCGGGAGGAATCAGGGTACCCCCAGCTTCAATAAAGAATCAGAGTTGGGGAAAGATGAGTTTAGTTGTGACTATACAGTAACCATGGGACATCCAGATACAGTTGTCCAGCAGGTAGTGAAATTACATTACCTATGCCAGTGGATGCTTGAGGACACAAGAGTTAAACAGAGTTTTAGACTGAAGTAATCAAGGTGGTGGTTTCACCTTGAATGAAAAAAATCTGGATAAAAATCCAGCCCGTCCATCAGTGTCTGATATAAACAGTCTCTTTCCAAAAACCTTTCTTCATCTCTGGAAAGTCATTCAACTAACATATGTTGAGTGTTTGCATAAGCAAATGCAGGGTACTAGGTGCTGAGAATATGAAAATGAGTATCAGGTGGTCCAGGTCTCGGTCAAGACCTCACTGTGAGGGGATCAGGCACGTAAGCAGATATAAAACAGCAGGCTAAGCACACTGATAGATACGTACTGGGCACCAAGAGAGGACAGGGCCTTCCCGGGTGGCACTAGTGGTAAAGAACCCGCCTGCCAATGCAGGAGACGCAGGTTCTATCCCCGAGTCAGGAAGATGCCCTGTAGGAGGACATGGTGACCCACTCCAGTATTCTTGCCCAGACAGAGGAGCCTGGCTGGCTATGGTCCATAGAATTGCAAAGAGTTGGACACAATAACTGAAGTGTCTTAGCATTCACACAGGTATAAGAGTACAGAGGAGGAATGCCTAATTCATCAGTACACTGGTGAATTACAAAAGACTTCCTGGAGGAACTGCTTATAGTTGGCCCTCTCCTCCTGCACCCAGGCTGCTGCTCATGATATAGACGTGCCCGTGATACAGACATCACTCTTTCCACCAATCCACCCTCCAATCTGGCTTATTCCTACTTATCTTATGGATCTAACAGTTGCAAGAAGTCGTCTTCTCCTATTGATGCCTGAGTACTGATTTAAGTGGCCCACAGTGGGGCCTGGACATGGGTATTTAAAATAAACACTCCCCAGATGATTCTGATAGGAAACCAAGGTGCAGGAAAAGTCATGGAGCAGTGATAGGATGGTTTCTGAGGGAACATTGGCTGGCCTTGGGGACTGATGGATTACATGGGCAGGTGGGGTCAGTTTGATTCCCAGGTTTGTATCTTGGTGACCGGGAGGAATCAGGGTACCCCCAGCTTCAATAAAGAATCAGAGTTGGGGAAAGATGAGTTTAGTTGTGACTATACAGTAACCATGGGACATCCAGATACAGTTGTCCAGCAGGTAGTGAAATTACATTACCTGCTTAGTAGACAGTTAGAGAGAGGGCTGGGTAGTGAAAGGAACCCATGAAGACAAGAAACAAAGGTCCTAGGAAAATAAAGAGAGGGTTATGCTAATATTGCCATTGTTTTTATAAAACAATAAACCTGGATAACCCTTATTATACCTGTATAATATGCCTGTATAACCATTGCTCGTATCAGTGAAATGAAAAGAGGAAAAGTGCTCTCTATTTAGTACTTAGTAGTCTAGGTATTTTTCTAAGGTCTTCATTCCTGTTTCCTTTTTACAGGTGTGGAAATTAAAACACAAAGAAGCTAAATAACTTGGTCAAGTTTACACAAATAGTCACTGGTAGAGCTGGGTTCCAACCCAAGTGGTCAGCTCCCAAGTCCATGCTTTCAGCTTCTACATCAGGGTGCTAATATTGCCACGGTTTTCATAATCATGAGGTTCCTGCAGTCCAACCACACCTTGATCCAATGAAAAGACAAGAAGAAAAATCAGAGGCTGCGTAGTGTTTTCTCTGTAAAAAGTACACACAGAGAAGATGAGGAGGCAAGGGATGAATATAATAATAAAGAATGGCTAAGAATAATATCCAGAGGGAAAAGAACTGAATATAGTCACTGTTTTGGTAACAGCTTTGTTGAGACAAAATTGACACGCCACACCATTCCCCCAACTGTACAATTCAGTGGTTTTTAGTCTAGTCGTTGAGTTATGCAGCCATTGCCACAGACAATTATAGAACATTTTCATCACCTCAGAAAGAAACCTAGTATCCATTAGCTATCACCCTCATGTCTTGCTCAACACCCTGCCTCCCATGAAGTCCTAGGCAACCATGAATCTATGTTCTGTCTCTGTAGGTTTGCCTAGTCTGGACATAAGAAAAATGGAACCATAAAATGTATGGTATTTTGTGATTGTCTTATATCACTTAGCATAAGCTTCTCAAGTTACATCATGCTGTAGGATGTATTAGTACTTCATTCCTTTTTATGACCAAATAATATTCCATTGCATGAATATACCACATTTTATTTATGCATATGTTAATTGATGGATATTTGGATTTTTACTCTTTGGCTATTATACATAATGCCGCTGTGGATATTTGTGTACACATTTTTGCGTGGGCATACAGCGTCATTTTTTTTCTTGGATATGTACCTAGGAGTGAAATTGCTGGGTCAAATGGTATGACTTTTAGGGAAACTGCCAGACTGTTTTCCCAAGCGCCTCCCATTTTTGATTCTCATCAGCAGTGTCTTTGTTTCTCCACATTTTCACCAATGCTTGTTGTCACCTGGATTTTTAGTAAAGCTATCCTTGTAGATGTGAAATGGTATCTTGTGGTTTTGAATTGTGTCTCTTCCATGACTAATGGTGGTTGAGCCATCTTTTCATGGGCATGTTGGCCATCTGTGTATCTTCTTTGGAGAAGTAATGTATTCAGATCTTTTGCTCATTTTTAAATTGAGTGAGTTGTCTTCATAATCACTTTTAGAATTTTATTTTAAATAAGAACAAATTATGAAGGATGTGCTTAAGAGAGATGGCTTAATGATATTATCAAAGGTAAAAATCATGTAAAGAAAGTGATAAAGAGGGATAAAATGGAAGTCATGGGAGGTGTCGTGGCTGCTTTGAATCGTGGCTCTGTGAGCTCGCCCCTTGGTGCCTTCGCCTTATCTGTATAGTGAAGGTAGGAATAGCTGCTTTACAGATGAGACTTAAGGAATTTATGAAGCACCAGTCCAGTGGCTAACGCTCAGATGCTGGAAATCACAGGGAACATTTACCAAGCATTTGCTGTATCCTGAGTGGTAGAACATCTTGGGTGTGTTTGGGTCAGTAAGTGATGGAATTAGAACTTGTGAGTTCATAGCTGACTCCAAAGCTTGTGCTCTTGGCCATCTCTTACTAACTTGGAGTTGCTGTTATTTCAAATCGCAAAATTAGAACAGTCATCCCTTAAGTCCAAAATTTCGGTGAGAAGAGAGTAAAGAGCATGAACTGCTTTCAGTGAATGGAGGCTGCTCAAGTTACATTTCAAGGTACTCAGAAGACCTGCTGCTGGGAAAGTCAGGCAGTCTGTGGAACTAGAGTGCCCTGAACTCAGCAGTTTAGATACAAGTTGTCAATTGCATGTGCAACTGAATAGATATGTCATGGAGACATAAAAAAGAATTAAAGGTGAATAAGGACCCCGTTGGTTTTTTTTCAATGCCTTTGAGTCTTTGGCATTCCAAATATTTCTTTGGAAACCTTTTTTCCTCAAGAATTCAGTTGAGCAAGCTTGAGGCCAGGTCAGACTTGTACATGCTGTTGCCAGTGTTTCACCTCAGATAGGATTGTCGTGTAAACTCCATTTAGAAGGGTCTGGCCTTTCAAAGTGTTTAAGGCTTAAATCAACAGACCTGGATATAGGGATTTAGTAGCTCTAAATCCTACAGTAAGTCACTTAGCCACCAAACCTCAATTCTCCATGTATTTATATAGGAGGGGTCAAAGTTATATTTGTTAATCAGAGAACTGCTCAGAGGTTGTAAGTAGTGATACACATGTTGGTTATTCATATTGTTAAAATGGGAAGTTCTGTACTGGATGAACATGAAGAAACTACTCTTTCATGACCTGTCTACATTCTGCATTCTGAATAGTACATGAATTCCCTCATTTGAGTCAGTGATACGGAGTCAAGTCTGGTAGACTAGAGATAATGCAAAAATCAGCTTCAGCTAACTGCTCTCAGAATCTGCACTTTTGTCTACTTTGGGGAGGTCTTCGCTGTCTCTTAGACTTAAGAACATTTTACTGTAAAAAACCAAATTGATTTTATTTTGGTAAATGCAAATCCACTTGCATTTATCAACAGAGCTGCTTTTGGAAGTTCTAGAATGTGTCTCTTTTCTGATAGTCAAATATTTTGCTTTCTGATGGTCTATAGCATTAGAATATACACAGACAGCCCTTGTTGTGCTTCAGCAACCCAACACGTGACGGCATAGAACTCGACAGGCATCAAAAATGACCCAAGAGTTGAAAATATTGTTCAAGGATTATTTAAATTTCCAAAAACAAAACCACAGATATGGGTGGCTTCACGGCGGGAGCATGCTACCTGGCACATGATTTGTACTTGGTAAATATTTGCCAAACAGATCAAAGGCTATTCTCTTAGAACATAAGAGATCCAGTAATTTCCTATTGTCCTGATAAAGCTTCAGTGTTAAAGGCAGCCTTCAGAAAATGCACCCCGCTCAGTCATCTGGGTTTACTGTTAATATCTCCTCTTTTCACTGAGCTTCAACCCAGTGAGACTGAAAACCATTATGTGATCCTCTGGCTGCTTCATCTGGGCACACAGAGAATAGCATTGTTCAGAGGCGTTCCCCTCCTCAGAATGGGCGAGGACCTTTCTGGGACTTTATGACGTAACGTGAACAAGCCTTCTTTGTGTCAGTCCCATCACAGATTGCCTTTTGTCCTTCACTTTTTGGAATCATTGTAGCTCTCTGCGAAGATACCTCATTTTCTTGCTTGCACTGTAACTTAGAACAGTGGTTCCCATCTGTAGCGGGACAGAGTTTTCGTAGCCATTATTCCTTATTTGTATTTTTGTCTCTCCGTCTCCATATCCTAAACACAAGCATGTGTGCTGGGTGGGTGTTGTGGCCCAGCCTACTGCTCATTATTCCTCTGGAAACTTTGACCTGGTAGTAGCCCCCAAAAAATCTCTCATTTCCCCAAAGAACTTGAAGAAACTACTCTTTCATGACCTGTCTACATTCTGCATTCTGAATAGTACATGAATTCCCTCATTTGAGTCAGTGATACGGAGTCAAGTCTGGTAGACTAGAGATAATGCAAAAATCAGCTTCAGCTAACTGCTCTCAGAATCTGCACTTTTGTCTACTTTGGGGAGGTCTTCGCTGTCTCTTAGACTTAAGAACATTTTACTGTAAAAAACCAAATTGATTTTATTTTGGTAAATGCAAATCCACTTGCATTTATCAACAGAGCTGCTTTTGGAAGTTCTAGAATGTGTCTCTTTTCTGATAGTCAAATATTTTGCTTTCTGATGGTCTATAGCATTAGAATATACACAGACAGCCCTTGTTGTGCTTCAGCAACCCAACACGTGACGGCATAGAACTCGACAGGCATCAAAAATGACCCAAGAGTTGAAAATATTGTTCAAGGATTATTTAAATTTCCAAAACAAAACCACAGATATGGGTGGCTTCACGGCGGGAGCATGCTACCTGGCACATGATTTGTACTTGGTAAATATTTGCCAAACAGATCAAAGGCTATTCTCTTAGAACATAAGAGATCCAGTAATTTCCTATTGTCCTGATAAAGCTTCAGTGTTAAAGGCAGCCTTCAGAAAATGCACCCCGCTCAGTCATCTGGGTTTACTGTTAATATCTCCTCTTTTCACTGAGCTTCAACCCAGTGAGACTGAAAACCATTATGTGATCCTCTGGCTGCTTCATCTGGGCACACAGAGAATAGCATTGTTCAGAGGCGTTCCCCTCCTCAGAATGGGCGAGGACCTTTCTGGGACTTTATGACGTAACGTGAACAAGCCTTCTTTGTGTCAGTCCCATCACAGATTGCCTTTTGTCCTTCACTTTTTGGAATCATTGTAGCTCTCTGCGAAGATACCTCATTTTCTTGCTTGCACTGTAACTTAGAACAGTGGTTCCCATCTGTAGCGGGACAGAGTTTTCGTAGCCATTATTCCTTATTTGTATTTTTGTCTCTCCGTCTCCATATCCTAAACACAAGCATGTGTGCTGGGTGGGTGTTGTGGCCCAGCCTACTGCTCATTATTCCTCTGGAAACTTTGACCTGGTAGTAGCCACAATCTCTCACTTTTCCTACATTCCCATTCTTCTCATTTACCCCAAAGAACTTCCCAGGATGTTTTCATCATTCTCTTGACTGCCTGTAGTTCATATCGATGTTCTGTCTCCTCCAGCTCAGAGTTTATCTTCCTATCATACTCTCTAAATGCTTGTAACACCTACCCTGTGTCAGCGACTGGGCACATAGAAGATTATGAAATAGACCACAATTCCTGCTCTCTTGAAGCTGACATTTGAGTAGGGTAAGACAAAACCAAATGAGTAAGTATGTAATATCTTAGAAAAATGAAGCAGGTTAGGGTAAGAGGGCTGGGTGGGGAGAGGTGGATCCAGAGGGATTTCAGGTTTAAGCAGGCTACTCAGATCAAGCTTTTCTGAAATGGTGATGCATGAACAGAGTGGAAGGATGTGATGGGTATCTGGAGGAAGCCAGGGGTCGCCTGGAAGGTCCTTCTAGGCAGAGGGAACGACACGAGCAAGGAGAACGCCTGGGATGCTTGAGGAGCAGCTCAGAGGTTAGTGTGGCCGGAGCGAGGGCGGAGCCAGAGGAGGCGGCAGTGAGGACAGAGGGGCAGCCGCGAGACGGGGGAGATTGTTTCTTGTGGGCTGATGGTGAGACCTTGGCTTCTGCTCAGAGTGAGAAGAGCCCATCGAAGGGTTTTGATCAAAGGAGTGACATGACTGCTGTGTTTCAATAGAATCGCTCTGGCTTGCTGGACTGAATTGGGGGTAGGGGGGTCAAAATGATGGTGGTGGATGGGGTCAGAAGTGGTCCGATTATGGACCACTCGGATCTGTTGTGAAGATGGAGCTACAGGTGGATGGACTGTGAGGTGTGAGAGGAAGAAAAGTATCAAAGACGGTTCTGGTTGCCTGAGCAAAAGCATGTGTGTTCTCTTGTTTATATTCTCATCCTGTGCGGCCTGTTAATGGTGTTCACATCTTTCATATTCTTACTAATTTTCATTAAGAGAAATATATTGAAATCTACACTTGATAGATTTTTCAGTTTTTCTTTATTTTGGGGAGGAGGTAATTCTGTCAGCTTTTTATTTTAGATTTAGAGACTCTCCTGTTAATTGCAGATAAGAATTATTATATGTTCATGAGTTGTTTATGATATTGTCTTATACAGATCCTTGAAATCCTACTTCGTCTGTTGCTAATAAATCCTCCCTGCACTGCTCTTTTAAATTTTGAGTTTGGATAGTTTTTTCCCTGCCCTTTACTTCTAACATTTCTGTAACTTTATGTATCAGGTGTCTTGTAAATAGCATCTACCTGAATTTTTTTGTCCAGTCTGAAATCTGTCTTCTAAGATAGATTTAAACTATATAAATTTATTAGAACTGTTTGATAATTTTACTTGCATCTTTTTTGATACGTTTTATTTACCATGTATTTTCTTTGCTTCATTTTAAAAAATTCCCCTGAGTTTATCCCACTTAGTCATTATTATTTTCTACTATAAATTTCTGATTTCACACCATTGCTAGTGTTTGTGCTGACCATTGCTGTTTTTTTTTCTTTTTTTCCACTACCCTTTGTATCTCTTTTTTTCTCTTTTTATTCAATTTTTTTCTTACCAAAGTACCTCTCTTTATGGTTCCTTTAGTCATGACATCTGTTAGTTGTAAATGCTCTCAAACTTTGCTGGAAAATGCCTTTATTTCTCCCTCTTCCATGAAATATAGTATAATTAGAATTCTAATTTGACCGTTACTTTTTCTCAACATTGCCTCTTCCTGATTTGCAAGAAGACTCCTTTCTAACTGTTTCAGTAGTTTTTTCTCCTTGGTATTTTGCAGTCTAGCTATGGGGTTATTTTTATTTTTTTCTCCGGAGTCTGTAGAATCGTAACTTTCATCGGCCATTGTCTCAGTATTGCCTCTTCCCATTCTTCCTCTCCTCCCCCCTTGACTCCTATCAGATGAGTGTTCGGCCTTGTCATTTCCTCCTCCATATCTGTTAACTTTCTTTTTATGTTTTTCATCTTTTTGTCTTCTGGGTTGTATTCTAAGTAATTTCTTCAACTCTGTTTCCAGATTGACTAATTGTTTCCTCAGATGTGTTTGATCTGCTGTCTCATCTATTAATATTATGATAATACTTACCTTTTTATTCATTTCTTTTTCAAATCTGCCTGTTGGTTTTTTAGACTCAGGATTTCAAGTATATTATATATGCCTGGAGTTATTTTAAACATATGTATTTTACATTCCCTTTTGTTCTAAAGTTCCTGAAGTTCTAATCCTCAAAATGAATGGTGAGTCTTGCCTTGGTTTTTTTGTGTGATTTTTTGCTTTGAACTCAGATTTAGCAAGACTTGGTTTTTCTGTGTAAATCCTGTGGAACCAAGGCTGTGAGAGTGACCCTCCAGACTAAGCACTCCGAAGGTATCACCAGCCAGGAACCAGTTTTGGTGTTAATTCATCAGATGAGGAATTCTTGAGCTCCAAATTTATGTGAGAAAGGCAGCCGCAGCATTTCTGTTCTTTACCCAGCGGGGACTGAACTCTTTCTCGTCATCTCGCTGTTCTGGCAGGAGGATTCTTTTCTTATGCCACCCTGTCGTCTTCAGTATCCTGCTGGAGCCTCCTATCATTAACCGAACCTGGGCAGAAGCCAGCTAAGAGCTTACAAAAGGAGGCTTAGAGATTAACCTTTTTGAGGTTGATAATTTTCTAGAACTGATCAAAAATGTGACTCCACAGATTAAGGAAGAACAATGGCCCCTGGGAAAAAAATAAAAATAAACCCATATCTAGACTGCAAAACACCAAGGAGGAAAAAAAAATGTCAAAGTATTGATAAGAAAGAGCAGAATAACTGTCCTGGAACAGCAACTGCCCAGTCAGACATGACTGTCCACAACTTGACCCAGCAGTAGGGAGTATTAAGAAGAAATACCTGTCCAACTAGAATTCTAATTATACTATTGTTCATGAGAGAAGGAGAGAGAAAGGCATTTTTAGGCAAAATTTGGAAGTATTTGCCACTAATAGATGTGACTGAAGGAACCATTAAGAGATGTGCTTTGATAAGAGAGAAGTACAGGGCAGAGTCGCGGAAAGGTGAGAAATGGGTCTGGACACAAAAAAGCAGTTTCTCATTCAACAAGTTATTTCCTGACCTCTGTGGGAAAAACACTGCCAAGTGTGATATTATAGACGGTGTCAGACACGGTCCCTAACCTCCACTGGGAGAGATGGCCACACTAACAACATACGGGTGAATTACGAGTTACAGTAAGTGAAGTCTTATGAGACAGGTGCAGACCAGTACCCCAGAAGCACGAAGGAGAGGCAGTATGCGAGCAGGTGGGCAGGGGATGGGAGAGGCTTCCCCAGAGTAGAACCACGTGAGGCGCATCCTGAAGGGGAGTGAGATGGCTTCCACGCTGAGACAGGCCACGGGCAGAGGTCGGAACAGGAGCAGAGCCAGCTGAGTCCTGGACCGTGCACGCAGCTCCCTGTGTGGACCCAGCGCTGGCCAGGGTGGCCAGAAGCTGGCTGCATGCTCAGAGGTGGGCTGGAGTAGGGAGACTCCAGAGCCCTGTGCTCCCCCCAAGTTAGGACCTCATTCTGGAAAAAAAAGAAGAAGAAGAAGCCAGTGAACATTCCATCAGGGAAAGAACCTGATGAAAAATGAAGCGGCTGGCTTGACCTGCGCAATATAAGTCACGAATGCAAGCCTGTATGTAACTTAAAATTTTCCTGCAGCTACATTTTAAAAAGTACAAGACAGATGGTACTCATTGTAATAATTATTCTCACTTAACCCAGCGTTATCCAAAATATTATCCTTTCAGTATGTAATCGGTAGAACAGTTTTTGTGCTGATGGCCGCGTCTACATGCTGGGCTGTTTGTACGGGGCCTTTAGAGTCTGGCGCATAGTGTGCATTGATAGCGCCTCTCTGTGTGGACTGGCCGAGGTTTACCTGCTCAGTTGTCACATGCTGCTCAGTGGGTACCATATTGGACGGTGCAGGTAGAGAGGATGACAGAGGGGTGTATTCTACCCACAAACCCTGATTCCTCAGTTCTCAACAGATTCACTCTCCCCCCCAGAAACAGGGTTCTCTGGTCAAGTACACGTTCACTCACATTGAATGTGTCTTTAGAGCAGGATCTCTCAGAGCCTTCGTGTGTCTGTGAGTCTGGTGACCCCACCGGAGAAACGCATCTGTAGCTTCGTCCACATTCATTTGACCGTGCGGGTCTGGAATGCCGGGAATACGCTGTAGTGTTTGCTCAACTGGAGAGAGCAGAGGCGCGGAAGCAGACGGCAACAGAAATGCAAAAGGAGACCCCAGGAAGGGCAGAGTGACGGGCTGAGGGAGCGATTAGAGGGCTGCAAGCAGCGTCTCATCAGAGGTGTCCGGGCTGTGGGCAGGCGCAGGAGGACCTGAGCTCCCGGGGGTCTCAGGACGGGCTCTGCTGAGTCATCATTACCGTCACAAAGCACTGTCTCACTGCTGTATTTAAAGCAAATGACCAACAGGGACCTACTGTATACAGCGCAGGGAACGGTGCTCAGTGCTATGTGGCAGCCTGGGTGGGAGGGGCGTCTGGGCTGGACAAGTATGCACTGCTATATTTAGAAAGGATAACCAACAAGGACCTGCTGTGCAGCGCAGGGAATTCTGCTTAATGCTCTGTGGCAGCCTGGATGGGAGTGTGGTTTGGGGAGAATGGATATGTGTGTATGTGCCGGAGTTCTTTCACCACTCCCCTGAAGCTATCATAGCATTGTTAGCTGGCTATTCTCTAATCTAAAATAAAAAGTTAAAAAAACAAATTTCCCTATGGACTGTAGTCCCACCAGGCTGTTCTGTTCATGGAATTCTTCAGGCAAAAATACCGGAATGGGTTGCCATGCCCCTTTCCAGGGCATCTTCCCGACCCAGGGATCCAGCCCCCATCTCTTACATCTCCTGGACTGGCAGGCAGGTTCTTTACCACCAGCGCCACCTGGGAAGCCCCGTGGATACATGATAGTTTCTATTCATTTATTAATTTCATTTTGGTTTTGTTTAAAAAAATCAGTGGATGGAATGAACCACCAGTGGTTCATGACCTGCAGTTTGGAAAACGCTGATCTCAAGCATTGGATTCACTTAATTTTTACAACAGCGTGAAAATGTTTTGAGATAGCAAGAATAGCATAGATTCTTCACATGCTCAGCCCAGTTCTGGTCTCTTTGAGGCCATTTCTGAAGATCCGTCACTCTGTCATGACTTATTTAGAAATTCAGGCCACATTGAGCCTTTGCAGGCGTTGCTGATTTGCAGCCCCGGAGCGCTGAGGCCCGGTGGGTAATCCAGCTTCCGCAGGTGGAAGCCGTGTGCCGCTCTGCTCGTCGGGGCCCCGGGCCCTTTGGCTGGCCACGGGGTTCTTTAGAGGCCGTTATTTGCAAACCCACTGTATCTGCCAGTAGACATGTGTTCTCTTCGAGGAAGAGAAAACAAGTTTTAAAGCTCTACGCTGCCTCTCCACAGGGTGTGCCGATCTCCAGACCCTGGACACCATGCAGCCGGTGGAGAGGAAGAGGCAGGGCTACATCCACGAGCTGATTGAGACGGAGGAGCGGTATGTGGACGACCTGCAGCTCGTCGTGGAGGTGAGGGCGCCGGGCTCCGCCGGCTCCTTCCCGGGCGGGACCCTCGTCTCAAAGTGTCGCCTCTGCAGCTTTGACAGCCACTCCCACACCCGCAGCATGCCTCCTCTGCGCCTTGGAGGGGCCTTGGAGATCGCAAGCCCGCTCTTGCTCCTAATGAGTTTAATTCAGGAGTGAGGAGAGACGAGGTGCTCGGCGCCTCAGTTGGTGGTGAGGCGGCCCGTCGGGGAGGACAGAGGGGAAGGGGCGAGTGGAAGACGTGCAGCGCACGTGCCTGCCCCAGGCCTTCTCTCCCCTGCCGCTCTGACACCGGGCCCTGTCGTAAAGGTGAACTGTTTCCCAAGGAGTTGTGAGGCAGGGGGCATGTCCATGTAATGCTCGTTACCGGTTTGGAAAACCAAGGAATGAACAGTAAAACACCTCCCGTATCCGGCATGTTTACTGTGTATTTGTGTCTGTGAAGGCTGCCAGTGACTGCTAAGCCCATAACAGCTGTTGGACGAGCACTTTTCCTTTTCTTTTTTTTAATTTTTAATTGTTAATTTACAGTATTGTACCTGTCTCTGCTGTACAGCAAAGTGACTCAGTTATACACATATACATGTTCTTTTTAAGTGTTCTTTTCCATGACGGTTTATCACAGGAGTTTGAATACCGTTCCCTGTGCTGTCCATCAGGACCTTGTGGCTTCTCCGGTCTAAATGTACTAGTTGGCATCTGCCAACCCCAGACCCCCAGGCCCGCCCCTTGGGCAACCATAAGTCTGTTCTCTGTGTCTGAGCCCGGTTCTGTTTTGTAGACAGGATCCCTTGAGGCTAGCGTTTTTAAACGATTTGTGTTCAAGTAAACCAGGTAGGACTCTATACTTTTTATTTCTGTTTTCCATGGGTTTTAGTTCCCATGTATGTCAAGACCCTCAGATGAGACCAATTAAATGAAGAGAAAAGAAATCACTTGGAACAGGTGACCCCCCCCGGGCGCCGTAGGTGCCCTACAGGTGTGCTCGTCACCTGGCTGTGACCTCAAGAGCACGCGGCACAGGGGCCGAGTCCCCCTGCCTTCACCCCAGCAAGGCCGGCCCGGATCCACTCTCTCCCCTAAGCACGGGCTGGGATCTCAGACACGACCTGCGTGTTCCCCTCAGACATTCACAGTCCCGCGCTTCTTGGTTGGTGTTTCCTTTGCCGCCCTTCTCACAAGCTGCTTGCAGAGCCCCGCGGTGCTCAGCCCGACGTGGTCCCGCGCCCTCAGTCCTGCAGGCTCTCCCACGGTGGGGGCGCTTGCGGCCTGCAGTTTCACTAACCTGTGTAGCACCCCTGGCAGGCAGGTATGAGACTCCCCTCGTCTTGATGGGACTGCTGGATCCCGTCCTCAGAATCAGCCCTGATAGGAGCCGAAGTAGCACACAGTAGGGAGGTTTCACCATTTAAAATTTCACAGTCACAGTGTGTTTATTTCAAAGTACCATGATCCTCCTGGTTCCCGAGTACGAAGGTACAGTTTCCTTCAGACCACGCAGGCGGTGTCCTACACCTACACTGACGTCCTCTTGTTCTGAATTTAGGTTTTTCAGAAACGGATGGCAGAACCAGGTTTCCTCACTGAAGCGGAGATGGCCTTGATCTTTGTGAACTGGAAGGAGCTCATCATGTCTAACACGGTTGCTCAAGTGAGTCGTGACGCCGCCTGCCGTCGCGGCGGCCGCCCGGCCCTGAGTCTGAGAGCCCACCTCACTCCCTGCATCTGGGCTGCCTAGTGGAGAATTTCCACTGCTTTTTGCTCCCTCGGGCTTTTTTACTTTTATTTCATAGTTGGCATCTGCCAACCCCAGACCCCCAGGCCCGCCCCTTGGGCAACCATAAGTCTGTTCTCTGTGTCTGAGCCCGGTTCTGTTTTGTAGACAGGATCCCTTGAGGCTAGCGTTTTTAAACGATTTGTGTTCAAGTAAACCAGGTAGGACTCTATACTTTTTATTTCTGTTTTCCATGGGTTTTAGTTCCCATGTATGTCAAGACCCTCAGATGAGACCAATTAAATGAAGAGAAAAGAAATCACTTGGAACAGGTGACCCCCCCCGGGCGCCGTAGGTGCCCTACAGGTGTGCTCGTCACCTGGCTGTGACCTCAAGAGCACGCGGCACAGGGGCCGAGTCCCCCTGCCTTCACCCCAGCAAGGCCGGCCCGGATCCACTCTCTCCCCTAAGCACGGGCTGGGATCTCAGACACGACCTGCGTGTTCCCCTCAGACATTCACAGTCCCGCGCTTCTTGGTTGGTGTTTCCTTTGCCGCCCTTCTCACAAGCTGCTTGCAGAGCCCCGCGGTGCTCAGCCCGACGTGGTCCCGCGCCCTCAGTCCTGCAGGCTCTCCCACGGTGGGGGCGCTTGCGGCCTGCAGTTTCACTAACCTGTGTAGCACCCCTGGCAGGCAGGTATGAGACTCCCCTCGTCTTGATGGGACTGCTGGATCCCGTCCTCAGAATCAGCCCTGATAGGAGCCGAAGTAGCACACAGTAGGGAGGTTTCACCATTTAAAATTTCACAGTCACAGTGTGTTTATTTCAAAGTACCATGATCCTCCTGGTTCCCGAGTACGAAGGTACAGTTTCCTTCAGACCACGCAGGCGGTGTCCTACACCTACACTGACGTCCTCTTGTTCTGAATTTAGGTTTTTCAGAAACGGATGGCAGAACCAGGTTTCCTCACTGAAGCGGAGATGGCCTTGATCTTTGTGAACTGGAAGGAGCTCATCATGTCTAACACGAAGTTGCTCAAGTGAGTCGTGAACGCCGCCTGCCGTCGCGGCGGCCGCCCCGGCCCTGAGTCTGAGAGCCCACCTCACTCCCTGCATCTGGGCTGCCTAGTGGAGAATTTCCACTGCTTTTTGCTCCCTCGGGCTTTTTATTTTATTATCATTTTATGCAATGATAGCTGCAAAATGCATCAGTACTGAAGTAAAATATAACCAGGAAAATATTTGATTAAGCAAACAAACATAAATAATTAAATAATATATTAACAATAAATATATTGAATAGTATATATGTCATTAATGATATATATATTGTTTAATAATATATATGTTATTAAATAATATATTAACCTATGATTCCAAACTATACATGACTCTGTACCGGCTAGAGTCAGGAGAGAAGCCACAGCTTGTGACCCCGACAGAACCGGCTGTTCCAGCCATCCTTGGAATCCAGTGTGAAATTCGTCCCTTGTGCCCACGAGGACAAGCTCCCGGAGCAGGCCCGTGCTCCCTGCCTCTTCCCCCTCCTGGCAGCCCAGCAGCTCTCTAGGGACAATGCCCACTGCTCCCTCCACCTCCATACCTGGCCTCTGGGGGCTCTTGCTCCCTGGTTTCTCTTGCAGAGGGTAGAGATTTCTTTCTTTCTTGATTCAGCTAAAACAAGTTAGAAAACTCTCAAAAGAAACTTTGCTACGAAACTAAGCCAAAACCACAGCAATTCCAAAGACAGAGGAACAGCCGAGCGCAGAGAACTTCATTTTCTTCTCTGTTAACAGTTCACTGAGGTCGGCTGGGCAGGCAGAACGTTAGGTCCTACCTGCCTCCTCCTCCCGAGTTTTCCGTCATGGCGCCAGAGATCTTGAGTCAGTAACTCGCTGGTCGTCATCTCCGCTGGTCTCCCCAGATAGTCGCCCTTCGTTTGCAAAGGCCACTCAGTTAAACGGGCAGTGAGAGAGCCTGTCGGTTGCAGGGCGCTGCGGGTGCGGAAGAAGACCGGGGGCGAGAAGATGCCCGTGCAGACGGTCGGGGACATCCTGGCCGCCGAGCTGTCCCACATGCAGGCCTACATCCGCTTCTGCAGCTGTCAGCTTAACGGAGCAGCTCTGCTACAGCAAAAGACAGACGAACACGCGGACTTCAAAGAATTTCTCAAGGTAGCTCCACCCCGGGCACATAGGCAGGCCAGCCCAGCTCTGAGCCAGGAGGCGGAGGCGTGCGGAGGCCGGGAGGGGCTCTCAGCAGTGGAGAAGGGCATCCCTGTCGCTCTCTGAGGAAGCACAAATAGGACAGAGAATTTTCTGATTGCTTTGAGTTGCCTTTTCCTGTTGAACTGATTTTTCTTGGCTCTGGGACCATTATTTTGCCCATCGTAAGTAGTAGAGTGTTTTTTACTTAATGTAAATCATCTGCTTCCTACAGCAAAAAATAGCCAGAATGTCACTTTCTTAATTTTGTAAATTGTATTTATTTTATACCGCTTATTCAAAGAAAGACTATAAAAGAGCATACATAACCAAATAAGATCATTCCAGGAGGCAACACAGTATCATACTTTTGTAACAAGACAGACTTCAAACTGTGCGGGCTAAAATCCCAAGCCCATCATCGTCTGCTGTGGAACTGGGGGGAGTTTCCTAACCTTTGGTGCCTTCAGCCCCTTCATCTGTAACCCAGATATAATTAGATAATGCTTTAAAGTACTTTAGCACAGAGACCAGCACATTGTAAGCATTCGGTGAATGCCGATTCTATTTATTTCTCTTGCAATGATCTCAGGAATGCAAAAATGGTTCATTACAAAGCTCTGCGGACAGAAGCCTTAGCCTTCAGTAGGTGGGAGGCAAGGGGTGGGCTGGACATGAACTGGAAGAAACATAGAAAGAAACCAAGGTCACAGACGTGGTGATAAAGGAAGCCATGGAGGGCGTGACAGGATCGTGGGAAGGGAGGGGCGCGCCTGGAGGGGAGAAGGCCGTCTTCCGAGATGGGTGTGAAGTAGGAGCTGGGACCGTGGGAGCCTGGCTCAGCCAGGATGGAGCCGAGTGATGAGCGGGCGGGGAGGAGACCAGGAGGCGCTCGGAGGACAGGTTGGCGGCAGTGGTGACACCTAGGTGTGTGTGGTGAGGGAGTGGCTGGGGGCAGAATGGCGCTACCAGCCCCGATAGGAATAGAGGTGGAAGAGGATGCTTTCATGAGGGAAGACGAGGGCTTCGTTCCGAGGTGTGCTGACATCCTGAGGTGCCACTGGGACATCCAGATGAGCAGGAGGATAATGCGACTCCGCAGGTGGTCTGGGTTACACTGTGGAGCTCGGTCGTGGGAGATGGTGGGCGAAGGCGGAGAAAGGAGGGAGGAGGACTGAGAAGGTCGGCGGGCTGGAAAGACGGCTGAGGGCGCGGCTCTGGCCGTGCTGGCCGGCGGCTCGCGCAGCCTGTCGGGTGCACCTTAAGGAAGAACTGAGAGCACTGGCCGGGCCCGGCTCGTGAGGTGGGAACTGGCCTGCTGTTAACCCGATGGGTGTCATTCTGGATCCTGAGTTTTGAAAAGAAACTCGGAATCTGAAAGGTGTCCAAGTCAGGAGCAGCGCCCCTGTATCCTCGCTTCCCTCAGGCTCTGGTTTCCCCACGAGCCGCTCAACTCTTTTGCAGAAGCTGGCATCTGACCCTCGGTGTAAAGGGATGCCCCTCTCCAGCTTCCTGCTGAAGCCCATGCAGAGGATCACCCGCTACCCACTGCTCATCAGAAGCGTGAGTGCCCGGCTGGGAGAGGCGGGACCCTCAGGGTTCGCGGCAGCCGATCAGGCGCCTCAAGCGTGCCAGCCGCCCGGCGTGGTCTGACTCCACTGTCGGATCCACTGGCAATGATCTCAGGAATGCAAATGGTTCATTACAAAGCTCTGCGGACAGAAGCCTTAGCCTTCAGTAGGTGGGAGGCAAGGGGTGGGCTGGACATGAACTGGAAGAAACATAGAAAGAAACCAAGGTCACAGCGTGGTGATAAAGGAAGCCATGGAGGGCGTGACAGGATCGTGGGAAGGGAGGGGCGCGCCTGGAGGGGAGAAGGCCGTCTTCCGAGATGGGTGTGAAGTAGGAGCTGGGACCGTGGGAGCCTGGCTCAGCCAGGATGGAGCCGAGTGATGAGCGGGCGGGGAGGAGACCAGGAGGCGCTCGGAGGACAGGTTGGCGGCAGTGGTGACACCTAGGTGTGTGTGGTGAGGGAGTGGCTGGGGGCAGAATGGCGCTACCAGCCCCGATAGGAATAGAGGTGGAAGAGGATGCTTTCATGAGGGAAGACGAGGGCTTCGTTCCGAGGTGTGCTGACATCCTGAGGTGCCACTGGGACATCCAGATGAGCAGGAGGATAATGCGACTCCGCAGGTGGTCTGGGTTACACTGTGGAGCTCGGTCGTGGGAGATGGTGGGCGAAGGCGGAGAAAGGAGGGAGGAGGACTGAGAAGGTCGGCGGGCTGGAAAGACGGCTGAGGGCGCGGCTCTGGCCGTGCTGGCCGGCGGCTCGCGCAGCCTGTCGGGTGCACCTTAAGGAAGAACTGAGAGCACTGGCCGGGCCCGGCTCGTGAGGTGGGAACTGGCCTGCTGTTAACCCGATGGGTGTCATTCTGGATCCTGAGTTTTGAAAAGAAACTCGGAATCTGAAAGGTGTCCAAGTCAGGAGCAGCGCCCCTGTATCCTCGCTTCCCTCAGGCTCTGGTTTCCCCACGAGCCGCTCAACTCTTTTGCAGAAGCTGGCATCTGACCCTCGGTGTAAAGGGATGCCCCTCTCCAGCTTCCTGCTGAAGCCCATGCAGAGGATCACCCGCTACCCACTGCTCATCAGAAGCGTGAGTGCCCGGCTGGGAGAGGCGGGACCCTCAGGGTTCGCGGCAGCCGATCAGGCGCCTCCAAGCGTGCCAGCCGCCCCCGGCGTGGTCTGACTCCACTGTCGGATCCACTGGGCACCAAGTATGCGTGCATCATGCATGTGCATGTGCCCACACGCATACACGCCGTCCGAAGGGATAAATCCTGAACAGGGTCATTTGGGTGACCTGTCCTCCCAGGAAGCTCCCAGCTTCTTGGGGTCACGAGTGTCTGTTGTCCAGACAGGGCCTCGCTCTCCAGGTCTCCAGCTGCGGAGGCCGTCCTGAGCCCAGGCAGAGTCCCCTGTTCGTCCCACCTTGAGGTCCAGTCTTCCTCCTGAGTCCTGAATCCATCTACCAACTGAACACCCAGCCTGGACGTCGCAGGAGTCTCCAGCCCAGCGTCCTAGGCCTGTCCCCTCGCGGTTTCTGCCTCAGCTGGCGGACCACACAGTCCCTCTAAAATTCCATTCACCCTTTTGATACCATGTGGGCCTCTTGAACCAACATAGCTTCTAAGGAAAAGGCAGACTTCCGAAGGATTATTCAACAAGTAATCGTTGAGGTGATTTCAATCATCTTACAAAGAAACACAGTAGAAATAATGTAAGACTGTTGCTTTTATTGACTATGCCTTGACCACCCGTCTGTAAGGCATGTTAACTCAATATAAACCCTGTGTTACAGAGCTCATGTCACAGTCCTGATACCAAATGGACCCATTAATACACAGTAATCCACAGTTAATCCCTTGCCTGAAATGTTTGGGACCAGATATGTTTCAGAATCCAGAATATAATTCAAATGCTGTGTATTACATGATACCTACCCTAGCAAAGCCTGGGCAGCACTGATAACCAACACATTAATAGTCTGGCAGTGAAGTTCATGAATAGTAACTGTACGTGGACTTAATTAGTACATCTCTTCAGTTTAGGTCAAGTATTATCACCAAATGAGTAATGAAAAAAGTGTTAGGCTTTCAGTTTTTCCCATTTTGGAACTGAGCATGAAAGACTGAACCAGGGAAGCCCAGGCAGCCGTGGTCTCTTGGGGGGCCCACCCGTCTCTGAGAGATGGCACAAAGATGCATGCTCTCCCTTTACCTTCAGAACGTGAGTGTGGAGTCGCTTCAGTGTGAAATGAACGCATTTCCCTACATGCTGACAACATGGTGTTATCGCCTGTATTTTTTCTGTGGCAGGAGATTCTTTGCTATCAGCAGACTTTTCAAAAAGATCAGTGACCCCCCAAACAATGAACTGTTGCTATTCATCAAGGTGACAGACTTCTCAAAGATGCAGCCAGTTTATATGGGAGGGTTCACCCTAGTTATTGGATGGAAGTAGGGAGGCGCCCTTACACAGACGGTCCGCCCCCAGACCCAGCCGGAGAGACCCACGGTACAGGGTACTTGGTCCATGAGGTACGTGGCCCACCCTCTTGCCCCCGAGAACTGGGGTGTCCTGAGCCCTTCAGGGGTGAACGATGCCTCACTCCTGGCTGTATTTCTAGCTCGCAGCATGAGCTGGCGGGGCAGGTGGAAGATGTAAGCCAGCCCACATGACACACACCCTCTCTTCCAGATTCTGGAGAACACCCCTGAGAATCACGTGGACCACTCCTCTCTGAAGCTGGCCCTCGAGCGGGCTGAGGAGCTCTGCTCCCAGGTTAATGAAGGAGTCCGGGAGAAGGAAAATTCAGACCGACTGGAGTGGATCCAGACACACGTGCAGTGTGAGGGGCTCGCGGAGGTGAGGCATGCAGGGCTGAGCGGGGTGCCCGGGCAGGCTCTTGGGGGGAGCCGGGAGCCTGCCGTCCCCTCGCGTGGGCCATCCACACCGCAGCTCAGCCCGCGCAGGCTCAGCACCCTGCTCCTCTCTTGGGCTGTCATCTTCCTTTCTCATAACGAGAGGTGGATGTTTTGAGCTCTTTGCATTCAGCCGGTAGAATCAGTATTCTGTGGGTTCATAAGTACTTTTTCCCCTGCACCACTCTGAGCTCTGAAGAGAAATTAGTGTAAGGATCTTCTGTGTGGAGGTGAATGGGTACAGCCACACCCCTACCTGGAAGGGTCTGCCGCCCTCCCTCAGGCCCAGCACACTGGCCTCACCAGGGCTCCTGGGACGGGCCAAGTGACCGCTTGTTCTCTCTTTAAGCAACTGGTTTTCAACTCCCTCACCAACTGCCTGGGCCCCCGGAAGCTCCTGCACAGCGGGAAGCTGTACAAGACCAAGAGCAACAAGGAGCTGCACGGCTTCCTCTTCAACGACTTCCTGCTCCTCACCTACGTGGTCAAGCAGTTCGCCGTCTCCTCGGCCCCCGAGAAGCTCTTCAGCTCCAAGTCCAGCGCTCAGTTCAAAATGTATAAGACGGTGAGCGGCACGTTCCTGGCAGGCGCATCAGAGCAGAAGGTGTCTCCTCTCCCTTAAGGGCCTCCATCCCTTCCTGGCCCAGCTCTTCCCGGCCCCGTGGGACTCTCTCCAGACGGCTCATGCCTCCTCTGTCACGTCCCAGCCCTCTGACAGCCTGCGAGCCCCACCGTGGATGCCAGCTTCCTCACCGGACACCCAGCGTGCAGGCCTGCCTGGGTCCACGTCCCGCCTCGGGCTTCTCTGTAAACCCAAGGCTGACGTGAGGGCCAGGCGTGACGGGGTGCAGAGAGCCCCTGTCCCGTGAGCGGTCACGGACACCGTGCGCCTGCCCCCACCTCACTAACAGCTCATCTGCCGCAGATGCTTTCTTGAAACGGGAGGCGGTGGCTTTTCTCCTGAGTAAAGACTCTGGAAGCTGGTCCCCACTCCAGTTCTCAGCAAGGCTCTTTGGGACAGACAAAGCTCTGGATGTAGGCGGGTGGAGAATTCGGACCGTTTCACAGGCTGTTTTCCCCTTAATCCTTTCAGCCCATTTTCCTGAATGAGGCCTTGGTGAAACTGCCCACGGACCCTTCCAGCGACGAGCCTGTCTTCCACATTCTCATAACGAGAGGTGGATGTTTTGAGCTTTTGCATTCACGGTAGAATCAGTATTCTGTGGGTTCATAAGTACTTTTTCCCCTGCACCACTCTGAGCTCTGAAGAGAAATTAGTGTAAGGATCTTCTGTGTGGAGGTGAATGGGTACAGCCACACCCCTACCTGGAAGGGTCTGCCGCCCTCCCTCAGGCCCAGCACACTGGCCTCACCAGGGCTCCTGGGACGGGCCAAGTGACCGCTTGTTCTCTCTTTAAGCAACTGGTTTTCAACTCCCTCACCAACTGCCTGGGCCCCCGGAAGCTCCTGCACAGCGGGAAGCTGTACAAGACCAAGAGCAACAAGGAGCTGCACGGCTTCCTCTTCAACGACTTCCTGCTCCTCACCTACGTGGTCAAGCAGTTCGCCGTCTCCTCGGCCCCCGAGAAGCTCTTCAGCTCCAAGTCCAGCGCTCAGTTCAAAATGTATAAGACGGTGAGCGGCACGTTCCTGGCAGGCGCATCAGAGCAGAAGGTGTCTCCTCTCCCTTAAGGGCCTCCATCCCTTCCTGGCCCAGCTCTTCCCGGCCCCGTGGGACTCTCTCCAGACGGCTCATGCCTCCTCTGTCACGTCCCAGCCCTCTGACAGCCTGCGAGCCCCACCGTGGATGCCAGCTTCCTCACCGGACACCCAGCGTGCAGGCCTGCCTGGGTCCACGTCCCGCCTCGGGCTTCTCTGTAAACCCAAGGCTGACGTGAGGGCCAGGCGTGACGGTGTGCAGAGAGCCCCTGTCCCGTGAGCGGTCACGGACACCCGGTGCGCCTGCCCCCACCTCACTAACAGCTCATCTGCCGCAGATGCTTTCTTGAAACGGGAGGCGGTGGCTTTTCTCCTGAGTAAAGACTCTGGAAGCTGGTCCCCACTCCAGTTCTCAGCAAGGCTCTTTGGGACAGACAAAGCTCTGGATGTAGGCGGGTGGAGAATTCGGACCGTTTCACAGGCTGTTTTCCCCTTAATCCTTTCAGCCCATTTTCCTGAATGAGGCCTTGGTGAAACTGCCCACGGACCCTTCCAGCGACGAGCCTGTCTTCCACATCTCTCACATTGACCGGGTCTACACCCTCCGAACAGACAGCATTAACGAGAGGTGAGTCCTGACCACGCGGCACCCGCCTTGAGGCCCAGGAGGAAGCCTGGGCTCGCCCTCCGCCCTCGCCCGCCTCCAGTCTGTGCCTGTGCCCTGCTCACCCCCTCCTCCGCCGGTCCACGGGCAGCCTGAGCTTAGACGGCCAGGTGACCTCAAACGCCTCTGCCTCCCTGCTTCTGGTCTCTCCCAGGGTCTCAGCGGTGGCAGACCAGCCCCTCACTTGCTGCCGCGACCCTTCAGGGACAGCCTGTGCCCCCTCACCTCTTCTCTGAAGCCCTCCAGCCCCGCACCTACACCGCACAGGCGCGCACTCAGGCTGGGATGTCTGCCCTCTGCTGGGAGCCTCCTTCCTTCCGGCCCGGCCAGCCGTGCCAGTGTCCTCCGGGGACAGTGCCTCCCGTGTGAGCACAGCTTGTCGTTTATCACTGTGCTCAGCTGTCACTGCATCTCCCATCTCTCTGCACCCAGCACTTGCCAGGTGCCCAGAACTGTCTGGAAATTCTCTGCTTGATCGTAATGAGCAAACAAGTCCTTCAGTTGGATTAACATTAGGTCTGGAAGCTCTCAGAGCGGAGGTCCGCGAGTGCGGAGCTCTGGCGCTCCCGGAGGACCGGGAGGGAGCCGGTGGGAAAGACGCTGACGCCTCCGCTCTGCTTCTGCAGGACGGCCTGGGTCCAGAAGATCAAGGCGGCGTCTGAGCAGTACATCGACACGGAGAAGAAGAAACGGGAGAAGGCCTATCAAGGTAGCTGGCGGTGCCTGGAGGGCTGGAACCTGCCACCAGAGTGCCTGGGGCCTGGGCGGGGTCCCAGCTTCAGGGGCCAGGCTGCAGTCAGGGGCTCAACCGGGACCGCCCGAAAGACCGCTTGCCCCCTGTCCCCTGCAGCCCACTACACAGATGGGGGTCATCCAACACGAGCCCAGGGGTCCCCCTTCTCTCCGTACCTCCTCTTCACATATTCTTCACCCCCATTTCCAGGGAGAAGGGTCTGCCCTTCGCATAACCAGCCCCACCTGTCCATTCTGCTCCATCAGACTTCACCCCCGGGACCTGTTTCCCTTCAGCTCCTCTACTCCCTGCTCCTCCTCCCCGCCCAGCCGGTACCCCAGCGCCTCCCACCCTCCCGCTCCTGACCGCTGGTCCTGGACCTTGACCACAATTCCGCACCCACCACCTCTCACTCACGTGCTGTCCCGTCACTCTGTGCAGCCTGCCTGCTCACGTGACCCCCACGGCTTGACTCACTTTCCCCGGCAGCAGGGCAGTGAGGTCCCCACGGGACCCTGTGACGCCCCGAGGATCCTCCCACCACCGGAGCCCCTGCTCTCTGGACAGGCCTGCCGCACCCTCCTGTGGGACTAATTCCCCCACTCCAGGACGGGCGCCTCCGGAGACTTCGTGGGTAGCTGTTGTCGTGGGCCACGCACTGGGTACATGCCCTCTGACCAGCCCCTCAGGCCTCTCTAGTCGGCGGCCCAGTCCCCCTGTGCTCTCTCTGGTCCTCTCTGTGGCTCTCTGCCTGGTGCTGGCCTCTCACGGTGGCACAGCCCTGTCTAGACCCTCCAGGCTCCCACCAGGCTGTGGCACGAGGCCCTTCCCTGACCGGTCTTCCCAACTCACATTGCTGGCTGCCGGAGTTGCAGCTCTTTATGTTTTTTTATTCAGGTTTCCCTTATTTTGTTATATCCTCCTGAAAGGTATGTGTAAATTTGGCTTTTGCTAACTGAATCCTATTTTAATGGTAAAGGCTTGCTACTGAACACTCAATGATTGACGCCTTTCAGAAAGCATACAATGATCTTAATTGGTTAAGATAAATCAAAATTTTTTCTTTATTAGTTTTGCTTAATACCAATATCTGTACAGACTGTTATGCACTTTCCACATACTCAATTCCTAGACATTTATTGCTTACTTACTCTGTGCCCGGCCCTGTGCTAGGCTTATCCAGGCCTGGAGATAAAGATGGCCCAGCCCTGCCTTCAAGGAAAGTAAATGCAAGGGCCTGCTGGGTGGGAGGGGTGGGCCACTTCTCACAGAGAAGGGTCACCTGTCCTGAGTTTTGAAGTCAGTAGCTCACCAAGTAGCTTTTTTGTTAGTTTTTAAAGTGCTAAGAGCTTTAAAACTTAAAGCTTAACTAACTTTTTATTTATCAAGATAATCTGAGTTCACTAGCTCATTTCTCCCCATATTAAACATGTTTCTGAGTACCTCCTCAAATAAGGTCTTCAGAAAAAGTTACAAGCTAAAGTGTTTAATGTATTTGGAATTATGGTGAGTGGTTAAGAAACTAGACTTTGGAATCTGATGTTTTAAGTCTCAACACTGCCATTTAGAAAACATGTTACAGTCCATTCCTAAGACTCGGTTTTCTCATATATGATGGTGGCAGTTATAAAGAGCTACCTTTATAAATAAGTAATACAGCTTATTTAAAGGTCGAGCACATGCCTAACACAAAGTAAGTACCCAATAAATGGTAGTTGCTTGTAAGTGATGAATGAACATAATATAATGTTACCAGTATTACTACTCGGCAGCAGTGGAGGGGTCAACACCAGGAGGAACAGGCAGTCTGTGTTCCGCCGCGGCCCCGCCGGAAGAGGGGGTGAACGGACACAGAATCTCTGACCCAGCGGCCTGCGGGCTGCATAGAGGAGGGGAGGGACTTTGGAGGGGAGACCCCACCTGCACGTTAAAGGGTGTGTAGGGCAGCGATGGCGGCCATGTGCCGTCGCAGGCGACACACCGGGCACGGGCACAGAGAAGCCCGATACGAGTCCGCCAGGCCCAGATCAGTGGCGCCGGAGGCTGGGGAGTGCTGGGGTTGGTTAGAAAGACTGACTGTGCGTATCTACAGCTTAGCAGTATCACTACCCTGCGTTCTCAGAGGAAATTAACATCGCTCATCTTCCTTTGTAGCTCGCTCTCAGAAGTCTGCAGGCATCGGGCGTCTGATGGTGCATGTCATTGAAGCTACAGAACTGAAAGCCTGTAAACCAAACGGTAAATGCTTCTTTCATTCAGACACAGTAGCTGCCCCGCTCTTCGCGGTGACTTCTGTACACTGAATCATAGGACACTCTGAAGAGGTCAGTGTTCCCAGTGCCACTAAAATGGTCAGTGGACCAGTTTCTCTCACTGTTTTCCCAGTTGAGTACCAAGGCCTCCTGCCTCAGTGCTTCTGAGTGGAGAAAGCAGGAAGCAGCCCTGCCCCAGCTCACACGGTCGGACCCTCCCAGGCTTATGGCGCTCCCAGCGTGGGAGCAGGGACCAGTTCTCCCCATATTAAACATGTTTCTGAGTACCTCCTCAAATAAGGTCTTCAGAAAAGTTACAAGCTAAAGTGTTTAATGTATTTGGAATTATGGTGAGTGGTTAAGAAACTAGACTTTGGAATCTGATGTTTTAAGTCTCAACACTGCCATTTAGAAAACATGTTACAGTCCATTCCTAAGACTCGGTTTTCTCATATATGATGGTGGCAGTTATAAAGAGCTACCTTTATAAATAAGTAATACAGCTTATTTAAAGGTCGAGCACATGCCTAACACAAAGTAAGTACCCAATAAATGGTAGTTGCTTGTAAGTGATGAATGAACATAATATAATGTTACCAGTATTACTACTCGGCAGCAGTGGAGGGGTCAACACCAGGAGGAACAGGCAGTCTGTGTTCCGCCGCGGCCCCGCCGGAAGAGGGGGTGAACGGACACAGAATCTCTGACCCAGCGGCCTGCGGGCTGCATAGAGGAGGGGAGGGACTTTGGAGGGGAGACCCCACCTGCACGTTAAAGGGTGTGTAGGGCAGCGATGGCGGCCATGTGCCGTCGCAGGCGACACACCGGGCACGGGCACAGAGAAGCCCGATACGAGTCCGCCAGGCCCAGATCAGTGGCGCCGGAGGCTGGGGAGTGCTGGGGTTGGTTAGAAAGACTGACTGTGCGTATCTACAGCTTAGCAGTATCACTACCCTGCGTTCTCAGAGGAAATTAACATCGCTCATCTTCCTTTGTAGCTCGCTCTCAGAAGTCTGCAGGCATCGGGCGTCTGATGGTGCATGTCATTGAAGCTACAGAACTGAAAGCCTGTAAACCAAACGGTAAATGCTTCTTTCATTCAGACACAGTAGCTGCCCCGCTCTTCGCGGTGACTTCTGTACACTGAATCATAGGACACTCTGAAGAGGTCAGTGTTCCCAGTGCCACTAAAATGGTCAGTGGACCAGTTTCTCTCACTGTTTTCCCAGTTGAGTACCAAGGCCTCCTGCCTCAGTGCTTCTGAGTGGAGAAAGCAGGAAGCAGCCCTGCCCCAGCTCACACGGTCGGACCCTCCCCAGGCTTATGACGCTCCCAGCGTGGGGAGCAGAGACCACGGGCACCGACAGGCCCACCGGCAGTGACCCCTGCAGCGTGGGCTACAAAGAAACATCTGCTTCTGCCCCAGGAAGGCCCCTTGTCACATGCCCAACGTTTCTCGGTTGTTTTTATTCAGGAAAGAGCAACCCATACTGTGAAATCAGCATGGGCTCCCAGAGCTACACCACCCGAACCCTCCAGGACACGCTGAATCCCAAGTGGAACTTTAACTGCCAGTTCTTTATTAAGGATCTCCATCAGGACGTGCTGTGTCTTACCATGTTCGACAGAGACCAGTTCTCACCAGACGGTAACGTATGGCCAGGGGAGGGGTACAGAGGGCCCCCGCCTCTAGGATCCAGGGTCTGGAAAGCCTGGAGGCGACGACACAGGTCATGGTCCTCCGCAGCTCTTGGGGGCCGCAGGTGGGCCCCTCTCAGAGGCACGGGCGGGTGGCCTCGGGGCACGTCCAGTCTTCCGCCCCGGTCACCCCTGCTGACCTGATAGAGGGCGCCTGAATGGGTGAGACGTTCCCTGACGAGTGAAGCTTGGGGTCCCCACAGGCAGCTTCCCTCAGACCCCCGGCTCTGCACGCATTCGCCCGCGCCATCTACAAAGCCGTTAACCAAAAGGAGTTACTTGTTGGGATGTGAACATTTGATGAATCCTGTTCCAGACACTCCCCCTGGGATAGTTTTTTTAAGTTTTTTTTTGTAAAGACTTTTGACTCTCACATGTGTATTCGCCAGATTTCCTGGGTCGCACTGAAGTTCCAGTGGCAAAAATTCGAACAGAACAGGAAAGCAAAGGCCCTACCACCCGCCGACTCCTGCTGCACGAGGTCCCCACCGGGGAGGTCTGGGTCCGCTTTGACCTGCAGCTTTTTGAGCAGAGAACTCTCCTGTAGGGGCCTCGGAGATCTGCCCGCGAGGCTGGGGCCGGAGGAGACACCCGGGGCTGCCCCCGAGCTGGAGGAGCACCCACGGCTTCCTCCAGCCCGAGGCGACAGGCGCCGGGGCCTCTGTGCTATTGCAGACTGGATCGCTAGCAATCTATGCAACCACGATCTTTCCTATAAATCAACCAAACCCCATAGCACAGTGCCTTGTATGAGTGTTAACATGGCCGGCTGTGTGTGGATGCCAAGGTTTCCATTTTCAGGGCTATACAAAGTATTCTGTGGAAATGAGGCATCAGACCACCAGGCGCGTTACCACTTGGTTGAATGTGTCCACTGTGGGTGGTTTGGGTGACTAGAACCATTCCACATCGTGTGACCCCTGCTGGGTCACAACCACTCAGGAGGCGAAGGACTGGGAAGAAATGCTGCAGCCTCAGCAATGGGAACAGGCTGCTATGGAAATAGTGTCCACGTGTGCACTGAATAAAATAGAAACTTGATCATTTTATTCCTGATAAGATGTTATCATTCTCTGCTGAGACAATATAGTTTGAAATCCAAGGGAGAAAGCTTGATTTAATTTAAATACTGTGAACTCTAATGATGCAGAAAATATTTTTCAACTTTAACTTTCTGAAGTATAAATTATTTATGTAAATCCTTTGTTTTGCGTATGTCATAGGACATGTATCTTTAAGCTTTATCATTGCCAATATGTACAGAGAGAATAAAAACACAAGTTTATGAATGTAACTTCCAAGCCTGACTGATTTACTGTCTATGAGAAAGGCCTTTGAAAGCTGATTTCAGAGACTGCTTGCAATGAAACCAGACTTCCTTTATGTAACAGTGAGAAACACCCAGGACGGACTGTGCAGGGGGAGCAGTCAGGAGCCCCAGGGCCCTGTCTTGACGGCTGCTGACTTGCTCTGTGACTGGCCAACGTGCCTCCTGTTTCTGGGGCCTGGCTTCTTTGATGGCTGAGCTCTATGGGAGCTACAGTGACCCCTTTTAAGCTCCTCTGCTTGCCTTGCTGAGTAGAAATCTCAGGGGTAACTCAGCCGTGAAGAAAATGCACAAGTATTGAAGATCAAAATCAGGCAGACCCTCCACCCCTCCAGATCCACTCTCTCCTGCTCCCCGTCCCGTCCACACCTGTAAGAGCAATTGGCTTTTGGAATTTGAAGTGTGAAATCTGTCTTGAACATTGATAAAAATAAGGTCTTATACACTAAACCCCTGGGTTGCTGAATAACAACCAGGAAAAGATCTGTCTTTTGGAAGGAACTATGCGGGCTGCAGAAGCCCCGCCTGATTTGTGAAAGGCACGGAAGGGAGGGTGCGCCCTGAGACTACCGACAGCTGCCGGGAAGGACCAAGTGGCTGGAGGAGCGCCCAGAGAGCCCCCTCTCTGCTCTTCAGAATCAGGGTGCTCTGTGGGGAGGCGGGACAGCGGCGCCCTCTGAGAGGGAGCCCAGGTTCTGAGCAGCCTGGCTGGCATCACACAGCCCGAGTGGCGGCGAGCAGAGCGTGTGTCCTGGGGAACGGGCCGGTGCTCTGGCACCAGAGGGACTAGACTTGGGCTGCAGAACACTACCACCTTCAAAGCGTGTAGCTGACCGTGAGCGAGTTACTGAACCTCTGAGCTCCGTGTAATGGGAAGTGGTAACATTACTTTGCTGGGAAGACTCTGAAATGAATACAGAGTACCCCATGCAGTTCCCCCTTCACAACCAGAGCTCGGATAAACAGTAACTTAGTATTTGGATATTCCTTGCAATATTCCAGTTCTGGAGAGAAAAAAACGTTGGCAGCACTTTAACTGTTGCACAGACAGTGAAAACTGTTCATTGCAAGCGGCCCCTTGCGGGGCACAGTTCCAGCCGCCTCACCTGTCTCCCAGCTGCAGTGGCCAGGTGCTGCCCCAGGACCTCGGCAGTCATCACTCTTCTTTCCATGGGCCGTGACTGCCACCTCTGCTGGCCTTCCCCGGCCGCCCAGGATCAGGGTCTGCACTGTCGAGTTCCTAAAGCCTGATGAGAGAAGAGCTGAGTGTAGGGTGGGGAAGGAGGGCTTACGGGACCGGAAGGAACTTCCTGGCTGATCCCCACTGATGCTCATCTTTCAGGGGCTAGGCGGTGAGCTCTCAGCTATGCCCCTGGAACGTCCCTGTGAATCCCTTTTATATATGTTATCATTTTGCCCTAATTTTGTTACTGTACATTTCATTTCAAAAGACGCCCATCTACTGTGACAAACTAAGGAGAATAACATTTTGCTTTAGTTTGGATGTAAAGGAAAATGGTTGGAAAGCAAAAACTCAGAAAAGAGCTGAGGAACTCTTTGAGGGCATATCCCCTCTATAACCAGGTGGTCTCTCATGAAGGGCACGGTCTACCACCTGACAGTGAGGTCCAGCGTCCCACACTCTGCCCCTCTTATGAGGGTCTTTGCTCAAGGCTCTCCTGCGGAAGAAGGCCCATCCCAGCAGCAGAACTGAGCTGGAGAAGGCCCCACTACTTACTCTGCAGTAAATAAGCCCTCCTTGGCCTCCTTGTCGTCACGCCCTTCTCTGGCTGCTGCCTGCTCTGCCCTCGGAGTTTCTCTAAGAGGAAGCGGTCTGTCAGGGACGCCGGCCTGTGTGTGCCCTCTGGCGGGTGTTACACAGCTGTGCCATCCCAGCTCTGTCCCCCCCACATCCCTGATCTCTGCTCACCAGACCCTTCTTCTCATGCCGTTCACTCTCCTGGCAGAGCTTTGAAGAATAAAACTTTAAAAACCAGTCTGATTTAAGTCACTGGTCATTTTTACTGTGTAAGATGGAAATTTCTCTTCTGCACAGACTAGCTTTCCAGGACTGCAAAGAGAAGTAAAAAAAAAAAAAAAAAAAAGACCTCAATTCAATATAAACAGAATAGTACCGTTCAATAACTGAAATTTAAGTTAGTGAACTCAATACTCACTTTATGAAGAAGACTGAGAAAACATCACCCGGTCAGTCAATCAGCCTGCCCCACCCAGAACCCTGCCTGCCCCTTCCTTAGGCAGCGAGTCACCTGACCTGCAGTTGTGGCTGAGGCTTCAGCCCCTAGAGCTGTAATGGATAGAGGGCTCCAGGCAGCCTCAGAGGGTTCCCAGAAACCGGACCAGGGTGCATTTTTTCAGGCGTTCCCTCCCCCCCAGCTATGTCGAGTTCCTAAAGCCTGATGAGAGAAGAGCTGAGTGTAGGGTGGGCAGGAGGGCTTACGGGACCGGAAGGAACTTCCTGGCTGATCCCCACTGATGCTCATCTTTCAGGGGCTAGGCGGTGAGCTCTCAGCTATGCCCCTGGAACGTCCCTGTGAATCCCTTTTATATATGTTATCATTTTGCCCTAATTTTGTTACTGTACATTTCATTTCAAAAGACGCCCATCTACTGTGACAAACTAAGGAGAATAACATTTTGCTTTAGTTTGGATGTAAAGGAAAATGGTTGGAAAGCAAAAACTCAGAAAAGAGCTGAGGAACTCTTTGAGGGCATATCCCCTCTATAACCAGGTGGTCTCTCATGAAGGGCACGGTCTACCACCTGACAGTGAGGTCCAGCGTCCCACACTCTGCCCCTCTTATGAGGGTCTTTGCTCAAGGCTCTCCTGCGGAAGAAGGCCCATCCCAGCAGCAGAACTGAGCTGGAGAAGGCCCCACTACTTACTCTGCAGTAAATAAGCCCTCCTTGGCCTCCTTGTCGTCACGCCCTTCTCTGGCTGCTGCCTGCTCTGCCCTCGGAGTTTCTCTAAGAGGAAGCGGTCTGTCAGGGACGCCGGCCTGTGTGTGCCCTCTGGCGGGTGTTACACAGCTGTGCCATCCCAGCTCTGTCCCCCCCACATCCCTGATCTCTGCTCACCAGACCCTTCTTCTCATGCCGTTCACTCTCCTGGCAGAGCTTTGAAGAATAAAACTTTAAAAACCAGTCTGATTTAAGTCACTGGTCATTTTTACTGTGTAAGATGGAAATTTCTCTTCTGCACAGACTAGCTTTCCAGGACTGCAAAGAGAAGTAAAAAAAAAAAAAAAAAAAAGACCTCAATTCAATATAAACAGAATAGTACCGTTCAATAACTGAAATTTAAGTTAGTGAACTCAATACTCACTTTATGAAGAAGACTGAGAAAACATCACCCGGTCAGTCAATCAGCCTGCCCCACCCAGAACCCTGCCTGCCCCTTCCTTAGGCAGCGAGTCACCTGACCTGCAGTTGTGGCTGAGGCTTCAGCCCCTAGAGCTGTAATGGATAGAGGGGCTCCAGGCAGCCTCAGAGGGTTCAAACCAGAAAGCCAGGACCAGGGTGTCCATTTTCCAGGATGTGCACAAAAGAGCAGAGACAGAGAAAGGAAGCAGGCTCCACAAAGGGAAGCTGTGAGGGATGCCCCACAGTCCCAGAGAAGGAAGGAGTGGCCTCAGGGCACCTTAAGCAGCCTGGCTATCTTTCAGACTGCTGTGTTCTGAACGTCCATGTCCCCCACAATTCATACGTTGAAGCCCCATCCCCAGTGTGATGGTATTAGGAGGTGGAGACTTTGGAAGGTGACTAGGTCATGAGGGCAGAGCCCTCCTGAATGGGATTAATGACCTTGTAAAACAGGCCTAAGAGGGCTCCCCTCACTCCTCCTGTCACGGGAGAAGGCGCAGGGTCTGAACCAGGACGCGGGTCCTCACCAGAGTCTGAAGCCGCTGGCCCCCAGGTCCTGAGCTTCCCTGCTTCCACCACTGAGAGAAAGATGTCTGTCATCTATCAGCCACCCAGTCTCCTATCCTGTTACTGCAGCCTGAACAGATGGAGACACTGACGTGCTTTCTAACATATCCCAGGTCCCTCTCCTTTCTGCACCTTGAGAAGGACTCTGCCTTTTGTAGTCAAACTGTGTCTAACTAACAGCTATCCTGCTCTTAAGCGCCCCCCACCCTTGTTTTTTTTATTGAATAGTGACCTGTGCACCTCCAGGTATGTCCTTTTGGAAGGTTTCCAGGGCTATCTCCATCCCCCCCTAGAAAATCATCGTCTCCTCCAGTCCTCCATTCCTTCATCCCACAAGCACTGCCTCCTCATCGCCCGTCCCAGCTGAGTGCTGGGAACACAGGGATAATTTAGCAGCAGCCCGTATCCTCAAGGGGCTTACTGCAGAGAGAAGAGGGGAGCGATAGTACCGTTCAATAACTGAAATTTAAGTTAGTGAACTCAATACTCACTTTATGAAGAAGACTGAGAAAACATCACCCGGTCAGTCAATCAGCCTGCCCCACCCAGAACCCTGCCTGCCCCTTCCTTAGGCAGCGAGTCACCTGACCTGCAGTTGTGGCTGAGGCTTCAGCCCCTAGAGCTGTAATGGATAGAGGGGCTCCAGGCAGCCTCAGAGGGTTCAAACCAGAAAGCCAGGACCAGGGTGTCCATTTTCCAGGATGTGCACAAAAGAGCAGAGACAGAGAAAGGAAGCAGGCTCCACAAAGGGAAGCTGTGAGGGATGCCCCACAGTCCCAGAGAAGGAAGGAGTGGCCTCAGGGCACCTTAAGCAGCCTGGCTATCTTTCAGACTGCTGTGTTCTGAACGTCCATGTCCCCCACAATTCATACGTTGAAGCCCCATCCCCAGTGTGATGGTATTAGGAGGTGGAGACTTTGGAAGGTGACTAGGTCATGAGGGCAGAGCCCTCCTGAATGGGATTAATGACCTTGTAAAACAGGCCTAAGAGGGCTCCCCTCACTCCTCCTGTCACGGGAGAAGGCGCAGGGTCTGAACCAGGACGCGGGTCCTCACCAGAGTCTGAAGCCGCTGGCCCCCAGGTCCTGAGCTTCCCTGCTTCCACCACTGAGAGAAAGATGTCTGTCATCTATCAGCCACCCAGTCTCCTATCCTGTTACTGCAGCCTGAACAGATGGAGACACTGACGTGCTTTCTAACATATCCCAGGTCCCTCTCCTTTCTGCACCTTGAGAAGGACTCTGCCTTTTGTAGTCAAACTGTGTCTAACTAACAGCTATCCTGCTCTTAAGCGCCCCCCACCCTTGTTTTTTTTATTGAATAGTGACCTGTGCACCTCCAGGTATGTCCTTTTGGAAGGTTTCCAGGGCTATCTCCATCCCCCCCTAGAAAATCATCGTCTCCTCCAGTCCTCCATTCCTTCATCCCACAAGCACTGCCTCCTCATCGCCTACGTCCCAGCTGAGTGCTGGGAACACAGGGATAATTTAGCAGCAGCCCGTATCCTCAAGGGGCTTACTGCAGAGAGAAGAGGCGGACGGGAGCAGAGGCACATTCCATGCGATAATCCCCAAGTGCTGACTTCATCCAGACCTTTCTGTATTTCCTCATATTTCTTTTCTTTAGAAAGAGGAGATATTTTTAGACAAAGCCAGAAAATGTAGCAGGGCCCAGAAAGCATCTCGTGTGCTATGCTGGGCTGGACATTTTTGGACAGGTTTGCAAAGATACTGAAGGGTTTTCAGTTCAGGAGCGCAGATCGCTTCAAAGAGATTCCTCTAGCTTTGAGGTGGAGAGTCCATCGGAGGAGTCAGACCCAAAGGCAGAATACCAATTATAGAACTCTGACCAGCTATAGAGGCTGAGGAGCCAGACAGGGAAGATAAGGAAATAAGACACTCTTAAAGGCTTTGTTTTGCTAGGGAATGAGGAGTTATAATTATTGATTTCTTTTTTTTAGATCACACAGATATTTAATTAAGAAATTAGTAATGCAATACTACCCAAATAAAATATAAGCACACATTCAATTATCACGTTCTGTATTTCAGAGAAGAGGCCTTAAGGATTTATGCCATAAGTTTATTTACAAACATATCTAGGACGCTGAATTCAAGGGTTTGATCCTTTTTTAAAGAGATTCCATCTCTTAATATGCTCCTCTCACCATCTGTCTCATGGATTATTTTTTCACCAGCTGGTGTCTTAGCATAAAGAAAGGTGCAGCAAATCCAGACCCAAAGAACAGAGTCATCCTAGCTAGTAACCTCCACTTGTTTTCCACTGAAAATGGTATATTCTTCCCTGGACCCTCCTCATAGTGGCTCCTACGGACCACAGAGGCTGTGAACCTCCAGATGCTCTGTCCCAACACAGCGCTGTTGGAAGCTCTGGGAAACATGCAGAGACCGAAGGTGGAAGAAATGGCGGCCGCAAACCGAGCACTGCTTTCTTCTGATCTTGTTCCATGAACTCATAATTATTGATTTTTAAATAAAAATATTCATTAAAATTTGTAAAGAAACCATGAAACCAGAAATAGAATACAAATCACAGGAAAGCAGAAATAAAGTAGTATTGTTCATTCTAGCAAAACTCAGGATGGGGATAAAAAAGAAACATCATGAGAACATGACAGAAGTTTTTCTTTCTTCTCTGTGGATTTAGAAGTTTGCACAGGCCAATGCTCCTACTGCAATGACTAGAGAAAATCAACAAACTTCACCCCCTCCTGTTTTAAAGTCACTGGGCAGCAGCGGAACACTTCTTCCAGAGAGGAGAGCACCCTTTCAGAGGGAGCTGTCAATCTCCAGCTACCTTCTCCCCTGGGAGCTTTGGTCAACACCAGGTAGCAGGAACTGATTCCTCCACGCTTTTAGCGTTTCTTTGGCAGAGCTCTCCTCCAAGGCCAGGTACTGTCCTGGCAAGTGGGTAGTTAACTTTGTTCTGAACGTCTCCCCTCCCTGGGCAAGAGATGGAGAGTCAAACCAGGGCACTTGAAATGGGTTTCCCCATGAAGGGTGGAGATCCTCCAGACTGTGAGTATAGATAACCCTCCCTAAAACCTGTCTAAAAAGGAACCAAATAAAATGCTATAATTTTATTTAAAAATAAAACAACTGAAAATAAGAACTCAATGGATGGGTATAAAAACATATTATTATTTAAAATAAATTAAAAAACAAAAAACATATTACTAGATACAACAGAAGAGATAAATAGCAAAAATATCTAGAATCAAATATGGAGCAACAAAAAGGACAGGAAATACACAAGAGAGGGTAAGAGACAGGGAGGATACATGAGAAAACCTAAAATATGTTTAACCAGAACGAAAGCAGAGAATATGGAAGAGGTAACAATTGCAGAGAAATGAATGAAAACTTTCCAGAACCAACTGAAGATATCACTTCACAGATACAAAAAGACCCATGAAAAGGTAAAAAACCAATTGCCCAGAAAATATGAAAACTTACTGAAAATCACGCTGTTGGAAGCTCTGGGAAACATGCAGAGACCGAAGGTGGAAGAAATGGCGGCCGAAACCGAGCACTGCTTTCTTCTGATCTTGTTCCATGAACTCATAATTATTGATTTTAAATAAATATTCATTAAAATTTGTAAAGAAACCATGAAACCAGAAATAGAATACAAATCACAGGAAAGCAGAAATAAAGTAGTATTGTTCATTCTAGCAAAACTCAGGATGGGGATAAAAAAGAAACATCATGAGAACATGACAGAAGTTTTTCTTTCTTCTCTGTGGATTTAGAAGTTTGCACAGGCCAATGCTCCTACTGCAATGACTAGAGAAAATCAACAAACTTCACCCCCTCCTGTTTTAAAGTCACTGGGCAGCAGCGGAACACTTCTTCCAGAGAGGAGAGCACCCTTTCAGAGGGAGCTGTCAATCTCCAGCTACCTTCTCCCCTGGGAGCTTTGGTCAACACCAGGTAGCAGGAACTGATTCCTCCACGCTTTTAGCGTTTCTTTGGCAGAGCTCTCCTCCAAGGCCAGGTACTGTCCTGGCAAGTGGGTAGTTAACTTTGTTCTGAACGTCTCCCCTCCCTGGGCAAGAGATGGAGAGTCAAACCAGGGCACTTGAAATGGGTTTCCCCATGAAGGGTGGAGATCCTCCAGACTGTGAGTATAGATAACCCTCCCTAAAACCTGTCTAAAAAGGAACCAAATAAAATGCTATAATTTTATTTAAAAATAAAACAACTGAAAATAAGAACTCAATGGATGGGTATAAAAACATATTATTATTTAAAATAAATTAAAAAACAAAAAACATATTACTAGATACAACAGAAGAGATAAATAGCAAAAATATCTAGAATCAAATATGGAGCAACAAAAAGGACAGGAAATACACAAGAGAGGGTAAGAGACAGGGAGGATACATGAGAAAACCTAAAATATGTTTAACCAGAACGAAAGCAGAGAATATGGAAGAGGTAACAATTGCAGAGAAAAATGAATGAAAACTTTCCAGAACCAACTGAAGATATCACTTCACAGATACAAAAAAGACCCATGAATCCCAAGTAGATAAATAAAAAGAAATCCACATCTAGGAACATCATAGAAAACTACTGAAAATCAAAGACAAGAAAATGTTAAAAGGCATCCAGAGAAAAAGATGATTGTCTTCAAAAGAAAACAGTAAGATGGACAATCTCAAGAGTAAAAGACAGAGATATATGGTGAAAGAAAGTATCTGCCGACCTCTAACATCCTTAATCCTGTGAGAACAGCCTTTGAAAATTAAAGTAAAACCTTTCTTTTTACTTTCATTTACTTTTTCACTTTTTTACTTTTACATTTTTCATTTACTTATTCATTTCTTTTTACTTTCATTTAAAAATGAAAGTAAACTCTACATGCTGCAGGTGACTCCAACTGTACAACATTCTATACAAGACTAAACTGCAGACACAGCAAAAAGACCTTTACCCGCATTTGCTGTGAGTTTTGCTTCCCACAGGCCTTGCAGAGGTTCGGGGCCTCTCTGTTGGAACCACTCGGTGGAGACTGAACGTGAACTGGGGCAATCTGGCATACTGTCTGGCTTTTCCAGTTCTTTAAATTCTTTTAAGGTACATCGTTTTCCTACCGGAAGATAAAAATCTAAATAAACACTCTTTAAAAAAACTGATTTTATTTTAATTAGAAGATAATTACTTTACAATATTGTGATTTTCTTTTGCTATACATCACCATGAATCAGCCATGGGTATACATCCTCCTATGCTGCACCCTCCTCCCAACGCCTTCCCCACTCTATCCCTCTGGGTCATCCTAGAGCACTGCCTTTGGATGCCCTGCTTCATGCACCATAAATCAACCCTCTTAAAGTCAACTCCAGCCACTCTTGGGGTAGGAAATCACTTGATAATTCTCTAAAGTCTCTAAAGACAAGTCCAGTGATCACAAAGTACCTGTCATGTACTGAAAAACAGCTCTCTGCGCTTCATCCGTCTCTTGCCGTCTTCTAAAGAGAGGATCACAGAATGGTGGAACTACAATCTGTGAGAAAAATGACTCTCTGAGGATCCAGGTACAATTTGTTTTAAATCTGTCTGAAGTGTTCGAGGGTGGCCTCACTCTGCACCAGAGCAGCTGAGAATAAGGACTCAGGGGTACAGTCACACAAAGGAGGGGAAGCACAAATGCCAGTCACCTCACCCGGGAGGATATCACTGAGCCTTAAGTGGATGAATGGAGCAAGGGCCACCCAAAGAGAAGACACGTGTCCCGCTGAGAGTCCTACAGCATCGCCCATCGGTCAACAAGTATCTGTGCATGCCACTGTGGGGTGGCTGCCCCCCGCAGGGTCCTGTCCTCAGGGATCACTCAGTCTAGAAGAGTCAAGTCACAGATGACAATGCCCTCGTCACGGGGTGTCAGCTTGGTTGCTTTAGGAGCACAAGGCAGAGCTCTACGCCAGCTTGGAAGGAAGGGCACCCCTTGGGGGCTGACTACTGGTCTCAAAGGGTGAGCAGTGCAGGCCAGGAGAACACTAACGCACTGAGGGCCAGAGGCCAGCTACAGAGGCCATGGAGGAAGGCAATTTTCTCCTCTTCTGTCCTGAGCAGAGGCTTTAGACAGAGGGACTATCGCCCCTGGTTTACTTCCCCACACACTTGACCTTGACCCAATGCTGTTTGCAAGGACAACAGCCACTGAACAAGGCGGCAGCTTAATGACTGTCCAACACAACACTCAGCAAGTCCCCAAGAGCCGAAAGAACTTCCTGTCTTCACAAGCATGCCCTGCCTTAGTTTTTGAGGAGAAGTAAAAACAAACCACTTTTCTCTTTCGAGATCAGGTGTCCACTTCTGTTATACAGGAGTAAAAAACCTGAAACCTACATCTCAAGATTTTAATGTCTAGCCATGGGTAAACCCACTGTGATAGCATCCTGCTTTTTCCCATAAATCAACCCTCTTAAAGTCAACTCCAGCCACTCTTGGGGTAGGAAATCACTTGATAATTCTCTAAAGTCTCTAAAGACAAGTCCAGTGATCACAAAGTACCTGTCATGTACTGAAAAACAGCTCTCTGCGCTTCATCCGTCTCTTGCCGTCTTCTAAAGAGAGGATCACAGAATGGTGGAACTACAATCTGTGAGAAAAATGACTCTCTGAGGATCCAGGTACAATTTGTTTTAAATCTGTCTGAAGTGTTCGAGGGTGGCCTCACTCTGCACCAGAGCAGCTGAGAATAAGGACTCAGGGGTACAGTCACACAAAGGAGGGGAAGCACAAATGCCAGTCACCTCACCCGGGAGGATATCACTGAGCCTTAAGTGGATGAATGGAGCAAGGGCCACCCAAAGAGAAGACACGTGTCCCGCTGAGAGTCCTACAGCATCGCCCATCGGTCAACAAGTATCTGTGCATGCCACTGTGGGGGTGGCTGCCCCCAGCAGGGTCCTGTCCTCAGGGATCACTCAGTCTAGAAGAGTCAAGTCACAGATGACAATGCCCTCGTCACGGGGTGTCAGCTTGGTTGCTTTAGGAGCACAAGGCAGAGCTCTACGCCAGCTTGGAAGGAAGGGCACCCCTTGGGGGCTGACTACTGGTCTCAAAGGGTGAGCAGTGCAGGCCAGGAGAACACTAACGCACTGAGGGCCAGAGGCCAGCTACAGAGGCCATGGAGGAAGGCAATTTTCTCCTCTTCTGTCCTGAGCAGAGGCTTTAGACAGAGGGACTATCGCCCCTGGTTTACTTCCCCACACACTTGACCTTGACCCAATGCTGTTTGCAAGGACAACAGCCACTGAACAAGGCGGCAGCTTAATGACTGTCCAACACAACACTCAGCAAGTCCCCAAGAGCCGAAAGAACTTCCTGTCTTCACAAGCATGCCCTGCCTTAGTTTTTGAGGAGAAGTAAAAACAAACCACTTTTCTCTTTCGAGATCAGGTGTCCACTTCTGTTATACAGGAGTAAAAAACCTGAAACCTACATCTCAAGATTTTAATGTCTACGCTGTCAGTGTAAAATGTGAAGATGCACTACAAGCTCAACTACTGGCTCCCTGGAATGAATGTACGAATGAATTACCACACACAAACATGTGACTTTATCGCAATGTCCATTTCCATGTAGTCAAAATTACTTTGGGTTCTTAATCTAAAAGTTAGGGCAAATAGTTTTGTGGATTTTTTAAAAAAATGAATGCAGAATAACTGTAAGACTTCTAAAACAAACATATTTTCCCCAACCCCAGAGCTTCTAAGGATAGATAGATGAAAATAGGTAACTTACTTACTTTTCCATAATTTGGGTCCTTTTTCGTCATATAAAAAGGATTGTATACTTCAGGATCATAAGAGTCTCCAAATACAGTTTCCTTTAAACAGAAAAAGTACACTTAAGCGCAAAGCACTACATACAAGTGTGTTTTTGCAAGATTCAAGAAAGCTAAATACTTCATTCTATTTTTTTAATATAAAATCGTAGATGCCAAGGGTTGGGAGAAACCTCAGAAGTAACGCTGTCCGCAGTGAGAGCGCACTACCTTCTGGGAGAAGCTTTCGTCCAGCTTTAGTCTCAAGTTACCCACTAGCCTTATTTAAGGACCATTAGGCAGATCCTCTCTTGGTCCTTCTAACTACTAGGAAGTCTGTTCTTAGAACAGAGCTGAAGTTGGTCTTGTCACTATCTGCCTTCCTCACGAGGGAACACAAAATACGTCTACTCTTCATCCACGTCAGTCTTTTACAATACATACTAAAAGGTTTCATGTCCCCTTGTGTCATCTCTTTCCTAGGCTAAATTTGCTATATTTTTTTCCCACTTTTCCTCCTGTGAAACATGGTCAAGCCTCCACCCTGTTCTAAAAGTTCTATAACTGGTAACTATCCCTGGGTGGACAGGCTGGACCTGACGCTTCCCACTCAAAGCACTGCCTCTCAATACAGCCTAAGAGCCCAGATGGTTCCTGGAAGCCAGCTCATGTGGCTAACTCACATGGAACTTACTGCCATTTTACATCACTTGGACTTTAACACACGGTTTTTCTAACGGCTTTCTACAGGAGTAAAAACCTGAAACCTACATCTCAAGATTTTAATGTCACTGTCAGTGTAAAATGTGAAGATGCACTACAAGCTCAACTACTGGCTCCCTGGAATGAATGTACGAATGAATTACCACACACAAACATGTGACTTTATCGCAATGTCCATTTCCATGTAGTCAAAATTACTTTGGGTTCTTAATCTAAAAGTTAGGGCAAATAGTTTTGTGGATTTTTTAAAAAAATGAATGCAGAATAACTGTAAGACTTCTAAAACAAACATATTTTCCCCAACCCCAGAGCTTCTAAGGATAGATAGATGAAAATAGGTAACTTACTTACTTTTCCATAATTTGGGTCCTTTTCGTCATATAAAAGGATTGTATACTTCAGGATCATAAGAGTCTCCAAATACAGTTTCCTTTAAACAGAAAAAGTACACTTAAGCGCAAAGCACTACATACAAGTGTGTTTTTGCAAGATTCAAGAAAGCTAAATACTTCATTCTATTTTTTTAATATAAAATCGTAGATGCCAAGGGTTGGGAGAAACCTCAGAAGTAACGCTGTCCGCAGTGAGAGCGCACTACCTTCTGGGAGAAGCTTTCGTCCAGCTTTAGTCTCAAGTTACCCACTAGCCTTATTTAAGGACCATTAGGCAGATCCTCTCTTGGTCCTTCTAACTACTAGGAAGTCTGTTCTTAGAACAGAGCTGAAGTTGGTCTTGTCACTATCTGCCTTCCTCACGAGGGAACACAAAATACGTCTACTCTTCATCCACGTCAGTCTTTTACAATACATACTAAAAGGTTTCATGTCCCCTTGTGTCATCTCTTTCCTAGGCTAAATTTGCTATATTTTTTTCCCACTTTTCCTCCTGTGAAACATGGTCAAGCCTCCACCCTGTTCTAAAAGTTCTATAACTGGTAACTATCCCTGGGTGGACAGGCTGGACCTGACGCTTCCCACTCAAAGCACTGCCTCTCAATACAGCCTAAGAGCCCAGATGGTTCCTGGAAGCCAGCTCATGTGGCTAACTCACATGGAACTTACTGCCATTTTACATCACTTGGACTTTAACACACGGTTTTTCTAAGGCATGGCTTCCCTATCCTACACTTGTGCGATCACATTTCTGCGCATACTTGTAAGACTTTCCACTTTGGCTTCAAAGTGACCTGGACTCACCCTTGAGCTCTGCTCCACAGGGCATTTAGGAAGATGTATTTAATAGACACATCCAGAAACATTGCTCAGTAACTATACTTACATGCTCTAACATTCCAGTCAAACTACTCTAAAGCTCTACTAAATACCTGGGAATTTAGGTGGGCCTCCATTTCAAAAGAGGGTCCTGATGTCAAAGTTAAAATGGAAAAATCTTCCTATAGAAGAAGCCAAAATTTTGTTCTTATTTTATAAAACCAAGCTGAAGAACAGGGTACAAACTGGTGGTCCCTTCACCTAACAGTTCCTAACTCAATGGCCATGGAGTCCCCCTCTGCTTCATCCACAACCTACTTAAAGAGACTGGAAAGCCACACACACCTGCCTGGCTCTGCTTTTAGCTAGGACTTGTGGTGTGACCTGGTTATGGCCAATGACCTCTCAGGGGGAATCTACTAGGAGCTTCTAAAGAATCTTTTTGCTTCCTGATCAAATGACAAGATGTAAGAAAAGGGCCCCCTGACACCATTCCTCATCCTTTCTTCCTGCCTTGAACACAGACCTAATACCTGGAGTTGTAAGAAACCAACTGTGCTTACAAATGTGGGGATGACAGGCATAAACTGAAAATATTCAGGATAGCAAGACAGAAACAAAAACCCTGAGTGATCAATGACCTTGTTATACTGCCAGAACCAACCACTAGATTTCTATGACTATAAATTCTGCCTTCCTCACGAGGGAACACAAAATACGTCTACTCTTCATCCACGCAGTCTTTTACAATACATACTAAAAGGTTTCATGTCCCCTTGTGTCATCTCTTTCCTAGGCTAAATTTGCTATATTTTTTTCCCACTTTTCCTCCTGTGAAACATGGTCAAGCCTCCACCCTGTTCTAAAAGTTCTATAACTGGTAACTATCCCTGGGTGGACAGGCTGGACCTGACGCTTCCCACTCAAAGCACTGCCTCTCAATACAGCCTAAGAGCCCAGATGGTTCCTGGAAGCCAGCTCATGTGGCTAACTCACATGGAACTTACTGCCATTTTACATCACTTGGACTTTAACACACGGTTTTTCTAAGGCATGGCTTCCCTATCCTACACTTGTGCGATCACATTTCTGCGCATACTTGTAAGACTTTCCACTTTGGCTTCAAAGTGACCTGGACTCACCCTTGAGCTCTGCTCCACAGGGCATTTAGGAAGATGTATTTAATAGACACATCCAGAAACATTGCTCAGTAACTATACTTACATGCTCTAACATTCCAGTCAAACTACTCTAAAGCTCTACTAAATACCTGGGAATTTAGGTGGGCCTCCATTTCAAAAGAGGGTCCTGATGTCAAAGTTAAAATGGAAAAATCTTCCTATAGAAGAAGCCAAAATTTTGTTCTTATTTTATAAAACCAAGCTGAAGAACAGGGTACAAACTGGTGGTCCCTTCACCTAACAGTTCCTAACTCAATGGCCATGGAGTCCCCCTCTGCTTCATCCACAACCTACTTAAAGAGACTGGAAAGCCACACACACCTGCCTGGCTCTGCTTTTAGCTAGGACTTGTGGTGTGACCTGGTTATGGCCAATGACCTCTCAGGGGGAATCTACTAGGAGCTTCTAAAGAATCTTTTTGCTTCCTGATCAAATGACAAGATGTAAGAAAAGGGCCCCCTGACACCATTCCTCATCCTTTCTTCCTGCCTTGAACACAGACCTAATACCTGGAGTTGTAAGAAACCAACTGTGCTTACAAATGTGGGGATGACAGGCATAAACTGAAAATATTCAGGATAGCAAGACAGAAACAAAAACCCTGAGTGATCAATGACCTTGTTATACTGCCAGAACCAACCACTAGACCATAACCCTTCTGTTTCTTATTGAATAACCAATAAATACTCTTATGGTTTAAGTCACTGTTATACTACTAACAATTACCTAAAATCACCCCTGATAAATCTAGTTCCAAATCAATACTTCTATTCCCGCTACTTTAAACTTTGCATTTAAAAATGTAGGCTGTATTCCAGTTCCACAAATTCATCTTAGATACAAGAACAAATTTGAGACTCTGCATAACCTAACAGCCCAACTTTTCAAATAACACTTAAAAAAAAAAAAAAAACAACTCTGTACCGTTTTATTTGTATGCTTTAAAAAATATTCAAAATTTCTTGTTTTGTTTTTTCCAACTCTTTATATGAAATTACTTTTTCTATAATTCTCTGCTGAAGAGGGTTTGCAACATTTTCAGTTCATCTTTTATGCAACAGTTCTTTTCTTCTTTCCTTGAAAGCATCCAGATGCTGAAAATATGTATCCAATCTCTAATGCAGTGATACAAACAAGAAAAACAAATTAAGAGGTTTTCCATTTATTTTCATCTGAATAAGGGGGGAATACACTTGTTCCCACTCCTAAGATCTCAGCACATTCAGGTTGCAAAGTCACAGAATGAGACAAAGAATAGAATAAAGTTCAGAAAGAGAACCTAAGTGCACAGAGCGGGGAGAACCCATGAATAGCCCTACACCACAACTGTGGCTCCAGATCAAACCATAGCCAAACCCTTCCTAACTCAGGAAACTCCTGTTTCGTTTTAGGATTCTGAGCATTCCCTGGTCACCACTCCTTGTCTCCTAACTCAATGGCCATGGAGTCCCCCTCTGCTTCATCCACAACCTACTTAAAGAGACTGGAAAGCCACACACACCTGCCTGGCTCTGCTTTTAGCTAGGACTTGTGGTGTGACCTGGTTATGGCCAATGACCTCTCAGGGGGAATCTACTAGGAGCTTCTAAAGAATCTTTTTGCTTCCTGATCAAATGACAAGATGTAAGAAAAGGGCCCCCTGACACCATTCCTCATCCTTTCTTCCTGCCTTGAACACAGACCTAATACCTGGAGTTGTAAGAAACCAACTGTGCTTACAAATGTGGGGATGACAGGCATAAACTGAAAATATTCAGGATAGCAAGACAGAAACAAAAACCCTGAGTGATCAATGACCTTGTTATACTGCCAGAACCAACCACTAGACCATAACCCTTCTGTTTCTTATTGAATAACCAATAAATACTCTTATGGTTTAAGTCACTGTTATACTACTAACAATTACCTAAAATCACCCCTGATAAATCTAGTTCCAAATCAATACTTCTATTCCCGCTACTTTAAACTTTGCATTTAAAAATGTAGGCTGTATTCCAGTTCCACAAATTCATCTTAGATACAAGAACAAATTTGAGACTCTGCATAACCTAACAGCCCAACTTTTCAAATAACACTTAAAAAAAAAAAAAAAACAACTCTGTACCGTTTTATTTGTATGCTTTAAAAAATATTCAAAATTTCTTGTTTTGTTTTTTCCAACTCTTTATATGAAATTACTTTTTCTATAATTCTCTGCTGAAGAGGGTTTGCAACATTTTCAGTTCATCTTTTATGCAACAGTTCTTTTCTTCTTTCCTTGAAAGCATCCAGATGCTGAAAATATGTATCCAATCTCTAATGCAGTGATACAAACAAGAAAAACAAATTAAGAGGTTTTCCATTTATTTTCATCTGAATAAGGGGGGAATACACTTGTTCCCACTCCTAAGATCTCAGCACATTCAGGTTGCAAAGTCACAGAATGAGACAAAGAATAGAATAAAGTTCAGAAAGAGAACCTAAGTGCACAGAGCGGGGAGAACCCATGAATAGCCCTACACCACAACTGTGGCTCCAGATCAAACCATAGCCAAACCCTTCCTAACTCAGGAAACTCCTGTTTCGTTTTAGGATTCTGAGCATTCCCTGGTCACCACTCCTTGTCTCCAGACTTCGTATCAGTAAAGTCTGTGATCAAAGTGGACGGAAAAGAGCACCAGGCTTGCTCCAGCACCTCTCTCTTTGACTCTGCTATAAAGGAGGCGAAACCCACTTTTTTGAGGCTCAAATGAGCATATACATGTGAACCTCCTTCATAAACTATGTCATAGTACAAACGTTCAAATATTGTAAACCAAATTCCAATCTCTATCATTAAGATGAAAACCTCCTTAAATCGATTCCTTCCATGGTGATGATCAGTACTGATTGGTCATTACCCTTAAATGCTAATTCACTTCTTGTGGCCTTATGGATGTCCACTGTGTTGTGGGAATATACAAGAGGCAGGTAGTTCAAGGAAAGAACTTCTATTCAGTACCAGGGAAGTAGTTAGAACAGTCTCTCAAATCCTGACCTTTTAGTGACCCTGCAAGGGGAGAGCACAATCTCAGATCCATGTAGTATCAATGGGTGATTCAGGGGAGGCGCGTTCTCCTGGAAGAATGCGTCTCCCTGATGTGGTAACGTGCTCTGAGTCACACTGCTCTGTAACACTCTTGCTTACCTAGAACACACTTAGAATCCACAGCCTGTAGCCAACTCTTACCTTCGCAACCCAATTTTCTCTAAATAATATTGTATATACAGCTTCATCAATGTCTTCTCTGGCTAATGCCTAAAATTATAGAATTAAATATTAGGATGTAATCCTGAAGAAACAAGCCTATGACAAAACTGTGTATTTTACCAACAATTTGAGTGTGAATCTAACATTTGTACCTCAAAACATACGGTGTAACTTTTTATTATGGAAATTTTCAAACACAAATCTCCATGAACCCATCACTCAGATCCAACAATGATCAATTCTATCTTATTTCATCTAAAAGGGGAATACACTTGTTCCCACTCCTAATCTCAGCACATTCAGGTTGCAAAGTCACAGAATGAGACAAAGAATAGAATAAAGTTCAGAAAGAGAACCTAAGTGCACAGAGCGGGGAGAACCCATGAATAGCCCTACACCACAACTGTGGCTCCAGATCAAACCATAGCCAAACCCTTCCTAACTCAGGAAACTCCTGTTTCGTTTTAGGATTCTGAGCATTCCCTGGTCACCACTCCTTGTCTCCAGACTTCGTATCAGTAAAGTCTGTGATCAAAGTGGACGGAAAAGAGCACCAGGCTTGCTCCAGCACCTCTCTCTTTGACTCTGCTATAAAGGAGGCGAAACCCACTTTTTTGAGGCTCAAATGAGCATATACATGTGAACCTCCTTCATAAACTATGTCATAGTACAAACGTTCAAATATTGTAAACCAAATTCCAATCTCTATCATTAAGATGAAAACCTCCTTAAATCGATTCCTTCCATGGTGATGATCAGTACTGATTGGTCATTACCCTTAAATGCTAATTCACTTCTTGTGGCCTTATGGATGTCCACTGTGTTGTGGGAATATACAAGAGGCAGGTAGTTCAAGGAAAGAACTTCTATTCAGTACCAGGGAAGTAGTTAGAACAGTCTCTCAAATCCTGCCCTTTTTAGTGACCCTGCAAGGGGAGAGCACAATCTCAGATCCATGTAGTATCAATGGGTGATTCAGGGGAGGCGCGTTCTCCTGGAAGAATGCGTCTCCCTGATGTGGTAACGTGCTCTGAGTCACACTGCTCTGTAACACTCTTGCTTACCTAGAACACACTTAGAATCCACAGCCTGTAGCCAACTCTTACCTTCGCAACCCAATTTTCTCTAAATAATATTGTATATACAGCTTCATCAATGTCTTCTCTGGCTAATGCCTAAAATTATAGAATTAAATATTAGGATGTAATCCTGAAGAAACAAGCCTATGACAAAACTGTGTATTTTACCAACAATTTGAGTGTGAATCTAACATTTGTACCTCAAAACATACGGTGTAACTTTTTATTATGGAAATTTTCAAACACAAATCTCCATGAACCCATCACTCAGATCCAACAATGATCAATTCAATCTTATTTCATCTAAATCCCTACTCACTCCCCGCCCCCTACTAGATTATTTTGAAACAAATCTCTTACATCACACCATTATTTTTAAAGTACCAAGAAAGCATATGAAAAAGCAGACACATCGCTTTGCCAAAAAAGGTACGTATAGTCAAAGCTTTGGTTTTTCTAATAGTTATGTACAGATGTGAGAGTTGGAAGGCAGAATGCCAAAGAATTGATGCTTTTGAATTGTGGTGCTAGTGAAGACTCTTTAGAGTCCCCTGGAATATAAGATCAAGCTAGTCACTCCTAAAGGAAACCAACCCTGAACACTCATTGGAAGGACTGATGCTAACTAAAGCTGAAGCTCCAATATTCTGGTTACCTGATGCAAAGAGAAAGCCTCTTTACAGGCAGTCTAGAGGTATGTTTTAAGAGCCCGCAGAGTTCCTTGACTTCTACTAGGTCTCTTCATCAGTTAAAACCTCCTTATAAGTCAAAATTGTAGAATTTTGATTTAGTTCGACTGGACCAGGGCCAATTAGTTGGCTGAGGACCAACTTGTTTTTTTAGTTAGGGACTGGCTATTTCCATCTTGAGTCTGGGTAAAGCTGATGCACTTAAATCCTTACTTTAGGCCTTTTCATTTGAATCACTATGAACTGATCTTCTAGCCTTTACTCCTACAGAACAAATGGAAAAGCAATAAAAATTAAGTACCTGGAAGAGAAGTGCTGTTACCTAAAGAATTATCGAGTGTAAAGTGATATGGATTCTTAACACTGTGTTACTCATCTCTGGGCTTTCGTTCAGTTCTGTCACAGTGAATGTATCAAAATGAACTAAACCCCAACCTCAAATACCAAATACATGATTAAGAGAAATCTTGAAAGGGACAGCTGTATTTTTACCCATATCTATAACAGCTTCACATCTAAAATGATATTCAGACAGCTGCTAGGGTCTTCTCCAAAATAAAACTCTCTTATAAAGCCTCCTTAAACTTATTTTAAGATAACTGAAAAATCACATTAAACAATTAAATGTTTTCCCTGACCTGAATACAACAACACAAATTTAGAATAATCAACTTATTAATCTGAAGAAAGTAGAAACACAGGACTCAAAATTGGTTCGTCTTGGGAAACCAATTTTCTAGCCATCCTATTAACATTATTAGCAAATGTTATACACAGTATTGATTATATGTCATATTTTCAAACCAACTTTTTTTTAAGGAAATAATATTTTTCTCTTAATAGCTCCTTCTTGGTGATACTGTCAGAAAATATACGATGTCAATGATTTCTAGCAGCACTTTTGAAATCTGTATTTTTCTGTGTATCTGTGGGCGTGCACACACACACACACACACCCCAGTCTCACCACTCTTCGAGAAAATCATTGCTTTACCAGACCCTTAAGTATCAAGAATTACCGCAGGCCTCCCCTGCCTCTCCCGAAGGGCAGCCCGGGGGCCGCTGCCTTAACCCACTGCCTGCCCTGTCTCCATCCTGAGCCTGCCTGACCACAGGAAACAGGTCAATCACCCTGGACCTAACATGACCTGCCCCCACCGTCCCCCTCCCCATTTGACACATTTTTTTAAGCACCAAGTCTATGCCAGGTGCTATTCTAGTTCTGGGTAAAACAACTGTGATTAAGGCACAACAGATCTTAATTTCAAGAGATTTATGTCCCACCACCAAAAGATGGCCCCCAAATGCTGTATTATTTTACCTCCATCAACTCAACTGACTCGGGTTCTGGTAACTTCTTTAGCTGTTCTGGCCCAAAATGTTTAAGATCCTGGAAGAGAAGTGCTGTTACCTAAAGAATTATCGAGTGTAAAGTGATATGGATTCTTAACACTGTGTTACTCATCTCTGGGCTTTCGTTCAGTTCTGTCACAGTGAATGTATCAAAATGAACTAAACCCCAACCTCAAATACCAAATACATGATTAAGAGAAATCTTGAAAGGGACAGCTGTATTTTTACCCATATCTATAACAGCTTCACATCTAAAATGATATTCAGACAGCTGCTAGGGTCTTCTCCAAAATAAAACTCTCTTATAAAGCCTCCTTAAACTTATTTTAAGATAACTGAAAAATCACATTAAACAATTAAATGTTTTCCCTGACCTGAATACAACAACACAAATTTAGAATAATCAACTTATTAATCTGAAGAAAGTAGAAACACAGGACTCAAAATTGGTTCGTCTTGGGAAACCAATTTTCTAGCCATCCTATTAACATTATTAGCAAATGTTATACACAGTATTGATTATATGTCATATTTTCAAACCAACTTTTTTTTAAGGAAATAATATTTTTCTCTTAATAGCTCCTTCTTGGTGATACTGTCAGAAAATATCGATGTCAATGATTTCTAGCAGCACTTTTGAAATCTGTATTTTTCTGTGTATCTGTGGGCGTGCACACACACACACACACACCCCAGTCTCACCACTCTTCGAGAAAATCATTGCTTTACCAGACCCTTAAGTATCAAGAATTACCGCAGGCCTCCCCTGCCTCTCCCGAAGGGCAGCCCGGGGGCCGCTGCCTTAACCCACTGCCTGCCCTGTCTCCATCCTGAGCCTGCCTGACCACAGGAAACAGGTCAATCACCCTGGACCTAACATGACCTGCCCCCACCGTCCCCCTCCCCATTTGACACATTTTTTTAAGCACCAAGTCTATGCCAGGTGCTATTCTAGTTCTGGGTAAAACAACTGTGATTAAGGCACAACAGATCTTAATTTCAAGAGATTTATGTCCCACCACCAAAAGATGGCCCCCAAATGCTGTATTATTTTACCTCCATCAACTCAACTGACTCGGGTTCTGGTAACTTCTTTAGCTGTTCTGGCCCAAAATGTTTACCACAGTTCGACATCTTCATGGCAGCCATAAATAACATAATCCCTGAAGGCAGAAAGAGTAAACTGAGGAGATAGCGATTACAGTTGAAAAGGGGTAAGTCTTTTTGAGTTCGGATGGAGGTTTGAATCCTTGCTCTGCTACTTTGCAAAAAATAAATCCTCCGGCGTCCCTAAACCTATTTCAAAAACGGGGTGACTAGGCGCCCAGACCTGTGGCCTTACAGACCGAGTCAGGCAACACCTCGAGCTGCCTGGGCCACACCGCCGAGAGGCTGCCCGAGTGGTCGCCGACCTGGCTGTCCCCGGCCCCCCACCTGCAGCTTGGTGCTCCGCGTGCTTTGGAAAGGCACTGTGACCGACTGTCCTGGGAGGCGGAAAAAGCAGCTCCTTCTAAAAACAAACTAAGACACTCTGTTTAGACCCCAAGCTCTCTTCCCTCAAACCGCCCCCCTGCACCTCTACTGTCGGCGAAGAGGAGCCAGGGCGCCCACGCCCTCCGTCTCGCGCTGCCCCAGCCCCTCCCCTGCCTCCAGTCTTCAACCGTCCAATCAGACACCACCCTAGGTTTTCATTAAAAAAAATAATAATAATGAGGGTCACATAAAGTATACTAAAGAGAATGTACCACTTACCTGTGAGATCTTAGGGCTACAAGCCAGGATAGATTTTCAGCACCCCTTTTGCCCAAGGAAAACCTAATTCTCTTCTGCACTCCAGTCTTGCCTACTAAGCTCCTGCGGCCAGGAGTCAAACTCGACATGAGCCAGAGGCAGATATGCAGACCCAGATCAGTGTGTGTGTAATCAAAACGAGTTTCTGAATTTTCTAAAGACTGCTGGGAAAGCCTGGGGAGACTACATGGCTGTGGATTCTAAGAGTGCCTAGCAATTTAGGGAAAGAACAAGTGAACTGAGGTGGGTGCTAGGTAAGGCAGCTGTTATTATTTTATTGTATCTCTCAGGCAACATTTGACTCCTGGGGGAAATCCATTTGCAATAACTGTCAATATATAGCATTGTCATTTCTTAATTATTATACAGACAACTGGGACCCAAAGACGAAGTTTATTGCAGATGCTTCTCTTAGGGAACAATTCTTGTAGGCTTTCCTTGGTCCTCATCCTGCAGCAGATGGCTTCCTTGGAAGCAGCCTCTTTTGTGTCCTCTTTGATTAGTCAAGGACAAGGGTTTATACTCCTTGGTCGCTAAAACCTTTTGAAAGTGACAGAAAAAAAGAGTTAAGTGACTGATATAGGGACAAGTGCCTCTTTAGAGCAGAAAGAATTCCCCGCTAAGCTGAGGCAACCTCCCTGAAGCTGGTCCTCCTGCTGGAGCTACGTGGTCCTCTGGAGGCAGGGTCTCCCCTAAGCCTCCTGACTCAGCCTCTCCCCACTGTGTAGAGATTCCAGGTCAGTGCCAACCCTGTGACAGGTGGGGCAGATCACCTGTGGTCCTACTTTCAGGTATCAGTATGTGTCGGGTGCTCACTAACCCTAGGATTACTTTGATTTATAAAATACTAAGTTCCTTTCTTCCCTTCTTCTTTCAAACCTCTAAGTCCCTGTACTCCACCGTCACAATCAACTGATGGATGACCTTCTGATTTCATTGAGAAAAGGAAGTGAACAGAAGGAAACTACAAAATTCACCAAGCTGGTTTCATCTATATCCATGCACTCTGCCTTCCTTCCTCGTGAAAGAATGCTGGATTGTCTTGACCCCCAGCTGAGGTCCTTCCTGCAGGAGATCTATACTAAAGAGAATGTACCACTTACCTGTGAGATCTTAGGGCTACAAGCCAGGATAGATTTTCAGCACCCCTTTTGCCCAAGGAAAACCTAATTCTCTTCTGCACTCCAGTCTTGCCTACTAAGCTCCTGCGGCCAGGAGTCAAACTCGACATGAGCCAGAGGCAGATATGCAGACCCAGATCAGTGTGTGTGTAATCAAAACGAGTTTCTGAATTTTCTAAAGACTGCTGGGAAAGCCTGGGGAGACTACATGGCTGTGGATTCTAAGAGTGCCTAGCAATTTAGGGAAAGAACAAGTGAACTGAGGTGGGTGCTAGGTAAGGCAGCTGTTATTATTTTATTGTATCTCTCAGGCAACATTTGACTCCTGGGGGAAATCCATTTGCAATAACTGTCAATATATAGCATTGTCATTTCTTAATTATTATACAGACAACTGGGACCCAAAGACGAAGTTTATTGCAGATGCTTCTCTTAGGGAACAATTCTTGTAGGCTTTCCTTGGTCCTCATCCTGCAGCAGATGGCTTCCTTGGAAGCAGCCTCTTTTGTGTCCTCTTTGATTAGTCAAGGACAAGGGTTTATACTCCTTGGTCGCTAAAACCTTTTGAAAGTGACAGAAAAAAAGAGTTAAGTGACTGATATAGGGACAAGTGCCTCTTTAGAGCAGAAAGAATTCCCCGCTAAGCTGAGGCAACCTCCCTGAAGCTGGTCCTCCTGCTGGAGCTACGTGGTCCTCTGGAGGCAGGGTCTCCCCTAAGCCTCCTGACTCAGCCTCTCCCCACTGTGTAGAGATTCCAGGTCAGTGCCAACCCTGTGACAGGTGGGGCAGATCACCTGTGGTCCTACTTTCAGGTATCAGTATGTGTCGGGTGCTCACTAACCCTAGGATTACTTTGATTTATAAAATACTAAGTTCCTTTCTTCCCTTCTTCTTTCAAACCTCTAAGTCCCTGTACTCCACCGTCACAATCAACTGATGGATGACCTTCTGATTTCATTGAGAAAAGGAAGTGAACAGAAGGAAACTACAAAATTCACCAAGCTGGTTTCATCTATATCCATGCACTCTGCCTTCCTTCCTCGTGAAAGAATGCTGGATTGTCTTGACCCCCAGCTGAGTCCTGGATCCCACTTCTCTGCAGGTAAATGGGGTAGAGAGTGTGGAGAAATTGATGAGGGGGAGTATTTTAAGTAGAGAAGTCAGAGAAGGCTTCTTGGCAGAGATGATGTTTGTGCAGAGGTGTGAGTGACCTGAGAATGTGAGACATAGAGAGATCTGGGCAAAGAGTGTTCCAGGCAGATGGAATAGCGGAGGCAAAAGTCAGAAATGGAAATATGGTTGTGAGGGAAGCCATTAGGAGGTTTGGGGTAGGGAGGAAATTTGGCATAATTGATGTATTTTTAAAGCATTTTTTTTTTTTTTTTGCCTCTAAGTCATCATTTACTATTCGTCCATCTTTACTTTGGCCTGTCTGGGTCTCCCATTGTGGTGGCCTCTCTCGCTGCAGAGCACCTGCTCTGACACACGTGCTCCATAGTTGGACACATTGGTCCAGCTGCTCCATGGCACGTGGGATCTTCCCGGGCCAGGGATCAAACCGGTGCCCCCTGCACTGCAAGGCAGTGTCCTTACCCACTGGACCACCAGGGAAGCCCCCCCATCTGGGAACTTTTATTATACACCTTACTACTTTGATTTATTTAGTATATGGTCCTTTTTGAAAATTCTTGCCTTTCTTGGTTAAATAAAGGGGAATGAAATTTGGGACGTGGTTTGGGTGTGGTATCTGGTAAATGGTAGAGAGATGGTTGAGACGGTGGAGGGCAAAAACCCAGGAGAGGGAGCTAGGGAGATGCACAGCCACCTGCCAGGCAGGGGCCACTCCACTAGGCAGTCCGTGGAGCCCCTGAATCTGGGAAACCTGCCTCAGTTTCTTCTACTTCCCCCCTCGCCCTTTTTTGGCAGGGGGAGAGGGTAGGGAGGGTGGCCCATTGCCTCCTGTTTTGGGGAGCCTGCCACACAGAGCTGTTCTTGACTACTCAGATTTTGCTATCAGAAGTTGCTGATACGATGGAGAAACAGACATGGAAAGCAGACATATGGACATTGTGGGGAATGAACAGTGTAAAGGAAGTAGCATGAAAACCTGTGCTATCCAGGAAGGAAAACTTCCAAACACATTCTGCGAGGCCACCATCACCCTAATACCCAAACCAGGCAAAGACAACACAACAAAGGAAAACTACAGACCAATTTCTCTGATGAACTCAGACGCCAAGATCCTCAACAAAATCCTAGCAAACAGAATTCAACGACACATCCAAAAACTCATACACCATGATCAAGTCGGGTTCATCCCAGGCATGCAAGGATTCTTCAATAACCGCAAATCAATCAATGTGATACACCATATCAACAAATTGAGAGACAAAAATCACATGATCATCTCAATAGATGCAGAAAAAACCTTCAACAAAGTACAACATCCATTTATGATAAAAACTCTTCAGAAAATGGATGTAGAAGGAACCTATCTCAACATAATGAAAGCCATATATGAGAAGCCCACAGCGAACATTATCCTCAACAGTGAAAAACTGAAAGCATTCCCTCTAAGATCAGGAACAAGACAGGGGTGTCCACTTTCACCACTACTATTCAACATAATCCTGGAAGTCCTAGCAACAGCAATAAGAGACGAGAAAGAAATAAAAGGAATCCAGATTGGAAAGGAAGAAGTCAAGCTCTCTCTTTTCGTAGACGACATGATATTATACTTAGAAAATCCCAAAGACACTATTACAAAGCTACTAGAGCTAATCAACAAATTCAGCAAAGTCGCAGGATACAAAGTCAACACACAGAAATCACTGGCATTCCTATACACAAACAATGAAAAATCAGAAAACGAAATCAAAGAGGCAATCCCCTTCACCATTGCAATCAAAAGAATCGAATACCTAGGAATAAACCTACCCAAAGAAACAAAAGAATTGTACACAGAAAATTACAAGACACTCATGAAAGAAATTAAAGAAGACTTAAACAGATGGAGAGATATTCCATGTTCCTGGGTCGGAAGAATCAATATTGGAAAATGACCATACTACCAAATATCATCTACAGATTCAATGCAATACCTATTCAACTTCCATTGACATTTTTCACAGAACTAGACCAAAGAATAACACAGTTCATATGGAAACACAAAAGACCTCGAATAGCCAAAGCAATTCTGAGAAAGAAAAACGGAGCTGGAGGAATCAGCCTCCCTAACTTCAGACTCTACTACAAAGCAACAGTTATCAAGACAGTATGGTACTGGCACAAAAACAGAACTATAGACCAATGGAACAAGATCGAGAACCCAGAGATAAACCCACGCACCTAGGGGTACCTTATTTTTGACAGAGGCAAACATATAAAATGGGACAAAGACAGCCTCTTCAACAAGTGGTGCTGGGAAAATTGGACAGCTAATTGCCAAAAAATGAAGTTGGAACATTCCCTGACACCATACACTAAGATCAACTCAAAATGGATTAAAGACCTAAATGTAAGACCAGAAACCATCAAACTCTTAGAGAAGAATATAGGCAAAACCCTCAAGGTCATAAATCAAAGCAAGATCTTCTCTGACCCACCTACTAAAATAGCAGAACAGAAAAGAAAAATGAACATGTGGGACCTCATGAAACTTAAAAGCTTTTGTACAGCAAAAGAAATTACAAAAAAGCTGAACAGACACCCCACAGAGTGGGAGAAAATCATAGCAAATTAAACAACAGACAAAGAATTAATCTCCAAAATCTACAAGCAACTCAGACAACTCAGCACTGATATTATACTTAGAAAATCCCAAAGACACTATTACAAAGCTACTAGAGCTAATCAACAAATTCAGCAAAGTCGCAGGATACAAAGTCAACACACAGAAATCACTGGCATTCCTATACACAAACAATGAAAAATCAGAAAACGAAATCAAAGAGGCAATCCCCTTCACCATTGCAATCAAAAGAATCGAATACCTAGGAATAAACCTACCCAAAGAAACAAAAGAATTGTACACAGAAAATTACAAGACACTCATGAAAGAAATTAAAGAAGACTTAAACAGATGGAGAGATATTCCATGTTCCTGGGTCGGAAGAATCAATATTGGAAAATGACCATACTACCAAATATCATCTACAGATTCAATGCAATACCTATTCAACTTCCATTGACATTTTTCACAGAACTAGACCAAAGAATAACACAGTTCATATGGAAACACAAAAGACCTCGAATAGCCAAAGCAATTCTGAGAAAGAAAAACGGAGCTGGAGGAATCAGCCTCCCTAACTTCAGACTCTACTACAAAGCAACAGTTATCAAGACAGTATGGTACTGGCACAAAAACAGAACTATAGACCAATGGAACAAGATCGAGAACCCAGAGATAAACCCACGCACCTAGGGGTACCTTATTTTTGACAGAGGCAAACATATAAAATGGGACAAAGACAGCCTCTTCAACAAGTGGTGCTGGGAAAATTGGACAGCTAATTGCCAAAAAATGAAGTTGGAACATTCCCTGACACCATACACTAAGATCAACTCAAAATGGATTAAAGACCTAAATGTAAGACCAGAAACCATCAAACTCTTAGAGAAGAATATAGGCAAAACCCTCAAGGTCATAAATCAAAGCAAGATCTTCTCTGACCCACCTACTAAAATAGCAGAACAGAAAAGAAAAATGAACATGTGGGACCTCATGAAACTTAAAAGCTTTTGTACAGCAAAAGAAATTACAAAAAAGCTGAACAGACACCCCACAGAGTGGGAGAAAATCATAGCAAATTAAACAACAGACAAAGAATTAATCTCCAAAATCTACAAGCAACTCAGACAACTCAGCACAGGAAAAACGAACAATCCAACAAAAAAATGGGAAAAAGATCTAAAGAGACGCCTCTCCAAAGAGGACATACAGATGGCCCAAAAGCACATAAAATGATGCTCAACCTCGCTTATTATTAGAGAAATGCAAATTAAAACTACAATGAGATATCACCTCACACCCATCAGAATGGCCATCATCAAAAAATCTGCAGACAATAAATGCTGGAGAGGGTGTGGAGAAAAGGGAACCCTCTTGCATTGCTGGTGGGAATGTCAATTGATACAGCCTCTATGGAAGACAGTCTGGAGATTCCTTAAAAAACTAAAAACAGAAACACCCTATGACCCAGCAATCCCACTCTTAGGCTTATATCCTGATGAAATCAAAACTGATAGAAGGGCTTCCCCTGGTGGTCCAGTGGGTAAGGACACCGCCTTGCAGTGCAAGGGGCGCCGGTTCGATCCCTGGCCTGGGAAGATCCCACGTGCCGCAGAGCGGCTGGACTGATGTGTCCAATCACCGAGCCGGAGCTCTGGAGCGCATGCGCCCAGAGCTGGCGCTCTGCAACAACAGACCCCACCGCGATGGGAGGCCCACAGGAGCCAAAGAACAAAGACGGATGAAAATAGAGAAATGAAAGACCAATAGAAGTGGCCCCCTCCCATCCCTCCCTCCCCAACCCGACCCCCACACCCCCCAAAAAAACACTGATAGAAGCACCTGTACCCCAATATTCATTGCAGCTCTCTATACAATAGCCAAAGAGCCCCCATCAATGTACCTCCCAAGGTGAAGTTGGAACATTCCCTGACACCATACACTAAGATCAACTCAAAATGGATTAAAGACCTAAATGTAAGACCAGAAACCATCAAACTCTTAGAGAAGAATATAGGCAAAACCCTCAAGGTCATAAATCAAAGCAAGATCTTCTCTGACCCACCTACTAAAATAGCAGAACAGAAAAGAAAAATGAACATGTGGGACCTCATGAAACTTAAAAGCTTTTGTACAGCAAAAGAAATTACAAAAAAGCTGAACAGACACCCCACAGAGTGGGAGAAAATCATAGCAAATTAAACAACAGACAAAGAATTAATCTCCAAAATCTACAAGCAACTCAGACAACTCAGCACAGGAAAAACGAACAATCCAACAAAAAAATGGGAAAAAGATCTAAAGAGACGCCTCTCCAAAGAGGACATACAGATGGCCCAAAAGCACATAAAATGATGCTCAACCTCGCTTATTATTAGAGAAATGCAAATTAAAACTACAATGAGATATCACCTCACACCCATCAGAATGGCCATCATCAAAAAATCTGCAGACAATAAATGCCGGAAGGGGTGCGGAGAAAAGGGAACCCTCTTGCATTGCTGGTGGGAATGTCAATTGATACAGCCTCTATGGAAGACAATAGGGAGATTCCTTAAAAAACTAAAAACAGAAACACCCTATGACCCAGCAATCCCACTCTTAGGCTTATATCCTGATGAAATCAAAACTGATAGAAGGGCTTCCCCTGGTGGTCCAGTGGGTAAGGACACCGCCTTGCAGTGCAAGGGGCGCCGGTTCGATCCCTGGCCTGGGAAGATCCCACGTGCCGCAGAGCGGCTGGACTGATGTGTCCAATCACCGAGCCGGAGCTCTGGAGCGCATGCGCCCAGAGCTGGCGCTCTGCAACAACAGACCCCACCGCGATGGGAGGCCCACAGGAGCCAAAGAACAAAGACGGATGAAAACAGAGAAATGAAAGACCAATAGAAGTGGCCCTCTCCCATCCCTCCCTCCCCAACCCGACCCCCACACCCCCCAAAAAAACACTGATAGAAGCACCTGTACCCCAATATTCATTGCAGCTCTCTATACAATAGCCAGAACATGGAAGCAACCTAGATGTCCATCAATGTATGAATGGATACAGAAGCTCTGGTACATATATACAATGGAATACTACTCAGCTATTAAAAGAAATGCAGAAGACACAGTCCTAATGAAGTGGCTGACTCTAGAACTTACCATAAAAAGTGAAGTAAGTCAAAAAGAGAAAGACAAATACAGTATACTAACACACATATATGGAATCTAGTTGGACGGTCTTGATAACACACACAGGGAACTCATGGAAAAACAGAGCATAGACATAGGGACATTGTGGGGAAGAAACAGGAAGGGGGAGGCATGGAGGGAGTAACATGGAAACCTATATTGTTATGTGTGGAAAAGATAGCTATTGTCATTGTGCTAAGGGAATAGGAGTGCTTACAATGGCATGGGGCGATGGTCCGGAGGGGTGGGATGGGGGGAGCTGGGGGAGTGGGGACCAGGGAAATGCATATGACTGATCTGGGAACATACAAGTCTGTGAACAACAAGGCTCTGTAAAACCTTTAGAATAAAAAATTAAAAAAAAAAAAAAAAAAAAAAAAAACCCTGTGCTATCGTATGTGAAGAAAACAGCTATAGTCATTGCTCTGTGGGAAAAGGGGATCCTGCAGGGATACTGTGTGACGGTCTGGAGGGGTGGGATGGGTGGGATATACATATGACTAATCTGGGAACATACATATCTGCAAACAACAAAACTCTGTAAAAGTTAAAAGTAAAATAAAAGTTAAAAAAAAAAAGAAGTTGCTGATACCAAAAGTATATCCTGAAAAATATATTTTTCATATATCTACAGAGCTGTGCAACCACCACTACAATCTAATTGTAGAACATTTCTCTCAGTCCAAAACCTCACTCTCCACTCCTCACCCCAGCAACAGGCAACCAATAGTCAACTTCCTATTGCCATAGATTTACTTTTTCTGAACATTTCACATAAATATAAAGAGAATCAAAACTGTGATTGTCTTCTAGCACTGAATATAATAGTTTTACAGTTCATCATGTTTTAGCATGTGTAAGTACTTCTTTTCAATTGTCAAATAATATTCCATGTATGGATGTGCCACATTTTGTTTATGCATTCACAAACTGATGAGCATTTGGGTGGTTTCCCCTTTCTGGCTATTGTGAATAATGGTGCCAAGAACACCCATGCACACACATGCCGTAGTGTGGCCATACATTTCCACTTCTCCTGGACAGAAGCCTAGGAGTTGAACTGCTGGGTCACTTGGTAATTCAATGTTTAACACTTTGAGAAACTGACATTTTACAGTTCCCTTCAGTAATGTCTGAAGGATCTCATTACTTTCAATCAGATACTTAACAAGTTATATAACTAATAGAGAAATTTCTTACTTTTAATTCCATAACTAGCAGGTTGAGATGACTCCTCGTGTTACACACACAGTAGTCTTTGTGCCACTCTTCTCCTGATGCCCCTCTTTAATCTGCGTACAATACTCTAACAGCTACTGCCCAGCAGAACTAGTCCAAAATTCCATTTTTACCACTGCAATCCAATTAAAAATCTCCTAACCTTTAACTCTAATGAGTTGTTAACAACTTTTTCTATGTCTTTGCCTGTTATTTCTGAACATGTCAGCTGTCTGTTCTTTAAAACCAGAATAAGCTGAGGAAAGCTGCCACCTCACCCAGACTCAGCTGTGGTAAATGTCTGATGTCTGGTCATGAGAATCTAGTATATTCCTTGGGACTGACTCCAGCAACTTACAATGATGGCAGGTGGCAGAAATACAGTCAAGCATGTTAAATGAAGCACAAAGCTATTCCAAAGCTATGAAATAGCAAACTTACTTGCAAATAACTTCTTTTTCCTCTTCCTGGGATTCCAGATGAGGAGTTCTTGCTGAAGGTTTCAAGTCAAAACTACTTTCGTTAAAATTCACTTTTACTTTTAACCTTTAAAAAAGATAACATGAGTGAAAGGATGTTCTGAAAACAATGCTAACTTGCATTTATATGAAAATTATTGCTATACATGACTGCTATGTATGTTGTCCAAAATCACTTCAAACGGGTGTGCATACTTGGGTATTTAAGAGTTGCTGAAACTATGATAGAGATTGGTTTATTATTTATCTAAGGACCTAGATCAGCTCAGCAGTTTAAAGTACTCCCTATATCCTAGAGCTTATACTATAAATGTAAAAAGAAGCTGTAACAATTGTGTGATTAACAAGCATAAATGTAAAATGCTTTTCCTAAGAAAGAATTCAAACTCCCCACTTTCCAGTTTCCTCTACCATAAAGTGGTAGGCGGGTGCCTGAGAGTCCTTGGTCCTGCCCCAGTTCAAGAGCTGGTTGGAAGGAGATACCAAGGCTGTGAGGAACACCACGGCTGGCACAGAACACTTTGAGAAACTGACATTTTACAGTTCCCTTCAGTAATGTCTGAAGGATCTCATTACTTTCAATCAGATACTTAACAAGTTATATAACTAATAGAGAAATTTCTTACTTTTAATTCCATAACTAGCAGGTTGAGATGACTCCTCGTGTTACACACACAGTAGTCTTTGTGCCACTCTTCTCCTGATGCCCCTCTTTAATCTGCGTACAATACTCTAACAGCTACTGCCCAGCAGAACTAGTCCAAAATTCCATTTTTACCACTGCAATCCAATTAAAAATCTCCTAACCTTTAACTCTAATGAGTTGTTAACAACTTTTTCTATGTCTTTGCCTGTTATTTCTGAACATGTCAGCTGTCTGTTCTTTAAAACCAGAATAAGCTGAGGAAAGCTGCCACCTCACCCAGACTCAGCTGTGGTAAATGTCTGATGTCTGGTCATGAGAATCTAGTATATTCCTTGGGACTGACTCCAGCAACTTACAATGATGGCAGGTGGCAGAAATACAGTCAAGCATGTTAAATGAAGCACAAAGCTATTCCAAAGCTATGAAATAGCAAACTTACTTGCAAATAACTTCTTTTTCCTCTTCCTGGGATTCCAGATGAGGAGTTCTTGCTGAAGGTTTCAAGTCAAAACTACTTTCGTTAAAATTCACTTTTACTTTTAACCTTTAAAAAAGATAACATGAGTGAAAGGATGTTCTGAAAACAATGCTAACTTGCATTTATATGAAAATTATTGCTATACATGACTGCTATGTATGTTGTCCAAAATCACTTCAAACGGGTGTGCATACTTGGGTATTTAAGAGTTGCTGAAACTATGATAGAGATTGGTTTATTATTTATCTAAGGACCTAGATCAGCTCAGCAGTTTAAAGTACTCCCTATATCCTAGAGCTTATACTATAAATGTAAAAAGAAGCTGTAACAATTGTGTGATTAACAAGCATAAATGTAAAATGCTTTTCCTAAGAAAGAATTCAAACTCCCCACTTTCCAGTTTCCTCTACCATAAAGTGGTAGGCGGGTGCCTGAGAGTCCTTGGTCCTGCCCCAGTTCAAGAGCTGGTTGGAAGGGAGATACCAAGGCTGTGAGGAACACCACGGCTGGCACAGTCGAGAGCAGAGCTGGGGGCACTCCCGGCCAACAACTGGGCAGCAGGTTCCTGGTTCTTCCATTTCCTGATCTTACCAGAAACAACATATCCCTCAGTTGGTCAGTTCTACACTGTGACTTGGGGAGTTATTTCTAAAATTTAGCCCTGTTTCTTATGACCTCTTAATGATTCTGTGAGCAGCAAAGTCCTCAATAAATGAATCCTTTTCTGCAGTGAATCAGTTATCTGAAAGCAAGAGTCATTACCCCAGCTAACATACCCAATATCCCCAGCCTGCAAATAGCCACACAAAGAATTAATGGAAAGGATCCGTCTGATCCTGATTTAATCAGAATGCATCTTCCTAGAGAACATGAATTTTGAAATATGTTTTGAGTAGAAGAAACCAGGGCAGCAAACATCTAGATTAGGGCATAAAGCATTACTCGCAAGAGGACAGAAGGGTTTCCTGTGCTGCTGTGTCTGAGAGGGGCTCATGCAGTGGCTCATTCGTCTGCAGGACCTTTGTTAAGCAAGGCTATCCTGGGGCAGAACTTGAGATGAGAGTAAATACCAAGAGTACCATACGATAAAGAAAAGGTTGGATGAGAAGGGTATTATTGGATTAGTCCTTCTCAATGACCTCTGCTTTTGCTCAGAGCGAGTTAGAGGTAGGGGCAGGAATGCCCTTAGTCAATGAATCCAATGGCTTCCTCTTGGTTTGCTACACTCCAAAGAATTTGGCACATGGCCTGATTTTTCCTGTTACTCTTCCCTCTCCTGACATCTGTGGCAAACCACAGACTGCTTCTTCTGTTTCCTTTTCTTCCACCTCCTAAACTTCACAGCACAGCCCTTCATCTGAGCATTTCAGTATTTTACTTTGTCCCAGTATTCTGTCCTCAGCCTATCAAATCCATTCTTATCATTTTACTCTCATTTCCAAAGTGAATAACTCATACTTTTCCAGCCTCAAAACCCTTCTCTTTTGAACTGCAGTCTCTTTACTTGAAAGGGCCATGAGTGTCTAAAACTCAGTATGAACATGACTAAACTCATTAAGTGCATTTCTGAATCTGCTCTTCTGATGTTCCAACATCAGAAGAGCTGGCAGAACCTCCTTCCTCTCAGGGGCTTATTTTATGTATCAGAGTCTTCCTTGAACTCACCATCTCCCTGCTCACCGTATCTAAGTATTACTTCATTAGTCCATGAAACAAGCAAGCACTAATAATATATATATATATATGAAGAAAAAATATAATACATGTAGAAATGGCTTACTAGGATCTTTGAGGCAGTAATCTTCAAACAGTTTTGCTTATATACTCCTTAAGAGTTCTGAAAAATCACGTAACCACTTGTACATTTTAAAGCTGGCACCTACAATTTTTCATTGTAAGTTTAAATAAGTTTGTTTCTTGTAGTAGATTTTAAAAATATCAACCATCCCTTAAAAACTCAAATATTAGAAATAAACAAACAAACAAAAACCCCTCAAATATTCATTATGATAAATGAGTGTTGGCCTCACTAGCAATGAAAATTTTAGGATTTTTTTTTTTTTAACAAATTTTCTTTTTCCATCCATCTTTATTCTTTGGCCTGTGTGGACCTTCCATCACAGTGGCCTCTCTCGCACAGAGCACTGGCCCTGGGCACATGCGCTCCAGAGTGCTGGACTGTAACTGGACACACCGGTCCAGCCGCTTCGGAGCATGTGGGATCATCTGGGGCCAGGGATCAAACTGGTGCCCCCTGCACTGCAAGGCGGACTCTCCACCCACTGGACCACCAGGGAAGCCCTAGGATATTGTTTGAGAAAACAGATTTTAACCATTACATTGAATAAAGCACACTAAATCTAAAGCAATCATATAAAATTGCTATGAAAGGATTATAGATTATGTATTTTAAAATTCTGGAAGGACCAGAAAACATTTCAATTATACTTTAAAAGAAACATCACTAAATTATATAGCTTCAACTCTTGCAAATTGCAAGCAAGAAGACTCACTATGGATAAATCATCTTCTAACTCATACTTTTCCAGCCTCAAAACCCTTCTCTTTTGAACTGCAGTCTCTTTACTTGAAAGGGCCATGAGTGTCTAAAACTCAGTATGAACATGACTAAACTCATTAAGTGCATTTCTGAATCTGCTCTTCTGATGTTCCAACATCAGAAGAGCTGGCAGAACCTCCTTCCTCTCAGGGGCTTATTTTATGTATCAGAGTCTTCCTTGAACTCACCATCTCCCTGCTCACCGTATCTAAGTATTACTTCATTAGTCCATGAAACAAGCAAGCACTAATAATATATATATATTTTGAAGAAAAATATAATACATGTAGAAATGGCTTACTAGGATCTTTGAGGCAGTAATCTTCAAACAGTTTTGCTTATATACTCCTTAAGAGTTCTGAAAAATCACGTAACCACTTGTACATTTTAAAGCTGGCACCTACAATTTTTCATTGTAAGTTTAAATAAGTTTGTTTCTTGTAGTAGATTTTAAAAATATCAACCATCCCTTAAAAACTCAAATATTAGAAATAAACAAACAAACAAAAACCCCTCAAATATTCATTATGATAAATGAGTGTTGGCCTCACTAGCAATGAAAATTTTAGGATTTTTTTTTTTTTAACAAATTTTCTTTTTCCATCCATCTTTATTCTTTGGCCTGTGTGGACCTTCCATCACAGTGGCCTCTCTCGCACAGAGCACTGGCCCTGGGCACATGCGCTCCAGAGTGCTGGACTGTAACTGGACACACCGGTCCAGCCGCTTCGGAGCATGTGGGATCATCTGGGGCCAGGGATCAAACTGGTGCCCCCTGCACTGCAAGGCGGACTCTCCACCCACTGGACCACCAGGGAAGCCCTAGGATATTGTTTGAGAAAACAGATTTTAACCATTACATTGAATAAAGCACACTAAATCTAAAGCAATCATATAAAATTGCTATGAAAGGATTATAGATTATGTATTTTAAAATTCTGGAAGGACCAGAAAACATTTCAATTATACTTTAAAAGAAACATCACTAAATTATATAGCTTCAACTCTTGCAAATTCGAAGCAAATGACACAGACCAAGTACTCCGATTCTATGGTATGCCTTTAAATCAATCAGTTAGCTAAAGTAAAATAAAATATATATATATATATATATATATATATATATATATATATATATATATATCATAGGGAAATAGAGAAAGGCCTGTGGGCTGTTTTCTAGCTTCATCATTAAAGTCTCTCAAAAGCCAGTATTTTCGTACCTTCATTTGGTACCTTAAAATTTTTTTACACACAGGTCGAAACGTATGCTTTTCTTTTAAAAACCAGGTTAAGAAATAATATGAATGCACGCTTGTTCACAGGCAGATCAACTTTTGAGAAGAGTCCCCTATAGACCTAAGAATCTGGAGTGAGTCTCTTAAAACTATGCATACCTATGTGTACCTTGGAAAGTCTTTGCAGACCATCACTGTATATTTTGAAATTCACCATTTTGAGGGAATCCACTTACTTCAAACAACTAGACCTTGGATAGAATGTACCCTTTGAGGTGTCACTAGTCTCACAAGAAAAAGAAAAGGTCTTAAAGAAACACACAGGGCTTCCCGGGTGGTCCAGTGGGTAAGGACACTGCCTTGTAGTGCAAGGAGCGCCGGTTCCATCCCAGGCCTGGGAAGATCCCACGTGCCACAGAGCAGCTGGACCGATGTGTCCAACTACCCAGCCAAAGCTCTGGAGCACATGTGCCCAGAGCCGGCGCTCTGCAACAAGAGAGGCCACTGCGATGGAAAGCCCACGCAGGCCAAGGAACAAAGATGGATGGAAATAGATAAATGAAAGATCAACAGAAGTGGCCAAAAAAAAAAAAAAAAAAAGAAACACACACATTCACACACAAATGTAGTAGAGGCCAGAGGTATGAGAAACTAGGGTCATAAAGGTGGGCAGCAGGGGCATATAGAATAAAAGACAATGACCCTCGAGGACAGAGGTAAGTAACAGAGCTAAGAGAATGCTGAGCCTGTCTGGGCCAGCTGAAAGGTGGGGACACAACAGTTGAGAGACTCCACAGAGCCTAGATCTCTGAAGAGAGCTAGCTAGGCCCCGGCTGATGGCTTCTCAGCTACTGGCAAAGGAAGTAACAGAAGCAAATCCACTGTGTAGAAAAGTTTCCCCAATTTAGGCCAACAGGACACCCAAAGATAAAATTAACTCACAAATAAAATTCACTAAGCATACAAGAAAGCAAACCATTATAACTGAGAGTCAGAAGCAAAAAACAAAAGACTTAGTATCCTCAAGAAATTAAGAATTTGTAATTATCAAATACAGAATGCATAACAGCAATGTATAAAATGTTTAAAGAAATAAATAATCCAGTCACCAAGATAAGACAGTAAGAGCCCATCAGGAATGAATAAGCACATGACGTAGGCAGGGGGAGAAAATTTAAGAAATTAAAATTTTAATTTTAATTAACTTTGGGGCTTCCCACATAGCTCAGTCAGGAACGCACTGGAGACCAGGTTCAATTCCTGAGTTCGGAAGATTCCTTGGAGAAGGAAATGGCAACCCTCTCCAGTATTCTTGCCTGGGAAATCCCATGGACAGAGGAGCCTGGCGGACTACAGTCTATGGGCTTGCAAAGAGTCAGACATAACTAAGCAACTAAACCACCACCAACATTTAATGTTCAACACAGTGAAGAATTAGTAAACTGGAACGTATATCCAAAGAAATTACTAGATTTTACTTGTGGTTCACTGATTAAGAATCTGCCTGCCACTGCAGGGGACACAAGTTCAGTCCCTGGTCCTGAAAGATTCCACATACCATGAGGCAACTAAGCCTGTGCATCACAACTACTGAAGCCCTAGGGTGTGTGCTCCACAGTAGAAGCCACCACAATAAGAAGCCCTTGCTCTGCACCTAGAGAGTAGCTGCAACTAAAGAAAGCCCATGTCCAGCAACAAAGACCCAACACGGCTATAAATAAATAGATAAATAATCTTTGAATTAATAAGAACTAATAATAATCTACTGTAGAGCACAGGGAACTCTACTCAATACTCTGCAATGGGAAAAGAATCTAAAAAAAGAGTGGATATATGTATATGAGTAACTGATCCACTTTCCTGTATACCTGAAACTAACACACCACTGTGAATCAACTATATTCCAATAAAAAGCTTTTTAAAAAGAAAAATGAGGTGTTTTAAAGAAATCATAATTATGACAAAATGTGTATCAGTCTCAAGAGTCTTCAAATTCCAAAAGATTCCGTAATTCCTACTATATTAATCGTTACCTGCTCCTTTTACAAAATTCACTTTCTATGTAGTTTGTAGGCAGTTTAATCCACTCATTTGGAGTCATTAAATGCCTTGAATTAGAAATTCCTGGGAATCTGCAATGCAGTTTGGCCTTCTCAATCTCTTTATATTCTTTCATTGTATATATTTTGCCTGTAGGAAGATCAGCAACCTATATTAGCATTCTTTAATGCAAACTGCCATTGTTATTGGGCTATGAAACCAAATAACAATTAGAAACTAAGTACCAGTCTCACACTGAAGAAGAATTCTCTTCCCATCATCTTTGTCATACTGCGCCTTTTTCAAAGGGTCACGAAATGGTGGGAGAGTAACCTACAAGAAAAATACTTCTCTGAGGACGGGATTGCAGGTGTTTTTTTGGTCTATTCTAAGCATCCATGTATGGCTCTTATGCCAGAAGAATCAAGATTACAGCATCTACAAACAAATGGCACTGTAATTATTATACATACCTAACATATTACAAAGAGATGAGGACACTTCAATACATCTCCTAGCAAGGATCTCCAGCAAAGCATGCCTAGCTCTTGTTTTAATAGCCTTTTCAGATTATTATGGGTATTCTTTTAGATACTATACTCCAAATCAATAGGTGGCAGTTTCTTAAAGGTTAGTAATGATGTGAAATCTGAAACTGCATCAAAATCAAGTTTCATGAGGCAACTAAGCCTGTGCATCACAACTACTGAAGCCCTAGGGTGTGTGCTCCACAGTAGAAGCCACCACAATAAGAAGCCCTTGCTCTGCACCTAGAGAGTAGCTGCAACTAAAGAAAGCCCATGTCCAGCAACAAAGACCCAACACGGCTATAAATAAATAGATAAATAATCTTTGAATTAATAAGAACTAATAATAATCTACTGTAGAGCACAGGGAACTCTACTCAATACTCTGCAATGGGAAAAGAATCTAAAAAAAGAGTGGATATATGTATATGAGTAACTGATCCACTTTCCTGTATACCTGAAACTAACACACCACTGTGAATCAACTATATTCCAATAAAAAGCTTTTTAAAAAGAAAAATGAGGTGTTTTAAAGAAATCATAATTATGACAAAATGTGTATCAGTCTCAAGAGTCTTCAAATTCCAAAAGATTCCGTAATTCCTACTATATTAATCGTTACCTGCTCCTTTTACAAAATTCACTTTCTATGTAGTTTGTAGGCAGTTTAATCCACTCATTTGGAGTCATTAAATGCCTTGAATTAGAAATTCCTGGGAATCTGCAATGCAGTTTGGCCTTCTCAATCTCTTTATATTCTTTCATTGTATATATTTTGCCTGTAGGAAGATCAGCAACCTATATTAGCATTCTTTAATGCAAACTGCCATTGTTATTGGGCTATGAAACCAAATAACAATTAGAAACTAAGTACCAGTCTCACACTGAAGAAGAATTCTCTTCCCATCATCTTTGTCATACTGCCCCTTTTTTCAAAGGGTCACGAAATGGTGGGAGAGTAACCTACAAGAAAAATACTTCTCTGAGGACGGGATTGCAGGTGTTTTTTTGGTCTATTCTAAGCATCCATGTATGGCTCTTATGCCAGAAGAATCAAGATTACAGCATCTACAAACAAATGGCACTGTAATTATTATACATACCTAACATATTACAAAGAGATGAGGACACTTCAATACATCTCCTAGCAAGGATCTCCAGCAAAGCATGCCTAGCTCTTGTTTTAATAGCCTTTTCAGATTATTATGGGTATTCTTTTAGATACTATACTCCAAATCAATAGGTGGCAGTTTCTTAAAGGTTAGTAATGATGTGAAATCTGAAACTGCATCAAATAAGTTATTCAAAGTTTGCTACATTAAAATCCATTGATCTTGAACTCTGAATGGCTCTTTTATCCACATCATTAATTGGTTGTTTATAAAAAAATTAGACCACTGAGTTATGCAAGGTCTTCCAAATGTATTAATACATTTCATTATACAATAATCACATTCATTAAAATTATTACCAATCTATCAGTAAAGCTTTTGAGTATTGGGACATTGTCACACTGATAATGGTCAGTATGATTTTTCAAAACTTCAAATTTTTGTTTGAAAGCTCACATTTTATCATTGGCAACAAATACTATCAGTTGTTTCTCTTAAAGTGACAGACTCGCTTCAATAATTTACCAGAAAATGTCTGCCAAACATCTGAGAGTTAATCATAGTCTACAAGTCACTCCTTAAGTAAAAGTGATGTTCACACAGTTCAGCTCATAATTCAATCATACTGTATTTCAATACACAGAAGTATTCTTTGCATACTTCCCATTTCATCACACAGGGTATTAAAAAGACTAAGATTTGAAGTGAGGAGGAGTTTGAGATTAGCAGATACAAAGTAAAATGAAAATCACTCAGTTGTGTCTGACCAACCCATGGATGAGTCATGGAATTAGCCAGGCAAGAATACTGGAGTGGTGGTCTTTCCCTTCTCCAGGGAACTTTTCCCTACCCAGGGACTGAACCCAGGTCTCCCACAGTGCAGGAGGATTCTTTACCAGTTGAGCCAGATAAACAACCGGGTCCTGCTGCACAGCAAAGGGAATTATATTCAATATCTTATAATAAACTTACATGGAAAAGAATTTGAAAAATAAAATATATATATTTACTTTGTTTATATATATGATATATATATTCACTTTGCTAATATACATATATATATCACTTTGCCACATACTAGGAAAATGTAACATTGTAAAACAACTGTACTTTAATAAAAAAGGAGGGGGTAAAACTTCAATAAAATTAATAATGTTTACTGTTTGATCAAAGACATTCTTAAGTAAAACTGGTATTTTTTTTTTTTTTTTACTGTGAGTGCATGACAGTGAAGAATATGACTACCAGTATAATTTGTGACATTGACCTAAGTAGTTCTGGGGTACTTAGCAGTTTTACCCAACATTGTTTTTGTACCATCAGTGCAAATGTCAACATAATGAACAAAAAGCAGGTCTGTGAAAAGCACTACTATTAGCACTACTGTGAAAAGTCTTGGCTTAATGGACCCCTGAAAGGGTTTTGGGGCAGTCGAAGTTCTGGGTGCCTCACTGTTGAGAACTGCTGCTTATAACCTCAAATTGCTCAGCTTCTCTTTAAAGAGGTTACCTACCAGCTTCATTTAGAAAGGCAGCATGTAGAACAGAATGAAATGTTATCAGGAAGATCTGGTTTCAAATCCCAATTCTCACCTTTACTAGCTATGTCATTAGTTAGTATGTCTAATGACCTACCTCTAAACTCTCAATTTAACTTTGACCTATAAAAATAGGGACAATAACATATACATATACCCAAGTTTGGGGAACAATTTAAAAGACCTGCTTTGCCCAACAAATGCCAGCAGTTTAAAATGTCTATGATTCAAGGCAGGTTTTTTGTTTTGTTTTGTTTAATATCCACTACCGGCAAAAGTATGAAACAAGTAGATTCTCTGGAGGGGGAGAATTCATATAATCATTTTTATATAACCAATTTATATAACCAATGAATAATTTATATAACCAATGAATCAAAATTATGTATAACTTTTAACTCAGCAATTCTACTTCTAGCACCTTACCTAAGGAAAAAAAATAGGTAAAGGGATGTTCATCATACTGTCATTTATAACAGCAATAGATCAAAAACAATCTAGAGATTTGAAATAAGAAATATTATTTTTTAAAAAGATGCTATAGCAAAACTGTGTATGTGTTTAGAAATACACTCGTACTCTGCTGTTTACAGCTGTTGTGATCTTCTGCATGGTTCACAGCCTTGTCATGGTGAAGGGGCTTGTGTAACTCGTTGAAGCTATGAGCCATGCTGTGCAGGGCCGCAAAAGAGAACAGTCATAGCGCAGAGTTCTGACAAAATGTGATCCACTGAATAATACCAAAGTTAACATTTGAAATCTACCTTCAGAAAATTCGGGTCCTCTTTGTTCATGTAAAAAGGATCATACTCTTTCGGATCATAATGCTCTATAAATGCATTTCCCTATAGGAAGGAAATAAAACCAAATATAAGAATAAGAGATAACATGATTACTTCTGAACATAACAAGACTCAAAAGTCAAATCACAGTTCCACTCTTAGGCTTTGAAAGGGCATCAATGACAAATGTAAATGGGAAGGGAAGACCAAACTGGAAATTAAATTTAATGTTCCTAAGCAATAAATATCATAGTGATACGAAGATTCTAATTAAAATTTGCAAACTTTTGGGCTTCCCTTGTAGTCCAGTGGGTAAAGAGTCCACCTTGCAGTGAAAGCGGCACTGGTTTGATCTCTGGCCTGGGAAGATCCCACATGCCGTGGAGTGCCTAGATTGGTGTGTCCAATTACGAGCCAGTGCTCTGGAGTGCATGCAGTAGAGAGGCCACTGCAATGGGAGGCCCACACAGGCCAAGGAGTAAAGATGGATGAAAATAAATATATATATAACCAATAAAAGAGACCAAAATTTTTTAAAAATTGCAAAATTTTAATAAAAGCTATTATAACACCTAAAATATTTAGGAGTTTGTTTTTAGATACTTACTAATCCAGCACCTCAGATCTCTTTAAAACGCCAGAAAAACAGAGATATTTTATATGTTGTAAGTAATCAAGCTCCAGAATTTATAAAGATTATATCTTGAACCTAGACTCTAAATTTTTCAAACAGTATACAAAATTAAAAATTATATGCAGAAAAAAATGATTTTAATATACACATTTAAATACAGACTGAATCCTTTCCTCCATCCTTTCCATATGCCTTGGATTTAAGAACAGTGTGTGCTATAATAGAGATTATACAGATAAAGCACTGGCAAGGGTAGGCTGTTTGACGATTATAAATAAAGAAAAATAACTATAGTTTTCAGAGCAACTGAAAAAGTAACAAATGAACCCTTAGTACCTTTTTATCTTCTGCATGGGTCACAGCCTTGTCATGGTGAAGGGGCTTGTGTAACTCGTTGAAGCTATGAGCCATGCTGTGCAGGGCCGCAAAAGAGAACAGTCATAGCGCAGAGTTCTGACAAAATGTGATCCACTGAATAATACCAAAGTTAACATTTGAAATCTACCTTCAGAAAATTCGGGTCCTCTTTGTTCATGTAAAAAGGATCATACTCTTTCGGATCATAATGCTCTATAAATGCATTTCCCTATAGGAAGGAAATAAAACCAAATATAAGAATAAGAGATAACATGATTACTTCTGAACATAACAAGACTCAAAAGTCAAATCACAGTTCCACTCTTAGGCTTTGAAAGGGCATCAATGACAAATGTAAATGGGAAGGGAAGACCAAACTGGAAATTAAATTTAATGTTCCTAAGCAATAAATATCATAGTGATACGAAGATTCTAATTAAAATTTGCAAACTTTTGGGCTTCCCTTGTAGTCCAGTGGGTAAAGAGTCCACCTTGCAGTGAAAGCGGCACTGGTTTGATCTCTGGCCTGGGAAGATCCCACATGCCGTGGAGTGCCTAGATTGGTGTGTCCAATTACGAGCCAGTGCTCTGGAGTGCATGCAGTAGAGAGGCCACTGCAATGGGAGGCCCACACAGGCCAAGGAGTAAAGATGGATGAAAATAAATATATATATAACCAATAAAAGAGACCAAAATTTTTTAAAAATTGCAAAATTTTAATAAAAGCTATTATAACACCTAAAATATTTAGGAGTTTGTTTTTAGATACTTACTAATCCAGCACCTCAGATCTCTTTAAAACGCCAGAAAAACAGAGATATTTTATATGTTGTAAGTAATCAAGCTCCAGAATTTATAAAGATTATATCTTGAACCTAGACTCTAAATTTTTCAAACAGTATACAAAATTAAAAATTATATGCAGAAAAAAATGATTTTAATATACACATTTAAATACAGACTGAATCCTTTCCCTCCATCCTTTCCATATGCCTTGGATTTAAGAACAGTGTGTGCTATAATAGAGATTATACAGATAAAGCACTGGCAAGGGTAGGCTGTTTGGACGATTATAAATAAAGAAAAATAACTATAGTTTTCAGAGCAACTGAAAAAGTAACAAATGAACCCTTAGTACCTTTTTATTTACATATTTTAAAAAACCATCTAATTCTTCTTGTTTCCTTTTTTTAATCTTCTTATATGAAGTAACCTTTTCTATAACTTTCTTCTGGAGAGGATCTGCCACATGGTCAACCCATCTTTTATACAACATCTCTTTCTTTCTTGCATTTAAGAAGTCATGATGCTTTAAACGCTTATCTAATTCCTGGTAAACAGTGATAGGAAAGATAAGTATATTATCTTTAAGTTTTCTTTTCCAAAATTTCTTGTTCCAAACTTAATTTAGATTCATAAGAATAACCCACAAAAGCACCCACTAATTAAATCACAAAGTTGGCTCCTACTGTGTGACACACACAACACTGAAAACAAAGAATACATGAGTAAATCAGACAAGATGCCTGCTCTCCCTGGAGGACAGACTACAACATAAATCTACAATGGGAGGAGGGACAATGTTGCCAGAGATACATGGGGTTCAGTGTTCAGTGCATCATTACTCACAGTAGCCAAGAGATGGGAACAACACAGTGTCCATCAGCAGATAAATGGAGAAATAAAATGTGGTATATACATAATAGAGAATATTATACAATGATAAGGAGTGAAATTCTGACACAAGATACAACATAGATGACTCTTAAAAACAATATGCTAGGGGCTTCCCTGGTGGTCCAGTGGGTAAAGAGTCTGCCTTGCAGTACAAGGAGCACCTGGTTTGATCCCTGGCCCAGGAAGGTCCCACATGCCGCAGAACAGCTGGACCGGTGTGTCCAATTACAGGCCAGCTCTCTAGAGTGCATGCGCCCAGAGCTGGTGCTCTGTGACAAGAGAGGCCACTGCGATGGGAGGCCCACACAGGCCACAGAATAAAGATGGATGAAAATAAATGGATAAAAAATCAACAAAAGAGGCCAAAATGGCAGGGGCACTGTGCGACAGACTGGAGGGGTGAGCAGGGGGGATGTGCATATGACTAATCTGGGATCATACATACCTGTAAACAACAAAACTCTGTAAAATAAAAAGTAAAACAAAAATTAAAAATTAAAAACAAATTTTAAAAAAGAGGCCAAAAAATCGTTGAAAAAACCACACAACAAATTTTTTCCAACTGAAAAAGTAACAAATGAACCCTTAGTACCTTTTTATTTACATATTTTAAAAAACCATCTAATTCTTCTTGTTTCCTTTTTTTAATCTTCTTATATGAAGTAACCTTTTCTATAACTTTCTTCTGGAGAGGATCTGCCACATGGTCAACCCATCTTTTATACAACATCTCTTTCTTTCTTGCATTTAAGAAGTCATGATGCTTTAAACGCTTATCTAATTCCTGGTAAACAGTGATAGGAAAGATAAGTATATTATCTTTAAGTTTTCTTTTCCAAAATTTCTTGTTCCAAACTTAATTTAGATTCATAAGAATAACCCACAAAAGCACCCACTAATTAAATCACAAAGTTGGCTCCTACTGTGTGACACACACAACACTGAAAACAAAGAATACATGAGTAAATCAGACAAGATGCCTGCTCTCCCTGGAGGACAGACTACAACATAAATCTACAATGGGAGGAGGGACAATGTTGCCAGAGATACATGGGGTTCAGTGTTCAGTGCATCATTACTCACAGTAGCCAAGAGATGGGAACAACACAGTGTCCATCAGCAGATAAATGGAGAAATAAAATGTGGTATATACATAATAGAGAATATTATACAATGATAAGGAGTGAAATTCTGACACAAGATACAACATAGATGACTCTTAAAAACAATATGCTAGGGGCTTCCCTGGTGGTCCAGTGGGTAAAGAGTCTGCCTTGCAGTACAAGGAGCACCTGGTTTGATCCCTGGCCCAGGAAGGTCCCACATGCCGCAGAACAGCTGGACCGGTGTGTCCAATTACAGGCCAGCTCTCTAGAGTGCATGCGCCCAGAGCTGGTGCTCTGTGACAAGAGAGGCCACTGCGATGGGAGGCCCACACAGGCCACAGAATAAAGATGGATGAAAATAAATGGATAAAAAATCAACAAAAGAGGCCAAAATGGCAGGGGCACTGTGCGACAGACTGGAGGGGTGAGCAGGGGGGATGTGCATATGACTAATCTGGGATCATACATACCTGTAAACAACAAAACTCTGTAAAATAAAAAGTAAAACAAAAATTAAAAATTAAAAACAAATTTTAAAAAAGAGGCCAAAAAATCGTTGAAAAAAAACCACCCCAATATTCTAAGTGAAATATGCCAGACACAAATGGTCAAATATTTTAGGATTCCACTTATATTAAGTATCTAGAATAGGCAAACTTATAGAGACAGAGAATAAATTAGAGGTCACCAAAGGCTTGCGGAAGAAGGAATGGCCGTTACTATCTAGTAAGTACAAAGTTTTGTTCGGGGTGATGAAAACGTTTTAGAAATAGATAATAGTGACACAATGTATGAACGTAGTTAATGTCAATGAATTATACATTCAAAAATAGTTTATAAAGCAAACTTTATATGTATTTTACCACAATAGAAAAATAATCAACTTTTTTCTTTTTTTGGCCACACCATACAGCATGCAGAATTTCAGTCCCCCAAGAAGGGATCAACCCACGTCCCCTGCATTCAGAGCATGGAGTCTTATCCACTGGGCCATCAAAAGAGCCCCAATAAAAATTTTAAGGGTTTCCCTGGTGGTCTAGTGGGTGAGGACACCGCCTTGCAGTGCAAGAGGCACCGGTTCGATCCCTGGCCTGGGAAGATCCCACGTGCCACAGAGCAGCTGGACCAATGTGTCCAATTACCAAGCTGGAGCTCTGGAGCGCATGTGCCCAGGGCCAGTGCTCTGCGACAACAGAGACCACTGCGATGGGAGGCCCACACGGGCCAAAGAACAAAGACGGATGAAAATAGATAAATGAAAGACCAATAGAAGTGGCCCGCCTGCTCCCCACCCCACCCCCCAAAAATAAATAAATAAATAAATAAATAAATCTTTAAAAAAAAAAAAGAGCCCCAATAAAAATTTTAAAAGATTTCCAAATTAACAGACATTTAGGATGGACCTTAAAGAACAGAGCTACTTTAGATTTCCCCTGCAGCCCGGTGGCTAAGACTTTGCACTCCCACTGCAGGGGAGCACGGGTTCAATCCCTGGTCAGGGAACTAAGATCCCACAAGCTGCTCAGTGTGGCCAAAAAACAAAAAAAGAAAAGACATAATCTATGGTGGAAAAAGTCAAGAGTAAAATAGGGGCACTGTGCGACAGACTGGAGGGGTGAGCAGGGGGGATGTGCATATGACTAATCTGGGATCATACATACCTGTAAACAACAAAACTCTGTAAAATAAAAAGTAAAACAAAAATTAAAAATTAAAAACAAATTTTAAAAAAGAGGCCAAAAAATCGTTGAAAAAAAACCACCCCAATATTCTAAGTGAAATATGCCAGACACAAATGGTCAAATATTTTAGGATTCCACTTATATTAAGTATCTAGAATAGGCAAACTTATAGAGACAGAGAATAAATTAGAGGTCACCAAAGGCTTGCGGAAGAAGGAATGGCCGTTACTATCTAGTAAGTACAAAGTTTTGTTCGGGGTGATGAAAACGTTTTAGAAATAGATAATAGTGACACAATGTATGAACGTAGTTAATGTCAATGAATTATACATTCAAAAATAGTTTATAAAGCAAACTTTATATGTATTTTACCACAATAGAAAAATAATCAACTTTTTTCTTTTTTTGGCCACACCATACAGCATGCAGAATTTCAGTCCCCAAGAAGGATCAACCCACGCCCCTGCATTCAGAGCATGGAGTCTTATCCACTGGGCCATCAAAGAGCCCCAAAAAAAATTTTTAAAGGGGCTTCCCTGGTGGTCTAGTGGGTGAGGACACCGCCTTGCAGTGCAAGAGGCACCGGTTCGATCCCTGGCCTGGGAAGATCCCACGTGCCACAGAGCAGCTGGACCAATGTGTCCAATTACCAAGCTGGAGCTCTGGAGCGCATGTGCCCAGGGCCAGTGCTCTGCGACAACAGAGACCACTGCGATGGGAGGCCCACACGGGCCAAAGAACAAAGACGGATGAAAATAGATAAATGAAAGACCAATAGAAGTGGCCCGCCTGCTCCCCACCCCACCCCCCAAAAATAAATAAATAAATAAATAAATAAATCTTTAAAAAAAAAAAAGAGCCCCAATAAAAATTTTAAAAGATTTCCAAATTAACAGACATTTAGGATGGACCTTAAAGAACAGAGCTACTTTAGATTTCCCCTGCAGCCCGGTGGCTAAGACTTTGCACTCCCACTGCAGGGGAGCACGGGTTCAATCCCTGGTCAGGGAACTAAGATCCCACAAGCTGCTCAGTGTGGCCAAAAAACAAAAAAAGAAAAGACATAATCTATGGTGGAAAAAAAGTCAAGAGTAAAATAGGGAGAACTGTAGTACAACCTGGTATAAACAGTAAGCAGCCTGCAAAGAAAATGCCTCAATTAGGCTATAGAACTGAACCATTCTCACCCAAATTCCTCATACATCTTTCACCTAGCAAATAAAATCATGTGATTACTAGGGATCAACAACATGAAATTTAAAATGAAAAAAATAAAATAATAGAAACACTGGGATCTTTTCCAGGCAATATTCCTCTCTAACTTTAAGTCATAGCACATTTCTACCATTCTCAATGAATAGTTCCTTTCCTTTTTAAACTACTCCAAAGAAATAAAAATAAAAAATAAAAGTACGCTGCCCACTCCATGTCTAGTACACTTCACATGGACATTCATCTTGTCTTATAATTAAGCCCATCCAGCTACCATCAAAGCCTGGTTCTTACGTTTGTATTACTGAGTAATAGTTGGTCACTGTGTTCCAGTACCAGCTCTTAAAGCTGTTAAGAATACACCGGGCGGGTGGGAGTGGGGGAGTGGGGAGCGGGCTTCCCTGGTGGCCCAGTGGGTAAGGACACTGCCTTGCAGTGCAAGGGGCGCCAGTGCCATCCCTGGCCTGGGAAGATCCCACGTGCCGCGGAGCGGCTGGACCCATGTGTCCAATTACTGAGCCCGAGCTCTGGAGCGCATGCACCCAGAACTGGTGTTCTGTGACAACAGAGGCCACGGGGATGGGAGGCCCACACGGCCCACGCGCCCAGGGCCCGTGCACTGCCGCGAGAGAGGCCACTTGGGAGACCCGCACAGGCCAAAGAACAAAGATGGATGGAAATAAATGACAGACCAATAGAAGTGGCCAAAAAAAAAAGAATACACACAGAGCACCCTAGTGGTCCAATGGGTAAAGAGTCTGTCTTGCAGTGTAAGGGATTCCAGATTGATCCTTGGCCTGGGAGGACCCCACGTGCCGCGAAATGGCTGGACTGGTGTGTCCCATTGTGAGCCAGTGCTCTGCAGCAAGAAGCACCAAGAATAAGGACAGATGAAAATAAACAAATGAAGGGCTTCCCTGGTGGCCGGGGAAGATCCCATGTGCCGCAGAGTGGCTAGACTGTTATTTCCAATTATGAGCCAGCACTCTGGAGCACATGCGCTCAGAGCCAGTGATTCGCAACAAGAGCAGCCACTGCAGCGGGATGCCCACACATGCCAAAGAATAAAGATGGATGAAAAATAAAAACGATGACTTAGAGGCCCCCCCCCCAAAAAAAACTTAAAAAAGTAAATAAACACATGAAAATCCAATAAAAGAGGCCAAAATTTAAAAAAATAAAAATAAAAAAGAACACACAGGGATTCCTATAAGTCCCACTAAAATGAAGAAACAAGTACATAAGAGTAAACTCTTAGGAAGTATCTACAAAAGAATACCAACAAACTATAGAAAGAGAAGTAAACTGAAGCAATCTCAGAGGTCAATCCTAAAAGCTAATGAGTGTTTCAATTATTTTCTATATTTTCTACAATTTTTATGACAATGCACTACATCTAAAATGGAAAAACAAAATCTAATTTTTAATTGAGACATTTTGTAGCCAATTCTTACCTTAATTATACAATTTTCTCTATATAATATTGATTGAACAGCTGCATCAATATCTTCCTTAGCTAATGCCTAAAGAATTTTGAAAATCAAATATTAAAAGATTAATACTACCTAGATTCATAATATTTTAAAAATTTATTTAAAATGAAACATAAATGTTTTTAATGATAAAAGCTACAATTTACAAAGAAGACAGACATGATAAACTATTAGACACCTAAAAACAAAGATACATAAAAGCAGAAATCAGAATATAAAAGAAAACACATATAATCATAGTGAGACATATTAACATATATTTAACTTATATTAATCATATCCTATACAAATATATTTAAAATTTTGTATCTCATATGTTGTTATGAGATGGCCACAGGACATTTAGAAAAATTGGCAAAAAAGATAAATATTACTAAATTTCAAAGAGTAGAATTCCTTTTTTGTATGATTCAGTTATACATATACATGTTATTTTTAAAAATATTTTCCACTATAGCTTTCCATTATAGATACTGACTAGAGTCCCCTGTGCTAGACAGTAAACCTTTATTGCTTGTTGCATATCTATTTTTTAAAATTAGAAATCTAGCATTCTATTCATACTAAGTCAAACAAGTAGAATCAAAATGTCATAAATTTTTTAGCTAGCCAAAAATCTGTAAGTTTTTTTAAATGTATATATTACACGTTATTATATGTATACAAAAGCTTTTCTACTACACTTGATAAAGGCTTAAGAAAGAACACCAAAAAAAGAGATGGAGAAATTGGAAAACATTAAATGAAATGGGAGCACTGAATATGATATAGCAAAACTGAAACAAACTAGACAAAAGTAAAAGATCCTCCTATATCCCATTTGTTTTTAACATGGCTGCTCATTAGAAACAGATCTATCTGGAGCTCTTAACTTCTCTGGTAGTTCAGTGATAAGGAGTTCGCCTGCCAATACGGGACACACGGGTTCGATCCCTGATCCCACATCCTGCAGAGCAATTAAGCCCATGAGGCACAACTATTGAGCCTGTGCTCTAAAGCCTCAGAGCCACAACTATGAAGCCCAGGTGCCATAACTACTGAAGTCTGTGTGCCCTAGAGCCCGTGTTCCACAAGAGAAGTCACTGCAGCAGGAAGTCTGCTTACCTCACCTAGAGAGTAATCCCCACTCCCTACAACTAGAGAAGAGCCTGTGGCAGCAGTGAAAACCCAGAAGAGCCAAAAATAAATAGATAAATAAATAAAAAGAAACATATCTGGAGCTCTGGCAAAGAAAAAAAAAACCTAGGCATTTGTAGTTTTCAAAAACTTTCAAGATGATTCTGATACGCATCTAGATTTTAAAAAGTGATTACAGGTTTTTCTATTAGATGATAGCTTTGGTGATGTAGAGTTCTGTAATTTTACTATTGACCAATCACAATACAACGGTACTAAGTGAAATAGTTACATAATCATAATAGTAAAAGATGTTATCAGTTTTTACAATCAATAGACAAAAAATAAAAGATAATTACAACTGCAAGCCATAATGGGGACATGATTAATCTAACAATACAAAATAATTACATACAATTTGGGGGGGTCAAGCAGAGTGATATGGTTAAGTAAATGTGCACACCTGCACAAGTTTTCATCTGCTCACCACTCTGTCTTTTGCTTGGTGCATTTAATCCGTTTTCATTAAGGTAATCATTGATATGTATGATCCTATTATCATCTTCTTAATTGTTTTGAGTTTATCCTCTGTAGGTAGGGCTTTTCTTCCTCTTGTTTTCTGCCTAGAGAAGTTCCTTCAGCATTTGCTGTAAAGCTGGTTTGGTGGCACTGAACTCTCTTAACTTTTGCTTGTCTGGTTGCTGAGTATTGTTCATTACAGGTTCTTCCCTTTCATCATTTTATTAATTAATTTTTATTTTACTTTTACAGAGTTTTGTTGTTTACAGATATGTATGATCCCAGATTAGTCATATATATATAATATGTCATGCCATTCCCTTCTGGCTGGTAGAGTTTCTATTGAGAAGTCAGCTGATGGCCTCATGGGAGTTCCCTTGTATGGTATTTGTCATTTTTCTCTTGTTGCTTTTAATATTTTATGTCTTTAATTTTTGTCACTTTGATTACTATGTGTCTCAGTGTTCCTCCTTGGGTTTATCTTGCCTGGGATTCTTCCTGGACTGTGCTTCCTGGACTTGGGTGATTATTTCCTTTCCCATGATAGGAATGTTTTCAGTTACTATCTATTCAAGTATTTTCTCAGGCCCTTTTTCTTACTCTTTTCCTTCTGGGACCCCTATAACGAGAATGTTTGTGCATTTAATGTTGTCCCAGAGGTCTCGTAGGCTGTCTTCATTTCTTTTCATTCTTCTTTCTATATTCTGCTCTGTGGCAGTGATTTCCACCATTTTGTGTTCCAGGTCACTTATCCGTGCTTCTGTTTCAGCTAGTCTGTTATGGACTCCTTCTAGTGTATTATTCATCTGTTTGCTTGTTCTTTAGTCCTTGTAGGTCTTTGGTAAACATTTCTTGCATCTTCTCAATCTTTGCCTCCATTCTTTTCCAAGATCCTGAATCACAGTCACTACCATTAATTCTGACTTCTTTCTCTGGAAGGTTGCCTATCTCCAGTTTCTTTGTTTTTCTGGGGTTTTCTCTTGTCTTTTCATCTGGGACATAACTTTCTGCCTTTTTCATGCTGAGTAACTTTCTGTAACGTGGTTTTGTTTCAGTCACTGTGGGATTGTGGTTCTTTTTGCTTCTTCTGTCTTCCCTCTGGTGGGAGGGGAGGCTTGTGTAAGCTTTTTTGATGGGAGGGATGGGTGGTGGGAGGAGCTGGGTGTTGTTCTGATGGCAGGGTCTTGCTTGGTAAAACTCTAATCCAATTATTTGCTGACAGGACGGGCTGCACTGCTCCTTTCCTCTGAGTCTTGGTGGATGCAAGGTTTTGTTTGTGCCCTCCAAGACTGGAGTCTCTGTTTCCCTCAGTCCTGTGGAAGCCTTGTAACCAAATCCCACCTTTGTTGGGTCCCCAGGCTGGGAAGGCTGACATGGAGTTCTGAACCTTCACAACAGTGGGAGAACTTCTTTGGTATTCTTGTTCTCCAATTGGGTGTCACCCATCGGGCTGGTATGGGATTTGATTTTATCATGATTGTACCCCTCCTACCATCTCGCTGCAGCTCCTTCTTTGTCTTTGGATGCAGGGTATTTTTTTTTTTTTTTTGATAGGTAAGAAATGGATTTATTCCGATTCAGAGAAAGCACACTCCACAGATAGAGTGTGGGCCATCGTAGAGCAAATCCAGCGGCCGATGTGGGGTATCTTTCTTCTGGCAGGGTCCAGTGTCCTCCTGTCAATGGCTGTTCAACGGCTAGTTGTGATTATGGTGCTCTTGCAAGAGATGAGCACATATCCTTCTACTCCAACCATCTTCAACCAGAAGCCTACATATCCCTGTAAACTTCTCTGTAAATCCAATTTTTCTACCTTAAATCATACCATCAAGTAACTTTTTGAAGCATATTTGAATCTTATCACTCTCAGCTACATTTCATTCTAGGGGAAAAAATAACAGATTACAGACATTTTGAGTCCCAACATGGTCATTTATTTTCATCTGTTTGCTTGTTCTTTAGTCCTTGTAGGTCTTTGGTAAACATTTCTTGCATCTTCTCAATCTTTGCCTCCATTCTTTTCCAAGATCCTGAATCACAGTCACTACCATTAATTCTGACTTCTTTCTCTGGAAGGTTGCCTATCTCCAGTTTCTTTGTTTTTCTGGGGTTTTCTCTTGTCTTTTCATCTGGGACATAACTTTCTGCCTTTTTCATGCTGAGTAACTTTCTGTAACGTGGTTTTGTTTCAGTCACTGTGGGATTGTGGTTCTTTTTGCTTCTTCTGTCTTCCCTCTGGTGGGAGGGGAGGCTTGTGTAAGCTTTTTTGATGGGAGGGATGGGTGGTGGGAGGAGCTGGGTGTTGTTCTGATGGCAGGGTCTTGCTTGGTAAAACTCTAATCCAATTATTTGCTGACAGGACGGGCTGCACTGCTCCTTTCCTCTGAGTCTTGGTGGATGCAAGGTTTTGTTTGTGCCCTCCAAGACTGGAGTCTCTGTTTCCCTCAGTCCTGTGGAAGCCTTGTAACCAAATCCCACCTTTGTTGGGTCCCCAGGCTGGGAAGGCTGACATGGAGTTCTGAACCTTCACAACAGTGGGAGAACTTCTTTGGTATTCTTGTTCTCCAATTGGGTGTCACCCATCGGGCTGGTATGGGATTTGATTTTATCATGATTGTACCCCTCCTACCATCTCGCTGCAGCTCCTTCTTTGTCTTTGGATGCAGGGTATTTTTTTTTTTTTTTTTGATAGGTAAGAAATGGATTTATTCCGATTCAGAGAAAGCACACTCCACAGATAGAGTGTGGGCCATCGTAGAGCAAATCCAGCGGCCGATGTGGGGTATCTTTCTTCTGGCAGGGTCCAGTGTCCTCCTGTCAATGGCTGTTCAACGGCTAGTTGTGATTATGGTGCTCTTGCAAGAGATGAGCACATATCCTTCTACTCCAACCATCTTCAACCAGAAGCCTACATATCCCTGTAAACTTCTCTGTAAATCCAATTTTTCTACCTTAAATCATACCATCAAGTAACTTTTTGAAGCATATTTGAATCTTATCACTCTCAGCTACATTTCATTCTAGGGGAAAAAATAACAGATTACAGACATTTTGAGTCCCAACATGGTCAAGTGACTTGCTCAGAGTCACATGGTATTCATCTTTTTCATATCCTATAAAATGATCTAATCAGGCCTCTAATTGAATTCATTTACTCATTAATGAACTTTATTTGAATGTAGTCATTATAGGAATCAAAAGTTAATACTTTTTATGAACAAGCCACATTTTCAATGTTTTAAAGCAATACAATCTTCAGGAAATAATTCACAAAACTAAATTTTTCCATCTTCATAACCAATCTTCCTCCAACATCTGCCAGAAAATGCAAGAGGCTGATTTCTAGCATACATGAGGGTATAATTAAAGTTACCAAATTATACAGTTACAAACGGTTAAAAAGAGCAAACTTTATGCTACAATTTTTCTGCAGTGGAAAAAATGATTAATAATAGAAGATTCACCAAATGGAAAACATTTGAGATGGCCTTTGAAATCCTCTCATAATTACACAAATAAAATATTCTCAAATGAACTGTCTTTGGCTTTAGCTGTCTTCAGTTCCACTACCCTTATTTTCTAGAACAGATGAGTAAAATCTCAAAATCTAAGAACTAACCTTTCTCATTCATAAGGAAATTAAGGCTCAATGGAATTAAGCAACAATGAGAAGCCTAGAAAATCCCACACTGAGCCCAGAATTCGAACTCAAACGTGTCTAACTCCAAATTCATTTTCTTTGTCCTTTCTGCCTCGCAGAGTTGCTGTTTCTAGCAACTCTAACATTCTCAAAATCAAGATGGCTATCAAAATATTGAAAGAATTACCTGAAGACACTAGAGATGGACCCAGGGCAGGAAGAAACTAAAGAGTAGTCAACACTTGGAAAAACAGAATAGCACTGGGAGAGTTTGTCAATGGCTGTTCAACGGCTAGTTGTGATTATGGTGCTCTTGCAAGAGATGAGCACATATCCTTCTACTCCAACCATCTTCAACCAGAAGCCTACATATCCCTGTAAACTTCTCTGTAAATCCAATTTTTCTACCTTAAATCATACCATCAAGTAACTTTTTGAAGCATATTTGAATCTTATCACTCTCAGCTACATTTCATTCTAGGGGAAAAAATAACAGATTACAGACATTTTGAGTCCCAACATGGTCAAGTGACTTGCTCAGAGTCACATGGTATTCATCTTTTTCATATCCTATAAAATGATCTAATCAGGCCTCTAATTGAATTCATTTACTCATTAATGAACTTTATTTGAATGTAGTCATTATAGGAATCAAAAGTTAATACTTTTTATGAACAAGCCACATTTTCAATGTTTTAAAGCAATACAATCTTCAGGAAATAATTCACAAAACTAAATTTTTCCATCTTCATAACCAATCTTCCTCCAACATCTGCCAGAAAATGCAAGAGGCTGATTTCTAGCATACATGAGGGTATAATTAAAGTTACCAAATTATACAGTTACAAACGGTTAAAAAGAGCAAACTTTATGCTACAATTTTTCTGCAGTGGAAAAAATGATTAATAATAGAAGATTCACCAAATGGAAAACATTTGAGATGGCCTTTGAAATCCTCTCATAATTACACAAATAAAATATTCTCAAATGAACTGTCTTTGGCTTTAGCTGTCTTCAGTTCCACTACCCTTATTTTCTAGAACAGATGAGTAAAATCTCAAAATCTAAGAACTAACCTTTCTCATTCATAAGGAAATTAAGGCTCAATGGAATTAAGCAACAATGAGAAGCCTAGAAAATCCCACACTGAGCCCAGAATTCGAACTCAAACGTGTCTAACTCCAAATTCATTTTCTTTGTCCTTTCTGCCTCGCAGAGTTGCTGTTTCTAGCAACTCTAACATTCTCAAAATCAAGATGGCTATCAAAATATTGAAAGAATTACCTGAAGACACTAGAGATGGACCCAGGGCAGGAAGAAACTAAAGAGTAGTCAACACTTGGAAAAACAGAATAGCACTGGGAGAGTTTTCAGTTTTTTATGGACTTCTGTCTAACAGCAGGCCTCAGTCATAGCTAAAGGAGATGGCTCAAATGCAGGCAAAAATAAAGATTTACAGATAAATTCAGGGCAACCATAGTAACAAGAAAGTGAAAGGAAAAATGCTGGAAAGGAGAAAGCCATAGATAAAACGCACCAAATTCTACAGACCAAATCTCTAGCAGACACTTGAATTACATAGGCACAAAGCAAACTCCATGCAACCCAGCTGAAATCAAAAAAGACTGAACAGTGACTTCATTTGCTGCCAACCGCAGGAGAAACAAAGTTTGGAGTTCGTGTTCAGCCAAGTTAACTGCCTAATAAAACAAAAGTTTAGTATTAATCAGAGGAACATCACAAAATCCAGACCCTTTACAATACAGCATTTATAGTATCCAAAATCACTAGATAAACAGCAAAAAGTGACCCGTACTTAAAAAAGAAAGACAAATGGAAATGAACTCTGAGATAGCCCATATGTTGAAATTAGCAGATAAGGATTCTAGGTCAACTATTACAGCTATGTTTAAGAAGTTAAAGGAAAATATGCTCATAATGAATAAATAGAAAAGTTCAGCAGAAAAAGATAATGAAAAACGGACAAGGGTTTCCCTGGTGGTCCAGTGGGTAAGGACACCGCCTTGCAGTGCAAAGGGCGCCAGTTTGATCCCTGGCCTAGGAAGATCCCACGTGCCGTAGAGCGGCTAGACCCATGTGTCCAACTACCGAGCTGGAGCTCTGGAGCACGTGTGGCCCAGAGCCATGATCTCCAAAACCTTTCTCATTCATAAGGAAATTAAGGCTCAATGGAATTAAGCAACAATGAGAAGCCTAGAAAATCCCACACTGAGCCCAGAATTCGAACTCAAACGTGTCTAACTCCAAATTCATTTTCTTTGTCCTTTCTGCCTCGCAGAGTTGCTGTTTCTAGCAACTCTAACATTCTCAAAATCAAGATGGCTATCAAAATATTGAAAGAATTACCTGAAGACACTAGAGATGGACCCAGGGCAGGAAGAAACTAAAGAGTAGTCAACACTTGGAAAAACAGAATAGCACTGGGAGAGTTTTCAGTTTTTTATGGACTTCTGTCTAACAGCAGGCCTCAGTCATAGCTAAAGGAGATGGCTCAAATGCAGGCAAAAATAAAGATTTACAGATAAATTCAGGGCAACCATAGTAACAAGAAAGTGAAAGGAAAAATGCTGGAAAGGAGAAAGCCATAGATAAAACGCACCAAATTCTACAGACCAAATCTCTAGCAGACACTTGAATTACATAGGCACAAAGCAAACTCCATGCAACCCAGCTGAAATCAAAAAAGACTGAACAGTGACTTCATTTGCTGCCAACCGCAGGAGAAACAAAGTTTGGAGTTCGTGTTCAGCCAAGTTAACTGCCTAATAAAACAAAAGTTTAGTATTAATCAGAGGAACATCACAAAATCCAGACCCTTTACAATACAGCATTTATAGTATCCAAAATCACTAGATAAACAGCAAAAAGTGACCCGTACTTAAAAAAGAAAGACAAATGGAAATGAACTCTGAGATAGCCCATATGTTGAAATTAGCAGATAAGGATTCTAGGTCAACTATTACAGCTATGTTTAAGAAGTTAAAGGAAAATATGCTCATAATGAATAAATAGAAAAGTTCAGCAGAAAAAGATAATGAAAAACGGACAAGGGTTTCCCTGGTGGTCCAGTGGGTAAGGACACCGCCTTGCAGTGCAAAGGGCGCCAGTTTGATCCCTGGCCTAGGAAGATCCCACGTGCCGTAGAGCGGCTAGACCCATGTGTCCAACTACCGAGCTGGAGCTCTGGAGCACGTGTGCCCAGAGCCAGTGCTTTGTGACAAGAGTGGCCACTGTGATGGGAGGCCCACAAAGGCCAAAGAACAAAGATGGATGAAAATAAATAAATGAAAAATCAACAGAAGTGGCCAAAAAAAAAAAAAGTGGAAAATACCTTAAATTAAAAAACAAAAAACTTAAGATGGGTTTAATAGCAGCTTGAAGAAGACAGCAGAAGAGTCAGTGGACCTGAATTCAAATCATTAGAATGTATCCAATCTGAAAAACAGAAAGAAAAAAGATTGGAAAATGAAGAGACAATAGCAAAAGGTTCAACAATTTGATAAATGGAATCCTAAAGAAATAACGGGTGGGATGAAAACCTCCACTTTCAGAAAGAATAACAGGGAACAGACTTACCCTCCCACCTTAAAAAAAAAAAAAGTGAAAGACAATGGACATCAAGCTAAGAAGGACAGGACTCCTGAAATACAGAAAACAAGTGTCCTAAAACAGCTCATTAGTGCCTGGAGAGAATTTCCAGATTGTAGTGCAGAGAGGAGGAAATGACTGAAATAAGGAAGAGAGTTAGGAGTCTGGGGAGGCCAGAGCAGCTACAGTTCATAGGGCACAGTATCAGAGAGAAGAAAGTCACACAGAGGAAGAGCTTTGGGGAGCTGCAGACAATTAGATCTGTTGGGTGTCCCCCTTGAGTCTAGAGGTGAATGCTGAATACTGTATGCGTGTGGGGAAACGACCTAAAGAAACACTGAGCAGTGAAGCACCTGGAAGGATTAGGGAAACAATCCGTAGAGGTCACACAATCTCAGGAGTTATTCCTCTTAACAATCAGCCAGAGTGAAAACTTTATGGTACACAAAGCATAGAGTTAAAAATTTAAGAGTAGCTTCTCCCCAGCGGTTAGTGCTGAGAGTGTAGAGTGTGTGCTGCGGGCTCGGAACACACATTTATTATTTTTTAAAAATCCCAAAAAAATCTAAAAAAAAAAAATTTAAGAGTAGTTTTACATAAATACTGCAGCAAAACTAGCCACACACTAAATGCTACTACAGTTCTCCCTCACAAAGCCTGGTGGCAAGACATGGAAAGAAAACAGACTGTTTCCAAGTAGCTTAACTCCATCCCAGAACAAAGCTCAAGAGCATTTATGAGAAACAGAAAATATCCAGTATACAACAAAAAACAACTCACAATGGCTGGTATCCAATTTAAAAAAGCCACCAGGCATACAAAGAAGCAGGGTAATTTGACTAATAATTAAAAGAAGAATCAATCAAAACTACCCTAGAGGGCTTCCCTGGTGGTCCAGTGGTTGAGAGTCTGCTTTGTAATGTGGGAGACGTCAGTTAGATCCCTGGTCTGGGAAGATCCCACTGCTGCAGGGCAACTAAGCCCGTAGCCCACAGCTACTGAAGGCTGCAGGCCCTAGAGCCTATGCTCTGCAACAAGAGAAGCCATTGCAATGAGAAACCCATGCACCACAACTAGAGAGTAGCTCCCACTTGCTGCAACAAGAGAAAGCCCCCATACAGTGTCGAAGACTCAGAGCAGCCAAAAATAAATAAGTAAATAAAACTTTAAAATAAATACAATTTCTAAAGAATAAATAAAAATAAAAACTACCTCAGAAATAACACAGATGATATAAATACTAGACCAAGACATGAAAATAGTTCATAAGTTCAGGAAGCTAGAAGAAACAGCAGACATTTTGAGACAGGGAAGATTTTTTTTAAGACTCCCCTAAAAACTTTAAGGATGAAAACAACAATGTGAAAATGAATAATACACAAACTGGCTTATCAGCAGACTGGATATTACAAAAGAAAATATTAGTAAACAAAATCATAACAGAAGCTATCCAAAATGAAACAAGGGGAGAAAAGTCTAAAAAAAATTAACAGATAATCAATGGGTTAAGGGATAGATGAGATAGGTTCAAGCAGGTGATTAAAGTGTAACTTTAGTTCCCAAAGGAGAGGGGGTGGGAACAAAAATATTTGAAGAAGGAATGGCTGAAAGTTTTCCAAATGTGTTGAGAACTATATGCCCACTGATAACAGAGGTTCACTAAACAATAGGGAAACTGGAACATTCATTCTTCGCTGATGAGAATGCAAATGGTATAGTCATCGTGGGAAGCAAGCAATTCCTCAAAGTTAAACACAAATGAAGTATTTGGTCATCAAGCAAAACTAGCCACACACTAAATGCTACTACAGTTCTCCCTCACAAAGCCTGGTGGCAAGACATGGAAAGAAAACAGACTGTTTCCAAGTAGCTTAACTCCATCCCAGAACAAAGCTCAAGAGCATTTATGAGAAACAGAAAATATCCAGTATACAACAAAAAACAACTCACAATGGCTGGTATCCAATTTAAAAAAGCCACCAGGCATACAAAGAAGCAGGGTAATTTGACTAATAATTAAAAGAAGAATCAATCAAAACTACCCTAGAGGGCTTCCCTGGTGGTCCAGTGGTTGAGAGTCTGCTTTGTAATGTGGGAGACGTCAGTTAGATCCCTGGTCTGGGAAGATCCCACTGCTGCAGGGCAACTAAGCCCGTAGCCCACAGCTACTGAAGGCTGCAGGCCCTAGAGCCTATGCTCTGCAACAAGAGAAGCCATTGCAATGAGAAACCCATGCACCACAACTAGAGAGTAGCTCCCACTTGCTGCAACAAGAGAAAGCCCCCATACAGTGTCGAAGACTCAGAGCAGCCAAAAATAAATAAGTAAATAAAACTTTAAAATAAATACAATTTCTAAAGAATAAATAAAAATAAAAACTACCTCAGAAATAACACAGATGATATAAATACTAGACCAAGACATGAAAATAGTTCATAAGTTCAGGAAGCTAGAAGAAACAGCAGACATTTTGAGACAGGGAAGATTTTTTTTAAGACTCCCCTAAAAACTTTAAGGATGAAAACAACAATGTGAAAATGAATAATACACAAACTGGCTTATCAGCAGACTGGATATTACAAAAGAAAATATTAGTAAACAAAATCATAACAGAAGCTATCCAAAATGAAACAAGGGGAGAAAAGTCTAAAAAAAATTAACAGATAATCAATGGGTTAAGGGATAGATGAGATAGGTTCAAGCAGGTGATTAAAGTGTAACTTTAGTTCCCAAAGGAGAGGGGGTGGGAACAAAAATATTTGAAGAAGGAATGGCTGAAAGTTTTCCAAATGTGTTGAGAACTATATGCCCACTGATAACAGAGGTTCACTAAACAATAGGGAAACTGGAACATTCATTCTTCGCTGATGAGAATGCAAATGGTATAGTCATCGTGGGAAGCAAGCAATTCCTCAAAAAGTTAAACACAGAATTACCATATGACCTAAGCAATTCATTCCTAGGTTACACAGTCAAGACAACTGAAAACATATGCTCACTCAAAAGCCTGTATACAAATGTTCATAGCAGCATTACTCATAACAGTCAAAAACTAGAAAAAAATCCAAATTTTCAGCCACTGATGAATGGATGAATAGAATGTGGTATATCCACATATAGGAGTATCATGGCCATAAAAAAAAAATGAAATACTGATACATGCTACAATATGAATGAGCCTTGAAAACAGATGCTAAGTCAAAGCAGCCAGACACAAAGGACAAAATACTGTATGATTTCTTATATATAAAATGTCCAGAACAGACAAATCTGAGAGGAAGGAGGTGTGCAGCTGCCAGAAAACAGGGAAGAACGGAATGCACTGACTGCTAAAGGTCTCCTTTTTGGCATGATGAAAATGTTCTGGAATGAGTTTCCTTTTTGAGGTGATGAAAATGTTCTGGAATTAGACAGTGGTGATGGTTATACAACCTTGTGGCTACACCAAAAACCACTCAGTTATATACTTTAAGGTAGTGAATTTTATGGTATGTATATTGTTTCTCAATAATAAAAAAACAGCAAAATAAAAGCCCAACTTAAAAATGCACAAAATACCGGGACACTTCATCAACAGATAGAGATGGCAAGTTAGACATGAAAAGATGCACAATATGATTAGTTATTAGGGAAACCCAAATTAAAAACACACTGAAATGCCAGTCTATATCTTTTAGATGGCTCAAATTAAAGACTACACACACAAAGACTGTACCAAATGATAACTAGGATATAAAACACTGAAATTCCCATACACTGCTAGTGGAAATATAAAATAACTTTGCACTGCAAGGCAGACTCTTTATCCACTGGACCACCAGGGAAGCCCATAAAATAACTTTGGAAAACAGTTTGGCAGTTTCATAAAATGATAAATTTCATACACCATATGACCTAAGGATTCCACAACTAGATATTTACCCAAGAGTAATGAAAACATATGTCCATACAAAGATGTGTATGTGAAATGTCTTTATAAGTAAGTAAAAGAGCTTCCGTGGTGTAATAGCCAAAAACTGTTGACCTAAATGTCCAACAAGAGGATGTACAAACTAGGGTAACTAGCACTCAACAGGAACAAAAAGGGAACAAAGGACTGATACATACAACATGGAAGAATTCCAAATTATACTGAATGAAAGAAGCCAGACAAAAAGCATACATACTGTAAGATGACATTTGTATATACTAACACACATATATGGAATCTAGTAGGATGGTGATGATGGCACATGCAGTGAAGCGACGGAAAGACAGACATGGACAGTGGACATATGGACATTGTGGGGAACAGTGGGTGAGAGGCCTAAAGGAAGTAGCTTGAAGGCCTGTACTATCATATGTGAAGAAAACAGCTATAGTCATTGCTCTGTGAGAAAAGCAGATCCTTCACGGGTGCTGTATGACGATCTGGAGAGGTGGGATGGGGGGGATATACATATGACTAATCTGAGAACATACATATCTGTAAATAACAAAACTCTGTAAAAGTTAAAAGTCAAATAAAAGTTTAAAAAGAAAAAGATGACATTTGTACAAAGAATTAAAATACAAAATAAAGTGACATAAAGTGGAAATGGGAGGCACTTAAGGGACACAATGAAGATATTTGGGCAGTATTGAGTATGTTCACTGTCTCGACTGTAGTGAGTGTTTCACGAGTGAATACACAGCTTAAATTTGATCAAACTCTATACTTTAAATATATGCAATTCATTGTATATCAAGTATACCTTAATACAGCTGTGTAGAAAGAAAATCATCTAAAAAACCCACAATAAATACAAATCTGGGTGATGTAGCTAAAGCAATGCTTCAGGAGAAACGTTATACCTTTGTTACATTAGAAATGTATATAACCAGTGACTTACGAGTCTACGTTAAGAAACTAGAAAAAAATGATCAAAGAAAATAGCTAACAGAACGTTATTAGAAATAAAGGTATAATAAACAGCAGAATGACATATAAAACACAGAAAGATATTTAGCACAAGCCACTTTTCAATGCAACTACTCAAGTATAAATTTTAAAATGCCATTACTATGGTACCTCCATAAATGAGAGTCGCTGTAGCTCCAACCATTCTCCTGAGCTCTTGAGCTTGGGAAGTTTGACAGTTACCCGATCATTCTCTAAATTTTTCATTGTGGTCACAACAAAGGCCCTAGAACAACTGGAAAATTAGCCTCCTTAATAACAAGCATTCAGAGTTATTGTCTAATGAGTATTTGTGACCATGGTTGGACGTGAAACAAATTCTGAACATTAGACGTCACGTTTTTCCTAAAGAGGGCCATTAGCATTCACAGCCCTTTTAAAAGCTAGCCGGAGCAGATTCCTCCAGACGCAGTTCCCATCTTTCAGAGGCTGTCCACACGCTTCTGCTGGCGTCTTCCGAGCCTGCCTGCTTTAAGCAGAGGCGCTCCCTGGGGACCGCCCCGCTGCCCGCTGGGGTGCCAGGCTTCCCGCAACACGGCCCCATCGGGCCGGAGCGGCAATCTACAGCCTGGCCTCTAGCAGTCGCACGCGCAGATCTCTAACTCTGAACGGGAACGCTGCAGCTTTCTGGCTCTTGAAACACACGGGATGGGCCTCTTGGAGAAGGAAGGGCTTCTGAGCAAAATTTAACAGGTCCAAACTGCCCCCCGCCACGACCGCCCGGGCCTGAGAGGCGGTGATAAAGCCTGAGCCCCTGGGAGAACCTACCCCACGCTCGCCCTCCCCTTCGAGCAAGCGCGAGCAGCCTCCGCCCAGTCTGGCAGGAAAGCTTCAAGGCCGCGACAGTTACCTCGTCCCCACTTCCAGGACAAGCAGAGCCTTCGGCTTCCCCTGCACCACCCGAGGGCCAGACCCGACAGCCCACCGCGCCTGAGTCGCCGGCTGAGGCTGGAGGCAGCCCGCCGCACCTGCGGCCCAATCGGCTCGAACGCGTCGCCCCGGTAGACAAGAACGTTCCGCGTGTAGTGATTCGGCGGGAACCTCTCCCCACCCCACCTCGCGACCCCTCCGAAAAAATGATCAAAGAAAATAGCTAACAGAACGTTATTAGAAATAAAGGTATAATAAACAGCAGAATGACATATAAAACACAGAAAGATATTTAGCACAAGCCACTTTTCAATGCAACTACTCAAGTATAAATTTTAAAATGCCATTACTATGGTACCTCCATAAATGAGAGTCGCTGTAGCTCCAACCATTCTCCTGAGCTCTTGAGCTTGGGAAGTTTGACAGTTACCCGATCATTCTCTAAATTTTTCATTGTGGTCACAACAAAGGCCCTAGAACAACTGGAAAATTAGCCTCCTTAATAACAAGCATTCAGAGTTATTGTCTAATGAGTATTTGTGACCATGGTTGGACGTGAAACAAATTCTGAACATTAGACGTCACGTTTTTCCTAAAGAGGGCCATTAGCATTCACAGCCCTTTTAAAAGCTAGCCGGAGCAGATTCCTCCAGACGCAGTTCCCATCTTTCAGAGGCTGTCCACACGCTTCTGCTGGCGTCTTCCGAGCCTGCCTGCTTTAAGCAGAGGCGCTCCCTGGGGACCGCCCCGCTGCCCGCTGGGGTGCCAGGCTTCCCGCAACACGGCCCCATCGGGCCGGAGCGGCAATCTACAGCCTGGCCTCTAGCAGTCGCACGCGCAGATCTCTAACTCTGAACGGGAACGCTGCAGCTTTCTGGCTCTTGAAACACACGGGATGGGCCTCTTGGAGAAGGAAGGGCTTCTGAGCAAAATTTAACAGGTCCAAACTGCCCCCCGCCACGACCGCCCGGGCCTGAGAGGCGGTGATAAAGCCTGAGCCCCTGGGAGAACCTACCCCACGCTCGCCCTCCCCTTCGAGCAAGCGCGAGCAGCCTCCGCCCAGTCTGGCAGGAAAGCTTCAAGGCCGCGACAGTTACCTCGTCCCCACTTCCAGGACAAGCAGAGCCTTCGGCTTCCCCTGCACCACCCGAGGGCCAGACCCGACAGCCCACCGCGCCTGAGTCGCCGGCTGAGGCTGGAGAGGCAGCCCGCCGCACCTGCGGCCCAATCGGCTCGAACGCGTCGCCCCGGTAGACAAGAACGTTCCGCGTGTAGTGATTCGGCGGGAACCTCTCCCCACCCCCACCTCGCGACCCCTCCGACGTGGCGGGCGACAAGCCCGGTCAGCGGCGAGGAGGGCGGAGGACTCCTAATTCCACGCGACCCGGTCCGGTTCGGAGACGGCCGCTGCGTCCCGGAGCTCCGCGCTCAGGTTGAGAGGGCACTCCGCTGGCGTCCGCGGGCAGGCCGGCGTCTGCGGGCAGAGCCGGAGCGCTTCTCGGTGATGGGCAGTTGCCGCAGCCAATAGCTGGGCTCCGCGCCTTATCGCCCCGCCCTCCCCTGCGTCGGTTGGTGGCAGACTGTGCGGCACGGCAGGCCCGGGTGGACGGCTCGGCTCCTTTCCCTGAGCCTGAATTCTCTGGGTCGGCCCCGCCGCGCTCCCCCAAGCCCTCAGTGCCTCGTGTGCGTCTCCCCAAACAACCAGACTGGATGTTAACTCCCCTCGCCCTTAGTAACTCCTCTCCAGGGAACCCCTGAGGGCCAAATCGCCACCACGGTAATGGCGGGTTCGGGGTGCCCCCTTAGGATTCCTCGGAAGGACGACTGTTTACAGAGCTTGTCCCAATGTGAACGGGCCAAGAAAACCTGGGAACTTATGCGGAAAATGTCGTTCTGGGTGTCTTAAGCTCCCGAGGTATTTAGTGTCCATAGTTGGTGCGGATGCTGGTCAGAGGGGTAAGGAACGTGGGACTCCAGACCAGCGTGTCTCATTTAGTCTTGCTTACTTCAGCAGTTCTCCGTTTAGTAGGATTATTTATTTATTTAAACTTCTAGTTTTAATCCTGGGTGATTCTGATTGATACAAACCGTTGACTGAGAAAATTGTGAGCTGTGATTTCCCAAACTCCTAACCCTCTCTATGAAATGATTTCGTTTTCTTCCTTTTAGTATTGGTCGGCACTTTATGGTGGACCATCGTTTTCACTCTTCGTCTTTTCAAAGTGCATATACTGATAGTAAAGCCGTCCAGAGTGTCTTGAGGACATTTGTATTCACAAGCCTTTTGAAAGCTAGCTAGAGCTGATTATTTCAACTGCAGTTCTCTTTTTTCAGAGCTGAGGGAGCATGAGTCATTTGCAGAACTTACTGTTAGATACACTCCTGGGGACAAAGCATGTGGACAGTGCAGCCCTCATCAGACTCCAGGAGCGGAGCCTGGGTGTAGCATCACCAGGATTTAGCGTAAGAAAAAATCAAGCTTGGCTTAAGAGTTTTAAGTCTTTTCCTGTAAAGGCCTTAGGTAATACATAAAGAAATTGGAGTGCCTACGTTCCAATAAAACTTTATGAAAAAGGGCTTCCTTGGTGGTCCAGTGGATAAGGACACCGCCTTGCAGTGCAAGGGCCGCCGGTTCGATACCTGGCCTGGGAAGATCCCACGTGCAGCGGAGCGGCTGGACCGATGTGTCCAATGACTGAGCCGGAGCTCTGGAGCGCATGCGCCCAGAGCCAGTGCTCTGCGACAACAGAGGCCATCACGATGGGAGGCCCACATGGGCCAAAGAACAAACATGGATGAAAAATAGATAAATGAAAGACCAATAGAAGTGGCCCGCCTGCCCCCTCCCTCCGCAACCTGCCCCCCCCCAAAAAAACTTTATGAACACTCTAATTTGAATTTCATGTAGCTTTTACATATCATAAATATGTAATATGATATCACATATCATTATTTTGATTTTTTTCAACTGTCTTTAAAAATGTAAAAACCATTCTTGGCTTGCAGGCCTACAAAAACTGCTAGTGGGTCAAATGTGGCCAGTTCACCATAGCCTGCCGATTTCTAGTCTGTTTAACCTCCGCAGGTAATGCCTGGTGATGTCCGAACACTTGTGAATGGATTCGCCAAGAACCCTTTGAACCAGAAGAGAAGGTTATTTGGTATCTTCCTTTTAGTATTGGTAGGCACTTTATGGTGGACCATCGTTTTCACTCTTCGTCTTTTCAAAGTGCATATACTGATAGTAAAGCCGTCCAGAGTGTCTTGAGGACATTTGTATTCACAAGCCTTTTGAAAGCTAGCTAGAGCTGATTATTTCAACTGCAGTTCTCTTTTTTCAGAGCTGAGGGAGCATGAGTCATTTGCAGAACTTACTGTTAGATACACTCCTGGGGACAAAGCATGTGGACAGTGCAGCCCTCATCAGACTCCAGGAGCGGAGCCTGGGTGTAGCATCACCAGGATTTAGCGTAAGAAAAAATCAAGCTTGGCTTAAGAGTTTTAAGTCTTTTCCTGTAAAGGCCTTAGGTAATACATAAAGAAATTGGAGTGCCTACGTTCCAATAAAACTTTATGAAAAAGGGCTTCCTTGGTGGTCCAGTGGATACGGACACCGCCTTGCAGTGCAAGGGCCGCCGGTTCGATCCCTGACCTGGGAAGATCCCACGTGCCGCGGAGCGGCTGGACCGATGTGTCCAATGACTGAGCCGGAGCTCTGGAGCACATGCGCCCAGAGCCGGTGCTCTGCGACAACAGAGGCCACCACGATGGGAGGCCCACACGGGCCAAAGAACAAACATGGATGAAAAATAGATAAATGAAAGACCAATAGAAGTGGCCCGCCTGCCCCCCTCCCTCCCCAACCAGCCCCCCCCCAAAAAAACTTTATGAACACTCTAATTTGAATTTCATGTAGCTTTTACATATCATAAATATGTAATATGATATCACATATCATTATTTTGATTTTTTTCAACTGTCTTTAAAAATGTAAAAACCATTCTTGGCTTGCAGGCCTACAAAAACTGCTAGTGGGTCAAATGTGGCCAGTTCACCATAGCCTGCCGATTTCTAGTCTGTTTAACCTCCGCAGGTAATGCCTGGTGATGTCCGAACACTTGTGAATGGATTCGCCAAGAACCCTTTGAAAACCAGAAGAGAAGGATTGTATTTTAAGGAGAAGGACTACAAATGTGTCCGGGCGGATGACTATTCTCTTTATGCTAAGAATGTGAGTGTTGAAGATGTGAAGGCACAGGGTAAAAGCATAAGAATTTGACTCCAATTTTTTGTGCCTCTCCCGATCCTCTTTAAAACAGGCTAAGGGGCTTCCCTGGTGGTCCAGTGGGTGAAGAGTCTGCCTTGCAGTGCAAGAGGTCTGATCCCTGGCACGGGAAGATTCAACGTGCCACGGAGCGGCTGGACCGGTGTGTCCAATTACAAGTCAGTACTCTGGAGCGCATGCGCCCAGAGGCGTGCTCTGCAACCAAAGAGGCCACTGCAATGGGAGGCCCACACAGGTGGAAGAATAAAGATGGATGAAAATAAATACACAAAAAATTTATAAAAGAGACCAAAATTAAAATACAAAACAAAACAGACTAAGCCTGTTACTGCAATGGCATTGTCTGAGACAGCAGTAGTCTAGTGCCAGGAAGGCATACGTGAAAGAAAGCACTAACAAAGCCTGGTTTTGAGAAACTTTCATTCCAGATTTTATCAGTTGAACTTTGCCTGAACTGTATCTCTCCACTGCCATTCATCCTTCAACATTCTCCTTCTTTAAAAAGAAAAAAGTGACATTACTCTTGTGCTTAAAACGTTTGTTGGTTCACTATTGCCTATAAGGAATTAGGGGATGACCGTCCTGTCTCCGGTTGCCCTGTGTTATGGGTTAGGCACACTCCACCCACATTCTGCAGGGAGTAACCTCAATGACAAATGAGGAAACTGAGAGTTAAGGTTCACAAAGCAGAAAATGGAGGTGCTGGGATTCCAGCTCAGAGCCATCCAATTCCAACGCCTTTCCTGTCCATAATTATTGTTCCTCATGTAGCTTTTACATATCATAAATATGTAATATGATATCACAAAATTTTGATTTTTCAACTGTCTTTAAAAATGTAAAAACCATTCTTGGCTTGCAGGCCTACAAAAACTGCTAGTGGGTCAAATGTGGCCAGTTCACCATAGCCTGCCGATTTCTAGTCTGTTTAACCTCCGCAGGTAATGCCTGGTGATGTCCGAACACTTGTGAATGGATTCGCCAAGAACCCTTTGAAAACCAGAAGAGAAGGATTGTATTTTAAGGAGAAGGACTACAAATGTGTCCGGGCGGATGACTATTCTCTTTATGCTAAGAATGTGAGTGTTGAAGATGTGAAGGCACAGGGTAAAAGCATAAGAATTTGACTCCAATTTTTTGTGCCTCTCCCGATCCTCTTTAAAACAGGCTAAGGGGCTTCCCTGGTGGTCCAGTGGGTGAAGAGTCTGCCTTGCAGTGCAAGAGGTCTGATCCCTGGCACGGGAAGATTCAACGTGCCACGGAGCGGCTGGACCGGTGTGTCCAATTACAAGTCAGTACTCTGGAGCGCATGCGCCCAGAGGCGTGCTCTGCAACCAAAGAGGCCACTGCAATGGGAGGCCCACACAGGTGGAAGAATAAAGATGGATGAAAATAAATACACAAAAAATTTATAAAAGAGACCAAAATTAAAATACAAAACAAAACAGACTAAGCCTGTTACTGCAATGGCATTGTCTGAGACAGCAGTAGTCTAGTGCCAGGAAGGCATACGTGAAAGAAAGCACTAACAAAGCCTGGTTTTGAGAAACTTTCATTCCAGATTTTATCAGTTGAACTTTGCCTGAACTGTATCTCTCCACTGCCATTCATCCTTCAACATTCTCCTTCTTTATATATAAAGAAGTGACATTACTCTTGTGCTTAAAACGTTTGTTGGTTCACTATTGCCTATAAGGAATTAGGGGATGACCGTCCTGTCTCCGGTTGCCCTGTGTTATGGGTTAGGCACACTCCACCCACATTCTGCAGGGAGTAACCTCAATGACAAATGAGGAAACTGAGAGTTAAGGTTCACAAAGCAGAAAATGGAGGTGCTGGGATTCCAGCTCAGAGCCATCCAATTCCAAAACGTCTTTCCTGTCCATAATTATTGTTCTCATTGGGACAGGGATATGTTACAATCAATTTGGGAGCTTTTTCAGAATACATGTACTGTTATTACAACAGTCTGAGACATTTTAAGAAAGACAACTAAATAGTGAAAAAGTAGACTGTCCAAAAACAAACATGAATACGGAAGTCAGGAAATGGTGAAAAATGTGCTGGTGGGTAACTGCTAGTCCTGTTATGAAAATCAGATAGAGCATTCTGTTTTATTTTTATCCAGGAAAACACTGGCGTGATTGTTGTGAAGACCCATCAGTATCTTCTGGTGGCGACTTACTCTGAGGGCATGTATCCTAGTGTCTGTGTGGAAGCCACAGAGAAGTTAGGTAAGTTTGTTCTGAATGCCTGTCTTTGTTCCCTGTGGTAGTCAGGTCTTCTGACCAAGTAACACAATCAAACCAGCTGAGTCACAGGGAAAATGGACACCAGGACTGGAACACTGGTGGAACTCTTCTCTAGTCTCTTTCTCCTCTATGAGGCTCAGCTTTGTTCCATCCGATTGCCTCTTTTCCTCATGGTGTCATAGTCAAGGCTTGCATCCTATTTCTTCATTTTTTTTACAACCCTAATCTGACGAGTCATATTGTTTACCCTTATATCAGTCAGCTGGGGGTAGGGTTGGCGAGGACAGGGTTCAAATGCAGAGATGTAGTTGCTGGGGGCCATCTGCTATAAAAGGGCCTTCTATAGAAAAAAAAAAACTCACCATGAGCCTAGCTACTAATCACCATGGTGTCTACTGCATTCCCTTTCCATGTCTCTACGCTTTCTGAATAAAGACCTAATATAGCACTAACTGGGAAATTATAGCTATGAGATATAATTATATCTGAGAGAAATTACATCTGAGAGTTTTCTTACAATTATATTTTTCTCTATCAAAAATTATAATTATAGAAAATGTAGGAAATAAAACAGAACACTGAATATATGTCTCTGCAAATAGTGAACTCCTAAATAAGAACCATATTGTTTCCTTTCAGGAGAATATCTAAGAAGAAAAGGAAATTAAGGTTCACAAAGCAGAAAATGGAGGTGCTGGGATTCCAGCTCAGAGCCATCCAATTCCAACGCTTTCCTGTCCATAATTATTGTTCTCATTGGGACAGGGATATGTTACAATCAATTTGGGAGCTTTTTCAGAATACATGTACTGTTATTACAACAGTCTGAGACATTTTAAGAAAGACAACTAAATAGTGAAAAAGTAGACTGTCCAAAAACAAACATGAATACGGAAGTCAGGAAATGGTAAAAAATGTGCTGGTGGGTAACTGCTAGTCCTGTTATGAAAATCAGATAGAGCATTCTGTTTTATTTTTATCCAGGAAAACACTGGCGTGATTGTTGTGAAGACCCATCAGTATCTTCTGGTGGCGACTTACTCTGAGGGCATGTATCCTAGTGTCTGTGTGGAAGCCACAGAGAAGTTAGGTAAGTTTGTTCTGAATGCCTGTCTTTGTTCCCTGTGGTAGTCAGGTCTTCTGACCAAGTAACACAATCAAACCAGCTGAGTCACAGGGAAAATGGACACCAGGACTGGAACACTGGTGGAACTCTTCTCTAGTCTCTTTCTCCTCTATGAGGCTCAGCTTTGTTCCATCCGATTGCCTCTTTTCCTCATGGTGTCATAGTCAAGGCTTGCATCCTATTTCTTCATTTTTTTTACAACCCTAATCTGACGAGTCATATTGTTTACCCTTATATCAGTCAGCTGGGGGTAGGGTTGGCGAGGACAGGGTTCAAATGCAGAGATGTAGTTGCTGGGGGCCATCTGCTATAAAAGGGCCTTCTATAGAAAAAAAAAAAATCACCATGAGCCTAGCTACTAATCACCATGGTGTCTACTGCATTCCCTTTCCATGTCTCTACGTTTCTGAATAAAGACCTAATATAGCACTAACTGGGAAATTATAGCTATGAGATATAATTATATCTGAGAGAAATTACATCTGAGAGTTTTCTTACAATTATATTTTTCTCTATCAAAAATTATAATTATAGAAAATGTAGGAAATAAAACAGAACACTGAATATATGTCTCTGCAAATAGTGAACTCCTAAATAAGAACCATATTGTTTCCTTTCAGGAGAATATCTAAGAAGAAAAGGAAATTAAGTCATCAGAGGACTATGAAAGACAGTGCTTATGATTTTAGAAGAAAATTATAGACCTTAAAGAAAGTAATGCCTTATTTTGTGGTTGAAAAACACTATTCAGAAGACACTGAACAAGAAGAGGAATTAAGGAAGCAGTTTTTCTCATTTCAAGAGTTCCTCTTCCTTAATTGGAATTATTCAGTCCACTTCATCTTTTTTCTTTAGCTTGGTCACTGGCGTGAGTGTGAGGCGCTGGTGGTTTCGTGGGGCGTATCTATTGGGAGACTCCTCCATGAGTCTCCTGTGTTCCCATCCATGTTGTTGGGTACGACAAGAATGCAGTATGACTGAACTCACTCTCCAGCCCCTCTCCCCTCCCCAGAGATCAGAGGTTTAGGGACCAGAGACAAAAACTAAAAATAGGGCTTCCTGGGTGGTCCAGTGGGTAAAGAGACCGCCTTGCAGTGCAAAGGGCACCAGTTGGATCCCTGGCCCAGGAAGCTCCCATGTGCCGCGGAGCAGCTGGACTGGTGTGTCCAATGAGCCAGCGCTATGGAGCGCATGCACCCAGAGCTGGTGCTCTAAGTAGTGAGAGAGGCCACTGGGATGGGAGGCCCACACGGGTCAACAAACAAAAACAGAGAGGCCAAAATTAAAAAAAAAAAAAAAACACAAAAACTAAAAATATTTATATCACTTCTGGTCTTAATGGCAACATTGTACTGGGTACAGAGGTGAATGTATCTTGCTATCTTAGCCAGATTAAGTATTAAACATTCAGTTCATATCAGTCATCCCATTTTTGCTAACAATTTGGCTTTCCATGTAGATCTTGGGAGTCAGACTTCATGCCACTGATTTCTTCTTTTAAATTACAAGACTGACGTCTGAGTTTTTATAACTTTTTATGTAGACTTCTCAAGTGGCACCAGTGGTAAACAACCCACCTGCCAATGCAGAGACGTAAGGAAATGTGGGATTGATCCCTGGGCTGGGAGAAGGCCATGGCAACCCACTCCAGTATTCTTGCCTGAAGAATCCCATGGACAGAGGAGCCTGGCAGGCTACAGTCCATAGGGTCCCAAAGAGTCGAATGCTACTGAAACTACTTAGCACTCATGAACATGTGGACTATACACCCACTCTACATGCTGACAAGCTGAGGTTTTGAACCTACAAGGTAGGTCTGACCCTGGATCACAGTGATCTCTGAAGTACTAAAGCCATCATGAAGCCTCTAGGCTACTCACCAGCATTTCCCAGACACAGACACTGCGCTGCTGAGTGCCTAGGAGGAGCCTTTTTCATAAACCTCAGCAAGGCAAATGCCTTACTGTCTAGAGCCCCTCTATGTAGCCTGGTTCAATTTCTTCCTACCGTTCTTACCACAAAGTTTTGGTTGGTCTCAGCTACTCAGACCCATAAAAGGGACCCTTTGATGGCAGCTACACAGTACCTGTGGAGGTGCCCAGGGAGCTGGTGATCTTCTGAAACGGGTCCCCAAACGAGAAAAATTTCTGTGCTAGTAGTTCACAAAGACTTCAAATGGCATGAATAGACTCAAGGGGTTCATTTTTTTCTATATGTACAACTTCTATACGTACTTACCCAAAATTTATCTGCTGTGATTGAGCAGTGATGCCAGTTCTCCCAGTATGCAGAAGAAAGGCCTACTCTCATTCAGTTGATAGGTGATAGATGACGGTAGGTTACCGTGAACGGTGTTGGATTCTTGATCTCCAACGGAGAATTCACATTGGGATCAAAAAGACTCAGCGATGGTCACTCAGAGCTTCGTGCAGTGAAAAGTTTATTAAAGTGAGAAAAGATAGGGAAGAGCTTCCACCATAGACACTGGAAGGGGGATAGAAGAGTACCCCCTTTGTTAGTTTGAGCATGACAATTTGTATTTTCCAGTTTGTTGTTAAAACAATAGCTTAAGGTTATAAAGACCTTGCAGTCCCACACCCACAACATGAGATTAGCCAGGGGACAGTCTCTGGGCTAGGTGAGACATTCTGGTGTAAAGGCCTTTCTAGGCCCACAGTGTCAACATAAGACAATAAACTTAGTTTCCGGTTGATCTTACAATAAACATTTCAGATTAGAAACATACTTGTCCTCCTTCTTTAGTCCTTCACCCACCCCTCCTTGGGCCCACTGGCCTCCTTATCAAATCTGCCTATTAATCTAGCTATTAAACCCTTTCACAGCCCCAAGTCCTACTGTGATGTTTGGTTTGGAGTCTAAGAACTGCAAGGTGCCAAAGGAAAGGAAAATTCTCAATATTTTTAAATTTAATAATCTCATCCATACTTTATTATAAAAAACACATCATATGTGAAGAATCCCATGAGGATAAAGCAAAAAGAGTATCACTGAGAAACACTGAAAATCTTTGTAACATAATTCATCTAGGAGGGAAAGAATCCCTGTATCTATGTATCTTAAAATTCTGAAGCAAGACAGTTATAAGGACATGAATTAACATGATTACTTGAAAAATGAGAAACCTCCTCTGATAGAAATGTAAGTTGGCTGATTAACAACAGTGGCCAGCTTTGCCAATAAGAATGTCAGAGACATTTTTTGTAAATGGATTAAGTCTACAACTCCAAGACGTTAATTAAAATATATTTTTAAAGTAGCTTTTATTGGATTATAGTTGATTTACAATGTTGCATTAGTTTCCATTGTAAAGTGAATCAGTTATACACGTCTACTCTTTTAGATTTTGTTCCCAGATCATTACAGAGTACTGAGTAAAGCTCCCTGGACTATACTGTAGATTCTTATTAGTTTCCTGTTTTACATGTAGTATATGTGCATGTCAATCCCAATCTACCAATTCATCCCTACCTCCACTCAAATACGAATATATTTAAAGCCTAAGATTAAAGGATTTGGTCCAAAGAACTGTCTTAGCAAAAGTGTACTGGAATTAACACTTTTACCTTCCATATCCTCCTGAGTATATCAGGTTAAACAAGGGGCCTCTAAATTAAAAAGTAGCATAACCTCTCATTTATTTGCAAAGTTTTGGCAATTACCATATTTCGACTAACCAATCTTTACAGATTAGAAACTAGGTGAGACATTCTGTCCTTTCAGGCCCACAGTGTCAACATAAGACAATAAACTTAGTTTCCGGTTGATCTTACAATAAACATTTCAGATTAGAAACATACTTGTCCTCCTTCTTTAGTCCTTCACCCACCTCCTTGGGCCCACTGGCCTCCTTATCAAATCTGCCTATTAATCTAGCTATTAAACCCTTTCACAGCCCCAAGTCCTACTGTGATGTTTGGTTTGGAGTCTAAGAACTGCAAGGTGCCAAAGGAAAGGAAAATTCTCAATATTTTTAAATTTAATAATCTCATCCATACTTTATTATAAAAAACACATCATATGTGAAGAATCCCATGAGGATAAAGCAAAAAGAGTATCACTGAGAAACACTGAAAATCTTTGTAACATAATTCATCTAGGAGGGAAAGAATCCCTGTATCTATGTATCTTAAAATTCTGAAGCAAGACAGTTATAAGGACATGAATTAACATGATTACTTGAAAAATGAGAAACCTCCTCTGATAGAAATGTAAGTTGGCTGATTAACAACAGTGGCCAGCTTTGCCAATAAGAATGTCAGAGACATTTTTTGTAAATGGATTAAGTCTACAACTCCAAGACGTTAATTAAAATATATTTTTAAAGTAGCTTTTATTGGATTATAGTTGATTTACAATGTTGCATTAGTTTCCATTGTAAAGTGAATCAGTTATACACGTCTACTCTTTTAGATTTTGTTCCCAGATCATTACAGAGTACTGAGTAAAGCTCCCTGGACTATACTGTAGATTCTTATTAGTTTCCTGTTTTACATGTAGTATATGTGCATGTCAATCCCAATCTACCAATTCATCCCTACCTCCACTCAAATACGAATATATTTAAAGCCTAAGATTAAAGGATTTGGTCCAAAGAACTGTCTTAGCAAAAGTGTACTGGGAAATTTAAAACTCTGACCTTCCATATCCTCCTGAGTATATCAGGTTAAACAAGGGGCCTCTAAATTAAAAAGTAGCATAACTACCTAACAATCATTTATTTGCAAAGTTTTGCTGGCATAATCCCAGCTGAGAACTGGAATGACATTTACGACTGGGTAACCAATCCTTTACAGTTGAGCAGTTTCCAAATCTTTGCTTTCAACAAAATTGAAGACTTAAGTTACCAGCTATCACTGAAAATAATTTTTGATGATAGATCATTATATGGTTTTGATCATATAACTCAGAAGTATTCAAATAATTGGCTGACATACCTATAATGAAATTTATTTCCCATCTAATTTATGCAAATTATGTTTCTCAGAGCTTGTCCATAAAAATGAAAAACAGAGATGAATGTTGAGCTCAGTTTCATTTTAGAAATAATTAATATTCATCCACAGACATAATATTTGTAGAAATTCAGTCCCACCAATGGTCCAATAAAACTTGACTTTTTATGTTCAGTAATTATTAATATTTAAAACAATACTTTTCCTGGCCACACTATGCAGCCTGTGGGATTTTAGTTCCCTCACCAGGGATAGAACCCAGGCCCTCAGCAGTGAAAGCAGAGTCCTAACCACTGGACTGCCAGGGAATTCCCCTACTTTAAATAACATATAACTAATTAAAACAACATTATACTCACCTGTGCACATTAATATTATTGTAATGAAAATTAAATCCAGAAGTGTTATAAATTAACACTTTATAGCCCTATGACCATAGAAAATAAAATTTTAAAGTCAGGTTACATATATTTTGTTGTAGATAAGAATGATCAAAAAACCATAAAATATAGCAGGTTATAATTTTTATGTGGAATTTAGCATTGGAAGAAAATGAAGTTTTAAAACTTCCAACTGTTAAAGAACTTGTTTAGGTACTAGTTTGCCTGTTTTACTATACTGTAGATTCTTATTAGTTTCCTGTTTTACATGTAGTATATGTGCATGTCAATCCCAATCTACCAATTCATCCCTACCTCCACTCAAATACGAATATATTTAAAGCCTAAGATTAAAGGATTTGGTCCAAAGAACTGTCTTAGCAAAAGTGTACTGGAATTAACACTTTTACCTTCCATATCCTCCTGAGTATATCAGGTTAAACAAGGGGCCTCTAAATTAAAAAGTAGCATAACTACCTAACAATCATTTATTTGCAAAGTTTTGCTGGCATAATCCCAGCTGAGAACTGGAATGACATTTACGACTGGGTAACCAATCCTTTACAGTTGAGCAGTTTCCAAATCTTTGCTTTCAACAAAATTGAAGACTTAAGTTACCAGCTATCACTGAAAATAATTTTTGATGATAGATCATTATATGGTTTTGATCATATAACTCAGAAGTATTCAAATAATTGGCTGACATACCTATAATGAAATTTATTTCCCATCTAATTTATGCAAATTATGTTTCTCAGAGCTTGTCCATAAAAATGAAAAACAGAGATGAATGTTGAGCTCAGTTTCATTTTAGAAATAATTAATATTCATCCACAGACATAATATTTGTAGAAATTCAGTCCCACCAATGGTCCAATAAAACTTGACTTTTTATGTTCAGTAATTATTAATATTTAAAACAATACTTTTCCTGGCCACACTATGCAGCCTGTGGGATTTTAGTTCCCTCACCAGGGATAGAACCCAGGCCCTCAGCAGTGAAAGCAGAGTCCTAACCACTGGACTGCCAGGGAATTCCCCTACTTTAAATAACATATAACTAATTAAAACAACATTATACTCACCTGTGCACATTAATATTATTGTAATGAAAATTAAATCCAGAAGTGTTATAAATTAACACTTTATAGCCCTATGACCATAGAAAATAAAATTTTAAAGTCAGGTTACATATATTTTGTTGTAGATAAGAATGATCAAAAAACCATAAAATATAGCAGGTTATAATTTTTATGTGGAATTTAGCATTGGAAGAAAAATGAAGTTTTAAAACTTCCAACTGTTAAAGAACTTGTTTAGGTACCTTTCAGTGGATGATTATAATATCATATTGTTCTGAAATCCAACTCTGACACATTTAAAAGCTTGATATGAGTTCTACATATCAGTATTTACTACCAGAAATTGTATCTTTTATACTACTTAAATGTAAGATGAAATATTTTAGATATCAACTTAAAAATGTGAGGAACACAGAGTCTTGAAAAGGCATTTGTCTATCTGCGAATAAAAACACATGAAGACCACTGGCTGGATGAAATGCTGTCTTGGACCCTGAGCCTTATGAATGGGTGCCCAGGAAGATAGCAGAGGCAGGAAACCAAGCAGGCAGCTCCACAAAGCTGACTTCAAGCCCTTCCCTCTCCTAGAGCCTTCCTGAGTCCTTGCTCCGGATATTTTCCCTCCGGCCTCAGGATGAAGTGCCCACGAGAGAGGGAAGAGCTCAAAGCAACGCCTGCAGGCACAGAGGCTGGCATGGAACCCAGAGGTGAACCTCCTCAGCTCCTCCAGGAAAGCTGTGACCACTGAGCTATGGGGCTGCCCAAGCTTGGGCTTGGTTACCACAGCCGTCGCTCATTTAAGGTTACTCCACAGAACTCTTCAGAGGACATCTGGAAGAGATGATGACCCGGGCCACCCCCATGTAACTTTCAGGATAAGCAGAAGCAACTGTACCTTCACATCAGCTGAATTTCTGGGACACAGGCTTCCACCTCATTCCTAACACAAGACCTTGCTTGTTCTGCTAAAATATGAACCTTTGGGGAATCCCCGTAGAGGCCTGAGATGTGGACTGTGGAACACTGCCACTGAAACCAGTCATTAAAAATCACCACCCAATTCCATAGTCTATATTTTGACAAAAAGGAGTTGAAGCAGGGAATGTTTCAAGGAAACCAACCTGTTTTGTGGGGCTTCCAGCAGAACTCTCTGCTGACCCTTTTGGGGGTTAGTGTCCTCAGCACTAGAGGATGTTAGAGATGGAGAAAAGTCTGTGTGTTGCCCAGGGGAACCTCATAAACTCTCCTACAGCTCTGGCGCAATCCCTCCTCCTCCTTCCTGTGAGGCCCAGCTGTTTTGCGTCCTTCCTTCTCTCCTTCTCTCCGTTTGTTGTCTTTTGCTTCCTCTTTCAAATTGAAGCCTTCAAGCAAGTATGCTGATAAGACAGCCTAAACTCACAAATCCTAGGTTCCAGCAGTTGCTCTGCATTGACCAGCTCTGTGATCCTAGAAGGCATTTACTTCTCTGAATCTCAGTTCCTCCACCTGAAAATGGATCTCACAGCCTGCCTGCCTCTTTGGGGTGCTGTGAGCCTCCGGTGAGCACAGCCACATCCATGCATTGTGACCTGTCCCTGAGAAGCCCTGTGCTATCAGACACACCTGGCCTCGATGGCTATTCGTGGGGTCCGTTGTGCTCCCTGTCCCTCCCTGTCTTCATCCTCCATCCACAGTCTGTACTGCCTCTTCTCTGCCCATTATTCGGCTGGCACAGGGCTAGCACAGGGCTGCATAAAAGATGGTCACCCCTTTCCGCAAAGGTATGCTATCAGCCCTTTTGGGCAACAGCCAGAAGGGAAAGCTGCGGTCCTTCCACCCTTTCACCTGACACTGATTGCGGACCCCAGCTCAGGCCTCACACTGCCTTCAGTTTCAACTCTGAGCCCCACACTGATGCCTTGACACACCCTGATCTCTAACCCCAGTGCTGCCGGGACCTCTGCTGCACGGGGACAACCGTGGGCAGTTTTTATGACCAATGTGGGAGAGAATCAAGAGCCTCAGCCTGATTAACTCTGAAACACAAAGCTCAAGAGATACACATATCAAATCGACTTCTTGACATTTTCCTTTCAAATGTCTCAAAAGTACTTGTACAGTTTGTTTTTGTTGTTGTTGCTGCTCTGCTCAGCTTGTGGGATCTTAGTTCCATGACCAAGGATGGAATCCATGCCCCTGGTTGTGGAAACCTGGAGTCCTAACCACTGGACATGCAGGGAAGGCCCCTGGGTCTTATTCTTAAATTACCTGGGAGCCAGCAACAGAGGTTCCTGCCCTCCCTGGGACGTGGTTCCTCTGAGGCACCAGAGCCTACCCACAAAAGGAGCAAAACTACCCACCAAAAGGTTCCAGAAAAGGCCTCCTCTGCACCTTCTCTCTGAATACCCTGTTCGGCTTCTTCTGTCCCTTTTCTTGAAATAGTGGTTTTGACATAGACAGCAAGAGCAGGGACAGTGGCTGACGGGCATTTCTAGAAAACAGGCCTTATAAAAAATAAACCTGGGTAGCCTTCTTACAAGAGGAGTGCTCGGGAGAGGGATGGAAATTAAGAGAAAGGGGTTTGTAAAAGGCCCGGCCTTTCTACTCCACCAAAATGCCACATGCCTCCTTTGGGGTGCTGTGAGCCTCCGGTGAGCACAGCCACATCCATGCATTGTGACCTGTCCCTGAGAAGCCCTGTGCTATCAGACACACCTGGCCTCGATGGCTATTCGTGGGGTCCGTTGTGCTCCCTGTCCCTCCCTGTCTTCATCCTCCATCCACAGTCTGTACTGCCTCTTCTCTGCCCATTATTCGGCTGGCACAGGGCTAGCACAGGGCTGCATAAAAGATGGTCACCCCTTTCCGCAAAGGTATGCTATCAGCCCTTTTGGGCAACAGCCAGAAGGGAAAGCTGCGGTCCTTCCACCCTTTCACCTGACACTGATTGCGGACCCCAGCTCAGGCCTCACACTGCCTTCAGTTTCAACTCTGAGCCCCACACTGATGCCTTGACACACCCTGATCTCTAACCCCAGTGCTGCCGGGACCTCTGCTGCACGGGGACAACCGTGGGCAGTTTTTATGACCAATGTGGGAGAGAATCAAGAGCCTCAGCCTGATTAACTCTGAAACACAAAGCTCAAGAGATACACATATCAAATCGACTTCTTGACATTTTCCTTTCAAATGTCTCAAAAGTACTTGTACAGTTTGTTTTTGTTGTTGTTGCTGCTCTGCTCAGCTTGTGGGATCTTAGTTCCATGACCAAGGATGGAATCCATGCCCCTGGTTGTGGAAACCTGGAGTCCTAACCACTGGACATGCAGGGAAGGCCCCTGGGTCTTATTCTTAAATTACCTGGGAGCCAGCAACAGAGGTTCCTGCCCTCCCTGGGACGTGGTTCCTCTGAGGCACCAGAGCCTACCCACAAAAGGAGCAAAACTACCCACCAAAAGGTTCCAGAAAAGGCCTCCTCTGCACCTTCTCTCTGAATACCCTGTTCGGCTTCTTCTGTCCCTTTTCTTGAAATAGTGGTTTTGACATAGACAGCAAGAGCAGGGACAGTGGCTGACGGGCATTTCTAGAAAACAGGCCTTATAAAAAATAAACCTGGGTAGCCTTCTTACAAGAGGAGTGCTCGGGAGAGGGATGGAAATTAAGAGAAAGGGGTTTGTAACTGATGGGGATGGTTGCCTCAGGCAGCCTTTCTACTCCAGAGCTTGGGCAGGCCCAGGAGGTAAGAGTTTGACTCCTGGCTGTGACACTCATCAGATACTCATATGTGCCCCTTGAAACCAAATTAATCTATTGATATATCTCAGTCCTTTTTTTTTATTTTGGGGGGTGGGGAGGGGCTAGGGCGAGGCGGGGGTGGGGTGGGGAGGGAGGGGGACTGGCGGGCCACTTCTATTGGGCTTTATTTTCATCCATCTTTGTTCTTTGGCCCGTGTGGGCCTCCCATCGCGATGGCCTCTGTTGTCGTAGAGCACCGGCTCTGGGCGCATGCGCTCCAGAGCTCCGGCTCGGTAATTGGACACATCGGTCCAGCCACTCCGCGGCACGTGGGATCTTCCCAGGCCAGGGATCCAACCGGCGGCCCTTGCACTGCAAGGCGGTGTCCTTACCCACTGCACCACCAGGGAAGCCCCATCTCAGTCCCCTTTTAATGAAGTGTTACAAAACTCGAATAAGAGAACACATGAAGAGATGGCAAATTATAAAGCACTGCAAAAAGGAAAAAAGTCATCTATCTTATTTTTACACAGGTGCACATACACATGGATTCTTCTAACCCAGTGGTCTCCGGGCAGGGGCAGTGTTGCTCGCTTCCGGGGGATCTCTGGTGCTGTGGAGACATTTCTTAGTGTCACAACTGGAGAGGGGTGCTGTGGGCATCTAGTGGTGGAGACCAGGGATGCTGCTAAACACCTCATGCTACACTGGGAAGTCTTTCGAAACAATTATTTAGTCCTAAATGTCAACTGTGGCAAGGTGGAGAAACCCTGATGTACTCAACTTCATACAGCTTTTAACCAGGCTAAATTGGCTCACTGGGCGGTGTCTTCCAGGGGGCGCTCCCTTATGCCCAGGACAGACAGGAGGAACCACAGAAATTTTACAAACCCCAGGGGCTGCTGTCCGCTTCCCTCTTCGCCAGTGCTCCTCCTTCCACCTCGGCAGCACCCTGCTTGCCCACCTGACTCCAGACGCCTGCCGGGGCCAAGGGCAGAAAGACTTACAGCGCAAAGGGGCCGAAAGCCTGGCCTGGCTGGTAACTGGACCGGTCGTCTGCCAACAGTTCCAGTCTAGTTCTCTCAGACGGAAGGAAACATTCTCAAAGTGAGCACTGGAACAGCATCTCGCGCCAAACCACGGCAAAGACTAGATTCCAGAGGCTCAAAGTTAACAAATATCTGATTTGTCGCCACTAGCTCTGCATCTTAAAGGGAGGAGGAAGGGGGAAGGAGGAAGGGGAGGGCTGGTCCTGGCCAGCCCCACCCCCTGAACTACCCAGAGTGCAGCCGTGCAGCTCCCAGGACTCATAGGCGGGCAGGACCACAGTGCGTCGCCTGGAGCAGTAACAGCGGCAGCAAGAGGGGCCGGCCCCACGCAAGGAAGGAACTCACACAGGCTGCAGCGATCCAGACAGGTGGGAGATTCCAACTCAGAGGGAGTGAAACGTGCTTCACGCTCTGCGTCGTATGCCTGCTCTGATGCAGCCAATCGGCGCGGCCACCCTCACGCCACTGCCATCCCAGTCTGCGCCCTCCGCGCAGGGTCGGCTGCAGGCGGCAGAGGTCTCGCTGGGAGGAGAGCAGGGGTGGGCGGCCAGACGGATTGAGGCCGCTGGCCAGCAGCAGGGCGCTAGGCTCCTCCAAGAACTTCGCTCTACCCTTTGCCCTCAGAGAATATGTTAGCTGTGCACTTTGACAAACCGGGAGGACCAGAAAATCTTTACTTGAAGGAAGTGGCCAAGCCCAGCCCAGGCGAGGGTGAAGTCCTCCTGAAGGTGGCAGCCAGCGCCCTCAACCGGGCGGACTTACTCCAGGTACCCAGGGGTCTGGCAAGGGTCTGGCAAGGCTGGGACTGAGCAGGGCTCCAGGGTCTGTAACATTCACCAGACAGGTGAAGACTTGGGGCACTGTCATTAACACCCATCATGACCTGCTTCCTGGGGGTTCTGAAACTAGAAACATTTAGCCTCGTTTACCCAGAATAAAGGGGTATTTGCACAGCCGAGTCCACCCTGTCACCCCACTGCTTGGGCTTGCTCCCCACCCCCACCCCGTCTGCTTGGGCTTCCAGATCTGTTGGGGTGGGGGAGTAAAGGTGTGTCAGACCTCCCTATTATCTCCTTTGACAGTGAAAAAGTGAAGGTGTGGGAATTCCCTGGTGGTCCAGTGGCTAAGACTCTGTGCTCCCAATGCAGGGGGCCCAGGTTCGATCCCTGGTCAGGGAACTAGCACCCACATGCTGTAACTGAGACCCAATGCAGCCAAATAAATATAAATAAAATATTAAAAAAAAAAAAAAAAGTGAAGGTGTTTGTCAGCTCAGTCCTGTCCTGCTCTCTGCAATCCCATGAAGGGTAGCCCACCAGGCTGCTCCAACCACGGGATTCTCCAGGCAAGAATACTGGAGTGGGTAGCCATTCCCTTCTCTGGGGGATCTTCCTGACCCAAAGACTGACCCCAGGTCTCCTCCATTGCAGGTGGATTCTTTAACATCTTGGCCACCAGGGTAGCCCCAAAGGTTGGTGTTCCCACACCAGGAGTTGAACCTGAGCCACCTGGGTGAAAACCAGAAATCCTAATCCCTCCCCAGGCAATCCTGTTCACCATGTGTACCCTACAGATAAAGAAACAGAGGGTCAGAGAGGCTCAGCAATGAGCCCAAGGCCACAAGCTAGTAATCAGGGGAACTGTGACTCAAACTGAGGTCTGTCCTAAGGCTCCCAAGTCTGTATTCTTCCCACCCTGAGGGTTCCAGAGCTGGCAGGGGAAGTAATCTAAGAATTTTATTCCAACTTCTTGAAGCATCAAGGGGCCTGCTGCATTTTTTGAAGTAATTAAGAAATGTATACCAGAATCACAGGGACATTTTAAATAAACAGGACGGGGATAAAGACATGTATACTTTGAAAAAGCATCTCAAATGGTCCGATGCACAGTCCTAGTTCAGTCACTCTGGTCTCAAGCCTCTGGGGGTTCTAATGAGGGAGTACAGAGCCTCGCACTTGATCTATGAGATATATCATTAGGAAGCCTGTGGTCTAGTCACTCATCTTGCTCGTAATTTGTTTTGCTACCCTAATTCCCCTGACCAGGTCTCAGTTTCTTCATCTGTAAAACAAGGGAGAAATAAAGACTCTACCTGTCAGACATCCACTGACTATGGGACCTACATTCTCTTACTTGCATGAAACAAATTACCACCCCACCTCTTTTCTTGACTAAAAACCCTAACTTTAGCCAGAATTTTGTCTTGGAGAGAGGGAGGAGAGGAGGGTTATGGGAAGAAGGCCAGGGATGGTGACATGGATTTCTGATCATGCTTACTACCTAGTGTGTCCTTTTTCTTCAGAGACAGGGCCAATATGCCCCACCCCCAGGAGCCAGCAGCATTCTGGGACTCGAGGCATCTGGACACGTGGCAGAGCTGGGACCTGGCTGCCAGGGACCCTGGAAGACTGGGGACGCAGTCATGGTTCTGCTGTCTGGCGGGGGCCAGGCTCAGTATGTCAGTGTCCCTGAAGAGCTCCTCATGCCCATCCCGGCAGGACTGACCATGTCCCAGGCTGCGGCCATCCCAGAGGCCTGGCTCACCGCCTTCCAGCTGTTGCATCTGTTGGGTAAGGACCACCCCACCCCATGCTCACTCTGTATAGCATAGTTCAATTTCTCCATGACTCAGCCACCTCAAACCTCAGCAGTCCTGAAAGGCAGCTTTGATCTTACCACTGAGCAACAGCCAACCCAGCACCTCACCCTATTTAGTATCAAATCCTCATACTATGTAGCAATGGTTTGATACTGAGGCTGAAAATCATAGTTGGCTGATAGAAGACCTAGAAAGCACTGGATAGAAGACCTGTGCCCCCACGCCTTCCAGCTAGTTGCCAACTTCTTGAAGCATCAAGGGGCCTGCTGCATTTTTTGAAGTAATTAAGAAATGTATACCAGAATCACAGGGACATTTTAAATAAACAGGACGGGGATAAAGACATGTATACTTTGAAAAAGCATCTCAAATGGTCCGATGCACAGTCCTAGTTCAGTCACTCTGGTCTCAAGCCTCTGGGGGTTCTAATGAGGGAGTACAGAGCCTCGCACTTGATCTATGAGATATATCATTAGGAAGCCTGTGGTCTAGTCACTCATCTTGCTCGTAATTTGTTTTGCTACCCTAATTCCCCTGACCAGGTCTCAGTTTCTTCATCTGTAAAACAAGGGAGAAATAAAGACTCTACCTGTCAGACATCCACTGACTATGGGACCTACATTCTCTTACTTGCATGAAACAAATTACCACCCCACCTCTTTTCTTGACTAAAAACCCTAACTTTAGCCAGAATTTTGTCTTGGAGAGAGGGAGGAGAGGAGGGTTATGGGAAGAAGGCCAGGGATGGTGACATGGATTTCTGATCATGCTTACTACCTAGTGTGTCCTTTTTCTTCAGAGACAGGGCCAATATGCCCCACCCCCAGGAGCCAGCAGCATTCTGGGACTCGAGGCATCTGGACACGTGGCAGAGCTGGGACCTGGCTGCCAGGGACCCTGGAAGACTGGGGACGCAGTCATGGTTCTGCTGTCTGGCGGGGGCCAGGCTCAGTATGTCAGTGTCCCTGAAGAGCTCCTCATGCCCATCCCGGCAGGACTGACCATGTCCCAGGCTGCGGCCATCCCAGAGGCCTGGCTCACCGCCTTCCAGCTGTTGCATCTGTTGGGTAAGGACCACCCCACCCCATGCTCACTCTGTATAGCATAGTTCAATTTCTCCATGACTCAGCCACCTCAAACCTCAGCAGTCCTGAAAGGCAGCTTTGATCTTACCACTGAGCAACAGCCAACCCAGCACCTCACCCTATTTAGTATCAAATCCTCATACTATGTAGCAATGGTTTGATACTGAGGCTGAAAATCATAGTTGGCTGATAGAAGACCTAGAAAGCACTGGATAGAAGACCTGTGCACATCTTCACACTATAAGGCCCAGCAGTATTCACAGCTTCTCAGTCTTGCCAAGCTTCTCTCTTGGGAGCCCTGGTGCAGCAGATGGACCCATTCAGTCCACTCTTTAATTCCTCCTTAATCCCACCGAGGCCAGCCAAAAGCTCAAGTGAGTAACTCTATCCCCCACCGTAACTGGGAGGACATCTACAGTGTTTGGAAGGGTGACCCTGTCTACAGAACAGAAGCTCAAGGTGAGAAAGGTTGGTGTGAGCAAAGGAAGTCAGAGAAGACTTTCTGGAATAGAACTTGAGGGGTGGTAGAGCTGATGGACAGAAGGCATACTAAGATGGCCTTAGAGCGTCACAGTGAGGTGATTCTTCACTCTGAAGTGAAGGATAGGGGATTCCCTGGTGGTCTAGTGGCTAGGACTCCATGCTCCCAATGCAGGGGGCCCAGGTTCAATCCCTGGTCAGGGAACCAGATTCCACATGCCTTAACTAAGACTTTGCATGCCGCATCAAAGATCAAAGACCTGCAGGCCACAATGCAGCCAAATAAATAAATAAAAATAATTTAAGAAGACAGCAAAGGATCTGACATCTGGTGGTTCCAGGGCCAGGTGATCATGGTAGAATAAGTCTATGTTGTAAATGTACAGCAGTTGCAAAGTAAAGAAAATGGTTCCTATACTTTCTGTCACAGGAAATGTTCAGGCTGGAGACTCTGTGCTAATCCATGCAGGAGCAAGTGGTGTGGGCACAGCTGCCATCCAACTTGCCCGGATGGCGGGAGCTACTCCTCTTGTCACAGCTGGCTCCCAACGCAAGCTTCAAATGGCAGAAGAGCTCGGAGCAGCTGCTGGGTTCAATTATAAAGAAGAGGACTTTTCTGAAGCAACACTGAAATTCACTAAAGGTAAATAAAGCTTCTGCAGTTCAGCAGGAGTTTCCGCGACAAATAAAATTCTCATCAGCCACAAAGTTGCCTCTGGACCTGTCTTACCTGCTCACTTGCCCAGGCCAAATTCTAGTACTCTGCTCTTTGACCACTGGAGACAGGTTCAGGACTAAGATGATGTTCATGTACATTCTTTTAAGTTATATGATTCATATGCTTTTCACAAAGTGAATAATCACACAGAGTTGGTCTGGAATTATTCAGGACCTCTTTTTCCCAAGCAGTCACTCTGCAGTGAATTAACAGGAGGTAGGGGTAAAAACCAGTTTGGAGCTGGTCATAGTAGGCTTGGGTAGGTATCTCCCTAAAATGGGTAAGTAGATGTGTATGCCTCTATATTGCAGAGCCAAATCTGTATATAGTTGGCTCATCCCCTTCCACTTTTCTACAAGAATCAAAAAGGAGACTTAAAAACAAAGCTAGCAAAGCCACGTTCCAGACAACCCTTCATAACTCAGATACGGACTGTAGTTTGTACTGTAGCCTGGAGTGGATCTCCCTTGTTCCTCTGGGGGTCAGTGGGTCTCTACTTACATGGAGGTCAGGGGGAATACTAGATCATGGTGTTGCCCCATTTCCCTCTTGCTATGACAGCGATCATAATATATGAACTATAATACACACGTATGACAGAGTTCAGTTCCTTACACTCCAGATTTACAGCCATGTTTCTATGAACAATGTTCTGATTTCCAACCTACAGATTAACTTCTTGCACTTGGATATATTTACACCAGTATTTCCACAAACATACCATGGAATCTTCTTTTCTTCAATCTTACTGACTCTGACTAGCATCACAAATCTATGTTTCATGTGAAAGGCGCTGGAGTGAACCTCATTCTAGACTGCATAGGCGGCTCTTACTGGGAGAAAAATGTCAACTGCCTGGCTCTGGATGGTCGCTGGGTTCTCTACGGTCTGCTGGGAGGAGCTGACGTCAGTGGGCCTCTGTTTTCAAAGCTACTTTTTAAAAGAGGGAGTCTGGTCACCAGTCTGCTAAGATCGAGGGACAAAAAGGTGAGTGATGGGTGAAAAACTATTTCAGTGATTGGGATGGGTGATTTAACTATTAACCAGAAAAATGTGATTCATTCACATAATGCTGAGAGTGTAAAAAGCACATATGTCGGAGAGCCTGGAAAAACCTGCCCCCCTGTGGATAAACAGGTAACCTAATCTCATAGAACTAATTAAAACTGGTTGATGAAGGCCTCAACATCTTGGAAAGAGGGTGGTTAACACTAAATATATAAATTTTATAAAATGAACAAAGCATTGAGTATATTAGGAAATACTTCTAACAGTTCCAAGACTGTTTTCAAAGGCAGAACTGTTCTTGGCGTGCTTAAAAAAAAAAAAACCCTCGTAGGTAAGGAAGATTAATAAGCTTCTACCTTTAACAGATTACAGATTATGCCTCCTGAAATCATGAGGTATTCCAGCAGGTGCCAGCTTCAGGAAAAATCTGTATATAGTTGGCTCATCCTTCCACTTTCTACAAGAATCAAAGGAGACTTAAAACAAAGCTAGCAAAGCCACGTTCCAGACAACCCTTCATAACTCAGATACGGACTGTAGTTTGTACTGTAGCCTGGAGTGGATCTCCCTTGTTCCTCTGGGGGTCAGTGGGTCTCTACTTACATGGAGGTCAGGGGGAATACTAGATCATGGTGTTGCCCCATTTCCCTCTTGCTATGACAGCGATCATAATATATGAACTATAATACACACGTATGACAGAGTTCAGTTCCTTACACTCCAGATTTACAGCCATGTTTCTATGAACAATGTTCTGATTTCCAACCTACAGATTAACTTCTTGCACTTGGATATATTTACACCAGTATTTCCACAAACATACCATGGAATCTTCTTTTCTTCAATCTTACTGACTCTGACTAGCATCACAAATCTATGTTTCATGTGAAAGGCGCTGGAGTGAACCTCATTCTAGACTGCATAGGCGGCTCTTACTGGGAGAAAAATGTCAACTGCCTGGCTCTGGATGGTCGCTGGGTTCTCTACGGTCTGCTGGGAGGAGCTGACGTCAGTGGGCCTCTGTTTTCAAAGCTACTTTTTAAAAGAGGGAGTCTGGTCACCAGTCTGCTAAGATCGAGGGACAAAAAGGTGAGTGATGGGTGAAAAACTATTTCAGTGATTGGGATGGGTGATTTAACTATTAACCAGAAAAATGTGATTCATTCACATAATGCTGAGAGTGTAAAAAGCACATATGTCGGAGAGCCTGGAAAAACCTGCCCCCCTGTGGATAAACAGGTAACCTAATCTCATAGAACTAATTAAAACTGGTTGATGAAGGCCTCAACATCTTGGAAAGAGGGTGGTTAACACTAAATATATAAATTTTATAAAATGAACAAAGCATTGAGTATATTAGGAAATACTTCTAACAGTTCCAAGACTGTTTTCAAAGGCAGAACTGTTCTTGGCGTGCTTAAAAAAAAAAAAAAAAAAAACCCTCGTAGGTAAGGAAGATTAATAAGCTTCTACCTTTAACAGATTACAGATTATGCCTCCTGAAATCATGAGGTATTCCAGCAGGTGCCAGCTTCAGGAATGTTTCCTCACAGGGTTTCACACTTGGCTGGCGGATAGCAGAGGTTTAAATATCTCTTTTGAACTGAACCTATGTAAGTCCTGTCTGTGGCTGCCTCCTACCTGAAGTCTTTAAAAACAGCCCTCCAAATAAATAAATAACAGTCCTTCAGCTTTCAGCGACGGTAATAGTTTCTCCAGGCTTTGATCTTTATCTGGTACAAATCTAGGGGCATGCACATACATGCTGGTAGTGAAGGGATCATACACCCTTGTGGGACCTCAGATGGTCCGAGTTTCAGAGAAAACAGAAAGGCTAAGCAGGGTGGGGACGGACAAGGAAAGGCCTCCGTCCGGGCTGATGGTCTCCTTTTCCTTACCTTAGTACAAGCAGATGCTGGTGAAGGCTTTCACGGAGCAAATTCTGCCCCACTTTTCCACGGAGAACCCTCAACGTTTACTGCCGGTTCTGGAGAGAGTCTACCCCGTGGCTGAAATCCAAGAAGCCCATAAATACATGGACGCTAACAAGAATGTGGGCAAAATCGTCCTGGAGCTGCCCCAGTGAAGGAGTGGGTAGTCCAGGACAAGGCGACTTTCGGTCTTCCTACAGCAAACCTGGAGAAGACTGTACGCAGTCGCCCTCCAGGCTCACCTGTAAGCGGGTATTCTTCCCCCAGTCTCCTCAAATGATCGGTGGGAAGCCAGTCTAAGGAAATAAACAGTGGACTTGAAGAGTGGCGCGTGGACTGGCGCCGCCGGGTTTGGGGGGTGAGGCCTGGGAGTCAAGACAGGCAACGTCATGCAGATGAGAGTAGAGGCCGGGTCTGTTCATGCTCAATTTCGGGGGGCTGCGCTAGCGCCAGGGGCTCTGAGTACCAGGTACAGCGTCGGCCGCAACACAACCAGCCAGAACCCTGCAGGTTCGGCTTTGTGCAAAGTCATAGGCCCAGACGCACGCACGCGTCCCCCGCACACAGCGCGCCAGACAGCCCAGCACCCCACTCCAGGCCCCGCCGACCCCCGCAACTCACACGGGTACAGACCCATTCGCTGGACTGGCCTTCATCCTCGCAGAGGTCTCCTCCGGTCTCGCCCCTTTCCCGCCAGCTTCCGGGCTCAAAGTCTCCCGACCGGAACAACTCTCCTTCCTAGGCCCGCCCTTTCCGGTCTGTAACCCGGAAGTGCCTTGGACTCTGGCCTTTCACCCTTCCGGCCTTGTAAGTATCTCAGACCCATTTTGCCCTGGAATCTGAGTGTAAGGGTCGTCTACGTCAGCACGTTTCGGCGTGAGACGGTGATATTCCGGCGAGTTAAAACAACTTCCGGCGGGGTCTGGATGTTGACGTCCTGCCTCTGACGCCGTGTTGCGGTCGAAACTGAGCGAGCTCGGGACGAGTGCGGAGGAACCCAGGTGTTTGCTGCGGTAACCTCATCAGCCTGCCAAAATGGCGATGCAAGCGGCCAAGAGGGCGAACGTGAGTGTCGGGGACTTTTGCCGAGGAGGGGGAGCAGCTGGTTGCTGGCGTGATCAGAGGGAGTTCCTGGCCCTCCTGTGTCGCTTAGGCGGGAGGCCCAGAAGTTATCTGTCAGATAGGATTCCATCTTGGCCCCGTCCTTAGGGATGTGCTTCTTGAACCACATTTCTGCCCCGGTTGCCTTTGAAAGCTCTTTACGCAGCTATCAGTAATGGTGTTACACCCTAAGTTGAAGCAAATGTACCTGGAACCGTAATCGGCCAAAGTCAGCAGCAGATGAATCCCCATAAATAAGTAGGGTTTAACAGGTAGCTGGTATTCTTCCCCCAGTCTCCTCAAATGATCGGTGGGAAGCCAGTCTAAGGAAATAAACAGTGGACTTGAAGAGTGGCGCGTGGACTGGCGCCGCCGGGTTTGGGGGGTGAGGCCTGGGAGTCAAGACAGGCAACGTCATGCAGATGAGAGTAGAGGCCGGGTCTGTTCATGCTCAATTTCGGGGGGCTGCGCTAGCGCCAGGGGCTCTGAGTACCAGGTACAGCGTCGGCCGCAACACAACCAGCCAGAACCCTGCAGGTTCGGCTTTGTGCAAAGTCATAGGCCCAGACGCACGCACGCGTCCCCCGCACACAGCGCGCCAGACAGCCCAGCACCCCACTCCAGGCCCCGCCGACCCCCGCAACTCACACGGGTACAGACCCATTCGCTGGACTGGCCTTCATCCTCGCAGAGGTCTCCTCCGGTCTCGCCCCTTTCCCGCCAGCTTCCGGGCTCAAAGTCTCCCCGACCGGAACAACTCTCCTTCCTAGGCCCGCCCTTTCCGGTCTGTAACCCGGAAGTGCCTTGGACTCTGGCCTTTCACCCTTCCGGCCTTGTAAGTATCTCAGACCCATTTTGCCCTGGAATCTGAGTGTAAGGGTCGTCTACGTCAGCACGTTTCGGCGTGAGACGGTGATATTCCGGCGAGTTAAAACAACTTCCGGCGGGGTCTGGATGTTGACGTCCTGCCTCTGACGCCGTGTTGCGGTCGAAACTGAGCGAGCTCGGGACGAGTGCGGAGGAACCCAGGTGTTTGCTGCGGTAACCTCATCAGCCTGCCAAAATGGCGATGCAAGCGGCCAAGAGGGCGAACGTGAGTGTCGGGGACTTTTGCCGAGGAGGGGGAGCAGCTGGTTGCTGGCGTGATCAGAGGGAGTTCCTGGCCCTCCTGTGTCGCTTAGGCGGGGAGGCCCAGAAGTTATCTGTCAGATAGGATTCCATCTTGGCCCCGTCCTTAGGGATGTGCTTCTTGAACCACATTTCTGCCCCGGTTGCCTTTGAAAGCTCTTTACGCAGCTATCAGTAATGGTGTTACACCCTAAGTTGAAGCAAATGTACCTGGAACCGGGCATCAAGATCTCGGCCTAAACGTCAGCAGCAGATGAATCCCCCATAAATAAGTAGGGTTTAACAGGTAGCTGGAACCTGGAAGTGTCTTCAGATCATAGAACTTTTTGGATCCCTCATTAATGTTTTCAAAGATAGTTTTGAGCACCTAGTATATACCAGAGTTGAGAGAGAGGATACCATAAATCACGCATTTATTGGACACTTACTATGGGACAGATATAAGCCTAGGTACTGGACATACAGTAATGAATAAAACAGAAAACCCTGCCGCTTATATTGTAATATCAGGGAGTGGTGGGTTATGGAAACCTAAAGACAATTGTCTGGAGAAAGAGAGTGGTGAGCTTTAAGCTGCTGAGAGGTATAGTAAGATGAAGACATAGTCGAATATGGTGAGATGGAGGTTTTTGGTAACTTCGATGATAATCAGTTCAGTCGATAAACGTGGAATACAGTGGGATGAGAAGAAGGTAGAAGTTGAGAAAATGAAGATAGCTTTTTCCACGCGTTTTCACGTAAACGGGTAGAAGAGAAATTGGATGATAGTTAACCTCTTTCTTAAAGATGTGTGATATAAGTGTACCTGTATCCGTGTGCCAGTGAGACGATCCAGTCGAGGGAGATAAACTGATGATGCAGAAGAAGGATAAGTTCAGTAGTCTAAGGTAGGGGAGGGGTTGTCATAGCAATGAGAGGGAAAGTGGTTGAATGTGGATGAATGTAGATTGCATATAAGGTACTTACCGTTTGGTTATACCTATTTTCTTCAAAACCAAGAGCCAAGGTTGTCACCTGGGATGAGCAGGAAAGATACCACTCAGCTCAGATGTTAGAGGGAGTGGTGATGGTCAGATTTGAGGAAAGGAGAATGTAAGACGCCTTTCAGAAAGAGAAACCGGACTTACTATAAAAGTATATTGTGATTGTCTGACAGTGTTTATCATCTACTTGAACTGAACCACATTTCTGCCCCGGTTGCCTTTGAAAGCTCTTTACGCAGCTATCAGTAATGGTGTTACACCCTAAGTTGAAGCAAATGTACCTGGAACCGGGCATCAAGATCTCGGCCTAAACGTCAGCAGCAGATGAATCCCCCATAAATAAGTAGGGTTTAACAGGTAGCTGGAACCTGGAAGTGTCTTCAGATCATAGAACTTTTTGGATCCCTCATTAATGTTTTCAAAGATAGTTTTGAGCACCTAGTATATACCAGAGTTGAGAGAGAGGATACCATAAATCACGCATTTATTGGACACTTACTATGGGACAGATATAAGCCTAGGTACTGGACATACAGTAATGAATAAAACAGAAAACCCTGCCGCTTATATTGTAATATCAGGGAGTGGTGGGTTATGGAAACCTAAAGACAATTGTCTGGAGAAAGAGAGTGGTGAGCTTTAAGCTGCTGAGAGGTATAGTAAGATGAAGACATAGTCGAATATGGTGAGATGGAGGTTTTTGGTAACTTCGATGATAATCAGTTCAGTCGATAAACGTGGAATACAGTGGGATGAGAAGAAGGTAGAAGTTGAGAAAATGAAGATAGCTTTTTCCACGCGTTTTCACGTAAACGGGTAGAAGAGAAATTGGATGATAGTTAACCTCTTTCTTAAAGATGTGTGATATAAGTGTACCTGTATCCGTGTGCCAGTGAGACGATCCAGTCGAGGGAGATAAACTGATGATGCAGAAGAAGGATAAGTTCAGTAGTCTAAGGTAGGGGAGGGGTTGTCATAGCAATGAGAGGGAAAGTGGTTGAATGTGGATGAATGTAGATTGCATATAAGGTACTTACCGTTTGGTTATACCTATTTTCTTCAAAACCAAGAGCCAAGGTTGTCACCTGGGATGAGCAGGAAAGATACCACTCAGCTCAGATGTTAGAGGGAGTGGTGATGGTCAGATTTGAGGAAAGGAGAGAAAATGTGACAGACTGCCTTTCAGAAAGAGAAACCGGACTTACTATAAAAGTATATTGTGATTGTCTGACAGTGTTTATCATCTACTTGAACTGAACCTTAAATCTTAAACTCTAAAACTTTATTGTACTTAACAGCTTGAGGGCCTGGGATAAGTATCTTATTCTTCCATTTATACCACGCTTTGGTTAATACCTGAAATAGTTCCTGGTGTAATAGATATTGTGCAAATTAATGCCCAGTATGTAATTAGTATGTTAACAAGGAGCACAGGAGTGAAATCTGGACTGAAGATACATATGTGAGAGTCATCAACTTAGCGTGGAGAACGTATATTGTTAAGAGATTATAGAGTTAAGGGGAGTGTATGAGGAGTCAAGAAAAGAAGTCTAAAGATAAAACTTTTTTGGAAGATCCTACTTGAATGCCAAGGACTGCTAGCCAGAGAGTTAGGAGGAAGCCACGGAGATAGAGTGTCAAGAAGGGAATAGTCGACAGTATCAGGAGCCTCAGGAGTTATGTAGATGGGAATTGAGCACTGCAAGTGAGAGGTCTTAGTACATAAAAACACTTTTCATCAGAGTGCTGGGGTAGAAACTCAATTGTGGTAACTTAATGAGTGTCATGAGGTAAATAATATGAGGCAGTGAGTATAAACTGCATCTTTTCATATGCTTGACTGAAAAAAAAAGCAAGATAGGATAGTAAGTAGAAAGCTTAGTGTTTTGCCCCTTTACTCTGTGATCCTAATACCTTGCCTAGTGCATATATACCAGTGGTGCTCACTAAATATTTGAATGAATGAAGAGGGATCCAAAGTGTTTTGTGTAACAATTGGGAGTACCTAAGCAACTGTTCATGAGGAATAAAAGAAGCCAATGGTGGATTATAGCAATGAGAGGGAAAGTGGTTGAATGTGGATGAATGTAGATTGCATATAAGGTACTTACCGTTTGGTTATACCTATTTTCTTCAAAACCAAGAGCCAAGGTTGTCACCTGGGATGAGCAGGAAAGATACCACTCAGCTCAGATGTTAGAGGGAGTGGTGATGGTCAGATTTGAGGAAAGGAGAGAAAATGTGACAGACTGCCTTTCAGAAAGAGAAACCGGACTTACTATAAAAGTATATTGTGATTGTCTGACAGTGTTTATCATCTACTTGAACTGAACCTTAAATCTTAAACTCTAAAACTTTATTGTACTTAACAGCTTGAGGGCCTGGGATAAGTATCTTATTCTTCCATTTATACCACGCTTTGGTTAATACCTGAAATAGTTCCTGGTGTAATAGATATTGTGCAAATTAATGCCCAGTATGTAATTAGTATGTTAACAAGGAGCACAGGAGTGAAATCTGGACTGAAGATACATATGTGAGAGTCATCAACTTAGCGTGGAGAACGTATATTGTTAAGAGATTATAGAGTTAAGGGGAGTGTATGAGGAGTCAAGAAAAGAAGTCTAAAGATAAAACTTTTTTGGAAGATCCTACTTGAATGCCAAGGACTGCTAGCCAGAGAGTTAGGAGGAAGCCACGGAGATAGAGTGTCAAGAAGGGAATAGTCGACAGTATCAGGAGCCTCAGGAGTTATGTAGATGGGAATTGAGCACTGCAAGTGAGAGGTCTTAGTACATAAAAACACTTTTCATCAGAGTGCTGGGGTAGAAACTCAATTGTGGTAACTTAATGAGTGTCATGAGGTAAATAATATGAGGCAGTGAGTATAAACTGCATCTTTTCATATGCTTGACTGAAAAAAAAAGCAAGATAGGATAGTAAGTAGAAAGCTTAGTGTTTTGCCCCTTTACTCTGTGATCCTAATACCTTGCCTAGTGCATATATACCAGTGGTGCTCACTAAATATTTGAATGAATGAAGAGGGATCCAAAGTGTTTTGTGTAACAATTGGGAGTACCTAAGCAACTGTTCATGCGAGGAATAAAAGAAGCCAATGGTGAGGGAAAGGCTTTAAATTCAAGAGAGAAAAGGAATCATTGATAGAACAAGTTTCGGAGAAGACCAGAGAAGGGTCATCAGTGGGAGTGTTATTATCCAACAAACAGGAAACGGTTCCCTTATTCTTTCCCACAAACGTCTGTAGCATTTAGGACTTTAATGAGGTTGGATATCTTTGTTTACCTGTAGTAACTGAAAACCTGGATTTTTCTAATAACCCCTTACTAGTTCCTACTAACAACCCTCCCTGAAACCAGTGCCCAGTTGTTTTTCCAAAGAGCATGCCATTTTCATTAATGTCAGATTATAATTCTTATTCTTGGTGTATAAGAAGTACATACTATTTTTATTAGAATTTATTATGATGAGAATTTTTTTTTCAAATGGTCGCACGTTTGCCTCTGATTATGACAACCCATTGTCTCTCATTTTTAGATTCGACTCCCACCGGAAGTAAATCGGATTTTGTATATAAGAAATTTACCTTACAAAATCACAGCTGAAGAAATGTATGATATATTTGGGAAATATGGACCTATTCGTCAGATCAGAGTGTGAGTCTTACTTAAACTTTTGAAATGTCATTTAAAGAAAATGATTGTGTAATTTATGATCTCAGAATTACAGCTGACAGAGGGCCTCACCAAGAGCCTAGAGGCAGGCCTAGAGACCCTCAGATCCAGCTGAGTGAAAGCCAAGAATGGTAATTGTGAAGTTATAGAGAGCATGGAATAGTAATGAGTGTTTTGAGGGCAACGGGTGGGAAGAAAAAGAACCAGCATTTATTATTTGCCTACTGTTGGTAAAGAAGTATTCCACAATGGTTTTTACAGGCATTAAGAAATAGACTGGTTGCCTGGCTTTTACTCACATGAAAGATAATCTGAATGGACAGTGCCTTTCCACTTTTAACATGGAGGCAGTATAATAACCTAGGCTCAGATACCATATGGTGCTCACTAGTCATGTGAAATAACAAAATATTTGACGCTCTGGAGCTTTATCCATGATACAGACTTTTCCCAGAAGAATTTCCCTTGAGGATCAGGTTTGATAGTTGCACTTTGAGGATTTCTTTCCTCCTGTGCCTCAGCCACCTCTTCTCTGTGCTCCCGTAGCTTCTTTGTTAACACATGGTTTTGCTGTTGTCTGTGTCCTCACTTGGGGCTCCTGCCAGCCTTGAGCACCCCCAGGGCAGGTAACCATATATTCTTTTTGCTGAGATTGACAGTTCTTGTTGTTGTCTCTCATATATGTTAAGCACCTGTTGCATGTAAGTAAATGAATAATAGAGAAAATGGCAGTGCATCTATGACGGTATTACAAAAATTACTGATACTACACAAATAAGAGATTAGTGGAGTTAAGCCAAGATGAAGAGTACAGAGGAGCTCTAGAACTTCTGATCCCGCCATCTGGGATGGTTTTCATTCAGCTTGTCTCAGTTCCTCATTCTTCAGATCTCAGCTTCAGTGCCAGAGTGGTTTTCCCAGACCACCCTAGCTAAAGGAACCCCTGTCTTCCCATTAATCTGTGTCCCAGCTCTCTACCTCCTTTATAACACTTACGCTTACTGCAACTGTTTCCTATCTGTTTATATACTATCTTTCTCCTGCTTGAATAAAGCTTTTTTATTTCACTGTTGGATTTCCAGCACCCGTCGTGTAGAAGGAACACTGTGTATCTTTGTTGAATATATTCATAGAAGTTTGGTGTGCGGGAACTTGGGTCTAAGTTATAAGCTGAGGAACAGGTGCTTTCTGTCCTACAGCTGTCGTCATGTTCTGTGGGACCTCACTGTACGCTACCTCTCAGTTTTCCCAGAGCCAAGGGGTTTTTGGGATGTAAACTTTCAGTGTTCAAACCAGGACAGTCTTGGACATACCCAGATGATTTGTCAGCTTACCTGACATATAGCAGACTCTCGGTGCTTTGAACTTTTGAAAGCCCTTTCGTTCGTGTTACATCTTTTGATTATTAAAAGCACGTGTAAGGAAAGACATAATAGAACCTGATGTCACTATTTGACACGTGAAGCAGCTGAAGCTCAGAGAGGTGGTTACGTGAATAGATCTCCTTATGTTTACTTTAAGCTTTTACCACTAATCAGGAAAATAATGTTGCAGGAATTCCCTGGCGGTCCAGTGGTTAAGATACGAACTCTTCACTGACGAGGGCCCAGGTTCAGTCCCTGGTCAGAGAACTAAAATCCCGTAAGCTGTGTGGTGCAGCCAAAAAAAGGAAAAGAAAATACTGTTGACTTAAGGCATGGTAGTGTATTAATAGTATATGTTTTTAATTAAAATTATAATGTAGATCTCAAGGTATTAGGCTGATAATTAGGGGCTGGACTGCTTGAGATGGAGCATCTTTAAAACGGGGTTAGTGCCTGCCTGTCTGCTACTTCCTAAGAAGCCATAAGAGGAAAGAAGAGAGATGCTCTTGTTTTGTTAGCTTCCTGGAAGAAAGGTGTGTGAGAATTGATAGGAGACAGTAGGTCTCCACCCTTCAGACGCTTATTAGCACTTGCTGCATGCATAACACTGTAGGAGTAAAATAAAAAATCATATTTTCCCTTTAGGAACTTAAACTGTTATTCTTTTTTTTATGGTTTTATTTTGAAGTAAAAATTAGGTGGACTGTTGAGGAAAATATTTGGGACAGTATTTTTTCCTTTGGGTATTCCCAAATTTTCATATCTAAACATGCTTGAAAATGGTACAACTCAAAGGCTATTACATGTAGACAGTAAAGAATATAATAAAATTCTTCATCAGGCCCATGCACTCTGACAGAGTGAGAGTATTTGATGGCACTGGTCCTCTCCAGTCCCCCAAGCTCCCTACACCTCTCCCATCTCCTTTTCCAGGAAGCACCAGCTCTGACCAGGGCCCCAAGACTGGTCTCATCCTAGATCAAATCTAGGCCCCCTTCCTGTGGGCCCACTGCCTTTCCTTGACCCCATGCAGGGACTGTGGCAGTTGATAAACCTATTCGGCAGTTGCATCGGTTGTGGCTAGAACACAGATGGAGGCAGGGGATATTCATCTTTAGCTCACCAGAGCATAAGCTGAATGGGACATGCCTGCTGCCCCAGCACCGGCAGCTGGCCATCTGTGCCACCAGCAGTTTGCTGCTCCTCACGCTTCCCTCGCTTCTCCCCTAACGGAAGCTGTTAAGACGAGGGCAGGAGGTGGCAGGGAACACCTCCACAAGAAGCAGCCCCACATCCCTGAGTGAGATCCAGCTTCCACTTTCAGCCACCTTCCAGCATTCTTCTCTGGCTCACAAGTAACCCAGCCAACGAGCAACTTTAAACCCAATCCCTCCAGCCCTTTTCCAAGGCATTTTATGTAATGCATAAAAGTGCAAATATTATTAAAAATGAATGTGTGAAAGTTGGGAGGTGACTCTTTCTTAAAAGGGAAGTGAATCTTCTAAGAAAAGTGGAAGAAACTACATTAGCTCTCTCTTTACATCGGAGGACATCTTGTTGTAAAGGATGGTGGTTGGCTGTTTTAATTTTGCCATCTTCTTGGTAGTGGCTTCCTTCCAACCCCATCTCCCTCTACAGACACAAAAGTGGTTTTATTTTTATGGATTTGATGGGCTTTAGTAAAATATCACCCAGAAACAGTTGTTTCCTACATTGATGGAGACTGTCTTGTTAGGAAAATACATATTTTCCCTGTAGGAACTTAAACTGTTATTCTTTTTTTTATGGTTTTATTTTGAAGTAAAAATTAGGTGGACTGTTGAGGAAAATATTTGGGACAGTATTTTTTCCTTTGGGTATTCCCAAATTTTCATATCTAAACATGCTTGAAAATGGTACAACTCAAAGGCTATTACATGTAGACAGTAAAGAATATAATAAAATTCTTCATCAGGCCCATGCACTCTGACAGAGTGAGAGTATTTGATGGCACTGGTCCTCTCCAGTCCCCCAAGCTCCCTACACCTCTCCCATCCCCTTTTTCCAGGAAGCACCAGCTCTGACCAGGGCCCCAAGACTGGTCTCATCCTAGATCAAATCTAGGCCCCCTTCCTGTGGGCCCACTGCCTTTCCTTGACCCCATGCAGGGACTGTGGCAGTTGATAAACCTATTCGGCAGTTGCATCGGTTGTGGCTAGAACACAGATGGAGGCAGGGGATATTCATCTTTAGCTCACCAGAGCATAAGCTGAATGGGACATGCCTGCTGCCCCAGCACCGGCAGCTGGCCATCTGTGCCACCAGCAGTTTGCTGCTCCTCACGCTTCCCTCGCTTCTCCCCTAACGGAAGCTGTTAAGACGAGGGCAGGAGGTGGCAGGGAACACCTCCACAAGAAGCAGCCCCACATCCCTGAGTGAGATCCAGCTTCCACTTTCAGCCACCTTCCAGCATTCTTCTCTGGCTCACAAGTAACCCAGCCAACGAGCAACTTTAAACCCAATCCCTCCAGCCCTTTTCCAAGGCATTTTATGTAATGCATAAAAGTGCAAATATTATTAAAAATGAATGTGTGAAAGTTGGGAGGTGACTCTTTCTTAAAAGGGAAGTGAATCTTCTAAGAAAAGTGGAAGAAACTACATTAGCTCTCTCTTTACATCGGAGGACATCTTGTTGTAAAGGATGGTGGTTGGCTGTTTTAATTTTGCCATCTTCTTGGTAGTGGCTTCCTTCCAACCCCATCTCCCTCTACAGACACAAAAGTGGTTTTATTTTTATGGATTTGATGGGCTTTAGTAAAATATCACCCAGAAACAGTTGTTTCCTACATTGATGGAGACTGTCTTGTTTTTATAAATTGGAACTAAAATTAGAGTGAGGGAGAACATCAAAATCTGTAGAAACAAGGGGCTAGTGTGGTAAGTAGCCAAAAAGTATTGGGTTCTGTTGCAGAAATGCACAGTAAGAAAAACCCCATCCTGGACATTTCTGCTAATAACAGCTATCACTCCCAAGGTACAGTACTTACTGGTGTAAGACTGAAAATTGATTCTTAGTATGGGAAGTAGGAAAGACTATAGCAGTGAACATGAAGACTGAAAGTTTCACGCTAGTTCTTTGCTGCTGTTGTTTTAGAAACTACATTAGTATTCTTGAAATAATACATTTAATTTATTTTACTTAAAAACATAAATTACCTACTCAAGAAAGTATAGGTTTATCCAGCATACCTGTCTGTAATATCTGTTTCCTGTAATGGTTTTCAGGGGGATGTGTATTTTAATTAAGTCCAATTCAACTTTGTAGGGGGAACACACCTGAAACTCGAGGGACCGCTTACGTGGTCTATGAAGACATCTTTGATGCCAAGAACGCGTGTGATCATCTGTCAGGATTCAATGTTTGTAACAGATACCTTGTGGTTTTATACTACAATGCCAACAGGGTAAGTATGGCCATGGTTCTCATCACGTGGTGACCCCAGGTAAGAGTAAGTGGAGGCCTGTACCGTTCGGGAGATGTGTACCTGGAGTTCTTCGCTAACTAGTGCTATGGGGGAAATTCATGTGCCTGTGGGTCGGTAACTGTTCACTTTGGTCCTTACCACACTTTCAGGCATTTCAGAAGATGGACACAAAGAAGAAGGAAGAACAGCTGAAACTTCTCAAGGAGAAATACGGCATCAACACAGATCCCCCAAAGTAAACATTTTCTGCGTTTTCATTTTGGACTAAAACCACCACTATGTTTTGTTTTGTTTTGTTTTAATTAATGCTAAATATTGTGATTTCTTATTTGAGACTGAAAAAGATCCACTTGAAACTTTGATACATGTTAGAATATATTATGTTAATAAACTCGTGGCTTTTTGTAAAATATCACCCAGAAACAGTTGTTTCCTACATTGATGGAGACTGTCTTGTTTTTATAAATTGGAACTAAAATTAGAGTGAGGGAGAACATCAAAATCTGTAGAAACAAGGGGCTAGTGTGGTAAGTAGCCAAAAAGTATTGGGTTCTGTTGCAGAAATGCACAGTAAGAAAAACCCCATCCTGGACATTTCTGCTAATAACAGCTATCACTCCCAAGGTACAGTACTTACTGGTGTAAGACTGAAAATTGATTCTTAGTATGGGAAGTAGGAAAGACTATAGCAGTGAACATGAAGACTGAAAGTTTCACGCTAGTTCTTTGCTGCTGTTGTTTTAGAAACTACATTAGTATTCTTGAAATAATACATTTAATTTATTTTACTTAAAAACATAAATTACCTACTCAAGAAAGTATAGGTTTATCCAGCATACCTGTCTGTAATATCTGTTTCCTGTAATGGTTTTCAGGGGGATGTGTATTTTAATTAAGTCCAATTCAACTTTGTAGGGGGAACACACCTGAAACTCGAGGGACCGCTTACGTGGTCTATGAAGACATCTTTGATGCCAAGAACGCGTGTGATCATCTGTCAGGATTCAATGTTTGTAACAGATACCTTGTGGTTTTATACTACAATGCCAACAGGGTAAGTATGGCCATGGTTCTCATCACGTGGTGACCCCAGGTAAGAGTAAGTGGAGGCCTGTACCGTTCGGGAGATGTGTACCTGGAGTTCTTCGCTAACTAGTGCTATGGGGGAAATTCATGTGCCTGTGGGTCGGTAACTGTTCACTTTGGTCCTTACCACACTTTCAGGCATTTCAGAAGATGGACACAAAGAAGAAGGAAGAACAGCTGAAACTTCTCAAGGAGAAATACGGCATCAACACAGATCCCCCAAAGTAAACATTTTCTGCGTTTTCATTTTGGACTAAAACCACCACTATGTTTTGTTTTGTTTTGTTTTAATTAATGCTAAATATTGTGATTTCTTATTTGAGACTGAAAAAGATCCACTTGAAACTTTGATACATGTTAGAATATATTATGTTAATAAACTCGTGGCTTTTTGTAAAACATGTCAGTGTTTTCTCTCAAAATTTCTCCTCCTGTGTTATACCAGTTAAAAAGATAATAAAACAGCCATTGAACGATATCAAGAGTTTTTCAGTAGTAGGTGGTCCTAGACACTGAGCTTCTTGAGGGTGGGGCCTTTTGATAGTCTTAGTGCTGCCAGTGACCAATCCAGCACTTATCCATCAGGGGAGCTTGGTAGAGTATTGTTAATGATTGAATGTCTATTAATAATGAAATCTGCATAATAACTCAGTGAGGGTACATTTGCAGATAAGGAAACCAAAGCTTATCCTGCTGAGTGAGATGAATAAAATGCTTACATAAAAAGTTGTTTTTTGACATCAACTAGTTATTAGTTATTACCCATATGAGATACATCTGAATGATACTTGCTTTATGGTTAACGAAATGTCTTTGTCAGAATTTTCTAGACATGCTCATTTCAGGTGACAGCACGTTGTTAGAAATGTGAGAGTATGCCAGCTGCCAGGGTGGTAGCATTCACTGTTCCATGCCTAAGATGTATTTATGTACCCTTTCCCTTTAGCTAATAAGTGTCTGGGTGTATTTTGGACCTTAGCTCATAGTATATCTTTGCCATAAATAAAATACTTAACGCTTAGTCTTATAATCACAGACTCTCATGGCATGGAAATACTATGTTTATTACCACATTCATCATAGCTCAGCAGCTTGGAGGAGATAGCTATAATTTTCTTTTTATAGTTTAGGCATGGGCCAAATGGAGAAACACGGCCTAATTGTTTTGTATATCACTGTAACCCAAAATCAATTTGAAGGGAACAGGCACTGAATCATTTAAATGGACAAAGCCTGTTCTACTTTTAAATGCATTTAGCTTTGAAATCTATCATTACTGTAAGAAAATGGGCTATTTTATATTTTTTGTGCTGTCTTCTCAAAGCCTACAATTGAAAATGAAGAAATAATTATCTTATTTATTAACTCTGAGTGCTTTTTAAAGCACCGTGAAAGAGTAGAGAAGAGTTATTTCTAAGAAGGGCAGGCAGATGACAAAGGAGCTACAGCTGTAATTTTCTTGTGAATGCTTATTCATTTCTGTAATGTACAATGTGCTTTTAGGTATGTACAAATATAAATTTTCTAAAAGACTTTTGTAAGGGGAAAACAAATTAGACCTACTTACAATGTGATTTGTCTACAGACAGATTGGCCCCTAGTATAAGTTATTTTAAATTAACAAGGGGGGATTCCGGACAGTTACAACTAACTGGTCTATCATTTGGATTAATACATCCGTTAGTTGAATTTCATGACCTAAAATTAAGGGTTTAAAACAATGTCCTCTAATTGGAAACTTTTTAGCCTGTTCCAGTTACAAGAACATTAATTCACTAGACAAGTACTGAGCCTCTGCTTCGTGCCACATCTGTGCGTACTGAAGTGCTGAGGACATAGAGTCGGTCCTCTGCACCAGGCACTGAAGGTGCAGTGTCTCAAGATGCTTTTTTTTTTTTTTTGGCCATTTCCATTGGTCTTTCACTTAGCAATTTTCATCCGTCTTTGTTCTTTGGCCCGTGTGGGCCTCCCATCGCAGTGGCCTCTGTTGTCGCAGAGCACTGGCTCTGGGCGCATGCGCTCCAGAGCTCCGGCTTGGTAATTGGATACATGGGTCCAGCCGCTCTGCGGCACGTAGGATCTTCCCAGGCCAGGGATCGAACCGGCGCCCCTTGCACTGCAAGGCGGTGTCCTTACCCACTGGACCACCAGGGAAGCCCTCAAAATGCTTTTAAGAGGACTTCCCTAGCAGTCCAGTGGTGCAAGACTTCACTTTCCAAGGTGGGTTCAATTTCTGATCTGAGAGCTAAGATCCCACACACCTTGGGACCAAAAACCAAAACATAAAAGCAATATTGTAACAAAGATTTTAAAGATCATCCATATAAAAAAAAAAATCTTTAAAAAAAAATGAACCCAGGTGGTCATTGAAGCCACCAGGGAAACTTAAAAAAAGGGAGAGGGGAATGATTGTGCCCACATGTGTGTAGATACATACACACGTGTGCCAAAGCGGGTTTATATCCACGTAGGTTAAATTTCGAGTTTCCAAGAAAGATTTTGTATGGATAGAGCACTCATTGATTGAAAGTTTGAAAATGACTGATAAGACATTCTTCATCACCTTCCTACTCACCAACTTTTGTGGCTCTCACAGGAGGATTCCCACACTCTTGTATACTGCATCACAATCTTCTGTGGTATCTTTTAAGCATGTTGGTAAAGCAGGGACTGTGAAGCCTAGCTCCACACCCTCTCTGCGGGTTAACCAGTATTCCCCCTCCTCTACTGTCTCCTTTTACACCTTGGCTACACATACTCTAGACCGAGAACTTTTACGTGACTCCATGATGGGCACCTGGAATGGTCCTTGGGTTCTATTTTTTGTTAATCCTATTGGTATCACAGAAAACATGACTGTGTCTTTTATACAGGCTGAGTTCTGAGAAATTATAGGCCTGTGCGTCATGGAGGAAAGCAAGGAACCAAGATATTCTGCAGGAACAACCCGCCCCAAAAAAGGGAAAGAGTACAGCACCTTCTGACTGGTCTGGTTGCACCAGAGAGGGGAGCACAGGGGCTGCGATTGAAAGCAAAGCAGACCCTTCCTCGTTTCATTTGGTCCACCTTAAGCACTGTCTCTTCATAAGCCCATCAGTCCTCAGTGGAGGAATGCAGCCAGGACTTCTTGGAGACAAAAGGGATCGATAAACTAGCCAAGACGTGATGCCCTATCACATGCATGACACATGGTATGTGTTTTCAATGAGTCCATGAAAGACACTACCAGCACTCGCCCCTCCCTTGGTTTTGAAACAAGTCTAAGACATCACTGACAGAATCACCCTGGCAATGGCCAAGAGCTTCACTTAACCCATGCCAGCTAAAAGCAAAGTCTCTTAGCTGCATTGCCATGGGCTCCCCTGATGTACTCATGAGCCGTATCAGTCAGCAAGCAGGTTTTAAAACTTGAGTGGAAATTCTGGTAAGATACAGGGAAAATATTAATAAGCAGCGTAGGTAGAAACAAGTTCAGAATCATACGTTCTTCTCAGAAGTGTTGCCCCAGTGTAAAGTTGATGCAGTAGAGTGGAAATTCTAAGATCTTTTTGGGGTTATATCCACGTAGGTTAAATTTCGAGTTTCCAAGAAAGATTTTGTATGGATAGAGCACTCATTGATTGAAAGTTTGAAAATGACTGATAAGACATTCTTCATCACCTTCCTACTCACCAACTTTTGTGGCTCTCACAGGAGGATTCCCACACTCTTGTATACTGCATCACAATCTTCTGTGGTATCTTTTAAGCATGTTGGTAAAGCAGGGACTGTGAAGCCTAGCTCCACACCCTCTCTGCGGGTTAACCAGTATTCCCCCTCCTCTACTGTCTCCTTTTACACCTTGGCTACACATACTCTAGACCGAGAACTTTTACGTGACTCCATGATGGGCACCTGGAATGGTCCTTGGGTTCTATTTTTTGTTAATCCTATTGGTATCACAGAAAACATGACTGTGTCTTTTATACAGGCTGAGTTCTGAGAAATTATAGGCCTGTGCGTCATGGAGGAAAGCAAGGAACCAAGATATTCTGCAGGAACAACCCGCCCCCAAAAAGGAATGAGTACAGCACCTTCTGACTGGTCTGGTTGCACCAGAGAGGGGAGCACAGGGGCTGCGATTGAAAGCAAAGCAGACCCTTCCTCGTTTCATTTGGTCCACCTTAAGCACTGTCTCTTCATAAGCCCATCAGTCCTCAGTGGAGGAATGCAGCCAGGACTTCTTGGAGACAAAAGGGATCGATAAACTAGCCAAGACGTGATGCCCTATCACATGCATGACACATGGTATGTGTTTTCAATGAGTCCATGAAAGACACTACCAGCACTCGCCCCTCCCTTGGTTTTGAAACAAGTCTAAGACATCACTGACAGAATCACCCTGGCAATGGCCAAGAGCTTCACTTAACCCATGCCAGCTAAAAGCAAAGTCTCTTAGCTGCATTGCCATGGGCTCCCCTGATGTACTCATGAGCCGTATCAGTCAGCAAGCAGGTTTTAAAACTTGAGTGGAAATTCTGGTAAGATACAGGGAAAATATTAATAAGCAGCGTAGGTAGAAACAAGTTCAGAATCATACGTTCTTCTCAGAAGTGTTGCCCCAGTGTAAAGTTGATGCACGAGTAGATGAAAATAAGCACACATTTGTTTTCAAAAGCAGCGTCTGAGCATGAGTGCAGGTGTGGTTCTGAGGCCTGCCACACCATCCTTTCTCTCGATGCACAGAGCGCACTTTTCTGTCTTAGGCAGTTCATCCCGTTGAGTCCAAACATACATTTCATGATCGATCACCTGAAGTGCCTAAATTCAGTGTGGATTACTAAACTATGGGATTTGAATAAAATGTATTCCTTTAGTTACTCAGAATTCATAGCCTGTGAGGTGAGTGGCAAGGAATAACCCTCCTTGTAGGGCTGCTTAGAGGATGGGTGGTTTTTATTTTAAAATTAGGAAAACTTTAAAACAAGGCCCAGCAAGCACAACACCCCTGATGCACATCAAGGTACCTTGGAGATACAAGGATCCCTTGCTTTTTGAAAGTTCACTTCACACCACTTTGCTTTTAGGAAACACCTGTAGGAGTACCTGTTTTCGCTACACAAAGGAAAACCAGAGAGGATTTTTGCCCTTATTGAATAAAAGGAGCAAAGCAAAAGTAGCAGAGCCATTACAGAGGTGGCATGGACCCTGAGCAGTGACGGACACCAACAGGCTCCTTTCCTGAGGACTGCACAGCATCTGGGCATCAAGCTATCCTAGCTCACAGCTGTGTCTGTGAGGATCTGTGCTCTTCTCTTGATTCACTTTGTGCAACGTTAGCAAGATGTGCCCTAGTGCAACTGCTTATCTGCTCTACACCATTTCAGCTTACAAAAGGTTTCATAGGCATGCCCACCTTTCAGATAGTGGGGGATGCCTTTACCATATTTACAGTATTATTGTTCTCCTGGCTACTTCTCCTTTCCACTGTTTTCCACAAGGGCAACTGACTTATGTGGTCCTTAAATCTCTTCCTTTGAGGACCATATAAGTCAGACATAAGAGACATGGGTTCAATCCCTGGGTCTGGAAGATCCCCTAGAGGAGGAAATGGCAACCCACTCCAGTATTCTTGCCTGGAGAATCCCACGGACAGAGGAGCCTGGCGGACCACAGTCCATATGGGGTCACAAAGAGTGGGACATAACGGAACATTTGAGCACATTTACAGTACTTCCTGCCTTCAATAAGGAGGGACAGGCATTTGTCAAGCAGAGCCTTTATTTTACATCTCATTTCCAAAGAGGACATTAAGTCAGCAGAACTTCCAAGAGAGAAAGTGACAGCACAGGTAACTGGCTCAAGTCCCTCTGTGTACAGCACGTACGTTTCGTGTCTGAGCACCTTGTGTGTCTGGCTTAAGTAAAGGTAAGGCAGTGTAGATTGTGCGAACAAGAAACCTGTGGTCAGGAACGGCTACTACATGCATCACGCAAAACGCACAACCTGAAACATTTCAATCTGCAACAAGTTTCCTCAAGCAAAGAGGCGTGTGAACAATGACGGAACACGGATAGAGCAACTTGGGCAGAGAGAACGGATAACCTGCAAGGAAACACCCCCTGTAAAGGTACCTTGGAGATACAAGGATCCCTTGCTTTTGAAAGTTCACTTCACACCACTTTGCTTTTAGGAAACACCTGTAGGAGTACCTGGAAAAAACCAGAGAGGATTTTTGCCCTTATTGAATAAAAGGAGCAAAGCAAAAGTAGCAGAGCCATTACAGAGGTGGCATGGACCCTGAGCAGTGACGGACACCAACAGGCTCCTTTCCTGAGGACTGCACAGCATCTGGGCATCAAGCTATCCTAGCTCACAGCTGTGTCTGTGAGGATCTGTGCTCTTCTCTTGATTCACTTTGTGCAACGTTAGCAAGATGTGCCCTAGTGCAACTGCTTATCTGCTCTACACCATTTCAGCTTACAAAAGGTTTCATAGGCATGCCCACCTTTCAGATAGTGGGGGATGCCTTTACCATATTTACAGTATTATTGTTCTCCTGGCTACTTCTCCTTTCCACTGTTTTCCACAAGGGCAACTGACTTATGTGGTCCTTAAATCTCTTCCTTTGAGGACCATATAAGTCAGACATAAGAGACATGGGTTCAATCCCTGGGTCTGGAAGATCCCCTAGAGGAGGAAATGGCAACCCACTCCAGTATTCTTGCCTGGAGAATCCCACGGACAGAGGAGCCTGGCGGACCACAGTCCATATGGGGTCACAAAGAGTGGGACATAACGGAACATTTGAGCACATTTACAGTACTTCCTGCCTTCAATAAGGAGGGACAGGCATTTGTCAAGCAGAGCCTTTATTTTACATCTCATTTCCAAAGAGGACATTAAGTCAGCAGAACTTCCAAGAGAGAAAGTGACAGCACAGGTAACTGGCTCAAGTCCCTCTGTGTACAGCACGTACGTTTCGTGTCTGAGCACCTTGTGTGTCTGGCTTAAGTAAAGGTAAGGCAGTGTAGATTGTGCGAACAAGAAACCTGTGGTCAGGAACGGCTACTACATGCATCACGCAAAACGCACAACCTGAAACATTTCAATCTGCAACCGAAGTTTCCTCAAGCAAAGAGGCGTGTGAACAATGACGGAACACGGATAGAGCAACTTGGGCAGAGAGAACGGATAATGCCGTGGGGCAGTGAGGTTAGCGCACTGATCAAGAGCCCCAAGCAGGAGGAGCCATCCCAGTGGCCGAGCAGGCTAGGAGGGTGAGCAGCAGCCATCTCCGGCCACCTTCAGGTCCTTCCTGCCTTCACTCTAAGTTGAGCAGCTCCACGTCAAAGATGAGGGTGGCATTGGGAGGGATGACGCCAGGGTGGCCCGTGGCTCCATACGCCACGTCGGGAGTGCAGGTCAGCTTCGCCCTCTGCCCCAAGCTCATCTAGCAGGGATGGGGGCAGATGGGGAGAGGAGAAAGAGGACCCAGCTTGATTTAAAAGAAAAAAGTAAGGTAACTATGGCATTTTCCCAAACCATCCTCATGGTAACTCTGAAGATCTGAGATGAATTTGACACGTGGCACAATGAAGTGGTGCTCAGAGCTGTAACCAATGCACATTGCGCCTCAGACTGGCAGAGACATGACTCGGGACAGAAACTTCTACACAATCATCTCAAATTCATTCATCCGACAAACACTGCTGGTTATTCAGTTAGAGCGTGGCCCAACACTTCTATGTGTTCATAATTATCCCTCCTTTGAAAGAAGCCTCAAGAGGCTGTCTAAAGACCACATATGCATGGATACACTCAAGAAGGTGAAAGAGGAGTTCATTAGAGAGATTTAGCGATTAGAGGCCACAACAAGGAGCATCACATGCCTCTGCAGAGCAAGAAAGAAGAGTCGGAGCCAGGGCTCATCACAGCAGTCCTCAAGGACTTGTGTAGCATGAGTGGGACAACCGATGAAATCTGAATAATCAATTTTTAAATTCTGAATAACTGACTCAAAAATTTGAACAGATTGGTTAATGGTACTGCATCAACGTTACAATACTGGCTTCGTGCGTGGTACTATGGTTATATAAAACATTCCCAACTAGGGAAGCTAGGGAAAGAATATATGAGAACTCTACTACATAATATTTTTGCAAACCTGAAATGACTTTGTTTTTAATAAAATAAACAAAACACCTAAACATCATAGTCTATCCCACCTCTTCTGCTGCCTCAGTCCCGCACAGCTGGTAGGTAGCTCACACAGCCTCGAGACATAAAGTCAGTGAAAGGGGTAGGGATGCAAAGCCGGGACTGCAACCAGGTGGCATGGCCAAGCCCTGGCAGTGGAGTCGAAGCCGTGGAGGCCGGTGAGAGGCTGAGGTGGAGGGCGGAGGGTAGAGCCCAGACTCCCAGTTCCTCAAATTCCCTTAACAAGAATCCTTATCCTACCTGGGCTGCGCCCTCTTCAAAACCCTTGATGACTTCCTGTTTGCCAATTCTGAACTTGAAAGGCTTGTTTCTGTCCCTGGATGAATCGAATTTCTTCCCATTTTGAAGCATTCCTGTGAAGGCAAGGATAGGGTGGGAAAGAGCGGTCGTTAGGCGATGACTCCCAGTTCAGTGTGTCTAACACAGAACGCCAGTGCTGTCCAAACTGCTGTCTTCCTCTCCTCCCCATCCACCCTGTTGACCAAGCAAGAAATCTGGATACTTTCACATACTGCCTATCACCAAATTATATGTATCCATGAGGTCCAGCTATTTTCTCCACTTCTATTAATGTGGCCTCATCAAGCCCCCATCACACCTCCCCTACGGACAGGAAACAACTCTAACTAGTCTTTTTGCTCTGCTCTTACTCCTCCATTCTGTTCTCCACACTGCATCCAGAATCTTCTTTTTAAAACACATACCTGACTCTATGACTCCCTTGTTTAATACTTTAGTAACTTCCCTGAGGCGGAATCCAAAGGCCTACATCATATCCAGATACTTTAAAATCTAGCAACTCCCTGCCTGGGGGCTTCCCAGGTGGTGCTAGAGGTAAAGAACCTGCTTGCCAACAGGCTCCACCCCTGGATTGGGAAGATTCCCTGGAGAAGGAAATGGCAACCTGCTCCAGTAATCTTGCTTGGAGAGTCCCATGGACAAAGGAGACTGGCAGGCTACAGTCCACAGGGTCACAAAGAGTCAGACAAGACTGAAGCAACTTAATAACACACTCACTGCCTGCCTGACAACCTTCTCTCTGCCTTCCTCTTTTCCCCTCCCTGCCCTATTCAGGTCAGACCCCTCTCAAGTACTTCTGTACATTACAACTTTTTTCATGCACCTTCCTTAATCTGAAGGTCTGTTTTCCCAGGCATTTCAGTTTCAGGTGGAGTCCTTCTCTGGTCTCCCAAAGGTTCTTCCAACAAGCAAAACCCAAAGGTCATATCATCTTCTACTGTAGTGAACAGTGTAAAGTGACTTGGCCAGTCAGGAGAGGTCTCCAGACCTCATACAAAAGGGCTGTGTGAGCTCAGGACACCCGAGTGCTGTCTTAGCACACTAGAGCATCCCTCAGCCTCCAGCTGCTGCTACCTTGTCACTCTTGATGTACGTGTGTTGTCTCAGACCAGCTGCCTAGGAAGAAGAGCCGCTTTTCTGTTCTTACTGGTGTCTCTAGCTCAAAGATCAGACATTCTGCAAAGGATGCTATTCCATAAGGTCTTCTCATGGCCCTGGACCACAACAGAAGGCAATTTGAGACCAGAAAAAGACCTATCCTGTCAGTTCAGAGACTGGATTCTGACTTCACTCTGACACGAACTCACTGTGGCAACTTAGGCAAATCACTTCCTCTCTGGTCAGAGATTTGCCATGTTTCGCATGAGAGAGCTAGTGTCTGAGCATCTGTGATTCCACTTCCTAATTTCTACAACATAAATGCATATGAGACACATTTTTTGTTTACCTCTTTTCTGGGCAGAATAAATTGGGCTGTTTCCCTGGGTACTAAATCAGGCAAAAAAGAAAACCCTACAGCTACACAGAGATACACACAGATGGGTACTTCTGTATCAAATATAGGAGATCAAATACAGACTCACGCATACACACAGGTTGCTAAGATATTCAGAGATGTGCATGCATGCTCACACACATTTGTGCACAGGCACTCAGAAGAAAACCCCGATGGCCAAACAGATGCTAAGAAAATATTTAGATACATATATCTCATACAGTCACACAGACACATAGTTGTACAGTACACACATGGATATGCACACACACGTTCACACTCTCTGTTTAAAGGCTGATTTTCTCATTCCCCATTTCTTCAGGTTTCATATGACTTAATTTACTTCAGACCATAGGCTGTTGTCTACTGCTGCAGGTCCAACCAAAACCATGCCATCCAGACCCAAACATCACAGACACATGGTGACCAGATCTAACAAAGGTGCCACTGAAATGTAATGGATAAAGGATGATTTTTTTTTATTAATGTTGCTGATGAGCTGTCTATGCATATGAGGGAAAATGAACTGTCAAAGTGAACCTCTATTTCACCCACACATAAAAATCAATTCAAATGAATCACAGGCTTAAATATGAAAGATAAAATAATAAAACTTCTTACGACACAATAAATAGAAGAATATCTTCATCACCTAGGATAGACAAGGATTTCTGAACTGAACCCAAAAGGACTAACTACAAAGGAAAAGATTTCTATGTAGAACTTCATTCAAATTAGGAATTCTGTTCTGAGTGGGACTTCCCTGGTAGTCCAGTGGCTCTCTTGGACTCTCTCAGAGTCCAAGTGGACTCTCCACTTGGGCTCTCCAGTGGACTCTCTCAGAGTCCAAGACTCTGCTCTCCCAATGCAGGAAGCCTGGGTCTGAATCCAGGTCAAGGAACTAGATCCTACATGCCACAGCTAAATGATCCCATGTGCCACAATGAAGATCCAGCACAGTCAAATAAATAAATAAATAAATATATGTTTAAAAAGATCCTGTATGCTGCAACAAGAACAGAAGGTCCCACATGCTGCAGCCAAGACCCACCGCAGCCAGATAAATGAATAAAAATTAAAAAAAAAAAAAGAAATCTATTCAAAAGATGCCAATAAAGGAGTGAAAAAACGCAAGTGATAGCATGGGAGATGTTTGGAATAGGTGTGAGTCAACAAAGGACTCATATTCAGAATACAAATGAACTCCTACAGGGCAATAAGATAAAGACAGACAACCTAGGGTTTTTTTTTTAAGTGGACAAAATTTTGGTGAACTAAAGAGGACATCCAGGAAGCATGTGAAAAGGTACTTCCTTAACTATCAGGGTTGTGCAAATCAAACTCACAATGAGATACCCCGAGTGCCCACCAGAGTGGGCCAAAAACAAAAACAAAACCTGACCACCAAGTGATGATGAGGATGCAGGAGAACAGGAACACTTGCTACATGGCTTGTGGCACCACAAACTGGCACACCTACTTTGGAAAGCTATTCAGCAGGATCTGCTACCTCTGAGCAGGTGTAACCCCATGCCCCAGGAATTCCACTTCTGTATACAGTCAACCAAGATGTCAACCTGTATGCACCAAAAGACAGCCACAAGATTCTTCAAAACAGCACCATTGGGCTTCCCTGGTGGTCCAGTGGGTAAGGACACCGCCTTGCAGTGCAAGGGGCGCCAGTTCGATCCCTGGCCTGGGGAGATCCCACGTGCCGCGGAGTGGCTGGACTGATGTGTCCAATAGCCGAGCCGGAGCTCTGGAGCACATGCGCCCAGAGCCAGCACTCTGCAACGACAGAGGCCACCGCGATGAGAGGCCCACAGGAGCCAAAGAACAAAGACAGATGAAAATAGAGAAATGAAAGACCAATAGAAGTGGCCCGCCCATCCCCCTCCCTCCCCACCCCACCCCCCAAAAGATAAATAAATAAAATAAATCTTTAAAAAAAAAAAAAAAACACCACCATTCATAATAGCTAAAAGGGCATGGCAACCCACTCCAGTATTCTCACCTGGATAATCTCATGGACAGCGAAGCCTGGTGGGCTACAGTCCATGGGGTCACAAAGAGTCAGACACAACTAAAGTGACTTAGCTCACATGAACAGTAACAGCATGCAATTTGATGAAAGGAAAAATTGCAATATATTCATACAATGACCTACATGGAAATAAAAAACAGCATACTCTGGATAAATCTCACACACATATAAAGTGAAATAAGAGACATAATGAGTGAAATAAGCCAAACACAAAAGAGTATGTACTCTATGATTCCATTTATATGAAATTCAAAAACAGCTGAAACCAATCTATAGAGACAAAAAAGTTAGAATGCTGGTTACCTTTAGAGAGATGTAACAGCTGGGAAGTGGGGCTTCCCAGGTGGCACCAGTCAATGTAGGAGATGTAAGAGACATGGGTTTAATCCCTGGGTTGGGAACATCCCCTGGAGGAGGGCATAGCAATCCACTCCAGTATTCTTACCTGGCGAATCCCAGGTCCAGGGGAGCCTGGTAGGCTACAGTCTACAAGGTCACAAAGAGTCAGACACAACTGAGTGACAGGGAGGAGGCATAAAGGAGAGGCCAGGGAGTGCTGGAAAGGTCTGTTGATCAGGGGGTTGACTATGTAAGTGTGATCTCTTTTGAAAATTTTCATGAGGCTGTATATCTTAGAGTTACATTTTCTAGTGTATTTATATACGATAAAGTTTACCGAAAAGTCCCATACAGTCTCCGGCTGGGTGTGATGAGACAGTCCCTCCCCAGACCAGAGCCGCCATGACTGATGTTAGTGTTTAATGCACATTGCCTCCTGTCTGCATGTACTGTGAAAAGTCTATACAAAAGGATGTTGTGGTTTCAGTAACTTGATAAGTACTGGTCTGTCTGCAACATGTAGAACAGATAAATCAATTACACAGGTCAGAGGCCCCAGAAGGCTCATAGTAATTAGGCCACATCACCGGGAGATGAAACACAGCTCCAGCCCGCTGACGTCAGTCACCGGCAACACAGCTGTTAAGAAATACCCACACTGTCTGCCTAGAATTAACCTGCCACTTCACACTGGCCCAAAGAACTGCTAAAAATGGCCCCCATCTGACTCTACCCTCAGAATTAAACTGGCCTTGCTGTCTGCTAAATGGCTGTCACCAAGTTTGCAACATTAGGGGAAGAAGGTCACAAGGCAGAGTGCTACCTCTCCCCCACCGTCTCCCCTTGGAATAAACATCTGCTTGTGGTCTGCCTACCAGCAACCTCAGGAACTCCAGCTAGAAGGTTCCTCAGTCCACTTGGCCTTCCGATCCAGATCATCCAGGAAGGCTCAGCAGAGACATGGGCCCTTCTCGGCTCCCCCAGCACCTAGGCACTGCCGTGACCCAACCCTCACACTGCATCAGGGCCTCCAGGGGACATGTCTGCCCGGCCACACCACCCGCCACAGCCCCAGTGAAGGTTAGGGGGCCTCTTGTTTCATTTTTTGTGTCTCCACTGCTCAGCACAGCGTCTTGCACACAGTGGGTGATCAATAAGAGTAGATCGAATTGAATTGTCGATTCCCAAAAATGGGGGATTCCAAGGAAGCTGACTTCATTTCTTTAATAATGCGGTGGGATAAAAAGAGATTCTGCAGGAGGGTCGGGGTTCTGAGAACTGGAAGAGGACTTTTTAAATATCAGACAGAGCCGGGAGGGCCTGGCCTCCAGCCTGCCCGCAACAGACGGGCGGGGAAAGAAGGGGGTTGGCTCAGTTGGCACCACAGTGGGCTTTGCTGGTGTAAGAGGGGAGGGTGAACCTTGCCAGTCCCCTTCCTCATTCCTTCCAGGCTGGCTGCGAGGAGCTGAGGATAGCTGGTCAGTGGGAGACGTGGCTGCCTTGGGTTCGGGGTCTGATCCAGGGGAGCAGGTGGTGAGGAGGGCTGGAGTAGAGACCTGCGTGGGGAGGGCAGGGCTAGACGAGAGCCAAGAGGGCGAGGCCTACCTGTGTAATGCACCACACGTCTGGCCCTTCTTGGGGAATGTCCTTCCTGCAAGGAAACATAAAACAGATGAATGAGCAGCAAATGGGGAAAAGTCACCTGGGATATTTCAGGTGTGACTTGTGACCAAGAGTGCTGGCCGCATTCCCATACCACAGAGATGCCCGCCAGTTCTGGCTCTGTGCTTTATATGAGGCTAATGAGTCACTTCACTTCTTTGACGACAGATGATGAGCAGCAGTTCCTGGTTGGCCCAAAGAACTGCTTGCTGACTCTCCTCGCTCCCAAATGGCTGTCACCAAGTTTGCAACATTAGGGAAGAAGGTCACAAGGCAGAGTGCTACCTCTCCCCACCGTCCCCTTGGAATAAACATCTGCTTGTGGTCTGCCTACCAGCAACCTCAGGAACTCCAGCTAGAAGGTTCCTCAGTCCACTTGGCCTTCCGATCCAGATCATCCAGGAAGGCTCAGCAGAGACATGGGCCCTTCTCGGCTCCCCCAGCACCTAGGCACTGCCGTGACCCAACCCTCACACTGCATCAGGGCCTCCAGGGGACATGTCTGCCCGGCCACACCACCCGCCACAGCCCCAGTGAAGGTTAGGGGGCCTCTTGTTTCATTTTTTGTGTCTCCACTGCTCAGCACAGCGTCTTGCACACAGTGGGTGATCAATAAGAGTAGATCGAATTGAATTGTCGATTCCCAAAAATGGGGGATTCCAAGGAAGCTGACTTCATTTCTTTAATAATGCGGTGGGATAAAAAGAGATTCTGCAGGAGGGTCGGGGTTCTGAGAACTGGAAGAGGACTTTTTAAATATCAGACAGAGCCGGGAGGGCCTGGCCTCCAGCCTGCCCGCAACAGACGGGCGGGGAAAGAAGGGGGTTGGCTCAGTTGGCACCACAGTGGGCTTTGCTGGTGTAAGAGGGGAGGGTGAACCTTGCCAGTCCCCTTCCTCATTCCTTCCAGGCTGGCTGCGAGGAGCTGAGGATAGCTGGTCAGTGGGAGACGTGGCTGCCTTGGGTTCGGGGTCTGATCCAGGGGAGCAGGTGGTGAGGAGGGCTGGAGTAGAGACCTGCGTGGGGAGGGCAGGGCTAGACGAGAGCCAAGAGGGCGAGGCCTACCTGTGTAATGCACCACACACGTCTGGCCCTTCTTGGGGAATGTCCTTCCTGCAAGGAAACATAAAAACAGATGAATGAGCAGCAAATGGGGAAAAGTCACCTGGGATATTTCAGGTGTGACTTGTGACCAAGAGTGCTGGCCCGCATTCCCCATACCACAGAGATGCCCACGGCGCCAGTTCTGGCTCTGTGCTTTATATGAGGCTAATGAGTCACTTCACTTCTTTGACCGCGATTTGAACTTTATTCCCTTGGGTTCCACAACTCCGCTCTCTCCTGGTCCTTTTCCTTTCTTCGATTGCTCTTTTTCCCTTCTTCCATCCATTCCACAAACCTTTCTGACAGGCTACTCTCTGCCAGACTTGGATTCCAGACACACAGCCACCTATGAACTCATGATGAGGTTAGAGAAACAAATGCATAAATAATAGATTGTATTGCAGAGTGATGACTACACAAGGATGAATAAACACAATCCTTCACAAGTATTTACTGAGTACTTGCTGCGTGCAAGGCTTGATCTGAGGATATACCCGTGAATTACACAGACAGAATCCCTACTCTTTTGGAGTTTCCATTCTAATAGAGGGAGACAAACGAATCTCAAATAAGTGAAAAAATATGGATTGTAATAAGTTCTCTGAAGAAAATAAACACAATGATGCATTACAGAGAGATACAGTGGGATAGGCCATTTCTAAATGACTGGTCCAAGACAATCTCTCAGAGGAGGTGACATCTGAGCTGAGACTTGAAGGATGAGCAATACACTGGGAGTAGCATGGCAGGAAGAAAAAGCAGTCACTGCACAAACCATGAAGCAGGAAGGGATCAATGCATTTGCAAAATGAAAGGAGCCTAGACAACTGAAAAGAAGGGAAGCAGGTGGAGACAGGTGGGAAAGAGCCAGATCCTACGGAACCTTGCAGAGCTGGACTTCATTCTGCAAATTCTTTAAGCGCAACAAGAAGGCATGGGAGGGTTTTAAGGAAGAGAATGACATAATCTGAGTTAAGATTTTACAAGATCACTCTGGCTGTGATGTGTAGGACGGACAGTGAGGCGCCTGTTGCAATCACCCAGACAGAAAATCAATGATGGCTTGAATTAAAGTGGCTGGCAGCAGAGAAGAGAGTAAAATAGACTGGAGATATATTTTTGGAATTGAAGCTGACAGGGCATGCGAACGGCACGGAGAAGGGGGTCCAGGATGAGGGAGGAGGAGAAAACAAGCACGGCGCTAGGGTGTTAGGTTGGGCGGGTGGGAGGCTGGAGGAGCCGATTCCTAAGACGGAGAAGACTGACGAGGCACGAATCTCTGCAGGTGGCAGTCCTGAGATGCCTATGAGACATGTGAGGTTATATTGCAAGAAGGCAGATGGAGAGTCTGCGCTGGAGCTACACATTTGGGTGGGATGTAAAGCCTTGGGATCACAAAGCCTTGGGAGGGTTAACAGCTGAGCCAGCACTTAGATGGGGCTCCGGGAGGGAGCCACTGAGTGTCAGGGAAAGTATCAGAGAGGCTACTATAGTTAAACTGGGTCCTAAAAGATGAGTACCTTGCCAGAGGAAGTCAGGGAGATAATTCGGCAAAGTCAGGGAGATAATTTGGGAAAAGTGAACCACACATTCAAAGGCTCTGAGTTGTAGTGGACGCTTGTCTGATTCCCTGATGTAACCTTAGGTCCTAAAAAACAGTATATGCTCAATAAATATTTGCTGAATGGCTGGTGTGTTTCGCAACTTGCAGACAGTTCGATAAAGCTGGAGGAAAAGTTGGTGGTGGGGGTAGGGACTGCTAGCAAGAGATGAGGCTCCAGCGTGGAAAGTAATGGGAGGTTCTATCTGTTGGCCTGGAGAAAAAAGGAAGATTCATGGCAACATTTTATGCCCAGAGAGGAGCATGGTCAAATATTCATTTTAAAGGCTGTGGTGGGGAAAACCGTGAGGGTGAGGTGGGAGGCCAGACAGAAGGCCAGGAGGTGACACTGAAGGTGGGAAGACCAGTTTAGGGACGGCAGAAATCCGGGTGAGAGATGCTGGTGGCCGGAACTAGGGGAGAGGCTAAAGAAATGGAGTCTTAAAGCTATTCAGCATGAGAAGTAGACAGGGTTTGGTGTGGGCTCAACCAAGACAGACATCCTCAGCACAGCAGCATAGTTACTGAAATATTAATTAGTGCATTCCGCCCTCTGGGTTACAGCCTGGTAGCTGGCCCTTCCGTGCTTCCCTGACTCAGAGGTTTAGACTCAGCTAAGAGCAGAAGGCCAAGGTTCCTCCATGCTTTCCCTAAAAATATGATCCGCTTCAGGGAGGAGGAGAAAACAAGCACGGCGCTAGGGTGTTAGGTTGGGCGGGTGGGAGGCTGGAGGAGCCGATTCCTAAGACGGAGAAGACTGACGAGGCACGAATCTCTGCAGGTGGCAGTCCTGAGATGCCTATGAGACATGTGAGGTTATATTGCAAGAAGGCAGATGGAGAGTCTGCGCTGGAGCTACACATTTGGGTGGGATGTAAAGCCTTGGGATCACAAAGCCTTGGGAGGGTTAACAGCTGAGCCAGCACTTAGATGGGGCTCCGGGAGGGAGCCACTGAGTGTCAGGGAAAGTATCAGAGAGGCTACTATAGTTAAACTGGGTCCTAAAAGATGAGTACCTTGCCAGAGGAAGTCAGGGAGATAATTCGGCAAAGTCAGGGAGATAATTTGGGAAAAGTGAACCACACATTCAAAGGCTCTGAGTTGTAGTGGACGCTTGTCTGATTCCCTGATGTAACCTTAGGTCCTAAAAAACAGTATATGCTCAATAAATATTTGCTGAATGGCTGGTGTGTTTCGCAACTTGCAGACAGTTCGATAAAGCTGGAGGAAAAGTTGGTGGTGGGGGTAGGGACTGCTAGCAAGAGATGAGGCTCCAGCGTGGAAAGTAATGGGAGGTTCTATCTGTTGGCCTGGAGAAAAAAGGAAGATTCATGGCAACATTTTATGCCCAGAGAGGAGCATGGTCAAATATTCATTTTAAAGGCTGTGGTGGGGAAAACCGTGAGGGTGAGGTGGGAGGCCAGACAGAAGGCCAGGAGGTGACACTGAAGGTGGGAAGACCAGTTTAGGGACGGCAGAAATCCGGGTGAGAGATGCTGGTGGCCGGAACTAGGGGAGAGGCTAAAGAAATGGAGTCTTAAAGCTATTCAGCATGAGAAGTAGACAGGGTTTGGTGTGGGCTCAACCAAGACAGACATCCTCAGCACAGCAGCATAGTTACTGAAATATTAATTAGTGCATTCCGCCCTCTGGGTTACAGCCTGGTAGCTGGCCCTTCCGTGCTTCCCTGACTCAGAGGTTTAGACTCAGCTAAGAGCAGAAGGCCAAGGTTCCTCCATGCTTTCCCTAAAAATATGATCCGCTTCAAGAGAAAATGTCCCTTATCCCTAGCTGGGGGTGGGGGAGGGGGAAGGATAAGGACCAAGAACTCGAAAGGCTTCTCTGAGCCAGGGAAGGGAGAAGAGGCCTGGAGGCCCCTGGCAGAACTCTAGGGCAGTGCCCTGAGTGGGTAAAATAGACCTCAGGGAGTTGCTTCCTGGGAATCAACACCAAGGTTCCCAGAAAGGAAAAACAAGCCATACCCCATGGGTGATCCAAGGTCATGGCTGGGACTTCCAAGGACCACTGCTTGAAAAGAAGGCGGGTGGCCAGGAGCCAAAAGTTTCTCCAGCTTCCTGGGGGTGGGGGAGTGTCAACACTCTCTGAGGAGCAGTTTGCCTGTCAAATCCTGCAGAAATGTGGACTCCAGTCTGACTTAAGCTTGGTTTAAGAAATAGAGGAAGCGACTCCTGGCACATCCAAACTCAATTACACTAGGGTGACGCCTGTAATGTCTGGCTTGGGAAAGGGACTGGTGCCAACCCACGGCAGGAAGCTAGAGAACACAGAGGAGCGCTTGGGAGTGGGGAAGACCAGGAGCAGGAGTTGTTTCGGACTTGCTGACTTTGAGGGATCCGTGGGACTTCCAGGTAGAGGCTGAGCAGCAACTGGATAAACGGACCACTCGGGAACTCAGATCAGAGGCCTGGGCTGGAGGCTTAAGTTTGGAGGTCATCGGTTTGCAGCCTGCTCAGAAAAGCCATGAGAGTGGACAGGATGGCCAAAGAAGCTGAGTGGGGCAGGGAGCATAAAGCAAGACGCAGAGGCCGTGGAGGAAGCGCTCCGCGTTTCCCAGACTGGCTGGGTCGCTCCAGCGTCTCACCGCCCAGATCTCGGGGTCCGCCTGACCAGAGGCCCGGAGGCAGGCGCGTTAGAAGGGGACTGCCCGGAGCAGAAGAGACCCCAAAGCATGTCCTTTCCCCGGTTTCCAGAGCTCACCCAGCAGGACAGGGAAAGCGGAGCTAAAACCCGACCCTAGCAAATGAGCAGTAGCGGATAACCGAGCGTCTCCAGCCGCGGCAGCGGCAGCCCGAGGCCCCCGGGGCGGTGGCGGGCCGCAGACCCCAGCCTCCCAGCCGCCGCCTTCTTTCATCTAGGTGAGCAGGCGCGGAAGGGGATGGCGAAGGAGATCAGCTAGACCCCTCAACGATCCCAGCTGGGGTCTTCTCCCGCCGCCCCCATCCTAGGCCCGCTGCCCCTGTTCAGCAGCCCCCGCGCCACCTCCAGATCGGACCCCCCCGCCGGGCTCCGCCCCGAGACCCCTCCTCCTCCCCCGGCTCCGCCACCCGGTACCGTCTCCCGGGGAGATGGTCTCGATCTCCACGCCCATCGCGGTCCCACTGGCCCCGCCTCCGAGGGTCCCCGCTGCTGCCCCGACCCCGGCTCGGCTCCGGCCCCGGCCCGCTGGCGCTCCGCTCGCCTCCCCGCCGCCACTGCAGAGTCGGAGGAGGTGCGGCTGGAGTCGGGACCTGCGCAGGGAGGGGCCGCCGGGAAGGGGCGGCGGGGCGGAGCGGCGCGGAAAGGTGGGGTCGACCGGGGCGGGGCCCGGGGGAAGGGACCCTGACGCGGCTGCTCCGGAGCTTGACCAGGCTAAGGATCATTAACCTACTGACTGGGAGGATGCGGAGGAAGGCATGCAGACACTCGTGCGTCCACCCACCCATCTATCCCTCCGTCCATCCCTCTATCCATCCGCCCACCAACACTTATTTATGTAGCACCTACGCTGTGTTAAGCAGGGGGTGGGTGCCAGGGAAGCGGTCAACGTGGTCTCACAGATCCGCGGAGAGGGCCAGCAACTAAGCCAACACTTGAATTAACTGCGTTCACTGCTATAGAGTTCAGACTGTCGTGGAAGTTCCGGAGAGGTACCTACTCCAGCTAGGCAGTCCAAATCTGTGGGGGCAAGCTGGGAGCTGGTGGGAAGGGTGGATGAAGTAACAGTGATTACTGATTTCCCCCTATACGCTACCTGAACCCTTATACTCTACCCTGCGTAGTTCTGACGTATGCACAGGTGGACTTCCGCCTTTCAAGGCAGAGAACTGCGCCCTGGGGATACCAACTGAATGAAGACAGAATTGTGGTCCTCAAGGAAGCCAATCTGTGATGGGTGGGGACACAAAGCGTTCAGCCTGGAGTGATTTAAATTCTGGGATGAATGAACGATTGAGTTCTACCAGACCCTTCCCCTCCTCCCAAAGGAGACTCAGGAATCTAGAAAGGTATTTTTTTGGAGGAGGTAAATTTTATTTGAAAACTGAATGAAACTTTTTCCTCTTCTTCACGCATTGTTGCAAAACTGATACCAAGGTGTGGTTCTGACAAGTGCTGCCAGATCGGACCCCCCCGCCGGGCTCCGCCCCGAGACCCCTCCTCCTCCCCCGGCTCCGCCACCCGGTACCGTCTCCCGGGGAGATGGTCTCGATCTCCACGCCCATCGCGGTCCCACTGGCCCCGCCTCCGAGGGTCCCCGCTGCTGCCCCGACCCCGGCTCGGCTCCGGCCCCGGCCCGCTGGCGCTCCGCTCGCCTCCCCGCCGCCACTGCAGAGTCGGAGGAGGTGCGGCTGGAGTCGGGACCTGCGCAGGGAGGGGCCGCCGGGAAGGGGCGGCGGGGCGGAGCGGCGCGGAAAGGTGGGGTCGACCGGGGCGGGGCCCGGGGGAAGGGACCCTGACGCGGCTGCTCCGGAGCTTGACCAGGCTAAGGATCATTAACCTACTGACTGGGAGGATGCGGAGGAAGGCATGCAGACACTCGTGCGTCCACCCACCCATCTATCCCTCCGTCCATCCCTCTATCCATCCGCCCACCAACACTTATTTATGTAGCACCTACGCTGTGTTAAGCAGGGGGTGGGTGCCAGGGAAGCGGTCAACGTGGTCTCACAGATCCGCGGAGAGGGCCAGCAACTAAGCCAACACTTGAATTAACTGCGTTCACTGCTATAGAGTTCAGACTGTCGTGGAAGTTCCGGAGAGGTACCTACTCCAGCTAGGCAGTCCAAATCTGTGGGGGCAAGCTGGGAGCTGGTGGGAAGGGTGGATGAAGTAACAGTGATTACTGATTTCCCCCTATACGCTACCTGAACCCTTATACTCTACCCTGCGTAGTTCTGACGTATGCACAGGTGGACTTCCGCCTTTCAAGGCAGAGAACTGCGCCCTGGGGATACCAACTGAATGAAGACAGAATTGTGGTCCTCAAGGAAGCCAATCTGTGATGGGTGGGGACACAAAGCGTTCAGCCTGGAGTGATTTAAATTCTGGGATGAATGAACGATTGAGTTCTACCAGACCCTTCCCCTCCTCCCAAAGGAGACTCAGGAATCTAGAAAGGTATTTTTTTGGAGGAGGTAAATTTTATTTGAAAAATGAATGAAACTCCTTTTTTTCCTCTCTTTCTTCACGCATTGTTGCAAAAACTGATACCAAGGTGTGGTTCTGACAAGTGCTGCTGAAAGACAGGTGTGGGAAGAAAAGCCTGAGCAAAGAACAGACCCTAGAGATGTCCTTCCTCCACTTTCCGCTCCCCACTCTCCCAGACGATCAGGGCACGGACTTGAGGTTGTCAGAAGCAGACCTGGTTGCCTGTTCAACGAACGTGATGGTCAACTCTTGTGAGGGCCAGGACCTGAAATTCCCCATGAGTCACCCCAAGGCGTAGTCCAGAATCTCCCAGGGGTATAACTGGCCTTAAGCCTAGTGAGCTGTGGCTATGGACGGGTACTTTTGGCTAAGTGTAGAAGAGCGGTTTGTAATTAGGGCAGGTCCATGGAGCGACTTCAGTTTACGGCACCCTATTTTGTGCACGGAGAAGAACATTTTTCTAAGGCGATTTTATATTTTAAAGAGGTCTGCAATCCCTGCCCTCTCCCCACCCCGCGTCCCTGAAAAAGTTAAGAAACCGTGGTGATTCTAGGGCTCACGGACTCCTTTTTAAACTAAGAGAACCGAAGGCATGCGAGGGGAAGCGCTATAGCTATCAAGATAGGAGTATCAGGGTTACCGTCGATGGAGCTTCATGCGGACTACAACTCCCAGCGGTCTGTGCGGCAGAGCCCGAGCTTATTGGCCAATGGGAAGGACCGTCTCATAATGGGACACACGCACTAGCCAATAGGCAGGGGGCATGGCCGAACTTGCACAGCGGCGCTCACCTATCGGATCTGGGAGCCGATGCTTCCGGAATCTGCTTGGGGCTTCGGATCCGAGCCTCTGAGGCCGCGGAGAGACTGGTTTTCTGTGGGGCGCCAGAGGTATTTTGTCTCCACTGCTTCCTGGATTGGCCGCGGTGGGGAGATCCAGGCAGGCGGGGAGGGAGGAGGAGGGACCTGCACTTTGGGGGACGCGGGAGAAGAGGAAGTGTTACAGGTGTGCGGAGGCGGTGGATAGAATGGTGGGGGACCACGTGAGAGGGCTGGTGTATGCTGACCAGCACGGGGTGGCTTTAAGCCAGAAAATATATTCCTTGAGAATATTGTGTCCTAGAGTGACACTTCTGGGGATGTATCGTAAGCATACTATTCAAGGTGAACATGCTTTGTGCATAAACATTTTTATCCCAGCGGTATTTGTGAAAGGCTAAAGTTGGCTATAACCAGGACATCTCAAGATAATCTACCCGACCCTCAAAGAGTCCAAGCTCTGTGGAAAAGAAGAGACTGGAATGAATAGGGTTTCTTGCCCTACTCTACTAAAACGCAAGAGGTGGTCAGGACCTGAACTAATAATGGACTAGAAAAGATCAGAACAGATTTTTGTAATTATCGTTAGGATTTTTGAGGAAAACGGGCCAAATTTCTTTCTTTTATTTTTAATTTAATATCATTGAAGTATGGTTTATTCACAATATCATGTTAGTTTCAGGTATACAGCACAGTGATTCAATTTTACATATATAATAAAAAGCGCTGCAGTGAACATTGTGTTGCATGTGACTTTTGGAATTACAGTTTTCTCCGGCTATATGCCCAGGAATGGGATTGGCAGGATCATATGGTAACTCTAGATTTTTACCAAGTTTCTTCTTGTTGCTAAAGATGGTAGTGGTTTAGTCACAAAATTGTGTCCGACTCTTGCGACCCCATGGATTGTAGCCTGCCAGACTCTTCTGTCCATGGGATTCTCCAGGCAAGAATACTGGAGTGGGTTGCCATTTCTTCCTCCAGGATATCTTCCTGACCCAGGAATCAACCGCAGGTCTCCTGCATTTCATACAGATTCTTTACCAACTGAACTACAATGAAAATATTTAAATTAATTCTTCTAAAAAAGCCTTAGTAACTTTATTATCAAGTTGGTTTTTCCCTTATTCACAAACCCTTACCCTGTGCATACACACCCTCAGTGACATTAGACTTGAGTGGTCTAAAACATGTCATATAAATTGCTTTTGATGGATTTGGCCTACTAGGAATTTTCTCTGCCCAGGAAAATGTATCATGCATTATTTATCAATAAAAGTCTTTTAAAAGTGCATAAGTAGATATTAGGGAAATATATATGTTATCTTACACAAGACCAATGGGTTTGAGGTGGCAGTTTTCTTCATTAGTAATGACAAAGGACATATTTCTCCATTTACCAAGCCACTGCAGAACCATTTAATCTGACATCACTGTATAGAAGTATAATAGACCATTTGGTCTTAGTAAAAGATTCTAAGAGTAGGGATAAAGCTAACAGATAGGTATGAGAAAAAAAAAAATTGCAGACAAATGAAAACCAAATCTACCAGTTTGGTGGAGAATACGTTTCTTTGGATTTCGAGTCTGAAGATAACTTCTCACGTTCTGTCTTTGAAACTAAATAAACCAAGGTTGAAAAATGTCCATTGGATTCCGTGATGTGGGGAGTGCTGGTGGGTTGGTTTGAGAGTTGTTTCAGGGAAGAGATGTGTGTGTGTGTATGGGTCACTCAGTCTGATGTTTATTCCCTTCCTTTCCTTCTAACTTGGCCAGCAAGCTCCAGAATATCTGGGTGTGTTTATAGAATATGGTCTGTTTTTGCATATTGAGTAACAATGTCACCCAGATTTCCTGTTTTGATATATTTTACATTTCACGGAAAGGCTAAATTTTGCCATCGAAATTGATGGAAGTTAGTAAGGTCCTACCATATTTTAAACTGGTGACAAATGAGAGTTCAGTGCTGCTTTTTGTTTTCTCTTCAATGTTAAAAATGAAGTGAAATAAAGCATACCAACAAGAAAGCATCAGATCTAACTAATCTAAAAAATATACATGAAATAAAATCTATTTGAAAGCCTTAAACACAAGATTCTTTTCAAATATCTTGGATCCTTAATTGCAGTACAAATGATTACTCTTTCAAATAACATGATGCATTATGTAATTAGGCTTTGGCATTTAGCTTTACAAGATTTTAATCTTTATGCACAGTTATGATCTTATTCTATACCTGTAATTGTTACACATTGTTTACAAAAGGACTAGAGGTAACCATCTACGGTATTGATCACCTCCATGATTGTTATGTAGACTCACTTGAGGCCTTATGTGCATCTTGCGTACATTTTGACTATAATTTATCATAGCATCATAGTGAGGCTACATTTAAAAACTGTGATTACAGTAACTTAAAGAGACATAGGGTTAGTAGTCAGGGAAACCTTTTTTGTTTCCCTGATTTCCTATTAGTGGTTTAGAATTATGAACCAAGAACTGCTACCGTAAGCATTACTATTGTTTTGCCTGTATTGCCGATTTTTAGTATCTCAATTCTGTAATTAGGGAAGTTTTGAACTAGAGGTTCCCAGAATATACACTGGGCTGCATAAATGGCCAACTGTTAAAAACCAGCATTTCACAGAGGCAATCATAGAATGAACTTGTGGAACAACAACAATATTGAAATTTCATCCCCGTATTAAAATTTTATTAAAACATTTTATTCATTAGGTTTCAAAAGTTTGACCTTGGAACTTCCTTGGCGGTCCAGGGGTGCAGGTTCAATCCCTGGGCAAGGAGCTAAGATCCCAAATGCCTTGCAGCCAAAAATCCAGGACAAAACAAGCAATATTGTGACAAATTCAATAAAAACTTTAAAAGTGGTCCACATCAAAAACATCTTTTAAAAGAAATTTCACCTTATTTTGCAGGAAAAATAATTTCTCAGTACTGCCAGGCAGTTTTTTAATCTGCCAAATTCCTCCCATCCTTTAATCCTTTCATGGTAATGACCTGTGAAGGGGCTAAACGCGCTGTCTGATTATATTTTCATGGTATAACTTTCCTTCTCCATTATTTCAGATAACCTTTATCAGAAAGGATGGAGCTGGGAACAGGAAAACTTCTCAGGACTGGACTGAATGCATTATATCAAGCAGTACACCCAATTCATGGCCTGGCCTGGACTGATGGGAATCAGGTCGTCCTAACAGATTTACACCTTCACGGCGGAGGGGCCAAGTTTGGGGTCTCAACAGTCATTGGACAGTTTGAGCATGTGTATGGGGTGTCCTGGGCCCCACCTGGTGCTGCTGACACACCCCCTCTGCTAGCTGTCCAGCACGAGAAGCAGGTCATCGTGTGGCAGCTGTGTCCTAGCCCTACAGAGACAAGCAAGTGGCTGATGTCTCAGACCTGTGAGGTCAGTCGGTCACGCCCTGTCCTTCCCCAGGGCTGTGTGTGGCACCCAACGAGGGCCGTCCTGACTGTGTTGACTGCGCAAGAGGTCTCTGTTTTCCACAGCGTTCACTGTGACAGTTCCCAAGTCAAAGTGGACATCAGTGCCCACGGCCTCATTCACTGTGCATGTTGGACCCAGGATGGCCAGAGGCTGGTGGTGGCAGCAGGCAGCAGTCTGCACTCTTATATTTGGGACAGTGCTGAGAAGACCCTTCACAGGTGCTCCTTCTGCCCCGTGTTTGATGTGGACAGCCATGTGCGCTCCATCAGAGCCACTGTGGACGCCCAGGTTGCTATAACCACTGAGCTTCCACTAGAGAAGCTCTGTGGCTTAAATGCAGCTGGAATCTTTGACAGGCCCCCTGACAATGAAGATACTTGTCTGCCCACTTTACCATTTATTGATCAAGTTTCCTCGGAAGCAAATTCTGAAACACCAGTGTCTTCATCCTTTTCTGATCCTCTGGATCTAACTCATATACACTTCAACAGATCTGAATCTGAGGGTAGTTCTCTTATTTGTCTAAGGAAAAAGGACCACTTGACAGGAACTGGCTTGGATTCTTCACATTTGGTCCTCTTGACCTTTGAGAAGGAGGTTACGCGTGACAGAAAGGTCACCATTCCAGGCATTCTGGTTCCTGATCTAATAGCATTTAATCTTAAAGCACAAGTGGTTGCAGTGGGTTCCAACACATGTAATGTAGTTTTTATCTATTCTGTCATTCCATCATCAATGCCAAACATCCAGCAAATTCAATTAGACAGTAATGAAAGACCAAAAGGCCTGTGTTTCTTGACAGATAAATTATTATTAATTTTGCTAGGAAAACAAAAGTCCACTGACTCGGCCTTTCTTCCTTCTTCAACATCTGATGAGTATATGATTCGTTTGACTGTTAGAGAAGTAATGTTGGAAGATGAATCTCCAACGACAGTGCGTGAAAACCAGAGTTGCGACTCTGCTTTCAGTACTCTGTTAAATAAAGCAAATAGAAGAAAGCTAGTTGAAGATCTTTCCGTAGATTTTTGTCACCAAAACAAGGGGGTCTTGTTAACAGCTAACAGCAACAGTCAATGTGGAAGGCCTGGAAGAACCCTTATTAAAGAAATCGAAAGTCCTCCATCCAGTATTTGTGATGACTCCACAACCCTAGAAACTCTGCATGCCAGGCCTGTTAGCCGGTCGGTACCACTGCCCAGACCCCGTGCCACACCAGCCCACACCAGTAACGCGGAACCTCCCAACTTACAAGGGGAAATGGACACATACCAACTCTCTAAGGAACTGGAAATTTTATCTAGGAACCTGAATGAAGTGCAGCGACGTCTTTCTGAAGTCACAGACTTCCTGCATAATGGAAAGAAATCCTCCCCAGTGTATCCACTCTCTGAGGATCTGCCTTATGTTCACATCACTTGCCAGGTAACTTCTCCTCTGGGGAGCTACCACTGGCTTCTGTAGCCAGTAGGTATTGCAAGAGATACTTATTGATGAGGCAGGGGTGGTCTTAATTGAACATCACTGAGGTGGGCAGGCAAGCTGTTGTACCTTTTCAGGTTAGTTGGAATAGGCACACAACCAGTATACACTCTGATTTCATCGTGTGTGTAGTGTGAAAACGTGAAGGACGGGGCTCATTCTGGCAGTCTATGTTTAGAAAAAAATTTTTTCTATTACTCTGTTTCATTGAGAAGACCTTTTCATTTATGCAGTTGCAGGCAGACTTCCATTAAAATTTTTGATGTACAAAGGTTTATATCTATTCTGTCATTCCATCATCAATGCCAAACATCCAGCAAATTCAATTAGACAGTAATGAAAGACCAAAAGGCCTGTGTTTCTTGACAGATAAATTATTATTAATTTTGCTAGGAAAACAAAAGTCCACTGACTCGGCCTTTCTTCCTTCTTCAACATCTGATGAGTATATGATTCGTTTGACTGTTAGAGAAGTAATGTTGGAAGATGAATCTCCAACGACAGTGCGTGAAAACCAGAGTTGCGACTCTGCTTTCAGTACTCTGTTAAATAAAGCAAATAGAAGAAAGCTAGTTGAAGATCTTTCCGTAGATTTTTGTCACCAAAACAAGGGGGTCTTGTTAACAGCTAACAGCAACAGTCAATGTGGAAGGCCTGGAAGAACCCTTATTAAAGAAATCGAAAGTCCTCCATCCAGTATTTGTGATGACTCCACAACCCTAGAAACTCTGCATGCCAGGCCTGTTAGCCGGTCGGTACCACTGCCCAGACCCCGTGCCACACCAGCCCACACCAGTAACGCGGAACCTCCCAACTTACAAGGGGAAATGGACACATACCAACTCTCTAAGGAACTGGAAATTTTATCTAGGAACCTGAATGAAGTGCAGCGACGTCTTTCTGAAGTCACAGACTTCCTGCATAATGGAAAGAAATCCTCCCCAGTGTATCCACTCTCTGAGGATCTGCCTTATGTTCACATCACTTGCCAGGTAACTTCTCCTCTGGGGAGCTACCACTGGCTTCTGTAGCCAGTAGGTATTGCAAGAGATACTTATTGATGAGGCAGGGGTGGTCTTAATTGAACATCACTGAGGTGGGCAGGCAAGCTGTTGTACCTTTTCAGGTTAGTTGGAATAGGCACACAACCAGTATACACTCTGATTTCATCGTGTGTGTAGTGTGAAAACGTGAAGGACGGGGCTCATTCTGGCAGTCTATGTTTAGAAAAAAATTTTTTCTATTACTCTGTTTCATTGAGAAGACCTTTTCATTTATGCAGTTGCAGGCAGACTTCCATTTGTACAAAGGTTATAGTCATTAAAATTTTTTGATGTATCTATGTATGCCTGTATATGCAGACATAAAATATTATATCAGTGGGCTCATAGCATATCTATTTTATCTTGAACACTTTCTCAATGAACTTGGCCCTGCTCCTCCTCCCCGTAACTCACTTTAACTAGCAGCTTCATGTGGATCTTTCCATATTTTTCTTCATACTCATACAATCTCACGCAGATCTTTGTATACATAAGTAGGTGAGGGGGTGGAAGCGGTGATTTTGTCATTGCTTTCCAAACATGGGGTCATATGGTGCATTCTTTGCTTCATGCTGGGAGCATTCTGTTATTCAACCCTTCCCTTGTTGATGGACCATTCACTTTGTTTTCAGTTCTCAGCTACTCCAAATAGTGCTGCAATAGTATTCTTGTATGTGTCTATTTATGTTCATACTTTTATTTCTGTTGGCTTGGTTCCCAGCAGTGAAAGTGCAGATTTGAAGAATGTATCTATATATGTGTCTACTTTTAATAGAGTTGCCAGATTGCCTTTCAGAGATTTTTTACTAAACAATGAATCATACATGCCCATCAGCAATGTATGGGACTGTCCTTTCCCTTACATTGTTACCAATCTGATGAGTGTGAGGTGGTATTTCACTTTTAGTAACTATATTTCCTTTACTATTGGCTATGTTGTGTGCTCAGTCATGGGCGACTCTTTTCAACCCCATGAACGGTAGCCTGTCAGGCTCCTCTGTCCATGGGATTCTCCAGGCAAGAATCCGGGGGGCCATTTCCTTCTCCTGGGGCTTCTCCCACCACTTGTACAAGGTATTGCAGAATACTTATTGATGAGGCAGGGGTGGTCTTAATTGAACATCACTGAGGTGGGCAGGCAAGCTGTTGTACCTTTTCAGGTTAGTTGGAATAGGCACACAACCAGTATACACTCTGATTTCATCGTGTGTGTAGTGTGAAAACGTGAAGGACGGGGCTCATTCTGGCAGTCTATGTTTAGAAAAAAATTTTTTCTATTACTCTGTTTCATTGAGAAGACCTTTTCATTTATGCAGTTGCAGGCAGACTTCCATTTGTACAAAGGTTATAGTCATTAAAATTTTTTGATGTATCTATGTATGCCTGTATATGCAGACATAAAATATTATATCAGTGGGCTCATAGCATATCTATTTTATCTTGAACACTTTCTCAATGAACTTGGCCCTGCTCCTCCTCCCCGTAACTCACTTTAACTAGCAGCTTCATGTGGATCTTTCCATATTTTTCTTCATACTCATACAATCTCACGCAGATCTTTGTATACATAAGTAGGTGAGGGGGTGGAAGCGGTGATTTTGTCATTGCTTTCCAAACATGGGGTCATATGGTGCATTCTTTGCTTCATGCTGGGAGCATTCTGTTATTCAACCCTTCCCTTGTTGATGGACCATTCACTTTGTTTTCAGTTCTCAGCTACTCCAAATAGTGCTGCAATAGTATTCTTGTATGTGTCTATTTATGTTCATACTTTTATTTCTGTTGGCTTGGTTCCCAGCAGTGAAAGTGCAGATTTGAAGAATGTATCTATATATGTGTCTACTTTTAATAGAGTTGCCAGATTGCCTTTCAGAGATTTTTTACTAAACAATGAATCATACATGCCCATCAGCAATGTATGGGACTGTCCTTTCCCTTACATTGTTACCAATCTGATGAGTGTGAGGTGGTATTTCACTTTTAGTAACTATATTTCCTTTACTATTGGCTATGTTGTGTGCTCAGTCATGGGCGACTCTTTTCAACCCCATGAACGGTAGCCTGTCAGGCTCCTCTGTCCATGGGATTCTCCAGGCAAGAATCCTGGGGTGGGTTGCCATTTCCTTCTCCTGGGGCTTCTCCCCACTCAGGGAGTGAACCCACATCTCCCGTGTCTCCTGCATTGGCAGGCAGATTCTTTACCATTGCGCCACCTGGGAAGCCCAGAATCTGCACTAAGAAACCAAAAAATTTCGTGTGGCTTATTTTACTGTGATACTCACCTTATTGCCGTGGCCTGGAACCAAACCTGCAATGTCTCCGAGGTATGCCTTTTTCTCAAACAGCCAAGCAGTTGTTCCTCACCGTCTGCTTGTATCTCTCAGGCTGCCATCCATCCTCCTCAAGTGTTGTAGTCACACCCTAGAAAAGCCAGCTCCTAAAGATAAAGGCATGACTGGGGAAGAACAGAGCGAAAGGAAATTAGGGGTTGTGATTGATCTGATTCTTTAGTTGTGTTAAATAATGCTGCAAAGAAAACTACGTATATAAAACTGAAGTTGATAGTGGTAGTAGATAAGAGTTTTTTAAACTACATATTCTCTTCTTAGGAAATGTTAACCCCGTTGGTCCTGCCATCAGGTTAACAATATTTATCTTTATATTTGAAGAGATCTCATTTTGTAGGTCCTGCGGTTGAAAAAAGAATGGTACTGCTCTGCAACGGCAAGCTAAGACTCAGTACAGTCCAGCAGAGTTTCGGCCTCTCTCTCGTTGAAATGATGCACGGTAGGTCAAGTTCAGAAACTAACTCCACCTGACATCCTCTCCCTCCATCTTGTAACTCTCTCCCTCCATTTCTTTCATAATGAAAATTAAGTGTACCAACCCTTTAGTGATTCATTAGACAGATAAACATGGAAAACATGCATTTTTCCCTTAAGGAACTTAACAACTTAGTTTAAAAACCTGAGTGTACACGAGAAAAAACTAAACAGAGTTAGAAAGCTGCATATAACAACTGCAAGGAAATGGCACACACACAAAAAATGACCTCGTTATAGACCTGGCGTTAAAACCCAGGTATCATAGCATTGCAGAATATTTCTTTTGTGTATGTGTGTGGCGCTACACAGACACACACACTCCTTCATTTATTTATTTATTTTCCAGCTGTGCCACTTGGCATATGGGATCTTAGTTCCCCAGCTGGGGATTGAACCCATGTCCCCTGCAGTGGAAGCAGGGCGTTTCAGCCACTGGATGGCCAGGGAAGCCTCTACATTCTTCTTTTCTTAAGTATTCTTTTCCATTGTGGTTTATCACAGAACATTAAATATAGTTCTCGTGCTATATAGTAGGACTTTGTTGTTTTCTCTCTCTTTTTTTTTTTTTTTTGCCATGCCTCGCAGCTGGCAGTATCTCTGTTCCCCGACCAAGGACTGAACCTGGGCCACAGCAGTCAAAGCCCAGCGTTAGGTAGCCACTGGGCCACCAGGGAACTCCTGCAGAATATTTCTTTTTTTTTTTTAGGGTCCTTGTTGGTTATCCAGTTTTTAAAAATTGATTAATTTTTCTAACTGAAGAATAATTGCTTTACCGAAGACTATTTCTTTTCTTTTTTTTTAAACTTTTATTTTACTTTTAACTTTTACAGAGTTTTGTTGTTTACAGATATGTATGTTCTCAGATTAGCAGAAGACTATTTCTTAAAACGGACTCACATGTCCCTATAATACACAGCGGCCATATGGAGATGAAGGGCACCCCTGGATGGCTTGGGACTGACTCATACTGTGTTCCACCTGACGGGGAGTATGGTCCTCCCATCTTCAGGACAGCCACTGCACTGAACATAAAATTTGTTTCGTTTTTTTCCCCCACTAATCATTGTAGCATCAGCATTTTTCTATTTTGACCCATACATTTACAGTATGACTTCTAATTGTAATTTTTACTGGGTTCATATTCTATCCTGGGTGCACCATATATTTTTTTCTTCCAGTTTTCTTGAGATAGAGTTGACATACAGCACTGTCTAAATGTAGAGTGTACACATAATGATTTGACTTACATGCATCATGAAATGATTATCATAGTCAGTTAGTGAACAGCGGTCATCTCATATAGATAGAAACAGTTTTTGTTTCCTGTAATGAGTAGGATTTACTCTCAACACCATATTTGACATTGCCCTGTTTTCTTTGACATTTAAGTGGTGTCCGATTTTCCATTATCATCAGTAACATTAATAAAAATCTCTCTGCATTATTTTACACACTTCTGGAAAGTGTAGGTTTTCAGAAGTGAAATCACAGGGTCCACAGGTGAGACAGAGTAGACTCAAAAGAACTAGAGAGAGTCCAGGTATGTGATATGCCAGTGACCCCAGGTTACCCTGGAACAAACTATTTAGGATTATCTGGGATGTTCTAGTCTAGCTCTAGGCAGTGGCTGGTATGGGTCTCAAAAATCCTGAAGTTTTCCATAGAGCAGCTGTTCCCAGCTTCACATAGTGTCTGGAGAAACTACTTAACAGCATTAAATAAGGGGAGGACACCACACACAAGCCTAACACCAGCACACACGGACACAAGCTCAGATGCATGATGCTGCTCGTTTAATGCCTAGCCTGGGCATTAACGCGTGTCCCTTAGCTATGCCTGTCACCAGTGTCCCCTTTCTGCTGGATAACCTGGCCCTCAGTTTTACTTGGCCCCTCCATCAAGTTCAAGATGATCAACTGCTGGGGGTGGAGGAAAAATAAGATTATCAACTACTAGATTCTCTCCCTCAAAAAAAGCTGGAATTGGTTGTATTTTTCTTTATGGATGAGACAGGCTATCCTAAATTGCCAGTGTGTTTATTTTACTTTGCAGACTCCCACTGGATCCTTCTCTGTGCGGATAGCGAAGGCTTCATCCCCTTAACTTTCACAGCCACAGAGGAGATACTCATAAGAGACGGCAGGCCAGGTGACCTCAGAGCCTCTGTCTCAGAGCCTCGATCCCGGCGCCTCTCTTGGAGTCTTCAGTGACAGTGGCCCAAAGCGGAGATGCCACCGGTTCTTCTGAATGCATTGGCAGTGGAGTCTGATACCTTGAGGCAGAGTTTGTGCTGTGAGGCCTTGCAGACGAGGCCATGATGAGAGCTAATTTTTCCGAGGCGGATGCTCCCCAGCTGGGGTCTGCACTGCTGCCGGGAGGGGAAGGAAGCGCTTGCCTGGCTGGCGCTGCCACTCTTCCCCGGCTGCAAATTCCTCCTCTGCCGCAGAGCCCGTCTTTGTTAGATGACTCAGAAAGCCATTATTTATGGATTCACTTCTGTGTGGTTTTGTCACAGAATTGCTGAATTTAGTGGTGTCCGATTTTCCATTATCATCAGTAACATTAATAAAAATCTCTCTGCATTATTTTACACACTTCTGGAAAGTGTAGGTTTTCAGAAGTGAAATCACAGGGTCCACAGGTGAGACAGAGTAGACTCAAAAGAACTAGAGAGAGTCCAGGTATGTGATATGCCAGTGACCCCAGGTTACCCTGGAACAAACTATTTAGGATTATCTGGGATGTTCTAGTCTAGCTCTAGGCAGTGGCTGGTATGGGTCTCAAAAATCCTGAAGTTTTCCATAGAGCAGCTGTTCCCAGCTTCACATAGTGTCTGGAGAAACTACTTAACAGCATTAAATAAGGGGAGGACACCACACAAGCCTAACACCAGCACACACGGACACAAGCTCAGATGCATGATGCTGCTCGTTTAATGCCTAGCCTGGGCATTAACGCGTGTCCCTTAGCTATGCCTGTCACCAGTGTCCCCTTTCTGCTGGATAACCTGGCCCTCAGTTTTACTTGGCCCCTCCATCAAGTTCAAGATGATCAACTGCTGGGGTGGGGAAAAATAAGATTATCAACTACTAGATTCTCTCCCTCAAAAAAAGCTGGAATTGGTTGTATTTTTCTTTATGGATGAGACAGGCTATCCTAAATTGCCAGTGTGTTTATTTTACTTTGCAGACTCCCACTGGATCCTTCTCTGTGCGGATAGCGAAGGCTTCATCCCCTTAACTTTCACAGCCACAGAGGAGATACTCATAAGAGACGGCAGGCCAGGTGACCTCAGAGCCTCTGTCTCAGAGCCTCGATCCCGGCGCCTCTCTTGGAGTCTTCAGTGACAGTGGCCCAAAGCGGAGATGCCACCGGTTCTTCTGAATGCATTGGCAGTGGAGTCTGATACCTTGAGGCAGAGTTTGTGCTGTGAGGCCTTGCAGACGAGGCCATGATGAGAGCTAATTTTTCCGAGGCGGATGCTCCCCAGCTGGGGTCTGCACTGCTGCCGGGAGGGGAAGGAAGCGCTTGCCCTGGCTGGCGCTGCCACTCTTCCCCGGGCTGCAAATTCCCTCCTCTGCCGCAGAGCCCCGTCTTTGTTAGATGACTCAGAAAGCCATTATTTATGGATTCACTTCTGTGTGGTTTTGTCTAAGGACAGAATTCCCGGCACAAAACAATATTATGGTGCCATATGGATTGTGTTTTATGGTTTCTCTGAGGCTTTCTGTCCCTTGCCCAAAACGGCGTTAAAGCTCTTAGAAGCACTTAAAAGGTACCTCAGGATGGTTATAGATCTTCTTGGCTTCAAGCTGAGTGTGACGAGTGCAGGAGAACATCTGCTCCAGCGTCTCTTTTTACCCCAAATGAGCAGGAATCAGCAGCGCTCAGAGGACAAAAAATCGATTCCCTTCCGCCCCCAGGACTACCTCAAACAGGAAGTAGTCCTGATGTCGGCTGGACCTCCCAGCATTTAAACCTAACCCTCTCACGTCCCTGGAAAACTCTGGCTGGCCGAAGTCCAGAAGCTCCCCCAAACTGCCACTGGGCAAATTCCAAATGAAATTTCAAATGCTCCAACGCCCTCTGGACCCCACTGGAGTGTGTCCTGAGATTGCCTGTGCTGAGCACCGAGCACCTGGGAGGCCTGCGGAGAATTTTGTGCCGCCCCCGCCGCTTAGGATTTTCTACCTCAGAGGTTACCCCCCTTCCCCCACAAACTTGGGGATCATAAACATGTACTATTTTTCTCCCAGTAATCAGCTCCTTTAGTTAGTGTCCCTTATAATTTGCATATTTTTCTTTTCTCCCCATTCAAATCGTAGAGACCAGCATAGAATCTAGGAGGGAATGTATTTCAGAAAGTTGAAGGTGATCCTGAATCTGAGATAGTTTATTATAAAGACGGACTGAAGCACCAGTTTAGCCTCATGGAAAGAGCCCTGAGTCCAGCTTCAGAGAGGCTCCCCACTTCTCACAAGCAGAGTCATAAACTTCGGGCGCGTGGTGGGTCAGAATATGTCTCCAGATAGGTTGTTTCAGATGTAGGAACTCAGATGCATAGGAGAATATATGCATCTCCCCTCCCCCTGCTTTTCCTTTAACGCATCTGGAAAGAAATATTTTGTACCCTTGAGGACGCCTATCCGTTTCCTACAGTTGATGAAGCCAGAGCTAGGACAGGGCAGAGGCGAGAGCCGCTTTGTGGTTGATACGCATTAGAGGAGCTGCTGGGGTAATGGGAGTGGAGGCCGCCTGTCTGGCATCAGTTGCCGGAGAGGAGTGGCTGGGGACGAGGCCTGACTCCGTTTTCAAAGGAAGTCTGTGCTGGGGTGAAACCACAGAGCTGTGAAGCCTCAAGAGGAGATGTCGGGGACCTCATAGCAAACTTGGTGTAGGTGCCCCAAAGTGTGTGTTATAATCATTTCGCTGCTCAGAATCCTACGAATGCGTCTTTCATAAAATCACGAGTAGTTGCTGCAACTGCAGTACATGTTTTTGTTCAGTTAATTTGTGTCTGTCCGCACCTTGCAGCACGTGGAGCTGCTCAGCCAGGGATCCCTCCCGTACCCTCCGCGTTGGAAGTGCAGAGTCCCGACCCCCGGACCACCAGGGCAGTCCTATTGTGAATGTTTCGATGATATTTACCCTGCGATTGCAGTGTTCTTGATTTTTACATATGTGTATGTCGTCTTTGTATTTCTTCTGGCAGACTGTCCAGAATGTAAATTCTTTCTGAAAAGTCTGATCTCGTGACAACTCTCAAAAGTGTTCCCTTGGCCTCTAGTGTTTTTAATCATTGGAATCATAAGAGGTAATCCAGTATTTGTTGGTTGGGAAGAGAAGGAAACAGGGAGAGAGGAGCTAAATTGAGTATTTTGCACAGAAACATTATTTACAAATCCCATTTTTGCCCAAATTTGAAAAAAATTTTGTATGGTATCATTTGATAAATGCAGTAGATGTAAAGGAAAAGAAGGCTTAATGTTATGATAAGATGAATCATCTACCACCTCATTTAAGAAGCAGAACATTACTAGGAACCATTCACGCGCCCTGTGTATCGCTCCTGGATCCTTCCTCATAGAGGAAACACCACCCCAGAGACCATTCATCACTTGATCGCTGTAAATTATCATTTCATTTCTTTTCTTTTTTTTAATTATTTATTTTATGGTTTTGGTTATACCGTGTAGCTTGTGGGATTTTCATTCCCAGACCAAGGACTGAACCCAGGGCTCCATAATAAACACGCCAAATCCTAACCACTGGGCCACCAGGAAATTCCCTCGTGTATTTATCTTTGGTGGCCCTGTGTCTGCAGGACCACCTGTGGGCCTTCTCTAGTTGTGGTAAGCAGGGATTCCTCTGTCATTGCACTGCGTGAGCTGCAGGCTTCTCATTGCTGTGGCTTCTCTTGTTGCAGAGCATGAACTGTAGGCTCACAGGCTCAGTTGTGGCAGCGCACAGGCTTAATTGCCTTGCGGCATGTGGGATCTTCCTGGACCAGGGATCTAACCCATGTCCCTGCATTGGCCAGCGAACTCCCAACCTGTGAACCACCAAGTAAGTCCCAACTCCGACCATTTCATAAGGGTAGAACCTACAAGTGATAACCCACTCCCGTATTCTTGACTGGAGAAGCCACGGATAGAGCAGCCGGGTGGGCTAGAGTCCATGGCGTTGCAAAGAGTCGGACACAACCAGGCACCCACATGAGCAAGCAAGTAGAAGATAAGCCCTTTAATTTGTTTCTGAAAAAATAAACCTCAGTGGATCTCTCTTCTCCAAAGACATGGTGGCCTCTAAAGGGGAAAATGGTTTTTTTTGACTGATAAAGGAGGCTCTCAAAAGTGTTCCCTTGGCCTCTAGTGTTTTTAATCATTGGAATCATAAGAGGTAATCCAGTATTTGGGGAAGAGAAGGAAACAGGGAGAGAGGAGCTAAATTGAGTATTTTGCACAGAAACATTATTTACAAATCCCATTTTTGCCCAAATTTGAAAAAAATTTTGTATGGTATCATTTGATAAATGCAGCAGCTGTAAAGGAAAAGAAGGCTTAATGTTATGATAAGATGAATCATCTACCACCTCATTTAAGAAGCAGAACATTACTAGGAACCATTCACGCCCTGTGTATCGCTCCTGGATCCTTCCTCATAGAGGAAACACCACCCCAGAGACCATTCATCACTTGATCGCTGTAAATTATCATTTCATTTCTTTTCTTTTTTTTAATTATTTATTTTATGGTTTTGGTTATACCGTAGCTTGTGGGATTTTCATTCCCAGACCAAGGACTGAACCCAGGGCTCCATAATAAACACGCCAAATCCTAACCACTGGGCCACCAGGAAATTCCCTCTTTATTTATCTTTGGTGGCCCTGTGTCTGCAGGACCACCTGTGGGCCTTCTCTAGTTGTGGTAAGCAGGGATTCCTCTGTCATTGCACTGCGTGAGCTGCAGGCTTCTCATTGCTGTGGCTTCTCTTGTTGCAGAGCATGAACTGTAGGCTCACAGGCTCAGTTGTGGCAGCGCACAGGCTTAATTGCCTTGCGGCATGTGGGATCTTCCTGGACCAGGGATCTAACCCATGTCCCTGCATTGGCCAGCGAACTCCCAACCTGTGAACCACCAAGTAAGTCCCAACTCCGACCATTTCATAAGGGTAGAACCTACAAGTGATAACCCACTCCCGTATTCTTGACTGGAGAAGCCACGGATAGAGCAGCCGGGTGGGCTAGAGTCCATGGCGTTGCAAAGAGTCGGACACAACCAGGCACCCACATGAGCAAGCAAGTAGAAGATAAGCCCTTTAATTTGTTTCTGAAAAAATAAACCTCAGTGGATCTCTCTTCTCCAAAGACATGGTGGCCTCTAGAAAATGGTGGTCCCTGTGATTTTATGAGATGAGCTCTCAGAAAGGCATTTCCACAAAAATAACTTCTATTCATAAAAATGACTGATCTTTTTTTTTTTTCCTTAAATGACTGATCTTTGACGTCAGTCTGTGAACACTTGTAGAAACAGTGCCATCAGCTTAGCTGTACCAAGGGGAAAGGTGTGAAAAATGCCTCACGCCTTGCTCAGTCTGTCCCCGCTGTGGACCTCATCTGCTCCCTGTGGGGTCTGTTGGCCTCTCTAGCTGCATCTGTGTGTCTCTCCGCCTGGACATCCCAGCATGTCCATTTGTCCCCACTGCCCGTTGCCATGCTGTCAGCCTCTCCCTTAGACGTCCAGTGGACTAGCAGGAGAAACAAGACCTTTGTGTGTCTTCTTGTCAGGGAGCTTTGCCATCCAAGCAGTTGGTGGACCTGGTGCTCCCACGGGAAGTCTGGTGGGTAGTCAAGGGCACAAGCCTCTCTGAGAGGTCCTGCGGTCAATAGAGAAGACATGACAGGTGGGGGTCCTGCAGCCCAGGCCACTCCCTTCAGGAAAGTCACTGAAGACTATATCCTGGGGGACAGGACAGGTCCTGTGTAAACCATGAGTGGGGGATGTGGAAGGACTGAGAAGGGGGACTTGGAGCCCAGAAGATGCTGCTCCTGACGTGCCAGCTCACAGGAGTCGCAGATTCAAGCCAGGCTGTAGCTGGTCCTCCTGTTGGAAAGAGGAGAAGCCACAGAGAAGGTGGGTGGGGTCTGTGGACGGGCTAGTGTCTGCTGCTTGTCTCCCAAGCAAATCCTCTCCTGCTCACCCCTGAGAACGAAGCCACAGCCCTGTTTCTCCAGATCCCATCAAGCCATTTCCCATCCACTTGTCATTCCTTGAACACAGCGTAGGATCTCAGCCAGAGGGGCTGGAGTCCCAGCCTGTCCCCTCTGAACAGCGAGGGACCCAGGATGAAGCCACTTCCTGCCTGTCCTGTGTGGGCCTCTGTACGGACACCCCCTCTTATTTGTAAGTGTGTGAGCGTGTGCGAAAATGTGGACACAGCTTGTGAACATCTGCGGGACCGGGCATGTTGACAGGGCAGCACCTGCTTGGTCTCAGGCTCTGGGCTCAGGGCCTGGGACACAGCAATAAAGAAAACCTCCCCCAGCCCCAAGAGCCCCACAGTCAGCTATGAAAGCCAGGCAGTGAGCAGATCATCCCTGGGCAGCGCGGTCAGTGCTTCAAAGGGGGAAGAACAAGGTCAGAGAGCTGCTTAGGGCAGCTGGTGAGGGGAGGAGCAGAAGACAGCTCCAGGCTTTTGGCCCGAGGCTGGAGGGCGGTGCCACTCCCTGGGGCGCAGGAAGAGCCACGACTGGGGGACGAAGATGAATTCAATTTGAGGTCCATTAAGAGTGACTGCAAACTGCCCTGATGGTACAGTGGATGAGAATCTGCCTGGCAATGTAGGGGGCAGTTTGATCCCTGGTCCGGGAAGATTACACATGCCGTGAAGCAGCTAAGCCTATGCGCCACAACTCGTGAGCCTGTGCCCTAGAGCCCGGGAGCCACAACCACTGAAGCCCTCGCGCCCTTGAGCCCGCGCTCCGCCACAAGAAAAGCCACCTCCGTGAGAAGCCTGAACACTGCACTTGAGAGTAGCCCCTGCTCCCTGCAACTTGAAAAAGCCCATGTGGCAAAGAAGACTCAGTGCAGCCAAAAATAGATAAAAATCAAAAAAAAAAAGGGGGGTGCCATGCCTTATGGGACATCAGGTCCACGTGAGAGTCATGCGCATCTGCACACCTCCCTAGGTGTCAGCAGTGTGACTGTGGACCCATCTGTGTACCTGTGAGTGCGAGGTGCCTACCTCATGGAGTGGGATCTGGCCCGACCTGGCCCCTTTAGAGTGGGGCCGACCATCAGGATGCAGAGACCGATGAGGATCATGCTGGTGGGCACGGCACCGATGAGGACTTTGAGGGTCACTACCACCTGCTCCAACTGCCTGCAGGCTCCTGACTCGTACCCTGAGAAGCTGGAGAATCCCCGCCCCGGGCAGCCAACTCAGAGCCTCCTGACAGAAGGGTCCCAGAAGTCCAATCCCCACCCCACCTTGAAACTTTTTTGCCCCAGAGGTCTTATTTGTAAGTGTGTGAGCGTGTGCGAAAATGTGGACACAGCTTGTGAACATCTGCGGGACCGGGCATGTTGACAGGGCAGCACCTGCTTGGTCTCAGGCTCTGGGCTCAGGGCCTGGGACACAGCAATAAAGAAAACCTCCCCCAGCCCCAAGAGCCCCACAGTCAGCTATGAAAGCCAGGCAGTGAGCAGATCATCCCTGGGCAGCGCGGTCAGTGCTTCAAAGGGGGAAGAACAAGGTCAGAGAGCTGCTTAGGGCAGCTGGTGAGGGGAGGAGCAGAAGACAGCTCCAGGCTTTTGGCCCGAGGCTGGAGGGCGGTGCCACTCCCTGGGGCGCAGGAAGAGCCACGACTGGGGGACGAAGATGAATTCAATTTGAGGTCCATTAAGAGTGACTGCAAACTGCCCTGATGGTACAGTGGATGAGAATCTGCCTGGCAATGTAGGGGGCAGTTTGATCCCTGGTCCGGGAAGATTACACATGCCGTGAAGCAGCTAAGCCTATGCGCCACAACTCGTGAGCCTGTGCCCTAGAGCCCGGGAGCCACAACCACTGAAGCCCTCGCGCCCTTGAGCCCGCGCTCCGCCACAAGAAAAGCCACCTCCGTGAGAAGCCTGAACACTGCACTTGAGAGTAGCCCCTGCTCCCTGCAACTTGAAAAAGCCCATGTGGCAAAGAAGACTCAGTGCAGCCAAAAATAGATAAAAATCAAAAAAAAAAAGGGGGGTGCCATGCCTTATGGGACATCAGGTCCACGTGAGAGTCATGCGCATCTGCACACCTCCCTAGGTGTCAGCAGTGTGACTGTGGACCCATCTGTGTACCTGTGAGTGCGAGGTGCCTACCTCATGGAGTGGGATCTGGCCCGACCTGGCCCCTTTAGAGTGGGGCCGACCATCAGGATGCAGAGACCGATGAGGATCATGCTGGTGGGCACGGCACCGATGAGGACTTTGAGGGTCACTACCACCTGCTCCAACTGCCTGCAGGCTCCTGACTCGTACCCTGAGAAGCTGGAGAATCCCCGCCCCGGGCAGCCAACTCAGAGCCTCCTGACAGAAGGGTCCCAGAAGTCCAATCCCCACCCCACCTTGAAACTTGGATTCATTTTTTGACCAAATCAGTACCACTAAGGGGGAAGGGAGTGTGAGGGAACGAGCAGATGAGGGAGGAGTTTAGAGAGCTGAGAGGCGGGAAGCAGAGGCTTCAGAAGGGGTACAGCTGCCAAGAAGAGGGGTTCCCCACACACTCTCTGGACTCACGGGTGGCCCCTGGCCGACTAAGGTGGGGGTCCCTGCCCTTTGCTTCCCACACCAGTTGTTTTTTGTATCTCTGGGACAGCCCAACTCTGGGACTCACTCCAAGCTGAGAGTGGAGATGCCCAGGGCGCCTGCTCCTGAGAGCTTGGTGAAGAAGATGTAGGATGAGTAGAAGATGGTCTCCAGCCCTGGGCCATGCTGGTGCTGCAGCTGGAAGTCATCCACCACGTCTGGAAGCATGGACCTGGGGGAGAGGGCTGCAGAATTATGCCTTTTATCCCCTCGCCCGCTTCCCGCCACCCGCCTGCAAGCTCTCCGGGAACAGGGGCCAAGTCAGATTCACCCCTCGGTCCCCGCTGGCCCACTGAAAGCCAGGCAGTCAATGTGCTTGTACTTCCCTGGTGGCTCAGATGGTAAAGGATCTGCCTGCATTGCAGGAGACCTGGGTTCGATCCCCGGATCGGGAAGGTCCCCTGGAGGAGGAAATGGCAACGCATGCCAGTATTCTTGCCTAGAGAATTCCATGGACAGAGGAGTCTGGTGGGTTATAGTCTTATCAAGTCGCATAAGAGTCAGACACAACTGAGCAACTAACACTTCCACTTGTTCCCCAACACACGTTTGGGGAAACGTGTTAATCCCCTCACAAGGAGGAGAGCCCGTCCCCAGGGGGAGGGGCTTGGACAGCAGGTTGAAGTGAAGGGGATACCCATTAGGAAGGACAGGAAGCCCCCTTTCCCCTGCCCCAGCCTACCAGGGTAGCAGCAAGGACACAGCGATGCTCAGGCCAGACACAAAGGCCACGACGTATGCCACGGGCACAATGGGCACAGCAGCCAGTAGAATCGCAAAGGGCACCATCGCCTATGGAGACAGACACACTGGCTGCTCCCTGCACGTGGACGCCTACCCCTTCCCCACACACCTGCTCTTGAATTCACACACTCATCAGTCTCTACTGAGGCCCCCTTGCCGAGTCCCATGCTAGACACGGAGGACACCCCTCCTCCCCAACATCGCCCCGGCCCACCCTCCTGCTTCACTCACAGAGATCCCCAAGGCTGACATTCTCTTCCCAAATCGCTGCAGAACCCACTCCCACATGGGGGTGCTCAGCACGGCTGAGACCTGTAAACAGACAGAACTGTCACAGCCCGGGACGCCCCACCACGGCCTCTGCTAGGTTGTCAAACCACTTGGCTTTTAGATAGGGCTACCCCACGTTGACCTTGTCCCTGGTTGGAACCAGTGGCTGAACGTTATGAACTTGGTGACCCTGGCCCCAATTCCACCCTCGGGCAGTGACTGAGTCCAAGCAGAGTCCAGAATATTGACCACCAGAACTCCGTCACACATGCCAAGGATCACACAGCCCCAGTTCAGGCCCCCGGCCTCCACCGCCCCATGTCCCCTCACCAGGATGGTCAGCACCAGGTTCTGGGCGTGGTCTTGTAGCTGGGAGGCGTGTGTACAGAACAGGACCAGGTAGTTCTGTTCCACCTGAGGAGGTCAACAGGAAGTAGGCGGGTACGAGAAACGGCAGAAACTTGAAAGTCAAGGGCAAGACCAAGCCTCTCGGACTTGGCCTCCCCTTTGGAACCTCAAGCTTTAGTTCCTGCTGCCATTGTGCAATCCCCTCCCAGCAAAGGAGGCTGATCCCGACACAGGTGTAAACACCATTCCTTCTCCCCCGCTCCCCGGCATAGCTGAGATGGATGGACTTTACCACCCCAGACATTTCCAGGTGTCTGGGCCCTGACCCTCCCCAGTCCCACAAGATCTAGGTAGGTTTCTCTCCTCCCAGCATCTGCCTTGCCAAGCCCTTGCCAACTGCTGGTTTCTCTGTGGTGAGATGGGGACGAGAGACTGAACCTGAACCTACACAAGGTCAGTATGGCCAGAGCCAAGTCAGTGGGGATCAACCTGGCCAGACATACCTGGACAGCTGCCGAGATGAACAAGAAAGAGACGACCAGCTTCAGGTAGGGCCAGTGCCGGACCGTGAGACCCAGCCCAGTCAGGAAGCTTAAGCCCTGGCCAGAGGCTGGAGCGGAGGGGTCTGCAATATCAGGAGGGGGTGACTTGGCTTGGTGGAGTTCAAAACCCAAAGCCACACCCAAGAGGAGCCCTGCCGCTGGCTTCTGCTTCCCACACCGCCTGCAGCCGCATACCTACCTGGTCGCTCCTTCACCCCCAGGTGGAGCAAAGTACTGCACAGAGGGTACATGACAGCAACCACAACAGCTGCAATGAAGTAGAGGTGATTCTGTGGACAGGACAGGACTTCAGTGGGGGTGGTATCTCCAACCCATGGAGGTGGGGATACCCAGGGGCTGGGTAGGAGTGCCTCTCAATGGGGAGCAGAGGGACCCTCAGTCCGAGTCCAAGGATGCTGGGTGCCCTTCCTCCTGATCAGCCAGCAGGAGGGAGAGATCTAAGGGGCCAGAACGGTAGAGTTGGGGTCACCTGTTCAGAGCTGGGTGGGCCTGGTCAAAGGACAGGTTTTGCCCATAACTCTGCCAGGACACCAAACCCTTCTGGTATCCCTCTCTCCTGCACCTGCTGATGGCCCTTCCCCACCCTGTGCGGGGTCTGGCTCCTCCCCTCCAGATGTCTTGCTGGTCAATTGTTTGACTCCATGTTTAGAAGGCATCCAGCAGGAGAAGCAGAGTTAGCAGGGAGGATGGGGGGCATGGGCTCCGTGTGAGGAGCAGGGAAGGAATGAGAGGGCGTGGTATGCAGAGCTGAGCCCCCAAACAACCATGAAGAGCCCTGGGAGGGAAGCCATCATAGAAGAGAGGGGTGACCGGAAGCAGGGGGCCCAATGGGTCTGGGCAGCCTAGGCACTCACCGCATTGGGGGATACAGCCACTTGCCCTGGGACTGTGGCCTCCTCGCACCTGTGGGAGCCGTGGGCGCCAGACACGATGAGTCCATGGATGGTGGCTCCCATCAGCGTCCCAGTCATCTCCAAGGTCATCCCTGGGACACAGCAAAGAGCAAGGTGATGGAGCTGGTCTCCCTACGCTGCCCACCCGACGCCACGCCCGCCTGCACTCACTGTATGCGGTGGCCGAGTCCCGCTCCCTGGGGTTGAGGGTCAAGAACATGGTCAGTGCTGTGTAGGGCACCTGGAAGAACTGGGGGACAGGTGGAGCTTAGGATGGCACCCACCACCCAATGGCCAACCAGGGCCAGCGGCTTCCCAAGGCCAGGCCTGCGCCAGGCTGGCAGGTCCCCACGGAGCCCCTCAACCCCGAGTTAGGGGCTGAGGGGCAGGAGGGGCATCCCGTCTAGAGCCCACGGGAAAAGCTAATGACCGGTCAGCACCTGGTGAGCAGGTAGGCAGCAGGCACCTGGATGCCCACCTCCACTTCAGAGAAGCCTCCCGCCAGCATGGGGTTCTAGGAGCCCAGGCCCAGGAAGGGGCCACCTGCTTACCGTGGCCAGGACCTGGAACAGGCAGTAGAGGATTGTGTACCAGAGGCCTCGCAGCGTGGTGAAGGGGGGCAGGAACCACAAGAAGAAGTAGGCCAAGGCAATGAAGGGCGTGCAGCACAGCACCCTGTGGAGGTACAGCCAGGTGGGGTGCCCTGCAGCACCCGGACAGCAGAGGAGGCCGGGAGCTACCTCACCCTCTCCTCAGCCCTGGAGAAGCCCTGGGCTGGGCTTGGTGCGGGCGCCATGGAGGGCGCGTGGAGGCTGAGGGGAGGGGGATGTCGCTGGGAATGGGGCTGGAGCACTTGGGGGCTGCGTGCGTGGCATGCTAAGTCATGTCAGTCCTGTCCAACTCTGCAACCCTGTGGGTCATAGCCCCTCAGGCTCCCCTGTTGGTGGGAGTCTCCAAGCAAGAATACTGGAGTGGGTTGCCGTGCTCTTCTCCAGGGATCTTCCCAACCCAGGGAGTGAACCTGTGTCTCTTACATCTCCTGCATTGGCAGGCAGGTTCTTCACCACTAGTGCCACCAGGGTGCCACCATTCCTTGGACCAAGGACCCTGGGGCACAGGCAAGTCATATCTCCCCTGTGAGACCTTCTAAGACATCCAGCTCCACCCAGCCATACTCTGAGACCCCCAGGGCCAGGCCCGCAACTCTTGTTCAGCTCTGTGTCACCAGGGGAGGGAGAGGTCTCTGAACATGAGCATGCCTCACTCAGACGCCATCCATTCCTGTCACCTACTGTCCAGACTTGTCCTCTAACTGTCCATTAAGAAGCAGCTGTGACAAACGCAGTGATCTCAAGCCAGCGGTGGGTGCCAGGAGCCTAAGGACCACGGGGCTGCTCACCAGGGCAAGAGTCGTCCAGACCCAGTCCTCCTGCTTCTGTTGATGAGGAACCCAGCCAAAGGGTCGGCAGCTGCCCCAGATACCTTCCCTCCGAACAGGACAAGGGACACCTGGGCAGCAGGGACCTGAAAGGGACAGAGGTGGGGGTAGCCAAGGCCTGGCAGAATCAAAGAGGGTATCCGGATCTGCCCACCCATCAGAAGGAAGATCTGAGAGACTGGCTGGGGCCATAGCCACAGGGTAAAAGTCTGTTTGGTCTCTTCCCCAGGACAGGAATCTAGAAAGTTCTGAGGGCATCTCTATACCAGTGGAGACGGGATGGGGCAGGGGGAGGGCCAGCTGCACACTGGCAAGTTCCTGTTGTATTTATACACAGTCTCTTAGGGAGAAGACTCGAGAGACCCTCCCTTGAGGGGGCTCAGTGCAAGAAGGGTGCACCGAAGCTGACAATCAGAGGCAGAGCTTGTGTTTTACAATGAAATGTTTTATTGATTTTTCGGATTACATATGTGATAACACACATTCAAACAGTACAGACAAGTATCGAGCAGAGCTCATCTGAAATTCCACCATCCTGAGACAACTTCCAGGAGCATTTTGATCATCCTTTCCTGCATTTCCTTCTGTGCATTTGTGATTTATAATCTTACACAAATGGAATATCAGTGTCATTTAAAAAAATGGAAAAATAAATCACGGATACTTTATTAAAATGTTTCGTTTACCCTCTATCCTCCACCATTCCCTTTTATAACCAACATTAACATACTTCTGGATGGAATTTACTTTCTCCATGCCCATCTTTTAATCAGACTGTTACTGTATAGTCGCTCAGTCGTATGCGACTCTTTGCGACCCCATGGACTGCAGCAGATCAGGCTTCCCTATCTCCTAGAATTTGCTCAAACTCACATCCATTGAGTCAGTGATGCTATCCAACCATCTTCTTATATAGCATGTTTTTGTTTTGCTCAAATGGGATCTTTTTATATACCCTTCTCGAAAACTAATTTGTCTCACTTGACAGTGCATCATGGAAATCCTGAGAAGTCCAATGGTATAGGTCTAACTCATTCTTTGGAGTAACTACACACTGGTCCAATTATGTGGACATAGTCCAATTTACTATTCAACTACTTCTATGTTTGGGGACATTCATATTGGTTCCCATTTTCACTGCAAGCAGCCTTGATAAACATAGCAGGGAGTGAAAAAAACCCTCCCTGAAAGGGACAGAGGTGGGGGTAGCCAAGGCCTGGCAGAATCAAAGAGGGTATCCGGATCTGCCCACCCATCAGAAGGAAGATCTGAGAGACTGGCTGGGGCCATAGCCACAGGGTAAAAGTCTGTTTGGTCTCTTCCCCAGGACAGGAATCTAGAAAGTTCTGAGGGCATCTCTATACCAGTGGAGACGGGATGGGGCAGGGGGAGGGCCAGCTGCACACTGGCAAGTTCCTGTTGTATTTATACACAGTCTCTTAGGGAGAAGACTCGAGAGACCCTCCCTTGAGGGGGCTCAGTGCAAGAAGGGTGCACCGAAGCTGACAATCAGAGGCAGAGCTTGTGTTTTACAATGAAATGTTTTATTGATTTTTCGGATTACATATGTGATAACACACATTCAAACAGTACAGACAAGTATCGAGCAGAGCTCATCTGAAATTCCACCATCCTGAGACAACTTCCAGGAGCATTTTGATCATCCTTTCCTGCATTTCCTTCTGTGCATTTGTGATTTATAATCTTACACAAATGGAATATCAGTGTCATTTAAAAAAATGGAAAAATAAATCACGGATACTTTATTAAAATGTTTCGTTTACCCTCTATCCTCCACCATTCCCTTTTATAACCAACATTAACATACTTCTGGATGGAATTTACTTTCTCCATGCCCATCTTTTAATCAGACTGTTACTGTATAGTCGCTCAGTCGTATGCGACTCTTTGCGACCCCATGGACTGCAGCAGATCAGGCTTCCCTATCTCCTAGAATTTGCTCAAACTCACATCCATTGAGTCAGTGATGCTATCCAACCATCTTCTTATATAGCATGTTTTTGTTTTGCTCAAATGGGATCTTTTTATATACCCTTCTCGAAAACTAATTTGTCTCACTTGACAGTGCATCATGGAAATCCTGAGAAGTCCAATGGTATAGGTCTAACTCATTCTTTGGAGTAACTACACACTGGTCCAATTATGTGGACATAGTCCAATTTACTATTCAACTACTTCTATGTTTGGGGACATTCATATTGGTTCCCATTTTTCTACTGCAAGCAGCCTGTGATAAACATCCTCGAGGAGGTTGCCCTCAGTGGCATTTAGTTTTTCTCAACCTTGGGTCGGAAGTGCCATTTACCAAGGATCGTGGGGGTGGGAGTAAAGGCGGGGTGAAAGGACCAACACCAAGGAAGATGGAAGAGGGGCCCCTGAGACTGCTGCCCACACTCACCTGGGCCACATCCAGCAGGAACAGCTGCAGGTAAAAGGCTATGGCACTGGAGGCCACCTGGTTGGGAACCCCTCCAATCCCATAGCACATCTTCGGGAGCATGACAGGTGATCAGCTTTGCTGTCCTGAGGGAGACACAGGAGCTGCACCTCCCCAGAAACACAACAGCTCCCTCCAATCCCCCGACTTCCAAAAGTATCCTGCAGTCCTTGTGTTTTGAGGGCTTTCCCAGCAACCTCTCCATCCTAATTTGTCCCAAATTATCTCAAAAGAAGTCAGACAGGATTTCCATGGCAGTCCAGTGGTTGAGAATCCATCTGCCAATGCAGGGGAAAGAGGTTCGATCCCTGGTGCAGAAAGATTCCACATGCCCCAGGGTTAGGGTTAGGGCAAGTAAGCCTGTGAACCACAACTACTGAGCCTGCACTCTAGAGCCTGCGCTCTGCAACAAGAGAAGCCACTGCAATGAGAAGGCCACGCACAGTAAGCAAGCACAGCCCTCGCTTGCCGCAACTGAGGAAAGCCGGAGTGCAGCAACAAGCACCCAGTGCAGTCAAAACCAAAAACAAACAAAAATAAATGAGACAGAAAGAAACAGAAAAAGAAGGAACTCTAAGCCATGACCTCTAAGCATTTCCAGGGAGAAGTTTTTCCTTATACTTCTCTCCACAGTGCTTTCTGCTGCCGTCTGTTTTATTTTCTGAGTCAGCAAGTTAGAGTGAACTGGGGGGTCAGGAGGTCCTTAACTTTGCCACCAACTTCCTGTGTGTGACTTTGAATAAATCACTTTATCTCTCTAAGCCTCATCTGTCAAATGGAATATTCAACTACTTCTATGTTTGGGGACATTCATATTGGTTCCCATTTTCTACTGCAAGCAGCCTGTGATAAACATCCTCGAGGAGGTTGCCCTCAGTGGCATTTAGTTTTTCTCAACCTTGGGTCGGAAGTGCCATTTACCAAGGATCGTGGGGGTGGGAGTAAAGGCGGGGTGAAAGGACCAACACCAAGGAAGATGGAAGAGGGGCCCCTGAGACTGCTGCCCACACTCACCTGGGCCACATCCAGCAGGAACAGCTGCAGGTAAAAGGCTATGGCACTGGAGGCCACCTGGTTGGGAACCCCTCCAATCCCATAGCACATCTTCGTGTAGCATGACAGGTGATCAGCTTTGCTGTCCTGAGGGAGACACAGGAGCTGCACCTCCCCAGAAACACAACAGCTCCCTCCAATCCCCCGACTTCCAAAAGTATCCTGCAGTCCTTGTGTTTTGAGGGCTTTCCCAGCAACCTCTCCATCCTAATTTGTCCCAAATTATCTCAAAAGAAGTCAGACAGGATTTCCATGGCAGTCCAGTGGTTGAGAATCCATCTGCCAATGCAGGGGAAAGAGGTTCGATCCCTGGTGCAGAAAGATTCCACATGCCCCAGGGTTAGGGTTAGGGCAAGTAAGCCTGTGAACCACAACTACTGAGCCTGCACTCTAGAGCCTGCGCTCTGCAACAAGAGAAGCCACTGCAATGAGAAGGCCACGCACAGTAAGCAAGCACAGCCCTCGCTTGCCGCAACTGAGGAAAGCCGGAGTGCAGCAACAAGCACCCAGTGCAGTCAAAACCAAAAACAAACAAAAATAAATGAGACAGAAAGAAACAGAAAAAGAAGGAACTCTAAGCCATGACCTCTAAGCATTTCCAGGGAGAAGTTTTTCCTTATACTTCTCTCCACAGTGCTTTCTGCTGCCGTCTGTTTTATTTTCTGAGTCAGCAAGTTAGAGTGAACTGGGGGGTCAGGAGGTCCTTAACTTTGCCACCAACTTCCTGTGTGTGACTTTGAATAAATCACTTTATCTCTCTAAGCCTCATCTGTCAAATGGAATATTCCTGCCAACTTTGGGGATGTATTGATGAGCAAATGAGGCCGGCCGCTGATTGTTACACGTTCAGGACTTTTCCAAGCCTGTTGTGGAACCACTGGCAGCCTGAAATTAGCCATGGTGAGAGTATTCACCCCACAGAAACCAGCAAACAACAAACATCAGAGCAAAGATGAAGTAAGGCTTATAGGCATACTCACATATATATCTGGGGTTATACATATATAGCTGTGTGTGTATATATATCCCTTAGCATTCAGTGAACTCCAGACGAGAAATTAGATGGTCTACTCACAACCCCATATGGTTGTCAAACAGGCATTCCAGCTCAGTGTGGTCAAAACACAGCTCCTGCTGCTTTAATCTCCTAACCCCACTGTCCTCATTACATTAAATGGCCCCAGTGTCCCTCAGCAGCTCAGGTCACAGCCCCAGGAGTCACCGGATTCCTTTCCCAGTTCCCTGTCTAATCTATCAGTGAGAGTCAAAGTGACTTTTCTCCTTCTACTCTCATTCCCTACTATCCACTCTGTCCAGCAGCCAAAGTGATCTCCTCATAATGTAAATCAGACTGTGTCTCATCTCTGGCTGAAGCCCTCCAACAGCTTGCCATGACAGTTTGAATAAAACTCCAAGCCCTTCCCATATAGCCTACAGGAGCCCACCCAATCAGCCCCAGCTCCGTTTCAAACCACCTCACTTCAGATAGCTCTCCTTAACCATGGTAGCCTCCTTCTGGTTGCTCTGAATGATCTTGTCTCTTGCTGCCTCAGGGCCTTTGCACTTCCTGTCCCTTCGATCTGGATGGCTCTTCCTCTAGGACTTTGCAAGAGGTGACTTCTTGCCATTCAGACTGAAGCCTAAATGTCATCTCGTTAGAGGGGTCTTCCCTGACCACCCAAATTTCTCCCTCAACTGCACTCACTCACTACAGGATATCTTCTTATTTGTTTCCTGCCTCTCCCCACCAGCATATAAACTTTATGAAAGCAAGGACTGTATAACTTTTATTCACTGCCATGTCCCCAGTACCCAGAACAATGCTGGGCTCAGCATATATTTGTTGAAAGAATAAATATCACGAAGACACTGTGCAAAGTGTCCCAAAGATGCCGGGGACCCTGCTTTTTCATCTTTCGCCTGGGGATGGAAAGGAGAGAGGAGGGGACTGTGGCATCCCCCTTTTTGCTGTGTAGCCAGATATTCTCAAATGGGCTCTTTTGAAAAGAAGGTCTTTCCAGATAAGGACTTATCAAATCCTCTGCACTCTTCCTACCCACACACAAGGCAGGATGTGGTCTCCTTTTCTGACATTTTTGTGGACAATATTGCAGCTTCCAGAAAATTCAACGACAGGCAGAATCCAACACGATAGCCCCTCTTTGCCATTTCCCACCCTCTCCACAATGGGACTCTGGTTTCCTCCTAAAGGTACCTATCAAGTTTGGGTACATAGCAGGTGCTTGAAAATGAAAAGAAATTCTAGGTATATGATACAGTCTTGGAATCTTGAGAAAGACAGTTCTACCTGCTTAAATCATAAACCCTTCATGGTCAAATGAGAACAAGTTTCAGAGTTAGGCAAACTTGACAAGTCTGAATGCAAATTCTCCATCTGCCATTTCTAGCTGTATGACCCAGGACAAGGTACTTAGCGCAGCTGAGCTTCATTGCCTCACATGTACAAGGTGGGTAGTGCACTTCTAGAGAACTAAATGCTCGCGTTTCAAGGCCAATGTTTCCTCTCCAGCCATTCATGCCCCTCTGAATTTCTAAAGGGAGGCAGACTCCGCAAGCACAACCTGTCCCGGGATCCAGAGATTTTGGGAAGCCCTGGCGTGTGATGAACAAGAGCCCTAGGCTGGCCCTAACCCCGCCCGACTAGCAGCAGCTTTCTGCACCTAACACTCGGTTTCCCGTCCTTTCTTCGCTGGGGCTCCAGAATACCCTCCCCGCTGTCAGTAGTCAACGCCCCGCAGGGGCAGTTCAAGGGGCCGTGCGGTCCGCCGCTGGCTGGGTCCGCCGAGATGCCCGGGAGGTCAGTCTCCGGGGCCCCGATGGGTCCCCCGCGGAAGCCTCGGTCCTAGCTTTCCGCGCGACCCTCGCTTTGCGCTCACCGAACCCCGCTCCGAGGTGTGCGCTTCCGGCGGGGGCGACGGCGACGGCGACGGCGTCTCCATGGTCAGGTCCCGGAGCCCTTCGTGCACCACGGCCATCGCGCACAGCTGTCCGCGCACTGCGGCCGCGCTGCCGCCCTCGGTGTGACCGCCTGGCGGGGCCCCCGAGGGGGCGGCTCCCTGGCCCGGTGGGCGCGCCCGGGCCGGGGCCCCGCGCGGGAAACGGGGCGCTGCCAAGGGCGCGGGGCGTTTTTCTCAAAGTGAAAAAGGCCAGAGCCCACATTTGCTGCGGGGCAAGGCTGGCAAGCGACTCGGGGACCACGTTCCCTGGGGTCGGTCTCCCAAGGAGTGTCAGCAGCCGTTCGCACTAAACCCTCCTCCGAAATCCTCGTCCAAGTCGGCCAACAAGTTCGTTAGAAACACGAAGCAATAGAATTGACTGAGTGGGCTGTCAGTCCTCTTAAACCAGTTGATATTGGATGGCCGAAATATACATTGTCCAGCCTCTTAGAGAAAAGGAGACAGTCAGGTAACTAAATTCTGGCCAAAGAATGAAAGCTGGTTATATGCAAATTTCCCAGAAAGTTCCTTAAAAGGGAAGGGTTTAACAATACATACAATAATAAACTGACAACCCATCACAGACTTGTAAAGGCTGAAACGATAAAACTCTCGGATCTTGGCTTAGACAAAGGTTTCTTAGGGCAGCCACAAGCATAAGTTGGGTTGTATCTAAATGAAAAACTTTTGTGCTGCAAGTCAAACACTGAAAAGACAACCCACAGAATGGGTAGAAGGTTGGCAAGTTGTTGTACTGGAATATATAAAGAACTCTTTAAACAACAGAGAAAAGACAATTAAAAACCAGGGGAAAGGAAAGCATAACAAAATAAAACCGGGGGAAGGAAGGATTTGAATAGATATGTCTCCAAGTTTACAAATGGGCAATAAGCACATGAAAAGACATTCCTGTCATTAGGGAAGTGCAAAACTACAAGATTATCACTCTGCTAGAAAGGCTATAATTAAAAAGAGAATAACAAACAGCCTTGGGAAGATGTGGAAAATCATACATTACCAGTGGGCATGTAAACTGTGCAGGTTCTTTGGAAAAGCCTGGCAATTCTTCAAAAGTTAAGTATGAAATATTACATGAGCTAGCAATTCCATTCCTAAAGATGTAAGAGAAATGAAAACCTGATCACACAACTTGAACACAAATGTTCATGGCAGCCGTATTTATAATAGCTAAAAAGTGGAAACAACCCAAACGTCCATGACCTAATGGATGAACATTTAGGATGTTAGGAATATTAATACAATTTTATTCAGCAATCAAAAGGACATGGGGGGGGGGGGCAGGGATATACATATGACCAATCTGGGATTATCTGTAAACAACAAAACGCTGTAAAAGTAAAATAAAAATAAGTCTTAAAAAAAAGGACATGGATGAAACTTGAAAATACTATGTTGTGAAAAAAAGCTGGTCACAAAGCACCACATATTGTTCCACTCCACTTATGTGAAATGTACATATAGGTAAATCTACAGAAAGAATGTAGACTTAAAAAAATCTTTTTCTAAATCCTTTTTTTTAAATGTGAACCATTTTTAATCTAGTGAAATCCTTTTTATTTTGGTTTTGAATTTGAAAAAAAAATGAAAGCTGGTTATATGCAAATTTCCCAGAAAGTTCCTTAAAAGGGAAGGGTTTAACAATACATACAATAATAAACTGACAACCCATCACAGACTTGTAAAGGCTGAAACGATAAAACTCTCGGATCTTGGCTTAGACAAAGGTTTCTTAGGGCAGCCACAAGCATAAGTTGGGTTGTATCTAAATGAAAAACTTTTGTGCTGCAAGTCAAACACTGAAAAGACAACCCACAGAATGGGTAGAAGGTTGGCAAGTTGTTGTACTGGAATATATAAAGAACTCTTTAAACAACAGAGAAAAGACAATTAAAAACCAGGGGAAAGGAAAGCATAACAAAATAAAACCGGGGGAAGGAAGGATTTGAATAGATATGTCTCCAAGTTTACAAATGGGCAATAAGCACATGAAAAGACATTCCTGTCATTAGGGAAGTGCAAAACTACAAGATTATCACTCTGCTAGAAAGGCTATAATTAAAAAGAGAATAACAAACAGCCTTGGGAAGATGTGGAAAATCATACATTACCAGTGGGCATGTAAACTGTGCAGGTTCTTTGGAAAAGCCTGGCAATTCTTCAAAAGTTAAGTATGAAATATTACATGAGCTAGCAATTCCATTCCTAAAGATGTAAGAGAAATGAAAACCTGATCACACAACTTGAACACAAATGTTCATGGCAGCCGTATTTATAATAGCTAAAAAGTGGAAACAACCCAAACGTCCATGACCTAATGGATGAACATTTAGGATGTTAGGAATATTAATACAATTTTATTCAGCAATCAAAAGGACATGGGGGGGGGGGGCAGGGATATACATATGACCAATCTGGGATTATCTGTAAACAACAAAACGCTGTAAAAGTAAAATAAAAATAAGTCTTAAAAAAAAGGACATGGATGAAACTTGAAAATACTATGTTGTGAAAAAAAGCTGGTCACAAAGCACCACATATTGTTCCACTCCACTTATGTGAAATGTACATATAGGTAAATCTACAGAAAGAATGTAGACTTAAAAAAATCTTTTTCTAAATCCTTTTTTTTTTTTTTAAATGTGAACCATTTTTAAAGTCTTGAGTGAATGTTACAATATTGCTTCTGTTTTATGTTTTGGGTTTTTGGCCACGAGGCATGTGGGATCTTAGCCTGGTGACCAGGGATTGAACCTACACCTCCTGCACTGGAAGCTGAAGTCTCCACCATTAGACCACCAGGAAATCCCAAAGGTTTCTTTTAGAGATAAAAATGTTCTAAATTCAGGGCTTCCCTGGTGGTCCAGTGGGTAGGGAATCCCCCTTGCAGTGCAAGGGGCACATGTGGGGGAGGACCCCACATGCTGTGAAGCGGTTGGACTGGTGTGTCCAGTTGGAAGCCAGTGCTTTGGAGCACGTGTGCCCAGAGCCAGTGCTCTGTAATGAGAGGCCACTGCAATGGGAGGACCACATAGACCAAATAAAGATGGATGAAAATTAAAAAGAATAAAAAGGGGCCAAAATTTAAAAAATGTTCTAAAATCAGACTGTGGGGGTGGCACAATCCTGTGACTATACTAAATAATCACTGAATTGCACATCTTAAATAGGTGAATTGTAAGCTGTGTAAAACACATCTCAATAAAGTCATGGTAACTCAGTTGGTAAAGAATCTGCCTGCAATCCTGGGTCGGGAAGATCCTCTGGAGAAAGCATAGGCTATCTACTACAGTATTCTCGGGCTACCCTGTGGCTCAGACAGTAAAGAATCTGCCTGCAATGTGGAAGACCTGGGTTCAGTCCCTGGGTTGGAAGATCCCCTGAGAAAGGAACAGCTATCCCCTCCCATATTCTTGCCTGAAGAATACTATGGAGAGAGGAGCCTTGTAGGCTACAGTCCATGACTTGCAAAGAGTCAGATACAACTGAGTGACTTTCACTTTTCAAAGCTTTTATAAAAAAGGATATGGATAAGCTTCTACTGGATGAATCTAGGAAATGGGTACCTTCAGTATCCTTCACTGTAGCCTTAGTAAACAGCAGAAGGATAAGTAGGTAACACAAGTGCTAAATGTTTAATTCTTTGGAAACTAGACAAAGTCAAGATGAAGTTTTTTTGAGTAATTTACATTTGAACACACTTTATATGCAGTTTTAGCAGGTCTGGAAACACTTCACTCACAACAGTTACACCTTGTATATACTACCACAAGTTTAATTTTGAAAGGAAGTGGGCAATGGAAAAAAACAAAAAACCCCCAAAACCCGCCCTCCTTTTTTTTGCACAGAACTATAACTAAAAGACATTTTTTTCCCCCTGTTACTATTCTACTTAAAGTGATGGTATATTTCTGATGCAATTTTTTTTAAAAAAAACAATAGAGGTCCATAAACAAAACAGGCCTATAGTAACCAAGAAGTCTGTCTTTTAAAACAAAATTGAAGACTGATACACTTAAAAATATCTGAAAAGATGCACACCAAAATGTTATTAGTGGTTTTCTCTGAATGGTAGAATAATAGGTGAGCTCAAGATCATTTCAGGATAACTGTATGATTTTCTCCAATGAATATGAATTATCTGTGTAAAAAACATACATTTAAATCAATGACAGAGCCAAATATTAGTCTACTGAATATGTCACTTCTATTTGAAGATGGTGTGATGAGCAATGTTTAAGTTAAATGGTTTCTACTGAGAAAGAACAAAGGAGTAAATCTTAGTAAGAAGTCTTCATGGTAGTTCAAAACTGGGGACACAAAGGGTGGTGAAAGAAAGACACCAACTGGGTTAAAACACAACATTTTGACAGTTCTATTAAATGAAAGTAACATTGGTTAAAGTACCTGGCAAATAGCAAGCACCTAGTACATGTTTGTTGATTCTCAAACTGAATGACTGCCAAATAAAAATGACAAATGCATCAATGTGTAACTAACTTATACAAACAAATATAAATTATTTCACAGATCCTTTTAATCCTTTTAACAGTATTTCATCTTTAAGACAATTCTTTAGCCATTAGCAAGACTGCCTTCAAAATACTTTTAAGGCACTGAAATAGCTGCATACATAATTTCAACAAATTTAAGTATAACAAAAAGTACTCTGAAGGACAGAAGTCTATAACATAATTAAGATCACCTTCATAACCTGGATAATGCATAGCAGTCCAAACCATAAATTAGAATTTGTAAAATTCAATATGGACTTCTATATATCAGTCCTAACAATGCTTTTAAACTGATTGAGGTCAGTTTTCAAACTACTACTTGAATCAAATTGTGATTCCACACCTAAGATGTTGGCTTATTTCCAATTTGCCTTCCTTGCCAAATTCAGGCTGTTTTCTAAAGTCAACATGTTTGGGGTATTTTAGACATTTAATTAACAACTTTAGAATTTGAAGGTTTCATGTAAAAGGCTTTGAGGTGGTTCTCACTTTAGAAAACCTTTAAGGGTATCATCCATATTAAAGAGGTATATTTCTGATGCAATTTTTTAAAAAACAATAGAGGTCCATAAACAAAACAGGCCTATAGTAACCAAGAAGTCTGTCTTTAAAACAAAATTGAAGACTGATACACTTAAAAATATCTGAAAAGATGCACACCAAAATGTTATTAGTGGTTTTCTCTGAATGGTAGAATAATAGGTGAGCTCAAGATCATTTCAGGATAACTGTATGATTTTCTCCAATGAATATGAATTATCTGTGTAAAAAACATACATTTAAATCAATGACAGAGCCAAATATTAGTCTACTGAATATGTCACTTCTATTTGAAGATGGTGTGATGAGCAATGTTTAAGTTAAATGGTTTCTACTGAGAAAGAACAAAGGAGTAAATCTTAGTAAGAAGTCTTCATGGTAGTTCAAAACTGGGGACACAAAGGGTGGTGAAAGAAAGACACCAACTGGGTTAAAAACACAACATTTTGACAGTTCTATTAAATGAAAGTAACATTGGTTAAAGTACCTGGCAAATAGCAAGCACCTAGTACATGTTTGTTGATTCTCAAACTGAATGACTGCCAAATAAAAATGACAAATGCATCAATGTGTAACTAACTTATACAAACAAATATAAATTATTTCACAGATCCTTTTAATCCTTTTAACAGTATTTCATCTTTAAGACAATTCTTTAGCCATTAGCAAGACTGCCTTCAAAATACTTTTAAGGCACTGAAATAGCTGCATACATAATTTCAACAAATTTAAGTATAACAAAAAGTACTCTGAAGGACAGAAGTCTATAACATAATTAAGATCACCTTCATAACCTGGATAATGCATAGCAGTCCAAACCATAAATTAGAATTTGTAAAATTCAATATGGACTTCTATATATCAGTCCTAACAATGCTTTTAAACTGATTGAGGTCAGTTTTCAAACTACTACTTGAATCAAATTGTGATTCCACACCTAAGATGTTGGCTTATTTCCAATTTGCCTTCCCTTGCCAAATTCAGGCTGTTTTCTAAAGTCAACATGTTTGGGGTATTTTAGACATTTAATTAACAACTTTAGAATTTGAAGGTTTCATGTAAAAGGCTTTGAGGTGGTTCTCACTTTAGAAAACCTTTAAGGGTATCATCCATATTAAAGTTTTCAGTTATAAAAATGAGAATTATTGCTGATGACAGGTCTTTCTCTATAAAACTTCTCCCTGGGGTGTATTTCACATGTATACCCAAGAAAACTTTCAATGTGTCTTCTGGTTAATAAATACGGTAAACTGGAAACTCCACAAGGGCACCTCCAAGTGAGGCTTTTCTATGACAGCAATATTTCCAACAAGAAGCCTCTTCATATAAATATATGGAGAGTCATTAAGTTATATTTAAAATTATAAAATGCTTCATGATTGGCTTATATGAAACATTTTCTTACAGATTCTTGAAAATATATTTTATTAACAAACACCTTCTGGTTCTATCTGATCCTACCATCCCCTCATTTTTTAAGAATGCCATTATTTTTGTTTCACTAGTGAGAAGGCTCTATCATGGTCGTAAATGCTAGACAATCAATAATTTCTATTATGTATCTGTTCATTTTTGAAGGTAAATGACAAAAGGAAAAGGCTCTCCTTTGTCCCCACTCTCTTCCTGATAAAACAAGAAGACCTCTACCACGTGGAGGGCTGAGAGCTAGAAAATAAAGCATTCTCAAAATGGACTTCAAACAGAAGACATATCTTATAAATCAGGTTACCTAGTTATGTGTATATTTCCCTTTCGTTATCCCTGAGCCTTTAATGAAAACTTCATTTAAATATTGCAGCCTTGTTTCAGCTATGCTTGTAGAAGATAAAGCACAGATTTATCTCATTTAAATAATTTTGCAGCCTTCATAAAAAACCTTTGGATAATGCATAGCAGTCCAAACCATAAATTAGAATTTGTAAAATTCAATATGGACTTCTATATATCAGTCCTAACAATGCTTTTAAACTGATTGAGGTCAGTTTTCAAACTACTACTTGAATCAAATTGTGATTCCACACCTAAGATGTTGGCTTATTTCCAATTTGCCTTCCCTTGCCAAATTCAGGCTGTTTTCTAAAGTCAACATGTTTGGGGTATTTTAGACATTTAATTAACAACTTTAGAATTTGAAGGTTTCATGTAAAAGGCTTTGAGGTGGTTCTCACTTTAGAAAACCTTTAAGGGTATCATCCATATTAAAGTTTTCAGTTATAAAAATGAGAATTATTGCTGATGACAGGTCTTTCTCTATAAAACTTCTCCCTGGGGTGTATTTCACATGTATACCCAAGAAAACTTTCAATGTGTCTTCTGGTTAATAAATACGGTAAACTGGAAACTCCACAAGGGCACCTCCAAGTGAGGCTTTTCTATGACAGCAATATTTCCAACAAGAAGCCTCTTCATATAAATATATGGAGAGTCATTAAGTTATATTTAAAATTATAAAATGCTTCATGATTGGCTTATATGAAACATTTTCTTACAGATTCTTGAAAATATATTTTATTAACAAACACCTTCTGGTTCTATCTGATCCTACCATCCCCTCATTTTTTAAGAATGCCATTATTTTTGTTTCACTAGTGAGAAGGCTCTATCATGGTCGTAAATGCTAGACAATCAATAATTTCTATTATGTATCTGTTCATTTTTGAAGGTAAATGACAAAAGGAAAAGGCTCTCCTTTGTCCCCACTCTCTTCCTGATAAAACAAGAAGACCTCTACCACGTGGAGGGCTGAGAGCTAGAAAATAAAGCATTCTCAAAATGGACTTCAAACAGAAGACATATCTTATAAATCAGGTTACCTAGTTATGTGTATATTTCCCTTTCGTTATCCCTGAGCCTTTAATGAAAACTTCATTTAAATATTGCAGCCTTGTTTCAGCTATGCTTGTAGAAGATAAAGCACAGATTTATCTCATGATTAGTTCAGCATTAAGGGATGTGTGTGGGGAGGATAGTCTATGAACAAACTGTGGGGACTGGGATAAAATTTAAAGGTCTAACAGTCCCATTCAGTTGACCCTTATATGGTCCGTGGTGAAGCATGCAGGCTTTATTTTCTTAAAAGGGTGAAAACTTAGTGCAGGATTCCTGAAGACTGGTTCTCCCACTACATTCCTAAGAATTACTTGAGATTAAAAATGTAGAGATCTGGAACCCATCCCAAATACAAAGAATTGTTAAGATGTGTGTGGTAGGTGACAGGTAATAGGCATTCTGAAAAGCTTTCCTGGTGATCCTTATGCATTAAGGCTTGAAGATCTCTGCAGATCACTGCTTTACAAGATTAGCTCTTTCAAGGAGTCTGCAAGGTCAAAACTATTTTCATAATTATACTAAGATGTTATTTGCTTTTTTTCCATTTTTTCAAGAGTATTTACTACAGGCTACATGAGGTGTGATATTGCAACAGACTAAATGTGGAAGCAGATGAGATCCCATCTGTCTTCTTCAAATCAGATAGTAAAGATATTTGCAAAAAATAAAATACAATGCCACATTTCCCACTAAATCTTTTCACATTTTGGAAAATCAATATTTTTCATAAAAATGTTCTTTATATTAACATGTTTATTGTTTTTAGTGAATATTTTATAGCTTTTCATTTTAAATATAGAACTAATATGTATAAGCCACATAAACAAAAAGGTCTTGAGACCAAGCAGTTTGAGAACTGCTCTTTCCTTGGACATCCAGCACCCTCTGAACATTACTGCCAACAGGCATGGTTGCTGCATTCCTTGGCACTCCATATATATTTCATTTTAAATATGATACAACAGATCATCTGCAAAAAGGTTCTTAGACTTATTTTCAAGCAAGAGGATTTAATCTGACAGTGTAATACTGAGGTCAAACCAGTTTTAGTTAAAACTCTAAGATACGAAGCAGGTTCTCCTTAGTGACATTGGAAGGTACTAATCCTCTAACACATAAACAGGCCGACTGAGGTATGGAATAGAAAACCACACTTCACATGGACGCATTAAGAAAACGTCAGTTAGTACTGTGACAACATAAGCATTAGATTCTATGTGAGAGGTGGCGAACAAACGACTCACTCCAACTGTCAGCTAAGAACAAATCCCCAATTTTTTTTTTTTTAAACTTTTATTTATTTATTTTTGGCTGTGCAGGGTCTTTGTTGATGTCTGGGTTTAGTTGCTCTGCGGCATGTGTGATCTTACCGGATCAGGGATCGAACCCGAGTCTCCTGCATTGACGGACAGGTTCCTATCCACTGAGCCACAAGGGAAGGCCCTCCGAATTTTTGAAGGAAAATAAAGTAGGGATAAACTGGGGTTCCTAGAGGAAAAAGAATTCTTTTAAATTTACACATTCTGAAAATGAAATGTGAGCCAGCAGATTGATACTGACATTATACTAAGCTACACAATTTTATTTGCATGTGAAAGTACATCCCAGATACTGTTGTCAAATTAACATTTGAGTGTATCTTGCCATTGCAGTATGCAAATAGGGAATATTTCTGAGGTTTAGGTTAGCTGTGGTGAAAACAGTCCCTTCCAGCCTTTTGATTATATCTCAGATATAAAACAATTACATTGATGCTTTTAACCTGCCATGTACAATTCTTTACTGTATTGCTATTTTAAAAATCTGAGACCACTAACATTTAAACAAATCATTGCTGTCTGGGAATGATGTTTGAATGAAAGATGCTGTGAACATATTTCCTTAAACCCTTAATTTTAAGATTTTTATCTAAAAGAAAAAAGGATTTGAGAACTGCTCTTTCCTTGGACATCCAGCACCCGCTGAACATTACTGCCAACAGGCATGGTTGCTGCATTCCTTGGCACTCCATATATATTTCATTTTAAATATGATACAACAGATCATCTGCAAAAAGGTTCTTAGACTTATTTTCAAGCAAGAGGATTTAATCTGACAGTGTAATACTGAGGTCAAACCAGTTTTAGTTAAAACTCTAAGATACAAGCAGGTTCTCCTTAGTGACATTGGAAGGTACTAATCCTCTAACACATAAACAGGCCGACTGAGGTATGGAATAGAAAACCACACTTCACATGGACGCATTAAGAAAACGTCAGTTAGTACTGTGACAACATAAGCATTAGATTCTATGTGAGAGGTGGCGAACAAACGACTCACTCCAACTGTCAGCTAAGAACAAATCCCCAATTTTTTTTTTTTTAAACTTTTATTTATTTATTTTTGGCTGTGCAGGGTCTTTGTTGATGTCTGGGTTTAGTTGCTCTGCGGCATGTGTGATCTTACCGGATCAGGGATCGAACCCGAGTCTCCTGCATTGACGGACAGGTTCCTATCCACTGAGCCAAAAGGGGAAAGGGCCCCTCCGAATTTTTGAAGGAAAATAAAGTAGGGATAAACTGGGGTTCCTAGAGGAAAAAGAATTCTTTTAAATTTACACATTCTGAAAATGAAATGTGAGCCAGCAGATTGATACTGACATTATACTAAGCTACACAATTTTATTTGCATGTGAAAGTACATCCCAGATACTGTTGTCAAATTAACATTTGAGTGTATCTTGCCATTGCAGTATGCAAATAGGGAATATTTCTGAGGTTTAGGTTAGCTGTGGTGAAAACAGTCCCTTCCAGCCTTTTGATTATATCTCAGATATAAAACAATTACATTGATGCTTTTAACCTGCCATGTACAATTCTTTACTGTATTGCTATTTTAAAAATCTGAGACCACTAACATTTAAACAAATCATTGCTGTCTGGGAATGATGTTTGAATGAAAGATGCTGTGAACATATTTCCTAATATATACCATATTAAGATTTTTAAAAGATAATAGTTTATTTGAAAATAAGTATCTTTTTCTTTCTGAATAGCCTTTTAGAAAAAGTTCACAGAATATAGTTTCCAAGTTGTAGTTTACTTTCCTCATGTGCACTTATTTTAAAATTCCAAAAAGAAGAGAGCTAAATAGTGCAAAGCCCAGCAAATCTGCCTCCCCCCTGCTTTGATAAACAGTGCAAAGCCCAGGAAATCTGCCTTCCCCCTGCTTTGATCTGCATGTCCACTTATGACCGTCATTTTTCTCCAAACTTTCTACTTTGTGCATCTAAAATCAGTGTTATGAAAGTTCTTTAAATGGTTCAGCGGTTTTTTTGAGTCTCTGAATGATTACAGCATTCTGTAAATCAGCTTCTTCCAGTGTGAGGGTTTCATCTAGCAATCTGAGGAAGGGAAGAGCAGTTGCCAGGGAGAAGGGAGGACTTCTCTGAGATCCCTGGTATTTTTCGATGAAGTCTTTGATGTGGCTTATCCTGTAAAACAGCACAAACTATTGATATAATTTTAAGAAAACTTGAATTAACTAATTTAAGGAAATAGCTTGTGAATGGTATCTGGCTATGTTAATTCATGGAACAATCAAATTAGGATGATATAACTATTTACTTGGGCTATCTTTTGAAGGGTGAGCCCTGATGATAGTAAGGAATTACTACTACTTATCTTAGGATGCTATGGTTACATTTTGAGTCTCTATCTTTCGGAAACACATTCGAAAATATTCAATACACATTTCCGGTGGCTTGAGTTATACTAAGCTACACAATTTTATTTGCATGTGAAAGTACATCCCAGATACTGTTGTCAAATTAACATTTGAGTGTATCTTGCCATTGCAGTATGCAAATAGGGAATATTTCTGAGGTTTAGGTTAGCTGTGGTGAAAACAGTCCCTTCCAGCCTTTTGATTATATCTCAGATATAAAACAATTACATTGATGCTTTTAACCTGCCATGTACAATTCTTTACTGTATTGCTATTTTAAAAATCTGAGACCACTAACATTTAAACAAATCATTGCTGTCTGGGAATGATGTTTGAATGAAAGATGCTGTGAACATATTTCCTAATATATACCATATTAAGATTTTTAAAAGATAATAGTTTATTTGAAAATAAGTATCTTTTTCTTTCTGAATAGACTTTTAGAAAAGTTCACAGAATATAGTTTCCAAGTTGTAGTTTACTTTCCTCATGTGCACTTATTTTAAAATTCCAAAAAGAAGAGAGCTAAATAGTGCAAAGCCCAGCAAATCTGCCTCCCCCCTGCTTTGATAAACAGTGCAAAGCCCAGGAAATCTGCCTTCCCCCTGCTTTGATCTGCATGTCCACTTATGACCGTCATTTTCTCCAAACTTTCTACTTTGTGCATCTAAAATCAGTGTTATGAAAGTTCTTTAAATGGTTCAGCGGTTTTTTTGAGTCTCTGAATGATTACAGCATTCTGTAAATCAGCTTCTTCCAGTGTGAGGGTTTCATCTAGCAATCTGAGGAAGGGAAGAGCAGTTGCCAGGGAGAAGGGAGGACTTCTCTGAGATCCCTGGTATTTTTCGATGAAGTCTTTGATGTGGCTTATCCTGTAAAACAGCACAAACTATTGATATAATTTTAAGAAAACTTGAATTAACTAATTTAAGGAAATAGCTTGTGAATGGTATCTGGCTATGTTAATTCATGGAACAATCAAATTAGGATGATATAACTATTTACTTGGGCTATCTTTTGAAGGGTGAGCCCTGATGATAGTAAGGAATTACTACTACTTATCTTAGGATGCTATGGTTACATTTTGAGTCTCTATCTTTCGGAAACACATTCGAAAATATCTACATATACGATCAGGCTTTCCTGGTGGCTTAGACAGTTAAGAGTCTGCCTGCAATGCAGGAGACCCGGGTTTGATCCCTGGGTTGAGAAGATCTGGAGAAGGAATGGCTACCCACTGTAGTAGTCTTGCCTGGAGAATCCCATGGACAGAGGCGTCTGGTGGCTACCTACAGTCGATGGGGTCACAAACAGTCACACATGACTGAGCAACTTTCACACACATATAGAACTATATGAAGTTTGGGAGCTGCCCAAACATAGTTGAGTGGGAACTTAGTGACTGATTATTATATCTTCTCTTTGATTTTCATACGCCTGAAAATTTCTGTAATAGAAAAATCTACATAACTAGCTCTGAATGGATCAGAAATGGTCCAATCAATAATCCTATACAGACATGGGTTTTATCTCTTAAATACCAGGTATATTAATTACTGCATTCTTAAAGGCTGTTCAAAGTTATATTCATGTAAGTATGAAGCGAGAGCACATACAGAGTTTATCAAAAATGATTAACACAGATTTACAACAGTTTTATCTCTTGCACAAAATGAAACAGATATGATTGAGGAAAGGCAAATGCAATATATTGGCATGTTTTGAGCTAGGTAGTACATATGTTATTATACTATTATTTTAACTAAGCACATATGTGTAGAATATTCTGTGCATATAATCTCCTCTCCCCAAATTTTAAATGGTTTTAAATAAAGAAGGAACCCTATATATAATATGTTCCTATTTTAATTAAAATGAAAAAAAATTAAGAAGAGATAAAAAAACTAGAAAAATTTATCAAGCTAGTGGTTATCTCTGGGTGATGAAATTTAAATTAATCAGTTTCTTTCAGTACTCTCCTGTATTTAAATTCTTTTTATATAATCAATAAGAAAATACATATATAGTGCTAAAAGATCTACTTTATAACATATTGGAAATAATTCTTTAGAAAACAATGAAATAGAAGACTTACCTATGAGAAATGTTAAATTTCTGGACAATCCTTTTCCCATTGGCTAACCAGATCTGTATATTAGTGCTGGGTTCCAGATTGTTCAGTGGGACAGCAGACAACTTATTTTTATTATCAACTTCAATATTCTTTGCTTTAGAAACAATTTTTGGTGTAGCACTAAGAAAATCCAGACAACAAATCAGATGCATGTTTTTCATTAAGCAGAACTTTATCATTAAACAATTTCTATAAAACCTTTGCAGGAAGTGTAGATTTTAGGAAGATTTTAGCCAATCACAGCTGTTCCCTCACTAACACATAAAGATATTAATATCAGTTACATCTATCACAGATGATGATTATAGGAATTTAATGAAACTATGCACATCCAAGTAATCTGTAAGACTGTATTATACATATATACTATATATATATTATACATATATTTGAATAGTGAGTTCCAGAACAATTTAATAGCTCTGACAGATCTATAGACTTTACCTATTTCCCAGGTTAAAATTTCTATAAGAAGTAAGTTATCTGTAGAGGATTGTCCTTGGGTTATAAAGGAAATGAAAGGAAACAATGTATTTCTTCATCACTCTGAAATTCATACTTGAATATTTTTATACTTGTGGATGAATATGCATATAATATACCTTACCAATCTTGATAACTAATACATGAGAATATTCTGTCATAGGCCAGGCCCTTTTGACCTGATAAACCAAAATAGCCTTCATGATTTTTCAGCGTAGAGCCAGTATATGCTAATTTACATTATGGTGAATATGATTCAGAAGTGCTCATGAAAGTTAACATGAAAAATCTCATTTCCAATGGGAGAAATGATGAACTATATATACCTGGTAGATATAGTAAAATAATGAAAAACTGACTATTAGTCAGGCCTCTGCTATGGAAAGCACAGATCATAAGCCTCCTCACCTTCCCAATCTGTGACCCTGTCCTGAGAAGGGCTGGAACACGGGCTTTGTTGACATACACACTTCATTTTTCTTATCTTCAACTTTAACATCTACTTCCTCTAATTTATCAAGCTAGTGGTTATCTCTGGGTGATGAAATTTAAATTAATCAGTTTCTTTCAGTACTCTCCTGTATTTAAATTCTTTTTATATAATCAATAAGAAAATACATATATAGTGCTAAAAGATCTACTTTATAACATATTGGAAATAATTCTTTAGAAAACAATGAAATAGAAGACTTACCTATGAGAAATGTTAAATTTCTGGACAATCCTTTTCCCATTGGCTAACCAGATCTGTATATTAGTGCTGGGTTCCAGATTGTTCAGTGGGACAGCAGACAACTTATTTTTATTATCAACTTCAATATTCTTTGCTTTAGAAACAATTTTTGGTGTAGCACTAAGAAAATCCAGACAACAAATCAGATGCATGTTTTTCATTAAGCAGAACTTTATCATTAAACAATTTCTATAAAACCTTTGCAGGAAGTGTAGATTTTAGGAAGATTTTAGCCAATCACAGCTGTTCCCTCACTAACACATAAAGATATTAATATCAGTTACATCTATCACAGATGATGATTATAGGAATTTAATGAAACTATGCACATCCAAGTAATCTGTAAGACTGTATTATACATATATACTATATATATATTATACATATATTTGAATAGTGAGTTCCAGAACAATTTAATAGCTCTGACAGATCTATAGACTTTACCTATTTCCCAGGTTAAAATTTCTATAAGAAGTAAGTTATCTGTAGAGGATTGTCCTTGGGTTATAAAGGAAATGAAAGGAAACAATGTATTTCTTCATCACTCTGAAATTCATACTTGAATATTTTTATACTTGTGGATGAATATGCATATAATATACCTTACCAATCTTGATAACTAATACATGAGAATATTCTGTCATAGGCCAGGCCCTTTTGACCTGATAAACCAAAATAGCCTTCATGATTTTTCAGCGTAGAGCCAGTATATGCTAATTTACATTATGGTGAATATGATTCAGAAGTGCTCATGAAAGTTAACATGAAAAATCTCATTTCCAATGGGAGAAATGATGAACTATATATACCTGGTAGATATAGTAAAATAATGAAAAACTGACTATTAGTCAGGCCTCTGCTATGGAAAGCACAGATCATAAGCCTCCTCACCTTCCCAATCTGTGACCCTGTCCTGAGAAGGGCTGGAACACGGGCTTTGTTGACATACACACTTCATTTTTCTTATCTTCAACTTTAACATCTACCTCCTCTTTATCGAAAACTCCCTGTAATTCTAAAGGTAGTTCCCTTAGAAAGTAAAGAAACAAAGTTTTAAAGCTCCTAATATGCTTTTTGTTTCTCTGAAAAACATATTCTACATGCAAAAAGAGTAAAAAAAATACAAAATTAAGAGGCATATGATATTCTATACAATAAAAACTAAATATATTTAAAATAATCTACTTAAAAAAAATAAAATAATATAGTTAGATACCAACCACCACGAAGAACAATGTAGAATCATTTTTGAAACTACAAACTCATGAACAGCTTGAATTATTCTGTGTATCTACAGTAACACTGAAGTCATAAAATATATGATAAGTATACATTGCTGAAATAAAGTGACTGTCTTTATAATTCCACTCTCAATAAAAAACTGGGGTGAGTCTCCTAAATTTTCTCTCTCTATAAGTAAAATTCCACAGTATTTTTCTAACTCATTTGTAAGAAATGTGTATATATTTCATTTACAGGATATATGCACAACAAGAATTCCTAGTTTGGCAACTGAGTTTACATAATCAAATTTAACTTTTTTATATTGCTTCTGGGATTCACGCCAACTATAGTTATATGCAACAACACGGATGACTATCCCAAAGACACACAAAATAAAACACATTCTATTTACAATGAGTTTAAAGAAAAGCAAAGAACAAATTATGCTGAAGTTAGGATAGCATTTCTTTTTTGATATTCCTACCAATAATGTGCAATTTAATCTTATCATGAGGATTGTTGTTGTTTAGTCGCTAAGTGTGTCCAACTCTTTTGCTACGCTGTGGACTATAGTCCTCCAGACTTCTCTGTCCATGGGATTCTCCAGGCAATGCTATAATGAATACAAATGTTCACAGTAGCATTATTTGTGATAATCAAGATGTGGAAATGACCCAAATGTCTATCCACTGATAAATGAAAGTTAACATGAAAATCTCATTTCCAATGGGAGAAATGATGAACTATATATACCTGGTAGATATAGTAAAATAATGAAAAACTGACTATTAGTCAGGCCTCTGCTATGGAAAGCACAGATCATAAGCCTCCTCACCTTCCCAATCTGTGACCCTGTCCTGAGAAGGGCTGGAACACGGGCTTTGTTGACATACACACTTCATTTTTCTTATCTTCAACTTTAACATCTACCTCCTCTTTATCGAAAACTCCCTGTAATTCTAAAGGTAGTTCCCTTAGAAAGTAAAGAAACAAAGTTTTAAAGCTCCTAATATGCTTTTTGTTTCTCTGAAAAACATATTCTACATGCAAAAAGAGTAAAAAAAATACAAAATTAAGAGGCATATGATATTCTATACAATAAAAACTAAATATATTTAAAATAATCTACTTAAAAAAAATAAAATAATATAGTTAGATACCAACCACCACGAAGAACAATGTAGAATCATTTTTGAAACTACAAACTCATGAACAGCTTGAATTATTCTGTGTATCTACAGTAACACTGAAGTCATAAAATATATGATAAGTATACATTGCTGAAATAAAGTGACTGTCTTTATAATTCCACTCTCAATAAAAAACTGGGGTGAGTCTCCTAAATTTTCTCTCTCTATAAGTAAAATTCCACAGTATTTTTCTAACTCATTTGTAAGAAATGTGTATATATTTCATTTACAGGATATATGCACAACAAGAATTCCTAGTTTGGCAACTGAGTTTACATAATCAAATTTAACTTTTTTATATTGCTTCTGGGATTCACGCCAACTATAGTTATATGCAACAACACGGATGACTATCCCAAAGACACACAAAATAAAACACATTCTATTTACAATGAGTTTAAAGAAAAGCAAAGAACAAATTATGCTGAAGTTAGGATAGCATTTCTTTTTTGATATTCCTACCAATAATGTGCAATTTAATCTTATCATGAGGATTGTTGTTGTTTAGTCGCTAAGTGTGTCCAACTCTTTTGCTACGCTGTGGACTATAGTCCTCCAGACTTCTCTGTCCATGGGATTCTCCAGGCAATGCTATAATGAATACAAATGTTCACAGTAGCATTATTTGTGATAATCAAGATGTGGAAATGACCCAAATGTCTATCCACTGATAAATGAATAAACTAAATGTGGTATAGCCATACAATTCAACACTACTTGGCAATAAAAAGGAATGAAGAACTGTTGAAAGCTACAGGAATAAATTTTGAAAATACTATGTTGAGCAAAAGAAGCCAGACACAAAATTATTTTATTTATATGTAATATCCAAAACAGACAAATCCATAGAGGTTGAAGTAGTTGTGCAGGGCTGAGAGTGGGGGGAAATGGAAAGTGATTACTAGCATGGGGTTTCTTTCCAGGGTGATGAAGATGTTCTGGCATTAACAGTGTTGAAGGCTACATAACTCTATGAATATACTAAAAAACTATAAATTGCATACTTTAAAGGGGCAAATTTTATGGCAGGCTAATTATATATTAGTAAGGCTGTTTTTTTAAAAAAACTTAAATTCAAGGAGAGTCACAAATTTTTTATAGTGGGAAAGTTAAGAAATAATCAAATTATCAACAACTATGTGTAGATAATAACACACAGATATAGTTAAGTATTTCAAGATAAATTGTGAAAGCTTTTTAAAATATATGCACATTATATATAAATTGATGGAAAGTACCAAAATGAAATTTAACAGAAATGTTAATAGCAGTAATACTTCTGGCTAATGAAATTATAGGTGATTTCCAAGTTTTTATAAATATACAATATAAAACATGTCAAGGCAATGAAAATCACAATTCAACAACTACAAAGATACTTAAAAGTAACTATTAAATAACAAGTGGGATGTGACATGGTATTAATATTTGGCCAAGTGAACTAATTTAAGTCAGATTCTGGCTGGTCAGAATTCAAATTTGTGATCATTCAAGATTATAGTTGTGGCTCTCTTAAAAAGACTCATCTAATGAAAAGTCTAAATTTATAAAAGAAAATGTAGTTTTGAATGAGTAAGGATGTGTGAACAACAATAAAGAGGAATCTTCCAAGTGAAACATATCTAAAATATCCTTCTACTAAAAGATTGCTTAGCTCCCCTTTTTTGCTTACCCTTTTTTGATGGAGTTCAGAAACTGCCGACTAGCACCATCAGAATAACTTCTAAAATCATCATTGACAGTGAACCCATTTTTCCATAATTTTATACTTATATCTACCTGCAAAGCAGTAAGAAATAAAATGTATCATGTTAATAAATAAAATGTAGATTAAAAGTCTTAGTAGATTAAAAGTCCTTTGAAAATGATTTCTATCAATGTATATTATGTATTAATCTTTTCTAAAATTGAGATATAATTGACATATAACATTGTATTAGTCTTAGGTGTACAACATAATGATTTGAGATATGTATGTATTACAAAATGATTACCAAATAAGTATAGTTAATAGCCATCACCACTGTTATAATTTTTAAATAAACCATTCATAAAAACTAGCTTCATATGAAAAATATCAAAAATTATAATGCATATATATATAATACTCTTCATAATGAATAATATTTAAAAGTTAGTTATTAATAATTAAGAGAACTCATTTGTAAAAATACCCTGTGCCCTGTCTCAGGGGACACTTAAAGCTCTCTGGTCAGAAGAGACTTCGTAACAGTCAGAGAAGAACTTTGAAGTGACTTGAACATCAGACTTCGAATATCAAGAATAAAAAGGGGGGAAAAGCAATTGTGAGTAATTAATGTTATTAATGTTATTCCTTCAAATATAAACTACCAGCATGGACTTCCCTGGTGGCTCAGTGATGAATCCACCTGACAATGCAGGAGAAAATGCCACATCCTGTGAAGTAGCTAAACCCCTGCGCCACACCCATTGAGCCGGGGCTCTATTGCTGGGGCGCTGCAAAAACGGAAGTCTGCAAGCCCTAGAGCCTGTGCTCCACAATGGGAGAAACCACTGCAATGAGAAGCCTGTGCACTGCAATTAGAGAAAAGTGCGCAGCATCAAAGACCCAGCACAGACAAAAACAAATAGATACATATTTTAAAAATAACAGTGCCAGACTCATTTTATATTTTCTGAGAAAAGATCTGCCAAAAATATGCCAAATATCCAAGACTGAATAATTAGTTGTCTGTAAAGCATCCTTTCATGTAAAAACAGTACACCATGAAAAAGTAGATTGTTCAGCTTGCATCTCAAGTGACTGTACTTTTATTTAAGATACTTCTGTATATTGTAGAAGTGTTTTATGTATGTGTGTGTATTAGTCGCTCTTTCGTGTCTAACTCTTTGTGACCCCATGGACTGCAGCCTGCCAGGCTCCTCCGTCCGTGTCATTTCCCAAGCAGGAATACTGCAGCAGGCTGTCATTTCCTTCTCTAGGGGTTCTTCTCAACCCAGGAACTGAACCTGGTCTCCTGCGCGGCAGGCAGATTCTTTACAGCCTGAGTCACCAGGAAAGGGCTGTTTTATGTATACTTCATGTTTTATTACTTAGAATATTAGTTAGATATGTATTGAAGCATTGGGATTTAATGGAATCTACTTAAGTTTTAAGTTTTACTGCTCTGTCAAGCACATTCTTAATTGAAAGTAGAGTTTTGGGCTTCCCTTGTGGCTCAGTGGATAAGAACCCGTCTGCCAATGCGGGAGACCCAGGTTCGATCCCTGATTCGGGAAGATCCCACATACCACAGAGCAGCTAAACCCACACAACAAAGACCTAGCACAGCCAAAAATAAATAAATAAAAGGTTTTTTTTTTTAAAAAAAAAAAGAAAGTAGAGTTTTCCCCTCCCTGCAAGTGCAAAGAAAGAACACAGTAATTACTGGTACAGGGTGGTCCTGTGTGACGCTGCCGCCTCAACTCCTCCTGAGGTGCCAGTTTTGCCTACCACTGTGTTTGCAGCATCAGTGCAAACTCAACAAAGTGAAAAAAGTACATAATATTTTATTATTAACATGGAAATAGTTTTGACCTCTAAAGGTTCATATTTTCAGAAACATCAGGAGAGAAAAAGTTTACAGACACTTACCTGCTTCTTTTGTTCAGTGGGAGACAAATATTTGGCACCAACCTTCTGAGCTTCCTCGAAAAGGCTGTCAACAAAATGGTCACTATTCGTTCGCTGATTATCACTCAGAGGTTGGTGGTCAGATCCTGTTTGACAAACCCTACACACACAAAAGAAAAAAAAAAGAAAAAGCACTATTGATCATAAATTCTCTAAAAATTTCTATAAATTGTTCTAGTTAAGGGATCTAGCACTGAGATGTTACCTCCTTGTCTGCAGTTAAAAACCCTGGTCTAAATGAAGATAGCAGATATGTGGCCCTGGGAAGGCATTATTCCTTTTGGTCCAGAGCGGAGTTTCCACAGCTTAAGTCCACTGACTAGCGGGGAGGGATAGCTCTATGTTGTGTAGGCTGCCCTGCACACTGTGGGCAGTTTAGTAGCATCTAAGAGGAGTAGCGTGGACATCCCTTTACCGTCCAGTGTTCCAATAAAAAACAAACAAACATACCTAGACAATGCCAGATGGCCTCCGGGGGGTGGGATGGTCAAAACCTCACCATGTGGAAAACCACTGGTTTAGAGTGAAAAAAACTGTGTTCTTTGTAAAGGCCTCAAAATGGCTTTAAAAGGGGTTACCATGTACTTTTTGGTAACAGAAAGCGTTCTTGAAACTAATGGTGATAATGTGTGAGGAACAGTCATAATCATAGTCTTGCCCCTTTGCACACTTCAGAATAAAATTTCCCACTCGAGACTTTCATTTGGAGTGGTTGAATACTCCTCTGGGTTTTTTCTTTCTTTGTAAATTGCGGTGTAACTGACATACGACAGTATTTTAGTTTCAGACATATAACATAATGATTCAATGTTTGTATATACTGCAGAATGATTGTCATAATAAGTCTACTTTATAGTTAACATCCATCACTATGTATAGCAGATTAAATTTTCTCTTGTGATGAGAACTTTCAGGATTTACTGTTAGTAAATATGCAGTACATGATTACCTAAGACTTTGTTTGACAAAAAGATGGCTTCTGGTTGAACTTTTCTAAAGCTTACAGAAAATTTAAAAAATGTACCAAGATATAACTTCACAGACTGCGTAAATAATAACCAACACGTAGCTCCTACACTGTGCAGATACTTTTACCCACATTTTGCAGATAAGGAAAATGAGTCACAAAGAGGTTACATGTTAAGAGATTAAGTTACACGTTAGACATTACACAGCTAGTAAGTGGCAGAAACAGAAGTCAGATCCTGTTAATTTATCTTCCAAGTCCATGCTCTTAGCCATGATACATTATAAAGCCTCCTTTAATAGTTAATATTTTATTAAGTATTTATTAATAAATAATAGGAACTATTCTAAGTTTTTTACATGTGTTAACTCAGTCAATCTTCATGCTGACCTAAAAGGCATATATTGATTTTGTCCTCATTTAATAGATAAAGAAAAAGCTTAAGCAACTTGCCCATGATCACAAAGCTATTGGGAGGCAGAGCTGGAAACTGAACTCAGGTTTCTAATGCCCCTACTCTTAATCACTGTGCTCGACTGCCTCTTTTTTTTTCTTTTTAAAATTTTATTTATATTTATTTCATTGCATTTGGGTCTCAGTTGTAGCATGTGGGCTCTAGTTCCCTGACCAGGGATCGAACCTGGGCCCCCTGCATTGGGAGCACAGAATCTTAGCCACTGGACCACCAGGGAATTCCCTCAGCTGCCTCTTAAAACAACTGTTACTATACTACTCTTTTTAAAATGTAGGCCAATGTTTTAATTTTGGTATATTCTTTTTACTCTTCTAGGTAATTCTCTAACTACTCTTAAAACAATCCATATTATGTCTTAGTAACACCACCTATCCCACATGGTTGTTGTGAAGACTGAATGTGATACACTTAAAGGCCTGTTCATACACCACAGAGCACACTAGTACACATGCTAATGAGCTCTTTAGACAACATCATTACAACCATCGTTTTCATAATAAGTCTTTAACTGCAGAATGATTGTCATAATAAGTTAAAACATCCATCACTATGTATAGCAGATTAAATTTTCTCTTGTGATGAGAACTTTCAGGATTTACTGTTAGTAAATATGCAGTACATGATTACCTAAGACTTTGTTTGACAAAAAGATGGCTTCTGGTTGAACTTTTCTAAAGCTTACAGAAAATTTAAAAAATGTACCAAGATATAACTTCACAGACTGCGTAAATAATAACCAACACGTAGCTCCTACACTGTGCAGATACTTTTACCCACATTTTGCAGATAAGGAAAATGAGTCACAAAGAGGTTACATGTTAAGAGATTAAGTTACACGTTAGACATTACACAGCTAGTAAGTGGCAGAAACAGAAGTCAGATCCTGTTAATTTATCTTCCAAGTCCATGCTCTTAGCCATGATACATTATAAAGCCTCCTTTAATAGTTAATATTTTATTAAGTATTTATTAATAAATAATAGGAACTATTCTAAGTTTTTTACATGTGTTAACTCAGTCAATCTTCATGCTGACCTAAAAGGCATATATTGATTTTGTCCTCATTTAATAGATAAAGAAAAAGCTTAAGCAACTTGCCCATGATCACAAAGCTATTGGGAGGCAGAGCTGGAAACTGAACTCAGGTTTCTAATGCCCCTACTCTTAATCACTGTGCTCGACTGCCTCTTTTTTTTTCTTTTTAAAATTTTATTTATATTTATTTCATTGCATTTGGGTCTCAGTTGTAGCATGTGGGCTCTAGTTCCCTGACCAGGGATCGAACCTGGGCCCCCTGCATTGGGAGCACAGAATCTTAGCCACTGGACCACCAGGGAATTCCCTCAGCTGCCTCTTAAAACAACTGTTACTATACTACTCTTTTTAAAATGTAGGCCAATGTTTTAATTTTGGTATATTCTTTTTACTCTTCTAGGTAATTCTCTAACTACTCTTAAAACAATCCATATTATGTCTTAGTAACACCACCTATCCCACATGGTTGTTGTGAAGACTGAATGTGATACACTTAAAGGCCTGTTCATACACCACAGAGCACACTAGTACACATGCTGGCACACAGTGAGTGCTCAAATATTAGACAACATCATTACAACCACTTTGTGCTTTTTGGTATTTGCCTCTTCTGTTCAGAAAGCAGTGTATACTCAATTACTAAGTACAAAGCAAATAAAGCTGAGCATCCAGAGCAGCTGAAGCTTTAGTCCTTTCCTTTAACTCATGTCATCCAATTATTTATTGAGTATCTACTATGTGCTAGGTAAGGAAGACACAAAGAAGAATAAGAAATAGTCTAGGCCTTTTTGTAGTTGATTTTGTTTTTTGAGAGGGGGGAACATAATGCAAGGCTTAGGGGATTTTAGTTCATAGACTGAACCTGGGCCATTGGCGGTGAGACCACAGAGTCCTAAACTGCCAAGGAATTTCAAGTCTAGGCATTTAAGAGATTCAGAGTACACTGTACTGGAGATACATGCCCACAAATTTGATTAACTTAGGTCAAATGGATCAATTCCTTGAAAAGCACCATCTACCAAAACTCACATGAGGAGGAATAGAGAACACGAATAGGCTTGCATCATTGCACCATGCATGGACAATTTCACTAGTGAGTTCTATCAAACACTTAAGGAAGAATTGATATCAATTTTCTACAATCTCTTGCAGAAAATGAAAGCCGAAGGGAATACTTCAAACTTACTCTACGTGGACAGCATTATGCAAACAATAAAACCAGATAAAGACATTACAAGAAAGGAAAACTACAGACAAAACTCTTATAACCCAACTGCCAATGCAGAAGACAGATGTAAATTTGATCTTTGGGTCAGGAAGATCTCCCGCAAGAGGGCATGGCAACCCACTCCAGTACTCTTGCCTGGAGAAACCCATGGACACAGGAGCCTGGAGGGCTACAGTCCAAAGGGCTGCAGAGAGTTGGACACGGCTGAAGCAACTTGGCACTCATGTACTACATCAACACACTGAAGAAAAGTCATACGATCATATCAACAGATGTAGAAAAAGCGTCTGAGAATATCTCTAACACCCATTCATGATTAAAAATTCAGAAAATTAGGAATAGAGAGGAACTTTCTCAAGCTAATGTCACACTTAATGATGCAAAACTAGATGCTTTTCTCCTAAGATCAGAAACAAAACAAGGATGCCCCTTCTCAGCACTCCTCTTCAATGCCATATTGGAAATCCTAGCTAAACTAGTAAGACAAGGAAAGGAAACAAAAAACACAGATCAGAGAAAAAGAGAAATTGTCTTCTCAGATAACAAGACTTTTATAGCAAAGTTGAAGGACATAAGATTAATACACAAATATCAGTGCTTTCCAGCAATTAACACCTATTCTAGCTCAGAAAAGCCCTTTTCACTCAGTTTCTCATTCACTACTATGTTCTCCATAAATAAGGCTGTCAGTTAGCTGTTGTTCAAACAGGTGAAAGATTTGCATCTGTGTATGCTTTAGTATACAAATGGTAAATATGGATCTTCACCAATCATATCTTTGAGCAACTGGTATACTTAAGAAATCACTCTTCTTCTTTGTTGGACAATTGTTTCTAAGAAAATCTATTTTTGTTACCAAGAAAAATATAAATTCTATTACTAATATTTTGTATACATGCCAAATTAAAGAATCAATTCCTTGAAAACCCCTCCCCAAAATGAAATAGGCTTGCATCATTGCACCATGCATGGACAATTTCACTAGTGAGTTCTATCAAACACTTAAGGAAGAATTGATATCAATTTTCTACAATCTCTTGCAGAAAATGAAAGCCGAAGGGAATACTTCAAACTTACTCTACGTGGACAGCATTATGCAAACAATAAAACCAGATAAAGACATTACAAGAAAGGAAAACTACAGACAAAACTCTTATAACCCAACTGCCAATGCAGAAGACAGATGTAAATTTGATCTTTGGGTCAGGAAGATCTCCAAGAGGGCATGGCAACCCACTCCAGTACTCTTGCCTGGAGAAACCCATGGACACAGGAGCCTGGAGGGCTACAGTCCAAAGGGCTGCAGAGAGTTGGACACGGCTGAAGCAACTTGGCACTCATGTACTACATCAACACACTGAAGAAAAGTCATACGATCATATCAACAGATGTAGAAAAAGCGTCTGAGAATATCTCTAACACCCATTCATGATTAAAAATTCAGAAAATTAGGAATAGAGAGGAACTTTCTCAAGCTAATGTCACACTTAATGATGCAAAACTAGATGCTTTTCTCCTAAGATCAGAAACAAAACAAGGATGCCCCTTCTCAGCACTCCTCTTCAATGCCATATTGGAAATCCTAGCTAAACTAGTAAGACAAGGAAAGGAAACAAAAAACACAGATCAGAGAAAAAGAGAAATTGTCTTCTCAGATAACAAGACTTTTATAGCAAAGTTGAAGGACATAAGATTAATACACAAATATCAGTGCTTTCCAGCAATTAACACCTATTCTAGCTCAGAAAAGCCCTTTTCACTCAGTTTCTCATTCACTACTATGTTCTCCATAAATAAGGCTGTCAGTTAGCTGTTGTTCAAACAGGTGAAAGATTTGCATCTGTGTATGCTTTAGTATACAAATGGTAAATATGGATCTTCACCAATCATATCTTTGAGCAACTGGTATACTTAAGAAATCACTCTTCTTCTTTGTTGGACAATTGTTTCTAAGAAAATCTATTTTTGTTACCAAGAAAAATATAAATTCTATTACTAATATTTTGTATAGACATCCTACTATTTAAAGTGCTGATACATGTTATAACAATATGAAGCTAAATGAAAGTTAAGTCACAAAAGACCACATATTCTATGATTCCAGACACATGAAATGCCCAGAATAAGCAAATCTATAGGGACAGAGAGTCTATTAGTGGTCATCAGGGGTAGGGCACAGGAGAATGGGATATGGCTGTTAATACGTATGGGGCTTCTCTTTGGGGTGACGTAACTGTTATAAAACTGACCGTGGTAATGGTTTCACAACTCTATGATTTAAATAGATGAATGCAAATTTAAATTTAAATGGTGTGTAAACTATGTCCCCATAAAACTGTTGGGAAAAAAAAAAACTGTTGGAAGAAATACTAGATTAGTTTTTAAAATTAGTCTTTCAACTTACTTCTGTGTAGAAAAGAGTTATCATAGTGGACCTGGGTTGCTATTCTTTGAAAGGTCTGCTTAACTTTCCTTATGAGTCTGAAAGTTCAGTGTGTGCCCAGCCCCCAGCATACACCCTAGGCTCATTTCCAATAAACTCCCTGGGTAGACAACATCTTGCATGGCTGTCATAACTTATTACTGGAGGAATGAAGTGTGTGTTCTGCTGGCTCCCCTGGGCGAGGACTCTGGGAACTTTATGCCTGGTCTCCCCTGGATTTCATCCCAAGCAAAGTATCCTTTCATTGCAATAAATCTTAGTATGGCTGTGTGCTGAATTCTGTGACTCCTCTAAGCAAACCATCACACCTGGAGGCGGTCTTAGAGGCTCCTGACACAACTTCACAATTATATAATTAGCCTCAGAAATTCATATAAAACAAGAAGTGGTTTTGGAAAAATATTACTATTTGTTTCATACAGAAAATGTTCACAAAGCATTTGTAAGCATGAAATAAATACTTCCCTGTCTCTTTAAATGGACTATGACTGAAAGGTATTTACCACTTCTTCAAGTGTTTCTAAGAAAATCTATTTTTGTTACCAAGAAAAATATAAATTCTATTACTAATATTTTGTATAGACATCCTACTATTTAAAGTGCTGATACATGTTATAACAATATGAAGCTAAATGAAAGTTAAGTCACAAAAGACCACATATTCTATGATTCCAGACACATGAAATGCCCAGAATAAGCAAATCTATAGGGACAGAGAGTCTATTAGTGGTCATCAGGGGTAGGGCACAGGAGAATGGGATATGGCTGTTAATACGTATGGGGCTTCTCTTTGGGGTGACGTAACTGTTATAAAACTGACCGTGGTAATGGTTTCACAACTCTATGATTTAAATAGATGAATGCAAATTTAAATTTAAATGGTGTGTAAACTATGTCCCCATAAAACTGTTGGGAAAAAAAAAAACTGTTGGAAGAAATACTAGATTAGTTTTTAAAATTAGTCTTTCAACTTACTTCTGTGTAGAAAAGAGTTATCATAGTGGACCTGGGTTGCTATTCTTTGAAAGGTCTGCTTAACTTTCCTTATGAGTCTGAAAGTTCAGTGTGTGCCCAGCCCCCAGCATACACCCTAGGCTCATTTCCAATAAACTCCCTGGGTAGACAACATCTTGCATGGCTGTCATAACTTATTACTGGAGGAATGAAGTGTGTGTTCTGCTGGCTCCCCTGGGCGAGGACTCTGGGAACTTTATGCCTGGTCTCCCCTGGATTTCATCCCAAGCAAAGTATCCTTTCATTGCAATAAATCTTAGTATGGCTGTGTGCTGAATTCTGTGACTCCTCTAAGCAAACCATCACACCTGGAGGCGGTCTTAGAGGCTCCTGACACAACTTCACAATTATATAATTAGCCTCAGAAATTCATATAAAACAAGAAGTGGTTTTGGAAAAATATTACTATTTGTTTCATACAGAAAATGTTCACAAAGCATTTGTAAGCATGAAATAAATACTTCCCTGTCTCTTTAAATGGACTATGACTGAAAGGTATTTACCACTTCTTCAAGTGTTTAAAACAAAGAACATAATACAAAAATAAATTTTGCATCCCAGATAAGTGAGAATAAAGAACTCTATATTGGTAAGAACCACAGACTTCACATCTACCATTTGCTGGGGGCTTGCTACATGTTAATACTGTGCTCAGTGTTTTAAGTTGGCTAATTCTCACAAAAACCTTCCAGGTATCTGTGTATATTCCCCCTCTTTTAGATCAGCTATTGAAGCTCAAAGAATCAATCTAAGTTGGTCAAAGGCCAGAGAAGTAGTATAAGACAGAGATAAGATTCAAACCTAGGTTTATTTGACTCCAAAGCCGTTATATTTCTAGTAGGACTTCAAAACATATAACACAAGAGGCTAACCAAGCAGTTTCTTTAATTTCTTACTTAAATAACAGAAATAATATGTGAGCAGAGAGAAAGTTAACACTTTAAAAGATTAATCAAAAAAATTAATTACAGGCTTCCCAGGTGGCCCAGTGGGTAAGGACACCGCCTTGCAGTGCAAGGGGTGCCAGTTCGATCCCTGGGCTGGGAAGATCCCACGTGCCGCGGAGTGGCTGGACTGATGTGTCCAGTGACCAAGCCGGAGCTCTGGAGCGCATGCACCCAGAACTGGTGCTCTGTGACAATAGAGGCCATGGGGATGGGAGGCCCACATGGGCCAAAGAACAAAGATGGATGAAAATAGATAAACGAAAAACCAATAGAAGTGGCCCACCCACCCGTCCCTCCCTCCCGAACCTCCCCCCAACCCCCAAAAAATTAATTACAAAATGTGAGTATGGCAAAAAAGCAAAAAAACCCCCAAACTTTAAAGTGCATTACTGATAGGTTCTTAATAATCATAACAAAACCACACTAAATCAGTCAGTAAAATGCAGTAAAATAGAGAAAGATAGTAACAAAGATATTAGTAACAAAGAAAAGGCATAAGTAAACTTACCATTCTTCTTTTATACTTTCAAGATTATCTACTTCTTCAAGTGTTTAAAACAAAGAACATAATACAAAAATAAATTTTGCATCCCAGATAAGTGAGAATAAAGAACTCTATATTGGTAAGAACCACAGACTTCACATCTACCATTTGCTGGGGGCTTGCTACATGTTAATACTGTGCTCAGTGTTTTAAGTTGGCTAATTCTCACAAAAACCTTCCAGGTATCTGTGTATATTCCCCCTCTTTTAGATCAGCTATTGAAGCTCAAAGAATCAATCTAAGTTGGTCAAAGGCCAGAGAAGTAGTATAAGACAGAGATAAGATTCAAACCTAGGTTTATTTGACTCCAAAGCCGTTATATTTCTAGTAGGACTTCAAAACATATAACACAAGAGGCTAACCAAGCAGTTTCTTTAATTTCTTACTTAAATAACAGAAATAATATGTGAGCAGAGAGAAAGTTAACACTTTAAAAGATTAATCAAAAAAATTAATTACAGGCTTCCCAGGTGGCCCAGTGGGTAAGGACACCGCCTTGCAGTGCAAGGGGTGCCAGTTCGATCCCTGGGCTGGGAAGATCCCACGTGCCGCGGAGTGGCTGGACTGATGTGTCCAGTGACCAAGCCGGAGCTCTGGAGCGCATGCACCCAGAACTGGTGCTCTGTGACAATAGAGGCCATGGGGATGGGAGGCCCACATGGGCCAAAGAACAAAGATGGATGAAAATAGATAAACGAAAAACCAATAGAAGTGGCCTGCCCACTCCCCTCCCTCCCGAACCTCCCCCCAACCCCCAAAAAATTAATTACAAAATGTGAGTATGGCAAAAAAGCAAAAAAACCCCCAAACTTTAAAGTGCATTACTGATAGGTTCTTAATAATCATAACAAAACCACACTAAATCAGTCAGTAAAATGCAGTAAAAATAGAGAAAGATAGTAACAAAGATATTAGTAACAAAGAAAAGGCATAAGTAAACTTACCATTCTTCTTTTATACTTTCAAGATTATCTACTTCTTTCATTCTCTTCTGCCTTACTGTAAAGGTAAAAAGAAAAGCTAAAGTTTTTAATACAGTTTTCCATAAATTCATACCCATATATGCATTAGTATTCTTTAAGTTATTATTCAGTCCTAAGATAGCACAAAAGGGTCTTAAGAACAAGTGACCAACCAGAAACCATCAAACTCTTAGAGGAGAATATAGGCAAAACCCTCAAGGACATCAATCAAAGCAAGATCTTCTCTGACCCACCAACTAAAATAGCAGAACTGAAAAGAAAAATGAACATATGGGACCTCATGAAACTTAAAAGCTTTTGTACAGCAAAAGAAATTACAAAAAAGTTCAACAGACACCCCACAGAGTGGGAGAAAATCATAGCAAATGAAACAACAGAAAAAGAATTAATCTCCAAAATCTACAAGCAACTCAGACAACTCAGCACTGGGAAAATGAGCAGCCCAATCAAAAAATGGGAAAAAGATCTAAAGAGACGCCTCTCCAAAGAGGACATACAAATGGTCCAAAAGCACATGAAACGATGCTCAACCTCGCTTATTATTAGAGAAATGCAAATTAAAACCACAATGAGATACCACCTCACACCCGTCAGAATGGCCATCATCAACAAATCGACAGACAATAAATGCTGGAGAGGGTGTGGAGAAAAGGGAACCCTCTTGCATTGCTGGTGGGAATGTAAATTAATACAACCTCTATGGAAGACAATATGGAGATTCCTTAAAAAACTAAAAATAGAAGCACCCTATGACCCAGCAATCCCACTATTAGGCCTATATCCTGATGAAATCAAAACTGAAAGAGGCACCTGTACCCCAATGTTCATTGCAGCTCTCTATACAATAGCCAGAACATGGAAGCAACCTAGATGTCCATCGACAAATGAATGGATCCAGAAGCTCTGGTACATATATACAATGGAATACTACTCAGCTGTTAAAAGAATTGCAGAAGACTCAGTCCTAATGAGGTGGCTGGCTTTAGAACCTATCATAAAAAGTGAAGTAAGTCAAAAAGAGAAGGACAAATACAGTATACTAACGCATATATATGGAATCTATTCCCTTTTTTTTATACTTTCAAGATTATCTACTTCTTTCATTCTCTTCTGCCTTACTGTAAAGGTAAAAAGAAAAGCTAAAGTTTTTAATACAGTTTTCCATAAATTCATACCCATATATGCATTAGTATTCTTTAAGTTATTATTCAGTCCTAAGATAGCACAAAAGGGTCTTAAGAACAAGTGACCAACCAGAAACCATCAAACTCTTAGAGGAGAATATAGGCAAAACCCTCAAGGACATCAATCAAAGCAAGATCTTCTCTGACCCACCAACTAAAATAGCAGAACTGAAAAGAAAAATGAACATATGGGACCTCATGAAACTTAAAAGCTTTTGTACAGCAAAAGAAATTACAAAAAAGTTCAACAGACACCCCACAGAGTGGGAGAAAATCATAGCAAATGAAACAACAGAAAAAGAATTAATCTCCAAAATCTACAAGCAACTCAGACAACTCAGCACTGGGAAAATGAGCAGCCCAATCAAAAAATGGGAAAAAGATCTAAAGAGACGCCTCTCCAAAGAGGACATACAAATGGTCCAAAAGCACATGAAACGATGCTCAACCTCGCTTATTATTAGAGAAATGCAAATTAAAACCACAATGAGATACCACCTCACACCCGTCAGAATGGCCATCATCAACAAATCGACAGACAATAAATGCTGGAGAGGGTGTGGAGAAAAGGGAACCCTCTTGCATTGCTGGTGGGAATGTAAATTAATACAACCTCTATGGAAGACAATATGGAGATTCCTTAAAAAACTAAAAATAGAAGCACCCTATGACCCAGCAATCCCACTATTAGGCCTATATCCTGATGAAATCAAAACTGAAAGAGGCACCTGTACCCCAATGTTCATTGCAGCTCTCTATACAATAGCCAGAACATGGAAGCAACCTAGATGTCCATCGACAAATGAATGGATCCAGAAGCTCTGGTACATATATACAATGGAATACTACTCAGCTGTTAAAAGAATTGCAGAAGACTCAGTCCTAATGAGGTGGCTGGCTTTAGAACCTATCATAAAAAGTGAAGTAAGTCAAAAAGAGAAAGACAAGTATAGTATACTAACTCATATATATGGGATCTAGTAAGATGGTCATGATAACACACACAGTGAACTCATGAAAAAACAGAGAATAGACATAAAGACATTGTGGAGACCGAACAATGGGAGGGAGTAACATGGGAACCTATACTGTCATGTGTAGAAAAGATAGCTATTGTCATTGTGCTAGGGGAATAGGAGTACCTACAACCACTTGGAGCAATGGTCTGGAGGGATGGGGGGGAGGAACCTGGGTGGGGGGAGGGCCGAGGGATATGCATCTGATTGATCTGGGAACATACATGTACAAAAATAAATAAATAAATAAATAAAAAAATCTATGAATAAAAAAAAAAAAAAAGAACAAGTGACCAGACTCAAGGCTCTCACCTTCACCTAGAGTAAAGCAATACTAAAAAGGAAATCCAGGCTTTGGATAATCTTCTGGTAAAAGAAAGATTTTGTAAATGTTAATATGAAAAAAAAAATGTACCCTCTAATAACAATAGTGAATGTAAATATTTCATTCAACTTCCAACAGTAACAAAATATCAAATCAATATAAACTCATCCTTACAATTCCAGGGGAGAACAAAACTGACTACATGTTATATCTTTTGACCCTGACCTTCTACACTTCTGGAAACTTAAAGAACAACAATGTAAGCTATATCATAAAATATGTCTACCACAGCTGTTATTCATCAGGAAAAATTGAAAACACAGTAAATGGTTATGATATAGCTGCTTGATGGGATAGTATGTACCCCTCAAAAATAATTATGACCAACTTCTGTAGCCAAATAAAAAACACACCACATAAGCACAACTAGACAGCCCATGACCCACCATGAAGACCCAGTGTAACCAAAAAATATAATATAAAATACAGAAAAATTTTAAAAAATCAAAAAAACCAAACCAGAAGAGAATTATAAAGCAAAAACTCATTCTAGGGACTTCCCTGGTTATCCAGTGGTTAAGAATCTGCCTTGGGCTTCCCTGGTGGTCCAGTGGGTAAAGACTCTGCCTTGCAGTGCAAGGGGCGCCTGTTGGATCACTGGCCCGGGAAGATCCCACGTGCTGCAGAGTTGCTCGACCGGTGTGTCCAATTACTGAGCCAGAGCTAGGAAGCGCATGCGCCCAGAGCCGGTGCTCGGCAACGAGACAGGCTACTGCAATGGGAGGCCCACACAGGCCAAAGAACTAAGATGCATGAAGATAAATGAATGAAAGACCAATAAAAGTGGCCAAAAAATCCAAAATAAGAAAAAGAATCTGCCTTCCAATGCAAGGGACATGGCTTCAATCATGATGCACGATCCCTAAGATCCCACATGCTGTGGGGCAAATAAGCCCCTGCACTGAAGATTCCATGCATTGCAACTAAAATCCAATGCAGTCAAATAAATAGTTCTGACAAAAAACAAATAAACAAAACACCCTCATTCTATAATGGATATAAAGTTATCATTATTTTAGGTATTCCTACCATCAATTAGTAATATGGTAATGAACTATGTAAAATTTATACCCATTGAGTGAGCATCTACAATCATCAAGGTTATATATACACTGTACTGTAGAAATTTAAAAAAGCCATCTGACAAATGTTTAAGTTACTAGTATGAAGCCGGGCATCAGAATGGACAAATGAACAGAATTTCCTTCATTCTGCTTCACTTTACTTCCAATTAGTACCACTACCATCTTACATTTGTATTGTATATCACAGTTTACTAAACACCTTCTCAAATATTATCCCACTTACTCCCAACAACTGTAGTAATAAAATCAGTCAGGAGCCAAAGGAGACTAAGCTTTTTGGAACATATCCACTAAAAGGAAAATCCAGTCAAAATGGATTTAGACTACTAAGAAATGTCATCTTTTAATACATATATTAGCATTTGAAAAGAAAAAAACTGAGTATTACAAATTTTACTTATTTTTATAAATACAGGCTACCTTCTTAAAAATTATGTATTTGAATCAAGGTATCATACCACTTGGCATGCTATATAGAAGCTAGTTTCTAAAAAAAAAAAAGAAGTTAGCTTCTCCTTCAAGGATAAAGACATTTGACACCCCAGGACCCCTGAATAACCCTAGGGCCCCTGAATGATGCTCTCCAGTAACTAGATCTCACAGTGGAATTAACTGGTGGTAGTGTTGTTCCTCAATGACCCACTCAACAGCTCTTGAGGATCTTTTGTAATGATTTCTATGTGCATTTTATAATTTATAGTCTAGAAAAAAAAAAAAAAGAAAAGAAACCAATGGATCACCTTTCAGTTACATCTTATATGGAATAGTATTAGGCTGGCAAACGCAAACTATGGTAGAATAGATTTAAACACTTTAAAATACAGTTTATTTTAAATTTATTTATGTATTTAATTTTTGAGGCTAATCTGGGCTTTCACAGCTGCCACAGGCTCTTCTCTAGATTCAGGGAGTGGGGGCTACTCTCTAGTTGAAGTGAGCAGGCTTCTTGTTGCCATGACTTCTCTGGTTGTGGAACTCGGGGTCTTAGGGCTCCCAGGCTTCAAAAGTCGCGGCATGGGCTCAATAGTTGTGACTCTGAGGCTGTAGAACACAGGCTACAGAGCTCAGTGGTTGTGGCTCACAGGTTTAGTTGCTCCACAGCATGTGGGATCTTCCTGGATCAGAGATCAAACCCATGTCTCCTGCATTGGCAGGCGAACTCCTCAGCACTGAACTAACAGGGAAGCCCATGAAGAACATACAGTTTTGCTGTCTTCTATTAACAGAAAAAAATATTGATGAGGGAGTCGTATGCTCCCAAGGACCAAAGTGATAGTGACAATGAGAAAAGCCTAGGAGAAAGGTGAAACTTCTGCAGACATCTTCAAGGTCCCCAAGTTAGCCATCCTTTGACACCAAGAGATTCTCATTCCAGAATGGGCTCCATATTGTTATTTGCCTTGCAAAACCCATCTCCAATACAATCTCCTTTAGAAAACCTTCCACAATTCCCCCAAAAGGCATGAATATAGAACTACCAATACAAGGAAAGATCAATTATGTAGTCTTAGAATTTGCCCTACCTTCGCAGCCACAACCCTAGTACCAGCTGTCTCCTCTAGGTGGCTTCCCCATATCCATTCTTATCCCCACTCAATTCAGTTTCTACACAGGCGGCAGGGTGACTCCCCCTACTCCTCCTGCCTGTGCCACAAAGTCTGTGGAATCTTAGTTCACAGACCAGTGGAATTAACTGGTGGTAGTGTTGTTCCTCAATGACCCACTCAACAGCTCTTGAGGATCTTTTGTAATGATTTCTATGTGCATTTTATAATTTATAGTCTAGAAAAAAAAAAAAAAGAAAAGAAACCAATGGATCACCTTTCAGTTACATCTTATATGGAATAGTATTAGGCTGGCAAACGCAAACTATGGTAGAATAGATTTAAACACTTTAAAATACAGTTTATTTTAAATTTATTTATGTATTTAATTTTTGAGGCTAATCTGGGCTTTCACAGCTGCCACAGGCTCTTCTCTAGATTCAGGGAGTGGGGGCTACTCTCTAGTTGAAGTGAGCAGGCTTCTTGTTGCCATGACTTCTCTGGTTGTGGAACTCGGGGTCTTAGGGCTCCCAGGCTTCAAAAGTCGCGGCATGGGCTCAATAGTTGTGACTCTGAGGCTGTAGAACACAGGCTACAGAGCTCAGTGGTTGTGGCTCACAGGTTTAGTTGCTCCACAGCATGTGGGATCTTCCTGGATCAGAGATCAAACCCATGTCTCCTGCATTGGCAGGCGAACTCCTCAGCACTGAACTAACAGGGAAGCCCATGAAGAACATACAGTTTTGCTGTCTTCTATTAACAGAAAAAAATATTGATGAGGGAGTCGTATGCTCCCAAGGACCAAAGTGATAGTGACAATGAGAAAAGCCTAGGAGAAAGGTGAAACTTCTGCAGACATCTTCAAGGTCCCCAAGTTAGCCATCCTTTGACACCAAGAGATTCTCATTCCAGAATGGGCTCCATATTGTTATTTGCCTTGCAAAACCCATCTCCAATACAATCTCCTTTAGAAAACCTTCCACAATTCCCCCAAAAGGCATGAATATAGAACTACCAATACAAGGAAAGATCAATTATGTAGTCTTAGAATTTGCCCTACCTTCGCAGCCACAACCCTAGTACCAGCTGTCTCCTCTAGGTGGCTTCCCCATATCCATTCTTATCCCCACTCAATTCAGTTTCTACACAGGCGGCAGGGTGACTCCCCCTACTCCTCCTGCCTGTGCCACAAAGTCTGTGGAATCTTAGTTCACAGACCAGGATCCTTCCAGGCCCTGGGCAGTCAAGGTATGGAGTCTTAACCCTAGATTGCATGAGAATCTCCCCACCCCACTTTTTTTGTTTTGTGTTTGGTTTTGCCAGGGTGACCTTTTTTTTTTTAAAGATTTATTTATTTATTTATTTTGGGCGGGGGTTGGATTGAGGAGGGAGGGGAGCGGGCGGGCCACTTCTATTGGTCTTTCATTTCTCTATCTTCATCCGTCTTTGTTCTTTGGCTCCTGTGGGCCTCCCATCGCGGTGGCGTCTGTCGTTGCAGAGCTCTGGGCGCATGCGCTCCAGAGCTCCGGCTCGGTAATTGGACACATCGGTCCAGCTGCTCCGCAGCACGTGGGATCTTCCCAGGCCAGGGATCGAACCGGCGCCCCTTGCACTGCAAGGCGGTGTCCTTACCCACTGGACCACCAGGGGAAGTCCCAGGGTGACCTTTTTGATTAAGATACAAATCTGATTATGGGACCTCCCTGCTTAAGATCCATCAGGGACCTCCCGCCACTTTTCAAGTAAGATCTAAATCCCGTGGATAACACAGCAGGGAGGTCACTGCAATGTTCTCTCACTACATTTGTGTGGTCTGAAAACTTCCTTATGAAAGCTTCAAGAAAAAAAAAAAGAAAAGAAGCTGGTCTCATCAAAGTCCCTTCAATCCAACTGCTCTGACCTTGGAACTGATTTCCTTTGCCTGGATCTTTCTTCCCTCCTTTTGAAACCCTTTTGGTGTCTTTTCAGCGGGTTTGGAAGAACTCCAGTATTGGGAGTCACCTCCACCTAATTCTTACTGACTATAATAACTGAGCTAGCTTAAACATTACCTATGTTTAGAAAAACTCGAACTTTTTTCTTCAGTCCCCAGTTATATGCTCTCACACAATCCTCTTACATTCTTCCTTTTTCACTTCTCTCTAGGTAGAGGATGAAATGGTTAGATAACATCACCCACTCAATGGACATGAATTGGTGAAAACTCAGGGAGAAATGGAGCACAGAGGAGCCAGGCGTAATAGGGTCAATACAGTCCACAGGGTCGCAGAGTCAGACAAGACTTATCGCAGGAACAACAGTTAGGTAGACAGGCATTTACTTGTGTGATTATTCCTTTCCTTCAATGACACTGTAAAGTCTTTAAAGGCAAAACCCCATAAAGGTCACCATCGTAGCGTCAGCACTCAGCACACAATAGGTACTAAAAACATGCGATGTTTAACTAAGTAATTAGCATTAAATATTCAGTAAAGTCTGCACGTAAAGTATTTACCGTACACCAGGCTAAAAGTCAATGCTCAGAACGTAGTAGTTTCTGCGTTGCATTATTTTTGTTTATGTGCTTAATCACTCCATTCCGCGCACCGCTCTTATACATTTTGGGATTCCGCCAGTTTTGGCTCTGACTTCACCTTTTATAACAGTCTCAAATTACACCTGATCCATGACTGTGAAATAAGGAAACTACAGCATTGGTCGTATCTCACAATCCCACATTAACACAGACTGTCTCTTTCCTATCTTTATTTTCAATGATCTCGAACTGACTACGAAGGAATCAACACTGGATGCCACACTGTAAACGTTTGTTATTGCTAAGAAGCAACAAACTGCAAACCCAGGGTGACCTTTTTGATTAAGATACAAATCTGATTATGGGACCTCCCTGCTTAAGATCCATCAGGGACCTCCCGCCACTTTTCAAGTAAGATCTAAATCCCGTGGATAACACAGCAGGGAGGTCACTGCAATGTTCTCTCACTACATTTGTGTGGTCTGAAAACTTCCTTATGAAAGCTTCAAGAAAAAAAAAAAGAAAAGAAGCTGGTCTCATCAAAGTCCCTTCAATCCAACTGCTCTGACCTTGGAACTGATTTCCTTTGCCTGGATCTTTCTTCCCTCCTTTTGAAACCCTTTTGGTGTCTTTTCAGCGGGTTTGGAAGAACTCCAGTATTGGGAGTCACCTCCACCTAATTCTTACTGACTATAATAACTGAGCTAGCTTAAACATTACCTATGTTTAGAAAAACTCGAACTTTTTTCTTCAGTCCCCAGTTATATGCTCTCACACAATCCTCTTACATTCTTCCTTTTTCACTTCTCTCTAGGTAGAGGATGAAATGGTTAGATAACATCACCCACTCAATGGACATGAATTGGTGAAAACTCAGGGAGAAATGGAGCACAGAGGAGCCAGGCGTAATAGGGTCAATACAGTCCACAGGGTCGCAGAGTCAGACAAGACTTATCGCAGGAACAACAGTTAGGTAGACAGGCATTTACTTGTGTGATTATTCCTTTCCTTCAATGACACTGTAAAGTCTTTAAAGGCAAAACCCCATAAAGGTCACCATCGTAGCGTCAGCACTCAGCACACAATAGGTACTAAAAACATGCGATGTTTAACTAAGTAATTAGCATTAAATATTCAGTAAAGTCTGCACGTAAAGTATTTACCGTACACCAGGCTAAAAGTCAATGCTCAGAACGTAGTAGTTTCTGCGTTGCATTATTTTTGTTTATGTGCTTAATCACTCCATTCCGCGCACCGCTCTTATACATTTTGGGATTCCGCCAGTTTTGGCTCTGACTTCACCTTTTATAACAGTCTCAAATTACACCTGATCCATGACTGTGAAATAAGGAAACTACAGCATTGGTCGTATCTCACAATCCCACATTAACACAGACTGTCTCTTTCCTATCTTTATTTTCAATGATCTCGAACTGACTACGAAGGAATCAACACTGGATGCCACACTGTAAACGTTTGTTATTGCTAAGAAGCAACAAACTGCAAATAAAAACGGACCCCGAGAAAAAAAGAAAATAGGAAATCAGAGACCATCAAGCTTACAAAATAAAAGCGAATTTCGGGAGCCAACTCACGCAGTTACCTAAGAAAGGTCCGCCCCTAACAGACAGGCTTTGTATTTCGGTACCGCGCTTCTGCGTTCTGGGAATAGAGAACTCGAAGTTTCTGAGCGCCCGCAGAGCGAGAGAACCAGCCGGGCGCGCGCCGGGAGTCGGCGGCTCCGGAGCTGCGCCTCACCTGCGGCGGGCGCGGGTCCGCCCCGGCCGCCGCCCACCGCGCCCTCTCGGGGTCGCGGACCAGAGATCCGAAACCAGACCGACACGGGGCGAGGCGGCTCGCCAGGCCCGCGGGCGCACACCCCGGCCCCGCCCGGGAGGCCCCTCCCCGCCCCCAGCCCGGCGAGCGCGGCGCGGCCCCGGGAAGCTCACCTCCGGGCGCGCCCGCCGGAGGGGGCCGCGCCGCGCCGTCGCCTGGCGGCCTCGGGCTCAGCTCGCTCAAGGGCCGCGGGCGCCGCCGCCGCCGCCGCCGGGCCGGAGCCCCTGGAACGCGGAGCGCCGCCGCCCGCAGGCCCGATCGAGCTCCGCGGCCGGGCCACCGGGCCCCGCGCGCCTCGCTCGCCCTCCGCCGCGGCGCCGCGCGCGCGCCCAGGCCGGCCTGCGCAGACCCGGGCGCGGGCGCGGGCGCGGGGGCGGGGCCGGCGGCGGCGGCCGCGCCGGGTCGCCGGGCGGCCCGCGCTAATGGCGGTCGCCTCCTCGCCGCCGCCGCTGCGCCGTATCTCTTTAGGATCCGGCGCGGAAAATGCGGGGAGCTCGGTGTGGGCTCCGCTGAGAATCAGCATCGACTCGGCGGCCTCTGATCGAATCCGCGGAGAGATGTCCCTGCGTTCTGACCGTGTTGAACTTTAACCTGAGCCCTGGGACTCTGGAAAGCGACAGTTAATACCCCTCGGCCTTTCGTGTCGCTGGAAGGGTTGACAGCAAGGACACACCCTTCCCCACGCGGTTGATTCAGACTCACGGCTGTCCCCTTGTTTACCTATGGCAAGGTTAGACATAGACCCTCCAAATACCCATTCTTTTTTCGTTTCATAAATGATCAGGTTTACTGCTTATGCCCATTGACCAATCGTACAACATACGAGCTACCTAGTTTTGACCAGGCTTAAGCTTCTCTCCTTCCTCCAGGCTGCTAAAACTGTGACCCACCCTCAGTCTAATCCAGCATACAAGCGTGCCTTCGCCGTCACTACTGAAAAATAAACTGACCTGCGAATACACCACCCTAATCTGCTGAGTGATCTCGGGCGTCTCCGCCCATCCATGCCACTGGCCCCACACCCTGTTCTCTGTAGCCTTTGTTCCTCCCAGGCTGGGCTGGTGGTAAAGAACCCTCCTGCCAACTCAGGAGACATCAGAGACTAGTTTATGTGGGGTCGCAAAGAGTCGGACAGGACTGAAGTGACTTCACACACAAAAAAAGAAGGGCCCTTTTCTGTCAGACCTTGGTAGTGGCTGGCGACCTCGTGGTCCGAGCACTCCGCATAGCCATGGTTGTCCCACACCCCACTGCAGTAATTCCTTTTCCTCTTTCTGGAATAATCTTTTCCAGAAAAATCTCTTATTATCTAAATTCAGGATTTTTTTTTTTTTTTTGACCACTGAATATTCTTCCCATTGAATTTATCCTCCCGCCTCACTTCAATAGTCTTTCTCCCTTGACCCCACCCTCATCCCCTTTGCAAGAATCCTTTCAAGTATAATCTCTATTTGCCTATTTGTTTTCACTTGACAGTTTTTAGTGCTGGGATTCAAATTGACATTGAGCCTCACCTGCAGATCCCTGCCATTCCCACGCAGATAAAGGCACCCTGTGAGTCTTTTGAACTCTTCCTCAGTTGAGCATTTCTGGGATCCTGTGGTGAGTTCAGCTTTTCAAACCGGGTCTCCAGGGGTCTCCTCTGTTGAAGCCACTGGTAAGGAGTTTCTTTGATTCCTTAGGGCAAAGAGACTTTTCTATGGACGACCTTTATGTGAGGCGGCTTCTTTTCCCTCTTCTTTTTTCTTTGTCCCAGTACCATTTGACAATGAGAGGACTCTTCTCTGTTTCAAAATCAACTGACCCTACATATGTTGGTTTATTTCTGGACTCAAAATTCTGTCCCACTTAGGATTTCTCCGGTGTTCCAGTGGTTAATACTGTACTTCCACTGTAGGGGTCACAGATTCAATCCCTGATTCCTCTTGGCAGGAAAGTTCCACATGCCACACAGTGTGACCAAGAAAACTTTTCTGTTCCATTTATCTATATATCTATCCTTATGCAAGTACTTTTATCCATTGGGGATTGCACTGCTTGCCACTTACAAAATCAGATATATACTCACAAACATTGATAGCAACAGAAAAGTGCCTTTCATCAGAATGCTGGCAATCTGGAGTGACAATGGATTCAATGTCCCCCCAAAACCACCTTTGAAGATTCTGTTTAGTCATGAAACTTCTAAAGGGAAGGAGAGACATCAGAGACTAGTTTATGTGGGTCGCAAAGAGTCGGACAGGACTGAAGTGACTTCACACAAAAAAAGAAGGGCCCTTTTCTGTCAGACCTTGGTAGTGGCTGGCGACCTCGTGGTCCGAGCACTCCGCATAGCCATGGTTGTCCCACACCCCACTGCAGTAATTCCTTTTCCTCTTTCTGGAATAATCTTTTCCAGAAAAATCTCTTATTATCTAAATTCAGGATTTTTTTTTTTTTTTTGACCACTGAATATTCTTCCCATTGAATTTATCCTCCCGCCTCACTTCAATAGTCTTTCTCCCTTGACCCCACCCTCATCCCCTTTGCAAGAATCCTTTCAAGTATAATCTCTATTTGCCTATTTGTTTTCACTTGACAGTTTTTAGTGCTGGGATTCAAATTGACATTGAGCCTCACCTGCAGATCCCTGCCATTCCCACGCAGATAAAGGCACCCTGTGAGTCTTTTGAACTCTTCCTCAGTTGAGCATTTCTGGGATCCTGTGGTGAGTTCAGCTTTTCAAACCGGGTCTCCAGGGGTCTCCTCTGTTGAAGCCACTGGTAAGGAGTTTCTTTGATTCCTTAGGGCAAAGAGACTTTTCTATGGACGACCTTTATGTGAGGCGGCTTCTTTTCCCTCTTCTTTTTTCTTTGTCCCAGTACCATTTGACAATGAGAGGACTCTTCTCTGTTTCAAAATCAACTGACCCTACATATGTTGGTTTATTTCTGGACTCAAAATTCTGTCCCACTTAGGATTTCTCCGGTGTTCCAGTGGTTAATACTGTACTTCCACTGTAGGGGTCACAGATTCAATCCCTGATTCCTCTTGGCAGGAAAGTTCCACATGCCACACAGTGTGACCAAGAAAACTTTTCTGTTCCATTTATCTATATATCTATCCTTATGCAAGTACTTTTATCCATTGGGGATTGCACTGCTTGCCACTTACAAAATCAGATATATACTCACAAACATTGATAGCAACAGAAAAGTGCCTTTCATCAGAATGCTGGCAATCTGGAGTGACAATGGATTCAATGTCCCCCCAAAACCACCTTTGAAGATTCTGTTTAGTCATGAAACTTCTAAAGGGAAGGAGAGAAGTAACCTTGGTTAATAATCATTGAGATATGGGGTCAGAAGATATGGGGTCAGAGTTGTGGCCATCCCAACTGCCTTCAGGCTCCTTGATTTATTGTGATCTTCCTGTAAATGTTATCTTTTTCACACAGTTTGGTACTACAGTTTGGTCCTACAGTTTGGGAGATTACTGCAGGGGAAGGTAGGGAAAAGATCTGGTCATCTGTTAATTATTTATTCTTCATTTGACTTGTTTGATCAATGGAAAGAACCAACAAGTTACTCCAGCACAATTTGAAAGCATCAATTTGGGCTTCCCCGGTAGCTCAGTGGTAAAGAGTTCGCCTGCCAATGCAGAAAGATCCCACCTGCTGCGGGGCAACTAACCCCTTGAGACACAGCTACTGAGCCCATGTGCCCTAGAGCCCGAGTTCCACAACAAGAGACGTCACGGCAACAAGAAGCCTGCTCACCTCAACTAGAGAGTAACCCCTACTCCCTGCAACTAGAGAAGAGCCTGCAGTAGCAATGAAAACCTGAAATAGCCAAAACAAAACAAAACAAAAAAAACAAAACCATTAATTCTTTGGCACTCAGCCTTCTTTATGGTTCAAATTCATTCTATTAATTTGATGCATTACTTTTTTTTTTTTTCCAGTTCAAATCTGTTTATTGGTTTCCTATTAATCTTTTAGTTGGGCCACTGGGAAGGGGGGTAATAGTACATCTGTAGTTAACCCAATAGTTTAATCTGCTTAACTATATTCAGCAAATAATCTATTTTAATGCCCTTCCATTCTTTTTGCATTGGGGTCTTTGATCTGTGCTTACGTCCCACTTAGGATTTCTCCGTGTTCCAGTGGTTAATACTGTACTTCCACTGTAGGGGTCACAGATTCAATCCCTGATTCCTCTTGGCAGGAAAGTTCCACATGCCACACAGTGTGACCAAGAAAACTTTTCTGTTCCATTTATCTATATATCTATCCTTATGCAAGTACTTTTATCCATTGGGGATTGCACTGCTTGCCACTTACAAAATCAGATATATACTCACAAACATTGATAGCAACAGAAAAGTGCCTTTCATCAGAATGCTGGCAATCTGGAGTGACAATGGATTCAATGTCCCCCCAAAACCACCTTTGAAGATTCTGTTTAGTCATGAAACTTCTAAAGGGAAGGAGAGAAGTAACCTTGGTTAATAATCATTGAGATATGGGGTCAGAAGATATGGGGTCAGAGTTGTGGCCATCCCAACTGCCTTCAGGCTCCTTGATTTATTGTGATCTTCCTGTAAATGTTATCTTTTTCACACAGTTTGGTACTACAGTTTGGTCCTACAGTTTGGGAGATTACTGCAGGGGAAGGTAGGGAAAAGATCTGGTCATCTGTTAATTATTTATTCTTCATTTGACTTGTTTGATCAATGGAAAGAACCAACAAGTTACTCCAGCACAATTTGAAAGCATCAATTTGGGCTTCCCCGGTAGCTCAGTGGTAAAGAGTTCGCCTGCCAATGCAGAAAGATCCCACCTGCTGCGGGGCAACTAACCCCTTGAGACACAGCTACTGAGCCCATGTGCCCTAGAGCCCGAGTTCCACAACAAGAGACGTCACGGCAACAAGAAGCCTGCTCACCTCAACTAGAGAGTAACCCCTACTCCCTGCAACTAGAGAAGAGCCTGCAGTAGCAATGAAAACCTGAAATAGCCAAAACAAAACAAAACAAAAAAAACAAAACCATTAATTCTTTGGCACTCAGCCTTCTTTATGGTTCAAATTCATTCTATTAATTTGATGCATTACTTTTTTTTTTTTTCCAGTTCAAATCTGTTTATTGGTTTCCTATTAATCTTTTAGTTGGGCCACTGGGAAGGGGGGTAATAGTACATCTGTAGTTAACCCAATAGTTTAATCTGCTTAACTATATTCAGCAAATAATCTATTTTAATGCCCTTCCATCTTGCTTATTAAAGAACAAGTTGGGGTCTTGATTTAGATCTGTGCTTACTTACCTGGTGTAATACCTAACAGACAAAGCCCGTCCCAGGACCATCTATGAAACAGTATCTTTTTTTTCCTTATAAATTTGTTATGCTACCTTATATACCAAATCCCCACAAAGCCGAGGGCTCTTTCTGGATCCTGTATTTTTGGTCTGTGTTCTGTTCTGCTGATCTGTTTGTTGATACTCAAAGTTTTGATGGGGAAATGATCCTTTCCCCCATTAATTAGGCTAGGGATAAGTCCCACTTGGTCGTGGTGTAGAGTCCTTTTAATATGCTGTTGGATTTGACTTGCTTGTATTTTGTTGAGAAATTTTTCATCTATGTTCATAAGGGACATTACCCTGTAGTTCCTTCATTGTGATATCTTTTTTTTTTTTTTTTTTTTGCTGTACAATAGATTTCTTTTAATTTTTATTTTACTTTTTACTTTTACAGGGTTTTGTTGTTTACAGATATGTATGATCCCAGATTAGTCATGTATATCTCACCCATCCCACCTCTCAGGCCATCGCACAGCGCCCGCCCCTGCAGGATCCCTTTTCATTGTGATATCTTTCTCTAACTTTGGTACCAAAAGTTTGACAAAGATATCATAGAATGTGTTAGAAAGGGAGTTCTTCTCTTCTAATTTCAATATTTCGAGAAGGATAGCTATTAATTCACCTCTACATGTTTGATAGGCATGTGTGATAGAACCAGTGAAGTCATTTGGTCCAGAGCTTTTCTTTGTTGAGAGGCTTTGATTACTGATTCAATCTCTTTTTTTAGGGCTTCGCTGGTGGTCCAGTGGTAAGGACACCTCCTTGCAGTGCAAGGGACGCCGGTTAATTCTTTGGCACTCAGCCTTCTTTATGGTTCAAATTCATTCTATTAATTTGATGCATTACTTTTTTTTTTTTTCCAGTTCAAATCTGTTTATTGGTTTCCTATTAATCTTTTAGTTGGGCCACTGGGAAGGGGGGTAATAGTACATCTGTAGTTAACCCAATAGTTTAATCTGCTTAACTATATTCAGCAAATAATCTATTTTAATGCCCTTCCATCTTGCTTATTAAAGAACAAGTTGGGGTCTTGATTTAGATCTGTGCTTACTTACCTGGTGTAATACCTAACAGACAAAGCCCGTCCCAGGACCATCTATGAAACAGTATCTTTTTTTTCCTTATAAATTTGTTATGCTACCTTATATACCAAATCCCCACAAAGCCGAGGGCTCTTTCTGGATCCTGTATTTTTGGTCTGTGTTCTGTTCTGCTGATCTGTTTGTTGATACTCAAAGTTTTGATGGGGAAATGATCCTTTCCCCCATTAATTAGGCTAGGGATAAGTCCCACTTGGTCGTGGTGTAGAGTCCTTTTAATATGCTGTTGGATTTGACTTGCTTGTATTTTGTTGAGAAATTTTTCATCTATGTTCATAAGGGACATTACCCTGTAGTTCCTTCATTGTGATATCTTTTTTTTTTTTTTTTTTTGCTGTACAATAGATTTCTTTTAATTTTTATTTTACTTTTTACTTTTACAGGGTTTTGTTGTTTACAGATATGTATGATCCCAGATTAGTCATGTATATCTCACCCATCCCACCTCTCAGGCCATCGCACAGCGCCCGCCCCTGCAGGATCCCTTTTCATTGTGATATCTTTCTCTAACTTTGGTACCAAAAGTTTGACAAAGATATCATAGAATGTGTTAGAAAGGGAGTTCTTCTCTTCTAATTTCAATATTTCGAGAAGGATAGCTATTAATTCACCTCTACATGTTTGATAGGCATGTGTGATAGAACCAGTGAAGTCATTTGGTCCAGAGCTTTTCTTTGTTGAGAGGCTTTGATTACTGATTCAATCTCTTAATATAGTTCTGTTAGGGCTTCGCTGGTGGTCCAGTGGGTAAGGACACCTCCTTGCAGTGCAAGGGACGCCGGTTCGATCCCTGGCCTGGGAAGATCCCACGTGCTGCGGAGCGGGTGGACCGATGTGTCCAACTACCGCTCTGGAGCGCATGCGCCCAGAGCCCGTGCTCTGCGACAACAGAGGCCACCGCGATGGGAGGCTCACATGGGCCAAAGAACAAAGATGGATGAAAATAGATAAATGAAAGATGAATAGAAGTGGCCCACCAGCCTCCCTCCCTCTCCACCCCCCCCCCCCATATATATAGTTCTGTTAGATTTTCTATATTTTCTTGAGTTAGTTTTTAAAATTATTATTATTATTTAAAAAATTCTGGCTGTACTACATGGCATGTGGGATCTTAGTTCCCTGTCCCGGGATGGTATTGTTTTTCCTAGCATATTATTATATTAATAGAATTCACCAGTGAAGTCATCTGGGACTGGTGTAACATTTGTGGGATATTATTTAATTACATATTTCATTTCTTTAATTAATGATAGCAGTATTCAGATTATCTATTTCTTTATGCATGAGTTTTAGTAATTTATTTTATTTCAAGTGATTTGCCTATGTTTTGGAACTTATAGGCATAAAGTTATATTGTTCCTTATTATTAATTGTGCATTTAAAATGTATAGTAGAGGTTGGCAATTAGCAGCCTGCTGGCCAAATCTAGTTTGTGGCCTATTTATGTACATTTGTGAACTAAGAATAGATTTTTCACATTTTTAAAGGACAGTTAAAGGAAAAAAAATAGACTGAAGAATATGTGACATAGACCATGAGATATTTACAAACTGGCAAATTATAACAAGGAAAAATCTTGCTGACTTGAAATATAAAATCTTGAGTGTTATTTATAATACTTCCTTTCTGATATTTATAATTTGGGTCGTCTTTTTCCCCCTATAATTGGCCTGGCTAGTGTGTTATTTTTCCTTTCTCTATGCCTTTCTTTTTATAGGAAGCAACTTTTTAAATTTTATTTTGGATGTAGTATGTGGCTTATGGGATCTCAGTTCCCTGATCAGGGATTGAACCCCAGCTCCTCAGTAAAAGCGCTGAATTCTAACCATTAGGCAACCAGAGAACTCCCAGAAATCAACCTTTGATTTTTTATTTCTCTACTGTTTTCTATTTTGTTGGTTATTTTTGGTCTGTCCTATGTGTATTGTTTCATTCCTTCTGCTTAAGCTGAATGCATTTGAGATTCTTAAATTTTTGCATATATTGCTAGTAAATTTCTTTTTATTGTCAAGTAGTAGTCTATGTTTTGGATATACCAAAGCTGGTTTAACCATTGATCTATGAGGAACTGTTTTTTGCTGTTACAAATAAAGTTGCCATGAATTATGGACTACATATTTTTATGTATATATAATTTTCATTTCTTTGGAATAAATACACAGGGTTGTAATTGCAGGCCTTTTCTCTAAGTGTACATTTAGATTTTTCAGAAACTGTCAAACTGTTTTTAAGACTGGGATTTGCTGTACCATTTTGCAGTCTCACCAGCAATGAATGAATGATCCTGTTTCTTTCTTCTTCACCAGAATTGGTATTGTTATAGCTTTGACTATTATAGCTTTTGACTTGTTGGCAAAGTAATGTCTGTTATTTCAAGTGATTTGCCTATGTTTTGGAACTTATAGGCATAAAGTTATATTGTTCCTTATTATTAATTGTGCATTTAAAATGTATAGTAGAGGTTGGCAATTAGCAGCCTGCTGGCCAAATCTAGTTTGTGGCCTATTTATGTACATTTGTGAACTAAGAATAGATTTTTCACATTTTTAAAGGACAGTTAAAGGAAAAAAAATAGACTGAAGAATATGTGACATAGACCATGAGATATTTACAAACTGGCAAATTATAACAAGGAAAAATCTTGCTGACTTGAAATATAAAATCTTGAGTGTTATTTATAATACTTCCTTTCTGATATTTATAATTTGGGTCGTCTTTTTCCCCCTATAATTGGCCTGGCTAGTGTGTTATTTTTCCTTTCTCTATGCCTTTCTTTTTATAGGAAGCAACTTTTTAAATTTTATTTTGGATGTAGTATGTGGCTTATGGGATCTCAGTTCCCTGATCAGGGATTGAACCCCAGCTCCTCAGTAAAAGCGCTGAATTCTAACCATTAGGCAACCAGAGAACTCCCAGAAATCAACCTTTGATTTTTTATTTCTCTACTGTTTTCTATTTTGTTGGTTATTTTTGGTCTGTCCTATGTGTATTGTTTCATTCCTTCTGCTTAAGCTGAATGCATTTGAGATTCTTAAATTTTTGCATATATTGCTAGTAAATTTCTTTTTATTGTCAAGTAGTAGTCTATGTTTTGGATATACCAAAGCTGGTTTAACCATTGATCTATGAGGAACTGTTTTTTGCTGTTACAAATAAAGTTGCCATGAATTATGGACTACATATTTTTATGTATATATAATTTTCATTTCTTTGGAATAAATACACAGGGTTGTAATTGCAGGCCTTTTCTCTAAGTGTACATTTAGATTTTTCAGAAACTGTCAAACTGTTTTTAAGACTGGGATTTGCTGTACCATTTTGCAGTCTCACCAGCAATGAATGAATGATCCTGTTTCTTTTCTTCTTCACCAGAATTGGTATTGTTATAGCTTTGACTATTATAGCTTTTGACTTGTTGGCAAAGTAATGTCTGTTTTTCATCAGCTGTCTAGGCTTGTCATAGTTTTTCTTCCAATGAGCAAGCATCTTATATACCTTTTACTGGCTGATTTAAGGAGTTAGACATTAAGTTTCTTGAAGGACAGACTGTTTAATCAAGTATATATAGTATGTAACACAGTAATAGGTGTAGTACATTTTGTTTGTGTAAGGAATGTATCACTGAAGATAGTTGATAATCTTATGAAATTAGGTTAATACTACAAAGCGAAGCAAGTTTCCTCATCTGAGACTGTATCCAGGGTTAGGCTGTAGCTGTACACAGTTGTTACTTTTAGTGGTTGGCCAAATTGTTTCCTTCCTAGTAGTGGTTAACTTTAACTGCATTTGAAACAATTTTGTTAGATTGTATTGTGACAGTTGTCATATCAGCAGGTTCATTTAAAAAGAAACTAACAGTGGGGCAAGGCTGCTGCTGCCGGCACATGGCCGGGTGGGAAGGGGCCTGGACTGCGTGGAGTCCGAGTTAGAGGCACGTGGCCGAGTCGCCGATTTCCCGGAGCGTTGGCCCAGGACCTCGTTCCTTGGAGAAAGCGCAGGTGTTGAGAGCTTGTGGTCGCGTCTTAGTTAATTCAAGGGGAACGTTGAGATTTGAGCCATGGAGCCAGTCTGTAGCCTCCGTGAGGCTTAAACCTGAGAAATGTGATAAAAAAAAAAAATTGGAGGTGTTTTATTAGGGATCTAAGATGATTGTGCTTTTTAGGCAAGTGTTGCGGTCTTTGTACTGCCAGGAAGCTCCGAAGCCACCACCGAGACCAGAAGTGGCATGATAAGCAGTACAGGAAATCCCACCTGGGCACAGCCCTGAAGGCCATCCCTTTTGGACGCGCTTCTCATGCCAAGGGAATTGTGCTCAAAAAAGTAGGGGTTGAAGCCAAACAGCCAAATTCTGCCATCCGGAAGTGTGTCAGGGTTCAGCTAATCAAGAATGGCAAAAAAAAAACAAACAAAAAAAATCACAGCCTTTGTACCCAATGATGGTTGCTTGACTTTTATTGAGGAAAATGACGAAGTTCTGGTTGCTGGATTTGGTTGCAAAGGTCATGCTATTGGTGACATTCCTGGAGTCCGCTTTAAGGTTGTCAAAGTAGCCAATGTCTCTCTTTTGGCTTTGTACAAAGGCAAGAAGGAAAGACCAAGATCATAAGTTTTGATAATGAGAACATAATAGTGATAAACTTTCTTATATGAAAAAAGAAACTAACAAAATTGGTAAATTTTCCTGTATTCATTATAATATTGAAGATAGAAGGGAAAAAAGCAACATTTTTGGCATTTGCTGTTGTTCTGTCATTAAGTTGTGTCTGGCTCTTTGCAACCCCATGGACTGCAGTACTCCAGGCTTCCCTGTCTTTCACTATCTCCTAGAGTTTGCTCAAACTCATGTGCACTGGGTCAGTGATGCCATCCAACCATCTCATCCTCTGTCGCCCCCTTCTCCTGCTCTCGACCTTTCCCAGCATTAGTGTCTCTTCCAATGAGTCATTTCTTTGCATCAGGTGGCGGGAATATTGGAGCTTCAGCTTCAGCATCAGTGGATGAATATTTAGGGTTGATTTCCTTTAGCATTGCCTGATTTGATCTGGGTTATGGTAACTCAGACAACAACCTGGTTTTCTTAATTTAGGACTACAAAAAACAAACACTGAAACAAGTCCTTTGCTTGTTCATTGTATACTATACACCTCTTTAGGATACTTCAAATAATACATAAAGCCAGTTTCTTTCTGCAGGAAATGAAATTATTTATTCTGTTCAATGATCTCATAGTTAATTGACACAGGAAAATTGAGGTTTTGTATTGTGAGGTCTCCACACCCAAGAGGCCAATTTTAGAAGGTGAGTGAAGTGTTCTGAGGAGGGTGTGGTATGCAAATTGGTTTAAGAGCGACTAGTCTGCTTTCCCGGAATCCGTACTGCTTCCCCAAAAGAAAACCCATTTCCATTCCCAGTGCATTATGCAGTTCTGTAGAACAATTAGTAGGTTGGATGGCTGGAATTCTCTAATTTTGATGCAGCTTGTATATTTTTACAAAACTTTTCTCCAGTCTTCAATTTTTCTTAGCGAGGCAATTTTTGGAAATGAATACAATTCCTACTGACAGAAGAGCTTTTCATATTACTTGTGTCCCTTAATCTTTTTCTTTGGAAGTTAAAACCGCACATTTTGTATCTTTGTGTTCAGACTTTTGTATTCTTAACTCTTGCGCGGGCAGGGCAGCACTGGAGGCTTTCTGTAGGAAGAATTCATTCTTCATGTCTCCGCCTTAGGTCTGGCTAAGGTTAGAGAAAACGACAGTGCCTTGCTTTGTTTAAAGACGCAGGGTTCTAGCGTTTGTTCTTTCTTCAGCTTACCGTGTGCCAGATACCGCACAGATCTGGTTTATCACAACTATCATTTTGTTAGCCCTGAAAAGTAAGAGTCAAGTTCAGAGGCTTGCCTTGGGGTCCCTGGGCATCCCTGGGATGCCAACTCAGGTCACCACGCCCTGGTCTTCACCGGTCCCCCTCTATTCTCCGCCTCTGTCGGTTGCGCCTTGCGCAATCCAGGGCACCTGGGTGATGGTGGGGCTGCTGGGGGCAGCCAGGCCTGGCAGGGTATGAAGGTTCCAAGACCGCCTCCAGCGCGCTAGCTCGACCCGAGCATATTCCGATTTTTCCGTCCCCGCTGCCTCAGCGGCCGGCCAAACCGGGAAACCATAGAGCTGACTCGGGCCAGAGCGTCGCTGCGGTGGCCGCCGGGCGCGGACGGCGCGCCGCTGGGCGGGGCCGACTGGAGGGGCGGGGAGGAGGAGGGAGCAGCCGGCGAGCGGAGGGCTGGCCGGCCTTGCAGCGCCCCGCAGCGGCCAGGCCGGAAGCGGTCTCGTCGGCTGCGGCGCTGGAGCCCTGACGCACGGAGCTCCAGCTCGGGAACGGAGAGAAAGGGCAGAAATCCCCCAAAGAAGGTGAGTGAAGTGTTCTGAGGAGGGTGTGGTATGCAAATTGGTTTAAGAGCGACTAGTCTGCTTTCCCGGAATCCGTACTGCTTCCCCAAAAGAAAACCCATTTCCATTCCCAGTGCATTATGCAGTTCTGTAGAACAATTAGTAGGTTGGATGGCTGGAATTCTCTAATTTTGATGCAGCTTGTATATTTTTACAAAACTTTTCTCCAGTCTTCAATTTTTCTTAGCGAGGCAATTTTTGGAAATGAATACAATTCCTACTGACAGAAGAGCTTTTCATATTACTTGTGTCCCTTAATCTTTTTCTTTGGAAGTTAAAACCGCACATTTTGTATCTTTGTGTTCAGCTTTTTGTATTCTTAATTCTTGCGCGGGCAGGGCAGCACTGGAGGCTTTCTGTAGGAAGAATTCATTCTTCATGTCTCCGCCTTAGGTCTGGCTAAGGTTAGAGAAAACGACAGTGCCTTGCTTTGTTTAAAGACGCAGGGTTCTAGCGTTTGTTCTTTCTTCAGCTTACCGTGTGCCAGATACCGCACAGATCTGGTTTATCACAACTATCATTTTGTTAGCCCTGAAAAGTAAGAGTCAAGTTCAGAGGCTTGCCTTGGGGTCCCTGGGCATCCCTGGGATGCCAACTCAGGTCACCACGCCCTGGTCTTCACCGGTCCCCCTCTATTCTCCGCCTCTGTCAGTTGCGCCTTGCTCCATCCAGGGCACCTGGGGTGATGGTGGGGCTGCTGGGGGCAGCCAGGCCTGGCAGGGTATGAAGGTTCCAAGACCGCCTCCAGCGCGCTAGCTCGACCCGAGCATATTCCGATTTTTCCCGTCCCCGCTTCCTCAGCGGCCGGCCAAACCGGGAAACCATAGAGCTGACTCGGGCCAGAGCGTCGCTTCGGTGGCCGCCGGGCGCGGACGGCGCGCCGCTGGGCGGGGCCGACTGGAGGGGCGGGGAGGAGGAGGGAGCAGCCGGCGAGCGGAGGGCTGGCCGGCCTTGCAGCGCCCCGCAGCGGCCAGGCCGGAAGCGGTCTCGTCGGCCCTGCGGCGCTGGAGCCCTGACGCACGGAGCTCCAGCTCGGGAACGGAGAGAAAGGGGCAGAAATGGCGGCTCCGCTCCGCTCTCGCTGAGGAGGGCGAAGCCGGCGGAGGGTCTGCGCTGTCGGCCTTGCGCCTCGCCGCCGTCTCCCGCTGCCTGTCTTCGCACGCCGCCTTCCTTGCCTCTGCGCTTCTCTCGCCTGTCTTCGTCTGCGCTCCGCGGAGTCCCGGTCGGCTTGTCTTTCCCGGCCCGGCTCCCCTGGCCCTGACTGCCCGGCCAGCGGGCCGGCCTTCCCCGGCTCTCCCCGGCGCGGCGGGCGCCGCGGCCCCGGTCCCCCTGGCCGGACCATGGTGAACACCCGGAAGAGCTCGCTGCGCCTTCTCGGATCGAAGTCGCCTGGGCCCGGGCCTGGGCCTGGGGCCGGAGCAGAGCCCGGGGCGACCGGAGGCAGCAGCCATTTCATCTCCTCTCGGACCCGCTCCTCCAAGACCCGCGCTGCCAGCTGCCCCGCCGCCAAGGCCGGGGGAAGCGGCGGCGCCGGCGTCGCTCCGGATGAGGCCCGGGTAAGAGCGCGGCGGCCCGAGTCCGGAGGCTCGCGAGACGGCCGGGCCGCCGGGGCTTTGTCTGGCCGGGTCGGGGCAGGACGCCTCCAGCGGGGACCTCTCGGGCGGCCGGAGCCCGGTCTGCGGGTGCGGTGCAGGGTGGCAGCCGGCTCCGTAGGGCCGCGACAGCTCCGCCGGCCCCGCTCTTTTGTGTAAAGCACGGGACTTGCGTCCGGAGGTGAGGGCCACCGGGGGAGCGTCTTTTCGGGGGCATTGGAACTGCCTGCTTTCTGTGTCCTTGTCCGGCGCGCGCGCGGAATTCCACGGGAGCGCGAGCGAAGGGCCGGAGTCGCCGGGTGGCCGGGCCGGAGAGGAGAAGTGAAAGTTTTCTGCGGTGTCAAACCCTTCTTGTGAAGTGTGTCAGCTCCTGCCGGCGTCTAACTCCGGCTCACTCTCCAAACTGTTTGGGGGTGGTTGAAGTTGGTGAGGAAGTGAGCGGCGAGCTGCAGTTGGCAGCCAGGCAGGGATGCTGAAAAGAAGTTTGTAGCGGCTCTGACACCAACTTTAAAACGAATGCGGCGCTGGAGCCCTGACGCACGGAGCTCCAGCTCGGGAACGGAGAGAAAGGGGCAGAAATGGCGGCTCCGCTCCGCTCTCGCTGAGGAGGGCGAAGCCGGCGGAGGGTCTGCGCTGTCGGCCTTGCGCCTCGCCGCCGTCTCCCGCTGCCTGTCTTCGCACGCCGCCTTCCTTGCCTCTGCGCTTCTCTCGCCTGTCTTCGTCTGCGCTCCGCGGAGTCCCGGTCGGCTTGTCTTTCCCGGCCCGGCTCCCCTGGCCCTGACTGCCCGGCCAGCGGGCCGGCCTTCCCCGGCTCTCCCCGGCGCGGCGGGCGCCGCGGCCCCGGTCCCCCTGGCCGGACCATGGTGAACACCCGGAAGAGCTCGCTGCGCCTTCTCGGATCGAAGTCGCCTGGGCCCGGGCCTGGGCCTGGGGCCGGAGCAGAGCCCGGGGCGACCGGAGGCAGCAGCCATTTCATCTCCTCTCGGACCCGCTCCTCCAAGACCCGCGCTGCCAGCTGCCCCGCCGCCAAGGCCGGGGGAAGCGGCGGCGCCGGCGTCGCTCCGGATGAGGCCCGGGTAAGAGCGCGGCGGCCCGAGTCCGGAGGCTCGCGAGACGGCCGGGCCGCCGGGGCTTTGTCTGGCCGGGTCGGGGCAGGACGCCTCCAGCGGGGACCTCTCGGGCGGCCGGAGCCCGGTCTGCGGGTGCGGTGCAGGGTGGCAGCCGGCTCCGTAGGGCCGCGACAGCTCCGCCGGCCCCGCTCTTTTGTGTAAAGCACGGGACTTGCGTCCGGAGGTGAGGGCCACCGGGGGAGCGTCTTTTCGGGGGCATTGGAACTGCCTGCTTTCTGTGTCCTTGTCCGGCGCGCGCGCGGAATTCCACGGGAGCGCGAGCGAAGGGCCGGAGTCGCCGGGTGGCCGGGCCGGAGAGGAGAAGTGAAAGTTTTCTGCGGTGTCAAACCCTTCTTGTGAAGTGTGTCAGCTCCTGCCGGCGTCTAACTCCGGCTCACTCTCCAAACTGTTTGGGGGTGGTTGAAGTTGGTGAGGAAGTGAGCGGCGAGCTGCAGTTGGCAGCCAGGCAGGGATGCTGAAAAGAAGTTTGTAGCGGCTCTGACACCAACTTTAAAAACGAAATCCACGCTATTGCCTCTCCAGGCAGGAGCGATCAAACGTGATGTTTCGAATCAGCCAGCCCAGCGAATCGGGGTTCTAGAAGGGACTCGGTAGAGCTTTCTGGCAGAACCTTCAGGTCACCAAAGGGGCACGTCGAGAGAAACATGTCGAATAGCCCTGATCTTAGGCGCTATCATCTCTAAATGATAGTAGGAGAGTTCCGTTTCTTGGATGTCTTCCTCTTGGTAATACGAATACTTTATAAAAAGTGAATTAACACCATCGTTGCCCCACGATCGCAAAAGTGACATTTGAAGAAGACTGGTGATTATTTAGTCTTCTTTTTTAGAATTGGTAGATATTGAAATTTATGACAGGGTAAAGCTTTAAGCTAGCACGTACTTTTTTTTTTTTTAATCACTTTAAAGGAGTCGATAAGGTTGTGTTATGAGATTGGTTATGAGTTTAGGAAAGAGTGTTACTAGGAAAGAGAGTGTTACTTCTGTCTAGAGAGAGTCTAACTTTCTAAGAGTACTTTGACTGGAAATCGTTCATTTAAAATAACTCCTTTTAATCCACACCATTTTGTTCTTCTTGAGACGGGGGGAGGGCAGTGTTTTTATAAGGATCTACAAAGTTATGGTTGTGCGTGTTTTTTTTCAGTATTTCATACTGGTCTGGCACTAATCAGAACTATGAACTAAGGCAAATACAGTACATATTTTACTTTACTTTTCTGAAATATGTTGTATCGTTGAAAATATATTTAACCTTTACTTTGGTAACAATCTGGAAAATATTTTTTACATTGCCTTATGAGTAGACTATTTTGGGGCTTACAGTTCTCTTAGGTTGAAATAAGAAAGCTAAATCTGAAAGTTGTGCAAACTGTTCAGAATAATTATTCTGTAAACTCGATTTTTTAAAGAAACTATTCCATATACATACAAGGTTATGCAACATTTTAAAATAAAAGTAAGATAGATTTGCCCTGTACCCTTAAGTACAAATGAAATATTTAGAGTGAAAGCGTTTGATTGTATCTTGCTATGAATGGCTAGTCTATTAGAGCAGTGTCTCAATCTGAAGCAATTAGCTCATCTGTCACTGATCATTTTGTGGTCCCATTTTTGAATTCATGGATATTATGCTGTCCTTACCCCCCTGAGGAATGAGGTAAGGTAATTTGTCAAGCAGCTGTTATGGAGATGTTAAAAGGCAAGGAATCAATAATCTAACGTGGAAATGAACATGTGGTAGCTTTTAAATTGCTAGAAGAAGAGGTTAGAGCTCTTTTCAGAGGGATGCGAATGAAACTTTGTTTCCAAGATCCTTTTACAATGTTTTAAAAGACCATGAACAATAGGCTGGTGAAGATTTACTTTGGAATATTTTTGTTTCCGTTTTAAGAAGATTTGTATTCTATTCAGGAGTAGAGGATGGAATGATCTAATTACTTTCTCTGAGAAATTTAAGATATTAACTAATCCTCTGTTGTGATTGGTCCTTTAGAAGAGGATAAGTTATAATTCTGAATTTAAGTTTATAGACTGTATACTTTTGAGGCAGGCTGTATATTTCTTTGCTGTATATTGCTGAAATGGGTTGATTTGGGTTTTGTAAGCTCTTTCTTTCAAGTTTGTTTCGTGTTAGAAGAATTTGGCACTCCTGGCTCACCCTTTCTGGGGTACTTAAAGGCTGCCTCTCTGTCTGTGTGTCTTAGACATTTGCTAATATCTGTAAAGACTTAATTGGTGGAAAATGAGGTTGCTTGTGCAATTGCTTTAGGAGACTTATTTGGTAGGAAGAAATGTATTTCTCTTGATATGATATGAAATGAAGAGGTTCCCCCGTTTCTCGTGTGATGTTCTTCACTTTACACTTGATGCTGATTTTACTTTACTTTTCTGAAATATGTTGTATCGTTGAAAATATATTTAACCTTTACTTTGGTAACAATCTGGAAAATATTTTTTACATTGCCTTATGAGTAGACTATTTTGGGGCTTACAGTTCTCTTAGGTTGAAATAAGAAAGCTAAATCTGAAAGTTGTGCAAACTGTTCAGAATAATTATTCTGTAAACTCGATTTTTTAAAGAAACTATTCCATATACATACAAGGTTATGCAACATTTTAAAATAAAAGTAAGATAGATTTGCCCTGTACCCTTAAGTACAAATGAAATATTTAGAGTGAAAGCGTTTGATTGTATCTTGCTATGAATGGCTAGTCTATTAGAGCAGTGTCTCAATCTGAAGCAATTAGCTCATCTGTCACTGATCATTTTGTGGTCCCATTTTTGAATTCATGGATATTATGCTGTCCTTACCCCCCTGAGGAATGAGGTAAGGTAATTTGTCAAGCAGCTGTTATGGAGATGTTAAAAGGCAAGGAATCAATAATCTAACGTGGAAATGAACATGTGGTAGCTTTTAAATTGCTAGAAGAAGAGGTTAGAGCTCTTTTCAGAGGGATGCGAATGAAACTTTGTTTCCAAGATCCTTTTACAATGTTTTAAAAGACCATGAACAATAGGCTGGTGAAGATTTACTTTGGAATATTTTTGTTTCCGTTTTAAGAAGATTTGTATTCTATTCAGGAGTAGAGGATGGAATGATCTAATTACTTTCTCTGAGAAATTTAAGATATTAACTAATCCTCTGTTGTGATTGGTCCTTTAGAAGAGGATAAGTTATAATTCTGAATTTAAGTTTATAGACTGTATACTTTTGAGGCAGGCTGTATATTTCTTTGCTGTATATTGCTGAAATGGGTTGATTTGGGTTTTGTAAGCTCTTTCTTTCAAGTTTGTTTCGTGTTAGAAGAATTTGGCACTCCTGGCTCACCCTTTCTGGGGTACTTAAAGGCTGCCTCTCTGTCTGTGTGTCTTAGACATTTGCTAATATCTGTAAAGACTTAATTGGTGGAAAATGAGGTTGCTTGTGCAATTGCTTTAGGAGACTTATTTGGTAGGAAGAAATGTATTTCTCTTGATATGATATGAAATGAAGAGGTTCCCCCTTTTCTCGTGTGATGTTCTTCACTTTACACTTGATGCTGATTTTCTCCCTGTCTCTTCTGACTCTTTTTAAAAATAGACCATTTCATTGTATTTGCTCTACAAAACCTTAGGACCATGAGCTGTCATAGCTTTGCCTTTTCCCCAGGCATATGTAGGGTGGGGAAATAAATGTAAAATAAATACTGTAGGTTGTTGAAATGATTCTTTTGTGCCACACTTTTTAAAATTTTATTTATTTTTGCTATTTTGGGTTTTCACTGCTGCTGCAGACTCTTTTGTTGCAGGCTACTCTCTAGGTGAGGTGAGCAGCTACTTGTTGTGGTGACCTCTCTTGTTGTGAAACTCAGGCTCTAGGGCACGGGCTCAGTTGCTCCTCAGCACATGGGATCTTCTTGGATCAGGGGTCGAACCTGTGTCTCTTGCATTGGCAGGAGAACTCTTTACCACTGAGCTACCAGGAAGCCCCTGCCACACTATTTTAATGTTAGAGTTGTTTGTGCTCTACAGTTTGTTGTATAATAATTACTTCTATATGCTTGACTCTTTTTCTTTTCTTCTTCTTCTTTTTTTTTTTTTTTTTTGGACACTTCTATTGATCTTTCATTTATTTATCTTTGTTCTTCGGCCTGTGTGGGCCTCCCATCACAGTGGACTCCCTCGTCAAGAGCACTGGCTCTGGGCGCACGTGCTCAGAGCTCCAACTTGGTGGTTGGACACATTTTTCTAAAAAGAATTCTAATCCTCTGTTGTGATTGGTCCTTTAGAAGAGGATAAGTTATAATTCTGAATTTAAGTTTATAGACTGTATACTTTTGAGGCAGGCTGTATATTTCTTTGCTGTATATTGCTGAAATGGGTTGATTTGGGTTTTGTAAGCTCTTTCTTTCAAGTTTGTTTCGTGTTAGAAGAATTTGGCACTCCTGGCTCACCCTTTCTGGGGTACTTAAAGGCTGCCTCTCTGTCTGTGTGTCTTAGACATTTGCTAATATCTGTAAAGACTTAATTGGTGGAAAATGAGGTTGCTTGTGCAATTGCTTTAGGAGACTTATTTGGTAGGAAGAAATGTATTTCTCTTGATATGATATGAAATGAAGAGGTTCCCCCTTTTCTCGTGTGATGTTCTTCACTTTACACTTGATGCTGATTTTCTCCCTGTCTCTTCTGACTCTTTTTAAAAATAGACCATTTCATTGTATTTGCTCTACAAAACCTTAGGACCATGAGCTGTCATAGCTTTGCCTTTTCCCCAGGCATATGTAGGGTGGGGAAATAAATGTAAAATAAATACTGTAGGTTGTTGAAATGATTCTTTTGTGCCACACTTTTTAAAATTTTATTTATTTTTGCTATTTTGGGTTTTCACTGCTGCTGCAGACTCTTTTGTTGCAGGCTACTCTCTAGGTGAGGTGAGCAGCTACTTGTTGTGGTGACCTCTCTTGTTGTGAAACTCAGGCTCTAGGGCACGGGCTCAGTTGCTCCTCAGCACATGGGATCTTCTTGGATCAGGGGTCGAACCTGTGTCTCTTGCATTGGCAGGAGAACTCTTTACCACTGAGCTACCAGGAAGCCCCTGCCACACTATTTTAATGTTAGAGTTGTTTGTGCTCTACAGTTTGTTGTATAATAATTACTTCTATATGCTTGACTCTTTTTCTTTTCTTCTTCTTCTTTTTTTTTTTTTTTTTTGGACACTTCTATTGATCTTTCATTTATTTATCTTTGTTCTTCGGCCTGTGTGGGCCTCCCATCACAGTGGACTCCCTCGTCAAAGAGCACTGGCTCTGGGCGCACGTGCTCCAGAGCTCCAACTTGGTGGTTGGACACATCCGTCCAGCCACTCCACCGCACGTGGGATCTTCCCAGCCCAGGGAGTGAACTGGCGCCCCTTGTGCTGCAAGGCAGTGTCCTTACCCATTGGACGACTAGGGAAGCCCTCTTTTCTTCTTTCTGAAAATTATTTATTTATTTATTTGTCTGTACCAGGTCTCAGTTTCAGCATGTGGGATCTAGTTCCTGGACCAGTGATGGAAGCAGGTCCTCTGTATTGGGAGCATGGAGTCTTAGCGACTGGGCCACCAACGAAGTCCCTATGCTTGACTTTTTTTGTTTGTTTGTATAACATGTATAAAACTTGACCTCTTTTAGGTCAGTTAATTAGCATTTGTTTGCTCCACCTAAGAGCCACTTGTAGCAAACTAATACTATAGTCAGAATTGGAAAGCATTCTTTGAAAAATATGTCAACTCTTTTATACTTCTTTTAGGCCTGTTTGTTAGTACTTTCGGCTTATCACTAGTTTTTTGTGCTTTCTGAATCTTAGTTGAGAGAATCAAAACACATATCTTAAGTAACTATAGGTAAATTTACTTGATTTTTATTTTTAGAAAAAATCTCTCAGGTCTTCTTTAATATGTTCTTTTATCATTCTGTACTTACTCTTTTCCAGCACTTATTCATTTGACAGTGTAACAGAAGCTGAGTGGTGGAAGTTGAAGGTTAAACATGGAAAAGAAGTCAGAGAGAGAAATACAACTATATAACTGTATATATATAGATATATCAGATAAGCAGAGAAAAATACAAGTTCTTCAGAGTAGAGCAAGTTTTCCCTTATGTCAGATTCACATGGAGCACCGTATTAGGTGATGTTGAATAATGTGATTTGTTTTTAGCTTTTAGATGCTTTGAGTATGTGCTATAAAATTCTAAACTTCAGGTGCTTTTGAGCTGTAAGCATTTTGGCGTAAGGTTTTTTTAATTTTCATTTTTAGATTGTTTTATCTGGAGGTAGAATATATACCTTTAGTTAAAATCTTTTCTCTCTTAGACTTAAAAAAAAATTATTTATTTATTTGGCTACCTCTGGTCTTATTTATGGCCCACGGAATCTTTCATTGTGGCAGTTGGACTCTCTAGTTGGAGTGCACTGGCTCTGGAGTGTTCAGACTTAGCTGTTTTGTGGCATATGGGATCTTAGTTCCCTGATTAGGATCGAACCTGTGTCCCTGCATTGTAAAGTGTATTCTTAACTACTGAACCACCAGGGAAGCCCCTCTCCTAGACTTTTCTATTAGAGTAGTCTATACACTCTGGAATCAGGCACTGTTATTTTCCCCACATCCGCTGCATTCCCAGGGCCTAGTGCATCATCTGGTATATGGAAGATGCTTAATAAATACTTGTTAACTGAATGAAATAGCGTATTAAGTAACAGATCTACTGTGTGAAAATTGTGATGATTGGACTCTGAGAATAGAGAGTAAATAAAACATAGTCCCTTCCTTCAGGGCTTTAAGTCTGCCCATGGAATACACATGAGAAATTAACAGGATAAATCAGTTCAAGGTAGGAGCCAGATGACATGGATTTTCAGTGCAGTGTGATAAGAGTTCTGATCCTTTACTCACTGAATGTTTTGAGTGGAACTCTTTAATATTCTGTAAGGATAGATTGTTGTGTTCACAGCTATATCCTAATGCCTTACACTAGTTTTGTGTTAATCTTAGAAGCCTTTAAAAAAGTGGTCTCTCAGGTCTTCTTTAATATGTTCTTTTATCATTCTGTACTTACTCTTTTCCAGCACTTATTCATTTGACAGTGTAACAGAAGCTGAGTGGTGGAAGTTGAAGGTTAAACATGGAAAAGAAGTCAGAGAGAGAAATACAACTATATAACTGTATATATATAGATATATCAGATAAGCAGAGAAAAATACAAGTTCTTCAGAGTAGAGCAAGTTTTCCCTTATGTCAGATTCACATGGAGCACCGTATTAGGTGATGTTGAATAATGTGATTTGTTTTTAGCTTTTAGATGCTTTGAGTATGTGCTATAAAATTCTAAACTTCAGGTGCTTTTGAGCTGTAAGCATTTTGGCGTAAGGTTTTTTTTTAATTTTCATTTTTAGATTGTTTTATCTGGAGGTAGAATATATACCTTTAGTTAAAATCTTTTCTCTCTTAGACTTAAAAAAAAATTATTTATTTATTTGGCTACCTCTGGTCTTATTTATGGCCCACGGAATCTTTCATTGTGGCAGTTGGACTCTCTAGTTGGAGTGCACTGGCTCTGGAGTGTTCAGACTTAGCTGTTTTGTGGCATATGGGATCTTAGTTCCCTGATTAGGATCGAACCTGTGTCCCTGCATTGTAAAGTGTATTCTTAACTACTGAACCACCAGGGAAGCCCCTCTCCTAGACTTTTCTATTAGAGTAGTCTATACACTCTGGAATCAGGCACTGTTATTTTCCCCACATCCGCTGCATTCCCAGGGCCTAGTGCATCATCTGGTATATGGAAGATGCTTAATAAATACTTGTTAACTGAATGAAATAGCGTATTAAGTAACAGATCTACTGTGTGAAAATTGTGATGATTGGACTCTGAGAATAGAGAGTAAATAAAACATAGTCCCTTCCTTCAGGGCTTTAAGTCTGCCCATGGAATACACATGAGAAATTAACAGGATAAATCAGTTCAAGGTAGGAGCCAGATGACATGGATTTTCAGTGCAGTGTGATAAGAGTTCTGATCCTTTACTCACTGAATGTTTTGAGTGGAACTCTTTAATATTCTGTAAGGATAGATTGTTGTGTTCACAGCTATATCCTAATGCCTGAAACAGTGCCTTCCAGACATAATGCTTGATAAATAGTCTCCTCCCCTCCCCACCCTTGGCTTGCAGGATCTTAGCTCCCTGACCAGGGATTAAACCTGGGTCACTGCAGCGAAAGCCTTGAGTCCTAACCCTTGGACTGCTAGGAAAGAGTTTTTGAGTGAATGAATGGAAAGTAACTTCACTGGAAATTGTTTTCATTTTGGTGATCCACACTTTTGCTATTTATTTGTTGCAGTTTGCCCAACAATTTGACCCATTTGGTGGTAGCCTACTAAGGAGGAGGGGAGTAAACTAAGGTTCACTTAGCATCTCATATGAGGTGTTGAATGCCTTCTCATTCAACCCCTGCAACAACTTCACGAGGCAGGCGATGGTATCCTCGTTTCACAGAAGAGGAAATTGAATTGCTGAAGAGGTTACATGGCCAGTAGAAGGCCATATGGGCATAAGTCGTAAGGTAATGTCTAAATCTAGCTCTGTCTTTTGTACATTTATATCTTGCTGTCTCATCTGTGTTTATCACTGCTTTTTTATGCTGTTCATTCACTTTTCACAAATACTAAAAAAGATGAGAAGGCTGCTGTTGTTCATTCAGAAGACACTGTATATAGACAGATTTTTACCAGACCATCTATCAGGAGTTGTGATGTCCAGTATTGAGATTGAAAGGATGAACAGTAGGCCTATGGGAATATGAAATACAAGGTAGCGATTTTTTTTTTTTTTCCAGTTAATTGCTTGCTGCCAGTTTTCAGGGGGTGAGTGTAGGGAGAGGAGCAGGCACATTATGTGGTGACCATATTTTGACAGTATTTTTGCTTCCTAATACTTTAAAGATGACTTGGGAAAAAAACCTCTATAAAAGGACCAAGTCCAGGGACTTGTGATATGTCAAAGTTGGACCATAAAGAAGGCTAAGTGCTGAAGGATTGATAGTTTTCAATTATGGTGCTAGGGAAGATTCTTGAGAGTCCCTTGGGCTGCAAGGAGATCAAACCAGTTGATCCTAAAGAAAATCAACCCTGAATATTCATGGGAAGGTCTGATGCTGACCACCTGATGTGAAGAGTCACTGGAAAAGACCATGATGCTGGAAAAGACTGAGGGGAGGAGGAGAAGAGGGCAACAGAGGATGAAATGGTTGGATAGCATCGCTGACTCAGTGGACATAAGTTTGAGTAAACTCCTGGAGAGGACGAAGGACAGGGAAACCTGGTGTGCTGCAGTCCACGGCGTCACAAAGAGTCAGACACAACTTAGTGACTAAACAACAACAACGATTTGAGTAAATAAGACGTGGTACTTCTTGTTGCAGACCTCTGTTGACCATTTAGTAGCCTTGTGTTAAGTGGCTCACTTGTCAGGGAATAAAGTCTTGAAGTTGCTTGATGAAAGTTCGTTTTCTTTATAGCTAACTACCATCCTTTATCTAAAACATACTTCAGTGCTTGCACGTAGGGCAGGTGTTGCAGCTGTGGACTTGATATGTACAAGTTAAGGGAATCTAATTTTAAAAAACAAAACCATTCTTTTTTTTTTTTTATTCTTTATTTTAAAGGCTTTACAGAGTTTTGTTGTTCACAGACATGTATGTTCCCAGATCAGTCATATGCATATCCATGGTCCCCACCCGCCCAGATCCCCCCATCTCACCCCTCCAGACCTTCGCCCCAAGCCATTGTAAGCACTCCTATTCCCTTAGCACTATGACACTAGCTATCTTTTTCACACATAACACTATAGGTTTCCTTGTTACTTCCTCCATGCTTCCCCCTCCCTATTTCTTCGCCACGATGTCCCTATGTCTATGCTCTGTCTGTTTTTCCATGAGTTCCCTGCGTGTGATATCAAGACCGTCCTCCTAGATTCCATATATGTGTGTTAGTATACTGTATTTGTCTTTCTCTTTTTGACTTACTTCACTTTTTATGATAGGCAAAACCATTCTTAATCAGTGTCACATTATAATAAGTCTTAACTGTGTTATATAGAACAGTGGGGGAAACTTCTTTGAGAGATGTGCACAAACAGGAGAGAAACTGGTGCAGCGTGGTTAATACATTAAACATTTGAAAGTATTTTAAATTAATTAAAAATTTTAAGTTAATTTTCATTTTTTAGTTTTTACTCTTCTAATTAAGTCTCCAAATTTATTAGATGGGTAATAGTTGCCTAAGGCCATATGATTTTAATAGCAACAGTTGAACTGGAAATAGAAGTATCTTTTTTTAATCTTTAATATCTGTGGAGTGACTTCCTGTGGCAGACACAGAAGATAAAGGGGTACACAAGACTCTACATTAGCTCTTAACTAAAATATTTTTATTTAAAGTTGTGATATCAGTATTTCAAATAATATGGAAATGTCCAGAATAAAATTAGGGACTGTCCCCCACTCTGCTAATTCCTCTAATTAGTTCTTCCTGGGGATAACCACTGTTAAACCTGGTGTACATCTTTCCAGAGCATTGCATGTGTATGGATAGGTTACTTGTATGTGTGTGTGGGATCTATATACCTATCTCTCTCTACATATATTTTGAGCTTACCAAGCAGCTTGCAGGATCTTAGTTTCCTGACCCAGGGATTGAACCCTTGTTCCCTGTAGTGGAAGCACAGAGTTCTAAGCACTGGATTGTCAGGAATTCCCTATATGTGTCCTTTTAATAGAAATGGAATCATACCTCATATACCATTTACGATAATTAGTTTTTCTACTTAACTATGTATCATGTGCATTCTTTCATATCTGTCCTTCTCACTAAGTTTTAACATTTTGTTGTATCATTACATCATTACTTCTCTAATTTTCCCCTGTTGGCACATGGGTTATCTTCATGGTTTTTTTTTTTAAGTATTTATTTATTTGGCAGTACCAGGTCTTGATTGTAGCCTGTGGGGATCTAGTTCCCTGACCGGGAATTGAACCCAGGTCCCCTGCATTGGGAACTCGGCATCTTAACCACTGAACCACCAGGGAATCCCTCCGTGTTTTTAACATTATAAAGAATGTCACATAAAATTACCTTTTTCTTTTAGGCAGTGTGGAAATACTGAGTCAGAGGTATGCGAGTTGCTCAGTCGTGTCTGACTCTTTGGTGACCCCATGGGCTGGATCCCGTCAGGCTCCTCTGTCCATGGGATTTCCCCGGCCAGAATTCTGGAGTGGGTAGCCATTCTGGTCTCCTGAGGATCTTCCTGACTCAGAGATCGAACCCGTGTCTCCTGCTTTGCAGGCATATTCTTTATTATCTGAACCACCCAGGGAAGCCCAAGGTATATTATACATTAAATTTTTTATCTTTCTTGCTGAGTTGTTCTATAAATAGGCTAAATCAATATGCATCCAACCCTCCAAAATTCTCCACAGTAAGTTTTTATGTACTTTTTACCAGCTGATTAAAGGAGTTAGGTGTTAAGTTTCTTGAAGGACAAACGATTTAATCGTCAGATATATTTAGTATCTGACACAGATATTAGTAAATTCTGTTTGTGGAAGGAATGGATCACTGGAGATAGTTAATATGCTTATGAAGTTATGTTAATTCTGCAAAGCCAAGCGAGTATCTTTACTTAAGACTGTATCTACTGTTAGGTTGTAGCTATACACAGTTGTTACTTTCAGTGGGTGGCCAGATAGTTTATTTGTTTTTTTCCTTATTAATAGCATTTAGTTGTCTTTAACTTCATTTGAAGCAATTTTGTTAGATTGTATTGTGGCAGCTGTCACAACAGTGTGCATTAAAAAACAAACTTACAAAATTGTGGCACCATTATAATATTGAAGATGGAAGATTAAAAGCTATATTTTGGGCATATTATGCTTTATTATTTAAAGAAAGGTAAAAATGCAGCTGAAATGCACAAAAACATTTGCACTGTATGGAGAAGGTGCTATGACTGATGGAACATGTCAAAAGTGGTTTGGGAGTTTTGCATGCTGGAGATTTTTTGCTGGGCAATGCTTCATGGTAGGGTAGACCAGTTGAAGTTGACATCAATCAAATTGAAACATTAATTGAGAACAGTTTACATTATACCATATGGGACATAGCCGATATACTCAAAAAATATCCAAATTAAGTGTTGAAAATCATTTCCACTTTCTTGGTTATGTTCATTGCTTTGATAATTGAGTTCCACAGAAGTTAGTCATTTTTTTTTTTTCTTTAATAATTAAAAAAAAATTTTTTTTGGCCTCTTTTATTGGTCCTTTATTTATTTAATTTTTTCCCCTTTATTTATTTTCATCCATCTTAATTCTCTGGCCTGTGTGGGCCTCCCATCACAGCAGCCTCTCTCGTTGCAGAGCACCAGCTCTGGGTGCATGCGCTTCAGAGCACTGGCTCATAATTGGACACACCAGTCCAGCTGCTCTGTGGGATGTGGTATCTTCCCGTGCCAGGGGTCTAATTGGTGCCCCTAGAACTGCCAGGCGGTCTCTTTACCCATGGGACCACCAGGGAAGCTCAGGAAAATGCTTCTTGACTGCATTTCTGCATGTGGTTCTCTACTTAAACATACTGAAAATGTTCCATTTTAAACATCAGCTGTGATGGGTGAAGACAAGTGGATGCTGTATGATGATATGTAATGGAAGAGATGGTGAGGGAAGTAAAATGAACTGCCACTCAGCACACCAAAGGCTGGTCTTCATCCATAGAAGGTGATGTTATGTATATGGTGGGATTGAAAGGGAGACCTCTATTATGAGCACAGACAGATGGTAAACAATTAATTCCAATCAGTACTGCTCCTAGTTAGACCAGCTGAAAGCAGTGCTTGATGTAAATTGTCTGGACTTAGTCAACAGCAAACGGATAATATTCCATCATGAAGACCTTTAGCAAGACCAACAGTGTGCATTAAAAACAAACTTACAAAATTGTGGCACCATTATAATATTGAAGATGGAAGATTAAAAGCTATATTTTGGGCATATTATGCTTTATTATTTAAAGAAAGGTAAAATGCAGCTGAAATGCACAAAACATTTGCACTGTATGGAGAAGGTGCTATGACTGATGGAACATGTCAAAAGTGGTTTGGGAGTTTTGCATGCTGGAGATTTTTTGCTGGGCAATGCTTCATGGTAGGGTAGACCAGTTGAAGTTGACATCAATCAAATTGAAACATTAATTGAGAACAGTTTACATTATACCATATGGGACATAGCCGATATACTCAAAAAATATCCAAATTAAGTGTTGAAAATCATTTCCACTTTCTTGGTTATGTTCATTGCTTTGATAATTGAGTTCCACAGAAGTTAGTCATTTTTTTTTTTTCTTTAATAATTAAAAAAAAATTTTTTTTGGCCTCTTTTATTGGTCCTTTATTTATTTAATTTTTTCCCCTTTATTTATTTTCATCCATCTTAATTCTCTGGCCTGTGTGGGCCTCCCATCACAGCAGCCTCTCTCGTTGCAGAGCACCAGCTCTGGGTGCATGCGCTTCAGAGCACTGGCTCATAATTGGACACACCAGTCCAGCTGCTCTGTGGGATGTGGTATCTTCCCGTGCCAGGGGTCTAATTGGTGCCCCTAGAACTGCCAGGCGGTCTCTTTACCCATGGGACCACCAGGGAAGCTCAGGAAAATGCTTCTTGACTGCATTTCTGCATGTGGTTCTCTACTTAAACATACTGAAAATGTTCCATTTTAAACATCAGCTGTGATGGGTGAAGACAAGTGGATGCTGTATGATGATATGTAATGGAAGAGATGGTGAGGGAAGTAAAATGAACTGCCACTCAGCACACCAAAGGCTGGTCTTCATCCATAGAAGGTGATGTTATGTATATGGTGGGATTGAAAGGGAGACCTCTATTATGAGCACAGACAGATGGTAAACAATTAATTCCAATCAGTACTGCTCCTAGTTAGACCAGCTGAAAGCAGTGCTTGATGTAAATTGTCTGGACTTAGTCAACAGCAAACGGATAATATTCCATCATGAAGACCTTTAGCAAGACCACATATTTTTTGGATGACCAGACAGAAACTGTGATAACTTATTTGGGAAGTTCTGGTTCATCCACTGTATTCATCAGACATTGCACCTTTGTATTTTCATTTATTTCAGTCTTTGCAAAACTTCTCTTAGTGGAAAAAATTTTAATTCCTTGGGTGACCATAAAAGGCCCCTGAAACAGTTCGTTGCTCAATAAGATAAAAAGTTTTGGGAAGGTGGAATTACGAAGTTGCTTGAAAAATGATAGAAGGTAGGAGAACAAAATGATGAATATGCTGTTCAATAAAGTTGTTGGTGGAAGTGCAAATGTCTTTTACTTAAAAAAATAAGGAACTTTTTGGCCAACTGAGTACTTCACCGGGTCCTAACGATCTTCGGTAGTTTGTAGTTTTTGAATCACGGTGGTAGTGTTGCAATATGAGACTGGTTCTAAGGTTGAAGTCTGGTATGTTTTACTCTGTTGCTTGTCTCTTTGTCATTTTAAATTATGTAATATTTTCAGATAAAAAATATTATCTTCCAGGAAGAAAAATGCAGTTTTAAACTGTAAGAGACTATTTTTATCTTTCTACAATTCCTTGGCTTGCTTCTATATATTTTTTCCCTTTCTATATTCTTTCATGGTGATTGTTTAAAAATATTAAACTTGTAAGTCATTGCTTTGGAGATATTTGAGGAAATTTAGGATATTTTGTGTGCCTGAAGTTTTAGGACTTTGTAGTATAGCATTGGCTCTAAGAAAATAAATAGCAGTGTGAGTTTTGTTTCTTGAAGTCATGGTAACTGCTGCCTCTGAATTCTTTTTACAAATGACAAACAAACAAAAAAAGTGACTGCACTTCTAAGCTTTCTCATGAAAACTGGAATAATCATTTTTTTTTTTTTTTTCAAAAGGTGGGAAAAAAAGTTGTCTTGTAAAGGGAGACTGGAACAGATAGATTTTACCCAGGTACTTTCTGATCTAACAGGGGCTGTTTCTTTTCTGTTTTTTTCTTCTTGTCTCTTTGAGGATCTTTTTTCTCTCCATCTCACCAGTTATCTTGGTCACTTTTTTGGAGGGGGTGGTGGTCTGCTTGCTGCATGATCTGTGGGATCTTAGTTCCCCATCAGGGACTGAACCCAGCAGTGAGAGCAAGTTTTAACCACTGGACCACCGGGGAATTCCCCTCTTTCAATCTTTAGTATAGCTTATTCTCTTCTGTGGTCCCCTTTCTTCTATTTACAAGAATCCAGGTCTTCTTGAAAAATAGAATTCCTTCACTGACTTCTCTGACTTTGTAACTACTTTAAGACTATGGTCTTATTTTTCTTAATTCTCACACTTACAAGAGTAGTTCTGTGGTCTCACCACTCACTCGGTTCTTTTTTTTTTTTTAAAGGCCATGGTTGGTATGCTGTTTTATTATTTTAAAGATTTATTTATTTATTTATTTTGGTGGGGGGGGGGTGGGGAGGGAGGGGAGCAGGCGGGCCACTTCTATTGGTCTTTCATTTTCTCCATTTTCATCCGTCTTTGTTCTTTGGCTCCTGTGGGCCTCCCATCGCTGTGGCCCCTGTCGTCGCAGAGCGCTGGCTCTGGGCGCATGCGCTTCAGAGTTCTGGCTCGGTAATTGGACACATCGGTCCAGCCGCTCCGCGGTACGTGGAATCTTCCCAGGCCAGGGATCGAACTGGCGCCCCTTGCAGTGCAAGGCGGTGTCCTTACCCACTGCACCAGTCCTTACCCACTGCACCACCAGGGAAGCCCCACTCGGTTTTTCATTTAGTGATTTCCACCTCAGCATTTTGCAGAAATTGCCCTGTCAGAAGATACAGTGACCTCCTGATTACCAATCCCCACATTTCTCAGCTTTTATTCCGTTTATTTGTTTGGTAACCAACTTCCTGTTGAAGGTGAGACACTGTCATTTCTCTAGTTTATGTGGGATCTTTTCTGCTCCTCCCTATAATGTAGACATTTTTTAAAAGGTTTTTTACTTTGTTCTCTCCCCCCCTCTCACTCTGTATGTTACCTGTGTTACCTTTTAGTATGATCTAACAGGGGCTGTTTCTTTTCTGTTTTTTTCTTCTTGTCTCTTTGAGGATCTTTTTTCTCTCCATCTCACCAGTTATCTTGGTCACTTTTTTGGAGGGGGTGGTGGTCTGCTTGCTGCATGATCTGTGGGATCTTAGTTCCCCATCAGGGACTGAACCCAGCAGTGAGAGCAAGTTTTAACCACTGGACCACCGGGGAATTCCCCTCTTTCAATCTTTAGTATAGCTTATTCTCTTCTGTGGTCCCCTTTCTTCTATTTACAAGAATCCAGGTCTTCTTGAAAAATAGAATTCCTTCACTGACTTCTCTGACTTTGTAACTACTTTAAGACTATGGTCTTATTTTTCTTAATTCTCACACTTACAAGAGTAGTTCTGTGGTCTCACCACTCACTCGGTTCTTTTTTTTTTTTTAAAGGCCATGGTTGGTATGCTGTTTTATTATTTTAAAGATTTATTTATTTATTTATTTTGGTGGGGGTGGGGAGGGAGGGGGATGGGAGGGTCAATTCTATTGGTCTTTCATTTCTCTATTTTCATCCGTCTTTGTTCTTTGGCTCCTGTGGGCCTCCCATCGCTGTGGCCCCTGTCGTCGCAGAGCGCTGGCTCTGGGCGCATGCGCTTCAGAGTTCTGGCTCGGTAATTGGACACATCGGTCCAGCCGCTCCGCGGTACGTGGAATCTTCCCAGGCCAGGGATCGAACTGGCGCCCCTTGCAGTGCAAGGCGGTGTCCTTACCCACTGCACCAGTCCTTACCCACTGCACCACCAGGGAAGCCCCACTCGGTTTTTCATTTAGTGATTTCCACCTCAGCATTTTGCAGAAATTGCCCTGTCAGAAGATACAGTGACCTCCTGATTACCAATCCCCACATTTCTCAGCTTTTATTCCGTTTATTTGTTTGGTAACCAACTTCCTGTTGAAGGTGAGACACTGTCATTTTCTCTAGTTTATGTGGGATCTTTTCTGCTCCTCCCTATAATGTAGACATTTTTTAAAAGGTTTTTTACTTTGTTCTCTCCCCCCCTCTCACTCTGTATGTTACCTGTGTTACCTTTTAGTATGATTTCCTGTCTTTCTCTAGTTCTCAGGTCACTGTATATCAAAATTGCATTTCCCACAGTCTGATAGACATCTCCCTGGATATCTGGCTAGAATTCTAAACCCAACTTTCAAAATCATAATTCCCTGTTACATTTCTCCCATCAGCATCTGCACATCCCCCACCTTCCTCCCTAGTTCCTAAAACACAGCAGCGACTTTCTGCACCTGCTCTGTCTTTACTCTTGATATTACGAATCTTTTAGTTATTCTGCTTTCTGGAGTCAATTTCTTATTTTCTACACTTATAATGCTATAAGAGGCCATCATTAGGACTTGAATCAATCTATAGGTCTACTAATTTACTTATTGCCTTGAATTTTTCATTTTTTAATGCTATACTTGGTACATTCTTTTTGTCTTTTAAGTCCTGGTTCTAAATTTCTGTGCAGATTCTAATCTGGGCAGGAAGCCTTCCCTGAGAACCACGGCAGCATAAAATTGTTCTGTTTCATTATTCTTAAGTTCTTTTACCTAATTTTGGAGATTTATGGTAGAATAATCTTTAATGTTGGTGGTAGCTGATAAGTATAGTTTAAGAATTTTAAGGAGTAAATCATTTTTGCAAATTGGAAAACTTTTCTACCTATGTTAGAAGGTTAAAGTTTGGCAAAAATGTTACTTACGTGGGGATGACAACTTTTTGTTGTGCTTTTACTTACTGTACAATTTGACATTAATGCTATTGTATTTCTCTTGCAAATTATCTCAAACTTGAATCATGTTCCTCTGACAGTTCTAGGTGTTTCATTATTATATTGTTATAAAATAAAATCCACATGATTTATGATGTCTTCCTTCATCTCTGGTAGCAGTTACCATTTTTGGCTTTCAGAGAATTGTGTATTTCTAGATTCTTTACTGTCTCAACCGCCAGGGGAGCCTGTTTCTATTGTAATAGTCTGCCGTTGCAGGTGAGACACTGTCATTTTCTCTAGTTTATGTGGGATCTTTTCTGCTCCTCCCTATAATGTAGACATTTTTTAAAAGGTTTTTTACTTTGTTCTCTCCCCCCCTCTCACTCTGTATGTTACCTGTGTTACCTTTTAGTATGATTTCCTGTCTTTCTCTAGTTCTCAGGTCACTGTATATCAAAATTGCATTTCCCACAGTCTGATAGACATCTCCCTGGATATCTGGCTAGAATTCTAAACCCAACTTTCAAAATCATAATTCCCTGTTACATTTCTCCCATCAGCATCTGCACATCCCCCACCTTCCTCCCTAGTTCCTAAAACACAGCAGCGACTTTCTGCACCTGCTCTGTCTTTACTCTTGATATTACGAATCTTTTAGTTATTCTGCTTTCTGGAGTCAATTTCTTATTTTCTACACTTATAATGCTATAAGAGGCCATCATTAGGACTTGAATCAATCTATAGGTCTACTAATTTACTTATTGCCTTGAATTTTTCATTTTTTAATGCTATACTTGGTACATTCTTTTTGTCTTTTAAGTCCTGGTTCTAAATTTCTGTGCAGATTCTAATCTGGGCAGGAAGCCTTCCCTGAGAACCACGGCAGCATAAAATTGTTCTGTTTCATTATTCTTAAGTTCTTTTACCTAATTTTGGAGATTTATGGTAGAATAATCTTTAATGTTGGTGGTAGCTGATAAGTATAGTTTAAGAATTTTAAGGAGTAAATCATTTTTGCAAATTGGAAAACTTTTCTACCTATGTTAGAAGGTTAAAGTTTGGCAAAAATGTTACTTACGTGGGGATGACAACTTTTTGTTGTGCTTTTACTTACTGTACAATTTGACATTAATGCTATTGTATTTCTCTTGCAAATTATCTCAAACTTGAATCATGTTCCTCTGACAGTTCTAGGTGTTTCATTATTATATTGTTATAAAATAAAATCCACATGATTTATGATGTCTTCCTTCATCTCTGGTAGCAGTTACCATTTTTGGCTTTCAGAGAATTGTGTATTTCTAGATTCTTTACTGTCTCAACCGCCAGGGGAGCCTGTTTCTATTGTAATACTTGCTGTAACAATGCCGTATGTCATTACTGTGGCTGTCAATTCAATAGATTGTGTATTGAGTTTAAGAAGGTTTAGTCTTTTTTTCTTTTCCTTCCCATTGCCTAATCCTTTCCCTATATTTTATGTGCACAGTAGGTCCTCAACAAATGTTTGTTAAATGAACTTATTCCCTTTGTTTGAGATGCCTTTCCTGCTCATGGACTGTAATCACCCTGACACATATTGCTAAATGACTGTGGGTAGATTGCATAATCTCTCCTAAATATTTTTGTCCTGAAACTAGCAACGCCTTCCCTCAAAGGGTTAGGTTCCTTCCCTCAAAGGGTTAGGTTATAATTAACTAGTAAAATGCTTTGAAGAAGTTATAAAGTTGAGCATTATGATCATCCTATTAAAGGGGAACTGTTAGTATCAGGTTTGTAGGTAAAAATTTCCCAAAGCTTGAAGTTAATTAAATGGTATTGAAGTAATTATTTTGTAGTATTTGCATCTTGGTTGTTTGCTTTACTTAAATACCTAGAATTTTTTGGAGGGAAGGAGTCCTTCGTAATGCTGTTCATGAGCCGAGTCGTGATGGAAATCCTTTCACTGAAGGAGTGGTACAGCAGTAGTACAGTGCGGCATTTAGGATGATGAGTATCATGCTATACTTAATTTTTTTTTTTTAAGAAATGTATTTTATTTATTTATTTTTGGCTATTCTGGGTTTTCACTGCTGCTGCAGGCTCTTCTCTCGTTGCAGGGAGTGGAGGCTACTCTCTAGTTGAGGTGAGCAGGCTTCTTGTTGTGGTGACTTCTCTTGTGGAACTCAGGTTCTAGGGCACATGGGCTTCAGCAGTTGCAGCACATGGTCTCCATAGTTGCGGCTCCGAGGCTCTAGAGCACAGACTCCATAGTTGAGGCTCACAGGCTTAGTTGCTCCACAGCATGTGTGATCTTCCCGGATCAGGGATCGAACCTGTGTCTCCTGCATTGGTAGGCAAACTCTTCACCACTGAGCTACCAGGGAAGCCTCAACTTAAATCCTTTCTATGTCAGAGATCCTTAGACTCCATGTGCCGAGAATCATTTGGAGGCTCTCACTGAAACCATCTCACCTCCACCCAAGGTTCTAGTTTAGCAGGTTAGGTTTCTTAATGACAGATCGGGTGCTTTCTGATTCAGTTAGTATGTGGACAGTACTTTGAGAGACACTCCTGAATGAAGCTCTAAAAAGCCTGAAAAAAAAAACAGGCCTGTAGAACAAGAAGACGTTAATAAGTTTGTTAAATGAACTTATTCCCTTTGTTTGAGATGCCTTTCCTGCTCATGGACTGTAATCACCCTGACACATATTGCTAAATGACTGTGGGTAGATTGCATAATCTCTCCTAAATATTTTTGTCCTGAAACTAGCAACGCCTTCCCTCAAAGGGTTAGGTTCCTTCCCTCAAAGGGTTAGGTTATAATTAACTAGTAAAATGCTTTGAAGAAGTTATAAAGTTGAGCATTATGATCATCCTATTAAAGGGGAACTGTTAGTATCAGGTTTGTAGGTAAAAATTTCCCAAAGCTTGAAGTTAATTAAATGGTATTGAAGTAATTATTTTGTAGTATTTGCATCTTGGTTGTTTGCTTTACTTAAATACCTAGAATTTTTTGGAGGGAAGGAGTCCTTCGTAATGCTGTTCATGAGCCGAGTCGTGATGGAAATCCTTTCACTGAAGGAGTGGTACAGCAGTAGTACAGTGCGGCATTTAGGATGATGAGTATCATGCTATACTTAATTTTTTTTTTTTAAGAAATGTATTTTATTTATTTATTTTTGGCTATTCTGGGTTTTCACTGCTGCTGCAGGCTCTTCTCTCGTTGCAGGGAGTGGAGGCTACTCTCTAGTTGAGGTGAGCAGGCTTCTTGTTGTGGTGACTTCTCTTGTGGAACTCAGGTTCTAGGGCACATGGGCTTCAGCAGTTGCAGCACATGGTCTCCATAGTTGCGGCTCCGAGGCTCTAGAGCACAGACTCCATAGTTGAGGCTCACAGGCTTAGTTGCTCCACAGCATGTGTGATCTTCCCGGATCAGGGATCGAACCTGTGTCTCCTGCATTGGTAGGCAAACTCTTCACCACTGAGCTACCAGGGAAGCCTCAACTTAAATCCTTTCTATGTCAGAGATCCTTAGACTCCATGTGCCGAGAATCATTTGGAGGCTCTCACTGAAACCATCTCACCTCCACCCAAGGTTCTAGTTTAGCAGGTTAGGTTTCTTAATGACAGATCGGGTGCTTTCTGATTCAGTTAGTATGTGGACAGTACTTTGAGAGACACTCCTGAATGAAGCTCTAAAAAGCCTGAAAAAAAAAACAGGCCTGTAGAACATGAGAGAATGACTAGTAAATGAAACTCATTTAAGTATATATTCAAAGAGTTATATAATAACTCACATCATTTAAAAAAATGGCTTGATTTCAAACATTTTTACTATTTTGTCTTTAATTCAGTAAGTACATAGTACTTATTCTCAGAGTGTGTTTATGAAGCTTCCGTACCTACAGTTGCTCCGTGAATAAAGAACTTTTTTGATTCTCAAAATTATTTGACCATAAGCCTTCCTTTGTTTCGCCTAACAATTTCTGTTAATTTACTGAACAAATTTGGGGAAATCTTGCCTTTTTTTTTTTTTTCATACCCAGTTAGGAAATGAGTGAATGAATTGAGTAAAGGAGGGTTGGGAAGGGGAAAACTTGTTAGTAGGATGCCCACTAAACAATATAGCAGTGATAGGACTAGATAATCGCCACCATGATGATGTTGGAGAAAGGCCAGGAATAGTAGTCAGTGAATGCAGGCTAGTGAGTTTGATGAGGGATAGGGTGTTGGTTAGTTATAAGAACGATTTCACATGTACTAATCAAATACAAAGAGAAAATAGTGACTTAAAGTGGAGAAACCTGGCAGACACCAACTGTCCTAGATGATCAAGGTTACACTTAATGATGGGTTAGGGATAGTATGCATGGTATTATGTCCATATATTCTTCCATAAATGTTATGGCCTGACTTCTGTTACTAGGAAAATCAGGTAGTCCCAGACTGAAGGTCATCCCAGAGAGTTAAAAAGTTATAGTCAAGGAGATGAAAATGGGGAACTGAGGAACTATTCCAGATAGAAAGATAGAAGGAGACAGAGGAGATCTTGTAACTACATATAGTATATGTTCTTGGATATGTTTCTGAACCAGAAAGGAAAGAGAGACCTTGTTGGGACATTTGGTAAAATTTGAGTGTGTCTGCAAATTGGCTCTGTGTTATTATCAATGATGATTTCTTGATTGGGAGGATCAAATGATGTTAATGTAGCAGAATTTTCTTATTTTGGGAGTTACACACCAGAGTATTTGGAAGAGGAATGATGAATCACGTCATAAAAAGATATATCTAGGGCTTCCCCTGGTGGTCCAGTGGGTAAAGACACCGCCTTGCAGGGCAAGGGGCGCCGGTTCGATCCCTGGCCTGGGAAGATCCCATGTGCCGCGGAGCGGCTGGACCGATGTGTCCAATTACCCAGCCGGAGCTCTGGTGCACGTGCGCCCAGAGTTTTTACTATTTTGTCTTTAATTCAGTAAGTACATAGTACTTCTCAGAGTGTGTTTATGAAGCTTCCGCCTAGTTGCTCCGTGAATAAAGAACTTTTTGATTCTCAAAATTATTTGACCATAAGCCTTCCTTTGTTTCGCTAACAATTTCTGTTAATTTACTGAACAAATTTGGGGAAATCTTGCCTTTTTTTTTTTTTTCATACCCAGTTAGGAAATGAGTGAATGAATTGAGTAAAGGAGGGTTGGGAAGGGGAAAACTTGTTAGTAGGATGCCCACTAAACAATATAGCAGTGATAGGACTAGATAATCGCCACCATGATGATGTTGGAGAAAGGCCAGGAATAGTAGTCAGTGAATGCAGGCTAGTGAGTTTGATGAGGGATAGGGTGTTGGTTAGTTATAAGAACGATTTCACATGTACTAATCAAATACAAAGAGAAAATAGTGACTTAAAGTGGAGAAACCTGGCAGACACCAACTGTCCTAGATGATCAAGGTTACACTTAATGATGGGTTAGGGATAGTATGCATGGTATTATGTCCATATATTCTTCCATAAATGTTATGGCCTGACTTCTGTTACTAGGAAAATCAGGTAGTCCCAGACTGAAGGTCATCCCAGAGAGTTAAAAAGTTATAGTCAAGGAGATGAAAATGGGGAACTGAGGAACTATTCCAGATAGAAAGATAGAAGGAGACAGAGGAGATCTTGTAACTACATATAGTATATGTTCTTGGATATGTTTCTGAACCAGAAAGGAAAGAGAGACCTTGTTGGGACATTTGGTAAAATTTGAGTGTGTCTGCAAATTGGCTCTGTGTTATTATCAATGATGATTTCTTGATTGGGAGGATCAAATGATGTTAATGTAGCAGAATTTTCTTATTTTGGGAGTTACACACCAGAGTATTTGGAAGAGGAATGATGAATCACGTCATAAAAAGATATATCTAGGGCTTCCCCTGGTGGTCCAGTGGGTAAAGACACCGCCTTGCAGTGCAAGGGGCGCCGGTTCGATCCCTGGCCTGGGAAGATCCCATGTGCCGTGGAGCGGCTGGACCGATGTGTCCAATTACCCAGCCGGAGCTCTGGTGCGCGTGAGCCCAGAGCCAGAGCTCTGTGATGACAGTGGCCACCGCGATGGGAGGCCCACAGGAGCCAAAGAACAAAGACGGATGAAAATAGAAAAATGAAAGACCAATAGAAGTGGCCCGCCCATCCCCCTCCCTCCCCACCCCACCCCTGAAAAGATAAATAAAAAATAAAATATTAAAAGAAAAAAGATATATCTATATACCTTTTCTGTAGGCTTGAAATTATTTTAAAATAAAAACAAGCTAAGCATACTTTTCTGAGCATAAATTTATCTTTCTAACATTTTTGTTTCTGTATTTACAGATGATTGTATTTTGTTATATTTGTAGAGGGACTCCTTCAGTAAATATTTACTGGTTGAATAAACACTACTTTATCCAGGAATTTAAACATTCTGTGAATTTTAATAGGAATAATAAATATATTTTAAACTTTGTCTTTCAGAAAGCTGAAGCTGATGGTAGTTTAAGTGATAGCCACGTGTCTCCTCCAGCCAAACGCACTTTGAAACAACCTGACTCTGTTTGCAAAGACAAATCAAAATCACGAAGTACTGGTCAGCGAGAGGAATGGAACGTATCAACTGGACAGGCCAGGTGAGAAGGGAGAATTCATCCATTGCTTTTCGTGAATATTTTGGTGTAATTCAGGGTTGCTTTTAATGCTAATTTTTTCTTTTTTTTAAACTTTTATTTTACTTTTAACTTTTACAGAGTTTTTTTTTTTTTTTTTTTTTAAGATTATTTATTCATTTATTTACTTTGGGCGGGGGTCGGGTTGGGGGAGGGAGGGGAGTGGGCGGGCCACTTCTATTGGTCTTTAATTTCTCTATTTTCATTTGTCTTCGTTCTTTGGCTTCTGTGGGCCTCCCATCACTGTGGCCTCTGTTGTCGCAGAGCACCGGCTCTGGGCGCATGCGCTCCAGAGCTCCGGCTCGGTGATTGGACACATGTGTCCACCCGCTCCGCGGCACGTGGGATCTTCCCAGGCCAGGGCTCGAACCGGCACCCCTTGCACTGCAAGGCGGTGTCCTTACCCACTGGACTACCAGGGGAAGCCCTACAGAGTTTTATTGTTTACAGATATGTGATGCTAATTTTATTAAATTATAAAACTACTATCTAGGAATACTTATAAGTTGTATTAAGCTTATTTTATATTTTTATGTGATTTTATTTTCTCTAAACATGCCAAGAATACATTATTTTATTTATAATAATAAATATTATTATTACTAAAACAAGATTTTTGATAGGTGTTGAATGTGCAAACATGTTTATAGTTCTGAAAATTTAAATAAAAAGAAACAGAATTTTATTTGAAACTAAAATAAAATCTCCCCTTCCTAAAATTATTAAATATTCCACCAGAACTGGTATACTAAATGTAATAAAATGTAAATTAATTTTTAAAGAAATCCTTTCATGTGCCTAATTGTTTTCAACTTAAATTTTCTCTGAGTCTCTTTCAATATGTATTATAGACACAGTTTTCCTCAGCAAAGTATGTGGTACTAATTAAATGTAGATAGGATAGGTGTATACACACTTGGAAAAAATTTAAAATTTTGAGCTTAGAATCCTTAGCTTCTTTTTTTTCCAGAGTCTTTGATGTAGAAGTGCTGATGATGCACCAACTGCAGACAGAAGTAAAAGGGAGTTCCTTTTTGAGAATACTTTGATTTTATGAATGTAGGTAAATTCCGGAAACTGTTAGTCTTTAATGAAATTAACCTTTGGGGTAGAAGTTCAAGAGGCAGAGGACATATGTATACCTATGGCTGATTCATGTTGATGTTGGGCAGAAAGCAACAAAACTAAAGCAATTATCCTTCAATAAAAAAAAAATAAATTAGGGTACTTCCTTGGTGGTCCAGTGGGTAAGGACACTGCGTTGCAGTACAAGGGGCGCCGGTTTGATCCCTGGCCTGGGAAGATCCCACGTGCCGCGGAGCGGGTGGACACGTGTGTCCAATCACCGAGCCGGAGCTCTGGAGCGCATGCGCCCAGAGCCGGTGCTCTGCGACAACAGAGGCCAACGCGATGGGAGGCCCACACGGGCCAAAGAACAAAGCTGGATGAAAATAGATAAATGAAAGACCAATAGAAGTGGCCCACCCGCCCCCTCCCTCCTCACCGCCCCCACCCCAAAATAAATAAATAAATAAATCTTTAAAAAATAATAAATTAAAAAAAAATCTTTGGGGTTATAGAGAGTTTGACAGACATTATACATTTACTAGTCTCTAAAGAGTCTGTACCTATTTTAACATGTACCACATTATTTAAAATTTTCAAGGTTACATTGTCTGAGAGCTAAGTAGAAAATTATGTGCATCAGTCTACTGATTATTTTTTTAACTTTCCCAACTTTCCCATACTTACTCATCTGTGAGATGAAACAGATCCAGATCACTATAATGAGGTCATTTAAAATAACTACTGCCCTTTAATTATACTTCTGCATTTTATTTACTGGTTGTAATCTGTATGTTGCATTTATTAAATGAGTGAATCAGGCTGCTTTTTCTAGCAAGTGCTTATAAAATGTTCTTGTCTGTTAAAAATTTGACCTTTAATTGTAAGATAATTTCAACAGTTTAACTATGAGCCTCTAATACAGTAGATTTCTTACATTTTATCTACTCAGAAGTCTACGTAGATTAATCTTGGTCGTGTCTTTCATCTTGATCTAGAAGTGCTGATGATGCACCAACTGCAGACAGAAGTAAAAGGGAGTTCCTTTTTGAGAATACTTTGATTTTATGAATGTAGGTAAATTCCGGAAACTGTTAGTCTTTAATGAAATTAACCTTTGGGGTAGAAGTTCAAGAGGCAGAGGACATATGTATACCTATGGCTGATTCATGTTGATGTTGGGCAGAAAGCAACAAAACTAAAGCAATTATCCTTCAATAAAAAAAAAATAAATTAGGGTACTTCCTTGGTGGTCCAGTGGGTAAGGACACTGCGTTGCAGTACAAGGGGCGCCGGTTTGATCCCTGGCCTGGGAAGATCCCACGTGCCGCGGAGCGGGTGGACACGTGTGTCCAATCACCGAGCCGGAGCTCTGGAGCGCATGCGCCCAGAGCCGGTGCTCTGCGACAACAGAGGCCAACGCGATGGGAGGCCCACACGGGCCAAAGAACAAAGCTGGATGAAAATAGATAAATGAAAGACCAATAGAAGTGGCCCAGTCCCCCCTCCCTCCTCACCGCCCCCCCACCCCCAAAATAAATAAATAAATAAATCTTTAAAAAATAATAAATTAAAAAAAAATCTTTGGGGTTATAGAGAGTTTGACAGACATTATACATTTACTAGTCTCTAAAGAGTCTGTACCTATTTTAACATGTACCACATTATTTAAAATTTTCAAGGTTACATTGTCTGAGAGCTAAGTAGAAAATTATGTGCATCAGTCTACTGATTATTTTTTTAACTTTCCCAACTTTCCCATACTTACTCATCTGTGAGATGAAACAGATCCAGATCACTATAATGAGGTCATTTAAAATAACTACTGCCCTTTAATTATACTTCTGCATTTTATTTACTGGTTGTAATCTGTATGTTGCATTTATTAAATGAGTGAATCAGGCTGCTTTTTCTAGCAAGTGCTTATAAAATGTTCTTGTCTGTTAAAAATTTGACCTTTAATTGTAAGATAATTTCAACAGTTTAACTATGAGCCTCTAATACAGTAGATTTCTTACATTTTATCTACTCAGAAGTCTACGTAGATTAATCTTGGTCGTGTCTTTCATATAAAAAGGAGAGAGTTTGTTTCCATTGAGGTGCCTTAGAGTTTGATACTGTTTTAAAAAACCATTAAGTACATTTTGAGTAAGAAGCTTAAGAAATAATGAATACTAATAGAAATTACAGTTTCTACAGTAAATTTTCTTTTTTTTTTTCTTTTTCTTGGCAGGAGAATAATATTTAGCAGTTCACATAATTGTAAAAGTTTTTTGAGTTAAATTTTCATTGAGGAATGTGATTAAGTGCTACATTTTAGTGTTTCAGATTACCTGAAAAGAAAATGCCATTTGACCCATCAAATTTAACAGAATTAAATTTTAGGGAAGTTTGTAGTTAAAAATATTTTAGATTTTGAGATAGTATAAGTACAAAAATCAGGATTTATATGAATGCTATGAATGCTTAGTTTTTTTTTTAACATCATGAAACTGAGAATCCTAATTACTTTGATAATCTAAAGTCTTAAGAGCATATGAGGTAAAATGACTGAAGTTCTTTCACAAAAACGATTTTTTAGAATACAGTTAGTTCATTTGGAGGAAAATCGAATAAAGATAAAAATTAGTATTAGCTGTGAAAAGTAATGAATCCTAAAGGACTTTAACAACCACTAAATTCTTTGAAGAAACTACTGTTGGTTGGTAAAATAACTTTTAGAGATAGGTAATTGGATGAAGATGAGATTAAAATAAAGCTAGAACTTTGATGTCTTCATAAATGATTTGAGATTGATTAAACTTTCCAACTTTCCCAAAAACAAGGTTACATTGTCTGAGAGCTAAGTAGAAAATTATGTGCATCAGTCTACTGATTATTTTTTTAACTTTCCCAACTTTCCCATACTTACTCATCTGTGAGATGAAACAGATCCAGATCACTATAATGAGGTCATTTAAAATAACTACTGCCCTTTAATTATACTTCTGCATTTTATTTACTGGTTGTAATCTGTATGTTGCATTTATTAAATGAGTGAATCAGGCTGCTTTTTCTAGCAAGTGCTTATAAAATGTTCTTGTCTGTTAAAAATTTGACCTTTAATTGTAAGATAATTTCAACAGTTTAACTATGAGCCTCTAATACAGTAGATTTCTTACATTTTATCTACTCAGAAGTCTACGTAGATTAATCTTGGTCGTGTCTTTCATATAAAAAGGAGAGAGTTTGTTTCCATTGAGGTGCCTTAGAGTTTGATACTGTTTTAAAAAACCATTAAGTACATTTTGAGTAAGAAGCTTAAGAAATAATGAATACTAATAGAAATTACAGTTTCTACAGTAAATTTTCTTTTTTTTTTTCTTTTTCTTGGCAGGAGAATAATATTTAGCAGTTCACATAATTGTAAAAGTTTTTTGAGTTAAATTTTCATTGAGGAATGTGATTAAGTGCTACATTTTAGTGTTTCAGATTACCTGAAAAGAAAATGCCATTTGACCCATCAAATTTAACAGAATTAAATTTTAGGGAAGTTTGTAGTTAAAAATATTTTAGATTTTGAGATAGTATAAGTACAAAAATCAGGATTTATATGAATGCTATGAATGCTTAGTTTTTTTTTTAACATCATGAAACTGAGAATCCTAATTACTTTGATAATCTAAAGTCTTAAGAGCATATGAGGTAAAATGACTGAAGTTCTTTCACAAAAACGATTTTTTAGAATACAGTTAGTTCATTTGGAGGAAAATCGAATAAAGATAAAAATTAGTATTAGCTGTGAAAAGTAATGAATCCTAAAGGACTTTAACAACCACTAAATTCTTTGAAGAAACTACTGTTGGTTGGTAAAATAACTTTTAGAGATAGGTAATTGGATGAAGATGAGATTAAAATAAAGCTAGAACTTTGATGTCTTCATAAATGATTTGAGATTGATTATAAGTTTTCTTTGGGGGAGAAATCTGGGGTTATATATTGAAAGTCCCAATTTTATCAATGTAATTGTAGTGATAAATAATATTTTTGTAAAATGAGGATTTTTGTGGTCAAAATCTTTATTGTATTACTATATCTTTATCTTACATATAGAAAGAAACTCACAAATATACTTGCTAACCTAGATAACTGTTGCAGCTTACAAATATTTTGAGTTCAGAATCCCATTTTATTGACCTTTGTCATTTGACATTTATTTAGCCACTAGATATTTATTTAATTTGGAGGTTATGTGTTGGGGAGTGGGTGTTTAGGAGAGTCAGCATGGAGAATGTGGCATGTATTTGATGTCTCTAGAATAATAGAAGACATACTCTGAGAAACAGACAGAATTAAATCTTTGATAAGCCTAACTGTGCACTAAAATGTATTATGCATGAAAATTTTGTTTTGTGGTTAGATGATGAAGGAGTAGTGAGGTTTGGAAATAGTGAGGTTGGGCAGCAATGTAATCACCACTGCTGAGGCTCATTAGAATTGAAGGCTGGTAGTGGTTAAAGTCTTTCCAAATGAATGCTTTTGCTAAATTGAGGTTTAAAGTCCTCATAAACCATTGAATGCCTGGGGTTTATATGGGAAAGGGAGAATAAATAATGATTTTTGAGTCTGGTATTGAATTAGTAGTGTGCTCCGCATAATTAAAGGTGTAGAAACTTTTAAAGTAATAATTACTGAATGCAGTGATAGTGTCTCCATTTTAAAAATTTAGGGTATAGATATACAGGGCAGTATCCCCCACTCACTCGTTATTTTAAAAATAAAGGAGACTTCATAATCATAAAGGATTTACTAGAGAATTCATTTTATCAGTGAACCTGCCTTGTTACATTTTAAGTGATTGATTTTGGGGAACATTGGTTCAAGATACTTTTTAGGCACCTATATAAAATTATATAGGCAGACCAGCTCTTGAAATCTGAATATTCTCTTTTATAACCAAGTATTTCATATTCTATCTCTTTATTTTTCTTTCTCCTTTTTATAAAGGGAAATGATAATGGTAAAATGACAGTAAGCTATGATTGCAAAGTAATGGGATTGACTGAAGAGCAAGATTTTTTTTTTTTGCTCTTTCACTAGCAATGAAATAAAAGCCAAATAAGCACTGTCTTCTTTAGAGAGAGAAAAAATGTTAATTGTGCTTTCATCCCAGTGATGTTATTATTTTTTCAAATAGGTTTTAGATTTCTTTTGTAGAAGATTTTAGGATTAACATCTTGTTCTTCTGAATAATTTATGTGAAATTCCAACCACTTGGTCTTATATACTGCTAAAATTCCCTTGAACCCAACAGTTGTGAATTAACTGATTATACTGAGCTAATGTTACATTGCATCCAAAGCCAAAGTGTATTTAGGCTTTTTCTATGTGTTTTTTAGTGGATTTTAAGAGTGATTCTAGAGAATTCCACATGTATAATATTCTAAGGAATACACATCAGTTTTATTACTTTATAGTCAAACTCATATACCAGGAGAATATTTGTAATAAAGGTGCTAAAATTGAAGTATTTTCCAAGAAGCAGTATATTAGAGCAAGATAGTTGTACTGTTGTCTTGGGGAAAGGAGGTCTGTGTTTGTGTTTTTGGCAGTTTGAAAGTATGGGATAGTGTTTGTTTATATCCTTTAGTCATCCTGTCTGTGGTTTTTACTAGACAAGAGCCTTGTAATTAATATTTATAACATAATGCCCTAGTAAGTTTACATTAACAGCTCTTCTATTATGTAACAGGTTTTAGTTTTTGAATTATAGTAAGTCATATGACAACTTTCTTCCATAAGTTTTCATATTTTGATGACCCTTTAAGTATCTTTAGAGTGACTTAACATTTCTGTTCCTCCACCAAAAGGAAGAGTGGTACAGTGAGTTTTGAGAGATTAACTGTTTTTATATATTAGTTTAGAATATGTTATATAATACATTGAAGAAATTATTAAATGATATTGGTGTTCAGTACTTTTTTCTTCTTATAGTTTATTTATTTGACTTTTTATTTTACTTTTATTTGGTTAAAATTATTTTTATTTTGCTTTTACAGAGTTTTGTTGTTTACAGTTATATATAACCCCAAATCCGTCACAGATATATCTTTGACCCCTCCCACCTGAGCCGCCCTCCCACTCCCCCACTTCCCACCCCTCTAGGTTGTTGCATAGCCCCCATGTAAGATCCCTTAGTTCCACAGTATTTTACTTTTTATTTTTACAGAGTTCTGTTGTTTTACAGATATGTATAATCCCAAATTAGTCATATGTTACAATTTATTTTTGAATACCTTTGTTTGAATCTTATGTTGTCAATGGGCAGTAGTAAATGTCTGTGACCATTGCTATTTATGGCATCAGTGAACATACAAAGCTTAAGCCTTTTTGTTGGATTTTAATTTATAGTGTCGAAGACAGAGTAAGTTCAGTTTGTAGCTTGTTGTTAAAGCTTTTTTTTAAGTAATGAAATGACTCTTTGCTAACATATTTTATTAATTTGTATGTTATCAATCTTAAGGTAAAAAATGTTGTGTTTCCTCTTTAAAAAGTAATATTGCATTAGTGACATTTAAAAGATTAACGTGATTCCACCAGCATTGCATTTCTTGCTTCTTTTAAATGAATGTTGATGTGTTTGCATATTAAATATAATTGTGTTCTAGGTTAACTTCTCAGCCTGGTGCTGCATTACCAAACGGACATAGTAGCTTATGTGAGTATTCTGTTATGAAACTGGTTAGTATTGAAATGCTTATAATGTTGTTAGAGTATTAAAGTGGGGTAAAATAGAGTAATTTACTGGTATGCTTGGCATACTGTTGGAAGTGACTGGGTTTCAGTTGTGGTAAATATGTCTATAATTGTTAAACATTGAGAAATTAGTACAGTTGAAATAAGTTATTATGGCAGGTTGGAAACAGTTATAGATATTTTACATTATTGGATATTAAAGCCATTTAAGAGATTATAGTAAGCTTTGTATAGTCTTATTAAAGTAATTTTTGATTTTTTCTTTCTTTTTATACTCTATACTTTGAAATGGAAATTTCTCTCTTCTTGTAGCCCTTCGAAGCCATCCCCTTCGAGGGGAAAAGAAGGGAGATGGGGACCTTTCTTGTATAAATGGTGACATGGAAGTCAGAAAAAGTTGTCGTTCCAGGAAAAACAGATTTGAAAGTGTGAACCAGAGTTTGTTATTCGATCAACTAGTAAATAGGTATGAATATGTTTGCAGTAAGCAGTTTCATATAATTGTTGGTTTTTTGAGGTAGTTGTGTTTTTATTTTTTTTTTCCTTTTTTTTTTTTATTCTTTATTTTAAAAGTTTTACAGAGTTTTGTAGTTCACAGACATGTATGTTCCCAGATCAGTCATATGCATATCCATGGTCCGGGTAGCTGTGTTTTAAAAAGTAACTGCAGCACTGACTTAGCAATTAATACAATTATTTAAAAACAGTTTGAATTAACCATAGTTAGCATTGATTGTTAGTTTCTAGTCACTTTACTAGATTTCATACAGTTTATGTGATAGCACGTTTTTTCATACTTTTTAAGTTCTTGTGCATAGTTAGATGGTGTAAAAAGTAATTTTATTCTTCCTAAAAGTAATTTTAGTAGCAATTTATTCACTACTATAGTCCTTTAATATTTGCTCATGTAACATTTGTGTTTTTGACAGTTTTCAAGAAACATTAAGTTCCTTTGCTGATATATAGTAGGTATAGTTTTACTTAGTTAAGATTCTGAACTGAAAGTCTTCTGAGACCGTAGATGTTGGATGTAGCCTAGCTGGCTGCTCGGCATGTACATGCAATGCAACTGTATTCTTCTCAGAATAACATTAATCCTTGCATGTTATGAAACTGGTTAGTATTGAATGCTTTTTTTAGAGTATTAAAGTGGGGTAAAATAGAGTAATTTACTGGTATGCTTGGCATACTGTTGGAAGTGACTGGGTTTCAGTTGTGGTAAATATGTCTATAATTGTTAAACATTGAGAAATTAGTACAGTTGAAATAAGTTATTATGGCAGGTTGGAAACAGTTATAGATATTTTACATTATTGGATATTAAAGCCATTTAAGAGATTATAGTAAGCTTTGTATAGTCTTATTAAAGTAATTTTTGATTTTTTCTTTCTTTTTATACTCTATACTTTGAAATGGAAATTTCTCTCTTCTTGTAGCCCTTCGAAGCCATCCCCTTCGAGGGGAAAAGAAGGGAGATGGGGACCTTTCTTGTATAAATGGTGACATGGAAGTCAGAAAAAGTTGTCGTTCCAGGAAAAACAGATTTGAAAGTGTGAACCAGAGTTTGTTATTCGATCAACTAGTAAATAGGTATGAATATGTTTGCAGTAAGCAGTTTCATATAATTGTTGGTTTTTTGAGGTAGTTGTGTTTTTATTTTTTTTTTCCTTTTTTTTTTTTTTTTAATTCTTTATTTTAAAAGTTTTACAGAGTTTTGTAGTTCACAGACATGTATGTTCCCAGATCAGTCATATGCATATCCATGGTCCGGGTAGCTGTGTTTTAAAAAGTAACTGCAGCACTGACTTAGCAATTAATACAATTATTTAAAAACAGTTTGAATTAACCATAGTTAGCATTGATTGTTAGTTTCTAGTCACTTTACTAGATTTCATACAGTTTATGTGATAGCACGTTTTTTCATACTTTTTAAGTTCTTGTGCATAGTTAGATGGTGTAAAAAGTAATTTTATTCTTCCTAAAAGTAATTTTAGTAGCAATTTATTCACTACTATAGTCCTTTAATATTTGCTCATGTAACATTTGTGTTTTTGACAGTTTTCAAGAAACATTAAGTTCCTTTGCTGATATATAGTAGGTATAGTTTTACTTAGTTAAGATTCTGAACTGAAAGTCTTCTGAGACCGTAGATGTTGGATGTAGCCTAGCTGGCTGCTCGGCATGTACATGCAATGCAACTGTATTCTTCTCAGATAATAAATTATCCTATGTAATCCTTGCAAATAGCCTGGAGAAGGGAGATCAGTGTAATTCCTTTTTGAAAGGAGAGGAAATTATATTCTATTGTGGTAATGTCAAATTTGAGTATTAGATACGTTTGTTATATATGATCAGTATCTGGACACATAGTAAGTGCCATGTATGTTTAAAATGTCAATGTCAGTATATATTTTGTGAGTGTCAGTATCTTATAATTTCTAAAAATATTTGTTCTTGGGGTGGGAGGTGAGAGGGTTCAGGAGGGAGAGGACATAAGTATACCTATGGTTGATTGATGTTAGTGGATGGTAGAAACCAGCACAATATTGTAAAGCAATTATCCTTCAACTAAAAATAAATAAAAAAGGAGAGAAAAAACATGTCAGTTCAGTTAACCTTATACTGACTTTAAACTTTTTTTTTTTTTTAAAGATTTATTTATTTATTTTGGGCGGGGGTCGGGTTGGGGAGGGAGGGGAGCGGGCGGGCCACCTCCATTGGTCTTTCATTTCTCCATTTTCATCTGTCTTTGTTCTTTGGCTCCTGTGGGCCTCCCATTGCGGTGGCATCCGTCATATGCGCTCCAGAGCTCCGGCTTGGTAATTGGACACATCAGTCCAGCCGCTCCGTGGCACGTGGGATCTTCCCAGGCCAGGGATCTAACCGGCGCCCCTTGCACTGCAAGGCGGTGTCCTTATCCACTGGACCACCAGGGGAAGCCCGACTTTAAACTTTTTATAGTTCTTTATTCTATATAACTTTTCATACCATCTTCAAATGAAAAGATTTGTATTAGTCTTTTTTTTTTTTTTCTGCACCATGAGTTTGGTAGTCTTTTATAGTAGCAGTATGAATGTAAATATTTGAAGCCTTGTAAACAATGGTCTTCTGTTTGTAAGTTTTATTTTAATATATTACAGAAGATGTTCTGTTTCTGTCTTTTTTTTTTTTTCCCTTGTCCATGCTTTTTTTGTTCATGGCTTTCGGGATCTTAGTTTCCTGACTGAGGATTGGACCCAGGCCCTGGCAGTTAAAGCTCTGAGTCCTAACCACTGGACAGCCAAGAAGTTTTCATCTATTTTTGTGGCATTATGTTCTGAAGGATGCTAGTTCACTAGCAGATATTAATTGGGATATCAGGTACAGTTAGGTATTAGATGGTTTAATTATGCTTTGATGATGAGCTCTTTTATGTATATGACACAGAGTTTGAGCCTATAATTGTCTAAACCCTAGTTTTATTATGTAATTGTAGCACTGCTGAAGCTGTTCTACAGGAAATGGACAACATAAACATTAGACGGAATCGTCGATCAGGAGAAGTAGAACGGCTTCGAATGTGGACAGATACAGAATTTGTGAGTATATTAACCTTAACAACTGTTGCAGGTATTTATTATTTTGAGGATTTCAAAGAGAGAGAGCAGCATTTGCATTTTCTTGAATTAACAAAATTGTTCCTTCTTATTTCCAATTTAGTATGGGATTTTATTGTTTTACTTCTTCTTTTTTCCATACTCTAGTTGCCAAAAACTTCGTCAAAAGACCCTCTACACTTTTGTCAGAGAGGTCCCCTGGAGTAGGAAATGGCAACCCACTCTAGTATTCTTGCCTGAGAAAACCCATGGGCAGAAGAGCCTGGTGGGCTACAGTCAGTCCATGGGGTCACAAAAGAGTTGGATACAACTTAGCAACTAAACAGCATCGTAAAGTACAACTCTCATTCTGTCACTTTTCTCATCTGAATTGTTAAGGGTTTTTATTTTTATTTTTTTGCTGCACTGTGCAGCATGTGAGATCTTAGTTCCTTAACCAGAGTTCAAACCTATACCCTTTGCATTGAGAGCATGGAGTCTTAACCACTGGAGCACCAGGGAAGTCCCTTTAATGGTTTCTTAACATGTGCTGAATTAATTAAAAACAACGTAGATAGCCAGTGGGATTTTTCTGTGTGTTGCAGGGAGCGCAAACACAGTGCTCTGAGACAGCCCAGAGGGGTGGGACGAAGCACAAGGGAGGCCCAGGAGGGTGGGGACATGAGTCTACCTATGGCCGATTCATGGTGATGTATGTCAGAAACCAGCACTACATTGTAAAGCAGTTATCCTCCAATTAAAAACAAATAAATTCAGAACCCCCCCTAAAACACCTTGACTGGCGTAATCTGGTTTCAGCTTTATTTTCTCACCCACCATTGCCCAAATATAAACGAATCATTCTTACTTTCCTATCTTGTACTCCTGTTAATATTTCTGGTTGAGGATTCAGGCAATTCTAACTTTGTTTCAAGGTTTACTTCAAATGCTTCTTCCTCTCCTTCCCTCTAAGCACACCTCCCCGCCCAGTTTACATAGTAAGAAGGAGGATCATCTTTGTAAATTCTAGAGTACTTTGTACTTTTCTTTCTTACATTCTTTTTTTTGTTTTTTTTTTTTTTTTGGAACACTGTGTGACTTGTGAGATCTCAGTTCCCTGACCAGGGGTTGAGCCCAGGTCACAGCAGTGAAAGGCCAGATTCCTAGCCGCTAGACCACCAGGGAATCCCCATGTGCCTTTCCTTATGGCATCAAACTTGTACTGTCTTGAATTTACCTCTGATTTGACTTATTTTGTCCTACCAGGCTGTAACTTAAGGGAGACAGTATGTCCAGACCCTCTACACTTTTGTCAGAGGTCCCTGAGTAGGAAATGGCAACCCACTCTAGTATTCTTGCCTGAGAAAACCCATGGGCAGAAGAGCCTGGTGGGCTACAGTCAGTCCATGGGGTCACAAAAGAGTTGGATACAACTTAGCAACTAAACAGCATCGTAAAGTACAACTCTCATTCTGTCACTTTTCTCATCTGAATTGTTAAGGGTTTTTATTTTTATTTTTTTGCTGCACTGTGCAGCATGTGAGATCTTAGTTCCTTAACCAGAGTTCAAACCTATACCCTTTGCATTGAGAGCATGGAGTCTTAACCACTGGAGCACCAGGGAAGTCCCTTTAATGGTTTCTTAACATGTGCTGAATTAATTAAAACAACGAGATAGCCAGTGGGATTTTTCTGTGTGTTGCAGGGAGCGCAAACACAGTGCTCTGAGACAGCCCAGAGGGGTGGGACGAAGCACAAGGGAGGCCCAGGAGGGTGGGGACATGAGTCTACCTATGGCCGATTCATGGTGATGTATGTCAGAAACCAGCACTACATTGTAAAGCAGTTATCCTCCAATTAAAAACAAATAAATTCAGAACCCCCCCTAAAACACCTTGACTGGCGTAATCTGGTTTCAGCTTTATTTTCTCACCCACCATTGCCCAAATATAAACGAATCATTCTTACTTTCCTATCTTGTACTCCTGTTAATATTTCTGGTTGAGGATTCAGGCAATTCTAACTTTGTTTCAAGGTTTACTTCAAATGCTTCTTCCTCTCCTTCCCTCTAAGCACACCTCCCCGCCCAGTTTACATAGTAAGAAGGAGGATCATCTTTGTAAATTCTAGAGTACTTTGTACTTTTCTTTCTTACATTCTTTTTTTTGTTTTTTTTTTTTTTGGAACACTGTGTGACTTGTGAGATCTCAGTTCCCTGACCAGGGGTTGAGCCCAGGTCACAGCAGTGAAAGGCCAGATTCCTAGCCGCTAGACCACCAGGGAATCCCCATGTGCCTTTCCTTATGGCATCAAACTTGTACTGTCTTGAATTTACCTCTGATTTGACTTATTTTGTCCTACCAGGCTGTAACTTAAGGGAGACAGTATGTCCATGGCATTGTACTTTTATACATTCTATTTTTTCTTCTTACATACATTTATTGACTTCAGTAAGGTGCATTTTCATCAATCTGTGCCTTGCAAATAGACCCTGAATAAATTTTATTGAGTGGGCATGTCCTGTTGGGTTAGTGATATTGATAGCTGGAAATGAATTTCATGTTAATTTTGACAGATTTCTCTCTTTAAAAGGAAAACATGGATATGTATTCAAGAGTGAAAAGGCGAAGAAAGTCACTGAGAAGAAATAGTTATGGGATACAAAACCATCATGAAGTCTCTACTGAGGGTGAAGAAGAAGGTTTGTAAAGCATCTTTATGAAATGAATACTACATAATTCAGGTGGGATGAAAGAAAAATATGTACAAGCAATATAATATATAGTGTGTGTATATATATATATACACACACACACATATATATAAAATACATTGCTGGATGGGTGCTTTTTGACCTGAGAGGTCTATGTTATATAATGTGGAATAATTTTTGTTCCATTGGCATATCTAAGTATTTACTTCCTTCATTTGGAAAAATGCCTTTGCTATACACTATGCATGGTTATGTGATACAGATATATCTTATTAGGAAGTTGGTGGTAGTCCTTAAATGACCTAATCTGGTGTAGTGTTTGCCATGGGCTGGTTGGCTTGTTAGGCCAGGCCTCTTTTGTATTTAGGTATATTCTAACTGGAAATCTCTGTCCATACCCACCTAAATCTCTGATTATTTGGGTATCAACTTTAATTATGGTGAGAGGATGATGAAGTTAAGAGAAAGAAAGGTTTCTAATACTAGTGATACTCCTTTTTTTCTGAGGCCTGTCTGGGTTCTGAATGAAGAATCCTGACTAAATTTGTCAGGCTGGAACTGGGAGTAGATAAAAGCACATTTGTTCAAGGATTATAAATTGAAGACTAGTCCAGTATATAGAATTTACATCTACAGGGTTTAATTCTGTAGGTGTTAGCCTCCTTTATTAAAATGGATTTTTAGAAGATTTGGTGTATTGTAAGTGCAGTGTAGTTGTTTTTCACCAGGAAATCTTATTAGTTCCTACTATTTGTATAGCTTAGATGGAGAAGAATGGGTTTATTTCTCAAATTCTGTAATGTATTATTAGTACGTTTCAAAGAGTTGATATTTCTAATGAAGGTATTTTATTGAGCAAGTGTTGTTTCAGCTAGAATCTCTATATTGCTTCCTTTGGAGAAAATCAGTATAGGTGAGACAAATTTATAATGTGATTTTTGCTTTATAACTGAACACCTTTGTAGATTTCCATAGGGCTTGCCATGTATAGATTTTTTTTTTCCCATAATGAATAATGCAAGATTTTTTCAAAAAGTAATTTTTTGAAGGTTTAAAGAAACTTATATGCATGCAAGTAATTTATAGTGTTATATAGTTAAGTAATGGAGACAGAAATGGCAGCCCACTCCAGTATTCTTGCCTGGAAAATTCCATGGAAAGAGGAGCTTGGTGGACTACAGTCCATGGGCTCACAAAGAGACACTACTGTATTTGCTGATTTTCTCAAGAGTGAAATGTAAAGTCCTTCACATTTTTTGGTCTCCTGTTTCACTGAGCATCACTGACAGTTTAAATTTTTTTCCAGTGCCTTAATATGATTGTGTTATATTGACAATTCCTGTGGTTAAAAAGTTAATCATAAAAAAAAAAGTTAATCATAAAGTGCATTGCATTTGAGTAGCATAAGTTTATACATTTTCACCACTCTTTTTTTTCCTTTTTATCTATTAATTTTATATTGAAGTATAGCCAATTAGCAAGGTTGTGATAGTTTCAGGTGGACAGCAAAGGGGCTCAGCCACACACACACGTGTCCATTCTCCTCCAGACTGCCCTCCATCCAGCCTGCCACGTAACGTTGAGCAGCGTTTCCTGTGCTGCACAGTAGGTCCTGGTTGGTTATCTGTTTTAAATATAGCAGTGTTTGACCAGACTTTGGTTTTAAACTGTAAGTATATGTCACATCAAGCTATAGCTGAATCACATTTTAAAAAGAAAAAAGGATTTTACATTATAATTTATTTTCTAAATGTATAGCTTGGTGAATTATAAACTGATCACTCACGTCAAGAAATAACACTGTTAACCAGTACCCCAGAAATCTGCTTTCATACTCTCTTCCAATCTCTGCCTGACTTTTTGTATCAAGAATGTAACTAATCAGTGTTTACCTGTTATCAGTGGGCCTAATAAACCATTAAACTGCCCACAAAAATTACTCTTGCTGTAACATTAGTAATTATTTTTTAAGCTTTCTTGAACTATTGAGTAGTGTGTGAACACTAACTATATTAAGTGGTTAATGAGCATTGAATGAAGTTTGCTGTAATAAAATTTTGAATCATATTCTATTATTTTATATGACCAAAAAGGTAATACAGAAGATTGAAAAGTCATATATAAATCAGTAGCTCAAATATGATCATATTGATGTATTTAGTAGAGAACATTATTTGTAGGAAAGACATTTTCTTTTACATATATCTAGGTTCTTTTTTTATTAATTACATATCTAGGTTCATTTTTAATTATATTGATTCATGCTGTGTCAGTCACCTGTGCAGAAAGAGTAAAAGATAAAACATAAATATTCAGTTCTAGAGTAGATCAATCCTTGTAGATTGAAACAGTTTTTCTTTTCTTTTGTGTGTGGGAAACTAGAATCTCAAGAGGAAGATGGAGATATAGAGGCTGAAGAGGCAGAAGGAGAAGAAAATGATAGGCCATATAATTTGAGACAAAGAAAAACAGTGGATCGATACCAGGCACCTCCAATAGGTAAGAGACTTTTAAGTATCAACTTTCCTTATTCTGTTTTTCCCCTCAAAAATGTTAATGTTGCTGAATTTAAAAGAAAAAAATCTCTTAGAGATTCCATACGTCTTTTCTTATGTATAATTCTAATGACACACACATAACTGAACGTTAAAGAGTCTAGCTGCAATGTAGAATTACGTGCATGTACATTTAAATAACCTTAAATTTAATAATAAATACTGCTCATACTTTTGTATTACTGTATTGTTTATTGAGTACTTTTATTTTTTACTGAGTACTTTTATTTACTGCAGTTCTTTAGGGAAAGTTTTTCTGTGTTCCAAGTGGTTAAGTAATTTAAGTCAAAGTCACAAAAGGGTGGCTTGGCCAGTAAGTTAGGTTTGTGTTTTGTTTTTGTCTTGAGAAGGAAAAGGTTTATCCTAAGCTATTAAATCTAGTGACAAGTAATCAGTTCCACAGGGTCTGTTTTATTGACCTTTTCATCAGCTCTTGGGAAATTCCATCATAATTGATTTCCTCCAGTTTTTAGAATATCAAAATTTAACTCACGTATCATGAAATTAACCATTTTTGTTAGGTTTTGCTTATTTTTTTTATCTAAACAATTTATTGGTTTTTTAGTGTATTCACAAAGGTGGGCAGTCATCACTGCTAATTCCGGAACATTTTATTCCACACTTCTGTCCCCCCCAGCCTTGGCCATCACTAGTGCACTTTCTATAGCCTTCGATTTCCCTATATGTGACCGTTTATGTCTTGCTGCTTACATTTAGCATAATGGATCATTTTATTCCATCTCTCATGCTCTAAAGCAGTGAGTGATTCTCTGGAATTATCAAAGTTACCTAACTAGAAGCTTGCTCAGGTATGCAGACATTTCTCTACTTTAGTTAGGAATCAGTCGGATAGGCCTGGTAATAATAGAGGAGGTATGTTAGGATAGAAAAAAGATTGTGAGCCATTTTTCTAATTTTTTTTTCTTTTTAAAAAATTTTATTGAGGTATGAAGGCTCATCCATGTTGTTGACTATAACAGTAGTGTTTTTATTGCTGAGGATCATTCCATGGTATGGGTATATCACAGTTTGTTTACCCGTTCATTTATCGATGGACATTTGGATTGTTAACATTTCTGGTGTCTGGCTATTATAAATACGTAAGTTGTTATGAACATGTTTGCAAGTCTTTGATTGGACATATGTTTTCATTTTTCTTGTAAATACCTAGGAGTAGAAGGCTGGATTTTATAATTAGGTATAAGTTTAACTTACTAAGAATTTACCAAATTCTTTCCCAAAGTGATTGTACCATTTACATTTTCACTATGAGTATATGAGCTTCAGTTGCTCCATATTCTTATCAGCATTTGGTGTGGTCAGATTTAAAAATTAATTTTAATACATGTTTGTTATAGCTTTAGTTTACATTTTGCTAATGAGTAATAATGTTGAGCGTATTTTTATGTGTTGATACTGCCAAAGTATTCAAATTTCTTGCCCATTTTTTCAATTCATTTGTTTTTTATATTAATGAAGTTTTGAGAGATCCTTAATGTGTTCTTTGTATCAGTCATTGTGATTTACAAATATTTTCAGTCTGTAGCTTTTTTTTTTTTTTTCTTTTTAAAGATTTATTTATTTTTGTGGGGGTGGTGGAGAGGGAGCGGAGCAGGCGGGCTACTTCTATTGGTCTTTCATTTGTCCATTTTCATCCATCTTTGTTCTTTGGCCCGTGTGGGCCTCCCATCACTGTGACCTCTGTTGTCACAGAGCACTGGCTCTGGGCGCATGCGCTCCAGAGCTCTGGCTTGGTATTTGGACACATGGGTCCAGCCGCTCCGCGGCACGTGGGATCTTCCCAGGCCAGGGATCGAACCGGCCCCCCTTGCACTGCAAGGCGGTGTCCTTACCCACTGGACCACCAGGGAAGCCCCAGTCTGTAGCTTTTTAAAAAATTCTCTTAATAGTGTTTTTTCAAAGAGCAGAATTTGTAATTTTGATGAATTTCAGTTTATCAAAACATTTTTGATGAGCTATGCTTTTGGTGGTGTGTCGAAGAAATCTCTGTGTAATCTAAAGTTACAAGGATTTAGTCTGCCATTTTTTTTTTTTGAATGTTTATTTGCAAATTATAGTGTTTACCACAAAGTAATTTTGTTGTGTTTTCTCTAGACAGCATTTAGAACTTGAAGACCCTACCTTTAGAAGCTGACTAGCTTCTATTCAGAAAATTAGCAGAAGTAATTTTTGCTTTTTTAGTATATCAATTTATTATTAGTTATTTCTGTGTTGTCTTTTTTTTTCAATTAAGTACCAGCTCATCAAAAAAAGAGGGAAAATACGCTTTTTGATATTCACAGATCTCCAGCAAGGAGAAGTCATATCAGGTATGTTTTGTTAGTTTTTGAAAGGAGGAACTATTTCCATCTATCTTTTTTTTTTTATTAAACTTTTACTTTACTTTCAACTTTTACAGAGTTTTGCTGTTTACAGATATGTATGTTCTCAGATTAGTCATATGTATATCTCCATCTATCTTTTAGGTAGCTCCTTTAAGTAATACATAGTATATCTTACATTTAGGATATAATGTATTAATTAATGGTGTTAATGATAATGCCAGTGAAAAACTAAATAATGCTTTTGTTTAATTAGTGACTGACAATTTTTACCCTAAGTGTGTCTGTTACCTACCTGGCTCAGTTTGAAATGGTTATTGTTTTAATAATTTTGTTCCCTACAGCTACATTGCTCTGCGATCTCTTTGTAAGTTCAGTCTGAAAGACTCATACGGCTTTCACTGGGAGCAGTCTTTGTTACTTTCAGTTTCATTTTGCCTTTCTTTTTTTAAATTTTTTATATTACTTTTCACTTTTACAGAGTTTTGTTGTTTACAGATATTCATGATCCTAGATTAGTCATATGTATGTCCCCCTCATCCTACCCCTCCAGGCTATCGCACAGCACCCCGGCAGGATCCCCTTTTCTCACAGCGCAATGATGATAGCTATTTTTTTCACATATGATAGTATAAGTTTTCATGCTACTTCCTTTACACCTTTCTTTTAGATGTACAAAGAGGCTTTCTATTTTTATTTTATTTTTTAAAAATTTTTGCCTTTTTAATTTTATTTATTTTCATCCATCTTTATTTTTTGGCCTGTGTGGGCCTCCCACTGCAGTGGCCTCTCCTGTTGCAGAGCACTGGCTCTGGACGCATGCACTCCGGAGTGCTGGCTTGTAATTGGACACACCTGTCCAGCCGCTCCGCAGCATGTGGGATCTTCCTGGGTCAGGGATCGAACCGGTGTCCCTTGCACTGAAAGGCAGGCTCTTTACCCACTGGACCACCAGGGAAGCCCACCCAAAGAGGCTTTTTTTTTTGATAGGCAAGAAATGGATTTATTCAGATTCAGAGAAAGCACACTTCACAGACAGAGTGTGGGCCATCGCAGAGTGAATCCAGCAGCCCGGAAAACATGGCGTTCTTAGCTTTTGTGGGTTGTTTAATTCCATATGCTAATGAACAGGAGGATTATTCCAGCTCCCAAAGAGGCTTTTTTATTTTGAAATATTTTCTTATCTATTGTGTTTTCTGCAAAGGTATTCCCCATAGCTTTCTGCAAAGATATTCCGGGAGCTCAAAAATAATATTAAAAAATAAACATGCAAAGCTTTCTTCTAGTCTCAGTAGTCTCTCAGTATCCCATAGAAACATTTTTATTAGTTTGTGTGTCCTTAGAAAATATGTTTATGCTTATATACTTATATATTTAGAAAGGTGAGAGAAGAAAAGATCATTCTGGATCTCTTCATTTTTTCTTGTGCATGCGAGTTATCATCTAGAGTAATTTCTCTAGACCATTATGTACACTATTGCTTCTGTTCACCTCATTTGTGCTGATGTTTTACATTTTATATTTTAGGCTTATCACACACATACACACACTTTTCACTTTTACAGAGTTTTGTTGTTTACAGATATTCATGATCCTAGATTAGTCATATGTATGTCCCCCTCATCCTACCCCTCCAGGCTATCGCACAGCACCCCGGCAGGATCCCCTTTTCTCACAGCGCAATGATGATAGCTATTTTTTTCACATATGATAGTATAAGTTTTCATGCTACTTCCTTTACACCTTTCTTTTAGATGTACAAAGAGGCTTTCTATTTTTATTTTATTTTTTAAAAATTTTTGCCTTTTTAATTTTATTTATTTTCATCCATCTTTATTTTTTGGCCTGTGTGGGCCTCCCACTGCAGTGGCCTCTCCTGTTGCAGAGCACTGGCTCTGGACGCATGCACTCCGGAGTGCTGGCTTGTAATTGGACACACCTGTCCAGCCGCTCCGCAGCATGTGGGATCTTCCTGGGTCAGGGATCGAACCGGTGTCCCTTGCACTGAAAGGCAGGCTCTTTACCCACTGGACCACCAGGGAAGCCCACCCAAAGAGGCTTTTTTTTTTGATAGGCAAGAAATGGATTTATTCAGATTCAGAGAAAGCACACTTCACAGACAGAGTGTGGGCCATCGCAGAGTGAATCCAGCAGCCCGGAAAACATGGCGTTCTTAGCTTTTGTGGGTTGTTTAATTCCATATGCTAATGAACAGGAGGATTATTCCAGCTCCCAAAGAGGCTTTTTGATTTTGAAATATTTTCTTATCTATTGTGTTTTCTGCAAAGGTATTCCCCATAGCTTTCTGCAAAGATATTCCCGGTAGCTCAAAAATAATATTAAAAAATAAACATGCAAAGCTTTCTTCTAGTCTCAGTAGTCTCTCAGTATCCCATAGAAACATTTTTATTAGTTTGTGTGTCCTTAGAAAATATGTTTATGCTTATATACTTATATATTTAGAAAGGTGAGAGAAGAAAAGATCATTCTGGATCTCTTCATTTTTTCTTGTGCATGCGAGTTATCATCTAGAGTAATTTCTCTAGACCATTATGTACACTATTGCTTCTGTTCACCTCATTTGTGCTGATGTTTTACATTTTTATATTTTAGGCTTATCACACACATACACACACACACACACACACACAGTCAATAAACTTGGAAACAGACATTTTCCTTATGGGGAGAAAGAAGTAAGAGAGATGGTAAATATCAAAATTGCAAAGATGGAGCAGGTAACTATGGCAGCAGTTTTCTTGAAGTTTTGGAAAACGTTTAAAAACTGATGAAAGGATGAAATGAAAGGACTCCTCTTAATCAGGAGAAGGAATATTAGACGGTTTAAATGTCTGAATGAGCTGGGGAAAATCTGGGTCTGCTCTTGAGGGAATTGGAGTTGAATAGGGATGCACAGGGTGTGGAGGATCCTTGAGGCCAACCAATTTTAGTTTGAAGTAAATTAATTTACAATGATTCCATTTTGTATGATTACCATAGTTTCTAAGTATCTTAAAGATGACATCAATTATATTACTAATTAGCATTTATTAAGTATTATCTTTCATCGAAGATGATTTTAGTTTGATACATTATCTACTCATTCCATAGTAGTTATGATCGTAAAAAAATATGGTTTATAAGAAATTCAGAAAGGATATAATTATCTTCAGTGGAATATGGGAACTCTTCATCTCCCTGTAAACCAATGTATTACTTTCTTTAGTATCTGTACTATTTCTGATTATTTAGGGAAAGGAAAATAAGAGGAAAGTATAAGCTTTCTTTTCTAAGATTATGATATTAAATCATAATCTTATGATAAATCATTGATAGGCAGTCCCTAAATTCGGATGCAGATTAAATTTGTTACTTGATGCCTTGCTAAACTACTCTATTTAAAAAATTATAGCCTCCCTCTCCTCCTGTTTTTTTTCCTTTGTAGAACTTAATCATATGTAAATTGTATGAGTGTAAGAATCATCTTAGCAAATATTTGCTAAAAGAATAAATGAATGAATGAAAGTTCTACTGAGCTAACAGTAGATAGGGTGCTCAGAAAGGGTTTGCTGCTGTAATGGTTTGAAAGATTTTACTCTGTTTAAATAGGAGAAAGAAGCATGCCATTCACAGTAGTGACACAACTTCTTCTGATGAAGAACGCTTTGAAAGAAGGAAATCAAAGAGCATGACGAGAGCAAGAAATAGGTTAGTAAATTTTTTTTTTTTGCCAAGAATTCTTTTTTTTTTTTTTTTGGGCGGGGTGGAGTAGGGTGGGAGGGGGGCGGGCAGGCCACTTCTATTGGTCTTTCATTTATCTATTTTCATCCATCTTTATTCTTTGGCCCATGTGGGCCTCCCGTCGCAGTGGCCTCTGTTGTCACAGATCACCGGCTCGGGGCGCATGCGCTCCAGAGCTCTGGCTCGGTAATTGGACACATGGGTCCAGCCGCTCCGCTGCATGTGGGATCCTCCCAGGCCAGGGATTGAACTGGCCCCTTGCACTGCAAGGCGGTGTCCTTACCCACTGGACCACCAGGGAAGCCCGGTTAGTAAATTTTTAGTTGTCATTTCCATGCCAGAAGAAAGGAATAACAGTTTAAACTTTGTGATCCTTATCTGTACCAGCATTTTGTTAAGTGATACTCGACACACATTAGAGTAATGCACTAATTTGGTTTTTATGTAGTAACTTTTAGAGTAGAAATCTAACCATGCAAAACTTCCCATAAATTACTTACTGTTCAAATACTGAATAGAATAGTGTGTGGAAGGTAAAGAAAGAACCAGGGGAAGAGTCTACTCTCTCTGACAGTCTCTTCTTCAATTCCTCTCCTCTAATCCAGATGCATTTAATGAGGCTGGTTTTAGATGCTTTTGATAGCACTCAAGAGTAAGCCTTGGTTCTAAATAGAAATATTTCAGGATCCCTTGGATTTTGTTGGAAAACTTGTTATAGTTTTGGTTTAGTGAATGCCTCTGGTATCTTTTGCTTAAATTTGTTACTTGATGCCTTGCTAAACTACTCTATTTAAAAAATTATAGCCTCCCTCTCCTCCTGTTTTTTTTCCTTTGTAGAACTTAATCATATGTAAATTGTATGAGTGTAAGAATCATCTTAGCAAATATTTGCTAAAAGAATAAATGAATGAATGAAAGTTCTACTGAGCTAACAGTAGATAGGGTGCTCAGAAAGGGTTTGCTGCTGTAATGGTTTGAAAGATTTTACTCTGTTTAAATAGGAGAAAGAAGCATGCCATTCACAGTAGTGACACAACTTCTTCTGATGAAGAACGCTTTGAAAGAAGGAAATCAAAGAGCATGACGAGAGCAAGAAATAGGTTAGTAAATTTTTTTTTTTTGCCAAGAATTCTTTTTTTTTTTTTTTGGGGGGGGGGGGGGTGGGGGGGGGGGGGGCGGGCAGGCCACTTCTACTGGTCTTTCATTTATCTATTTTCATCCGTCTTTGTTCTTTGACCCATGTGGGCCTCCCATCGTGGTGGCCTCTGTTGTCGCAGAGCACCGGCTCTGGGCGCATGCGCTCCAGAGCTCTGGCTCGGTAATCGGACACATGGGTCCAGCCGCTCCGCGGCACGTGGGATCTTCCCAGGCCAGGGATGGAACCGGCGCCCCTTGCACTGCAAGGCGGTGTCCTTGCCCACTGGACCACTGGGGAAGCCCGGTTAGTAAATTTTTAGTTGTCATTTCCATGCCAGAAGAAAGGAATAACAGTTTAAACTTTGTGATCCTTATCTGTACCAGCATTTTGTTAAGTGATACTCGACACACATTAGAGTAATGCACTAATTTGGTTTTTATGTAGTAACTTTTAGAGTAGAAATCTAACCATGCAAAACTTCCCATAAATTACTTACTGTTCAAATACTGAATAGAATAGTGTGTGGGAAGGTAAAGAAAGAACCAGGGGAAGAGTCTACTCTCTCTGACAGTCTCTTCTTCAATTCCTCTCCTCTAATCCAGATGCATTTAATGAGGCTGGTTTTAGATGCTTTTGATAGCACTCAAGAGTAAGCCTTGGTTCTAAATAGAAATATTTCAGGATCCCTTGGATTTTGTTGGAAAACTTGTTATAGTTTTGGTTTAGTGAATGCCTCTGGTATCTTTTGCTTAACTAGGGTAAATGAGTCATTATTATATGACTCACTAAAATCTTGAAAATTTTCAGTGGGGGAGAGAATCAATATTTTGTCTAGTAGAGCATCAAATTATAACTTATTCCTTAAAATTTGTTAATTTTCTAGCTTATATTTATAGTCCTAAAGTAAATTATATTTAGAAATTTTACATGTAACAAAGCATGTCTATAATTTGGCATTATATATCTACTGTAGCAATACCAAGTTTTCATTTAGTTGGTCTTGGAAACAAATTTGAGTTGGTGTAGATTGTATGCTAAAAAGAGTTCCTCATGTGGATGACAGAAAGAAAATGTAAGAGGCAAATCTAAGTTTAATTAAAAGAATTTGATGTCTCTTTAAAATGAGCTATTCTGATCCCTCCTTTGGAAAGTTTTAAAGTACGTTAGGATTCAGAAATGTCAATGAAGTTATATTCATTATAGAAGCTATATTTTTTATAGGTTATGTCATCTTTTGGTGTTTATGCAGTGCTAAAAGAGGAAATCTATTATATTTTCTTATGGATAATTAAATTAATATCATAGAATTTTAAGTAGGTAAGGTGTGTTTTAAGATGGCTACCCAAAAGATAATACTTAGTTTTCAAAATAGGATCTAAAATTGGATTCCCTTGAAGAAAAAGAAAAGACACTTACTTCTTTAATCATGTAAACTGAGTTGATACACTTTCATAATATCGAAGGATACATTTAAATATTATAATAAACCTTGAGTTCATTTAATGTCATATATTAATATTATATACAGTAGATCTATCTTTATTTTATACTTGTAGAATATCAAGCTTGTTCAGTTTTCTGATTTAGACTAGGTTGGACTCTTTGCACAAGTAGATTCATGATATTAATTACTTTGTCTTGTGAATAAATTACTTCTGTCTATTGAGAAGAATTTCAAGGAAAAGTAGTTCAAAAATATGAAGCCTTTGGCATTTTCTGGATTATAAGAAAAGGGAGAAAGATTAAAATATGTCAGAGTTTTAACTTGTTTATGATGTTAAGAATATGAAAATTTTAACGCTATCTATTTAAATCTTTATGAATTTCAGATGTTTACCTATGAACTTAAGAGCGGAAGATTTAGCTAGTGGTATTCTCCGAGAACGTGTTAAAGTGGGAGCAAGCTTGGCTGATGTTGATCCAATGAATATTGATAAATCAGTAAGTTTTGTAAATGGTCTTCTAGAAATGCCTTCTTTATTTTTTGGTCACACAACTTGTGGGATCTTAGTCCCCCCACCAGGAATTGAACCCATGGTCCCTGCATTGGAAGTGTGGAGTCCTAACCACCGGACTTCCAAGGAATTCCCAAAAGTATAATTTTTGAACTCTGTTTATATATAAATTTTATGTTCCTGCTGAAGGTGTGTATTTTGGAATCATTATCTCATAAATTAAAAATAAACCTGTAAACAATTCAAATTATTTTATGATAAACTTTTCCTCTTCTTTCCAAGGTGCGGTTCGATAGCATAGGTGGATTGAGCCATCATATTCACGCACTAAAGGAAATGGTAGTATTCCCACTTCTATATCCAGAAATTTTTGAAAAATTTAAAATTCAGCCTCCAAGGTGAGTAATGCTAGATGTTTAATTATTGTTATTAATGTTAATTTATCAAGTTTAAATTAGTGATTATAAATCTAAATGTTATTTATAAATATTTCATATATATTTATTTGATGTATCCTAGCAATGAGAATTAGGAATGAAATTTTATTATTGAGGGCTCAAAAGCTGTGGTACTTGAAGTTTATATTTCAGCATTTAAGAGTCCAGATGCATGATGAGATTCTCTATGCAGGCCTTAAAGATACAAGTGGATTGCCCAACTGGATTTTCCTTAATGTTTTCTACTGATAAGATTGAGTTTAATACCATATGTTGTTTAGTCTCTGAAAGCACAATGTCAGTGAAGTGTTTCTTTGACTCAATGATGTGGCATTTTTGAAATGGTAAGCTTGATAGTCGGTTTAAGAAGTACTTTTATTGAGATTTGGTTCTAATTTGTTATTCATGTGTTTAAAGATGTAGAAAATCTTATTAAAGAGTCATCTTTTTGAGTGGGTTAAATGTTAGTGTATAATTCTACAGTGGCTCTTACAAATCATAATAGTAATTTATTTTTTATGTGATATACTTGAATTTAAAATATAGTTGTTAGTTTTACAAAACCATTAATGTAGTGTAGCCTTGGGAGGAACTTTAAAAAGTGATATAAACAAAAAGTGTTATAAGCGGAAAAGTATTCCTACTCTTTAGAGATGAACAATTTTATATTCTTATTTTGGGTTTTTTCACCACAACTTGTGGGATCTTAGTCCCCCCACCAGGAATTGAACCCATGGTCCCTGCATTGGAAGTGTGGAGTCCTAACCACCGGACTTCCAAGGAATTCCCAAAAGTATAATTTTTGAACTCTGTTTATATATAAATTTTATGTTCCTGCTGAAGGTGTGTATTTTGGAATCATTATCTCATAAATTAAAAATAAACCTGTAAACAATTCAAATTATTTTATGATAAACTTTTCCTCTTCTTTCCAAGGTGCGGTTCGATAGCATAGGTGGATTGAGCCATCATATTCACGCACTAAAGGAAATGGTAGTATTCCCACTTCTATATCCAGAAATTTTTGAAAAATTTAAAATTCAGCCTCCAAGGTGAGTAATGCTAGATGTTTAATTATTGTTATTAATGTTAATTTATCAAGTTTAAATTAGTGATTATAAATCTAAATGTTATTTATAAATATTTCATATATATTTATTTGATGTATCCTAGCAATGAGAATTAGGAATGAAATTTTATTATTGAGGGCTCAAAAGCTGTGGTACTTGAAGTTTATATTTCAGCATTTAAGAGTCCAGATGCATGATGAGATTCTCTATGCAGGCCTTAAAGATACAAGTGGATTGCCCAACTGGATTTTCCTTAATGTTTTCTACTGATAAGATTGAGTTTAATACCATATGTTGTTTAGTCTCTGAAAGCACAATGTCAGTGAAGTGTTTCTTTGACTCAATGATGTGGCATTTTTGAAATGGTAAGCTTGATAGTCGGTTTAAGAAGTACTTTTATTGAGATTTGGTTCTAATTTGTTATTCATGTGTTTAAAGATGTAGAAAATCTTATTAAAGAGTCATCTTTTTGAGTGGGTTAAATGTTAGTGTATAATTCTACAGTGGCTCTTACAAATCATAATAGTAATTTATTTTTTATGTGATATACTTGAATTTAAAATATAGTTGTTAGTTTTACAAAACCATTAATGTAGTGTAGCCTTGGGAGGAACTTTAAAAAGTGATATAAACAAAAAGTGTTATAAGCGGAAAAGTATTCCTACTCTTTAGAGATGAACAATTTTTATATTCTTTACAACTTTATACATATATGCATATATTAAGTTAATGATTTTGCCTGTATTTTTCATATTTAAATATTTAATATAAATAAGATTATTCAGTAATATCCCATGTAACTTTATTTTCACTCTATAATATATTATGGATACCACGTACAATAAATAGTGTATTCTTTTTGACAGCAAACTAGTGTTTAATTTACAGATGTAGTGGTATATTTGTTACTTATTAGTGGATAGCATTTAGGTTTTTTAAAAAAACCTATCTTTATAACAATATTCTTTTGAGTATTTCTACATGAAATAGTCAAAAGTGTGAAATTTCTGAGTCACAGGGCAAACACCTTTAAAATGTTGATGTAGCTTGCCAAATTACTCTGTACTCTGAACTATTTCTTGAGTACCAGCGCTTGATTGTTTGAGAACATCCTTGAGGACTCTCAGCAAAGTGTAACTTTTGCCTGTATACTACAAAAAGCTTTATCGTTGTCTAATAATAATAAAACATACATTAATTCAAAATTATATGGGGAGTGCATGCTTTTATATTGATTATTAGTAATGCTGGTGGTAACATTAATTTACTTTTATTGACTCGTTATTCCTCTAGAGGCTGTTTGTTTTATGGTCCTCCTGGCACAGGGAAAACCTTGGTCGCCAGAGCATTAGCTAACGAGTGCAGTCAGGGAGACAAAAAAGTGGCTTTTTTTATGCGAAAAGGAGCAGACTGTCTGAGTAAGTGGGTTGGTGAATCTGAGCGGCAACTTAGGCTTCTTTTTGATCAGGTAAGTGAAGTCAGCTCATGTGAGATTATCTTCATAAGAATACTTAATACATTTGGTCTATAAATTTTATACAGACTGTTCATGAGAAGCCATATTTTTCATTCAGTATCTTAAATTAGGATTAATAATTGGAATTTGTGTGCCTTAGAGGTATTTAATAGCAGTTTCACTAATACTAATTTAAGATGATTCACAAAATCTTTATTGAGGTGGCTACTCGGCATATCAAATTGATTGAATCCACAGATGTGGAACCCATGGGTATGTAGGGCCGACAGTACTACACTATTTTATACAGGAAACTTGAGCATCATTGTATTTTGTTGTCTGCAGGGAGTCCTAGATTAAGCCAAACCTCTCTCTAAAATTGTCACACCCTCCTTTGCTGGAATTAATTTCTACAGGCTTGGATTCTTCACCTTCCTTTTGCTTTAAGTTTTCATAGAATGACCTTTCCTTTTTTTTTTGAATTATACTAGAGTCTACGGCCATACCACCCTGAACGTGCCTGGTTTTGTCTGAATTATATTAGAGTCTATAGGAGTGCTTTTCTTATATCCTTACATGGAAGCTAATTCAAATACATCATTAAAATAGTCTGTGTCGTATGATAAAAGCAGTATGAGTAGTGTATTTAAATGCATTTAATAAAATAGTATGTTTAAAAAATACATGTCTGTGTATGTGTACAAATGACATGTATGACAGAATAAACAAACTGCAAACCGTATGTACTGGGTGAAGACCTTGTGGTGGAAGATGGGGTAATTAAGAGCTTTTCTTTTCCTATATAGCCTTTCTTAGCTGGTGCATGCTACACCATTTGCTTGTATTACCTATTTGCTTCAGTTGCTTATTAAGAAAACACAATAAATGCATTAAAAATGAAAACTAATACAATAAATACTTGTTTTCTTTTCATACTAGGCATATTTGATGAGACCTTCTATAATATTTTTTGATGAAATAGATGGGTTAGCTCCAGTTCGCTCTAGCAGGCAAGATCAGATCCACAGGTAAGTTTTCCTAATCTGATTATGTTGAGTTCATATATTGACAAGAGTATTTAGACTTAGAGCCTCTGAATAAGGGCTGTGAGGCTTATAAGATGTGACCTCTGTCCTTGAGCAAGACTTGTTACCGCATGGGAGTGCGTGTGTGCATGTGTGCGTGCATACTGGCTCAGTCACTCTGTGGTGTCTGGCTCTTGGTGGTCTTATAGACTGTAGTCCACCAGGCTCCTCTGCTTTTTTATTTTCTGTTCTGAATTGAGCTAATAAATTGCATTTCTTTTTTAAAAAGATGATTCACAAAATCTTTATTGAGGTGGCTACTCGGCATATCAAATTGATTGAATCCACAGATGTGGAACCCATGGGTATGTAGGGCCGACAGTACTACACTATTTTATACAGGAAACTTGAGCATCATTGTATTTTGTTGTCTGCAGGGAGTCCTAGATTAAGCCAAACCTCTCTCTAAAATTGTCACACCCTCCTTTGCTGGAATTAATTTCTACAGGCTTGGATTCTTCACCTTCCTTTTGCTTTAAGTTTTCATAGAATGACCTTTCCTTTTTTTTTTGAATTATACTAGAGTCTACGGCCATACCACCCTGAACGTGCCTGGTTTTGTCTGAATTATATTAGAGTCTATAGGAGTGCTTTTCTTATATCCTTACATGGAAGCTAATTCAAATACATCATTAAAATAGTCTGTGTCGTATGATAAAAGCAGTATGAGTAGTGTATTTAAATGCATTTAATAAAATAGTATGTTTAAAAAATACATGTCTGTGTATGTGTACAAATGACATGTATGACAGAATAAACAAACTGCAAACCGTATGTACTGGGTGAAGACCTTGTGGTGGAAGATGGGGGTAATTAAGAGCTTTTCTTTTTCCTATATAGTCTTTCTTAGCTGGTGCATGCTACACCATTTGCTTGTATTACCTATTTGCTTCAGTTGCTTATTAAGAAAACACAATAAATGCATTAAAAATGAAAACTAATACAATAAATACTTGTTTTCTTTTCATACTAGGCATATTTGATGAGACCTTCTATAATATTTTTTGATGAAATAGATGGGTTAGCTCCAGTTCGCTCTAGCAGGCAAGATCAGATCCACAGGTAAGTTTTCCTAATCTGATTATGTTGAGTTCATATATTGACAAGAGTATTTAGACTTAGAGCCTCTGAATAAGGGCTGTGAGGCTTATAAGATGTGACCTCTGTCCTTGAGCAAGACTTGTTACCGCATGGGAGTGCGTGTGTGCATGTGTGCGTGCATACTGGCTCAGTCACTCTGTGGTGTCTGGCTCTTGGTGGTCTTATAGACTGTAGTCCACCAGGCTCCTCTGTCATCTGATGTTTGTAGATATAATTTTCCTGTTCTGAATTGAGCTGCTTTAAATTTGTGAGCTTCTAGTTTTCATAATAGCTGTAATATTTTTGTAATATTTTATTTCTTAAAATACTTTCTTCTGTCTCCCTTATCCCTGGGAATATTTGTGACCAAGCTTTTACTTGCCTTCTTCCCACTACTTGGTACCGTCATTTATATTTTTATTTTATTTTTTTAGGGAGGGGCGGGTCGGGGAGGGAGGGGGTCGGGCGGGCCACTTCTGTTGGTCTTTCATTTGTTTATTTTCATCCATCTTTGTTCTTTGGCCCCTGTGGGCCTCCGTGTGGGCCCCCTGTCGCGGCGGCCTCTGTTGTCGCAGAGCACTGGCTCTGGGCGCATATGCTCCAGAGCTCTGGCTCGGTGATTGGACACATGGGTCCAGCCGCTCCGCGGTACGTGGGATCTTCCCAGGCCAGGGATGGAACCGGCGCCCCTTGCAGTGCAAGGCGGTGTCCTTACCCACTGGACCACCAGGGAAGCCCTGTTTATTTATTTATTTTCATCCATCTTTATTCTTTGGCCTGTGTGGGCCTCCCATTGCAGTGGCCTCTCTCATCGCAGAGCATGGGCTCTGTGCGCGCGCGCGCTCCAGTGCTGGCTTGGAATTGGACACACCGGTCCAGCTGCTCCGCGGCATGTGGGATCTTCTCTGGCCAAGGATCAAACTGGTACCCCCTTGCACTGCAAGGTGGACTTTTTCCCCACTGGACCATCAGGGAAGCCCTGGAACCTTCATTTATATAAAATGTCTGAAATAGTCAAATTCTTAAATGTTATAAAAATATATCAGTACTAATAGAAGGCTACTATTGCTATATTAGACAAAATAGTCTTGTAAGTCAGAAGCATTATTATAAAGAGGATCCACTTATAATGATAAAAACTTCAACTTATTAAAAGATGTAATAGCTTAAAGTTTATAATTCCTGAGTTACTATATTTTAAACTATATAAAACAAAAATTTTTAGAACTGCAAATAGTCAAATCGATCATCATTGTGAAAGATCTCATGTGTCTCTTGGTAATTAATATACCAAATAAGCATAAAGTAAATTCTCTGTAGATTATCTGAGCAGTTGTATTATATGAATCTGATCTTGCATGCATAATTTTCTAAGGCAAATATAGAATGGACATTATTTTTAAACATCATTTATAAAATTTGATTATATATTGTGACTTAAATCACAGCTGATTTCCAAAGTTTAGTAATATACAAAATATAAGAAATAAATAACAAAAAGACAAGCAGAGAATTTTGTTTGTTATTAAGAACTATTGCTCTGATTATAAATAATCTATAGTACTAGTGAAACAAAAAAATTACAACAGAATATGAATTGCAAACAAAGATATACAGAAATCAAGAAATTAAGAAGTTGCCTCTTTGAAAAAAATAAAATTGGCTAACCTCTGGCACAATTGACTATGGTAAAAAAGACATTAATAAAACAATATTAAGGAATACAAAATAGTTTGTTGTTTTAGACTCTGTAAACATTAAAGATTAACAGGATAAAGGCCTAAGCTTAGGAGGTTAAAGTATAAACTTTTTCGGAAAAAACCTGTGGGAAAATTTTCTTGACCTGTATGTGAATGCTCATAGCTTTGTGGGTAGTAGCCAAAACCTGGAAACAGTCTGCATGTTCATCAACATGTGTATCAACAATTTGGCATATATCCATAAAATAAAATATTGCTTTAGCAATGAAAAGGAATGAACTCTGTTAAACCAACAGTGAAAGAATTTCACAATAATCATGCTGAGGGCAAGAATCCAGTAATCCCATGTATATAAAATTTTAGGTAATGAAAGCTCATGTATAGTGGCAGAACTCGAGTCAGTAGTTGCCAGGGGCTGGGTAGAGGAGCCGTGGAGATGGATTACGAAAGGTGTGAAGAGAGGAGCGTGATGAATATTACTTTTCTTCATTATGGTGATAGTTTCACATACTTCAAAACTTAGCAATTTGTATTCTCTAAAAAGTTCCAGTGTTTTGTATGTCAGTTACATCTTCAGAAGACTTAAATCTGTTTAGAACAAGAGGAGAAAGTTATTTGGAACTTAGTTTCACTTGTGAACATGGATATAAAAATCTTTTAGGCTGATAAAAATTAGTATAAGCAGCAGTTTTGCAACTTTCCCTGTCTTTTTAAAATTTAAAATTTTGTTACAGCTCTATAGTGTCAACTCTCCTTGCTCTTATGGATGGATTAGACAACAGGGGCGAAATTGTTGTTATTGGTGCTACAAATAGACTTGATTCTATAGATCCAGCTCTCAGGAGGCCTGGTCGTTTTGACAGAGAATTTCTTTTCAACCTTCCGGATCAAAAGGTAATGTTTTCTGTTTTTGATATATGTATATGAAAGAATATATTTGTTACATCATTGGTTTATTTTTTGGTAGCTGAATGCCCATCTTAGAACTTCAAATTGAAGGAGTAGCTACTGATTCCAGATTTTGTCAACTTTTTTGAGCAAAATTTATCCCAACAACTTCAAAGTTCTTTTTGTATTGGTGTTAGACCCCAAATTCCTCACCAGCCAATAATAATATTACCTTGAGTATAATTTGCTTTTTCATAGTCTTAGGAAACTGAGATAGCAGTGTTGAGGGAACAAGTAAATTCACTTTTAAAAAGTGTTGTTTTTCCCTTGAAAGAAGGCAAATGTGAAAACAAATTCTGATGTGGCTCTTTAGGTGATTATGGATTCTTACACTTCAGTGTTTCTTTTTTTACTGTGGGAGAAAAAGAAATTTGGTTTAATTGGAAACAAGATGTTAAATTTTTTATTGTGTTATAGAATTAGATAGAAGGTAGAGGATGCTATTTTCAAAGAAAAAAGATCACGATAAAATTGTTTAAACCTGTGTTTTTTCTTTCAGTGAATTCAATTCATATTTATGGAGATTACCTTATTATATATTAAATGTGAAAGCATTCACTAACTTGTAAGATGATAATATATGTTTCTTAATTGAAACATTTTTCAATTTAAGACACTGTATGCATATTATAACTAAAAGGACCTGTGAAATCTAAAGTTTGTTTAGAAGTTATGATTATTATAACACATTAAAGTTTTTGTTTACATGTTTTCAGAAGACTTAAATCTGTTTAGAACAAGAGGAGAAAGTTATTTGGAACTTAGTTTCACTTGTGAACATGGATATAAAAATCTTTTAGGCTGATAAAAATTAGTATAAGCAGCAGTTTTGCAACTTTCCCTGTCTTTTTAAAATTTAAAATTTTGTTACAGCTCTATAGTGTCAACTCTCCTTGCTCTTATGGATGGATTAGACAACAGGGGCGAAATTGTTGTTATTGGTGCTACAAATAGACTTGATTCTATAGATCCAGCTCTCAGGAGGCCTGGTCGTTTTGACAGAGAATTTCTTTTCAACCTTCCGGATCAAAAGGTAATGTTTTCTGTTTTTGATATATGTATATGAAAGAATATATTTGTTACATCATTGGTTTATTTTTTGGTAGCTGAATGCCCATCTTAGAACTTCAAATTGAAGGAGTAGCTACTGATTCCAGATTTTGTCAACTTTTTTGAGCAAAATTTATCCCAACAACTTCAAAGTTCTTTTTGTATTGGTGTTAGACCCCAAATTCCTCACCAGCCAATAATAATATTACCTTGAGTATAATTTGCTTTTTCATAGTCTTAGGAAACTGAGATAGCAGTGTTGAGGGAACAAGTAAATTCACTTTTAAAAAGTGTTGTTTTTCCCTTGAAAGAAGGCAAATGTGAAAACAAATTCTGATGTGGCTCTTTAGGTGATTATGGATTCTTACACTTCAGTGTTTCTTTTTTTACTGTGGGAGAAAAAGAAATTTGGTTTAATTTGGAAACAAGATGTTAAATTTTTTATTGTGTTATAGAATTAGATAGAAGGTAGAGGATGCTATTTTCAAAGAAAAAAGATCACGATAAAATTGTTTAAACCTGTGTTTTTTCTTTCAGTGAATTCAATTCATATTTATGGAGATTACCTTATTATATATTAAATGTGAAAGCATTCACTAACTTGTAAGATGATAATATATGTTTCTTAATTGAAACATTTTTCAATTTAAGACACTGTATGCATATTATAACTAAAAGGACCTGTGAAATCTAAAGTTTGTTTAGAAGTTATGATTATTATAACACATTAAAGTTTTTTGTTTACATGTTTTCAGATGGTAAAAATGATGTGGAGGAAAGAGAAGTTTAGTTTTGAGTCCTAGTTCTAGATCAGTTTTGGAGTCACATGTGCCCCTGTCAAGTTCCTTTGCCTCTCTGGACATTACATATCTTAGTTTGTGATACAAAGATCTCTGCTACATAGCTCACAGGGTTATTATGGGAATCAGAGTTGTTGTGGATGCCAAGCTGTTTATGTTTCTTTCTTATATGAACAGTAGCTTTTCTGGCGTATGGTTAGTTTATAAATTTGTTCCATCTCATACATTTTGGGGTTGATGATATTTTATTTGTGCTTTTTTTCCTTTGGCAAGGTTTTTAAATCTGTGCTCTTCTTCTTAGGCGAGAAAACACATTTTACAGATCCATACCAGGGACTGGAATCCCAAGTTGTCAGATGATTTTTTAGGTGAATTGGCTGAAAAATGTGTTGGTGAGTGCTACTGCTTAAATTTTTTGATTATCATTGTCTGCTTAGCCTCCCTTTCCCCTTATATTTGGAATGTGAATGAGTATAATTATATTTTTGTGCAGTAGATGGCTTTGCCTTCAAATGCAAAAAATTAAAACATTTCACTTGAAATTTGAATACTTCTAAATTAAAATTTTAGCTGCCATTAGGTATTTCAATTAACGAAACTCATTAGTAATATGCCTTTCATTGAGTGCTGGATTTCCAGTCTTACTACAGTGTCTCCTTTTAGGAATTGCTCCCTTTCAGAAATTGTAAGAAAAATAAGCTTAAACAAGAAGTAAAGGTCCATGTATAGGGCAGGACGGTAGTCTCTTACTTTGCAGATGGACTCATCCACATGCCGGTTGTCTAGAAAGGAGTTGAGAGAGAGGAGTCTTCAGAAAAAACAATGACCGCTGCTAGCATTTCCCTAGATGTAAAACTCTTCAGGTTAATGTTAAATTATTCACAGAGTAGAAGATCTCCTACAGAGTGCATGAACACTATTGTCCTAAAAGGATATGTTGAGAGTGTTTTATGTACATGCGTAGGAGGTGGAATTCAGAGGGTTCAGAATTTAGGGGTTTGACACTAATTAGGTCTGAAATAAAAATGAATGTGATATTAAGCAACTGAATGTACACGCAGGTATTTTTCCCTTCATTCTTTTTCTGTCTTTTGTCTATTTTCCTCTCATTCTCTCAAAAATAGAAATTAAAAATCTCTCCACGAACTTTTTAAGCGTTATGAAAAAGTCCCCCAATAAGTCTACTCACAATCAGCAATCTACTTGGGAGAAGTTCAAAGTTACCAAAACCAAAAAGAACAACTTAGTTAAAAAAAATCATTGTGGTCCACCATCAAATAATTAAAACTTAAATAGAGCATTAGTCCATTCAGTTAGCTACATCCGAATTATCCTCTTCATCCACAGGGACCTCCATCTCCGAAGCAGCATACCTCAGCTTTTGAACCACAAAGACCTCGACATCTTCTGGTGAGGAGAAAACGTAAATCTCTCCAGCACTACTCCAGTTTAAGCTTTGCCTGGTATAAGAGAGCATGCGCCAAACCCATTTCATGTAAATTTGGCTTGACCTTTGCAAAGCCTTGTGCTGCTTTATGGGAGAGGGTGGTATTTGGTACAAAAATCCAGTCTTTTCCCTTTTTGAAAATTTGACCCCTTTTATTTCCTGCAACTTTTATGATATTATTGTGTTCAAGTACAGTCAGAATGGGAAGTCTTTGTAGATTAGTCTGTGAATTTATCACAGAATGATCCTTAACTGAAATAAACAAAAGTCTTTAGATAATCTGGGAAATCCCCTAAGAGTCACCTAAAAATTAATTTTTATTACCCTGTATACCATCTGAAATATTATATACTCTAATTCTTTATCCTAAATATTAGATTCTCAGTTTTCTTTTTCATTTCCAAAAGACACTACTTCTCATTTTACCAGGTTATTTATTTTAGCTTTTAGTCAGTTTCTTAAGTTAAAAAAAATTTAAGACATACTTTGTTATAGGACTGAAAACTTCTCTCGCCTTTTTGGGGGTGGCATTGCTGGTTTAGAATCTGCATATATATATATATGTGTGTGTATATATATATGTCTATATATATACACACGCACACACATACACACACACTATTTTCTTCCTTGAGAATGACCTAAAAATTATAATTAATATAATTATAATTAACTGACTTCTTATTTTGATTTTGACATTTCATTTATGAAACCTATTCACATTCAAAAAATTTAAATGCAAGTCTTCAAACAGGAATGAAATAGCAATACACTTTGAATTCATTATGAGCTTAGCACTTACATATCCCAAAGATGTTTTAATAATATATGGGTTCCATAGAGTGAAGTATGCTTAACAAGAGTATGCAGTGCAGTCTTGATGAAGAACTGCAAAGATAGTTGGTCGCTTGCTAGGGGTTATGGATTTGGTAACTTTCACCTTGAAATGAATTCCCAAGTACTTGGAGGCTTGCATGCATTATAGGTGTGATTTTTAGTAGTCTTCAAGGAATTTTGGTATCCGGAGATGTGCATAAATTGTAGGAGCTTAAGGTTAATGAAGAACTTCAATCTAATCACATTTGTCTGTTTCGTTTTCATGAAGAGGGCTAAAACAATGAAAGGGTATCTGTCAATGAAGCATCTTAGCTTGTGGACCTTCACTGTTTGTATTTTACTTAAAATATAACTTCATAAAATCTTATTACCTTTCCTAGTTTATAACCTCTTCGAATAGCTTGTATTTTCAGTCTTTCAGACAAATTTTTATCTTAGTAACAGTACTCAAAAATGCTTTTTCTTTGGTATCTAGCTTATCTGCATTCATTAGACTATTAGAATTGTAATGGTAGATCTAGTATAGTTATGGAATTCTTATGGAAGCGATACTAGTATTTTCTTTAGCTCAACTTTAGATAATCTGGAAATCCTAAGAGTCACCTAAAATTAATTTTTATTACCCTGTATACCATCTGAAATATTATATACTCTAATTCTTTATCCTAAATATTAGATTCTCAGTTTTCTTTTTCATTTCCAAAAGACACTACTTCTCATTTTACCAGGTTATTTATTTTAGCTTTTAGTCAGTTTCTTAAGTTAAAAAAAATTTAAGACATACTTTGTTATAGGACTGAAAACTTCTCTCGCCTTTTTGGGGGTGGCATTGCTGGTTTAGAATCTGCATATATATATTTTGTGTGTGTATATATATATGTCTATATATATACACACGCACACACATACACACACACTATTTTCTTCCTTGAGAATGACCTAAAAATTATAATTAATATAATTATAATTAACTGACTTCTTATTTTGATTTTGACATTTCATTTATGAAACCTATTCACATTCAAAAAATTTAAATGCAAGTCTTCAAACAGGAATGAAATAGCAATACACTTTGAATTCATTATGAGCTTAGCACTTACATATCCCAAAGATGTTTTAATAATATATGGGTTCCATAGAGTGAAGTATGCTTAACAAGAGTATGCAGTGCAGTCTTGATGAAGAACTGCAAAGATAGTTGGTCGCTTGCTAGGGGTTATGGATTTGGTAACTTTCACCTTGAAATGAATTCCCAAGTACTTGGAGGCTTGCATGCATTATAGGTGTGATTTTTAGTAGTCTTCAAGGAATTTTGGTATCCGGAGATGTGCATAAATTGTAGGAGCTTAAGGTTAATGAAGAACTTCAATCTAATCACATTTGTCTGTTTCGTTTTCATGAAGAGGGCTAAAACAATGAAAGGGTATCTGTCAATGAAGCATCTTAGCTTGTGGACCTTCACTGTTTGTATTTTACTTAAAATATAACTTCATAAAATCTTATTACCTTTCCTAGTTTATAACCTCTTCGAATAGCTTGTATTTTCAGTCTTTCAGACAAATTTTTATCTTAGTAACAGTACTCAAAAATGCTTTTTCTTTGGTATCTAGCTTATCTGCATTCATTAGACTATTAGAATTGTAATGGTAGATCTAGTATAGTTATGGAATTCTTATGGAAGCGATACTAGTATTTTCTTTAGCATCAACTTTTAACTCTCAAAAGGCTGTATTTCAGTATTTCTAGGATATTCATATCATCTCATTTTCTTTTTTTTTTTTAAATTAATTAATTAATTTATTTTGGGCGGGGGTCGGGTTGGGGAGGGAGGGGAGCGGGTGGGCCACTTCTATTGGTCTTTCATTTCTCTATCATCCGTTTTTGTTCTTTGGCTCCTGTGGGCCTCCCATTGCGGTGGCGTCTGTCGTTGCAGAGCGCTGGCTCTGGGTGCATGCGCTCCAGAGCTCCGGCTTGGTGATTGGACACATCGGTCCAGCTGCTCTGCGGCACGTGGGATCTTCCTAGGCCAGGGATCGAACCAGAGCCACTGCAAGGTGGTGTCCTTACCCACTGGACCACCAGGGGAAGCCCTCATCTCATTTTCTAAACTAGGATCCTTTGAGAGTGAAAAAGTTTGCTGTGAATTATGACAAGGGGAGTGACCTAAACCAGGACATGTGGTCACCCTTTATATAACCTATTTAGTCTGGTTATGATATAACTTTAATTCTGTTTTAGAGCCTAGTAAGGAGAGTATATAAAGAACAGCTAGGGTCCATGGGGTTGCAAAAGAACTGGACATGACAAAAGGAAAATACATTATTTATTTATTTATTTATTTTTTGAAACTTTAATTTATTTATTTTTGGCTGTGCTGGGTCTTTGTTGATGTGTGGGTTTAGCTGCTCTGCGGTATGTGGGATCTTCCTGGATCAGGGCTCGAACCTGTGTCTCCTGCATTGGCAGACTGGTTCTTATCCACTGAGCCACAAGGGAAGCCTGGGAAATATATTATTAACTCAGTAGTTCTCAGTGGGTTTTTTTCTTTTTTTTTTTTGTATATCAGAATCGCTGGTAAAGTTTTCTCAAAATACATATTTATGATATTAAGGCACTACTTAGTTATTCTGATTTACTAAATTTGTTTGGAATCTATTTTTGAATCATTTTCATTATTCAGAATACTAGTCAAGGTTGACAGCCACAGATATAAACTAATATTCTCATTCAGAAGCAAATGCCATTTATAGTCTGTTGGTTATGATAATCCATGTAAAAGTTTATGTCTTTTTTTTTCAAGTAAAACTGTTCATAACTAATGATGAATTCCAACTTTTAAGGAAAAAATTGGGATTTTTCGTTTTTAAACCAAAAGGGGATTATGAGCTACATAGCAGATATCGAAGGGTACTCTCTGACTTATATTTGTCACTGTGAGCTGACAGCTTGCCAACACTTAAAAAACTTTAGTGATGAGATTGCTGGTGATATTAACAAAGTTGATTTTTGATGTTATTAACAAAATGTGTCAATATACAAAAATCTCTATAATTCAGGAAGGAAAACTTGCTTCTTTAAATGGAATCTATTATTGTTGATAAGCTTTAAAATTGCCTCTAATAGGTTAAGAAAAAATGAACAGTACATTGCTATTTATATTACTAACCTTTATGTCAAACACAAATCTTATGGGCAACATTCACTACATAAAATAACTTTTAGTGGCTTTTTCTGTCTTGCATTATTTTTAAGCTTTTTTTTTTCTCTTTTAACTTAGGCTTTTGTGTTTAAAAACAGGATCATATAAGATGTTCAGTAACTGTATGTACTTTGAAAGAAGGAACATAAATGTGGTTTTATAGGTTTTGAAGATGGTAGTTTATTCTTCCTTTGAAATGGGTGATTTAGCTAACTTTATCTGACCTGGTATTCTATAGTTATTTTGTTGAACTGATGTTACAGATATGTATCGAATAGGAAGATAGGCTTTTTTCAAGTTCATTTCTTGAGAAGTAGAAAATAAAGTGAGAGACTAGGGTAAATTTGTTGTTCTGAAGAATTATTTGGGCAATTGATTGTTGTCATGGGACAGTGTTAATGCTTAATCTACTTATTTTCTGAGTTAAATTCTCATAGGCTATATTATGTTTTCCCCTACCTCTGAATAAATGTTTCATTAATAATACAATATTTATTAATTTTCATTGAAATTTTTAGTCCCAATAAGTTGGTTTAACAAAAAGAGTTTAGATTTCTTGGGGAAAAAAAAGGAAAAAGAAAAACCTGGTAGATAACGATTCATTCTTTCTTGTAATATATGGTAACCTAACACTTCTATGTTTCCAGACTGTAACTTTGGAGTTACTGTTTTCTCTTTTCATTCATACTTTCATTCAAGAAGTTATTGAGCATCTACTTAATGCCAGGTCGGGCATTGTTCTTGGTATTTGAGATACATTTAGTGAACAAGACAAATAGCCCTACTCTTACAGAGGTCACATTCTAGTTGGGGAAGGCAGACATTAAACGATGAATTCCAACTTTTAAGGAAAAAATTGGGATTTTTCGTTTTTAAACCAAAAGGGGATTATGAGCTACATAGCAGATATCGAAGGGTACTCTCTGACTTATATTTGTCACTGTGAGCTGACAGCTTGCCAACACTTAAAAAACTTTAGTGATGAGATTGCTGGTGATATTAACAAAGTTGATTTTTGATGTTATTAACAAAATGTGTCAATATACAAAATCTCTATAATTCAGGAAGGAAAACTTGCTTCTTTAAATGGAATCTATTATTGTTGATAAGCTTTAAAATTGCCTCTAATAGGTTAAGAAAAAATGAACAGTACATTGCTATTTATATTACTAACCTTTATGTCAAACACAAATCTTATGGGCAACATTCACTACATAAAATAACTTTTAGTGGCTTTTTCTGTCTTGCATTATTTTTAAGCTTTTTTTTTTCTCTTTTAACTTAGGCTTTTGTGTTTAAAAACAGGATCATATAAGATGTTCAGTAACTGTATGTACTTTGAAAGAAGGAACATAAATGTGGTTTTATAGGTTTTGAAGATGGTAGTTTATTCTTCCTTTGAAATGGGTGATTTAGCTAACTTTATCTGACCTGGTATTCTATAGTTATTTTGTTGAACTGATGTTACAGATATGTATCGAATAGGAAGATAGGCTTTTTTCAAGTTCATTTCTTGAGAAGTAGAAAATAAAGTGAGAGACTAGGGTAAATTTGTTGTTCTGAAGAATTATTTGGGCAATTGATTGTTGTCATGGGACAGTGTTAATGCTTAATCTACTTATTTTCTGAGTTAAATTCTCATAGGCTATATTATGTTTTCCCCTACCTCTGAATAAATGTTTCATTAATAATACAATATTTATTAATTTTCATTGAAATTTTTAGTCCCAATAAGTTGGTTTAACAAAAAGAGTTTAGATTTCTTGGGGAAAAAAAAGGAAAAAGAAAAACCTGGTAGATAACGATTCATTCTTTCTTGTAATATATGGTAACCTAACACTTCTATGTTTCCAGACTGTAACTTTGGAGTTACTGTTTTCTCTTTTCATTCATACTTTCATTCAAGAAGTTATTGAGCATCTACTTAATGCCAGGTCGGGCATTGTTCTTGGTATTTGAGATACATTTAGTGAACAAGACAAATAGCCCTACTCTTACAGAGGTCACATTCTAGTTGGGGAAGGCAGACATTAAACATAATAGATAAATGATAAGATGGAAAGTGCTGTGGAAAAAGGAGAGCAGGGTGAGGAATTTTCTGTTATGTGTAGGATTTGATTCAGGTTATCATTTGTCCTACTGATAATGGGGATATAGTTTATTATTATATATGCGTGAGTCAGTTTGATTTATATGGTTTTGTTCCTTAATGTTCTTATTCTGCAAGTTAGTCTGGGACTGCTTCTTCTCTGCTTGTAGTTTTCCTGTCTAATCAACAAATTTAATTTCAGTACTTAGTGTTCTACAAGCTCATTATGATACATAAAATGATAAATCTGATACCACTCCTTGAAGAGCTGAGACTAATGTTCTGTAACTAGTTTGAGTGGTTCCCCCTGCTGGCGTAACTGATAAAGGTGGCCAAATGCAGGTTTTATTGGTGATATTAAAAAACCAACGTGATTTGTTGGAGATTTTCTTCTTTTTTTGTGGTAAAGACCTAGCAGTTCATATATTTTTCTATGTATATGTTGCTCAAATGAATAAAATGACTTAAGAGCACAGGTGGCTTGATCTGTTGTTTAACTATGTGATCACTTAAATATGGGAAATAGATGACATCTCATGTCTCTGTAGCCCTTTGAACTAAATTATCAATCATTTAAACTAAGAGTATATGTAAAAAGGAAGTTAATATGGAAAAGTAATGGATTTTCATTCTTGTTAATACCTTTGGAACTATCAGAGATGATTACAACTTTATAGCTTTGGGGGTAATTAAATATTAACCTGCTTCTAGGTTGCACTCAGAGTTTGTAGTAGAGCAGCTCTGAAATCAAATGTTTCCATTAAAAATTTTAAAACAATATTTATTAATTTTCATTGAAATTTTAGTCCCAATAAGTTGGTTTAACAAAAAGAGTTTAGATTTCTTGGGGAAAAAAAAGGGAAAAAGAAAAACCTGGTAGATAACGATTCATTCTTTCTTGTAATATATGGTAACCTAACACTTCTATGTTTCCAGACTGTAACTTTGGAGTTACTGTTTTCTCTTTTCATTCATACTTTCATTCAAGAAGTTATTGAGCATCTACTTAATGCCAGGTCGGGCATTGTTCTTGGTATTTGAGATACATTTAGTGAACAAGACAAATAGCCCTACTCTTACAGAGGTCACATTCTAGTTGGGGAAGGCAGACATTAAACATAATAGATAAATGATAAGATGGAAAGTGCTGTGGAAAAAGGAGAGCAGGGTGAGGAATTTTCTGTTATGTGTAGGATTTGATTCAGGTTATCATTTGTCCTACTGATAATGGGGATATAGTTTATTATTATATATGCGTGAGTCAGTTTGATTTATATGGTTTTGTTCCTTAATGTTCTTATTCTGCAAGTTAGTCTGGGACTGCTTCTTCTCTGCTTGTAGTTTTCCTGTCTAATCAACAAATTTAATTTCAGTACTTAGTGTTCTACAAGCTCATTATGATACATAAAATGATAAATCTGATACCACTCCTTGAAGAGCTGAGACTAATGTTCTGTAACTAGTTTGAGTGGTTCCCCCTGCTGGCGTAACTGATAAAGGTGGCCAAATGCAGGTTTTATTGGTGATATTAAAAAACCAACGTGATTTGTTGGAGATTTTCTTCTTTTTTTGTGGTAAAGACCTAGCAGTTCATATATTTTTCTATGTATATGTTGCTCAAATGAATAAAATGACTTAAGAGCACAGGTGGCTTGATCTGTTGTTTAACTATGTGATCACTTAAATATGGGAAATAGATGACATCTCATGTCTCTGTAGCCCTTTGAACTAAATTATCAATCATTTAAACTAAGAGTATATGTAAAAAGGAAGTTAATATGGAAAAGTAATGGATTTTCATTCTTGTTAATACCTTTGGAACTATCAGAGATGATTACAACTTTATAGCTTTGGGGGTAATTAAATATTAACCTGCTTCTAGGTTGCACTCAGAGTTTGTAGTAGAGCAGCTCTGAATTTCAAGTTTCTGCATATCTATACTACTACTTTGTACTGCTTCATTATATGTGTTTAGAAATTAGTAATATTAGAAAAATTTATAGAAAACTATTTTGCCATGAGGATTAAACTAATGATTAGGAATATTGATGAAGGATTTATATGAAACTATTATTTTTTAAAACCTTTCTTGAAGGAAGATGTACATTATAATCAGTGATTTTGGCACAAAATATATGACGTGTTTTCTTTTAATTGTTTTAGTTCATGTGTTTGTTAACATATTCAAAGCACTTAATGAATAAACAGTTTCATTAGGTATTTTTAAATGGTCATTTTTCATTTTGCTAGTAAAATTGCACATAATATTAGTTATTTAAATACAGATGCGTGTATTTGCAAAATATAGTTGGTACTTGGAAAAACAGACTTACCTTTGTTATCCTTTTCCTTTTGTGCATTAGGCTATTGTGGAGCTGATATCAAGGCCCTGTGCACTGAAGCTGCCCTGATTGCGCTGCGGAGGCGTTATCCTCAGATCTACGCTAGCAGTCATAAACTGCAGCTAGATGTGTCCTCAATCGTGCTCAACGCCCAGGATTTTTACCACGCAATGCAGCATATCGTGCCTGCTTCCCAGCGTGCTGTCATGTCTTCGGGACATGCACTGTCCCCCATCATTAAACCACTGCTGGAAAGAAGCTTCAACAGCATCTTAGCAGTCTTGCAAAAAGTGTTTCCTCATGCTGAGATTAGCCAGAGTGACAAGAAAGAAGGTAGTATAAATTGTCTTTTCACATTGTTAAAATGAAACAAGTGTTGGCCTAGGTAAATAACTTCTGAGTGTTCTTATAGAAGTATTTATGTGTTTTCTTACATAGGCCATGAATATGGGAGATGTATAAACTGTTGTCTTTGCCTACTACACTAGTGCTTAAAATGAAAAGGAAGTTAATATGGAAAAGTAATGGTTTTCATTCTTGTTAATACCTTTGGAACTATCAGAGATGATTACAACTTTATAGCTTTGGGGGTAATTAAATATTAACCTGCTTCTAGGTTGCACTCAGAGTTTGTAGTAGAGCAGCTCTGAATTTCAAGTTTCTGCATATCTATACTACTACTTTGTACTGCTTCATTATATGTGTTTAGAAATTAGTAATATTAGAAAAATTTATAGAAAACTATTTTGCCATGAGGATTAAACTAATGATTAGGAATATTGATGAAGGATTTATATGAAACTATTATTTTTTAAAACCTTTCTTGAAGGAAGATGTACATTATAATCAGTGATTTTGGCACAAAATATATGACGTGTTTTCTTTTAATTGTTTTAGTTCATGTGTTTGTTAACATATTCAAAGCACTTAATGAATAAACAGTTTCATTAGGTATTTTTAAATGGTCATTTTTCATTTTGCTAGTAAAATTGCACATAATATTAGTTATTTAAATACAGATGCGTGTATTTGCAAAATATAGTTGGTAATTGGAAAAACAGACTTACCTTTGTTATCCTTTTCCTTTTGTGCATTAGGCTATTGTGGAGCTGATATCAAGGCCCTGTGCACTGAAGCTGCCCTGATTGCGCTGCGGAGGCGTTATCCTCAGATCTACGCTAGCAGTCATAAACTGCAGCTAGATGTGTCCTCAATCGTGCTCAACGCCCAGGATTTTTACCACGCAATGCAGCATATCGTGCCTGCTTCCCAGCGTGCTGTCATGTCTTCGGGACATGCACTGTCCCCCATCATTAAACCACTGCTGGAAAGAAGCTTCAACAGCATCTTAGCAGTCTTGCAAAAAGTGTTTCCTCATGCTGAGATTAGCCAGAGTGACAAGAAAGAAGGTAGTATAAATTGTCTTTTCACATTGTTAAAATGAAACAAGTGTTGGCCTAGGTAAATAACTTCTGAGTGTTCTTATAGAAGTATTTATGTGTTTTCTTACATAGGCCATGAATATGGGAGATGTATCTTTTTCATTTGCCACCACTGTATGCTAGACTGAGCCTGTCGCCTAGCATACAATAGTTGCCTCGTCAGTGTCTTTAAGAATAACGAATGGATGCTTGTTCTGAATATTTGTTATATTGGTTCACTCTTGGGACATTTCGACTATCTTAATGTAGGAGGAGTGTTACCAGCTTTAGGAAAGTTGACTGTAATAGTATTGGCTTATAGTTTCTTTTTATAAAGTCCTTACATAAATTGTCATTTATTAATCCTCAAAACAGTCCTATGGGGTAGGTGCTCTTACTCTATCAAAGATGAGGATACTCACTTAAAGGGTCACTCAGCAAGTTCTGGGACTTCCTCAAACCCAAGGAGCGCGCCTCCAGAGCCTGTGCTCTCAGCCAGGCTGCTGTACTGTTTCTCTGGACTCAGCTCGTCATACTGCTGTTCCAGGCTTGGCACTCTGCGGTGTGCTGCGGAATGGAGTGTCAGTTATTAGTAAGAGAGTAAATGAAAACCTGATTATAGACAGTCTTGAATGCGGACCTTAAGATTGTAGTTTGGGGGCTTCCCCTGGTGGTCCAGTGGGTAAGGACACTGCGTTGCAGTACAAGGGGCGCCGGTTTGATCCCTGGCCTGGGAAGATCCCACGTGCCGCGGAGCGGGTGGACACGTGTGTCCAATCACCGAGCCGGAGCTCTGGAGCGCATGCGCCCAGAGCTGGCGCTCTGCGACAACAGACACCACCGCGATGGGAAGCCCACAGGAGCCAAGGAACAAAGACGGATGAACATAGAGAAACGAAAGACCAATGGAAGTGGCCCGCCCGCTCCCCTCCCTCCCCAACCCGACCCCCACCCAAAATAAATAAATAAATAAATCTTAAGATTGTAGTTTGGATTTGAGAAGAAATTAGCTATTTAAAAAAATGTTCATGTACAGATCAAAGTAAAGCCCATAAACCTTGGAGAGAGAGTAATTTTTAAAAACTTTCTTAATTTTGTTTGTTTAACATGTAGTCTGTGCTATAAAGAAAATTATTGAATAAATTATATTAACATTAAAACTGTTATATAGTAAATATCATCAGTATTCAGTGAATTTTTCTGTCATAAATATATATTTTTTAGAAACTTACTTTTTAGGGTAGATTCTCATGAAATATATTAATTACTTGATTTCTGTTTTTGGGTGGGGGCGGGTTGGGGAGGGAGGGGGTGGGCGGGCCAATTCTATTGGTCTTTCATTATATATTTTCATCCATCTTTGTTCTCTGGCCCGTGTGGGCCTCCTATCGCAGTGGCCTCTGTTGTCGCAGAGCACCAGCTCTGGGCGCATGCGCTCCAGGGCTCCGGCTCGGTAATTGGACACATGGGTCCAGCCGCTCCACGGCACGTGGGATCTTCCCAGGCCAGGGATCGAACCGGCGCCCCTTGCACTGCAAGGCGGTGTCCTTACCCACTGGACTACCAGGGAAGCCCCTTACTTGATTTCTTGTCTACTCTACCATGAATTGTACACTTCTTATTTCTGATTTTTTTTTTTTTTTTAATTTTGGCCTCTTTTATTGGTCCTTTATCTATTCATTTTCATCCATCTTTATTCTTTGGCTGGTGTGGGCCTCCCATTGCAGTGGCCTCTCTCACTGCAGAGCACTGGCTCTGGATGCATGCGCTCCAGAGAATCAGCTCGTAATGGTCATACTGGTCCAGCTTCTCCGTGGCACATGGGATCTTCCTGGACCTGGGATCAAACCAGTGAGTGCCCCTTGTCTTTACCCACTGGACCACCAGGGAAGCCCTGATTTTTTAGGACTTAGAATTTGTATGTTTTCCCAGGTTTTTTAATTTATAAAAAACTGTGTTACCTTTAGAAAATCATAAAAAGTTACCTCTCCTTCTGAGTGATTATAGCTTCTTTATCTCCGTTTGAGAATTTTTTTATGGGTTTATTATCTGTGTTATCTTACCATTTTCTAAGTATAAAGTATGCTTTAATTCCATTTTTTTCTTCATATGGCAGTGGAGAAAAGAAACCAAATTTTCTTTGACCATGAATAATTACATTTTAGTTGTTTAGATATACTATTCTGGATTATTTTGGTCTTTAATATTTTTCTTAGACAAATATTCTTGTATATGAATTATTAATCAAGTGATACTTGATTAATTTTTATAATATTAGTTGTATTAAATATTTGGTCTTTAAAAGTTACTGAATTATGCTGTGCCTGCCAGCGCAATTCATTATCTCATTTTAGAAAGCGTACCACTTTTTTTCTTTGTTTTCTTCGGGGAAGGATATGATTTCTGTCCATTTTTCCTGCACATGTAGCATTGACCTTTATTAAATGAATTGACACTTTTATTAGGTATGTATGAATTACAGCTAATAATACTTTAGGTTATAGTCTAGATAAATTTTTAAGTATGACACTCTCAATAAGAATTTTAGTTCCAGTTAGTTCATTAAGCAGTCGTTTAAGACCCATAAAGAGACTGGTGTTACTTGTATGAGTGCATTTTTTAGGACTGCTTTTTTTTCCCCACTGAATTTTTGACTCCCTTCTTGATGAGATTTTCCTTGAAATATGTATGTGTGCTCCATGTGCAAAATATAAGGGTCAGTTTGTTTCTTGTTGCTTTTATAAGAACTGGGCCATACCTCAGTTACTCTCTTAATTAGGCCATCTTATATTAAATGTACTGGTTTTGGTGAAAATTCACTTAGAGATTTTTAATAAGTAGGTAGGTACATCATGAGACTTACCATTTCTTTTCCAGACTTCCTGTAGTTATTCTCCCAAAATATATCTCATAACACTTAAGTAGTCTGTAAAGGTGAAAGTTACATTGGTTCCATTTATAACATATTCAAAATACTGTAGTTTGTCAATTTACATGGTTGGTTTGTGTTATTTGATAGATAACTTGTTATTGCCACTTGTTTTTTTTTTAACCATTTTTCCTTAGCTTTGGTAGGTCTCTAATACTGAATGACTTCTTAAGCTTCATAATCTGTGTGTGTGCTTTTATACAGATACAGAAACGCTGATTTTAGATGATAGTGAAGATGAGAATGCTTTATCAATTTTTGAGACTGGTTGTCACTCAGGATCACCAAAGAAACAGTCATCGGCTGCTGCTGTACATAAACCTTACCTTCATTTTACAATGTAAGCGATTTCTATCAAATTTCTTTCAATTTAGAGTGATTTTCACTACTTTATGGTTAGAACTGCAGTTTGTTTTTTCTTATGGCTATAATCTTGAGGACTGTGTTTTCTGTTGTTTGGACACAATTTTGGAAAATGTATGTTGTGCTTATGTTTTTGTGTGGTAATAAATTGGTTTATTGATCAGCTAAAGATACTTTAAAGTGATTGTGGGAACTTTTTTTCTTTTTTCCAGTAGAGTAGAAGGAAGGGTTACCTTTAGGAAGTCAATCCATGTCTCCAATTTTACTGTTTTTTATTTAAACTGAACTGAATAAAAGTGAAATATTTATTGTGATCTAGAATATTTTGATCAAAAAAGGGTACTAAAGAGATTTTAAGTTGGAATTCGCTCAGTAATTAAATAAATAACTTTCTGATTCTTCAGAAACCTCATTAGTTCAGACTTTGCTAATTTAGATTTTATGTTTTTTCTATTTACATGTACCTTTATCTATAGTAGAGCAGCTTTTGCTGCACACTTCAATGAGTAAACAATTTTAGTGCTAATGCAATTTTAAATTAAGAGACTAAATAGTTTTCAAATAGAAAGAGCATCATCACTTACCATTTCTTTTCCAGACTTCCTGTAGTTATTCTCCCAAAATATATCTCATAACACTTAAGTAGTCTGTAAAGGTGAAAGTTACATTGGTTCCATTTATAACATATTCAAAATACTGTAGTTTGTCAATTTACATGGTTGGTTTGTGTTATTTGATAGATAACTTGTTATTGCCACTTGTTTTTTTTTTAACCATTTTTCCTTAGCTTTGGTAGGTCTCTAATACTGAATGACTTCTTAAGCTTCATAATCTGTGTGTGTGCTTTTATACAGATACAGAAACGCTGATTTTAGATGATAGTGAAGATGAGAATGCTTTATCAATTTTTGAGACTGGTTGTCACTCAGGATCACCAAAGAAACAGTCATCGGCTGCTGCTGTACATAAACCTTACCTTCATTTTACAATGTAAGCGATTTCTATCAAATTTCTTTCAATTTAGAGTGATTTTCACTACTTTATGGTTAGAACTGCAGTATATTTTTACTTATGGCTATAATCTTGAGGACTGTGTTTTCTGTTGTTTGGACACAATTTTGGAAAATGTATGTTGTGCTTATGTTTTTGTGTGGTAATAAATTGGTTTATTGATCAGCTAAAGATACTTTAAAGTGATTGTGGGAACTTTTTTTCTTTTTTCCAGTAGAGTAGAAGGAAGGGTTACCTTTAGGAAGTCAATCCATGTCTCCAATTTTACTGTTTTTTATTTAAACTGAACTGAATAAAAGTGAAATATTTATTGTGATCTAGAATATTTTGATCAAAAAAGGGTACTAAAGAGATTTTAAGTTGGAATTCGCTCAGTAATTAAATAAATAACTTTCTGATTCTTCAGAAACCTCATTAGTTCAGACTTTGCTAATTTAGATTTTATGTTTTTTCTATTTACATGTACCTTTATCTATAGTAGAGCAGCTTTTGCTGCACACTTCAATGAGTAAACAATTTTAGTGCTAATGCAATTTTAAATTAAGAGACTAAATAGTTTTCAAATAGAAAGAGCATCATCACTTACATTTACATAATGATCATGATAGTTGAAGAACCATAATGCTCCAGTCACGTAGGTCTAATAGGACTTTTCACTGGATTGTGTATGCTTTGAAGTAATTTTTCTTTAGAGAGATTTTAAGTCTTCAACTTTAATTGAAGTTTCTCTCATGTAGATTTTGGCGAAATGTGAATTCGGTTATTTGCATTGCATGTAACCCTTCCTTGTTTTTCAGGTTTTAAAATGAGACTGAATTAATTTACTCTTTAACAACAGGCTGTCTTCTTAAAAACTTTTGTCTTCTACTGCAGAGCCTTTCTTTTATGCCTTCCAGAAAGTTTTCTAAAGACTTTCAATCACCAACACAGTGAACATGAGTTTCAGCAAACTCCGGGAGATAGTGAAGGACAGGGGGAGGCCGGTGTGCTGCAGTCCATGGGGTCGTAGAGTTGGACGTGACTGAGTGACTGAACTGAACTGAACAGATCTGTTTACTGATGGCTAAGCGAAAACCAAATAATAAGTTTTTTTCTGACTTTCGCCTGGCTAGCTGTGTGTGCCATGTATGTGTGATTTGTTTTGACAATTTTAGTTGTTTGAATATGAAATACTTAGTAGAAGTCAAGAAACTATCAAATTTTGACAAATTTTTCAATTTTATATGAAGAATGTTCTGTCCTTGACTTAATGTGTATCAGTGCTGTGGCTTATTTTATTTGCTTAGCCTTTCTGAAGGAAAGGTGATATTAACCTCTCTAAAGAAGCTTTTCTAAGTCACTGATTTGGCTTTGATTTAATAGTGAAATATTTATTGTGATCTAGAATATTTTGATCAAAAAAGGGTACTAAAGAGATTTTAAGTTGGAATTCGCTCAGTAATTAAATAAATAACTTTCTGATTCTTCAGAAACCTCATTAGTTCAGACTTTGCTAATTTAGATTTTATGTTTTTTCTATTTACATGTACCTTTATCTATAGTAGAGCAGCTTTTGCTGCACACTTCAATGAGTAAACAATTTTAGTGCTAATGCAATTTTAAATTAAGAGACTAAATAGTTTTCAAATAGAAAGAGCATCATCACTTACATTTACATAATGATCATGATAGTTGAAGAACCATAATGCTCCAGTCACGTAGGTCTAATAGGACTTTTCACTGGATTGTGTATGCTTTGAAGTAATTTTTCTTTAGAGAGATTTTAAGTCTTCAACTTTAATTGAAGTTTCTCTCATGTAGATTTTGGCGAAATGTGAATTCGGTTATTTGCATTGCATGTAACCCTTCCTTGTTTTTCAGGTTTTAAAATGAGACTGAATTAATTTACTCTTTAACAACAGGCTGTCTTCTTAAAAACTTTTGTCTTCTACTGCAGAGCCTTTCTTTTATGCCTTCCAGAAAGTTTTCTAAAGACTTTCAATCACCAACACAGTGAACATGAGTTTCAGCAAACTCCGGGAGATAGTGAAGGACAGGGGGAGGCCGGTGTGCTGCAGTCCATGGGGTCGTAGAGTTGGACGTGACTGAGTGACTGAACTGAACTGAACAGATCTGTTTACTGATGGCTAAGCGAAAACCAAATAATAAGTTTTTTTCTGACTTTCGCCTGGCTAGCTGTGTGTGCCATGTATGTGTGATTTGTTTTGACAATTTTAGTTGTTTGAATATGAAATACTTAGTAGAAGTCAAGAAACTATCAAATTTTGACAAATTTTTCAATTTTATATGAAGAATGTTCTGTCCTTGACTTAATGTGTATCAGTGCTGTGGCTTATTTTATTTGCTTAGCCTTTCTGAAGGAAAGGTGATATTAACCTCTCTAAAGAAGCTTTTCTAAGTCACTGATTTGGCTTTGATTTAATAGTGAGACAGCTATATCCTAGAATGAACTTTTTAAAAAGATGTTTTGATAAAGTTACACTCGTTTCTTTAGTTTTTCTTTTTTTAAAATTTTGGCCTCTTTTATTGATTTTCCATTCATTCATTTTCATCCATCTTTTTTTCTTCGGCCTCTGTAGGCCTCCCATTGCAGTGGCCTCTCCCACTGCAGAGCACTGGCACTGGGTGCATGGGCTTCAGAGTGCTGGACACACCGATCCAGTGGCTCCATGGCACGTGGGATCCTCCTGGGCCAGGGATCGAACCAGTGCCCCCTGCACTGCAAGGCGGACTCTTTACTCACTGGACCACCAGGGAAACCCAGTTTATTTCTTTTTTCTTTTTTTTAAAGCTTCATGCCAAGAGCTCTTTCTTATTTATTATTTTCATCTATATTTATTCTTCGGCATGTGTGGGTCTCCCATCGCAGTGGCCTCTGTCGCTGCAGAGCACCAGCTCTGGGCGCATGCGCTCCAGAGTGCTGGCCAGTGATTGGACACAGCGGTCCAGCCACTCCGCGGCACGTGGAATCTTCCTGGGCCAGAGGTTAAACTGGTACCCTTGCAGTGCAAGGCGGACGCTTTACCCACTGGACCACCAGGGAAGCCCCTAGTTTATTTCTTTATTCACTCATTCTGCCAATTTTTATTATTGTTGTTGTTGTTTTTACCCTGTACCAGGCACTGTACTAGGTGCTGGAAACATGAATAAGATACAGTTCTTACTCTGGAAAAGTTCTTGTTCTTAAGGTTGACTAGTCTTATGAAAACAGAACTAAGGAACTTCCGTAGTGAAGTGCAGGAATGCTTCACAGAAAATATGGTGATATTTGCTGTCCTCTTGAGTAAGTTATAGGAGTTAGCATTTGTTGCTTATTACAAACTAGACATGTGGTAGGTATATAAAGCTAGGGCTACATTTACGGTAATACATATATGCTTCTCAACAGTCATTTAACATTTGTGATATCATCATTTTATAGAGGAGCAAACTGAAGTACAAAGAAGTTAAATAAATTGCCCATGATCATGCTGCTGACAGGAGGCAGACTTGGCACTGTTTTGTTTCCTGGGATCCTCTGTTGTACTATGTGGTTTTGATTTAATAGTGAGACAGCTATATCCTAGAATGAACTTTTTAAAAGATGTTTTGATAAAGTTACACTCGTTTCGTTTTTAAAATTTTGGCCTCTTTTATTGATTTTCCATTCATTCATTTTCATCCATCTTTTTTTCTTCGGCCTCTGTAGGCCTCCCATTGCAGTGGCCTCTCCCACTGCAGAGCACTGGCACTGGGTGCATGGGCTTCAGAGTGCTGGACACACCGATCCAGTGGCTCCATGGCACGTGGGATCCTCCTGGGCCAGGGATCGAACCAGTGCCCCCTGCACTGCAAGGCGGACTCTTTACTCACTGGACCACCAGGGAAACCCAGTTTATTTCTTTTTTCTTTTTTTTAAAGCTTCATGCCAAGAGCTCTTTCTTATTTATTATTTTCATCTATATTTATTCTTCGGCATGTGTGGGTCTCCCATCGCAGTGGCCTCTGTCGCTGCAGAGCACCAGCTCTGGGCGCATGCGCTCCAGAGTGCTGGCCAGTGATTGGACACAGCGGTCCAGCCACTCCAGCGCACGTGGAATCTTCCTGGGCCAGAGGTTAAACTGGTACCCTTGCAGTGCAAGGCGGACGCTTTACCCACTGGACCACCAGGGAAGCCCCTAGTTTATTTCTTTATTCACTCATTCTGCCAATTTTTATTATTGTTGTTGTTGTTTTTACCCTGTACCAGGCACTGTACTAGGTGCTGGAAACATGAATAAGATACAGTTCTTACTCTGGAAAAGTTCTTGTTCTTAAGGTTGACTAGTCTTATGAAAACAGAACTAAGGAACTTCCGTAGTGAAGTGCAGGAATGCTTCACAGAAAATATGGTGATATTTGCTGTCCTCTTGAGTACGAAGTTATAGGAGTTAGCATTTGTTGCTTATTACAAACTAGACATGTGGTAGGTATATAAAGCTAGGGCTACATTTACGGTAATACATATATGCTTCTCAACAGTCATTTAACATTTGTGATATCATCATTTTATAGAGGAGCAAACTGAAGTACAAAGAAGTTAAATAAATTGCCCATGATCATGCTGCTGACAGGAGGCAGACTTGGCACTGTTTTGTTTCCTGGGATCCTCTGTTGTACTATGTGGTTTCCACATTGATTTCTGAGCTTAATAGGTAGATGGATTTTTTTGGATTGGTTGGATGATACAATTTTTCACACTCTTCCACAAAGTATTTACTTTAGAATATAAGGCTTTAGTAAGGGTTGGACATACATTTTGTTTCTGCTGATTTGGTTTCGTTTCGCTTTTTTGTTTGAGCAAAATGTGTTATTATGTCAGATTAATAAAAAAAAAAAAACCCTATTGGACAAGTAGAAAACAGGACTGGAATGCTGGAGTCAGTAAGTTCAGGGGTTGGTAGTGGGTGTCTGTTTCTGAAATGGTTTCCTAAAACAATGTTGAGACCTTTTCTTTAGATTTAAGACAAAATAGAAGTCAAACTATTTAAGGCCCATCAATCTATAAGTGTAGAGAACCCTTATGATGGAAAATAAGTTTTCTTTTTTATTGTATATTACCATAAGGGGATTAGAAACAGAACTTTCTGAGGTTTTCCAAATGAAAATAGCTTTGTTTTTTCTGATTAGAAAGATGATATACTCTATAGAGAATTCAAGTAAAAAAGAAGAGCATAAAGAAGACAGTAAAAATTAAAGCCCAGGCACATGAAGGTAATACTTGTTAACATTTTGGTGACCACACTTGATATTCTCGCTATGTAGACAGACTCATATGTTATTTTATTTAATTTATATTCTCCTATATGGTTGTTAATGTGACTTGCCTTTCTCTCCCACTGTTGGAATTGTATTTCATTGTCAATATATGTTTAATGTCATTATTTTAAAATAGTAACTGCAATTTTAATGTTTCAAAATTTATATAACCTTATTGGTAGAAATGGAATTTTTGTTTTCATGCTTCACAGAAAATATGGTGATATTTGCTGTCCTCTTGAGTGAGTTATAGGAGTTAGCATTTGTTGCTTATTACAAACTAGACATGTGGTAGGTATATAAAGCTAGGGCTACATTTACGGTAATACATATATGCTTCTCAACAGTCATTTAACATTTGTGATATCATCATTTTATAGAGGAGCAAACTGAAGTACAAAGAAGTTAAATAAATTGCCCATGATCATGCTGCTGACAGGAGGCAGACTTGGCACTGTTTTGTTTCCTGGGATCCTCTGTTGTACTATGTGGTTTCCACATTGATTTCTGAGCTTAATAGGTAGATGGATTTTTTTGGATTGGTTGGATGATACAATTTTTCACACTCTTCCACAAAGTATTTACTTTAGAATATAAGGCTTTAGTAAGGGTTGGACATACATTTTGTTTCTGCTGATTTGGTTTCGTTTCGCTTTTTTGTTTGAGCAAAATGTGTTATTATGTCAGATTAATAAAAAAAAAAAAACCCTATTGGACAAGTAGAAAACAGGACTGGAATGCTGGAGTCAGTAAGTTCAGGGGTTGGTAGTGGGTGTCTGTTTCTGAAATGGTTTCCTAAAACAATGTTGAGACCTTTTCTTTAGATTTAAGACAAAATAGAAGTCAAACTATTTAAGGCCCATCAATCTATAAGTGTAGAGAACCCTTATGATGGAAAATAAGTTTTCTTTTTTATTGTATATTACCATAAGGGGATTAGAAACAGAACTTTCTGAGGTTTTCCAAATGAAAATAGCTTTGTTTTTTCTGATTAGAAAGATGATATACTCTATAGAGAATTCAAGTAAAAAAGAAGAGCATAAAGAAGACAGTAAAAATTAAAGCCCAGGCACATGAAGGTAATACTTGTTAACATTTTGGTGACCACACTTGATATTCTCGCTATGTAGACAGACTCATATGTTATTTTATTTAATTTATATTCTCCTATATGGTTGTTAATGTGACTTGCCTTTCTCTCCCACTGTTGGAATTGTATTTCATTGTCAATATATGTTTAATGTCATTATTTTAAAATAGTAACTGCATAGTATTTTTTGAATGTTTCAAAATTTATATAACCTTATTGGTAGAAATGGAAGTTTCCAGTTTTCCTCTTTTAAAAAACAGTGCTGTAATAGACATGGATTCCCTTGTAGCTCAACTGGTAAAGAATCCACATGCAATGCAGGAGACCCCAGTTAGTTTCCTGGGTTGGGAAGATTCCCTGGAGAAGGGCTAGGTTACCCTCTCCAGTATTCTTGGGTTTCCCTGGTGACCCAGACGATAAAGAGTCCACCTGAAATGCAGGAGGCCTGGGTTCAATCCTTGGGTTAGGAAGATACTCTGGAGAAGGGAAAGGCTACCCAATCCAGTATTCTTGCCTGGAGAATTCCATTGCTTGTCCATGGGTCATAAAGAGTTGGACATGACTGAGCAACTTCCCTTGGACTTTGACTTTGACTTTTGGGATGGACATCTTTCTAAGTATCCATCTTGATACCATTTTCTTACTCAGAGTTAGGGTAGATTTTATCACTGTGGTCAAAGTGTAGATATATTTAAAAACCTGATAAAGGTTGTTAAATTGCCTTCCAGAGAGATTGTACCAATTTACTAATGTATGAGAGGCTTATCCATTCCATTCCCTTGTCATTTCTGAGCACTGTTTGTCTTTTAAAATCTTTACCAACTAGATAGATGCAAAGAGTGTCTTCTTCTGTGTATGAACCGTTTGTTCTTTTATATATTCTTTCACTCCTGGAGATCTTTCGTCAGAGTCCTATCATGTGTCAGATGTTGCTCTAGGTAATTGGATCCATAGTAAGATCCTTGCCCTTATTCAGCTTACATTTTAGACAGAGACAGAGAACAATCAGTGTGCTAGATAAAATTTTAAAAGATGCGTACTATGGGAAAGAATGTAGAGAATACTAAGAGATAAAGGAATCTTTGGGAGTAGGATGAATTACAGAATAGCCTTGGATATTTTAGATTCTGACATATATTTGTCATATTTTACAAGTTTAATTTCAAAAAGTTCTTTTTTAATGTGACTTGCCTTTCTCTCCCACTGTTGGAATTGTATTTCATTGTCAATATATGTTTAATGTCATTATTTTAAAATAGTAACTGCATAGTATTTTTTGAATGTTTCAAAATTTATATAACCTTATTGGTAGAAATGGAAGTTTCCAGTTTTCCTCTTTAAAAAACAGTGCTGTAATAGACATGGATTCCCTTGTAGCTCAACTGGTAAAGAATCCACATGCAATGCAGGAGACCCCAGTTAGTTTCCTGGGTTGGGAAGATTCCCTGGAGAAGGGCTAGGTTACCCTCTCCAGTATTCTTGGGTTTCCCTGGTGACCCAGACGATAAAGAGTCCACCTGAAATGCAGGAGGCCTGGGTTCAATCCTTGGGTTAGGAAGATACTCTGGAGAAGGGAAAGGCTACCCAATCCAGTATTCTTGCCTGGAGAATTCCATTGCTTGTCCATGGGTCATAAAGAGTTGGACATGACTGAGCAACTTCCCTTGGACTTTGACTTTGACTTTTGGGATGGACATCTTTCTAAGTATCCATCTTGATACCATTTTCTTACTCAGAGTTAGGGTAGATTTTATCACTGTGGTCAAAGTGTAGATATATTTAAAAACCTGATAAAGGTTGTTAAATTGCCTTCCAGAGAGATTGTACCAATTTACTAATGTATGAGAGGCTTATCCATTCCATTCCCTTGTCATTTCTGAGCACTGTTTGTCTTTTAAAATCTTTACCAACTAGATAGATGCAAAGAGTGTCTTCTTCTGTGTATGAACCGTTTGTTCTTTTATATATTCTTTCACTCCTGGAGATCTTTCGTCAGAGTCCTATCATGTGTCAGATGTTGCTCTAGGTAATTGGATCCATAGTAAGATCCTTGCCCTTATTCAGCTTACATTTTAGACAGAGACAGAGAACAATCAGTGTGCTAGATAAAATTTTAAAAGATGCGTACTATGGGAAAGAATGTAGAGAATACTAAGAGATAAAGGAATCTTTGGGAGTAGGATGAATTACAGAATAGCCTTGGATATTTTAGATTCTGACATATATTTGTCATATTTTACAAGTTTAATTTCAAAAAGTTCTTTTTTTTTCATTCTCACTATTCATGAGAATATCATTTTTCCCACCGTCTACTCACTAATAATAGTATTGTAATCTTCAGTTTACTAGTCTCACAGATAAACAATGTTTTTCAATATTTTCATTTTTTTCCCGCTTTTCTTAGTAATTACCAAATCTTTCTCAAGTCCAGGTCACTCTTGAGCTTCAGGCTTTGTTCAGCTGCCACTCACCCTTTGTTGTGTCATGGATCTTTCAGTGTTGCTGGTGTCTCTCCTTCTCTTCCTGTGAGTCTTATGAGCTACTATCCATTCAGTTGTCCTGACTAAAACTGGACATCATTCTCAATTCTTTCCTCTTCCATCTCTTCTGTATCCAGTAAATGATCAAGTCCTATAGATTTTTTTCTACTAAGTAAGTCTAATCTCAAGCTCTTCCTCTACCTCCTCTGATACTGTTCTTGTCTACACTGTTATTAATGTCTCATTCCTGAGTTATAGCAAACCCCTAACTGATCATCTTTCTGACTGTTTTACCTTCTTTCAAAACCCTTTCCTGCACTGTCTTGATGAATTAGCCTTACCATCTAAAAATATGTGCATACTTATGTCACTTCCCCTACTTGAGCATCTTTAAAAAATAAGTTTGTTTACTTATTTCTGGCTGTGCTGGGTCTTTCTTGCTGCGCAGGCTTTTTCTCTACTGCACTGTGCCAGGAGTACTCTCTAATTGCAGTACTGAGGCTTCTCATAGCAGTGGCTTCTCTTGCTGCAGACCATAGACCTCAGAAGTTGCAAAACATGGGCTTAACAGTTGTGGCTCCTGGGCTCTAGAGCACCCGGGGGCTTATTTGCTTCATGGCATGTGGGATCTTCCAGGATCAGGGATCAAAGCTTTGTCTCTTGCATTGGTAGGTGGATTCTTTACTATTGACCCACCAGGGAAGCCCTGTTTAATCATCTTAATGTTTCTGCATTGTCTTCAGTGTACAGTCCAGGGGTCAAACATGTAACTTTGGGAGTAGGATGAATTACAGAATAGCCTTGGATATTTTAGATTCTGACATATATTTGTCATATTTTACAAGTTTAATTTCAAAAAGTTCTTTTTTTTTCATTCTCACTATTCATGAGAATATCATTTTTCCCACCGTCTACTCACTAATAATAGTATTGTAATCTTCAGTTTACTAGTCTCACAGATAAACAATGTTTTTCAATATTTTCATTTTTTTCCCGCTTTTCTTAGTAATTACCAAATCTTTCTCAAGTCCAGGTCACTCTTGAGCTTCAGGCTTTGTTCAGCTGCCACTCACCCTTTGTTGTGTCATGGATCTTTCAGTGTTGCTGGTGTCTCTCCTTCTCTTCCTGTGAGTCTTATGAGCTACTATCCATTCAGTTGTCCTGACTAAAACTGGACATCATTCTCAATTCTTTCCTCTTCCATCTCTTCTGTATCCAGTAAATGATCAAGTCCTATAGATTTTTTTCTACTAAGTAAGTCTAATCTCAAGCTCTTCCTCTACCTCCTCTGATACTGTTCTTGTCTACACTGTTATTAATGTCTCATTCCTGAGTTATAGCAAACCCCTAACTGATCATCTTTCTGACTGTTTTACCTTCTTTCAAAACCCTTTCCTGCACTGTCTTGATGAATTAGCCTTACCATCTAAAAATATGTGCATACTTATGTCACTTCCCCTACTTGAGCATCTTTAAAAAATAAGTTTGTTTACTTATTTCTGGCTGTGCTGGGTCTTTCTTGCTGCGCAGGCTTTTTCTCTACTGCACTGTGCCAGGAGTACTCTCTAATTGCAGTACTGAGGCTTCTCATAGCAGTGGCTTCTCTTGCTGCAGACCATAGACCTCAGAAGTTGCAAAACATGGGCTTAACAGTTGTGGCTCCTGGGCTCTAGAGCACCCGGGGGCTTATTTGCTTCATGGCATGTGGGATCTTCCAGGATCAGGGATCAAAGCTTTGTCTCTTGCATTGGTAGGTGGATTCTTTACTATTGACCCACCAGGGAAGCCCTGTTTAATCATCTTAATGTTTCTGCATTGTCTTCAGTGTACATTCCAGCTTTTTGTTTTTCTTCCGAGCACTCAACATAATCCAGAATTGGTAATTTACTTTCTCCACTAACTGCCTATCACTCTCTATTAAGGGTGGGAAGTTTTTTTTTTGGCCATTTCTATTGGTCTTTCATTTATTTATCTTTGTTCTTTTGCCTGTGTGGGCCTCCCATCGCAGTGGCCTCTCCTGCTGCAGAGCACTGGCTCTGGGCGCATACGCTCCAGAGCTCCGGCTCGATAGTTGGACACATGGGTCCAGCCACTCCGTGGCACATGGGATCTTCCCAGGCCAGGGATGGAACTGGTGCCCCTTGCCCTGCAAGGCGGTGTCCTTACCCACTGGACCACCAGGGAAGCTCCATTCCAGCTTTTAACACGGCTTACAGAGCCCTTCATAGCCCTTCACAGTTTGATTCTCCTTCCCTCTTCCCCTTCCTTACCATAGTATTTACCCCTGCATTACCTTAAAACCTTAAAAGAAGCTGGCTGTAAGGAACTATATCCATTATCCCAAGGGGCCGAAACATTGTTTTAGCGTCTGGTTCTTTGTACATCCTGTTTTTATTTCTTGAAATTCATCCCTTCTTCCCTTGATATGTTTGGGTTTGTGCCTTCATCACACTTTCAGGAATGCTATCTGTGAGTCTGTAATAGCACCGTTTACTTAAAAGAGTGCTGCTTATTAATCACACTGAATCATAACAATTTATTTCCATTTTCCAATAAATGCACTGAATTATGAGCTCTGTAGTAACAGTGTATTGGTGGATACCTTGACCATTCAACACAGGAAGCATTCTAAAATTGTTAAATGAATGATTATTCAAAAATGTTCTTTCTTTCTATTTCGTTTTTGAATTGTCTACATCCTTTGTCTAAGAAGGTACTTTTGGTTAAAATATTGTGGGTATAAGCTCTTTATGCGTTAAGAATTAATCCTGTTAATGGAGAATTTATTTATTTATCTCATTTAATTGTTGACTGGTTTAGATTGCAACTTTTGCGTTTGAGTCACGAATGTTTTTAGATTTTTATTAAAAACACATGAATCTTTAGTTTTTTGTTTGTTTCTATGTTAGAATTCATTTGGTTCTCTGAAATGATGATCTGTGCCTCCCTATTTTAAAATAATATTATAATTCATCTCTTCTCCATTTATTTTTATGCTTATTATCTTATTCAGTTCTTTCAATTGCTATGATTAATTTCCTGGACTGGTATTAAGTTTCACTAGTTGGGATTTCTTTTCTTTGGTATATGCTACATTCTGTAATTCTGTTCTATAATATGTGTGAGTCTAAAGTAGGGCTCATCGTAACATACTAAGAACCTGGGCTTTGCAGTTATATGGGCACCCAGTTGTATAATCTTATACCAAACCTCTCTGAGCCTTGAGTTCTTTACTATTTAGTAAGAGGAAACAGGTATTTCATAGTATTGTTAAGAAAATTAAACGAGAAATCTGTATGAAGTGCTAGTTACTAAAATGGGTTTAAATGTTCTGAAATTGAAGCTCGCACACTTTTCCAAAATTTTCTTCTTATTCTTACTTGATGGTTTTTTCAGATAATATTGAAGGTGGTTTTGAATTTCCTTTATGCATCAGATTTTATTTTGGGATTTTGATTTGCATTTTTAAAATCTAGAAAATGCTACTGTAAACCAACCATTTTTTGGTATAGCTAGGTGTAAATGCAAAGGAAGAATTGATCTATATTCAGGCTCATGATCTATCTCAAATAGTTCCACCTCTCTCTTGTTGATTATTTAATATTGTTTATCATTTGTATTTTTGCAGTTGTCAGTGGACTCTTCTTTCCTTCTTTATATTGGTTATTGGTAGTGTTTAGGAAAATCTTTTATTTCCATCTTCAGTCTTGTGATTTTGTTGGTAGGCTATCACAGTCATTAGTTGATTCTCTTGGATTTTCTAGTGCATAATCATGTCCTTTACAAGTAATAGTGTTGTTCCTGTTTCTTTCCATTAGTTCCATTTTAAAATTTGGTTTATTATTATTGCATTGCTTAGAATTTCCAGCATTATGTATAAGTGATATTAAAGTTGTTTTATGTATCTTTTTAATGGCGGTGTACAATCTTGAAGATACAAGTTGACTTTGGTTTAATATGTTATTCTAAATTTGCCTGCTCTGGTGTAGGGCTTTAGATGTTATCTATTAGGGTAAGAACAGTTAGTTTTTATTGACCTAGAAACAAAATTGCTGCTACTCAAGTCCTGCATTTTTCTTTTCTGTTTTAAAAATTGTGGTAAAATATGTATAAAGTCTACCTCTTAACCATTACAAAAGAAAGTCCTACATTTGGAGTAATCTATTATTGGAGATTTCTTTTTTTTGGATAACATTCTGTAATTCTGTTCTATAATATGGAGTCTAAAGTAGGGCTCATCGTAACATACTAAGAACCTGGGCTTTGCAGTTATATGGGCACCCAGTTGTATAATCTTATACCAAACCTCTCTGAGCCTTGAGTTCTTTACTATTTAGTAAGAGGAAACAGGTATTTCATAGTATTGTTAAGAAAATTAAACGAGAAATCTGTATGAAGTGCTAGTTACTAAAATGGGTTTAAATGTTCTGAAATTGAAGCTCACACTTTTCCAAAATTTTCTTCTTATTCTTACTTGATGGTTTTTTCAGATAATATTGAAGGTGGTTTTGAATTTCCTTTATGCATCAGATTTTATTTTGGGATTTTGATTTGCATTTTTAAAATCTAGAAAATGCTACTGTAAACCAACCATTTTTTGGTATAGCTAGGTGTAAATGCAAAGGAAGAATTGATCTATATTCAGGCTCATGATCTATCTCAAATAGTTCCACCTCTCTCTTGTTGATTATTTAATATTGTTTATCATTTGTATTTTTGCAGTTGTCAGTGGACTCTTCTTTCCTTCTTTATATTGGTTATTGGTAGTGTTTAGGAAAATCTTTTATTTCCATCTTCAGTCTTGTGATTTTGTTGGTAGGCTATCACAGTCATTAGTTGATTCTCTTGGATTTTCTAGTGCATAATCATGTCCTTTACAAGTAATAGTGTTGTTCCTGTTTCTTTCCATTAGTTCCATTTTAAAATTTGGTTTATTATTATTGCATTGCTTAGAATTTCCAGCATTATGTATAAGTGATATTAAAGTTGTTTTATGTATCTTTTTAATGGCGGTGTACAATCTTGAAGATACAAGTTGACTTTGGTTTAATATGTTATTCTAAATTTGCCTGCTCTGGTGTAGGGCTTTAGATGTTATCTATTAGGGTAAGAACAGTTAGTTTTTATTGACCTAGAAACAAAATTGCTGCTACTCAAGTCCTGCATTTTTCTTTTCTGTTTTAAAAATTGTGGTAAAATATGTATAAAGTCTACCTCTTAACCATTACAAAAGAAAGTCCTACATTTGGAGTAATCTTTAGGTGTACATCTTTGTTGGAGAAGTGAAATTCTTAACATTTGACCTTGGATAATTAATAACTAAGCATACTTAGTGTCTGAAGCATTTTCAAAATTAATATATGTGGTATGAGAGGATGAATACCTAAGTATTCTTACTTTCTGTCAGAATGGATTTTTATACTTTTATATCTTAGTTGTTAATATGGTCAGAGAGATCAATATTTTAAAACTGTAATTAATGAAAAATGATTATTGTACTTAAAAAATGAGAGAAGAAAAAAGTTCTAATAATTTGGCATTGCATTCTTTTATGTAAATACCTCCCTAATATTTCATCAAGATCTTCAGGGTGTGTGATTTTGATAATGATTATATCTTATGTGTATTGCAGGTCACCATATCATCAGCCAACCTCTTACAGGCCACGGTTATTGCTGTCTGGAGAACGAGGCTCAGGTCAAACTTCTCACCTTGCTCCAGCACTTTTACACACTCTAGAGAAATTCTCTGTGCATAGACTAGATCTCCCAGCACTTTATTCAGTTAGTGCCAAGACACCTGAAGAATCATGTGCACAGGTAGGTTTGTACTGTATCAGAGTTATTTCCAACTTTCTCATTCTTTACATCTCAGTAGTGTTCAATAGATAAACATCTGTCAAAGAACAATAATATGAATATTAACTTTTCATTGGTTGTTCATTAACATGTCTAATATTAGCGCAGAGGATCCTTTTGATTTTTTTAAAATGAGCTCAGTTTTCCCATGAATACTTCATTCTTTTTGAATTTAAATTTAATAAGAAATTTTCCAGCATTATGTATAAGTGATATTAAAGTTGTTTATGTATCTTTTAATGGCGGTGTACAATCTTGAAGATACAAGTTGACTTTGGTTTAATATGTTATTCTAAATTTGCCTGCTCTGGTGTAGGGCTTTAGATGTTATCTATTAGGGTAAGAACAGTTAGTTTTTATTGACCTAGAAACAAAATTGCTGCTACTCAAGTCCTGCATTTTTCTTTTCTGTTTTAAAAATTGTGGTAAAATATGTATAAAGTCTACCTCTTAACCATTACAAAAGAAAGTCCTACATTTGGAGTAATCTTTAGGTGTACATCTTTGTTGGAGAAGTGAAATTCTTAACATTTGACCTTGGATAATTAATAACTAAGCATACTTAGTGTCTGAAGCATTTTCAAAATTAATATATGTGGTATGAGAGGATGAATACCTAAGTATTCTTACTTTCTGTCAGAATGGATTTTTATACTTTTATATCTTAGTTGTTAATATGGTCAGAGAGATCAATATTTTAAAACTGTAATTAATGAAAAAATGATTATTGTACTTAAAAAAATGAGAGAAGAAAAAAGTTCTAATAATTTGGCATTGCATTCTTTTATGTAAATACCTCCCTAATATTTCATCAAGATCTTCAGGGTGTGTGATTTTGATAATGATTATATCTTATGTGTATTGCAGGTCACCATATCATCAGCCAACCTCTTACAGGCCACGGTTATTGCTGTCTGGAGAACGAGGCTCAGGTCAAACTTCTCACCTTGCTCCAGCACTTTTACACACTCTAGAGAAATTCTCTGTGCATAGACTAGATCTCCCAGCACTTTATTCAGTTAGTGCCAAGACACCTGAAGAATCATGTGCACAGGTAGGTTTGTACTGTATCAGAGTTATTTCCAACTTTCTCATTCTTTACATCTCAGTAGTGTTCAATAGATAAACATCTGTCAAAGAACAATAATATGAATATTAACTTTTCATTGGTTGTTCATTAACATGTCTAATATTAGCGCAGAGGATCCTTTTGATTTTTTTAAAATGAGCTCAGTTTTCCCATGAATACTTCATTCTTTTTTGAAATTTTAATAATTCTATTTCTTGTATTAAAGTTTTGTTAAACAGTGTAGAAAGGGAGCTTCCTTTTTTGGCCTTTTTTTGACCTTTTCTCAGGGCCTCTTTAAACATCTGTCTGTACTTAGCAGCCGTATCATAGTAAGGGAGATAATATCCAGTTTGAGAATGCCAAGATTTAAAATTAGTGTAGAAAACTGATAGCCATTTTAAAATTATGTGTGTTTGTATTAATAATCAGGTGTGTTTGATATTCGATTTTCTACTACTTTATCTTTGCTCGCTTATGAAGCAAAATTCTAGTGGAGCTGTTTATATTTCTTGATGTTTTAATATATAACTGCAAATTTATTATAAGTGTGTCATGTTGGAACTGGAGGCCAAGGGAATGAGTTTTTGTACCAAGGGACTATGTCTTCACCATTTCTGTGTCTATGACACAGTGCCCGGCTCATAGTAAGTACTCATGAAATGTTTGAATGTCACATTCTCCTTTAACACGTAGCTTCCTTTTAGAGATTACATGGCTGGACTAGTAACATTAAGAGCATTGCACACGGTTTTTTTTTTCAGCTATAGTTCATGAATATTTAATGCATATACTACCTAACTGAAAACAATATTCTGTACCTTGTAGAAAGAAATGGATTTTAAAAAATAGTTCATAGTGTTAGTTTTATTTGTCTTTTACTTACAGTTCTTTGGGAATGAATATCCTAGCAGTACTTTAGTACTTCTAAAGATCTAATTAAAGGTTTCTATCCAAAACGCATGGCCTGTCTAAAAAACTATATACCAGTAGTTTATTCAAGTTTTACATTTTTAATTTATTCTGGCTGTGAGTGTTTTCCAATAATGTTGATTTATATATTTGCTCATATTTTTCTTTTTTAGTGAGACAAAGTTATTGCAGTTTTTATGCAAGTAGGAGAATTACTTGGTACCATTTAAAATAAATCCAAGTGATTTACTAGGAAAATATAAATTAGCAAGGTAACTTCGGAGGAGAGAGAATCTAAATAGACAGTAGTTGTGGAAGAAGAAATTGAGTGTCAAAAAGCACTAAATCCAAACAGTTTCCCAGGTGAATTCTTTTAATCTTAAAGGATAATACTATTTTGATGTCAGTTAAACTGTCCAAAGCATAGAAAGAGAAGGAAGGATGGGAAATCATCAAAAAGACTGATGGTAAACCTTTGAAAGAAATACAAAGAAAATTGTAGACTAATCTGACTTAAACATAAAAGACTAATCTCACTTAGACAGTGGTCATAAAGTAAATATTGCAGTTTTATCTAGTGGTGCATCAAAAGAGTAATGCACCATTACTAAAGCAAGCAAAACTGATTCAGTTAGATGTGGAGAAATACAAATATTGGAATGAACATATCAAAGGAAAAAATCTTTACCCATGATATGATTGTAGTATTAATTAAAAAGCCTTTAGGACCAATAAGAGAATTCTGTAAGGTGGATGGTTTCAGTTAATGTTATAAAATTAAGTTTTCTCTTATAAAACTGTGATGAGTTAGAAGTACAATTGAACAATGAGGATTTGAACTACACGGGTTCACTTACACCAGATATTCTTTAGCAATAATTATAAAACTAAAAGGTCCATGGTTGGTTGAATCTGTGGATGTGCAGAAACTGCAAATCGAGAGGGCCTGACTATAAATTATACACAGATTTACCAACTGAGCCACCAGGGAAGCCCTTACACACAGATTAACGCCTGACTTGTTCAACGGTCAGCTGCATAATGGAAGAGGTCTCATTTAAAATATTAATAGCAACTAAGTTTACCTAGGAATTAACTTAATTAAGTTGAGTGGCCTCAGAGAAGAAAGCTAAAAAATCACTTGAGGACTGCTGAGTAAGTGAAAGACATACCTTGCTTTTAATTACTATAATTCAAAGTGCAGACTCAAGTCATATTGCACAGATTAGAATCTCAGCTAGTTTGTGCATTTTTTGTGGCCTTAGACAAGTTGCTTAACCTCTGTGAGCCTCGAATGTTCTCATCTATAAGATGAAGATAATGATGTCTCCTGAGCTGCTTTTGATGACTAAAACAAGCTCTTCCAGTGTTTTTGGCATTTACTACCCAACAGTGACAGCCGTCGCCACATCTATCCCTGCTCCAGCCCCTTTCACAGCTAATGGCTGGTAAGACTCAACACTGGGGAGCTGTGAGTTCTTTTCTAAATTACTGTATAAATTAATTTATAATCCCCCAAATTTAAAGGGAGATATTTTCTTTTAAAAAAAGGCTGTTTACTTTCTCTAGACAATAAATATGAACATAGCAAGGAAAAATCTAGAGGAAAAAGTGTAATGAGAAATCCCTACCAGATGTGCACAGATGTAGTAGAACTGTGATAATAAAGTATTTGTATCTGTGCGGGAATAGACTGACAAGACAATAGAACAAAAGAGAGAAATCATGGTTAGGCCTGTGTAGAAACAGAATTTAGTGTCTGATGATGCTAAGTATATGATGATGATGATGACATTTGATACCTCAGAATAGATGGAAAATTTAATAAACAGTCTTAGAAAACTGGCTGGCTCTATGAAGGAAAAAGAAGAAAACCCCTGGATTTTCTATCTAAAATTTAGGCTCGTAATAAACTCTAGATTTTCAGTGGAACTATTAAAGTGTTAGGATAATTCACAAAGTCAGTATATTATCTTGGACATGGGAAAGGAATTCAAAGCAATAGATAAATCAGGAAGAATAAGGAAAGAACAAAATTGGCTTTATAAAATTTTAAATTATACATAACAAAAAACTTTGTCTAAATAAAATGAATAGACATAACCTGGTAAATATTTGTATTTGCAACATCTGTCAATGGCTAAGTTTCTTCACTATACAAAAATATATTAAAATCAGGAAGAAGAAAGAATGACAACCTAATGAAAGAATTGGCAACATAGGAGCCATTTATTGGGAGAAAACAGTGGCAAAGGCAACAAATAAAATTTTGAAAAGATTTTTTGCCTTACTTATAAGTGAACAAAAAAGCATATTAAAGCAGAAAGATGCTATTTTAAAACAACTATCAGCTTGTGAAAATGGAAAGCTTGATAAACCTAAAAGTTTGATATTGGAGATATGGATGCTTATACTTGCTGAGTAGAAATGTAAATGTAGTTTTTGACCCAGGAATTTTACATTAAGAAACATTTTCTAAAGATACATTAGCTGTAAGTATTCACTCCTGAATGTACCAGGATATTCATCAAAGCACTGTGCAGAATTGCCAAACAGAATAACACAAAAGAAATAAACTAAATGTCCTTTTTATGGTAGACTGGCTAAAGTAAAGTATAGTATCAGGAACACTAGGAAGTCACTAACAAGAATGAGGTAGATGTACATAGGCTGGAAATTAATGCCTTACGTTTTCTTTTAAAAAGGCTGTTTACTTTCTCTAGACAATATGAACATAAAGATGAGAAATCCCTACCAGATGTGCACAGATGTAGTAGAACTGTGATAATAAAGTATTTGTATCTGTGCGGGAATAGACTGACAAGACAATAGAACAAAAGAGAGAAATCATGGTTAGGCCTGTGTAGAAACAGAATTTAGTGTCTGATGATGCTAAGTATATGATGATGATGATGACATTTGATACCTCAGAATAGATGGAAAATTTAATAAACAGTCTTAGAAAACTGGCTGGCTCTATGAAGGAAAAAGAAGAAAACCCCTGGATTTTCTATCTAAAATTTAGGCTCGTAATAAACTCTAGATTTTCAGTGGAACTATTAAAGTGTTAGGATAATTCACAAAGTCAGTATATTATCTTGGACATGGGAAAGGAATTCAAAGCAATAGATAAATCAGGAAGAATAAGGAAAGAACAAAATTGGCTTTATAAAATTTTAAATTATACATAACAAAAAACTTTGTCTAAATAAAATGAATAGACATAACCTGGTAAATATTTGTATTTGCAACATCTGTCAATGGCTAAGTTTCTTCACTATACAAAAATATATTAAAATCAGGAAGAAGAAAGAATGACAACCTAATGAAAGAATTGGCAACATAGGAGCCATTTATTGGGAGAAAACAGTGGCAAAGGCAACAAATAAAATTTTGAAAAGATTTTTTGCCTTACTTATAAGTGAACAAAAAAGCATATTAAAGCAGAAAGATGCTATTTTAAAACAACTATCAGCTTGTGAAAATGGAAAGCTTGATAAACCTAAAAGTTTGATATTGGAGATATGGATGCTTATACTTGCTGAGTAGAAATGTAAATGTAGTTTTTGACCCAGGAATTTTACATTAAGAAACATTTTCTAAAGATACATTAGCTGTAAGTATTCACTCCTGAATGTACCAGGATATTCATCAAAGCACTGTGCAGAATTGCCAAACAGAATAACACAAAAAGAAATAAACTAAATGTCCTTTTTATGGTAGACTGGCTAAAGTAAAGTATAGTATCAGGAACACTAGGAAGTCACTAACAAGAATGAGGTAGATGTACATAGGCTGATATGGAAAGATGGAGGTATTAGTGGTCTCCTTATTCACGTAGATATTTTAAGTCAATCTAAATATGATCTTTGTGTAAAAAAAACTTAAGTATATGTTCATGTTTATATATAAGTAGAAATTTCATCCAAGAATTACTCCCCCCCCCCCCCAAAAAAAAAACCAACCTGTTAATAATTGTTATTTTGGTTTGGGGAAGGAATTTAGAGGCTTGGGGAAATGGATAAACTTTGTCATTTTGGTTTGCACTCTGCTGTATGGTTTAGAATTTTTTTTTTTCTTTTTTACTTGTGTATTTGAAAGTTTCAAGCAAACTGAAAGATAAGTCATTTTGAAGGTAGAACATTTTCAAAGTGAAGAGGGTATTCCGTGTCTAGTTAGTTGCTCCTTATGGCTAGCGTGTCTATATATTCACAGTCATAATACTGGCTTGATGTTTGGTAAAGAAACAAGAAGTGTAGTTAACTGTATGTTGATCTTATGGGATCCTGGGATTTTAAATTTTTTTCTGAATCCTGCTTGGCATCATTGGGTTAAATTTGAATCTTAACTGCATGTTCTTTGGTCTCTTTTACACATCTTGACTTTTATTACTTTTGGTCATGTTGGTGAAGAGAGTGGAGACAGGTGTTACTCAATAGTGGAAAACAGTAAAACCCACTGTGTAGTATTTGGGTTATGTTCCATTGCATCTAGTAGGTCAAGACATCTTCTCTGCTTTCACCTGTGAGCTTCTGGGATGAAAGTCTGACCTATTCTTGAGTGACCCACACATGGATGTCAAGTCTCCACAGACAGTGAATCAGTTTTATAGTCATCGTAGCTGAAGCTCGGACTTCCTTGAAACATTGGAGATATGGATGCTTATACTTGCTGAGTAGAAATGTAAATGTAGTTTTTGACCCAGGAATTTTACATTAAGAAACATTTTCTAAAGATACATTAGCTGTAAGTATTCACTCCTGAATGTACCAGGATATTCATCAAAGCACTGTGCAGAATTGCCAAACAGAATAACACAAAAAGAAATAAACTAAATGTCCTTTTTATGGTAGACTGGCTAAAGTAAAGTATAGTATCAGGAACACTAGGAAGTCACTAACAAGAATGAGGTAGATGTACATAGGCTGATATGGAAAGATGGAGGTATTAGTGGTCTCCTTATTCACGTAGATATTTTAAGTCAATCTAAATATGATCTTTGTGTAAAAAAAACTTAAGTATATGTTCATGTTTATATATAAGTAGAAATTTCATCCAAGAATTACTCCCCCCCCCCCCCAAAAAAAAAACCAACCTGTTAATAATTGTTATTTTGGTTTGGGGAAGGAATTTAGAGGCTTGGGGAAATGGATAAACTTTGTCATTTTGGTTTGCACTCTGCTGTATGGTTTAGAATTTGTTTCTTTTTTACTTGTGTATTTGAAAGTTTCAAGCAAACTGAAAGATAAGTCATTTTGAAGGTAGAACATTTTCAAAGTGAAGAGGGTATTCCGTGTCTAGTTAGTTGCTCCTTATGGCTAGCGTGTCTATATATTCACAGTCATAATACTGGCTTGATGTTTGGTAAAGAAACAAGAAGTGTAGTTAACTGTATGTTGATCTTATGGGATCCTGGGATTTTAAATTTTTTTCTGAATCCTGCTTGGCATCATTGGGTTAAATTTGAATCTTAACTGCATGTTCTTTGGTCTCTTTTACACATCTTGACTTTTATTACTTTTGGTCATGTTGGTGAAGAGAGTGGAGACAGGTGTTACTCAATAGTGGAAAACAGTAAAACCCACTGTGTAGTATTTGGGTTATGTTCCATTGCATCTAGTAGGTCAAGACATCTTCTCTGCTTTCACCTGTGAGCTTCTGGGATGAAAGTCTGACCTATTCTTGAGTGACCCACACATGGATGTCAAGTCTCCACAGACAGTGAATCAGTTTTATAGTCATCGTAGCTGAAGCTCGGACTTCCTCTGAAGACTGAGCAGAGACCACATAAACTGTCCCAGTCAATCCCTGACTGTTTGAATTTCAGTGCATATTTTAATTAATTTATTATGATATAATATAATATTATCTTTTCCCAGAAAACTCTTCAACACTAGGCCATTATATAATGAAACTGAGGAATTTTTTCTTAATTTGTTGAGATTGGCAAGCCTGAGTATAAGTAGGTATAAAAGCCTTAGGGAGAAGAGTGCATAAGTCAAGTGCCAGAATGAGAGAGAAAAGAAAAAAAGAAAGAGAGGAGGAAAAAAAGCTTTTCTCTGGCCTTCTGTTATCTATATTCACTTTCTTTTCTTACCTTCTGATTTGCTTCTCTTGATAGCTGGCCCTTCTGTAGAGAGGCTTATCTCTAAATAGATGTGGAATATTTGGTCAGTGGCAAGTTATTCTGTGATTTTCTTTTCCTCTGTTTGTGAGATATGTAATATAAATTAAATTGAGTCATTTAATACTGTAACATGAACACAAAAAGGTAGTTTTAAAGGAAAGAAGTCTTAAATCACCTTTAAAGGTCTGTATTTATGTGTGTGTAAAGACGAAAAGGACAGAAAAGCCCTACTTCATATTTCTTTAAGCCACGGGAACCATGTTTAGTTTTATGCCTGTTCTTTAAAACATCCACACACAAGCAGATAAATGACTAAACTTTTTCTTCTTCCAAATGCCTCGGCTGTTGATTAATATTATCGGTTGCCTGAAAGGTGGTATAGTAGTGTCTGCTGTAGGGTTTTCTCATTGTTTCTTAAAATTTAATGAGAATGAGGATCTCCTGGGGGTGCTTGTTAAAATTTCTAATTCTCTGGCTCCACACCCAGAGATTCAGTGACACATGAACTTTGGGATAACTCCAGAAATCTGCACTTTAAACATGCATTTAAGTTGTTTCTGTTGTAGAGCTTCAGTAAATCACACTTAGAAATACAGTACCTCAGCTCGGGGGTTCCCAGCCCTGGGGCCACAGTGAACTGGTTCTGGTCTGTGGCCTTTCAGAACTGGGCTGCACAGCAGAAGGTGCGTGGCGGATGAGTGGCCCGTCGCCTGTGTACACAGCTGCTCCCACTGTGCTGCAGCTTTAGCTAATTGTTGGGCAGTATTTGGGCCGTTCTAAATATTAAGTCATCGTAGCTGAAGCTCGGACTTCCTCTGAAGACTGAGCAGAGACCACATAAATTTCCTAATCCCTGACTGTTTGAATTTCAGTGCATATTTTAATTAATTTATTATGATATAATATAATATTATCTTTTCCCAGAAAACTCTTCAACACTAGGCCATTATATAATGAAACTGAGGAATTTTTTCTTAATTTGTTGAGATTGGCAAGCCTGAGTATAAGTAGGTATAAAAGCCTTAGGGAGAAGAGTGCATAAGTCAAGTGCCAGAATGAGAGAGAAAAGAAAAAAAGAAAGAGAGGAGGAAAAAAAGCTTTTCTCTGGCCTTCTGTTATCTATATTCACTTTCTTTTCTTACCTTCTGATTTGCTTCTCTTGATAGCTGGCCCTTCTGTAGAGAGGCTTATCTCTAAATAGATGTGGAATATTTGGTCAGTGGCAAGTTATTCTGTGATTTTCTTTTCCTCTGTTTGTGAGATATGTAATATAAATTAAATTGAGTCATTTAATACTGTAACATGAACACAAAAAGGTAGTTTTAAAGGAAAGAAGTCTTAAATCACCTTTAAAGGTCTGTATTTATGTGTGTGTAAAGACGAAAAGGACAGAAAAGCCCTACTTCATATTTCTTTAAGCCACGGGAACCATGTTTAGTTTTATGCCTGTTCTTTAAAACATCCACACACAAGCAGATAAATGACTAAACTTTTTCTTCTTCCAAATGCCTCGGCTGTTGATTAATATTATCGGTTGCCTGAAAGGTGGTATAGTAGTGTCTGCTGTAGGGTTTTCTCATTGTTTCTTAAAATTTAATGAGAATGAGGATCTCCTGGGGGTGCTTGTTAAAATTTCTAATTCTCTGGCTCCACACCCAGAGATTCAGTGACACATGAACTTTGGGATAACTCCAGAAATCTGCACTTTAAACATGCATTTAAGTTGTTTCTGTTGTAGAGCTTCAGTAAATCACACTTAGAAATACAGTACCTCAGCTCGGGGGTTCCCAGCCCTGGGGCCACAGTGAACTGGTTCTGGTCTGTGGCCTTTCAGAACTGGGCTGCACAGCAGAAGGTGCGTGGCGGATGAGTGGCCCGTCGCCTGTGTACACAGCTGCTCCCCACTGTGCTGCAGCTTTAGCTAATTGTTGGGCAGTATTTGGACGTTTGTAACTGAAACATTGCCAGAGTTCATAAAGTAGCTCTGTGTGTGAGCATGTGTGTATGTATGTTACTGAGTGTTTCAGTCTTCTGAAGACTCTGGTAGGAGAATGGAAACTGATGTAGTTTGGAAGATTCGTGATTGTCCCAGTCAGTTCACAAGTAATTATTGAGTCCTACAACAAGACTGGAGATGTTAGTGTTTGTAGTAAATGACTTGCTATATTAACACTCTTAAAAAAAAATGGCGGCTCTAAGCAGGTGGACAAACCTAGAGCCTGTTATACAGAGTGAAGTAAGTCAGAAAAGAAAGTCCAATATCATATATTAATGTGTATGTATGGAATCTAGATGGTACTGAGGAACCTATCTACAGGGCATCAGTGGAGATACAGACTTAGAGAAGAGACTTTTGGAGCGGGGAGGGAGAATGTGGGATGATTTGAGAGAGTAGCATTGAAACATACCATATGTAAAATAGAAAGGTCCTGGGAATTTGCATATCATACAGGGAACTCAAAGTTAGTGCTCTGTGACAACCTAGAGGAGTAGGATGGGGGAGATGGGAGGGAAGTTTAAGAGGGAGGGGACATATATATACCTATGTCTGATTCATGTTGATGTATGGCAGAAACCATCACAATACTATAAAGTAATTATCCTTCAATTGAAAATAAAATATTTTTAAAAATAGCAGTAACTATGAATCCCCTTTACTGCATTTTCAGATGTACTTTTCCCATTGTTTCTTAAAATTTAATGAGAATGAGGATCTCCTGGGGTGTTTGTTAAAATTTCTAATTCTCTGGCTCCACACCCAGAGATTCAGTGACACATGAACTTTGGGATAACTCCAGAAATCTGCACTTTAAACATGCATTTAAGTTGTTTCTGTTGTAGAGCTTCAGTAAATCACACTTAGAAATACAGTACCTCAGCTCGGGGGTTCCCAGCCCTGGGGCCACAGTGAACTGGTTCTGGTCTGTGGCCTTTCAGAACTGGGCTGCACAGCAGAAGGTGCGTGGCGGATGAGTGGCCCGTCGCCTGTGTACACAGCTGCTCCCCACTGTGCTGCAGCTTTAGCTAATTGTTGGGCAGTATTTGGACGTTTGTAACTGAAACATTGCCAGAGTTCATAAAGTAGCTCTGTGTGTGAGCATGTGTGTATGTATGTTACTGAGTGTTTCAGTCTTCTGAAGACTCTGGTAGGAGAATGGAAACTGATGTAGTTTGGAAGATTCGTGATTGTCCCAGTCAGTTCACAAGTAATTATTGAGTCCTACAACAAGACTGGAGATGTTAGTGTTTGTAGTAAATGACTTGCTATATTAACACTCTTAAAAAAAAATGGCGGCTCTAAGCAGGTGGACAAACCTAGAGCCTGTTATACAGAGTGAAGTAAGTCAGAAAAGAAAGTCCAATATCATATATTAATGTGTATGTATGGAATCTAGATGGTACTGAGGAACCTATCTACAGGGCATCAGTGGAGATACAGACTTAGAGAAGAGACTTTTGGAGCGGGGAGGGAGAATGTGGGATGATTTGAGAGAGTAGCATTGAAACATACCATATGTAAAATAGAAAGGTCCTGGGAATTTGCATATCATACAGGGAACTCAAAGTTAGTGCTCTGTGACAACCTAGAGGAGTAGGATGGGGGAGATGGGAGGGAAGTTTAAGAGGGAGGGGACATATATATACCTATGTCTGATTCATGTTGATGTATGGCAGAAACCATCACAATACTATAAAGTAATTATCCTTCAATTGAAAATAAAATATTTTTAAAAATAGCAGTAACTATGAATCCCCTTTACTGCATTTTCAGATGTACTTTTTCCCCACTCTTGTATTATATTCATTGCTGATTTAGGGGAAAAGGGATTGATGAGTGTGTTACTTAATTGTTTTCATTGCTACAGAGGTATAATTGAGTTGATAAATTTAAATACAACCTGTCAAAAGCTTTGGAATTGTGGTACTATATGGTGTTATGATAAATTTCAGTCAATAAGGTTTTTGAGGTGTTAAAAATTTTAGTATTTTTTTCCTCCTCCTAGAAAGAAATTGTATCTGGAAATTCTCAGGGAAAATCCATTTTGGTTACATGGTATTGAGGAATTAATATACTTATCTATGTGTATACTTTGGATGCTCTTCTGTTTGTGAAAGAGAATTTCTGGATTTCTCCATAACAGTCTGTGTATGCTGGGGATATGCTTGTGTTTGTGCATATGGCTACATATCTGTGTTTTACCACAGCACTATATATATATATATATATATATTGGAATTATTAAAGTTTTTAGCAATGAAAATATCAGGAAAGAAATTTGGGTATTTTAATTTTCAAATGTTGATTTATATTAAATCCATTGTCCAGAAACTCTATATACTTGTAAAGAAATTGGGCTTTTTAATTCTTGAATCCTGAATCTTTAAACATCAGGCAATACCTGCCTTCTTTTCACAGAGATACTCCTTAAATCTTAGGTCAATAGAATGTAAATGAAGTAAGTGATGTATGTGTAATAAAGTTGACAATAATGCAGCATAGTATTTATTTTAACATTTTTTTGATAGGATGGTTTAAGGAATTAAGCTTATATACAGAGTGATTTTTAATTTTTATAAAAATTTGAGAATAAATTTAGCCCCCAAGATTTTTCTTTTACTTAATGTTTTATAATTTCAGTACATTCATAGTATTGTAAAATGAACAAGACAAATTCTGGAAGTTTACTGATGACACAAAGTTGTTTTTCTCAGGTAGGCCCTTTTAGGGAAGTGACAATTGTAGTGACTTGGAGCTGCTTCATGCACCTTTGTATTTAAAATTGCTCTAGAGTTCAGTTTTCAAAGTGGCTTTTATATAGGCTGTATATTCTTAATTTTTAAAAGATATAGTACATTTTCATGCACTGAACATTTTAATTTGGTGTCTAGTGTACTGATTTGAAGATTAAGCTTTTGAAATAAAGACTCTTATAAATACTGTTAATGCTTCTTTACATGGATACTTCTAATTTCCACGGCCTAATTTTTACCTTTCATCTTATTAATATTCAGAGAAAATAGTTTGTGATTTATTTTTTTAAATAAAGAAACTTTAAAGAAACTTACATAAGGGACTATGATGTCTGGGACAAGAAGAGGCCAGAAGTATATTGTTTAAAGAATCAGAATGAACATTCACATACACTGGTGTTAGCTCATTTATTTGTGCAAGAGTGCTGGTCATGTCAGAGGTATTTTGAAACGGTTGGTTCAGTAATTTGGCCTACTGTCTTTTTTTCTCTATAACAGTTTTTCTGTTTTCTACTACACCTTGCACATCCACCAATCCAAGACACCCTGTAGGTGAGTATTTTTCTAGTTATCAAATGGCATCACTTGTTCCTAAGACAGTTGCCGCTTCACTAAAACTAGGCTTTAGTTTTCTACTAGGAAATATCTGACTGACTGATTTCACAGAGTGTATCTGATTCCATGGGGCTTCCCTGGTGACTCAGTGGTTAAGAATCCGCCTGCCACTGCAGGAGACCATGGGTTCAGTCCCTGGGTCGGGAAGATCCCCTGGAGAAAGAAATGGCAACCCATTCCAGTATTCTTGCCTGGAGAATCCCATGGGCAGAGGAGTCTGGCGGGCTATACTCCACAGGGTTGCAGAACAGCTGGGCACGACTTAGTGACTAAACAACATCTACAACCATCTTATTCTACAACTTCTAAAGTTACCAGCAAACTGCTGAAGAGCTGACTTTACATATTAAAAAAAATCACAATAGTATCAAACATTTTAATCAGTTTTTAAATACTATCCTCAGAGTCTTTTTGGAATTTCATTTCAGAAACAGGAGAATTAGGATAGGTTGACCTTTTAAGGAAAATATGAAAGGTTATTTTAATATCCTGAGGTAAAATAGAATAAGGAATTAAAAAAGAAACTTGTTTTAGTAGCATTTAAAAGTTTTTCTGGAAATTGATTATGTTTTTCCTTTAAAGGCTTCAGAGAAAAATATTTCCTGATTATTGATATAGATTCTCAATCCATGTAATTGTATATACATGGACCAGAAAGCCCAAGCCTTTTAATTTTTCTTTATTTACCTTAGTCTTTTTATCCTGATTATTTTTCCCCTTCTAGGTTTTCAAATATAATTTCAAACAGTTTTAATAAAGATACTTTCCTAAAGTCTTTGGAAATAAAAAGGTTAATGAAGTACCATTATTGTGTTCAGTTTGCTGATTTTGAGAGGTTTGGATGAGAAAAGGAAAGAAATAGAAAACTCTCTGAACTTTTTTACAGTTGGTGATGCTTGTATGTGTAGTTCAGCCTTGCCAATAAGTTTTTTTTTTTTTTTTTTGACCACTTTTGTTGGTCTTTCACTTACTTATTTTCAGCCATCTTTGTTCTTTGGCCTGTGTGGGCCTCCCATTGAAGTGGCCTCTCCTGTTGCAGAGCACCGGCTCTGGGCGCATGCATTCCAGAGCGCTGGCTTGTAATTGGACATAACCTGTCCAGCCGCTCTGCTGCATGTGGAATCTTCCCATGCCAGGGATCGTACTGGCGCCCCTTGCAGTGCAAGGCAGACTCTTTGCCCACTGGACCTCCAGGGAAGCCCACAAATAAGTTTTAAGTGCCTACATTACTACACTGTTTAACTTCTGGCTCTGGAAATTTGTTTATTATCACTTAAACCTTCTGTTGCTTTGCCTATACTCTTGGATATTTGCTAGCAGCTAGATGTTCTCAATACATACATTAATAGAAAATCTAACGTACAAATACTAGAATTAGCAAGGCAAAATTTCATTTTTTAAAAAAAGGCACGTTTTCTCGTCTCTCCCTGGGCATGTGGTACCTTGCATGGCTGAATTAGGTTAGGTAGTTTTGTGAGGTTTCTCAGTAAGCTCTGTAGTTCATTAGTCTTTTTCATATAATTCACCCTTCTCTTCCTGCTGACTTTCCCTAGTTTTATCTGCAACAGCTTTTGGTCACTGTCTTCCACACACCGTGCCTGATTTGGGTGGCATGTAATACAAATAAAAAAATTTTTTTTTTGGACTCAAATGCCTCTTTTACCTCTGTGCTCCTGTGTGATTTCTGCCTTTTGCCAACATATATGCTTGTTTTTTTCTTGTTAATCTTCTCCATGAACTTTGGAAAACAACAATCCTTGGATTTCCAGATTTTGGATAAGAGGGTGCACGTTTACAGAAAAGGTCAAATTTTGAAGATCTTGAAAGAGTTGTGCTGTACAACTGTTCTGGATTGGTGGATATGCAAATGTTAAAGAAAGGGAGGGAACAAATACTGCTTTTGATGTGACATCCACATTTCCAATTTGGAGGAAAATTTTATTTAGCGTCTTTGATTTGGCTTATTATTAAATTGGCAGTACATTTTATTTTATATAGGAGATTTAAAGCTATATAAACTACATTATTTGAAAAATTCATGCAAGTGGTAGGCTTACTCATTAAATAAAAGTAATCCTTTTGAATCTTAGAAATGTTTTGATAATCCTAATCATTTAAACTATTTGATTCTCGTTTCTGTATCTTGCACATTACTTAGACTAATTGAAATGTGTTTAAGAGAAAGTAAGAATTTTAGAAGAGAGATTTTTTTTGTTTCTTTTTTCTTTTGGCTGTGCTATGTGCCATGTGGAATCTTAGTCCCTGACCAGGGATCAAACCTGTGCCCCCTGCATTTAAAGCATGGAGTCTTAACCACTGGGCAGCCAGGGAAGTCCTCAATAGTCAGAGTTTTAACTTACTCTTACGCTTGTTAAAAGTATTGAAGAGATGTCATATTAATCTATGAGAATTTGTTGATGGATTTTTGAGCTGTTGTTGACTTTTATGTAAAGGGCAGTAGTTTGACAACTTATTTATAGTCAGCTTGGTCTTCATTGGCATGTGTTGGCAGACTGTGACTGAACCTATGGTTAAGAATCTTAACACCTGGAGAAACTTCGTTTTCAATTTTCTGAAGTGGGAGTGTCTCATAGCTTTTTGCTAATTTATTTACTGCTTTTTAGAGATTAAGGGTGTTTTGTGACCATTTTATAGATGATTGAATTATGTTAATGGGAGGTAAACAAGTGGTTCAGTAGGTAGTTCATTAATTTTAAACTTGGGTGGCATATCTTGGTTAAAATATTTAATCCATATGTTGAATGATTTTAGGCAATGTGCATGATCATGCCAACTATGTCTTCTTTTTCTTCTTTGGGCTTCCTGATAATCATCTTACATAGTGACATATAGGTGCATGCTTATCTTTTTATTTTCAGCATATTTTATAGTGGTGTTTTATTTTATTTATTTGATAGATAAGTGGAGTAATTTTATGCCTTTATGCTATCTATACATACTGAATAAGAATAATAAATTAGCAAAAAAATAAATGTTCCTTTTCTTAGGTGGGATAAGGGTGGAAAGATGTTGTACGTATGGTTTGTGCATTATGTCTTGAACAACTTAAATATTGAGGCTGAAAGTAAGTATAGTAACAGGCCTGACGCATTTAATGTATTGGGGAGTTACTGTGTAGATTCTAGAATCATTTCTATTTGAATTTTTAATGCCCATTATTTCCTTAATTAGATCTTTCGTGAAGCTCGAAGAACAGTACCTAGTATTGTTTATATGCCTCACATCGGTGATTGGTGGGAAGCTGTCAGTGAGACTGTGAGAGCAACTTTTCTCACTCTGCTGCAAGATATACCGTCGTTTTCACCCATATTTCTCTTGTCTACCTCTGAGACCATGTACAGTGAACTGCCTGAAGAGGTGAGGCCTGATTAAATATTTATCTTATAGTTTTAAACTAGCTCTCCTTGCAGTTTGACACAGTTTAGTTACTATTAAATCAATACTGTCAAAGTTCATGCCTTGGTTGTACCACTTAAATAAGCCATGTAACTTAAGTTAGTTAAATTTTTCAAGTTTTTGGTGGGGTGGGGTATGTATTTTGATTGACTCCTCAGTGTTGCTGTGAAGTCTGAGGTAATTCACGCTGAGGCCTGGCCCCGGTGTACATAGGAGCTGAGACGATCGCAGCTGAGTCGTCATCAGTGCCACTGTAACTCTCCTCCCTTCCAGCATCTGATAGATTATTTGGTGGGATTTGAGCTTTCTGGTCTTTTATTGGTAGCATCATGTTAAGCTGAAGATTATTAAACTGTGCATATTTTTCAAATCTGATATGTAGTGTTCGAATTCAAATCCGACTCAATAGTAGAGAATAAGGCAAAAATCACAGTTGTTTCAGAAATTAATGAGATCAACTCATAAGTGAATGAAATTGCTTTTTAAGAAGTTATTTTAACATACTAAGCTTACTAGGTTTTGAAATAATCTCCTTTATAAATGCTCAGAAATATTTTGCCCAGGCAACACAGTTCTTATAAAGGCTTTACATATTTCAAATGCTATAATATAAATCTTGATTACGTGGAATTTTAAGATTCAGACTTTTTGTTACGAAGTTCTTTTGTTCTGTTTCAGCTCTTACTATGTGTCTTGCTAAAGTGGATTTGTGCAACTTACTGCTCTTGTAGCAGAAGTATATTAAATGTAGAATTTTTTTTTTTATTTTTTATTTAGGAACTGAGAGCATTAATCAGATTTTTTAACAAAAGATTATTTATTTATTTGGCTGCTGTGGGTCTTAGTTGTGGCATGTGGGATCTAGTTCCCTGACCAGGGCTCGAATCCGGGCCCCACCGCATTGGGAACACTGGACCACCAGGGAAGTCCCAGATTTTTTTTTCTTAATCACAGGGGGCAATAAATTTTAGTGAAAAGATGTGTGTAGTGATAGAAAAACAGACTTGTCGCAAGATGATGTATGTGAATTTATTTTGGAAACTACGGAGCTGTGAAATGTGTGGTATTATATTAGTGTTACAAAGTAGGAATGCCCTTGAAATTGATGTAGGAGAATGGACTGAACCTGGATATAGCCTAGGAACCACTTTTAAAAATTAGATCCCTTTTTAATAATTACGGATTCGGTTTTGGCCCAGAAACTTTAAATAAGCCATGTAACTTAAGTTAGTTAAATTTTTCAAGTTTTTGGTGGGGTGGGGTATGTATTTTGATTGACTCCTCAGTGTTGCTGTGAAGTCTGAGGTAATTCACGCTGAGGCCTGGCCCCGGTGTACATAGGAGCTGAGACGATCGCAGCTGAGTCGTCATCAGTGCCACTGTAACTCTCCTCCCTTCCAGCATCTGATAGATTATTTGGTGGGATTTGAGCTTTCTGGTCTTTTATTGGTAGCATCATGTTAAGCTGAAGATTATTAAACTGTGCATATTTTTCAAATCTGATATGTAGTGTTCGAATTCAAATCCGACTCAATAGTAGAGAATAAGGCAAAAATCACAGTTGTTTCAGAAATTAATGAGATCAACTCATAAGTGAATGAAATTGCTTTTTAAGAAGTTATTTTAACATACTAAGCTTACTAGGTTTTGAAATAATCTCCTTTATAAATGCTCAGAAATATTTTGCCCAGGCAACACAGTTCTTATAAAGGCTTTACATATTTCAAATGCTATAATATAAATCTTGATTACGTGGAATTTTAAGATTCAGACTTTTTGTTACGAAGTTCTTTTGTTCTGTTTCAGCTCTTACTATGTGTCTTGCTAAAGTGGATTTGTGCAACTTACTGCTCTTGTAGCAGAAGTATATTAAATGTAGAATTTTTTTTTTTATTTTTTATTTAGGAACTGAGAGCATTAATCAGATTTTTTAACAAAAGATTATTTATTTATTTGGCTGCTGTGGGTCTTAGTTGTGGCATGTGGGATCTAGTTCCCTGACCAGGGCTCGAATCCGGGCCCCACCGCATTGGGAACACTGGACCACCAGGGAAGTCCCAGATTTTTTTTTCTTAATCACAGGGGGCAATAAATTTTAGTGAAAAGATGTGTGTAGTGATAGAAAAACAGACTTGTCGCAAGATGATGTATGTGAATTTATTTTGGAAACTACGGAGCTGTGAAATGTGTGGTATTATATTAGTGTTACAAAGTAGGAATGCCCTTGAAATTGATGTAGGAGAATGGACTGAACCTGGATATAGCCTAGGAACCACTTTTAAAAATTAGATCTTGTTTTCATTTCATGAAAATAAAGGAGATTTGAATAATTACGGATTCTAGGCAGAAATACATACTTACCTGATGTCTCCTTACATTGTTGAAAACTTTGTAAATAAAAGTACTACTGAATATATCATTGTGATACAGCAGTTTTAATTTTGCATATTCTTGTTTATTTGCATGTGTGATTTTGTTGTTGGTTTAGTTTTTAAAAAGGTAACACTGTATCATAAACATTTTCAGTGTTACTATGTTGTTAAAATTTTTTGTGGATTCAAAAAGTCTACTGATTAGTAGACTTTTTTCATTATTAGTAGACTTTTTCATTAATAGCCTTAATGAATAACTAAGATATTAGAAATTTACTAGCATTGAATCCCCAGATTTCAGCACCATCCTCTGTCTTCTTCATCGAAATTATACCAAATAACTGTTAAAGCTGTGGTGGATATTCACATTTGTGGGGTGAAGTTTATGGAGATTTCTGGTAGACTGCTGGTTACATGTCATATTTTATATTAATTGTCCTGAGGAAAACCTCCTCTGCACGCAAATCTTCCATTTTAATTTCAGCTTTGCCTTTGGTGTATTGCTTTGTTTAGGTCATAGACTGAGATAGAAGTGAATAATACTTAGTGCATATTGATAAATATTTGGTAAGTAAATGAGAAGCATAGAGTTGCCAACTGAGTAACTAGGTTAGCAAGGTGCCAGATCAATGGGAGAAGAAATGAAGTTCACAATGGGTAGCAAAAAACTAAGTAATTCTAAAAGAAAGAAAGAAATGGCCATTTACGATAGTGTGTTTAAGAAAATGCAGTAGTAAATTAAAATAACAGTAAGATACAGATTAAAAAAAGAAAGGTTGAATAAACTCAGTTCACAGTAATAGATTTAGCCATTAAAAACAATGTAAGTAATTTTCAAGACAAACAAAGTACTATAACCCAGATTTTTTCTTAATCACAGGGGCAATAAATTTTAGTGAAAAGATGTGTGTAGTGATAGAAAAACAGACTTGTCGCAAGATGATGTATGTGAATTTATTTTGGAAACTACGGAGCTGTGAAATGTGTGGTATTATATTAGTGTTACAAAGTAGGAATGCCCTTGAAATTGATGTAGGAGAATGGACTGAACCTGGATATAGCCTAGGAACCACTTTTAAAATTAGATCTTGTTTTCATTTCATGAAAATAAAGGAGATTTGAATAATTACGGATTCTAGGCAGAAATACATACTTACCTGATGTCTCCTTACATTGTTGAAAACTTTGTAAATAAAAGTACTACTGAATATATCATTGTGATACAGCAGTTTTAATTTTGCATATTCTTGTTTATTTGCATGTGTGATTTTGTTGTTGGTTTAGTTTTTAAAAAGGTAACACTGTATCATAAACATTTTCAGTGTTACTATGTTGTTAAAATTTTTTTTGGATTCAAAAGTCTACTGATTAGTAGACTTTTTTCATTATTAGTAGACTTTTTCATTAATAGCCTTAATGAATAACTAAGATATTAGAAATTTACTAGCATTGAATCCCCAGATTTCAGCACCATCCTCTGTCTTCTTCATCGAAATTATACCAAATAACTGTTAAAGCTGTGGTGGATATTCACATTTGTGGGGTGAAGTTTATGGAGATTTCTGGTAGACTGCTGGTTACATGTCATATTTTATATTAATTGTCCTGAGGAAAACCTCCTCTGCACGCAAATCTTCCATTTTAATTTCAGCTTTGCCTTTGGTGTATTGCTTTGTTTAGGTCATAGACTGAGATAGAAGTGAATAATACTTAGTGCATATTGATAAATATTTGGTAAGTAAATGAGAAGCATAGAGTTGCCAACTGAGTAACTAGGTTAGCAAGGTGCCAGATCAATGGGAGAAGAAATGAAGTTCACAATGGGTAGCAAAAAACTAAGTAATTCTAAAAGAAAGAAAGAAATGGCCATTTACGATAGTGTGTTTAAGAAAATGCAGTAGTAAATTAAAATAACAGTAAGATACAGATTAAAAAAAGAAAGGTTGAATAAACTCAGTTCACAGTAATAGATTTAATGTGTCTATTCATTTTAATTCAGTAATACCATTTATAGATAAGTAATTTTTCAAGACAAACAAAGTACTATAACCTTTTTCTGTGAACAGACATAGAGAGTTTTTCAGCAACAAACACAAAGGTACAGCACAGGTAACACAAAAAGTACAAGAGTATTCATCATAGCCTTTCTTTGAAGATTGGAAACTAAAAGTCATATAGTAGGGAATTGGTTAGGTCATAGATTCCTTCTATGAAATACAGTGTGACCATTAAAGTATTGGTGTAGAAAATGTTTCATGTCATGAAAAGGTGTTTGAATATATTGCTAAACATTATAGGTTTTAAATCAACATGTATGGCATTATTTGGGTTTATATAAGAATATATATTAGTTATACAGTCACATATACAAATAAAACTATGTATAACTATTAATAGAAATGTTAATAGTAATTAGCACTGGGTCTTAAGATTACAGTTATTTTTGTTATCTGATTTCTAAATCTTCTGAAATAAATGCTGCTTAGCTTCTCATCAGGAAATAAACTCATTCAGAGATGAAAAGAAAAGGTTCTCTACTGAATTTTTTTAAAAACAAAAAAGAATTAGTCATCATGGGACTAATATGAGAAGACAAAAATGTTTTCTTTCTGTGGCACAAAGTGACAGTTTCATCTTTTGGAGCTCTTTTTAAATTCTCTTGTACATGTGTCTTTGTCTCTCTCTCTTCTAAGTCCAAAGTAAGACAATGTATTGAGATATTGAGAAAAATATTAGAATAAAACTTCTATTCATTTTTGTTTTTAATATTATCTTAAGTATGATGTGTGTATGTTTCACAGTAGAAATAGTAATATTTGTAGAATAATATGCTTAAGTAAATATGCATGTACTAGATGGAATATTTTCTCAATATTTTTGTAACCAATGAGGTGTTTCATCCAAAAAAAGCCCCCAAAATTGGGAATCATTGTTCCAGACTGGGTCTTATCAAAAAAAAAATGGCCATTTACGATAGTGTGTTTAAGAAATGCAATTCAGTAAGATACAGATTAAAAAAAGAAAGGTTGAATAAACTCAGTTCACAGTAATAGATTTAATGTGTCTATTCATTTTAATTCAGTAATACCATTTATAGATAAGTAATTTTTCAAGACAAACAAAGTACTATAACCTTTTTCTGTGAACAGACATAGAGAGTTTTTCAGCAACAAACACAAAGGTACAGCACAGGTAACACAAAAAGTACAAGAGTATTCATCATAGCCTTTCTTTGAAGATTGGAAACTAAAAGTCATATAGTAGGGAATTGGTTAGGTCATAGATTCCTTCTATGAAATACAGTGTGACCATTAAAGTATTGGTGTAGAAAATGTTTCATGTCATGAAAAGGTGTTTGAATATATTGCTAAACATTATAGGTTTTAAATCAACATGTATGGCATTATTTGGGTTTATATAAGAATATATATTAGTTATACAGTCACATATACAAATAAAACTATGTATAACTATTAATAGAAATGTTAATAGTAATTAGCACTGGGTCTTAAGATTACAGTTATTTTTGTTATCTGATTTCTAAATCTTCTGAAATAAATGCTGCTTAGCTTCTCATCAGGAAATAAACTCATTCAGAGATGAAAAGAAAAGGTTCTCTACTGAATTTTTTTAAAAACAAAAAAGAATTAGTCATCATGGGACTAATATGAGAAGACAAAAATGTTTTCTTTCTGTGGCACAAAGTGACAGTTTCATCTTTTGGAGCTCTTTTTAAATTCTCTTGTACATGTGTCTTTGTCTCTCTCTCTTCTAAGTCCAAAGTAAGACAATGTATTGAGATATTGAGAAAAATATTAGAATAAAACTTCTATTCATTTTTGTTTTTAATATTATCTTAAGTATTATGTGTGTGTATGTTTCACAGTAGAAATAGTAATATTTGTAGAATAATATGCTTAAGTAAATATGCATGTACTAGATGGAATATTTTCTCAATATTTTTGTAACCAATGAGGTGTTTCATCCAAAAAAAGCCCCCAAAATTGGGAATCATTGTTCCAGACTGGGTCTTATCAAACTGTGGTCCAAGGACCCCTGTGGGCCCCATAAGAATTTCAGAGGTTTGTCACATTCCTCTCTTTTTTTTGGCAACTATATATCTTATTTGATTTCTTTTGTCTGTTCTGGGTCTTCATTGCTGTGTGGGCTTTTCTCTAATTGCAGAGAATGAGGGCTATTCTCTAATTGTGGTACATGGGCTTCTGATTGAGGTGGCTTCTCTTATTGCGGAACATGGGCTTTAGGGTGCATGAGTTTCAGTAGTTGTGGCATGTGGGGTCAGTAGTTGTGGGTTCCTGGACTCTAGAGCCCAGATTCAGTGGTTGTGATGCACAACCACTTAGTTACTCTGCAGCATGTGGGATCTTCCCGGACCAGGGGTTGAACCCATGTATCCTGCATTGGCAGGTGGATTCTTTACCATTGATCCACCTGGGAAACCCTGTATATTCTTGCATACAGGTTTTCTTTTTGTATACCAATCACAGCAACATTATTGTCGCAGATTGAATGCAGAAGCCGAAGACTTCTTCTGAGAATAGTTGGAGAATTTTAGTTGCAATATATGAGAATTGCAGGTTATTTCTTTTTAGGAGAATTAGAAAAAAAGAGTCCAAGGTTGAGCATAGAAAAGAGACTTTTTAATCAAGGAAGCAGATAGAAGTCAAAACTTGAATCCTTGTGTATTGTTGGGAATTGTAAAACAGTGTAGTCATATTGAAAACTTGACAATTCTTTAAATGTTAGACATAAACTTATGATATGACTCAGTATTTTCACTCCTAGGTAGCTATTCCAGAGAAATATAAACATATGTTCACACAAAGACTGGTAGGCCAGTATTCTTACTGGAATTATTCAGCATAGTGGAAATAACCCAAGTATTCATTAATCGGTAATTAGTGAAACATAATGTCATATATATATATATATATATTATTCAGCAATAAGTGGAGTGAACTACTGATACGTTCTCCAGTGTGAGTGAACCTCAGTATGTTACGCTAAATGTGAAAGAAGCTAGACACAGAAAACTACCAGTTCTGTGATATGCTATTTCCAGAAGAAATGAAATCTCTAGACCATTTGGTTTGCCAGACTGGGTCTTATCAAACTGTGGTCCAAGGACCCTGTCCCAAAAATTTCGGTTGCACATTCCTCTCTTTTGGCAACTATATATCTTATTTGATTTCTTTTGTCTGTTCTGGGTCTTCATTGCTGTGTGGGCTTTTCTCTAATTGCAGAGAATGAGGGCTATTCTCTAATTGTGGTACATGGGCTTCTGATTGAGGTGGCTTCTCTTATTGCGGAACATGGGCTTTAGGGTGCATGAGTTTCAGTAGTTGTGGCATGTGGGGTCAGTAGTTGTGGGTTCCTGGACTCTAGAGCCCAGATTCAGTGGTTGTGATGCACAACCACTTAGTTACTCTGCAGCATGTGGGATCTTCCCGGACCAGGGGTTGAACCCATGTATCCTGCATTGGCAGGTGGATTCTTTACCATTGATCCACCTGGGAAACCCTGTATATTCTTGCATACAGGTTTTCTTTTTGTATACCAATCACAGCAACATTATTGTCGCAGATTGAATGCAGAAGCCGAAGACTTCTTCTGAGAATAGTTGGAGAATTTTAGTTGCAATATATGAGAATTGCAGGTTATTTCTTTTTAGGAGAATTAGAAAAAAAGAGTCCAAGGTTGAGCATAGAAAAGAGACTTTTTAATCAAGGAAGCAGATAGAAGTCAAAACTTGAATCCTTGTGTATTGTTGGGAATTGTAAAACAGTGTAGTCATATTGAAAACTTGACAATTCTTTAAATGTTAGACATAAACTTATGATATGACTCAGTATTTTCACTCCTAGGTAGCTATTCCAGAGAAATATAAACATATGTTCACACAAAGACTGGTAGGCCAGTATTCTTACTGGAATTATTCAGCATAGTGGAAATAACCCAAGTATTCATTAATCGGTAATTAGTGAAACATAATGTCATATATATATATATATATATTATTCAGCAATAAGTGGAGTGAACTACTGATACGTTCTCCAGTGTGAGTGAACCTCAGTATGTTACGCTAAATGTGAAAGAAGCTAGACACAGAAGACTACCAGTTCTGTGATATGCTATTTCCAGAAGAAATGAAATCTCTAGACCAGAAACCAAATCAGTGATTGTCAATTGGGAGTGTTAAGTGTGGATAGACTTCAGATGCGGAACTAGGTGCAGGTAATAGAAATACTCTTTTTAGTAAAACTGACTTGTGATGGTTGCACAACTGAGTTAACTTTCTAACGATTGTGGAGCTTAAATTTCGTAGAGAATACAGAACGTATGTCTGAGTTTATCTGGGGTAGTCATAGGAAGCATCACCAGAAAGCATCGGCTTGAGTGGAAAGTTAAAAAAAAAAAAATTAGGAAAGAATGAGTAGCATATGTCAAGAGTATTGTGAACCAGTGTGAAAGAGAACATGATTCACTCAGGCAATTACTAAGAGTTTTGTCTTGTTGCAGCGTGAAGTTTGAGGCTGGAAATGTCAGAAGATAGTTAGGAGTGAATTTAAGGCTGTTGATAATAATCAGACAGGCAAATCAGGAAATTATTGTAGACTTGCTCTTGGTATGCTTTTATATTCATGAGGTTCAACACAATGTTGAAAACTAATCAGAAGAAAGAATATTTTAAAACTGAAATTAAGTATTTTGCTTTGAACAAAACCCTTGAATAAAATCTTTGTACTTCTAGGGTATTGTGTTCTGTTTATTTTTCAAGACCTGGTTAATGTTAACATTTTCTGCTATATCTTCTCTGTATATCTGCTATATTTTCACCTCCACCCCTTGCAGAATCTCTTCTGTTTCACTCTGTGTTTCAACGCTGCTGGCGTAGTATCCTAGTGCTTTCTTGTGAAACTTAAGAGACTTGACAGCAGGAAGTAAGTCTTCTTCTTTTTATTTGCTAATTCTTTAAATGTTAGACATAAACTTATGATATGACTCAGTATTTTCACTCCTAGGTAGCTATTCCAGAGAAATATAAACATATGTTCACACAAAGACTGGTAGGCCAGTATTCTTACTGGAATTATTCAGCATAGTGGAAATAACCCAAGTATTCATTAATCGGTAATTAGTGAAACATAATGTCATATATATATATATATATATTATTCAGCAATAAGTGGAGTGAACTACTGATACGTTCTCCAGTGTGAGTGAACCTCAGTATGTTACGCTAAATGTGAAAGAAGCTAGACACAGAAGACTACCAGTTCTGTGATATGCTATTTCCAGAAGAAATGAAATCTCTAGACCAGAAACCAAATCAGTGATTGTCAATTGGGAGTGTTAAGTGTGGATAGACTTCAGATGCGGAACTAGGTGCAGGTAATAGAAATACTCTTTTTAGTAAAACTGACTTGTGATGGTTGCACAACTGAGTTAACTTTCTAACGATTGTGGAGCTTAAATTTCGTAGAGAATACAGAACGTATGTCTGAGTTTATCTGGGGTAGTCATAGGAAGCATCACCAGAAAGCATCGGCTTGAGTGGAAAGTTAAAAAAAAAATTAGGAAAGAATGAGTAGCATATGTCAAGAGTATTGTGAACCAGTGTGAAAGAGAACATGATTCACTCAGGCAATTACTAAGAGTTTTGTCTTGTTGCAGCGTGAAGTTTGAGGCTGGAAATGTCAGAAGATAGTTAGGAGTGAATTTAAGGCTGTTGATAATAATCAGACAGGCAAATCAGGAAATTATTGTAGACTTGCTCTTGGTATGCTTTTATATTCATGAGGTTCAACACAATGTTGAAAACTAATCAGAAGAAAGAATATTTTAAAACTGAAATTAAGTATTTTGCTTTGAACAAAACCCTTGAATAAAATCTTTGTACTTCTAGGGTATTGTGTTCTGTTTATTTTTCAAGACCTGGTTAATGTTAACATTTTCTGCTATATCTTCTCTGTATATCTGCTATATTTTCACCTCCACCCCTTGCAGAATCTCTTCTGTTTCACTCTGTGTTTCAACGCTGCTGGCGTAGTATCCTAGTGCTTTCTTGTGAAACTTAAGAGACTTGACAGCAGGAAGTAAGCCTTTTTTCTTCAAGTTTATAACTGTGGTGTGTGGCATGATATTTTGCACATAATGGATATTCACTGGAAAATTTGCTTGCCAGAACTTTCAAGGAGAGCCTAGCATAGCATAAATTGATGGGTTAGAAGAATTTTTACATGAAAGTAGTCTTCAAAGAAAAATATTGGGAGGTCACAAAGTGAAATTTTATATGAACTCTTAAAGGATTTGAGCTGAGGTAATGTCCCATCCAAATGCTGAATTCTGATGGCTCCTTTTCATTGATTGTCTCTGCTCTTAGAATTTTACAGTTAAAAATGGCCTTTAGAGCTCATATGATCTCGTGTTCTCTATTTATTCGTTTTGTGACCTAAAGCCAGTCACTTAAGCCTTTCCCAGCTTAAGTTTTTTTTCATCTGTAAAATGAGGGACTTCCACACACCTCATTGTTACAAAGATAGGTTCAAATAATATTTAAGAAATTCTGCAGTTCATAGTCTTCAATTCAGTAAGTGACTAGACATGGCAAACTGAGTGGATTTATCCAGAGTTTACAAGAAGTACATATTTGTGTTTGTCCCAGAATCTGATGTCTTAAAATTTAATCCAGTATTTCCATACTGTCATGGTTGGGGCTTCTTTCTGTATTAGTTACTTTTTCCTTGTATTATTTTCAGTTTCCAATTTGATGTGGGCTGGGAAACAAGACCACAAGCTTACATGCTTATTAACCATTACTAGGTACCAGGCATTGTGGTAGATACAGAAAAACAAATGAATTCTGTTCTCAAGGAGTTCAGTGTCTAGAAGTAGGAAATAGACCTTCTAGAAAAATATATCAAACAAAGTGTATATATCAGGATTTAAACAGCATAGCTTAGAAGGGGAGCATCTGGGGTCACAGTCTTTATAGTGCCGGTGAACAGAGGAGTGGCGGCAGTCCCTAACCGGAAAGAAGTAAAGGAATATGAGCATGACAGGCTTAATTTTGCTTGGAAGTCTTGCATGGAAGGTGATGTCCTTGTGGAGTATCCTTTGATGAGATCGAAGGTATATTGAAATTTGCCTGCCATGAAACCAGGATTCCAGTGTACCCAGTGGAATAGACTCAGTTGGGAAAGAGCACAGGAGGGGAATTCAGTGAGTAGGATGCACACGAAAACCGCTTAAGAGAAGGTGGTGCTGTAGCAAACTCCCAGCTCTCTGTTGTTTTGGCACATTGTAGATGAATACTTTTCAGTTCATGTGACAGCTCTTCAAGATTCTTGTCATCCGACTGTTATAATCTGCTGTACTTTTTAAAAAAAAATTTTGGCCTCTCCCGTTGATCTTTCTGTGTATTCATCTTCATCCATCTTCATTCCCCGACCTGCGTTAGCCTCCCATCACAGTGGCCTCCCTCGCTGCAGAGCTCCAGCTCTGGGCACATGCGCTCCAGAGCGCCGGCTCGCAATAGGACACACCAGTCCAGCTGCTCTGCAGCATGCAGGTCCTCCTGGGTCAGGAATCGAACTGGTGCTGCCCCCCACCACAAAGCAGACTCCCCACCCGCTGGACCACACGGGAAGCCCTCAACTATACTTTTTCAAAACATAAGTTATTAATTACTTGAACAACTGGATCGTTATTTCACACTTGTTTATTCCATGAGGTTGAACCTCTCAACAGCATAGCCTAAGACTGGGTTAACCATAACCCCACATGAGTGTTCAGTGAGCATTGAAAATAATACAAAAGTTGAAGAAATTATAATTGGTGTAATATATAAGCTGTTAATTCTCTAAATGTTTAATGTCTTTGTATGTGTGTATGTATGTAGGTTAAATGTATCTTTAGAACATACATTGATCAAAGGCCTATTAAACAAGACCACAAGCTTACATGCTTATTAACCATTACTAGGTACCAGGCATTGTGGTAGATACAGAAAAACAAATGAATTCTGTTCTCAAGGAGTTCAGTGTCTAGAAGTAGGAAATAGACCTTCTAGAAAATATATCAAACAAAGTGTATATATCAGGATTTAAACAGCATAGCTTAGAAGGGGAGCATCTGGGGTCACAGTCTTTATAGTGCCGGTGAACAGAGGAGTGGCGGCAGTCCCTAACCGGAAAGAAGTAAAGGAATATGAGCATGACAGGCTTAATTTTGCTTGGAAGTCTTGCATGGAAGGTGATGTCCTTGTGGAGTATCCTTTGATGAGATCGAAGGTATATTGAAATTTGCCTGCCATGAAACCAGGATTCCAGTGTACCCAGTGGAATAGACTCAGTTGGGAAAGAGCACAGGAGGGGAATTCAGTGAGTAGGATGCACACGAAAACCGCTTAAGAGAAGGTGGTGCTGTAGCAAACTCCCAGCTCTCTGTTGTTTTGGCACATTGTAGATGAATACTTTTCAGTTCATGTGACAGCTCTTCAAGATTCTTGTCATCCGACTGTTATAATCTGCTGTACTTTTTAAAAAAAAATTTTGGCCTCTCCCGTTGATCTTTCTGTGTATTCATCTTCATCCATCTTCATTCCCCGACCTGCGTTAGCCTCCCATCACAGTGGCCTCCCTCGCTGCAGAGCTCCAGCTCTGGGCACATGCGCTCAGGCGCCCGGCTGCTAATAGGACACACCAGTCCAGCTGCTCTGCAGCATGCAGGTCCTCCTGGGTCAGGAATCGAACTGGTGCTGCCCCCCACCACAAAGCAGACTCCCCACCCGCTGGACCACACGGGAAGCCCTCAACTATACTTTTTCAAAACATAAGTTATTAATTACTTGAACAACTGGATCGTTATTTCACACTTGTTTATTCCATGAGGTTGAACCTCTCAACAGCATAGCCTAAGACTGGGTTAACCATAACCCCACATGAGTGTTCAGTGAGCATTGAAAATAATACAAAAGTTGAAGAAATTATAATTGGTGTAATATATAAGCTGTTAATTCTCTAAATGTTTAATGTCTTTGTATGTGTGTGTATGTATGTAGGTTAAATGTATCTTTAGAATACAGTACGAAGAGGTCTTGTATATTCAAAGGCCTATTGAAGAGGACAGAAGAAAGTTTTTCCAAGAACTGATTCTCAATCAGGCTTCAATGGCTCCACCACGAAGGAAACACACTGGTAAAGTTCCTAAAGCCTTTAGAAAAATGGGGGGTGGAGTTAAGAAATACCCTTTCTTGGAGTCATTTTTTAAAAAGCCAAAAAATCAGTTCTTTGTGGAAATGAAGACAGTTTTTCAGATTTTGTTTGACTTTAGATGGACACATGAAAGTGGCCATTGTGTTTATCTGACTCGAGATTGGGAAGTTCAGCCTCGCTGTTAGAGCTTTGCTGATAGATGACAGTGAAGTAGCCTCCTTGTCACTTCACCCCACATGCTCTAGTAGATTAGTGAGACTCACAAAGGTCCTAGAGAAAGTCTTTGATTCTGCTGTTTTAGTCATTATAAGTACCAAGGACTTGAACTGTTAGGTTGTGAACAACAGATACTGTGTTGATTGCTTTCTGGGCCAGGCTGATTTTGTTGGGGCTGATTAGAACTGATTAGAACAACTGCCTTTTCTGATTTATTAACTGATTCTCAAATATTCATTGAGCACCTATTATGTTAAATATATTATGCTAAGCACTTGGAAATCTATCTTGGCTCTCTTTAAGCACTAGCGTTTTCTTGGATTTGGGACTTTAGCATTAAAGGGGGCTTTAACATTAGTCAAATTACAGTCCCCTGACTTAAAAAGGGCTGTATTCTAAGTTATTTAGTAGTTCTTTTCCTGATCTTAAAGGTGATAAAAGATAAGATCCTCTTGCTTAATCTTTCAGTGTCTTTTAAAAAATAGCAGTCCTATTTGTTAATAATACCAGTCCTATTTGTTAAAAAACCTCTTTCCTTTTTATTTTTTTGTTTCTCATAGCTGTTCTTATGGGATATTTAAATACATTTCCCATCCCTGCCAACTCCTTGGTTTTTCATATTTCTTTGTTTTTTGTTGGTTATGTTGTTCAATACTTTGTTTTCCGGTGATTATATTATTCAATACTTTAATAATTCTATGGCCCTTTAGTAACTCCTTTTCACGTTTTCTCATGAACATCTATCTAATGAGTATAGCTGTGGCGTTTCCCCCCCAGAAACCCCACGTGGGAAATTTAGCATGGAAGCTATACCTTCTGGTTATTGGTTGTTGCCTTCTGTTAATGTAAATAACAGCATTTAAAATATTTCATTATTAAAGTGAATCATTTTATAAAGTATTTGCATGTTCCTAGACGTACTATAGTCCCATAGACCTGAATTTTCTATATTAAGGATTAACATAATTTTTTTTTTTTTTTTGAGTTGCTCCTCCTGTTGACTTTCATTTTTCATCTTAGGGGCTATTTAGAAATCAGCAAGAATACTTAGAATTTTAATCGTGAGCTTCAGTGTGATACCAGGAAAATCTTTTAAGGAATTAGAGAGCATTATGATTAGGCAAGTTAATACTTTACCTTCTAAGAAGATGTTTTGTTTGTTTCACAGTATATAGTGAGTACCATAGATTTTATATATAAAACTTAAGACCGAGTTTTCTATCTTCTCTATGTCTTTGGGGTTTTTTTTTAGTTACTACTTTTATTTTTTTCCCCACACCCTGAGGGTGCCATTTATTATTCTACATGTGTTGTATTAAGAGTATGAGGGTAGGAAACTTGTGTAAAAGCAGAAGTCTTTGGGAATGGGAAGGGTCAAAGGATCATTACTTGCCTTTTTAACTTTCATCCATATAAGGCAACCTTGTGATGAGAAACAATTTTTAAATAAAGTTGACTTCAGCAAATCAGCATAGAGGTACTTCACCTGAAGATATTTTGTTGATTTGAAATATTTCTCTTAAAGTTGTATGTAATATCTCAAAACCAAATTATTTAAAATCATATCATTTGCCCTTTAAAGAAGTCCTATTTGTAAGTTGCTTTATAAGTAAAGCTATTGCTTAATGTTTTTTTGGTTCCCCTTCAAATTTTTACCTGTTGGATTTGAATTTGCATGGTTCATGTATATTTGGAATTATCTTCTTAAAAGAACATTTTGAGAGAGTACCATAGAAATAATTAAGGTCCTGGCCCTGCCATGTTGGAATCTTAACATTTTCTTCTATTTTCTTTAGGTCTTTGTGCAATGGAGGTACTTCCACTTGCATTACCTTCTCCACCTCGTCAGTTATCAGAATCAGAAAAATTCGAATGGAGGACCAGGAGGAAATTAAACTTTTCCAGAAACCCCACGTGGAAATTTAGCATGGAAGCTATACCTTCTGGTTATTGGTTGTTGCCTTCTGTTAATGTAAATAACAGCATTTAAAATATTTCATTATTAAAGTGAATCATTTTATAAAGTATTTGCATGTTCCTAGCGTACTATAGTCCCATAGACCTGAATTTTCTATATTAAGGATTAACATAATTTTTTTTTTTTTTTTGAGTTGCTCCTCCTGTTGACTTTCATTTTTCATCTTAGGGGCTATTTAGAAATCAGCAAGAATACTTAGAATTTTAATCGTGAGCTTCAGTGTGATACCAGGAAAATCTTTTAAGGAATTAGAGAGCATTATGATTAGGCAAGTTAATACTTTACCTTCTAAGAAGATGTTTTGTTTGTTTCACAGTATATAGTGAGTACCATAGATTTTATATATAAAACTTAAGACCGAGTTTTCTATCTTCTCTATGTCTTTGGGGTTTTTTTTTAGTTACTACTTTTATTTTTTTCCCCACACCCTGAGGGTGCCATTTATTATTCTACATGTGTTGTATTAAGAGTATGAGGGTAGGAAACTTGTGTAAAAGCAGAAGTCTTTGGGAATGGGAAGGGTCAAAGGATCATTACTTGCCTTTTTAACTTTCATCCATATAAGGCAACCTTGTGATGAGAAACAATTTTTAAATAAAGTTGACTTCAGCAAATCAGCATAGAGGTACTTCACCTGAAGATATTTTGTTGATTTGAAATATTTCTCTTAAAGTTGTATGTAATATCTCAAAACCAAATTATTTAAAATCATATCATTTGCCCTTTAAAGAAGTCCTATTTGTAAGTTGCTTTATAAGTAAAGCTATTGCTTAATGTTTTTTTGGTTCCCATTCAAATTTTTACCTGTTGGATTTGAATTTGCATGGTTCATGTATATTTGGAATTATCTTCTTAAAAGAACATTTTGAGAGAGTACCATAGAAATAATTAAGGTCCTGGCCCTGCCATGTTGGAATCTTAACATTTTCTTCTATTTTCTTTAGGTCTTTGTGCAATGGAGGTACTTCCACTTGCATTACCTTCTCCACCTCGTCAGTTATCAGAATCAGAAAAAATTCGAATGGAGGACCAGGAGGAAAACACTTTAAGAGAGTTGCGGTTGTTTCTCAGGGATGTAACCAAGAGGCTGGCGACAGATAAACGCTTTAACATCTTCAGCAAACCGGTGGATATTGAAGAGGTCTTGTTTCAGTAGTGTGCAAACAATGAAGTTGAACTGGCTAAAAGAAAAAAATATTGACATCTTTTTTTGGAAGGAAAAAAAGCAAAGGCATGGATGAATATTACCCCTAGCCTGTAAAATTTTAAACCATGTGATAACTACCAGTGTCATCAGCAAACATCTGGTGACTTTTGGGTGAAATGAGTGACAGTTTGTATATGTCCTCTTATTTAGTGCTGATCTTTGTGATCTCTTATTCTTTAATTTAAGAAGAGGATTAAAAATTACTTTAGTGAAATGTCCATACTAGACTATTTTTATTCCAGGATAAATCCTACTTTCCAAAAGAATATTAGTATTAACCAATTAATACCAGTTTCCCAAATTGTGTGTATATCTTACCCAAAGAGGTAGCTAAGAAACCTGAAATTTGTCTTTCATATTTTGGAAATGCCTGTGACTAAGATGCTGTATGAAGTTAGGCACAGCCCATTATTTTTCTCTCTTAAGAACTGTGTCTGCTCCCAGTGGAAAATTTCTCACTTTCTGTTTGTATTGTTTTTTGTCTTTGTGGGAGCATGATTGTGATGATGAGAAACAATTTTTAAATAAAGTTGACTTCAGCAAATCAGCATAGAGGTACTTCACCTGAAGATATTTTGTTGATTTGAAATATTTCTCTTAAAGTTGTATGTAATATCTCAAAACCAAATTATTTAAAATCATATCATTTGCCCTTTAAAGAAGTCCTATTTGTAAGTTGCTTTATAAGTAAAGCTATTGCTTAATGTTTTTTTGGTTCCCATTCAAATTTTTACCTGTTGGATTTGAATTTGCATGGTTCATGTATATTTGGAATTATCTTCTTAAAAGAACATTTTGAGAGAGTACCATAGAAATAATTAAGGTCCTGGCCCTGCCATGTTGGAATCTTAACATTTTCTTCTATTTTCTTTAGGTCTTTGTGCAATGGAGGTACTTCCACTTGCATTACCTTCTCCACCTCGTCAGTTATCAGAATCAGAAAAAATTCGAATGGAGGACCAGGAGGAAAACACTTTAAGAGAGTTGCGGTTGTTTCTCAGGGATGTAACCAAGAGGCTGGCGACAGATAAACGCTTTAACATCTTCAGCAAACCGGTGGATATTGAAGAGGTCTTGTTTCAGTAGTGTGCAAACAATGAAGTTGAACTGGCTAAAAGAAAAAAATATTGACATCTTTTTTTGGAAGTAAACTAAGCAAAGGCATGGATGAATATTACCCCTAGCCTGTAAAATTTTAAACCATGTGATAACTACCAGTGTCATCAGCAAACATCTGGTGACTTTTGGGTGAAATGAGTGACAGTTTGTATATGTCCTCTTATTTAGTGCTGATCTTTGTGATCTCTTATTCTTTAATTTAAGAAGAGGATTAAAAATTACTTTAGTGAAATGTCCATACTAGACTATTTTTATTCCAGGATAAATCCTACTTTCCAAAAGAATATTAGTATTAACCAATTAATACCAGTTTCCCAAATTGTGTGTATATCTTACCCAAAGAGGTAGCTAAGAAACCTGAAATTTGTCTTTCATATTTTGGAAATGCCTGTGACTAAGATGCTGTATGAAGTTAGGCACAGCCCATTATTTTTCTCTCTTAAGAACTGTGTCTGCTCCCAGTGGAAAATTTCTCACTTTCTGTTTGTATTGTTTTTTGTCTTTGTGGGAGCATGATTGTGATGATGAGAAAAGAAATTTTCCATTTGGAAACTGCTCTAGTACTATAGAATACATTTTGTGTTCTTCTGTTTTATCCTGGGATAAGGTAGTGTGTGCATGGACACAGTGCAGTCTTTACTGGCCTTCTCCTTATAGTTCAGACTCCATGTTTGAGCAGCTTTGGTGTTTTTATTTTTAATTTTTTCTTCTTTTTTTAAAATTTGAATTATGAAGTGGTTCAAAGTTCAGTGTTGTGTCTTTGTTGTAAAATCTGTACTCTTGGATCTGAACAGATTCCTTTGGAACCATTACCTCATCTATGCCTGTGAGCTAGCGTTATGTTTTTTCCTCTTGGAAAAACTGCAAATACCTATTCTCCCACTTCTCCCTTTTGGAAATAAAGGGACCATGTACAATTTCATTTGTATACTTATCCATAATACATAGTTTTTGCTATTTGATCCTCTCAGTACCACCACAGAGATCATTATTATGTTGCAGTTGAAGAAACTGAGGCTCACTGGCAAGTGACACAGCCAAGAAAAGCCTTTCTTAAAACTTGAAGCCGCTGTTCTTTATATCACAGCTGTCGTCCATCTTTTCCTGCTGGAATGACAAGTCTTGCCTATTTGCTTTTACAGTTACACATAGCATTTTATATTTGTGAAGCATATGTTTTATCTCATGGAATTTTCAGAAAATCTTAAAACTATCAGCCCCCTTTAAAGATTGTTAAAATGATTATTTCAAATTGATTTTGAGAACGCTGACACTTAGTTGGTAAGGACTTACTCCCAAGTCAGTTTCCTATGCTGAGAATGAACCAGCTTTGCCTTTGCCTAGGAAAACATTTTCTATCTTACCAGAAGAGATTGTCAGATTTCAGAGGCCATTGGTGTTAGAGTCAAAGTTTTATAAATGGTGGTAAGGCAGTAGAAAGGGATAGAAAGTGTTGATCAGTTAAAACTTTCATTTTAGAGTTATCTGTTCCCTTTTTCCTTCTTTTATTTCTCCTCCAGTTCCTTTTGCTATTATTTTTTTGTTTTATCTTAAGGCTGAAAACATAGGAATGTCTTTGAAGAATAAAGAGGGAAACTAAGATAATAGAATTTAGACAATCTGAAACATAAAAACTTAGATGCGTTTGAAATGTCTAAAAACATTATCAAATTTCAAAGCAAATTGCAGAGAAAACAAAAGTTTAGAAAATGAGCAGTGAATTTAAAATTAACCATAATTGCTGAAATTTTATGGTCTTTAATAATATGAATTTTTATAGTACAAAAGTTTATAAAACATTTTCCACATGTACACAGTACATGTCCAGTATCAGAGCCAAGAATCCAACTGCTATCTTCTGAACTATTGCTTGTTGAGTAAAGCTCCACTATCTCCCCTATAAGGAGACTGACTGTCTTTTTAGCTCCTAGAGGATGAAAAATAAAACATGCATACATACCTGTCTAAAATTTTAAAAACTTAAATAATATGTGTGTGTGTATATATATGCATATATATGCATATGTTTTTCTGTAGGCATAGAGGTGCATTTATACATATAAATATATATTATATTTGTAAATTTTTCAAAAGGCATTGATGCAGTAGAGAAAACTAGCCTTTGGTTTCATACAGGAGAAATTGCCATATTCCCAGGATTTGGTCCTAGACTAATTAGACATTTCTAAGACTGTGCTTATGTCAGACCTAATTACTTGATTTGAGATTTGCGTTGGGGAAGATAGGCACACACATCTGGGAGATAGTGCAGGTTCAGTTCTGGGCTACTGAAGTAAAGTGAATATTGCAATAGAGTGAGTCAAACAAATTCTTTGGTTTTCTTATAAAAGTTATGTTTACACTATTCTGTAGTTTCAAGTATGCAATGGCATTATGTCTATAAAAAATACATATGCATACCTTTATTAAAAAATACTGGGACTTCCCTGGTGGTCCAATGGGTAAGGACACTGCCTTGCAGTGCAAGGGGCGCTAGTACGATCCCTGGCCTGGGAAGATCCCACGTGCCGCGGAGTGGCTGGACAGATGTGTCCAATTACCGAGCCGGAGCTCTGGAGCGCATGCGCTTAGAGTCGGTGCTCTGGGACAACAGACACCACCGCGATGGGAGGCCCACATGGGCCAAAGAACAAAGATGGATGAAAATAGAGAAATGAAAGACAAATAGAAGTAGCCCCCCTGCTCCTCTCCCTCCCCATCCCACTCCCCCCAAAATAAATAAATAAATCTTTAAAAAAATATTTTTATTGCTAAAAATGCTAACCATCATCTGACAACACAGGGTTGCCGCAAACCTTCAATTTGTAAAAAGTGCAGTATGGCAAAAGCACAGTAAAAGGAAGTGCAATAAAACAAGGAATGCCTGTAGATACATAGGTTGGAAGACATTTCTTATTGGTCAAGTGGTATAAAACTTATTGGGCACTCTTGACTGATATCTCTATTTTGGGTTATCTCCCAGAAAAATCACACAGAGCAAAATATATTTTTTGCTTGTAGATTTGCTTATACTTGACAAAGCCAGCAAATCTTCTGTTAGTCTAGTTTTGTTATATAATTGACTCAAAATGTTTGTAATGACTCCAAAGGAGCAGAAAATTCTTTCCATGAAACGATTCACCTTGGAAAACTAAAAAACAAAGAAAACTTTTTTTTGTTTAGAGATTTTTGAAGAGATCTACCCCAGAACTTCTCTAATAATGTGGCAAAAAATCGGTTTCTTTTTATTTTCCTTAAATTTTTTTTTGCTTGAGGTAACATTTATTGATGCTTATTGGGTACTTTTACCCATACATTTTCTTCTCAGGTATATCCAAAGGATTAAAACAAACAAAAGCTGACACAGCTGGTTTCATATTTCGAGATGAGAAACTCTTCAGAATTGATTAAATATGACTTGAAACTGAAGCTTTTCATGGAAAGTATGACATAGTATCTTTAGTGGCATAAATTGCTCTTTAATTTTATCCTTACCTGTAATTATTTCCTAGATATCTAGATTTAGTTTTTAAAATAACTGTATGGTTTTGCTTTGTGTTTTTTAGTGGATTATATGAAATACCAGAAGTCATTTTCATTAAAATATCCTGTTTGTTTTAGGTTTCAGATTATCTCGAAGTAATCAAGGAACCAATGGACTTATCAACAGTAATAACTAAAATTGACAAGCATAATTACCTGACTGCTAAGGATTTCCTAAAAGATATTGACCTCATCTGTAGCAATGCTTTAGAGTACAATCCAGATAAGGATCCAGGAGGTAAGGACTCTGGGCCGGGGTGACTTTGGTGATCAATGAGAAGACAGTTTAAAAGTTAAATAAAGCCTGCCCATATTTCAGATAGGAATATTAGTTTTAATGATATATTAGAAACTTCTTGATGAAGAACTAATAATATACTTAAATATTAAATTTAATTATTAAATTCATTTCTTAAATTACTAAATAATATTTAGAGGATTTTATTATACTTTTAAACAATTTTTATCAAAGCGTAGTTGATTTACGATGTTGTGTTTAATTTCTGCTGGACAGCAAAAGGGCTCAGTTATATATGCATACATTCTTTTTCATATTTTTTCCATTATGGTTTACTGCAGGATATTGAGTATAGTTCCCTGTGCTATATAGTGGGACCTTGTTGTTTATCTATTCTATATGTAATAGTTTATATTTGTTAATTCATTTATTAAATTATTTGATAATATAGTTAAATCAGAGGGTTTTATTATACTTAGTATTATGTTCAAGGTTCACTTTCTTGATTTGCTTTTCACTTTTTATACTTAGTTCTCAGGTAAGATGGAAAATGGAATAATGAGAATTTAAGGTTGTTTGGTCAAGGGCTTCCCTGGTGGTCCAGAGAGTAAGGACACTGCCTTGCAGTGCAAGGGGCGCCGATTCGATCCCTGGCCCGGGAAGATCCCACGTGCTGCGGAGCGGCTGGACTGATGTGTCCAGCTACCAAGCTGGAGCTCTGGGGCGCATGCGCCCAGAGCCAGTGCTCTGTGACAAGGGAGGCCACTGCAATGGGAGGCCCACAGAGGCCAAAGAACAAAAATAAATGAATGATCAATAGAAGCGGCCATAAAAAGAAAAAAAGATTGTTTAGTCAACATTACCAATGCTGATAAACTCTGGACTTTTTGAATTTCTGGAAATGTATTATCGGATAAGTTTACTTATTAAAAGACCCCTTTGGGTAGATGGACATTCTCTGTTCTATAGACTGCACATATGTTTATATATGTAAATATCTTATGAATGTTTTCATAACATCTTATGGAGAACCTAATTGAATTTTTTGGGCAACCCAATATAATTTTGTAATTTTACTCTTAATTCCACCCTGTATTCAATCTGTAGTCCCAACAAGTCTGTTAATGCCCTCCATGGGAAACCTCCAGGAATAATCTGTGGGTTAACAAGTTGAATTTATTGATACAGTGTAATAAAGGAGAATGTAGGCCATGGGGAGTCCTATAGGATTTGAACTTGTGGTAAGTGATTTTGCAGACAATTTAAGGGAGTAGGGCTTTGCAGTGGATTAGATGCTCTTAGGTAGTGGGAGTAATTTGGGGACTAGGTATTTTAAGAACCTGGAAAGCAAGAAGAATGGAACCAGGCTGTAAAGAAGCAGCCTTCATCTTACACAGGGTAGAATTGTATTTGGTTCAGAGTCGTGTTCTGTAAAGTTTTTTGTGAAGAATATGAGTACACCAAGGCCTGCCTGATAGTGCCAGACCAGTTCCTAGCTTGCAGGGGTCGTTCTTTTTCTCGCTCTGTTGAGAATTCTGTTTCTTCAAGAGGTGATATATGAATAAGATGTTTTATACACACACACACACACACACATGTATACACACACACACACACATACACATTTTTTGGCCACTTCTATTGATCTTTCATTCACTTATCTTTTTTGTTCTTTGGCCTCTGTGGGCCTCCCATCGCAGTGGCCTCTCTTGTCGCAGAGCACCGGCTCTGGGCGCACGCACTCCAGAGCTTCAGCTTGGTAGCTGGACACATCGGTCCAGCCGCTCCGCAGCACGTGGGATCTTCCCGGGCTAGGGATTGAACTGGCACCCCTTGCACTGCAAAGCAGTGTCCTTACTCACTGGACCACCAGGGAAGTCCTAAGATGCTTTTTTACTTTTAAAAAATTCATTTTAATTTTCAGTTATCTAAAGGTATTTGGAGTCTAGTTTCTACTTTATGTCTGTATTTATGGACAGTGGCTCTTAGTTCACTTGTTGGAATGACCTGAATTTCTCATTTCTACACAAATTGATTATTGCTTGTCTAAATTTAGACCACAGTAAATCACTTATATTTAAGTACCAGGTTAAGGGGCAGAATTAAATTTTATATAGCTGCTCTTGGTATCTAATTGTTTTTAAGCTTTGTATTAGGACATTTAACTCATGTAGTTTTTCTTGTTTGTTTAGGATTTTCATTTATGAGGGTAAATGAAGAAAATGACAATAACCTGCTTTAGTATTTCCTCCAGGAATAATCGGGTTAACAGTGGATAATAGGAAATGTAGGCCATGGGGAGTCCTATAGGATTTGAACTTGTGGTAAGTGATTTTGCAGACAATTTAAGGGAGTAGGGCTTTGCAGTGGATTAGATGCTCTTAGGTAGTGGGAGTAATTTGGGGACTAGGTATTTTAAGAACCTGGAAAGCAAGAAGAATGGAACCAGGCTGTAAAGAAGCAGCCTTCATCTTACACAGGGTAGAATTGTATTTGGTTCAGAGTCGTGTTCTGTAAAGTTTTTTGTGAAGAATATGAGTACACCAAGGCCTGCCTGATAGTGCCAGACCAGTTCCTAGCTTGCAGGGGTCGTTCTTTTTCTCGCTCTGTTGAGAATTCTGTTTCTTCAAGAGGTGATATATGAATAAGATGTTTTATACACACACACACACACACACACATGTATACACACACACACACACATACACATTTTTTGGCCACTTCTATTGATCTTTCATTCACTTATCTTTTTTGTTCTTTGGCCTCTGTGGGCCTCCCATCGCAGTGGCCTCTCTTGTCGCAGAGCACCGGCTCTGGGCGCACGCACTCCAGAGCTTCAGCTTGGTAGCTGGACACATCGGTCCAGCCGCTCCGCAGCACGTGGGATCTTCCCGGGCTAGGGATTGAACTGGCACCCCTTGCACTGCAAAGCAGTGTCCTTACTCACTGGACCACCAGGGAAGTCCTAAGATGCTTTTTTACTTTTAAAAAATTCATTTTAATTTTCAGTTATCTAAAGGTATTTGGAGTCTAGTTTCTACTTTATGTCTGTATTTATGGACAGTGGCTCTTAGTTCACTTGTTGGAATGACCTGAATTTCTCATTTCTACACAAATTGATTATTGCTTGTCTAAATTTAGACCACAGTAAATCACTTATATTTAAGTACCAGGTTAAGGGGCAGAATTAAATTTTATATAGCTGCTCTTGGTATCTAATTGTTTTTAAGCTTTGTATTAGGACATTTAACTCATGTAGTTTTTCTTGTTTGTTTAGGATTTTTTCATTTATGAGGGTAAAAATGAAGAAAATGACAATAACCTGTAATCCTGTTACCTAGTATTTTTTCTTTTCTTTCTCACCCTGCCTCCCTCCATCACTCTTTCTCTCACACATGCATATGCACAGATATTATATATGAAATGCATGTATGCATAATGTTACTAAAATGAAGATAAAACTTTTGTAAACTTTGTCATTCATGTAATATTTTGTGAAAAGTTTGAGTCAATGTATTTATACCATGTAGTTTTCATAGTGTGGAAGGTATTATTAAAGCTAGTACCTTTTGTTGGGCATATAAGATTTTTTAGCTTTTTTCTCTATTATAATATTGAAGAATATGGTATAAATTTTATGTATGTCCTTAATTATTTCCTTAAGATAAATTCCTTAGGGTGAAGCTTTTGGATCAAAGTGTGTATTATCTCTTTTAAGGCTTTTAATCTGTGTTGTTAAAATTTTCTCACAATTTAAAATGTCTTCTTCCAGTGAAATCAGGGAGACGGGGGACACTTGTTAACCATTTAGCAGTTTTGTGTGACTGGGAGAATCTTCTTTACAGTGTGGACGGCATCTGCAGCAGGGCCACAGCTCAGCTAGTAAAGGGGCTGGCCGCCAGTCAGATTCCCTTGTTGGGTTCTGAGTGGAAGCACAGCGTTACGGGTGCCTCTAGGGGCCTTCGGCAGCGCGTGAGAGTGCTTGAGCACCTCCACTCTCGTCTTGTTAGCTGTTCAAGACCCCGAGCAGCAGGTGATGAGAGCTTCAGCTCGGGATATGCACATAGGCTTCAGGCCCAGTTTTATTTCTTAGTTCTTTAACTAGATCTAATTGAGTCCTCTGCATTTTAGTTTCCTTATTTGCAAATAGGAATAATTATAGTACTCTTTTTTTTGGGTGGTTGTAAGGATTGGATGATAAAATGTATTAAGCCTTACAAAATTGCACATTTTTATATGGTTCAACTTGAATATGCTGGTCCTTAGTATAGTGCCTAGGACATGATAGGTGTTCCATAAAGGTTAGTCATTCGTGTGTTTATTCTTGTTATCATTATTATTTAAACTGTGCCTTAATTTGTCATAAATTGTTTCCTTAGTGGATACCTACACATTTACTTTAGAATGACCCTTTTATACTTTGTGCTTCCGGTGTGTCCCGGATCGCATTTAAAATTTAATCCTATTTTGGAACAAATCTAGGGACTGCTAGTGATAAATGAATTTGAATGGCTAGAGAAAGTCAGTATAAAGGATCTTTCCAGAGCCTTTCCCCTTCTTCTGTGTAACTTAATTATAATCACATCAAAATAATACTACTTTTTATGAAGCAAGCAGTGATTGGTGCATAATAATCTTTTACTATAGTGTGTAGTTGTATGCATTCTGTCTCATAGAGTTGACATGGTACAATTGTAACTTTATTCCTTCACTGTTTTAGATGCAAAAAGTGTCATATAATTCAAGAGCACGATTTCGGCTCTCTTCAGAATTTTTTCGAATCGTTAGTCAAGAGGCCTGTTTTCTTTCTTAGCAATAGAACAACTTGTTATGTATCAGAAAAACAACCTCAGGGTCTGTTGTGTAGCAAGTGGAAATTACATGAATGTTGTATTACTTTTACAAGCTCCCATGAGTATTTGAAAGCTCACAGTGTTGTGTTTTACAGAACACTTGGGGCATTTGGGGAAAAAACTAGCATATACCTAGAAGACAAAAAGCCAACATTTTGGAAGCTGTATGTGTTGCCTAATTGTTTATCCAGATTCTCCCTGGAGGATAATTTAACAAAATTCAATATATTAAGCAGAAGAATTTTAACTTGTATGTTCTAAATGTGAGCAGTATCAGATGTTTGACCCTAGTTGTAATGTTATAAGTATGTGATATATTTTATGTTTAACGTTCCCCACCAGTTGTCCTCTGCTGAATACCTCCTGTAGCCCTCAGGTGCAGTCACATACATGCCATCACTTGGCAAATTTTGCTGAAATTTCAGCCTTAATCTTGTAGTATTCTCAAAATCTTCTATTTTGTGCTAGTTACTTAGGAATAAATCTCACAGATTCACTCTGGCATTTGGAGCCCTCTATGGGCTGTACTTCAGTCAAACTCATTCACATTTTCTGCTAGTATTTATAAGTACCGTGTGCTGGTTCTGAGCTAAAGTCTTGTTATCATTATTATTTAAACTGTGCCTTAATTTGTCATAAATTGTTTCCTTAGTGGATACCTACACATTTACTTTAGAATGACCCTTTTATACTTTGTGCTTCCGGTGTGTCCCGGATCGCATTTAAAATTTAATCCTATTTTGGAACAAATCTAGGGACTGCTAGTGATAAATGAATTTGAATGGCTAGAGAAAGTCAGTATAAAGGATCTTTCCAGAGCCTTTCCCCTTCTTCTGTGTAACTTAATTATAATCACATCAAAATAATACTACTTTTTATGAAGCAAGCAGTGATTGGTGCATAATAATCTTTTACTATAGTGTGTAGTTGTATGCATTCTGTCTCATAGAGTTGACATGGTACAATTGTAACTTTATTCCTTCACTGTTTTAGATGCAAAAAGTGTCATATAATTCAAGAGCACGATTTCGGCTCTCTTCAGAATTTTTTCGAATCGTTAGTCAAGAGGCCTGTTTTCTTTCTTAGCAATAGAACAACTTGTTATGTATCAGAAAAACAACCTCAGGGTCTGTTGTGTAGCAAGTGGAAATTACATGAATGTTGTATTACTTTTACAAGCTCCCATGAGTATTTGAAAGCTCACAGTGTTGTGTTTTACAGAACACTTGGGGCATTTGGGGAAAAAACTAGCATATACCTAGAAGACAAAAAGCCAACATTTTGGAAGCTGTATGTGTTGCCTAATTGTTTATCCAGATTCTCCCTGGAGGATAATTTAACAAAATTCAATATATTAAGCAGAAGAATTTTAACTTGTATGTTCTAAATGTGAGCAGTATCAGATGTTTGACCCTAGTTGTAATGTTATAAGTATGTGATATATTTTATGTTTAACGTTCCCCACCAGTTGTCCTCTGCTGAATACCTCCTGTAGCCCTCAGGTGCAGTCACATACATGCCATCACTTGGCAAATTTTGCTGAAATTTCAGCCTTAATCTTGTAGTATTCTCAAAATCTTCTATTTTGTGCTAGTTACTTAGGAATAAATCTCACAGATTCACTCTGGCATTTGGAGCCCTCTATGGGCTGTACTTCAGTCAAACTCATTCACATTTTCTGCTAGTATTTATAAGTACCGTGTGCTGGTTCTGAGCTAAGTGCTTAAAATACGGTGCTAGTCCTTGCCTCTTAAGATGGAGTAATATGTGTTGAATAATTGCTATGCTGTATATCTTATAGTATTAATTTGTTAGGACTTCCTTAACAAAATACCACAGACTACATGGCTTAAACAGCAGAAATTGATTTTCCCATAGTTCTGGGGGTCTTTCTTCTGTGGCTACGCATCCCTCTTATCTCTTGTGTATATCCAAATTTCCTCTCCTCATAAGGGCACAAGTTCGATTAGAGCAGGACCTACTGTTAGAACCTTTTAGCTTGATTACTTCTTTAAAGACTCTATTCTAGATATAGTCATGTTCTGAGATACTGGGGGTTATAATCTCAACATGTGAATTTGGGGGAGGAACAGTTAATCAGTAAACCACAGTCTCTCTTATCTAGAAACTCACTGTTTTGTAGGAATGACAAATACCTGATTATTAGTGATTGTAATAGATTGTTAGAGGTATAGAGGTGGCAATTTTGAATTTTGTCTTGAGGCAGCGGCAGATGATTATGATGCAGTTTCGTAAGGTGTGTATTAGATCTGTGTACCATGTGAGCAGAACAGAGGAGAAGACGTTATCTGGATATGAACAGGATTACAAGGGCCATTCAGTTTAGGCATCTCTCAGGCCAGAGGTGCGTATCTCCAGCACTGAGCACTGTGCGTAGAAAATATGTCATAAATGGATGCTCAGTAAATGGAGATTCAGTCAGTATAGATAAATGAATGAATTTCCTACCACTCCTCCACAGACACTGTGTTTTTCCAGCCATATTCTCTTTTTCTGTACTTTTGTAGATTATTTTTCTTAGCCTAAAAAAACCCTTTTTTTTTTTTGGTCACGCCATACAGCTTGTGGAATCTTAGTTCCCCAGCCAGGGATTAAACTTAGGTCCTAGGTCTAGCAGTGAAAAATGCCCAGTCCTAACTACTGAACTGCCAGGGAATTCCCCGCAAGCCTTAATTGGTCTTCCAGCCTCTGTCTTATCATGCCCTTGACCTCTGACACTGCCTGTATTACTATACTCTTAAATACAAATTAAATTGCTTTCTGGCTCAGAACCACCCGGTGGCCCCTCATCATCTAGATAATTACATCATTTTGTTTCCCTGCTTGGGTCTTTTCAGTGACTTTTCACTGCTCTTACGATAAGATCTAAAATCCATGGCAATATAGTCAGATTGCCACTTGCTTATTGTGTGCTGATCACATAGGCTGCCTTTCAGTTTCTGGAAATCTTCAAGATCTTTTTACTCCAGAACGTTCTCACATGCTCGTTTCTGAACTGGCACTGGTTTTTCCCTTTATCAGTGGCTATCCTAATGCATGCTTCTAGTCTCAGCTTAAATGCCCCTTGTTTAGAGCAGTCTTTCCTGACTTGCCTCTTCAGTATCTTGTAGATTTTGATCATAGCTTGTTATAGGTGTTTTGAGGAGTGAGGGAGGGGTAGGAGGAGATGTTTCTATGTGTATGTGGGATTATTTGGTTAAATAACTCTATACTAGTCTGGAAAGCTCCTTGAAAGTGGAGACCTGAATGTTTTGTTTGTTGCTGTATAGCCCTCACCTGACTCAGTTCCTGGTATGACTGACAATCAATGTTTATTGAATGAAAGTTTAGAGAAAATATATTGAAGGAGATATACTAGTGGGTTGCTTTTTTGAGCGCTGCATGTTTGTTTTTTGTACGATTTTCACAATGGACTATTAGCCGTTCTAATAAAAGTTGAATATAAAATGTTTTTATACTTTTTGTCTTTACTAGAGATGAAAAAGCTGATTTTTTTGTGTGTGTGACTTGGACTCTAGTTCTAAATACTGTTACAGATTAAGTGGCTTTAATATATTCATGTGACTTGTACTGTCGTGGAATTGCACAACTCTAGGGAAGGCTGTTAATGTCTTGTTAATGAAGGAGGACTTCTCTGTTAGTGTAAAGCAGACACTCTTCTTTGAGTACTGATTTTAGAATGCACATTTCCCCTAGATACAACAATTGATATCATCTTGCATTCTTTGAGTGCTTTATCATATTTGTCTGTTTCTGTCACAGTTTCTAAATAGCATCCTAACTACTGAACTGCCAGGAATTCCCATAGCCTTAATTGGTCTTCCAGCCTCTGTCTTATCATGCCCTTGACCTCTGACACTGCCTGTATTACTATACTCTTAAATACAAATTAAATTGCTTTCTGGCTCAGAACCACCCGGTGGCCCCTCATCATCTAGATAATTACATCATTTTGTTTCCCTGCTTGGGTCTTTTCAGTGACTTTTCACTGCTCTTACGATAAGATCTAAAATCCATGGCAATATAGTCAGATTGCCACTTGTTTTGTGTGCTGATCACATAGGCTGCCTTTCAGTTTCTGGAAATCTTCAAGATCTTTTTACTCCAGAACGTTCTCACATGCTCGTTTCTGAACTGGCACTGGTTTTTCCCTTTATCAGTGGCTATCCTAATGCATGCTTCTAGTCTCAGCTTAAATGCCCCTTGTTTAGAGCAGTCTTTCCTGACTTGCCTCTTCAGTATCTTGTAGATTTTGATCATAGCTTGTTATAGGTGTTTTGAGGAGTGAGGGAGGGGTAGGAGGAGATGTTTCTATGTGTATGTGGGATTATTTGGTTAAATAACTCTATACTAGTCTGGAAAGCTCCTTGAAAGTGGAGACCTGAATGTTTTGTTTGTTGCTGTATAGCCCTCACCTGACTCAGTTCCTGGTATGACTGACAATCAATGTTTATTGAATGAAAGTTTAGAGAAAATATATTGAAGGAGATATACTAGTGGGTTGCTTTTTTGAGCGCTGCATGTTTGTTTTTTGTACGATTTTCACAATGGACTATTAGCCGTTCTAATAAAAGTTGAATATAAAATGTTTTTATACTTTTTGTCTTTACTAGAGATGAAAAAGCTGATTTTTTTGTGTGTGTGACTTGGACTCTAGTTCTAAATACTGTTACAGATTAAGTGGCTTTAATATATTCATGTGACTTGTACTGTCGTGGAATTGCACAACTCTAGGGAAGGCTGTTAATGTCTTGTTAATGAAGGAGGACTTCTCTGTTAGTGTAAAGCAGACACTCTTCTTTGAGTACTGATTTTAGAATGCACATTTCCCCTAGATACAACAATTGATATCATCTTGCATTCTTTGAGTGCTTTATCATATTTGTCTGTTTCTGTCACAGTTTCTAAATAGCATATATTATATTCTTTAGCATAATTTTGACCAGTTTTCTCTTATGGTGAAAATTATGTAAAGTCTTCTGAAACCACAGTGCTTATGCACGGCAGCTCGGGTGCTGGACATATGGCGAATATTCCCCAAATCTTTAAAAAATTTTATTTAAGGTAATGCATTTTTCAGAAATATCAAATAAAGCCATATCTTTGAGGTAATGATTTGTTCAGTAGACTTAGTACTTTGCAGTTCTAAAAGTGTAATTCTCAGAGAGTTGTCAACTTGATTGCGTAGCTTATTATGTGTTTTGTTGTTGTTGTTGTTTAGTCACTAAGTCATGCCTCTTTTGCGATCCCGTGGACTATAGCTCGCCAGGCTCCTCTGTCCATAGGGTTTCCCAGGCAAGAATACTGGAGTGGACTGTCAGTTCCTTCTGCAGGGAATCTTCCTGACCCAGGGATTGAACCCATGTCTCCTGCACTGGCAGGCGCCACCAGGGAAGGCCGTATTTATTTTTCACTCATCACTTAAATGAGTTTGTTTCTTACTTAGAAATGCTTTTTAGAGTCTTATTTAAATTGTTTATGTTCTCTTACTTTTCTTCTTAAGATGCCCTTTTTTCATATTATTTCATTTGTGTTTATAATAAATGTGTACCTATTTTTTTTAACAGACAAAATAATTAGGCATAGGGCATGTACCCTGAAGGACACTGCACATGCTATCATTGCAGCAGAGTTGGATCCAGAATTTAATAAACTCTGTGAAGAAATTAAGGAAGCAAGAATAAAAAGAGGTAAGTTATAGAAATGAACATACTATTGAAGACTAAGAGGTCATTGAATGGTGTTTCTTTACAAATGCTGGTATAATAAAAATATATTTTGAGGCTCAGCCTTTCCTTAATGTCTGGTATGAAATTGTGTCATGTAAATTCTAAAAGCTGTTTTAAAAATTTACTTTCTATGATAATTTTAGTGCTAATTACAGATATAAAGTAGTACTTAGTGAAATTTCTTTTGCAGGAACATATCTTTGTTAATTATGGATCTCTGTTCTTAAAGGATTTAGTTAGGCTTTCGTATTTGAAGAGGGTTTATTTTCATCAGTTTATATATAATACCAAAACTTAGAAATGTAGGATTACTTTTTTTTTTTTTAACCTGTTGGAGTTTGGTGTGCAATTTTGTTAATATAAACACATAGCAAATGTGTTTTGTTCATTCAGTATATAATCCTGTCCTGGGGAACTCACACTTTAGTGGGAAGGAGAAGTGTAAAACAGATCAGGTACAGATCAGATGTGGCATATGCACTGGCTGAAGCATGTTCATCACAGAGGATAGACAGCCTCGCAGGAACCCTGGCGTTTTGATCAGAGTTTGGGGCATGAATATACAGGTGCTGTCTCTAGTGGGGTAGAGGAAGGAGCCAGTGACAGAGAAGGAGGAAGTACTGTCAGCAGAGTGCACAGTGGGTAAAAGTGCAGAGATGTGAAGTCACATGGCCTGTCAGAAGAGCTGCAAGCTAAAGAGGTACAGACAGAATGGTGAGAAACAGAGCTCAGAACGTGAGCCGGATTGAGGACCCTGAAGTTATAAAGACTCTTCTAGGGCTTCCCCTGGTGGTCCAGTGGGTAAAGACACCGCCTTTCAGTGCAAGGGGCGCCGGTTTGATCCCCGGCCTGGGAAGATCCCACGTGCCCCGGAGCGGCTGGACTGATGTGTCCAATTACCGAGCCAGGAGCTCTGGAGCGCATGCGCCCAGAGCCGGCGCTCTGCAACGACAGACGCCACCGCGGTGGGAGGCCCACAGGAGCCAAAGAACAAAGACGGATGAACATAGAGAAATGAAAGACCAATAGAAGTGGACCGCCTGCTCCCCTCCCTCCCCAACCCGACCCCCGCCCAAAATAAATAAATAAATAAATAAATCTTTTAAAAAAAAAAAAAAAAGACTCTTCTACCGCATTAAGAGAGATCGTCCTGGCCACCTAATCCAGTAGAGGTTCTAGTCACCATAGCTCTTGCCATTTCGCTGGTGGTGTCTCTTTCCTCCTTATTTAGAATATAAGGGAAAGTGTTTGAATGAATCAACTGTATAAAGTATTAAATTTAGCTTTTTTTATGATAATTTTAGTGCTAATTACAGATATAAAGTAGTACTTAGTGAAATTTCTTTTGCAGGAACATATCTTTGTTAATTATGGATCTCTGTTCTTAAAGGATTTAGTTAGGCTTTCGTATTTGAAGAGGGTTTATTTTCATCAGTTTATATATAATACCAAAACTTAGAAATGTAGGATTACTTTTTTTTTTAACCTGTTGGAGTTTGGTGTGCAATTTTGTTAATATAAACACATAGCAAATGTGTTTTGTTCATTCAGTATATAATCCTGTCCTGGGGAACTCACACTTTAGTGGGAAGGAGAAGTGTAAAACAGATCAGGTACAGATCAGATGTGGCATATGCACTGGCTGAAGCATGTTCATCACAGAGGATAGACAGCCTCGCAGGAACCCTGGCGTTTTGATCAGAGTTTGGGGCATGAATATACAGGTGCTGTCTCTAGTGGGGTAGAGGAAGGAGCCAGTGACAGAGAAGGAGGAAGTACTGTCAGCAGAGTGCACAGTGGGTAAAAGTGCAGAGATGTGAAGTCACATGGCCTGTCAGAAGAGCTGCAAGCTAAAGAGGTACAGACAGAATGGTGAGAAACAGAGCTCAGAACGTGAGCCGGATTGAGGACCCTGAAGTTATAAAGACTCTTCTAGGGCTTCCCCTGGTGGTCCAGTGGGTAAAGACACCGCCTTTCAGTGCAAGGGGCGCCGGTTTGATCCCCGGCCTGGGAAGATCCCACGTGCCGCGGAGCGGCTGGACTGATGTGTCCAATTACCGAGCCAGGAGCTCTGGAGCGCATGCGCCCAGAGCCGGCGCTCTGCAACGACAGACGCCACCGCGGTGGGAGGCCCACAGGAGCCAAAGAACAAAGACGGATGAACATAGAGAAATGAAAGACCAATAGAAGTGGACCGCCTGCTCCCCTCCCTCCCCAACCCGACCCCCGCCCAAAATAAATAAATAAATAAATAAATCTTTTAAAAAAAAAAAAAAAAGACTCTTCTACCGCATTAAGAGAGATCGTCCTGGCCACCTAATCCAGTAGAGGTTCTAGTCACCATAGCTCTTGCCATTTCGCTGGTGGTGTCTCTTTCCTCCTTATTTAGAATATAAGGGAAAGTGTTTGAATGAATCAATGAGATGCTAAGGAGCTTGGATTTTATCCTATAGGTCTGTTTTATTAATGTGTGTTAATTACCGATATCAGCTTAGCACTGGGAAATTAGGTTCTCTGAGAGTAGTAAGCCTGAGAAATCTGTGCTTTAACAGTGGTTTTTCTGTGTACTAAAGCTTGAGAACAGTTGTCGTAGTTAGTAGGAATCACTGAAGTGTTTGAAGCAGTGGAGTGGATTGGTCAATTGCTTCGGCAGCAAGAAGTAGCGAGGTCTCACTGTGGCAGGATAGGAGGATAGGAAGATGAGAGTCTAGTTCAAAAGCCGTTGTAGCCAGCTTTGCAAACATTTTGGCCATTTCTAAAAAGCTAAGCATAGCATTTATCATATGACCCAGTGATTCTTCTCTGAGGGACCTTTCCAAGAGACATGAAAACATGTCCATATAAAGACTTGTACATGAATGTTCATAGCAGTATTTTTCACAGCAACTAAAAACTGAAAACAACCCAAATGTCCATCAACTGATGAATGGGTAAGCAAAACAGGGTGTATTGTACAATGGCATACTGCTCAGCTATAAAAAGAAACAAAAGTACGGACACATGGTAAAGCATGGATGAACTTTAGAAATGTTATGCTAAGTGAGAGAAAACAGCCACAAAAGACCACATGTTGTATGATTCCATTTATATGAAATGCTCACAAAAGGCAAGTGTATAGAGACAGAAAGTGGATTAGGGATTGCCAGGGAACAGTCACTTAAATTAGATTGCTGTGGTGATTACACAGCTTTGTGAATTTACTAAAAATAACTTAATTGTACACTTAAAATGATTGATTTCTATGTTGTGTAAATTGTACCTCAGGAAAACCACTGGCTGTGGTGAGGAGCTGTTGGCATAGTCCAGACTTTAATTAGTGAAGTGGGAATGAAGGCAGGAGTAACAGGAGAGAGCTGCAGCCGCAGGGGTGGAAGGCATTGTGAAGGAAAGGAAAAGGCAAAATTGGCTGCCATATTACTGATTTAATGACTTAAATATTTGCTGATGCCACCAGTAGCGGGAGGGAATATGTAAGGATTTTTTTTTGGTGGGAAAAAGAAAAACCAGTTATTTTAAATTTGATTTTAATAATCTTTAGGATATGTAGCTGGTGATAGCAAGTAGGCAACTGATATAAATCAGAAGCTCAAGAGAGTTTTGAGCTAAAGATGTGATTTGGGAATAACTGTATAATGCTGGTGGAGGCTGAGGGAATGAATGATACTTGGGGCAGAAGGTGGAGATTAAAGTGAGAAGAAAAGGGGTTCCAGAGATAGCCCTTGGAAGCTTTCAAGGATGGCAACATTTAAAGACAGCATAGAAGAAAGAAATCTAGTAAAGCAAGCTGAGATGGAATGGTTATTTTATGAAGATCAATGGAGGAAAACCAAGCTTATATAGTGTGGTGTGAAGCCAGCTAATATCAGATGCAAATGGTTTTATGAATGGGGTTTAGTCACCCAGTGCAGGCTTATACTTTCTAAGATGACAGAAATCATGACTTTTTTGGCAATATATAATCTTATTGTCTTACGATCATAAAAATGTGAACTGTATCTCTTTGCAAAATAAAATGAGTTAACACGGGGGACTTTGGGAATTGAGTGTAAATAAGCATAGCCTGCCATTTTAATGTTTGATACCAGCTTTCATGAAAACAACCCAAATGTCCATCAACTGATGAATGGGTAAGCAAAACAGGGTGTATTGTACAATGGCATACTGCTCAGCTATAAAAAGAAACAAAAGTACGGACACATGGTAAAGCATGGATGAACTTTAGAAATGTTATGCTAAGTGAGAGAAAACAGCCACAAAAGACCACATGTTGTATGATTCCATTTATATGAAATGCTCACAAAAGGCAAGTGTATAGAGACAGAAAGTGGATTAGGGATTGCCAGGGAACAGTCACTTAAATTAGATTGCTGTGGTGATTACACAGCTTTGTGAATTTACTAAAAATAACTTAATTGTACACTTAAAATGATTGATTTCTATGTTGTGTAAATTGTACCTCAGGAAAACCACTGGCTGTGGTGAGGAGCTGTTGGCATAGTCCAGACTTTAATTAGTGAAGTGGGAATGAAGGCAGGAGTAACAGGAGAGAGCTGCAGCCGCAGGGGTGGAAGGCATTGTGAAGGAAAGGAAAAGGCAAAATTGGCTGCCATATTACTGATTTAATGACTTAAATATTTGCTGATGCCACCAGTAGCGGGAGGGAATATGTAAGGATTTTTTTTTGGTGGGAAAAAGAAAAACCAGTTATTTTAAATTTGATTTTAATAATCTTTAGGATATGTAGCTGGTGATAGCAAGTAGGCAACTGATATAAATCAGAAGCTCAAGAGAGTTTTGAGCTAAAGATGTGATTTGGGAATAACTGTATAATGCTGGTGGAGGCTGAGGGAATGAATGATACTTGGGGCAGAAGGTGGAGATTAAAGTGAGAAGAAAAGGGGTTCCAGAGATAGCCCTTGGAAGCTTTCAAGGATGGCAACATTTAAAGACAGCATAGAAGAAAGAAATCTAGTAAAGCAAGCTGAGATGGAATGGTTATTTTTATGAAGATCAATGGAGGAAAACCAAGCTTATATAGTGTGGTGTGAGAGCCAGCTAATATCAGATGCAAATGGTTTTATGAATGGGGTTTAGTCACCCAGTGCAGGCTTATACTTTCTAAGATGACAGAAATCATGACTTTTTTGGCAATATATAATCTTATTGTCTTACGATCATAAAAATGTGAACTGTATCTCTTTGCAAAATAAAATGAGTTAACACGGGGGACTTTGGGAATTGAGTGTAAATAAGCATAGCCTGCCATTTTATTTTTATGATTTGATACCTAGTTTCTTTCCCATCTTAAAAGATACTATTTTCATCCAAATTACAAACTAAGTATAATGAATGACTTTAAAAATCAGTTCTGTATTTCAGACTTTTTTTTTTAACCTTGTTGGTTTATGTAGCTGGGAATATTTAAATAGGCATCGCTTATCTTCTGCTTGCAGGCTTATCGGTAACAGCAGAACAAATAAATCCTCCTGGTCCTGGCGCTCGAAAGACAGAAACTAGAGTTGAAGAGGCATTTCGGCATAAACAAAGAAATCCAATGGATGTCTGGCACAGCTCTGCAAATAAATGTGCATGTGAGTATTTGAGGTCTTGTTATCCAGCAGTGGGAACAACTGCGGATGAGGCAGAACTGTTAGGAGTCGGGCACACACACCAAAGGGCTGCCAAGAGCTTGTGGGGTAAGATGCAGAATCAGTGTATTTCTTTGACCTTATTTGCTTCTTCATTCAGTGTTTGCTGTTGTAATTGAGGTAGATGTAAATATTTTCAGCTTCAAGCTTTGGGTTTTAGATAGAGATATGGAGTCAGTAGATTTTTATCCACCCCAGCCTCCAACTCCTTGCTGTACGTTATGCAGGGTGTTCTCAAGATGGTGGGAAATGGAAACTCCGTCTTAAGAGACTGTCTGAATTGACAGCAGGAAGTTGATCTTTCTGCGAAGTCTGTGCAACCTTCTTTATCTGGTTTTAAGTGAGATGTACTTAGGAAGGGAAAATTCAGTGTTCTACATTTTCCTCACTTTTCCTCATTCATGGCACTCTGCGAACTTTCTAGAAGACAAATGTTAATAAACATAGCATCTTTCTATTGTAGTCTTTATGTTTCACTAAAGATAGCCTTCTTTGGATTGTGCATGCTGTTCTTCTGATATAAAGGTGGTAATTCTACTCCAGCTGTCAGTAAAGATGGCTGTAATAAGTACTTCAACCAGTGGCATTGAATTTTAATGAATGAACCAGACTCCTTTTTTTTTTTTTTTTTTAAATTTGTTCTCTTTGTGATAAGTGGCATTCGTGTATGAGAAAATTTGAAGGACTTAATGGTGCATTTAGTCCCAGGAAGCTGATTAAGCTATTTGTCCTGGTTGTACCTTAAATCATGACCTGGATTGTCTAACACAACACTCTAATTTAAAACCTTGAAATTTGCAACTGATAAAAATATTTACTCACTAAAACATACTGAATATTGGCTTCAAGTAGTTTTAATTTCCTTCAAGTGTTAAATTTTTTTTTTAATGTACAAATGTGAGTTTTGTTTTATGTTACCAGTAGATGGCATATGTGACTCAGCATTTGTCTGTTGTACATTAAGTTACTTAAATCAGTATGTCGAAATCTCCCTATGGAAGAATTACTTCCCTAAGGTCTTAGTTTGGGAAACAAACCCCAAACTCAGAGATGCTACAAAATTTGATTATAAAGACTGTGCCTCTAACTGGGCTTTTCACATGAACTACCCCCAGAAAAGGAAGTGTGTGTATTAAACATTAATTCTGTAAATGTATACTTCCATGTGCCAGCTGCTGTGAGGATAGAACAGTGACTAAAAGAAAAATCCCTGTTCTTGTGGCACGTATATAACCAATTTCTCTTATTTTATCAAAATCTCACTAAGCGTTAGAAGTGATTGTGAAAGGAGGGAGAAAATACCTCTAGTTTGGTCTCCCCTCGCATAAGAACATTTTTTCTTTCTCAGCTGCAGTGAAAGCATTAGAAGTTAACTTGCTTCAGAAAGACTCCTAGCCTTTGCTTAGGGTATGAGTCCCTATAAATTGATAGAGCTGGCTCTCAATAGAGCAGGGTCCAGCCTCTCACTTTAGTGTTTGATGACTTAGTGAGGAAAGAAAAGAGGAAGCTCTTGTACCTTTGGTCATTGGAGAAGAAGCAGTGTCAGGAGTCATTTGTCAGGTAATAAAACCCAATAGGTCTACATTTTATAGAAAGAGCAAGCTGAATACTTGTCTTTCATTTTTAATATGGGCTGGATTAGTTTTCCATATAAGAAATGCTTACAAATGCCCATCACTTTAGCCTGTACCTTTTAAAAGTGGACTGATACAGCAATTTCATCTCCAGTTACTCTGTTAACTGTAAATTATAAAAAGAAATATGGGTGTTTGCTTCGGCAGCACATATACTAAAATTGGAATGATACAGAGAAGATTAGCGTGGCCCCTGTGCAAGAATGACATGCAAATTCGTGAAGCGTTCCATATTTTTGGAGGCCCACACAGGCCAAGGAACAAAGATGGATGGAAATAGATAAAGGAAAGATCAATAGAAATGGCCAAAAAAAAAAAGGAGGGGGAAGAGGAATGGAGAGATGATTGTGATGATAGTACAATTTTGAGAGCAAGATAAATGTTGAGCAAAGTGACTAAATAACTTGAATTTTGGAAATGATTTTAGAAACCTTTAGTAGATTTATTCTTAGGTACAAAGGAAGAGTAACATTTATGATAAAATTGTCAGTTCTTATGACTACCTTGGTGTCTTTGCAGAGACTCAGTAAGGATTAAAGATGAAAGGGGAAAAAAGTCTGTAAACATACTGTATACTGTTGATAGATCACAGGTTCATATTGAGTGCTGGATCAAGAAATGAGTGTTGTTATAAGACCATATTCCTTTGTATTTGTCTTTCAGCAGCAATTTTTTTGGCCACTACTACTGATCTTTCATTTATTTATCTTTGTTCTTTGGTCTTTGTGGGCCTCTCATCGCAGTGGCCTCTCTCGTCACAGAGCACCGGTCCAGCCACTCCACGGCACGTGGGATCTTCCCGGGTCAGGAATTAAACCAACGCCCTTTGCACTGCAAGGTGGTGTCCTTACCCACTGGACCACCAGGGAAGCCCATCAACAGCAATGTTTAAACTGTGGATTAAATAGTCTACACTTAGTGGTCCATATTTGCATTTTATTTTTAAAATTTCTCTGCCCAGGAAGCTTTGAACATTGACATATTAAAAATGTATACTCAAAAAAAAAAATGTATACTATCTGTTTTTAAATTAAGCCAGTTTGGCATTACTTTTATAGCCATGGAAGAAATAAATTATTTTTACTGGGATGGCTTTCAACTAATCAGAATTTGGTGGTAGACACCAGAAGTAATAGGTCTCTAGCTTGACTAGTTTGCTTTAATAACTTTTGTGTTTAAATTTCTTTGGGCAATTGACCCACATTGCAAAATAAAAGTTAACTTTTCATTTAAGGGCCAGTAGGATCAACTTACACAGACAGCTATGTTTTATACACATATGGGAAGTGAAAGATTCCTGGGTCCGTCATTACCTGGAAGCACCAACTGTCTATCTGTAAAACTGTTGATAGTTTCTAACACCTACGAGTATAGTCCCTGTGAATTTTGTAGGTCTCCCAATTCACATAACTAACCAAATATTTATTTTTTATGTTTGTTAATGTTGTGGCTGCCTTGATAGCAGAGGACTTAAGTTTTCTGCATATTTCCAAATAGCAGCTTTGCAAGAAATTGATCCTAATAGGCAAACCATTTGTGCTAGATGGCTAACAGCTGGCTAACCACATTGTTGTATAACCTTCATAAGGCTTCTGTTTCTTCTGGAAGAAGAGGCAGTAGAGATAGCTTTAACTTTTGTCTCTTCACATATTGGATCATACCTTAATTTCCTTTCACTGTTTAAGTGCTTTCAGGAGATCTTGCTGGCAAAGCACTCATTTTCCTGTTGGAAATCAAGAGCTGTAGCTTTAAACCTTCTGGGCAGCCTGGTGATGTGAGCATTCCCTAAATGTGTGTGTAGTGTGCTTGGCCCCGGGTGTTAGGAATTAGGAACAGCTATAAAGAAGAATCTAGGGCAGTCATAAAAAGTGAGTGCTGAGTCAACTCATACAGGAAATAAATTTAAATTCTTTTCATTCATCAGAGTTCACCCCTGACATCATATCCATTTGACTTTAGGCTTGAGGTGTAGTCAGCGTGGATGCCAGGAGTTGAGTGCTTTTGTTGTGGTGTTGCACTAGAATTGGTTTGCTTTCTTTTGAAACTTATTTAATAAGCATTTGTAAAACAAGCATTGCACTCCAAGTTTTACATATCTTTTCCCTTCTTTGTAAACTAGTTCGAGTTCGGAGAAAATCACGGCGGCGATCACAGTGGGGTAAAGGAATTATTAAGAAAAGGAAAGTCAATAATTTAAAAAAAGATGAAGAGGACACCAAATTCACTGACTACGAGAATCACATGGAGGACAGGAAATTGCTAGAAAATGGAGAGTTTGAGGTAAGCACTGACTGTCATGAAGAAAATGGAGAAGAGACTGGAGACTTATCTATGACCAACGATGAATCATCCTGTGACATCATGGACATGGACCAGGGGCAGGGGCTTAACAATGGAGCGGGCACAAAGGAGAGCTTTGCATCGACCGAAGAGGAAAGTTCCAATGAGTCTCTACTCGTCAACAGCAGCAGTTCTCTCAATCCAGAACAGACGTCTCGGAAAGAGCCTTTCCTTAAAGGAGGCTGTCTAAATGGTGAGGTCTCCACTGACAGTTTTGAAGGAATACCGGTTTTGGAGTGTCAGAATGGCAAAGCGGAAGCAGTTTCCTGCTGTGGTAGTGGAGATAAATATAATTCTGAACAAAAGAATCTCCCGGAGGACCAGTCAAAAGAAAAACTGGAAACTTCAAATGAAAGTCAGAGAGACAATGCTGAGAAACCGGAGGCACGGGAAGCCGGCTCTCACGAGAAGCTGGAGCCTGGGCCTGACTGGGAGGCTAAAGATGCAGAGCTGGATAAAGAAGGTAGAGCTAACGTTTTGAATTTTTTCCTGAGAGTTTAAACTCCAAGAGTTAATTATATAGCTATTTTCTCTGGTCCCCAGTAACAATGGTTGACGAATAGTTATACCCCTTTGAGGATCTGTTGCAGTTTTCGCCCCTTTTGCTAGAAAGGTGTGTACATACATAGTGAATTTTGGTGTGTGTTTCAGAGGGTTTATGGTCCAGAGGCATTGCTTTCCTGGCTGCTTCCTCTTTTGCCACCTGCCTGAGTATTGTCCCTGTCCTGATGGATATATGGTTAAAGGCTGAGTAAATCCACAGCTGTTACGAAGATGAATTTCTGACAGAAGGATTATTGGGGTGGGGTGGGGGGTAGGAGAGAAGACTTGGATGCCATGTTATATTAGAGTCACATAAACCCACATTCAATTACCACTGTTCTTTATAATCATGTGACTGACTTAGTTGCTTATATACCCCAACCCCACGTCTTTTCATCTTCTAAATTAAATTTCTGAATGGGGTCAATGCAGGGATTAAATAGTTCTTATATGTTAATTGCCTATCATGGTACTTGGCACATCCTAAAGTATATTCATGCTTCGGCTGTCACTGTCGTTTGAATCCGAGGGGTGTTCATCTAGAGACTCTTGTTGCTTAGAAGACCAGGGATGGAAGAAAGCCGCGGAATCCTCACTGTCAAAGTGACTGGGTTCTTGCTGAGTCAGGGTGCTCTGCCCACTTCTGACTGCCTTGTGTCTGTGCTTTCTGAAGAGGCAGTGGAAAGGGGGTGCTGAGGGTTTCTGGCCCACTTTGCTGTTCATCATGACGCGTTAGCCCATAGTGCGATGGTGTGAGTTAAGAGACCTTCCCTGTTAAATGTGCATTTCTTTCCTGAAACAGGTTCTCTTCTTGTACTCGGTTATCTCGAAATTGTATCATGCTCTCTAAATTGTATGGGATATATAGAGTCAGCCTGGGATTTGGACTGCGAGAAAAATTTTTAAATGTTGGCTTATTTGAGCTGTCCAGTATATTTAGAGTAGGATGGTATTGTTCAAAGTCTAAGAATTCTTTTAATGGAGAAAGAGAGAGGTACAGACTTAAATGCTGCCTCTTGAAAATTTTTCTTTTTCTCCAATATTTAATAATAGAAAGCAATTTTAGAAAAGCCTTATTTATTCTGGGCCATCATATAGACAGAACTTAAAAAATATGTTGAAGCTAGAGTTAAACAATGAATTGGGTCAGAGTGGGCAAAAGGGAAAGACTCCTGTTATGAAGCAGAATGGGTGGATGGGTAGGTGGAGGAGTTCTTTTTAATGCTACTTCATTGTGAGATTTTAATAAGCTTTCAGGAAAAGTTTAAATGACTGTTTTGTTCAACTGGTGGTCTAACCACTTTAAAGGTTGTGTAGAAGCTTTACCTGAAGTTTCCATATGTAATTGTCAGAGCAGTATCACCTGGTGCAAGTTTCCTAATTTTAGGGGTGGTGGGTAGACTTGTCCATGTTATTCACTAAACCCACATTCAATTACCACTGTTCTTTATAATCATGTGACTGACTTAGTTGTATATACCCCAACCCCACGTCTTTTCATCTTCTAAATTAAATTTCTGAATGGGGTCAATGCAGGGATTAAATAGTTCTTATATGTTAATTGCCTATCATGGTACTTGGCACATCCTAAAGTATATTCATGCTTCGGCTGTCACTGTCGTTTGAATCCGAGGGGTGTTCATCTAGAGACTCTTGTTGCTTAGAAGACCAGGGATGGAAGAAAGCCGCGGAATCCTCACTGTCAAAGTGACTGGGTTCTTGCTGAGTCAGGGTGCTCTGCCCACTTCTGACTGCCTTGTGTCTGTGCTTTCTGAAGAGGCAGTGGAAAGGGGGTGCTGAGGGTTTCTGGCCCACTTTGCTGTTCATCATGACGCGTTAGCCCATAGTGCGATGGTGTGAGTTAAGAGACCTTCCCTGTTAAATGTGCATTTCTTTCCTGAAACAGGTTCTCTTCTTGTACTCGGTTATCTCGAAATTGTATCATGCTCTCTAAATTGTATGGGATATATAGAGTCAGCCTGGGATTTGGACTGCGAGAAAAATTTTTAAATGTTGGCTTATTTGAGCTGTCCAGTATATTTAGAGTAGGATGGTATTGTTCAAAGTCTAAGAATTCTTTTAATGGAGAAAGAGAGAGGTACAGACTTAAATGCTGCCTCTTGAAAATTTTTCTTTTTCTCCAATATTTAATAATAGAAAGCAATTTTAGAAAAGCCTTATTTATTCTGGGCCATCATATAGACAGAACTTAAAAAATATGTTGAAGCTAGAGTTAAACAATGAATTGGGTCAGAGTGGGCAAAAGGGAAAGACTCCTGTTATGAAGCAGAATGGGTGGATGGGTAGGTGGAGGAGTTCTTTTTAATGCTACTTCATTGTGAGATTTTAATAAGCTTTCAGGAAAAGTTTAAATGACTGTTTTGTTCAACTGGTGGTCTAACCACTTTAAAGGTTGTGTAGAAGCTTTACCTGAAGTTTCCATATGTAATTGTCAGAGCAGTATCACCTGGTGCAGTTCCTAATTCAGGTTCTTGGGCCTCTAGAAGTCCATGGGTGAAATAAGGAGAATTTGTATGGTCTTAACACCACTCCTAGCGTATGTTAATTGAACTGTAAATAAGGTTTGCACTCTCAAGGCTGTCTGAAATATAAAATTCCTCTGATATATTAGGGGGTATGTTTTTGAAGACAACATTTGGGGTCTTTTTTTACTTATATAGCAGGCACTGATGGGAAGGAATTAAAGACCTGGAAGTACAAGGACTAGTGTAGAGGGAGGAGGAGACTTCTCAGTGTCCCTGAACACGGGCCAGGGCCTGTACAAAGCACTGAAACAGCTCAAGTTTGTCTCTGTGGTCCGCTGCCCCACCCTTTGCCTCTTTAGAGTACTCCTGCTCGGGGTGGTAGTGGGGGGCGCATGGGGGGTTTATGTGTCGGCCTGCCCTCCCTGCTCCTCAGAGTGCCCGGTGCTGTCAAGTTACGCTTCACCACCTCCAGATTCATGTCTGCTCTCAGGAAGATGTTGGGAGGAAAGTAATTAAATTAAATTAATTCACTAATATAGTAGGAAATGACACTAACTTTTTTGCATTTTTAGTGGGTTTATATTTTTAAGAGAAAATATTGTGTAGCACAGGCAGTATAGCAGAGAAATTTCAGGCAATGTTGAGGAAAATGTTTTGCGTTGGGAGGCAGATAAGAAGCAGGTTGGCTTTACTTTGTGTTAGCATCTGCTTTTCCAGGTTGCTTCCTTTCTTGTAGTTCTGAAAGCTCCACATGTTAAAGTGATTATCATACAGAGTGAAGATAGTTTATAAGTTACTGCTTAGAGCTGAAGATTGCTTTTATCTTCCTTTCAGTGGATACATTTGTTAGATGATACTCTGGTATAAAGACTGGGGGGGGTTGTTGGAATGGGTAGGTGGAGGAGTTCTTTTTAATGCTACTTCATTGTGAGATTTTAATAAGCTTTCAGGAAAAGTTTAAATGACTGTTTTGTTCAACTGGTGGTCTAACCACTTTAAAGGTTGTGTAGAAGCTTTACCTGAAGTTTCCATATGTAATTGTCAGAGCAGTATCACCTGGTGCAGTTCCTAATTCAGGTTCTTGGGCCTCTAGAAGTCCATGGGTGAAATAAGGAGAATTTGTATGGTCTTAACACCACTCCTAGCGTATGTTAATTGAACTGTAAATAAGGTTTGCACTCTCAAGGCTGTCTGAAATATAAAATTCCTCTGATATATTAGGGGGTATGTTTTTGAAGACAACATTTGGGGTCTTTTATTACTTATATAGCAGGCACTGATGGGAAGGAATTAAAGACCTGGAAGTACAAGGACTAGTGTAGAGGGAGGAGGAGACTTCTCAGTGTCCCTGAACACGGGCCAGGGCCTGTACAAAGCACTGAAACAGCTCAAGTTTGTCTCTGTGGTCCGCTGCCCCACCCTTTGCCTCTTTAGAGTACTCCTGCTCGGGGTGGTAGTGGGGGGCGCATGGGGGTTGATGGTCGGCCTGCCCTCCCTGCTCCTCAGAGTGCCCGGTGCTGTCAAGTTACGCTTCACCACCTCCAGATTCATGTCTGCTCTCAGGAAGATGTTGGGAGGAAAGTAATTAAATTAAATTAATTCACTAATATAGTAGGAAATGACACTAACTTTTTTGCATTTTTAGTGGGTTTATATTTTTAAGAGAAAATATTGTGTAGCACAGGCAGTATAGCAGAGAAATTTCAGGCAATGTTGAGGAAAATGTTTTGCGTTGGGAGGCAGATAAGAAGCAGGTTGGCTTTACTTTGTGTTAGCATCTGCTTTTCCAGGTTGCTTCCTTTCTTGTAGTTCTGAAAGCTCCACATGTTAAAGTGATTATCATACAGAGTGAAGATAGTTTATAAGTTACTGCTTAGAGCTGAAGATTGCTTTTATCTTCCTTTCAGTGGATACATTTGTTAGATGATACTCTGGTATGACTTGACTTTCATAGTTGTGGTTTAGTTCTCTTTAGTTTGAGTTTCTTAGTCTTACCTACATCAAAAAATCATTTATTAAAGAATAATATTCTTATTCCAAAAAAGACTTGTGGGGAGTTAAAGAATGTATAATAGTGTAAGCCTGATTTTTCTTAACTTTTACTTGGTGCAGTGCATTTTTTCTTTTTTGTCAATTGTAGGTGCATCTAAAGTAAAGAAATATCGTAAGTTAATTTCAGAGCAGACGAAAACAACAAGCCTGGAGCTGGTCCCAGAAGAACCATCTGAACCGGTGCCGCCTCTTGTAGTCGATCACGAGAGATTGAAGGTGAGCTTATCTCCTCCCAGGAAGTTTTAAATGAATGGAAATAAAGCTAGTTTTGATCATCTCTTGCTTTAACCTAGGAATATAAGTACTTTTGGGCTTCCAATGAAAAAGAGTTGTGTGTGTTTTGAGGAGGTTTAGAAATATGAGAACATTCTTGGTAGTAGACCAAGCCCAGGAGTCTTCTCAACTAAGGTGTCAGGCTTACATCATAGCATGTGGTATCTGTTGCCTAGCATTTGGGTGGTACTGTTTCAGTCTGAGCAATGTAATCAAACTTCATTTTATTCTTTTCATTTTTCTTAGAAATTGCTTGATTTGTTGGTAGATAAAAGCAACAATCTGGCAGTTGATCAACTTGAGAGATTATATTCTCTTCTTAGTCAGTGCATCTACCGTCACCCAAAAGATTATGACAAATCACAACTTGTAGAGGTAAGTGTTCAGTTTATCTGGAGAATAAACAAATACATGGTTTTACTTGTCACAAAGGAAAGAAAAAAAAAAGAGCAAAATTTCAGGCAATGTTGAGGAAAATGTTTTGCGTTGGGAGGCAGATAAGAAGCAGGTTGGCTTTACTTTGTGTTAGCATCTGCTTTTCCAGGTTGCTTCCTTTCTTGTAGTTCTGAAAGCTCCACATGTTAAAGTGATTATCATACAGAGTGAAGATAGTTTATAAGTTACTGCTTAGAGCTGAAGATTGCTTTTATCTTCCTTTCAGTGGATACATTTGTTAGATGATACTCTGGTATGACTTGACTTTCATAGTTGTGGTTTAGTTCTCTTTAGTTTGAGTTTCTTAGTCTTACCTACATCAAAAAATCATTTATTAAAGAATAATATTCTTATTCCAAAAAAGACTTGTGGGGAGTTAAAGAATGTATAATAGTGTAAGCCTGATTTTTCTTAACTTTTACTTGGTGCAGTGCATTTTTTCTTTTTTGTCAATTGTAGGTGCATCTAAAGTAAAGAAATATCGTAAGTTAATTTCAGAGCAGACGAAAACAACAAGCCTGGAGCTGGTCCCAGAAGAACCATCTGAACCGGTGCCGCCTCTTGTAGTCGATCACGAGAGATTGAAGGTGAGCTTATCTCCTCCCAGGAAGTTTTAAATGAATGGAAATAAAGCTAGTTTTGATCATCTCTTGCTTTAACCTAGGAATATAAGTACTTTTGGGCTTCCAATGAAAAAGAGTTGTGTGTGTTTTGAGGAGGTTTAGAAATATGAGAACATTCTTGGTAGTAGACCAAGCCCAGGAGTCTTCTCAACTAAGGTGTCAGGCTTACATCATAGCATGTGGTATCTGTTGCCTAGCATTTGGGTGGTACTGTTTCAGTCTGAGCAATGTAATCAAACTTCATTTTATTCTTTTCATTTTTCTTAGAAATTGCTTGATTTGTTGGTAGATAAAAGCAACAATCTGGCAGTTGATCAACTTGAGAGATTATATTCTCTTCTTAGTCAGTGCATCTACCGTCACCGAAAAGATTATGACAAATCACAACTTGTAGAGGTAAGTGTTCAGTTTATCTGGAGAATAAACAAATACATGGTTTTACTTGTCACAAAGAAAAGAGAAAGCAAACTTCCTTTAATCTAATAATCTTTCACCAAGTAACTAAAGAGCAATTAGAAGATTTAAGATGAGAATCATTAATAGTCGTAAAAATAATCTCTCTGAACCATTTTGTCTCAGAATAGAAGTCATCTGGAATTCTTTGTTTATCAAAATGCAGCCGTTCATGGTTGGCAGATACCTAGAAGAGCATGTCACAGTTTTCCCCTCCCTCGCTCATTAGTGACTTCATAGATAATGCGTATCACTTGGTCCTCGTGATTGTGATCATGACCTTGCAATCTGTGCTGACCACTGCTCCCTCGGCAGCCACTGCTGCTTAAAAGGGGTTGGTGTGGACCCTGAGACCTATTGGCCACCCTAGTAATGACTGGAAGAGAACTTAAAACATTACCTCGTTTAATCAGATCTAGCCCTGTGAGACAGCCGCAGGAGGGCTGACTGTTGTGCTCAGACATCGTAGAAGTGAACCATTCCTTCTCTAGACAGCTCTGGGCTGTAAGAAAATTTTTTATAAATATGAGCTTGTATCTCTTTATAGTTTACATCATTAAGTCACACTTCTGCTTTTGAGGTCATCTCAGCTAATGTGAGTGCAAAAATTGAATAAGACAAAAGTGACTGTTTTCAAAGTACATTTTTAGTGTGTTCAAGATTTGTGTGTAGAGGATGTGCCTATTGTATGTGTGTAATAAAGAATTCAGGCCTATCTTGCTTTATTGCTCTGTGCAGATACTGTGTTTTTTTTTCCAAATTGAGGATTTGTGACAACATCTCCTTTTTCCAACATTTGCCCAGTTTGTATTTCTGTGTTACATTTTGGTAATTGTTGCGATACTTCAGACTTTTTCATTTTTATATTTGTTATGGTGATCTATAATTAGTGACCTTTGATGTTATTGCAAAAAGATGATGGCTTTCTGAAGGGTCAGATGATGGTTAGCATTTTCCCCCCCTTTTTTAGCAGATTTTAAAATATTTAAAAAACTAAGGTGTGTACATTGTTTTTAGGTATGACAGTACACAGTATAGTGTAAAACATAACTTTTATTTGCATTGGGAAACTAAAAAAATTATATGACTTACTTTCTTTTTATCTGGAATACAGTGTCTCCAGGGTATGCCTGTATTGGGCATCACAGGTGGCTCAATGATAAAGAATCTGCCTGCCAATACAGGAGATGCAGGTTTGATCCCTGGGTCAGGAAGATCCCCTGGAGAAGGAAATGGCAACCTACTCCATTATTCTTGTCTGGGAAATTCCGTGGACAGAGGGGCCTGGCAGGCTCAATTTATGGAGTTGCAAACAAGTAGGACATGACACAGCAACACAGGCATAACAGTGCCTACTTTAGACTTGAATCAAAGCAAGAGAACATTTAAAAGTTATTTTGTAATTATATTTTTATGAGTCACATCTTTACAAATCTGTACTGACTTTATATAATATATAGAAATAACAGGAAAGCAAAAATGAAAAAATAAAAACATTACCCACATCCCACCATCTGAAGGAAACTTAATTATTGTTAATCTTTTAGAATATCTTCTATCCTTTAAAAATGTCTAGATGTACATAATAGTGTATATAAGTGTGAATGTATGTTTAAAAATTGGGATAGTATTGCATATTCTGTTTCATAACTGAACATTTTTTCCTACTCACTAACATATGATGAAACATGTAGCAGGAGTCATTTTGACTAACCATTTATATAAATGTTTTATTAGATGATAATCTGTAGAGGATGTGCCTATTGTGGAATAAAGAATTCAGGCCTATCTTGCTTTATTGCTCTGTGCAGATACTGTGTTTTTTTTTCCAAATTGAGGATTTGTGACAACATCTCCTTTTTCCAACATTTGCCCAGTTTGTATTTCTTGGTTACATTTGTGTGATTGTTGGGATACTTCAGACTTTTCATTTTTATATTTGTTATGGTGATCTATAATTAGTGACCTTTGATGTTATTGCAAAAAGATGATGGCTTTCTGAAGGGTCAGATGATGGTTAGCATTTTCCCCCCCTTTTTTAGCAGATTTTAAAATATTTAAAAAACTAAGGTGTGTACATTGTTTTTAGGTATGACAGTACACAGTATAGTGTAAAACATAACTTTTATTTGCATTGGGAAACTAAAAAAATTATATGACTTACTTTCTTTTTATCTGGAATACAGTGTCTCCAGGGTATGCCTGTATTGGGCATCACAGGTGGCTCAATGATAAAGAATCTGCCTGCCAATACAGGAGATGCAGGTTTGATCCCTGGGTCAGGAAGATCCCCTGGAGAAGGAAATGGCAACCTACTCCATTATTCTTGTCTGGGAAATTCCGTGGACAGAGGGGCCTGGCAGGCTCAATTTATGGAGTTGCAAACAAGTAGGACATGACACAGCAACACAGGCATAACAGTGCCTACTTTAGACTTGAATCAAAGCAAGAGAACATTTAAAAGTTATTTTGTAATTATATTTTTATGAGTCACATCTTTACAAATCTGTACTGACTTTATATAATATATAGAAATAACAGGAAAGCAAAAATGAAAAAATAAAAACATTACCCACATCCCACCATCTGAAGGAAACTTAATTATTGTTAATCTTTTAGAATATCTTCTATCCTTTAAAAATGTCTAGATGTACATAATAGTGTATATAAGTGTGAATGTATGTTTAAAAATTGGGATAGTATTGCATATTCTGTTTCATAACTGAACATTTTTTCCTACTCACTAACATATGATGAAACATGTAGCAGGAGTCATTTTGACTAACCATTTATATAAATGTTTTATTAGATGATAATCTGTTAGTAATACCAGATTAGATCTGTAGAGATGTAGATACAATTTCTTTGGAGGTGTTTAAAGAGGGAAAAGAAAACCAGGTGCTTTAGATGTATTTGACAGTTGCCTGTCTGAATGTAATGTGTGGGGATAGAGTTCTTTTTTTTAAAAAAATTCTAGAACTTCTTTGTTAACACAATGATATTTGATTAGCGTGAATGGATTGAATACGCTTCGGGAGTGAAACGTTTTTCAGTCTGGGTCTAGGAACCCTGTAATCTAGGGGCCTCATTTAGGGGAAGACATCTATGGCAGAATCACGAGTGAGTGGCATTCCTGGTAGTGGTAGCATTGACTCTTTCTGGCGTTTTTTAAAAAAATTCTCCTTTAATTGAAGTGAACAGCATCGGGAACAAGATGCATTCTGTTTTGGGTACAAGTTGTACTATATGGAATACATCCATTTTGCTTTGGGAGTTAGTCCAGTATAAGGAGTAGGGAAAAGTGCAGGCTCTGGCGTGAGGCTACCTGTATTCAAATCCTGACTCTGCTCTTGATTACCTGCCAAAGTACTTATATATGTAAATCTCTTAGTACAGTACCTGGTATAGTAAGTACTCATTGTGGCTCACGTCCCCCTCAAGAACCCTAAGGCACTGGAAGTGTCTAGGGCAGACAGTCCTACCCAGTAACCATGGTATTATAACCAGGAGTGTATTAAAGCTTAACTTTGTGTCTAAAATTCTTTCTTAAGAATGTTAATTTGCAGCGAATTTTTCCATAATGTTTTTGCATTTCCTTTAATAGATAACGTGTACTTTCTTCCTCCCCCTTATAGGAGATGGAAAGAACAGTTCATATGTTTGAGACATTCCTATGAACCTTTCACGAAGAGTGGTTTATCCTCTCCAATCTGCTCCTGGCAGAGCAGTCTTCTGAGCCATTCAATTTCAAATTGCACCAATTACGTGCAGAGCCTTGGTGTAAAGCGCTCGCTCACTAGTTCGTTCTCTCTGTTGAATTTGGTGCTATTGTCTCAGGTACCTGAAACCAACCAGCCTACAAGAACCAAACAGAACTTCAGAAACATGTTGTATTTTCCACACATAAAAAATACAACCCCACAGATTGGAGATTTTGGTGCTACAGAAACTGCTCTCACTTCTGCTCCTTCTTTTGTGCACTCTTTTTTGGAGAATTCTCTCTTAGGGAGCAGACCAGCAAACGCGAGGGAACTGGATGGGGCAGTTCTAACTGTGTTGAATTGTTGAAACAGTGGACGACCTGTTCCTTCCCCTCTCCTTTCTATCCCTTTTATCACATTTGTTTTATTTTTTCCTCTGGGTAATGAACTAAAGCCTGTTTTGAAATTGACTATATTCTGGTGGGAAACTGAAGAAACTGGATGAAATTAGATTAGGCTCTTTAGAACTGCCTTTAATGTGCCTTTTTATTCATTTGAGAAAGATAAGGCTAAACACAAGGATGGGCTTGTTTGTAGCAAATGAATTAGAATGTTTTTCTTTGGTCACAACCCTGAACGTAAGTATCATTAAGATGTATTGTGAAGAGGCAACCCGTGATTTGGTGTAAAATGCCTATCTTGCTTTCAAAACTCAGTCAAGACAGTTGTTAAATGATGTAATGTGCTAAAAATGATAAGTTTTCCTGTATGGTTCATTTCTTTTTAAGAAACATGTAATGAAACAACAACAAAAAATAATAATCAAAAAAACCCCAGAACCCACATACACCCTTTTTGGTATTGATGACAACGATGGTCTGAAAATAGAGCTGCGTTCTATTTTCTTCTGTTGATGGCAACTGAATGGTTATTCATGTTTGAGTTCCCAGAGAAGAATGCTTTTCATGTATAGTAAATAATTACTGTTTTGGTTTAAAGCCAGAACTTGCCAAATGGACAGAAAAGAGGAAATTTTGTCAGGAGCTCCATAAAATTCTTTTTCAATATGCATAGTTGCAAGTGAGCTCTGGTATGGTCCTTGAGTAACAGTATTAATATCTAAATCCCTCATCATAAGCTTACCTTCACAACTAATGTTTCATTTTGATTGGAACCCAGTTTGGATCTTGTTGAGTGATTTCTGTGACTTGTACTATATGAAATTAATTATGGGTTACTAGTTTTACAAAAACTTTCTACCGATTCAGAGACACAGTCTAGGCAGTTGCAAAGAGTCAAAAGGAGTGCAGTGACTTTTTTATCAGATGATTTTTAAACAAAAAAGCAGAAATTTTTGACAAGTTGGCTTGATACCTTCATTCATTATAGCCGTTAGCTGCACAGGTGTGTCTTTCCAATATATGCAACACATGTAGTTTGGGTTTTAATCAGAGCAAATGGTCTTGGACTACTGCAGAGATCCCGAGCTACCTCAGCTTTTTGTCTTTTAGTTACCAACAGTGTCAAATCGAGCCTATCAGTTCCTCTGGGTAATGAACTAAAGCCTGTTTTGAAATTGACTATATTCTGGTGGGAAACTGAAGAAACTGGATGAAATTAGATTAGGCTCTTTAGAACTGCCTTTAATGTGCCTTTTTATTCATTTGAGAAAGATAAGGCTAAACACAAGGATGGGCTTGTTTGTAGCAAATGAATTAGAATGTTTTTCTTTTGTCACAACCCTGATCGTAAGTATCATTAAGATGTATTGTGAAGAGGCAACCCGTGATTTGGTGTAAAATGCCTATCTTGCTTTCAAAACTCAGTCAAGACAGTTGTTAAATGATGTAATGTGCTAAAAATGATAAGTTTTCCTGTATGGTTCATTTCTTTTTAAGAAACATGTAATGAAACAACAACAAAAAATAATAATCAAAAAAACCCCAGAACCCACATACACCCTTTTTGGTATTGATGACAACGATGGTCTGAAAATAGAGCTGCGTTCTATTTTCTTCTGTTGATGGCAACTGAATGGTTATTCATGTTTGAGTTCCCAGAGAAGAATGCTTTTCATGTATAGTAAATAATTACTGTTTTGGTTTAAAGCCAGAACTTGCCAAATGGACAGAAAAGAGGAAATTTTGTCAGGAGCTCCATAAAATTCTTTTTCAATATGCATAGTTGCAAGTGAGCTCTGGTATGGTCCTTGAGTAACAGTATTAATATCTAAATCCCTCATCATAAGCTTACCTTCACAACTAATGTTTCATTTTGATTGGAACCCAGTTTGGATCTTGTTGAGTGATTTCTGTGACTTGTACTATATGAAATTAATTATGGGTTACTAGTTTTACAAAAACTTTCTACCGATTCAGAGACACAGTCTAGGCAGTTGCAAAGAGTCAAAAGGAGTGCAGTGACTTTTTTATCAGATGATTTTTAAACAAAAAAGCAGAAATTTTTGACAAGTTGGCTTGATACCTTCATTCATTATAGCCGTTAGCTGCACAGGTGTGTCTTTCCAATATATGCAACACATGTAGTTTGGGTTTTAATCAGAGCAAATGGTCTTGGACTACTGCAGAGATCCCGAGCTACCTCAGCTTTTTGTCTTTTAGTTACCAACAGTGTCTACAGAACTCTGTATTCACTTTGCCACCGTTTACATGCTGAAGCTAAGGTACTTGTCTCCTCGTCTCTGGCTTTGTAGAGTGCTGGATGCCAGCGCTGAAAGCACACGTTGGCCAAGGCTACTGCAGTAATCTTAAGTGCTTCTTTGCATTTCCATGAACATTTTACGCCTTCGAATTCTAGTTTAATTTTTAAATAATGCCACTTGTTTTCTTTATACCTATGACGTTTTCATGATAATGCAGTTAGTCATACAACTCAAGATGCTACCCGTGTAGACACACTGTATTTTTAAGGTGGGCAAGTGCTATTAACGATGAATCAGTTTTAAAAGGGAGGTTATTTGAAACCTCCAGTTTGATTATTGGGAGGATTTTCATGCTTTCTTTAGTATTTATTATCATCATACCAGTTCAAGCTATTTTACTGTCTTAATACATTAGCATTTTGTATTTTGATGGAAATTGTTACAGACTTTAAAGATTTGATGAAATAAGATGTAGCAGATTTTTTGTAGCAAGTTTCTGGTAAAAGGGTTTTTTGCAAGTCTCAGGTTCTTGCTGCACTATTTTTCTTTAGATATTTATTCCAGTTACTCTAATCCAGAAGCATTCTGTTCAAGTAACAGCAGCACTTGTGAATGGAAAAAAAAAATGCACATGTTCTTAGTAAGTTACGGAATTTGTACAAGTTAATTAAGATTTTAGCCATCAGTGAGTTTGACAAGGGAAATTTATTTATGTTCAGCATTAAAACGCTCCCATAAGATCAAGTTTTTTAATTTTAACCTTGATATAGATAGAGAAATAGGAGGCAACCTCAGTATGATAGGAACTGCCACTTTGAACAGTTTAGGTCTTAAAAAGAAAGCCAGTCTAGTGCCAAGGGAGAGAAATGAGCTGCCGTTGTACCAGCTCCTCTGACCCCTTTCCCCCTGCAAAAGGAACACGCTGTACCACTTCTGCTTACTTTACAGATATCTGGTGGTTCTAAAGTTTAAAAGCAGCTTGCAAAATTATCCAAGCAGACTCAATTTTGTTTACCTTTCTGTAGGTTCTTAATTTTTGCTATATAGCATTGGCAAAAACATGTACAAATTGACCTCTGTTCTTACTTCCTATTGTGAGCATTATAAATGATTAGCTCCTGTGTAAACCTTGCTCTCAGATCACTAAACTATGTATCACAGCACAGCCCAACAGTAATTAACACTCAGCTGTGGGGACCATAGGAGCCTTTGAAGATGATGGAACCGCACTAGGGTTGAAACTGATGGCTGTGGAATTAATTGTGTTTTTGAGCTTGAATCTCACCTGTGATTAATTTTTTTTTGTTTGTTTTATTGTCTTTTCAATACATCCTTTCATGACTTGATTTTTCTCATATGCCAATGTATTTGTAGGTTTACTGGATTTTATTTTTAGGGAGTGGGGTGGTAATAATCTTCCCATTTTTTGATTAAGTTGGTTCAGCTATGGTGCTATTCAGTAGGAATCTTCAGTGTCAGGTCCCGTAGCTGAATGCCATTGTTATTATAATTACTATTTGTAATCATGTTGTAAGCTTGAATTTGGACTTGTACCGACATCTTTTGTATTTTGTAGCAAGTTTCTGCTAAAAGGGTTTTTTGCAAGTCTCAGGTTCTTGCTGCACTATTTTTCTTTAGATATTTATTCCAGTTACTCTAATCCAGAAGCATTCTGTTCAAGTAACAGCAGCACTTGTGAATGGAAAAAAAAAATGCACATGTTCTTAGTAAGTTACGGAATTTGTACAAGTTAATTAAGATTTTAGCCATCAGTGAGTTTGACAAGGGAAATTTATTTATGTTCAGCATTAAAACGCTCCCATAAGATCAAGTTTTTTAATTTTAACCTTGATATAGATAGAGAAATAGGAGGCAACCTCAGTATGATAGGAACTGCCACTTTGAACAGTTTAGGTCTTAAAGAGAAAGCCAGTCTAGTGCCAAGGGGAGAGAAATGAGCTGCCGTTGTACCAGCTCCTCTGACCCCTTTCCCCCTGCAAAAGGAACACGCTGTACCACTTCTGCTTACTTTACAGATATCTGGTGGTTCTAAAGTTTAAAAGCAGCTTGCAAAATTATCCAAGCAGACTCAATTTTGTTTACCTTTCTGTAGGTTCTTAATTTTTGCTATATAGCATTGGCAAAAACATGTACAAATTGACCTCTGTTCTTACTTCCTATTGTGAGCATTATAAATGATTAGCTCCTGTGTAAACCTTGCTCTCAGATCACTAAACTATGTATCACAGCACAGCCCAACAGTAATTAACACTCAGCTGTGGGGACCATAGGAGCCTTTGAAGATGATGGAACCGCACTAGGGTTGAAACTGATGGCTGTGGAATTAATTGTGTTTTTGAGCTTGAATCTCACCTGTGATTAATTTTTTTTTGTTTGTTTTATTGTCTTTTCAATACATCCTTTCATGACTTGATTTTTCTCATATGCCAATGTATTTGTAGGTTTACTGGATTTTATTTTTAGGGAGTGGGGTGGTAATAATCTTCCCATTTTTTGATTAAGTTGGTTCAGCTATGGTGCTATTCAGTAGGAATCTTCAGTGTCAGGTCCCGTAGCTGAATGCCATTGTTATTATAATTACTATTTGTAATCATGTTGTAAGCTTGAATTTGGACTTGTACCGACATCTTTTGTATTTTGTACATTCAGTTATTTAGACTTTGGGAGTCCTCTTTGGTTTCAGTCATGTATGTCTACTTCGTAGATTAAGTAGACCTCCTCAACTATGGTCTATTTTGGGTTTGTAGTTTAATTTAGAATTGTGTTAAGTTGATGTTTTGCATTTGACTTCATTTTACATTAGTTTGAAGTAAATTATTTAATTTTTGAATTCTGGAATTCTGAACATTTACTGTAATTTGTAATATAACTGCTGTGAAATACTTGAATAAAGATGACAAGAAAAACATGTCTTTCTTCAGCTTAATCATGATTTCTGTTGGCTGCAAATACAATGCTACGTTTCTAGCTGAACTCATCTATTTTGCAGCTAGGGCATGTTGATGTTTATTAAGCACCCCTAAACTCTTGTTCTATGATTCTTTTAGATCTTAGTAACCCTCAGTATTTTTTAGCTAAAAGTTTTTCTACTGAGGAAGTGTGGGTTTGACTTCAGTTGAAAATTGCCTAAAAGTTTTATAGAAGCAAATGAATTACTTCTGAACTTTGCTTTTCTCATTGGAAGACTATGCTACAATAGACAATCAGGCAGTATGGCTAGCTTATTTTATAGTGTTTTTCTCTCTGATCAGGTAGTTATCAGTGTATGTTGAACAATACGTAAAATTTAAATGTGGAGAGGTATTTCATACCAGAATTTTGAGTTTTTTTTTTTTTTTGCTGATAAGCAAATGGAATTTTCTTGGCTTTAGATTGCCTGTGTTTCTGCCGTCTGCTATGAGATACCTTTTTATGTCCCAAGGTTAGTATACTAATCTTCCTCAGTATAAATTTTTAATTTTCTTTTTTTCACACATTAAAAAAGATATATAGTGAAAAGGAACTGTTTGCATTTGTTTTTCTTGGTTTTGAAGATTGTTTCATTTTTACTTTTGATTGTTATATATATCAGAAGGCTGATAATGATAAACCTGGGAAACAGACTTATTTAGATAAGGAGTTTATAATTGCATTTGAGTCTCAGTTAAGTTTTGAGTGATCCAGGGATGAAGTTGGGTTTATATATCCAGTTTTAGTTTTCCATTGGACTCAAAACTACAGTAAAGAGAGAGACTAATCTTTAAATATCTACTTCATTTTTCCCCGGCGCCCAAGCAACTGAAAAGTTATTTCTTGGCTACTTTTTAAAATATAAACTTCCTCTCTTTTCCACACAATCATGTCTTTTATGTCCTAGTGACTGCACTGTGCCAGACATATGCGACATATGATGGAGGTGACAAATTCTCTGTCCTTAAGGAGAGTATAGTCTGCTAAGGGAGGTTGGTTACAGATACTAGTAGAAAGGACTGATGGGTTAAGGGCTGTAACAGAAGGAACACAGTGTTCAGACTTCTAAGAAGGGAACCGATTCTGTTTAGCACTGGGACAATTAAGGAAGGTCTTCAGAGAGAGCTGGCATGTTATTAGCCCTTTGCCTCTCTCTGGCTTTACCAAAATTTTTTTTTGCCCTTTGCTACTCTCTTTTTGGAGGGACTATGCTACAGATTAGTCCCCAGTTTTTGCTAAAGTTTCTACTGAGGAAGTGTGGGTTTGACTTCAGTTGAAAATTGCCTAAAAGTTTTATAGAAGCAAATGAATTACTTCTGAACTTTGCTTTTCTCATTGGAAGACTATGCTACAATAGACAATCAGGCAGTATGGCTAGCTTATTTTATAGTGTTTTTCTCTCTGATCAGGTAGTTATCAGTGTATGTTGAACAATACGTAAAATTTAAATGTGGAGAGGTATTTCATACCAGAATTTTGAGTTTTTTTTTTTTTTTGCTGATAAGCAAATGGAATTTTCTTGGCTTTAGATTGCCTGTGTTTCTGCCGTCTGCTATGAGATACCTTTTTATGTCCCAAGGTTAGTATACTAATCTTCCTCAGTATAAATTTTTAATTTTCTTTTTTTCACACATTAAAAAAGATATATAGTGAAAAGGAACTGTTTGCATTTGTTTTTCTTGGTTTTGAAGATTGTTTCATTTTTACTTTTGATTGTTATATATATCAGAAGGCTGATAATGATAAACCTGGGAAACAGACTTATTTAGATAAGGAGTTTATAATTGCATTTGAGTCTCAGTTAAGTTTTGAGTGATCCAGGGATGAAGTTGGGTTTATATATCCAGTTTTAGTTTTCCATTGGACTCAAAACTACAGTAAAGAGAGAGACTAATCTTTAAATATCTACTTCATTTTTCCCCGGCGCCCAAGCAACTGAAAAGTTATTTCTTGGCTACTTTTTAAAATATAAACTTCCTCTCTTTTCCACACAATCATGTCTTTTATGTCCTAGTGACTGCACTGTGCCAGACATATGCGACATATGATGGAGGTGACAAATTCTCTGTCCTTAAGGAGAGTATAGTCTGCTAAGGGAGGTTGGTTACAGATACTAGTAGAAAGGACTGATGGGTTAAGGGCTGTAACAGAAGGAACACAGTGTTCAGACTTCTAAGAAGGGAACCGATTCTGTTTAGCACTGGGACAATTAAGGAAGGTCTTCAGAGAGAGCTGGCATGTTATTAGCCCTTTGCCTCTCTCTGGCTTTACCAAAATTTTTTCTTAGATTCTTGTGACCCTTTGTATTTATATTGTATCACTTAATTCATGCCCATTCTATACTAATAAATCTCCCTATGGTACCATTCCTCCTCAGAACTTAGCTGTATTTTGTGCTACGTAACATAGTAAATTACTAATGTAATGTAAAACGTAGTCATTTATTCATGTGGGAAAGGGGATACAAAAGAAGTATCATAATTTATATTCCTTGTAGGAATGTAAAACAATGCTGGACACATAGTAAATGCTTAATTCTCTTTGTGTGTGTGCGTGTGTGTGTGTGTGTGTGTGTGTGTATGTATGTATTTTGGCCACTTTTTAAATTTTGTTTTTTTATTTTACTTTTTACTTTTACAGAGTTTTGTTGTTTACAGATACGTATGATCTCAGATTAGTCATATGTATATTCCCCCCCCATCCCACCCTTCCAGGTATTTTTTTATTTATTTATTTTTAAATTTTATTTTATTATTTTTTTTAACTTTTATTTTACTTTTAACTTTTACAGAGTTTTGTTGTTTACAGATATGTATGTTCCCAGATTAGTCATATGTATATTCCCCCCATCCCACCCCTCCAGGTATTTTGGCCACTTCTTTTGGTCTTTCACTTATTTGTTTTCTTTCTTTCTTTTTTTTTTTATTTTCTCTAAAATAGTCACTTATTTATTTTCATCCGTCTTTGTTCTTTGGCCTGTGTGGGCCTCCCATCGCAATGGCCTCTGTTGTCACAGAGCACTGGCTCTGGGCGCATGCGCTCCAGAGCTCCAGCTCGGTAGTTGGACACATCGGTCCAGCTGCTCCGCGGCATGTGGGATCTTCCCAGGCCAGGGATCGAACCGGTGCCCCTTGCACTGCAAGGTGGTGTCTTACCACCTCTCTTTTCCACACAATCATGTCTTTTATGTCCTAGTGACTGCACTGTGCCAGACATATGCGACATATGATGGAGGTGACAAATTCTCTGTCCTTAAGGAGAGTATAGTCTGCTAAGGGAGGTTGGTTACAGATACTAGTAGAAAGGACTGATGGGTTAAGGGCTGTAACAGAAGGAACACAGTGTTCAGACTTCTAAGAAGGGAACCGATTCTGTTTAGCACTGGGACAATTAAGGAAGGTCTTCAGAGAGAGCTGGCATGTTATTAGCCCTTTGCCTCTCTCTGGCTTTACCAAAATTTTTTCTTAGATTCTTGTGACCCTTTGTATTTATATTGTATCACTTAATTCATGCCCATTCTATACTAATAAATCTCCCTATGGTACCATTCCTCCTCAGAACTTAGCTGTATTTTGTGCTACGTAACATAGTAAATTACTAATGTAATGTAAAAGCGTAGTCATTTATTCATGTGGGAAAGGGGATACAAAAGAAGTATCATAATTTATATTCCTTGTAGGAATGTAAAACAATGCTGGACACATAGCAAATGCTTAATTCTCTTGTGTGTGTGTGTGTGTGTGTGTGTGTGTATGTATGTATTTTGGCCACTTTTTAAATTTTGTTTTTTTATTTTACTTTTTACTTTTACAGAGTTTTGTTGTTTACAGATACGTATGATCTCAGATTAGTCATATGTATATTCCCCCCCCATCCCACCCTTCCAGGTATTTTTTTATTTATTTATTTTTAAATTTTATTTTATTATTTTTTTTAACTTTTATTTTACTTTTAACTTTTACAGAGTTTTGTTGTTTACAGATATGTATGTTCCCAGATTAGTCATATGTATATTCCCCCCATCCCACCCCTCCAGGTATTTTGGCCACTTCTTTTGGTCTTTCACTTATTTGTTTTCTTTCTTTCTTTTTTTTTTTATTTTCTCTAAAATAGTCACTTATTTATTTTCATCCGTCTTTGTTCTTTGGCCTGTGTGGGCCTCCCATCGCAATGGCCTCTGTTGTCACAGAGCACTGGCTCTGGGCGCATGCGCTCCAGAGCTCCAGCTCGGTAGTTGGACACATCGGTCCAGCTGCTCCGCGGCATGTGGGATCTTCCCAGGCCAGGGATCGAACCGGTGCCCCTTGCACTGCAAGGTGGTGTCTTTACCCACTGGACCACCAGGGAAGCCCTGCTTAATTCTTTTTGGTTTAATTGACATAGAAAGCTGGAGCTTGCCTAAATCATCCTTTCAAAGGGTCAACAAATATATAATAAGTGCCTACTGTATGCCAGGCACTGTTGCGTGAGCTGAACGTAAAGGAGCCAACAAAACAGAAGAAGCCCCTGTCTTTGTGCAGCTGAAGTGCTTGTGAATGGAATGTATCAGACTTCTGTCATGGTCGATTCACATTACTCTTAAGCACACTTGGTTTAAGCATTGAGTGAAGCATTTTGTTAAAAATTTGCTGAGAATTCTCCTTTTTTCCTTTTCTTATATTTTTCATCTCGTGAATAAAACCACGTCCATTAAGTATCCAAATCTAGTCATCCTAAATTTTCCTTATGACACATCTCATTCTCATCATGTGGTGTGTTCTGTTGATCTTTCTCTCGTTTTAAACATGTCTCATATCCATCGCCTCTTCTCCATCCCTCCTGCAGTTGACTTCGTTTGGGCACTAAGCCTTTTGTTTGGACTCGTGTGATAGTTTGAGGGAACGAAAACATGGGCAAGACATTGCGTCTGTTTCAAAGAGATTGTTAGAACATACTTAAATCACATTTCCTAGGGGCCAAGGATGTTCTGAGTGTTGTATAAATACAAACAGAGACCATTTTAATCCTGGGAGAATGTTATGCAATAAGTGTTGTTATTATCCTGAGACATAAAGTAATTTGCCCAAGGTCACACAGCTAGGTTTCAAATGCAGGCAGTCTGGCTTGAGTCGATGCTCTTAATTGCTAGGCTTGACTTCTCATGTGGGTAGACAGACACACAGATACATCATCTCGATATTCCAGGGCTTGTGTTAGAGTTGAATTCTGCAAAAGGCACTGTAGGTGTACAGAGAAGGAACGAGTAGTCAGCCTCAGAGATGCCTTCCTGAGAAGCCCGATGCCTGAGCTGAGACATGAGGCCAGGAGAGGACTTCCAGGCAGAAGGAACAACAGAAGCACAGATTGAGAATGAAATAGCGTGACAGCTGCAGGGGAAAGTACAAGCAGTTCCATGTCACCACAAGTCAAAATGTGTCTAACAAATTTATTTGAGCGACTGCCACTTGCCAAGCCCAGTTTTTGGTAGTAGAGTTAGAGCTAAGGACAGGACAGCAAGGCCCTGCTTCTCTTGGAGCTCCCACTTCAGTGGGCAAGGAGTAAACACGGTGTCATCCAGTAGAGGCTGAGGTCTGGGTGACAGTGGGGAGGGCAGTGATAGGAGCTGACCTCTGCGGGTTAGGCACCATTGTAAAAATTCACCCTTTAATTACCACAACACTATGAGGTGAGGACTGTCACTTAGCAGAAGGGAAGACTTTTGCCCGAGGCTACAGAGCTGAACTGTTAGTTGGGGTTCTGCCTTGTGTGGACTCAGAGCTTGGATTCTTAACTCATCTATCATTAAGGTGAAAGAGAAACTCATTTTGTGCAAGTTTTTCTCCCCAATTAATAAACATTTTTTAAACTGCAGAATACTACAGAGGATAATGTGCTGTGCATATTTCCATCATGCAGAATTACATGCCAACAGTTGGTCATCGTTGATTTTGTCCTTTAATTCTGGATAAGGACGACATTCCAGTTCTCCTCCTTCCCCTCTCCTGTTCCTTTTCTTTCTTGCACTGAAGGCGCCCCTTAAATGAACATCTTCCCTGCCAGTGTTTTTAATTTGTTATTTGAGAAGGTGCATAGTGTAGGTGCTGAAGCCAGACTGACTTGAGTTTGAATCCTAGTTAAATTCCTTCTTGGCTATGTGATACTCTGCGAGCTACTTCACCTGTCTGCACGTCAGCCTATGTGTCCGATGAGGGATAATCACAGCACAAAGCCCACAAAGGGTACTGTGCAGATTACGTATTTGAGTCAATCTGTGTGAAGCACTTGGAACAGTACCAGGCACATAGTAAGGGTTCAGTAATGTTTAATCATTACTGCTCTAATTATACATTTGTATAATAATTTTGTGAACCCATAATACGGTTTTTTAATGTATATAGATGAAATTATTTTACATCTTCCTTTAAAATTTGTTTTTAAATGGAAATGCAAGTAGGTGGTTTAAAGAATAAAGTATTTAGGTTCTAAAAGGCTTATTATACAAAGCAACAATCCCCTTATTTCCTCACAAAAAAATAGTCTCCGTAGAGCCAATTGTTTTCAGCACCTGAAACTAATTATTTTTGTATGTGTCTGTATTTCTAAATAATGTACCTTTCCAGTTTTTACCATTATCTTTTGCTTTCCCACCACGGAAGAGAATAGTCACATCTGTCTCCAACACAAACCCACTCTTCTTGTTTTCTTATCCTTTCAGCTGGTTGTAATTTTCATGAGATCATTATTCAGTATTTACACTATTGTGACTCTAAAAACTGTTGACAGCTGAGCTGTTTAGTATATTATTTTTCTTTCCTATACATTTCTTGGTTAATAAGTCTTTATGGTTGTTTGCCTAGTTTTCTATGTATTAACCACTACTGGTCCCTAAATTTATCCCCAGCAGTCCAACTCTCTTTTTAGTATCTTCAGACATAGAAAGTATGTTAGCATTTCATCTTCTCGAGAAGTTCATCTCCTTTTCTAGTTTTGCACTGGTGTCTAGCAAGGTCTTCAATAGCCATTTTCTTGGGACCTCCTTCGGCACTATCCTTGCCTTTCTCTTATCACTTGTAGACTGTGGTGCTGTTGAGATCTCCAGTGCTCTTCTGAGCCTTGACCACTTTCCTGATACTGTTTTCCTTTTCCACGACTTTCAGAATCTTCACTCTGTCCCTAAGGTTCTGGGATTTCCCGGACATGTCTGGGTGGGTGTGTGGGCCCCCCTACTCTGCAAACTTGTGTTCATCCATTCTGAGACCCTTTCCTGAGGTATTTCTGTGTCATTTGATCACCTTTGTTTTCTTGGTTCTCCATTTCTAGAAGTACTGTTACTCAGATACTTCTGGCCCTCCCAGACTGTTCCCTTTCCAGTTTTAATTTCTATATTCAACTTTTTAAAAAGCGATTTTTGTTACCTTGATTTTTTTTTTTTTTTTAGATTTGTGGCCTCATTTTATTGATTCTTTCTTTCTTTCTTTCTTTTTCATCCATCTCTTTATTCTTCGGCCTGTGCTGGCCTCCCATGGCAATAGGCTCTCACTGCAGAGCACTGGCTCTGGACACATACGCTCCAGAGCACTGGCTCGTAATTGGACACACCAGTGCAGCCACTCTGTGGCATGTGGGATTCTCCCTGGCCAGGGATCAAACTGGTGCCCCCTGCACTGCTAGGCAGACTCTTCACCCACTGGACCACCAGGGAAGCCCACCTTGATTTTTTTAAAAAAAGGATCATTTCTTGTTTTATGGATGTGAAATCAGCGCATCTGAGGATATTAATAACTACTTTTTCTTCCCTAGCTTTTCTTCTACTTGCATAGACTCTTTCCTCTAAGTTGCTTTTCTTTCTTTCTTTCTTATTTTTTTAAGCCTCTGTTTAGTATTGAGCCCTTTTGTCAAATGTTTGGTAATTGCTCTCTGCTCATATTTAAGAATGGGAGACGAAAAATCTGCTTTCAGAGCAAAGGTAGTCTCTCCAGATAGGAGTGCAACAGAACCTTCTGTGGGAAACACCATCAGACCAACAAGAAAAAACTAAAGATAATAACATTTGGAGTTCCCTTAGGAAACTGCCCGGCCAGAGCACCCAGCCGAGTTGTATACATTAGAAAGAACAAATACAAAGCTGGATAAATGTAGGCTACCTTAATATTTGCTGTTCTTTCTTTTTAAAAATATTTATTTAGCTGTGTCAGGTCTTAGTCGAGGCACGTGGGATCTTGTGTCTTGCAGGATCTTTTGTTGCGGCACACAGATTGTCTAGTTGTGGCCTGTGGGCTTGGTAGTTGCAGCAGGCAGGCTTAGTTCTCCACTGCTTGTGGGATCATAGTTCCCCAACCAGGGATCAAACCTGTTTCCTCTACATTGCTCAATGGATTCTTAACCACTGGACTGTCAGGGAAGTCCCTCTCTGTTCTTTCAAGAATTGACCTTGAAACCTTGTGGTTTGGTTGGTTAACCCAATGAAAATGTTTTAGATGGAATGCCTTCAATTTTTGATTACTTGTACAAACCATTTTGAGATTTTTGAATAATCACATATACTGCTTTGGTTTGCTTTCACCTTTGCCCTCCTAACCACATTTTCCTTTCATTAGGCAAGTGTGCTAGCTATAAGAACTCAGATGGGGTTAAAGTGTTCTTTGGAAGATTTTGCACAGTAGATTTTCCACCCTTTAGGAGCAGTGATCTTCAGAGTGAGTACTTAGAGGTGATGGAGTCAGGCTTCCTCCTTTATTTTTTTTATGCCTCTAAGTCATTGTTTATTTTCATCTGTCTTTAGTCTTTGGCCTGTGTGGGCCTCCCATCTCAGTGGTCTCTCTTGTTGCAGAGGGACGGCTCTGGGCGCATGCACTCGAGTGCTGGCTTGCAATTGGACACACTGGCCCAGCCGTTCCTCGGCATGCAGGATCCTCCCAGGCCAGGAATCAAACCAGGACCCCCTGCACTGCAAGGTGGACTCTCCACCCATTGGACCACTAGGGAAACCCCTCCTTTTCTCTGATTTTGATTAATACCAGCTGTTTTCCTGATAACCCCTCATTCCAGAATCAGAAACAGTTGAGTGTGTAGGACCTTCTGGGCTATAGTAGTCTGCCGTTAACAGCTACTGTGGCAGGTTTGAAAGGCCACACACTAAAGGTCATAAGACACCCCAGTGTTCTTACAGGAATTTCTTTTCTTTCTGAAATTCTAGCTATCTAGAACTTTTTCAGGTCAGTGTTATGATTGACAGAAGAAGCAAAGCTTTGGGGAAAGAAGTCCTGCATTAGCTAATCCTCTCCCTGTCGTCCCTGATGAGCTTCAAGCCAAGAAAGATGAAAGAAGCCTGGGCTGGGAGGAAAAACGGTGAGTAAAACAGAAAAAAGTTTAATGTTTTTCTTACAAGAGAGTTGCAGCAGGCAGGCTTAGTTCTCCACTGCTTGTGGGATCATAGTTCCCCAACCAGGGATCAAACCTGTTTCCTCTACATTGCTCAATGGATTCTTAACCACTGGACTGTCAGGGAAGTCCCTCTCTGTTCTTTCAAGAATTGACCTTGAAACCTTGTGGTTTGGTTGGTTAACCCAATGAAAATGTTTTAGATGGAATGCCTTCAATTTTTGATTACTTGTACAAACCATTTTGAGATTTTTGAATAATCACATATACTGCTTTGGTTTGCTTTCACCTTTGCCCTCCTAACCACATTTTCCTTTCATTAGGCAAGTGTGCTAGCTATAAGAACTCAGATGGGGTTAAAGTGTTCTTTGGAAGATTTTGCACAGTAGATTTTCCACCCTTTAGGAGCAGTGATCTTCAGAGTGAGTACTTAGAGGTGATGGAGTCAGGCTTCCTCCTTTATTTTTTTTATGCCTCTAAGTCATTGTTTATTTTCATCCATCTTTAGTCTTTGGCCTGTGTGGGCCTCCCATCTCAGTGGCCTCTCTTGCTGCAGAGCACCGGCTCTGGGTGCATGCGCTCCAGAGAGCTGGCTCGCAACTGGACACACTGGCCCAGCCGTTCCTCGGCATGCAGGATCCTCCCAGGCCAGGAATCAAACCAGGACCCCCTGCACTGCAAGGTGGACTCTCCACCCATTGGACCACTAGGGAAACCCCTCCTTTTCTCTGATTTTGATTAATACCAGCTGTTTTCCTGATAACCCCTCATTCCAGAATCAGAAACAGTTGAGTGTGTAGGACCTTCTGGGCTATAGTAGTCTGCCGTTAACAGCTACTGTGGCAGGTTTGAAAGGCCACACACTAAAGGTCATAAGACACCCCAGTGTTCTTACAGGAATTTCTTTTTCTTTCTGAAATTCTAGCTATCTAGAACTTTTTCAGGTCAGTGTTATGATTGACAGAAGAAGCAAAGCTTTGGGGAAAGAAGTCCTGCATTAGCTAATCCTCTCCCTGTCGTCCCTGATGAGCTTCAAGCCAAGAAAGATGAAAGAAGCCTGGGCTGGGAGGAAAAACGGTGAGTAAAACAGAAAAAAGTTTAATGTTTTTCTTACAAGGGAGATGTCTTTACGAGTTAAAAATTTATCTCAGCCTTTGCCTACTACTTATTTGCTGGAAATAATGAAGTTTGGACATCGCATCCAGGTATTCTTGTGGCAATGTTTTACTATCATGCAACATTATGGCTTAATTTCTGGTGAGTTGCTAAGTTTTGGATTGAATAGGCCAATGTTTTTATGTGTTGTAATGATTTTGAGAGGGAACATTTACTCAGTTTGAAAGACTGTGAGTCAGCTTGTTTAAAGATTCATGTAGAAGGAAGGACAGTGGAAGGTAAAGCTGTGTATGTAGTTTGGGATCTTGTTATAAAGCATCAGGCTTAAGATATTTGTACTTTGTCACGCGACAATCCCAGAGTCTTTTTGAACAACACCATGGCATGCTGAAAATGGGACTTTAGGAACACTCCTTTGACAGATATTTACAAAATCAAAAATTCTTTCCTCAAGGTATATTAACTACCTGTCGTATGCCAAGTATGTGCTAGGCACGGGAGTTAAAAAGCTAGGCGGAGCAGTCCCTGCCCTCAGAAATACCTATTCAGTAGAAGATGACAAAGAAAATGTTTTATATTAGGTAAGGGTAATGATAATGGTTTAGCTAAGGTGCTGTTGGAACATAGAGGAAGGGAACTCCGCTCATCTAGAAATTCCTAAAAGGTTTCTCAGGTGGACATGATCTCATAACAGCATCTCAAAAAGGGAAGGAATCTATATCGTAAAAAACGGAGAACACTGCAAGAAGAGGGAACAGTATAGCAAAGGTTAGAAATAAAGGCAAACATGCTGATCAAGCAACTGTGGGCACTTCTAGTTTGCTGTATTCTAAAGCAAAGAGAAAAGCCTGTCTTAGCGGTTAACAAGGACTTTCTGTGCCTTTCTTGTGTTCCAGGTAAGAGATGCTGCAGACGTGGACTAGGGAGCTTGTGGTAGGGCTGGCGAGAAGAGGACAGTTTCTAGAAAATGTAGAGATAAGGTCATAGGACTGAGGGGTTGAGGCTGAGGATAGAGGAGGAGCCTGGAAATGTTCTCAAGTGTTTGCCTGGATATCCAGATAAATTAGTAGCGCCATTAACTTGAGAATGAATAGGAGAGAGTGGCAAATCTGGGACTCTGTGGTTCCACCGCAGGAGACATGGGTTTTGTCCCTGGTTGGGGAACTAGGATTCCTCATTCCATGCAGTGCTGCCCCCCACTTCTGCTGAAAAAAAAAAAAAAGAAAAAGAAAACATGTGAGTTGCATTATATTTCTATTGGATAACACTAATTTAGAGCCTAATTGGATTCTGGTTTGATTTTGTGCTAGACTACTGAGCAACTGCATGCAGGTGCACTTCATAAGTGATAATGAGTGTGTTCTGCTAGGAAGCACATAGTATCTGGTCATTGTTCTTTTAGTGATGTTACTAGTAACTGATACTCAATACCTAGATACCTTAACTTTTTTTTTTTTCTTTTACTATGTTATCTTCTACTCACTAGGTATTTCTGAGGGGCAGGGGCTGCTCCGCCTAACTTTTTAACTCCCATGCCTAGCATGCACTTGGTGTGTCACAGGTAGTCTGTATACCTTGAGGAAAGAGTTTCTGACTTTGTAAATACCTGTCAAAGGAATATTTCTTAAGTTCCATTTTCAACATGCTATGGTGCTGTTCCCAAAGATTCAAGGATTGTCGTGTGATAAAGTACAAATATCCTAAGGCGGTGAGAGACAACCACTGAAAATGGAGGGAAAGGCCCTGAGCCAGGGAATGCAGGCAGCTTCTGGAAATTGAAAAGGACTAGGAAAAGAGCTCCAGGAATGCACACAGATTTGTTGACACCTCAGTTTGGGTTCATAAGATCCATTTAGACTTCTGATTTTCCGGAACCATAAAATAATAGATTGGCATTGTCCTAAGCCACTTAACCTGTAGTAATTTTTAATAGCAGCAATAGGAAATTAACACAGCTTCCTGTGTGCACTCCCCACCCCCCCAGCAGGAAATGGGGGTGGTCCCCGTCATAGTTTCACAGCCCTGGCTCAGCTGGTCCTAGTCAGTTCTGTGTCCCTGGATACCAGGGGCTCATACAGTAATTTAAAGGGCCCCGTTCTCTATTCCTGACTCTTTGTGATCTTCTCTGCCGCAGCATCTCAACCAGTCAGACTTCTGCTGACTTGTCTCCCACACTTCTCTCTCCGTTAGGTTCCCAAGAGCCCCCTCTTCCGGTTGTCTAGATAGAAAGAGAAAAATTATTCAGGGTTACACCTGTTTTTACTGCTACTGCTGCCATGAGGACGCTAATTCATTACCGAGACCCATCTGGATGTGGGTCTGGAGCGTGTAGAGAGAGCACTTTTCTTCTGAGATTCTGGCTGTCCTAGAGCGTAGGCAGTGTAGGGGCTGTGGGGGATAAAAGGCAAACCAGGGCACTCAGCACTGTGTCAGTCAGTGTTTGCGGTCTGAATTTCCTGAGTTCACATGTTTTATTTAATTTTTCAGAGCCCTTAGCAATTTATTGTGTTGTCTTATACCTGTTGTCCACGACTTTTAGTTGTGATCAGTAGGAGAGATACAGTGGAGTATGCTTACTCAGTCTTAACCAGAACCAGAATTTCTTCATTTCTTTTTTACCTTAAAAAACTCCAGGCCTTTTTCCCCTTTCTGTTTGTCATAAGACTTTATCTGTTTTTGTTTTTTGTTTTTTCCAATTCTTAGGTTCTTTCTACTTTAGTGTACATTTCTAACATGATTTCCCCCGTAGTTCTGAGTTATTTCACATCCTTTGTGAGTTTTTCTGATTGTGGTTTTTATTGTTCTTTCATTCTTCTATTATTGTGTTTGTCTTTTGGCTTGTTTTGAGATAATAGGTTATAAGTTTCATGTATTTGGAGGGCCTTTATTGCCTATAGGGGTAGCTTTCTCCTTTTAAAGTGTTTTATTTTCTTATAATAGGTTTATGTGGGATTTTGCTTCAGTCCATTTGTTCTTCATTTTTTTATATGAAGTGGCTTTTCTTGAACTTTGACAAGGAAGCCTGGGTTTTATGGTTTGCGAGTTCTCTTTTCTGTTATTTTTGTGCAGTGTGTAAATGTATGGCTTCTTACATTATGAAGTTCCCTTTCTTTGTTCCTCTCCCCAACTTTTCTCTGGATTTCTCTTTTGTCTCTGTACAGTTCAATTTAGATTCTTTGCCTAATAGTTTTGCCTTAGTGTGAGGCTTGGTCCTGAAATGGGACCGATCACTGGCTGATTCATTTTGAGAATTTTCCCGAGTCAGAACCTGTGTGCTCATTTGAGAATTAGAGGCTGCAAGATTCCTCTGGGTGTCAGGTGCGCTCCTCAGTGCCCGCACCCCCTAGCCCCACACCAGCACTGAGCTTTCCTTGCCTGAGTCCTCCCGAGGGCTCTACTTTCATGAGATGCCAGTGACTGCCCTCTGCCTTGGTCGTCCTCACACAGGCACTGTCATCTCCAAGGCGGTGGTGGTTTGATCCTCCTCTCTTGGGATTTGGAATTCTGGAAAGTCTGTGTTGCTTCGTTTTGTTTTAGACATTATCCATGAGTCTTTGAATGTTTCACCCTAGCTTCTCTGTTTTTAAGGATCAGTTCAGAAAGATTTAAAAAACCTGTGTGGTCACTTGCTCCTATCTTCTATGTTAGTTACTTTGATGTAAAACTGTGCTTTTTGATAAGAGTAAGGGCGGTTCTAAATAAGAAATCTGAGGGGGAGAAGGGAAGACTTAGGGGAGAAGGGAAGACTTAGAAGTCATTGATGGAAAAACAAAAGGGAGCTCTCGAGGAACAGGTGAGAACAAGGTGAGGGTACAGGTGGCAATGGGGCAGTGGCACCAGCCTGTGTGGATTTGGGCCTTCCCCACCTTGTAGGTGTGACCCCAGATGAAGTCTGAGAGGAGGCTGGTCGCTAGGTTAGGACTGTAATTTAGGCTTGTTTGTCCAACTGAAGGACCCCAGAATATTAGGAAGCTGAGATAATTTGGGCGAGAGGAACTCCATTCCTGCATATGAATGGAAATGAAACCAGAGTGAGGTTATGAAATTGGGAGACAGTGGAGAGGATCTGGGGCCTGAATGTCTGTAATGAATCTAAAGAGAAATGCAGTGGGTGGAGCTGTGTGAATGTACTGGACAGAGACTTTTGTCACAGCACGGGGGTTGATTTCTTAGGTAGAACAGGTATTTTTAAAAGATCTGTATCAGGTGCGGTTTAATATATTTGATCCCTAATAAGTTATTAAATAATCTCAAATTTCCAGCTTCAATGGTAAATCAGCGCCTTACTCCAAAATCATATGTTGTCACAGTCACTTGGCTTGGTCTGAAATGGGACCGATCACTGGCTGATTCATTTTGAGAATTTTCCCGAGTCAGAACCTGTGTGCTCATTTGAGAATTAGAGGCTGCAAGATTCCTCTGGGTGTCAGGTGCGCTCCTCAGTGCCCGCACCCCAGCCCCACACCAGCACTGAGCTTTCCTTGCCTGAGTCCTCCCGAGGGCTCTACTTTCATGAGATGCCAGTGACTGCCCTCTGCCTTGGTCGTCCTCACACAGGCACTGTCATCTCCAAGGCGGTGGTGGTTTGATCCTCCTCTCTTGGGATTTGGAATTCTGGAAAGTCTGTGTTGCTTCGTTTTGTTTTAGACATTATCCATGAGTCTTTGAATGTTTCACCCTAGCTTCTCTGTTTTTAAGGATCAGTTCAGAAAGATTTAAAAAACCTGTGTGGTCACTTGCTCCTATCTTCTATGTTAGTTACTTTGATGTAAAACTGTGCTTTTTGATAAGAGTAAGGGCGGTTCTAAATAAGAAATCTGAGGGGGAGAAGGGAAGACTTAGGGGAGAAGGGAAGACTTAGAAGTCATTGATGGAAAAACAAAAGGGAGCTCTCGAGGAACAGGTGAGAACAAGGTGAGGGTACAGGTGGCAATGGGGCAGTGGCACCAGCCTGTGTGGATTTGGGCCTTCCCCACCTTGTAGGTGTGACCCCAGATGAAGTCTGAGAGGAGGCTGGTCGCTAGGTTAGGACTGTAATTTAGGCTTGTTTGTCCAACTGAAGGACCCCAGAATATTAGGAAGCTGAGATAATTTGGGCGAGAGGAACTCCATTCCTGCATATGAATGGAAATGAAACCAGAGTGAGGTTATGAAATTGGGAGACAGTGGAGAGGATCTGGGGCCTGAATGTCTGTAATGAATCTAAAGAGAAATGCAGTGGGTGGAGCTGTGTGAATGTACTGGACAGAGACTTTTGTCACAGCACGGGGGTTGATTTCTTAGGTAGAACAGGTATTTTTAAAAGATCTGTATCAGGTGCGGTTTAATATATTTGATCCCTAATAAGTTATTAAATAATCTCAAATTTCCAGCTTCAATGGTAAATCAGTACGCCTTACTCCAAAATCATATGTTGTCACAGTCACTTCAGAGCCACCAGTCAAACCATAGGGTCCAGAGGCTCTGGAGCTATTAATAAAAACAAAACAAGACAAAAAGCCAAATGAATAGCTTGAGTCAAATGTCTGTGACTATATAGAGCTTTCCTAGTGTTCTCATTATGTCCACAAAGCAAAATTAATTTTGATAGGAAATAGCATTTATTTCTAAACATTGTATATAGTTACTTTCTTTATAGCTTGGATTCCCTCAGGAAAGTATTAGAAATACTTATAAATATCTATTTTAGAATTTTGGTAAGTGCAAAGTATTTTAACAAGACTTTGCAAACAGAATGTTCTTTTGAAAGGAAATGTGACAATCCACAAGTAATATTATACTTAGAATGTTACTGAAATAAAGGTCATTTGTGGTGGGAAGTCTCAAATTACTTCACATATTTAGAGGAAACATCAGTAAGCTGTCAGTTCTGTAGTTTACCATGGTATAATAAATTTCTTTAATAAGATTGTTTTAAATGGAGTTTGTAGCAAAGAAAGGAATAATTGCCTATCACACTGTAAAAAATCAGTTTCACATCTTTGAAATGTTTCTTTACAGTTAATTTCCACATCGTTTGAACTTAAGTATATATCCACAGAAACAAAAAAAGCAAAAGATCTTCAAAAAAGCTCTTTTTTCCGCTAGATATGCTCAAGACATTATAGCTAGAATTGGATGAAACTTTGTCTCACTATTAACACAAATGTTAATCTAAACAGATATGAGATAGGATATGTATTATGTTTTAATATAGTTTAATGAGAAGACTGGAATTAGGGTGAAAGGTTTGAATTTTAAATATTGATGGGACAAAGAATGGATGCCTTTGTTCTGTGCTGCAGCTGACTTGTTGAGTAGATTGTCATATTGTATTCTGTAATGAATCTAAAGAGAAATGCAGTGGGTGGAGCTGTGTGAATGTACTGGACAGAGACTTTTGTCACAGCACGGGGGTTGATTTCTTAGGTAGAACAGGTATTTTTAAAAGATCTGTATCAGGTGCGGTTTAATATATTTGATCCCTAATAAGTTATTAAATAATCTCAAATTTCCAGCTTCAATGGTAAATCAGTACGCCTTACTCCAAAATCATATGTTGTCACAGTCACTTCAGAGCCACCAGTCAAACCATAGGGTCCAGAGGCTCTGGAGCTATTAATAAAAACAAAACAAGACAAAAAGCCAAATGAATAGCTTGAGTCAAATGTCTGTGACTATATAGAGCTTTCCTAGTGTTCTCATTATGTCCACAAAGCAAAATTAATTTTGATAGGAAATAGCATTTATTTCTAAACATTGTATATAGTTACTTTCTTTATAGCTTGGATTCCCTCAGGAAAGTATTAGAAATACTTATAAATATCTATTTTAGAATTTTGGTAAGTGCAAAGTATTTTAACAAGACTTTGCAAACAGAATGTTCTTTTGAAAGGAAATGTGACAATCCACAAGTAATATTATACTTAGAATGTTACTGAAATAAAGGTCATTTGTGGTGGGAAGTCTCAAATTACTTCACATATTTAGAGGAAACATCAGTAAGCTGTCAGTTCTGTAGTTTACCATGGTATAATAAATTTCTTTAATAAGATTGTTTTAAATGGAGTTTGTAGCAAAGAAAGGAATAATTGCCTATCACACTGTAAAAAATCAGTTTCACATCTTTGAAATGTTTCTTTACAGTTAATTTCCACATCGTTTGAACTTAAGTATATATCCACAGAAACAAAAAAAGCAAAAGATCTTCAAAAAAGCTCTTTTTTCCGCTAGATATGCTCAAGACATTATAGCTAGAATTGGATGAAACTTTGTCTCACTATTAACACAAATGTTAATCTAAACAGATATGAGATAGGATATGTATTATGTTTTAATATAGTTTAATGAGAAGACTGGAATTAGGGTGAAAGGTTTGAATTTTAAATATTGATGGGACAAAGAATGGATGCCTTTGTTCTGTGCTGCAGCTGACTTGTTGAGTAGATTGTCATATTGTTGAAGATTAATAAAGTACCAAACGCCCAAGAGTCTTTCCCAGAAATTGTCAGGTCACATTTTTACAACTATTACTGAATATGAGGGTTGAGTATTTCAGTTGTGTAGAATGATTATTGTGCAATTATTTCCATTTTTTTTAGTGTTTGTACATTGCAGTGTAAGAGATGCAAAAGTCTTTTTTGGAACTTAGAAAATTGTGGTAAAATATTTTTCTGTATTCAGAAAAAGGATTTGATTGATGTAGAGAATACTGAGCTCACTCCTTCTGCTACCATATAAAGGTATATCAATTTTTCTTAAGAAATGTTTTGAGAATTCTAAACTAGAATTTGTTCTAGAATTTTTCCTTTACTTTCTGATGTGCTTCTCCCAAAGAGGAGGGGCAGAATGTATTGACCCCATTTGAGCTTTTGTCATAATTTAGTAGAGAAACAGTTTTCTAGATTTGTGTGGTAGGGGCAATGTGTGGCTACATAAGCTTGGAAACCACTCCTTTGCATATCCACTTCAGTAAAATTATAATGACTGCTACTGTGTTCTTGACACAGAAGTTCTGTCATAAAGAAACCTGTTTAACTTTATTAAACCCATCATTTCCCAAATTTATTTAATCTCAAAGCCTTGTATATGTTTGTATATAGCTGCATTCTTAATGGAGGAAGGAAACCAAATGCCCATCAGTTGACAAATGGTTAAACAAAATATATCCATTTACATATCCATTCAGTGGAATTTTATTTGGCCATTAAAAGGAGTGAAGTACTAGTACCTACCACAATATGAGTGAATCTTGAGAACATAATGTTAAGTGAAAGAAGGCAGAAATAGAAGACCACGTATTGTGTGATTTGATTTATATGAAATGTCTTTAACAGGCAAATCCATAGAAACAAACTAGATTTGTTGTTGCCATGTGCTGGGGGTGGGGGAAATAGAGAGTTGATTGCTAATGAATACAGTCCTTTGTGGGGGGAGCAGAGAAAGATTTATTGCACAGCCATGCAAAGAGACAGGGTTTGTGCCCCTCAAACCCCAAACTCCCAGGTTTCTTTTTGAGATAATGATAGATAGTGGTGATGGTTGCTTAACTCTATGAATATTCTAAAAGCCACTGAGTTGTATACTTAAAAGGGTGACTTTTATGTGAAATCATATGTGAATTATATGTCAATAAAGCTGTTATTTTAAAAAATAACCATAAAAGAGGTCATGATAGCAACAACTAAGGAGAAATAAGGGCTTAAAGTGGGGCAGTAGTAGTAATAGGGAGTTAGGGCTTTGCTGGTGGCTCAGACAGCACAGGGTCTGCCTGCAATGCTAGAGACCCAGGCTCAATCCCTGGGTTGGGAAGATTCCCTGGAGAAGGGCATGGCAACCCACTCCAGTATTCTTGTCTGGAGAATTCCATGGACACTGGAGCCTGGCAAGCTACAGTCCATGAGGTTGCAAAGAGTCAGATGTGACTGAGTGACTTTCACTTTCAAGTGGGCAAATGGAAAGGCTTCAAAGACTGAGTTTTACTGCTAAGGATGCAAAGTCCCTGGGACTGAAACTCTAAGGGGGAAGGGCTGATAGATCCTGTGGTGTCTAGGTTGGCATTCACAGTGTCTAGATTCTCCAAGAGTGATGGAATTCTATGCACATAGTGAATAAAAACCCTTTAACAAAGCTATGGCTTCTTTAGTCACCTGTAGACAATAGGCATGGCTCAAGCTGGGCACAAACTGTGGCCTGTCTTTACATTTTTCATAACTCAAAAACACTTTTCATGCTACCCATAGAATCTGCTGCCACTGCTCATCAGGGTGATGTGCCCTGTAGGGGAAGATAAGAGGACACGGCCCCTGCCCGTAGGGAATGTAGTGTTACTGACCTGGTGTGATCCACTCAAAGGTTGGACTCACCTTTCATGAAAGATGCCCAAGGGGCTTGCCAGCTGTTACCTAGAGGGCGGCAGAGCACATGGATTATAAATTTGAGAAGGCAAACAAAGATTTTTGGCTTGTCCAATTTTTGCTCTTGTGTGGAAAAGGCAATCTTCTTGGTCGTCATCTTAATCAGCTGTTTGACCTTGTGTTCCTTTGGTGGCAAGGCCATGGTGTGCTCTCTGGAGCAGAGGATGGTGCAGCCAGTGCTAACGCTGTTTTCCGTTTTGCTTTACTCTCCCTGATGGGGTTGAAACTCCTTAAGAGTTCATGCAGAGTGAAGGCTCACAGGAGGAGCTTCAGATGAGGCAGCAATAGTATCTTAGTCAGTGGCCTCTTTTCCTCTTGCCAACTCAAGTGTCCTGTGTGAAACCATAGCCCTCTGCAGAGGAAGCCAGCATGTTATGAGACTCTCACCAGCCATTTCAAAAATTGCTTCCAAAGAGGACTGGATCCAGCACAGAGCTGAATGTCTTATCATATTCACAGAATTCTCTTGTTTTCTTTTTTCTTTTTAAAGATTTATTTATTTATTTATTTTGGGCGGGGGTCGGGTTGGGGAGGGAGGGGAGCGGGCGGGCCACTTCTATTGGTTCTTCATTTCTCCATTTTCATCCGTCTTTGTTCTTTGGCTCCTGTGGGCCTCCCATCGCGGTGGCCTCTGTCGCTCCAGAGCTCCGGCTCAGTGATTGGACACATCGGTCCAGCCGCTCCGCAGCATGTGGGATCTTCCCAGACCAGGGATCGAACCAGCGCCCCTTGCACTGCAAGGCAGTGTCCTTACCCACTGGACCACCAGGGAAAGCCCCTCTTGTTTTCTTAACACAAGTTTCTGAGGTAGCTTGGGGTGGAGGAAGGAGCACTAGTCTTGGAGCCGTGAGAGCCACACAGTTCCGGGCAGCCTTGAAGAGGCTGTGTGAGGTAGCACAGCCTCTCTAGAAGCCCACTGAGCGGTGTTTGAATATGAATGTGGCTGAGACCGACTCTGCATCATGTTGGGACCTGTGGTCTCACCACCAGCAGGGATAACCATCCTCTGCAGGGTAGTGACGAGCATCAAATGTGATAGAGTATGGAGACCACCTGGGGCCTGTTACTGAGCCACGGGGGGCAAAAAAAGTGAAGATGTATGCTTTTGGAAGGCAAACAAAGATTTTTGCTTGTCCAATTTTGCTCTTGTGTGGAAAAGGCAATCTTCTTGGTCGTCATCTTAATCAGCTGTTTGACCTTGTGTTCCTTTGGTGGCAAGGCCATGGTGTGCTCTCTGGAGCAGAGGATGGTGCAGCCAGTGCTAACGCTGTTTTCCGTTTTGCTTTACTCTCCCTGATGGGGTTGAAACTCCTTAAGAGTTCATGCAGAGTGAAGGCTCACAGGAGGAGCTTCAGATGAGGCAGCAATAGTATCTTAGTCAGTGGCCTCTTTTCCTCTTGCCAACTCAAGTGTCCTGTGTGAAACCATAGCCCTCTGCAGAGGAAGCCAGCATGTTATGAGACTCTCACCAGCCATTTCAAAAATTGCTTCCAAAGAGGACTGGATCCAGCACAGAGCTGAATGTCTTATCATATTCACAGAATTCTCTTGTTTTCTTTTTTCTTTTTAAAGATTTATTTATTTATTTATTTTGGGCGGGGGTCGGGTTGGGGAGGGAGGGGAGCGGGCGGGCCACTTCTATTGGTTCTTCATTTCTCCATTTTCATCCGTCTTTGTTCTTTGGCTCCTGTGGGCCTCCCATCGCGGTGGCCTCTGTCGCTCCAGAGCTCCGGCTCAGTGATTGGACACATCGGTCCAGCCGCTCCGCAGCATGTGGGATCTTCCCAGACCAGGGATCGAACCAGCGCCCCTTGCACTGCAAGGCAGTGTCCTTACCCACTGGACCACCAGGGAAAGCCCCTCTTGTTTTCTTAACACAAGTTTCTGAGGTAGCTTGGGGTGGAGGAAGGAGCACTAGTCTTGGAGCCGTGAGAGCCACACAGTTCCGGGCAGCCTTGAAGAGGCTGTGTGAGGTAGCACAGCCTCTCTAGAAGCCCACTGAGCGGTGTTTGAATATGAATGTGGCTGAGACCGACTCTGCATCATGTTGGGACCTGTGGTCTCACCACCAGCAGGGATAACCATCCTCTGCAGGGTAGTGACGAGCATCAAATGTGATAGAGTATGGAGACCACCTGGGGCCTGTTACTGAGCACGTCAAGAGTGAAGATGAAGCCCTATGCCTTTTTGGGTAGTTGAGAGGATAGCATGAGATAATGGATACAGTTATGTTATAAAACGTATTATTGAGGTTTAATTAGAGAACACTTTCACAAGGACTTTGGTAACCTATTCCAGAGTTTTGCACTAATAGATGTATTCTTTTGTTGAACTAGAATTTTTTCTTCGTTATTATTGTCTTTTTCATCATCTTTGACCTTCCAAGAACACAGAGAAGTGTTGGTGTTCATTAGTTTCATGAAATCTTCATGCTCTGAAAGATAGAATCCATTCACCTGTAGCCTTTAGGTTGAAAAAACCAAAACAGTCTTGATTATTATTGGAAATCTACATAATGCTAAATTCTTCTGAATCCTTTCTAACTTTTCCATTGCTTATGGTGTCTAAGATGGGAATGATTTTTGAGAATTTCTCAGACTAGAATATAGGGGAGAGATTACTTTCTGTCCTTCATTCCTCATTAAAAATATATATGTATATCTATATCTTTATTATAAAAGGTCATCACTTTATATACATTTTGGAAAAGAGAAAGATGGAATTTCCCACAATTCTGTCAGTTCAGTTAATAGTAGATTTATGACTGGTCATTTTAACATACATATTTTATTTATCTTTGTGTATGTGTATATCATGATATACATACCTTATATAACCATAGTCATATATAAATATGAATCTTGCTCCCCCATCTAATGTTTTCTATGCAGCTGTCTAATAGAATTATGAGGATTCAATGCTTTAAGTGTTTAGCATGGTGTCTGGCATATCATTAGTATCTGTAAATGGGAGTTAGCTGTTATGTGACTTTTTCCATAGTTTGTGTTATTTCCTAATAGATGCCCAGACATGGATTCACTGGGTCAGGTGCTCTTTAGGCTCTGGATATGGGGCATCTGCTATACTGCTTTCAAAGAGGCATTTTAGATTATGAAGCCCTTGGTGCTACTCAGGAGTTTCACTATTCTTCATGAGCCACCCATTGCCCCTGCTTTTAATTTTAGGTTTGGGGAGCTAATTTAGTAAGTAAAGATGTTACCTCATAATTATTATTTAATAATTATCAATGTTGAACTTTTTTATTACATGTTGCCTCTTTGCAAGGTCTGTTCATGACCTGTTTAACAGTTGGAATCAACTAATAGTTTCTAATTGAATTACATGGGTTCTTTAACAAAGATATTAATCCTTTGTCATATGGACTGCAAATATTTTTCCTGTTTTCTTATTTCAGCTTTGAGTTTTTTAAAGCACACAGACACACACACACACACACACAGTGATGCATCACCTGTCTGTGGCTATCACAATAGATTTCCTCAACTTCTGTGCCAGGTCTGATGGTAGTGCCTCGAATCTAACCAGAGAGACCCTCTCCATGGTTCCATGGATGCCTCATACAGCAGACACATGTATCTTTAGGGTAAGCACAGAGTCTTCACAGACCCAGAGAAAATGCTTCCCTTGATTTAGGCAAATAGAGAAGGAAAGAGGTAACAAACGATCACTTGGTTTTTGTAATGAGTTCTCATTTCAGCTCTTCATGTTTGGAATCTGCTAGACCGCCTCCATCCTTTCCTCCAGGACAGATGTTGCTGAGGGGCCAGTGCAGATATTTTTGGCGAGTGTGTGGTCCGCTCATCATAAGCCCTCAGTCAGGTTCTCTGAGAACTCCCAGCTCACCTACCCTTGCCCACCTTCTTCCAATTTTTTTTTCTTTTTTCTCTTGTAAGGAGATACTGGGTCTTGGTGAGATTTGGGGGTTAAGGGTGTGGGGCTCTTCACATGGGTGAGATGCTGGTAAATCTGTCTTCTCCTACTAATTGGTTAAAACTGAAGTTTTTCCCTGCAAGACAGAGAGGAATCCTGCCTGGCACTCTACACTTTCACCCTGGCCTTTGCATGGGTTTCCTTAGTAGAGCAGAGTCAGCCTATCCAACAGGTCACAGAACAGCCTGTGACTGAAGTAGGCAGGTAGGCCACCCTGACTGGATTTTAGAATGGAAGTCACAGTTTCTTCCTGGAGGAAGTGAGTTGTATCTCATCTCGGGCTGATGAGGTAGAGCTGCCGTGTGGGTTTGGCACACTGCTCCAAAAGAATCTCGGGCACAGGTCGGGCCAGGGGGAAGCTATCTCTGATGGTTTCAGGTGCACGACTATAATAAGTGCACTTACAGTGGGGACTTCTCTGGTGGTTCAGTGGCTAAGACCCGCTGCTCTCCGTGCAGGGGGCGTGGGTGCAATCCCCAGTCTGGGAGTTAGGATCCCATATACTGTGCAGTATGGCCAAAAAAAAAGGCATTTAAAGTGAAGAGAGATCCTCAGACTCAATGCCAGAGTGTCTGCAAGTCCCTTTCAACTTGGACTTGCTTCTTGGCTTCCAGCCGTATCCATTCTCTCGCTAAAGGAGCCCTGTCCTTCCTGATCACCAAGATCCACACGCGAGTCTGTGGCAGAGCCCAGCCGGCTGACGGCAGAGGCAACGTGGGCCTGCCCGGGGCTGCCCCTTGGTGTCAAAGAGGGTGGCACACAGAGGCACTGCACTGGCTTCCAAGTCTAGGTCTATAAATATATTTATTATAATATAACAAGAACTTAACAATAAACATACTATGTACAATACCATTACAGAGAACCCTGTTTAATATCATTCACAGAAATAGCCAGTTTTGCTCCAGTGTGATTGATGAGGAGAGAAAGGGGACTCCGATGCCGTCTGTGTTGAGTCTGGCTGGCCACCAGCACCTCCTGTGGAGGGAGGCGCACCGCCGCTGGCATCCGCTCTGCCCCAGGCAGCTCGACACTTGTGCCCCAGTCCTTGGGTTCACACTTGCACCCTGTTTGACATAAATACTTTAAGTGACATACAACGTATGTAGTTTTGTGCTTATTACTTTTTTAAAAGAATAAATAATATTAAAAACTGCATAACGAAGCTCGGTATCTTGTCCAAGTGGGAGCCACACTTGTAGTGCTGGAAGTGGATGCCCGACCCGGGGACTGTGTGTCGTCAGACGCACAGAGGTGGAGCGTGCGTCCTGTCCTTTTCTCCTGATACATGGTTTTTATGATGAGAGGACAGCGAGTCGACTTCCCAGATAGAAAAATGGTCAATGTGTATTTGGTACCAACTTCGACTCAACAGCGCAGCAGGGGCGGCCACATCCTTCGTGCCCTGGAATGGCAACTGGTCACCGTGTGAGGTCTGAGGGTCTGAGGACTAGCGGGAAGGCCTTTCTCTGTGAGCCACGGGGTGGCCTCCCTCGGGGCTCCCCTTGCTGGGGTGAAGATGCTGTGAGAGGAGCGGGTCTGCTCTGGCCCGTCAGGCCTGGCCTGTTGTGGCTCATCTGAGAAGGTTGTCCCCATCCTGAGAGCTCTTTGTGGCAGGTGCCTTAATATATAGCTATAAATATCAAAAATAGTCTCCTGTGCTTCGTAGACGTGTATTCTCCCTCCTTCCCCTCCAGCCCAGCCCGGGTCCTCAGCTTTACCTCATGGAGGGAGCTGGACCGGTGTCGACAGCCAGAACTGGTTCCCGTCTGGGAACAGAGCTGTCCTTCCTGGGCGGTGCCTCCACGAGGCACGGCTTTTACAGGGCTGTCTGGGAGTTCCTTTTTCTAAAAATAAAACGGGGGCATTTCCCCCCCTCCACCCTGCCAGGAGAGATCCTCTATTATGCACATAGAAAAATTGGAGCAAACCCCCACTCTGGCATTACCTACAAAGAGCTTTGGGAATTCCCAGGTTATCCCTCTCGAGGCCGCCTCCTTCTCTCGGTACTTAAAAATAGCCTTTTTGTTTATCAAGAAAATGCCTTGGAAATCTAAACAATTCGTATAGGATAAGAGAAAGCTAGCACAATCACCTTGTCCTTCTTCAGCAAAAACACGGTAGAAAACCCTGGGAGGAGACGGACGGCTGTCCCCCGGTGGCCCCGCTCCACTCTGCGCGGTGGCTAGACTCATCGACCCGAGGGGACCGGCGGCCTCCTTGGCCTTGTGCCCTCTACGTGGTATTGTCCCTCATTTTCCCTTGGCCACTGAAAGTGTAGATTGGGTAAAAACAAAAGTACGAATCAAAGTGATAAGGACACTTTGATCTTATTCCAAAAGAGCCTGATGCGTCATATTGTCAGAGGATAACTGATCTATGGTTGGCTGGGGGTCAAGCTTGCTCTGCAGGAAGGAAAGAAAACAGCTGCTCTCTCCCAGCTGGAAAGTATGTGAGACACTATTGCACGGGGTTGAGCGAGCGCCTCCGTTCAGAGCAGGTGCCCCTGCAGGAGCCCAAGGCCCAGCTCCCTTCTGGGCCGGTGGGGATTCCTGCTGCCTGGAGGCCACTCCTTCCTGTCCCCCAAAGGCGAGGATGATTTCCTACATTCAATGTAGAGAGTATTCAAAATGTTGAGCGCAGTGAGTTCCTTGATCCTGTTGGTCGGCCTCTAGTTGGTGTTGCTGAAAGTCGATCTTTCTGAGTAGCATTTGCCTCACCAGACATGTCCACAGTCTCGGTGTGGGCTTTCCGCGGATGTCAGCCGCTTTGAATATATTTCTTTATCACGACGCAGCCATGTCTGAACACGGGGCAGGGCATGTGGGGGAGGAGGGTCCACGTGTTGGTGGCAGGTTCATAGGCTTCCATGTTGCCCAGGGCTGGCCCCTCGCTGCTCACAATGCCTCCGGTTGCGTAAATCTTGCCGTCGAGCACCACGGCACTGCCAGGGAAAGCAGGGAGAGACTTAGCCACTGCATTTCCCCTGGGACCTCGAGATAGCTCCTCAGAGCCCTGTCCTGGTGTGGGGTGCCTCCCGCTTTTGCAAAAGTCCTAAGGGTTCCTGGGGGCTTCCCTGGTGGTCCAGGAGCTAAGGCTCCATGCTCCCAGTGCAGACCTGGGGATTGAACCTGGGTCTCCTGCATGGCAGGCAGATTGTTTACCTCTGAGCCACCAAGAAGCCCCAGCTTAAATCTCCTCACAGGCATCATCTCTCTGCATGCACTTCTACTCTTGGATGAGGCACGGGAGTCCCGCAGCCCCACATGTGGTGCCCACACAATGGTTGTCATGATCACAGGACAGTATTGTCAGTTACCCTCCACATGGCCACCGCATGGGATGTGTGATGTGGAAGCCTGGCTCAAGAACCGTGACATCTTCCTACCGACAGGAACTCCGCACTCACTGGGTCTTAGGGCCCCTTTCACAGAACTTCCCCAGAGAGGGGACGTTATTTCCCCGAGGCCACTGTCACACGCTAGCAGTGAACTGTCACTTTCCTGGCTGTGTCGCGCACACGGCGGATGCGCAGGAAGTGCCTTTCCCAGACCTAGGATTCGTGGTCACCCCTGCACAGGTGCGGCAGTCTCCAGGAAGGCTCTGTATGGAAAGGCTGAAAATGGGGTCTCTGGGGGCCCTTTCCTTGTTCCTCTTAGTCCAGGGAAGGATGGAGCTAGAAGAGCAGGGTGTGTGCCTCACAGCCCAGGGTGCTTAGGTCTGGGGACCAGAGGATGTTGGGAACCAGGCCACCCTCCGACCTCTTCCTCTGTCTTTCTGCAGGGGGCACTGGTCTGGGTGTGTTTCTGGCCAGGCAGCTTTGGGGCTCCAGGCAGCCCTGCCGCTTTGAATATATTTCTTTATCACGACGCAGCCATGTCTGAACACGGGGCAGGGCATGTGGGGGAGGAGGGTCCACGTGTTGGTGGCAGGTTCATAGGCTTCCATGTTGCCCAGGGCTGGCCCCTCGCTGCTCACAATGCCTCCGGTTGCGTAAATCTTGCCGTCGAGCACCACGGCACTGCCAGGGAAAGCAGGGAGAGACTTAGCCACTGCATTTCCCCTGGGACCTCGAGATAGCTCCTCAGAGCCCTGTCCTGGTGTGGGGTGCCTCCCGCTTTTGCAAAAGTCCTAAGGGTTCCTGGGGGCTTCCCTGGTGGTCCAGGAGCTAAGGCTCCATGCTCCCAGTGCAGACCTGGGGATTGAACCTGGGTCTCCTGCATGGCAGGCAGATTGTTTACCTCTGAGCCACCAAGAAGCCCCAGCTTAAATCTCCTCACAGGCATCATCTCTCTGCATGCACTTCTACTCTTGGATGAGGCACGGGAGTCCCGCAGCCCCACATGTGGTGCCCACACAATGGTTGTCATGATCACAGGACAGTATTGTCAGTTACCCTCCACATGGCCACCGCATGGGATGTGTGATGTGGAAGCCTGGCTCAAGAACCGTGACATCTTCCTACCGACAGGAACTCCGCACTCACTGGGTCTTAGGGCCCCTTTCACAGAACTTCCCCAGAGAGGGGACGTTATTTCCCCGAGGCCACTGTCACACGCTAGCAGTGAACTGTCACTTTCCTGGCTGTGTCGCGCACACGGCGGATGCGCAGGAAGTGCCTTTCCCAGACCTAGGATTCGTGGTCACCCCTGCACAGGTGCGGCAGTCTCCAGGAAGGCTCTGTATGGAAAGGCTGAAAATGGGGTCTCTGGGGGCCCTTTCCTTGTTCCTCTTAGTCCAGGGAAGGATGGAGCTAGAAGAGCAGGGTGTGTGCCTCACAGCCCAGGGTGCTTAGGTCTGGGGACCAGAGGATGTTGGGAACCAGGCCACCCTCCGACCTCTTCCTCTGTCTTTCTGCAGGGGGCACTGGTCTGGGTGTGTTTCTGGCCAGGCAGCTTTGGGGCTCCAGGCAGCTGCCCTGTGCCTCACTGGTTCAGCCCTGAAGAGCCGTCAGGATGGCTCTGCGTGATGTCAGGGCATCCCCCCAAAGCCACATGTCCCTGGTAGGGCATCCACAGCTCCAGCTGGGTGCTGCCCCTTGCCTTTGACCCAGCCGGCGGGCCTAGGGGAGGCCAAACCTCACACAGCACCATCCTCTCCCTGAGAAAGGGTGTGGTTGTGAGGGCCTGATCTGGTGCCTATCGGAAGCTCTTCCTGTGCCACTGTGACGTGGGTCAGCTGGAGCCCCAGGTGGGAACAGGGGCCGCCCTGGGTGCTCCCTGCTCTGCTCTGCATGAACACCCATGCCTGCGGTGCTCCTCTGGCCTAGCTGTCACCTTGGTCATAGGATGGCAGTCAGTCATCGGGATCAGCCCCTCCCGCTGCCCGCCTCCGGCCCAACCCCCTCACCTGCAGAACTGGCGAGAGTGATTCATGTTGGGGCCGGCTTTAATGTTCCCTTTGTCAGGGTCGTAGATGGTGGTGGCTCTGGCATAAGCCCCGCCCAGGATGAAAACGAAGCCATTGAGGGTGACAGCTGGAGCGTACTTGTTGTCTGTGGGAGAGCAGCGCAAGGGGCAGGTCAGTGCCCTCGGCCGGGCCTGCAGGAGGTGGGGGCTGCAGAGACCTCCGGCATCACTGGGTGGCCTGAGGACTGGGCTGGGTCCAGGAGGCACTGGCACGGACCAGCTGGCCCGGATAGTGAGAGCCACAGTGGCACCTGGGCTGGAGGTGTGCCTTCCCACACTCCCCCCTGGATTTGGGTCTGCAGAACCCTTGGCCTCAGCTGGTCATCTCGGCTTGGGATATTGAAACAGAATAAATCAATGAGGTAGGGCTGCTGCCCTGGTCCTGGGCCAAGGAGACAGCTGGTCCTTACCAATCATTGGGGACTCGATGAAGCTCCACGCATTGGTCTGTGGGATGTAAGACTGGAGGACGCCTGCAGCTCGGCCCGCTTCGTTCACGCCCCCGAACACATAGATCTTCCCACCACACACGGTGGCTGCTGCCGAGTGGACGGCCTTGGGCAGAGGGGCCACCGCCTCCCATTGGTTGGTGATGGTGTCGTACCTATCGATAGGGGAGAAGAGCCCAGAGTCAGACATGAGCTTTGTGCAGGGCAGGGGTCTCAAAGGCAGCAGACACAGGGGGGTACTGGGGGCACTTGGGATAGGTCACTCAAGGCCACCCAGGATTTTGCCCAAACCAGCCCTCTCTGCCTTCCTCCTGAACCTCAGGGGCTCTTGTCTGGCTGTCAAAACCTCGATATTGATGCTCATCTTCTTCCTTTACTCACACTGGGCTTCCCAGCTTCCGAGCCTCCTCAGCCCTCTCTGCCCAGCTCAGTCCTGCTCTTTCATTCCACAGTCATGCCGTAGGCCTCTCCCCTAAACCCACCCAGGGACTGACCACTGGGGAGATGGTGGCTGGACCAAGGAAGGAGGTGGGAAGAGAAGCAGAGGTGAGCTGAGATAGTTCAGCACGAATCGCTGTCTTTGTTTTTAAATTATTTAACTCTAAGTTTATAAGGCAATTATTGGCCACAGGGCTTGTAGGCTTGTAGGATCTTAGTTCGCTAACCAGGGATTGAACCTGTGCCCTCAGCAGCGAAAGCATGGAGTCCTAACCACTGCATTACCAGGGAACTCCCTCTAAGACTTACTCTTTAATAATATTTGTAGCTAACCATTAATATGAAGAGTTCCTGAAGATAAGAATGGGCTCTCATGAGCCAATATGAACCAGCTCCAGCACAGGCTGGGTTTTGCTTTTGGAGGGGAAGATTTAGTTGTGTTCACATGGTGGTAGGAAGTAGCCCAAGTGGGTAAGGAAAGATGAACTATATATGAGAGAGAGCAGAGAGCTGAGGATGAGGGGTTCCTGGTAGCTGGATGCAGATTGGAAAGGGAAGTGGTGGCTATTTAGGAATGAGAGAGGAAGGCAAGGATGGCATGACCCTAAGGCTGTATGCAGAAGTGCTGGCAGGGAGAGGAGAGAGTTCTTGATCAATGGCTTTCATTGCTCTGAGAAGCAGGAGTCAAGTGTGGAGAAGTCTGTGGGCTAAGAGGCTTGAGGAGAGAAGTGAAAATGGGAGACATGGCTCTTGAGAGTGGGAGAAACGGCTGACAAGGGAAGCTGAAAATGCTGCCCTGGTCTGTGAGGATCTAGTAGAGACTGGAAGATTTCATTACATAGTGGAGCCAGTCTCTAAGCTCATGGGGTTTTCTCCACCAGCAGTCAGCCTCAGGGGTCAGGTGTGGAGATGGTAAAGGGCTGGACTGAACCTATCTGCAGGATGTGGTGGGTGCGCAGCCACTCAGTCGTGTCCGGCTCTTTGCCGGCCCCGTGGACTGCAGCACGCCAGGCTCCCTGTCCTTCACCATCTCTCGGAGTTGACTCAGACTCATGTCCATTGAGTCTGTGATGCTGTCCAACCATCTCATCCTCTGCTGTCCAGCATCAGGGGTCTTTCACAACAAGTCAGCTGTTCACATCAGGTGACTGAAGTATTGGAGCTTTAGCTTCAGTATCATTTCTTCCAAGGAATATTCAGGGTTGATTTCCTTTCAGATTGACTGACGTGATCTCCTTGCTGTCCGAGGGATGCTCAAGACTTTTCTCCGGGGCCACAATTCAAAACCTTCTTTGGCGCTCAGCCTTCTGTAGGGTCCAACTCTCACATCTGTACATGACTACTGGAAAAGCCACAGCTTTGACTATGTGGACCCTTGTGGGCAAAGTGATGTCTCTGCTTTTTAATACAGGTGTGTGGTGCAGGACAAAGGGGCAAAATCAGAGGATGGCGAAGGGGTGGAACATGAGGTCTAGGCAGGCCAGGGAAAACCACAAGAACAGGTAGCCGCTGATTGCAAGAGAAGACGAGGCATTGAGCAGACCAGCCACTGAACTGGGATCTCTGAGGTCTTTCTTCCCGGGGCGGCTGTGTCTGTCCATTGTTCCCTAAGGGCCACTCTCATAAGCTTTCACTCTGGATGCATCCGCAGCTCACCATACTGTCCACTGCTATTTCGTAGGCTCTGGGCCCATGGCAGGGTCTCTGCCGTGGGCTTGCCGCACCGCCCCACAGGATTCTCCCAGCACACCTTTCCTGGGAAACACGCTCTGAGAGGGGTGTGGAGAAGTCTGTGGGCTAAGAGGCTTGAGGAGAGAAGTGAAAATGGGAGACAGGGGTCTTGAGAGTGGGAGAAACTGCTGACAAGGGAAGCTGAAAATGCTGCCCTGGTCTGTGAGGATCTAGTAGAGACTGGAAGATTTCATTACATAGTGGAGCCAGTCTCTAAGCTCATGGGGTTTTCTCCACCAGCAGTCAGCCTCAGGGGTCAGGTGTGGAGATGGTAAAGGGCTGGACTGAACCTATCTGCAGGATGTGGTGGGTGCGCAGCCACTCAGTCGTGTCCGGCTCTTTGCCGGCCCCGTGGACTGCAGCACGCCAGGCTCCCTGTCCTTCACCATCTCTCGGAGTTGACTCAGACTCATGTCCATTGAGTCTGTGATGCTGTCCAACCATCTCATCCTCTGCTGTCCAGCATCAGGGGTCTTTCACAACAAGTCAGCTGTTCACATCAGGTGACTGAAGTATTGGAGCTTTAGCTTCAGTATCATTTCTTCCAAGGAATATTCAGGGTTGATTTCCTTTCAGATTGACTGACGTGATCTCCTTGCTGTCCGAGGGATGCTCAAGACTTTTCTCCGGCGCCACAATTCAAAACCTTCTTTGGCGCTCAGCCTTCTGTAGGGTCCAACTCTCACATCTGTACATGACTACTGGAAAAGCCACAGCTTTGACTATGTGGACCCTTGTGGGCAAAGTGATGTCTCTGCTTTTTAATACAGGTGTGTGGTGCAGGACAAAGGGGCAAAATCAGAGGATGGCGAAGGGGTGGAACATGAGGTCTAGGCAGGCCAGGGAAAACCACAAGAACAGGTAGCCGCTGATTGCAAGAGAAGACGAGGCATTGAGCAGACCAGCCACTGAACTGGGATCTCTGAGGTCTTTCTTCCCGGGGCGGCTGTGTCTGTCCATTGTTCCCTAAGGGCCACTCTCATAAGCTTTCACTCTGGATGCATCCGCAGCTCACCATACTGTCCACTGCTATTTCGTAGGCTCTGGGCCCATGGCAGGGTCTCTGCCGTGGGCTTGCCGCACCGCCCCACAGGATTCTCCCAGCACACCTTTCCTGGGAAACACGCTCTTCCTCGTGAGCCTTCTGGGGGCACAAAATCATCGCACAGTCACAGTTCGGTGACCCAGGAAGTGTCTCTCCTCCTGGTGCCGCTGGCTGTGGGACACCCAGCTCTGTGCCTGCAGAGACTCTGGATTTCAGAAGAGGCTCAGGCACCTTGAAGGGCAGGAGCTGATTCAATTAAAGCCCCAAACAAAGGATAAGTGGCTAACAGCCGATGGAAGAAGTGCTTTTTGGAATGGTGTCAGAAGTTGGGATATCTATTTTTTAAGCCGATGTGTCAGAGATCCAAAGGGCTCCTGCACAAGGAGCTGGGAGACAGTGGAGATTATGTGGCTGCTAGTCTTCAGGCTTTTGGTACCATGGCACCTTCTGCCAAATGCAAAGTTCTCATTATTCCCGGTGGCTGATTGCCAAGCCACCAGCCCTCCATGGGCTCAATCTGTCAGTTTCCTGCTTGGGAAGGATATGCTAATGACATGCAAATGACCCTGCAGAGTGAGGCACTCTGCTATCATTCTGCAGTAACCACAGCTACCGCGGTATATGGCTATAAAGTATTAGACCCAGTTATTTATATAATGATATAATACAGGTTTGTCTATGACACTGTTGTTTCAATCTATAATTATAGAATCTTGCTCGATTCCTGTAATACAGTAATGTAATGTAATTATCATCCACCATACCTCTTATTCATTATCGATATAAGAACAGTTTGTACTGTCAGTGCTTCCTGGGGAACAAAGTGTTCTCGTCTCTATCCCCAAGTTCCCCAACCCTCCTGTCCCTCAGAGTTCTCCTCATTGCCACTGTGTGACCAGAAACTGACTTGACCAAAAGGTCCCACGCTGCTCCCCGGGAAGCCTGGGCATCCCTCCAGCTAGGGGTCTTCAGGGCTGTGGCCTGTCCCTACCAGGCTGGCTGATGGATCCGCACAGGCTGGGACGGGCTCAGCACACCGTGCCCTGGACTGCTTCTCCATCCCCGGGGTCCCAGGGTACTCTTGCTGCTTCTGTGGCCTAGCTGATGTTTCACGGCAGAACCAAGGCCAAGCCAGCTGCCAGGGTGGGCTGGTACCGGCCGTCCCCAGGGCAGGGGAGCGCTGCTCCTGGGCCCAGTGGACATGGAGCTTGTCCCCTCTCTTGTTGGATTTGATCCTTGAACAATCCCTGTATTTACCAACAAGTTTAAGTTTGCAAAATGAGTAATCAGCATCTTAGGAGATTAAAAATAGCTGACAAAAGCAAGACAGGATGACAGATCTAGCTCCGTTTACTCCTACATAGAAAATGTCTCCTTTTCATGTGTTTATAGTGGATGACAAACGACTGGAAGGTGGCGCTTCCGGAAGGCTTGGGGCATGATGGGCGTGCAGCGGGTCCCACTGAAGGCTGTCAGCACTAGGGCTGACCCAGGTTCAACAGCAGTATTAATATCTTCATAATCACACAGGGATTCCCCATTATCTCCAAATCAATATGACAATTAAATGTTACTGAGCCCTCTCTGGGCTCCACTTGGGGGAGTTAAAAGCCCACAGTGAACATCCAGAGCCTGTCTCGCTCCGAAATCATCTCTGCCGTAACATTTGTCAAATGTCCAATTAGCCATTGAGGGAAAAATATAAATGGAGGGGCTCGTGTGGCTCCACAGGGAAGAAGCAGTCACAGAGGGGAATACGTGCTTCTCTTGGGGGTCAGTGACGGGGGCCGGAGGGTGGGGAAGCCTGTGTGCAAAGGACGCGGGTGAGCTTAGCCGGGTCGCCCTGGGTTGGCGCTGGGGGCGAGTTCAGACTGGCCACTCTTGGGGCACTAGACCCCAGGAAGGCAGGTCCACAGCAGCAGCCTCCGCAGCCCCGCTGCCGACTCACACAGCTGTTGGAGCTCTTCTTGCAGCTTCTCTCTAAGGTGTCCATTCTCAAGGGGACAGCTCAAAGGAAAAGAGGGTTTCCACCCGGAGAAGTGCCCGCTCCAGCCGCTGTGCCTCCTGCCTGCATGAGTTGCCTGCTCTTGGTGCGGCCAGCCTTGACGACAGCGGGGACGCCAGCCCAGGACTTCCAGCAGAGGGCAGGCTTTATACACGTGACTTACGTTCTCTTCTAGAGAATTCTAGAGTACTGGCCAGGCCTGTGCTCAGAGACCCTTCCCTGTCTTAGTAGAACGAGCAGATTTCCTGGGATGTTGGGGGTGGAGGGAAGAAGGGAGCTCCCTGGGGTGTTACCTCTGCCTGGCAGGGACGAGGAGGCACAGCCACTGGGCAGCGCATGTTTGGATCACTGCTTCTGGCTTAGCTCTGCATGCGTGCGTGTGTACTCAGTTGCTTCAGTCATATCTGACTGTTCGAGAACCTATGGATTGTAGCCCACCAGGCTCCTCCGTCCATGGGATTCTCCAGGCAAGAATTTAACTTCCGACCCAGGATGCTAGGCTTGCCCTTCCGGAAGGCTTGGGGCATGATGGGCGTGCAGCGGGTCCCACTGAAGGCTGTCAGCACTAGGGCTGACCCAGGTTCAACAGCAGTATTAATATCTTCATAATCACACAGGGATTCCCCATTATCTCCAAATCAATATGACAATTAAATGTTACTGAGCCCTCTCTGGGCTCCACTTGGGGGAGTTAAAAGCCCACAGTGAACATCCAGAGCCTGTCTCGCTCCGAAATCATCTCTGCCGTAACATTTGTCAAATGTCCAATTAGCCATTGAGGGAAAAATATAAATGGAGGGGCTCGTGTGGCTCCACAGGGAAGAAGCAGTCACAGAGGGGAATACGTGCTTCTCTTGGGGGTCAGTGACGGGGGCCGGAGGGTGGGGAAGCCTGTGTGCAAAGGACGCGGGTGAGCTTAGCCGGGTCGCCCTGGGTTGGCGCTGGGGGCGAGTTCAGACTGGCCACTCTTGGGGCACTAGACCCCAGGAAGGCAGGTCCACAGCAGCAGCCTCCGCAGCCCCGCTGCCGACTCACACAGCTGTTGGAGCTCTTCTTGCAGCTTCTCTCTAAGGTGTCCATTCTCAAGGGGACAGCTCAAAGGAAAAGAGGGTTTCCACCCGGAGAAGTGCCCGCTCCAGCCGCTGTGCCTCCTGCCTGCATGAGTTGCCTGCTCTTGGTGCGGCCAGCCTTGAGGACGGCGGGGGGACGCCAGCCCAGGACTTCCAGCAGAGGGCAGGCTTTATACACGTGACTTACGTTCTCTTCTAGAGAATTCTAGAGTACTGGCCAGGCCTGTGCTCAGAGACCCTTCCCTGTCTTAGTAGAACGAGCAGATTTCCTGGGATGTTGGGGGTGGAGGGAAGAAGGGAGCTCCCTGGGGTGTTACCTCTGCCTGGCAGGGACGAGGAGGCACAGCCACTGGGCAGCGCATGTTTGGATCACTGCTTCTGGCTTAGCTCTGCATGCGTGCGTGTGTACTCAGTTGCTTCAGTCATATCTGACTGTTCGAGAACCTATGGATTGTAGCCCACCAGGCTCCTCCGTCCATGGGATTCTCCAGGCAAGAATACTGGAGTGGCTTGCCCTCCAAGGGATCTTCCCGACCCAGGGATCTGACTCACATCTGCCTGCGTCTCCTGCATTGCAGGCAGATTCTTTACCCACTGAGCCACCTGGGAAACCCACAGGTTAGCCTGATATCCCAGCAAATCTCTTCGATGTTGCTTCTACTCGCATTAAGTTGCCTAACTGCCTGGCCAGGGCAGTTGCCCTGTGCTTTTCCGCCACTGGGTCTCAGGCCTCTGGCTTACCTGGCCCCTGACTGGACAAGAGTGCCTTGTCTCGGTGCCTGGGCAGCTGTCACCCTTTCTGCTTCCACCCTACCCTCTCTTCCCCACCCTCTTCTCTCTCTGCTGTGCGTGAAGAGTCTAGAACTATGACCTTTAAATGTCCAGCTCTAGGGGGCGTCAGTTGGGTGGGGGAGGAGTGATGTGCTTAACTCCTGGGGAACACCAGAGGATGCCCCTGTCATAAGTGGCCTCATTACCTCTCCACGTGGTCCACGTTGCCCGCCACGCCGAGTCCCCCGAGGGTGTAGATCTTCCCGTCGTAGACAAGGCTGTTGTGCCGACAGCGGGGGACCGTCATCCTGGAGACGAGGTTCCAGTTATCGAGCAGGGACATGTAGCACCAGACATCGGCCAGCGTCACCCCTGATTCCATCCCACCTGTGGGCAGCACGGGAGGGAGGTCCAGAGAGCAGGCAGGGAGTGAGGAAGGGCCCGAGGCCAGGTGACCCAGCCAGCGGGGCAGGAGGAGGAGGAGGTTTCACCTGCAGAAGAGCCCCTTCTGGGTCTTGTGGCTTCCTTAGCCATGGTTGGGGGAGAGGACCTCTGGGGGAGCCGGTTCCCCCCCAGCCCAGCCCAGCCCAACCCCGAGGGGCCTCACCTGAGAGGTAGATGTTGTCGCCAGCACTCACAACGCTGAAGAATTCGCGGTCATAGAAAGGCAGTGAGGCCAGGGGGTACCACTTGTTGTTCTGGGGGTTCCAGCAGGTGACAGCCACCAGCGAGCGCTGGGTCATCCCCACCATCTGACGGCCCCCAACCAAAACGATGACCTCGGCCACACCTGCAGGGACACGGAGGGGTGTCCTTGGGACAATGGGATTCTCCAGGCAAGAATACTGGAGTGGCTTGCCCTCCAAGGGATCTTCACGACCCAGGGATCTGACTCACATCTGCCTGCGTCTCCTGCATTGCAGGCAGATTCTTTACCCACTGAGCCACCTGGGAAACCCACAGGTTAGCCTGATATCCCAGCAAATCTCTTCGATGTTGCTTCTACTCGCATTAAGTTGCCTAACTGCCTGGCCAGGGCAGTTGCCCTGTGCTTTTCCGCCACTGGGTCTCAGGCCTCTGGCTTACCTGGCCCCTGACTGGACAAGAGTGCCTTGTCTCGGTGCCTGGGCAGCTGTCACCCTTTCTGCTTCCACCCTACCCTCTCTTCCCCACCCTCTTCTCTCTCTGCTGTGCGTGAAGAGTCTAGAACTATGACCTTTAAATGTCCAGCTCTAGGGGGCGTCAGTTGGGTGGGGGAGGAGTGATGTGCTTAACTCCTGGGGAACACCAGAGGATGCCCCTGTCATAAGTGGCCTCATTACCTCTCCACGTGGTCCACGTTGCCCGCCACGCCGAGTCCCCCGAGGGTGTAGATCTTCCCGTCGTAGACAAGGCTGTTGTGCCGACAGCGGGGGACCGTCATCCTGGAGACGAGGTTCCAGTTATCGAGCAGGGACATGTAGCACCAGACATCGGCCAGCGTCACCCCTGATTCCATCCCACCTGTGGGCAGCACGGGAGGGAGGTCCAGAGAGCAGGCAGGGAGTGAGGAAGGGCCCGAGGCCAGGTGACCCAGCCGCGGGGGCAGGAGGAGGAGGAGGTTTCACCTGCAGAAGAGCCCCTTCTGGGTCTTGTGGCTTCCTTAGCCATGGTTGGGGGAGAGGACCTCTGGGGGAGCCGGTTCCCCCCCAGCCCAGCCCAGCCCAACCCCGAGGGGCCTCACCTGAGAGGTAGATGTTGTCGCCAGCACTCACAACGCTGAAGAATTCGCGGTCATAGAAAGGCAGTGAGGCCAGGGGGTACCACTTGTTGTTCTGGGGGTTCCAGCAGGTGACAGCCACCAGCGAGCGCTGGGTCATCCCCACCATCTGACGGCCCCCAACCAAAACGATGACCTCGGCCACACCTGCAGGGACACGGAGGGGTGTCCTTGGGACAACCTGACACTGTGTCGGCGTCGGTGCCTGTTGCCTCCGTGGGGGACCACCCGGCGTCCAGCTGATGGCAGGCGCCTGCCTTGAGGTGTTTGGGGCTGATTGTGCCTCACCTGCAGAGAGACGGGGCCTCGTTCGGGGCGTCTGCATCTCCTGGCGGGCGTGGGGCAGCATGTGGTAGCGTTTGGCCTCGTTGACCAGGTCCCGGCAGGCTTCCGATGACTTGATCAGCTCCTCGTTGTCAACCACATTGAGCAGGTAGCTGGGGTGGATGAAAGGGAGGCGGACCACCGCCAGGAGCTCTGCGGCGTACTGCAGGGTCAAGCAGACATGGGACCTTCTTAGATTATAAGGTGGCACCTCCTCGCGTGGGTTGTATTGAGAAGGGAGAAAGAAGGGCGTGGGGCTGAGCACAATGGTAATTCCCGTCTCCGTTTGGCTGGGGAATGCAGACACTGCTCACCACAGCCGAGACGGAGATGGTGGGAGCTCCCGGCAGTTGGAGGCGAGAAGGGAACTAAGGGGGAGGTCTGGGTGTGCGTCTGACCCTGGGCTGGACCACCCATTGTTCTCTTGAGCACCCTCTCCCTGCCTCCTCCTCTCAGGCCGTCGGCCTCTGCTTCGCACCAGGCTGCAGAGGGTTACACTGAGGATGCTGAGCCTTGAAGTGGCGTGCACAGCGACAGGACTCAGGAATGGGTGGGAGGGCCCCGGAGAGCGGATGGTGATCATGAAGCTTGTAAGGGATGACCGTTAGAACCTATGCCTCCCCTTCACCAGCAGACCCCTTAAGTGGTAGCCCACTGGAACCCTCCCCTGCACCGAAGGTTTTTCACTACCTGATTTGAAGCCCCCTCTTGTTTGGCAAACATTTTGCTCATCACTAGTTTTTTTTTTTTTTTACTTTTTTGGCCTCTTTTATTGATTATTTATTTGTTTTCATCCATCTTTATTTTTCGGCTTGTGTGGGCCTCCCATTGCAGTGGCCTCTCTCGCTGCAGAGCACCAGCTCTGGGCGCATGTGCTCCAGAGTGCTGGATTGTAATTGGACACACTGCTCCACAGCACGTGGGATCTTCCCTGGCCAGGCATTGAACCGGTGCCCCTTGCACTGCAAGGCGGGCTCTTTCCCCACTGGACCACCAGGGAAGCCCTGCTCATCACTAGTTTTATCCAACAAATATTGGTGAGCCCTCCATGCCACACATTGCATTTGTTATTGAAGTGCAAAGGCCAACATGACCTGGTCCCTGACCTCCAGGTGTACATGGTTTCATGGTGGGGAGAGGATCCACCACTTAAAAGGTCTCTTCACAAAGGAAGAGTCAGTGGTGAGTTGAGGTGAGGATGTGGAAGAGGGGCTCCCCCGAGTGGCTGATGTCTGAGTCTGGTGTGGAAGGATCATCAGTTTCTCAGGCTTGAAGTGGAGGAGAGAGGGGCCATTCAGAGCACACACAGAGGCAATGGAGTCTGAAAGGGAATGGTAGTGCATTTGGAGGGTCCTATGGAGTTTACTGGGGCTTCCCAAGTGGCTCAGAGGTAAAGAATCCACCTTCAGTGTAGGAGACCTAGGTTCGATCCCTGGGCTGGGAAGATCCCTAGGAGGTGGCCCCCAGCATTCTTGCCTGGAGTGTTCCGTCTCCGTTTGGCTGGGGAATGCAGACACTGCTCACCACAGCCGAGACGGAGCTGGTGGGAGCTCCGGCAGTTGGAGGCGAAGGGAACTAAGGGGGAGGTCTGGGTGTGCGTCTGACCCTGGGCTGGACCACCCATTGTTCTCTTGAGCACCCTCTCCCTGCCTCCTCCTCTCAGGCCGTCGGCCTCTGCTTCGCACCAGGCTGCAGAGGGTTACACTGAGGATGCTGAGCCTTGAAGTGGCGTGCACAGCGACAGGACTCAGGAATGGGTGGGAGGGCCCCGGAGAGCGGATGGTGATCATGAAGCTTGTAAGGGATGACCGTTAGAACCTATGCCTCCCCTTCACCAGCAGACCCCTTAAGTGGTAGCCCACTGGAACCCTCCCCTGCACCGAAGGTTTTTCACTACCTGATTTGAAGCCCCCTCTTGTTTGGCAAACATTTTGCTCATCACTAGTTTTTTTTTTTTTTTACTTTTTTGGCCTCTTTTATTGATTATTTATTTGTTTTCATCCATCTTTATTTTTCGGCTTGTGTGGGCCTCCCATTGCAGTGGCCTCTCGCTGCAGAGCACCAGCTCTGGGCGCATGTGCTCCAGAGTGCTGGATTGTAATTGGACACACTGCTCCACAGCACGTGGGATCTTCCCTGGCCAGGCATTGAACCGGTGCCCCTTGCACTGCAAGGCGGGCTCTTTCCCCACTGGACCACCAGGGAAGCCCTGCTCATCACTAGTTTTATCCAACAAATATTGGTGAGCCCTCCATGCCACACATTGCATTTGTTATTGAAGTGCAAAGGCCAACATGACCTGGTCCCTGACCTCCAGGTGTACATGGTTTCATGGTGGGGAGAGGATCCACCACTTAAAAGGTCTCTTCACAAAGGAAGAGTCAGTGGTGAGTTGAGGTGAGGATGTGGAAGAGGGGCTCCCCCGAGTGGCTGATGTCTGAGTCTGGTGTGGAAGGATCATCAGTTTCTCAGGCTTGAAGTGGAGGAGAGAGGGGCCATTCAGAGCACACACAGAGGCAATGGAGTCTGAAAGGGAATGGTAGTGCATTTGGAGGGTCCTATGGAGTTTACTGGGGCTTCCCAAGTGGCTCAGAGGTAAAGAATCCACCTTCAGTGTAGGAGACCTAGGTTCGATCCCTGGGCTGGGAAGATCCCCTGGAGGAGGGCATGGCAACCCTCTCTAGCATTCTTGCCTGGAGAATCCCATGGACAGCGGAGCCTGGGGGGCTACAGTCCATGGGTGGCAAAGAGTCAGACACCACTGAAGTGACTTAGCACGCACACACATGGAGTTCATTCTTGTTGGATGCAGAAGGCTTCTTTTGGGAAGCTGGGTAGCAAACAGGGATAAACAAGACTGGAGGAGTCCACTAGGTGTCGGCCTCTGCTGACCTCATGCCTGGCTTGCTAAGGGCTGTGTAGTATTTCCTGCAGAATAAATGGAGGCACTCATAAGGAGTCTAATATTTTAAATTATTAAAAAATTGGGGGGGGGGCAGCACTGTGTGGCACGCAGAATCTTAGTTCTTGGATAGGGATGGAACACCCATCCCTTGCAATGGAAGCTCAGAGTCCCAACCACTGAACCACCAGAGAATTCCCTTATGAGGGGGTTTTAAAGAGAGAAATCACAAGACTAAATGTGCTCCTAGGAAAAGCGACAGACTGCAGGGTGGGCATGACTGCAGGGTGGGCATGACTGAATGAAGGAGGAGATTGAAGGCCAGGGAACCTCGCAGGAGACGAGGGCAGTCATCCTGGAAAGATCAGGGGCCCAGAATGGAAAGAGAGAACTTGGCCCTCATAAAAGGTGGCAAGGAGAAGGTGTGGCCACCTGGAGGTAGAAGGCGTGGGAGGACTTGGCTTCCACCATGGGGAACACGCAGAACTGCGGTAGGAATCCAAGAAGACATGTCGGTCTCGGGGGGCTTGGGGGACGTAACTAGAGGTGTCCAGCAGACAGTCAAGGGCAGAGGTCTGGGCTGGGGGCAGATCTGGGGGTCGGGGTGGACAGTGGTGGTCACGATTACAGCCACCCAGCTTGACTTCCTTCTTCCGAAAATGAATCCTGTCCCGTCCCTGCCTGGTCCGTCAGAGAACTGCCTGCTCCTGGCAGGTGGCTGGGGCAGGCGTGGAGAGCTGTCTCTGCAGCTCGTGTGTGCTTGAGCCCGTGGATCCAGGACCCTTCCTCCCTCTCTCCCTGGTGCCTCTTCTGGCTCCATGTGCCGCAAAGTAGCCCCGTCATCTGTCACTCTGCAGCCTCAGCTCCTGCTGGGCTCCCTGCTCTCTGGCCCCACCCTCGCACTCGGCTCTCTGGGTAACTCTGAGCTCGCTGAGAGCTAGCTGCAGGTCTGCACTCACTGCCGGGGGCTCCTCACATGGTAGAACCCAGGCAGTCCTGCTCCAAGCAAGACTGCCCACTGGAGATCCCATGGGGCTGTGCTTGACCTTCTGTGACTGAGGGGCCCTCCTGGGGACACTGTTCTCCCCTCTTTCTGCCCTGGACTCTGGATCTGATTCTCCAGCTGTCCCTTCCAAGGGGCTCGCCCTCCCTCCTGACAGGCAAGTGGTGGTTCCCTGTCTCCAGCCTCGTTTTCCATTTGGTCTCTACCCTTTCAATTTCCAGAGCTGGGGTGAGTCCCCTACTCTGAGCTCACGGAACCCAGAACACTTGGCTCAGGCACACACTTCTCTCCACAGGGCCCTGGTGCTGCCCGCTTGACCCTACGGCCTCTCGGTCAGCTTGGGTCTCCTTCAGGTGCAGCGCCAGCCCTCAAGAATCCTCTAGGACGTGATTTCTTATCTCTCACCCTCCTCACCCCTCTGTGCCATGGGAGCTGGTCCAGCAGCCTCTCTCTGCCAGACCTGTTGGTCAGACGAGGTAGCCCCAACTCCAGAGGCCTTCCCTGCACCAAGCAGGAGAAGGCTGAGGCGGGTGGAGGTGGGGTGGGCCCTACCTGCGCTCGGGAGGCGGGGTCCTTCTTGATCCACTTGATGACGGTCTCGTACACGAGCTCCTCGGCCTTGGTGTTGAGGCTGTCATTAGAGATGTAGGCGATGAAGTCGTCCTTGGAGATGCTGAGGATCTCCTCTTGGGCCGCCACCTCGGGGAAGATCTGCAGTGCGAAGGCCTTGGCCATGTGGTAGAGCTCACTGCACTGCATGGCCTCGGCCATGGCCAGCACCCCCAGGCAGTTGCTGGCCGTCAGCTGCTTCTCTGGGGGCGAGAGCGCAGGACAGGACCGCTGACTGCAGGAGCCTGGGAGGGGTCCCTGCCTGTTCGCGTGCCTATCATTCTGGATCTCTTTCTGAGTGCAGGGCCTTGTGACCTGCCTTCAGCTTCCCAAGTTCCCATAAGTCCATTTCCTGTGTTCCTGAAACGTCAGATCCATTTTCTGGGTTTTCCTCTCCTAACTCAAACGGACTTCCTTCTGCTCCCTCCCTCCGCAGAAGGAATGAGACCGAGATATGGCGTGTCGGCACCAGGCTCGGGGCTTCCTCGCTGCCCGTGTGTGAAGGAAGCCTGACCTGGGGGCAGGGGTCACACCCAGGCTTCTGGTGTCTCCCATGACTGACAGATGTGTCTGGGGTCACGGACTTCTACTTTAGATTCACAACAGTAGTAACACCCCTCATAAGCCCACCTGCCTTCTCCCATGGGGCCTCGGCCTCACCCAGCCTCACCTTCAGAGCCTGGGTCAGTCTGGCCAGTGCTCCTGAGATCTGACTAATGGCAATTCTCGTCTAGACATGGCTGGGTCCCAGGAGGCCACTCACCTTTGTGGACTTAACTCTGGAGCTGTGGTTCCTGCCTCTTCTAGACGGTCCCCAGAGTCACGTCTCAGGTCCCTGGCCATCCTCTGACCTGCCCCCACCCCATTCCTCTCACTCCAGCCCCAGGCCAGTTCTGGTGAGGCCTGTCCCTGCCCATCCCTCTTCCTGCTTGCACCAAGACTGGGCAACTCTATATGGGGGCTGCCAGCGCTCTCTCTGCCAGACCTGTTGGTCAGCAGGTAGCCCCTCCAGAGGCCTTCCCTGCACCAAGCAGGAGAAGGCTGAGGCGGGTGGAGGTGGGGTGGGCCCACCTGCGCTCGGGAGGCGGGGTCCTTCTTGATCCACTTGATGACGGTCTCGTACACGAGCTCCTCGGCCTTGGTGTTGAGGCTGTCATTAGAGATGTAGGCGATGAAGTCGTCCTTGGAGATGCTGAGGATCTCCTCTTGGGCCGCCACCTCGGGGAAGATCTGCAGTGCGAAGGCCTTGGCCATGTGGTAGAGCTCACTGCACTGCATGGCCTCGGCCATGGCCAGCACCCCCAGGCAGTTGCTGGCCGTCAGCTGCTTCTCTGGGGGCGAGAGCGCAGGACAGGACCGCTGACTGCAGGAGCCTGGGAGGGGTCCCTGCCTGTTCGCGTGCCTATCATTCTGGATCTCTTTCTGAGTGCAGGGCCTTGTGACCTGCCTTCAGCTTCCCAAGTTCCCATAAGTCCATTTCCTGTGTTCCTGAAACGTCAGATCCATTTTCTGGGTTTTCCTCTCCTAACTCAAACGGACTTCCTTCTGCTCCCTCCCTCCGCAGAAGGAATGAGACCGAGATATGGCGTGTCGGCACCAGGCTCGGGGCTTCCTCGCTGCCCGTGTGTGAAGGAAGCCTGACCTGGGGGCAGGGGTCACACCCAGGCTTCTGGTGTCTCCCATGACTGACAGATGTGTCTGGGGTCACGGACTTCTACTTTAGATTCACAACAGTAGTAACACCCCTCATAAGCCCACCTGCCTTCTCCCATGGGGCCTCGGCCTCACCCAGCCTCACCTTCAGAGCCTGGGTCAGTCTGGCCAGTGCTCCTGAGATCTGACTAATGGCAATTCTCGTCTAGACATGGCTGGGTCCCAGGAGGCCACTCACCTTTGTGGACTTAACTCTGGAGCTGTGGTTCCTGCCTCTTCTAGACGGTCCCCAGAGTCACGTCTCAGGTCCCTGGCCATCCTCTGACCTGCCCCCACCCCATTCCTCTCACTCCAGCCCCAGGCCAGTTCTGGTGAGGCCTGTCCCTGCCCATCCCTCTTCCTGCTTGCACCAAGACTGGGCAACTCTATAGTATAAAGGAGGCGTGTTCTCTGGGTTGAGGCCTGATGGAAGCAATTTTGTCAGGAGTTTAGGAAACAGAGCTTTGAGGCCAGGTCACGGCTCCCCGCCCATTAACAGGCCATTTGCACAGACCTCTCGGCCCATTTGTCCTCACACGTCTTCCCTGGGGGCCCAGTGCAGCCTCTCTGGTCCCCAGAGGAACAATGCAGAGAACCCCTCTGTCTACCAGTGAGCAAAGGCACACAGTCATCCACAGGATCATCTTACATTTGCTGTGACAACCAGCGGCACCCTGGTTGGACCAGCCGGCTGGGCACGCACGGCCCTCCGCACTCAGCCCTCGCCAGCTTTGAATGTCTGGCCCATCAGCGCCATTCCCCGCGGCTCACCAAGAAAGGACACGCAGACTTTGCAGAAGGTGTGGAACTGGAACTTGCTGGCCGCCTCCAGCAGGGTCTTGGCGTTGGCCGAGTCGATGACCAGGGAGCCCGTGTACACGAACTCCAGCAGCAGCTCGAGGACGTCGGCCTGCAGGTTGGACAGGACGAGCTCCAGCTTCTCCCGGCCGCACTGGCTGCCGTCGTGCACCGACCTAGGCACAGAGACCAGGGTGTCCTTACCTGCCGCCCCGCGGCCACGCTGCCGCCTCCTCACAGGGCTGGGTCTCCCTGCACACCTCGGTTACGCCCTTCGTTTTAGGACTCAAGGGACACGGCCCATGACACACCTGAACCTAGCAACCTGACACGGGATCTGAAAGAGAAGAGGCTGACCAGAGACGCCCCGAAGAACAGAAAACCCTGCTTATCACTACTCGGCATGTCCATGCAAAAAAAGATGCAAATCAAAAGGCATGAGCTGTGGATGGGGACGAGGACCAGGACGGGCCTCAAAGGGAAACAATACGGTTCGGCTCCACGGCTGGCCCCGGCGTCTCCGCCCAACACGGCCAGCAGGCCCGGGGCCCGGGGGCCCGTCTGCCTCCTGCGGCCAGTCTCCAGCGTGACGGAGGCTTCCAACCGGCCGTCATCACGGCCGGCCCTCGATCACCCCCAAAGACTGGGCAACTCTATAGTATAAAGGAGGCGTGTTCTCTGGGTTGAGGCCTGATGGAAGCAATTTTGTCAGGAGTTTAGGAAACAGAGCTTTGAGGCCAGGTCACGGCTCCCCGCCCATTAACAGGCCATTTGCACAGACCTCTCGGCCCATTTGTCCTCACACGTCTTCCCTGGGGGCCCAGTGCAGCCTCTCTGGTCCCCAGAGGAACAATGCAGAGAACCCCTCTGTCTACCAGTGAGCAAAGGCACACAGTCATCCACAGGATCATCTTACATTTGCTGTGACAACCAGCGGCACCCTGGTTGGACCAGCCGGCTGGGCACGCACGGCCCTCCGCACTCAGCCCTCGCCAGCTTTGAATGTCTGGCCCATCAGCGCCATTCCCCGCGGCTCACCAAGAAAGGACACGCAGACTTTGCAGAAGGTGTGGAACTGGAACTTGCTGGCCGCCTCCAGCAGGGTCTTGGCGTTGGCCGAGTCGATGACCAGGGAGCCCGTGTACACGAACTCCAGCAGCAGCTCGAGGACGTCGGCCTGCAGGTTGGACAGGACGAGCTCCAGCTTCTCCCGGCCGCACTGGCTGCCGTCGTGCACCGACCTAGGCACAGAGACCAGGGTGTCCTTACCTGCCGCCCCGCGGCCACGCTGCCGCCTCCTCACAGGGCTGGGTCTCCCTGCACACCTCGGTTACGCCCTTCGTTTTAGGACTCAAGGGACACGGCCCATGACACACCTGAACCTAGCAACCTGACACGGGATCTGAAAGAGAAGAGGCTGACCAGAGACGCCCCGAAGAACAGAAAACCCTGCTTATCACTACTCGGCATGTCCATGCAAAAAAAGATGCAAATCAAAAGGCATGAGCTGTGGATGGGGACGAGGACCAGGACGGGCCTCAAAGGGAAACAATACGGTTCGGCTCCACGGCTGGCCCCGGCGTCTCCGCCCAACACGGCCAGCAGGCCCGGGGCCCGGGGGCCCGTCTGCCTCCTGCGGCCAGTCTCCAGCGTGACGGAGGCTTCCAACCGGCCGTCATCACGGCCGGCCCTCGATCACCCCCAAAGACTGAGGGCCCCAAGCTGCCCCAGAACCCGGATACCAACCCCACCTCTTTCTGCCCCCCTCCAAAAAAAAACATATTGTTTCCTTTTAGGCATGGAAAGGAAGCCCTTCATGACATTGCTTTGAAACTGAGGACAAGACGAGGTAGACGGACAGAATGGTTAGAGCCGGGAGGAGGGGAAGGGAACAACCAAGGACTTCCGCCACAGACAGCCAGCAGCCATGACCTAGGACCTGGCCCGGGGCGGGGCCCTCCTGCCACATGGAACACGGGGTCAGAGGTCAGAGTGGCCTGCGTGTAGAGTGTGCATCGGGCTTGTGAACTGGGGGGAGCGGGGGAGGGACACAAATATATAAATATGTTTATCTCTGGTGTCTACAGAAATACAAAACCATTGCAAAGGCTCCTAAGGCTTGGCAGCCGCACCCTAAAGCTGGACCTGGAAGGAAACAGATAAGATGAAGCAAAGATAACACCAATCGAGAAGTGACCAGGAGGAGAAACACCCAGATCGTTAAGAGTCAGGAGGCAGGGTTCTCAGAGGTGACTGGCTTGGCACCGGGTCTCGGCCGCCCTGACCTGTTCTGCTTGCCGTGCTGAGCCTGGTCCTGCCTGGGGCTGAATTCAGCCACGGGGCTGGGAAATGGCCTCTGCATTCTCCCTGTCCCCCACCCCGCCCTGCGGAGGCCAGGGGCCAAGACTCTCGTGCCTGGTCCCTTGGGTGCACCTGCGGCTGGCAGTGGGGGTGTGGAGGTGTCCGACAGGCAGCAGGCTGGCCCCAGAGAGAGGCGAGCTCCTGTGTGAGCCGGATGTTCGGGGACCTGGGCGCCCTGGCTCTGCCGCCCACAGCCGGGCAGCCTTGGCCTCTCTGGCCCTCGGGCTCCTCTTCTGCAAAACAGGAGGACTGGACTCGGGGAGGCCTCGCGTCCTGTGGCGTATTCCTGTGACAGAGGCTGGAACATGCTCTCCCAGGAGACTCTGCTCAACACGACAGAACCTGCAATGCCCCTATTAGCACCACGCTCTCTCTGGTGAGGCACTGGCCTCACGGGGCCTTGACAACACAAATACGCCCCGGCGGGAAGCAGGTGTAGCTAGCTGTGAGCCTGTGTCCAGGCTCCCCTCCCCGGGGCGCCCCAGAATGGCTCATTCGACCAGGGACCTGAAAGATTCATTCTGCCGCAAGTCCAGGCAAGGCCCAGAAAGCTGAGTGCAAAGGTGCAGGCTAGGCAGAGGGCCTGTGCAGAGCCCCTTCTCAAGCCCACAGACACAGTTTGTGTGAGTTTTAAAGTGTCTTCACACACCTAGTCTTCGGCTGTCAGGATGGAGTTCTATGCTTGGGTGACTTAAGTATAAAAATGGTTAGGTGACCACTTAAAACCATAGACATTCTGAGTGCCCCGGGCCTCAGGGGTCATCTGGTCAACCTCTTACTCTTTTTTTTTTTTTTTTTTCCTGCCTTCATTTCTACCTGCCACTCCTGTCTTCCCCTCCTTCATGCTCTGGGTCACTCTGGATCACAGCCAGGGCAGGGCTCATGAGGCCAAAGCAGGGCTGCCCCACTTCTCCTAAGGCTCCTAGCCACTGCTGCCTACCGGACTCTGGCCATCCCTCCCGTGAGTTCTCAGTACAGAATTAGGAGGACTAATTCTAGGCAGACTGATTGAGATGGGACTTAAGGATGTACACACACACACACACACACAGAAATGCATGTGACACAGGACCCTGAGAATCAGGAGTCCCCCTCTGAGGAGGGGCGTCGGGCCGATGGAAGGCCAGTGGAGCCCACGGCCCCGAGTGATGGGTCGGGCTCTGTGCAAGTGCTGGGTGGGAATGCCTTTTCCCAAATATCAGGATTTTTGCAATCTCCCCATTAGCAGTTCATTCATTACAGGATAAGAACCACCCTTTTCAGAATTCAGGACAGGGACTCTCATCCATGCCCGCGCACCTCAGAGATCAGATGCTTTCATTCTGCAAGGTGGATCTGGAACTGTTGGGGTGCTCGCGGGCAATCACGGAGCAGGGATGAATGTGGCTGGCACCCTGCTCTGCTCAGGACTGTCACCCACTCAGGACTCGAGATGTGTGCACGCTATTAGCACTGGAACATGCTCTCCCAGGAGACTCTGCTCAACACGACAGAACCTGCAATGCCCCTATTAGCACCACGCCTCTCTGGTGAGGCACTGGCCTCACGGGGCCTTGACAACACAAATACGCCCCGGCGGGAAGCAGGTGTAGCTAGCTGTGAGCCTGTGTCCAGGCTCCCCTCCCCGGGGCGCCCCAGAATGGCTCATTCGACCAGGGACCTGAAAGATTCATTCTGCCGCAAGTCCAGGCAAGGCCCAGAAAGCTGAGTGCAAAGGTGCAGGCTAGGCAGAGGGCCTGTGCAGAGCCCCTTCTCAAGCCCACAGACACAGTTTGTGTGAGTTTTAAAGTGTCTTCACACACCTAGTCTTCGGCTGTCAGGATGGAGTTCTATGCTTGGGTGACTTAAGTATAAAAATGGTTAGGTGACCACTTAAAACCATAGACATTCTGAGTGCCCCGGGCCTCAGGGGTCATCTGGTCAACCTCTTACTCTTTTTTTTTTTTTTTTTTTCCTGCCTTCATTTCTACCTGCCACTCCTGTCTTCCCCTCCTTCATGCTCTGGGTCACTCTGGATCACAGCCAGGGCAGGGCTCATGAGGCCAAAGCAGGGCTGCCCCACTTCTCCTAAGGCTCCTAGCCACTGCTGCCTACCGGACTCTGGCCATCCCTCCCGTGAGTTCTCAGTACAGAATTAGGAGGACTAATTCTAGGCAGACTGATTGAGATGGGACTTAAGGATGTACACACACACACACACACACAGAAATGCATGTGACACAGGACCCTGAGAATCAGGAGTCCCCCTCTGAGGAGGGGCGTCGGGCCGATGGAAGGCCAGTGGAGCCCACGGCCCCGAGTGATGGGTCGGGCTCTGTGCAAGTGCTGGGTGGGAATGCCTTTTCCCAAATATCAGGATTTTTGCAATCTCCCCATTAGCAGTTCATTCATTACAGGATAAGAACCACCCTTTTCAGAATTCAGGACAGGGACTCTCATCCATGCCCGCGCACCTCAGAGATCAGATGCTTTCATTCTGCAAGGTGGATCTGGAACTGTTGGGGTGCTCGCGGGCAATCACGGAGCAGGGATGAATGTGGCTGGCACCCTGCTCTGCTCAGGACTGTCACCCACTCAGGACTCGAGATGTGTGACTCTGTCTGTTCCTCTGGTCACACTGCTCTGTTTTCCCAGGAAAGGGTTAGCCTGCCAGCCACCGATGCCACCTTCTTAGGGAAGGAGGGGAAAGGCATGTGGAGAGACTGCTGTGCTCACTCTGCCGGGCTCCCCCGTGTCCCAGGTCTGCGCCACTCAGTTAAAGAGGTCCTTTCAGCTTCCGCTGGGGAGGAGCGGACGTGAGACGTCCAGAGTGTACACTCAGGGCTTGTGGCAATCAGCCAGCACCAAATCAATCTGTCCATCTGTTTTCATTTACTATGAAAAGAGTACGATAGAGTTCACGTGTGTTCTCGCCTTCCTAGTGAGAGGAGGGTTTTCCACTGGAATGGAGAATGCCAGGTCTCTGTCCCACATGCTGAGCGGCTAGAGCTCTGCAGGCACCAGTCGCCTCCCAGAGCTCCTTGGCTCCGGGGACACAAGTGAAGGCAACTTCTTCATGAGCCCAAAAACAAAGTCCAGGGCAGGCCTTGGTCCTGCTTGCTGGGGCTGACGAGTGACTTGACTCGGTGCCTCCCCAGGACCCGGCTAGGTCTAATCCGCTCAAATCCAACCTCCTTCCTTCCTGAGATGTGGGGGCTCGGGCCACTGTTCGCTTCTCCACTCAGTGCTGTGGGGTTCCCTCCCCCAGCCTGGATGCAGGTGGGGCCTGGTTGTCACACAGCACTAGCCTTCATGGTGTCCAGAGACACCTGCAGCTCCTTTTCCTGCTGGGCTTTCAGCTGATTGTCACAGACTCAGAGCGGGCGACAGAGGGGTGATGTGATGGCCCTGCCTTCCCAGCCTCTGTGCTGAGCTTCCCCATGGCCTTGTGTGGTCTTCTCCCAGCCTCCCTGAACCTCCTCCTCCAGAGGACATGGCCCCTCCTGGGTGCAGGGGAGAGAGCCTGTCCCTTAGGCGCGAGTCTCATGAGAGGGCTATGTCTTCTCTTTGGCAGATCCTGTGGCTAGTTTACAAGCATTTCTAATATACCTGCACACACACACACACACACACACACACTCTGCATCCCCTTTTCTCACATATCTGTCTACATTACCAACCCTGAGACTTCCCTTCCCTTGCTTACAAACTTTGTGCAGGAGTAAAAAGCAGTTTTGTTCTTCCCTGGGTCAGCAAAAGGGTGATATCAAGAGTGTGAGCTTTGGAGTCAGACCTCAGTTCAAATCTCAGATCTGGTTACTTAAAATTCTCTTGCCTCACGCTCTTCATCTGTGAAATGGGAGCTCTAATAACACCTGCTCATCAGGGTCAGGAGGGGGGCATTTATAAGGTGCCATTAAATATCTCTGCAAGATCCTTGTAGGCTGGGTCTCCCCCTTGTCAAAGGAAGAAGATGACTAGAGTTTGAAACTCAAGAAGGGAAGATGAAGGGCAAAAGGCTATTGCAGCCTCAGAAAAGGCATCCACCCAGCTGAAGGCGGAGCAGGTGGACCCAGGGGTTTGGTCTGGAGGCTGGAGAATGGGGCTCTGGGCTGGGCATCTGCACAGTCACGGGGCTGACGGGTTTGGGGGCTGATGTTGGAGGGGCGGTGCTGACAGGCCTCTGAGCTGACGGGGAATCAGAGGCGGTCCAGAGGACACTCTGATGCCCAGCTCTCCCCCTCCCAGTCCGATTGTCTTTACGAATCACAAGTCTGAACATGACTGAGCACGACACTCCCAGGCTAAGAACAAAGCCCTGTGAGCCAGAGCGGTGAACCCATCACCTGCCCCAGGCTAGAGGTGGGAAGGAGTCCAGCCAGAGCCCCCAGGCCTGGGGGGGGGGGTCCCAGATGGCAGGAGGGCAGCCCCCCCGACAGTGTTGACCTAGGCCCTGAGGAAGGGCAGGGCCAGGGTGTCATGTCCCACAGATGGTCCCCACACCTCTGCTTGTGTTACTGCAGCTGCCTGAGAGGAAAGACCCTGCTCAGGGTTCAGTGGGCAGAGCCCTGCTCTCCGGCTGGGCCATTTGGTCTACCTCACACAAAGTCTCGGGGTCACAGACTTGAAAGATGTTACATGGCTGTGGCAGCTGCTCCCTGACCACTAAGAACGTGAAATTCTCGAGGATTTTACATAGCCAGGAAGGACAGCATCTTCCTAGAGAGTCTGCCTTCCTCCGCACAGAGGCAACACCCTGAGATGTGAGCACGGGAAGGAAACCTGGACATTACTGGAACCAACCTCCTGTTTTACAGATGAGAAAACCCGAGGCCTGAGGGAGAGGTCATGACCTGCCAGGGGTCATAGGACAAGTGGCAGAGACAAGCGTGAAACCCAGGTCTCCCGGCTCCCAGTGCCTTCTCAGCCCTGGCACCCAGCCTTCCCGATTAGGGTCATGGAGGCCCATGGGTGGGCATCTCTGATCACTCACCCTGGTGGGCTCCACACCCTCGGCCGCAGCCCAGGGCCCCGGCCTGGAGGTCAGGTCGGCCTGCCTCTCAGCCTCGCACACACCTCTCTCTGGAAGGCCATCTCCCCATCCCCACTGCTCAGGACCGTCTGTGTCCTCAACTTTTTGATTCCAGGTCACCCACCCTTGGCCGGGGACATTTGAAGATATTCCAGAACATTCCAGGCAACTCATCCTTTGCCTGGAATGTTCGTCCTTCTTCTTTTTGGTCTGTCCGAGAAGCCTTCCCTACTCGGGTGCCCACCTAGCAGGGTCTCTTCGCCGCCGTGGGGGAGATTCTGGCTTTCTATGTAAGGTCTCGGAAGAGTCAAGGAGCTCCTGTGTTTCTCTTGCCTGCCTCTGCCTAGCCTGGGGCTGGGCCGTCGCTCAGTACCAAGCTGCCCCTGCGTCCTGCCCCCCTCTACTCTCCAGCCAACCTGGAGCAGGGCCCAAGGCCTAGGATGCCAGTTCTGCCATCCCGTGGCCAGGTGCCGGTCACTGTCAGTTGAGCATTTGCCAAGAGTGGCAGCACAAAGACCTCCCTTGGCCGGAAGAAGCCACTGGCCGTGCCCCTTCCCCCCAGAGCTCGTGCCCCTGACCCCTGTGCTCGGACAGAGCGGACCCAAGCACCGGGGGCGGGAGACCCGAGCTGTCCATGAGACGGGAAGTCACAAAGAGCCTGCCCCTCCCTGCATGGCTGGGGCCAGCGCGGCTGGGCGGGGCTCGCACGCCGGGCAGCTCAGCTCAGTGAAAGGACACAACAGATGGAAAGGAGATGCCCGGCCAGGTAAAACTCTCGGACCAGTTTGGCCTTCTCGAGGCAACACCCTGAGATGTGAGCACGGGAAGGAAACCTGGACATTACTGGAACCAACCTCCTGTTTTACAGATGAGAAAACCCGAGGCCTGAGGGAGAGGTCATGACCTGCCAGGGTCATAGGACAAGTGGCAGAGACAAGCGTGAAACCCAGGTCTCCCGGCTCCCAGTGCCTTCTCAGCCCTGGCACCCAGCCTTCCCGATTAGGGTCATGGAGGCCCATGGGTGGGCATCTCTGATCACTCACCCTGGTGGGCTCCACACCCTCGGCCGCAGCCCAGGGCCCCGGCCTGGAGGTCAGGTCGGCCTGCCTCTCAGCCTCGCACACACCTCTCTCTGGAAGGCCATCTCCCCATCCCCACTGCTCAGGACCGTCTGTGTCCTCAACTTTTTGATTCCAGGTCACCCACCCTTGGCCGGGGACATTTGAAGATATTCCAGAACATTCCAGGCAACTCATCCTTTGCCTGGAATGTTCGTCCTTCTTCTTTTTGGTCTGTCCGAGAAGCCTTCCCTACTCGGGTGCCCACCTAGCAGGGTCTCTTCGCCGCCGTGGGGGAGATTCTGGCTTTCTATGTAAGGTCTCGGAAGAGTCAAGGAGCTCCTGTGTTTCTCTTGCCTGCCTCTGCCTAGCCTGGGGCTGGGCCGTCGCTCAGTACCAAGCTGCCCCTGCGTCCTGCCCCCCTCTACTCTCCAGCCAACCTGGAGCAGGGCCCAAGGCCTAGGATGCCAGTTCTGCCATCCCGTGGCCAGGTGCCGGTCACTGTCAGTTGAGCATTTGCCAAGAGTGGCAGCACAAAGACCTCCCTTGGCCGGAAGAAGCCACTGGCCGTGCCCCTTCCCCCCAGAGCTCGTGCCCCTGACCCCTGTGCTCGGACAGAGCGGACCCAAGCACCGGGGGCGGGAGACCCGAGCTGTCCATGAGACGGGAAGTCACAAAGAGCCTGCCCCTCCCTGCATGGCTGGGGCCAGCGCGGCTGGGCGGGGCTCGCACGCCGGGCAGCTCAGCTCGAAGTGAAAGGACACAACAGATGGGAAAGGAGATGCCGGCCAGTGTGCCGTCCTGAAACAAAACACAGTCACTCTGGGGTTAGTTGGCAAGTCCAAACACAGCATTGGGAAGCAAGCAGAGGTCCTGTCCTCCCACTCTGAGCACAGTCCCGGCGCTGCGTCCGCCCCGGAGAGGCTGCAAGGCAAAATGAGCAGCGGCATTAATCTGCTGACGGGTGAGAGAAACGGGAGCGTTACCCTGGGCCGGACCCCTCGGCGGCTCTCCCTCACTAAGGCGCTAGAAGGTGGCCCCTGACTTCTTTGCAAGGGTATGAAGCAGACAAAATTTTAAAAAATCAACATAATGGAAAAAAAAAAAAAAAGATGCTCATGCACCATTAAGACTCATTCAGGTAGAAATAGCCAGGGCAGGGGGCAGAGGGGCGGGGAGCAGAGGCTGAGAGAGACCGTGTTTAGGACACACCTGGTCCGCGCTCAGACCGCGCTGGCTGAGGCTCCGTGTACAAGGATCAAGACATGCAGCGTGAATGAGGCTTTGGCTACAAGTCAGTTCTCCCGACTCGGGCTGGGGGAAAGCGGCCCCGTGGGTGCCTCCCGCTCCTCAGTGGGGACAATCTGGTCGATGTGCGTTCCTGGCAGTACATTCACTATCGACAGCAGTGGGGATGGTGCTGGGGACCTGCGCTGGCCCAGCGGGGGCGGTGTGCAGTGGCCCCTTAGAGTGAAGTCTGCAACCCTCCCAACCTCAGGGAGGGCCCGTGGGCCCCTGAGCACGGTGTGGGGCGGGGTGCTGCCTTCCTGCTGGCCGAGGTCCCCTGGGGACCAGCAACGCTGTGTGGGACGGACTGGGGTCAGTGGCTGCTCTGAGGCTGTGTGTGAGAGGACTCTGGGGGCGGGGGGAGGAGGAGGAGCAGAGATGGCTACTGGCTCTGTGACAGGGAGTCACGCTTCAGGAACCTGTAAGAGAGGGAAGGAGAAAAGCAACACAAAAGCGTCCTACAAAGGAACAGACCCGACCACAGCTGGAAGGAAGGCAAACCTTTGAATCAGGTCCTTGAAATACAAGCTGCAGGAAGCTAGAACATTTTGGTGGACTTCAAACTCTCTGCCTTCAACAACAATTTTCAGGTCTGTAAAGGACACAACATGGGAAAGGAGATGCCGGCCAGTGTGCCGTCCTGAAACAAAACACAGTCACTCTGGGGTTAGTTGGCAAGTCCAAACACAGCATTGGGAAGCAAGCAGAGGTCCTGTCCTCCCACTCTGAGCACAGTCCCGGCGCTGCGTCCGCCCCGGAGAGGCTGCAAGGCAAAATGAGCAGCGGCATTAATCTGCTGACGGGTGAGAGAAACGGGAGCGTTACCCTGGGCCGGACCCCTCGGCGGCTCTCCCTCACTAAGGCGCTAGAAGGTGGCCCCTGACTTCTTTGCAAGGGTATGAAGCAGACAAAATTTTAAAAAATCAACATAATGGAAAAAAAAAAAAAAAGATGCTCATGCACCATTAAGACTCATTCAGGTAGAAATAGCCAGGGCAGGGGGCAGAGGGGCGGGGAGCAGAGGCTGAGAGAGACCGTGTTTAGGACACACCTGGTCCGCGCTCAGACCGCGCTGGCTGAGGCTCCGTGTACAAGGATCAAGACATGCAGCGTGAATGAGGCTTTGGCTACAAGTCAGTTCTCCCGACTCGGGCTGGGGGAAAGCGGCCCCGTGGGTGCCTCCCGCTCCTCAGTGGGGACAATCTGGTCGATGTGCGTTCCTGGCAGTACATTCACTATCGACAGCAGTGGGGATGGTGCTGGGGACCTGCGCTGGCCCAGCGGGGGCGGTGTGCAGTGGCCCCTTAGAGTGAAGTCTGCAACCCTCCCAACCTCAGGGAGGGCCCGTGGGCCCCTGAGCACGGTGTGGGGCGGGGTGCTGCCTTCCTGCTGGCCGAGGTCCCCTGGGGACCAGCAACGCTGTGTGGGACGGACTGGGGTCAGTGGCTGCTCTGAGGCTGTGTGTGAGAGGACTCTGGGGGCGGGGGGAGGAGGAGGAGCAGAGATGGCTACTGGCTCTGTGACAGGGAGTCACGCTTCAGGAACCTGTAAGAGAGGGAAGGAGAAAAGCAACACAAAAGCGTCCTACAAAGGAACAGACCCGACCACAGCTGGAAGGAAGGCAAACCTTTGAATCAGGTCCTTGAAATACAAGCTGCAGGAAGCTAGAACATTTTGGTGGACTTCAAACTCTCTGCCTTCAACAACAATTTTCAGGTCTGTAAACGCTTTCGCTCTGCGTTGTTGGTTCAATTCCTTCAACATTTCTGCAGAACAGAGAAGACAAACAGGGCCAGGTTCCCATTAAGAGGTTTTTTATTTTAATTAAATTTTTTTTTCAAGAAGTAGAGAAATAGGAAAATACTTGATACTGTTTCTTGGCAAGACTGGCTCAAACAGGGACCGTCAAAAGAAGGTACAAACATAACGTGTCAACAAGCAGCAACTGGGAGGAGGGGTTACATAACCAAAGGAATCACAACTTTTAAAAGCCAAAAAAAAAAACAAACCAAACAAACCACCACCAACAACACACACACACAAAACAGAAACCAAAAACCAAACCCAGAATTGAAAGGCTGGGAGCAAAGATGCCCATACCAACACTGGAAACATAGAGAATACAGCGTCACGGACAACTAAAAAACGAATTTAACTACAGAACAAGTTCTCCAAATGCCGATGAGTGCCGATGTATTTGATACCAAGTAAAGCATGGCATTGTGATGGAAGATGGGCTGGATATGGGTCAAAGGAATAAAAACCACAAAACCTGCAAAAACAGCGTCCCTGATGTTAGATACTCACCCCGGGGGCAGGGCCCCGACAGGGGGGGAGGGCTGCTGCCCAGCGGGCGGTGTGCAGTGGCCCTTAGAGTGAAGTCTGCAACCCTCCCAACCTCAGGGAGGGCCCGTGGGCCCCTGAGCACGGTGTGGGGCGGTGCTGCCTTACTGCGGGCGGGGGGCCCCTGGGGACCGGCAAGGGTGTGTGGGACGGACTGGGGTCAGTGGCTGCTCTGAGGCTGTGTGTGAGAGGACTCTGGGGGCGGGGGGAGGAGGAGGAGCAGAGATGGCTACTGGCTCTGTGACAGGGAGTCACGCTTCAGGAACCTGTAAGAGAGGGAAGGAGAAAAGCAACACAAAAGCGTCCTACAAAGGAACAGACCCGACCACAGCTGGAAGGAAGGCAAACCTTTGAATCAGGTCCTTGAAATACAAGCTGCAGGAAGCTAGAACATTTTGGTGGACTTCAAACTCTCTGCCTTCAACAACAATTTTCAGGTCTGTAAACGCTTTCGCTCTGCGTTGTTGGTTCAATTCCTTCAACATTTCTGCAGAACAGAGAAGACAAACAGGGCCAGGTTCCCATTAAGAGGTTTTTTATTTTAATTAAATTTTTTTTTCAAGAAGTAGAGAAATAGGAAAATACTTGATACTGTTTCTTGGCAAGACTGGCTCAAACAGGGACCGTCAAAAGAAGGTACAAACATAACGTGTCAACAAGCAGCAACTGGGAGGAGGGGTTACATAACCAAAGGAATCACAACTTTTAAAAGCCAAAAAAAAAAACAAACCAAACAAACCACCACCAACAACACACACACACACAAAACAGAAACCAAAAACCAAACCCAGAATTGAAAGGCTGGGAGCAAAGATGCCCATACCAACACTGGAAACATAGAGAATACAGCGTCACGGACAACTAAAAAACGAATTTAACTACAGAACAAGTTCTCCAAATGCCGATGAGTGCCGATGTATTTGATACCAAGTAAAGCATGGCATTGTGATGGAAGATGGGCTGGATATGGGTCAAAGGAATAAAAACCACAAAACCTGCAAAAACAGCGTCCCTGATGTTAGATACTCACAGCCGCAGCTGGGGTGCGCTTCATGGGGAGGGGCCCCGAGACAGGAGGGGTGGGATCGGGGCTTGGCCAGTGGCTCCCCCTCTCACCTCTGGGACTGATCTGGGTGGTGGGGTGGTGGGAGTGGGGAAGCAAGCAAGGGGCAAGGACAGTCTGTACGCCTCCCACTTCCTGGGTCACTCTCTCAGGACCCCCACCCTTCCCCTGGGCCTTCAGCACAGGAGAGCCTGGCCTGCAGCCTCCAGAGGTCCCAGGAAGCGGCCTGGGGGCCTCCCAGCCTGATGCACACCTACCTTTGCCTGGTGTCTTGGCCACCTGGGGCCGGCACAGAGAGCGCCCAGGTGCACGGGCTCCGAATAGGGGGATATCAGAAGCTTCTCCCAAACCCACCTCCAGGCTCAGAATGGGGAAGGAGGAGAGCCTGTCAGCGACCCTGCTTAGTTTATAGAAACTTTTTCACTTGCAAAGTTAAGGCCTTCAGATGAGCATTGCTCCCACCAGCCTTAGCCAGGTGGACTTCAAACTCTCTGCCTTCAAGAACAATTCTCATGTCTGTAAAAACTGCACTGACCCCCAGACCCTCTGGACACAGCCTGCCTTTAACATTGCTGGTAGCTAGACATCAGAGGTCCAGATTCTTGGGCTAGAATGACTTAGACGGTTCAGCAGTTGAATGGGAGAGCGTGCTCTGCAGAACTGAGCTCCACCTTCTAGATACCCGCTCTGGCACCCCAAGCCCTCTGAGTGGGTCTTCTCTGTATCCAGGCTGATGTTCTGGAATTACCCTCTGGCGTGCTTGACTCCAGCCTGACCACTCATCTCCGTTCTATTGGGCCAGCATCGGGTGCCTGCCAAGACGCCCTGCTGAGCCCAGCCCCACCTCCGACGCCATGTGAACAAGCCGCTGTGCTTTCTGAGCCTCTGTTTCTAGGTCTGTAAAATGGGGATGGAGGCTCCCATTCTATTCCAGGAACTGAGTTAAGGTCTGATGCTCAGACTCGGGGAGGGGCAGGAAGGGGCCTTGGAGCACACCCACGTGGGTGGGTACAGAGGTGCTTGGTGGTGAGTCACTGTTCCCCACCAAGCCCACATCACGCTGAGCTGGAGCCAAGGCAGGGTGCCTCTGGGGGTGCCAGGGGCAGTATGTGTGTGTCCAGGGGTATGCTGGCTGTGGACTCTGAAGTCTCTCATAGGTGTGTCCAGCCTGGAGCAAGGGAGACCAGCAGGGCCCAAAGCACTGGGTGAAGGGCAGGGAGGGTGCTGTGAGGCAGGCACAGGGGACAGACGTGAGGACTGGGGCGGAGACAGAGACATGACGGGTGGACAGACGGGGTCAGATCGCAAAAGCCTTGCGAGACTCAACACCCTGGGCACCGGGGAGTCAGCAGGGGTCTGTGCACTGGGTTCACCAGCGTCAGAGGCAAGATGGGGGCCAGGCGAACCCTCCCTCTAGGGGATATCAGAAGCTTCTCCCAAACCCACCTCCAGGCTCAGAATGGAAGGAGGAGAGCCTGTCAGCGACCCTGCTTAGTTTATAGAAACTTTTTCACTTGCAAAGTTAAGGCCTTCAGATGAGCATTGCTCCCACCAGCCTTAGCCAGGTGGACTTCAAACTCTCTGCCTTCAAGAACAATTCTCATGTCTGTAAAAACTGCACTGACCCCCAGACCCTCTGGACACAGCCTGCCTTTAACATTGCTGGTAGCTAGACATCAGAGGTCCAGATTCTTGGGCTAGAATGACTTAGACGGTTCAGCAGTTGAATGGGAGAGCGTGCTCTGCAGAACTGAGCTCCACCTTCTAGATACCCGCTCTGGCACCCCAAGCCCTCTGAGTGGGTCTTCTCTGTATCCAGGCTGATGTTCTGGAATTACCCTCTGGCGTGCTTGACTCCAGCCTGACCACTCATCTCCGTTCTATTGGGCCAGCATCGGGTGCCTGCCAAGACGCCCTGCTGAGCCCAGCCCCACCTCCGACGCCATGTGAACAAGCCGCTGTGCTTTCTGAGCCTCTGTTTCTAGGTCTGTAAAATGGGGATGGAGGCTCCCATTCTATTCCAGGAACTGAGTTAAGGTCTGATGCTCAGACTCGGGGAGGGGCAGGAAGGGGCCTTGGAGCACACCCACGTGGGTGGGTACAGAGGTGCTTGGTGGTGAGTCACTGTTCCCCACCAAGCCCACATCACGCTGAGCTGGAGCCAAGGCAGGGTGCCTCTGGGGGTGCCAGGGGCAGTATGTGTGTGTCCAGGGGTATGCTGGCTGTGGACTCTGAAGTCTCTCATAGGTGTGTCCAGCCTGGAGCAAGGGAGACCAGCAGGGCCCAAAGCACTGGGTGAAGGGCAGGGAGGGTGCTGTGAGGCAGGCACAGGGGACAGACGTGAGGACTGGGGCGGAGACAGAGACATGACGGGTGGACAGACGGGGTCAGATCGCAAAAGCCTTGCGAGACTCAACACCCTGGGCACCGGGGAGTCAGCAGGGGGTCTGTGCATGGGGGTGACTGGGTGGAGTTCACCAGCCAGGTCAGAGGCAAGATGGGGGGCAGGAAAGCACTCTATACAGAGAGAGACGGGTCTCAGAGCCTGGCTGGGGGAAGAACCCTAAACCTCCTTCTATCAACATGTGACCTTGGGAAAGTTACCCAGCACCCCGAAAGCCTCCATGTCCCACTCTGTTGAAGATGAAAGGTACTAGCCTGTGGTCAGTTGTTAGCCCTGTGCCTGGAATGCACTAAACACTGAACAGTGGTACGTTGGATGTTTGCGTTGATGATGGGGATCATCTGCAATCCAAGTGAGAAGCGACAAAGGCCTGAGCTACAATGGTGGTGGAGGGACGGAAAAAAACAAGCAGTTAGGCTGTGGGGACTCTGGCCACTAGTTCTGGTTGGAACAATTATGGGGTTGGGGTGCACGAGGACCACTTTGGGCTTCTGAGGGGACCCCAGGAAGGGAAAGGGGGATGAGTGGTGCTAAGGCTAGGGCCATGGACACCTGGGGAGAGGTGGCAGTGAGAACCTGCAGCACATGGCTCCATGGGGTGGACCCTGTCCGAGAGAGGCTGCAGGGTTGGGCTGGGTTAAGGCTGGATTGCTGTGTGTGCCTCACACATTGGCTGCAAAAAGAGTCACCCAGTGGATCCATTCCCAAACTGTGAGCCAGATGGACGATGTCACCATTTGGAGTGAAATCCTTTTGGGGGAAAAAGAGCTCTGGGCTGGAATTTCTGGTTCCTGTTCCAGCTTTGCCACTCATGGGCCGGGTGACCCAGGGCACGTCGCTCCAGCTTTTGGCACTCAGTTCCCTCCAGCATCCGGAGCACCTGCTCCTGCGGCCCCAGGGGTCACTGCGCGAGGGGTGGACGCAGCCCCACACGCCTGCTGAGGGCACCGTGCTCAGGGGACTGGGAGAACCCAGGGCCAGCGACACAGAATGCCACTCCTTCTGGACCCGAAGGATTCTGAATGTTTTGGAAAATTTCCCTTCAAACCAAGTTCCCAGCAATGATTCCATCCCCAGCCCAGCCCCAGCAGCAATGTCTGCAGCCCCCGGAGTCCGGGCCTGGATCTGGGAGGTGCTTGGAAAGCCAGCCAGGTCCTCACACCTCCCAGGGGGTAGAAACTATCCGCACTTCCTACCCTCACTCTGCGGAAATCTGGATTTAATAGCTGGGCGAGATTACTCAGTTTCAGAAGAATTTTTCAATTTATGGAAGGACTCACCGGGGGGAGTCCTCCTCACAGCAGGGTCTTGAGTGCATTCAAAGTATTGATCAGTCCGTACGTGCTTACCGCTGCTGGCTGAGGGCCCAGCTGGAGGCGGGCATCTCGCATGTTCTGTGGAACAATTAGGGGTATGGGTTTGCGTTGATGATGGGGATCATCTGCAATCCAAGTGAGAAGCGACAAAGGCCTGAGCTACAATGGTGGTGGAGGGACGGAAAAAAACAAGCAGTTAGGCTGTGGGGACTCTGGCCACTAGTTCTGGTTGGAACAATTATGGGGTTGGGGTGCACGAGGACCACTTTGGGCTTCTGAGGGGACCCCAGGAAGGATAAGGGGATGAGTGGTGCTAAGGCTAGGGCCATGGACACCTGGGGAGAGGTGGCAGTGAGAACCTGCAGCACATGGCTCCATGGGGTGGACCCTGTCCGAGAGAGGCTGCAGGGTTGGGCTGGGTTAAGGCTGGATTGCTGTGTGTGCCTCACACATTGGCTGCAAAAAGAGTCACCCAGTGGATCCATTCCCAAACTGTGAGCCAGATGGACGATGTCACCATTTGGAGTGAAATCCTTTTGGGGGAAAAAGAGCTCTGGGCTGGAATTTCTGGTTCCTGTTCCAGCTTTGCCACTCATGGGCCGGGTGACCCAGGGCACGTCGCTCCAGCTTTTGGCACTCAGTTCCCTCCAGCATCCGGAGCACCTGCTCCTGCGGCCCCAGGGGTCACTGCGCGAGGGGTGGACGCAGCCCCACACGCCTGCTGAGGGCACCGTGCTCAGGGGACTGGGAGAACCCAGGGCCAGCGACACAGAATGCCACTCCTTCTGGACCCGAAGGATTCTGAATGTTTTGGAAAATTTCCCTTCAAACCAAGTTCCCAGCAATGATTCCATCCGCAGCCCAGCCCCAGCAGCAATGTCTGCAGCCCCCGGAGTCCGGGCCTGGATCTGGGAGGTGCTTGGAAAGCCAGCCAGGTCCTCACACCTCCCAGGGGGTAGAAACTATCCGCACTTCCTACCCTCACTCTGCGGAAATCTGGATTTAATAGCTGGGCGAGATTACTCAGTTTCAGAAGAATTTTTCAATTTATGGAAGGACTCACCGGGGGGAGTCCTCCTCACAGCAGGGTCTTGAGTGCATTCAAAGTATTGATCAGTCCGTACGTGCTTACCGCTGCTGGCTGAGGGCCCAGCTGGAGAGCGGGCATCTGGGGACACACGTGGTGACTGAGACTCAGTAAGAGGCAGCCAGCACGGGCTCTGGGCACAAGCTGCCTCCCTGCCCACCCTGTCTTGGTGAAGGGAACCCCTTCATGTCAGAGGGGCTTGGAGACCTGTGGGTCCCTGGGGAAGCCTTCAGATCAGCCATACGCTGCCCAGTTTGGGTGGGTCTGCAGGCTTCGAGGCAGAGCCTGGCAGGGGCTGCATCATTAGAGTGAATTCCAGCCGCAAGCAGCAAATGGCTGCCTCAGGACGAGAAGCTTTGACCTCAGGGTTCAAGGCGAGCATCAGGGAATTGTTTCCTGGTCTTTCTGGCTTTGAGTGGGGCCTCACGCCCTTGCCTTGCCCACCCACGTGGCTGCCCTGTGCCCTCCACCTAGCCCCTTCTTGAGCAACTCCCCTCAGCTCAGACCACCGGCAGAGAGCATACGCCCGCCCGTTCACCAGGCTTCTCCCCGACTTCTCTCGTCCTCTCCCACCCACGCCTGGCTCTTTGGCCACCTAGAAATCTCTGCACTGGTTTGCTTCTGGCCTTGTCCACACCAGTGCCCTATTGAAGTTGCCATCCTCTCTTACTCGAGTCCCTGCAGCCGCCTCCAAGGCTGTCTGCTTGTTTCTGACCTGTCCCCCTCCACACGCCCTCCACAGAGCAGCCTGATGACTAGTCTCTGCTTAAGTCAACTTTTCAGGGCTGGGCAGTGGCAGCCAGACCCTCTGTGATGCCCGCCTGCTCCACGCCCAGCTCCTCCCCTCTCCATGAGGCCTTCACTCCCCGCAGAAACGTCACTGCACCCCAGGCATCCCTCGTCTCGGCGTCTCTACCCAGGTCTTTCTTCGTCCCTGCTTCTTCTGGCTAATTACCATTTTACCTTGCAATACCAGTTAAGGTATTATTTTGTCCTGGGCCTCACTGAGTCTTTCTCTTATTCCCACCAGATTTCCCGGCCCTCCACTGCCCTTAGCATTCTGTGCTTACTTCTTCAGAGCTGTTGTAATTATTTATTTACATGGATGCCTCCTGCACTAGATTGTATTTTGTCTTCAACACTTAGCACGGGGCCTGACATACATATACAGCTGGTGTGATCGATTGCAGAAATTCTTTGCAGCCTTTTCCATCAAAGGATACAGTTATTTGCCCTGCCCTTTGAAACTTGACTGTTTTGGACCTAAAAACAAACATGTGAGTGTGAACTATGCCTCAGGAATAAGCTTGCTTTTGCTTATATGGAGGGGGGATTCACACCACTGCCTCCCCCATACGATCACTCCTGGGCTAATCTGTTGGAGGATGAGAAACCTTGTGGAGCAGAGGTAAGCCCTCACAGATAAGCCATTTCTACCAGCCAGACCCCTCCAGGATCTGCTGAGTCTGACCCAGGTCAGCTGAGTCCAGCCCAACTTGCATGAACCAAATAAGTGGTTGTTGTTTAAAGCCACTAGATCTTAGAATTATTTGTTATGCAGCAACAACGGACTGATATGGAAGGCATGAACAGATGATGAGTTCACTCTGTGTCAGTTTCTCCTTTGCTGGTTCAGTTTGAAGTTAATTCTTTCTGTTATTGTTGTAAAATTACCCTCCTAACGATTTTTAAGTTGAGTGGTGTTAAATACATTTCATTACTATCTATTACACATTTAACTGTTACACACTTTACCATTGTGTAATCTTCATCTTGCTAAATTGAAACTCTGTATCCCTTAAACCACAACTTCCTGTTCCCCTCTTTGCATATCTGTCTGCCTCGATTGATTTGACTACTCTAGGTATCTCAAATAAATGGAATAACACAGTATCTTTCTTTCTGTGACTGACTTACTTCACTTAGCATCATGTCCTCCGGGTTCATCCGTGTGTAGCATTTGTGAGAATTTCCTTCTTTTGTAAGGCAGAATAGTATTCCATTGTATGTATTGACCACCTTTTGCTTATCCATTCATTTGGCAATGAACACCTGGGCTGCTTCTTTCTTTGAGCTATGGTCAAAAGTGCTGCTATGAGGCTGATTCTTAACACCCAGTCTTGGATATCGCTACACACCCCCGTCTCAAACTCCATTAAGCTTAATTAGAGTAACCCAGTTTCGTGCATCCAACCAGCAGCCAGGGGCATCAGATAGAAAGGAGACTGCAGACCCTGGGAATGGTCTGCCTAGGGTGCGAGGCTTTGCTTCTGTTATCTGGAGGGAGTTTATTTCATTTGGCTTGTGGGATCTTAGTTCCCTGACCAAGGATTGAACTCAGAACCTTAGGGGTGAGAGCTCGGAATCCTAGCCACTGGCCCACCAGGAAATTCCCTGGATTCTTTGCTAAGAGGAGAGGGAAGCCACAGACCGAACCAAGATGGGAGATGAAGTTGCAGCCTAACTTCTGCAGATTTTTCACCGGGCGACACAAGTTATTTGTCAGAGACTAATAGGCTTGTTCCAGTTGGACCGAAAGGGCTGTCTGATATAGTAACAAAGAGGAAGAGACGTCAAATATTAAAAGGCAACGCATTTCAGTGGCTTTGCAACAGAGAAGTCCATTAAATCAGAGCCCCGAGGAAGGTTGTGCAGCCAAATAATTTTTTTCAGAGCTCAAGTCAGAGCCCAGCCAGCTGACAAATGCACCCGATTCCACTGGTATTTATGACACATATTTGATAAAGGATCTGAAAAAAATTATACACTCAGAGCAGTTGTGAAATACACTGAGAAAGCCCAGCGAAGACTGCATCACGCGCGCCCAGTGGATAATTCATCCAGGAGCAGGAGCCTGGCCATGCCGACGCCGGGGGACATACGGTGGCTTTACACAGGCACAGCCTCTTGCTGCTGCTTCCACAGCCGGTCCGGGAGAGGGGAGGGCTGCCAAGCTGCTCTTCCTTCCCCTCTCTCCCCCACCCGTCGGATATACACATCTCCCCCTTCTCCTTTTCCAAAGAAGAGCTGGGCTCAGAATCAATCTTGAGAGCCAGCTGGGCTCCATTTTCCCAGTAAGATGGAATAAAACCTGGGGCTGCACGCCCAGCCCGAGTCAGAGGGAGAGACCTTCAACTGGGAAGTCACGCCGTTTTAGCCCCACCATCCCGAGGGGAGACCTTCCCAGGAAACTGGTTTTCTAGAGAAGGCTTCTTCCCTGACTTAGTGTTTTAGTAAGGAGACCTGGTGTTCTGGTTGTCCAAATGGAAATTCCTGCCATTTATCTGAACGGGAACAAAAGCTCTAAGAACCGTCACTACATCTCAGCCGCCTGCCTTTTCCGAGTCAGACCACCCTGGGTGACAGATGTGTGTCTCAGTGACATTTGGCACCCAAGGTCTTTTCTGTCCCTACAGCCCCTGCCCCAGGGCTGTGCACCAGTAGCTGTTGCTTAAGCATTTGCTGGGCAGAATGAAGATTTCCTTCCTGCTGGCACATTCTCATATCCTCCAAGAAGATTTAAAAAAAGCATCCAAATTTTTCTCTTTAAAATTTCTCGAAGCCCTCCTGAATCTAACAGGAACATCCCCTTCTCTTCCTCTGTCTCTTAGATTCAAGGGCTGACCAGAGGCAGGTGCACCTGGCTGTGGGGGTAGGAAGACCCAGAGACCTAGATCCAGCCACAGAATCACCACGACTGCCCTGCAACCTGGAGGAAGTGCTCTTTCCTTCTCTAGAGGCCCACCTAGGCAAGGAATACCTCATTCCTGAACTCCTCCCAAGGCCTTCTAGGACCTGTTCTTACCCTTTGCTTATAGCTTCACTTCTATCTGTGTCCCACACCCTCTCAACCCTCTCATGGAGTTCATGCCCATCACATCCTGTTCCTTCACGTTCGTTGTTTCTTTCTGCTCCTTTGGTCAATGATTCCCCCAACACTTGTTTCTTGAGGTCTCACCCATCCCTTAAGCCTCAGCTTAAATTCCATCCCATTAGAATTCCTACTCAGTTCCCTGATCACAGACCCCTCCTGTGGTCCCAGGAGACTTGGTTGGGGACTTAACTGCAGTAGAGAGTCCTGGCTGCCTAATTCCAGAGGAATGTCTGTCTGTCTGTCTCCTTTCTAGGCTGGGATCCTCCAGAGGGCTTGTTTCTCTGCAGCCTCCATACCCCCTGAACACTGGACACTATATTCCGCACAAAAAGTTCCTTTCTGATTGGAATTCAGGGCGTGTGATAGACCAGATGCAGACATGCTCTGGGTGGTAAGAATAACTTTCCCAAAACGTGATCCAAAAGAACTGTTTGAAATGTCACACTTGTGTGGAATCAGATGGAAAGAATGCGAAAATCAGGCCCCCCTCTCACTTCAGGAGACACCAATGTTCCCAATAACAGTGACGACCCCACACTTTGTGCGGCATCTCTAGCTGCTAAAACACGGGCGCTCACTAGGTCCTTCTCTGGGAGGGGTTTATTTCTTCTGTTCAGCATCGATGGCTCTGAAGAACCTTAAAGGGCCTCCTGGGAAACTGACTACCCCACCAGTTCTGCTGAGCACAGGTGCAGTTGGGAGTCCTGCACTCAGACAGGGGTCGTCACACACAGTGGCCAGAGAGGAGGTCCTCTCACCATCCTAGGGTCCCGGCTGCCTGGATGGTGAGGTTGGCCCACGTTTAGGCTGATAATGTCATTGAGAGCTCTGGCCTTGTGGTAGGAGTCCAAGGAAATGGTATTTTTGTCTGGGGAGGGATGGAAGAGGGCAGGTGGGGAGCAGAGTGTTAGAACCCCAGCACCAGCTTGAGTAGCCTGGCCAGAGGGTGGTTGCTGCAGATGTGGGGGCAGACCTTTGGCTGGGCAGGGAAGGCCACTGGGCAAACCCTGGGGCTGCAGTTGCAGGAAAGTGCCTGGTTAGGTTGACACTGGCAACTGTTAGTCCTTTCTGTGCCTGTATGAAGGCTCAGCCTGGCCCCTTCCCCTGCTTTGAGGAAGCCGAGGGGGAAATGGGAATACTCGGAGCAGGAGAGGATGAAAAGGTCATGGCAGGGGGAGCGGGGAGTCAGAGAGATCTCGGGAGAAGGCCAGGGCTTAGGAGAGTTGGGTGAGAAATGAGGTCAAGACCAGAGTGCAGAGAGCTGGGCCGGGAGCTGGAGCGGGGAGGGCTGATGTGCAGTGAATTAAGCATCCTGGTGAATCAGGTCAGGATGCTGAAAGGCAGGGTTCCCAAGGGCCTGGTGGGAGCCTAAGGCAGATGAGCTGGGAGCAGGCAGGGGGTCAAGGGTTTTGGAGGGAAAGTGGGCCCCCCAACCTAAATGATTTCCCTTTCTGATTGGAATTCAGGGCGTGTGATAGACCAGATGCAGACATGCTCTGGGTGGTAAGAATAACTTTCCCAAAACGTGATCCAAAAGAACTGTTTGAAATGTCACACTTGTGTGGAATCAGATGGAAAGAATGCGAAAATCAGGCCCCCCTCTCACTTCAGGAGACACCAATGTTCCCAATAACAGTGACGACCCCACACTTTGTGCGGCATCTCTAGCTGCTAAAACACGGGCGCTCACTAGGTCCTTCTCTGGGAGGGGTTTATTTCTTCTGTTCAGCATCGATGGCTCTGAAGAACCTTAAAGGGCCTCCTGGGAAACTGACTACCCCACCAGTTCTGCTGAGCACAGGTGCAGTTGGGAGTCCTGCACTCAGACAGGGGTCGTCACACACAGTGGCCAGAGAGAGGAGGTCCTCTCACCATCCTAGGGTCCCGGCTGCCTGGATGGTGAGGTTGGCCCACGTTTAGGCTGATAATGTCATTGAGAGCTCTGGCCTTGTGGTAGGAGTCCAAGGAAATGGTATTTTTGTCTGGGGAGGGATGGAAGAGGGCAGGTGGGGAGCAGAGTGTTAGAACCCCAGCACCAGCTTGAGTAGCCTGGCCAGAGGGTGGTTGCTGCAGATGTGGGGGCAGACCTTTGGCTGGGCAGGGAAGGCCACTGGGCAAACCCTGGGGCTGCAGTTGCAGGAAAGTGCCTGGTTAGGTTGACACTGGCAACTGTTAGTCCTTTCTGTGCCTGTATGAAGGCTCAGCCTGGCCCCTTCCCCTGCTTTGAGGAAGCCGAGGGGGAAATGGGAATACTCGGAGCAGGAGAGGATGAAAAGGTCATGGCAGGGGGAGCGGGGAGTCAGAGAGATCTCGGGAGAAGGCCAGGGCTTAGGAGAGTTGGGTGAGAAATGAGGTCAAGACCAGAGTGCAGAGAGCTGGGCCGGGAGCTGGAGCGGGGAGGGCTGATGTGCAGTGAATTAAGCATCCTGGTGAATCAGGTCAGGATGCTGAAAGGCAGGGTTCCCAAGGGCCTGGTGGGAGCCTAAGGCAGATGAGCTGGGAGCAGGCAGGGGGTCAAGGGTTTTGGAGGGAAAGTGGCCCTCTCAAGGGGCTAGAACTTGGTTAGAATTCCCTTAGGGAGGTGAGCGCCTGGAGGAGCTTTGGTCCTTGACACTTGGAGGGGGAAAAACTGGGTCTGGCCGGAGGAACAAAGTGGACACAGGTGTCTGGAGGTGGGGTGGGAGAGCCCTCCTCTCTCTGGGCTCTTGTAGCCCTCTGTGCCCTGTGAACTGAGCTCTGCCCATGGTGCATCTTTTCAACTGGAGCATGGATTCCTGGAAGCGGGGGTGTGGTTCTCGGCCAGAGACTAGAGTCAAGAGGCCAAAACAGAGCTGGGACCAACTGAAGGAACCAAGTTCAGCACCTTGGAGAGCTCTCAGTCCCAGGAGTCCAGGCAGAAAGCCGGCCGGGCTTCAGAGAGCTTAGGGGTGCCCTGGAGCAGGAGACTGAGTCCACGGTCAAATGGGGCTGGGGCGTGGATGTCTCTTTTGGAGGAAGGCTCTGGAAACTTCAGATGCCTCATGTCTGACCCACTCGTGTATCCATTAAACAGGTGTTTGTTTCCTGTGTGGTGGGCCCATGGTGGGGTCCCCAGGACACACATGAATGCAGATCTGGGGTACTCATTGTCACAGGGGATGCCCTGAATGACTGCGATGCCAAGTGAGAGGATTTAGAGGGGCAAGCACCCGGCAGGGGGCGCAGTGGAGGGGGCTGACTGTGGAGCCGGGAGGCTTCCACAGGGCTGGTGATGGTTCAGGAGCTGACCAGGGGGGCTGGAGGGGCAAGCTGTGACCCACAGGGACACATATGTGTGTTTGAGTGAGTGGTGTGTGTACGTATGTGGGTAGGAACGTATGGTGTGTGTGTGAGCGTGTGATATGTGCGTGAGCATGCATGTCTGTGTATGAGCACAGATGTGTGTGTGAATGGGTGTGTTTGAGCATGCACGGCGAGGGGCAGGCAGGCCTATGTCAGGCTGTGAAAGAAACCAAGTCTCCCTAGGTCTTTACCCCACAGGCGTCTGCATACCATGGTGGGTTTTACGAGGGGGAACGAGTCAGCCTTGTCTCCTGCACGCATCAGGCCGCTGAGAATCAACCATGAGTTGCCTCATCCCGCACCCTTCGCAATGCATGCTCCCCCAGCACCCCCGGCCTTTTGCACACCCGCTGGCCTTCCCTTCCTCCTGAGAGCCAGCGCAGAGTCCCAAGCAGAGTGGCCTTGGGGGTAGGGCGGGGGGCGGGCCTGTGCTCCTCCGTGCCTGCCCTGGTTCCCAGCACAGCGGCTCAGCCTCGAGCACACCCCTGCTTTGTCGGAGCTGCCATCTGGCTGACGTCCCAGGACCCCGGGTGGGACAGACAGGAATGCGCCCGGGCTACCTGGGGACAACGTGGCGGACACTCCCAGGGTGTGCAGGGACCACGGGGTGTGAGGGATCTGTCTGTGCAGAGGCCCGGAGTCCCGCATCAGCACACTGCGGGGGCGGCAGGCAGTGGGGCAGGGCGGAGCGGAGGACGGAGGCTGGAGCTCAGCCACGGCCCCCACGACAGGCTTGACAAACTGTGCTAGAGCCTGAAGATGGTAGGCCTGGGAGGGAAATCTAGAAACGCCACTGGGGGCACAGAGGGGTGAGACAGACGGGGGCGGATGACTGACGGAATGAGACCCGACCTGAGGTGCTGCTGGGGGCACGTGAGCGGGGAGGGTGAGGCCTGGCCTGAGCCTGGAGGACCGTGGAGGGGCTCCGAGGGCTGCGGGGGACGCAGACCCACAGGACTGAGAGTGCAGGACGGGCTGCGGCCGAGGGGAGGACTTCTGAGCACTTCAGGGCTCCCGGGTCCCCTACCTCTGGGCAAGGCCTGGGGCCTGTCGCTCAGAAACCAGGTGCTGGCCATTGCTTCCATTCCTTCTGCATTGTTGGGCGAGCTCCTCCCACAATGGGCCCCCAGGGCTTGCCTCTGGGGCTCTGAGAACACAGGCCCTCTCTTCACGAGGAGTCACCAGCCTGGGCCCTGTCCGGGGCTCTGCTCCCATTTTACAGCTTTCTGATTTACCATTGATGACTTTAGGGTCAAGATGACAGATTTCTGAACACCTGTGAAACCCGGACCCGTCTGCATACCATGGTGGGTTTTACGAGGGGAACGAGTCAGCCTTGTCTCCTGCAGCATCAGGCCGCTGAGAATCAACCATGAGTTGCCTCATCCCGCACCCTTCGCAATGCATGCTCCCCCAGCACCCCCGGCCTTTTGCACACCCGCTGGCCTTCCCTTCCTCCTGAGAGCCAGCGCAGAGTCCCAAGCAGAGTGGCCTTGGGGTAGGGCGGGGGGCGGGCCTGTGCTCCTCCGTGCCTGCCCTGGTTCCCAGCACAGCGGCTCAGCCTCGAGCACACCCCTGCTTTGTCGGAGCTGCCATCTGGCTGACGTCCCAGGACCCCGGGTGGGACAGACAGGAATGCGCCCGGGCTACCTGGGGACAACGTGGCGGACACTCCCAGGGTGTGCAGGGACCACGGGGTGTGAGGGATCTGTCTGTGCAGAGGCCCGGAGTCCCGCATCAGCACACTGCGGGGGCGGCAGGCAGTGGGGCAGGGCGGAGCGGAGGACGGAGGCTGGAGCTCAGCCACGGCCCCACGACAGGCTTGACAAACTGTGCTAGAGCCTGAAGATGGTAGGCCTGGGAGGGAAATCTAGAAACGCCACTGGGGGCACAGAGGGGTGAGACAGACGGGGGCGGATGACTGACGGAATGAGACCCGACCTGAGGTGCTGCTGGGGGCACGTGAGCGGGGAGGGTGAGGCCTGGCCTGAGCCTGGAGGACCGTGGAGGGGCTCCGAGGGCTGCGGGGGACGCAGACCCACAGGACTGAGAGTGCAGGACGGGCTGCGGCCGAGGGGAGGACTTCTGAGCACTTCAGGGCTCCCGGGTCCCCTACCTCTGGGCAAGGCCTGGGGCCTGTCGCTCAGAAACCAGGTGCTGGCCATTGCTTCCATTCCTTCTGCATTGTTGGGCGAGCTCCTCCCACAATGGGCCCCCAGGGCTTGCCTCTGGGGCTCTGAGAACACAGGCCCTCTCTTCACGAGGAGTCACCAGCCTGGGCCCTGTCCGGGGCTCTGCTCCCATTTTACAGCTTTCTGATTTACCATTGATGACTTTAGGGTCAAGATGACAGATTTCTGAACACCTGTGAGAATCACAGCTGGACCCTGCCCGAGAGTGTGAATAAAGAGATGCCAACGTTGCACCTGCCCTCAGGTAGGTATGAACTCAGAGCTCGACGGCAGCGACCACCACACCCTCCATCACAGCCCAGCCCACAGCGAAGAAGACGCGACTCCAGGAGCCGGATCTGAAAAACACGCCGTTGTGCACACCAGGTGTCCTCATCTGGGGCAAAAGCGAAGAGTGCTGCTGACCGTCCATTCCCGGCCAGCGGGCGGCCCGGGGCAGGGGGGCCCCAGGGAGCCCGACTTCCCTCCCTTCCTGCCCTGCGTTCCCAGAGGGGCCTCGGCTCTTGACCTCCACTGGCCACCACGCCAGCCCTCTCCTCTTTTACCCAGAGGCCCCGCTGACCTGCCTTCTGCCAGGCTCGGGGGAAGCCTGGGTGAGACAACTGCTTGTGTGGGTGAGCAAAGGGACTGGGTTTGGGGAGACGAGTGAGGGGCCCCAGAGCTTCTGGACCCAACACGGCAGACGCTAGAGGAGGGTGTGGTTTGGAAACAGAAGAGTGGACCCAGGTAAGGCGGTGAAATCTCAAATAAGGGATGTAGAGACCAACAAGAAGACACAGCCCCAAAGCCTACATTGTCATGTGCTGCATCCCAGAGAACCTCGCCTGGCTGTAAGATTCCTGGAGGCGATGCCTCAGAGGTCAGGCCAGCTCAGGCTCTGGGACAGTCAGCCACCTGCCCGAGGGAGGGACAGGACAGCACGAGGGGGTGGCGTGGGAGAAGGGGCTGGAGAGGATGGGGGACCAGACAGGAGAGAGAGACTAGTAGAGGGGGCCTTGCAGCCCTCCCCACAACATGCTTTAGCAAAAGCCAGTATTTCCCAAGAATTCTGAGAGCCATGGTCCCAGCAAATAAATCAATAGTTTAAAAGGATTTGTGAGAATTAGTGAACTGGAGCTGGGAGCACAATCAGTTCAGTTACCCAGGTAAAGAAGGAAATGAAATGGAAACCCCAGATGCCAGGAGCTAATGGCAGCTCAGAGCTCCGTGCATCACCGGCAGGAGAGAGAACTCACAGCCAGGGAGGACTTGGGGCTAGGAGGCACGGCAGAAGTTCATGCACACACATGTGTGTGCGCGTGTGTATCTGTGGAGGGGTGGGGTCTCGTTTCTGCCCCAAGTGTGTCCTCTATAGCTTTCTCGCAGGGGTATCCCTCTCTGGCCGTCCGCCCCTGGGTCTCCATCCGCGCTCACCCTTCCAGAGAGCCAAGGTCAGGTCTAGAGCAACACCTCAAATCGTCTTCTGTCATTTCAGGGGAGGCGAACGCCTAGGCGATTTTTCAGTATCCCCTATTGCTAACGGTCTTTAATCGGCACCCTCATTCTAGGGAAATTAGAAAATAAGCCTAAAAGAAGAAAGTGGGGCAGTGCCCTCCAGGTGATCAGCTGCCCTCTGCAGGGCCAGAGGGTCAGTCTATCTCAGGGTGCCAGGCCAGCCCAGGCATCACATCTGGGCGACACCATGGCCGCCTGGAGGAGCCAGCTCCTCGTCCTGCCCCAGGTGGGCCCACTCTTCCCGCCCTGTCTGCCAACCACGTGTCCTGCACACCTGCCTGTGGCCCTGGTGGGTGGGGTCCTGGGTGCACCCCAGCCTGTGAAGTCAGGTGCCCTCTCCTGACATCCCCTTCGACCCGGCTTCCTGCCTGCCAGCTCGGGCTTCCCCCCTGCCAGTCGCTCTCTCTCTGCCTGCTTCAAGTCTGTCTCTGGTGAGACTGCAAGCGCTGGAGGGGTAGAAATGCTGCTTTTCATTCTCTGAATTTCCAGACCCCAGAGTAGCCCTTGGAACCCGCAGTGACATCCGCAGCCAAGACCCTACTGCAGGAAGGGCCTGGGCTCCCGTTTGGGCCAAGCTCCTGGACCTCCTGGGTGGATTTCCCGGACAGGGGACGTTTCACAATGTCCTCGCTGCCCCAGTGGAGCTGCGGGCTTTAACGATACCCGTCTTTACCCAGTCCCTTCCCCACAGGTAGTTAGCCCGACAGTCTATTTTTCTTGAGAAAAAAAAGCAGAGACGGTTTTCCTTAGTTCAGTTACCCAGGTAAAGAAGGAAATGAAATGGAAACCCCAGATGCCAGGAGCTAATGGCAGCTCAGAGCTCCGTGCATCACCGGCAGGAGAGAGAACTCACAGCCAGGGAGGACTTGGGGCTAGGAGGCACGGCAGAAGTTCATGCACACACATGTGTGTGCGTGTGTATCTGTGGAGGGGTGGGGTCTCGTTTCTGCCCCAAGTGTGTCCTCTATAGCTTTCTCGCAGGGGTATCCCTCTCTGGCCGTCCGCCCCTGGGTCTCCATCCGCGCTCACCCTTCCAGAGAGCCAAGGTCAGGTCTAGAGCAACACCTCAAATCGTCTTCTGTCATTTCAGGGGAGGCGAACGCCTAGGCGATTTTTCAGTATCCCCTATTGCTAACGGTCTTTAATCGGCACCCTCATTCTAGGGAAATTAGAAAATAAGCCTAAAAGAAGAAAGTGGGGCAGTGCCCTCCAGGTGATCAGCTGCCCTCTGCAGGGCCAGAGGGTCAGTCTATCTCAGGGTGCCAGGCCAGCCCAGGCATCACATCTGGGCGACACCATGGCCGCCTGGAGGAGCCAGCTCCTCGTCCTGCCCCAGGTGGGCCCACTCTTCCCGCCCTGTCTGCCAACCACGTGTCCTGCACACCTGCCTGTGGCCCTGGTGGGTGGGGTCCTGGGTGCACCCCAGCCTGTGAAGTCAGGTGCCCTCTCCTGACATCCCCTTCGACCCGGCTTCCTGCCTGCCAGCTCGGGCTTCCCCCCTGCCAGTCGCTCTCTCTCTGCCTGCTTCAAGTCTGTCTCTGGTGAGACTGCAAGCGCTGGAGGGGTAGAAATGCTGCTTTTCATTCTCTGAATTTCCAGACCCCAGAGTAGCCCTTGGAACCCGCAGTGACATCCGCAGCCAAGACCCTACTGCAGGAAGGGCCTGGGCTCCCGTTTGGGCCAAGCTCCTGGACCTCCTGGGTGGATTTCCCGGACAGGGGACGTTTCACAATGTCCTCGCTGCCCCAGTGGAGCTGCGGGCTTTAACGATACCCGTCTTTACCCAGTCCCTTCCCCACAGGTAGTTAGCCCGACAGTCTATTTTTCTTGAGAAGCAAAACCTATTAAACTCTATAATAAAGCCAGAGTACGGAGTTTTACAAACTCTCATCGGAAGTAATTACCCAAGAGGAGGGCGTCCCTGCTGGCTCAGTGGTAAAGAATCCCCTGACAGTGCAGGAGACATGGGTTCGATCCCCGGGTCAGGAAAATCCTCCAGAGAAGGAAATGGCAACACATTCCAATATCCTTGCCTGGAGAATCCCATGGACAGAGGAGGCTGGTGAGCTACAGACCACGGGGTCACAAAAGAGTTGAACATGCATTAGCGACTAAAGAACAACATCCCAAGAGGAAGTGTCTGCATGGGCGGGGCTGCGTCTGTCTCTGGGCTGCAGGCGCGGGTCCTGGTGTCCCCCTGCTCTGGGTGGGTTGGATGCAGGGAGTGGGCCTCCTGGGTCCTTCCCACTGTGCTCAGAGGCTGACTGGGGGTGGGCACGTGGGGCGGCCCCACCCCTTGCATGGCTCAAAGGCCGGGAAGTGTAGCCCCTAGGAAGTCCAGTCTCCCCGACAGGCCATGTCCAGGAGGAGTCAGTCTACACGAATGGAGCGTCGCTGTGCGCAGGTGGGCAGGAGACCCCACTGTCCCGCTTTCTGCCCTCATGAGCCTTCCTGCCACAAGGTGTAATGTCCCTCGCTGGGGTGGGGTGAAGGATGGCTGTGACAGGTGGTGAAAGGCATGGTGTGGCCCTGGAGGGGCAGCTCCCAGCTGCTTTCTGGAGAGGCCATTCCCTTCCCTTCATCTGGAATACCCTCTCCTTCCTCTTCCTGCAGGATCCATCTACCCGCTCCACAAGATCAGGTTCAAAGTCCGCCTCCTGTCCCACCACACTGGGCTCACCACAGAGCCAAGGTCATTTCCTCTCCTCTTGGATGGAGTGCCCACAGACAGGACCCCCGTGGGCAGTCAGGAGGGGCAGGGAAGATGTTTGCTGAGTGACTTTGACCAAAAGCGGAAAGAAAGCAGCGTCCTCCGGGACCCGAGGATGCTGAGACTCCGCAGCCTGGCCACGAGGAGGGCTGCTGCCCAGCAGGGCCTGCAGTCCCCAGCGGGGACACCGAGCCTGACAGAGGGCCCTCCTTGGCTCCAGCCACAGCCCCCAGTCCAGGCCCAAGGATGGGGAGGATGATGCCCGGCCTGCCCGGGAGCTGTGGGCCTGGAGCTTCTATAACTCTCCAGTGATGGTCTGGGCTGACTTCCTCTTGGGGTGAGTGTTGCCTTGGGGGGGGTGGGGTGAAGGGGACTCCATGAGATAAGAGGGTCTGGGTGGGGAGGCATCCGGGCCCCAGGGCACACTGGGAGGAAGACTTTGCCCAGCACAACTGACCTGGACTTGGGCGGGGCTGCAAATCAAGCCATAGAGTTCCCCAAGGCCTCAGGAATGACCCCATGTGTCCAGGAGAGCGATGTGCTGGCTGCCACCAGAAGCTGCTCCCATCTGCTCCTCGCTGCCTCCTGGAAGCTCTGGGGAACCAACACGTCCCTCCTTCCTTGGCCTCTGCAGGCCAAGGTAGGGCTGTGCCTGTCCCCTGTGAGCAAGGCCTACTTGGTCCACCCTGTGCAGTATCGGTTAACGCGGAACATCTGCACAGCAGGAGGAGACAGGAGTTTCTGGTTTCTCTAGTAGGTGCTGAGGAGGAGAATGAAATGGATTTTGATTTTTTCTCAGAAGAGCTCTCGACAGCAGAGCCTGGATCTGACTAGCCTCTGTACCCCTGTGCCTGGCGTAGCTCCCAGCCTGGAGCAGGTTTCAGGGAAGGTCTGAATGAGTTATTGGGGGAATGAATGAAGAGCTGCTGGATCGGAGAAGGTCTTGAATAGATAGGATAGAGTCCTTCCGTGGAGGAAGGGCTGCCCCCAGAGTGCATGCACGCCACAAGCAAAGGCACAGAAGCAGGGAGGCATAGGGAGAGACCTAGGATTCCGTGGAGTCTGGGGCAGTGGGGCTGGGCGGACAGGAGAGTGAGAGCTGCAGAACCCTGGGAAAAACTGTACTGAGTACGGTTGGCATTTCCAGATCGCCAACGTTTTCCTTCCTCCAGGCAGCACCCACCAGAGAAAGAAAAACCCTGCCTTCCTCAGCACTTGGCTCCCTCCCAGCCTGGAGAGAGGAATGGAGGGAGGCCAGCAGGGCTGCACAAGCTCACCTGGGGACACACTGTCTCCTTGCAAGCACCCAGTCCCCAGGGGTCTGGGCAGAGATGGGACCACCAGCCTGGAAGTCATTTTGAAGAAGAAAGGATGGTGCCTCCAGCCAGAACAGAGCCGGGTCCAGCTTCTATAACTCTCCAGTGATGGTCTGGGCTGACTTCCTCTTGGGGTGAGTGTTGCCTTGGGGGGGGTGGGGTGAAGGGGACTCCATGAGATAAGAGGGTCTGGGTGGGGAGGCATCCGGGCCCCAGGGCACACTGGGAGGAAGACTTTGCCCAGCACAACTGACCTGGACTTGGGCGGGGCTGCAAATCAAGCCATAGAGTTCCCCAAGGCCTCAGGAATGACCCCATGTGTCCAGGAGAGCGATGTGCTGGCTGCCACCAGAAGCTGCTCCCATCTGCTCCTCGCTGCCTCCTGGAAGCTCTGGGGAACCAACACGTCCCTCCTTCCTTGGCCTCTGCAGGCCAAGGTAGGGCTGTGCCTGTCCCCTGTGAGCAAGGCCTACTTGGTCCACCCTGTGCAGTATCGGTTAACGCGGAACATCTGCACAGCAGGAGGAGACAGGAGTTTCTGGTTTCTCTAGTAGGTGCTGAGGAGGAGAATGAAATGGATTTTGATTTTTTCTCAGAAGAGCTCTCGACAGCAGAGCCTGGATCTGACTAGCCTCTGTACCCCTGTGCCTGGCGTAGCTCCCAGCCTGGAGCAGGTTTCAGGGAAGGTCTGAATGAGTTATTGGGGGAATGAATGAAGAGCTGCTGGATCGGAGAAGGTCTTGAATAGATAGGATAGAGTCCTTCCGTGGAGGAAGGGCTGCCCCCAGAGTGCATGCACGCCACAAGCAAAGGCACAGAAGCAGGGAGGCATAGGGAGAGACCTAGGATTCCGTGGAGTCTGGGGCAGTGGGGCTGGGCGGACAGGAGAGTGAGAGCTGCAGAACCCTGGGAAAAACTGTACTGAGTACGGTTGGCATTTCCAGATCGCCAACGTTTTCCTTCCTCCAGGCAGCACCCACCAGAGAAAGAAAAACCCTGCCTTCCTCAGCACTTGGCTCCCTCCCAGCCTGGAGAGAGGAATGGAGGGAGGCCAGCAGGGCTGCACAAGCTCACCTGGGGACACACTGTCTCCCTTGCAAGCACCCAGTCCCCAGGGGTCTGGGCAGAGATGGGACCACCAGCCTGGAAGTCATTTTGAAGAAGAAAGGATGGTGCCCTCCAGCCAGAACAGAGCCGGGTCCAGCCTAGAGCACTCGCCACTCCCAGGAGCTGATCGGAGGCCGGGGAGGGGTAGTCCAGGGTGACCGGGCAGTAGGGCCAGGAGGAGCAGCCCTGTCTCTAGACGCCCTGGTTTTGCAGCAATGACACGGCAGGGAGATGGTGACGGTGATGAAGGCCAAGGGGCCCTTTTACCGAGAGCCTGTGTGAGCTGACACGGCCCTTCACTCACCTCTCTGCTCTCGAGCTTTGAGGGTCTTGAGTGTCTTATGTGCCTGAGGGGGGCGAGGTGAGTGCCTCCAGCTGGAGGCTCAGGCTGGTTTGATCTGACGTGGGCCTGTCCTACCTCAGGGATCAATTCTCAACCTTGGCTTGTGCATTCAACTCAACTGGAAGCTTAAAAAAAAAAATACTGACGCCTGGACCCCACCCTCAGAGTTTCTATTCAGTAGATGGGGAGTGGGTGATGCTCTAGGCACTGGGATTTTAAACTACTTCTCAGGAAATTTTAACGTGCAACAAAGTTTGAGAACCTCTGGTCTCCCACCCCAGGGCTGTTGCTGCTTTTGGCTTTTTGTTCTCATTCCTGAAATGTCCAGATCTGTGCTCTGAGCTCAAAGAAATTTAGTGGAAAAAAAATAAAATATAATTAAGGAACGACAGTTCGAAGAGCCAGCAATTTATGCAAATGAATGCAAATAAACACACACTTCCATACATATGTTTATGCAAATATTCTTGTGGTCCTTGCAAATCACTCACCGCCTGCAAGCAGCTGCCTGTGATTTCTTGGTGAGAACCCCAAGCAGGGTGCTCTGGTTAATGACAGGTGGTATCACGACATCCCAGAAGAGATAACTCTCTTAGCAAACTCATCCCAAGTTTCCCCAGGGAACCCCAGCTTTGTGACCCCAAACCCCCTTCCCTACTTGCTCAGACCTCAGAGTTCCCTCCAGGCCACAGACCAGAAGGGAGCAGGAAGAGCTGCTGGGTGGGAGCTGCCAGGCCACCAGCCCTGTGGGCAGAGAGACTGGGGGCCTGAGAGCTGCTGGAGAAGAGCTGAGGGCCTGGCTGGTCTAGAGGGACTGTGCCAGGCTAGGTGGGCTGGCTTGCGGCTGGGCACTCAGCCCTGCTCTGAGCATGCCCCGTGTGTGTGCCATTGGCCGGCCTAGCTCCTACAGCTCAGTCACACAAACTCAGGGGAGACGCTGGAGTCCAGAGGGTAACTTGCTGGGTCAGGACTGGAGACGGGCACCCCACCCAGCTCCCCTCCACGGATGCCAACTGCTGCCAGCACCCGTGTACGACCCCTTTTTCCAGGCCTTGTGGGACAGTCTGGCCTCTGTAACTTCAGTCTCCTTGCTTTGCTACCTCAAGGATAAGCTGGCTCTGCACCCTGCTGGCCACGGGCTCTGTTCCCTAAGAAGGACTGAGAGGAACTGAAACCTCAGTGCTTCTTGCCTGCAAGCTCAGCACTCACCGGGGTTCCCTCTCCCAGCTGGGCACATTCCCCCAGTGACTGCCTGTGGTGGAGGGAGCTCCCCTTGGAGCTGAGCCTGAAGATCCACCTGAGGACCGGGCCCCGGCACGTTGGGATCTCAGCTCAGCCTGTGGTGCACAGCGCTGGAAAAGTCATGTCCAATTCCTTATTTCTCTTGTGGCAGCCAGGGGGTCTGGGGAGCGAGCATGTGAGCTCCGTGAGGGCAGACGATTCTGTCGGTTATTCATGGCAGGTGCTCACTATAGTTTTGGTGGCCGAGGGAACAAAGGAGCCTTTCCCCTGGGACTCCCGTGCTGCACACCATCTCCCCAGTTGTCCTTGTGACTTGTGTACTATTTGGGATGCGGGAGGTGTGGCCTGTCCCCTGGAGGGTGCTCACCTCTGGGAGGGCCTCTGTAGACCCTGTCCCTGGTGGACCCAGGGCATGGGCCAGGTCAGGAAGAGCTTCCCGGGTTGAAAGGTGAATTCACCTGAGGGCAGCTCTCACTCGGGTCGTGCTGACGGCGGGGAGGCCGCAGAGGGGCCTCAGTTCTTTCAGGCCGTGAAGGAAACCCAGTGACTGAGGCTACAGTCATTTAGCTGCTAAGTCCTGTCCAACTCTTTTGTGACCCCACGGACTGTAGCCTGCCAGGCTCTTCTCTTCATAGGTTTTCCCAGGCAAGAATAGGGGGGTGGCTTGCCATTTCCTTCTGCAGGGGACCTTCCGGACCCAGGTCTCCTGTATTGGGAGGCAGATTCTTTACCCACTGAGCCACCTGGGAAAGCTCTGCCAGAAGTCAGTTCAGGTATGATTTTGTCTTAACTAAGAACTCTTACAACCTCCCCAGCAAGTACAAAAATCTCTGAGCCACTGGTGACAACCCACCCATCCACACTCTCATGTTCCCTGGGAGTTCAGTCCAGTGAAAAGAAGTCAGCCATGTAGTATTGGGAGACAGCACTCAGGGGTCATCCTTTGCCCATCTTCCCTCCACCCACTGCTTCAGGGGTCATTCTTAGTCCTAGTTGGCTCAAGAGGGAGAAAAGCTTTCACTCAGGAACGCCTCTGCTAGAGAACCAGCTGCCTTCCACTCAGCTGCTAGCCTCCTGAGTGGCTGCCCGGGCATCTGAGAGAGCCAGCCCTCCCCGCCCCCTGCCCACAAATCCAGGAGCACTATCTCCTTGCTGCCTGCTTCACTCTTGTTGGCTTGAACCAAGCTTCTCAAAGGCGATTTTATTCTTTAATTATTTCAGGCTGGCCCTTCACCTCCTCAGCTTTTCTGGGCTGTTTGAGAGATTCCTTGTGGTTCCAGTCACTCAGCGGGTGTGTGATAAGAGACCAAGGAGATAAAACCATTGGAGGAAAGAGGGAGTGATTAGCTCCGGAGTCTTCATGGCTGGTCCACCGCAGGCTTTAGAGACCAGGCTTATGCCCCTACAAGGACCCTGGGGCGGGCCAGCCGTGGGTACCCTCCTCCTTGTTGAAAACTGACTGCAGGGGTCAGAGGTGAAGGGAGGGCATAAGTTTCTGTGCTCCACCTGACCCAGCAAGCTGACAGCAAACTAAACCAAGACTGTTGGAAAGCATCGATTCCCGTCTCTCTGCTCTGGGTACAGATGTGCAGTGGGACCATCTCACTCAGGACCCAGGGGGCCCAGAGTGGGTCACCCAGAACCCATACATGAGAGGGTAGAGCCAGTCCAGAGCCCAGGACCTAGAATTATAAAGTTAGATTTCACATCTAGAGCCCAGAGCTTAAAATGTAGAACCTCAAGCCCTACTCAGAGAGTCCAATGTTTGACAGAGGCTAGATTTCTGGTTAAAAAACCTGAAGCTTAGGACTAGTGACTCAGTGGTAAAGAATCCTCCTGGCAATGCAGGAGACGCAGGTTTGAGCCCTGCTCTGGGAAGATCCCACGTGCCTTGGAGCAACTAAGACCTTGTTTGACCAAAAAAAAAAAAAAACAGAAACAAACAACCCACCCATCCACAATCTCATGTTCCTGGGAGTTCAGTCCAGTGAAAAGAAGTCACCGTATTGGGAGACAGCACTCAGGGGTCATCCTTTGCCCATCTTCCCTCCACCCACTGCTTCAGGGGTCATTCTTAGTCCTAGTTGGCTCAAGAGGGAGAAAAGCTTTCACTCAGGAACGCCTCTGCTAGAGAACCAGCTGCCTTCCACTCAGCTGCTAGCCTCCTGAGTGGCTGCCCGGGCATCTGAGAGAGCCAGCCCTCCCCGCCCCCTGCCCACAAATCCAGGAGCACTATCTCCTTGCTGCCTGCGTCACTCTTGTTGGCTTGAACCAAGCTTCTCAAAGGCGATTTTATTCTTTAATTATTTCAGGCTGGCCCTTCACCTCCTCAGCTTTTCTGGGCTGTTTGAGAGATTCCTTGTGGTTCCAGTCACTCAGCGGGTGTGTGATAAGAGACCAAGGAGATAAAGCCATTGGAGGAAAGAGGGAGTGATTAGCTCCGGAGCCTTCATGGCTGGTCCACCGCAGGCTTTAGAGACCAGGCTTATGCCCCTACAAGGACCCTGGGGCGGGCCAGCCGTGGGTACCCTCCTCCTTGTTGAAAACTGACTGCAGGGGTCAGAGGTGAAGGGAGGACATAAGTTTCTGTGCTCCACCTGACCCAGCAAGCTGACAGCAAACTAAACCAAGACTGTTGGAAAGCATCGATTCCCGTCTCTCTGCTCTGGGTACAGATGTGCAGTGGGACCATCTCACTCAGGACCCAGGGGGCCCAGAGTGGGTCACCCAGAACCCATACATGAGAGGGTAGAGCCAGTCCAGAGCCCAGGACCTAGAATTATAAAGTTAGATTTCACATCTAGAGCCCAGAGCTTAAAATGTAGAACCTCAAGCCCTACTCAGAGAGTCCAATGTTTGACAGAGGCTAGATTTCTGGTTAAAAAACCTGAAGCTTAGGACTAGTGACTCAGTGGTAAAGAATCCTCCTGGCAATGCAGGAGACGCAGGTTTGAGCCCTGCTCTGGGAAGATCCCACGTGCCTTGGAGCAACTAAGACCTTGTTTGACCAAAAAAAAAAAAAAAAACCAGAAACAAACAAACAAAAACACCACCACAACCACCTTGAAGTTCAGACAGCTGGACCCATTTCTGAGAACCCTGCTGGCATAAGTGTGCTAGAAAGCTCCCCTCGCTGCCTCCAACCCTCTGATTGGCAACTGACAGTGTGTGGAGTATTAATTATGGTCAGAACCTTTCAAGGCGCAATAAAAAGCCTTTTAAACCATTCCGAGGGGAGGTGATTAACTCTATTAAGTGGCATTATGGATCTTCCTATCTGTTGCTTTCATAAACATAGTTGTAGGCAGGATGTTTTATTATGGGCATAAAAGTGTCCTGCATTACAATGCATAAGCACATATTGATGTTCTATTTCTTTACGGGCCGCCCGCCCCGGTCCCCAACCACTCTGAAAAGAAACTACACGTCTTAATAATTTATGCTCCAAGTTTTAACCAGGATTATCAATGGCAGATTTTGAGCCTTCTCTTTTGGCAACACAATAGATCATAGTAAAAATGCACCGACAAGCGATGTGTCCGTTTGATTTTTTCCACCTGAATCAGCAACCCAAACTCCAGACACAGCAGTTTAGGGCAAGCAGCACACTGAAGAATTTAAGTCTAAGCATTTAATCTGTTCTTTCCATAAATTTCTGCTGCTTGTGCTTTATAATGATTCTACCAGAGGAAGTTTATTTATATCGCAGATTTTCAGCATCAGCACATTGAGAACACAACGGCGATCGCTCAGTCAATAGCTTACAGCCATGTATAATATCACTCCGGAAATCAAAAAGCCCATTTGAAAAAAAGCTCTACAGATGTGCAGTGGGACCACTCAGGACCCAGGGGCCCAGAGTGGGTCACCCAGAACCCATACATGAGAGGGTAGAGCCAGTCCAGAGCCCAGGACCTAGAATTATAAAGTTAGATTTCACATCTAGAGCCCAGAGCTTAAAATGTAGAACCTCAAGCCCTACTCAGAGAGTCCAATGTTTGACACAGAGGCTAGATTTCTGGTTAAAAAACCTGAAGCTTAGGACTAGTGACTCAGTGGTAAAGAATCCTCCTGGCAATGCAGGAGACGCAGGTTTGAGCCCTGCTCTGGGAAGATCCCACGTGCCTTGGAGCAACTAAGACCTTGTTTGACAAAAAAAAAAAAAAACAGAAACAAACAAACAAAAACAACACCACAACCACCTTGAAGTTCAGACAGCTGGACCCATTTCTGAGAACGCTGCTGGCATAAGTGTGCTAGAAAGTTCCCCTCGCTGCCTCCAACCCTCTGATTGGCAACTGACAATGTGTGGAGTATTAATTATGGTCAGAACCTTTCAAGGCGCAATAAAAAGCCTTTTAAACCATTCCGGGGGGAGGTGATTAACTCTATTAAGTGGCATTATGGATCTTCCTATCTGTTGCTTTCATAAACATAGTTGTAGGCAGGATGTTTTATTATGGGCATAAAAGTGTCCTGCATTACAATGCATAAGCACATATTGATGTTCTATTTCTTTACGGGCCGCCCGCCCCGGTCCCCAACCACTCTGAAAAGAAACTACACGTCTTAATAATTTATGCTCCAAGTTTTAACCAGGATTATCAATGGCAGATTTTGAGCCTTCTCTTTTGGCAACACAATAGATCATAGTAAAAATGCACCGACAAGCGATGTGTCCGTTTGATTTTTTCCACCTGAATCAGCAACCCAAACTCCAGACACAGCAGTTTAGGGCAAGCAGCACACTGAAGAATTTAAGTCTAAGCATTTAATCTGTTCTTTCCATAAATTTCTGCTGCTTGTGCTTTATAATGATTCTACCAGAGGAAGTTTATTTATATCGCAGATTTTCAGCATCAGCACATTGAGAACACAACGGCGATCGCTCAGTCAATAGCTTACAGCCATGTATAATATCACTCCGGAAATCAAAAGCCCATTTGAAGAAAAGAAGGCTCAGATTAAAGTCACTTTAAGACATCAATAACTTGGAACTGGTTGAAGAGAAGTTATAAATATCCAGCCTGCGCATATGCAAATAAACACTCTCAGACGCGCCACCGCCCCGCGCGCCGGGATCCTCCCGCGGTCCCTCCCCGGCGGCACGTGCGGGGGGCGGGCTCTGTCACGTCACTGGGGGCGGGGCCTCTCGTCTCCCAGGGACGGCGCGCCAACCCTGAGCCGGCACCTGTGCCCCACCTAGAGGGAACTGCTGGGTCTGGGTGCTGTGCTGCGCTTCAAAGCCAGTGAAGAGCCGGAACCCAACCTTAAAACCCAACGTTCGGAACAAATTACTAGCGCCTTTCTGGGTTATCACGTATCAGGGGCTGGGCCTGGGGTACTTTACATTTGCTGCCCCCAGCCATCCTTCCGACTCCTTAGGCCATTTATGCCCAGTGACCGACCCTATCGCCTTCTTTGGGTTGGGAGGAGGGGACGAAGCATCCACACTTTGAAAAGTCCCCAGAGTGCCTGCTTCCTGCCACGGTGCTGAGATCCACGGATTACACTGGTGTGTGTGCGAGTCGCTCAGTCGTGTCCGACTCTTTGCAGCCCCATGGACTATAGCCCCGCAGGCTCTTCTGTCCATGGGATTTCCCAGGCGAGAATAGTGGAGTGGGTTGCCTTTTCCTTCTCCAGGGGATCTTCCTGACCAGGATCCAGGGATCGAACCTGGTCTCCTGTCTGGCAGGCGGATTCTTTACCATATGAGGCACCTGGTTCATTCTCTGCAACGTATTTCCTGAATTTTTTACGTTCAAAATTTGGGCCCCAACACAATAGATCATAGTAAAATGCACCGACAAGCGATGTGTCCGTTTGATTTTTCCATGATCAGCAACCCAAACTCCAGACACAGCAGTTTAGGGCAAGCAGCACACTGAAGAATTTAAGTCTAAGCATTTAATCTGTTCTTTCCATAAATTTCTGCTGCTTGTGCTTTATAATGATTCTACCAGAGGAAGTTTATTTATATCGCAGATTTTCAGCATCAGCACATTGAGAACACAACGGCGATCGCTCAGTCAATAGCTTACAGCCATGTATAATATCACTCCGGAAATCAAAAGCCCATTTGAAGAAAAGAAGGCTCAGATTAAAGTCACTTTAAGACATCAATAACTTGGAACTGGTTGAAGAGAAGTTATAAATATCCAGCCTGCGCATATGCAAATAAACACTCTCAGACGCGCCACCGCCCCGCGCGCCGGGATCCTCCCGCGGTCCCTCCCCGGCGGCACGTGCGGGGGGCGGGCTCTGTCACGTCACTGGGGGCGGGGCCTCTCGTCTCCCAGGGACGGCGCGCCCAACCCTGAGCCGGCACCTGTGCCCCACCTAGAGGGAACTGCTGGGTCTGGGTGCTGTGCTGCGCTTCAAAGCCAGTGAAGAGCCGGAACCCAACCTTAAAACCCAACGTTCGGAACAAATTACTAGCGCCTTTCTGGGTTATCACGTATCAGGGGCTGGGCCTGGGGTACTTTACATTTGCTGCCCCCAGCCATCCTTCCGACTCCTTAGGCCATTTATGCCCAGTGACCGACCCTATCGCCTTCTTTGGGTTGGGAGGAGGGGACGAAGCATCCACACTTTGAAAAGTCCCCAGAGTGCCTGCTTCCTGCCACGGTGCTGAGATCCACGGATTACACTGGTGTGTGTGCGAGTCGCTCAGTCGTGTCCGACTCTTTGCAGCCCCATGGACTGTGGCCCCGCAGGCTCCTCTGTCCATGGGATTTCCCAGGCGAGAATAGTGGAGTGGGTTGCCTTTTCCTTCTCCAGGGGATCTTCCTGACCCAGGGATCGAACCTGGTCTCCTGTCTGGCAAGCGGATTCTTTACCATGTGAGGCACCTGGTTCATTCTCCCTGCAACTTTATGACCTAAGTTCCCCGTTTCACATATGAGGAAAATGAGGCTCCGAGAGAGTCCCTGGCCCTGTGGCGGTGCAAGATTTGAATCAAGCTCTAATTCGAAGCCTTGCTTTTACAATTTCCAGTTACAATTTTCCTTCCTGTCCCCGCTGCCTTCCTTAGAGCAGGGAAGGGTTGGCCCATGGGCCTAGAGAGATTTAGGGGTCGTTTGGTGAGGCTCGGTGTCCAAGAAACACCATAAATAGTCACAATGTAGACAAAGAAAGGAGGAGGTGGGTGATGGGTGGGCGGGGCTGGGTGGTAAGGGCCTGCTGCCTGAGATCCTTGGGAGGGGTTCCCCCCTGGGGCAGCGTGGGAGGAGCCACGGCTAAGCCCAGGCCTTGGATCTGGAGTCAGCAGGGGGCCTGGGCTCTGGACTTGGGATGGTGAGGGGACCTCAGACCTTTCGGAAGGGAAGGAAGGCAGACAGGATCCAGGACAGGGGGGTGCTGGGACCCCAGGGGGTGCTGGTGAATTCAGTGGCCACAGACCAGAAGCTGTACTATCCCCAGGTAACCCTAGAAATGGTCAAGGCCTCAAATGACGGAGGGTTTATATGGCCAAAGCCCCTAAGATCACAAGCAGCCCTTAGCAGAAAGAGGCACCCTGCTCTCTGCCCAGGAGTGTGACACGGTCCAGCCCCGGGCAAGGATCCATCAGAGCATGAGTTACCAGTGGTCAGTGGGCAATAATAAAATAATAAGATTAAACCCTGGAAAAGTGTCTGGACAAGAGAAAACGTGACAAAAGGCAGAACATTTGAATTAAGTTATATAAAATCATGGAAGAAGACTGAAAGAGGACAGCTGATGACTTCTGCCTTAAAGATGTTCTAACGCCCTAACTCTGGCGCCATCACGAGTCCTTGCTTAAGCTGTCCCATCCCCCTGGACTCTTACCACAGAGCTGTCCACAGAGCTGCGGTGAGTTTTATGCTTCAGTACTATGGGCAGAATGAATCACTTTCGGCTTTTTTATCACTCATGTCACTCCTATCCAGCTTGGATCGCCCAAAGCCCGCCCTCTTCTCAAGAGCGGATTCTTTACCATATGAGGCACCTGGTTCATTCTCCCTGCAACTTTATGACCTAAGTTCCCCGTTTCACATATGAGGAAAATGAGGCTCCGAGAGAGTCCCTGGCCCTGTGGCGGTGCAAGATTTGAATCAAGCTCTAATTCGAAGCCTTGCTTTTACAATTTCCAGTTACAATTTTCCTGCCTGTCCCTGCTGCCTTCCTTAGAGCAGGGAAGGGTTGGCCCATGGGCCTAGAGAGATTTAGGGGTCGTTTGGTGAGGCTCGGTGTCCAAGAAACACCATAAATAGTCACAATGTAGACAAAGAAAGGAGGAGGTGGGTGATGGGTGGGCGGGGCTGGGTGGTAAGGGCCTGCTGCCTGAGATCCTTGGGAGGGGTTCCCCCCTGGGGCAGCGTGGGAGGAGCCACGGCTAAGCCCAGGCCTTGGATCTGGAGTCAGCAGGGGGCCTGGGCTCTGGACTTGGGATGGTGAGGGGACCTCAGACCTTCGGAAGGGAAGGAAGGCAGACAGGATCCAGGACAGGGGGGTGCTGGGACCCCAGGGGGTGCTGGTGAATTCAGTGGCCACAGACCAGAAGCTGTACTATCCCCAGGTAACCCTAGAAATGGTCAAGGCCTCAAATGACGGAGGGTTTATATGGCCAAAGCCCCTAAGATCACAAGCAGCCCTTAGCAGAAAGAGGCACCCTGCTCTCTGCCCAGGAGTGTGACACGGTCCAGCCCCGGGCAAGGATCCATCAGAGCATGAGTTACCAGTGGTCAGTGGGCAATAATAAAATAATAAGATTAAACCCTGGAAAAGTGTCTGGACAAGAGAAAACGTGACAAAAGGCAGAACATTTGAATTAAGTTATATAAAATCATGGAAGAAGACTGAAAGAGGACAGCTGATGACTTCTGCCTTAAAGATGTTCTAACGCCCTAACTATGGTGCCATCACGAGTCCTTGCTTAAGCTGTCCCATCCCCCTGGACTCTTACCACAGAGCTGTCCACAGAGCTGCGGTGAGTTTTATGCTTCAGTACTATGGGCAGAATGAATCACTTTCGGCTACACTCATTCATCCATCCACTTATTCTATTCACTCATGCAATCAACATTTACTGAGCACCTAGGATGCTCCAGACACTGGGGTGCGGCCATGAACAAAACAGACCCAAAGCCCCGCCCTTCTGGAACAGAGATCCTCAAAGGATGTTTGCTGACCTCTTTGTCCCCTCTTCTCCAGGTCAGGCGTGGTTCTGCGGGCTCGTGAGGGCTGGACAGCAGTCACACAGAGAAACAGCCTCACGCATACAGTGGGCTGCAGTTGTCCCAGAACTCCCTGCAAACGGCTCTTCAGAGCCTCAGGCTGCATTGCACTGACTCATCATCTCTCTGTCCTTCTTCAATTTGGGAAACTGTTCTTTTTGGAGTGGGGGGTGGAGATCCTTTCCAGGCCAAAGCTCAGGGTATAACGGGGTGCCTCTACTCCCAGGTGGTTAAGACCATATCCTTCCAGATAAATGACCTAGTCCTGGGATGGAGATTATATGGTCCCCTCTCCCCCGGCTCCAAGTCCAGGGCCAACTTGAGCCCAGCAGGGCAGAGGGCTGGCCCTCTGATGAATGCAAGTGCAGGCTGTGCACCCATGTGCAGGTGCGCCTGGACAGGGGGAGCCTTCTCAGGAGGTTCCCCTGGAGGTATAGAACATCAGAGCTGGGGTTTCTCTCCTTCCTACGGACTGACCAGGGCAGAGGCTGGCTGGACGTCCCTGATCACCCCCCAGCTCCCATTCCGCCCTGTTACTCCCTGCTCCAGGAAAGGAGCTGATTCCCAGGGGACTGGAGCCTTAAGGGTGGGAAGCGGAAGACAGTAACCTAAGTCCCTCTCCCCTTTTCTGTTTGCAAGAACAAGCTCTTGTTGGAGTGAATGCTTCTCTTTCCTGGAATTTTCTGCTGGTGAAGGGCAAGGCTCTGGGGCCAGACAGTCTGGGTTTCCATCCTAACTCTGTCCCTGAGCAGTTGGGTAAACACAAGGAAGTTACTTCATGTTTCTGAGCCTGGGGCTTCCTCCTCTGTAAGATGAAAGTCCTAGCAGCACCCGCCTCACAGGTTGTTGTGAGAAGTAAAGGCATCAACACGAGTCATGGGTCCAGAAGAGTGCCTCCTAAAGGTGAGGGGAGGTAACACCCTTGGCAAGTTCCTAACAGCCTGCTCACGTTACACATGGCACACCTCTGGGGGGCACCATCCGCTGGGCCTTCCCTTAGGTTTTTTAGTTATCGCGACAGTTTTCTGGTAGGTGGCAGGCAAGGGTCTTGAGAAAAGGGTATCTTTAAATATTCCACGTCAAGTTGCTAAATCGGCCGGTGGCGGGGGTGTTCCAAAGTCACTCATAGTCAAGTGGGGGAGACAGACATGAAAATAGACCATCAAGATGCTCGCTGGTGAGCCGGGTGTGTGAAGCCTGGGGTCAGCTGAGGAGAGGCTCTGTTGGTCCTGAGCTCCTCTGCTTCTCACTGAGGCCGGTGCCTTGGAGTTCTGACTCCAAGACCCGGTGTTATAGGAACGCCAGTCTCGTGGGAGGCCTGGGGCTGCGGATGACCTTGCTCCCAGGCCCTCCTACCATCCTGTCCAGACTTTACTGCCACAGGCAAGGCCGTGGGACTGTGGCTCCAGCTCTGAGAGGCTCAATTCCCTCTCCTCTGCCTCATAATGTAAATATTCCTCTCCCTCCACATTCAATTCTGCTGTGGAAAAGGCAAGTGAATGCAAAATAAATAACCAGCAGACCTGGGTGCACCAGGCTCCCCTGGCTCTGTGGTGATTCCTGACGAGCTCATAACTCACCTCCCACGTCCCACAAGGAGGCTGGCCCACAGTTCCCGAGATGACCTTCCCATCTGGCCTACCTCCCCTGCTGTCAGCCCAGGACAAGTCAAGCCCCTAGCCTCGGTCTGTGGAGAGGATTCGCGGCCTGTGCTGAGAATGTAGAGGGGGGCGGGTGCTCTCCCCCGGCCCATCCAGCAGCCCCAGCCTCTGCTACCTCCTCTAATCAGCCATCAGTGGAGATCCGACCCTCTCTCACCCAGACTTAGCATCTGGTGCTGATGGGGCGTCTTCCCCACCCTGCTGACCAGGGCTGAGGGGTGATTTCTGAAAGGTGGGGTCTTTCTCACAGACCTTTGAGACGGAGCTGGGGTTCAGCTCTGTGGCTCAGGCTGTTAAGCCCTGGGAGACAGAGCCCCTTGCCCCGGTGTTGGCCTTTGTAGGGGAGTGTGGGATTCTAAGGGGGAGTCAGCTGAGTGGGAGGGGAAGGCAGAAGGGAGGAGGGGTGTGAAGGGCCAGAGAAAGGGGGTCTAGAGGCCTCCGTGTTGATGCTTTCTGTACAGACCTCCCCAAGGCTCCTCACAGGCCTTTTACCTCAGAGGCCTGATGACTCCTGAGGGCTTCTGTCAGGCCGCTGAGAGGCCAAAGGGGAAGAAACGCATCTTCAGCCTTTGGCTTCTGCTCCAACAGAGCCTGGAAGGCTGAAGAAACAGGACTCCTAGGGGACCAACCAGCTCAGGAGAGGTTGAGCCCGCCCGGGTGGGGCCCAGGCCGTCCTCAGTGCTCCAGGGGGCCCCAGGCTGGGCGGGAGACGGGGAAGGAGACACCAGCCTGGCCTACAGCTCTGTCCTCCAGGCTCACAGAGGCCCAAGCTCCCTCCCTGAGAGGGCCAGTGAATTTTTCCGGCTGTGCTGAGCATCTTCAAAGATATCAGCACATGGTTAATCTTCCTTCTGTTCAGAAATGCAGAGTAATTTGCCCAAGTGGGGATTTCTGCATATTTATACTAATGTCTGTGTTTAAAGCTTATGAGACAGAGAATTGCTGAGAGATGTCCATTAGCAATATATACAGACTGCAATTATTTCTTTATGGTGTGTGGTCTGACTGCAGAACACTTTATTTCAATGGAAGTAGCAGGCTTTGCCTACTGTGTTTTTCTTCTGTGCCTGAAGAAATCAATAAGAACAGAAAAGAAGGGAAAGGAGGCACGAAGAGAAGGAGGGTGACCTTTTAGGATTCTGGGAGTCTTGAATATGCTATTCCAGGAACTGCCTTCGTCCTTGGAATCTAAATGCGTGCACCCAAGTCGGGGGAATTCAGTACGTTTAAGAACGTGGATGAGAACTTGAGAACCTTCTCCAGTTCGGAGGTGAAGGTCTCAAGTCACTTAACCTCAATGAGCCTGCGGGATTGCCCCGTCAGAGACAAGCAGGAAGGGAACAAAAGGTGTCCCCAGAAGACCCTACTTCTGACCTCCGGCTCCTCTCTCCCCATGCCCACCCCAGGGACAGACCTTCAGAAGGAAAGCAGGTGTTTTCATTTTTTAAATTGGGGTGTGGTTGATTTACAGTGTTGTGGAAAGCAGGTTTTGATTTGAATAAAATAAGCCTCTAGCCGGAGCGCTGAGTGGGAGGAAGGCAGAAGGGAGGAGGGTGTGAAGGGCCAGAGAAAGGGGGTCTAGAGGCCTCCGTGTTGATGCTTTCTGTACAGACCTCCCCAAGGCTCCTCACAGGCCTTTTACCTCAGAGGCCTGATGACTCCTGAGGGCTTCTGTCAGGCCGCTGAGAGGCCAAAGGGGAAGAAACGCATCTTCAGCCTTTGGCTTCTGCTCCAACAGAGCCTGGAAGGCTGAAGAAACAGGACTCCTAGGGGACCAACCAGCTCAGGAGAGGTTGAGCCCGCCCGGGTGGGGCCCAGGCCGTCCTCAGTGCTCCAGGGGGCCCCAGGCTGGGCGGGAGACGGGGAAGGAGACACCAGCCTGGCCTACAGCTCTGTCCTCCAGGCTCACAGAGGCCCAAGCTCCCTCCCTGAGAGGGCCAGTGAATTTTTCCGGCTGTGCTGAGCATCTTCAAAGATATCAGCACATGGTTAATCTTCCTTCTGTTCAGAAATGCAGAGTAATTTGCCCAAGTGGGGATTTCTGCATATTTATACTAATGTCTGTGTTTAAAGCTTATGAGACAGAGAATTGCTGAGAGATGTCCATTAGCAATATATACAGACTGCAATTATTTCTTTATGGTGTGTGGTCTGACTGCAGAACACTTTATTTCAATGGAAGTAGCAGGCTTTGCCTACTGTGTTTTTCTTCTGTGCCTGAAGAAATCAATAAGAACAGAAAAGAAGGGAAAGGAGGCACGAAGAGAAGGAGGGTGACCTTTTAGGATTCTGGGAGTCTTGAATATGCTATTCCAGGAACTGCCTTCGTCCTTGGAATCTAAATGCGTGCACCCAAGTCGGGGGAATTCAGTACGTTTAAGAACGTGGATGAGAACTTGAGAACCTTCTCCAGTTCGGAGGTGAAGGTCTCAAGTCACTTAACCTCAATGAGCCTGCGGGATTGCCCCGTCAGAGACAAGCAGGAAGGGAACAAAAGGTGTCCCCAGAAGACCCTACTTCTGACCTCCGGCTCCTCTCTCCCCATGCCCACCCCAGGGACAGACCTTCAGAAGGAAAGCAGGTGTTTTCATTTTTTTTAAATTGGGGTGTGGTTGATTTACAGTGTTGTGGAAAGCAGGTTTTGATTTGAATAAAATAAGCCTCTAGCCGGAGGTCCACAGATCAAGGCTTTCTGGAATCTCCTTGAAATCTGGTAGAAACCCAACTTTTTCCTGGGGTGAGGAGGAGGGAGGGAGGAGGAGCTGTTTCAGAGTCACTTCCTGTGTAGAGCCTGGGAGGGAAGAGCCTTGCTGACGAGCTGTGGTCGGTGAGGCCGGGCCTGGGAGCACGCGGCTGGGAAGCCAGGGATCCCTGGCCTGAAGCCCCACCTCGTGCTCTCCGCAGCTCACCTCAGTGTCCACTCTGCTGCTCCTAGCTCCTCCTGGGACTTTTTCTGTGCTGGCGCCCAAGAGCTTAAGGCAGACAAACACCCAGCAGGCCTCACAGATGGATTGGACCCTAGTGCACTCCAGAAGAACACCTCAGTTACCAGCCACTGGGAGGGAATCATTGAGCCTAAAGTGGTCCCCAAGCTACAGACAGGGATGCTGTCCTAAAGGGTTTTTTAGATCAGAAAGGCTGGACGAGCCGGGGTGGATGGACGCAGACAGACACTTTTTGGATTTTGTGTAACAGCCAACAGGTGTCAACTTTTCCTTGCCTTCTCCTGGGGCCCCAGGGCCGCCTGGCCCACCCCTCACGCCCCTCTGTCCTCCCAGCCGGCCCTTGGCGCAGCCAGCGCCTCTGGGCAGTGCCGGCGGGGCCACTGCCCGCCGCCTCCCGCAGCGCCTGCCATCTCCTGGCCTCCACAAAGGCGGCTTTCATGTGCCACCTCAACTTCCCCTCGGCGGGGTGGCGCCATTCTTTTCCGGCCTCAAAATAGTTCCCTGAAGTCACTGTTGACTTCTCACTGCTTTCTTGCACAAGACTCTTTTCCAAGAGGCGCTGGGGTCCAGAAGAAGGACAGATGGTCCCTTTCTTTTTATATCATGGCCAGTCTTTTGAAGTGAAGAACTATAAACACAAGTTTTGCCTTCAGCAGATGTTCTGTGGGCACAACAAGTATCACTGCGTGCTCGTCAGCAACTGTGAGTGGCGGTGGCTGCGGCGTGACGGGAACTGGGCAAAGTGCTGGTGCCCAGTCAGGGGCCCAGCGGCCAGGGTGTGATGGGCTCTGTTCGCTCTGGACCTCATCTTTCTGCTCTGCCAGTTCCAGGTCTATATCACCAGCCCTGAGCCCAGGGACCACCCAGCCCCGGGTCCACCAGTTCGGTGGCTGCTTTTGAAGGGCTGGCTGCCTAGCAGTGTTCCGTGCGGCTTCTGCTAACCCTGCGGCCAGGTCTACAGGCTCTCAATGCTGGGGGCTGGGGTAGATGCTCCTCAGGAAACCATGCTTCAGTCTGATCACTTTTTCCTCTGAGCTTTTTGCTATATGGCTGTCTAGTCCCCGTGGCTGTATTGGGCTGATCTGGGCCAGAACGGTCAGTCCGACATGTCGGTTGCGCTCCCAGGGAGCTGGGGGCTGTGCTAGATGGGGCTGGAAGCCAGTGTCCAGAGGGCTGCTTGGGTGGCTTCTCGTCCATCAGCGACAGATACGAGCTGTCAGTAACGACCTCTAACGGGTGTGCTGCTATTTGGTAGATTTCAAAACTTTTGCTCACGTTAAAAGCGCATAAGCTCAATTAATAGACCTCGTTAACTTCAAAGATCTTTGCACAGAATTGGCTCTTTCATAGGATGACAGGCTCCATTAACTTTATTGCGCTGGCAATACTTTGTATAAGGCCTGGGAGACGTAGTGCAGGAAAGCCGGTCTGATTCCCAACCTCTCGTGGCTTCCGTGGTGGCCAGCGAATGCCCTGTCTGTGGCTTCCCTAAGGGCTCAGCGTGCCTGAAGGATTAGCTTTGGGAATGAAGTCCGTCTATCTGGTCACGCATCTACCACACGCCACTTTTGGAGATGAGGAAAGAACCCAGGAATCATCCATCTACATTGAGAACTATCACATGCGTGATTCCTGGAAACATAAGACAGCCACTGAGGGATTTGCCTATCCCTAGTCACGGCACAGGCTGCAACCGGATGCTTCAAGGTGTGGTGTGTTGGAAAGGGGTGGGCGTCAGAGGCAGGTGGTTTCGATATGACTCCCTGTTCCAGCACTTATATTTGGGTCTTGATTATATACCCAGACTTTGATTTTTCACCTGTGAGTCTGCCTCCTAGGACAGTTGCAAGGATTACATGAATATGGAGTAAATAGATAATTAAAGTAAAATGTTCACTTCCCTCTCTGTGCCCTTCTGGAAGATAGGGATACATCTACCAGCACCATCCACCAGTCCCAGAATGGAGGTCCCTGAGGCCTCCCGGCAGGTAGAGCCCTACAGCCTGGGTTGGGGTTACTACTACACACCCCCAGGGAGAGGCCACATCTCTGCTTCTCTGCCTTCTGGGACGAATGACATTAAACTAGGAATTCTGGAGTCACTGCCCACCAAAAAACCCCTCACCTTGTAAATAACTGTTGGTTGGTCTAAGAAGGTAATGAATATCTCCATAGAGAAGAAAGACTGAAAATTCAGATTTATTTTTGGATCCATCAGAATTTCTGAAAGCTGCCTGTCCAAATGGCCAGATGGTGCAAGATCCTTCAGAATCTCCACGTGATGGTTCCTAAACGTAGGGGCCTGTGAGGTCCTGGGGTTTGAGCAAGAGAGGAGGGTACCCCAAGCGTGTGAACCGGGCCACTGTTTGGAGAGATCTCAGAGATTCTCTGGGTTCTAAAGGGCAAGCACGGCTGACTGCTCAAGGCGCTCCTACTTCCAAGGAGAGAGCTGGGCTATTTAAATGGGTCTCAGCTTACTGAAATAACCACAATATAATGGGAGTTTTGAAAGCCCCCAAGTTAAAAATCAAAGCCCCAAACCACTCAGTATTTGCAGAGACCTGGAGGGCAGAACGCTGCCCAGGGAGCAAGGGCTCAGCGTGCCTGAAGGATTAGCTTTGGGAATGAAGTCCGTCTATCTGGTCACGCATCTACCACGCCACTTTTGGAGATGAGGAAAGAACCCAGGAATCATCCATCTACATTGAGAACTATCACATGCGTGATTCCTGGAAACATAAGACAGCCACTGAGGGATTTGCCTATCCCTAGTCACGGCACAGGCTGCAACCGGATGCTTCAAGGTGTGGTGTGTTGGAAAGGGGTGGGCGTCAGAGGCAGGTGGTTTCGATATGACTCCTGTTCCAGCACTTATATTTGGGTCTTGATTATATACCCAGACTTTGATTTTTCACCTGTGAGTCTGCCTCCTAGGACAGTTGCAAGGATTACATGAATATGGAGTAAATAGATAATTAAAGTAAAATGTTCACTTCCCTCTCTGTGCCCTTCTGGAAGATAGGGATACATCTACCAGCACCATCCACCAGTCCCAGAATGGAGGTCCCTGAGGCCTCCCGGCAGGTAGAGCCCTACAGCCTGGGTTGGGGTTACTACTACACACCCCCAGGGAGAGGCCACATCTCTGCTTCTCTGCCTTCTGGGACGAATGACATTAAACTAGGAATTCTGGAGTCACTGCCCACCAAAAAACCCCTCACCTTGTAAATAACTGTTGGTTGGTCTAAGAAGGTAATGAATATCTCCATAGAGAAGAAAGACTGAAAATTCAGATTTATTTTTGGATCCATCAGAATTTCTGAAAGCTGCCTGTCCAAATGGCCAGATGGTGCAAGATCCTTCAGAATCTCCACGTGATGGTTCCTAAACGTAGGGGCCTGTGAGGTCCTGGGGTTTGAGCAAGAGAGGAGGGTACCCCAAGCGTGTGAACCGGGCCACTGTTTGGAGAGATCTCAGAGATTCTCTGGGTTCTAAAGGGCAAGCACGGCTGACTGCTCAAGGCGCTCCTACTTCCAAGGAGAGAGCTGGGCTATTTAAATGGGTCTCAGCTTACTGAAATAACCACAATATAATGGGAGTTTTGAAAGCCCCCAAGTTAAAAATCAAAGCCCCAAACCACTCAGTATTTGCAGAGACCTGGAGGGCAGAACGCTGCCCAGGGGAGCACAAAGCAGGCCCTTTGGGGACAGGCCCCAGCCTCGGGCGTGATGGGGTGAGGAGCCCATGTTACAGAGTCTGCCCCTCTTCTTGCCAGAGAGTGTTTCCTCCCCGTCAGACCCCATTCCTAGGGCCACCACGGACCTTGCCCACATGCTGCCAATATGACCTGGCCACCTTTAAGTGTCTGGGGTCCTGTCCCTCCGTCTCCTCTCCCTTAGGCCGGGTGGAGCTGCCGGAGAGATACCTCTGAACCTCAGTTTCTCCACGTCTAACAGACAGTGGTGGGTCTCTAAATGAGCTTTAAGCTAATATCCTACACTGACATTCACTGGCCTGGTGGAGGAGGCGTAAGGGTGGGAGAGAGGGGTGGCGTGCTGCTTGGGAGTAAGTTCCCAAGGTGGAAGGACAGGTGGTGAGGAGGCGAGAGAGCACAGGGGGAGGCGGGGTGCGGAGGCTGGGCTGAAATGCCTCGAGCCCTAGGCTCCAGAGGAGATGGGTCTGAAAACTCAGTGGACAGGTCAGCCTGCTGCTATGGCCAAGACTAGGGGCTAGAGGGTGCAGGAAGCGGGGCTCTGCACAGAGGAATGATCAATAATCCCGTCCTGAGAGAAAGGGGAGGGAGGACAGCCGGAAGAACCAGTGCAGAGGACGGTAGGCATTCTGTGAGACTGTTTCCCCTTAATTTGAAAGTTGGAATGTGTGGGTGTGCCTGTGTGTGTATGTGTTTATTTTATACACATAAATCATGAACATTATAGAAGAATCCGACTATGTGCAATGTGATCTCAGGATCAAGGGGAGACTGTCCCCTGTCACCTGGTGTCTCTTTAAGAGGCACTTCGACAAGCTGGAGCATGACCCGGGAGGACCCCAGTATGGGAAAGAATCAAAAGATCCGTAGGATGAACGGCTGAAGTCACCAGAGATATTTGGAAAGAGGGAACCTCTGCCATCTTCACGAGTCTCAAGGGCTGTCGTGGAGCCGGGTTTGCCCTGTGGGCCCCAGTGGGCAGGACCGTGGAAGCTACAGAAAGGCGGCTCTTGACCATTTAACAGCATAAGCTATCTCGCTCTGGGTGGCCGTTGCCTCGTCCCCAGGGGTGGAGGGCAGATTCTTGCTTCCACTGGATTGCTCTGCGATCCCTCCCAGCATGAAGGTTCTATGGAAATAAAACATTAGCCGCAAGCGTGGATGATTCTAACAATGGAATGTATAGACAGTGCTCAGTAGTAGGGAATAGAGAGGCTTGAAACTAAACAGGTCTAAATGATAATAGTAAACCTGGGAAGAGGTTCAAATAACCATAAACCACTAAACACATCCATAGTTACACTGTGACCCTCTAGTAACTTGTGGAACGGGGCTACTCTTTCCATTTGCTAGCTAGATTGTTACAGATTGAACCGTGTCCCTTCCTCGCCAAGTTGTTCCTTGGAAACCCTAGCCCTCAGCTTGACTATGTTTAGAGGGCCTTTAAGGAAGTACTTAAGGTGAAGGGAAGGCGTAAGGATAGGGCTGTAATCCAACCTGACTTCATGAGAAGAGATTCCACGGGGGCACATACAGAGGACAGACTGCACTGGGATACAGTGAGGAGACGGCCGTCTGCAGCCCAGGGAGAGAGGCCTTGTCAGAAACCAACCTGCTGACACCCTGATCTGGACTTTCAGCCTTCAGAACTATGGGAAAATTACCTTCCATTGCCAGTCTGTCGTATTCTGTTATGGCAGCCTGAGCTAAGACATAGCCCGTGACAGTGGTCCAGCAGAAGGTGGTAAACAACTAACAGGTATTTGCCTGGGACGTGTGTAGATTGGGGTCTGAGACACTGAGCCACGACAGCACTGAGTGATCGCTTGGAAGAGGGGAGGAAAAGGCAGGGAGAGGCCAGTGGGCAAAACCAGACCGTCCACAGCACTGCACTTGGTCATCCAGAAGGCTGCAGGGAGAGCTGGAAAGTGAAGAACATTCTCTTAGCCCTGCACCAAAAACACCTGGGCTTCCTCTAAGATACATATTTTTACAGAGCTCTCCTAAGCAAACAGGCAATGACAACCGTTTCAATAGACAGCAACCTTTTGGTCCTTGTTTTCTTCAAGCAATTGACAGGATGGTTTGTGTTCCTAACCTACTATGCTTGTATTATTTTTACCTTTTACGTTTCTAGAATAGTAAGCGTGCTTCTGAATGGAATGTAGCTGTAACTGAATCGTCTTTCGTTGAACCAGATTTGAGCCACGGTGTCATGGTTTGTGGTACCACTACCTCCCTATCGCTCGGGAATGGGCACAAGCATGCCACGCCTGGCCGGCTATCTCCCTTTTGCAGCACCATGGACTGCAGCCCTCTAAGCTCCTCTGTCCATGGGATTTTCCAGGCAAGAATACTGGAGAGGGTTGACATTTCCATCTCCAGGAGATCTTTCTCACCCAGGAATTGAACTTGAGTCTCTTGCACTGGCAGGTGGATTCTTTACCACTGAGCCACCCAGGAAGCCCACTCGTTGCTCAGTAAATGCCTGGCAGTGCGGCAGACAGGGAGGTCACAAGGCTCGAGCCTGTCAGTGGCTTCTGAGTGTCAGTGGTCTAGAACCCTGTGGACATTCCTATTGGTGTCTGCTTGGGTCACTGCTTCTGAGAGAAGACAGGGCTCAGGATGCCTGGCAGCTGGCTTCCTGCTGTGGGTCAGCACCATTTCCTGAACTCCCAGGAATGGGAATGTTTCCTCCCTTTGCTCCCACTTGAAGAGCCCCCTCCTTCCAGTTAGTGTCAGGACTCCCTGGTCCTGCCTGTCAGACAGGGTCAGAGTGAGATTTCTGAACTGGAAGATGCTCAGTGGAGATTTGGAGCTGAAAGCTCACATGCCACTCCCGCTCAGTGGCGAGAGGCCCAGGGTACCTCCCTCTGCCTGTGCTCTGTTGAGCACCGGGGCCCCAAGAGGGACAGATGGAGGCCGGGGCTCAGGGGCCACTTCCTGCTCTGAGCATGACACCATCCCTGGGTGGTCTGACCGCTTTGCTGCATTTTCCACTTGCCTGGTTCATTCATTGTCAAATGATCTGTTAACAAAACCGTTAAGCCCTGGACAATCCTCCAATTAATGATTAACAAACCCCTCGGGGACAGGGCCCTGTGAAGGGAAGGAGGGCCTTCCGAGGCAAGCTGGGGGTTGCTACAGTCCCAGGGAGGAGGACAGACCTCGTGGAGGCAGACTTTCAAATTTTTTAGAGTCTGAGATCCCTGTTTCCAGGGATGGGGGGAGAGTGTGTGTTGGGATCTTGGCTGGAAAGGGCAAAGTGACCATAATGGTGGGACTGTGAGCTTGCTTCCAGATCCGTGTTGAGTGTGATGTCGGTCAGATCTGGGGTTATTTTGGACAGTCCACGCTGGCAAGGCAAGCATGCCACGCCTCGTCCCTTTGCAGCACCATGGACTGCAGCCCTCTAAGCTCCTCTGTCCATGGGATTTTCCAGGCAAGAATACTGGAGAGGGTTGACATTTCCATCTCCAGGAGATCTTTCTCACCCAGGAATTGAACTTGAGTCTCTTGCACTGGCAGGTGGATTCTTTACCACTGAGCCACCCAGGAAGCCCACTCGTTGCTCAGTAAATGCCTGGCAGTGCGGCAGACAGGGAGGTCACAAGGCTCGAGCCTGTCAGTGGCTTCTGAGTGTCAGTGGTCTAGAACCCTGTGGACATTCCTATTGGTGTCTGCTTGGGTCACTGCTTCTGAGAGAAGACAGGGCTCAGGATGCCTGGCAGCTGGCTTCCTGCTGTGGGTCAGCACCATTTCCTGAACTCCCAGGAATGGGAATGTTTCCTCCTTTGCTCCCACTTGAAGAGCCCTCCTTCCAGTTAGTGTCAGGACTCCCTGGTCCTGCCTGTCAGACAGGGTCAGAGTGAGATTTCTGAACTGGAAGATGCTCAGTGGAGATTTGGAGCTGAAAGCTCACATGCCACTCCCGCTCAGTGGCGAGAGGCCCAGGGTACCTCCCTCTGCCTGTGCTCTGTTGAGCACCGGGGCCCCAAGAGGGACAGATGGAGGCCGGGGCTCAGGGGCCACTTCCTGCTCTGAGCATGACACCATCCCTGGGTGGTCTGACCGCTTTGCTGCATTTTCCACTTGCCTGGTTCATTCATTGTCAAATGATCTGTTAACAAAACCGTTAAGCCCTGGACAATCCTCCAATTAATGATTAACAAACCCCTCGGGGACAGGGCCCTGTGAAGGGAAGGAGGGCCTTCCGAGGCAAGCTGGGGGTTGCTACAGTCCCAGGGAGGAGGACAGACCTCGTGGAGGCAGACTTTCAAATTTTTTAGAGTCTGAGATCCCTGTTTCCAGGGATGGGGGGAGAGTGTGTGTTGGGATCTTGGCTGGAAAGGGCAAAGTGACCATAATGGTGGGACTGTGAGCTTGCTTCCAGATCCGTGTTGAGTGTGATGTCGGTCAGATCTGGGGGATTATTTTGGACAGCCTGCTTGAAAAATAATGGAGATCCTGAGCCAAAGGTGCTTCAGACAGTATCTCCCGCCCCCACCCCCAAGGATTCTTTAGAATTTACAGCCCCGGTGGTATAGCAGCAGCTCATATTATTGTGAACATACTATGTGCCAGGCACTGACTCTACACACATTATTAAATCTTTATAAGCAGGTCTAAGAAGACGGCACTATTATTATCTCTGGGTGACAGGTAACTTAGAGGCTTAGACATATCAGGTTTCTAGCCAAGTTCATTGGGTTAGTTGGTGGTGGAATTTGAATTCTACCCAAGCCATCTGGTGCAGGACCTGGGCTCCTGGCCACCGTCCATGCTGCCAGCCACACGCTCCGCGTCACCTCCTCACTGATAGCCTCTCTTGGTGGGTCTGCAGGTGTGACATAATTCTATTTGTCCCATCCATTGACATGGCCATGGAGAAGGACCCCTGCAGGGCCTTGGGCACCCCAATATCAAGCTGAATGTCAGAGGATGCTGAGACCCTCCCCGGGTCATTAAGAGGAGTCCTCTCAAGACAAATAGCTCCTGAAATTAGGAGTAGGTTTCCAGCAACGGTCTGGTTCTTTCTGGTTGTTATGGTGATGGTGCAGGATTGTAAAATGTTACAATGAGAGAAGGCAATTTTCTTTTGTACAAAGTGGACCTCTGGGAACCAGGCGCTTCGAACATCCTAAGCAATGTTAATGTACTCTCCTAAGACTCTGGAAGGCAAACTGGTCTTTACTTTCTCACATTACCCTGGGCTCCTAAAAGGCCATGGATACTGAAGGATGGTCCTGTGCCAGGAGTGAAAAGAATCACAGCAAACCCTTTTATAAGTAATTACAAAGGGCTGGGCCCTCTCCTAAGGGCTCCATGTAAATATAAGTTGCTTAATCCTCACCGCTCTAAGAAACAGATTCTATTCTTTTATTCTCCTTTTATAGACGAGGCATCGGAGGCAGAGTTTCACGTCCCATATCCTCTGGGGCAAGTATTAATGTTTTGGTAGAGATGCTTGGCTAAAGGAGGAACTTTGAAATAGAAGGACTTCTGTCCCCAGAAGCATGGGGCCGGTATGGGGGTGACCACGAGCTGCAGAATGAAGCCTCACACAGACTCCTCTACAAGTACTAACATGCTTTCACCATACAAAGCAGGGAGGAGGCTACCGAGAAGTTGCAGAACCTCTTTGGATCATTCCCAGCCCAGTGCTTTGTGCCTTTGTTTCTCTAACTCTTCCTGAGCATCGTTTAGTGCCAGGCACTGGCTGAGATTCTAGGGGTGGAATGGGGTGGAGCCTTGGGCCTGCCCCCAACCCAGGGGCTCGCAATCTGTGTGCAGAATGACCCACGAACAGGCAAACTACATCACGGACACTCAGACAAGACCCAGAGAACAGCTGGTCAGGAAAGAACCCAGGCTGCAGGCTGGCTACAGGGCAGCCTGCGAGCAGAGCGATAAGAGATGGTAAGAGACGAAGCTAGGAAGAGGCAGGAGCTGGATGCTGAAGCAACACATCAAGGGTTGGGCTCTGTCCTGAGAGCAATGGGGCTGTTGGAGGCATTTGACTGGGAGGAACAGGACCGGACCTGTGTTTTGGAAAGATCACTCAGGCTATAGCATGAACCCTGGGCGGGAGCGGATATACCGTGGTGGCCATCGATGCCGGCCTGGAGTGATGTTGGCCTGAAAGGAGCGGGTGGGGATGGAGAGAAGGGACCAGTCCAGAGGAGGCAGAATCGTGGAATTTGGGCGGGAAGGACGGCATGGACTACCCGTTTTTGGTGGGCCAAAACAGCGGTGGCAGTGATGTTCTGGAGGTGAGCCCGTGGGCTCAATGTAATGTACTCTAAGACTCTGGAAGGCAAACTGGTCTTTACTTTCTCACATTACCCTGGGCTCCTAAAAGGCCATGGATACTGAAGGATGGTCCTGTGCCAGGAGTGAAAAGAATCACAGCAAACCCTTTTATAAGTAATTACAAAGGGCTGGGCCCTCTCCTAAGGGCTCCATGTAAATATAAGTTGCTTAATCCTCACCGCTCTAAGAAACAGATTCTATTCTTTTATTCTCCTTTTATAGACGAGGCATCGGAGGCAGAGTTTCACGTCCCATATCCTCTGGGGCAAGTATTAATGTTTTGGTAGAGATGCTTGGCTAAAGGAGGAACTTTGAAATAGAAGGACTTCTGTCCCCAGAAGCATGGGGCCGGTATGGGGGTGACCACGAAGCTGCAGAATGAAGCCTCACACAGACTCCTCTACAAGTACTAACATGCTTTCACCATACAAAGCAGGGAGGAGGCTACCGAGAAGTTGCAGAACCTCTTTGGATCATTCCCAGCCCAGTGCTTTGTGCCTTTGTTTCTCTAACTCTTCCTGAGCATCGTTTAGTGCCAGGCACTGGCTGAGATTCTAGGGGTGGAATGGGGTGGAGCCTTGGGCCTGCCCCCAACCCAGGGGCTCGCAATCTGTGTGCAGAATGACCCACGAACAGGCAAACTACATCACGGACACTCAGACAAGACCCAGAGAACAGCTGGTCAGGAAAGAACCCAGGCTGCAGGCTGGCTACAGGGCAGCCTGCGAGCAGAGCGATAAGAGATGGTAAGAGACGAAGCTAGGAAGAGGCAGGAGCTGGATGCTGAAGCAACACATCAAGGGTTGGGCTCTGTCCTGAGAGCAATGGGGCTGTTGGAGGCATTTGACTGGGAGGAACAGGACCGGACCTGTGTTTTGGAAAGATCACTCAGGCTATAGCATGAACCCTGGGCGGGAGCGGATATACCGTGGTGGCCATCGATGCCGGCCTGGAGTGATGTTGGCCTGAAAGGAGCGGGTGGGGATGGAGAGAAGGGGACCAGTCCAGAGGAGGCAGAATCGTAGGAATTTCAGCACTCCGTGCAGAAGGGCGTAAGGATAGCCACAGGCATGGACTCTGAAGTCCTGCATGGATTCAAGGTATCATTTCTGAGATGGGGACACGAGAAGAGCAAGTCGGTGGCAAGGTGATGTTCGTTGGGACGTTTGTGCCTCTGAGCTAACCACGTGCGGCCAAACAGTTTTATCCTGCATCCACACCTTCTCCCAGCCTATTTACTGAGGGAGTGGAGTGTCCTGGCATGTTCAAGGCTGGCGCAGGGAGAGTGGAGATCTGTGCTGGGCGTCAGGGCTGGAGGGAGCCCTCCTGAGCCCCCCGGTGAGAAAGCTGACTCGTCCCACTCCCTTTTAGGCATGGGGTCATGGTGTTCCTCCTAAGCAGCTTGATCTGGGGCTGCCAGCCCTGAGAACAAGCTTGGGCTTCTTCTATCTGCTCTGCACTGTGGAGGGGACCCTGCTTTCTACGTCCGCGCCAGCTTCTCGCTCTGCTAAACCCCCCAGGCCCGCGCCTGCGTCGGCAGGAACAGCCGCGTTGGCGGTGAGTGGGCCCCGCGCTCTGTGAGGTCAGGTCTGTGGTCTCATTCAGTTCTCCTCTATGCTTGCTGACTGTGGTCCTGTCGCCCTGTTTTCAAGAGGAAGAAGGGAAGGCTCAGGGAGTTTGGAAGGCTTGCCCTCATCACACAGCTGTCCACTCTGCCTCCAGGTTTCTCCAGGATCCTGTCTTGGCCCCTCGTGGAGGTCAGGGGAGCTGCTCTCCCAGCAGAAGGTGCATGAGGACAGAGTTGCAAGGGGTCGACGTCTGCGGGTGAGAACGGGGTGGGAAGAGACATACAACCCACGGGAAGGGACACCGCATGCCCCCCAAAGGACGCGTCAGCCCTGAGAATCCTCATGGCCCTTCACCTTGGGGCTATGAAATCTCAAGTCAGCAGAGATGAGCCTCTTCACTTCTGGTCAACGTGGGCTTTGCATTTTGGTTCAGAAGCCGGAGGGGACAAGTACACTCAGTCTTCTCTCTCCCTGAACGTGCAGACGAAAATACAACAGCCTTTCTGCAGCTCAACACGAGGCCCAGTATTGGACTTCTGAGGCTCTCTGGTGACCCTCCTGGCCACCAAAAATCCTTCATGGAGGAAGGTAGGGGCTAGAAAGGACATCAGTAGCCTGCACCTCTGCTGTGGCACATGTAGTTGGGCTCAGGTGGTAATGTTGCGGTGACACTGGACTTTGCAGGCTCACAAGGTATGATGCTGCACACCACCACCACCCCCGGATTAGCACAGGGGTGCAACCCAGCAAGACCAATGAATGACACTGGCATTTTACAACAGGATTCGAGCGGAACTAAGTCTTTATCCCCACTTTATCACTTTTCACCCATCAAATCTATTTTAATTAGCTTTCAATCTATAATCTTAAAACAAAGGAAAAGAAATCCTACAGATCCTTCCCACCCCCAAATTGCGCTTCCAGAAAGAAAGGTTTATCTCTGAAGTTTCTCAAGAAAAATCTATAGGTGCGCCATGCCTTGAAATAACACTCATTACGGTGGGCTGCATGCAAACCAGCTTCTCTAGTCAGAGATGAGAGACAATCACTTGACCTATGGCCAGTCAGAAAGCATTTCCATACCACCTTTATCTTTCAGTTGGTTAAGTTTTAAATGAAAGCCCCAACGCCCTTTTGAGGAAGGCACACTAACAGAGCCCCAACTGAAATTTCAGCTCAGTCGATAGGAAGATAATTATAAGAAACAAAATGTGAAATTTAAGATCAGGACACTAATGAAGTCTAAAAATACCAGTGGCCCATCCTTCTGGTTGGCAAGACCTGTTCTTCATGGAGGGGATCTCTCCATAATTACTCAGCCCCGTGAGAGGCCAGGTTGTCACGTCAAACAATAGTAGGAAAAATCGTGGGACTTTAATGAGCTAGATCTCAAGGAGTTCGATGGTGGATCTTATTATGCCGGGCAAGCTTTCAAACAGAGAACACGAGAAAAGGAAAGTTCTTTCTGTTTTTTAAAGTAGACTTCTGACTTGTGTTGATGCTCTCACGCAGGGCCTCCTGGTTCCTGCTCAGAGCCAGCTGCCTGTCATTTAGGAGTGTGAAATCAATTGGACTTCGGAGATGTAAAATCCCTAGGGACAAAATTAAAAGTGACCCAAATCCAGACCCACGTGGGCTTGTCAGAAAGACGACTCTCACATAGCAAGTTTCAAAGATTTGGTTTCAAAATTCAGGTTTCTTATTTTAAAAAATATGCAGTTGTTTGACATTAGCTCTGACAGATAAATTATAGCTTTAGCAATAAAGGCTTTTAAGATTAGAAATGAAAGGAGAAATTACCTCCCCCTCCCCCCAAAAAAAGACAGAAAAAACCCACCCAGGCTTGAGTTGGGAGGCATGTGTGTGTGTAGCCTTCATTGTCTTTCTTCGCCGCAAATATCAGGGGAGAAATCAGCTGATGAGGGCCGTACATAGAGAAGCAAGTAATGTAATTTCTGGGGAAACAGCCGGCTCACTGGAAAACTATGAGCAGGTCACCAGGTCACCAGCTGGAGCTGGGGGAATCTAGCTGGCTCACCAGAAGGCAGAGCTGTGAACACTTTCTAGGCCCACTGCATCCATAGCCCGGCAGGTACGTACAGCACAGGGGCTGGAAAAGCAAACCCCATCAGGGCCCCCTCTTTCTTCCTGTGCTTTCGCAGGTTCAGGCCCACGATAGAGGACGGTTCACACCTCCTGACCCCGCATGATGTTCCAAGCGTGGCTCTGCAGGGCCTGCAGGCTCAGCATGAACAAGGTCCCCGGAGGACCTGCCTTGACCACCTACCTCTTCTTGATTTTACGAACTCAAATGATACATAGTGATCAGATGCGCCTATGCCTGGCCGCTTTGGGGAGGTGGATTCCCGCTCTGTGCTAAGCCCCCAACCAGGACCAGTCCTGTCTGGGCCAGTTACCTTTATGCACAGAACCAACTCCTTTTCCTAGGAGCATGCCTGAAATTGGCAAGGCATCAGTCCTAGGAGACCCCCTGGGATGTGGAGGTGGGATGGGGCGAGGGTAGGGCGGACCCCCCACCACTGATGGTGGGAAGAGGGAAGTCCACTCAGTGTCTCAGGCCTTGGCACGGCTGTGGGAGCAGCCAGCCAGCCAGTACCCAGTGGGTCAGACTTGGTGGCATATAAATTGGGAGTGAGTTCTTTTACAGGGAGAGGGAGCTTAACCAAAACTATTCAAACCAAAAAGAAAAAAAAAAAAAATCAATGTATTCAATTTTTTTAAAAAGATCTTAAACAAAGCAAGAGTTTACCAAAATTTAGATGTAATTTTCTATAATTTTGTCATTTAAGACTAGTGTCGATTTCCAAAACAAAGGCAGTCAGGGCACAATCAGATTGAGGAACCCGACAGAGATCTAGACACGGCTTTGTTGTTGGGACGCTTGGCAAGGCCTGAAAATTGCTCGAAGGGATAAAGATAGAGATTCAGGAGAGCAGGCTGGCTGAGAACGGCTGGTTGAGTCCTTACCCTGCTAAGACTCCGCAATGCGTCCCTCTTTCCCCATCTCAAGGATTCAGAAGAAGGGAGGCTGAGGCGTCTCGCTTGAGGTCCACACTTCCTAGAACATCGACTCCCCTTTCAGGGGAGGCCTGGATGCCGACTCAGCGAGGCAGACCACCTGTTATGCATCATCCAAGTTCAGGCTGGCTGGCCACTTCTCTGCTCAGCGGGAGCAAAGGCCCGGCTGACTGCATCCATAGCCCGGCAGGTACGTACAGCACAGGGGCTGGAAAAGCAAACCCCATCAGGGCCCCTCTTTCTTCCTGTGCTTTCGCAGGTTCAGGCCCACGATAGAGGACGGTTCACACCTCCTGACCCCGCATGATGTTCCAAGCGTGGCTCTGCAGGGCCTGCAGGCTCAGCATGAACAAGGTCCCCGGAGGACCTGCCTTGACCACCTACCTCTTCTTGATTTTACGAACTCAAATGATACATAGTGATCAGATGCGCCTATGCCTGGCCGCTTTGGGGAGGTGGATTCCCGCTCTGTGCTAAGCCCCCAACCAGGACCAGTCCTGTCTGGGCCAGTTACCTTTATGCACAGAACCAACTCCTTTTCCTAGGAGCATGCCTGAAATTGGCAAGGCATCAGTCCTAGGAGACCCCCTGGGATGTGGAGGTGGGATGGGGCGAGGGTAGGGCGGACCCCCCACCACTGATGGTGGGAAGAGGGAAGTCCACTCAGTGTCTCAGGCCTTGGCACGGCTGTGGGAGCAGCCAGCCAGCCAGTACCCAGTGGGTCAGACTTGGTGGCATATAAATTGGGAGTGAGTTCTTTTACAGGGAGAGGGAGCTTAACCAAAACTATTCAAACCAAAAAGAAAAAAAAAAAAATCAATGTATTCAATTTTTTTAAAAAGATCTTAAACAAAGCAAGAGTTTACCAAAATTTAGATGTAATTTTCTATAATTTTGTCATTTAAGACTAGTGTCGATTTCCAAAACAAAGGCAGTCAGGGCACAATCAGATTGAGGAACCCGACAGAGATCTAGACACGGCTTTGTTGTTGGGACGCTTGGCAAGGCCTGAAAATTGCTCGAAGGGATAAAGATAGAGATTCAGGAGAGCAGGCTGGCTGAGAACGGCTGGTTGAGTCCTTACCCTGCTAAGACTCCGCAATGCGTCCCTCTTTCCCCATCTCAAGGATTCAGAAGAAGGGAGGCTGAGGCGTCTCGCTTGAGGTCCACACTTCCTAGAACATCGACTCCCCTTTCAGGGGAGGCCTGGATGCCGACTCAGCGAGGCAGACCACCTGTTATGCATCATCCAAGTTCAGGCTGGCTGGCCACTTCTCTGCTCAGCGGGAGCAAAGGCCCGGCTGACTGCACTTCGAGAGGATGGGGCCTGGAAGCCCCTCGACCCCAACCTTAGCTGTGCCCCAGGTCCTCCCACCCCCTTCTGCATCCTGGCTGCCAGATCCCTCAGGCTGCGCAGGGGTGAGGCTGACGCCCTTTGTCCTAAGCCTCTGGCCGAGGCCCAGCCCAGAACCACGTCCTGGGGGCCCCTTCCCCTGCCTCAGTTCACCAGGATCTACTTGGTGCTCGCTGGAATGAAAACGGTCCTGGGGAATGGGGTTAAACGAAGGTCCAGGCAGGAGGCGCTCTTTGCTGGGGCCTCACAGAGCCACCCACAGGTCCTCAAAACAAAACTGCACCTGCATCAGGATGATCTGGGGTTCTCATCTGACGCAGAGCAGGGGGTGCTTTTCTGAGGGTGGGGGCCACAGACAGCTCATGTTCTGACTGTTCTCTGAGTGGAAAGTGGAGAAGGGCCCCCAGGGCCCCTGAGACAGCAGAGAGCTCCTGCTCAGGTTGCGGGTGGCCTCTCCTTGGGTCCGATGGGAGAATGGCCCTGGGCCTGGGCGGAAGGTGGAAGGCCCTGGGCTCGGCAGGCTCTCCCTCCCTCTCCGCCTGCCCACCATGTCTCCCTGCCTTTTCGTCCTGCCCTCCACCCTCCTCTCTGCCTCCTCGGTCGAAGGCCCGGCTGTCCCCGGCAGGGAGGCCCCCCACAGCCTGGATGGGAGCGGCGAGGGGCTGCTGCAGTGCGCGGGCGCCCGGACCCAGGCTCCTGTGCGCGCTGCAGTGGTGACCCCACAGGGGCACAGAGGAGCGTGCGGGCAGCGGGACTTACCTTTGGGGTGCCCGGGGTCCGTGAACTCATACTTCCCCACGCCAATGGTCCGCAGCATCTGCAGCCCGTGGGCCGAGTCTGATGTGGGGGGCCCGTTGGTGGCAGGGGCGCCGCTGGGGAGGGTGGCAGACGGCTGGGCTGGTGGCGGCGGAGGCAGCAGGGGCCCTGCCATGTGGCCGTTGCCCACCGCGGCGGGTCCCGGGCGAGCCACCTGCCCGACGCCGGGCAGTGTAGAGACGGCCAGGGGCTGCGGGCTGGCGTACAGGGCCTGGGCGGGCATGTTGACCACCACGCTGCTCAGTGGCTGGGAAGGCGGCTGTGGGATCGAGTAGTGGCCTGGCATCAGCGGGAGCTGGGGCCCCACGTGGGGAGGCAGCGAAGGGGTCACCCCAATGACTGGGGCCTGGACGTTCACCGCCGGGCTGAAGGAGGGAGGCTGGGCCACTCCATAGGAGTGTGCGATCAGGGCAGGCTGGCTCCCGGCGGCCACTGTGGTCACCCACGGCCCTGTGCCTGCAAGGGAAACAGAAGAGGTGTCATCTGCCAGTTACACATTCATTCAACAAACACTGAGCGACTGTCCCCGGACCTGGGCCGAGTGCTGGGGTGACGGAGGTGAACCAGGGACCTGTATCTGGGAGTAGATTAAGCACAAAACAAGTGCTTTGGGAGCATGTAAACATGGTTGTGGGGTCTCAGAGGAGACACCCCATCAGCCTGGGAGAAGCTAGGAGGCCACAAAGGAGAGAGGAAAACGCGGAGACCTTCAAAGAGATCTGGGTTTAAATTCTGACTCTGCCCCTTATGAACAAGAGCCCTGAGCAAGTCACTTAGCGTCTCTGAGACTCATTCTTCCTATCTGTGAAATGGAACTAGCCACAGCCACCTCATAAGTCTCCTGGAGATAACTGAAGGAGGAAAATGCATTTGAAAAAGACTTCCAAATGAGCAGAGAGCCTGGCAGGTGTTAATCATTCTATAGGCATTGGTGTTTCCCCTTCCTGTCTGAGAGAGATGGGAGAAAGCTAGATATTGAGGATAGTTAGGTGCGTCCTGGGCAAGGCGAGAGGACCAGAGCCTGGGCCGTGCAAAGGTCCTGTGGTGCAGGAAAGGAGAGCCAGGGGTGCGGGCCGAGGGGGAAGGCTGGCGGGGGTCGTCCTCCGCGACCTTGTCTGGGGGACCGGGCTTTGTGCTAAGCAGCCCTGGGGCAAACAAAGAGCTCAGTCTCACCTCCTGAAGTCCAGTATAAGAGGCAAAGCCAGTCATGCCCCAGTCTGGCAGAGCAGGCTCCCCTGAGCTCAGTGAGGTCTCCTCCACCTAAATGCCCCCTGGTGGTCGTGATGCCTTTGGACTGGCAGCCGGACTGAGGCAGGAGAGTGAGCCCCAGAAGTACTCAGGACCACCAGCCCCTGAAGCTAGAAGGTGGGGCTTGGTGTTCTCTCCCAGAAATACAATTTGGAGGCAGGAATCAAGATGGCAGGGGACTCCCTAAGCACTAGTGGGTACTGTGTCTGAAGAGCTGTCCACACGGCAAGGGGGTAGAGAGCCAGGCTGGGCTTCAGACAGACCACACTTCAGTTCTGGGTCTGCCCTCACTCGCTGAGTGACCTTAGGTAAAGCCTGCCCTCGGTAGCGTCCTCATCAGCAGTGGGCAAATGATGCCCACTTCATAGGGCTGCTGTGAGTGACGAGATGACACCCAGAACAAGGCCCATCTACATGTGCGACACATAGTTGTGACCTTGATAACGAGAGAGGCCGGAGAAAACTAGAAGCTGACAACTGTCGGTGAAACAGGGCCAGCAAAATTCTAGAACAGGCTGCTAAGGGGGACGGCCCCCAAGCCTAGAGAATAGGACGCGGTGTCACTGTGAGCTACCCTGGGGTCCTAAGGAGGAGGCATGGCCTCTGGCACTCAGGCCTCTGCGGGATTAGCCAGGGAGCCTGGGAAAACGCATCCGAACCTCAGAGCACAGATGGCGAGCCCTCCAATAGCCCCATGGTGAACACAGAGAGGGCAAGGGCCACAGCAGTAATTGACTCATGAGCCAGCGACGGGCCCAGAGGATGCAGAGACGTAAAGGGAGGGTGGTAGTGATGTGCTCTCCGTTTTTATCAACAATTTGGATGACGATGTGGAAGACACATGACCAAGTCCGCAGGTGACGTTGTGTTGGAACCTAACAGGTCAGCAATCAGAGCAGGAAAAGAGGCTAAGCGTCATACAGGAAGCTATGGACAAGGTCTTGCTCTCGGGTCCCCACACTCAGCTGCTTAAGCCAGATTGTGAGGAGATGGACAGGGGCCAGAGTAGCCCCCTGGGCAGTACTGGGGGCTTGCTGTTGAGAGAGCCTGCAATGTGGCCACCCGCAGAAAGGAGGGAGGTAAGGCTGCGGTGATCAAGGTTGAGGGGCTGAATGACAGAGGCACTGCAGACTGCTTGTGGGGTCTCTGTGCTGGGTTCTGGGCAGGTAGGGACGCAGAGAGAGGAACAAGGCCCAAGAGAGCAGAGAGACTGGAAGCCACAGACTTAGGGCCTGGCTGAAGGACTCGGGGTGTTCACCCTGCAGAAGACGTGGAGGGGGTGATGAGCGGGGGTCTCCAGATAGCTGTAGGGCTGAGGTGTGGCTGGCCAAGTCCCCATGTTCTGTGCATCTCAAGGGGATGTCTGGGGCCATTGGGAGATAACAGGGAAGGTTGTTGTTACTGCTGGAACCGATCAAAGAAGGCCTGAGATGCTATCAGAGGGGGCGAAGCCTCAGTCCCCAGGGGGTGGACCTCATTGGAAGGCGTGACTGGAAATCTATGAATCGGAGTGCTTAGGTTTGGGAATGACTAACTGTTCAAAACAACTCGAAGCAGATTGAGAGTCACTCCTGTGTCACGCTCATGCCCTCGTCCTTCCCAGTATTTTCTTGCACAACAGAGAAAGGAGTAGAGATACAGCTACACCCCAGGGAAGTACACACTGTCACACACCCCTGGCCCCCATGCAGCCTGAGGTCTGGGCTGCTGCAGGCTGTGGGTCAGGACCTGCTGAGGAGCCGGGCACGGAGGAGGTCTCCCGCCCTTCTCCTGCTGCCCCAGCCAGAGGGTAGGTGCTCCTGTCCACTTTGAAATACGCACCTGGATTGTCGCTCTCCCTCATCTGTTTGGAGGGCGGCTCGTCGGTGTCCCAGGGCGTGGACTGGTTGATGGGTGTCTGCCCCCACCGGATGCTGGTCGTGAGTCCCTGGGACTGACTGTCGGCTTTGGAGATGCCGGGGGCCTGGGGAGAAGCAGAGTGGGGGGGTGAGCACTGCCTGGCAAGGGTCCTGTGCTGCTACCCATGCTCCAGGAGCACTCCTGAGGCCAAGACCTGGCCCTGCCCTCAGTGCCACGAGGGGAGCGCCGGGCGTCTGTGTTCAGTAGCCGCAGCTGTGGCCTCAGCTAAGCTCCGGCTGCAGGAACACCCCACCTAACCCAGCACCTCCCCCACCACCTGAGCGACCTCTGCTGTGAGACGTGAAATTCCCCCAGTTCTTGAGTCATTAATAAACCACCACAACACAGAGAGGCATGTGTTGAGCACCAACTGTATATTCAGTCCAGGGCCACTAGCACCATGTGCCCAGCCTCTGACGTGTGAGAGGACAGCTCTTGGAGGCATTACTGGCAGGCCCTCCTGCCTCTAGGCCAGCCTCCAAGGCCCCCAGTGTCCCACTCCACAGAAGAGGGGTGGATGGGTGGGGACTGGGACCCCTGGAGGGGCTGCGCAGGTCTGGAAAGCAGGAGCAGGCTCTCTGGGACCTGGACTCCTCCCTGCAGGAAGCAAGCAGGCTCTCCGCTCCAGGATCTCACTTGTTCATTCATGTATTTAGTTAGAAAACAAATCTCAGCACAAAAACAAACTCGGGATAGCCCTGGTCTCCCTGAACTACCGCTTTACCAAGGAATATTATATGGTAAATAAAAACCATAGGTACTCCCTAATGAGATGGCAAAATGCTTACACTACAATGTTAAATGAGAAAAGCAGGACAGAAAATGATACACCTATAACCTCGCTGGGTAAAATGCAGGAGGGAAAAATCCAGGAGTGGATTAATATGGAGAGCTATTGGCAGGAACGTCGTTCTTGGGTGAAAGGATTAAGGAACACTTTTCTTCTTTCATCTACGCCTCCGTATTGGCCAATTTTCTACTATGGCTACGGCTATTGTTTATAATATTGTCTATGTTACGGGCTTCCCAGGTGGTGTTAGTGGTGAAGCACCCTCCTGCCAACGCAGAAGATGCCAAGTGATGTGATTTTGAGCCCTGGGTTTGGAAGATCCCCTCGAGGGCAATGCAACCCACTCCAGTCTTCTTGCCTAGAGAGCTCCATGGACAGAGGAGCCTGGCGGGTTACAGTCCATAGGGTCAAAAAGAGTCAGACATGACTGAAGCAACTTAACACACACACACAGCACACAGAAATATTATAAATACAATATTTATAATAAGAAAAACATCCAAAAGACACACTGGAGAGCACGGTACTGGGATGTGGGGGGGGTCTCAGGAGGCATTTCCTGAAGGACTGACCACGACTTACAGGGAGGTAGCAACCAGCTTTGGGGTGGAGGGTGAGGTGGGGAGGAGGCAGAGGCAGTTGCCCACTGGGGACAGTCATAGGCCAGTGGAGCTTCCAGGGGCATCTGCAGGCCTCTCTGAGAGAGGCCACAATGCTCTGGACTCCTGAGGGAAGCAGACTCAGTGACCTAGCTGGTCCTCCTGGGCCTCTCTGAGCAGCAGGACTCTCCGCTCCAGGCCAGCCGGTGAGTCCCGGCAAGCAGGAGGGTGGGCGGACTTCGCGGGGCTTTGATGCCCAATGCAGAAGACAGACAGCGCCTGCTTGGGGCCTGCTGGGAGGAGCGCCCTGCATCCTATTAGGGTTGTGGACTGCGCTGAGCTAATTGCATTAGGCTGTACTTTATCTCTGGCCTTGCATTTCAGAGGCTTCGTTTTGTGAAGAGCGCAGGAAACAAAGGGAGGGTGAATGCATCTCCTGAGGGAAGAACAATTCTGCAGACAAGCTTCCTTATCAGAGGCCTCTGCCCCACTTCTGTCTGCAGGACGGATGGGAGCTGAGGGCAGCCAAGGGGGCTGGGGATTTCGCAGCCCTCACCTATAGTCTTCGGGAACTTATGAAACAATAGCACAGCGTCTGTGGTCACCACGGTTGGGGTGGTTAGGGTTGGGGGGGAAGGATTAAGGAACACTTTTCTTCTTTCATCTACGCCTCCGAATTTTCTACTATGGCTACGGCTATTGTTTATAATATTGTCTATGTTACGGGCTTCCCAGGTGGTGTTAGTGGTGAAGCACCCTCCTGCCAACGCAGAAGATGCCAAGTGATGTGATTTTGAGCCCTGGGTTTGGAAGATCCCCTCGAGGGCAATGCAACCCACTCCAGTCTTCTTGCCTAGAGAGCTCCATGGACAGAGGAGCCTGGCGGGTTACAGTCCATAGGGTCAAAAAGAGTCAGACATGACTGAAGCAACTTAACACACACACACAGCACACAGAAATATTATAAATACAATATTTATAATAAGAAAAACATCCAAAAGACACACTGGAGAGCACGGTACTGGGATGTGGGGGGGGTCTCAGGAGGCATTTCCTGAAGGACTGACCACGACTTACAGGGAGGTAGCAACCAGCTTTGGGGTGGAGGGTGAGGTGGGGAGGAGGCAGAGGCAGTTGCCCACTGGGGACAGTCATAGGCCAGTGGAGCTTCCAGGGGCATCTGCAGGCCTCTCTGAGAGAGGCCACAATGCTCTGGACTCCTGAGGGAAGCAGACTCAGTGACCTAGCTGGTCCTCCTGGGCCTCTCTGAGCAGCAGGACTCTCCGCTCCAGGCCAGCCGGTGAGTCCCGGCAAGCAGGAGGGTGGGCGGACTTCGCGGGGCTTTGATGCCCAATGCAGAAGACAGACAGCGCCTGCTTGGGGCCTGCTGGGAGGAGCGCCCTGCATCCTATTAGGGTTGTGGACTGCGCTGAGCTAATTGCATTAGGCTGTACTTTATCTCTGGCCTTGCATTTCAGAGGCTTCGTTTTGTGAAGAGCGCAGGAAACAAAGGGAGGGTGAATGCATCTCCTGAGGGAAGAACAATTCTGCAGACAAGCTTCCTTATCAGAGGCCTCTGCCCCACTTCTGTCTGCAGGACGGATGGGAGCTGAGGGCAGCCAAGGGGGCTGGGGATTTCGCAGCCCTCACCTATAGTCTTCGGGAACTTATGAAACAATAGCACAGCGTCTGTGGTATTCTCTAATAGACAGCTTTCCCCTTGTGTCCTGCAGGCGGCCCCCCTGTATTCCCAGGCTCTGGGGTGCTGTGCGCTCAGAGATGCGGAGGTTGCTTTCCCCATAATAAGAGGCATCTGGGGGAGAGTAGCCAGTGTGCTGTCTCATTCGGGGTCCTGTTTCGGGGTGAAGTTTGAATGTGGAGTCCCTGGCCTCCTCGCCTGCCCCCTCCTTCACTGGCAATTCAGCAACCCCTTCTGCCAGTAGGGGGCGCTGCAGCCCCTCTGTGCGGCCTCGAATTCCTGGCGGCCTCCCAGGCCAGAGGCAGGTTTGGTTTTCCAGGTCCTCCTGCAGCTGCCCTTTCTCTCCCTCTGAATCGGTATCTGTGCCCCAGCCTGGTAGCTCGACAGGATGGGGAAGGCTCTGTGGCCCCGGAGCCCTGGGCCTGGTCCTACCCAGCAGCCACTGCTGCCAGAAGGGGTGTGTGGGGGTCTCCTCCTTGAGAGTGGGTAAGTGAAAAAGTGAAAGTCACTCAGTTGTGTCCAGCCCCTTTGTAACCCCATGGACTGTGGCCCACCAGGCTCCTCTGTCCATGAGATTCTCCAGGCAAGAATTCTAGAGTGGGTAGCCATTCTCTCCTCCAGGGGGTCTTTCTGACCCAGGGATGGAACCCCAGTCTCTTGCATTGCAGGTGGATTCTTTACCATCCGAGCCACCAGGGAGTAACCAGACTCTAAAACTTCAGAAATTCTCAGTTTTGCCCTAACACTGGGGGAAATTTCTGAACTTAAAAAATGGCACATGTTTCCTCAGGCCCTTGACTCCAAAACACTCCTGCCCACTGGCTCGCTTGTGCCTTTGCGGCTCATCTGCTTTGCTCTTCAGGAAGCTGGGTCCCTGCTCTGTGGCTGGGCCTGCCCAAGGCTCTGGGGACACGCAGTTGCTGAGCCGCAGCCCTGTCCTCAAGGATCTGCTTCCAGCTCCACCCTCTGTGACTCAAGTCCCACCCCAGAAGGAAGCTGGGGGTGCTGGGGTGCAGTGGGTGTGGGGGCCTGGGGTACTGGGGTGGGCCCAGGGCGCTGGCACAGTTGAGCTGTAGCTCCAATACGCCTGATGCCCACTGTGGCTTTCATGACTCTTAACAAGCAAATTCTTTCGTGTAAGAAAGAGGTTCTCCTGGGGAAGGAAAACAGCCTATTTTTTTCTTTTCTTTAGAAACGATAAATAAGGACACTCATTCTGTTTGGCACTAGCAACTTCTGAAGCTATGAGAAACTTGCAGTTCAAGACTTTTTCTTTATTTTATTGACTAAATGAACATTTCCACCTTCACTCCCTCCAGAAAAAACGTGGACATGGGCGGCGTGCTTTGCCGAGGCGGCTCGAGGCCCCGGCGGTGAAGTACGCGGCAGCCAGTGATGTGAGTCACCTTGGCTTGACTGGAGGCCCGTCCTCCTCGAGAGGGGCTCCAGGTCCAAGGTGGACTCGAGGTGCCCAGGCTCTGGAGGGTTTTGGGGACCATGTGTGGGTCTGCGCCTCCAGCCCTGAGCCTGGCTTCTACTGAGTCTTTCTGCGCAAAGGTCCACAACCCCGCCAAAGGCTCAGCAGGCCACGCTCAGTCTAAAGGGCAGGCCCCCCTGAGTTTCACTTCTCCGCGCCAGGGCCTGCCACCTCAGGAATGCACAGACATCAGCCAAGAGGACCGCCTGAGGGGGGCTGGGAAGGGCAGGGTTGAGGGAGCCTCCCCCCGCCCCCTCCCACTGCCATCAACGAGGACATCACCGGCGGAAGTCAAGAAGACAATCACGGCTTTCCCTAGTGTTCCTGGCTGCACTCCTGTGACATGATGGCCCTTGGCACAGAGAGGCAGCCAAGGAGAGCCTCCTCCTGCCGGCCGCCTCCAAGTGGCCCTATCTGCCCATCATCGGCGAGTAGGCTTCTTTCGGCCTCCCCTTTAATGAGATGCTAATGGGATGCATCATTAACGCAGCAGCTTTTAAACCCTGAGCTCTTGTAAATTTTCAAAGGTCACATTTTACAGTGGCTGACAGCATCCTGCTTCTTTCAGCGGCTGAAGAACACTGAGGAATCTTTTGGAGCTCTGTGAGGGGCGTCAAGGGCTAAAGCGCCTGCTGGTCGGGGCTGGGACCCCCTGGGGACAGTTGCTGAGCGCAGTGCCAGGATCTGCTTCCAGCTCCACCCTCTGTGACTCAAGTCCCACCCCAGAAGGAAGCTGGGGTGCTGGGGTGCAGTGGGTGTGGGGCCTGGGGTACTGGGGTGGGCCCAGGCGCTGGCACAGTTGAGCTGTAGCTCCAATACGCCTGATGCCCACTGTGGCTTTCATGACTCTTAACAAGCAAATTCTTTCGTGTAAGAAAGAGGTTCTCCTGGGGAAGGAAAACAGCCTATTTTTTTCTTTTCTTTAGAAACGATAAATAAGGACACTCATTCTGTTTGGCACTAGCAACTTCTGAAGCTATGAGAAACTTGCAGTTCAAGACTTTTTCTTTATTTTATTGACTAAATGAACATTTCCACCTTCACTCCCTCCAGAAAAAACGTGGACATGGGCGGCGTGCTTTGCCGAGGCGGCTCGAGGCCCCGGCGGTGAAGTACGCGGCAGCCAGTGATGTGAGTCACCTTGGCTTGACTGGAGGCCCGTCCTCCTCGAGAGGGGCTCCAGGTCCAAGGTGGACTCGAGGTGCCCAGGCTCTGGAGGGTTTTGGGGACCATGTGTGGGTCTGCGCCTCCAGCCCTGAGCCTGGCTTCTACTGAGTCTTTCTGCGCAAAGGTCCACAACCCCGCCAAAGGCTCAGCAGGCCACGCTCAGTCTAAAGGGCAGGCCCCCCTGAGTTTCACTTCTCCGCGCCAGGGCCTGCCACCTCAGGAATGCACAGACATCAGCCAAGAGGACCGCCTGAGGGGGGCTGGGAAGGGCAGGGTTGAGGGAGCCTCCCCCCGCCCCCTCCCACTGCCATCAACGAGGACATCACCGGCGGAAGTCAAGAAGACAATCACGGCTTTCCCTAGTGTTCCTGGCTGCACTCCTGTGACATGATGGCCCTTGGCACAGAGAGGCAGCCAAGGAGAGCCTCCTCCTGCCGGCCGCCTCCAAGTGGCCCTATCTGCCCATCATCGGCGAGTAGGCTTCTTTCGGCCTCCCCTTTAATGAGATGCTAATGGGATGCATCATTAACGCAGCAGCTTTTAAACCCTGAGCTCTTGTAAATTTTCAAAGGTCACATTTTTACAGTGGCTGACAGCATCCTGCTTCTTTCAGCGGCTGAAGAACACTGAGGACCCCGATCCTTTGTGGATGAAGCTCTCTGTGAGGGGCGTCAAGGGCTAAAGCGCCTGCTGGTCGGGGGGCTGGGACCCTCCACCTGCGACAAGCCCCCTGAGGCCCCTGGGTTGTGCCCTACAGCTTGGGGAGAACCAGTCACACGGTGCCTACTGAGCGGCGCTGGGGTCCCTGCTCCTTTTAAGGCTGCAAGTGGTGCAGAGGCCTGGCAGCCGGGGTGGGAGAGGGGCTGACCCCACCCAAGGGGCAGCCGCGCATTTCCTTCCACAAGAATCATTTGCTTACCAGGCCGTGCACCTGTGAAGCTGCAACAGTCCAAAGGGGCTGCCTCTGCTAATCTGTCCATCCAAATGGGACCCTGTTTTCTTTCTTTGCTCTAAGGTGCCATAGAGGCCAACAGCATCCTAAGCGGTCAAGGAAGTTTGAAAGATGGGATGCGGCTCTGCAGGGCCTAGCCACACCTCGCTTGTTCTTACTCCTGCCTCATGCACACAAGGGTCACAGCCTCGGAACACTGCTCTTCAGGGCCGGTTCTGACCTGCCCTGGTGGGAGGACTCCAGGAGGGCAGGGACCCACAGGGCGCCTGGCCCTGCTCCTGCCGGCCTGGTATAGGCGCCCAGGGAAGGCAGGGTCTCTGAGCTACCGTGCTGGCTAACTGTAGACGCGTTCGTCACTGCCAGTGCTCAAGTGCATGGATGTAAGGTCTGCACTTCAGGAGAGGGAACACGGGTGACAGGAAAGAGACAAGGAGGGGCCCAGAGCCCCTGGGAAGCCTGGTGCAAAGAGGGCCCCTCACTGGGGAGGTGTCATTTCCAGACTGTGGGGGCCTTATGCGCTATGACCCCAACACTTGCCCTGGATGCTGCCTGCTGGGAGGCCCAGGGCCCCAATCTGCTGACCCTCCAACCACGGCGCAGTGCTCCAGTGTAATGGGAGATGTGGGGTCTGGGGAGATGTGGGGTCCTGCCACTGTGGAGCTGGCAGAGAAATCAGAAGCCAGCTTCTCCCCCTGTTCACCCAAGGATATCAGGAGAGGGTGACTCAGAGGAGCCTGAAAGTCGGGGGGAGCTGATGTTGGATCATGAAATCCAAGTAGGACTCAACACGGCAGATGATTCTGGTTAAAACTGCCACCGAAGGAGCCCAGAGCCTAAGGTGCATTTCTGGCCTAGACACAGTGGGTGGAACTCCAGGGGCCACTTTGGGGGCTCATGTGGTCTTTCTCTTGGGGGAATGACAGTGCCAACGTCCACGTCCTTCTCCCGCCCACAGACCTGCCTCCAGAGACTGGACCCTGCCGGTCCTGACACTCTCGTCGCCCGCGTGGTGTGACAGCCCCGGCAGGGACTGCCACCTGCCGAGCGTCCCTGAGTCCCGCTGCCCCGTCCTCATAGCAGTGAGACGGTTCCCGCCAGGGAGCCAGAGCTCTGCGGCCCTCACCTCGCTTTCATCCCTCAGACCACACTCCTGGGCGCACTCTGGGCCTGGAGCACCACTGGACGCCAAGGCATGCCCCAGTCGGGTGGGGGGTTGGGGTGGGAAACAGCCACATGAAAAGAGAAGCAGCAGAGAGGACAGTAGTGGGAAGCCTGGAGCTGGCTGCACTCTGAGCTTCACCCACAGCCTCGTTTTTATCGCACACACTAGGTCTCTTCAGTGGTGTCTGACCTTTAGGGACCCAATAGACTGTGGCCCACCGGGCTCCTCTGTCCCTGGGACTCTCCAGGCAAGAATACTGGAGTGGGTTGCCACGCCCTCCTCCAGCGGATCTTTCCGACGCAGGGATCGAACCTGTGTCTCTTACATCTCTTGCATTGGCAGGTGGGTTCTTTACCACTAGTGCCCCCCGAGAAGCCCTTTTATGTCACAGCTCCCCATCACCCCTACCTAACTTGGGAAAGACAAGCTTTGATACTGGATGTGGAGGGCCCCTTCTGATGAGGGACTGCTGATGTGGCCTATGCCCTGCAGGGGACCTTTGGCACATTTTTGGTACTTGCTGGCACCTTTTTCTCACTCTATCCTGGCCCCATCTTGAGGTGGAGGCGGGAACATGTGCTCTGCCAGCTCCCACTGGGGCTGGAGCCCAGGCTGGTGCCCGGCTGTTCAGACGCACTGGGGTGGGATTCCGTAGGGGCTGGGCGGTGGGAGGAAGCCGGCATGGCTCCCTGTCCACACTGCCCTGGTGGCAGGGGCACGCGGGCTTGGCTCTGGAGCCAAACCGGGCCCAGGGCCCAGCATCAGTGGCTGATGCTCTCATTCCCTTTTTCTTCTCACTCTGGAGGGTTCTCAGGGCTCTTCAGGCAGATCCCGACATGGCTCCTAGCAGATGCGAATGCTTAGGCATCTCTGACCACCAAGCCCCGGGTTGCCCCAGGAATCATCCCTGGCGGCTTCCAGGCCCAGCACAGCTGGTCAGCCTGCTCCCTGAGAAGAGCCAGCTTCTCAGCATCCCTCCCCTGCAAGGCACCTAGGGGCTTCATGGCGCCCAAGTCCACCTGTGGGGACTAATGGAGGCCAGTCTGGGTAAACTTATTCAGACTGGGGTGTTGAGAACATCTCAGTGGCCCTCGCACTGTAATGGTGAAAACCCAGCAAGGCAATTCTTACTTAATGGTGGAAATTCAGGCTGGGGATAGGTGTCTGAATTTTTTAGATTACAGCTCAGGGGCTTATACCTGGATGGCTGGCTTTCTAGGACTTGCCCATTATTTATGAGAGAGCAGCCTCCGAGATCAGGCAGAGCAGTGGTGTCTGACCTTTAGGGACCCAATAGACTGTGGCCCACCGGGCTCCTCTGTCCCTGGGACTCTCCAGGCAAGAATACTGGAGTGGGTTGCCACGCCCTCCTCCAGCGGATCTTTCCGACGCAGGGATCGAACCTGTGTCTCTTACATCTCTTGCATTGGCAGGTGGGTTCTTTACCACTAGTGCCCCCCGAGAAGCCCTTTTATGTCACAGCTCCCCATCACCCCTACCTAACTTGGGAAAGACAAGCTTTGATACTGGATGTGGAGGGCCCCTTCTGATGAGGGACTGCTGATGTGGCCTATGCCCTGCAGGGGACCTTTGGCACATTTTTGGTACTTGCTGGCACCTTTTTCTCACTCTATCCTGGCCCCATCTTGAGGTGGAGGCGGGAACATGTGCTCTGCCAGCTCCCACTGGGGCTGGAGCCCAGGCTGGTGCCCGGCTGTTCAGACGCACTGGGGTGGGATTCCGTAGGGGCTGGGCGGTGGGAGGAAGCCGGCATGGCTCCCTGTCCACACTGCCCTGGTGGCAGGGGCACGCGGGCTTGGCTCTGGAGCCAAACCGGGCCCAGGGCCCAGCATCAGTGGCTGATGCTCTCATTCCCTTTTTCTTCTCACTCTGGAGGGTTCTCAGGGCTCTTCAGGCAGATCCCGACATGGCTCCTAGCAGATGCGAATGCTTAGGCATCTCTGACCACCAAGCCCCGGGTTGCCCCAGGAATCATCCCCTGGCGGCTTCCAGGCCCAGCACAGCTGGTCAGCCTGCTCCCTGAGAAGAGCCAGCTTCTCAGCATCCCTCCCCTGCAAGGCACCTAGGGGCTTCATGGCGCCCAAGTCCACCTGTGGGGACTAATGGAGGCCAGTCTGGGTAAACTTATTCAGACTGGGGTGTTGAGAACATCTCAGTGGCCCTCGCACTGTAATGGTGAAAACCCAGCAAGGCAATTCTTACTTAATGGTGGAAATTCAGGCTGGGGATAGGTGTCTGAATTTTTTAGATTACAGCTCAGGGGCTTATACCTGGATGGCTGGCTTTCTAGGACTTGCCCATTATTTATGAGAGAACAGCCTCCGAGATCAGGCAGAGCATCGACCGTGTCTATGGCAGGGGCCCTCTGACTTCTGCAAGTGCATCTAAGAAGATTCTGTGTTCATGTGTGGCAGGGGGTGGGAGGTGGGGTTAAGAACAGGGGCATCAGGATTCTGCCTTCAGAGCTTCTGATTCAGGAGGTCTGCGGTGGAGGACCCCAAAACGCAGCTTTCTAACAAGCCTGGCAGGTGATGCAGTCTGTTGACGTCACTGCGGGGGTGGGGGGAGGAATAACAGTCTCAACCTTCAAGTTCACAGACACTATGCCCCAGTGTGGGAAACTCAGGGTCTGGTGCTGCTGGGCAGGCCACCAGTGGGACAGGTTTTGGGGTCTTGCTTATGTGGCTCGCGGGAGACAGACAGGTGACACCGTTTCCAAGGACTCCTGTTCACAGTCTAGGTTTCTAGGCGTCAGAAAAACGCATTGACAGATACCAATGCTGTACGTCAGTGACCTCTGAGAATAGCAAATGACATTTGTGAGTCTCTCAGTTCTCATTTCATGATCGCTACCAACAAGAAAGTAATCGCAGTTAAATCCCCTCTTGGGGCCAAAGAACGCTCTCCTGAACCCCTCCTACCCTCCTTAGCCAGGCTGCCTTCTCTGGCCCCCTGAACCCAGGCTGCGCCCTCGGCACCCCCTTCAGAGCAGTGCCATAATGCGCTCTGGGGCCCGATGAAATTTCTAATAGTACTAACCAATGATGTGTTAAATTGAGACACTTCTGGCTCGCAAGCCGGAAACTGCACGATGGTTTAAAGGACCAGTGCTTACCTTTCTCTATCAATTTGCTGCTAAATTACTGCTTTTGGAGCAACTTACAGAAAAGTAATTCTTTATTTAAATTTTAATTTCAAACTTGTCATCTTAAATAGATATTCAGAATCCAATCATATTACTGAGTATGATGATGTTTCTGGAGGGCAAGTGTTCCTGCCAGGAGCTGGGGCGGGGCAGAGCATGCCATGGAGGGAGGGGCAAAAGAGCTGAGGAAGGAGGTCTCCACTCTGGGGTGCAGCAGGGTGAGGGCACCCATGTGCCAGGGTGGGAGACAGGACTGCAGAGGCCAGTGGTCAGCCTCTAACCTGGCCCTGCAATCCCAGGCAAAAACTTCTGGTTGAAACCATCGATTGCTTCCTGGGCCCCCTGGGTCTTGCTGGACCACCCTGAGGACCCAATCAACCATAATGGCTTGGCTCTCATTTACTGAGTGGTTCCTAACAACTCAGATGGTGAAGAATCTGTCTGCCATGCAGGAAACCTGAGTTTGAGCCCTGGGTCAGGAAGATCCTCTGAAGTAGGAAATGGCAACCCACTCTAGTGGGTTTCTTTTCTTTTCTTTTAAATTTTTGGTCTCTTTTCGTTGATCTTTTATCCATTTATTTTCGTCCATCTTTATTCTGTGGCCTGTGTGGGCCTCCCATCGCGGTGGCCCCTCCCCTTGCAGAGCACTGGCTCTGGGCGCATGCGCTCCAGAGTGCTGGCCCGTAATTGGACACACTGGTCCAGCCACTCTGCTGCACATGGGATCTTCCCAGGCCAAGGATCGAACCGGTGCCCCTTGCACTGCAAGGCAGACTCTTTACCCACTGGACCACCAGGGACACTCTAGTGGGTTTTTGACTGGAAAATTCCATGGACAGAGGAGCTGAATGGGCTACAGTCCAAAGGGTTGCAAAGAATCAGACGTGACTGAGCGACTAACACTAACACACACTTCACTGTCCATCCCAGTGTCCATCCGCATTCCCATCTCTCCCCACGCGTGTGGTCACCTCCTCCTTGGGAGTCAGGACACCTGGTACTCAGTCCAGTTACCCCTCAGCTTTCTCTCCCTTCCCTCTTCCCACTCCTGCACTTTAGTAAAACCATCCCCTCTCCTTTCACAAAGTATATACCTATTTGGCCGCATTGGGTCTTAGTTGCAGCCTGTGGGATCGCGAGCTTCTCTCTAGTTGCAGGCTCAGTAGTCGCGGCACACAGGCTTAGTTGTCTGGCGCATGGGGGCACTTAGATCCCTAACCGGGGATTGAACCCATGTCCCCTGCATTGGGAGGTGGATTCTTAACGACTAGGCCACCAGGGAAGTCCTGCAGCCTTACCCTTTAAATGGACGGTCACCTTCTAAGGCCAAGCCTAGTAGTACCTCCTCATGCTCTCTCCGATCCCTAATAACAGCTTCCTCCTCCTTCTTTCTGGAATCACTTCTCTTGGGTTTCTGTACCCTGCTTTTCCTGGTTGATGTGTGGCTCACTGTCCCCTTCTCTTGCCAGCTCTCCACGGAGGATGCGCTTGAGAGCTCAAGCTCGGTGTTGCCCTGGCCCCTTCCTTCTCGTAGGTCCGTTTGGGCACTCTCCTCTTTCATACTCATTTCTCTGATATAAAACATCTGTGCAGCAGCTATTGTCTCTGGTAGAATCCAGCCTCCTATGGTATTCTAGAAGTATATTTGCTTTTCCCTTTTCTAACATCAAAGTCTAAACCATGGAAACACTTTTGCTGAAGGTTTGTCTCAGACGGCCTCCCTTGCAAACGTACCGCGACTGGTTTTCATACTGGGCTCTCTCTTGTGCCCTGTCCAGGCTCCCCCTGCCCACCCCGGCCCCTTCCCCCAGACCCCCTCCCAATGGATGGGCTTTGCGGACAAAAGAAATGATAAATCTGTCAGAACATTACAACTCAAAGCTTTCAACTTTCCTCTAACAACTTTCAACGGAAAACTTCTTAGTCCCATTTCCAAGTAACTTTTCATCCATTATAAAAACCCACAAAATTTTCAAAGGGGCTTTGAAATAAGATCACCTAGAAAAAAAAAGCCCATCACAAACGAATGTCTTTGAAAAGCAAGAGGCCTTTCCTGGGCTTTAGCACCCCTCTGATATCAGTTCCCTTTCATTCCGCTGAAAGGTGCAGGGCAACCTGGCCCTCAGCAGCCGCCTGTGATGTAGGGAGCCAGCGGCCCGACCAACGATGGACGGGGGCAAGGAGGAGGAGAGCGGCACCTGCTCGCAGCGCTGGGCCGGGCCTTTCATCGCCCCCTTCAATCGGCCCTCGCGGCGCCCCCACCCCCGACGGCCATGCTCCTCGGAGCCGCCCCGCCTGCTCAGAGGCCCAGCGGCCCAGCCTGTTCCCACTCATCTCCGCACTGGTGACAGCGCAGCAACCTCCGGAGCGCGGCGACCCGTCTCCATTCTTGTCCCCAGAGTGGGCGGGAAGGTAGGCGAGCCTGGGACAGCCCCGCTCTGATCTGCCGGGCCTGCAGCTGGAGACTCGGGGACCTCCCCTCGACCTCCCAGCCTCAGAGCCTGTGCCCTGCCCGCCCTCCTCCCGTCGGGCTAGGAGTCACAGACGCAGATCACACGATGATGGCGGGGGCCGGGGGCCTTTGTTATCTTCAGATTGGAATCCCTCCGTGAGGCTGGGGGGGGACAATCCTCTGTGCGGGGCGGCTGCGCTGAGAGAGGGTGTGGGGGTGTGGGTGGGCCTCTGGCTGACCCGACCTGGCCCTCAGAACCCTGCACCCTGAGCACCTGACATGAACGTGGCACCAGACCTTCACCCCAGGCTGGGGAAGCAGCAGGCTCTTCCGAGCAGCACGGCCAAGGGCGCGTCTGGCCTCTCTGTCCACAAGGCCCTTCCAGCCCCCCTCCAGAACTCTCTAGGACGAGCCATGTTTTCCTCGTGTGGAGGACCCACCGGAGCCAGAAAGAACCCCAAGAAAGCGCACAGGCCGGCTGCCTGCGACTCCTCTCGGGGTCCTTTCTTCAAGAAACACCTGCCTTTCCTATTTAAACCCACCATCCACCTTCTGAAGCATGGGCCCGGATGGAGCATTCCTTGTTTGTTGTTACAGACAAAGGCTGGCGGAGGAGAGGAAACGTTCTGAGTTCTGAGTCTGCCTGAATAAATTTTTCAAAGGGCTTTGAAATAAGATCACCTAGAAAAAAGCCCATCACAAACGAATGTCTTTGAAAAGCAAGAGGCCTTTCCTGGGCTTTAGCACCCCTCTGATATCAGTTCCCTTTCATTCCGCTGAAAGGTGCAGGGCAACCTGGCCCTCAGCAGCCGCCTGTGATGTAGGGAGCCAGCGGCCCGACCAACGATGGACGGGGGCAAGGAGGAGGAGAGCGGCACCTGCTCGCAGCGCTGGGCCGGGCCTTTCATCGCCCCCTTCAATCGGCCCTCGCGGCGCCCCCACCCCCGACGGCCATGCTCCTCGGAGCCGCCCCGCCTGCTCAGAGGCCCAGCGGCCCAGCCTGTTCCCACTCATCTCCGCACTGGTGACAGCGCAGCAACCTCCGGAGCGCGGCGACCCGTCTCCATTCTTGTCCCCAGAGTGGGCGGGAAGGTAGGCGAGCCTGGGACAGCCCCGCTCTGATCTGCCGGGCCTGCAGCTGGAGACTCGGGGACCTCCCCTCGACCTCCCAGCCTCAGAGCCTGTGCCCTGCCCGCCCTCCTCCCGTCGGGCTAGGAGTCACAGACGCAGATCACACGATGATGGCGGGGGCCGGGAGCCTTTGTTATCTTCAGATTGGAATCCCTCCGTGAGGCTGGGGGGGGACAATCCTCTGTGCGGGGCGGCTGCGCTGAGAGAGGGTGTGGGGGTGTGGGTGGGCCTCTGGCTGACCCGACCTGGCCCTCAGAACCCTGCACCCTGAGCACCTGACATGAACGTGGCACCAGACCTTCACCCCAGGCTGGGGAAGCAGCAGGCTCTTCCGAGCAGCACGGCCAAGGGCGCGTCTGGCCTCTCTGTCCACAAGGCCCTTCCAGCCCCCCTCCAGAACTCTCTAGGACGAGCCATGTTTTCCTCGTGTGGAGGACCCACCGGAGCCAGAAAGAACCCCAAGAAAGCGCACAGGCCGGCTGCCTGCGACTCCTCTCGGGGTCCTTTCTTCAAGAAACACCTGCCTTTCCTATTTAAACCCACCATCCACCTTCTGAAGCATGGGCCCGGATGGAGCATTCCTTGTTTGTTGTTACAGACAAAGGCTGGCGGAGGAGAGGAAACCGTTCTGAGTTCTGAGTCTGCCTGACCCTCCGGGCAGCAGTCTACTGAGAGCTCGACTGCCACGCCCGGGAAGACAGGCCTGACACAGACATCTTCAGCGACCTCATTAGATGTCTCATAAGAGAGAGGACTGTGGCAGGGCCACCCCGAGGCCAGGCAGGACAAAGACGCAAACCGCGGTGCAAGATGTCACTGCGAGGCGGCTGCTCAGATGGGGGATTGCGAGGCGTCTTACTGCCGGGACTTCAAGACTCACTGAAGCCAGTCAGTGCCCGCGTGTGCGTCTCGGGACTGGAGCCTGGGTTCTGATTCGTCGCGGGGCTGAGAGCCCGGCAGGTCGACCGGCTCTGCAGTGGAATCTTCTAGAACGCTTGGCGAGGGACTCCCTTGACATCTTCCGGCCACTTGGTGCCTTTTCCTTGCTGTCTCCTTCCTGGGCTCTGTAACAGAGCCGTGTGCAGCCAGGCAGGGGGCTGGGGGTGGGGTGGGGCGTGCCTCTCACCACGGCCCAGCTCTGCTATGTTACTTCAGAACTGAGGCAGAGTGAATGACTTTTTCCTTTCCTTGTTTTCCTCTTCTTTCTTTCTTTTTTTTCTTCTTTTAATAGAAATGGCCTCATTCAGCTCTAGACTGTCTTATCAGGCTTCAGAAAACGTGCTGGGGCAGACAGATTCTATCTAAATTCACTGGAGGTCCAGGTAGGAAAGGGAAAGTGGTAAAAATCCTTAAGAGGGCTTCCCTGGTGGTCCAGTGGGTCGAGAGTCCGCCTTTCAGTGCAAGGGGCACCGGTTCGATCCTTGGCCCAGGGGGATCCCATGTGCCGTGGAGCAGCTGGACCGGTGTGTCCAGTTACGAGCCAGCGCTCTGAAGCACATGTGCCCAGAGCTGGTGCTCCACAACGAGGGAGGCCACAGAGATGGGAGGCCCACACAGGCCGAAAGGATAAAGATGGATGGAAATAATTAAATAAAAAAACTATAAAAAAGGCCAAAGTTTTAAAAAAGGAAAGAAATCCTTAAGAAGTGATGAGGTGGCGGAGAGACAGGGAAGGAGGCCCTCTTGGGGTAGACAGACAAATGCCCTTCTCCAGCGGGGAGTGGGTCTGGTGAGCAGAGCAGGCTAAGGCCCAAGAGGTGTCCTGCCTTTGGCGGCTTCCGTGGGTCCTGGCTCGGGGATAGGGTCCCACAAGGCCCCTGCACTGCCACCCCTTCCTCAGCAGACTGCCTTGGCCAACGCCCTCCTCCTTTCACTCTTCTAAGTGCTGCCTGGACACCATAGCTCCATCCGTTCTGTGCTGGGGCCCATTGCCTCCGGTGCATCACTCATTCACCCACATTTACTGAGAAATCATCGTGGGCTTGAGACAACGATAAATACTCGTCAGCCCAAGGGAGTGTGTGGGCTATAAGAGACCTCCTAAGTATAACAGCAAGTATCTGTCAGACCCTTAGATATGCCAGTACACAACCCTCAAGGCCCCAGAGGTCTTTGCGGTCACGAGCAGTGTGTCCATTTCCGTTCTTCCCTGTATCGGTCAGCTTGGGTGGCCATAAGGAAATACCGTAGATTGGGCGACATGACAACAGGAATCCTCACTGATCTGGAGGCTGAAGGTCCCCGAGACCAGGGTGCGAGCGTGACAAGGTTCTGCTGAGGACTCTGTGCCTGGTTTGCAGATGGCCACCTTCTTGCTGCCTCAGAGAGAAAGTGCTAGTCTCTTCCTGGTCTCATAAGAACATCAGTCGCACCCAGGGGGCCCACATTCTCATGAGTTTATCTAAACCAAATGACCTCCCAAAGGCTCTATGTTTTTATTGTTTAATTTATTCTTTGTCTTCTTTGTTTTGGCTATTCCATGCAGCATGTGCACTCTTAATTCTCAGACCAGGGATCGAACCCGTTCCCCCGGAAGTGGAAGCATAGAGTCCAAACCACTGGATCACCAGAGAAGTCGCCCAAGGTCCCATCATTAAATACCACCACGGCGGAGGCTAGGACTGAGCTCTGTGAATTTTTGGGGACCCAGTTCAGTCCCTTGCAACCATGTCACGTGCACACTGCAGGTGCTGAGAAAATGCTTGCCTAGTGGAGTTGAGCTCTATCTGCCTATTGTTCCTCTGCCTCACTTTGTCCACCAGAGCCTGGGGGTGTTTAATGGAGGGCTGGCCACCCACGGGCCTGACCAGCATTCGCTAGGTCTTCCCACCAGCCTGAGCTCTAATTTTCCGGTGGTTTGCCTTTTTATCTTACAACATAATCTCCATGATCTCTAGTCTTTCCCGAATGCTGTTGAAAGCCTTGTTGTATTTATCTCCGGAGAATCCGCCGTGCCCCTGTGCAATTTTCCATTGTCATGGTTCATTTTAATTTCCTCTAAGGCTGTTGGCCACTATCGTGTTCAGAAATAGCTTGTTCCACTTAATAAAAGCGCTTAAATATGCAGACACAAGAAGTTTCCTTTGCTCGCTCCTAAACATCAGAGTAAGTGGAGTGGGATGCACGCCCCGCCTCTCGCTGTGAGGCTGATCCCATGCCAGGTGGTTTCTTGGGAAGGAGGAGCTCGGACTCAGGTACGAGGGCAGAAGCAGGATCTGAGAATTCCTGGTGGAAACCCCACCAGCCTGAGTGGCGGCTCCCCCGTGGCCTTATCCAGGGCACAGCACAGGTCTCCCGAAGCGCCTCCCATCTCCATGATGACCAGAGCTCTGGCCGCTCAGGTGGGAGGTCTGGGTCCCAGGCCAGCACCATCTCTAGCGTGTCTTGTGACCTTGCACAAATCAACTTACTCTCAGAGCCCCTGCTTTTTCCTCTAGAAAACAGGCCTGATAGTCTTTCCAGGACTTTCCTGGTAGTCCCTTGCTTAAGAGTCCACCTGTCCATGCAGGGGACACAGGTTCAATCACTGGCCTGGGAAGACCCCACATGCCTCAGAGCGACTGAGCCTGTGGGCCCCAACTGCCGAGCTGGCGTTCTGGAGCCCACGTGGAACAGCTGCTGAAGCTTGCACACCGTAGCTCTGCCACAAGAGAAGCCACGGCAATGAGAAACCAGTGCACCGCAACTAGAGACTTGCCCTTGCTCCCTGCAGCTAGAAAAAGCCAGTGCACAGCAATGAGGACCTAGCGTAGCCCAAAATAAATACCTTAATTTAAAACATTCTACCAAAGACCAATACCAGTGAGGAGTAGAAGTTCCCCATTTTCAGGGCTTATCACAGAAGCTGGGGCAAAGCAGGGGACGCAGCAGTGGCAGCTGTTATTCCTATTTTGGGGAACCCAAGACTGCAAGAAGGATGCTTAAGGCAGTCTATCTTCTGTGGTCATTTTCCCTGAGTTGCTGGGGCTAGAGAAACCCCTATGGAGTGTTGAGAAAGGGCAGAAGAGAGCAAAGCAGGCTGGGTTGTGAGTCACACAGCGCATCTACCAGAGCTCAGTTAGGAGGAGCGGTAGTTTAGTCACTGAGTCGTGTCCGACTCTTGGTGACCCTATGGACTGTAGCCCACCCGGCTTCTCTGTCCATGAGGCTCTCCAGCCAGGAGCACCTAGCTCCACGGCCAAAGCATAACAGAACCAAAGTCAGGGTAACCATAAACAGAGCCAAAGTCAGGGTATCCCAAGCTCTGGAGCAGCTGAATGGCAGGGCAGGGTCTTAGAGCTGTGCTGGGCTTGTCCTGAGAGCCATGGCAGGGTCCCCGGGCACCTTCCTTTGGCTTATGTAACAGCAGTGAGGAGCCGAGAGTCAGGGGTGACTGGCGACGAGAACCGGAAGGGAGAGGCACCGACGCTCATGTAAAACCCGGGACAGCACGGCAGCTGGATGCTCACATGGGTGCACAAGTGTGCATATACATGTACTTGCCTACCTACGCACCAAGCCCCCAACACGCCTTCCCCATGCCTGCCCAGGCCCCCACAGCCCCAGCCTGCTCGGGCAGCTGGGGGACTCCAGCCCCCACAAAGCAGGTGATAGTGGTGAACGCCCCTGGCCGCCCCCACGGAATCTTCTCCTCTGATGGTTCTGAAGCCTAGCGTCTCCCATGGCCACTTTGAGCTTCCCTCCCAGACACTTTTTCCTAAATCAGTTTCCAATCTGACTCATTTCAGTTTTAAAACAAGAAAACATCAACAAACACGATGAAGGGAAACAGATGGTAACAATTACAGGAGGGAGAAAACAGCCCCTTCCCTCCACGAGGGGCAGCTGAACAGACTGGTCCCAGACAGCACGTCGTCCCCAGGTCATGGCTGGGTAGATCTGGGGACAGCGCTGCGGGGCTGGTCCCCACCGCAGGGCCCAGGCCAGCACTCGGGGTGGAGGGTGAGCACGAAGGCCTCTGGGCCCCACAGGGCAGGCCCACTGGAACCTGGCTGCTAGCTCTCCAGCGAGGGAGGGTTGGACCTTCCAGCACATTCCAGGCTACCTCCCCACCTCGGATGCCCTGTGTGAGGCCCGAGGTCTGTGTGGGACGGCTCCCTCCCCTGCACACTGGGCGCTGTGACAGGGGAAGCCTGTGAGCTCCTTGGGGCAGGACGGGGTTCTCCCTGGTGGGAGGTAGGTCGAGCTGGATGGCCGGGTTCAAATGCAAGTCCAGCCACTTCCAAGTGGGTTGAGTTGGGGGGCCAGCTAGGAGACTCTCTCTGTGTCCTCCTTTCCCTCAACCAGAGGTAAGTGTAGACCTCACTGTAGGACTGTGAATTAATAAGTCAGGGTATCCCAAGCTCTGGAGCAGCTGAATGGCAGGGCAGGGTCTTAGAGCTGTGCTGGGCTTGTCCTGAGAGCCATGGCAGGGTCCCCGGGCACCTTCCTTTGGCTTATGTAACAGCAGTGAGGAGCCGAGAGTCAGGGGTGACTGGCGACGAGAACCGGAAGGGAGAGGCACCGACGCTCATGTAAAACCCGGGACAGCACGGCAGCTGGATGCTCACATGGGTGCACAAGTGTGCATATACATGTACTTGCCTACCTACGCACCAAGCCCCCAACACGCCTTCCCCATGCCTGCCCAGGCCCCCACAGCCCCAGCCTGCTCGGGCAGCTGGGGGACTCCAGCCCCCACAAAGCAGGTGATAGTGGTGAACGCCCCTGGCCGCCCCCACGGAATCTTCTCCTCTGATGGTTCTGAAGCCTAGCGTCTCCCATGGCCACTTTGAGCTTCCCTCCCAGACACTTTTTCCTAAATCAGTTTCCAATCTGACTCATTTCAGTTTTAAAACAAGAAAACATCAACAAACACGATGAAGGGAAACAGATGGTAACAATTACAGGAGGGAGAAAACAGCCCCTTCCCTCCACGAGGGGCAGCTGAACAGACTGGTCCCAGACAGCACGTCGTCCCCAGGTCATGGCTGGGTAGATCTGGGGACAGCGCTTCGGGGCTGGTCCCCACCGCAGGGCCCAGGCCAGCACTCGGGGTGGAGGGTGAGCACGAAGGCCTCTGGGCCCCACAGGGCAGGCCCACTGGAACCTGGCTGCTAGCTCTCCAGCGAGGGAGGGTTGGACCTTCCAGCACATTCCAGGCTACCTCCCCACCTCGGATGCCCTGTGTGAGGCCCGAGGTCTGTGTGGGACGGCTCCCTCCCCTGCACACTGGGCGCTGTGACAGGGGAAGCCTGTGAGCTCCTTGGGGCAGGACGGGGTTCTCCCTGGTGGGAGGTAGGTCGAGCTGGATGGCCGGGTTCAAATGCAAGTCCAGCCACTTCCAAGTGGGTTGAGTTGGGGGGCCAGCTAGGAGACCTCTCTCTGTGTCCTCCTTTCCCCTCAACCAGAGGTAAGTGTAGACCTCCACTGTAGGACTGTGAATTAATAAGTGTAAAGGACTTGGAAGCGTGCTTAGCACACAGGAGTGCTGTGTGCGGATGTGGTCTGGTGTCACCCCTCACGCACACATTTGGCTTCTTGTCTGGCACCCGGATAGCATCGGAAAGGGCTGCTGAGGGAGGGGTGGGGAGGCAGGCCCGAGGGTGGGTCCTAGAAGATGGGGACACCCCAGGCAGGCAGCCCCACACTGCAGTTAGGGATGAGAGACAGGCAAGCAAAAGATTGCAACCCGGAGAGATCACATGCTGTGATGCCCTAGCCGTGTGGATCCAGGAAGGCTGCCTGGAGGAGGGGGCTGAGTCCTGAGCCGCAGGGGCGAGGCGTGGTGGGGTGAAGGCAGGGGCAGATGTGCCATTCTGGGCACAGGGAACCTGATGCCTTTGGGGTCAGGGGGCCTCCTGAGTGAGGATGGGTCCTTGTTCTTGTATGGCTAAAGTCCTCCGGGCAAGGATGGGAGATCTCCGAGTCTCAGTTTCTCCACCTGCACAAGGAGAATGACAGTCCCTCCCTCCTACGCCCAAGGAGGGGTGCAGGTCAGGACGAGTACAGAAAGTGCCCAGGGGACTCCTACACAGCGTGCTCACTGCAGGTGCTGCTGTTTTGGCCTCACGGGTCCACGCAAGCTCCACGTGCGGCTTGAGTACCCTCGGCTTAGCGGTAACCATGCTCCCCACACGTGGGTGGGACTGAATGGGTGTGTCCCCCAGAGTTCAGCCCCTGACCCACCTGTGATGGTGTTAGGAGGTCGCTGTTTGGGACAGGGCTAGGTCAGGAAGGTGGAGCCCTCATGAGAGGCCCCGGTACCCCTAGACGATGAGAGCCCCTGTCTCCTCCCTCTGCTCTCCTCTGAGAGGACCCAAGGGGGAGTCAGCGGATGGTAATCCGAGGAAAGGCCTCACTGGAGCCCGATGGTGCTGGATTTCTGATCTCAGCCTTCCAGCCTCGAGAGCCGCAAGAAACAAGTACCCGCTGTTCACAAGCCACCCAGGTTATGGATTTCATTACGGAGGTCTGAGTGAAGACACACACGTGCCCACCCGAGTTCACACACCAGGGTAAAGAGACAGCAGCCGGCACCCACTGACACCCCACACGGGCTCCCGCCTCCCCCAGCCCGCTGGACGCGCTGAGCTTCTGGTCTCTGGGGATATACGCTGGCCGGCCCTCCGCCAGGGCCCTGGATGCCAGAGCTTCACTGAACCACCACAGATGACTTCATTCTGGGCTCTCTGAGTGCCGGGCAGGAGGCTGTGGAAGCTTCAGGATGAAGGGGAGGAGGGTAGGCTTGCCCCCTCCCAGGGCCTGTTCCGCACAAATGTGCATCCAGGTTGCATGTTGGTGACACTCCCCCGAGGCAGGGCTGGTTCCCTCACCGGCTGTCTCCTTCCCGGAGGAGGCCGGGAAGGCTGGGAGTGGGGGACACAGAGCTGGGCTTGGGTGTGAGGTCAACCGTGCTTGAGTTCTTCGCTCTTCTAAGGGTCATTCTGGTTGGGAGGGGCCGGGAGGCACCAAGTGAGACAGGCAGGTGAGGCTGGGGCTATGGCCATGTCCTTCTCCCTAATGCCACCTTTTGCTCATTTCTAGTCATGACTTCTTTTTTTTTTTTCAGCAGAGAGCTGTGGTCAGACAGCTTTCTAGAGCCACAGGCCACCCGCTGAGCACTGTGGGGATTCAGTGACCCCTTTCTCTCGTGGAGGACACGATTCATCTGGTCAGGTTATGGATTCAGGAGGGACTGTATAATATTTCAGTCTCTGCTTTATTAATGCCATGTGTATTAATCAGGGTTCTCCAGAAAAACAGAGCCAATAGGAGATTATTTAAGTAACTAATTAATTAATGATAGGGAATTGGCTCATGTGCTTAGGGGGACTTGAAGCCCCAAGATTTGCAGTTGGCAAGCAGGAGACTCAGGAGGACCCAAGCTGCAAATTCTGGTCAAAAGCTGGCAGGCTCGAGGCTTAAGAAGAGCAGATATTTCATTTGAATCTGGAAGCAGGGAAAGAACCTAGGCCACAGCTCAAGCAGGAGGCAGGAAGTTCCCTCAAATTTGTGGGGGTGTCAGACTTTCTGTCCAGATACTTAACTATTAGATGAGGCCCACCCATATTAGGGAGGGTCATTGGCTTGACTCACTTTACTGATTCAGATGTTGATTTTGTATTGTATGACATCCCTTATTTCTAAAAAGAAATGATACAAATGAACTTACAAAACAGAAAGAGACTCGCAGACTTAGACAAAGAACTAATGGTTGCCAGGTGGACGGGACAGTGAGGAAGTTTGGGAAGGTTAGGTATACACACTGCTATATTCAAAAGTAATAACCAACAAGGACCTGTTCGATAACACATGAAACTCTACTCAATATTGTCTGTGCCAGCCTGGATAGGAAAGTGGTTTGGGGGAGAATGGATACATGTACATGTATGACTGAGTCCCTTCACTGTTCACCTGAATCTACCACAATAATGTTAATCGGCTATACCCAGATACAAAATAAAAAGTTTAAAGTAAAAAAAAAAAAGAGACATACAGGTATACATTGTCCAAAAGACATGACAAACAAAAACAAAAACAAAAAAAAAAACCCCAAACCAACAAACATGTGTAAAAGCCAAACAATGCCCATAAAAGATGTATGTAAAGTATATACATAAAATATGTATAGTACATGTATAAGCACCATTTTTAATATGAACAAAATAAAAACAACGAGAGTGTGACCAGCATTAGGAAAAACAACAACAAAAACAAATGTTAATTTCATCCAGAAAAATCCGTCACAGACACACCCAGAATAACATTTGGCTAAGTATCTCGCTGGCTCTGCCTGGGGCCAAGTCAAGTTGACACATAAAATTCATCATCTGCTACATCGTCCACAGTGATGTCACTTCTTGTTGCAATTTTTATATGAATCTGTCCTCTGGGTCGGGAGCGTCCAGGCAGCAAAAAAAAAAAAAAAAAAAAGCCAAGACAATAAGAATGTGAAGCAGGGCTGGAGAATTCCTTCCATGACTACAGAACTTTTCCTCTGGCTCTTCCTTCTCAAGAAATCCTGCCCACTCCCAGGAGAGCCAGGGTCTGTCTGCCTCCTCTCTATCCCCCCTGCAAATAAAGGAAACAACGCCACTTCCCAGTCCCTCTGTTCACACCTCTCAGCCTTGCTGTGCCCCTCCTTGCTGGCTCCAGAACGGTTCACACTGTAATGGGCAGGGTCTTTTGTGCTTCCAGTACCCCTGGGCACCCCTCCCCACCCAGGTTTCCCCAGCAGCTGCTTAATGCATTACCCACAACATCAAAAATGTTCCACTGGTGGTTTCAGGATTCCTAAAAAATAGATTCAAAATATCCTTAATACTCTCTGAAGAAGCAATATATCACAGAAAAAGCAGTAACCTTTAGTACTGCTGATTTACCCAGACGGAAGACTGATCAGGAAGGTAACTGCTGCCTATTCTTATGCTGCGTGTCTGCTGCTAGAGGTGCATTGTAGCCACCCTCCCACCCACCCACCCACCGTTCCTGCTTCCGAGAAAGGAAGATGCTGAATTTCCAAGCCTCTGCTAATGCCCTTTTATATAACCTGAAGGAGCGTCACAGTGCCCAAAGGTGATATTTTCCAAGAAAAAGCCTTCCCCTATTAACACAACATGTCTGAAAGTAAGACTGACTGTTTCCACAGCAAAAACAAGTCCTGCATGGAATGCATTTTCCTTCCTTTTTTCCTTTTTTATCCCCCCATTACAGAGCCATGAGCACGGAGCTGACGGTGAGCCTTGTCAAGGCCCGTCGAAAGGAGGGGAAAACCAAATGAATTGTTATGTATGCAAACCTCACAATACTAAAAGCCATCAAGGAACTCCCCCCACCTACCCGAGAACACGGGAACACGAGGGGCCGGTGTGGGGTGGACCCGAGGCCCATGGAGGCCGCCCTGCCTGGTAAATCCCCCAGGGAGTCCTCAGCGGGTGCCGCTGCCAGGCTGCGGAGGATGCAGCGGGAAATCAGCTACGTGGATCTACCACCTTATGCACTTTCGTTTCTTTCTGGGCAATCAAAGCGAACCGAGGGGAGGAGACGAAAGTCAGAAACATGGAAATCCCTCAGATCAGGGAAAGGCTTCGTTCACCTTCAGTAAATAAAAGTGTGCTCTTGTTTTCACAAGGATATTTCTGTTTCGCCAGCTGACGATCCAGAGTGAGCTGGGCACACCTACCATGACCAGGCAAATAAAGGAAACAACGCCACTTCCCAGTCCCTCTGTTCACACCTCTCAGCCTTGCTGTGCCCCTCCTTGCTGGCTCCAGAACGGTTCACGCTGTGATGGGAAGGGTCTTTTGTGATTTCAGTCCCCCTGGGCACCCCTCCCCACCCAGGTTTCCCCAGCAGCTGCTTAATGCATTACCCACAACATCAAAAATGTTCCACTGGTGGTTTCAGGATTCCTAAAAAATAGATTCAAAATATCCTTAATACTCTCTGAAGAAGCAATATATCACAGAAAAAGCAGTAACCTTTAGTACTGCTGATTTACCCAGACGGAAGACTGATCAGGAAGGTAACTGCTGCCTATTCTTATGCTGCGTGTCTGCTGCTAGAGGTGCATTGTAGCCACCCTCCCACCCAGCCACCCACCGTTCCTGCTTCCGAGAAAGGAAGATGCTGAATTTCCAAGCCTCTGCTAATGCCCTTTTATATAACCTGAAGGAGCGTCACAGTGCCCAAAGGTGATATTTTCCAAGAAAAAGCCTTCCCCTATTAACACAACATGTCTGAAAGTAAGACTGACTGTTTCCACAGCAAAAACAAGTCCTGCATGGAATGCATTTTCCTTCCTTTTTTCCTTTTTTATCCCCCCATTACAGAGCCATGAGCACGGAGCTGACGGTGAGCCTTGTCAAGGCCCGTCGAAAGGAGGGAACACCAAATGAATTGTTATGTATGCAAACCTCACAATACTAAAAGCCATCAAGGAACTCCCCCCACCTACCCGAGAACACGGGAACACGAGGGGCCGGTGTGGGGTGGACCCGAGGCCCATGGAGGCCGCCCTGCCTGGTAAATCCCCCAGGGAGTCCTCAGCGGGTGCCGCTGCCAGGCTGCGGAGGATGCAGCGGGAAATCAGCTACGTGGATCTACCACCTTATGCACTTTCGTTTCTTTCTGGGCAATCAAAGCGAACCGAGGGGAGGAGACGAAAGTCAGAAACATGGAAATCCCTCAGATCAGGGAAAGGCTTCGTTCACCTTCAGTAAATAAAAGTGTGCTCTTGTTTTCACAAGGATATTTCTGTTTCGCCAGCTGACGATCCAGAGTGAGCTGGGCACACCTACCATGACCAGGTCCCAGCGCTAGCCTGGAGAGACCGCTCTGAAACAGGAAGGAGAAACCACACAGAGGGCTCCCCACCCGTGGCGCTCCCCTAGCTGCCAGCGTCAGAACAGCTTTGGCCACGGGAGCTCCGACGTGACCTCTGGCCACCTGCTCTCATCTGAGTGGGGATCTGTTGTGACAGGCAGGGGGGACAGTGCCAGAGCTTCCAGATGGGGTGTGCACCCCAGAGCCACCTCTCATGCGCTCTGTGCTCTGGACGGGTCGCCAGGCTCCTCCAAGCCTGCTTCCTGATCTGTGAAAAGGAGACGGTATCAATCTTCGGTTCATGGGGTGGGCGGGGATGATGGATGGTAAACCCACCGCCCAGGGCCTGGCACGGATCCAGCCCCTCCAAATGATAGCTTTTATTATTTTCATTATTCTAGAAAATGTCTCTGTGAATTGTTTGCTTGGTTATTGAAACTGCGTCTCTTTTTAATAAAATCTTGATTTAAAAAAGGCCCGAAGGCACCTCTATTTTCCTTATTTAGCGGAACAGGGAATGTGGCGGGGACAGTATGGCGATACTTGGCAGGTCTCTCACGCAGGCGTTCAGTACCTCGTTTTGTCTCTCCTCCTTTCGTCCTTCCCTCTCTCCCCCAGTTTAAGAAAGGCTGGCTTAGGTAAAATAACAGTGACGTGGCTCCGCCAACCTCTGTAGCCTGCCCCTCACAGAATGAAAGAATCTGATGAAAGCCAGGTGTGAGCTTTCTCCAGGTCTCAGGAGAAGAGAAGCCAGGTCAGAAAAGAAAGGCTCGGAGGGGCTGCCTGGGGCGGAGGGTCAGTGGGGGAGCCTGGGAGCACATCAGGAAGGAAGGGGTAACCCTGGGACATGCTGCCATGGGGGGAGGTGGGCACAGGAGCACAGGGGTCATTCCAGGAGTTCGTGAAAATGACCACGCTGGGCCTGCGGGTCCCAGCAGGCAGGGTGGACCTCTGCGTTTTCCGAAAGAAACGCAGAAGCGGGACTCGCGGGCCCCGGAAGCAGGGGTAGAGTGGGAATGTTTGTTAACAGGGGACAGACATGAGATGCTTGCGTTGAATGAGGGGACAGTGCTGTCCCTCTGCTGAAGGCCAGGGAAACCCAACCAAACTGACTTGTCCACTTCATTTTAAAACAAAACCCTCAGCGCCAGCCATGTCTACGCAGTGACCTACTCCTCTCCCCGCCAGAGCACGTAATCATCCGGCTGCAAACGTGAGGATGCCCGTGCCCATGGCTGTGAAGCCACCGAGACTGGAATAATGCGTTTTCTCCTAGGTGGAGCCGGCTCTGGGTTGGGGGTCACAGGAGGAAACTGTTCCTTCCCTCCAGGCCCTCTGCACTTGCGCAGGAGCGCTCAGCCCACACCTGCCTGCCCTCCCACAGAGGCCAGGACCTCCTCCCCGGAATGCCCACTTCAGCAAGGTAGCTCTCAGCGTGGAGCACAGTAGAGAGAGGCTCCTGGGCACATGGGCTCCCGGTCTTGAGCCATGAGCAAGCGTGTGCCTCTCTGCAAGCTCCCAAGGGTTTGAAATCAAAGGCAGGGTCGGGGGAAGGGGTATGTGTCTTTCCCAAGCATGGACCATCAGGGTGCTGAAAACACACCAGCCGGAAAGCACAAAGCATCAAGAAAAATACTCGGACTATTCTGCTAATTTTATTAAGGCATAACAGGCTTTCAAACCATTCTCAACTCTTGTGCAAAGCTCAGCGATGTGGGGAGAGCCGGCATGGATGTTGTGACTTCCATGTCCTAGCTATTGCAAATAGTGCTGCAATGAACACAGGCATGCATGCACCTTTTTGAAGTAAAGTTTTGTCCAAAGATATGCCCAACAGTGGGACTGCAGGATCATACAGCAACTCTGTTTCTTTTTTTTTTTTTTTTCTGAGTGACATAGGAAATCAATGGAAGTTCTTGAGCAGGGTAATGACATGATCAGATTTATGTTTTAAAAAAATCTCCCTGTTCCTCCAGAAACTAGAAGCAGAACCGCCATATGACCCAGCAATCCCACTACTTGGCATATACCCTGAGGAAAGAAAAATTCAAAAAGACACATGTACCGTATTGCTCACTGCAGCACTATTTACAATAGCTAGAACAAAGAAGCAATCTAGATGCCCATTGACAGATGAACAGATAAAGGAGCTGTGGTACGTATATGCAGTGGAATATTACTGAGCCATAAAAAATGCATTTGAGTCAGTTCTAACGAGTTGGATGAATCTAGAACCTATTAAAGAGAGTCATAAAGAGAATGATAAAATATTGTATATTGACACATATATATGGAATCTAGAAAGATGGTACTGATGAATGATATATGCAGAGCAGCAATGGAGAAACAGACATAGAGAAGAGACTTATGGACATTGAGGTGATGGATGGGGAATATGCTGTGGGACTACAGGAACTCAAACAGGGGCTCGGTGGCGACCTGGAGGGGTGGGATGGGGAGGGAGATGAGAGGGAGATTTGGGGGGCATATGCATATCTATGGGGATTCATGTTGACATGCAGTAATAAACAACAAAACTCTATAAAAAGTCAAAAATAAATTAAAAAAAAAATAAAAAAGAATCTCCCTGAACTCTCCTACCCTGTTGGTGGGAATATATCAAGAAATTCATGCAGCCACTGTGGAGAACATGAAGATTCCTCAAAAAACTGCCCAGGTCTGCAGAGTGCCTGCCCTAAACGCTGGGTTGAGTGTCTTCCCTGAAAAGAAGGCTGACAAGACCCCGAGGAAGGCTGACCTGTGAAAGGGGTCAAGGTCCAGAGGCGATGGGAGACTGGAGGGCCGAGCAGACGGGAAGGAGCAACTGGAAGGCTGGAATGGGATTCTGGAGGACCCTGTGTGGACGGAGGCAGAGTTGGTCTGGCTCTGCAAGGGAGAAGCAGCCCCTGATTCCTGCCAGCCACACTCGGGGGGGCGCTGCTCCCCGGCTCCCCTGTGGGGACCACACAGCCCACATTGTCTCCCCACCCCCAGCCCCTACGGCTCCAGCCCTGTGGGGGCTGGGCTGCTTCCTGGCCAGAGAGCCGGTGGTCCGCGCCCTGAGCCCCCTCTTCCCTCGGGTGTCTGAGTCACTGATGCTCTTCAGTCCTTCAGGCCTCTGTTCAAATGCCACTTCAGTGAGGTCTTTCCCAAACGCATTATTTAAAGTGACACACCCAAGACTTAGTACTTGTTTTTCTCCATGGGGCTTATAAATACTGTCTGATTCAAAAAAATGTGTATTCCCTAGCTTTTGTGCCCAGTTTTCTATATGTGTCCATTATGACAGGCTAATTGCATTCTCAAAAATTTTCTATACTCTCACGTTTGTTTTTTTATTGCTGTTTAGAAGATACATGAATCTCCCACTGGGATTGTGGACTTTTCTATCTTTTTCCTTGTCATGCTATCCATTTTTGCCTCATACATTTTGAAGCTATGTTCTTTGGTGCGTGCAATTATTGCCTCTTCCTGGTGAAATGAAGTTTTTTCTTTTTAATCATTAGTAGATATCCTTTAACTTTGTTTTCAACTCAAAAAGTACTGCTTTTTGTCTTAAAGTTTACTTTGATATTGATGTAGCTACGCTTGATTTTCACCTGGAATCTTTCCCCCCATCTTTTGATCTAATCTTTCTTTATCTTTTTTTTTTTTTTTTTTTGGGCGGGGGTCGGGTTGGGGAGGGAGGGGAGCGGGCGGGCCACTTCTATTGGTCTTTCATTTCTCTATGTTCATCCGTCTTTGTTCTTTGGCTCCTGTGGGCCTCCCACCGCGGTGGCGTCTGTCGTTGCAGAGCGCCGGCTCTGGGCGCATGTGCTCCAGAGCTCGGGCTCAGTAATTGGACACATTGGTCCAGCCACTCCGCGGCACGTGGGATCTTCCCAGGCCAGGGATGGAACCGGCGCCCCTTGCACTGCAAGGCGGTGTCCTTACCCACTGGACCACCAGGGGAAGCCCTAATCTTTCTATATCTTTTATCCTTGAATGTGTGCTTTCATAAAGAGCATAGAGTCAGAATTTTCAAATTCAATTTGAAAAACTTTCTCTTTTCATTGGAACATATCCACTTGATGAACTTATAGATGTACGTAGGAATAAACATCACTGTACAAAATGCTTTCTCTAGGTCTCACCTGTTCTGGATTCCTCTTTTGCTTTCTTTCAGATTAAATATTTTGCATTATTTCATTGTAATATCCTTAGACATTATACCTGCATCCTTCCTTGACTTACGTCTAAAATTTATTTGTATTTATCCTCTCTTCCGTGTCAATTCAAGGACCTTAAAATAAACTCCATTTACCAACCCCTATGAAATTTTTGCATCTTTTTCCCCTCTGTGTTAAGCTCCATATGGTAATATTTTTAACTGTTCTATATGCTAATATCCACTTAGACATTTTTTATAGTTTTTGCTGTTTACGTCCCGTCCTAGAATTTCTTATTTATTTATTTATTTATTTATTTATTTATTTATTTATTTTGGGCGGGGGTCGGGTTGGGGAGGTGGGGGATGGGCGGGCCACTTCTATTGGTCTTTCACTTCTCTATCTTTATCCGTCTTTGTTCTTTGGCTCCTGTGGGCCTCCCATCGTGGTGGCATCTATCGAGCGCCGGCTCTGGGCGCATGCGCTCCAGAGCTCCAGCTCGGTAATTGGACACATTGGTCCAGCCGCTCCGCGGCACGTGGGATCTTCCCAGGCCAGGGATCGAACTGGTGCCCCTTGCACTGCAAGGCGGTGTCCTTACCCACTAGACCACCAGGGGAAGCCCCCATCCTGGAATTTCAACCTTTCATCTTGAATTAATTTTCTTCTGCCTGAGGAATATACTTTAGTATTTCCTTTAGTATGGGTTTTCTGGTGATAACTTATCTCAACTTTGGTTTGTCTGCACAGTATAAAAACTCATTTTTGCTCTTGAAGGGTATTGTCAACTGGGTATAAAATTCTAAGCTGACACTTTCTTTCAGCACTTCATAGACATTTCCATTGTCTTCTGACTTCCAAAATTATGTGTTTAATTATTATACCTTTGGAAGTAATCCTTTCTTCCCCTGCTTTTTGGATTCGTCTTTGTCATTAGTTTTCAGCAGTTTGACTATGAATGCCCCAATGACAACTTTTTATTTATTCTGCTTGAAATTTGTAAGCTTTCTTGAATCTATGACTTGATGTCTTTCGAATGGTTAGGAATGTTCTCTGCAATTATCTCTTGAAATACTACTTCTGACTCATTTCCTTTGAACTTTCTTGGAATTCCAGTCACCCATGTGTTAGACTTTTTCACTGGAACTGCAGTGTCTCTCACCACTTTACATTTTTGGGTATTTTTTCTCTTGTCTCTCTGTACTCACTGCTGGCTATCTTTTCTAACCAATATTTTTGTTCATATTCCTCCCTTTGGTTGTAGCTGTTACATTCATGACTGAGTTATTAATCTGGGATATTATATATTTATTCACATTTGGTTCTTTAAAAAATATGTATAGGGAGAGTTTCTCATCCTCTGCTGAAAACTCCAGTTTTGCCTATTAACACCATAGTCATGATAAGCTAGGGTTATTTTAAAGTCTGTGTTTGTAAACTCTAATCTATCTGGAACCCCTATGCGCCTCAGTGTACTTTTTGTTGTTTCTACTGATGCTGGTCCATATTGTCTTCATGTGTCTCCTTGTCATGGACTGGGGGTTCTCCACTGCTTTTGGCACCAAGTGAGCCCCAAGGGACGGCCTGATGTCCACTCATCTGCTCAGCCCTTCTTTCTACCTGAGTGATGGACCTCCCATTGCTATGCAACTAGTTGTTGGAATCATGGGCCCCCAAATCCAACAGGGTCTGGGTTCAAGTCCAAACTGGAGTCTGGTCCACCACTGCCACTTAGACTGCTGGTGTGCACCGTCCTGGGTTAATTATTTAACTTTGTGTTTCTGCCTATACTATCATGTGTAGAAAAGATAGCTATTGTCATTGTGCTAGGGAAATAGGAGTACCTACAACCACTTGGAGCGATGGTCTGGAGGGATGGAAGGGGGGGAACTGGGTGGGGGGAGGGTCAAGGGATATGCATATGAATGATCTGGGAACATATATGTACAAAAATAAAAAAAATAATAACTCTTACAATGCAGAGAAAAAAAAAAAAAAACTTTGTGTTTCTGCTTCCTCACCTATAAAATGGAGATAACACACCCTACCTCATAGGTTTTGTTTAAAGCTTGTATCAAGCAAATATGTAAAGCTATATAGGGTCTGGTGGAGAGTAAAGCAAGAAGAGAGTAAGAGTTAATTAAATACTCATCACTGTTCATTTCATTACCTGGGCTGCATCTCTCAAACCCACCCATTTCTCTTGTCCTCATTGTTATTACCCATATCCAGGGCACCCTCATCATGAATTTCTGCATCTGGCTCCACCCTGGGGGTCTCATCACCCCACAGTGCAGCCAGTATGGACGTTCTGAAGTGCACATCTGACCACTGTTCTGATCAACTCTTCAGTGGCTCTCCACTGCCCTCAGGACGTGCTCCAAACTGACCTTTCCAACTCAGGTCTGATTGCTACTCCGGTCCAGAAAGGAATTGAACTACCTTCAGTCCTCTGAATTACCAAGCTGCTTCTGGTCACTGGGGCTCTCCCAGGAGCTCTCTCTTTGCCACTGGCCAACTTTCCCCTGGATAGCTCCAACTGACTCCATAGGTCTCGGCTTAGACAAAATACCCACAGGGAAGGTTCCTCCAGAGCCTGCAGTACCTACCACCACCATTGCCAGTCCCACTACATGTTATGTGCTAACTGGCTTCAGTCATGTCCAACTCTTTGCGATCCCATGGACTGTACCCCCCCCAGGCTCCTCTTCCATTGGATTCTCCAGGGAAGAACACTGGAGTGGGGTGCCATGCTTTCTTCCAAGGAATCTTTCCAACCCAGGGATTGAACCCGCATCTCTTATGTCTCCTGCATTGGCAGGCGGGTTCTTTATCATCAGTGCCACCTGGGAAGGGCACACCACACTTAACTGTAATGGACGCACGCTTGTCTGTAGCCACACCAGACTTCGCCAGTGGATCTCTTCTAGCTGGCATTGCATACCCAGCTATCCAGCACTCTGCCTGGCATACACTTCATAAGAAATTGTCAAATGAATGAGTGACTAACTGATCAGAGGAACAGGTTAGCAGAATCAAAAAAAGAAAAAAGAATCCTGTGACCTGCCTCAGTTCCCAGTTGAAGAATCTTCTGAAACTAGCCCTCTTACAAACATCCTTATAATTATTCTCTTCCTGTTCCTAGTGCAAGCAAATATGTAAAGCTATATAGGGTCTGGTGGAGAGTAAAGCAAGAAGAGAGTAAGAGTTAATTAAATACTCATCACTGTTCATTTCATTACCTGGGCTGCATCTCTCAAACCCACCCATTTCTCTTGTCCTCATTGTTATTACCCATATCCAGGGCACCCTCATCATGAATTTCTGCATCTGGCTCCACCCTGGGGGTCTCATCACCCCACAGTGCAGCCAGTATGGACGTTCTGAAGTGCACATCTGACCACTGTTCTGATCAACTCTTCAGTGGCTCTCCACTGCCCTCAGGACGTGCTCCAAACTGACCTTTCCAACTCAGGTCTGATTGCTACTCCGGTCCAGAAAGGAATTGAACTACCTTCAGTCCTCTGAATTACCAAGCTGCTTCTGGTCACTGGGGCTCTCCCAGGAGCTCTCTCTTTGCCACTGGCCAACTTTCCCCTGGATAGCTCCAACTGACTCCATAGGTCTCGGCTTAGACAAAATACCCACAGGGAAGGTTCCTCCAGAGCCTGCAGTACCTACCACCACCATTGCCAGTCCCACTACATGTTATGTGCTAACTGGCTTCAGTCATGTCCAACTCTTTGCGATCCCATGGACTGTACCCCCCCCAGGCTCCTCTTCCATTGGATTCTCCAGGGAAGAACACTGGAGTGGGGTGCCATGCTTTCTTCCAAGGAATCTTTCCAACCCACCGATTGAACCCGCATCTCTTATGTCCCCTGCATTGGCAGGCGGGTTCTTTATCATCAGTGCCACCTGGGAAGGGCACACCACACTTAACTGTAATGGGCGCGCTTGTCTGTAGCCACACCAGACTTCGCCAGTGGATCTCTTCTAGCTGGCATTGCATACCCAGCTATCCAGCACTCTGCCTGGCATACACTTCATAAGAAATTGTCAAATGAATGAGTGACTAACTGATCAGAGGAACAGGTTAGCAGAATCAAAAAAAGAAAAAAGAATCCTGTGACCTGCCTCAGTTCCCAGTTGAAGAATCTTCTGAAACTAGCCCTCTTACAAACATCCTTATAATTATTCTCTTCCTGTTCCTAGTGCAAGGCTTGCTAAAAACCCATAAATATTTGGTTTCCTAATTGCTTATCTGCACCTTAATCACATAGTAGTTTTAGTATTATTGTTATCATTATTGTTATTACTAATAGTGACAAATAAAACAGAGCATAAAAGTATTTCCAGAAAAAAACAATTGTGTGATTTAGAATTTTTAATTAATATGAATTGGGGTTTGTATTGAGTGCTCTGTGCAAGAATGGATAATCCTCAGTAACTCCCCCAATGGATTTGGTATCTAAATGCTCCATATTGTAATTTACATCCTGAGGGGCGCTTGGCACTTAGAAAACCATCAGTTCTCCAGTTATCTGCTTCCTATCAGCATCGCTTCCTCAAATGAATGCATTTCAATTAAAGGAAGAATTTACCAGAGTACATAGTGAGGTGTGTATTTGTAAATTATAGCTCTAACTTTGAATCAACACAAAAGAACAAGCATTTTCTGAGCTCCTATGATATCCCCGTCATTGAAGATAAGACAAAGAGGAAAAAGGCCCGGCTCTACCTCCAAGGAGACTTGCTGGGGAAGAAGGGTGTGGACAACTAAAACATGCAGTGCGGTGGACCGAAAGGGGCGTGACTGTCACAGGGCGTGTGGGAGTTTTTGGTGTAGAAGATAAACTAGGGGTATGTTCGAGAGAAAACAAAGTAAAAGACTAAAACTTCACTAAGCAATAAATCATGTTTACAGACTCAGACTCAGTTTTATTCCCTTCTGTATGTGGTCACATCTATCAAATGATTTCTGGGCATTGCCTTTTTCTCTCTCATCAAACCAGGAATAGAGATGGGTATTCCTATGTTCATGTGGACACCAAAAGGTGACATTTTGGGCCAATTACTGATACGCTTCAAATTGGAGCCTTTCTGCCCCGCTGCCCCCATCCCTTGTCAATTCAAGGGTCCCAAGAAAGAGGGTTGTGTGAGAATCTAAAATGGCTAAATTATACATTGGGGGAATGGCAGTTCATATTAAGACAGAGCCTTGCTCATCAAAGAAACAAAGAATGAGGTCTCGAGTCTATGTATCATCAGATATAATTTAGTTCCAGATATTCAACTAAAAACAACTTTCTTGGGCTTCTCTGGTGGTCCAGTGGTTAAGATTCCACCTTGCAATGCAAGGGACAAGATCCCACATGCTGTGGAGTGACTAAACCTGTGCTCTGGAGCCCATGAGCCCTACCTGCTGAGGCCATGCTCCACAACTACGCAAGCCTGCGTGCCTTACAGCCCGCGCATTGCAACGAGAGAAGCCTCAGCAATGACGGAAAAAACCGCAGTGCCTCACTGGCGCTCTCCCACCTTCTTTTCTCCATCCCCTGGTGTTTTGCAATCATTTCCCCATCCCCTTTCACCCTCTAGGGATGTCTAGCATAGAGCAGAGGGAAGAGAGGCTTCTCTGGGGTCAGTGGACCCCCTCTCAAGTCCCTCACCGATCTCTGTTCCCTATGTGCTCTGAGCCATTGGCTGGTCCTCTCTGGGTCACATTGCCTGCCTGCAAGACATCAGTGGCCCACCCTAACTACCCCTTGGGGGCGAAGGTCCCAGGAGAGCATCTACCACTTAGTGGAGGCTCAGCGTGTCTCCACCTGCCTCCTTCCCTCCCTGCCGTGCTCATCAGTGCCCAGCCCCTGGGTGCCCAGATCCCTCGGGAGAGACCACCCCCTCCCCCCACCTTACTTCCGTTTAGCTTTGGGAGGAAGAAGTCTGATAAAACCTACTCACTCCGAGCAGTGAATGATTCGTCCCCTCAGGAGGTTAAAACTGCTAATTGCATTTCATAAGAAGAGGAATTTCATAAAGTGAACCTTTCATTGTTAAATTGGTCAGGCTGAACACAGAATTTTGGGCAGATCCCTTAAGAGTCTGTCAGGCAATGCCTCACACGGTGCATTAGATCTCGCAGCTGGACGGAATAGAAAATCAGTGAATGACAGAGCAAGTCATGGGCAGGGCAGCCCCACATGGGGATCCTGAACAAATGAGGTCACTGAGACCCCCGTACCTCGCAGCAGAGCCTGCCAGGGCATCAGGCTGCCTCGCCTTTCTGAGGCACAAGGCCAGACTTTGCAGCTGGAGCACAGTTTCTCCTTACACCGCTTTCTTGAGTGTTTAAAGAATGTTCTAGAATTCCCTCCTCCCTCCATTCCCTTCCCACACACCCATGTACAAACTCACATGTACACTCAAAAATTGACCCAGACCCTTAATGCTATAGCTTGACCTCCAAGGAGTTTTCCCTGAAGGTCCTGAAGATTTGGTAGAATTTCACAGTGCTGAAGAAAAAGGAGGGTTCTGGACAACTTTTCTGCTTTTATCAGAATCTCTTTTTCTTTCAGACCCAGAAGCTAAGGATATGCATCAATTTGCATGGACACTTTAAGCAGCAAAGACTTACATGTTCTGGAAACAGGACCAAAATTTGCCTTGTATCTCAACAAAATGGAAGGAAGACGTGGGGTGAGGCAGCCTCCGTGTTCCTCACAGGCTGCGGTTTCCTGGGAGCCAGGGAGTATGTTCTGGGGAGGGTCTGAGGGACCCCAGGGGGGCCTCCTCCAGCGGGGATGCAGCATGGTGGTCACCCAATGAGAAACAGGGCCATAGTGTCCTAGAGGGTTGAGGACTGACACAGGGTTGAGGACTGGCCTCCTGAGGAGGTCAGGTCAGGCTGGGTCAGCCCTGACTCCAGAAGGCCGGGCAGAACCCTCAGCCGACCCTCCATAGGACCTTCCTGCATTACCAGCAGAGGGGCCTGGCCCTGCATTCTGCCAAAGGTCAAGAGGACAACTACCTTTGAGCCTTGGCTGAAGCCCTAGAGGAGGGCAGGGAGCTGAGTCAGCATGGGGGCCTGTGCCCCCAGCCAGCCAAAGGGCAGGGAAGAAGAGATGTGGCGGGGTGGGGGGTGGAGGGAGGCAGCTTCCAGATGGGCTTCTCTCCAATTTCAGAGGGTGCCATGGAACCCATGCTTATTTTATTGTATTTTGAATTTACTTTTACTTATTAAGTTGGCTGTGCCGGGTCTTAGTGGTGGCACATGGGATCTTTGATCTTCGTTGTGGCGCGTGGAATCCTTCATTGTGGCACGTGGGGTCTAGTTCCCTGACGGGGGATCGAGCCCCAGGCCCCCTGCATTGGGAGTACGGTCCTAGCCATGGGACCACCAGGGAAGTCCCTCCATGCATATTTCAAAGTTCTTTCTGTTCTCATGGCTGTTCTCCTTCCTCGCGCTCTCTCCTTCTCTCTGATGAACTCAAATGACCCAAAGTGACTTGCTCTTTCCATTTTGCAGACGAGCACCCAGTGCTCCAGGGGCCTGTGTCCTCAGGGTACGGTCTGTGTCCGCACCGGGAGGAAAAGCTCTCAGGCTCCACTCCAGGGCTCCTGTTGCTGCCTGGAAGGAACGCTGTCTCCCAGGAAATCTGCCACTTCCATCACTGTCAATTCCCTCCAGTGCCACCCGTGTCCCGGTGGGACCACTTATCAGCAGGCCTTGTAACCAGCAGCAACCGCCTCGGCTACGGAGGGGGCAAGGCTCTTCTAGCTGCCCAATGGTCCTGGGTCCAGAAGCTTCACTCTGGGAAGCAACGGGGACCCACCGGGCCCGCCCCAGCCCCAGGCACTGAGGACCAGGTCCGCAGCAGGGCTATCCGGCAGCCTCAAAGCCTGAGTCTGTGGAACTGACTGCACGGCGCTGTGGCCACTTTGCCACAAATGCAGGCCCCTCCTCTGGGCAGAGCCTCTTTGGAGGACATGGGTTCAATGCTTGATGACCACCCCCCGACCCATGACCCCTTCCTGCCTGAGCTCCTTGGAGAGCTGAGCGCAGGTTCCCTTTCCCTCTGGACCCTGAATGCAGCCGATCCGAGCCTCTGGTCATGGGTCCACCAGGCTCCTCAGTTGGGCGGCTGCTCCCCAGGGTGGATGCGTGTGTGTGTGGGGGGTGCTCAAATCTGTTCGCTCGCCTTCCTGGAGTGCAGCACCAGAGCAAGGACACCCCTCCCTGGCTGCGCCGCCTCCAGCAGCCTCTAAACCAAACAGGGCTCGCTCTTTTGTCCATTTACCCCAGAACCTTTGAAAGGGCCCAGGCCTCCGAGCCCACCTGGAAAGTGAGTGGCTGGGCGGGAGGCCTCGAGGCTCCTTGAGCTCTGGAATCCCAGAGTTGCGACCCAAGACACCGAGTTCGGGGCCATCCAGACTCACAGCCCAGGACCAGGCTGACTCCTTGGGGGCCACACAGCCCCGTCCTGACCCTCTTCATCCCAGACCAGAAAACTCCTTGATTGCTGGTTGGAGGTGGGGGTCCAGCTAATCCAGAGGGATGAGAGGGGCTGGCGGGTGGAGGCCCACCTCTGGCTGCCTTTTCTGACCCAAATCACCCCCAAGTGTGTAGGGCAGACCCGCAGGCACCAGAATGCCTATGGGCTGGCCATTTTCCACTATTGTGGGTCCTGAGAATTCTACCGAACATTACCTCTGACCTCAGACCTGCTTTCCCCAAACCTTGCTTTTCCCCTGGGGGCAGGGATCACTGCCCTGAAGTTGACCTACACTGGGATGTGGCACCGTTGTGACCTACCGCCTCCCCCCAGATCGCCCACCACTAGGTGGGACACAGTGGGCTGCTCACTCCTTATCCAGTGTCTCATTTGCCAATGCAAGAGTTATGACGTCATTTCCTGAGAAATCAGGGGCTAATGCCATCCCCCTGCCCCAGGCGGAAGTAGATCTGAGAGCCAGCCTCACACACCACCAGGAATCAGACCCTCCTGAGATAGGGCCCAAGTTTAAACAAGCATTTTCTCTTAGAACAGCTGTCTGGAGCTGTCCCTTGGTTGGGAAAGACAGTTACTTGCTCATATGCCATGATGCTGGCTTTTCTGACCCCCTGGTGGCTTCCCAAAGTGCTCCGCTGACCTTACCCAGGACCCTGGCTGGGGGAGGGGGACGAGGCTTCTCGGGTGGGGTGGATGTGCTGACTCAGGGTCAGCCTTGGGACTGACCAGGACAGAATGTCTCCAGAGGCCTCTGTGTGGTCGCTGCAGCCAGCACTGTTACTAAGAAAAGCCCAAGGAGAAAGGGAAATGCAACACGCCTGTGCCTGGGACAGGCCTGGGGTGGGAGGAGGGGGGATGACTCAGGGGATCCTCCGGGAGGCTCTGGGCTGGAGGCGCGTCTGACCCTCCCACACGCCAAGAGGCCCTGCATTCTGGGTGTCTCCAAATCCTGCAGGAGCTAGGCAGGGTCAGAAGGGGCCCCAGAGAGGGGCCATCCTGCACTGTTCCCATGTGCTGAGGACCAGGGACACACCCAGGCACCCTTGCTAATGTCCCCTGCCCCTGGGGGAACAGGTGTATGTCCAGGGCTGTGACTGCCATGGCCACTGGACTCTGCTCGTCCCCCCGCCTCAGCCTGGCCATTCACCCTCCTCTGGACCCAGAGTCCCAAGGGCTTCCTTCTCTGGGTGACCTCGAAGCAGCGGTTCCTGACTGGGCCCCACATGTGCCCAGTACCGGGGAAGCTTGGGTGTGCATCTGGTGTGTCCCAGGAGGCTCGGGGGCATAAACAAATGACCTACCCTGAAGACAACCTAAAAAAGTCATCAGGCAAGACCAGTCTAGGCAGTACGGTGCGCTCACCTGAGAGCCTGAAGACCAAGGCCACTGTATTTAGTGGGAAGGTTGCTATGGACTAACTGTTTGTGTCCCCTGCAGATTCTCATGTTGAAATCCTAGCCCCCAATGTGACCGTATTAGAAGGTAGGGCATTTGCAGATGATTGCAGATTGAGGGTGGGACCCTCGTGAAAGGAATTCGTGCTCTTATAAAAGAGACCCCAGAGAGTTCGCTCGCCTTCTCACTGCCGTGGGAAGAGGCCATGAGAAGTGGGCAGGCTGTGAGCTAGAAGACAGGGCTTGTCAGAACCCGATCAAGGCGGCAGCCTGATCTTGAACTTTCAGCTGTTAGAACTATGAGAAATAAACTTCTCTTGTTTATCAGCCCCCCAATCTGTCGGTATATTTGTGATAGCAGCTAGAACGACGACAGAGGTGCATTCGTGTTTCTCGCTGGGCGTCTTGGAGCTCGGAGCGTCCCCCTCCCCTGACTCCAGTGGCTCTGCCTAAAGAAATCTGTTCTCATTCGAGAACTGCAGAAGCTAGAAGGAAGTCGCAGAGATGTGGAACATAGCGCAGCTCATAGTCCAGGCTGCGGAGAAAGGGAAATGCAACACGCCTGTGCCTGGGACAGGCCTGGGGTGGGAGGAGGGGGGATGACTCAGGGGATCCTCCGGGAGGCTCTGGGCTGGAGGCGCGTCTGACCCTCCCACACGCCAAGAGGCCCTGCATTCTGGGTGTCTCCAAATCCTGCAGGAGCTAGGCAGGGTCAGAAGGGGCCCCAGAGAGGGGCCATCCTGCACTGTTCCCATGTGCTGAGGACCAGGGACACACCCAGGCACCCTTGCTAATGTCCCCTGCCCCTGGGGGAACAGGTGTATGTCCAGGGCTGTGACTGCCATGGCCACTGGACTCTGCTCGTCCCCCCGCCTCAGCCTGGCCATTCACCCTCCTCTGGACCCAGAGTCCCAAGGGCTTCCTTCTCTGGGTGACCTCGAAGCAGCGGTTCCTGACTGGGCCCCACATGTGCCCAGTACCGGGGAAGCTTGGGTGTGCATCTGGTGTGTCCCAGGAGGCTCGGGGGCATAAACAAATGACCTACCCTGAAGACAACCTAAAAAAGTCATCAGGCAAGACCAGTCTAGGCAGTACGGTGCGCTCACCTGAGAGCCTGAAGACCAAGGCCACTGTATTTAGTGGGAAGGTTGCTATGGACTAACTGTTTGTGTCCCCTGCAGATTCTCATGTTGAAATCCTAGCCCCCAATGTGACCGTATTAGAAGGTAGGGCATTTGCAGATGATTGCAGATTGAGGGTGGGACCCTCGTGAAAGGAATTCGTGCTCTTATAAAAGAGACCCCAGAGAGTTCGCTCGCCTTCTCACTGCCGTGGGAAGAGGCCATGAGAAGTGGGCAGGCTGTGAGCTAGAAGACAGGGCTTGTCAGAACCCGATCAAGGCGGCAGCCTGATCTTGAACTTTCAGCTGTTAGAACTATGAGAAATAAACTTCTCTTGTTTATCAGCCCCCCAATCTGTCGGTATATTTGTGATAGCAGCTAGAACGACGACAGAGGTGCATTCGTGTTTCTCGCTGGGCGTCTTGGAGCTCGGAGCGTCCCCCTCCCCTGACTCCAGTGGCTCTGCCTAAAGAAATCTGTTCTCATTCGAGAACTGCAGAAGCTAGAAGGAAGTCGCAGAGAGATGTGGAACATAGCGCAGCTCTCATAGAGCCTGGCCCAGCCCCGCATTCCCACTCTGGGGACGGAGGTGGTCCCTACAGGGTCTGCCCTTATCCGAGGGCATCATTCATAAGCACAGCATGCTTTAATAAGACCCAGACCTGCTGGTGCTTCCCTGTGGCAAACCACCCAGCGCGGAGACTTGAAAATAGATGGCTGTTCCAGTGTGGAATTTTGCTCCCTTACAGTCACATAAATTACTTCATCTCATTTAGCTTCCATTAGCAAATTATTAATCTAAATCCACACATCCAGAGTGAGATCAGTGAACTCAGACATTTTACTATCAAGGATGCTCTCCACCCAACCAAAACCCATTTAAAACGCGTGAGTTTCAGCAGCCCAGCACATCTTGCAACCCTGCTTCCTGAGCCTCTCAGTGGCGGAGCCTCTCATTTGCAAGCCCTTTCCCCGTTCTAATGAGGCTTTCTGTCTAGTTTTTGCGCATGTAAGTATTCACGGGTGGGTGCAGTGCAGCAGGGTGTGCGGGGAGCTTCCGTGGTGGACCAGAGTTAAAGAATCTTCCTGTAATATGGGAGACTCAGGTTCCATTCCTGGATCAGGAAGATCTCCTGGAGAAGGAATTAGCTACCCACTCCAGGATTCTTGTTTGGGAAATTCCACAGACAGAGAGGCCTGGAGGGCTACAGTCTGTAGCGAAAGAGACGGCCATGACTGAGTGACTCACACAGCAACAAGAGCAGCACAGTGGAATGGCCAGGAGGCCCGGGGGGCAGAAAGAGTACTTGAGAAGTGGGCAGGCTGTGAGCTAGAAGACAGGGCTTGTCAGAACCCGATCAAGGCGGCAGCCTGATCTTGAACTTTCAGCTGTTAGAACTATGAGAAATAAACTTCTCTTGTTTATCAGCCCCCCAATCTGTCGGTATATTTGTGATAGCAGCTAGAACGACGACAGAGGTGCATTCGTGTTTCTCGCTGGGCGTCTTGGAGCTCGGGCGTCCCCTCCCTGACTCCAGTGGCTCTGCCTAAAGAAATCTGTTCTCATTCGAGAACTGCAGAAGCTAGAAGGAAGTCGCAGAGAGATGTGGAACATAGCGCAGCTCTCATAGAGCCTGGCCCAGCCCCGCATTCCCACTCTGGGGACGGAGGTGGTCCCTACAGGGTCTGCCCTTATCCGAGGGCATCATTCATAAGCACAGCATGCTTTAATAAGACCCAGACCTGCTGGTGCTTCCCTGTGGCAAACCACCCAGCGCGGAGACTTGAAAATAGATGGCTGTTCCAGTGTGGAATTTTGCTCCCTTACAGTCACATAAATTACTTCATCTCATTTAGCTTCCATTAGCAAATTATTAATCTAAATCCACACATCCAGAGTGAGATCAGTGAACTCAGACATTTTACTATCAAGGATGCTCTCCACCCAACCAAAACCCATTTAAAACGCGCGTGAGTTTCAGCAGCCCAGCACATCTTGCAACCCTGCTTCCTGAGCCTCTCAGTGGCGGAGCCTCTCATTTGCAAGCCCTTTCCCCGTTCTAATGAGGCTTTCTGTCTAGTTTTTGCGCATGTAAGTATTCACGGGTGGGTGCAGTGCAGCAGGGTGTGCGGGGAGCTTCCGTGGTGGACCAGAGTTAAAGAATCTTCCTGTAATATGGGAGACTCAGGTTCCATTCCTGGATCAGGAAGATCTCCTGGAGAAGGAATTAGCTACCCACTCCAGGATTCTTGTTTGGGAAATTCCACAGACAGAGAGGCCTGGAGGGCTACAGTCTGTAGCGAAAGAGACGGCCATGACTGAGTGACTCACACAGCAACAAGAGCAGCACAGTGGAATGGTCAGGAGGCCAGACTTGGGGGGTCGGACAGAATAGGTTTAAATCCCAAACAGCTTGAACATTAGTTACCTGCAGATTAACTTCCCTAGGCCTTAGTTTTATTATCTGTAAAATGGGAATACTTGTATTTATGTCACGGTTGTTTGAGACTTATGAGACAGTGCGGTGTGTGAGTGCAGCATCAGATACACCGCAGGCGTGCGGTGATGTTTCCATTGTGGCTGTTGGTATTTTTAGCTAAATATAGGTAGGCAGGGACAAAGGGGGCCTCCTCTACTCTCTGACTCAGGGACAAGGACTTGATCAGTGGTCCCGAGCAGACGCTGGCAGGGAGGGTTCTGTGGGAGCCACGTCTTTCCCCAAACCCCGGCCTGACGGATCCCACTCCTTTCTTGAGCTCATAAAAGGTTGTGACAGTAGGTTACAGTGACAGTTTTTCAACAGCTGTGTAAGTCTCCAGGACTCTCCCCTCGAGAGAACATTCTATTTAAGAAGGTCTTGTCCAGAAGTCGGTGAAGGCAATGTACTCAGAAGGACAAACTGTAAAGCTGACCAGGTGGAGGGACGACACTCCCTGCACAGGAAGGCCCACCCCTGCCGGGTAAGCGCGGATGTAGCTTGGGATCCTGGGACAAAGATGCTTGTTAGACAAGAAACTGGACCACAAACACCTAGGACCCAAGTTGGAAGACCAAGGACGTGCCGCTTGGTAGCTGAGTCTTTAGGCCACTAACCCTTTCACTCTTTCTCCACTTCATGTTGTAACAATAATGCTATTTAATATCAGTCCAGTTCAATAGCTGTATTCTTCCCTCACATGTATGGAACCTCACATGATGTGGTGTTGTCCAGACTGCCCATAATTCATTATGCTGAATCCCCTTCCTTCGGGAGACTTACACAGCTGTTGAAAAGCTGTTACTATACCCTATTGTCACGGCCACCTTTGATGAACCAGCCAACATTTTTATGTCAAACTTTTATCTTAATGGCCTCACAGCTCTTACCTCCAATTATTCTGGTGTTACCAACCTCCAGCTTGGGCTGTGTTCCAGTTAATATGTGGGAACACATTGTCTCTTTGCTGTTACCCCAGCCCTACACTTGAAACCTTGTGGATAATGTGGCAGATCCCCTCAAGAGGAGCTACATATATAGATAGATAGGCACTCGCTGCAGAACGTGAAGGAGGGTCGGGGGTCGGGACGGGACCTCTGGGGGACACAGTGAGGAAGGCTGTGGCTGAACCCAGGGGTTTGCTATGTAAGAGCACTCGGAAGGAAGCACAGAGGAAGGCCTGGCGCCCACTGGCACCTTGCAAGGAGGCTGGGCTCATTTCTCCCACTTTTTGTGTTGAATTTTTATAAATTTTTTGATGTTGGTCACTCTTTTTTTTTAAATTTTTTTTGAGGGGGGGTGGATGGAGGGGGGCCGGGTTGTGGGGGACACTTCTGTTGGTCTTTCATTTCTCTATTTTCATCCATCTTTGTTCTTTTTGGCCCATGTGGGTCTCCCACTGTGGTGGCCTCTCGCTGCAGAGCACCGGCTCTGGGAGCACGCGCTCCAGAGCTCCGGCTCAGTAATTGGACACATCAGTCTAGCCGCTCCGCGGCACATGGGATCTTCCCAGGCCAGGTATCGAACCAGCGTCCCTTGCACTGCAAGGCAGTGTCCTTACCCACTGGACCACCAGCGAAGCCCTGATGTGGGTCATTCTTTAAGTCTGTATTGAATTTGTTAAACTGTTGCTTCTGTTGCATGTTTTCTTTTTTTGGCCATGAGGCATGTGAAATCTTAGCTCCCCAACCAGGGATCGAACTTGCACCTCCCATATTGGAAGGTGAAGCCTCGACCCCTGGGCTGCCAGGGAAGTCCCTCTTCTTTGTTTTAAATGTACAAACAGTCACACACACCTTCTCTGTCCATGCAACAGAAAATGCTAGAGAAAAAAAACATACCATGAATACTATTAAGGGGGAGTGCCAGTTTCTGCATTTAGAATAGTTTATACTCTTACTTTTCCACAATGTTGTTTGTTTAATCGATAGGTCATGTCTGACTCTTTTGTGACCCTGTGGACTGTAGCCCTCCAGGCTCCTCTGTCCATGGGTTTCCCCAGGAAAGAATACTGGAGTGGGTTGCCATTTCCTTCTCCAAGGGATCTTCCTGACCCAAGGATCAAACCCATGTCTCCTGCATCACAGGCAGTATCTTTACGTCTGAGCAAACATGGAAGCCTACTTTTCCAAAATACACATGTGTATATTTACCTGAATACATGTGTCAGCATATACATATTTCTATCGTAAATATTAGAACTTTTTCATATTCAGCATTATGACACAGTGAGGAAGGCTGTGGCTGAACCCAGGGGTTTGCTATGTAAGAGCACTCGGAAGGAAGCACAGAGGAAGGCCTGGCGCCCACTGGCACCTTGCAAGGAGGCTGGGCTCATTTCTCCCACTTTTTGTGTTGAATTTTTATAAATTTTTTGATGTTGGTCACTCTTTTTTTTTAAATTTTTTTTGAGGGGGGGTGGATGGAGGGGGGCCGGGTTGTGGGGGACACTTCTGTTGGTCTTTCATTTCTCTATTTTCATCCATCTTTGTTCTTTTTGGCCCATGTGGGTCTCCCACTGTGGTGGCCTCTCGCTGCAGAGCACCGGCTCTGGGAGCACGCGCCCCAGAGCTCCGGCTCAGTAATTGGACACATCAGTCTAGCCGCTCCGCGGCACATGGGATCTTCCCAGGCCAGGTATCGAACCAGCGTCCCTTGCACTGCAAGGCAGTGTCCTTACCCACTGGACCACCAGCGAAGCCCTGATGTGGGTCATTCTTTAAGTCTGTATTGAATTTGTTAAACTGTTGCTTCTGTTGCATGTTTTCTTTTTTTGGCCATGAGGCATGTGAAATCTTAGCTCCCCAACCAGGGATCGAACTTGCACCTCCCATATTGGAAGGTGAAGCCTCGACCCCTGGGCTGCCAGGGAAGTCCCTCTTCTTTGTTTTAAATGTACAAACAGTCACACACACCTTCTCTGTCCATGCAACAGAAAATGCTAGAGAAAAAAAACATACCATGAATACTATTAAGGGGGAGTGCCAGTTTCTGCATTTAGAATAGTTTATACTCTTACTTTTCCACAATGTTGTTTGTTTAATCGATAGGTCATGTCTGACTCTTTTGTGACCCTGTGGACTGTAGCCCTCCAGGCTCCTCTGTCCATGGGTTTCCCCAGGAAAGAATACTGGAGTGGGTTGCCATTTCCTTCTCCAAGGGATCTTCCTGACCCAAGGATCAAACCCATGTCTCCTGCATCACAGGCAGTATCTTTACGTCTGAGCAAACATGGAAGCCTACTTTTCCAAAATACACATGTGTATATTTACCTGAATACATGTGTCAGCATATACATATTTCTATACGTAAATATTAGAATATCTTTTATATTCAACATATACAAGATTATATGATATGTTAAATATATTAAACTACTTAGAGATATTTCACTACTGTAGGAGTTGACGGTAATTGGAAAGGTAGCTAAGTGGTTTAGCTGCTAAGTCGTGCCCGACTCTTTGTGACCCCACGCCCTGTAGCCCACCAGACTCCTCTGTCCATAGGATCTCCTAGGCAAGCATACTGGAGTGGGTTGCCATTGCCTTCTCCAAAATGTAGCTGAAGAAAACAACGTTTCCTTTAATGTCTCGTTATTACTGATGGGGAAAGCCCTGGCCTCCTCTATGGCTCCCTGTGAGGTATTCGGGGGTCTGTATGGTACCCCTGAGCAGGTCAGGGAGCAGGACCGAGACACCCTAAGAGACTCGGGAGAGACCAGGGGCGCACCTGGGCCTTGAACCAAGAGCTTGAAGCTTGGCCAGTGTCCTCACCTCCAGTCTCAGACAGATGTGCACGAGGCACACTTCTCCTTCCCAGTGTCTGACCTCCAGATGTCGAAACATTCTCTATGTCTCTTGCCCCTGCCTGCCTCCGTGTAGCTGCTTACATCATACATGCTCCTTAAATAGGAAAGAATGCAGGGAGAGGAATGCGGTGGTTTCCTGTGACCCTTCCCCAGGACAGCTGGCCAGTGCGTGTGTCACTCCTAAGTCTCCCTGGCAGGCCTGGCTTTCCCCTGCCAACCGCTCTCCCCAGGTTTTCTGGACCTGGGGAAAGCCAGCCCTGGGATCCGGCAGGCCATGGCCCGCAGTTCTGTATTCTCAAGCCTAATTTCAACAAGGCCATTCTGAGCTGTCAGGCTTCCCTCGGCTCTACAGGCAGGAAGACAGCCCAGGGACCCAGCCTGGTGAAGACTCCCCTTCCCAGGCAAGGTGCACGGCAGCCCACCCTCGGTCGGAGCCTCCCCTCTGGGTCGCCACGGGTCGTAGGCGAGCACTCTGGGAGTTTTCTCTGTGGCAGACCCTGCTGTGCTTGTGAGCCGGTGAACTGTCCTTGGAGGGGCCATCTGCTCCTCACGAGGCCTGGGTAGTGACGGCTCTCACGCAGCCGTCTGCGGCTGCCGGGGGAGCGGGCATCGGGGAACGTGGGGCAACCAGGCCTAGCTGGGTGTGCCCCTGCACAGGCCACGTGTGAGTGTGCACGTGTGTCTACAAGTGGTACCACAGGCGCCACCAGAATTCTCCTTTTTGCTTGAGGCACACACCGGGACGGTCAACTCTTACACACGGTCCTGGAGTCGGACAAACCTGAATTCAGGATCTCGGGCGGTTCCTTACTTTGCAAATACCCTTGGCAAAGGAAATGCCCTACACCTCAGTTCTTTTCATCTTACAGAGTGGGGTTGCTGCCCTACAGGAAATGCTGCAAAATGCGTGCGAGGCACTTACTGACGTCCAGCAGGTAGTAAAGATTCAATAAATGCCGACCACTATCACCCTCGTTTTCATCACCAATGTCACGGGTACTCAGTCTGGTTATTATTGTCCTCACGATGGGATGCCATGTCCCCCACGCCCTGCAGAGCTACCCCGCTGCCTTGCGGATTCCTCCAAGTCCTGTTGAACCTAGAGCTTCCCAGATCAGAAAGGAGCTCAGGCCTATCTCCGGCGCTCCTGGGAGGAGCAGCTCCAGGGTCTAGACTCCAGGGCAGGGTTGGGAAAGGACTGGGGGGACACACCTCCATGGAAGCCCCTGTCTCTTCTCTCTAGGAGAACCTACCAGGGCTCCCCATGTCCTGCCTTGGGTGGGCAGCAAGTTGGGCCAGAGAAGGGCTTACAGATATGCTGGTTTTGGAGGGATGAGTAGAAGGGCATGAAGCAGGTTTCTGGACTGCCTAGAGGATCCCAGGTGGTGCTAGCGGCAAAGAATCCACCTGCCAAGGCAGGAGATGTAAGAGATGCAGGTTTGATCCTCAGGTCTGGAAAATCCCCTGGAGGAGATCCAGGGCTTGGAACCTCATTTCCAGGACTGCTTCCCTCCTCCAGATCAAGCCCAACTCTCACCCAGGCTTTAGAGTCCCAGTTCCTTCCCCCCTTTCCCTTACGCGGTCTCACTCTCCCCGAACTCGACCGGGTCCTGTCTGCTGGCTGACGTGGGAGCCATCCCGCCCCTTGGCCTGGCTCACGCAGCCGCGCGGCTGCCGGGAGCGGGCATCGGGGAACGTGGGGCAACCAGGCCTAGCTGGGTGTGCCCCTGCACAGGCCACGTGTGAGTGTGCACGTGTGTCTACAAGTGGTACCACAGGCGCCACCAGAATTCTCCTTTTTGCTTGAGGCACACACCGGGACGGTCAACTCTTACACACGGTCCTGGAGTCGGACAAACCTGAATTCAGGATCTCGGGCGGTTCCTTACTTTGCAAATACCCTTGGCAAAGGAAATGCCCTACACCTCAGTTCTTTTCATCTTACAGAGTGGGGTTGCTGCCCTACAGGAAATGCTGCAAAATGCGTGCGAGGCACTTACTGACGTCCAGCAGGTAGTAAAGATTCAATAAATGCCGACCACTATCACCCTCGTTTTCATCACCAATGTCACGGGTACTCAGTCTGGTTATTATTGTCCTCACGATGGGATGCCATGTCCCCCACGCCCTGCAGAGCTCCCCCGCTGCCTTGGATTCCTCCAAGTCCTGTTGAACCTAGAGCTTCCCAGATCAGAAAGGAGCTCAGGCCTATCTCCGGCGCTCCTGGGAGGAGCAGCTCCAGGGTCTAGACTCCAGGGCAGGGTTGGGAAAGGACTGGGGGGACACACCTCCATGGAAGCCCCTGTCTCTTCTCTCTAGGAGAACCTACCAGGGCTCCCCATGTCCTGCCTTGGGTGGGCAGCAAGTTGGGCCAGAGAAGGGCTTACAGATATGCTGGTTTTGGAGGGATGAGTAGAAGGGCATGAAGCAGGTTTCTGGACTGCCTAGAGGATCCCAGGTGGTGCTAGCGGCAAAGAATCCACCTGCCAAGGCAGGAGATGTAAGAGATGCAGGTTTGATCCTCAGGTCTGGAAAATCCCCTGGAGGAGATCCAGGGCTTGGAACCTCATTTCCAGGACTGCTTCCCTCCTCCAGATCAAGCCCAACTCTCACCCAGGCTTTAGAGTCCCAGTTCCTTCCCCCCTTTCCCTTACGCGGTCTCACTCTCCCCGAACTCGACCGGGTCCTGTCTGCTGGCTGACGTGGGAGCCATCCCGCCGCCCCTTGGCCTGTCCTTCCTGGTGTCTGCCACCCAACCTGTCACGCCCAGCCTCCTTCAGGAGGGCGGCCACGTCTGCTGCGGCTGGCAGCCTAACGACAAGTGGCCTTTATGTTGTTCCCTGACCCCATCTTGGCCTTGTTCTGCCTGTGCGGCCAGAAGGCGGGTTCCTGAGGCCAAGCGCTGAGCGGAGCGGAAGCAGGCTGAATACGGCCTTAGAGGCCGTGTGACCTCGGGCCGCCTCCTCTCAGTGTCTCAGCTTCAGTCTCCTCCTCTACAAAATCAGCGAAATGCTGACCAAACACCTAATCACACATTTTTAAAAGAAAGCCTCCCTTCAAATGTCTTTGAATGCGAGGACCAGTATTTCAAGGGAAGCTCATCTCACAAAAACGGTCTCCTGCCCCCTGCCCTGGCCTACAGCAGTGAACAGTCCCGCACGGAAAGCTATTTTATTTCCGTTTTTAGTGAGAAAAGGCTTGGCCATTAGCTCTAAAAGCAGCCGCAAGACTTCCTGAGTCCCCAGGCACCTGTCTGGCTGGTACCAATCCAGAAGTACACTTACATGAGTGCCTTGAGTAAGAGGGAAGAAAATCTGAAAAATGGGTGACGTATGCTCGGGCCATCTCCTGTTTATTTTACGTCCTCTTGTGTCTGAGATGGAGGAAAGCATTTTGCCATTTTTGGTAAGAGATACCTTCATCCTCAGATCCAAGTCTTCCTACCTTGCTCATTTAGACGGAGATGCTCACCAGGGAGGGATTAAAGAGGCGCTAAAGAGGGACATTTCTGCTCCAGCAAGGGACATTCCCTAATGCACTGCCTCCCTGCTAGCTAACACAATCTCATCTTCTGTTACGGAGAAGGATGACTCAGTGTGAGCTCTATTTTCTGCTTAAATTTAAGCCGCGCTGTGCACAAGGACAGTGTGGCACGGCCCCTGATTAGTCATGGCGCATCCGAGCGACTCTGTGCCTGGCTGACCTGAGTGAGGTTACTAAATGGGCTCCTTGCTCTCCCTGGAACATGACCACTAGGACCTGAAGACCTCTGCCCAGAGACTGAGGCTCGCAGGGGCTGATGTGTAGCTGGAGCCTGGGTGAGAACTCAAGAAACCCCATGCAGAATGAAGCTGGCATCATTTACATTTAATATGTTTTTAACCTGCTAATTGCCCTAAGGGATAGGGATGCAGCGGGCTGGCTGGGTCCGAGAAGAGGGCGCTGACTGCACAGAGAGGGCGTTTGGGCCTGAGGCTGCTGCCCTGCCCAGCCCCCGCTGTTGGGAGAGAGCCTCCTATGACAGGTAGCATAGCTCAAACCACCGAAGGGCCCAGCTTCTCCATGGCAACCCCAAACAGCCTATTCATTCCAGAGGCTACGCTGGCAGCAAAAGTGGACCCGGTGCCATGGAATGGGGTCCTCGTGACAGGCAATGTGAAAATGGTTCCTGATGGACCATCGGCTGCCTTCTGGGAAGGCTTCCAGGAACGAAGCCAGCCCAGGATGGCCTCGGAGAGGCCAGGGAGGGTGATTTACAGGCAAGGCACCGCGAGTTATGGATGGGGGTGCTCCCGGCACGGGGGAACTCATAATTTACTGACACACAGCCTCCTTGGAAGGGAGAGGGTCCAGGTGGAAAGAAAAGGTGACGGGGGTGGAGAGACCCTGGGGAGGGCAAGGAGGACATTGCCTCTAGGCGAGACGAGGGGTCTCTGCCTGCCCCCCATACCATCAGGCTGCTTCCCCCACTCCAGGCTCCACACGCTCTAGGATCGACACACGCATGCCCACAGTCTGGCCGGTGGCTGCTGCCCCCGCTCTGTCCTGCCTGTTTCTTCCTTCCTGTGTTTCTCTCCCACTCACATGGCCGCAGCCTCCCCTGCCCTCCTCCCCATGTCCTGATGCCTGTTCTCACAGGAGGGATGGAGAGGGGCTTGGCCTTAGCGTCAGGCACGTGTGGATCTGAACCTGTGGCCTGGATTTGAGTGGCATCGAGTTAAGTTAGTTAATGTGCATGAACCTCAGTTTCCTGACCTGTGTAGCAGACATACACCATAGACTTGGGAAGGATTTAGGGGCCCAAATGGGGTCATACATGTAAACACAAATGATGCTGAGCGCGAGAAGGGGTTCGTTTCCCCTCCCCCACTCCGTTCCTTCCCCTCCATGATCCACTATCCTCTATCCTCCTGGTCCGGGGGTGGGTCCCTCTTTCTGGGCACCTGCACCAGATAACCAAAACCAGGTAGAGGGATTGCCAAAGGAGACGCCGCCAAGAAAGTCCATCAGGGTGTTCTGAATGTTGGTTAACCTGCTAATTGCCCTAAGGGATAGGGATGCAGCGGGCTGGCTGGGTCCGAGAAGAGCGCTATGACAGAGGCGTTTGGGCCTGAGGCTGCTGCCTGCCCATTGGGGGCTCAAACCAACCCGAAGGGCCCAGCTTCTCCATGGCAACCCCAAACAGCCTATTCATTCCAGAGGCTACGCTGGCAGCAAAAGTGGACCCGGTGCCATGGAATGGGGTCCTCGTGACAGGCAATGTGAAAATGGTTCCTGATGGACCATCGGCTGCCTTCTGGGAAGGCTTCCAGGAACGAAGCCAGCCCAGGATGGCCTCGGAGAGGCCAGGGAGGGTGATTTACAGGCAAGGCACCGCGAGTTATGGATGGGGGTGCTCCCGGCACGGGGGAACTCATAATTTACTGACACACAGCCTCCTTGGAAGGGAGAGGGTCCAGGTGGAAAGAAAAGGTGACGGGGGTGGAGAGACCCTGGGGAGGGCAAGGAGGACATTGCCTCTAGGCGAGACGAGGGGTCTCTGCCTGCCCCCCATACCATCAGGCTGCTTCCCCCACTCCAGGCTCCACACGCTCTAGGATCGACACACGCATGCCCACAGTCTGGCCGGTGGCTGCTGCCCCCGCTCTGTCCTGCCTGTTTCTTCCTTCCTGTGTTTCTCTCCCACTCACATGGCCGCAGCCTCCCCTGCCCTCCTCCCCATGTCCTGATGCCTGTTCTCACAGGAGGGATGGAGAGGGGCTTGGCCTTAGCGTCAGGCACGTGTGGATCTGAACCTGTGGCCTGGATTTGAGTGGCATCGAGTTAAGTTAGTTAATGTGCATGAACCTCAGTTTCCTGACCTGTGTAGCAGACATACACCATAGACTTGGGAAGGATTTAGGGGCCCAAATGGGGTCATACATGTAAACACAAATGATGCTGAGCGCGAGAAGGGGTTCGTTTCCCCTCCCCCACTCCGTTCCTTCCCCTCCATGATCCACTATCCTCTATCCTCCTGGTCCGGGGGTGGGTCCCTCTTTCTGGGCACCTGCACCAGATAACCAAAACCAGGTAGAGGGATTGCCAAAGGAGGGCGCCAAGAAAGTCCATCAGGGTGTTCTGAATGCTCCATCTCTGTTGTGGTAAACGATGACTTTAATTTACCAAGCAGACGAATACTAAATCTTCATGAAATTAAAAACTATATTATTTATGTGAGCGGAAACGGAAAATGCTCTGTAGCTAGCAGCGATCCGGCTTTGTAGGAGGAACACTAAAATAATTAAAACCATTCGTGCTTCAGTAATAAATAATGATAATAAATAAATGTCCTGACCTTAAGCGAAAATATAAAATTAAAACCCATTTGGTATGTAAATTCATTCAGGACGCTAGCGAGTCTCCCAGCCTAAGACGGTGTGGGATGGAGGAAGCGTTCACTACACGAATTTTGAAAGGAAAATCAAAGAACAACAGAGCTGTGTGTGTATCGACTCATTATTCTCCTTTAATTCCATCTAATGCTGTGTGGAGCCTTGAGGCTGGGACATTAATTTCCTGCTTTTTCTGTTTCACCAATTCCTCGTGGAGACCAGGAGAAAGAATTTCAATCCTGGAGGCTGAAGTCAGGGGAGGCCAGAAAATTGCAGGAAGGGTGGAAAATGGAATCTCGGAAAGGCAATTTTTAACGTGTTTACAGAAAGACGATGCAAAGGGTCGGCGGCACAGAATGGCGCCGGGGCTGCCTGGGGGTGCTCTGTGCCCAGGGCGGGGGTACACGTCTTCCAGAGGGGATGAAGCGCGCCCCCTCCTGTATCCAGGTGGGAAGGATTCCAGGCCCTGGTGAAGCTGGGCAGGAAGTCTGTGCACAGCCTCTGACTTCAGAAAAGCACCTTGGCCTTAGCGTCAGGCACGTGTGGATCTGAACCTGTGGCCTGGATTTGAGTGGCATCGAGTTAAGTTAGTTAATGTGCATGAACCTCAGTTTCCTGACCTGTGTAGCAGACATACACCATAGACTTGGGAAGGATTTAGGGGCCCAAATGGGGTCATACATGTAAACACAAATGATGCTGAGCGCGAGAAGGGGTTCGTTTCCCCTCCCCCACTCCGTTCCTTCCCCTCCATGATCCACTATCCTCTATCCTCCTGGTCCGGGGGTGGGTCCCTCTTTCTGGGCACCTGCACCAGATAACCAAAACCAGGTAGAGGGATTGCCAAAGGAGACGCCGCCAAGAAAGTCCATCAGGGTGTTCTGAATGCTCCATCTCTGTTGTGGTAAACGATGACTTTAATTTACCAAGCAGACGAATACTAAATCTTCATGAAATTAAAAACTATATTATTTATGTGAGCGGAAACGGAAAATGCTCTGTAGCTAGCAGCGATCCGGCTTTGTAGGAGGAACACTAAAATAATTAAAACCATTCGTGCTTCAGTAATAAATAATGATAATAAATAAATGTCCTGACCTTAAGCGAAAATATAAAATTAAAACCCATTTGGTATGTAAATTCATTCAGGACGCTAGCGAGTCTCCCAGCCTAAGACGGTGTGGGATGGAGGAAGCGTTCACTACACGAATTTTGAAAGGAAAATCAAAGAACAACAGAGCTGTGTGTGTATCGACTCATTATTCTCCTTTAATTCCATCTAATGCTGTGTGGAGCCTTGAGGCTGGGACATTAATTTCCTGCTTTTTCTGTTTCACCAATTCCTCGTGGAGACCAGGAGAAAGAATTTCAATCCTGGAGGCTGAAGTCAGGGGAGGCCAGAAAATTGCAGGAAGGGTGGAAAATGGAATCTCGGAAAGGCAATTTTTAACGTGTTTACAGAAAGACGATGCAAAGGGTCGGCGGCACAGAATGGCGCCGGGGCTGCCTGGGGGTGCTCTGTGCCCAGGGCGGGGGTACACGTCTTCCAGAGGGGATGAAGCGCGCCCCCTCCTGTATCCAGGTGGGAAGGATTCCAGGCCCTGGTGAAGCTGGGCAGGAAGTCTGTGCACAGCCTCTGACTTCAGAAAAGCACCGATCAGTTCCAGATGGTGCCCCCGCCCACCTTGACAGCCCCGCGCCTGACTTGACCGTGAAATGGCTGCTCGGTTCATGAAGCCTGTGGCTCCCTGGGCTCCCTCAATAGGGCCAGCCCAGGAAGCTGCGGGCAACGTGCAGGCAGAAAACCTTCAACCACCACTGTATAATACATGTAGAAACACACTCTACATTTTATCCCATGTCTCAGGCCTGCCACACGCAGCCTGTCATTTCAGGATCCTAACTACCTCGTGAGGTAGGCGGGGCAGGGATGGTTATTCCGAGCGGTGATGTTGCTGTTCAGTTGCTACGTCATGTCCAACTCTGAGATCCCATGGACGGCGGCACACCAGGCTTCCCGGTCCTTCACTAGCTCCATGAATTAGCCCAAACTCATGTCTGGTGAGTTGGTGATGCTATCTAATCACCTCATCCTCTGCTGCCCCTTCCTCCTTTTGCCCTCAGTGTTTCCCAGCATCAGGGTCTTTTCTAATGAAAGACAGGGCAGTCCAAGAGAGTGCGGCACTAGAGCTCCCAGGAAGTGGCGGCAGGGCAAGGGGCGGAACCCTGCTCGGGGTTGGTGCTCCTGTGTGACTGAGGGCCGCCCTTGGGGGAGGGAGGAGATGGAAAGGATGGCTCGCGGGACCTGCCCAGTCAGCAGGATCCTGGTCCTAAATCCACGTCCCCTGAGGGGTCACCGCTGCCCCAGAGGAGGGGTGGAGAGGGTGTCCCATGGGAAAGAGGAACCCACACCCTGCTACCCAAGGGGGCCCAGAATCGCCAGCCTCCTGGGGAGACGGGGCCTTGGGGAGAGTGAAAGCCCATTCCGGGGGGAGTGGAGCTACTCACTGCAGACTCCCCTGCTCACTCGTCTAACACGTCTTACTCTTCCTGGCAGAAAAGAAGGGAGAGTCCAGCCCAAGTCCTTCAGGGTCTGAATGCCTCCAAGCCATCCAGCCTTTGTGATCAAAACACTGACCTAGAGCCAAAACTACAGTAGGGAAAATGGTGTCTCTCTCACAAAGGATTCACTCCCACACTCTCTATGGGAAGCACCTCTGCAGCAACCCCGACCCTGCTGCAGGCCACCGTCGACCTCCGCCACCGCAAGAGACGTCAGATTACTCAGAGGGACTGCAGGTTCGCTAATGTCTGGTCCAGGAAGATCCCACATGCCACAGAGAAACTAAGCCGGTGCACCACATCTACCGAAGTCCACACACCCTAGAGCCCATGAGAGGTCACCGCAAAGACAAGTCTGTCCACTGCAACGAAAAGGACGCCCGGCTCACCACAGTAGAGGAAAGCCTGTACGCAGCAAAGAAGACCCAGCTCAGCCAAAAATAATAAACAAAAAATCAAAATTTAAATCTTTTAAATAAATAAATCTGGTATTTTGAAGATAAAAAAAAACAACAAAAACACTGACCTAAGGACAGATTTTTTTCCCTTCACTTTTGAATCTCATTAGAAATCACTGAAGTGTCAATAAGCCCCCAGGCCAGGCATCCTGATAACGGAGAGGTTCGCCTTCTGGGGTTTGGGGAGCCGCTCTGTCCCACCAGACATGCGTGGCCCACTCCATCTCAACAAGGGCTTGCAAGACCCAGCCAGATCCTGTCTGCTAATTCCTGTCTGACGCCACGATGAACCCAAAGACAAGGAAAGCAGGGCGCTCGAGCAGAGAAGGACCCTGAGAGGATCCCCAGTGGGGTAGTGGAGAACAATAGCCTTAAAAAAACTTACAAAATCACAGGGTGACTATTCCTTTCCTCAAAACAGCTTCCAGGCCAGGTATAAAGTCCTGGTGGAGAAGGCAGTGTCAACCCACTTCAGTATTCTTGCCTGGAGACTCTCCTGGCCAGAGGAGCCTGGCGGGCTACAGTCCGTGGGGTCACAAAGAGTCGGACAGGACATAGTGACCAAACAACAGCAACAAATGAAGTCCTAGGCCAGCGTGCCGGTGGGGCAGGGCTGAGCGTTTCCCTGCAGAAGGTCAAGGGAGGCTTCCACACAAAACCCTTTAGGGGCCAGAAGACAGATCCCTTTCTTCCAACAGATTGGTGAAGAATCTTTGGTTCTTGGCTGTGCCTGAGACACAGCAAGGTCACCTCAAGTTCTCTGTTTGTCCCTCCTCTCTGGGCAGATACACTACAACCTTGGGACATCCACTCTGGAAAGGGGATAGATTGATTATTCCTGCTAAAATGTCCACCTGACCCCAAAACACAGGCTGACGAAGAGGCTGATGGTGATTAGCAGTGGGCTGTCGGGGGAAGCCAAGGGAAGAGTCAGGGGTGACCCAGGGCTCGATGTGGGGGTCTGAATCCTGACACCCAGTCCCAGGCTGAGCGCTGAAAGGCTGAAGGGACGCTTAAGGGACGCTGTCCAGGCACCTTGGTTCAGAAATCAGCTGGCTGTGTGGACCTTGAGCCCAGAGCGGGGCTGGCCTGGAGACAGGGGGGCCTTAGAGCTGCATCCTGGTTCTGCCATGGTCTTTTCAGTCCCTGCATGAGATGCCCAGAGGGGCCCAGTCCAACTGCCCCACGAGTGCGGGCCTCTCACAGGCTCCATGCACAGGCCAGGGGCACCTCCATGGCTTCAACCCTCTGCCTGGAATGTTCTTGCCCACCTCCCCTGCCCCCTGCCCCTCCATAGCTCCCCATCCACCTTCTTCCAGTCTTTGCTCAAAGGTCACCTAAACAGGCTTTGAAAAGGGCAGCAAACCTCCCTCTCCACTCGGCCTTCTCAGACATCCCTCCCTGCTTTATTCTCTTAGGAGCGCTTTTCACCACTGGACGTTTTCTTATCCGTTTGATGATCTGCCTCCGTCCATTGGCAGGTCAGCGCCATAAAGGCAGGGAAGTTTGTTTTGATTAGGCATACAGTAGGTGCTAAATAAATATGAATGGATGAGTAAGTTAGTTCTCTGGTTGGTCCCACTTCCGCCACCACCGAATCCAGGACATGTTGATTTGCTACTAACTCAGGACTGTGCCCTTCCTGGCCTGGCTTCGGGCCTGGGAATTGAAGGCTCAGGGTCCAGAAGGGCTCAGGAGCCCCATTTCTAGGCAGCCTGGACTTCGGATGCTGCCCTACCGTGTAGGAGGGGAAGCGGCCGCCCTGTGGGTGGTGATCTTAATGTGCGCTTGGCCACCCTTGGGGCTCACATAGGCCTGGAGAGGAATGCAGAACCTGGGCAGGATGCCTGGAGTTGGATGGAATTTATTGCTCCAAAGGCTCCCGGAGTTTTCAGATCTTGAACATCAACCCACATACTTTGGCGGGGACAGATGCAAAAAAAAAAACTTCAAACCTACAGGAAACAATCTGGGGAGAGCGGGAGGGGGAGTGTGAAATGGACAAAACATATGGGCCAAAGCCTGAGCAAACGGAGCAGGCAGAAGGGCAAGCCTAGTCTAGGGCCTTCGAGAAAAATCGAAGTTGAGAATGCTGCGTGAGAAGGCAGAGAACTCCAGAATGCGACCTTCCTTAAGGCTGCATCCCTCACGGATATCAAGGAAGGTGAGTTATAAGAGGAATCAACCAGAAAGGGTGATAGAGGCAGGAGGAGGCTGGGGCCAGGAGGCCAGCCGTCCGGTCAGGGGGCCACAGCTGGCTGTGTGGACCTTGAGCCCAGAGCGGGCTGGCCTGGAGACAGGGGGCCTTAGAGCTGCATCCTGGTTCTGCCATGGTCTTTCAGTCCCTCATGAGATGCCCAGAGGGGCCCAGTCCAACTGCCCCACAGTGCGGGCCTCTCACAGGCTCCATGCACAGGCCAGGGGCACCTCCATGGCTTCAACCCTCTGCCTGGAATGTTCTTGCCCACCTCCCTGCCCCTGCCCTCCATAGCTCCCCATCCACCTTCTTCCGGTCTTTGCTCAAAGGTCACCTAAACAGGCTTTGAAAAGGGCAGCAAACCTCCCTCTCCACTCGGCCTTCTCAGACATCCTTCCCTGCTTTATTCTCTTAGGAGCGCTTTTCACCACTGGACGTTTTCTTATCCGTTTGATGATCTGCCTCCGTCCATTGGCAGGTCAGCGCCATAAAGGCAGGGAAGTTTGTTTTGATTAGGCATACAGTAGGTGCTAAATAAATATGAATGGATGAGTAAGCTAGTTCTCTGGTTGGCCCCACTTCCGCCACCACCGAATCCAGGACATGTTGATTTGCTACTAACTCAGGACTGTGCCCTTCCTGGCCTGGCTTCGGGCCTGGGAATTGAAGGCTCAGGGTCCAGAAGGGCTCCGGAGCCTCATTTCTAGGCAGCCTGGACTTCGGATGCTGCCCTACCATGTAGGAAGGGAAGCGGCCGCCCTGTGGGTGGTGATCTTAATGTGCGCTTGGCCACCCTCGGGGCTCACATAGGCCTGGAGAGGAATGCAGAACCTGGGCAGGATGCCTGGAGTTGGATGGAATTTATTGCTCCAAAGGCTCCCGGAGTTTTCAGATCTTGAACATCAACCCACATACTTTGGCGGGGACAGATGCAAAAAATAAAACTTCAAACCTACAGGAAACAATCTGGGGAGAGCGGGAGGGGGAGTGTGAAATGGACAAAACATATGGGCCAAAGCCTGAGCAAATGGAGCAGGCAGAAGGGCAAGCCTAGTCTAGGGCCTTCGAGAAAAATCGAAGTTGAGAATGCTGCGTGAGAAGGCAGAGAACTCCAGAATGCGACCTTCCTTAAGGCTGCATCCCTCACGGATATCAAGGAAGGTGAGTTATAAGAGGAATCAACCAGAAAGGGTGATAGAGGCAGGAGGAGGCTGGGGGCCAGGAGGCGCAGCCGTCCGGTCAGCTCGGCTGCAGATGCTGTGCCGTCTTGGTCAAGTCCCTTCTCTGCCTAGGCCTCTGGTTCTGTGTGTAAAGTGAGAGGTTTGAACATGGGGCCTTCTGGCTCGGCGAGCTCTCCATTTCTCGGTATTCTAACAGCCTCCTTCAAAACAGCCAGCCGGGCTATCCCAGAAGGCCGGCTGTGCTCCCTTGCAAGTTATCACCGTATGGCAAGACAGTGCACAGCCTGTGCAACTGTACGGGGCAACCTGATCAGTCCTGAACTGCAGACAGTCACACTCTTTTTAAAGTCCATAAAGGCCCCTTATTTTGGAAGGTTCCACTGGATTTGGCTTCAGGGCTATGTAGCATCCAGATGGCGGCTGGGCTGGCCCTGCGTTCCCTAAGTCAATTTTTCCTCTGAAGCAAAAAGGAAAAGCTTGTTTCCCTCTCAAGTATGCTTTCTGTCTGCTGACCCTTGAGCTGCGTCCAGGCGGGGTTTTAGAAGTTCTTCACTGGAGTCCTGCACCAGAGCTGCTCAGAATGGGGCTCCGACGTCAAGTATCCTGGGTCAACCCGGAGCAGAGCGGCAGTGAGCTGAGGGAGGAGGGTGGGTGGGATTCCAGAATAACCTCAAAGCCCCGAGGTCCAGGGCCCCCCAGTTCCACAAACATGGGGCCTCTCCTCTGACTGGACGCGCCCGGGGCCGCCCTATTAATAGCACAGCTGCTAGTGTGCTGCTCCTTCCGAGTTTCTGGCTCGCTGGCACTAGGGCTGGCTATCCCACTGGGGACGGCTTCCTTGCAAAACAAACAGCAGGATCAATACGTCCTCCACCGGGGGAGGTGTAGGTTTTCCGAGGGCAGGTCAAGGCCTCTCTCCATTCCTGCGGCTGAGTGCAAGGAAGGGGGCACCCAGGCCGCCAGGCCCTTTTCCGCCTCAGTTCAGCGATTTGATTACATTCAATTAACAGGCACGTATGGGGCATCTTCCACATGTCAAACCCCACTGGGCGGAGAAGGGCGAGAAGGATGACTGAGAGGAGTTGGACCTGAAGAGCATGCATATTGCAGGAGCCAGACCCCTACCCAGTGAGGTGGATGTGCAGGTGGGGCAGGGCTTGGAGGCCAGATGAACCGGTGTTGGAACTTGGCCTTCTTGGGGAACAGTCAGTGCCAGCCGCGAGGTGAGCCATGCTGGGCAGACCCCTCAGTGTGTGCAAGCTGAGTGTGGGGAGACTGACTCTTGGGTCCTTGTGGAGGCAGCCCCCAGTCCTCACCAGGCATGACCCGAGAGCTCGCGGTCAGGGGCTCCCCCTGAGCGGGGAGGAGCTCATTTTCTCTCTGCCTCCCCTCTGTATCCTCCCGTCCACCTGCCAGGGCAGCCAGGAGTAACTTCAGCCTCTGATTTCTGTGCATAAAAAAGTCCTGGGAGATCTTGTTAAAAATGCAAATGGAAGCTGCAGCCCCAGAGACTCAGCATCAAGATCCTTTGAGGGCAGAGCGGTGTCTGGGAATTGGCCTGGTGGACGGGCACCTCGGGCACTGGCTGAGGGCTCTGCAGGCAGGGGCCAGAGGCCTTCATCTCCCTCTCAGCTCCCATCACTCCCCGGCAACCCCCTACACATGGATGGGGTCTGTCAGCATTTGATGAATGAAATGTTACAGCAGGATGGACTCTCTGAGGGTGATGGGCGGTGACAGCTGACCCCAGGCTGCCTGGCCTCCAAGGCTCATTTCTCCACACCACACATCTGCACGTCCAGCCCTGGCTCCCGGGAGACTTCCTCGATGCTCCACCTGGGGGAGCTTTCCCAGCTCTGCACTTACAGACCTCAGCATCAATGGAGCCCGAGTGTGTGTGTATATGGGCGTGCGTGCGTGCGTGCGTGTGTGTGTGTTTCGGGATCCTGGGTTCAAGAAGCATCCAAATTCCACAAGCCCCAAAGATAGGAATACAGCCCAACCCACCTCTCCCACTTGCTCTCTCACTTCTGTATGTGGTTAAACCTGCTGGCCGACCGGCCTGTCCTGACCCCCATCTGGGCTCCAATAATAGCATCCCTGAGTCAACCGACAGAGGGGACTAGGAGGTCCAGAATCATCCAAGGTCTCTGGGCAGACTGGCCAGAGGGGTGGGCGCCAGAGTGGGCAGGATTGGTGTGATGGGGCTTTTCATAAACCACTGCCACAGAAGGTCAGGCAGGAAGACACCTGAGGAGAATGTCAACGGGGCCAGCGCACTGGCTGTTCCTTCTCTAGCCCCTAAATTTTCCATCAAGAAAAACCAAACCACTCTCCTTGCCCTCCTGTCTGGATTCAGACACCACGCGGACTTTGCACCCTGGACACGGCCCAGCTTAGCCTGCGTGTTTTAGGATAATAAAAACGATGGAAGGGGAAGTGGTTCTTCCTTCCCCCAGAGCTCTGATTAAAGGCTGGAATATGGGGGACACGTCCACGGAGGAGGACACGGCGCCGTTAGAATTCCGCCAGCAAACAGTTTAAAATATTCATGAAACACGGGACCAGGCCTGACTGTTAACACTGCAACTGGGTCCCTCCAATGGAGTGACAAATGGGCACCAAGCACTGTCATCTGTCCCTTTGATCTCTCCAGGTCCTGCCTGAGAGCCGAGGGGGGACCGGGCGGCCCCGGCGAGGCTGTGGAGGGGGAGCTGGAGCCCAGCTCTCTCCCGGTGGCTTGCAGGTCCGTGTAAGAGGGCACGATAACAGTGCATTTCTTCAGACGATGAGGCCAAATAATTGATTCTCCAGGCCTGACTCCATCAGAGGTGATGAGTGGGGGGGCCTGGGGGTTCCAGTACACCACGCTCCCCGCCTTTGTGAAGGGAGCATTGTTAGAGACACAGATCTCAGCGCATGGCACAGGCAAAAGGCAAGATGTCTAAAAAAAGTAATTGGCCTTTGAAAGAAAATGATGCAAAAAAAAGACCAGAATGAACTCCTGGCTTCCTCGGTTAAGAGTGTCCTCAGACACGCTGAGCAGGAACCACTGCGCAAAATTGCTGCAGTTGAACAGGGCGTCTAATTAAAAGGAGTAACACGGAGGCCTTTTCTTCCTGCTCTAGGTGTTACTTCTTTCTGTGAGGGGTTCAGAAGTCTGACAACTTGAGGACAAAGAGGGATGTCCCCAAACAGTAAAAAGCAGCGTGATTGGCTACTGAATGACTGGTTTGTATAGCCTTCTGTCCGACACATGCTGCCGAGGCTTGCCCTGCACCAGCTGCTGGGCCAGGGGCCGAGTCACAGGCAGCATCGAGATGCTGGCAGAGCCTGAGGGGGCAGAAGAGAGTGTAGATCTCTGAAAAACAGGGCGGGCAAAGGCCTTCTGGGAGGCGGGGCTCGCCCAAGCATGAGGCCCTTCTTGCACCTACTGTGTCGGCAGAGTGCACATCCTAAGAGGCCGTGCCGTTACCCTGACTTCAAAAAACTAACACATTCAGGAGCTGGGGACAGGGGGTGCCCATCGACTGGGCCTGGGTTTCCTCCTGGGGGGTGAGAATGTTTTGGATCTGGGTAGCAGGGATGGTCAAAAAGCCTCGTGACTGCTTTGAATCGTGTCTACTTGAAAACGGTGAATTTTCTGTTTAGGTATATTTTAGCACAATTTTTAAACAGGAATGTTTTCTGAGGTCAGATTCAATTTAAGCTCTGTTTGCAACTTCGAGGGTTACCGAACAATCCATGAGATGGGGCACGGGGTGAAGGAGTGGGGGCCCCCCTAGACAGTGACGCCACCCCAGAGGCTTGACTCTCACATGCATGCTGCACAGTCCTGCCTCCTGGCTCCCAGCTAGGCTTCCGCCTCTGAGATGGGAGGAACCCACCAGGCCGCCTCACAGCCACCCTCTGAACGGCCCCCGAGAAGCTGCCCCTCCCTGCCGCATCTTGCAGCTTTGCCGGCTCTGATTGGACTCTCTCTTCGGAGGCAGAGCAAGCAAAGTGGTCCTTTTCCTCTCAAGAGGAGTCGGCCAGGGGTATAAGTTTCTGTCACATGGCAAATTAAAAGTAATTGGCCTTTGAAAGAAAATGATGCAAAAAGACCAGAATGAACTCCTGGCTTCCTCGGTTAAGAGTGTCCTCAGACACGCTGAGCAGGAACCACTGCGCAAAATTGCTGCAGTTGAACAGGGCGTCTAATTAAAAGGAGTAACACGGAGGCCTTTTCTTCCTGCTCTAGGTGTTGCTTCTTTCTGTGAGGGGTTCAGAAGTCTGACAACTTGAGGACAAAGAGGGATGTCCCCAAACAGTAAAAAGCAGCGTGATTGGCTACTGAATGACTGGTTTGTATAGCCTTCTGTCCGACACATGCTGCCGAGGCTTGCCCTGCACCAGCTGCTGGGCCAGGGGCCGAGTCACAGGCAGCATCGAGATGCTGGCAGAGCCTGAGAGGGCAGAAGAGAGTGTAGATCTCTGAAAAACAGGGCGGGCAAAGGCCTTCTGGGAGGCGGGGCTCGCCCAAGCATGAGGCCCTTCTTGCACCTACCGTGTCGGCAGAGTGCACATCCTAAGAGGCCGTGCCGTTACCCTGACTTCAAAAAACTAACACATTCAGGAGCTGGGGACAGGGGGTGCCCATCGACTGGGCCTGGGTTTCCTCCTGGGGGGTGAGAATGTTTTGGATCTGGGTAGCAGGGATGGTCAAAAAGCCTCGTGACTGCTTTGAATTGTGTCTACTTGAAAACGGTGAATTTTCTGTTTAGGTATATTTTAGCACAATTTTTAAACAGGAATGTTTTCTGAGGTCAGATTCAATTTAAGCTCTGTTTGCAACTTCGAGGGTGACCGAACAATCCATGAGATGGGGCACGGGGTGAAGGAGTGGGGGCCCCCCTAGACAGTGACGCCACCCCAGAGGCTTGACTCTCACATGCATGCTGCACAGTCCTGCCTCCTGGCTCCCAGCTAGGCTTCCGCCTCTGAGATGGGAGGAACCCACCAGGCCGCCTCACAGCCACCCTCTGAACGGCCCCCGAGAAGCTGCCCCTCCCTGCCGCATCTTGCAGCTTTGCCGGCTCTGATTGGACTCTCTCTTCGGAGGCAGAGCAAGCAAAGTGGTCCTTTTCCTCTCAAGAGGAGTCGGCCAGGGGGTATAAGTTTGCGTCTGGGAAGGTGGCTGCCAGGATGGGCTCAGCCTCCTTCCCATTACCCCGCAATTCCTCCCAGCTCTGCCCTCCTGTTTCCAGTTACAAGCCGTCCCCTCCTCTTGGTGAGGGAGTGGCTGAGCCACGCATCTGGGGAGCCACCGGGGCTGTGGGTGGTGCGGGGGTGGGGGAAGAATGGTAGCAGGTGGGAACGGAGCTTCCTCCGGTGTGACTGAGACCCCCTGGCCAGAGGCTCGCCCTGGCTGGAAACTAACCACCCGGCACTCCCGTCGGCAGTCGAGCTTCCCCTCCTCCTGTGACTATGCAAATATTTACTTCACCTCCATGCAGCCGGCAGTCCATCTGTTAACATGCTGGCCAGACTGGGGCCTGGTGGCACAGAACTGACCCAGAAGCAGGTATAATCTTCTCTTCTAAATGTGCTTAATACCATTGATAATCTTGTCACATAAATCTCCCAGTTAGCAGTGAGCTTCAGCCTCCGCCTGTCTCCAAGAATCTTTCAGTAACAGATTCCACCTCCTATCTCCTTTCTTCTGCTGATTTCAGCTGCCATGTTGCTGAGAACTTGGGAAAGACGCCCTGACCTTTAACAGCTCTGTTTTTCAGAGCGTCTCTGGCAGACGAGGCCAGCAGAGCCTGTCTATTTGTCTGTTTGGCCTTCCTGAGGACCCCTGCGATCCCTTTGCAAAACTGTGCCCACTGAGGGCTGTTTCCCCTGGTGGACTCTGGGACCACCATCTGTATCTTCCACTTAATCTCTTTGTGTTAGACCAAATATAATAAGGAATGGGCTTCCCTGGTAGCTCAGCTGGTAAAGAATCCACCTGTAATGTGGGAGACCCTGGTTCGATTCCTGGGTTGGGCATGTCCCCTGGAGAAGGGGTAAGTTACCCACGTCAGTATTCTTGGACTTTCCTGGAGGCTCAGATGGTGAAGAATCCGCCTGCAATGTGGGAGACTCTGGTTCAGTTCCTGGGTTGGGAAGATCCCCTGGAGGAGGAAATGGCAAGCCACTCCAGTATTCTTGCCTGGGGAATCCCATGGGCAGAGAAGCCTAATGGGCTATAGTCCATGAGGTCCTAAAGAGTTGGACATACCTGAAGTGACGAAGCACAACAGAGCATGTATAAAGAGTCTACCTGCAATGCAGGAGACTTGAGTTCGATTCCTGGGTCAGGAAGATTCCCTGGAGGAGGACAAGGCAACCAACTTCAGTATTCCTGCCTGGACAATCCCATGGACAGAGGAACCTAATGGACTACAGTCCATGGGGCTCTTAAGAGTCAGACGCGACTATGCATGCATATAAATTTCCACAGCAAGTATTGTTCTTGACTTTCTCTGTTGCTCGTGGTCCTCCCCCAGCCCCCATGCCTCCAGCACTGCAAGTTTGGAACTGCAGTGTGGCCAAAGGCTTGGAGGGACATGATTAGCCCAAATGATTCAGATGTTCCTCCCAATAAATTAAACCTGATCCCGGTAAATCACTTCTCAGATATGCGTTACCAATGTGGATGCCACTGGGCAAAGTCAATGCTTCCCAAACATGGATTCTCTACTCCCAGGGGTCCCCCTGCCCCAGCCCCCAGCAGGCAAGTCCAGGAGGAGGCAACCTTTGTGCCGGAGCACCGTGCACAGTTCCAGCCCCGGAGCGACTGAGTAAATACCCTTGAAACAGTACTGACGTTTGCACACTATAGACTTGGGGCTGCCAGAAACAGCTGGGTAAACAACTGGGCTGCAACCTAATTTCAGAGCCAGACTCACGGCAGCAGCCGGGAAAAGACATTGAACAGGCTGAGGGAATTGACCTGGGGACCTCTCGCCTTCTGAAAGAAGCCCATAACCCACAGCTCACATTTGGATCTAGGCACGTATGTGGATTTGGAGAGGCCTTCTGCCCGAGGAGGGTTTCCCTATGGTAAAGAATCTGCCTGCCATGCAGGTGACGTGGGTTTGAACCCTGAGTGGGGAAGATCCCCTGGAGAAGGAAATGGCAACAGACTCTAGTGTTCTTGCCTGGAGACTCCCATGGACAGAGGAACCTAATGGACTACAGTCCATGGGGCTCTTAAGAGTCAGACGCGACTATGCATGCATATAAATTTCCACAGCAAGTATTGTTCTTGACTTTCTCTGTTGCTCGTCGTCCTCCCCCAGCCCCCATGCCTCCAGCACTGCAAGTTTGGAACTGCAGTGTGGCCAAAGGCTTGGAGGGACATGATTAGCCCAAATGATTCAGATGTTCCTCCCAATAAATTAAACCCGATCCCGGTAAATCACTTCTCAGATATGCGTTACCAATGTGGATGCCGCTGGGCAAAGTCAATGCTTCCCAAACATGGATTCTCTACTCCCAGGGGTCCCCCTGCCCCAGCCCCCAGCAGGCAAGTCCAGGAGGAGGCAACCTTTGTGCCGGAGCACCGTGCACAGTTCCAGCCCCGGAGCGACTGAGTAAATACCCTTGAAACAGTACTGACGTTTGCACACTATAGACTCGGGGCTGCCAGAAACAGCTGGGTAAACAACTGGGCTGCAACCTAATTTCAGAGCCAGACTCACGGCAGCAGCCGGGAAAAGACATTGAACAGGCTGAGGGAATTGACCTGGGGGCCACTCGCCTTCTGAAAGAAGCCCATAACCCACAGCTCACATTTGGATCTAGGCACGTATGTGGATTTGGAGAGGCCTTCTGCCCGAGAAGGGTTTCCCTATGGTAAAGAATCTGCCTGCCGTGCAGGTGACGTGGGTTTGAACCCTGAGTGGGGAAGATCCCCTGGAGAAGGAAATGGCAACACACTCTAGTGTTCTTGCCTGGAGACTCCCATGGACAGAGGAGCTTGACAGGCTGCAGTCGATGCTGTCATAAAAGTTGCACATGACTGAAGTGACTCTCTATCTATCTTCTGCCCAAGACGGGCCACCCTTGGATCCCTGGGGCCAGCACATCCCTGTGGTTCTGGAAGCTGATCTGCTAGCAAGTACATGGTCCAGGTGCCAACTTTGACGATGAGGAGTGACCGAGACCATGGCTCCAGCACATTCTTCTCCTTTCAGTTACAATGAGGGGCAGAGATGGCAGCAAAGAGAATTTTGGTGAGAGAAAGAGAAAGTTGGTGAGAAGAGGGGAGTGGTTGGTGCTTGGTGCTTTTGTTTGACTTGTGTGGCTTTTTGATTCAAAGAATTTTCCTGAAGGCTCTCTGAGCGTCATCAAGAGGCTTCTGCTAGAGGAATAACCAGCGGAGCCTGTCCATTCCCATTTTCTTGCTCCAGCTAAATAAGAGGCCTGACACAGACTCACTTTGCACAGAGGCCGCAGTGCAAGGCTTGCCCGGCGCTCGTAAATCCCTGCCTCTTTTTGTAGACAACAACATGCGTCCTTGAGCCACGGCGCCTACCCACTCCCAGGGGGCGCTGCCATAGGTTGTGAGCAGGGTGTGGGAGGGCTGGGGCGACTTGCTTTAATTGCCCTTGAAAGTTTTCGACATTGAAGCCCACATGCTACAGGAAGCAGGCAGGTGGTCAGTAGAAAGCTTATGGAAACAGTTTTTGACATCGAGGAAAAAGGTGTGATGGTGTTTCATTTCAGCTCAGCTGAGAGGAGGTCAGCAGGCCATCCAGGCCTGGGATTAAACTCTGAGCATTAAGGGCAAAACACCCCTAATTCCTGTGCAGGCAGGCCTTCTTTAAGGAGCTCCAGGAAGAGGGACTAGCTTCCTGGGACCTCGCCTTCTGAAAGAAGCCCATAACCCACGGCTCACATTTGGATCTAGGCACGTATGTGGATTTGGAGAGGCCTTCTGCCCGAGGAGGGTTTCCCTATGGTAAAGAATCTGCCTGCCATGCAGGTGACGTGGGTTTGAACCCTGAGTGGGGAAGATCCCCTGGAGAAGGAAATGGCAACACACTCTAGTGTTCTTGCCTGGAGACTCCCATGGACAGAGGAGCTTGACAGGCTGCAGTCGATGCTGTCATAAAAGTTGCACATGACTGAAGTGACTCTCTATCTATCTTCTGCCCAAGACGGGCCACCCTTGGATCCCTGGGGCCAGCACATCCCTGTGGTTCTGGAAGCTGATCTGCTAGCAAGTACATGGTCCAGGTGCCAACTTTGACGATGAGGAGTGACCGAGACCACGGCTCCAGCACATTCTTCTCCTTTCAGTTACAATGAGGGGCAGAGATGGCAGCAAAGAGAATTTTGGTGAGAGAAAGAGAAAGTTGGTGAGAAGAGGGGAGTGGTTGGTGCTTGGTGCTTTTGTTTGACTCGTGTGGCTTTTTGATTCAAAGAATTTTCCTGAAGGCTCTCTGAGCGTCATCAAGAGGCTTCTGCTAGAGGAATAACCAGCGGAGCCTGTCCATTCCCATTTTCTTGCTCCAGCTAAACAAGAGGCCCGACACAGACTCACTTTGCACAGAGGCCACAGTGCAAGGCTTGCCTGGCGCTCGTAAATCCCTGCCTCTTTTTGTAGACAACAACATGCGTCCTTGAGCCGCGGCACCTACCCACTCCCAGGGGGCGCTGCCATAGGTTGTGAGCAAGGTGTGGGAGGGCTGGGGCGACTTGCTTTAATTGCCCTTGAAAGTTTTCGACATTGAAGCCCACATGCTACAGGAAGCAGGCAGGTGGTCAGTAGAAAGCTTATGGAAACAGTTTTTGACATCGAGGAAAAAGGTGTGATGGTGTTTCATTTCAGCTCAGCTGAGAGGAGGTCAGCAGGCCATCCAGGCCTGGGATTAAACTCTGAGCATTAAGGGCAAAACACCCCTAATTCCTGTGCAGGCAGGCCTTCTTTAAGGAGCTCCAGGGAAGAGGGACTAGCTTGCAGGGTAGCCGTTTCCTAGGGCAGTCTCAGCAAATAGCTGAGGGGCTGACGTGACAGAAATGTCTTCTTCCTCAGGTCTGGTGGCTGAAAGTCCAACGTCAAGGTGTTCGTAGGCCACATGCTCTCTGAAGGCTCTAGGGAGAATAAGGCTCTAAGCCGTTTCATCTCTCCCAGCTTCTGCTGGCCCCAGACATTCCTTGGTTGGTGGTAGCCTCTCTCCAGTCTCCTGGCTTCCCACGGGCATCCTCTCCAAGCGTCCAGTCTCCCTTTCTCTCAAAACACTACTCACTCATTACTCGTTTCAGGGCCTACCTTGACCCGGGATGATCTCGTCTTGAGAACCTCACCTTAACTACATCTGCAAGGACCCTATTTCCAAGAAAGGTCACATTCAGAGTTTCTGGGTGGACACTCAGTGTGGAGGGCTATACTTCAATCCATTCACGGGCAGGGCCCTGGCATTAAAGTTCTGTCTAGCTAACTCTACTTTCTCATTGATCCGTATGGTTTTCTTTTTTTTAATTAATTAATTAATTTTTGGCTATTCTGGGCTTTCACTGCTGCCACAGGCTCTTCTCTAGCGGGAAGGACTGGGGGCTACTCTCTAGTTGAGGTGAGCAGGCTTCTTTTTGCAGTGACTTCTCTTGTTGTGGAACCCGGGCTCCAGGGCACACGGGCTTCAGTAGTTGTGGCCCATGGGCTCCATAGTTGGGGCTCCGAGGCTCTAGAGCACAGGCTCCATCATTGTGGCTCATGGGCTTAGTTGCTCTGCAGCATGTGGGATCTTCCCAGATCAAGGATCGAGCCCGTGTCTCCTGCATTGGCAGGTGAAGTCTTTACCACTGAGCCACCAGGGAAGCCCTGATCCGTATGTTTTAAAGATGAGATGAGTTTTTTCAGAGGAGGCCCATTCCTTTTTTTTTTTTTCTCTTAATGTTTGGTCACTTCATTAAAAAAAAATTTTATTTATTTATTTATTTATTTGGGTTTTTGTCGCTGTACAAGCAGGCTTTCTCTAGTTTCAAAGAGCAGGAACCACTCTCTTGCTGGGGTGCACAGGTTTCTCACGGCAGTGGCTTCTCTTGTTGCAGGGCACCGGCTCCAGGTACACGGGCTTCAGTAGTTGAGGCACACAAGCTCATGAGTTGCAGCTGGTGGGCCCTAGAGCGTGCGCTCAATAGTTGAGGTGCACAGGCTTCATTTTTCTGTAGCATGTGGATCTTCCCGGACTGGGGATCGAACTCATATCACCTGGATTGGCGAGCAGATTCTTCTCCACTGTGCCACCAGGGAAGCCCTCTTTTTTTTTTTTTTTTTTGAATATAATTGCTTTACCATGTTATGTTAGTTTCTTCTGTACAACAAAGTGAATCAGCTATGTGTATACATATATCCCCTCCTTCTTGTGCCTCCCATCCCATCCCATCCCTCTAGGTCATAACAGAGCTCTTCTTAAAATATAGTTCAGATCCCTGCCTGGTGGGGGTGGTGGAGCTGGGAAATCTTGGCTAAGTCTCAACTGAGCAGAAGACAGGTTCGAGGCACAAAGCCCAGATTCCCCAGTTGTGCTCTCAAAGCTCCAAGCAGGTGTCTGACTGGCACCCCAAGAAGGTCCCTGTGGGGCACTTCCTGGTGAAACCTGCTGCCTTTCCTGGGAAGCCCCCCAGGTCACTGCCCTGAGGTGGAGGCACCATCAGGCCTTCTCGCCCTCCAGCCTCTACCACCACTCCTGGCTCGGGACGAGCGCTTAGAAATGTTAAATAACAATAATAATAATAACACGTCTGAGTGTGACGCTTTAATAGCCAATCTGTCATTTTCCTACTTTATTCCTGAGATTTTAAGAACTGTGCCCTTCCTGCACAAAACATCAGGGTGCATTTATATGAAAAAATGAAACTAATTAAAATGTTTGAAAACCATAAAACACACCACCATAAAACAGCGGCGGCCCTATTTTTCCAGTCGAAAAAGATTTTTCTTCCTTGTTTTGTGGCCCACCCTGGTGAGCAGACTCCGGGAGGTGGGAGACATGGGAGGTGGGAGCTGGACGTGACGGCCTTACCTCTGAGTGAGGCCTCTGGTTTCCCAACTCTGACCCGGCATCTGAGGGAAATGAGGCTGGTGCAGCGGCCAGAGGGCTGGACTCGGATGGGGGAGGCTACTGGACAAGCTACCATTCAGGTCCTCAGAACTCAACCCACTTAATGAGTGCTTGTGTCTTGGGAGGGTTTTCCGAAGGTGAACACCAGTGCTTAAACACACAGAGATGCCGTCGGCCCTGCAGCACTGAGCTGGGGGGGGAGGGGGGCTGCAGTGTGATGTTGGCGGTGGTACCATGCCCTATGTCACAAACTGGACGCACCCAATGGGGGAGAACACTGCCTTCACAAAAGTCCATACCAGAGACTTCCTGGGTGGTCCAGTGGTTAAGAATCTGCCTGCCAATGTTGGGGACACAGGTTCGATCCCTCTTCCAGGAGGATCCCATATGCCGCAGGGCAACTAAGCCTGTGAGCCGTGCTCTAGAGCCCATGCTCTGCAACAAGAGACACCACTGCAATGAGAAGATCGGGCGCCACAACTAGAGAGTAGCCCCTGCTCCTTGCAATTAGAGAAAAGCCTACATGCAGCAAAGATGACCCAGCAAGACGATAATTTAAAAAAAAAAAAATCCATACCAAACGGCTGGGCAGAGAACCTTCTAAGTAAACAAAGTGAGTACATTTGCAGAATGACGAAATGATAGAGAATTCCAGCGATGTGCCCCATGCTGAAAAGGCAGGCAGGCGGGATGGTCAGAGCCAGGAGAGACCAAGCACACACACGGAAAGGCCAGAGTTCCACCCGAGCTGCCCCACAAGGCAAGCGGCGTCCGCCTCCCCCTGAAGAACATGGGAGACGCCAGCAAGACATCCGTGTTTAGATGCTCACACTTGACTTCTCTAAGAAAAAACTAGCCCGCAGGAATTTCTCTATAAAACGAAATCCATGTTATCAGACACGCAGACATGGAGAACCAATCTGTGGTTGCCAAGGGGGAAGGGGTGGGGCAGGGAGGGACTGGGAGTCAGGACCAGCAGATGCAAACTGTTACATAGAGAAGGGAGAGACAACAAGGTCCTCCTGCAGAGCACAGGGGGCTGTATTCTATATCCTGTGATAAACCGAGGCCTCTGGTTTCCCAACTCTGACCCGGCATCTGAGGGAAATGAGGCTGGTGCAGCGGCCAGAGGGCTGGACTCGGATGGGGGAGGCTACTGGACAAGCTACCATTCAGGTCCTCAGAACTCAACCCACTTAATGAGTGCTTGTGTCTTGGGAGGGTTTTCCGAAGGTGAACACCAGTGCTTAAACACACAGAGATCCCGTCGGCCCTGCAGCACTGAGCTGGGGGGGGAGGGGGGCTGCAGTGTGATGTTGGCGGTGGTACCATGCCCTATGTCACAAACTGGACGCACCCAATGGGGGAGAACACTGCCTTCACAAAAGTCCATACCAGAGACTTCCTGGGTGGTCCAGTGGTTAAGAATCTGCCTGCCAATGTTGGGGACACAGGTTCGATCCCTCTTCCAGGAGGATCCCATATGCCGCAGGGCAACTAAGCCTGTGAGCCGTGCTCTAGAGCCCATGCTCTGCAACAAGAGACACCACTGCAATGAGAAGATCGGGCGCCACAACTAGAGAGTAGCCCCTGCTCCTTGCAATTAGAGAAAAGCCTACATGCAGCAAAGATGACCCAGCAAGACGATAATTTAAAAAAAAAAAAATCCATACCAAACGGCTGGGCAGAGAACCTTCTAAGTAAACAAAGTGAGTACATTTGCAGAATGACGAAATGATAGAGAATTCCAGCGATGTGCCCCATGCTGAAAAGGCAGGCAGGCGGGATGGTCAGAGCCAGGAGAGACCAAGCACACACACGGAAAGGCCAGAGTTCCACCCGAGCTGCCCCACAAGGCAAGCGGCGTCCGCCTCCCCCTGAAGAACATGGGAGACGCCAGCAAGACATCCGTGTTTAGATGCTCACACTTGACTTCTCTAAGAAAAAACTAGCCCGCAGGAATTTCTCTATAAAACGAAATCCATGTTATCAGACACGCAGACATGGAGAACCAATCTGTGGTTGCCAAGGGGGAAGGGGTGGGGCAGGGAGGGACTGGGAGTCAGGACCAGCAGATGCAAACTGTTACATAGAGAAGGGAGAGACAACAAGGTCCTCCTGCAGAGCACAGGGGGCTGTATTCTATATCCTGTGATAAACCATAATGGAAAGGAATATAAAAAGAATGTCTATCTGTGTCTATATGAGTCACTTTGTGATACACCAGAGACTGGCACAACATTGTAAATCAACTATACTTCAATAAAAAATTAAATGAAAAGAAAAAGGAAACCCACGTTTTACACATGGACACGACCACCTCTAGCATTACTGAACACTTCCTGTTTGACCAGTGATAGGCAACAACTTTTTACCCAGAATTTCCAAAATTTGTACACAACTCCTATAAGGGTAGTACTGTTGTCCCCATTTTACAGACGAGGAAAATGAGGCTATAGAACAGTTAGCAACTTACCAGTGATGTGAGCCCAAGGCCATCTGTCTTTAAGACCTGTGTTTTTCCCAATTCATGTTCTGCCTTCCATGGAACCCGGGGCTCACCTGCGTCAGAGTTGGGGCGTGTAGCTGAAGTTGGGCTGAATGTGGGGCATGAGGTGAGTGGAGGTGCAGCGGCTGGAGACAAGGTTTGGTGAGGTGAGTGGACGTGGGATTGTGGAGTAAGAAAGGCCTGAGTTCAAGGCCCATTTCTAGCACTGATGAGGAAGTTGCCCAGGCCCTGAGATGCTTGTTTCCTTGTGTATGAAGTGTGGTTAATCGTGGGCCCACATGAGGTGGTTGTAAGAACTGAGACACACCATGGCAAGCTCTTGGCGCCATGCCTGGGTCCCTAAAGCTAAAAATGAAGCAACAACAAAACACAGAATGACAAATGATAGAGAATTCCAGCATGCCACAAGGCAGGGGGAGCTTCCACCGAGCTGCCCCACAAGGCAAGCGTCCGCCTCCCCCTGAAGAACATGGGAGACGCCAGCAAGACATCCGTGTTTAGATGCTCACACTTGACTTCTCTAAGAAAAAACTAGCCCGCAGGAATTTCTCTATAAAACGAAATCCATGTTATCAGACACGCAGACATGGAGAACCAATCTGTGGTTGCCAAGGGGGAAGGGGTGGGGCAGGGAGGGACTGGGAGTCAGGACCAGCAGATGCAAACTGTTACATAGAGAAGGGAGAGACAACAAGGTCCTCCTGCAGAGCACAGGGGGCTGTATTCTATATCCTGTGATAAACCATAATGGAAAGGAATATAAAAAGAATGTCTATCTGTGTCTATATGAGTCACTTTGTGATACACCAGAGACTGGCACAACATTGTAAATCAACTATACTTCAATAAAAAATTAAATGAAAAGAAAAAGGAAACCCACGTTTTACACATGGACACGACCACCTCTAGCATTACTGAACACTTCCTGTTTGACCAGTGATAGGCAACAACTTTTTACCCAGAATTTCCAAAATTTGTACACAACTCCTATAAGGGTAGTACTGTTGTCCCCATTTTACAGACGAGGAAAATGAGGCTATAGAACAGTTAGCAACTTACCAGTGATGTGAGCCCAAGGCCATCTGTCTTTAAGACCTGTGTTTTTCCCAATTCATGTTCTGCCTTCCATGGAACCCGGGGCTCACCTGCGTCAGAGTTGGGGCGTGTAGCTGAAGTTGGGCTGAATGTGGGGCATGAGGTGAGTGGAGGTGCAGCGGCTGGAGACAAGGTTTGGTGAGGTGAGTGGACGTGGGATTGTGGAGTAAGAAAGGCCTGAGTTCAAGGCCCATTTCTAGCACTGATGAGGAAGTTGCCCAGGCCCTGAGATGCTTGTTTCCTTGTGTATGAAGTGTGGTTAATCGTGGGCCCACATGAGGTGGTTGTAAGAACTGAGACACACCATGGCAAGCTCTTGGCGCCATGCCTGGGTCCCCATAAATGGCTTAAAAAATGAAGCAACAACAAAACACAGTTATCACCATGACGACTCACAAACACAAGGTGGGCTGGAGCCCAGGCATGACGGTTCAGGGCACAGGTTCTGGATCTGAGATCGTCAAAGGCAGGAGATGAGTTTCTATTTCATGGAAGCACAGTAATCGCGTTGCAAAATGCCCTACTTTGGGACCCCTTGAATCAGGGAGGAACGAGCGTATTTCAAAAGGTATTGAATTTATTTGTCGCTATTGACTACAATCACGGCGAGGCACACGGAGAACTAGAGGCAGTCACGACACTTCTCTGAAATGAGAATGTATGACTATGGAAAGGTGGAATATGATTTTCAAAAGTGCACAACTATTTTTTTTTTATGGAGAGAGTGAATTTCCACCTTCTTCTAACACTTCAGTTTAATAATTCAACACATAGTTACTGAGCACATGGCAGGACAGTGTGAGGTGCTAGAAATGCAGAACCTAAGAAGACAGGATCTTTTGTCTCAAGGACCCACATTTTGGAGGGAGAGAGAAACAGAAGGGAGGCCACACCATGAAAGCCATGCTCACTGAAGCAGATCATATCTCCAGAGTTCTAGACACCAGGCACTCTCATTACTACTTCATTTCATCTCCTCCACAACCCAGTGAGATAGATTACATTATTACCTCTTTCAATAGCAGGGGAAACCAGGCCTGAGAGGGTAAGCGACTTGCTAAAAACCACATAGCTAGAAGGTAGAAGCAACAGGGCTTGAATTCAGTTAGTTTGACACCGAAGTCAGGGCTCCTCATCCCATTACTGCATCGGCACAGAGGTGTTTTGGGTACTTAAACATCTGGTGAGCTATCCATCGAGTGTCCTAACTAGAGTTGATGAATGCAGTTGGCTAACCAACCAATTATTCCACAGTCTACGCAAAAAGCCTTCTGACCCTGACTGTCTCACCCACTGCCCACCCAGTTCCTCTCTACTCACCCCAGGCGCCCCAGCCAGTAGACAACAGAGTTGCAATCCTGAAACAACCCCTCGAACGGTAAAGGGGAGTCACTCATTGACCAGTGACCAGGGGCTTCAGAACTCCCCACAAGCTTAGCAGTGGTCGCAGGAAAATGTCTTCAGCTCCCGGAGTCCCTGGATGGGGCAGGGTCAGTCTTCTATGGAGGGGCTTCTGAACAAGACCAGAGACCTGGGATGAGGGTCCACCTGCTTGTCCAGCTCTGCACTTGGGGCAAAGACTCGGGACTTCCTCCCATACGCTCCTTTCAGATTTTTCCTGGGAGTAGCCGCTTCACCTGCTCCAAGCCAAGTTCAACAAAAGACTGAACCTGGCATTAGCCAGGAAGCCTTGTTTATCTCTCACAGGGTCACGCAGAGACACCAGGGGTGGAATGGCCAGCAGGTGATGGATCTTTTGGGACCACAGAGCAGGACCAGGGGGCTCGCTGGAGATCAGGGTCCCTGGCCGGGACGGACTCCACTGGGGCTGAAGCAACTGATGCTCGACCCGCTCCTCGACCATGGATATGGGAGTTCACGACTCTGCCTGTACAACAGAGGTGGGCGTGAGAGGTGGTTGGAAGGCTGTCGCCGACCTCATGATTTCAAGCAGAGCCCACCTGGCCCCAGCTGCAAAGCCAGGATTCCAGGGACCTGAGAAAAGGAGCATAGAATATCCAGTCTCCAGGAGATTTTGCTAGAAAAACCCAGCATCTGGTGTTGGATGTGGCAGTTACTGATTTCTGCTGGGAGGGAGAGCTCTCGGAAGCAAGACGCTCTTTTCACGGAGCCTTCAGACCAGCCGCGTGCAGGCTTTTCCCACAGCCGTGTGAGCTGCTGGGTCAGGGGGCCCGGTCAGCCCGGGTGAGAGAACTGCCGGGACCTCAGAAACAGAGACCCCCAAATGCTGAGCACCAGCGTCTTCCTCAATTATTTACAAGGAACATGATGTGGTGGAATGGAATCTAATTCATAATGCGCCTTTAATGCCTTTATAACACAGTATTCACAATATTCCCTTCTAATCTCAGCAGATGACAAGTTGCCACTATTGAGTTCCCATTAATATGAATTATGGGTACAATATATTTCGCCCAATATCCTCTCCTCAGCCTAATATTGTGGGCGAATAAAAAATCATACTCTCAGCATATTTTTGACGCATGAGGCGATGGCAGCCTGGAGTCTATCTGCCCCTGGCTGGGGTGGAGGTGCCCGAGCTGGGCAGGTGGAGGGCGCCAGGCCCCCCAGGCCCAGTGGAGGTGAGTGAGCTGCGTTGCTCAAGGTTTCCCCCCTCCTCCACTCTCAGGATCACAGGCACCATCAGAACCAGCCCGCCCCACAGCAGGCTTGGGTCATATCATGGCAGCGTCACAAGGAGGCAGGAAGCTGGACTGAAGCGTGCTCACAGTGTGAGCCGGGGCTGGGTTTTGTGGTGAGGGTGAGCCCGCGCCTGCCTGGTACAGTCGCTGTGGGAGGCAGTGGGTTAACACGGACAAATCCATGTACAACCCGGGCTGGCCCTAGTAGAGAGCACTCCACACACATCAGCGACCTCAAGGACACGTCTAGCGCCTCGGCTGGCAGGCAGTGCTGATTTGCTTCCAAGGGCGGATTCTGAGTTCACAAGCAAAGCGCACCCTCGGGCCAGGGAGGTCGTGTGTCTAGCGTCTGGAGCACCCTCGCTGCGGGTGAGATTTATAAGCGCTGCTGAATGCGGCTCAGCTGAGGCTTCACCTGCAGCTCCGGGTCTTGGGGTGCTGGAGAAAAGGATCATTAAAGATGCTCTCCAAGGCTCCAGCATCCCCTGGGCCCTTCCTTCCCCAGGGTGTGGTGCCCCGCTGTGCTAGGCAGTCACCTGCTGAGGCGGAAGGGCCTGAGTCAGGACAGGACTCCTCCACGACGCCAACCCCTTTATTACCCTGGCTGCCCCCTGCAGACCCTCCCGCCCGATCCTCAGGGATTCGGATTCTTTCCCACATGCCAGTCAAGCCCGGCCTGTCTGCGTCGGGGCCACTGTTGGATTATCCGCCATTCTAGCTGCGGGGACGGCTGCTCTCATGTCTCTGCATAAAGGAAATTTCCTGATGAGTCAGCTCCACCCGAACTTGCACAGATACTTCCTCTCTCTTTTGACAGCCTGGCACTTATTTATTTATTTTTTCACTGTGGTCAAGTATATATGACACAAAATTGGCCATTTTCACCATTCTTATGACAGAGGACAAGTCGGTTGGATGGCATCACCAACTCAATGGACATGAATCTGAGCTAACTCTGGGAGGTGGTGAAGGACAGGCAAGCCTGGCGCGCTGCAGTCCATGGAGTCGCAAAGGGGCAGACACGACTGAGCGACTGAGCACCAACCGCCACCATTTTTACCCACGCAATTAGTGGCAACCGTTACATTCACAACACCGAGCAACTGTCCCCTATATTCTAATACGTTTCATGACCTCAAACAGAAACCATACCCAGTAAACAATAATGCCTCCTCATCCTTCCCTGGGCCCCTGTAACTGCCAATCCCACTTCTGTCTATGAATCAGGGCATTTGTTTTTATAAGTTGATTTTGCTTTGCTCTTTTATGTGACCCCTACAATAGTCCAGTGAAGTGGGCGCAGTTGTGTCCAGCTTGTAGATAAGGAAACTGAGTCTTGGAGAGCTTAGCTGTCCTGCCATGAGGTCACTCATCTGTCTGAACATGAGCCTTGAGACCCACCTCCTCACCTTAGCCTGAGCTTTTCCCTCCACTCCGGGGAAGGATGCCTCCTAGAAGGCAAATGATAACAGTTACCTTTTCCTGCTTTTTTTGTTTCCCCAAAGCAGTGCTAAGCTTACAGGGAATGTAGCCACAAGTCATGGCTGTTTCAACCCCATTTGATGTTAAAGGTCAGGATTCTGGGGCATCTCCAGGGCCCAGCCCAGGTTTAAATCCATGGGAATGGCCAAGGCAGTGAGAGAGAGCTCCCCCCTTGAGCTTGGGTCTTGTTTCAAGCCTACCTGGCGGTACTTGTGGGTAGTTCTGATGATCTAGTCTAGCCATCTAGAATGGAACAAGCCAAAGCAGTCTGAATGCAGCCATGAATGTGGACACAGCTGTGCATGATGTCGTGGATCCAAACAAGAAACCCTGAGAAAGACGAGAGGTGGCCTTGAGGCTCAGTGGTTCCCAGGATCCTGCACCTGAGCAGTGTCTACACCTCCCCTACGGCTTGGTTGTTAAGGGAAGCAGCTTGGCCCATCATGACTAGGATGCATGGGGCTGAATGATGGAGTCCTACACGTGCTTTGGTCCAGACATCTGAGATTGTTTCAAGCTGCCGATGAGCTGGCCTGCTTCAGTGGGGAGCCCGCGTTATTGCTTTAGGAAATGCCCCTAACACCAGGGGAAAGATGTTCAGCCAGTTATTTATTCAGCAGACTTCACTGAGGACTGTCTGGGTGAGGCCCATACAGAGCTAAATGCCTGGACCCTGGAGCTGGGTCACCCAGAGGTGACTCTTAGCCCTGTTGAGTGATCTTAGATAAATCACCTAGTCTTTGTAAGCCGTGGTCGTCATCATGATCTCAGATGCCTGTGATGAGGATTTAAAAAATTAAGACTGGGGACTTCCTTGAGGTCCAGCGGCTGAGAATCCAACTTGCAATACAGGGGATGTGGGTTTGATCCCTGGTCAGAGAATTAAGATCCCATTTGGCTTGGAGCAACTAAGCTCATGCCCTGCAACTACTGAGCTCATACACTCTGGAGCCCTTGCACCACAGCTAGGGAGTCTGTGCATGATGCAGTGAAGATCCTATGCACTACAGCTACGGCCCGACTCAGCCACACTAATTAATTCATTAAAAGTTAAAGTTGAGCAGTGCTTGGAACAAAATAATGACTGCATGAAAGCTTTAAATGAAACAAACAGATGCAAAGACTGCATTTATTGCTCCCTACTCCCACAATAGGTGCTAATAAAAGAATATATCAGGGCTTCCCTGGTGGTCCAGTGGGTAAGGACAATGCCTTGTAGTGCAAGGGGCGCCAGTTCGATCCCTGGCCTGGGAAGATCCCACATGTTGTGGAGCGGCTGGACTGATGTGTCCAACTACTGAGCCAGAGCTCTGCAGTGCATGCACCCAGAGCCAGTGCTCTGCATTGAGAGAGGCCACTGTGATGGGAGGCCCACACAGGCCAAAGAACAAAGATGGATGAAAACAAATAAATGAAAGACCAATAGAAGTAGCCAAAAAAAAAAAAAAAAAAAAAGAACACATCACTCCAAGATCACTGTGGATGGTGACTGCAGCCATGAAATGAAAAAGACGCTTGCTCCTTGGAAGAAGAGCTATGACAAACCGAGACAGCATTTTGAAAAGTAGAGACATCACTTTGCCGACAGAGGTCTGTATAGTCAAAGCTATGGTTTTCCCGATAGCCATGTGTGCATGTGAGAGGTGGACCATAAAGAAAGCTGAGCGCTGAAGAATTGATGCTTTCAAGCTGTGGTGCTGGAGGAGACTCTGGAGACTCCCTTGGACAGCAAAGAGATCAAACCAGTGAATCCTACGGAAATGAACCCTGAATATTCATTGGGAGGACTGATGCTGAAGCTGGAGCTCGAATACTTTGTCCACCTGATGTGAAGAGCCTGCTTATTGGAAAAGACCCTGATGCTGGGAAAAACTGAGGGCAGGAGGAGAAGGGGGCAACAAAGGATGAGCTGGTTGGATGGCATCACTGCGCAGAGGACATGAGTTTGAGCAAACTCTGAGAGACCATGAATGGCAGGGAAGGCTGGCATGCTGCACTCCATGCGGTTGCAAAGAGTTGGACACCACTTAACAGCTGAGCAAAACAAAAGAGTTTTCATATCCCTGCAACTACTGAGCTCATACACTCTGGAGCCCTTGCACCACAGCTAGGGAGTCTGTGCATGATGCAGTGAAGATCCTATGCACTACAGCTACGGCCCGACTCAGCCACACTAATTAATTCATTAAAAGTTAAAGTTGAGCAGTGCTTGGAACAAAATAATGACTGCATGAAAGCTTTAAATGAAACAAACAGATGCAAAGACTGCATTTATTGCTCCCTACTCCCACAATAGGTGCTAATAAAAGAATATATCAGGGCTTCCCTGGTGGTCCAGTGGGTAAGGACAATGCCTTGTAGTGCAAGGGGCGCCAGTTCGATCCCTGGCCTGGGAAGATCCCACATGTTGTGGAGCGGCTGGACTGATGTGTCCAACTACTGAGCCAGAGCTCTGCAGTGCATGCACCCAGAGCCAGTGCTCTGCATTGAGAGAGGCCACTGTGATGGGAGGCCCACACAGGCCAAAGAACAAAGATGGATGAAAACAAATAAATGAAAGACCAATAGAAGTAGCCAAAAAAAAAAAAAAAAAAAAAGAACACATCACTCCAAGATCACTGTGGATGGTGACTGCAGCCATGAAATGAAAAAGACGCTTGCTCCTTGGAAGAAGAGCTATGACAAACCGAGACAGCATTTTGAAAAGTAGAGACATCACTTTGCCGACAGAGGTCTGTATAGTCAAAGCTATGGTTTTCCCGATAGCCATGTGTGCATGTGAGAGGTGGACCATAAAGAAAGCTGAGCGCTGAAGAATTGATGCTTTCAAGCTGTGGTGCTGGAGGAGACTCTGGAGACTCCCTTGGACAGCAAAGAGATCAAACCAGTGAATCCTAACGGAAATGAACCCTGAATATTCATTGGGAGGACTGATGCTGAAGCTGGAGCTCGAATACTTTGTCCACCTGATGTGAAGAGCCTGCTTATTGGAAAAGACCCTGATGCTGGGAAAAACTGAGGGCAGGAGGAGAAGGGGGCAACAAAGGATGAGCTGGTTGGATGGCATCACTGCCGCAGAGGACATGAGTTTGAGCAAACTCTGAGAGACCATGAAGGGCAGGGAAGCCTGGCATGCTGCACTCCATGCGGTTGCAAAGAGTTGGACACCACTTAACAGCTGAGCAAAACAAAAGAGTATTCATATGCATACATTCATTCTGTCCTCAAACGCTTGTTGAGAACCTTTGTGTACTGGGTACCATGTGTACCTTACTCCTGCGGGGTTCAATGCCTAGTAAGGACACAAATTACTGAATGGATAGGTACCATATACTATAGGTATTTATTGAGACATACATGAAGTGTCATGGGAAAAAAGAAATCTCAGCAGTGTTTTGCATCACAGGGGTGCTAACATTTAGGGTGTCAGTTGTAGGATGGACAGAAGTATTTCTGGGAAGGAAAGAAAGGGAATGAAAACTGTGGTGAGAGGAAGTGGCAAGTGCAGAGGCCCTGGAGCATGCCAGCTCCTGTCATGTGGCTGAAGTGGGTGAGGCCCTCCAAGGACCCCCATGGCTCAGGCACCCATGGTGCCGGATTCCACTCAGACAGACACATGGCTCCGTGAAGTGTGGGCGTTGTAAGCTGTGCCCTGGGGCTGGCATTCAGGAGTGGAACAGAGAGCAAAGGCCCTGTACACAGCAGAGAGCTGCTGTCAGTGAGTAATAGGCAGAGAGTATTCACAAAGGCCGCTTCAGCCATTTTTAGCAGCCAGTGTGTCAGGTGAGGTCTGGGAGGTGGAAGAAGACATTCATACTGCTGCTTGGGACCTGTCTGTGCAGTGGAGGCAGTTTTAAAAATAATGTTTTTTTTTTTTTAATACAACCAGCATATATATTAGTTCAGGCACCAAAACCCCAGAGGGCGGTAGGACTGCAGCAATATTAGGGCTTTGGTGCCAGATTTCTGGAATTCTCTTGTCTTTCTATTCCTTGTGTGTTGGCTTCACCCTCAGGCTTGCAGAGAATTGATGCTTTCAAGCTTGGCGGGGCCAGACTCCTTGGACAGCAAAGAGATCAAACCAGTGAATCCTAGGAAATGAACCCTGAATATTCATTGGGAGGACTGATGCTGAAGCTGGAGCTCGAATACTTTGTCCACCTGATGTGAAGAGCCTGCTTATTGGAAAAGACCCTGATGCTGGGAAAAACTGAGGGCAGGAGGAGAAGGGGGCAACAAAGGATGAGCTGGTTGGATGGCATCACTGCCGCAGAGGACATGAGTTTGAGCAAACTCTGAGAGACCATGAAGGGCAGGGAAGCCTGGCATGCTGCACTCCATGCGGTTGCAAAGAGTTGGACACCACTTAACAGCTGAGCAAAACAAAAGAGTATTCATATGCATACATTCATTCTGTCCTCAAACGCTTGTTGAGAACCTTTGTGTACTGGGTACCATGTGTACCTTACTCCTGCGGGTTCAATGCCTAGTAAGGACACAAATTACTGAATGGATAGGTACCATATACTATAGGTATTTATTGAGACATACATGAAGTGTCATGGGAAAAAAGAAATCTCAGCAGTGTTTTGCATCACAGGGGTGCTAACATTTAGGGTGTCAGTTGTAGGATGGACAGAAGTATTTCTGGGAAGGAAAGAAAGGGAATGAAAACTGTGGTGAGAGGAAGTGGCAAGTGCAGAGGCCCTGGAGCATGCCAGCTCCTGTCATGTGGCTGAAGTGGGTGAGGCCCTCCAAGGACCCCCATGGCTCAGGCACCCATGGTGCCGGATTCCACTCAGACAGACACATGGCTCCGTGAAGTGTGGGCGTTGTAAGCTGTGCCCTGGGGCTGGCATTCAGGAGTGGAACAGAGAGCAAAGGCCCTGTACACAGCAGAGAGCTGCTGTCAGTGAGTAATAGGCAGAGAGTATTCACAAAGGCCGCTTCAGCCATTTTTAGCAGCCAGTGTGTCAGGTGAGGTCTGGGAGGTGGAAGAAGACATTCATACTGCTGCTTGGGACCTGTCTGTGCAGTGGAGGCAGTTTTAAAAATAATGTTTTTTTTTTTTTAATACAACCAGCATATATATTAGTTCAGGCACCAAAACCCCAGAGGGCGGTAGGACTGCAGCAATATTAGGGCTTTGGTGCCAGATTTCTGGAATTCTCTTGTCTTTCTATTCCTTGTGTGTTGGCTTCACCCTCAGGCTTGCAGCATGATGATTATAACAGTTCTGGGCATCATGTCCAGACATGACCATGTCCAGAGGAAGAAGGATTTCTTTTCTTCCGTGACTCTTCCTTAGAAGCAAGAAAACCTTTCGCGTTGCCCAAGATAGGATTACCCTCGTGTTCCACTGGCCAGCCTTGGGTCCATGACCCTTCCTGATCTACTGTGATGGGGAAGGGCAACGGGACTGCCCTGCCTGATTTTGAATCATCATAATCCCAGTGGAAATGAGGGCTTGCTTTCCCAAAGTATAGGCGGTGGTGGCCACCTGCACAGAGCTGAGGCCGTGTAGGCAGCCAGCAACCCCCACGACGAACCTCAAAGGTCGCTTTGTCAAGTCTGGTGTGGTTTTCCAGCTTCTGTACCCCCATGGCAAGGACCACCCAGCTCACTCACAGGCCTGGCCATTCTACAGCCCTACGCCTACCTCCTATCCCCTAGCCTGCTGGTGTTAGGGCCACTTCTAACCTGATGAAGGAGCTCTTTAAGGAGCAACTCAAGAATCTGGTTCAGGGCCTCCCTGGTAGCTCAGTGGTAAAGACTTCACCTGCCAATGCAGGAGACACAGGTTCGATCCCTGATCTGGGAAGATCCCACATGCTGCGAAGCAACTGAGCGTGTGAGCCACAACTATTGAGCCTGTGCCCTAGAGCCTCGGAGCCAGAACAGTGGAGCCCATGTGCCGCAACTACTGAAGCCCGTGTGACCTAGAGCCGGAGTTCCACAACAAGAGAAGTCACCTCAACGAGAAGCCTGCTCACCTCAACTAGAGGATAGCCCCCACTCCCTGCAACTAGAGAAGAGCCTGCAACAACAGTGAAAACCCAGACTAGACAAAAATATTAAATAAATAAATAATAAAGTATAGTTCCCAGAAGGAAAGAAAAGAAAATCATATTATATATAAAAAAGAATCTGGTTCATATTCGATGCCAGTCTGGTGCTGAGCTGGGCAGAGCATGGACCACTCTACTTGCTGGCAGGGGCGGGGGCATGGAGAAGCCCTTGTGGGCTTCTAGGAACAGAAGAGGACAGCAAGCTTAACTGAGCTGCTGGGGTCTCTGGAGCAGGTCTGGCAAGGAAGGGCTGATGTGGGGACAGAAGAGTGCTTTCCTTAAGGGACCAGCGGCCAGCAACGTAAGTCCAGGGGGAGAGGCGCTGATGCCTGGCCTTCTGTGATCAGAGTGGGCACCTTGCTTCCTTTCCAGCTCCCAGGACTGCTGCTGGGGTACTGGAGAGTGCAAAGTGCTCACCCATTATTTCGTGAAGCTTCAGGAGTGGGGAAGCCACGAAGGCAGGACCCTGCACTGATCACCAGGAAAGGCATGTGGCAGGCTTCTCTGAATATAGACTGATGCTCTGCTGGGTTCTCATCGCTCTTTATTTTTCGTATTTGTTTGTTAATAGTTGTGCTGCAAGACATGCTGGGAGCTTAGGTCCCTAACCAGAGATCGAACCCGTGCCCCCTGCAGTGGAAGCATAGAACCTTAACCACTGGGCCACCAGGGAAGTTCCAGTCATGGTTTTTTATTTGCCCAAGGAAAATGAGGCAAATAAATGAAGGCCTGGGTGCCTTCATTCCCAGTGCAAATGAAGGCGCCGGGGCCAGTGGACACGGCAGCAGAGCTGCTCAGAGTGCTGTCCTAATTGCTCACGCAGGGCAGTGGCCGCGGTGTTGAAACGCATTGTCTGCTCCGTGAGACCAGTGTCACTCTTCAGGGCCTCCACAATGACTCTTCCTGGTGGCAGGACGCTCCAGGGGGGCTCAGAGCCAATGTGGCCACCTGCGTTATGACAGCGAGTAAAACAGGGGTACGGTCTGTCTGGGTTTGGAGGAAATTCTTCTCGTTGAAATGAAACGAAAACGGTAGACGCTGATGGCAAACAAATGAGACCGAGGGGCATTCAGCTCTCCATTTTCTGTTTCCCTGAGTTATTTTTAGCATTACAGACAGTTTCCAGTTAACAAATGGGCTGGGTTCTGAAAGTTCATTTGTAATTTGGCTGTTTAGACTTTAGAACATACTTTCCCTATAAAAAAACAATGTTATAAATGGTGATGAGATTCCCAGGCTAGTTCTCCGAAGCCTATTTAACCCATAATGTAGCTAAAATACTGTCCTTCTGCAATGAAAAAAAAATGGTTTAATTGCAACATGAGTAATTAAATGAAACAGGGAAAACCATTAAAACTGAATAAGAAGTAGATTTATGTTCATCTTGAATGATGCTGTTTGCAGAAAACCTAATTTAATTGAGGAAGAGGTCTTTCCAAGGACTTTTTTGGGAATGGCGTGGGGTTTATCCTACTAGGGAGAAACAGCCTGGACTCTGTCTGATCCCCAGTTATTGAATATTTGCAACCTGTGACTGGCTCCCTTTCCTCAGTTTAGGCTTGTCAGAAAGTTTCTCTCTGAGGAAAGGCATGTGGCAGGCTTCTCTGATTTCGCTCTTTTATGTTTTTTCGTATTTGTTTGTTAATAGTTGTGCTGCAAGACATGCTGGGAGCTTAGGTCCCTAACCAGAGATCGAACCCGTGCCCCCTGCAGTGGAAGCATAGAACCTTAACCACTGGGCCACCAGGGAAGTTCCAGTCATGGTTTTTTATTTGCCCAAGGAAAATGAGGCAAATAAATGAAGGCCTGGGTGCCTTCATTCCCAGTGCAAATGAAGGCGCCGGGGCCAGTGGACACGGCAGCAGAGCTGCTCAGAGTGCTGTCCTAATTGCTCACGCAGGGCAGTGGCCGCGGTGTTGAAACGCATTGTCTGCTCCGTGAGACCAGTGTCACTCTTCAGGGCCTCCACAATGACTCTTCCTGGTGGCAGGACGCTCCAGGGGGGCTCAGAGCCAATGTGGCCACCTGCGTTATGACAGCGAGTAAAACAGGGGTATGGTCTGTCTGGGTTTGGAGGAAATTCTTCTCGTTGAAATGAAACGAAAACGGTAGACGCTGATGGCAAACAAATGAGACCGAGGGGCATTCAGCTCTCCATTTTCTGTTTCCCTGAGTTATTTTTAGCATTACAGACAGTTTCCAGTTAACAAATGGGCTGGGTTCTGAAAGTTCATTTGTAATTTGGCTGTTTAGACTTTAGAACATACTTTCCCTATAAAAAAACAATGTTATAAATGGTGATGAGATTCCCAGGCTAGTTCTCCGAAGCCTATTTAACCCATAATGTAGCTAAAATACTGTCCTTCTGCAATGAAAAAAAAATGGTTTAATTGCAACATGAGTAATTAAATGAAACAGGGAAAACCATTAAAACTGAATAAGAAGTAGATTTATGTTCATCTTGAATGATGCTGTTTGCAGAAAACCTAATTTAATTGAGGAAGAGGTCTTTCCAAGGACTTTTTTGGGAATGGCGTGGGGTTTATCCTACTAGGGAGAAACAGCCTGGACTCTGTCTGATCCCCAGTTATTGAATATTTGCAACCTGTGACTGGCTCCCTTTCCTCAGTTTAGGCTTGTCAGAAAGTCTTCTGGTCCAAACTTGTTTTCCTGTGTGGATTCTCACAGGGAGAGATTCACTGGGAAAAGTCCATGAAGGTGGTCTCCTTGAGGGTGAATTTTTGATTCTGAGTCTGTAGGTGAGCAGCTGTCTTTGTGACTATCCCGGGAAGAGCAGTGTCTCAGTTCCACCGGCTCTGAGGCAGTGATGGGATCAAGCCCCGGAGCCTTCAGGACTAAGGTCCAAGTCCTGGCCAGTGAGGGATTCTCAAGGTAACTGTCTCCGGCGAGTTTCCCTGGGGACCAGCTGCACTTTCTTCTCCATGGCAACACATCCTCCCCAGGTGTTTCCTTTAAGACCTCCCTAGGCAGCTCTTGGTGTGGATGGCCAGGGTGTCACCCAGGTGCGTTTAAATCATGCGGGTCCCAATTTGATTTTGTCCACCGGTTCATGTAGGTTGATTGACTTATCAGTGTGACCCTACGCTTTCCGTCTGAGGAATGCAAGCCTTGGCCATTCGCTAGAGGGTGAATAACTGTGTTGAAGAAGGGTGCTGGCAGCACCTTGGGGCCTGTTGCAATGAACACAAATGCTTCCTGTCGTCTGTGCCGGCCCCTTTGTAATGCGGTGGAGCACCGCCTAGCCAGAGGCAGGACATTTTTTTGCCTGCTTGAGTTTGGCTTGGCCTTGTGACTGATTTGGCCCATAGAATTTTAGCAAATGTTCCTCAAACAGAGGCCCTTGTGCACTAAGCCTTGCCCTCTTGCTGCTCCTGGGAGCCTGAGACCCACATTCGAGCACACCTGCAATAGCTATATAGAGGATGACAGGCACCTCAATTTTGGCCTACAGCCTATTTAACCCATAATGTAGAAATACTGTCCTTCTGCAATGAAAAAAAAATGGTTTAATTGCAACATGAGTAATTAAATGAAACAGGGAAAACCATTAAAACTGAATAAGAAGTAGATTTATGTTCATCTTGAATGATGCTGTTTGCAGAAAACCTAATTTAATTGAGGAAGAGGTCTTTCCAAGGACTTTTTTGGGAATGGCGTGGGGTTTATCCTACTAGGGAGAAACAGCCTGGACTCTGTCTGATCCCCAGTTATTGAATATTTGCAACCTGTGACTGGCTCCCTTTCCTCAGTTTAGGCTTGTCAGAAAGTCTTCTGGTCCAAACTTGTTTTCCTGTGTGGATTCTCACAGGGAGAGATTCACTGGGAAAAGTCCATGAAGGTGGTCTCCTTGAGGGTGAATTTTTGATTCTGAGTCTGTAGGTGAGCAGCTGTCTTTGTGACTATCCCGGGAAGAGCAGTGTCTCAGTTCCACCGGCTCTGAGGCAGTGATGGGATCAAGCCCCGGAGCCTTCAGGACTAAGGTCCAAGTCCTGGCCAGTGAGGGATTCTCAAGGTAACTGTCTCCGGCGAGTTTCCCTGGGGACCAGCTGCACTTTCTTCTCCATGGCAACACATCCTCCCCAGGTGTTTCCTTTAAGACCTCCCTAGGCAGCTCTTGGTGTGGATGGCCAGGGTGTCACCCAGGTGCGTTTAAATCATGCGGGTCCCAATTTGATTTTGTCCACCGGTTCATGTAGGTTGATTGACTTATCAGTGTGACCCTACGCTTTCCGTCTGAGGAATGCAAGCCTTGGCCATTCGCTAGAGGGTGAATAACTGTGTTGAAGAAGGGTGCTGGCAGCACCTTGGGGCCTGTTGCAATGAACACAAATGCTTCCTGTCGTCTGTGCCGGCCCCTTTGTAATGCGGTGGAGCACCGCCTAGCCAGAGGCAGGACATTTTTTTGCCTGCTTGAGTTTGGCTTGGCCTTGTGACTGATTTGGCCCATAGAATTTTAGCAAATGTTCCTCAAACAGAGGCCCTTGTGCACTAAGCCTTGCCCTCTTGCTGCTCCTGGGAGCCTGAGACCCACATTCGAGCACACCTGCAATAGCTATATAGAGGATGACAGGTCACCTGAGGAGCTAAGATGGTTTGGCCTACAGCCCACTAAGCACAGATGTGCGAGGGCATCCGACATGGACGGGCCGCCAGCCACCAGCCACCACGCAGCTGACCACAGACAAATGAGACAGCCCAGTCTGACAACCAATGCACAGCACTGGGATGGTTTTAAGGCACTAAATGTTGGCAAGGTTGTTGCCCAGCAAAAGCTCACTTATATACACAACCGACTCCAGTCAATCCCATCTCACAACTGTCCTTTGTCATCCACAGCTGCCTTTTATTCAGATGATGGTTCATCCCTTACGTGTGTGGGAATATATATATATGTATATATAACCTTCTCCCTTCTCTTTGCCCCTTTAATCAAGAGTGTAAGAGATCAAGCCACTCAAGTCTACCCTGCCCAAACTATAGGCTTTGAGATGGACGCTTGGGTGATCATGACATTTTTCAATGTTGCACACACGTCGTGACTGACAGATGGGTTTGAAGTCAATGATGATACCACCCAAACTGCGGCTGCCACTTAAAAGTGCAGGCGAAACCCATTAGCGGGGCATGAACACATTCACGTCGTCTCTTGATGCATTATCAGTGTCTGATAATGTATCACAGGGGAGATTGCGAATCCTCATTCACGGGGCAAGAAACGGGCTTCTGGAGAAAAGCACGCATAGTTTGGAAATGAACCACGAAATGGGCTTGAGGAATTCTCACAACTGAGCCCGCTCAGTCGCCTTTGGTGTTCAGCATGAAAATGGGAGGAGGAGAGGACTGCTTCTCTCTCTAACTGTGCAAAAGCTGCCTTTCCCCATTCTTGGGTCCCCAGAGCCACAGGAGGGGGGCCCGTCCGCTTGGGGCTGGTGATCATGTGCATGATGCCTCATAGAAACCCCAGGTCATCTCTCCAGAGAGGAGCGTTTCTCTAAAGAATTTCAGACATGTGAGGAAAGCATTGTTTCTGGGGTCGTTGGGCCCCACTCTGAAAGTGTCACATGCCCATAAATGTCAAACAATCTGGGTGTCCGGAGCTCTGAGGACAGAGCCTGCAGATTCCACAGCCCCTTTTGGTTTTCCCCGGGCCTGTGACCCAGGCGAAGGCGCTCTCTTCCCAGCCTAGATTTATTTTCAAGGGCTTTGCTCCGAGGAACGACGGGAATGTTTCAGCATGAGTGCTCCTGACCAGGAGGAGAAAAACCCCCGATCCATTTCACAGACATCAGCGAGGAGCCTGCAAAGTCCATTCTTTCAAGAACAAAATTGCATTTTATGAAGCCGTCCCTTTTCTGTTTCATCTGTCAAGCAGGTTTGCTGAGAATAATTTAAATTTCATGCAGCAGCGACTGCAGGGCTGTGGTGCTTTCTTTCCATCCCATAAACAGGCCTGGCTCCCGAGTCACGTTTCTGCTTCTTGGCGGCACACTGCCCCCCCACCCCCACGCCGGGTCTTGATTGCCTGGAACTCAGAGCACGGGCAGAGTGGGGGGCTCTGGGAACGGGGTGCTGCCCAGCTCTCAGCTTCACCTTGGGTGATCATGACATTTTCAATGTTGCACACACGTCGTGACTGACAGATGGGTTTGAAGTCAATGATGATACCACCCAAACTGCGGCTGCCACTTAAAAGTGCAGGCGAAACCCATTAGCGGGGCATGAACACATTCACGTCGTCTCTTGATGCATTATCAGTGTCTGATAATGTATCACAGGGGAGATTGCGAATCCTCATTCACGGGGCAAGAAACGGGCTTCTGGAGAAAAGCACGCATAGTTTGGAAATGAACCACGAAATGGGCTTGAGGAATTCTCACAACTGAGCCCGCTCAGTCGCCTTTGGTGTTCAGCATGAAAATGGGAGGAGGAGAGAGGACTGCTTCTCTCTCTCTAACTGTGCAAAAGCTGCCTTTCCCCATTCTTGGGTCCCCAGAGCCACAGGAGGGGGGCCCGTCCGCTTGGGGCTGGTGATCATGTGCATGATGCCTCATAGAAACCCCAGGTCATCTCTCCAGAGAGGAGCGTTTCTCTAAAGAATTTCAGACATGTGAGGAAAGCATTGTTTCTGGGGTCGTTGGGCCCCACTCTGAAAGTGTCACATGCCCATAAATGTCAAACAATCTGGGTGTCCGGAGCTCTGAGGACAGAGCCTGCAGATTCCACAGCCCCTTTTGGTTTTCCCCGGGCCTGTGACCCAGGCGAAGGCGCTCTCTTCCCAGCCTAGATTTATTTTCAAGGGCTTTGCTCCGAGGAACGACGGGAATGTTTCAGCATGAGTGCTCCTGACCAGGAGGAGAAAAACCCCCGATCCATTTCACAGACATCAGCGAGGAGCCTGCAAAGTCCATTCTTTCAAGAACAAAATTGCATTTTATGAAGCCGTCCCTTTTCTGTTTCATCTGTCAAGCAGGTTTGCTGAGAATAATTTAAATTTCATGCAGCAGCGACTGCAGGGCTGTGGTGCTTTCTTTCCATCCCATAAACAGGCCTGGCTCCCGAGTCACGTTTCTGCTTCTTGGCGGCACACTGCCCCCCCACCCCCACGCCGGGTCTTGATTGCCTGGAACTCAGAGCACGGGCAGAGTGGGGGGCTCTGGGAACGGGGTGCTGCCCAGCTCTCAGCTTCACCTCCTGGCACATTAGTCAGGAGAAGGGGGTGCCCAGTGAACCTTCCTTTAGCCTACTGCCTCCAACCAACAGGGGGACTGGTCCCCCCTAAATGTATGGCTACTCTGTCTGACCCAGTCTCTAATACTTTACCGCTTTAAAATGAACTTTTATTGAGTGTTTAACAAGTGGCAGGTACTGCTCTATGCTTTTCTGGACATAGTAATAATTTAACCAACCTCACAGCACTTCCATGAGAAACGTACTATTATCATTCCCATTTTACAGACAAAGAAATCAAAGCTCCAAGAGGCCCTCGGCTCCTTTGTGGCAGAGGCAGAATTCAAACCCATTTCTGTTTGAGTCAAGGGCTTGAAGCTCTTACCAGCTGTGCAATGTTGAGTTGACATAATCGTCAGTCTAATTTTTTTCCTTCCTATAGTGAAAGAGGTAAATATACCCATTTCTTGCCAAAATTCTATGTTTGCTGTCAGCAAGGTGAATGAGAGGATGGGAAAAGTTACCATAACAATGCTGCAATACTGGTTACCATGGTGAAGGCACTGTGCCATGCAGCCTGGGGTCTGAGAAGGAGCCATCCCAGGCCAATTCTGTTGCTCATTCCCTAGGTGACCTCTGAAAATCTTTTCTTTCTCCAAGTCTCACTTTTCTGACCTACAGAACATAAGGCAGAGTGGCATGCTTACTCTAATCCTTTTGGGCTCCAGGCACTTGCGGCCTGGAGCTGATCTATGCCCCAGGGAAGTGCTGGTCTGAGGACGGGGGTGGGGTGGGGGCAGTGGGGGTGAGGGGGGGTAGGGCTGGTGGGGTGTGTGGGTGGGGGTGGGGGTGGAGGTGCATCTGTCTAGGCCTGTCCCATGCTTCAGTGGCCCGGGAGTCTGTGTTTGTCCAATTGGCCTTTTGGCCTTGCATCCAAAACATGCAAGAAATTTTCAGGCTCCGGAAAAAGGAAGAAACCAAAAGATCAACTCAGGCCTGGAGGCAGCAGTGACAGAAAGAATTGCCATCATGTCCCTGCGCAGCCGCTGGGAGCACAGCCAGCCTCCCCCGCCCTGGGGAGCGGGGGGGACAGCCCCCGACGCTGGGCAGCGGCAGCCCCACACAGGCAGGGCAGATGAAGGGGCTGCCATCTCTACGTGGGTGGTGACTGCCCGGAATGCGGGGGTGCTGGCAGCCCGCAGACCACGAGACGCTCCCCCTGCTCCACGTCCAGCACACCGGGGACGCTAAGGCCTGGCGGTGCCGACACGTGTCACCTCGGGGGTGGCTCTGGTTCACATGGCACTAGACCCTCCACCGAGGAAGCCAGGCCAGGACATTCAAGCAGCCTTGGCCACACAGGGGGTGATGGACGCGGACGTGTCAGTCACTCAGTCATGTCTGCCTCTGTGCCACCCTATGCACTGCAGCCGCGAGGTTCCTCTGTCCGTGGGACTCTCCAGACAAGAATACTGGAGTGGGTGGTCATGCCCTGCTCCAGGGGAACATCCCAACCCAGGGACTGAACCTTGTCTCTCATGTCTCCTGCACTGGCAAGCAGGCTCTTTACTGCTGTGCTCGGGCCACCTGGGAAGCCCCGGCGTGAGGTCTCACCACTCATAAACCCAGTTCCTTCCCCTGCCTGCTCGGGGCCTAGCTCTTGTTTTCTTATCTGAAGTCTTACCTTTTCCTCTTAGTGAGGCCAGAAATAATCACCTTTCCTTACTGGGGTATGGCCTTGTCCCATAAGCCTCCTGGGCGTGATGGTGACAACGTGGATGACAACAGTGCTCCCTAGCGCATCCCATGTGCCGAGCCTGGCTTGATTCGGAACACTTCACAGGAGTTTTAACTCACATCATCCTCACCACTCGGATGGGCAGGGACTATCACCTATTCCCTGGTTACAGAAGGGAGGCCCCGGGAGGTGATGCAAGTGCTCCTGGGTCACTCAGCCAGCATGAGAGAGAACGGAAGTCCCGTCTAGGCAGTCGGGCTCTTGAGTCTGTCTTCCTCTGCTCCACAAAGCTGCCTCTTCCCACAGCCTCCATGGGAGAGGTAGCCTCGGGTCATCCGGTTGCGCCACCCAGGCCGCAGCTATGCTCTATCCTGGCCCACAAGCTCCCCAAGGGCGAGAGCCAGCCTTCGGCTGCTCAGTGAAGACACAACTGGTTGACCAGGAAAACCACAGACACCTCCGGCTGACCTGCCTGTCCCTTGATGTGGTCCCGGCTCGGGTTAGACACGCAGGCTGGGGACAGGCGTCTGGGGGGTTGGCGGCGAGGTCAGAAGGGCAGAACGGCACTGCAGCGCAAGGTCACCCACAGTGCCCTGGACAGAAGCAACTGCTGCCTGTCCTCCTCCCTGCCTGCTCCCCTTACCCTGTTCTCCTGAGTTCCCAAGGAATTCAGGGCGCCATCAGCCCCTTTGTTTGACCAGACAAGCCCCTGCAGGTAGGAAACTGGGCAGGAGATGGTTCCGGGGGAAGGTGTGCCGAGGAGCGGGCTGTCCACACAGGCGTGAACTTTTGGCCCCTCTCCTCCCCGCCTCGGCCCTGCTCGGCTCTTGCCCAGCTGTTGTTTTCTGTCTGAGGCTGGGCTCCTCTCCTCCGTGTGCTGTGGTTTGGGGCCCAGCCAGTGAGGAATGATGAGTATCAAGCTGCTTGGGAGCAAACCAGGAGCAGGGTGGGCAGGGTGGGCAGGGTGGGCCCTCCCAGAGAGGCCCTTCCACTTGCCCAGCTTGGCAGAGCTCAAACCCCAGCCCCGAGCCCCAGCCTGACGCCGCCCCTAAAAAGGCCTCCGTGCCCAGGAGGATGAAAACCATCAAGAGGGCTCCCGGCCCAGCTCCTCCCTCCCTACCTGGAGTCCCCGGCAGTCAGCTCCAGACGCTGCCATCTTCCAGATGGCCAACAGCTGGCCTCACTGAGCGGCGGCCAGAGGCGGACGGTGGGGCAACCGGCCGGGTCCCCTGAGCTGAGGTCCCCGCCCCGAGCTGTCCCAGGGGCTGGCGCCTTGGGAGGGAATGAGCTTGGCGGCTCTGGGGGGCATCGCGCCCACGTAAGCCTCCCTCTCCTCTCGCCCGTCCAACATTCCTTCCCTCTCCACCGCGGCGGGGCGGTGTTTTCATAGCAGGAAACTCGAATCAATAAGGCACTGCGGATGATGTCAGTGTGCTCTGCGCTGGCCTTCAAGAACTCCATTGTCTTGGGCCTCCAACCGGCTCTGCTCTGCACCGGCAGCACTCACTGTTATTAATGGGAAGCGGGGCTGAAAGGGGGTTTTGAAAATCACCGAGACAAAGGCGCCGCACACCTGGCGTGCGACTTTCCAACACCGCCGCCACCTCACAATGGCTGGGGCTGGGGCTCCCCGCCTTGAACTTCTCCCCCAACTTTTATGAGAGCACAAAAGAACAGACTAGACACCACGCACACACACACACACACAGGCACAGAGGCACACTCATGCCGGCCCTGAGATGGCTCCTAGGAGGCGGCGCCGAATGCCTGGCCGAGGCGGAGGGGCCTGCAAAGCCCCCGCGCGCCCAGGAGACAGGACGGTCACGCATGGGCATACTGCCACCAGCCTGGGTCCCGTCCCTCCAGGGGCTCGGCACAGCCTGAGGGGGACCAGCTCGGCCGCAAGCCAGGCAGGCATCTTAGTGACATTTTCATTTCCACGGTCGGGGTTGGTAGCACAGACTGTTTTCTGCTGTCATTCCGGGGGCTGGAGCTGCCCCCAGAAGAGGGAAATGGCCTGGGGCTAACACCCCCGAGGCCTGGGTCTGTGAAGAGTGTCCCCTCTTGGACCTTTCCCACTGCACCCCAAGATGCCTCCGCATCTTCAACTGGACAAGAGTATGGATGTCACGGGGGTGCCGGGGGCTTGGAGGAGACCCTGGGTGTGCGCATTCTCCGTACTAACCACTGGCTAGTCAGTAGCAGTTTTACGACCATTTAGGACCCATCACTGGCCGGGATCTTCTTGCACACTTGTCAGAGCTTGCCCATCTACAGTTACTTACTTAGGGACCCTATATCACCAATGTGGAGCTTCACGGCCCTTTCACTGGGTAAATGCCTTTTGTCAACACAGCAGAGAACAACGCGTGACCTTAGCACCTACTTGCCTTCCCACAAGTGAGTCACAGAGAGAGGCTTTACGGAAACTAAAACCATCTGATGAACTTTAACACGAACGGTGACCCAGCGCAGTTCCATAGCAGGAAACTCGAATCAATAAGGCACTGCGGATGATGTCAGTGTGCTCTGCGCTGGCCTTCAAGAACTCCATTGTCTTGGGCCTCCAACCGGCTCTGCTCTGCACCGGCAGCACTCACTGTTATTAATGGGAAGCGGGGCTGAAAGGGGGTTTTGAAAATCACCGAGACAAAGGCGCCGCACACCTGGCGTGCGACTTTCCAACACCGCCGCCACCTCACAATGGCTGGGGCTGGGGCTCCCCGCCTTGAACTTCTCCCCCAACTTTTATGAGAGCACAAAAGAACAGACTAGACACCACGCACACACACACACACACAGGCACAGAGGCACACTCATGCCGGCCCTGAGATGGCTCCTAGGAGGCGGCGCCGAATGCCTGGCCGAGGCGGAGGGGCCTGCAAAGCCCCCGCGTGCCCAGGAGACAGGACGGTCACGCATGGGCATACTGCCACCAGCCTGGGTCCCGTCCCTCCAGGGGCTCGGCACAGCCTGAGGGGGACCAGCTCGGCCGCAAGCCAGGCAGGCATCTTAGTGACATTTTCATTTCCACGGTCGGGGTTGGTAGCACAGACTGTTTTCTGCTGTCGTTCCGGGGGCTGGAGCTGCCCCCAGAAGAGGGAAATGGCCTGGGGCTAACACCCCCGAGGCCTGGGTCTGTGAAGAGTGTCCCCTCTTGGACCTTTCCCACTGCACCCCAAGATGCCTCCGCATCTTCAACTGGACAAGAGTATGGATGTCACGGGGGTGCCGGGGGCTTGGAGGAGACCCTGGGTGTGCGCATTCTCCGTACTAACCACTGGCTAGTCAGTAGCAGTTTTACGACCATTTAGGACCCATCACTGGCCGGGATCTTCTTGCACACTTGTCAGAGCTTGCCCATCTACAGTTACTTACTTAGGGACCCTATATCACCAATGTGGAGCTTCACGGCCCTTTCACTGGGTAAATGCCTTTTGTCAACACAGCAGAGAACAACGCGTGACCTTAGCACCTACTTGCCTTCCCACAAGTGAGTCACAGAGAGAGGCTTTACGGAAACTAAAACCATCTGATGAACTTTAACACGAACGGTGACCCAGCGCAGTTCCAGGGGCGCTCATGCTCTAGAGAAGGCGGCGTCCAGTGCACAGGCTACAGCGCCGGCCGGGGAGGCTATGGGGGATGCCCGGCCGGTTTGCCTGGCCCGTGCTCACAGCAGACCCCAGAGGGCTCTTACCTTGGTGGTGGCAGCGGGGGCAGAGCTGGCCACGAGGCTGGTGATGGCTTCGCTGCTGCCGGAGGTGCAGGGTGTGGGGGCCGTGGCGGGCGTGGGCAGCCGGGAGGGCACCACGGGCAGCGGCAGGAGGCCGGGCCGGGCGCTGAGGCTGCTGGCTGAGCTGCCTCCTGCCCCGGCGGTGGCGCTGCAGATGCTGGTGGTCCCATGTGTCCCGTTGGCACTCCACTCGCGGCGGTCCCAGCCTACCCGGTAATCTCTCTCGAAGCGGCTATGGTGCCGGGACATGGCGCTGGGCCGCGGCTGCTCCTCACGGGGAAACAGAGGCCGGACCTGCTGGTACAGAGTGGAGAGGAGGGCAGGTGAGATGGACGGCAGCCCCGCCGGCCCATGAGGACAGCCTGACTGTCAGCGTCCATTAAGCCTCTTCCCTGGGCGCCAACACGGGCTCTCACGTGTGAGCTCATTTCATATTCACAGCAAGCCCACAAAGCATGGATCATTAGCCCCATCATAGATGAAGAATAAATGATTTGTCCAGGATCACGTGGCAAAAGTACAGTCAATGAGATCTGAACCCAGTCACGGTTTAAAGTGAGGCTCTCTGATCGGCAGCATCACATTGCCCTGGACCATGTAGATGTGCACCTGCTCATTATGACGGGGGCTTTAAACTCCCCATGTCCCCACTGTGAAAACAAGATCCTGTGGTCCCCTTAGGCTGCGTTATCCTCAACTTATGACGAGGGTGAAACAACTGTGTCTGGAGACCCACTCTGTGGTGAACAAGGCCCTCGACACAGATCTCGTTTGATCCCTGGAGTGGCCTGTGAGGTGGTAAGGTCATCCCCACTTTACGAGTCTGGGAGCGCATTAAGAATACGTGATTCCCTTGAGGTCAGAAAACCAGAAGGTGAGAATGTGGCCAGGACCTCCGGCCTCCAGACTATGGCTCATTTAGGACTCACGCCCGAGAAGGTGCTAAGCCTTAGGGAGCTGAGGGTGTTCTTTCTAAACCTGTGACTTTGTTTCTGGCACCAGACTCCCCTGCTTCCTGGCCTCTGTGAACCAGGCCATTTCCACTCAGCTTTCCCGAATATCTGCATACAAGGCCCTCCGTGTTGTCATGGAGACCTAGGCACACCAGATACTCCAAGGGCCTCCTGTTTCATCAGGGATCGTATTTTGCGCAGCATGGCCATGACTTGCGTGGCTCCCGGCCAGCCATCCTCGGCCAGGAGGATGTAAAGACACAGACAAGGCTGTCCCAGTCCGAGAGGCCGCGGCGAGGCACAGGCGGAGGGAGAACGTAAGCAGTGTGGGGGCACCAAGGGCAGTTTGGGGTGGGACCACCCTGCCCATCACATCCCAACCCTGCCCCCAGTTCAGGCACCATGCTGGTCTCTTTGACACTTCTCCATTCTCCACACATTTTCTGTCCAGGCTATGAGCTCCTGGAGGCCAAGCATGGCTCTTGACTCACTTTCCTATCTGCCCGTCCAGCTTACCCCGGGTTGGGGACTCTGGAGCTGCTGGCTGGTAAACAGATCCCTTTATTGTACAGATTTCTGTTAAGTCTGATCCTGCTCTGGTCCTCGCACAGCCAGACCTCGGTGCCAACGTCTAGTGCCACAGAGCCAGCCCAGTCCAGGGCCCTGGCTACACCTGTCCCCTCCCTCGGCATCCTCCGCTCTGCCAGGCACTTGACCCACAGCCTGGGCGAAGCCCACAGGCTCACCCGAAGCAGAGATGACTGTACCTCTTAAGCTGGATGGTGGGCTCACTGTTTATTTCATCACTATGCTTCACAGTTTACACGATGCCACAAAAATTGTTTTTCATCCATTCAATCGTACCATCATCAAAACAAATCTCCCTTTGGTCACCCTCACAACCTTTGCCAACGGATGGTCTCAGGAGAGTTTGCTGCGCTAGGCTCTGGTCACAGTCCCCGTTTCTGCTCACACTGTAACCTGTTCCCACGTGGCTCTCGCTCTGGTCACTTCCCTGGAGTCATTCTCACTGAGGTCAAGAATGGCCTATTTGCTCCATTCAATGGGAGGTTTACGTCTGTGTCTCCCCGCTTCCCCTCTGGCGCAGTCAACCTTCTGGAAAGGAAAGCGCCTCTCTGCGGTTTTGGAGACATCATGCTCCTTTGCGGTGCCTCCTCCCTCTGCTCCTCCCCAGTCCGCACTGCAGGCTCCTCTTTCCGGCTCATTCTCTCGGGTCCCCGTTTCCTCTTCTTGCTCCACCTCCACGCTGTCCCTGGATGACCTGAATCAGCCGCGTTTCCTGTTGGCTCCCTCGCTTTGCACCGCGCCCACCCTCCTGCTGCCTGAAGGCACCTAAACATGGTACCTCCTTAAATCGACTCATTGTTCCTTTGCCCAAACACGCATTCTCAGGAATTCCCTCTCTCAGAGAAAACCATCTGCCCGTCCTCAAGTCCATCCCCACGTTTCACAGCAGGGCTTTTGCGTCTGTTGCTCTAGTTGCTTCGCAAATTGGCCTCCCTCCATCTGCACATCCGCCCCAAATCACGCCGCCCACATATATCATCCCAGCCGGTCCTCTGCCCCCAGCTTCATCCTTGTCCATCCCCCACCAATAGACCTGGTGGCTTTGTTTAAAAAAAACCTTTTATTTATTCCATCATTACTGCCCTTTGAATCTGTTGGCCATGCCGCACAGCATGTAGGATCTTAGCTCCCCAACCAGGGATGGAAACCAAGTCCCCTGCATTGGCCGTGTGGAGTCTCAACCGTTGGACCACAGCGAAGCCCGTCCCTTATGGCTTTTTTAAAGCACAGGTCACCCATTCTTTCCTCTCCTGCTTTAAATCCTATCCTTCAGATTATGGTCCCGACTCCTCAGGGGGGCCAGAGGACACTTGAGCGTCTGGGCTGGCTCGCTGGTCTAGCATCTTCGTTCTTTCTTTCCATCCTGGAGACGGTGCTCCATCATTTCGAACAGGCCACCGTTTTTGAAGACACCTCAGAGCTCTCTCTCTGACTGGGGACAAGCTCACCCTGTTCCTCTGCAGAACTGGCCGCCCCTCGCCCCTGGCTAAGTTCCGTGTGTCTGTAACAGCCGCTGACTCTTCTCGGAGTTGCACTGACCACTCCCCTCCTGAGACTGGGTGAGAGGCGCTCTTCAGCCCCCTTGAACATCTGTACCCATCATCCCCCCAGTGGATGGCTGCTGTACGTTTGCTGCCTTGAGAGTAAACTCCAGGCTTATTGTTTTGTAATCCCAGCCCCTAGCAATGTCTGGCTTAGAAGGGCATTCAGAAAATACTTGCTGAATAAATAAATACATGTTTAATTTCTTCTTAATTGCTCAGTGTGCCAGAAAGGGGCAAACACATTTGTGCAAAAAGAGAACCTTAGACATGAAACCTTGAGTCTTTCAGCTGGAAATTCTCTGTAGTGAGTTAGGAACTGTTCTTAACTTTCTAGGAAATCAGACCTGGAGTCTCTGAGGACATTTCTGAAAAGAGAATCTACATGTCCACGGTCAGCTGGAACCCAGGGCCTAGATTCTGGGCTCCTGAGGTTCACTGACCAGGCCAGGACTCTTGCTAATTACCAGTACCCTGGGACTGACTGCTTCCCTAGGCTGGATCGTCAATGGGGCAGACATGATGCTCCAAGCTCAGAACGCTGTGTCCCTGGTCTGCCCACCGAGGAAGACCCTTCCAGCTTCCCTTGCAGTTAGGTTGGGATCATGGATCTGAATTCAGGCAGATCGAATGAGTAGGGAGGAGACAAACGTCATTTCCAGAACTCCCTCTTTAAAAACATCTGCCCTGACCCTGTAGTCCCTGCTGCTTGCCGTGGTGACCTCAGAGGCCACATCTCCCAGCCTGCGCCATTGTCTGATGGAAGAGGGTTGCCCCCATCCCGCCCCCAGTGCTGGACTTGGCATGGTCGGTACATAAATCTTTATTGTGTTAAGACACTGAGATTGGCATTTGTTACCTAAGCTGAGCCAGGCTCAACAGGCACTGAATCGGCTCCTACATTCTTACGCAACAACACAACCTCCCATATTGCCAGGGAACCATCTCCTTCCAGCTGCTGAGGATGGAGATGAGGGGGGCTGGCATTTAGGTGGCCAGCAGCCCTGCGCCCGAGACGTGCCCAGAGGTGGCAGAGTGTGTGGGATCCGGCCTCGGGGGCCTCCTTAACGCCGGCGACGCCTCTGGTGTGGGTCACGCCTCCCAGCTGGCGTCCTCAGGGGAGAGGGTCCCCTGGAGCACACCGCCGCTCCCTCCTCCTCCCAGCCCCGGTATGTGGCAGAAAAGTCCCCCCTGCCGCCACACATCCCTGTGAGTCTCCTGAAAACACCGGAGAGGAGACGGACACTCAGGCAGTGGGAGGCCACACAGTCTGGTCTCGGCCACATTAAGTGTATTCAAAACAAAGGTCACCTATTTGCATGGCAGGTTTGGGTTCGACTTCATTTCTCAATTTAATTTCCCCTCTCAAACGGAATGAAAGGAGCATGCTACCCGGCGTACCCTGGTGTGACGGCCGAGTGCCAGCGCCAGGGGTGGCTTGTCCGTATTTCCTGCGGTCTGCGGCCTGTGTGCCCCCACATGCAGGACGGGGGTGGGGGAGGAGGCTCCCAGCACACGAGGTCGCTCAGACGAGACGGGTCAAGCAATTACAGACAAAACATGCAGAAACGCTTCCTTGTCTAGGTGAGCGCCTGGCAGGCCGCCGGCGAACGGGCAGAGCCTGGCTTGGGGCCCGGCACTGAGAGAGGGGGCAGTCTGGCCACCGCCAGTCCCGGGTGCAGGACTGCTTCCCAGGGAGCAGCTTGTCCCTGGGTGGGGTAAATGTGTGGCCAGCACCTTTTAAATTACATGGATGTGTGAAGAGCGAGCTCTAGGGTCTAAAAATTCACATGTTTGTGGGTGGAGGCCGGTCAGGCCAAGGTTCAGGGCAGACACACTCAGGGGCAGGTTCTGGGTTCCGTCTCAAGAGTCTCCCAGAGGCAGGACTGCCCTGTGCGAGGCGAGGCTCTGGCTTCTGGGACACTGAGGGCAAAGCCGCTTCTCCACGGGAGCACGAACCTCTGCACCATCCCAGGGACGCTGAGTTGACAGAGACGAGGGAAGGACGGGGCCCTGGCCCAGGGCGGGTGCAGGCCCGGTTTTGCGTGCCTGAAGCCCCACACCTCCCAGGCTCCAACAAGCACGTGCTCCACCAGCTTGCGGTGGGCCCATGTGCAGATACACTGGGTTTCTACTCTTCTGAGCCAGACCCAGGTCCAGAGGGGCTGGGCCTGGCCCCCTGCTGGGGAAGCTGGTCCGGACCCTGGTTCCCAGTGCCTGCTCTCTGTACACGCCTCTCCTCCCCCAGGCAGTGAGGGAGCGGAAGCCCTGCTTACAGGATCATAGCAGGAGGGAGGAATGGGGCGAGCACATCACGCTGGGACCTTCCTGAGGGGCCCAAGTGCTGCTGGGAATGCACAACCCCTGGACCTGCCCCCCCCACCCCACACTGCCCCCACCTTTCCACTTAGAGCCACCCAGCCTGGAGCCTCCAGACACATGCGCAGACAGCAAGCCTAAGGACAGAGCCCCCTGACACCCCAGAAGGGCAGCAGGTCCAGTTTAGATTCTGGAAAACATGCACAGAGCTTGGCCATTTCGTGATCCACGCTCCAGTGAGACCCAGAGGATCGAGCAGGCCCCACGCCCTCGGTGCCCCTCCGGCCCTGCTGTGCCGACATGTCGTCGAGCTGCTGGGTTCCAGGGTCTCTCCACGAAGGGGCCACACTCCTTGTTATGTCTGAAGAAGCCATATCCCACTAGCTGTCTGAGTCTGAGTGCTGGGCGAGGCCACCTGCTCTTTGGCCAGTTCTGCCCGCAGGGGACCACTCGGGATTCATCCTGGGGCCCCCTGGTGAGTGAGGGCTCCAGGCCGTAGCAAGAAAGCCAGATGGGGAGTCGAGAGTGGTGTGTTTGAACCTCAGCCACTCCTCACGAGGGGAAACTGGGGATGCCACGGGTTATTCATCTGGAAAGCGGCAATGGACAGGGCCACTGTGGGGACAAGACAGGAAACCTCATGAGCCCTCTGTGCATGGGGAAGAGCCCCATCCCCGGGTAATGACCAGATCTGAGTCCCAGGCAAGAAAAGGCTCGGCTGGAACCTCTAAGGTCCACGGGAACCGGGCTGGTCTCTGGGATGAGGAGGAAGGAGGCAGCTGTGAACGAGGAGGCTGGGTGGCTCTGTGTCCCATGGACTCCCTGAGACCCCCCGTGCTAGGTGGCTGGGACCTAGCGGGGTGCTCTGTCACCCGGGGCCACCGGGGGACAGCACCGTGGGGTGGAAGGGAGGTCATTCTCAGCAGCGGGTCGCTGTCCAAGGGGACCTCCTGCCACAAACCCCAGAGCCTGCCCTGATCAACAGGCTTCTGGCAGCAGCCAGAGGCACCATGAAGGACCCAGGTCCAGGGCCCAAGGACAGCCTGAAGGAGGGAACCAGAGGACACCAGGCTCAGCCCCGCTGCCGGGCTGTCTCTAGTACCAACCGTAACGCCTCTCCTCCCCAGGCAGTGAGGGAGCGGAAGCCCTGCTTACAGGATCATAGCAGGAGGGAGGAATGGGCGAGCACATCACGCTGGGACCTTCCTGAGGGGCCCAAGTGCTGCTGGGAATGCACAACCCTGGACCTGCCCCCACCCCACACTGCCCCCACCTTTCCACTTAGAGCCACCCAGCCTGGAGCCTCCAGACACATGCGCAGACAGCAAGCCTAAGGACAGAGCCCCCTGACACCCCAGAAGGGCAGCAGGTCCAGTTTAGATTCTGGAAAACATGCACAGAGCTTGGCCATTTCGTGATCCACGCTCCAGTGAGACCCAGAGGATCGAGCAGGCCCCAGGCCCTCGGTGCCCCTCCGGCCCTGCTGTGCCGACATGTCGTCGAGCTGCTGGGTTCCAGGGTCTCTCCACGAAGGGGCCACACTCCTTGTTATGTCTGAAGAAGCCATATCCCACTAGCTGTCTGAGTCTGAGTGCTGGGCGAGGCCACCTGCTCTTTGGCCAGTTCTGCCCGCAGGGGACCACTTGGGATTCATCCTGGGGCCCCCTGGTGAGTGAGGGCTCCAGGCCGTAGCAAGAAAGCCAGATGGGGAGTCGAGAGTGGTGTGTTTGAACCTCAGCCACTCCTCACGAGGGGAACCTGGGGATGCCACGGGTTATTCATCTGGAAAGCGGCAATGGACAGGGCCACTGTGGGGACAAGACAGGAAACCTCATGAGCCCTCTGTGCATGGGGAAGAGCCCCATCCCCGGGTAATGACCAGATCTGAGTCCCAGGCAAGAAAAGGCTCGGCTGGAACCTCTAAGGTCCACGGGAACCGGGCTGGTCTCTGGGATGAGGAGGAAGGAGGCAGCTGTGAACGAGGAGGCTGGGTGGCTCTGTGTCCCATGGACTCCCTGAGACCCCCCGTGCTAGGTGGCCGGGACCTAGCGGGGTGCTCTGTCACCCGGGGCCACCGGGGGACAGCACCGTGGGGTGGAAGGGAGGTCATTCTCAGCAGCGGGTCGCTGTCCAAGGGGACCTCCTGCCACAAACCCCAGAGCCTGCCCTGATCAACAGGCTTCTGGCAGCAGCCAGAGGCACCGTGAAGGACCCAGGTCCAGGGCCCAAGGACAGCCTGAAGGAGGGAACCAGAGGACACCAGGCTCAGCCCCGCTGCCCGGGGCTGTGTCTCTAGAATTCAGTCTCACGTACACTTGCTGGATACCAGAGCAGCCTCGTGCCTCACACACTTGCCTCAACATGAATAATTCATGAAAAAACAGTTAATCATTTTTATATCACAGTCCTTTGTTTTGTGTTGCCCACATGGGGCTGGGGCCCAGGGCCCTCTGTCCAGGAGCCCACGGTCCTGGCCCCTGAAATCCCATGCTCGTGGACCTCCATGCTGTGAACCCCTAAACTCATTGTAAGCCAGCGGCGCCCTGTCTCTTGGGGTGTGCTCCACGCCCGCCCCCCGCTATTGACATGCCCTGTGTGCACACGCCGTGCCCAAGATCCCAGTTGACTAATGACCCTTCCCTCCTTCCTATCATTAAGGCACACGGAGGAGTGGGCGCCAGCTGTGAGGGCCCAAAGGCATGATTAATCCACAGGACGGTGGGGAGCCTGCGCTGCCTTGAGACAGGGGACTGAGGAATGAGCCGCGGCCCAACCAGCCCGACCAGGAAATGTATGAGTGCCTCGTTTGGGGGAGACGTGCTGCCAAGTCGGTTGGAACAGTCCCTGCCCATCTTTCTTATTTTCGTTTCCCTCTCTGCATCTTGCAGCATGTCTTTTGGAGCAAAGGAAGCAGCAGCAGCCGGAACACCATCTTGGCAAACGCGACACAAAGGAATTCTCCGGGGGCTTCTGGGGAAGCCAGCCTGGTCCTGCCTGGGCATCGATGCCATCAGGAGCTGGGGATGCCCCCAGGAAACACCACCCTGCTCCCTGGGGCTCCCGCGACCCTCTGTCTCCACCGAGAGCCCACCGACTCCAACGACTTGGTTCCGGCTGAGTCTGCGGGGAGGGCCTGCTCCAGCCTCCCCCAACCAGCCCTCCCTTCTCCGCGCTCAGAGAGGCAGGCCGACGACCCGGTGATGCGCTGGTACGTTCCACCCCCCACTACATGAGGGATGCTCCTACAGGGGTGCTCTCCTTAAAGACAGGCGCCTCTCTGGTTCCTCCGTGGAGCTCACTGGGCACACACCGGGCACCCAGAGACAGGGCTCAGGCAATGTTCCCAGATCAAAGTGGCAAGTCCTTTGCAGCCTGGAACACACTCTAAGGCAAGAGAGGTGCCCGGATGTAAGGAGGCTACCCTCTCAGGCCTTGAAAGCATGGCCTCCTGACAGATTTCCTCATGTCTTAGCCAGCCCAGACTCTGCCCCAGGGTTGAAGGCATCCCTCAGCAGGAATAGGCATTCAGCACTTCCAAGTGGATATAAAAAGGGCGGGTAGTGGGGACCCAACTGGACCCAGGGTCCTGTTTCAAATCATCTGGACCAGCTCAAAAGCCAAGGAACTTCTGGAACATCCTCACGCCAACACCAGCCTCTCCCTATTCTCAGCCACAGAAGTGACCTAGGTGTGGTTTTATGGTTAGTTCCTTTCCTTAAGCACCAAACCCCAGAGGACTGGATACAGCCATTGCTGTTATGTCTCGCCCCTGCTCTGAAAGGGAATTTCTCTTCCACCTGCCTTGTTCAGCCAAGAGGGATTACTGCCCTCCTATTAATACCCTCTACCCCCAGCCACCACTGGTCACTCAGCAGGGCAAGTGTGAACACTGCCCAGTCCTGGTGCCAGGTCGGGGGTGCCTCATCCCTACCCTGCTGCTTAGCTGCTGGCAGCTTCTGCCAACTCCTGCTGCAGCTCCGGGGTCGGGACCCAACTGTGCAGCCTCTACCAGGCCCATGAAGCTCGGGGAGATGGGCGTCAGGGATGCGACAGCGCAGATGAGAAACTAGGGCAGTGACCTCTGACCCTAGGGAGCATCAATCTCTGTAACAGAAGGTTTGAGGGTGTCATCTTTATCTCTAAAGGCAGACAGGGAAACCTGCCTGCTTTCCTAGGTCTTAGCTCATCCAAAACGTTGAGATACAATCCAGGAGACTTCAGACCAGCGGGCGGACTGGCTCAGGGGAAGGGGGGTAGGGATTCCCCGCACCAAAGCGGTCATGGCAACAGCAGGGCTTGCTAGGGTTACCGAGATTACCCTTCAAAAGCACTACGTCATTTCCTTCTCACGACATTCCAGGGGTATAGATAGGGATGTGCTGACATTGGCTCTTATAAGGGGGAAACAGAGAGGAGAGGGTGGAGACGAGGGCTTGGACGGCGGGCAGAGCACCCCACCCCCAGGTGCAGTGTGTGTGTCCACAGCATCGACCCCACCTGGGGGCTTGGAGACTGCCAGACTCCCAGGCCCCACCCCGACCCGACTGAGTCAGAACCTGCAGTTTTCACGAGATCCCCCAGGAGGCCTTGAACACAGATAGAGCTTGAGACATGCCAGCCTAAGATTGGCCCTTAGCAGGACAAGAGGTGGCCAGAGGACCCTGGCCCGCTGATGCTCGTACGGGGCTTACCAGTGGACTGGGATCCTCAGACGGCCCTGGGGTGGGTGGGGGTGGCGGGTAGGAGGGGTGGGGCAGAGGTGGCCTGGAGAAAATCCATATTCCATAATGACAAGGCTTAATGCATGCTAAGTAGCTTCAGTTGTATCTGACTCTTTGAGACCCTATGGACTGTAGCCTACCAGGCTCCTCTGTCCATGGGGTTCTCCACGCAAGAGCACTGGAGTGGACTGCCATGCCCTCTTCCAGGGGACCTTCCCCACTCAGGGACTGAACCCCGTGTCTCTTAGCCTCCTGCCTTGCCAGGCGGGTTCTTTACCACTGGTACCACCTGAGAAGCTTACTTACTATACAACCTAAAAAGACAAATGTTTCAAAATGCTTTTCTGTTGATAGGTATCTAGAAAACCACCACCGATTCCTTTTCTGGACACAATTTCTGGTTCAAAATGCCATCTCTCTGCCTTGGAAAGGTGGTATCCAGCGTCTGCACTAGAGGAATGATATTTAAAGAACAAGCCTCCCATTTCCATCCCTTTCCATGTACACTTTTGCTTTGAGACACTTTGGCTGTTTTGATTTCAGTAAACATTTTTTTGTGTGAAAAGGCACAAGTGATTCAGAGACTTTTCTCGTGGGACTGATCAACTAGGCATTTGTGCTATTGCTCCTGGTGTAAGTCATTATAATGGTGATAATGAAAAATAAAAGAGAGATGGGAAATGATGGTTGGCAGCATAATATCAGTATAAACAGAGGGAAGGAAGGAGGCATGTATAAATTAGGGGCTCGTAAACATCAGGATCGATGAGGCCGCTATGGCGGGGGGTATGGTTCGATGTCACAGAGGACAATTATCCAGAGTAATCATGACCATCTTTGCTGCTTCTGACCCTCTGTGCTGGGAGGCTCCGCAGAGAATGGCAGCTCTGCAGTCTGGAGCCTGCTTTCCCACGGTCCCGCAGACACACGCGATCGCAGACTCGGGAGCTAGACTTCACAGTCACCTCCCTTCTCCAAGCAGGCCTCCCGCGCTCTCGCAGGCTGCCGCTGGCATGCCTCATTATTCCGAACCTTGCAGAACTGACTAATTCAACGAGATCTCTCTTCACAGCAAATGGTGTTCATCAGTGACCCGAGCTGATGGATGCATCCTCCTCGGTGCCTGGAGCCAGACCAGCAGCAAGAGTTACACAGAAGAAAGACGAATACGCACTCTCTATTTGGCTGCCAAAAATGCTCATGCAATTTGCTTTCTTCTAGACAAGAGTCTATTCAAAAGTCTATTTGGAAACATTAGGGAACGGCCGTCACATGGCCGACAGATCATACTGCCTGTGACAGGATATTATCTTCCTTGGGAGAGACTCGACTGCTTTTTTATTTCAAGGAGTAAGTAGCATCTGGGCTGATGGCTGCAGAATTGCTCCGAGGGCTGGGAACAGTCAAATCCCTGTCCAGAGTGAATATTCAACCAACAGTCACTCCGGTGGCAGGATTCGTGACCCCTTTGCCGGTGCTGGCCGGAGCACGCTGCTCTCGTCTCCTTCTCTGGGGGGCTCTTCTTTACCCAGAAGCCCACTCTGGGAAATTAAGAGGCAGCCAGCTGCCTCTTCTGGGGCTCCCATTTCATGAGTCAGGACGGCGTCCCCCTTTCCCTCCCAAGCAACCCTGTAGGCATGCCCTGGATGAACACATGTTCTGCCCTTTCCTTGTCAAGTCATATCAAATTTACCGGCCGCCTCTTGCCCCATCATGCCTGACTCAGTGCACGATCCTGAAAGCGGGTGGGAATGGGGCCAGGTTCTGGCTTCTGGGGAGAAAAGCCCAGAGTAAGGACATATTGCATTGACCAAAATGTTTGTTTGGGCTTTTCCCACCATCTTCTGGAATAACCTGTACGAGCTTGATGGCCAAGCCACTAGAAAGCCATGTGCACACCCCAGGCTCAGGGGAGGGAGTGGCTGGTCCGGGCTGGAGCAGGCAGGGTAAGGCAGAGTGGCCCTGCAGCCCGGGGGAGCCCAGCTTCCTGGGGCTTCATTCATTTCAGAGAACAGACTGTGTTTGAGTGAGGAGAGAGAGGGTGGGTGTGTGGGAGAGGAAGGAAACGCCAAGGATGGAGTCCCGGCTTTGCCCGCCATGCAACCGGCCTGCTGAGCCCACCCCAGGTGTGGGCTGTAACACCCTCTCTCCAACAGAGCAAGCTCCCTGAACAGTCTTGGCCTGGGCTTTGAGAGCCGAGGACCTGCAGTGTTCACTGGGGTTTCCTCCACTGTCAGTGTGGGGGAGAGGGGAGGACCGTTTGGGGTCACTTGGGAGAGGCTCTTATCCCTTGGTCCTGCCACTGACCCTTTGTTTTGACCACTGTCCTGCTCACCTCTCTCCCAAGGGCCTGGCTTATCTCAGCCCTCAGATCCTTCTCTTAACCTCCATTTTGGGAGCTGATGTCCTATCCAGCAAGAACCGCAGGAGATATGGGTTTGATCCCTGGGTCCAGAAGATCCCCTGATGGAGGAAATGGCAACTCACTCCAGTATCCTTGCCTGGACAGTCCCACGGACAGAGGAGCCTGCTAGGCTGCAGTCCACACGGTCTCAAAGAGTCAGACATGACTGAGCACGTCCTATCTTGATGTACTTGCTTCAGATTGTCACTGTCTTTATTCCATGTCCGTATTTTTAATTTAATTAAAACACCACCAACAACAGAAAAACCTCCCCAGACCAGAGGGCAGCCTGTTGCGAGGCTGTGTGTTTTATCACCGCCCGAGCATGCAAACGAGGCAGCCTCTGTTGACAAGTTCACATCTCCAGTGCAGAGCTGGCTGTTTGAACAGCTTGCGTGCCGTAATTGAAACATAGATTTTTTGTGTTGCCTTTCTGTTTATTTTTAGACTAACCAAGCAGGGACACTTGGCTTCTAGGCTGTCACTTCCACCCCATTGGGCAGCCTGGGACCCTGGGCCCCATGCCCTGCACCCCCAACAGCAAAGACCTCCGTGTTCCCTCCGCCTCCCCTGGGTTTGCCCTGTGTCTAACTCTGGCTCTGACCTTCACTGTGACCCTCAGGGCTCAAGGCAGAAAAGCTGATGAACACAGACTCCCCGCTGGCCGTGCCCTAACCCCAGGCCCCCAAAGACTGAATCCCCACAATGCTGGACTCTCACAGCCACTCTGGGTCAGCCACCCCCTTGAACCCCAGAGTTACCTGAGGCCCAGAGTGTCAGAGCAGAGACGGAACTGGGATCCAGACCTTCCCAAGGCAAGGGAGGCTCCAAAGAGGGAGCCTTGGAGAAGCTCCGGCTCGGAGGCTCAGAGAAGAGTCTCTGAAGGTTCACAGTTTGGTTTTCTATTCAGGAGGCTTGCCTCCACCTGGATAGGTGAGTTAGGCCACAGGAAAAACAGCCCCCAGTCTTCAAAGCTTAACTACAATAGTGGGTTTTTTATTCCCACCACCTGTTCATCATTGCTCACTTGGAGGCCTTGCTCCACATGCTCCTTATTTATGACCCAGGCTGAGAGGTACCCTCACCTGGGTTAAAGGGAAAGACAGCTTGGAGAATCACACCCTCTGGCTCTGAAAGCCGTCCCTCGGAAGGGACACACATTCTTCCTGCTCTCATGTCATTCGCCAAAGCAAGCCACGTGGCCACGTCTCACTTTAAGCAGATGGAGGAGTGCAACCAGCAGAAGAAATGATGCAGACGAAAAGACAGTGAGGGAGGGGTGTGTGTGTGTGAGTGTGTGTGTCCCTCCATCTCACCCGCAGCCAACTTAGCTTCACAGGCTGAGTCTTGGCTCCCATCCAGGAGGCTGGCAGCTCCCTGAGCGCAGGGCCTGCCTCCTCATCTCACTGTGCCAGGCACACACCTGCCTTGGGTTGGGTGTAAGGGAAGGACTCACTGAGGGTCACTGGGCTGAGGGGCCTGAGGCCTGTGCTGAGCACCCAAAGGACATGACATGCACAAGGGTCCTGAGACCCCTTTCTTCTCCCAGTGGTTTATCTCCACCTCTGCATGGTGGAAGGACTTACTCTGTGCCACCTCTTCCCAGAAGCCTTCCTGGACTATTCTGGCGACATGGCTAGCTGTTCCCAGCCTCTCCCCACCCCCACTCAGCACTGCTCTTATTATAGATCCTGTGAAGTGATAGTTGACTAAAGGGCTGACTAAACAAGATGAACTCAGTGGGATATCAGCAGCAAACAGATTTTTTCCCTCCCATTACTTCCCTTCAAATCTACCCTGTTGAACCCAAATAGCTCTTTTATTTTATTTTTTTGTTTTCTTTTTTGATCACTTTTGGATGTTACTTCTATTATTATCACTGTTGCTGCTGCTACTTCTCCGAGAGCTGCGGCTTCCGGAGCATCAGCTCTGTGCCTGGCGTGGTGCTGAGGCCCGCATGCATCAGCTCTCTTAAACCTGCGAGGAGGGTACATGGATTACACGGAAGCACAGAGAGGTTCAAGTAGCGGGTGTGGTCGCAGACACAGTCATTGGCAAGGTCAGCTCTAAAAACAGTCTCCTCCTCGGTTTCTCCTTAGCCAAGTCTGAGTCTTCACGGGAACTTTGATCTCAGACCCAGTTCAAAGCTTCTCCAGTCCTCGCTGACCCAGGCTCGGAATCGAGTAATGGGGGCTGGGGGGTATGTGACACTCTTACTAACGGTTGCTCCTGGCTGCCCCAGAGTGCGAGGAGGGAGGCTGAGAGGACAGAGGCAGGGTGTAACCTGAGCTGGGCAAGCCGGTGGAGGCGGCTTCTGGGCGGCAGAGACCCAGGGGCACTGTTGTTGTGGTCTTTGGCCTGGATGGTCTGACTGTACTCCGTGTGCTCCCTGAAGAGCTCTGCGGCTCACCCTCTGCCGGGCTGGCCCCTTGGTGGACTCTCCCAGGACGGCTCGGCCTGTCTTCCTCAGAAAGCGTGGCTGTGACGTGACCCTGACCAGCCAACTCTGGTCTTGTAGAGTCTGGCCTTGGTGCTGGGGCCTGGTCACATCTTCCCAAACGCTCCAGGCTCAGGGTGGTGCCAGGCCACGGGAGGAAAGGCTTGGGCTGATAGCCGGTAGGGATACAGCCCTAGGAGGAGACAGAAAGCCGTCATCACTCCTTCCGACGACACTCTTCTCAGGAAGGGTATTCCCTCCCTGAGAAAAGTCATCACAAGGCTTCTCTCATGTCTGTGCTGGGGGAGGTGGAGGCAGGCCTGGGGCTGCCCAGCCCCTCTTTCAGTGTGGGGTCCAAGACAACGTGTGTATATGCTAAGTCGCTTCAGTTGTGTCCAGCTCTTTGCAACTCTATGGACTGTAGCCTTCCAGGTTCCTCTTTTCATGGGATTCTCCGGGCAAGAATACTGGAGTGAGTGGCAGCCATGCCCTCTCCCAGAAGGGCCTCCGGAACGAGGGGTCAAGCCCTTATCTCCTGTGGCTCCTGCACTGCAGGCAGGTTCTTTACCTCTGAGCCATCGGGGAAGCCCTCCAAGACAACATGCAACATCCTGCGAGAGTCAGCTCAGCCCCTTCTCCAGCCCAGTTCTTGTCTCCAAAAGGAAGCCTTTCTGATGATGCTGGGTTACTCTGCTGCCTTACCCTTGACCTCGCTTCTTTCCAGCCCTTGTTCTGCAGCATCCCTTGTGCCTGGTCACTTACCGAGCTCTGGCAACTTCGTGATGAGCCACAGTCCTCGGCTGCCTGGATGGGAATCCTACGCAACCCCGTCAGTCACATCCTGTGCTGCCAGTCACGTTTGGGCAGAGCCCAGCTGCACAGGGCTCAGTCCCTGGGCCTCCTGGGGGCCAAGGAGCGGGCATCCTGAGGACAATTGGGGACGACAGGGTCAGGGCCCCGGAATGGAGCTGCAGAGCTGAGCTGTCTGTGGGCCAGATCTCAGCTGCCAGGGTCCCAAGAGAGGGAGACGACCATCTGCTCCCAGCTCTGCCCAGCCCCGTCTGCAGGCACAAGTGGTCTATTTACAGAAGGTTGGCTGCACGGCACCCAGGGTGGGGTGGACAGCCTGTGGTCTGGGGTTCAACAAAGGAGGCTCCAGAGCTCTGGGCTTGAAGGGGGAGAGGGAGTCAGGGGAGAGTTTCTGCCTGAAGTTGGGGCGATTTTGGTGTCAGAAACCAGCCTGGCACCATCAGAATGGACGTCTGGGGTGGGAATAAAAGCATCTCAGTATTGCTCATGCCAGAGAAAGGGACTTGCCTGGCACCCACTCCCCCCTGGCTGCTCAGAAAATGACCTGCCCCAGAAGCAGTGTGTTCACCCTCAGCCTCCCGGGCTGCCCACCTGCTGGAAGTGCCTGTGACTCTCATGGTGAAGCAGAGATGGATGCCAGCACCCCGGGGACTTGTCTGGGGATCACTCTCCACACCCCTGAGCCTCTGATGGCATCAGCCTCCTGCCCTGAGGATCCCTCTCTGCTGCAGACCCTTCCTCATCCAGGTGCGAGGAGCCGGCGGGGTGGAGAGGCCAGGAGCACTGATTGAGCTCCTGGAGCACCCCTGTCCCTCGTGAGCTGCTTACGTCGTGTCCTAGCACCCCTTTTTTCACAGAGCGGAAACAGACTCCAGGCTTAGGAGCTTGCTCAGGGCCACTTTACCTCTGAGCCATCGGGGAAGCCCTCCAAGACAACATGCAACATCCTGCGAGAGTCAGCTCAGCCCCTTCTCCAGCCCAGTTCTTGTCTCCAAAAGGAAGCCTTTCTGATGATGCTGGGTTACTCTGCTGCCTTACCCTTGACCTTGCTTCTTTCCAGCCCTTGTTCTGCAGCATCCCTTGTGCCTGGTCACTTACCGAGCTCTGGCAACTTCGTGATGAGCCACAGTCCTCGGCTGCCTGGATGGGAATCCTACGCAACCCCGTCAGTCACATCCTGTGCTGCCAGTCACGTTTGGGCAGAGCCCAGCTGCACAGGGCTCAGTCCCTGGGCCTCCTGGGGGCCAAGGAGCGGGCATCCTGAGGACAATTGGGGACGACAGGGTCAGGGCCCCGGAATGGAGCTGCAGAGCTGAGCTGTCTGTGGGCCAGATCTCAGCTGCCAGGGTCCCAAGAGAGGGAGACGACCATCTGCTCCCAGCTCTGCCCAGCCCCGTCTGCAGGCACAAGTGGTCTATTTACAGAAGGTTGGCTGCACGGCACCCAGGGTGGGGTGGACAGCCTGTGGTCTGGGGTTCAACAAAGGAGGCTCCAGAGCTCTGGGCTTGAAGGGGGAGAGGGAGTCAGGGGAGAGTTTCTGCCTGAAGTTGGGGCGATTTTGGTGTCAGAAACCAGCCTGGCACCATCAGAATGGACGTCTGGGGTGGGAATAAAAGCATCTCAGTATTGCTCATGCCAGAGAAAGGGACTTGCCTGGCACCCACTCCCCCCTGGCTGCTCAGAAAATGACCTGCCCCAGAAGCAGTGTGTTCACCCTCAGCCTCCCGGGCTGCCCACCTGCTGGAAGTGCCTGTGACTCTCATGGTGAAGCAGAGATGGATGCCAGCACCCCGGGGACTTGTCTGGGGATCACTCTCCACACCCCTGAGCCTCTGATGGCATCAGCCTCCTGCCCTGAGGATCCCTCTCTGCTGCAGACCCTTCCTCATCCAGGTGCGAGGAGCCGGCGGGGTGGAGAGGCCAGGAGCACTGATTGAGCTCCTGGAGCACCCCTGTCCCTCGTGAGCTGCTTACGTCGTGTCCTAGCACCGCCTTTGTTTCACAGAGCGGGAAACAGACTCCAGGCTTAGGGAGCTTGCTCAGGGCCACAGGGAGGAAGTGGTGATGCCAACAGGAAGGCTCTGGCATTTGGCCGTGGGGCTGTTGCTCTTGCCACATCCCCTCTGAGCCTCATGTCTGGACTCAAGTTCCCTGCCAGCTTCGCCTTGCGGATCTTCTGCCTCAAACTCACAATGCTGCTTATGTGTCCGACCCCCTTGATGGACAGCACCCACTTTCCCCATCTCTACCCTGACCGTGCCGGGCTGAGCCACCATGGTCTGTCACCTGCGTTTCTGCCGGCCCCTCCTAGCTCAGCTGCCTCCTCCACCTCTTGTCTTCATTCAGTGTATTCTTCACAGAGCAGCCTGAGTAATCCTGACAAAACCCAAGTTAGATCACCTTCCTCTTTTGCTCAAGTCCCTGCAATGGCCTGCATCTCACCCTGAGAAGTCAAACCCTGACCAGGTCTGTGAAGCCCGAGGCCCACTTCCTTCTCCTACTCTATCTCCCACTCCACCCGCAATGACTCCACTTCAGAACACTGGCCTCCTTGCTGCGCTCCCCATGCCTTAAGCCCCTCCTGCCCCAGGATCTTGGCACACGCTGCTGCCCCCACCTGACCCTCTCTTGCTACTCAGCCCCATGGCCAAGGCTCCACTTCCCTTCAGGTCTCTTCCTATACATTACCTTCTCAGTGAGACTTTCTTCAACCATCTTATTTTAACACACCAAGCTCTTTCCCTGTTTTATTTTTCAATAGCTCTTGTTGCCTTCTTTTAGACTATGTGATTGACTAAGATCTCTCTGTCTCCTCCACATTGGCATATAAATGCTATAAAGGCGGTGCCTTACAAATGTCGATTCATTTTGTAAAATGTATTTTTAATTGGAGATAATTACTTTACAATGTTGTATTTGGAGATCTCCACACCCCTGAGCCTCTGATGGCATCAGCCTCCTGCCCTGAGGATCCCTCTCTGCTGCAGACCCTTCCTCATCCAGGTGCGAGGAGCCGGCGGGGTGGAGAGGCCAGGAGCACTGATTGAGCTCCTGGAGCACCCCTGTCCCTCGTGAGCTGCTTACGTCGTGTCCTAGCACCGCCTTTGTTTCACAGAGCGGGAAACAGACTCCAGGCTTAGGGAGCTTGCTCAGGGCCACAGGGAGGAAGTGGTGATGCCAACAGGAAGGCTCTGGCATTTGGCCGTGGGGCTGTTGCTCTTGCCACATCCCCTCTGAGCCTCATGTCTGGACTCAAGTTCCCTGCCAGCTTCGCCTTGCGGATCTTCTGCCTCAAACTCACAATGCTGCTTATGTGTCCGACCCCCTTGATGGACAGCACCCACTTTCCCCATCTCTACCCTGACCGTGCCGGGCTGAGCCACCATGGTCTGTCACCTGCGTTTCTGCCGGCCCCTCCTAGCTCAGCTGCCTCCTCCACCTCTTGTCTTCATTCAGTGTATTCTTCACAGAGCAGCCTGAGTAATCCTGACAAAACCCAAGTTAGATCACCTTCCTCTTTTGCTCAAGTCCCTGCAATGGCCTGCATCTCACCCTGAGAAGTCAAACCCTGACCAGGTCTGTGAAGCCCGAGGCCCACTTCCTTCTCCTACTCTATCTCCCACTCCACCCGCAATGACTCCACTTCAGAACACTGGCCTCCTTGCTGCGCTCCCCATGCCTTAAGCCCCTCCTGCCCCAGGATCTTGGCACACGCTGCTGCCCCCACCTGACCCTCTCTTGCTACTCAGCCCCATGGCCAAGGCTCCACTTCCCTTCAGGTCTCTTCCTATACATTACCTTCTCAGTGAGACTTTCTTCAACCATCTTATTTTAACACACCAAGCTCTTTCCCTGTTTTATTTTTCAATAGCTCTTGTTGCCTTCTTTTAGACTATGTGATTGACTAAGATCTCTCTGTCTCCTCCACATTGGCATATAAATGCTATAAAGGCGGTGCCTTACAAATGTCGATTCATTTTGTAAAATGTATTTTTAATTGGAGATAATTACTTTACAATGTTGTATTGGCTTCTGCTGTATGGTAATGTGAATCAGCCATAAGGGTACATGAGGCCCCCAGCTCTTGAACCTCCCTCGCATCCCCACGCCATCCCAGCCCTCTAGGCGGTCACGGGGCACCGGGTTAAGCTTCCTGTGCTATACAGCAGCTTCCCACTAGCTGTTTTTCTTCTTTTAAAAAAAAATTTTTTTTTTTTGGCCTCTTTTATTGGTTTTTTAAAATTTATCTATTTATTTTTATCCATCTTTATTCTTTGGCCTGTGTGGGCCTCTCATTGCAGTGGCCTCTCTCACTGCAGAGCACTGGCTCTGGGCGCATGTGCTCCAGGGCATTGACTCATAATTGGACACACCGGTCCGGCCATTCCGCGGCATGTGGGATCTTCCTGGGCTGGGGATCGAACTAGTGCCCCTTGCACTGCAGGGCAGACTCTTTACCCACCGGACTACCAGGGAAGCCCCTAGCTGGTTGTTTTACACATGAGAGTGTGTACGTGTCATTGCTACTCTCAGTTCATCCCGCCCTCTCCTTCCCCTGTCGTGTGCACAGATCCATTCTCTACATCAGTGTCTCTAGTTCTGCCCTGGAGGTAGGCTCATCAGTACCATCTTCCTACATTCTATATATAGGTGTGAATATATGCTATTTGTTTTTCTCTTTCTGACGTACTTCACTCTGTATAACAGGCTCTAGGTTCATGCATTCACCTCGCTAGAACTGACAAATGTCGATTCATTTAATTCACAGAGCACTCAGCTATTACAAAGGCCATCGCCATTTTCCAGAGGAGGAAGCAGAGGCACAGACAGGACTGGCTCAAAGTCACCCAGCCAGGGAGTGGCAGAGCCAGGATCCAAGCTCAGGCAGTACGGCGCTCTGTCAGAAGCCCCTCTAACCAAATCTGTTCACTGCCGGATTTTGACTCAAGACGTCGCCCTGGCCTCTTGCAGGCACTCGGTGAAGAATGAATGAGTGAATGAATGAATGAGCACTGCAAGTCCATGTCAGCGTGGCTCTCATAGGCAGACAGATCCCAGACGGGGGACCCCTGTTGCCCCCTCCTGTGCTGCCCCACCCACCAGGCTGCCCACCTCTGATGGGGGCTATGTCCGTCACGGTCAGTGAAGGGGATGCATCTGCCCTGACCTTATAGCACTTCCTTCTGCCTGAAGCTGCCAGGAAGGAGCAGGTCAGGCTGTTCAGACCCATGGTCAAGACTTGGCACAGCCCAGCTCCCACGCCTCTCCCTTGTCTGGTGCCCTCTGAAGGACCCTGGAGAGCCTTCTGGGAGGACGGGGGGCTCTGGGTGGCCAACTGGATGGGCTCCTGGCCCCCAGCCTCCTATGCTAAGGTAGCGACTCTGGGAGCACTGATCAGAACAGCCAGTGCTCCCTGGGGGCAGGCACATCCACAAAGCAATTCCTTCGAGGAAAATTACTCAGGCAGCCATTTATTAAAACACTACTGCTCCCGAGGAGGCCTTTTGGCAGTGGAAATACCAAATAGCTTTGAAGCACCAGCCGTCCCCGATACCCAGGAAGCAGGCTACTAGGCACTATCTGACTTTTAATCTGCCTGCTCTTTCCCCATCTGGAAGGTCTAATGAAATGTTACACCGCCAGGAAACAAGAAAATAAGCAGCTTCAGAGGTGAGGGACGCGTACTTAATTTCTTGCCTGGGTCTGCTATTTGCATAAGCCTCGAGGGAATAACCTGTGGCAGAAAGAGGAGGAAAATAACAATATCTCTGTGTTTCCTGGGCCAGGCCCTGTGCTGGGAGAGAGCCATGCCTTCTTGCATTTGACCCTTGCGGGCAGCCCGGGGAGGAACATCTTACTGTTGTCTCTCTAGCAGAGGCCACTGGTGCACCGCAGGTCTGTGACCCTCTCTTTCTTGGGGTCCACTGTGAAAAACACCCTCCAGTCCCACATGATTCTACTTGGGGCTTTCAGGCTGAATTGGATCCCCCCAGAAATACATGGTTACCAGGTGGGTTGCCTTCTCCCTCTTGTCCTCATCCTTGGCAGGGAAGGATGAGGACCAGGCACCAGAGATGCACCATGGAAGGAGTCTAGGTTTCTGTCAGGGTCACTGAGCAGGGCTCCTTCCTGGAGACCCACCCCACTGCGACTGAGAGAGAAAGAAGCTTCTTCAGGATTAAGCCACTATGATTTGGGGGTTGTCTCAACCATAATCGTGGCTTAACACAACCCTAACTTCACAGGTGAGAAAACAGAGGCTTAGAGAATTGAAAGGGATGTGTCCTAGGTCCCCAAGAGCCTGATTCTAGCCAAACAGGAGCTGTGCATGAGTCTAGTTAACACCAGTTCCACCTGGTTCCTCCCGCAGGTGTCCCTGGTGAGAGGCTAGATGGTGGCTGTGAACCCACCTGACAGGTTCAACTCCCAGTTCTGAGGCTGAATCTCTGAGGATCTAGGCAGGAGACCTGGAGAATGGTCCCCACTCTGCTTCTATCCCGGAGACAGAGGCAGGAAGGAAAGAGGTTGCACCCTGGCTTCCCCAGAACCATCTTCTTCCAAAGGCTCCCTCAGCCCTGTGCACGGCACTTGCTCTGTAGGAAAGGTCAACTCCAGAAAGTAAGACTCGGCAAATCGGCAAACAGTCAAACCCTGAGTGCGGGCTGCCCCATCAGTGCGTAGGTACTTAACAGAAACAGAAGACCAGTTTGGCAGAGTGGGGGTGCCTCCCCTGCAGTCTGCCTACAGCCGACAGGCCCTACTGCCTGCTGAAGCACCCCTGGGTGTGCACGTCTCCAGACAAGTGGCTCTACTGAGGCTGAAATATGTCCCTTTGATGCCCAGAGAATTTTTGTTCCTTCATATATGTGGTGTATGTGCTGAGTTGTTTCAGTCGTGTCCAATTCTTTGCGACCTTATGAACTGTAGCCCCCCAGTCTCCTCTGTCCATGGGATGCTCTAGGCAAGAATACTGCAGTGGATTGTCGAACACATACACAGAAAAAGATGCAACTGAAGGCTGGAGAAGGGACTAACTGACTAGGGAAGAAATATGATTGCTGAACTCGAAGAGGCGATTTTAAGTGGGAGATTAAAGGGATGGAAATTAAAACAGAGCAGAACAGAACACCGTCTGGCCCTGGCTGAGTGTTCCAGGCTCCTCCGTGCTGCTGCCGAAGGCCACCAGCAAGGCGACATTGTGGACAACACACGGCCCACACCCCGACCTCTCCCAGAGGTGCTAATTACTTCCAGGATTAATTCTTCACTATGATTTGGGGTTGTCTCAACCATAATCGTGGCTTAACACAACCCTAACTTCACAGGTGAGAAAACAGAGGCTTAGAGAATTGAAAGGGATGTGTCCTAGGTCCCCAAGAGCCTGATTCTAGCCAAACAGGAGCTGTGCATGAGTCTAGTTAACACCAGTTCCACCTGGTTCCTCCCCAGGTGTCCCTGGTGAGAGGCTAGATGGTGGCTGTGAACCCACCTGACAGGTTCAACTCCCAGTTCTGAGGCTGAATCTCTGAGGATCTAGGCAGGAGACCTGGAGAATGGTCCCCACTCTGCTTCTATCCCGGAGACAGAGGCAGGAAGGAAAGAGGTTGCACCCTGGCTTCCCCAGAACCATCTTCTTCCAAAGGCTCCCTCAGCCCTGTGCACGGCACTTGCTCTGTAGGAAAGGTCAACTCCAGAAAGTAAGACTCGGCAAATCGGCAAACAGTCAAACCCTGAGTGCGGGCTGCCCCATCAGTGCGTAGGTACTTAACAGAAACAGAAGACCAGTTTGGCAGAGTGGGGGTGCCTCCCCTGCAGTCTGCCTACAGCCGACAGGCCCTACTGCCTGCTGAAGCACCCCTGGGTGTGCACGTCTCCAGACAAGTGGCTCTACTGAGGCTGAAATATGTCCCTTTGATGCCCAGAGAATTTTTGTTCCTTCATATATGTGGTGTATGTGCTGAGTTGTTTCAGTCGTGTCCAATTCTTTGCGACCTTATGAACTGTAGCCCCCCAGTCTCCTCTGTCCATGGGATGCTCTAGGCAAGAATACTGCAGTGGATTGTCGAACACATACACAGAAAAAGATGCAACTGAAGGCTGGAGAAGGGACTAACTGACTAGGGAAGAAATATGATTGCTGAACTCGAAGAGGCGATTTTAAGTGGGAGATTAAAGGGATGGAAATTAAAACAGAGCAGAACAGAACACCGTCTGGCCCTGGCTGAGTGTTCCAGGCTCCTCCGTGCTGCTGCCGAAGGCCACCAGCAAGGCGACATTGTGGACAACACACGGCCCACACCCCGACCTCTCCCAGAGGTGCTAATTACTTCCCAGGATTAATTCTTCAGTTTGCTAGACAGCTCTTGCAGCCGTGCCAGAAACAAGAGCTCTGGACAGAAGACACACCTACTGTTTCCCAGGAGCTGGTCTTTGGGCCCAAACCCACACATCCTTTCCTGCTGCTGTCCGTCGGAAGCACAAATAATGCAGATTATTTTGGCTTCAACTTTCTTTTAAAAACACATTATATAGGAAAAACTCAGATTTTTTTCATTCAAGGTAGGGGAAAAGCCAGTTCTTCCCGATTGTCGGTCTTTAGCCTATGGGTCTCCTGTTAGGTAGAGCTCCGGTTAAGTAGAGCGCTTACTTCTGACACTGCAAGTCACCAAATGTGTGGGGGTTTTCCCTATAACAAGCAAGTCTCTAACAGCAGCCGGGTGTCCTATTATTCAGCTTAGTTCTGATACTATCCACCTGGAGACAGACTGCAGTTCCATAGGTCTTGGACTTGGTTGTATAAGACTGATCCCCAGCCCCAGTTTATACTTATGAGATAACTGACATTGAGTCCTTTAACTCCTGAACAAGAACAGAATACTTTAGCCATTGTAAGGCTACAGTATTTTGAAATACACTGCATACTTCTCAATAAGCCAAACAGAATTAGATATAACAGAGACACTGGACTATTTGCCTATTGTGCTTAGGACAAAACGGCTGCCGAAGGACCCAGTACCCCACATGGATGGGTCCACACCACAGCGTTTCCTAACTGTGCACATGGAATTCCAGAGTTTGGCAGCTGCTTCTGGTCTGATTGGACTTCCCTGGTGGCGCAATAGTAAAGAACCCGCCTGCCAGTGCAGGAGACGCAGGAGACGTGGGTTCAGCCTCTGGGTTGGGAAGATCCCCTGGAGGAGGAAATGGCAACCCACTCCAGCATGCTAGCCTGGGAAATCCCATGGACAGAGGAGCTCGGAGGGCTACAGTTCATGGTGTTGCAAGAGTCGGAAACGACTGAGGAACAGAGCACACGTCTCTGACTCGCTGCTAGCAAACATTTCTTGGTTCTGTTATCTTTCCACCCCTCTTTCTTACTCTTGCCTGATAGGAAATTTGCAACATTTGCTCTGAATTTTGAATCGAGATAATCAATATTACAATCAGTTTGTATTTTTTTATAGAACAATTTGAATTAAACCCCTAGGGATGGATGATGGAACGAGGATAAGGTTTGGGTGCACACAATGGCTTTGCAAGTGCATTCCCTATTTGCTTTGTCGAACCCGCTTGCCAGTGCAGGAGTTTGAGACATGAGTTCAATTCCTGGGTTGAAGAGCATGGCAACCCACTCCAGTATTCTTGCTTGGAGAATCCCTCGGACAAAGGAGTCTGGTGGGGAACAATCCACGGGGTCAGAAACAATTGGACACAATTGAAGAGACTAAGCACACATGGGCTTTGTTAGTCCTTCAGAGCTGCTTTCCTGCCTTTTCTCAATCTAGGTTCTGGGCAGGAGACTTCCAGATAAGAGAGCATTAGTCAAAAAACTGAGGCCCTGACCATCTTGCCACCGAGGACCTCGTATTCTGATAGAGGTCAATGAGGCACACTGTCACATCATCACAAATGTGGAGGACAGGCACTTCCCAGCAGAGCTGGTCACCCTGCAGCCCTGTATCTCACACAGTGATGTAGCTCACAGAGGGTCCCTCCCCACAAACCAGAGATCATTTCTCACCTCCATCCCCCCAAGCCACAGGCACACTCTGCCCAGAGGTGTGACTCCAGCTCCCTACGGGCCAGAGAGCCCCAGGGATATGGGGAGCAAGGAGCTGATCAAGGGTGACACATAACCTACTTGTTGGGGCTCTTGGCCAAAATCTTTTAGACATCTTGGTGGGGAAAAAAAAACCAACCAAACAAACAAAAAACAACACAGAGTAAGAATGGAGCCAAGCAGATATGGTGGAGAATCAGGAATTCCAGCTTTGCACCCAAGCCATTAGCTGTCCTGCCCATTGAGCTGATCTCAAGCATCTGTGTCTCCCCAGGTAAGCTCCTGGGACCGACAGCGTCCGCACCGCTTTTAGAAGGCAGAATCCTCAGCCCAGCCTACTGAGTCAGAATCTGCCTTTAAACAAACCCTCAGGGGGAACTGAGTGACTCTGAGAGCCCTGCCTTCCCAGCGCACAGTCCATTTAGGTGGTCAAAGAACTGAACTTGGAGTCAGCAGAAACCTGGGGCCCAGCCCCAGTTCTGCCACCGACGGGGGGTATGAACATGCACATGTCCTTTTTCCTTTTTGGCCTCTGTTTCCCCAAATGTGAATTGGGGTCCAGCCCAATGGGCTCAGCATCACACTGGTGTCCTAACTGTTAAAGCAAGAGCTGTAGCTACTCTTTGTGTCAACACTGCTACTTTGCTTTACAGACCAGAGCCTCCTTCTTCCTCATGGTCGTCATCATGGGGTTTTTCTGAAGTCCTAACTTTCTCTGGACACATTCCGAAGCTTCCCTCAGCCCCTAAATACTGAACCAAGCTAGCATCCTTAGACTTCAGCCCTTCCGCCTGATCAGGGGTGTATGAAAGTGCTGGACTGGCCTGAAATCTTCCTCTCTAGCTCCCCCTCAACATGCAGTTTCCTGGAGGGGGCCAAGCCCCAAATACCCAGGATCCCAGCAAAGAGGCCATGGACCATCCCTTCCCAAACACCCAGCTGGGGCATCCTGCTTCCTTCGGTCTTTGTAGTTCTCTGTTCTGAATTCTGCTGACAAAGGAATCCTGGTCTATTTTATAGCTAAAACAGCGCTGCATTCCAAGCACTAATGCAGCTGACAAAATTCTGGTCTAGTGGTTAAACATGATGCCTCCTTTTGATATGCCCCGGGTGTGTATGTTTAGTTGTGTTCCCCACAAATTACTGTGGAGTCCATGTTTCTGCCCACTGCAGGAGTCTATAGCTCAAAGCCAACTGAGAAGTGACTTCCTTCCTAATGGACTTTGAAATGCCCCACCTTTCTCAGAGGCATGATGGAGGGGGTTTTTTGCTGTGTTTTTTGGTTTCTGCTAAATCATCAGGCCAGAGAAGAGACTCGAAGCTGGGGTCAGGGGCGCTGTCCTTGTTTACCATGTGTGGTGGGTATTTATTTATATCAATCTGGGAGTAAACGGTATGCCCTTTCTTTGACCCACAGGGCTCAGGCATTTTGGACAGATTATCCCTTTGTTCCCTCAAGGCCTGAATGGGAGTAAATCTGCCTTTAAACAAACCCTGGGCATCATGTTCCCAGCGCACAGTCCATTTAGGTGGTCAAAGAACTGAACTTGAGTCAGCAGAAACCTGGGGCCCAGCCCCAGTTCTGCCACCGACGGGTATGAACATGCACATGTCCTTTTCCTTTGGCCTCTGTTCCCCAAATGTGAATTGGGGTCCAGCCCAATGGGCTCAGCATCACACTGGTGTCCTAACTGTTAAAGCAAGAGCTGTAGCTACTCTTTGTGTCAACACTGCTACTTTGCTTTACAGACCAGAGCCTCCTTCTTCCTCATGGTCGTCATCATGGGGTTTTTCTGAAGTCCTAACTTTCTCTGGACACATTCCGAAGCTTCCCTCAGCCCCTAAATACTGAACCAAGCTAGCATCCTTAGACTTCAGCCCTTCCGCCTGATCAGGGGTGTATGAAAGTGCTGGACTGGCCTGAAATCTTCCTCTCTAGCTCCCCCTCAACATGCAGTTTCCTGGAGGGGGCCAAGCCCCAAATACCCAGGATCCCAGCAAAGAGGCCATGGACCATCCCTTCCCAAACACCCAGCTGGGGCATCCTGCTTCCTTCGGTCTTTGTAGTTCTCTGTTCTGAATTCTGCTGACAAAGGAATCCTGGTCTATTTTATAGCTAAAACAGCGCTGCATTCCAAGCACTAATGCAGCTGACAAAATTCTGGTCGCGAGTGGTTAAACATGATGCCTCCTTTTGATATGCTCTCGGGGTGTGTATGTTTAGTTGTGTTCCCCACAAATTACTGTGGAGTCCATGTTTCTGCCCACTGCAGGAGTCTATAGCTCAAAGCCAACTGAGAAGTGACTTCCTTCCTAATGGACTTTGAAATGCCCCACCTTTCTCAGAGGCATGATGGAGGGGGTTTTTTGCTGTGTTTTTTGGTTTCTGCTAAATCATCAGGCCAGAGAAGAGACTCGAAGCTGGGGTCAGGGGCGCTGTCCTTGTTTACCATGTGTGGTGGGTATTTATTTATATCAATCTGGGAGTAAACGGTATGCCCTTTCTTTGACCCACAGGGCTCAGGCATTTTGGACAGATTATCCCTTTGTTCCCCTCAAGGCCTGAATGGGACGTACTCTTGAAGGAGAGGGATCAGAACTCCACATTCTGGGTTTGTTTCGCAAACAAAAGGGTCAGCAGGATGCTGCTGGGACGAGGCGGGTCTCTCCTCTCTGCCTGCAAAGTGTGAGCTCTGGCTGAGTTTGAGGTGGTGACGGCTGCAGGGTTATGACATCCAAGGGACGACTCCAACCTGGCTCCCCAGGCAGAGGTGGGACGCGCTTCCTTCGGTCCTCAGCCTGTCGGCGGCTGAGGGCCCGGCTCCCTGCTGTGACAAGTGCTGAGTGTCACTCCGCATTACAGGCTGGGCGCCAACCCGCCCTGACAGCCGGACTCCTTCCACTGAGTGTGCTCTAATTTCTGCCGCTCGGGGCCCCCTGGGTCTCAAGGACCGGGTCACCTCAATTACGGTGCTGGGGGCTTCCGGAATGATCAAGGAAAATTCACCCCTCAGCTGTCAGTTTGAAGCTCGATGTCGCCTGAGAGAGTCAACATGAGGAAATCAAGTTCATCCAGTGGTGCGAGCGTGTCTTGTCTCAACAAAAGGACCCCGGCTTGTCGATTTGGAAGGGCGCGCACCTGGATTTTCAGAAAGGGGTAGGCATTGGATGGCCTGTTTCCTACTGCTTTGTGTTCAGGACCAGAAACGCAATCCTTAGCCAAGCACAGCCTCTGAAATCTGAGATATCGAAATTTGTGGGGGTCAGAAAGCAGGTGTAGGCCTTAGATTATTGTTGCTCTTAAAAGATTTTCTTTATCATGGTATAATATACAGGATATCCAACATAGGTGTGGGAATATCTATTGGAAGCAACTCTGGATTCACAATAATGTTAACTCCTCTCCCTTCTGATGGGAGGTGGGTGACTCCAGCTTGGGGTTGAGTGAGCCTGCAAAGCTGAGAGCTAGTGCTTGGTGGTCCTTTGGTGGAAGACGGACTGGGGTAAGGTCCAGGGGAGAGGGAGGGGAGGCAGCTGCGCACCGAAGCTGAGCTCCAGCTGAAAGGATGACCTTCCAAAGCTGCAGAGGCAGTTCTGCCCCTTTCCTCCCGGAGCAATCCTTGGACACCCTAGCTTTAGCCACACCTCTCAAAGCCACCTCACCCACCAGGGGAAACACAAAGGCCAGCACAGGACCCTCCCCCTGGCCTGCCTGGTTGGATTGCATTGTTTAAAATTTCACTAACTTGAGGGAGGTGTCATTTCCATAATGTAATGGCCCAGATGCTATGTGTACAGTCTGACAAGTTCTGACAAATATATGCATCCACATAACTGCCACCCCAATCAAGATACAGGCTGTTTCCATCAGCCCAGAAAGTTCCTTCGTGCCAAACTGCAAGTTAGCAGCTTCTTTCAGAGCCAAATTGCTGCAGCATCGACAGGGTTAGGGGACTTAGAAGAGCCTGGGGGTGGGGTGGTTCTAGGCTGAGAAACCCCAGATGTCCTCGATACTGAGTCACCATGAGAGGCACCTCTTTTTAATTTTGCAGCCAAGAGCCTCCGCCCGGAGTCTGGCAAGAGAGATTCTGAACCCCTGGAGCCCAAAGCACATGGTGAGACCTCAGGTTCACTCAGGAATTCAAACCCTATTCATTCTACAAGTGTATCCTGAGCTCGCACTCTTGGCCAGGCCTGGGGCTGGGTGGGACCATGGCAGGTCAGGGCTAGGAATGGGGAGACAGGCGGAAGAGGGGCCACTGAGCAGGATGGAAATAAGGCAATACAGAAAGGGGTAGGCATTGGATGGCCTGTTTCCTACTGCTTTGTGTTCAGGACCAGAAACGCAATCCTTAGCCAAGCACAGCCTCTGAAATCTGAGATATCGAAATTTGTGGGGGTCAGAAAGCAGGTGTAGGCCTTAGATTATTGTTGCTCTTAAAAGATTTTCTTTATCATGGTATAATATACAGGATATCCAACATAGGTGTGGGAATATCTATTGGAAGCAACTCTGGATTCACAATAATGTTAACTCCTCTCCCTTCTGATGGGAGGTGGGTGACTCCAGCTTGGGGTTGAGTGAGCCTGCAAAGCTGAGAGCTAGTGCTTGGTGGTCCTTTGGTGGAAGACGGACTGGGGTAAGGTCCAGGGGAGAGGGAGGGGAGGCAGCTGCGCACCGAAGCTGAGCTCCAGCTGAAAGGATGACCTTCCAAAGCTGCAGAGGCAGTTCTGCCCCTTTCCTCCCGGAGCAATCCTTGGACACCCTAGCTTTAGCCACACCTCTCAAAGCCACCTCACCCACCAGGGGAAACACAAAGGCCAGCACAGGACCCTCCCCCTGGCCTGCCTGGTTGGATTGCATTGTTTAAAATTTCACTAACTTGAGGGAGGTGTCATTTCCATAATGTAATGGCCCAGATGCTATGTGTACAGTCTGACAAGTTCTGACAAATATATGCATCCACATAACTGCCACCCCAATCAAGATACAGGCTGTTTCCATCAGCCCAGAAAGTTCCTTCGTGCCAAACTGCAAGTTAGCAGCTTCTTTCAGAGCCAAATTGCTGCAGCATCGACAGGGTTAGGGGACTTAGAAGAGCCTGGGGGTGGGGTGGTTCTAGGCTGAGAAACCCCAGATGTCCTCGATACTGAGTCACCATGAGAGGCACCTCTTTTTAATTTTGCAGCCAAGAGCCTCCGCCCGGAGTCTGGCAAGAGAGATTCTGAACCCCTGGAGCCCAAAGCACATGGTGAGACCTCAGGTTCACTCAGGAATTCAAACCCTATTCATTCTACAAGTGTATCCTGAGCTCGCACTCTTGGCCAGGCCTGGGGCTGGGTGGGACCATGGCAGGTCAGGGCTAGGAATGGGGAGACAGGCGGAAGAGGGGCCACTGAGCAGGATGGAAATAAGGCAATACATCTGGGCGGGAATACAGGTTTGCACATTGGGATGTCACTGAGGCACATGTTGTTCCAGGGGAGGCCAACCAGGAAGGCTTCTTCGAAGCAGAGCTGTTCAGAGCAGCCTTTTCATGGGTGCACTGCTTTTCAACAGAAAGCATGAAGGAGAAGAAAATTCCAGACTAGGAGGACACTGAGTGTCTACAAGGGCACTGAGACACTTGCTGTTCAGTCACTTATTGACCTTATGAACTACAGCACACCAGGCTTCCCTGTCCTTCACTATCTCCCGGAGTTTGCTCAGACTCCTGTCCACTGAGTCGATGATGCCATCCAATCATCTCATCCTCGGCCACCCCCTTCTCTTCCTGCCCTGAACCTTTCCCAGTGTTTAGGGTCTTTTCCAATGAGTCGGCTCTTCACATCAGGTAGACAAAATATTGGAGTTTCAGCTTCACATCAGTTTTTCCAGTGAATATGCAGGGTTGATTTCCTTTAGGATTGACTGGTTTAATCTCCTTGCAGTCCAAGGGAACCTCAAAAATCTTCTCCAGCACCACAGTTTAAAAGCATCCATTGTTCGGTACTCAGCCTTCTTTATGATCCAACTCTCACATCTGTGCACGACTAATGGAATGTAGCTTTGACTAGACGGACCTTTGCGGCCAAAATGACGTCTCTGCTTTATAACACATGATCTAGGTTTGTCATAGCTTTTCTTTTTCATTTATGATGTAGTTTATTATTACATTCCATGTCCTGGGCCCCGTGCTTCACATTCAGATAAAATTGGGTGCGTTCAGGGTGGAATGCCCGTAGATGGTGCTTCACATTCAGGATTTTGTTTAACAAAAATAAGAGTCATGAGGAGGAGTGCCTTACCAGCAAAATTCTATCAGGTGCAAGGTGGCTGAGTGACTGCCCAGGTGCACCAAGCCTGGCGCCTGGACTCGACCCCGAGCCTGGATGTTTCTGAAGCCCGTGTGGCTGTGCTTTGGGAAACACATACACAAAAGCAGAAGCACGGGTTGTCTTCAGCACAGAGGAGAAACAGGAAAGAACCCGTGTTGCGTTGAATACTGTTCCAAAGATGGGGAACTTGGGTGATTCCTGCCTTGGTTCAAGTTTCAATAGAGATGATGGGAGTAACATTACAGTCACTGAAGGAGCTCTGTAAACTCTGCAAGCTGTGCACACACATCTCTGTTTTCTTTTAATGCTGTAGGAAAACCTCATTCCCTTAAAACAATGGGGGCTAATTAGCAACATTATTTTCCCCTAAAAACAGTCTCATTTATACAAAATGGCCCAAAGCAGGCACACGAAGGTTGGGCACAGTTGACCTGTAATTAGCATTACTGTCCAGGAACAGGCTTTTTAGAGAGTATGCTGGCAGGAGGTCCATGATGCCATCCAATCATCTCATCCCCCGGCCACCCCTTCTCTTCCTGCCCTGAACCTTTCCCAGTGTTTAGGGTCTTTTCCAATGAGTCGGCTCTTCACATCAGGTAGACAAAATATTGGAGTTTCAGCTTCACATCAGTTTTTCCAGTGAATATGCAGGGTTGATTTCCTTTAGGATTGACTGGTTTAATCTCCTTGCAGTCCAAGGGAACCTCAAAATCTTCTCCAGCACCACAGTTTAAAAGCATCCATTGTTCGGTACTCAGCCTTCTTTATGATCCAACTCTCACATCTGTGCACGACTAATGGAATGTAGCTTTGACTAGACGGACCTTTGCGGCCAAAATGACGTCTCTGCTTTATAACACATGATCTAGGTTTGTCATAGCTTTTCTTTTTCATTTATGATGTAGTTTATTATTACATTCCATGTCCTGGGCCCCGTGCTTCACATTCAGATAAAATTGGGTGCGTTCAGGGTGGAATGCCCGTAGATGGTGCTTCACATTCAGGATTTTGTTTAACAAAAATAAGAGTCATGAGGAGGAGTGCCTTACCAGCAAAATTCTATCAGGTGCAAGGTGGCTGAGTGACTGCCCAGGTGCACCAAGCCTGGCGCCTGGACTCGACCCCGAGCCTGGATGTTTCTGAAGCCCGTGTGGCTGTGCTTTGGGAAACACATACACAAAAGCAGAAGCACGGGTTGTCTTCAGCACAGAGGAGAAACAGGAAAGAACCCGTGTTGCGTTGAATACTGTTCCAAAGATGGGGAACTTGGGTGATTCCTGCCTTGGTTCAAGTTTCAATAGAGATGATGGGAGTAACATTACAGTCACTGAAGGAGCTCTGTAAACTCTGCAAGCTGTGCACACACATCTCTGTTTTCTTTTAATGCTGTAGGAAAACCTCATTCCCTTAAAACAATGGGGGCTAATTAGCAACATTATTTTCCCCTAAAACCAGTCTCATTTATACAAAATGGCCCAAAGCAGGCACACGAAGGTTGCGGGCACAGTTGACCTGTAATTAGCATTACTGTCCAGGAACAGGCTTTTTAGAGAGTATGCTGGCAGGAGGAATTTCTACTCTCTTCATTATTGTGGAGCCCCGTTCTTGCTTATACTGTTAGTCCGTAGAGAGAGGGAAGGTGTCCTCAAAGTATTACCAATGTCATCTCCTTCTCTTCACCCTAAGTGCCCCACCCCACCTGGAGCTGGCACAGAGACAGGTTTCCAGGAACTCCAGGGGCTGCCTGGCTTTGACCCCTGTGTCAGGTCAAGGCTTCTTAGAGGTCACACAGAAGCTGCAGATGTGACCGAGAGATCTTTGCACTGCATCTGATGCTGAGCTCCCAGGAGGGGCTGCTGGTCTGAAGTCCTGCTGGGCACCCTCCGTGCCCCAGCCCAGCCTCAAAGCAGGCGGAACAGCAGTCTTGGAGGAAGGAGGAGGCTTCGATGAGTCTCGTTGCTCTACTGCCTTGAAGGATGCTCCCTGAAATGCATGATGTGCTGTCCGCATTAAGTCCTTAGTCCCAGGGCAGCCACGTCACAAGGCACAGCTTACTTGTACACACACAGATCTCTATGCACGGGCACACACACACACACACAACCTACAGACCTGTACCTGCATGGTTTCTGCACTGTCTCTGGACACCCAAGGTGCCCTATGTTCCCACCATACCTCCTTCGGCCTTCTAAGCCCACAGAGGGACTGAGAGCTGCTGTCCAATGGAGAAGCCCCCGGTTGGCAGAAAGCCTCGCGAGGGTCTTGAAGACGAGGCCGCGCTGCCCCTCACCCTCCTCTCTGAGTTGCAGAGACATGGTGGGAGCTCTCCCCTGGGACCCGGGGCTCCTCCTGGCCAGCCACGCTCCTCCCTCTTCCCATGTGCACACACAGCTGCGAGGCTGCCTCTTGTCTGCACAAACGTCCATCTCTCTCCCATTGGTAGTCTGGAGCCAGGCCAATAGGCCCCTCCGTCCCGAATGCTCTGGGATTTGCAGGGACCAATGAACAACCTCCCTGCTCTGTCCCTTCTCCCGGTGCAGAGGGTGGGCTGGGTGACCCTGGGGTCACACCTCCTCCTGCCCCACACTCACATTCTGACCCCCAAACCACAGGCTGCACCACCTCTTGGAATTTCATCACTCTCAAGGTTCAGTCTTGAAAAAAAGGTTTGAGCCTCGAAAGCAAGTACCATTTACGTTTTGACACAGGAGCCAGATGAAGTCTCGCCCTGGCTGTGTGGATCCCTGATGGCTTGCTCCCAGGGCTCTCTGGACCCAGGAACAGCAAGCCAGCAGGGTACAGAGGGTGTGGCCTCCGCCCCGACTTCACCTCCTCCCACCCACCTCCATTCTGTTGCAAGCAAAGCACATTGCAAACGAGTGTTGTCTTCTCCTTGTCAGTGAGCAGGGTACAGAGGGTGTTTTTTGACCGAGAGATCTTTGCACTGCATCTGATGCTGAGCTCCCAGGAGGGGCTGCTGGTCTGAAGTCCTGCTGGGCACCCTCCGTGCCCCAGCCCAGCCTCAAAGCAGGCGGAACAGCAGTCTTGGAGGAAGGAGGAGGCTTCGATGAGTCTCGTTGCTCTACTGCCTTGAAGGATGCTCCCTGAAATGCATGATGTGCTGTCCGCATTAAGTCCTTAGTCCCAGGGCAGCCACGTCACAAGGCACAGCTTACTTGTACACACACAGATCTCTATGCACGGGCACACACACACACACACAACCTACAGACCTGTACCTGCATGGTTTCTGCACTGTCTCTGGACACCCAAGGTGCCCTATGTTCCCACCATACCTCCTTCGGCCTTCTAAGCCCACAGAGGGACTGAGAGCTGCTGTCCAATGGAGAAGCCCCTGGTTGGCAGAAAGCCTCGCGAGGGTCTTGAAGACGAGGCCGCGCTGCCCCTCACCCTCCTCTCTGAGTTGCAGAGACATGGTGGGAGCTCTCCCCTGGGACCCGGGGCTCCTCCTGGCCAGCCACGCTCCTCCCTCTTCCCATGTGCACACACAGCTGCGAGGCTGCCTCTTGTCTGCACAAACGTCCATCTCTCTCCCATTGGTAGTCTGGAGCCAGGCCAATAGGCCCCTCCGTCCCGAATGCTCTGGGATTTGCAGGGACCAATGAACAACCTCCCTGCTCTGTCCCTTCTCCCGGTGCAGAGGGTGGGCTGGGTGACCCTGGGGTCACACCTCCTCCTGCCCCACACTCACATTCTGACCCCCAAACCACAGGCTGCACCACCTCTTGGAATTTCATCACTCTCAAGGTTCAGTCTTGAAAAAAAGGTTTGAGCCTCGAAAGCAAGTACCATTTACGTTTTGACACAGGAGCCAGATGAAGTCTCGCCCTGGCTGTGTGGATCCCTGATGGCTTGCTCCCAGGGGCTCTCTCTGGACCCAGGAACAGCAAGCCAGCAGGGTACAGAGGGTGTGTGGCCTCCGCCCCCCCCCCCGACTTCACCTCCTCCCACCCACCTCCATTCTGTTGCAAGCAAAGCACATTGCAAACGAGAGTGTTGTCTTCTCCTTGTCAGTGAGCCGTTGCTGTCTGTGTATTCCAGGAGGAGGCCATTACAGGGAGTTAATAGAGTTTTAAATTTGTTTTTAAATTTTATAATGCAATTCATCAAATTCAGCATCTGAGCACAGCATTCATGTTCAGACCAGGCAACATATGTCAAACTGGCCCCAGCCTTCCCCTACCCTTTCCACCCACCCCCACCCCGCAAATGAGGAAAGGTTAACTCTTCAGGGTAACGGGCAGGCATGGCCCCACATGGGGTGGGTAGAAAGGCCGCAGGGCGGGTTCTGGTCAGCCAGGGTCCCTCTGGAATTAGCCCATGGAAAGGCTAATGGCTTATTGAGATACTCTGAGCACCTTCCGCAGTCAAGTGTGACTGAAGCTTCCCTAGGCCTTGGTCGCCTGGCTGAGGTGGCCACCTGGGCGTCACCGTGATGAGGCTCTTTCAGACACATGTTTGCTATGGGGCCAGGTGTCAGCGAGAACGGGGCCACACACAGGGCCCAGATGTGGACAGCACATGGTGAAGTCTGCCGGTCAGGACAGATGCGAACTCGTTTCTGCTATTTTTCATCCAGAAAGGTCTCCTACAAGGAGGTTTTTGGCCTGACATAGAATCATGATTGTAACTCGAGATCTGTTGCTACTGAGTTGGAAGGAAGTGAGACTGAAGCGACCACGGTTTCGTGAAGAACATCTTGGGTTTCAGGACTTGCGGCAGATCTTCTGTATTGTGAACTGCAGCCAATTCCATCTTTTATTAAGTGCTAATATTAGTGACTTCAGTTCTAGGGAAAATTCTGGGATCGGTGTCGCTGGCAACTGAAATCTCGTTGGTCCCAGAGCTGACTGCAATGAAACAGCTTCCTCCTACGGCCCCGACAGCAGGTCCTTCAGCCCGTCGAGGGCACAGGGCCCCCAGAGGGAGTGGCGAATCCCTTTGTCCAGCAGATGGCAGCAGGTGGGAGTGGGTGTAACTTTCAGAGCACCAGACTGGCTGGTCTTGGAGCTGATCTGCTTCGGAAACCTGCCTGTGGGTAACAGAACTCACGGGGTGGCGACACCCCGGATGCAGACACTGTCTGGACACAGGTCAGGAGTGGCCACCAGGTGGCAATAACTTGTGGTCACTACTGCTTGCTGGCCCTGACGTGCTGGTGGCCAGGAAGGGGCTTCAGGCAGGCTTCCGCTGAGCCCCAGAAACCATCCTCCTCCTCCTCTGTGGGCATCCAGGAACCAGCCTGAGCTTTGTACCTTTTGAAAGGCACAGATTGCAAACAGAAAGCTGGTCCTTTCCTGATGCCACACGGGTTCCCAGTCAAGCCGCCTGCAATACCTCTCTACTCTTGGGCGACTTTTGCCCAATGCTTTGTGTGCCCTTTCAGGTGCCCCCAGGCCTCACGGCGGTAGACAGCCTGCTGCTGACCTCACACGGACTGAGAAGCCACGCTGGGGCAGAGCCAGCACCCCGTGTGGCCTCGGCTCTGACTCTCCCGTGCAGATTCCAAGGCAGATGCTGAGCCTTGGGCCCAGGTGGGATGTGCGATCTGGGCGGAGCTGGGCTTGGCACTCGGTGGGTCTGGGGGGCGGGCAAAGGATAGAGGAAGAACATCTTGAGGTGAGGCAAGCCTTTTTGCATTCAAGGGCTTGCCGGCTTCCGACTCGCTGCTTATTGCATTGACAAATATTCCACACAATTGAAGAACTATTTTCCAAAACAAAGTGCTGGTATTCATCAGGAGGCGCGGGTTGTGCAGTGTGAACAATTCACTTTCGTTAAGTACCATATGGCCGCTGGTAGGAGCACGCTAACATGTTTCAACAGTACAGCTGGGGTAGGGTTCCTTTACTCACCATGCAGATGGCTCTAATTGACATCTCTCCTAAAACAGGTCTCCAGTATTTCTGTAGGATCATTAGAGTAATTAGTTATTAAATACCATCACCACTTTTAGAGAGAGGGTCTGATCCCTGGCAGCGTTCCATCGTGATGGAACTGACAGGTCTCAGCGGAGGGCCAGCCGTGGGAGACCCGCAGGGAAGGGCACGTGAGGTCCGTCTCCTCGGTGGCAAGGCCAGGGAGGGACAAAGGCTGTCGCTCATTCAAGAACGGCCCCCGGAGAGACTGCGAGCCACCACAGGGCTCTGGACCAGGGTTCTCAAGCCAGGCTCATCTGTTTGTTAGCTGCCTGACCACCCAGCCTCACGCACTTGGCCTCAGTTTATTCTTCCCTAAAATGGCACACGGCCCAGGGAATCTCGGCTGGTCTGTGGGAAAGAGAGGGGACCCGAGAAAGCCTGCGTGCCTGAAAAGTAAATACATGTAGCCAGAGGGCAATATGAATTGAGGAAATAGCCTTCACTCTGAGCTCTTTCCCCATTGATTGAGGGTTAATAGCATGACATTATTAGTTTAATTTCACAGTCTCATCAGTTTCCTGCATTATTGATCGAAGGACTTGGAGCAAATCGCAGTTTTGTAAAAGTCTCGGTAAGGGAATAAGGCTAGGAGGCTTTGGAGGTTGGGGGCCACGCAAGGGAGCGCCTGGCCTCAGCACACAGTTCACCTCCCAGGGGCCAAGCCACCCACAGGTTGATGCCCTCCCACTGCTGGCCACATGGAGGACCAGTGTCCAAACCCCACAAGGAGGACTCCCCAGCATCAGAAACCCAGCCTCGGAGAGAGCCCCTCTCCCAGGCAACACTGGAGCCCACATCTACCTCGAATGCCTTTCGGAGCCCCCAGCTGGCCTGGGGCTTCATTGTTAAACACCCCCAGTCAGCAGGGCCCCATCTGTGCGATGGATTTTTTTTTTGTCACTTTTTCAAATCAGAATAGAAACAATTTTTAGTCTATAATTATCATTTCTTTTCTCAACAGACAAATGTTTCCTTTTAAATTGTAGGGCGGAAAAGCAAAGAACAACATTTTAAACCAAAAAGAAAGACTAAAATTAATTTCCACTTTAAAGAAAAATAAAATACAACAGCTCTAAGAAGCCAGGTTTTTCTTTTCCCAAAAGAGCAACAAAATCAACAGTGTATTCATTGCCAGCACTAATGCCCGTTTTTAAGAGGCACGTCCTGGAGGGGTGGTGGTGATGGAGTCTGCGGACCTGTCTCTGGGGTCAAGCCTTGAACTTGATCTCCTGCAAGAGGCAGGTCTGCTTTCAATACCTGAGTTCACTTGGGATGAACCATCAGAAGCCCCCTTATCAGTGAACCAGCTCAGGACAGATGGTCCCAAGAGTCTGGATCAAGGCCTAGGGTTGACCCTCTGGCCCTCAGTGTCTTCATCTCTGAAATGGGATTTTCCTTTTACATCTGGGACGATCCTCGGGGCAACATGTTTTGTGACTTGGAAGCATTGAACAAATCTTGCTGCTTGCACCCTGTAGTTGAGACTAATGAGACCCACCATCAAGAAAGAAAGCCCCATGCTGAGGCTTTCTAGGACAGCAAGCTTGGAAAGGCTAGCCCCCCACGCACCCTGCCCCATCCTGGCCCTCACACCCGGCCGGCATCCAGCCGGAGAGCTACCGACAGGCGGGCGTTCACTAAGTGTGCCCTCTGTGCCTGGTTTGGACAGGGGAGAAGCAGGCTGCCTTTGAGATAGTGAAAGCCGTTCCCTGTGGCTGGTGCAGAGCCTGCTCCAGCGAGGAAGTGGTGTTTCCCCCACCTGGTGAGGAGAGTCAAAGATTTCCTACTGCTCATTAAGGAGTTTGGTTTCAGAATCGGTCAACAGACAAAGACAGTTCAACCCTCCTGGCACAGGCCACCCGCCGCCCACCCTCCAGCCTCCTCGCCAGGGAAGAGGGCACGACTCACGTCCACAGACCTGCTCTCCCAGTCCAGCGTGGTCATTGAGGACCCCACACTCATTCCTCGGCATATACCCCGTCAGGGTCCCGCCGTCACCCAGAGCTGTGCTGGGAAAGGTGTACCAGCCGGCTCTGGCTGCAGTGGGGACCAGCCAACAAAACTCGCTAGGCCCTGGTTCCTGGCGTTTGTGAGTCTTTGTTCTATAAACATTTCTACGCACAGCATGCAAAGCAAAGAACAACATTTTAAACCAAAAGAAAGACTAAAATTAATTTCCACTTTAAAGAAAAATAAAATACAACAGCTCTAAGAAGCCAGGTTTTCTTTTCCCAAAAGAGCAACAAAATCAACAGTGTATTCATTGCCAGCACTAATGCCCGTTTTTAAGAGGCACGTCCTGGAGGGGTGGTGGTGATGGAGTCTGCGGACCTGTCTCTGGGGTCAAGCCTTGAACTTGATCTCCTGCAAGAGGCAGGTCTGCTTTCAATACCTGAGTTCACTTGGGATGAACCATCAGAAGCCCCCTTATCAGTGAACCAGCTCAGGACAGATGGTCCCAAGAGTCTGGATCAAGGCCTAGGGTTGACCCTCTGGCCCTCAGTGTCTTCATCTCTGAAATGGGATTTTCCTTTTACATCTGGGACGATCCTCGGGGCAACATGTTTTGTGACTTGGAAGCATTGAACAAATCTTGCTGCTTGCACCCTGTAGTTGAGACTAATGAGACCCACCATCAAGAAAGAAAGCCCCATGCTGAGGCTTTCTAGGACAGCAAGCTTGGAAAGGCTAGCCCCCCACGCACCCTGCCCCATCCTGGCCCTCACACCCGGCCGGCATCCAGCCGGAGAGCTACCGACAGGCGGGCGTTCACTAAGTGTGCCCTCTGTGCCTGGTTTGGACAGGGGAGAAGCAGGCTGCCTTTGAGATAGTGAAAGCCGTTCCCTGTGGCTGGTGCAGAGCCTGCTCCAGCGAGGAAGTGGTGTTTCCCCCACCTGGTGAGGAGAGTCAAAGATTTCCTACTGCTCATTAAGGAGTTTGGTTTCAGAATCGGTCAACAGACAAAGACAGTTCAACCCTCCTGGCACAGGCCACCCGCCGCCCACCCTCCAGCCTCCTCGCCAGGGAAGAGGGCACGACTCACGTCCACAGACCTGCTCTCCCAGTCCAGCGTGGTCATTGAGGACCCCACACTCATTCCTCGGCATATACCCCGTCAGGGTCCCGCCGTCACCCAGAGCTGTGCTGGGAAAGGTGTACCAGCCGGCTCTGGCTGCAGTGGGGACCAGCCAACAAAACTCGCTAGGCCCTGGTTCCTGGCGTTTGTGAGTCTTTGTTCTATAAACATTTCTACTTGAATTTCAAGCTACCAGCAGGATGTCACTGAGCTGGGAGTGCGGAAGGGCTGTCAACAAGGGGCTCCTGGGAGCCCCCGAGCCTGCCGCAGCTCACCACAGCCACCAAACTTGTGGAAGGTGTATGGAGAGCGGGGCCACAGAGGTGCTGCCCCAGTGACCGGCAGCAGCTGCCGCCGCTCTGTGGCCAGGAAGACCCCACGCCGGCCTGCGGCAGGGACGAGAACTGGCCGGCACCCTGTTGTTCCTCGTCTCTCCCTGCTCAGATCCCCGGTGGCTTTGACCCGTCAGATCACATCCAAGCACCTCACCTGGCACCAAAGCTTTTAGCACCAAGTACCACCTTGCCTGCGCTCCAGACTCCTGTCCCTCTGTCCCTGCAGAGCCCCCTGAGCCAGCCTTTCTGTCTCCTCATGCTTCCCAGTCACACCTGGGATGACCTGCTCGCCAGGTTCCCTCTGCCTGGCACACCTGCTGCGTGCCCTGATCCAACCCTGCCTGAGCTCTTCCTCTGAAGGTCCCCAGCTCCCCGCCTCTGTTGGCAACGAACCCCAGTGTGCACACGGCATGCCCCTGCCCAACGGCACTCACTGTGGACCTTCCTGGTGGAGTCAGGACTCCGGGCCTGCTGCTGCTCAGTGGATCCACACTCCTCATGGTGGGCTCCAGGTCCAAGGTTCTTCCTGATCTGACTTTACTCTTGGACCCTTGGAAACTCCCTCTCAAGAAAGAAGGGTGGCCGTTTATAGTGTCCAATGCCTGTGTGTCCAGTGACAAGACAACCATGGGCCCAAAGACTCACTTGCCACAGCCGGGCAAGGCCGGAGAGATGGCCGGGATCCACAGGGAGGGAGCTTAGTGGCTGCCCGGCACGAGACTCCAGGAGGCCAGAAGGATCCCAGTCCAGCGTGGTCATTGAGGACCCCACACTCATTCCTCGGCATATACCCCGTCAGGGTCCCGCCGTCACCCAGAGCTGTGCTGGGAAAGGTGTACCAGCCGGCTCTGGCTGCAGTGGGGACCAGCCAACAAAACTCGCTAGGCCCTGGTTCCTGGCGTTTGTGAGTCTTTGTTCTATAAACATTTCTACTTGAATTTCAAGCTACCAGCAGGATGTCACTGAGCTGGGAGTGCGGAAGGGCTGTCAACAAGGGGCTCCTGGGAGCCCCCGAGCCTGCCGCAGCTCACCACAGCCACCAAACTTGTGGAAGGTGTATGGAGAGCGGGGCCACAGAGGTGCTGCCCCAGTGACCGGCAGCAGCTGCCGCCGCTCTGTGGCCAGGAAGACCCCACGCCGGCCTGCGGCAGGGACGAGAACTGGCCGGCACCCTGTTGTTCCTCGTCTCTCCCTGCTCAGATCCCCGGTGGCTTTGACCCGTCAGATCACATCCAAGCACCTCACCTGGCACCAAAGCTTTTAGCACCAAGTACCACCTTGCCTGCGCTCCAGACTCCTGTCCCTCTGTCCCTGCAGAGCCCCCTGAGCCAGCCTTTCTGTCTCCTCATGCTTCCCAGTCACACCTGGGATGACCTGCTCGCCAGGTTCCCTCTGCCTGGCACACCTGCTGCGTGCCCTGATCCAACCCTGCCTGAGCTCTTCCTCTGAAGGTCCCCAGCTCCCCGCCTCTGTTGGCAACGAACCCCAGTGTGCACACGGCATGCCCCTGCCCAACGGCACTCACTGTGGACCTTCCTGGTGGAGTCAGGACTCCGGGCCTGCTGCTGCTCAGTGGATCCACACTCCTCATGGTGGGCTCCAGGTCCAAGGTTCTTCCTGATCTGACTTTACTCTTGGACCCTTGGAAACTCCCTCTCAAGAAAGAAGGGGTGGCCGTTTATAGTGTCCAATGCCTGTGTGTCCAGTGACAAGACAACCATGGGCCCAAAGACTCACTTGCCACAGCCGGGCAAGGCCGGAGAGATGGCCGGGATCCACAGGGAGGGAGCTTAGTGGCTGCCCCGGCCGCAGCGAGACTCAGCAGACCAGGCAGGGCCTGCAGAGACACTGGATCCCTATACTGACCCTAAACAGGTGGAAAAAGGCAACTGGGTGTCCTGCACACCTGATAGCTTTCTAAAAATAGCTGGTGGGCCCTGGCTCCGCAGGCTCGCCTCTGGGTAGGGGCAGGGGCTGGTGGCTCTTTGATCACTAAATTTCTGAGGAGCGAGGCAAGTCTGGGCTGGTTCTGTCCCCTACTGTCCCCACCAGGCTGAAGTCAGACACGCACGCTCGGGACTGGGGTCCTGGGCCTGGCCTATCACTGCCCCAGCACCCAAGGAAGGGACTGTTCCTTGTCTGTGGAGGACGGAGGCAGACGGGCCAGGGCAGATGCCAGCAGGCTCTGGGCACTGTTTCTTCTTGGCCAAGGGACCCGGCTACAGAAACATTCTCCTCAAACCAAGGCACTGACAGCATTGAACAGAAATGTCATGCTCTGAAGCCACGTGGCGTAGGAGGAAGCAAGAAAAGAAGAAAGGAATTCTCCGGGCTAAGCCCCAGCGGTCCCTACTGTGGGGCCAGGCTCGGGGACAAGCAGTGGGCAGCAGAACAAAGGGATAACTCTTTTCTTTCCGGCAGCAGCCTGGACCTTCTGCAATTCCTGGGACCCCGTCTCCTCTGGCCTCTCCTCCCTCCTCTGTGTCTAGACAGAATGCTCAGCTCCTGGCAGCCTGAAGTCGTGCATTTGGCCTCTGGTCCCAAGGCCAGCCCTGTGGCTGTACCTGGGCACTCCGCTGGCTCAGGGAAATCACTTAAAAACAAGTCCCACCAAATAATCTAAAGAAGAACGACACGTATGTCAGTGGATCACTGATTCACCTTGCTGAACAGCAGAAACCAACACAGTGTTGTGAATCAACTCCACTCCAATAAAACTTTATTTTAAACAATCCCACCCCTGGAAAGCCACAGTGTGGATTCTTAGGGGACAGGATGTCTGCACATTTTGGAGATCACTTAGTCACCCAGCTGAGAACCCGTCTGAGAAGGCTTCAGTGAAACATAAGGAATAAAATGACTTCCAAATAAGATCCCTTAGCGAATATAAATTGTCCCCCCCACCGACCCCACACTGTTGGAATATGCCTTTCTAATTCTTTTACGGAGAGGCAAAGACACTGATTTCCTGGAACATTTTCCTACTAAGGGTGCTCGTTTCCTGTGAAGTCCTTCAGACATTTTGACTTGTGAGCGTGGTTTTCTTACTGGGACACACAGTATCGCTTATTCTGAAACAAGCTGGCGAGGCCAGCAAAGGAACGGGGCAGATAGAACCAGAGAGATTCCTAACCCTGCCTTGTCTCCTCGATGGCCCATATCCCCTCTTGGCCTCCAGCCCCTCCCTCTTCCAGCTGAAGACCTCAAACAGGTTTCCCCTCACCCTCTGCACCAAGATCATATTGCTGAAATGTGACGCTTGGCCCACTGACCTGCCAACCGCGTGGCCACCATGGCACCAGGGCCCCATGAGCCCCCACCCACGAGCCGCGAACATCTATCACCCCGTGGATCGGGCAGCTGTGCCTGCCATGCCCGTCAAGCAAGAAAGAAAGAAAGAACTTCTCCGGGCTAAGCCCCAGCGGTCCCTACTGTGGGGCCAGGCTCGGGGACAAGCAGTGGGCAGCAGAACAAAGGGATAACTCTTTTCTTTCCGGCAGCAGCCTGGACCTTCTGCAATTCCTGGGACCCCGTCTCCTCTGGCCTCTCCTCCCTCCTCTGTGTCTAGACAGAATGCTCAGCTCCTGGCAGCCTGAAGTCGTGCATTTGGCCTCTGGTCCCAAGGCCAGCCCTGTGGCTGTACCTGGGCACTCCGCTGGCTCAGGGAAATCACTTAAAAACAAGTCCCACCAAATAATCTAAAGAAGAACGACACGTATGTCAGTGGATCACTGATTCACCTTGCTGAACAGCAGAAACCAACACAGTGTTGTGAATCAACTCCACTCCAATAAAACTTTATTTTAAACAATCCCACCCCTGGAAAGCCACAGTGTGGATTCTTAGGGGACAGGATGTCTGCACATTTTGGAGATCACTTAGTCACCCAGCTGAGAACCCGTCTGAGAAGGCTTCAGTGAAACATAAGGAATAAAATGACTTCCAAATAAGATCCCTTAGCGAATATAAATTGTCCCCCCCACCGACCCCACACTGTTGGAATATGCCTTTCTAATTCTTTTACGGAGAGGCAAAGACACTGATTTCCTGGAACATTTTCCTACTAAGGGTGCTCGTTTCCCTGTGAAGTCCTTCAGACATTTTGACTTGTGAGCGTGGTTTTCTTACTGGGACACACAGTATCGCTTATTCTGAAACAAGCTGGCGAGGCCAGCAAAGGAACGGGGCAGATAGAACCAGAGAGATTCCTAACCCTGCCTTGTCTCCTCGATGGCCCATATCCCCTCTTGGCCTCCAGCCCCTCCCTCTTCCAGCTGAAGACCTCAAACAGGTTTCCCCTCACCCTCTGCACCAAGATCATATTGCTGAAATGTGACGCTTGGCCCACTGACCTGCCAACCGCGTGGCCACCATGGCACCAGGGCCCCATGAGCCCCCACCCACGAGCCGCGAACATCTATCACCGTGATCGGCAGCTGTGGCCCTGCCATGCCCCTTGGCGCCTCTTACACGTGCCGGGTGGTGCAGCATCTTCTCCTGCTTCCTGAGCCCCTCTGAGCGCCCACTTCTCCACCCAGCTGGCGCCTGTGCCACCGCGGTGTCGTCTGCCCTCCCGGCCGGCTCGGGGCTCGGCGGAGTGGAAAGAGATGCAGATGAGCCGGACACTGGGTCTGGGCGGGTGCTGCCACTCCCGTGCCTATGCGTAGGATGAGGAGCAGGTCACACGTCCCCTCCCCTCTCTGGCACCACTTCCCTGTCTGCAAAATGGGAAGCACTGGGGCCACTCTACCTACCTCTCGAAGGCGTCGCTGGGAGGAAAAGAAAGGCTAGCTGGGGAAGAAATTTGGAAGAGTGCTCGTCAAAACGTTCATTATCGTTCAGAGCAGGGCTGAAGGTGTCCAGGCCAACTCCCCAAGGGGCAGTGCGAATCCTCTCTTTACGAGATGAGGACTTACTCCAAGGTTCCTGCGCCCTCTTGGCTAACAGGAATTGCAGAACCGTTGCCAAGACCAAGCGGTACAAACAGCAAATAATCACTTGGATGAGGAGTCTGTTGAAATGAGTCTTTGCTGGGGACAAGGTCGGCTGGCAGCTTGGTCCCTAAACTCCCTGCTGAGCTCTTTGGCTCTCACGGGGAGACGGACTTGGCTGGATGCTGATGTTTCCCAGCTCCCACTACGCATCCTGCACACAGTAGGGATTCAGACAGTGCTCGCAGGGCTGATTGCTGCAGAGGCAGCTGGAAGTGGGAGAGGGCAAAGCCCTGTCCATTCAAACTGGAGACTCCCTCGGTAACTCGAGGCGAGTGACAAAATCTGACAGCAGACAGGACTTGAGGCTATAGCGGGTGGGGCCATTCATTTTGCAGCCTTATAGCTGAGAGGGATTTCAGGGGTGGGGAGCCTGGGGGGCGGATGGAATTAACATACTTACTGTATTATGTCGCAGCAATGATAAGACTAAAATTTTAGGATTTTCTTAATGAGACTCTAGCATTCACTGGTTTTCCTTATCAGCACTGGCAAGACCCAGAGTTTAGCATTTCTGTCCTCTGCTTTAGAATGGAGGGAGGATCATGGGAGGGACTCAAAAACTCGCCCTGGAGAATAACTGTATGCACCCTTTTTGCTCACCCAGCGGAACACAGGTCCTCTGCCCCCAGTCCTGCCCCAGATACCCTGGGCTCATCCGATCCAAGCGGGAAGCCTTTCCCAGTTTGGAGTTTGCTGAACGAAATGCAAATTGGGGCTGGGGAGGGAACCCATGGAGGTTAGAATGCCCGGCAGTGAGAAATGCCTCTGCCCATCTCTCCTGGCCCAGGTTCAGGAAACCATCGTCCTTCCCCTCCAGGGTCCATAACTACCCCTACGAGGCAGGTGCGTGAGTTCCAACATTGTGCTCCCAGAGACAGCTCTAACGCCTGCCTGGAGGTCAGCTCTTTGAGGACTGTGATCAGGGCAATGAGGAAACTTACTCGCAAGGTGTCCAGGCCAACTCCCAAGGGCAGTGCGAATCCTCTCTTACGAGATGAGGACTTACTCCAAGGTTCCTGCGCTCTTGGCTAACAGGAATTGCAGAACCGTTGCCAAGACCAAGCGGTACAAACAGCAAATAATCACTTGGATGAGGAGTCTGTTGAAATGAGTCTTTGCTGGGGACAAGGTCGGCTGGCAGCTTGGTCCCTAAACTCCCTGCTGAGCTCTTTGGCTCTCACGGGGAGACGGACTTGGCTGGATGCTGATGTTTCCCAGCTCCCACTACGCATCCTGCACACAGTAGGGATTCAGACAGTGCTCGCAGGGCTGATTGCTGCAGAGGCAGCTGGAAGTGGGAGAGGGCAAAGCCCTGTCCATTCAAACTGGAGACTCCCTCGGTAACTCGAGGCGAGTGACAAAATCTGACAGCAGACAGGACTTGAGGCTATAGCGGGTGGGGCCATTCATTTTGCAGCCTTATAGCTGAGAGGGATTTCAGGGGTGGGGAGCCTGGGGGGCGGATGGAATTAACATACTTACTGTATTATGTCGCAGCAATGATAAGACTAAAATTTTAGGATTTTCTTAATGAGACTCTAGCATTCACTGGTTTTCCTTATCAGCACTGGCAAGACCCAGAGTTTAGCATTTCTGTCCTCTGCTTTAGAATGGAGGGAGGATCATGGGAGGGACTCAAAAACTCGCCCTGGAGAATAACTGTATGCACCCTTTTTGCTCACCCAGCGGAACACAGGTCCTCTGCCCCCAGTCCTGCCCCAGATACCCTGGGCTCATCCGATCCAAGCGGGAAGCCTTTCCCAGTTTGGAGTTTGCTGAACGAAATGCAAATTGGGGCTGGGGAGGGAACCCATGGAGGTTAGAATGCCCGGCAGTGAGAAATGCCTCTGCCCATCTCTCCTGGCCCAGGTTCAGGAAACCATCGTCCTTCCCCTCCAGGGTCCATAACTACCCCTACGAGGCAGGTGCGTGAGTTCCAACATTGGGCTCCCAGAGACAGCTCTAACGCCTGCCTGGAGGTCAGCTCTTTGAGGACTGTGATCAGGGCAATGAGGAAGCCAAGGCCATAGGACAAGTCCATGTGGCACTTGCTGCCTCTGGGGGATCACAGTCACACCCCTCTTTCACAGGTGTGCAGCCTGGTCCTTAGAGACGGTGGACGTGCACCACCTAGAGAGAGCCGACCCTGGATCAGGAGTAGCAGCTGCGGGTCTGGACTTAGGCCTGGGGTTGGAGGAGGCCCACCCCCCTCCCAGGGCCTGGACTCCTGGTTCCCCTTCTTGCACTTCAGGACCTTGGATCCCCTGGGAGCAGCCAGCCCCCTCTGCAGGGGGACCTGAAAGCCTTGCCTCATCTTTCCATCCCACCCACTTGGATGACTATCCAACCCTGCAAAAAAGCAGGGTGTTTTCTTATCAGAGTTCAAACAGGTGACAATACTCCAGTCCACCCAGAAATGACGAAGAGTTCTTCTTCCTTTATCTCAAACACAGGCACAAGTCAAGACGCAGTCAGAGCCTTTGAACAAGCAAAGGCTCCCTGGCATCGTAGCACAGAGGCTCCCTGGTCCCAGGAAAGTCCCAGCGTCCTCGTTGGTAGCCTATGAATGCTTCCTCCTCACACAATTCTAACAAGCAGATCCTCAGCAGGTGAGGGGGTGCCACTGCCTCAGGCAAGCCAGGGACCAGAGCAGGTTTAAAGGAAGAGAATGAGAAGAGAGGCAGACGTGTGGAGAACAGGGGCCCAGCCTCGGCAAGCACAGCAGCCTTGAGGTATTCGATTCAGGGACAAACCAGCTGACTGCCTCTAGGGGCTGGCCTCCAGAGCACCAAGGATCTCTACAGACTAAATGATATTCTTAAGACCGCAGGTTTGGGAATTCAGCAGACCCTGTGTCCTGGCTCTGACATTTATCATCTGTGTGTCCTTGAGCCGTCGGCCTGAGCTCTTGGAGCCCCAGTCTCCTCCTGGGCAGTGGGGACACAGGGAGCGCCCACTCTCAGCTGTGGGGAGGCGGCTGCTGCCAGCTGTTTGGGGGACCCTGCCTGGGCCACGCAGAGAATGTGCTCGGACATCCAACAGGCCTGGGAAGAGGGGAGTGTGTGAGTCAGCCTTTCAAAAGGTTTTACCCAACGTGGTGAAGATAGAAAGTCAGGGCTTTACTGGGAGTGAAAGTGGCAAAGAGAAAAGACCCAGAGGAGAGCGAGAGGAACCATGGGTGGGCGTGAGGACAGGCGCCCGGCGTCCATCCCTCCGGGTGCCAGGCCCTCCCTAAGGTGCTCGACATGTGATTGGATTCCATCCTTCCAGCTGGGGTTGTACCTCTTACTAAACTGCATTTTATAGATGAAGGATCTTGCACAGGAGTGAAGATGCGTTCCTAACATTTGGAAGCTCTGGTCAGTGGGATTCAAATGAGGATTTATCTCAGGGCAAAGCCAGTTTCTCACCCCTTACCGCACAGGGAGGAAGGGAGGGAAGGGCTTCCCAGAAAGCCCTCGGGGGAGGCATTTGCAGGTGCCAGGGAGGAGGCGGAGGCCGGGAGGGGCAGCCGCTGGACCCGAGTCCACCACCCAGCCGGCCCTGATGCCAGCAAACAGGCCACAGGGGCAGGCGGTACGGGCAGCCGCAGTACACCAGGGAGAAGGGCTGAGCCTGAAACCCCTGTGACGTCTGAGTGTCAGTCCTGCCTGAGGTTGGTGACGTCATTTTTTTTTCTTTGAATGTTTGGCTGTCCTGGATCTTTGCTGCTACGGTGACTTCCTCTAGGTGCAGTGAGGGGCTCGTCTATAGTTAGGTGTGCAGGGCCGCCCACCGCAGTGGCTTCTCTTATGGAGCACGGGCTCTAGGTGAGAGGGCTGGTTGTGGCTGCAGGCCCTAGAGCGCAGGCTCAGTTGTTGTGGCACACGGGCTTAGTGGCCCCGTGGCCTGTGGAATCTTCCCGGACCAGGAACTGGGGTCCTCCGCATTGACAGGAAGATTCTCAACACCTAGACCACCAGGGAAGTCCTGTGACATGTTTGAGGGGGAAGCAAGTCCACTTGGAAACATCTAACACATGAACCTCTTACCTCCAAGGCTGCCCTGTAAACGTTCTCTCCTTTTCTCCTGCAGGGAGGGCCAGTCAGGAGGTCTTGGGCCCACAGCCTTCTCCAGGGGTTCTCTGGAGTGCAGAAAGGAGGGTATTTTGGGGGAGCCCCCTGCATCAGCCCCCTGCCCCACTGCACACCCCAGCCCCAAGGCTCCTTGACCCGAAAGTGGAAAGAGAAAAGACCCAGAGGAGAGCGAGAGGAACCATGGGTGGGCGTGAGGACAGGCGCCCGGCGTCCATCCCTCCGGGTGCCAGGCCCTCCCTAAGGTGCTCGACATGTGATTGGATTCCATCCTTCCAGCTGGGGTTGTACCTCTTACTAAACTGCATTTTATAGATGAAGGATCTTGCACAGGAGTGAAGATGCGTTCCTAACATTTGGAAGCTCTGGTCAGTGGGATTCAAATGAGGATTTATCTCAGGGCAAAGCCAGTTTCTCACCCCTTACCGCACAGGGAGGAAGGGAGGGAAGGGCTTCCCAGAAAGCCCTCGGGGGAGGCATTTGCAGGTGCCAGGGAGGAGGCGGAGGCCGGGAGGGGCAGCCGCTGGACCCGAGTCCACCACCCAGCCGGCCCTGATGCCAGCAAACAGGCCACAGGGGCAGGCGGTACGGGCAGCCGCAGTACACCAGGGAGAAGGGCTGAGCCTGAAACCCCTGTGACGTCTGAGTGTCAGTCCTGCCTGAGGTTGGTGACGTCATTTTTTTTTTTTTCTTTGAATGTTTGGCTGTCCTGGATCTTTGCTGCTACACGGTGACTTCCTCTAGGTGCAGTGAGGGGGCTCGTCTATAGTTAGGGTGTGCAGGGCCGCCCACCGCAGTGGCTTCTCTTATGGAGCACGGGCTCTAGGTGAGAGGGCTGGTTGTGGCTGCAGGCCCTAGAGCGCAGGCTCAGTTGTTGTGGCACACGGGCTTAGTGGCCCCGTGGCCTGTGGAATCTTCCCGGACCAGGAACTGGGGTCCTCCGCATTGACAGGAAGATTCTCAACACCTAGACCACCAGGGAAGTCCTGTGACATGTTTGAGGGGGAAGCAAGTCCACTTGGAAACATCTAACACATGAACCTCTTACCTCCAAGGCTGCCCTGTAAACGTTCTCTCCTTTTCTCCTGCAGGGAGGGCCAGTCAGGAGGTCTTGGGCCCACAGCCTTCTCCAGGGGTTCTCTGGAGTGCAGAAAGGAGGGTATTTTGGGGGAGCCCCCTGCATCAGCCCCCTGCCCCACTGCACACCCCAGCCCCAAGGCTCCTTGACCCATATGGCCAGCAGGGAAGAGGGCAGACAATGCAGAAACCCTCCATCATAAAATCTCCTCGCTCTCATCACCTGGATTGTGTACTCAGCAAAGAAATATACCTACAAGATGGATAAGGAAGTGGCAACCCACTCCAATATTCTTGTCTGGGAAATCTCATAGACAGAGGAGCCAGGTGGGCTACAGTCCATGGGGCTATGTGACTGAGCAGGCATGTGTGAGAGGGTGGAGGGAGATGGGCTGGTAGCAATAAAGAGGCAGAACCAAAAGAGAAAGAAAGAAAGAAACATACCTACAAACAAAATGATGGCATGAGGGATCCTTATAAAATGCAGGCAGTAATCAGAATTTGTATCCAGAAAAAATGACAATTGTGAAAACCTATAAGCAGCCTAAACTCTGGTTTATGATAATGTAACATTCCCAGCAATAATATTCGGGAAAGAAAGAGAGATGAAAACGAACTGAACTTTATTCAGAGCTCTCATTACTATGAGGATGGTCCCTTTTTGCTAAACTACGGACATCTCCATCATGAGGATTTCTGTTGTCCGAAGGAAAAAATGTGTGAAAAATTGACCTTTCTATCACAGGAAACTGATATGCTACAATACAGAAGTTTGTTTCCCGTGAAAGAGTGGGGGTATGTAAATAGCTCACAGAAAGAGAAGACTTGTGTCATTAATCACCAAGATCTGCTCTTCCCAGGGCATTCGGCAGTCTTGTGGTCTCAGGATCTGGGGAACAGGAGTCAGGGCAGTGGCCTGGCCTTGACCTCCAGTCAGAGAGCATGCTCCTTGGATTCCAGCACATGCACACAGGCCTGCTTTGTCCTCTGCCCATCAACCACCTCCCGCCCTTTCCTTTGGCCTTCTATGGTCACTGAGTCAGAGAAGAGTTGCCTGAAAGGCAGCTCTGGCTGGGACTGCGGGCAAGGCACAGGCTGTCCCTGGTAGGGGCTCAGGGGGGTGGCAGCCTCCAAGGTGGGCCCAGAGGGAGCCAAGGGGAAGGGCACGGCCCTCCAGGAGGGCTGAGCTGGGGCAGGGGCTGGGGGAGGCCACCCTGGGGTGGAGAAGATGCAGAGAGGCAGTGGGATCCTGCGAGGAGGAAAATGGAAACCACGAGATTCGGGTATCCACTCTGTCTGCATGTGGCAAAGATGTGGAAGAACTTGGAAAGGCTGATGATTCCAAAGTTTATATATATTGAGTTCTTTTTTAAAATTTCTGTCAATCTGCTCATCTTGCTAAGTTTAAGGAAAAAAGAAGGCTGCCGATGGCAGGCCCCTGGGCCAGAAGACAGAGGCTAAGAAAGGATGCTGCTCCAACGGAAAGACAGACATGGACAGTGGACATATGGACGTTGTTGGGAAGGACCAGAGGGTGGGAGGCGTAAAGGAAGTAGCATGAAGGCCTGTACTATCATAACTGAAGAAAATAGCTCTAGTCATTGCTATGTGAGAAAAGGGGATCTTTCAGGTGTGCTGTGTGATGGTTGGGAGGGGTGGGACGGGGGGATATACATGTGACTGATCTGGGAACATGCATGTCTGTAAACAACAAAACTCTGTACAAGTTAAAAGTAAAATAAAGGTTTAAAAAAAAAAAAAGAAAGGATGCTGCTCGCCGTGGCTCTCGGACACTGGCCTACAGGAGGCACGCCCAGGGTACCTCGCACGCCTCCGCCCTGCAGGCCTTGTGGCCTCAGCTCTGTGAGGCAGCAGAACTGGAATGGGCAGAGGCACGGCCGTCACTAGACTGCCTGCCCACTCTGTCTCTAGCTCCCTAAAGCCCTACCATCCACTACTCTCAGAGCCATACGTGTGGATGCTCATGGGTTGGGGGCCCCTGTTTTGCCCCCAGGCCTTGCGGCCTCACCCCAGACCAGACGGCGAGGGCCTCGGAAGCAGGTGTTCTGTGCACTAGTCTCTCCCCAGCTTCTCCAGGGCCGAGGTCAGGCCTGGACCAGGATCCTGGTGAATGTGCTGATTGGCCACCTGGCCCCAGGGTCCACTCCCCAAGCCCTGGCTTGTAAAGAAGCTTGAATCCTAAAAGTCTGCAGCGAGGCTGGCCTTGCCCCGCAGAGGGAGCCAAGGGGAAGGGCACGGCCCTCCAGGAGGGCTGAGCTGGGGCAGGGGCTGGGGGAGGCCACCCTGGGGTGGAGAAGATGCAGAGAGGCAGTGGGATCCTGCGAGGAGGAAAATGGAAACCACGAGATTCGGGTATCCACTCTGTCTGCATGTGGCAAAGATGTGGAAGAACTTGGAAAGGCTGATGATTCCAAAGTTTATATATATTGAGTTCTTTTTTAAAATTTCTGTCAATCTGCTCATCTTGCTAAGTTTAAGGAAAAAAGAAGGCTGCCGATGGCAGGCCCCTGGGCCAGAAGACAGAGGCTAAGAAAGGATGCTGCTCCAACGGAAAGACAGACATGGACAGTGGACATATGGACGTTGTTGGGAAGGACCAGAGGGTGGGAGGCGTAAAGGAAGTAGCATGAAGGCCTGTACTATCATAACTGAAGAAAATAGCTCTAGTCATTGCTATGTGAGAAAAGGGGATCTTTCAGGTGTGCTGTGTGATGGTTGGGAGGGGTGGGACGGGGGGATATACATGTGACTGATCTGGGAACATGCATGTCTGTAAACAACAAAACTCTGTACAAGTTAAAAGTAAAATAAAGGTTTAAAAAAAAAAAAAGAAAGGATGCTGCTCGCCGTGGCTCTCGGACACTGGCCTACAGGAGGCACGCCCAGGGTACCTCGCACGCCTCCGCCCTGCAGGCCTTGTGGCCTCAGCTCTGTGAGGCAGCAGAACTGGAATGGGCAGAGGCACGGCCGTCACTAGACTGCCTGCCCACTCTGTCTCTAGCTCCCTAAAGCCCTACCATCCACTACTCTCAGAGCCATACGTGTGGATGCTCATGGGTTGGGGGCCCCTGTTTTGCCCCCAGGCCTTGCGGCCTCACCCCAGACCAGACGGCGAGGGCCTCGGAAGCAGGTGTTCTGTGCACTAGTCTCTCCCCAGCTTCTCCAGGGCCGAGGTCAGGCCTGGACCAGGATCCTGGTGAATGTGCTGATTGGCCACCTGGCCCCAGGGTCCACTCCCCAAGCCCTGGCTTGTAAAGAAGCTTGAATCCTAAAAAGTCTGCAGCGGAGGCTGCTGTTCATAACCCAGATTGTACTTCCCTGCAGAGTCAAAGCTGTCAGCGGTCATGGGCCTGTCCGGCTCCACCGCACCAAAGCCCAGATCTGCCCTGGGGACAGGGGCTGTGCAGGGCCGGTGGGAAGAGGAAGTGAGGGAAGAGATCTGCCTTCTTGGTGCTGGCAGTGCGTTTGGACAATTCAGCATTTCTGTGTGTGTGTGTGTGTGTGTGTGTAAGTGAACTAAAGAGAAACTTATTGAAATCAACAAATCTGGAAACAGTGACACTTGGCCTTGCTCAGTACAACTGCCAGGCTGCACGCAGGGTGCCTTGTGACCAGCTGCTCCTGGTTAGCCAGCAGGTGCCCACGGCCCCAGAAGCAAGGGTCTCCCCAAAGGGCGGCTCTGCCTTGGCTTCTCTGCCCATTTCCTCTATTGCTCTGATGCCAGGTTGGACAGGACAGAAGGGATTCACATGTTTCTTTGAAGCACAAGTCCAAGAGCCTTGGAGTTATGCTAAGTGAAACAAGTACACATGGATCTAAAGACCATGTAAGGGCTTCCCTGGTGGCTCAGTGGTAAAAAATCTGCTGCCAATGCAGGAGATGTGGGTTCTATCCTGATCTGGGAAGATCCACAGGCCACGGAGGGTTCAATCCCTGATCTGGAAGATTCACAGGCCACGGAGCAAGTAAGCCTGTGTGCCCCGACCACTGAGCCTATGCTCCAGAGACCCAGCTTGTCAACAAGAGGAGCTATCACACCATGACTGAAGCACAGCTCTCGCTCATTGCAGCAAGAGAAAAGCCTGTGCAGCAATGAAGACCCAGCACAGTCAAAAATAAACCAAGAAAAAAAATTATGAAGAAAATAAAGACCACGTGGAGGGCAGAGAGCTCATTTCAGCCCTGATGGTACATGACTTCATGTTAGAGCAAGTTCACAGATGGTTCCCCAAAGAAACCACACCCATAATAAATGAAATAAGTCCCAGACGAACTGTATGATTGGCCACCTGGCCCCAGGGTCCACTCCCCAAGCCCTGGCTTGTAAAGAAGCTTGAATCCTAAAAAGTCTGCAGCGGAGGCTGCTGTTCATAACCCAGATTGTACTTCCCTGCAGAGTCAAAGCTGTCAGCGGTCATGGGCCTGTCCGGCTCCACCGCACCAAAGCCCAGATCTGCCCTGGGGACAGGGGCTGTGCAGGGCCGGTGGGAAGAGGAAGTGAGGGAAGAGATCTGCCTTCTTGGTGCTGGCAGTGCGTTTGGACAATTCAGCATTTCTGTGTGTGTGTGTGTGTGTGTGTGTGTAAGTGAACTAAAGAGAAACTTATTGAAATCAACAAATCTGGAAACAGTGACACTTGGCCTTGCTCAGTACAACTGCCAGGCTGCACGCAGGGTGCCTTGTGACCAGCTGCTCCTGGTTAGCCAGCAGGTGCCCACGGCCCCAGAAGCAAGGGTCTCCCCAAAGGGCGGCTCTGCCTTGGCTTCTCTGCCCATTTCCTCTATTGCTCTGATGCCAGGTTGGACAGGACAGAAGGGATTCACATGTTTCTTTGAAGCACAAGTCCAAGAGCCTTGGAGTTATGCTAAGTGAAACAAGTACACATGGATCTAAAGACCATGTAAGGGCTTCCCTGGTGGCTCAGTGGTAAAAAATCTGCTGCCAGTGCAGGAGATGTGGGTTCTATCCCTGATCTGGGAAGATCCACAGGCCACGGAGGGTTCAATCCCTGATCTGGAAGATTCACAGGCCACGGAGCAAGTAAGCCTGTGTGCCCCGACCACTGAGCCTATGCTCCAGAGACCCAGCTTGTCAACAAGAGGAGCTATCACACCATGACTGAAGCACAGCTCTCGCTCATTGCAGCAAGAGAAAAGCCTGTGCAGCAATGAAGACCCAGCACAGTCAAAAATAAACCAAGAAAAAAAATTATGAAGAAAATAAAGACCACGTGGAGGGCAGAGAGCTCATTTCAGCCCTGATGGTACATGACTTCATGTTAGAGCAAGTTCACAGATGGTTCCCCAAAGAAACCACACCCATAATAAATGAAATAAGTCCCAGACGAATACTGTATGATATCACGTACGAGTGGAATTAAAAAAGAAAAGCAACAAACTACTGAATTTAACCAAAAAGAAGCAGACACACAGATGAAGAGAACAAACTGGTGGTTACCAGTGGAGAGAGAGGAGGAGGCAGGCGCAATAGAGGGGTAGGAAATGAAGAGGCACAAACTATTAGGTATAAATCAGCTGAAAGAATATGTTGTCCAACATGGAGGAGATAACCAGTATTTTATAATAACTAAAAAATGGAGAATAACCTTTAAACATTGTGAATCACTATACTGCACACCTGTAGCATATACTATTGTACACAACTGTACTTCATTAATAATTCAGAGGATAAAAACACTGAGGCTGATGGGGGACCCTGCTGTGGAGCCCCACATCTCTTCAGGCCCGGGCTTGGGCAGTCAGACCAGAGCTTATAGTTTGAGACTTGCAGCTGATCATTCACCTGGTCAAGAAAGCACGCCTGTAGGGATAAACGCCAGTCCTTATGTGAGGCCAGGCCTCTCCTGAGCTGGCTCACTCTGTGAGGAACGCCTGCTCTGTGTTCTGATACCGGTGGGGCTGCAACTCCTCAGGTTAAGTCCTTGTCCCTAGTGAGTGTTCAGGTCCTCAGGAGAGTAGGCCGGACATGCACCTGACACCTGGACTGTGCAAGGAACTGGTTCCCGACTGTGCAGGGCTGTGGCTTCACTGGGGAGCGATCTTTGTAACTGTAGTCATGTCCAATCAGGGCTTACATGAGCTCTCCATGAGCTCTCTGAGCTTTAGTGCCAGTTTGATGTACAACCATGTTCATGGAACCCTTTCTACAAGGAAGATGTTGTGCTGGGATGTGAGACAACTCAGTGTTTCTGCCTCTACATGGAGACAATCATAGTTGATTGTAACTGTGATAGAGCTACTACAGGGGAAAACACGGGGAGCCATGGGGAATCCCAAGGCCCATGGGCACAGCTGGAGAAAGCTTCCTGGAGGAGAGGGTGTCTGAGATGTCTTCAAATCGGGGAAGCCAGGTGAAGAATGGGAGGTGGACGTTGTAGACAGAGAAAACCACCTTAGTCACAAAAACAGGCAGGAAGCTGCTGAGTGTGTTGAGAATGGAGACACGCTTGGGGTAAATGGAGCAAGAGAGGCAAGGGGGAGGGAGGAGGAGAGGCAGGGGACAGAACCAAGACACAGCCTTCAAACACCAACCGGGTCCTAGAGTGCTAGGGAACTGGCAGGGGACTCCTGCTAGGAACAGCTAAGGGTCCCATCCGAAGGCAGCGATGGTCGAGTCGGGGAAAAGGGACAGCGTGCAGAAATTACCAGCGTGAGGTTTTAGGAAGACTTGGCGATTGACCGGCTGTGAGTTCATTCATGAGAGCACTGTGTGCTGGGCTACCACTGGGGTACCAGGGAGGCGAGGTGTCTGAGATGAGTCCCAGTTTTTAGGTCGGAAAGACTGGGGAATGGTGATGAAATTCTACTGAGATTGAGAACACCGGAGGAGGGAAGATGTGGATGGAAACGGAGGTACGTCAAGGCTGGGCAGGTTGTGCCCAGGTGAGGTGAGCAGGAGGGAGCCTTCCAGGTGGGGGAGCCAACAGACTGAACATGGGGTGGACAGATGGAGCGTGGTCCATTCCAACCGAGAAGCAGCGCCACTCTATTCTCGGAGTCCAGATGTGTGAGCCACGAGGAAGAGAGACCACCCACCGTGCCCCAGACATGACCTCTCTTCCCGACAGTGTCTCAGAGAAATCAAGCGACATCAGCGATCCACTGATGGACTGATTCACTGTCTTGTGTGTCAAGATGTAGGCTCCGTGGCCAAGGACCTTCTTTCCTAATTTGGCAGACACAGGCACCAAGAATTCTGCCGGCATCTGTCCCTGGACCCCTGCTGTCAGCCCTCATTGAGGACGCCCGAGTGGGCACTTGTCAGGATGGGTGAGACAGAGGGAAGAACCCCGCGGGGGCGTCTGAGGCAATTTCCAGGGAACACCATCTGCTCAGCTTCCTGCGGGGTTCCGGCTGCCCGCCACCCCTTGATCCGCCCCTGGAGGCTACTTGAGTGCTCTCTGATCCAGGGCCCCGTGTCTCTGAGGCCCCTGCTGCTGGCTGCCCCCTGTTTCCTCCCTCTGAAGGAGCCTGGAAGGTTCCAGGACCAGGAGGTGCACCCACAGCTCCTCAGATGAAAAATGGGCAACTGCATTTCACGCTCCTCCAAGGCTCCCCAAACCCACTCCCTGGCAGCATAATTACAGATGCCTCCCTCCTTACAAACCCTGCCTACGCGCTGCATAAAGGAATACCATTTCTGGCTGTCCAAATTACAAGAGACCATAATGCACAAAAGCAATAAACACAGGTTCTAACAGCAATCAGATACCACTTATCGTAAACAATGGTTTTTGTGATTTATTGCGTTTGAAGCAGGTTCAGCATTACTCCTTAGAAGATTTGGTTATTCTTGTTTTCAAGCAGAGCTGCCGGCAGCCAGCTGACGTCAGAAAAAATTGCTCAAGCGCAGCAGATTTTAAAAATAGGGCCAAGGCGGTGTTCAAATAATAATAATAGAAAAATCAGGGTGGCTGTAGGCTGTTGTGAGAGTCTAAAGACGGCGCCATTTGGGCTTTGCAGGTTCCCCCATCACAGCCCATGCACCCTCAGGGGGTCCTGCCTTCTCACTTCCTGCAGCCCAGCACTTCCGATTCCTCCCGCTGTCCTCCTGTCCCCTGAGTGACGTGGGAGGGAGGAGGAGACTAGTAACCAGAGTGGGACCAAGAACAGTCTGGACAGACACGTCAAGATGTTCCAGTTTCCCAGCTCAGGCCTCTAGTTAGCGCTGGCAGTCTGGTCCTGGGAGGGTGCAGACGAGTCAGGTTCAAACAGCGCATCTGAGCCGAGAGGTCTGCAGTGACTATTCAGAAGGGCACTGGCCCTGTTCTGGAAGGAGTGGCCCCTTCTCCTCTGGACCCTGTCCTGTCCGCTCTGCAGGAGGGCCTGCGGACACGGGCTGAAACGGAGGCCAGAGGGAGGGGACGAATCAGGAGGCAAGGAGGATGCCCGGGTCAGAGGAGGCTTCCTTCTGGGTTTGGAGACATACTGGATTCTGGCTGGGGTTTTCAGGAGCTCTGGAAGGAGGGCAGCCCCACTGTTAATCAAGGAGCCCTGTTGTTATTAGTCATCTCTAGTGGGTCTCCATAACATGGTTAGCACACAAAAAGATTGGATTAGAGAATTACTCCACAGTTGGCTTTCTAGGTGACTCGGTGGTAAGAATCCATCTGCCCATGCAGGAGATGCAAGAGACACAGGTTTGATGCCTGGATCGGGAAGATCGCTTAGAGCAGAAATGGCTGCCAGTTCCAGTCTTCTTGCCTGAAAAATCCCATGGACAGCGGAGCCTGGTGGACTACAGTCCATGGGATCACAAAGAGTTGGATACGACTGAGCAACTGAGAATTAATCCACACATAAGAGTCAGTGACTTCTCACACTTGGACCTTTCCTCCTGGAATTTTCACCATGCAGGCACAGGGAGGGACTCACTCCAGATAGTGCTCCAGGGAGATGCTGACGTCAGAAAAAATTGCTCAAGCGCAGCAGATTTTAAAAATAGGGCCAAGGCGGTGTTCAAATAATAATAATAGAAAAATCAGGGTGGCTGTAGGCTGTTGTGAGAGTCTAAAGACGGCGCCATTTGGGCTTTGCAGGTTCCCCCATCACAGCCCATGCACCCTCAGGGGGTCCTGCCTTCTCACTTCCTGCAGCCCAGCACTTCCGATTCCTCCCGCTGTCCTCCTGTCCCCTGAGTGACGTGGGAGGGAGGAGGAGACTAGTAACCAGAGTGGGACCAAGAACAGTCTGGACAGACACGTCAAGATGTTCCAGTTTCCCAGCTCAGGCCTCTAGTTAGCGCTGGCAGTCTGGTCCTGGGAGGGTGCAGACGAGTCAGGTTCAAACAGCGCATCTGAGCCGAGAGGTCTGCAGTGACTATTCAGAAGGGCACTGGCCCTGTTCTGGAAGGAGTGGACCCTTCTCCTCTGGACCCGGACCTGTCCGCTCTGCAGGAGGGCCTGCGGACACGGGCTGAAACGGAGGCCAGAGGGAGGGGACGAATCAGGAGGCAAGGAGGATGCCCGGGTCAGAGGAGGCTTCCTTCTGGGTTTGGAGACATACTGGATTCTGGCTGGGGTTTTCAGGAGCTCTGGAAGGAGGGCAGCCCCACTGTTAATCAAGGAGCCCTGTTGTTATTAGTCATCTCTAGTGGGTCTCCATAACATGGTTAGCACACAAAAAGATTGGATTAGAGAATTACTCCACAGTTGGCTTTCTAGGTGACTCGGTGGTAAGAATCCATCTGCCCATGCAGGAGATGCAAGAGACACAGGTTTGATGCCTGGATCGGGAAGATCGCTTAGAGCAGAAATGGCTGCCAGTTCCAGTCTTCTTGCCTGAAAAATCCCATGGACAGCGGAGCCTGGTGGACTACAGTCCATGGGATCACAAAGAGTTGGATACGACTGAGCAACTGAGAATTAATCCACACATAAGAGTCAGTGACTTCTCACACTTGGACCTTTCCTCCTGGAATTTTCACCATGCAGGCACAGGGAGGGACTCACTCCAGATAGTGCTCCAGGGAGATGCTGCAGGAGGGTTGTGCTCCCAGGAGGAGCAGTGGGGCCCATCAGTGTGAAGCCCACCAAGGTGAGTGAGTGGTCAGCAGGGCGCTGCCTGGGCTGTGTCTGTGCCCAGTGCAGGAGACGTGGTTCTAAGGGAAACGGAGGCAGAGCGAAGAGTGGGCATCAGGGCCTCTGACTCACAGGAAGCAGAGCTCCCCCTGCAGGAACGGAAGAGCCATCTGAGCAGGCTGTTCATTCTCAAAATCTTCAGGAACTGGGAGATTAACCAACACCCAGCAACCGTGGCATTGAAGGCATATGGGCACACATACATGTGCACACACACACGTGCACACAGACACGCACCCCATCCTTGGCCTGCCTCTTGCAAGCAGGCCGAGCCCTGCACAGCTGTCTGATGCTTCATTTCAGTCTGGGGAAGGGGGCGGTGAAGTTTTCTTTCCTCAGCTTGGAGCAGAGAGCAGAGAAATCACTGAGTTATACAGATCATGATAAGGAAATGGATTTGTTAGTGACTAGCCAGTCCCTAGAGAATAACCCTGCTATCTTGTTTGAAGTAAATCTCAGAACATTGCTCCTCCAGGTGGAAAAAAATATATATTGATTGCTACCATTTATTGCATACTTATATTCCAGGCACTATGTGAAAGTCCTTTCATAATTAACCTACTTCATGCTCACCACAAAACTACGCCAGAGGTAATATTATTCTCCCGATGGTACAGATGAGGGACCCGAGACCCAAGGGGGAGGGTGACCTGCCTGGTGACCCAGGCAGGAAGCGTGAACACAGTCCTGAGTCCGCAGGACTCGCTGTGCTGACATATTTCTTACCACGCGATCGGGAAGATCGCTTAGAGCAGAAATGGCTGCCAGTTCCAGTCTTCTTGCCTGAAAAATCCCATGGACAGCGGAGCCTGGTGGACTACAGTCCATGGGATCACAAAGAGTTGGATACGACTGAGCAACTGAGAATTAATCCACACATAAGAGTCAGTGACTTCTCACACTTGGACCTTTCCTCCTGGAATTTTCACCATGCAGGCACAGGGAGGGACTCACTCCAGATAGTGCTCCAGGGAGATGCTGCAGGAGGGTTGTGCTCCCAGGAGGAGCAGTGGGGCCCATCAGTGTGAAGCCCACCAAGGTGAGTGAGTGGTCAGCAGGGCGCTGCCTGGGCTGTGTCTGTGCCCAGTGCAGGAGACGTGGTTCTAAGGGAAACGGAGGCAGAGCGAAGAGTGGGCATCAGGGCCTCTGACTCACAGGAAGCAGAGCTCCCCCTGCAGGAACGGAAGAGCCATCTGAGCAGGCTGTTCATTCTCAAAATCTTCAGGAACTGGGAGATTAACCAACACCCAGCAACCGTGGCATTGAAGGCATATGGGCACACATACATGTGCACACACACACGTGCACACAGACACGCACCCCATCCTTGGCCTGCCTCTTGCAAGCAGGCCGAGCCCTGCACAGCTGTCTGATGCTTCATTTCAGTCTGGGGAAGGGGGCGGTGAAGTTTTCTTTCCTCAGCTTGGAGCAGAGAGCAGAGAAATCACTGAGTTATACAGATCATGATAAGGAAATGGATTTGTTAGTGACTAGCCAGTCCCTAGAGAATAACCCTGCTATCTTGTTTGAAGTAAATCTCAGAACATTGCTCCTCCAGGTGGAAAAAAATATATATTGATTGCTACCATTTATTGCATACTTATATTCCAGGCACTATGTGAAAGTCCTTTCATAATTAACCTACTTCATGCTCACCACAAAACTACGCCAGAGGTAATATTATTCTCCCGATGGTACAGATGAGGGACCCGAGACCCAAGGGGGAGGGTGACCTGCCTGGTGACCCAGGCAGGAAGCGTGAACACAGTCCTGAGTCCGCAGGACTCGCTGTGCTGACATATTTCTTACCACGCAGCCTCCTACCTCGAGTTGCTGGGCTGGGAATATTTCAGGTACAGGAAGAGAGGGGACCAACGTCACTGAGAGCCGCAACATCGACGCCTGCCTGGGGGAGTCGGAAGCACGGAACCAACCTGTTCACCAGCTGAGTCACCCCCACCGGCCACGCGTCTCCCTCCAGAGAGATGAAGTCACGGGGCCACGGGCCACACAGAACCCACAGAACCCCGGACCTTGAAGTCGGCATCCCACTGCAGAGGGTCCACGTGTCAGACACAGATATCACGATCCAAGACAGCAAACAGGAATGCCAGGAAAAAACACTCAACTTTGCTTTTTGATAAAGACAAAAGCGACACGTGGCTTAAACGTACGCGTAACAGAGAGGTGAGTCTTTCTCCACATCCTCACATCTTCCAGCATCCCTGTCCTTTCACAGTCCCCGTCCTTGGCCTTGTGTCGCTTCTGTGCAGAGAAAGATGTGACAAACATCACCCCCTGGGACCACTTCCCTGATGCGCCCTGCCTTGGGAAATCTCCTTCCTTCTCGGCCCCACAGCACTGCGTGCTGTTCAATTGGTCTCTTGATGATGAGTATATGGCATCCTATTTTCTCTGATTATTTCATAGAGAGGCTGTTTCTTTGACTAGAGAGCTCCTCGAAGGCGGAGCTGCGCCATCCTCAGGGCCACCCTGCCCTCCCTGCCCACCCACACTCACACACAGCCCTGCTTCAGAGGGGACTTAATTCTGGGGAACTAGCTCAGTTTATTTGAGCGTTGAATCCTGAGCCACACCTGAGGAGATTTTGCTTCAGTGACTCCAGCATGTAGCTCCAGAACTCACTTTAATCAGGTGCCCTGGATGTTCCTGACGTTGGCAGGCAGGCTCACGGCTGCAGGAACACGGTCTCCGGCCTCCCCAGGACAGCACCTGCACAGACTGAACGGTGTCCTCCCCAAAGGAACATGCTGATGTTCTAAAACCCCTCAGTGACTCAAAAGGGGACCCTATTTACAGACGGGGACTTCACAAAGGTAATTCAATTAAAGCGAGGTCGTTAGGATCCGCTCTAATCCAACAGAAGGGTGTTTTTATCGGAAGAGGAAATCTGGACGTAGACGCGGGGGAAGACTGCGTGAAGACTCAAGGAGCGAGGCGGCTCCAAGCCGAGGAGAGAGGGCTGGAACAAAGCCTCCCCTCAGGGTCCTCAGGAGGAACCAACCTCCAGGTCCCTTGCTCTCAGACTTCTGGCCTCCAGAACTAAGAGAAAATAAAGTTCTGTTGGGTAAGCCACCCAGACTGTGGTACTTTGTTAGGGCAGCCTAACAGACTAATAACATAAAATCCATAGGGAAGATCCCCTGGAGGAGGAAATGGTAACCCACTCCAGTACTCGTGCCTGGAGAATTCCATGGGCAGAGGAGCCTGGCGGGCTACAAGGGATCACAAAGAGCTGGACCCGACTAAGCAACACACTTTCACTTTTCATAGCAGATATGTTGAAAATACATTTTGGGGGGTTCAAACTCATCTTTGTCAGACTTCTGAACTGCCCTTGAGTCCTTCACCGGGTATCCCTACCCCAGAGCAGTGACCTGCTGTCCCCTGACCATCCGCCAGGCCCGGCTCAGCAGCCTGGCGTCGGGGCAGGGCCCAGCTTGCGAAGGCATCTCTCACCAGCCCCACGCCTGCCCGGCCTTGGGACTCAGCCACAGCACCTCTCCCCGAGCAGGGAGGCACCCTCCCCCGGAGGGCCTCTCGTCAATGTCACAGCAGATGCTCGCTAAGCTGTGCGCTCTGGGGCCAGATGACACGTAGCTCAACGCCACTTCTCCTGAGAGGTGTGACTGTCCTCCCTGCTATCCGGAAAAGCCCAGAACTGTCACCTGGGGAGACCGGCTGGTGACAGACCGGGGCATGTGGGCAGACTCTCAGAAAGGCGGCGTGTCGGCTCATTCCGACCTCTGTCTGGGAGGCAGCAAGGCCTGTGGAAGCTCGCCTCTCTGGCACCCCCTCCATGTCTGGGGGTGGCCGAGCAGCCACCTGCACAGACTGAACGGTGTCCTCCCAAAGGAACATGCTGATGTTCTAAAACCCCTCAGTGACTCAAAAGGGGACCCTATTTACAGACGGGGACTTCACAAAGGTAATTCAATTAAAGCGAGGTCGTTAGGATCCGCTCTAATCCAACAGAAGGGTGTTTTTATCGGAAGAGGAAATCTGGACGAGACGCTGGGAAGACTGCGTGAAGACTCAAGGAGCGAGGCGGCTCCAAGCCGAGGAGAGAGGGCTGGAACAAAGCCTCCCCTCAGGGTCCTCAGGAGGAACCAACCTCCAGGTCCCTTGCTCTCAGACTTCTGGCCTCCAGAACTAAGAGAAAATAAAGTTCTGTTGGGTAAGCCACCCAGACTGTGGTACTTTGTTAGGGCAGCCTAACAGACTAATAACATAAAATCCATAGGGAAGATCCCCTGGAGGAGGAAATGGTAACCCACTCCAGTACTCGTGCCTGGAGAATTCCATGGGCAGAGGAGCCTGGCGGGCTACAAGGGATCACAAAGAGCTGGACCCGACTAAGCAACACACTTTCACTTTTCATAGCAGATATGTTGAAAATACATTTTGGGGGGTTCAAACTCATCTTTGTCAGACTTCTGAACTGCCCTTGAGTCCTTCACCGGGTATCCCTACCCCAGAGCAGTGACCTGCTGTCCCCTGACCATCCGCCAGGCCCGGCTCAGCAGCCTGGCGTCGGGGCAGGGCCCAGCTTGCGAAGGCATCTCTCACCAGCCCCACGCCTGCCCGGCCTTGGGACTCAGCCACAGCACCTCTCCCCGAGCAGGGAGGCACCCTCCCCCGGAGGGCCTCTCGTCAATGTCACAGCAGATGCTCGCTAAGCTGTGCGCTCTGGGGCCAGATGACACGTAGCTCAACGCCACTTCTCCTGAGAGGGTGTGACTGTCCTCCCTGCTATCCGGAAAAGCCCAGAACTGTCACCTGGGGAGACCGGCTGGTGACAGACCGGGGCATGTGGGCAGACTCTCAGAAAGGCGGCGTGTCGGCTCATTCCGACCTCTGTCTGGGAGGCAGCAAGGCCTGTGGAAGCTCGCCTCTCTGGCACCCCCTCCATGTCTGGGGGTGGCCCGCAGAGCAGCCACCTAGAGCTCGGATGCTCAGAGTAGGGGCTGGGCTAAAGTGGGGTCTTGGGACGCCAGACCCAGGACTATGGTAAATGCTGTGTGCTGGAGGGGGCAGGTACTCCGAAACCGTAGCAGCCGCAGGGGCCACCCGTCCCACTCCTTGGTTAAAACTCCTCCCCCTTCTGGACCTCTCGGGTGTTTCTCAATTCATGCCTTGCCACAATGACTAGAAATAAGCCTTTCTGCAGGCAAGATTTAAGCACTCTCTCCTGTCACGGAGCACATGGCCCCACGCTGAATAAAGGGTCTTTAGAATGCTCTCAGACCCGCCCTCTTCTCATTTCCTTCTCTCCCTGATCCTGTTTTCTCCCTGGGGTGTGGGTGACTGCGTAGCCAGCGCGATTAACTCAGACGGGACTATAATCTCAGGAAGGAATGGAATGGAAATCATTTCTGGAATATAAATCAAATAGGATTTCAGTTGAAGTTATTTAAAAGAAATTAATTGACTTGTACTCGCCACAATACACTGATAAGAGTTCATTGCCAGGCCCATCAAGAGTAATGAAAAAACAGTTAATAAAATTCAGCTGTCAAAAGCAGCCTTCACCAGCCTCTCCGGGGACGTCCCACAGCCCCCCGGGTCTCAGCGGGTGGAGTCCGCCGGTTTGCAGGGGCCAAGCCAGGCTTTGCTGCATTTTTCTCTTGTGTGGGATTACTCGAGTTTTAATACTATAAGATTCTCCGGGCTGAGACTTTTTCCCAAGCTGTTTGTATTTCTATACAGCCCTCTGCACATTCTAAATCACCACGCAAGGAAGGATGTGGGCTAGAAAGGAATATTTTTGCATTAATTCATTTTATTTTCCATTTGCAAGGCCTTCTAAAGAGATATTTCTCCTCCTCCTTATTGACTGTAAATGACCTTAAGGAGAAGGGAGTGGTAATATTTAATTAAAGACATCTTTGGTTCCTCTCCCCTATTCTCTCCCCAAACCATGGATAAGAATAAGTTATGAACTTAAAAAAAAAAAAACCCACATACACACAAGGATGAAGAAAGGTGAAATCTTCACACTGAAGTTCAATGTGAGACCTTGGACTTGGCAGCCAGCCCATTGCCCTGCACTGCACTTCCCAGCCCCTGTGGGTATGATTCACCTTTCTCTTCTAAGATGGGAGTCCTTGCAATGCAGACACAGAAACCCACTTGTGTCCCTAAGACTCTGCGAGCCACAGTCCTCCCAGCCACCCAGAACCTCAGCTTCCTGCCCTGGGCTCCCCTCCTGCCGGTTTTCACTGTATTTTGTAGCGGTTGCCACAGGCCGAGGAATGGATGCTTTCGAACTGTGGTGCTGAAGAAGACTCTTGAGAGTCCTTTGGATGGCAAGATCAGCCCAGTCCATCTTAAAGGAAGTCAACCCTGATGTTCACTGGAAGGACCGACGTTGAAGCTGAAGCTCCAATACTCTGGCCCCTTGATGGGAAAAGCCGACTGATTGGAAAAGACCCTGACGCGGGGAAATACTGAAGGCAAAAGGAGAAGAGGGTAGCGGAGGATGAGATGGTTGCATGGCATCCCCAACTCAAGGAACATGACTCTGAGCAAACTCTGGGAGATGGTGAAGGGAAGGGAACCGGGTGTGCGGCAGTCCATGGGGTCAGCGAGTCAGACACAACTTAGTGACTGGACAACCACCACCACCTCGGCCAAGCACCATTCTAGACAGGTCCCAGTGGCTCCTTTAATCCACATGGAAGCCCTACAAGGAGGTGCCTTCAGTGGACCCTCAAGGTCGTGAGCTGAAGCCCTGGCTCTCAAGGTGATAGGTTCAAGAGGTGAGGCCTCTGGGAGGTGGTTAGGTTTAGATAAGGTCATAAGGTTAGAGCCTTCTGGAGAGAGATGCTATATGTATTTGTGTCCTTGTAAGAAGTGACACCAGATGACCATGTGAGGGCACAGGGAAAATATCACTATCTTTGAGCCTAGAAGAGAAGTCTCACCTCAAACTGACCAAGAGTCACCTTGATTTTGGACTTCCAGCCTCCGTAACTGTGAGAAAATAAATTTCTCTTGTTTAACCACTCAGCCTGTGGTATTATGTTATGGCAGCCTCAGCTAACACAGGAGGTACCGTTTTTATCGTCCCTGTTTTATAGATAAGGGAACAAAGGCTCAGAGAGCTTAAGTAATTTGCCCAAGGTCACACAGTAAGGGACAGGGCCAGCCCTGGAGCCAGCAGTCTAGTTGGAGTCTCTGCTTTTACCACTACACGGAAGCTGCCTTTTACTGTGCTAGGCTGTGACTTATGTTAAATGGCCCCACAAAAGTCATTGTCCCTGGGAACTGGCTTGCAGAGCTGCTTGTATTAAATGATGGGAGTCCTTGCAATGCAGACACAGAAACCCACTTGTGTCCCTAAGACTCTGAGCCACATCCTTTGGGCTCCCCTCCTGCCGGTTTTCACTGTATTTTGTAGCGGTTGCCACAGGCCGAGGAATGGATGCTTTCGAACTGTGGTGCTGAAGAAGACTCTTGAGAGTCCTTTGGATGGCAAGATCAGCCCAGTCCATCTTAAAGGAAGTCAACCCTGATGTTCACTGGAAGGACCGACGTTGAAGCTGAAGCTCCAATACTCTGGCCCCTTGATGGGAAAAGCCGACTGATTGGAAAAGACCCTGACGCGGGGAAATACTGAAGGCAAAAGGAGAAGAGGGTAGCGGAGGATGAGATGGTTGCATGGCATCCCCAACTCAAGGAACATGACTCTGAGCAAACTCTGGGAGATGGTGAAGGGAAGGGAACCGGGTGTGCGGCAGTCCATGGGGTCAGCGAGTCAGACACAACTTAGTGACTGGACAACCACCACCACCTCGGGCCAAGCACCATTCTAGACAGGTCCCAGTGGCTCCTTTAATCCACATGGAAGCCCTACAAGGAGGTGCCTTCAGTGGACCCTCAAGGTCGTGAGCTGAAGCCCTGGCTCTCAAGGTGATAGGTTCAAGAGGTGAGGCCTCTGGGAGGTGGTTAGGTTTAGATAAGGTCATAAGGTTAGAGCCTTCTGGAGAGAGATGCTATATGTATTTGTGTCCTTGTAAGAAGTGACACCAGATGACCATGTGAGGGCACAGGGAAAATATCACTATCTTTGAGCCTAGAAGAGAAGTCTCACCTCAAACTGACCAAGAGTCACCTTGATTTTGGACTTCCAGCCTCCGTAACTGTGAGAAAATAAATTTCTCTTGTTTAACCACTCAGCCTGTGGTATTATGTTATGGCAGCCTCAGCTAACACAGGAGGTACCGTTTTTATCGTCCCTGTTTTATAGATAAGGGAACAAAGGCTCAGAGAGCTTAAGTAATTTGCCCAAGGTCACACAGTAAGGGACAGGGCCAGCCCTGGAGCCAGCAGTCTAGTTGGAGTCTCTGCTTTTACCACTACACGGAAGCTGCCTTTTACTGTGCTAGGCTGTGACTTATGTTAAATGGCCCCCACAAAAAAGTCATTGTCCCTGGGAACTGGCTTGCAGAGCTGCTTGTATTAAATGACGAGCCATGAGAGCCCAGAGTGGAAATCCCAAACGTGGTCAGGCTCGAGGAATCTGCTCAGAATAAGCCCCCTGTCAGGGCTGGGGTTTTCATCTGCCAAAATTGAGGGACGTGCAGCAGAGAGGCTGTGGCAGACAGTAATCTCAAGCCCTGCAGAGCCTGGAGCCTACCCCAGTGAGAGCCTCCCCCATTTCCTCCGCTGGAATCTAGATGGACTTCATAATTCCCTTGTGACAGGCGGCATGGAGCAGAAATGATCGGGCATACCTTCTGAGGCTAAGTCTGCAAAGGGATTCACCCCTTTCCCCCAGCCCTGACCTTCTCTGTAAGAAATGCACCCTCCTGGGCCACCCTACTGGGAGGGGAGAGGTCACACACAGAGGCTCCAACAGACAGCCCCAGCAGAGCCATGGGCAACTAGCTTCCACGCCCTCCAGCGGAGAGATGTCTCTGGATGATTCCAGGCCCGCAGTAGAGTCGCCCAGCCTGAGTGTTCCCAGCCAAGGCCCTAGACATTGCAGAGATCCTCTCCCCACCACGCCCTCTCTGAAGTCCTGACCTGCAGACCCTGTGAACACAAGCCACCTGTTTGTACCTTGAGGTCTGGGGACAGTGACCTGGCAACAGAGGCCGGAGCAGGTACCAGGTCATCGGGTCTCCCTGGTCCCTGCCATTTCCCGTTTCCCTTTTTGTACTCAGTGTCAGGTCACGGGGGATCAGTTCAGAGCCCCACCTGGGAGCTGAGGGTCGGGGCTGGGTGGACTGACTGGTGGGCAGATGGACAGACAGCACCGCAGGAGCAAACACGCTGCTCCGAGTGAAGCTCCAAAGGCCAGGCCTGAGTGGGGCGGCGTCTCTGAAATGCCCGCAGAGATGCTCAGCTGGGTCCTCAGTCTGGGCTTCTTGAGTCGATCGATGGGTGACCCTGTTTGGGAGAACCATCGACTCACGTTTGCAGATCCCGGACTTCAGCTGCAGCGTTTCCCGCCTCCCTCCGCCACCCCTGCTCACTTTAGGCTGGTCCCACTCGACCCCCTTGGCATGGCTAGGCTGTGACTTATGTTAAATGGCCCCCACAAAAAAGTCATTGTCCCTGGGAACTGGCTTGCAGAGCTGCTTGTATTAAATGACGAGCCATGAGAGCCCAGAGTGGAAATCCCAAACGTGGTCAGGCTCGAGGAATCTGCTCAGAATAAGCCCCCTGTCAGGGCTGGGGTTTTCATCTGCCAAAATTGAGGGACGTGCAGCAGAGAGGCTGTGGCAGACAGTAATCTCAAGCCCTGCAGAGCCTGGAGCCTACCCCAGTGAGAGCCTCCCCCATTTCCTCCGCTGGAATCTAGATGGACTTCATAATTCCCTTGTGACAGGCGGCATGGAGCAGAAATGATCGGGCATACCTTCTGAGGCTAAGTCTGCAAAGGGATTCACCCCTTTCCCCCAGCCCTGACCTTCTCTGTAAGAAATGCACCCTCCTGGGCCACCCTACTGGGAGGGGAGAGGTCACACACAGAGGCTCCAACAGACAGCCCCAGCAGAGCCATGGGCAACTAGCTTCCACGCCCTCCAGCGGAGAGATGTCTCTGGATGATTCCAGGCCCGCAGTAGAGTCGCCCAGCCTGAGTGTTCCCAGCCAAGGCCCTAGACATTGCAGAGATCCTCTCCCCACCACGCCCTCTCTGAAGTCCTGACCTGCAGACCCTGTGAACACAAGCCACCTGTTTGTACCTTGAGGTCTGGGGACAGTGACCTGGCAACAGAGGCCGGAGCAGGTACCAGGTCATCGGGTCTCCCTGGTCCCTGCCATTTCCCCGTTCCTTCTTGTACTCAGTGTCAGGTCACGGGGGATCAGTTCAGAGCCCCACCTGGGAGCTGAGGGTCGGGGCTGGGTGGACTGACTGGTGGGCAGATGGACAGACAGCACCGCAGGAGCAAACACGCTGCTCCGAGTGAAGCTCCAAAGGCCAGGCCTGAGTGGGGCGGCGTCTCTGAAATGCCCGCAGAGATGCTCAGCTGGGTCCTCAGTCTGGGCTTCTTGAGTCGATCGATGGGTGACCCTGTTTGGGAGAACCATCGACTCACGTTTGCAGATCCCGGACTTCAGCTGCAGCGTTTCCCGCCTCCCTCCGGCCACCCCTGCTCACTTTAGGCTGGTCCCACAATCAGACTTGGCTCTGGCCTTTCCCGTGGCTGTTGGTCCTGAATTCCATGGTATGTGTCTGTACTGACGGACTTCCTCGGTTTGTTTCAAGTGTGAAGTCAAGGGGAGATTCTGCCAGCAGCCAAGGACCTCTGTTCAGTTCTGGATGCTGGGTTTTTCATCCAATTCCTGGCTTGTCCCTATACTTGTGCCCCTAAATACATAGTTATACCACCCCTTGGTTGTCTAGTTAATATATTGTGCAGTGTTCCATACATTGTACCCTTAAAGCTTTGTCCGTTTTTAATCTTCATTTCAACAATCTGAACCTAAGGCTAGCATACACTCAAACTCTTGGTGAGGTTTAAATGGTTATAAAATAGTATACCCATAAAAAAAATAGACGGGGAATGCAGAAGCAGAGCAAACACTAAAAGGCTTAGGTTTAAGAATGTAACCTCTTCGCAGAGGCTCTACAAAGTCAGAAAACTGAGTCCCTGGTGACATGAGACCGCCAACGTGAGCTGTTCCTGTTGCTGTTGATCAGGGTGGAGCCAGAAAGGAAGCCTGTGAGTCCCGCATCTCACTGCACTGGACCTGGGCTGATCCTGAGCTAGCCACGGTGGAGACAAGGGGATGAACCATCCTATTATCCAGCGGGTCAGAGCATGCAAACAGAGCTCTGAGAGACGTGCTTCCCCCGCATGGGTTATTTCTTCCTCATGGTATGTCTGCGAGTCTCGGCTATCTCCCGGCCCCTTGTGACGACCCTCTCGAGTATTTTCCAGTCTGCAGAATTCCATAGACAGAGGAGCCTGGCGGGCTACAGTCCATGGGTTGCAAAGAGTCAGACATGATTGAGGGACCAACATACCCATGTGGTAGGATTCTGAGACTCACGGTGCTCACAGGACTGGATCCTGAATCAAGAAGCCTGGGATCATATGTTGGGGAGTGCTGGTGCGTGCAGACAGCCGGCCCACCCGCGCAGCCCCACCCAGAAAGGGCACCTTCACCGCTTGGCTGGGAATTCTGGGCTCAGCCCCATTCTGGGTCTGGTTACGGCTTTTCGGCACTGTATACAAAGAATCTAAAAGACTCCAGTGTGGAAGCATCTCTAACATAAACTCAGCAGCCTCTACTCCCTGAGCCCCGCTCCAGGGCTTCCAGGCAGCTCTTGAAGAGTGACGTCTTGCACCCTCCCTGCAGGAATGGGGTGAGTGGGGGCAACACACGTGGGGGTGCCAGATGCAGAGGGTGGGCTCCAGGGAGCGTCACTCTGTTTCTGCTGCTCCGGAGGGTCCTTTGAGGAGTCAGCGGCTCTGGTTTGAATTCCCCGTGAAAGGATGGTGTCCGCTATCCGGTTGGACCCAGCCGAGAAACTGCTGGTGGTTTTGGACGAGGGGCAGGTACAGGGGGGCCAGATGGTCCAGTGAGGTGACCCTCTTTGTCTTCCTCCCTGATTTCTCTCCCATGGCCCCGAGTGCAGCCCCCGGTTCTAGCATAACGGCAGTGGCCACAGAGAAGAAGGGAATGGCCCTGAATACCCACACTCGGGCCAGGGTGGCATGGAGGGAGTAGGTAGCTAGGGTCCATTACTGACAAGGGGGGAGCAACACACACTGAAAGAGATGCTCCCAGGACAGGCGGCTCGGGGCTGTGGGAGCCCCTGTGCCTCCCCCGCAGGGCCCCTCTCCGGCATCTAGTTAGGCTTATTTTACTAGGGGAGGTGGAATCACGTGACAAACGCACCCGGGACAATGCGGCGACACGGACCATGTGGCCGGAAGGTCAGGACGGGCGCCTTCCCAGTCCTTCAAGTGCACAGGCAGCTCTGTCTTCTAACAAACGACCTGTTAGCAAGGCCAGCTGCCCAGCCTGCTGGAAGGCAAACCACCAGAGGCAAGGGAAGACTCTGAATCACGCCCATCTGGAAGACGTCTGGACAATGCCCACCACTCTCAGGGAAACCTGCCTGTGTTCTCATCATTTTCTCGAAAGAGGAGATGAAAGGCTGCAGAGCGCTCCCGTGGCGTTCGAGGGCCGGCGAGGCTGAGTAATGAACCCGCGCCTCCGCCCTGCGCCGGCCCAGTGGCTGCTCCCCGGCTGGGCTGCGTGAGGAGGGGGAAGCGACCCCAATTAGCTTGGCCAGGAGCCGCCTGGCCTTGGCAGTGACAGACGGAAGGTCCTCTTCAGGGACCCCAGGGCCGAGAGGCTGTTCCCAAACTGGGTCAGGAGTGTTCGGATGCCCCGCTCCCAGGGAAAGGTGGCGCAGGTGCTTGTGAGGCGCCCCGGCAGCACCTACCGGCCCCGGTGCCCCGCCTTTTCTGGCCTCTCTTTCGAGTCATAAACTGTGTGCCCTTACACACCTGCAGATGTCTGAGTGGGCACGTGTGACACCCTTGGAAAAGCTCCTTCCCATCACCCAGGGGGCCTGGTCTCGGTCTTTCTGTAGGAGACCTCGGGCTTTAAAGTGTGGAGCCCCAGTAACAGACCCTAGCGGACGAGGGGCAGGTACAGGGCAGATGGTCCAGTGAGGTGACCCTCTTGTCTTCCTCCTGATTTCTCTCCCATGGCCCCGAGTGCAGCCCCCGGTTCTAGCATAACGGCAGTGGCCACAGAGAAGAAGGGAATGGCCCTGAATACCCACACTCGGGCCAGGGTGGCATGGAGGGAGTAGGTAGCTAGGGTCCATTACTGACAAGGGGGGAGCAACACACACTGAAAGAGATGCTCCCAGGACAGGCGGCTCGGGGCTGTGGGAGCCCCTGTGCCTCCCCCGCAGGGCCCCTCTCCGGCATCTAGTTAGGCTTATTTTACTAGGGGAGGTGGAATCACGTGACAAACGCACCCGGGACAATGCGGCGACACGGACCATGTGGCCGGAAGGTCAGGACGGGCGCCTTCCCAGTCCTTCAAGTGCACAGGCAGCTCTGTCTTCTAACAAACGACCTGTTAGCAAGGCCAGCTGCCCAGCCTGCTGGAAGGCAAACCACCAGAGGCAAGGGAAGACTCTGAATCACGCCCATCTGGAAGACGTCTGGACAATGCCCACCACTCTCAGGGAAACCTGCCTGTGTTCTCATCATTTTCTCGAAAGAGGAGATGAAAGGCTGCAGAGCGCTCCCGTGGCGTTCGAGGGCCGGCGAGGCTGAGTAATGAACCCGCGCCTCCGCCCTGCGCCGGCCCAGTGGCTGCTCCCCGGCTGGGCTGCGTGAGGAGGGGGAAGCGACCTAATTAGCTTGGCCAGGAGCCGCCTGGCCTTGGCAGTGACAGACGGAAGGTCCTCTTCAGGGACCCCAGGGCCGAGAGGCTGTTCCCAAACTGGGTCAGGAGTGTTCGGATGCCCCGCTCCCAGGGAAAGGTGGCGCAGGTGCTTGTGAGGCGCCCCGGCAGCACCTACCGGCCCCGGTGCCCCGCCTTTTCTGGCCTCTCTTTCGAGTCATAAACTGTGTGCCCTTACACACCTGCAGATGTCTGAGTGGGCACGTGTGACACCCTTGGAAAGGCTCCTTCCCATCACCCAGGTGGCCTGGTCTCGGGTCTTTCTGTAGGAGAGCTCTCTCTGGTCGGGGGCGGCGTTTGGGAGAAATCCCTTTCTGGATGATGGAGCCCCAGTAACAGACCCTAGCTGAGTGTTTTTCTTTTTTTAGATTTTGGGTTCTATGCTAGGTCTTCACTGCTGCATGGCTATTCTCCAGCTGCGGCACTGGCTCTTCGGTACATGGCTTTAGCAGTTGCGGTGCATAGGCCCAACTGCTCCTCGGCATGAGGGGGTCTTTCCCGACCGGGGACTGAACTCGTATGCTCTGCACAGGCAGGTGGATTCTTGGCCACTGGACCAGCAGGAAAGTCCAAGCTGCGATTTCGAGAGCCTGTCTGGGGTGCACAGTGGGGCGGGACAGGCAGGGTGGCACCAAAGCCAGTGTCTGCCATCTTGAGTCACCCGGACAACCTGACCGTCTACAGGGAGAGGCAGATCGATGAAACGAAGTGTGGACAGGAAGGCCAGGAGAGTGGGTTCTGGGTGGAGGGGAGGCGTCTTCCCCGGGCTCTCACGCCTCTTCTCATCTGTCCCAGGGAAAGACTCCTCAGCACACAGCCCACACCCACGTGTAGGGGAAGCGGTCAGTGGGGCAAGGGGACCCTCAGGGACTGACCTGCCAGGATAAGGCTAGTGTCCTCTGAGACCCTGAATCAGGGCTCTCATCTCAGTGCTGGGGTCTCAGTGTCTTCTCTTGCAAACAATGAAGAGCAAAACTTAAAACACAATGGGGCAGATATGTTCAAGTGGAGTGTAGAAAAGGCCAATGGGACAGTTGATGAAGCATTCTAGCCAAAGGAGAAGGTTCCATTAAGGGTGTTTGTTCCCTGTGGGAAGATTAAAGGCAAAAAGACCTTCTGAAAACGACTGCCTTTTGGGAGCAGGTTGGCAGATCAAAGCCACCCCGTGCCCCTCGAGGTTTGAGTTAGCCACCTGGGTGAGGATGAGGTCACGCAGACCATCAGGGGACGCCGGGGGGCTTGAGGGAAGGCTGGGGGCACTTCACAGGCCAGGGCTTCAGGCCACAGACGGGACCCTCAGGAACACAGCTGGCCCGCTGGTCCAAGTGCATGTATTGACCCCAGGGCAGGGCTTGCCCAGGGAGCCTAGAACCACAGGCTGAATCTGAGTCCAGCCTGCACTGGGAACAGATGAAATGCAGAGCCCAGCCCCTTGTTGTGCCCCAAATAAGGCCTGCCTAGGCTGTGACCCCTTTCAGGGAAGTACCTGAGCCTGACTCGGGGAAAGCAGGGCCTCTGACCCAGCCTCCTCCTTCCAACTCTGGTGCCTGGATGGAAACGCTAGGCATTGCCCCCGAGGTTCCAGAGGCCATGGCTGGCCAAGCTCGCTTTTGAGTCCCTGCCTGTAGCCACAGGCCTTTCAGCACTGGGGCTGGACAAGGCTGAAGAAGCAGCCCCACCCCCAGCAAGCAGCAGCAGGACCCGTGGAGACACTCCCCATTGGCTGTCTCATTCACCCGCAGCTCCCCTCATGGCCTCAGAGGCCCGTGCTTCGGAAGTTCAGGTTGGTGGGCTGTCAAGCATTACTCTGTCTGAACTTTTCCCAAGTGCGTGAATTTCCCGGAGAAATGACATTTGTCCCTTTAAGCACTAAGTATTAAAATAACAATAAAAAGTTTGAAAACCACACAAATAACCATTTGTGACATGTATGATACACTTGTCTGGCCCTGGACAGACTACAAAAGGAATTTTTAAACCATTGTGACTAGTGTCCTCTGAGACCCTGAATCAGGGCTCTCATCTCAGTGCTGGGGTCTCAGTGTCTTCTCTTGCAAACAATGAAGAGCAAAACTTAAAACACAATGGGGCAGATATGTTCAAGTGGAGTGTAGAAAAGGCCAATGGGACAGTTGATGAAGCATTCTAGCCAAAGGAGAAGGTTCCATTAAGGGTGTTTGTTCCCTGTGGGAAGATTAAAGGCAAAAAGACCTTCTGAAAACGACTGCCTTTTGGGAGCAGGTTGGCAGATCAAAGCCACCCCGTGCCCCTCGAGGTTTGAGTTAGCCACCTGGGTGAGGATGAGGTCACGCAGACCATCAGGGGACGCCGGGGGGCTTGAGGGAAGGCTGGGGGCACTTCACAGGCCAGGGCTTCAGGCCACAGACGGGACCCTCAGGAACACAGCTGGCCCGCTGGTCCAAGTGCATGTATTGACCCCAGGGCAGGGCTTGCCCAGGGAGCCTAGAACCACAGGCTGAATCTGAGTCCAGCCTGCACTGGGAACAGATGAAATGCAGAGCCCAGCCCCTTGTTGTGCCCCAAATAAGGCCTGCCTAGGCTGTGACCCCTTTCAGGGAAGTACCTGAGCCTGACTCGGGGAAAGCAGGGCCTCTGACCCAGCCTCCTCCTTCCAACTCTGGTGCCTGGATGGAAACGCTAGGCATTGCCCCCGAGGTTCCAGAGGCCATGGCTGGCCAAGCTCGCTTTTGAGTCCCTGCCTGTAGCCACAGGCCTTTCAGCACTGGGGCTGGACAAGGCTGAAGAAGCAGCCCCACCCCCAGCAAGCAGCAGCAGGACCCGTGGAGACACTCCCCATTGGCTGTCTCATTCACCCGCAGCTCCCCTCATGGCCTCAGAGGCCCGTGCTTCGGAAGTTCAGGTTGGTGGGCTGTCAAGCATTACTCTGTCTGAACTTTTCCCAAGTGCGTGAATTTCCCGGAGAAATGACATTTGTCCCTTTAAGCACTAAGTATTAAAATAACAATAAAAAAAGTTTGGAAAAAAAACCACACAAATAACCATTTGTGACATGTATGATACACTTGTCTGGCCCTGGACAGACTACATGGAATAGGACATTCTATTCCTCCGTGACCTGAAATTGTTGTCAGGAAGACATATGACCGGCCTAAGCTGTCACCAGATGAAGCCCCCTGGGTCTCCCCACTCTGTCTCTGGCCTTGAGGCCCTAAGGGATGGTCCACAGGAATAGGGCTTGGCCCTGCTCTCCGGGGCCACCCTGGTAGGTTCCGAGGGTGCTTTTCTGAACCAGCCCAGCTCAGTGGACGCCCCTGGGCTGGAATACGAGGCTCTCAGTGGAGGGGGAAGGATACGGCACACAGGAGCGTCTATTCTACCTACAGCTTCGAAGCCTGGCTCTTTCTTTTAAACAAAGCTAGCAACATGTGAAGAATTAAGAACTGCAAGGCTGCACTCTGAGATTTCCTATAGCTTATTCTTCCTGCTTTGCTGGCAGCTGCTGTCTCCTGGGGTCAGGGCCCTCACTTCTCACCTTTGTCCTCGTGTGGATGGGGTTAGCTCCTACAAAACAGAATGAAAGGGCCTTGTAGCCATGGGCCTTCCAACGGGAGGCATGGGCTTTCCACGCCTCCTTTCTGGACAACCAAGGCTGCGTCGTCTGGGCACGGCTGGCGGGGCTCCTGGCTGGCAGAGGTGACGTATGAAGACGCTGTGTGAAGCACAGTCCTTGGGGGGACCCTGCTGACCTCTCTCGTCTCCTCTGGATTTCCTGGTCTGAGTCTCTAGAACCTGCTCAACACTCACCTGTCGAATTGTCAGTGATCATGGCAAACGTCAGTGACCACGGATATCAAAGAAACGACAGAGCCTCAGGGGGTCATGCTGGAAGTGACCTTTTAATCCAGCCCTCACTGGAATGGGACATATGATGCGGAGGCCAGAAAATGATGGGCCAACGGTCAGAGTGACAACAGAGATGGAGGGAGGACTGGGCTGAAGCAGCCGTACCCACCCCAGTGCAGGGTGGTGCTCTGCATGCCCCCTTAAGGGAGCACGTCCAGTTCTGCTCTGCCTTCCCCTGCTGCAGTTCCGTGCGCCTTAATTATTCACATCTTTAATTCTCATGCCTTGGGGTAATTGCACAAAGGGCACCACAGCGACATTCAAACAAAGCACATACATTCTCAGGTTAGGTTTCCTGATTTAAATTCTCATGTTTAAAGAGGAAAATACACTTATAGTTCACAGAAGAAAAAAGAAAAGGAAGAAGGAAAGAAAGAATTTTTCCAGGCTTGGTTAGCCCAGAAAGACCTGTATCCTGATGGGGTTTTTGTGAGCTAATGGGGCCCACTGTAGGGGAGAGGAGAATCCTGAACTTGAAGGGGCTTGAACTCCGCCACAGACAGGCTATTTGTTCACTTGTGTCTTGCAAGTTGGCAGACTGCTTCTATCTTAAAGTGTTCTGGGTGGCTCCTAGCGCCCAGTGACAGAGTGGCAGAGTAGGGGGAGTCTTTGGGAGCCCAGCACGGCCTCGGTAAGAATGTGGAGGGAATAAGACACACACTGCATCTACAAAGGCACCAAAGTGGCCAGACGGGGGCCTGGCCACCTGAGGCTAGTGAGCAGCGTCAGGAGGGCTCAACACAGGTGGGGAACCCACCTAGCAGACAGGTGGTTTGCAGGAATTTTATTTCCTGAGGGTCAGAGGCAGGAAGGGGCATAGAAGCCGGAGCCTCATTGAGCCTCCGCCAGGTTCCCTCCTCAGGAGACAGAAAAGCCTGGGGCCAAGAAATGGGGGTGATGGGCGTGGGGGAACTGCCAAACTATCCCACTCCCTCCTCAGAGAGCCACCCACCAGCGAGTCTGTGAGCCTCACAGCAATGTCTCGGGAACACACTGTTCTCTTTGTTGGGGTAGAAATCTGTTTGCCGCTGATTATACAGCCGGATGAGTAGGCCTCTCTCTCTCTCCCTCTAATCTGCAGTCTTCCTGCTCAGCAGGCACAATTGTCTGCAAGCGATCCCGGAGAAAGCACAGAAGGAGTTCTCCAGCTATCCGTTGTTCTCCAGGTATTGTGAAGGTCTGAGATTTCAGGGGTGGAGCTGCGCAGACTCTGCGAACACTCTCTGAGCCTGGGGCACTGTGGCCTCTGAAGAATGCAGGCCCCTGGCCTGGCTGCTGCCTGGCACACCAGGCGCCCAGAAGCCAGCAGCACACTGTCCTCAGATGGGGCTTTCCAGTTTCCAAAGGCAAGGAATGTTTTAAATTAAAACATCAAATGAGAATCCATGTTAAAAGCAAGTCATTTAGTAGCTGCTCCTGGAGTACGGAGGTTGCCTGGGAAGGGGTACTAAGAACTTTCTGGAACTTTCTGATGGAAATGTTCCTTTTGTTGATGGGAGATGTAGGTTACGAAGACGTCTGCCTTTGTTGGTCAATACTTAACCATTGGACTGGACACCCAAGATCTAGGCATTTGCTTGTATTGAGTTACATGAAGCCATTATTTAGAAAGGAACTTCTGGGATGGTAGTGGAAGTTCCTGGTAAGGAACTCCAGATCAGTGACCTTTCCAGATAAAAATGGTAACCATTTAAAAACAGAAAACATTTTTTTGTTGCTTCACAATTTGGAAAGACAATGAGCATCCTGCGAGGTTCTCAAACTTAGACAACAAAGGACACCAAATTATTTAAACTTTTGTTGGTATAAGCTCTTCAACCTGAACACCAAGGATGGGGCTGAATGAAAACGGAATGCAGTGGCTGGCCCCAAAGCGACCTTCTGTCCACACAGCTGTGCTGTTTCCACCGTTCTTAACATCAGGCTCCCGTGCCCATAACGTCATTTCCCAAAGCCAGCGGTCACTACAGTGCCTCTCAATTAGTTCAGCTCCATTTGCCTCAGCTCCTAGTCCTGCTCTGGAGAGGGTCAAGGTCTAGCGAGGAACAGACCCCAAGATCCCAAATGCATCAGGAGGGAAGCTGGCTACATGTTCCCATTGGGAGGATCTGGGGAGTTTGGACTTGACTCTGGCCCGTCCGTCACTCTGAGTCTCAGAGCAGTGCTGCATCCCTGATCCCTGAAATGACCCAGTTCATCACAACACTGACACCCCCAAACGACTGCAGGAAGCAATTTCAGCTAATCAAGACACTCATCAGCTCTCTAGACTTGGCCACCGTCTTCCAGACAGCACACACAGGCCGGGAGGCGCTCCGCCGCAGACAAGCAGATGCTATTTCCACTTTTGTTCTCATTAAACAGTAGCATAATCATGATTTATAAAAATATTCAGATCTTGAAAAGCATGTCAAAGTGCAACGTCGTCAACTGAACTCGAAAAAATGACTCATTCCAGGCACATGATTTGAAATCTGATTTTTTTTTTTTTTTTTATCATAGCCTCAAGGAGATGTAGATACGGGGAAAAGCAATCAGGTTTTAAAACTCTTTTCTAGGAAATAGTTATGTTTCCTAACTCAAAATAAATTAGTTATTTTATAAACCTAGAAATCAACTTTCAAAGCTCCAAACAGGTCTTTAAATCAGAAACAATGTGTTAAAAGTGGCTTTGGAGTCACAGTTGATTGATCATCATGTGAGTATTGTCTCACGGCTATCAGACTCCTGTCTGTTTTTATACCTTTCTGGCTTGGGAGGCGGTAGGCGATGGTCAGGAACTCCAGATCAGTGACCTTTCCAGATAAAAATGGTAACCATTTAAAACAGAAAACATTTTTTGTTGTTTCACAATTTGGAAAGACAATGAGCATCCCAGAGGTTCTCAAACTTAGACAACAAAGGACACCAAATTATTTAAACTTTTGTTGGTATAAGCTCTTCAACCTGAACACCAAGGATGGGGCTGAATGAAAACGGAATGCAGTGGCTGGCCCCAAAGCGACCTTCTGTCCACACAGCTGTGCTGTTTCCACCGTTCTTAACATCAGGCTCCCGTGCCCATAACGTCATTTCCCAAAGCCAGCGGTCACTACAGTGCCTCTCAATTAGTTCAGCTCCATTTGCCTCAGCTCCTAGTCCTGCTCTGGAGAGGGTCAAGGTCTAGCGAGGAACAGACCCCAAGATCCCAAATGCATCAGGAGGGAAGCTGGCTACATGTTCCCATTGGGAGGAGCTGGGGAGTTTGGACTTGACTCTGGCCCGTCCGTCACTCTGAGTCTCAGAGCAGTGCTGCATCCCTGATCCCTGAAATGACCCAGTTCATCACAACACTGACACCCCCAAACGACTGCAGGAAGCAATTTCAGCTAATCAAGACACTCATCAGCTCTCTAGACTTGGCCACCGTCTTCCAGACAGCACACACAGGCCGGGAGGCGCTCCGCCGCAGACAAGCAGATGCTATTTCCACTTTTGTTCTCATTAAACAGTAGCATAATCATGATTTATAAAAATATTCAGATCTTGAAAAGCATGTCAAAGTGCAACGTCGTCAACTGAACTCGAAAAAATGACTCATTCCAGGCACATGATTTGAAATCTGATTTTTTTTTTTTTTTTTATCATAGCCTCAAGGAGATGTAGATACGGGGAAAAGCAATCAGGTTTTAAAACTCTTTTCTAGGAAATAGTTATGTTTCCTAACTCAAAATAAATTAGTTATTTTATAAACCTAGAAATCAACTTTCAAAGCTCCAAACAGGTCTTTAAATCAGAAACAATGTGTTAAAAGTGGCTTTGGAGTCACAGTTGATTGATCATCATGTGAGTATTGTCTCACGGCTATCAGACTCCTGTCTGTTTTTATACCTTTCTGGCTTGGGAGGCGGTAGGTGATGGTCAGGGGGCATTTCTAGGCAGTAAGGGCAGAGTTTTTCTCTAATGTTGGTCCCAATGAATCAACCAGGATCTAATAAAAACCAAACCAGGATCTAATAAAAACCAAACCAGGATCTAATAAAAAATACCAGGTGGGTTGTAAATTCAAAACTTACACATAGCAAGTATTAATATGTACCCAAAGAACTGGAAATCATCATAATAAAATTTTCTCTGTGGCTTCCCATCACTTACCTGTTTCTTTTCCTACCACCACACTTTGCTTCAACTACTAAAGACCCATCCTTCCCTGTGCACCCTCTTCCCACTCCACCCTAGAGCTTGCCCCCTGCCCCGGCCCCAGAGCTCTCTCACTCTTTCCAGACATCTTAAGTCTGCTGTTCAAGGCTCAGTTCAAGCTTCTCTCTCTGCCAGGCAGCCCTCCTGGACTTGCTGTTTTCTGCACACCAGTGGTTGGCATGCCCACACCACCCAGCATCCTTCCTAACATTGAGTGTCTTGCCCCTCCCCCCACCCCCGCCCATGCTGGAAAGACTCTCGGCTTGAGGGCCCTGATGATCTCTGTCATTGTTCCCTAGCTGGGGGAAAGCACAGGGGCTGTTATACAGATGGCATCGGTGCATATTTATGGGTAAAAGGAGAGTCCCGTATAAATTAACTACTTTTGCAACACTAAACCCAAAGCAAGTGCTCTTAAACAATGAAGACTTCCGCTCTAGGAAGAACAATCATTTGTTCCTACCCTTCTCCGCCAGTAGCAAATGAGCCTCAAAGAGTAAGGTTTCAGAATCCTACCCAGTCCAGGGAGAAAAGACATGTTATAAACATAGCAAGATGGCTGGGCTATTTCCCTCACCCCTCTGTTACTTCCTAAAACCGCTCCTGTAGTCTGGAAATTCTGGATCTTCAGGCACTCAAATAAATAGTTTTTAAACCTAGAAATCAACTTTCAAAGCTCCAAACAGGTCTTTAAATCAGAAACAATGTGTTAAAAGTGGCTTTGGAGTCACAGTTGATTGATCATCATGTGAGTATTGTCTCACGGCTATCAGACTCCTGTCTGTTTTTATACCTTTCTGGCTTGGGAGGCGGTAGGTGATGGTCAGGGGGCATTTCTAGGCAGTAAGGGCAGAGTTTTTCTCTAATGTTGGTCCCAATGAATCAACCAGGATCTAATAAAAACCAAACCAGGATCTAATAAAAACCAAACCAGGATCTAATAAAAAATACCAGGTGGGTTGTAAATTCAAAACTTACACATAGCAAGTATTAATATGTACCCAAAGAACTGGAAATCATCATAATAAAATTTTCTCTGTGGCTTCCCATCACTTACCTGTTTCTTTTCCTACCACCACACTTTGCTTCAACTACTAAAGACCCATCCTTCCCTGTGCACCCTCTTCCCACTCCACCCTAGAGCTTGCCCCCTGCCCCGGCCCCAGAGCTCTCTCACTCTTTCCAGACATCTTAAGTCTGCTGTTCAAGGCTCAGTTCAAGCTTCTCTCTCTGCCAGGCAGCCCTCCTGGACTTGCTGTTTTCTGCACACCAGTGGTTGGCATGCCCACACCACCCAGCATCCTTCCTAACATTGAGTGTCTTGCCCCTCCCCCCACCCCCGCCCATGCTGGAAAGACTCTCGGCTTGAGGGCCCTGATGATCTCTGTCATTGTTCCCTAGCTGGGGGAAAGCACAGGGGCTGTTATACAGATGGCATCGGTGCATATTTATGGGTAAAAGGAGAGTCCCGTATAAATTAACTACTTTTGCAACACTAAACCCAAAGCAAGTGCTCTTAAACAATGAAGACTTCCGCTCTAGGAAGAACAATCATTTGTTCCTACCCTTCTCCGCCAGTAGCAAATGAGCCTCAAAGAGTAAGGTTTCAGAATCCTACCCAGTCCAGGGAGAAAAGACATGTTATAAACATAGCAAGATGGCTGGGCTATTTCCCTCACCCCTCTGTTACTTCCTAAAACCGCTCCTGTAGTCTGGAAATTCTGGATCTTCAGGTCACATTTGACTCAATCTCGTTCTCCCCTCAAAATCTGCTTCCTCTGGGGGAGGGGATAGGCACAGACCAGGGGCTGCCTCCATGTTTCTCTTGGGAAGGGGTAGGCACAGACCAGGGGCTGCTTCTATATCCTGGGCTCCGAACAGCTCCAGCTGTGCCTTTTCTTGTTAGCAGCCTTGCCCGACTTGGGAAAGTGAGCTTGCTGAAATCTGGAGAGGATGCTGACAACTCTATCAGCCACTTCAGAGCCAAGGAATGTCACCAAATACCCGAAAATGTAGCCACTACTCAGGCCTGACAGTTCTAGAGCAAGAAAATAAATATCTGTCTAGGCATTCCTAACTGACACCCCAAGAAGGCAGGCATTTCCAGTGCAGTGTTTATCACATTGTTCCCATCTGCCCATTTTCTGTAAGTGGTGGCAGCCAGCCCCTCGATTTCCTCTCCAATCATCCCCTCCCAAAGAAGCGAGGGATGGGGGAAACTCTAATGGGTCCCCACCACCCTGGGTAGGAGAGAATACCCCGCAGCCAGAAAGCAAATGGTAAGTGGGAACCTGGGTACGACTTCAGGGAATATGCCCCAAATCTGAAAATAATGAGGCCTTTGCAAAACCAATTCCTTCAACAGAGGAAACTAAATGCAGCAAGAAAGAAAGGGCTTTGGGAAAACTATAAGATCTTCTCCTGTGCCTAACACAATTTTGACCACAAAAGGAGAACTCAGTCATAGGGACCTCTCTAACTGTTCAGCCTGTTCAGATTTTCAGGGTGATTTCTCTCTGAGAGCTCTGTTTGCTCAGCCACTTGGAAGTGCAGAAGGCAACAAAAATAAAAGATCTTCTGGAGTCTTGGGAAGCACGGAAATCCTCACCCAGGCTCTGTCTTGGGTCTTCTAGAGTCATGTTGCTAATTCTGTGGCTGCTAGTTATTGCAGTTATTGTCATTAAAATATTTTACTTGAATAGATAAAAAAAATTCAGTCATATGAACACCTTTCTTTTTTTTTCTTTTTGGCCACTTCTTTTGGTCTTTCGTTTATTTTCATCTTTTGTTCTTTGGCCCGTGTGGGCTTCCCATAGTAGTGGCCTCTCTCGCTGCAGAGCACCGGCTCTGGGCGCAGGCGCTCGGTAGTCGGACACATTGGTCCAGCCGCTCCGCAGCACGTGGGATCCTCCCAGGCCAGGGATGGAACCGGCGCCCCTTGCACTGCAAGACAATGTCCTTACCCACTGGACCACCAGGGAAGGCCATATGAACACATTTTAAGTGCTCAACAGCATGGGATAAAACAGCAGAGACTGTCTCTATGGCTGTAGAAAGTTCTGGGCAGTGGGCAGTGCTGTTCTAGGGAGCCACTGCACTAATCTTGTTCAGTTTCCTGATGGAGGCAGCAAGCAGGAGGGCTGTCACATGGCTGGGTGATGGCTCCAGCAGGCTCAAGTTCTCTGGCTGGATCTCCTTTTCCGACCCCCACCCAGCCTTTCCTGACCCTGCCCAGAGGGGCTTCTCCCACCCAGAGGCCTGGAGAAGCCCTGACTGTGCAGAGCACACTGAGGCCCGAGGCAGCAGACCCCTGCCTGGCTGAGCATCTGCCCTGATTCGCCACATCCACCTGGATGTCAGGGCACCCCACTGGCACTTCAGCCCCCAGCCCACCTGGCATGGAGGCCAAGGTCGAGGTGGAAGAATGGAGTCTACATGGGGACCTCAGAAAAAGGAGATTCACTGCTGTGTAAACCCTAGCCTTCCAGACGGTCAGGGGAATCCTGCCCGATCTCCAGATAATGACTATTACATTAGAAGAAACAGCAGCAACAAAGCACTCTCATGCTCAGCATTTGAGCTTGAGAGCTCAGAGGCTCTTGCTTCCACTGCCAGGGTATAAAATCTTAGGATTCTGGCCTGAAATCCAGAATCAACCATTCCCATTGTCCAGTGGCCCCCAACCTTTTTTTGGCACCAGGAATCAGTTTTGTGGAAGACAATGTTCCCATGGTCTGGGGTCAGGGGCAGAGGGGATGGTGTTGGGATGACGCAAGCACATGACATGTATTGTGCACTCTATTTCTATTATTATTACATCAACTTCACCTCAGATCATCAGGCGTTTGATTCCAGAGCCTGGAGACCCCTGCCCCAGGCTGTCTCTGTCCTCCTCGACATTTGTTGCTCTGTGCTCGTGTAACACAGGCTGCTTTTTCAGAATGACATCCACAGGGCTGCTTTCTTTCGACTCCAGTGCTGAGGAAACAGCTCCTAGTCCACATTCCTGACCACAGTCAAGCTCAGGTCACATGCACACATGCACCAGGGTCAGCTGAGCCTTCTATCTCTACCCAGCTGGCATTTTGCTCTTCTCCATTGACCCCAAGGCTGTATTAGTTCAGGATCCAGCGGAAGAAGCTCGGAGCTAACAAATTTCCCCTGACTCCTCCACTTGTCTGCTTCCCTCCTCTGAGATCCCTGTAGTCCCTTTCCGCCTGGCCCTCTCTCTCCAGACACAGGTGAGTTTCAGTCTGTTTCTGCCACTTTGGCTCATCCTGGCTGAGTCATTGCTGCACTCGGAGCATGGCTCTACCACAGGAAATCATCGGAAGGAGAAATGGAGAGAAAAGAGGAAGGAAAGAGAGGTGAATGGACAGCAGTCACTGAAGAGGCAAAACTATGGAGAGACTGTGAGACTGCCAGGGAGGAAATGCAAGTGATTTACTTTAATCCTATTTTCAAAGAAATTTCAATTGCCAAGAAAAAAAAAAAAACACCCCAAATAAGTAAGGACTGAAGGGAGTCAGAGATTTCATACCAAGAGAGACAACCTGGGGTTGGCTAGACCTCAGAAAAGGAGATTCACTGCTGTGTAAACCCTAGCCTTCCAGACGGTCAGGGGAATCCTGCCCGATCTCCAGATAATGACTATTACATTAGAAGAAACAGCAGCAACAAAGCACTCTCATGCTCAGCATTTGAGCTTGAGAGCTCAGAGGCTCTTGCTTCCACTGCCAGGGTATAAAATCTTAGGATTCTGGCCTGAAATCCAGAATCAACCATTCCCATTGTCCAGTGGCCCCCAACCTTTTTTTGGCACCAGGAATCAGTTTTGTGGAAGACAATGTTCCCATGGTCTGGGGTCAGGGGCAGAGGGGATGGTGTTGGGATGACGCAAGCACATGACATGTATTGTGCACTCTATTTCTATTATTATTACATCAACTTCACCTCAGATCATCAGGCGTTTGATTCCAGAGCCTGGAGACCCCTGCCCCAGGCTGTCTCTGTCCTCCTCGACATTTGTTGCTCTGTGCTCGTGTAACACAGGCTGCTTTTTCAGAATGACATCCACAGGGCTGCTTTCTTTCGACTCCAGTGCTGAGGAAACAGCTCCTAGTCCACATTCCTGACCACAGTCAAGCTCAGGTCACATGCACACATGCACCAGGGTCAGCTGAGCCTTCTATCTCTACCCAGCTGGCATTTTTGCTCTTCTCCATTGACCCCAAGGCTGTATTAGTTCAGGATCCAGCGGAAGAAGCTCGGAGCTAACAAATTTCCCCTGACTCCTCCACTTGTCTGCTTCCCTCCTCTGAGATCCCTGTAGTCCCTTTCCGCCTGGCCCTCTCTCTCCAGACACAGGTGAGTTTCAGTCTGTTTCTGCCACTTTGGCTCATCCTGGCTGAGTCATTGCTGCACTCGGAGCATGGCTCTACCACAGGAAATCATCGGAAGGAGAAATGGAGAGAAAAGAGGAAGGAAAGAGAGGTGAATGGACAGCAGTCACTGAAGAGGCAAAACTATGGAGAGACTGTGAGACTGCCAGGGAGGAAATGCAAGTGATTTACTTTAATCCTATTTTCAAAGAAATTTCAATTGCCAAGAAAAAAAAAAAAACACCCCAAATAAGTAAGGACTGAAGGGAGTCAGAGATTTCATACCAAGAGAGACAACCTGGCTGGCTAGAGGCGGCTATGATTGGGCATGAAGTCATTCTAAAAGGGCTTGTGGTTTTGTTTTGTTTTGTTGCCTATCCGATGAGTAGCTCGTGATTCTCATACGGTGGTGGGACAAATAGAACCGTGACTGATGTTTCCCAATTTACAGAGCTGATTTCACGGGCTTTCGACAGGAAGATGATATTTCTGACAAACACAATTCTTCTTGAGGCTGCAGTGTTTCGAGGGCCAGTGTTCCATATGCCACTCACTGATATGTTTTTAGGACTTTCTAGGTACAGGAGAAACTCTCATAGAAATGCAAATTGTTGGCGTCTATGAGTCCAGAAGTCTGAGCGCCTGCATCTGCCTGTTGTAAATAACCTCCCCGCCAAAGGCCGCAGAAGTCATGGGAAGTAGGGGAGATGCCAGAGAGATCAGCGGAGTCGAGTGAGATCCTGCCCTGCCACCCGCCCTGAGCTCCAGAGGACAGCTCTGCTCACTGCTGCTGGGCTGGAAGTCACTGAGTCCTTGCTTCCTGCCCTGGTCCTCAGCGAAAGATGGAGATGCTACAGCCACAAACTAGGGGTCCTCTGGGGGGGAAGCCTTTGTCCTCCTGGATGGTGACAAGGTGGTGGCAGGAAGAGAGAGGTGCTCTCCTTGCAGACACTTTTCCAAATGTCAGGTGTTGGAGAGAATTGTGCGAGAAAACAGGTCATGTCAGGAGTCTGGCACTGCCTTTGTTCTTACACTCAGACGTGGGGTCATGCAAAACCACTTCAGTCACATCCAACCCTTTGTGACCCTACGGACTGTAGCCTGCTAGGCTGTATGAGATCATGTATGTTCATTTTACTGCCAGATCATAAAACTTATCTAAATATTATAAGTACTATTTTGAATCTGTCTCATCACACCAAAACTTATATGGGTTGCCCAGGGATGTCTAATGAGATCTCTAAGACATCTTTAATGAGAAGGATGCAAAATGAGATCTCTAAGACAATCCTGGTTCTGGGAACCACTGCTACCAAACCATCTTAGCAGGTCAACAAATGCTTCTCTGGGACCAAGGGTGGCCCTCGCTCATCCTCTGAGACCTGGCGGTGCTGCCCAGGCTGTGGGAAGGACACAGGCAGCCAGGTAGAAAGGTAACGCACCTGAGGTCATGCCGCAGATGACCGGCTGCAGCTCGGGCTGAGGGAGGATCGGGGCCAGCCGATGTGACAGCAGCTCCAGGATTTGGTTTATAAGTAAAAACAAGCAGTGGGGGAAGAACAGCTGGTGTTGAGTCTGGTGCTAGGATTAGTCTGCAACGCTAATCACAAGAAGTGGAAAAAATTAGGAGGTCCTGCCTGCCAAGGAGGTTTTCAAACACACGCATGTACTGCAGTTGTGGTGGGATTAGAGTATCCCCGCACCAGAGAGCCAGGCGCCCACAGCCAGGACCAGAGCCTGTTCCTGGGCACCATACCCAGAGCTTAGCTCTGATTGGACTCGAGAAGGGCCGGTCCCTTCACCGGCGCTGTGGAGCACGTCGACCCTCCAGGCTCCTCTGTGACGTCCTGGAGAGAAACTGGGACCAATGGGTGGCGGGAGAGAGAATGTCCCGATCCCAGTGGAGGCAGCAGGGCTGACTATTACACTCGCTGCCATTAAGAAGATTATCAGAAGCCTACAGGCCGAAGTGGGGTGGTGTTCAGGACATATACAAAAACCAGGGGATTTAAAAAAAAAAAAAAAAACACCAGGGGAAAGCCCAGACATCAAAAGACACAGCTTCAAACACCTGTGGAGCGATATTATCATGTCTCCTGGGCCAGATGGTGCAATGATCTGAACACGATTTAGCAAAAACAGGGTTAGGGGGTATGGGGAGGGCAAATTGTGGGAATAGGGGATTAAGAGGTACAAACTATTAGGTGTATATAAGCTACAAAGATATACTGTACAGCATGACTGATCTTTTATAACTATAAATGGAGAGTAACTTTTTAAAAATTGTGTATCACTACATTGTACACCTGTAACTTATATAGTATTACTGTCGATCAACTATACTTCAGTTTAAAAAAGCATGGGGAGGGGGTGACTGACTGGGGGCCTCCTGAGACCTCGCTGACACCTCCTCTACCGCCCCTAGGGCTCCCTGCCACCTCCTAGAACGTCACCACAAGGATGCTTCCAGTAGCCCCTCACATCTTGGTACAGTTTCCTTCAAAGATGTGTTTTCCTTCAAACAGAGAACCGAGGCAGCATGAAAGCAGTACTTGGGGCTGGGTGAGCAGAGAAGAAGAGGTTAGTTCAGCAAAATGAAACAAGGAAACAATATGCTACGGACTGAATTCATACTCATATGTTAAAGCCCTACCCCCAGTGTGGAAATAGAGGCTTTATGGAATTAAGGTTAAGTGAAGTCATAAGGGTAGAGCCCTGATCCACTAGCACTAGTGTCCTCACAAGAAGAGGCACCAGAGAAAGCCTGAGTCCTCTCCCTGTCTCTCCGCCATGTGAAGATACAGCAAGAAGGTGGCCATCGACAAACCAGGAAGAGAGCCCTAGCCAAACCCCGACTATGCTGGCCCTCTGAGCTTGGACTTTCAGCCTCCAGAATTGTGAGAAACGAAGTTTCTGTTGTACGAGTCAGTCCGTCTGTGGGATACTGTTACAGCAACCAGAGCTGACCATACAGAATATAGCTTCATGCAAAGCCAGGCCCCTGTGAGGTGCAGGAGAGACGTCCTGATGGCAAGGGATGATGGACAGAGGACCAACAAGTGGAAGAGAGAAGTAGGTGATAGGCTGCCAGACACCACCCAGAACTAGATGGGAACTGAGGAAGGCTTTTGGGGGTCCTCAGATGAGGGATCAGTCACTACAGCCCCAGCCCTGGACCAGGGGTCGCTCATACCATCGCCAGCCCCCTAGGCTGAGAGGCTGAAACGAACCCTGTTCTCAGAACTCTCTGGAGAAGACTCAGCAGCCTTCAGCCCTCCAGTCTTTCACCTGAGAAGTGTGCTCTCTGACAAAGCATGTGTCTTCACGGCAGTGTGAACTGGTTTTGTTTCAATTCGGATGGCAAGGAGATGAAAAAGATGCTCCATGATGTACCTGTTTCCAAGAAACTTCTGGTGATCACAAGAGGGTATTTCTGGAGGAATCGCGGGTACAGATGGTCCCCATCGTCCTCCCTGCCTCTCCCAGCAACCCCAGACCCTCACTTTGGTGTTGCTATTTGCTTCTACAAAATGTGGAGCTTTTCAAAAGACATTCAATTTCCTTTGTTGCTATTCAGTTGCCATAGTCAATTAAAATCTATCAATGCCCCTGAATAAATTTGTGCTAGGTGAAGAAAGAGCCTCCGTGCAATCTCCCGACATGATCTCTATTACCTTATGTTACTTTAATAGCTAGAGTAATAGTTTGTTATTAATGGAATTAAGCAATTTAGTTCGAGCTTCCCAGAGGTCTTATAAGACAACTATTATAATTTGTATTCTCAGATTTTCCATTGAGTAGGTGCCATGTGTTTTACATTACTTGCTAATGTTTCGAGAGATAGCAGTAGTATATTTAATATCTGGCTTTGTTTAATGATTCTAAGCCTCTTTCAATGTAGGTAAGTGCTGCTGGAATTTTGAGCTGTTTAAAAGTCTACATGGTACAAATAATTATCTCGCATATTATTCAGCTCCATTTCAATTTGTACTTTCACTGTGTCATCCATCCATCCATCCCAAAGATTTGATCTGAACGTGCTTTTCCATTTTTTCCCCTGAAAACTGTTTCCTATCCCCATGGAGAAAACCAGGAAACATGCGTCTAATGAGCACATCTCTCAGACACACACGTGTGTGCAAACACATGTACGTATGCCACACACACCAACTGAGCATATTTTTTCATATACATATGAATAGAGTCATATTTCCTCAAAGATTTAAAAAACTTTTCTTGATGGTTGCAAAATCTGTTTTTAGAAGGAATAAATGTATTCACCGCATTATGAAACAGCTTGAGAAAACAAGATCTTACAATGTACACCATCTCTGTATTTAAATAGTTTCATTTCTATTCATGAGCTCCCTGATTAGATACATGGAAAATATCATCAGTAAAATATGAATAATTCTGACAAATTAATAGTCGATTTTTTTTAAAGAATGAAAATATGTGTAAGCATCTCATCCTCATTAGCTAAAGCTGCTCTCGGGGGTGCGTGAAAACCGTGGCCCACGTGGCCATGGCACAAATCTCTTGCAAACAGCATGCAACGAGAGAAAAGGTGAGGAGCCTCCAGGGGATGGAGTGGAAAAGGGCAGTGCTATTTGCAAGAACAGGTTGGGGCAAACACCCAGCCGGCCAGGTGTGTGAAGTGTTGTACTTTGTGTCATGACCGTGAGGTAGGTGGGGCAGAGAGGACTCGGCTATGGGATTTCAGAGCAGGAGAGGACCTCAGAAATCATCCTGAGGGACTTCCTCATGGTCCAGTGGTTAAGTATCCACTTGCCAGTACAGGGGACTCGGGTTCAATCCCTGGCCAGGGAATTAAGATCTCACAGGCCTTGGGGCAACTAAGCCCACGGGGCACAACGAGAAGTTGGTGCGCCCAAACAAAAGATCCAGACTACCACAACTGAGACCTGATGCAGTCCACGCGCCCCCCAGAGAAAAGAGAAAAATGAAATCATTCCGAATCATCCAGCTGTGCCATTACAAGAAAATCTCACAGATATTTGAGTTCTGGTTCCAAACCACTACAATAACGTGAATATGTCAATAAAGCAAGTCACTCAGGGTCTTTGGTTTCCCAATGACTATAAAAATGATGTTCGTGCTACACTGTAGTCTGTTAAGCGTGCGATAGCATTACATTGGGGAAAAAAAAAACCCAAAGTGCATACCTTACTTACGAAAGAGAGCTGAGCCACTGCACTGCACAGCAGAAACTAACACAATATTGCAAAGCAACTATAGTTCAATAAAAATAAAAAACGCCTTATCACTAAAAAATGCTAATCATCCTCTGAGCGTTCAGTGAGTTGTAATCTTTCTTCAATGGTCCTGTCAAAGATCACAGGTGACAGATCACCATAACCAATATAATAAATATGATAAACTTCAAAATATTGAGAGAAGGGCCAACATACGATGCAGAGACATGGAGTGGGCACATGCTCTGGGGACAAACGGTGCAGATAGACTTGCTCGACACAAGGTTGTCACAAACCTTCACTTTGTTAAAAATGCAGTGTCTGGGCAGCTCCATAAAGCCCAGTGCAATAACATGAGGTCTGCCTGTTCCCCTTAGACTGTTTTCATTGTGGCAGGCACTGGAAGGAGGAAAGCGATCCCCCAAGATGACACACCCACTGTGGAGGGAGACAGGACCTGACTTCTGGCTTTTGGGCTCAGAGTCCAGTGCTTTTCTGCTGGGTGGCATGGACATTAAATGACACCCTCCTGAGCCTTGATGCCTGTGTCGTATTAGAGCCCATGGTGGCCATGGGGGCACCTGGCGATGAGACCCAGCCCCCGTCGTCCAGGAGCTGACTGATAGACCCGAGTGGGAGACAAGGGGACCGTGAACACACTGTGAGGGTGTGGTCAGTGTTGCGGAAGGGCTGCTGCCATACATGAGAGTGACTGGCCTTCGTTCTAGCTCTCTCACCTCCTTGCCCTTGAGCACAACTACTGACTATATTTGAATAGCCGTGCATTCATCTGTAGAAATGGCAATCACAAGAATAGCTACTTGGCAGGATTATGGCAAGGCCCTCCAAAGTAGACCTCCTAGGACCCAAAAGAAGCCCACCCCACCAGCTCATGTGAAGGGGAGGACGTTCGTGAGACAGTGGTGAGGTTTCGTGGGAACAAGCAAGTGGGGAGAAACAGGTAGAGCTTCAGAGCCCAGCCAGAATGAGCCGTGTCTCCGGCTCCAGGTTCTGCATCTCCTGGGCCATCGTCTCTCTTTTCCTGTCCCTCCTGATCCCTGCCTTTGAGACTGACCCTTGTTATGCACAGAGCTTCAGAAGAATTGCTCTTGCGTTGCATCGAAATGATCACTTGACCGATGCACCCAGACCTGAATGGAACTCTCCAGTGAATTTTTAAAACTCAGGAGCCAGTCCTGGCCAGCGGAAGGAAGGGCACCCTTGAAATCAGAACTCTGCACCTCATCTAGTAAACTGAGGCTAGAGGGGTGGGGTTGCATGACCCGCTATCAGCAGCAGGGGTTGTGGGAGGGTCCAGATGTTCCCAGAAGATAGGATGGGCAAGGCAGGTATGCACCTAGCAGGCCTAACACAGAAGACCCTTGAAGGCTCATTTTCTTTCCTACACTGAAGGTACAAACAACGTGCCATGTGGGCACAGGAAGCGAGTGGCTGATTCTGCTTTGGGAGGACGCCTAGGTGGGCAAGTCCAGACAGGGTGATGGGAGCTCCAGCTGCTTAGGTCTGCCTGTTCCCCTTAGACTGTTTTCATTGTGGCAGGCACTGGAAGGAGGAAAGCGATCCCCCAAGATGACACACCCACTGTGGAGGGAGACAGGACCTGACTTCTGGCTTTTGGGCTCAGAGTCCAGTGCTTTTCTGCTGGGTGGCATGGACATTAAATGACACCCTCCTGAGCCTTGATGCCTGTGTATTAGAGCCCATGGTGGCCATGGGGGCACCTGGCGATGAGACCCAGCCCCCGTCGTCCAGGAGCTGACTGATAGACCCGAGTGGGAGACAAGGGGACCGTGAACACACTGTGAGGGTGTGGTCAGTGTTGCGGAAGGGCTGCTGCCATACATGAGAGTGACTGGCCTTCGTTCTAGCTCTCTCACCTCCTTGCCCTTGAGCACAACTACTGACTATATTTGAATAGCCGTGCATTCATCTGTAGAAATGGCAATCACAAGAATAGCTACTTGGCAGGATTATGGCAAGGCCCTCCAAAGTAGACCTCCTAGGACCCAAAAGAAGCCCACCCCACCAGCTCATGTGAAGGGGAGGACGTTCGTGAGACAGTGGTGAGGTTTCGTGGGAACAAGCAAGTGGGGAGAAACAGGTAGAGCTTCAGAGCCCAGCCAGAATGAGCCGTGTCTCCGGCTCCAGGTTCTGCATCTCCTGGGCCATCGTCTCTCTTTTCCTGTCCCTCCTGATCCCTGCCTTTGAGACTGACCCTTGTTATGCACAGAGCTTCAGAAGAATTGCTCTTGCGTTGCATCGAAATGATCACTTGACCGATGCACCCAGACCTGAATGGAACTCTCCAGTGAATTTTTAAAACTCAGGAGCCAGTCCTGGCCAGCGGAAGGAAGGGCACCCTTGAAATCAGAACTCTGCACCTCATCTAGTAAACTGAGGCTAGAGGGGTGGGGTTGCATGACCCGCTATCAGCAGCAGGGGTTGTGGGAGGGTCCAGATGTTCCCAGAAGATAGGATGGGCAAGGCAGGTATGCACCTAGCAGGCCTAACACAGAAGACCCTTGAAGGCTCATTTTCTTTCCTACACTGAAGGTACAAACAACGTGCCATGTGGGCACAGGAAGCGAGTGGCTGATTCTGCTTTGGGAGGACGCCTAGGTGGGCAAGTCCAGACAGGGTGATGGGAACAGCATTCCAGGTGGAGGGAACGGCATGGAAAAGGCACCACGGGGTAAAGTACAGAGTGTGGTGGTAGTGATGTCAGCATGGGGTGGGGGCTCCAGAGGCAGGTGTCTGGACCTCACCCAACAGGGACTAGGGAGACTGCTGGTTTGGTTTATACCCTGGAAGGTTGTTCTGGAGGCCAGCGTGCAGGAACCAGAAGTGGGCAAAGAGGGAGGAGGGGAGAAGGAAGGATGAGGCAGGAGACCACGTGATCCTGCAGGCTGGAAGAGGCGAGGACCTGCTGAGCTAAGGCAAGAGCAGCGGGGATGGAGGGATGGCTGGGTGGAAAGGGGTTAGGAGACAGAGCTGAGCACCTGGGGGTGGGGGTGAGGCGTCATGGAGGGAGGGTACACCCACACTTCTGATGTGGAGACTGGGTAGATGGTGTGGCCATTCCCAGAGGTAGGGAGCATGGGAAGGGGAGCGGACTGGGGGAAAGCTGAGTGCTGTGAGGTCTTGTGGCACCTGAGGGACACCTGGGGACATGGGATATTGACCCTGGGGATGGGTCTGCGAGATGCCAGTTTATTGCCGAGGGACAGGAGATCAATAGCACCTCGAGGCTGGAGGACAGTGATAAGGGTTTCAAACGGTGTGTATGGTGATGAAAGAGGCAGAGTGAGAGGATCAGGAGGGACGCATTGCCCGGTGAAGCGGGATGCTGGCCCGAGAGGGAGCCCTCAGTATCGTGATGTGGCCGGCACCCCGTCGTCCTCAGTCACCCGTCCTTCCGTACAAGGCCCTGTGGGGAGGGCCTGGGCCTCCGCTCCACTTTCTCCTGCGCGGGAGAGTCACTGGAACACCTCCTTCTGACACCCCAGCAGGGGTTGTGGGAGGGTCCAGATGTTCCCAGAAGATAGGATGGGCAAGGCAGGTATGCACCTAGCAGGCCTAACACAGAAGACCCTTGAAGGCTCATTTTCTTTCCTACACTGAAGGTACAAACAACGTGCCATGTGGGCACAGGAAGCGAGTGGCTGATTCTGCTTTGGGAGGACGCCTAGGTGGGCAAGTCCAGACAGGGTGATGGGAACAGCATTCCAGGTGGAGGGAACGGCATGGAAAAGGCACCACGGGGTAAAGTACAGAGTGTGGTGGTAGTGATGTCAGCATGGGGTGGGGGCTCCAGAGGCAGGTGTCTGGACCTCACCCAACAGGGACTAGGGAGACTGCTGGTTTGGTTTATACCCTGGAAGGTTGTTCTGGAGGCCAGCGTGCAGGAACCAGAAGTGGGCAAAGAGGGAGGAGGGGAGAAGGAAGGATGAGGCAGGAGACCACGTGATCCTGCAGGCTGGAAGAGGCGAGGACCTGCTGAGCTAAGGCAAGAGCAGCGGGGATGGAGGGATGGCTGGGTGGAAAGGGGTTAGGAGACAGAGCTGAGCACCTGGGGGTGGGGGTGAGGCGTCATGGAGGGAGGGTACACCCACACTTCTGATGTGGAGACTGGGTAGATGGTGTGGCCATTCCCAGAGGTAGGGAGCATGGGAAGGGGAGCGGACTGGGGGAAAGCTGAGTGCTGTGAGGTCTTGTGGCACCTGAGGGACACCTGGGGACATGGGATATTGACCCTGGGGATGGGTCTGCGAGATGCCAGTTTATTGCCGAGGGACAGGAGATCAATAGCACCTCGAGGCTGGAGGACAGTGATAAGGGTTTCAAACGGTGTGTATGGTGATGAAAGAGGCAGAGTGAGAGGATCAGGAGGGACGCATTGCCCGGTGAAGCGGGATGCTGGCCCGAGAGGGAGCCCTCAGTATCGTGATGTGGCCGGCACCCCGTCGTCCTCAGTCACCCGTCCTTCCGTACAAGGCCCTGTGGGGAGGGCCTGGGCCTCCGCTCCACTTTCTCCTGCGCGGGAGAGTCACTGGAACACCTCCTTCTGACACCCCAGCCTACATGTCCCTGTACAACTAAAGGTCTTGAGTCTTTTTTGGTTTTTTTTTTGCCATGTTTTCAATTTTTTTGGCTGGTTATTGATATTTTTTATCCATTTATTTTCATTCATCTTTATTCTTTGGCCTGTGTGGGCCTCCCATTGCAGTGGCCTCCCTTGTCACAGAGCACCGGCTCTGGGCACATGTGCTCCAGAGCGCTGGCTTGTAATTGGACATACCAGTACAGCTGTTTCGCGGCATGTGGGATCTTCCCGGGCCAGGGATCAAACCGGTGCCCCTTGCACTGCACGGCAGACTCTCTACCCACTGGACCACCAGGGAAGCCTACTAAAGGTCTTGAGTGCTGGGCCCAAGCCCAGCAGAGCTGGAGGCTGCCGCGGCTCATACACCCAGCCACCTGCGAGGGGCTGGAAGTGAGTCTGTAGAAGGGTGGGTGCTCTTGGGGGTGCAAGGAGGGGGAGGGACTTTCTGGGCCATCAGGGGGTCCCTGATCCGATTAGGCGTGATGGTCTTTTGCAGAGTGGTAGGGAGAGTGGCTGGTCTCATCCACAGCCTCTTGACAAAGACGGACAGAGACCTTCACCTTAGAATCTAACGTGAAGGAAGGTGAGGAAGGGTGCAGTCTGGCTTCCTAGAGGCACAGCTGGTAACCGGACTGGGCCCAGGCGACCTTCCCCACCCTCCAGAGGCCCCCATGACCTACCCGCTGGCATGGTGGGGACGGGGTTGGCCGGGAACCCACCCATTTAACCAATCCTGGGGGGGTTGTGCATTAATATTAATGACTACCACTCTGTTTACTTTCATAAGCCCTAACTTCCCATAAATCCAAGTCAAAATCAATCAACTGTTATGGAAGATATTAATGGCAATTCCATTATTTAAATCCAATCAATGCTTTTTTGTTGTTGTTGTTCTCTTTGTATTGAGGCGGAATCCTTTGGAGGAGGCTTTTGAACAGCCAATGGGAAAAAAAAAAAAAATGTCAAATGACCTGGCTCACATCTCAGGATTGCAGTTAGATAACTGCTTAGGAAAAAGGGGTTCAGTTTCTCTCCACTTATCTGACAGGAAGGTTTTAATTCCACTGGTCTTGGAAAAATAAAACTTCTTCTCACATTCGCTGCACCCTGCCCCAGTGCTGCCAGGGACACTTAGCATCATTGCTTTTTAAACTCAGAACTTAGCTGCGATCCACTGTTTTCCAATCAAATTTGATTTTTTTTTTTTATACTATGAACCCAACTCTTCCAGGGACTGGCTTCAATGGCCTGCAAAATAGCTAAGACAAGTGGGAGTGATTTGTTCCCAGAAGTAAACAGGCACAAAAACGAGACAGAAATCGAGAGGTGCAGAAGATGACAAAGCCAAACAGACCCCTCCAGAATGTGCGCGTCTTCATGGGAGCCTGTGACCAGGAGGACTGCCTCGACCCCCAGCTTGCCAGTTCACTGACAAGTGAAGGACTGTGGTGAGATGCGGACTCCCCACCAGTGGAGGCGGGCTGGAGAAAGTCTGCTTAAGTTATGCAGTGAAGAGGAATGTAACTAGGAGCACACTGCCTTCAAACCCAAACCAGAGACCAGGAGGGAAGGAGAACCTGCCTCTCACCTGCCGGAAAGCCAGTCCCTTCCTTCTTGGCTGACTCCCTCCCTCCTTCAGGACTTAATGCTGGTGGGTGCCACCTCCTTCTAGAAGCCCCCCCAGCTCCCGGGACAGATTCCATCCTGGCACTTTTCACCGTGTGGTGCGCATCCATTTGCACGCTGGACTCCCCTCTGCTTTCCCTCACTCGGTTCACTCAGCACTCTCAGGGCACCTCAGTGTTGTGCCACAGGAGGGGCTCTGCCACACCAAGTCCCCGGCTCCCAGGGAAGGAGCCTCCTCCTGCATCAGCGTGCCAGCAGGTCTCTCCAAACTCAGCAGGGGGCTTTAACAGGGCAGGGTTCTGAGAACGCCTTCCTCGGGGCAGGAGGACTTCTGACGCACTTTACTTAGGAGGCATCTGGCTCCTAGCTGCTGTTTCCACTCAAAACCAAACAAAGGAAAATGGGCTTTAGCTGCAGCAAGGAAGATTTAGGTCAGATAAACGAAAAGCTTGTAGGAAGGAGCCACCAGAACAGGGACTCGGCGAGCTGATGGAATTTCCTGCCCTGGAGACCTGGGAGCTAGCCTGTGGGGGCTAAGCTGTCCCCGGGGCTCACTGGAGGAGGGGGAGCAGGACCCGAGCAGCCTCCCAGGTCCCCGGTGCCTCCTCTGCACACATCACTGAGCAGCCCTGTGGGGACGTTCACGGAGAACAGGAGGACAAACGACCTGTGAGCCCACACCTAACACAGCTTCACTTCTGGACGCTGGCGGAGCTTGTCCCTCGCTATCCGTCAGAGCCCACGGAAATGCCACGCTCTCTGCCTCACGACAAAGGCCGAGTTCTCTCTCCTTGGACTGCTGCGGCTGAGAAACCCCTCTCGGTTCCTAAGTGATAGTTGTGTTGTCTGTCCATCTGTCCACCACATGCACAGGAAGTCTCGTCCTGATGGGCTGGGGGAGCCAGCCTGGAAGAGGGTGCTTCTGGGAGCTCCCTGGCACAGTGGGTCTCAGGTTGGAGCTGCCAGAGGGAGGAATTACCAGCCACCCAGGACAAGGCCCTGCATGCAAGGGAAGTGCTCCTGGTTGGGAAATGCAAAAAGATACAAGGCTTCCATCAGTCACCAGGATCCCCAGGCCGTTCCAGTGAGAGGCCGAGGTCAGGGGCGCCACCAAGCACGGGGGCAAATCCGTGATCCACTTAAAGCAAGTGCATGGGACTTCCTTCTTGGCTGACTCCTCCTCCTTCAGGACTTAATGCTGGTGGGTGCCACCTCCTTCTAGAAGCCCCCAGCTCCCGGGACAGATTCCATCCTGGCACTTTTCACCGTGTGCGCATCCATTTGCACGCTGGCCTCCCCTCTGCTTTCCCTCACTCGGTTCACTCAGCACTCTCAGGGCACCTCAGTGTTGTGCCACAGGAGGGGCTCTGCCACACCAAGTCCCCGGCTCCCAGGGAAGGAGCCTCCTCCTGCATCAGCGTGCCAGCAGGTCTCTCCAAACTCAGCAGGGGGCTTTAACAGGGCAGGGTTCTGAGAACGCCTTCCTCGGGGCAGGAGGACTTCTGACGCACTTTACTTAGGAGGCATCTGGCTCCTAGCTGCTGTTTCCACTCAAAACCAAACAAAGGAAAATGGGCTTTAGCTGCAGCAAGGAAGATTTAGGTCAGATAAACGAAAAGCTTGTAGGAAGGAGCCACCAGAACAGGGACTCGGCGAGCTGATGGAATTTCCTGCCCTGGAGACCTGGGAGCTAGCCTGTGGGGGCTAAGCTGTCCCCGGGGCTCACTGGAGGAGGGGGAGCAGGACCCGAGCAGCCTCCCAGGTCCCCGGTGCCTCCTCTGCACACATCACTGAGCAGCCCTGTGGGGACGTTCACGGAGAACAGGAGGACAAACGACCTGTGAGCCCACACCTAACACAGCTTCACTTCTGGACGCTGGCGGAGCTTGTCCCTCGCTATCCGTCAGAGCCCACGGAAATGCCACGCTCTCTGCCTCACGACAAAGGCCGAGTTCTCTCTCCTTGGACTGCTGCGGCTGAGAAACCCCTCTCGGTTCCTAAGTGATAGTTGTGTTGTCTGTCCATCTGTCCACCACATGCACAGGAAGTCTCGTCCTGATGGGTTGGGGGAGCCAGCCTGGAAGAGGGTGCTTCTGGGAGCTCCCTGGCACAGTGGGTCTCAGGTTGGAGCTGCCAGAGGGAGAGGAATTACCAGCCACCCAGGACAAGGCCCTGCATGCAAGGGAAGTGCTCCTGGTTGGGAAATGCAAAAAGATACAAGGCTTCCATCAGTCACCAGGATCCCCAGGCCGTTCCAGTGAGAGGCCGAGGTCAGGGGCGCCACCAAGCACGGGGGCAAATCCGTGATCCACTTAAAGCAAGTGCATGGGACTTCCTAGGTGTGGTTTCATGGAGGCAGTGTGCCCTGAGCCACTTCCTGTCCCTACACTTGTTCATCTGACCGTATCCTTTTAAGTCACCTTCGGTCCTTTCTGAACTCAATGAGGGGAAAGTGAACAGAGCAGAAAGCTTCCTGCTTTTCTCAGGCTGAGCCCTGGGCACAGCTCCCGACCCCTTGGGACTCCTAGGAGAGAGGGTTGCAGACCCCTCTCCCCACCCACGGATCTAGTCTAGCACCCTTGTTTCTGGTGATGCCCCAGTGGGCATTGCAGCCAGTTCTGCCAAGAGCTCTCTGAGGCCTGTGGGGATGGACACGGGGTCCACCGGAGCATCACTGCGCCCAGGACGGCGGCTGCACCACCCTGTCTGCTGCCCTAGGCCTGTGAGATTTGGCCCAATGTCGAACCACACACTGAGATCATCGGCCAAAAACAGGGGATACCTGGCTGGGTGTGGGGGGATAGTTCTTTCCCTATTTCTGGATTTGAAGTTGCTCAGGAAGGTGCAAGAGGTTAAAACTCACAGTCGGAGGGAGAGGGACACATTCGTTCAGAGGGACGGCTGACCTGAATCCACACCCCACACATTCTGACCCTGGGTAAGTTCTTTGGCCCCTTGGAACCTCAGTTTAGCTCTCTGTAAAGGGGGACAATAACCGCACCCACATCTGTGCACAGGGCTGCTGGGAGGATTTGAGGAGAAACAGCGCTTGGCACATGGTCAGCACTCGATCCTCATCCTTGTCATTGCAGAGCCTAAACCCTGCCCAGCCAGGGGAGGGGCGTGGGGAAGCACACCTCAGCAGGACACCAAAGGCGAGAGGGAGCCGCGTCTCCGCGGCCGCACGTGCTCTTGCCAATCCTTGTTCTAAATGGATTATCGTTTATTGGCGGCTTACCCCATCTCTCGGGTTATGAATTATTTACAAGATAACGACTTCATAATTGTTAATGACAGATGCCCCAAGGACAAGCTGACATACCTTCTGAAGCCACAGCGCTAACTGTGGCGTCCGGGAAGCCCCGCCTCCAGAGTGTCACCCCTAGGGACGTTGCCTGACTGGCCCTTGGGGATCAATTTTTGAATCCAACCCCCTCATAACACAGATAAAGCAACAGATCCAGAGAAGGGCAGAGACGTGCTCCCCTGTTTCGAAGCTGGCCAGTGGCACCCCTGGGTGGGGCAAGCCCCAACACTTGAGGGTCAGGTGCGTCCACTGTGCAGGTCTGGGCTGCTGGGGCAGCTGTGGGCTGAGCAGGGGGCAAGTCGTCTGTGACGGGGGCTGGGAGATCCCCCACCAGCAGTGGGGAGGAGGGACCCCAGGACATCTGCCATTGCCATGGAGAATTGGTCTGCTGCCTCGTGGCTGTTTGGGACCCCTGTGGGCTGAGGAGGGCCACCTCCCTGGGAGCAGAGGCCGGTGCTGACTGGAGGCATTCAGCACGCAAAGCCACAGGGTGAGTGGCACGGGGGCAGGGGCGGGGTGGACACACCAGCACCTTCCCTGAAGGTGCATTTGGTCCTGAAGAGAGTCTGAATTAAGTCCAGGACCCTTAGGTTAATAATACCAAGACTTTGCATTAAACTATGTGCACTATGCTAGGTATTGTAGTCTATGAACTATTTCATCAACTATTAATTAGTTGTTTAATGTACCTATGAGGTAGGTGACTTCCCTGGTGGGTCAGTGATAACAAATCCACCTGCTAATGCAGGAGATGTGGATTTGATCCCTGGACTGGAAATTCCTCTGGAGAAGGAAATGGCGACCCATTCCAGTATTCTTGGGAAATCCCGTGGACAGAGGAGCCGGGCAGGCTACAGTCCACAGGGTGGAAAAAGAGCCAGATACAACTTAGGGACTAAACCACCGCAACAGATGAGGTCGGTATATTTATAATAGGGGCCAGAATCCTCAGGTGAAGACAGTGAGGCAGGAGGAGGCCCAACAGCGTCCCGCAGTCACATGGCTGGCGAGGGCGGGGCTGGACTGAGGATCCAGGCAGCCTGCGTCCACCGTCTGTGCCCTTGACCCCTGGACGACACTGCTTCCGACAAATGCTCCCCAAGTGAAGGAATGAATGAATGCTTTCAATAGCGGACACACGCTTCCAAGAGTGTTTCAAATGTTAAATTGGGAATACTCTGACCCTGGGTCCCAGCAGAGTCCAGGGAGTCTGTCTTTCTCTTGGACTGGGGACTGTGGCGGGCCTGGGGTGCGGGGCGTCCCCAGGGGCAGTGGCCTTGGAAGGGCGTGGTCAGTGCCACCGCCCTGAGGCGGGGGGATGGGCGCTGCTCTGCTGGGCGTGGCTGGCCCCTACACACACAGGTGAGCGGGTTGCACGAGACGCTTCTGTGTGAGGCACACCTGCCACTCACTCATCCCATAAACGGCCCAGAGTCTTCTCTGGGTCAGGCTTCAAAGAGGGATCCAGAGACGGAGACCCCGTCCCTGCCCTCAGAGGACTCCCGGGGCGGAAAAGAAAACCACCAGGTGTCACATGAGAAGGTTCTGTCACAGAGAGGAAGCAGAGGGACTGAGTGACCCCAAAGGCTATGTGAGTTGACCTTTAGCCAACAGTCCCTTTATAGTGTTTGTACAGCCTCAGCACGGAGTTCGTGGTCCAGGGACGAGCCTTGAGCACGCTGGACAGCGAAAGGACTGCCCTTGACCCAAGAAGAGCCAGAGTGCAGGTCACGGGAGGCGAGCTTGGCTAGCTGGGACGGGGTCAGACTTCCTTTCTCCGATGCCCAAAGCCAGCAGCGCAGCTCTGTGCTCACCTGGGCAAGATGCAGTCAACCAGGTTTGCTAATGCAGGAGATGTGGATTTGATCCCTGACTGGAAATTCCTCTGGAGAAGGAAACGGCACCCATTCCAGTATTCTTGGGAAATCCCGTGGACAGAGGAGCCGGGCAGGCTACAGTCCACAGGGTGGAAAAAGAGCCAGATACAACTTAGGGACTAAACCACCGCAACAGATGAGGTCGGTATATTTATAATAGGGGCCAGAATCCTCAGGTGAAGACAGTGAGGCAGGAGGAGGCCCAACAGCGTCCCGCAGTCACACGGCTGGCGAGGGCGGGGCTGGACTGAGGATCCAGGCAGCCTGCGTCCACCGTCTGTGCCCTTGACCCCTGGACAACACTGCTTCCGACAAATGCTCCCCAAGTGAAGGAATGAATGAATGCTTTCAATAGGGGACACACGCTTCCAAGAGTGTTTCAAATGTTAGACTGGGAATACTCTGACCCTGGGTCCCAGCAGAGTCCAGGGCGTCTGTCTTTCTCTTGGATTGGGGACTGTGGCGGGCCTGGGGTGCGTGGCGTCCCTAGGGGCAGTGGCCTTGGAAGGGCGTGGTCAGTGCCACCGCCCTGAGGCGGGGGGATGGGCGCTGCTCTGCTGGGCGTGGCAGGCCCCTACACACACAGGTGAGCAGGTTGCACGAGACGCTTCTGTGCGAGGCACACCTGCCACTCACTCATCCCATAAACGGCCCAAAGTCTTCTCTGGGTCAGGCTTCGAAGAGGGATCCAGAGACAGAGACCCCGTCCCTGCCCTCAGAGGACTCCCGGGGAGGAAAAGAAAACCACCAGGTGTCACATGAGAAGGTTCTGTCACAGAGAGGAAGCAGAGGGACTGAGTGACCCCAAAGGCTATGTGAGTTGACCTTTAGCCAACAGTCCCTTTATAGTGTTTGTACAGCCTCAGCACGGAGTTCGTGGTCCAGGGACGAGCCTTGAGCACGCTGGACAGCGAAAGGACTGCCCTTGACCCAAGAAGAGCCAGAGTGCAGGTCACGGGAGGCGAGCTTGGCTAGCTGGGACGGGGTCAGACTTCCTTTCTCCGATGCCCAAAGCCAGCCGCGCAGCTCTGTGCTCACCTGGGCAAGATGCAGAGCACTCTGAATGCATTTTAGAAAAGTCCTGACCTGGTGCTAAATAAATAATCCCACTGTTTATTCTGGGTTGGAGAAGCAGGATAGCTCCTTGCGTGGTATTGGGGGCTCGAGGCTCTCCGGCGGGCTGGTGGGGGCCGCCTCGTGCACATCTGTGAGCGTGAGCTGAGAAGGGACCCTGGATACCCCCTCTCTCTGGCCTGACTTCCATTTCCCATTTTTGGCACCAGCCTGTGTACCTGAAGGAGGCGGGGGCCGGGTTAATAGTTACCTCCTGCGCTGTTACTAGGTTAATTTGTAAAAGCAAGAAATATGCTTTTAATGATTTTTCATTGTTGCTCCCTCACGGACCAGATGCTTTTATCTAAATGAGTTGCTACAAATCAAAAGAAGGGACCATGAGGGTTGCTAGGCTGCCTCCACCTTACATGGGAAGCTCCAGCTCCGCGAATGAGGCTTAAGAGTCCCCTATTCTTTCAGCATCCAGCTCCCACACGAGGGAGAGCGAACACAAGCATCGGCAGCCGTATCGAATGCGCCTCCAAGTGGCCGGGAAGAGAGGAAGCGGTGAGTGAGGGGAGTGGTCCCCCGCCTGTGACGGCAGTTCCACTCGCTGTTCAACTTGAGGTTGGTGGGTGACATGTGGCCCCGGGTGACTGTGGTTCCTGGACTCCTGGGTCCCCATGGATGGGAGATAGGAAGATGATGGGATTCTTCTAGTTTTCGTCCCGGGTGGGGATGGGGCTACATGAAGGCCCAGAGGATGGCCATTTAAGGCTGGGCTTGACATGTAGTTGGTGGTCAGGTGATGTTTGTGGAAGACAGGCAGGTACAGGTTGACACGTATTCAGTAGGGGGCTTCCCCTAGGGGGCTCAGACAGTAAAGAATTCACCTGCAGTGTGGGAGACTGGCATTCAGTCCCTGGGTGGGGAAAATCTCCGGGAGAAGGGCATGGCATCCACTCCAGTATTTTTGCCCGGAGAATCCCATGGACAGAGGAGCCTGTCAGGCTACAGTCCATGGGTTCGCACAGAGTCAGACACGATTGAGGGACTAACACATTCACTCTCAGAGCTCTTAGGCTTCAATCTAAGGAGTAGCAGTTGGCGTGGCGATAGGAAGAGCTCTGCACTAAGAATCAAGAGACAAAGACTCTAGTTCCTACTCTGCTTTGATTGGCTGTGTGACCTCGGGCAAGACACTGGCTCTCTCTGGGCCTCAGCTTGCTCCTCAGTATAAGCAATGGAAACAATCATCCCTCTCTGCGTACCTCCAAGGGTCTCCCTTATGACCAAGTAGATGAAATAATGTGAAAAACACTTTCAAACTGAAAGCACCGGGCTATGGGAAGAGATAGATGATGTCATATGACCTTAGCGTTGGACGTTCTAATGAAGGGAAGCTGAGGCAGAGGGTGGCACAGGGCTGCCAGAAAGTCTCGGGGTCAGGGAGGGCACAGGAGGCTTGGCTGTGAGAGTGGATCTCTGACCGGTGCTCTGTGACCCTTCAGTTCTGTTTCCTTTATCTGAGAGGGTGGCTTTCGGAGGCTCAGTGTGAATTCAATGCCCTTCATGGTAGAGACTCAGTTACCTTTCAAGCCACATCTCCCACCTCTTAGGTCACCCTTAGCTCTTATGCTCCAGGTTCTCCTGTCCTTTTATACCTTCTGGCCTTTTCACAGCTATTCCTACTGCTTAAAATGCTGCCCTCACTCTCCCCTTCTCCCTCTTCCCCTCTCTCTCTTTCTCCCCCCCCCCCCCCCCCACACTTCCAGCTTGAAATTTCCTCTTTTTGGAAGCCTGTGGTTTTGACCAAACTAAATTAGCTGTTGAGTACTCTTATGACCTCACCCGTGGGCTCTGGGTCATGGACTTTGTGTCACAGGGTCACTGCTGTACCCCACGTGCTGGAGAAAAATGCCTGGCACAGAGCAGGCACTCTCCAGAAATATTTGTTAACGGAATGAGTTCTTCCATGGCATATTGTATACATTCCTATTGGTGTATTTATATATCTTATTATAAGAATGTACTTATTTGCTGGTCTCCCCACTGGACTGTCAGCCCCTTGAGGACAGCATTCTGTCTGACCTCTCTGGGCCCTGTACCTAGAACAATATACAATATGGCTGCCAGTGAGTGCTTACATGAATGAATGAATGGATGGATGTTGGAATACGCATTTGTTTTACCACAGGCTGGGTATTCCTCCTACAAGCCCAATGTTTCTGGCCCTGTCATGTTGGAAGACACACACATACACAGAATTTATGATTAGAAGACAAAAGCTAAAAAGTTCTGAGTGACCTGTGGAGATATGAAACCATCAATCAGAGACAGAAAACCACCAATTCAGGAGCATTCTTCCATGCTTGCTGGACAGACCTGTGCATGGTTGTTTCCCAGAGCAGGGCTCTGGCATGGCCCCCACCAGCCTATTTGGCATATTCCTGCAAGTCAGTAAGAGGTAGCCTCCTTCTGAGCCCTCCCAGTGCAGGGCAAAGCTGGCAGAGTAGAGACTGGCTGTCAACTCCCATGCCCATCCAGGCCAGGTGCCCTCCCACAGGGCACAGGCTCACAACCATTCCCATCAGCCCTGGTCTCTGGGGCAGGTGCAACGTAAGGGAGGAGACAGGTCCCCTGGAAAATCAAACGCGGCCACAAAAGTAAACTCTGAGGTTTGCAGACTAGCTATTTCTGGCTAAGGTGACAAAAGAGGCTTTGCAGCTAAGAGTGAACTGCCACACGCACCTCGCCCCTCCTCCCTCAGCTAAGGGGAAACACAGCCCCTGTGTGCATGCTACTCCGGAATAGCTCAGCTCCAGAAAGAGGGGCTCCACCCATGGGGCATCGCCTTCTTTTGGCTGATGATGGTCGATGGTTCAGCATGACCTGAGTCTCACAGGCTGAGGAGGGCAGACAAGGGTGGTGCAGCCGCCGTCCTGGGCACAGTGATGCTCTGGTGGACCCCTGTGTCCATCCCCACAGGCCTCAGAGAGCTCTTGGCAGAACTGGCTGCAATGCCCACTGGGGCATCACCAGAGCTGAGCAAGGGTGCTGGCCCAGATCCTGTGGGTGGGGAGAGGGGTCTGCAACCCTCTCTCCTAGGAGTCCCAAGGGGTCGGGAGCTGTGCCCAGGGCTCAGCCTGAGAAAAGCAGGAAGCTTTCTGCTCTGTTCACTTTCCCCTCATTGAGTTCAGAAAGGACCGAAGGTGACTTAAAAGGATACGGTCAGACGAACAAGTGTAGGGACAGGAAGTGGTGCAGGGCACACTGCCTCCATGAAACCACACCTAGGAAGTCCCGTGCATTTACTGCAAGCGGGTCACAGAGTTGCCCCTGTGTCTGGTGGCGCCTCTGATCTTGGCCTCCCATTGGAATGGCCTGGGGTGAGTCACAAAGTATGCACGCCTGGGTCTAAGCCGGAGGAAGTTTGTTCTAATTGAACTGGTGTGGAGCCTGGATAACAGAATGGTAAAAATTTCCCTAGGTGGTTTTAACATGCAGCTGGGGCTGAGAGCCACTGTTTAGACATGAAAAAGGCAAACAAGGAGCTGATCTGTTACAACCTGATCCAATATGAGATACGGGAATGAAGGCTTGGGAGTGGACGTCTGTGCTGAACTTGGAGGCTTCTCCCAAGAGGTCATGGTGACAGGATGGATACTAGCTGCCACAAAATCCTAAATGTGGGCATAGCCATATGCTCCATAGGGAAAAAAGCCTGGTCTTCATTATCTAGGTTGGAGACTCTTGAATCAAAATTTTAAGTCTGACCTTTATAAATTTAATCCAAGGAAACAATCAAATGATTATGAAAAGACATATCTGCAAAATGTTTATTGTAGTATTATTTGTAAGTGTGATATATTACACTAAATCTCCATCATTAAGGCACTGGTTAAGTAACTGTGGAGCTTCCCTGGTGGCTCGGATGGTAAAGAATCTGCCTGTAATATGGGAGACCCAGGTTCAATCCCTGGGTTGGGAAGATCCTCTGGAGAAGGGAATGGCAACCAACTCCACTATTCCTGTCTAGAGAATTCCATGGACAGAGGAGCTTGGCAGGCTACAGTTCATGGGGTTGCAAAGAGTTGGACATGACTGAGCAACTAACACACACAATTAAACTGTATATCTTATTATAACCATTTGATACGAAGCCTTTAAAAATGCTGTCGAGGGACTTTGCTGGTGGTCTAATGGTTGGAACTCACGCTTTCAGTATAGGAGGTGTAAGTTCGAACCCTGGTCAGAGAACTAGGATCCCCTATGCTATGGGGTGTGGCCAGAGAAACAAAAGGTATAGAATTGTATTTAGTGACATAACAAGGTAGCTGTAACATATTGTGAAGTCAAAATAATGGTTCACCAAGTAGTACACATGGGGTGACTTCATCTGTGTGTGTGCACATGTCCGCTAGGTCAAGGCCAATAGCCAGGAAAAGGATGCTGAAGTGGTTATTTCTTGGGATTATGATAATAAATAATTTATATAATTTTAGGTGCTACCTTTTAAAATATTTTTACAATGAACAAATAATATTCTTTGTTTTTACTATTAATGTCTTTTAATATTTTATAATACTATTTTAATAGCAAGAAAAGGTTAAATTAGAAAGGAAGATTGTAATTTTTGAGAGGCTTAAGGCTCATGGAGCTGCTGGCTGCCCCCAGACCCAACTTCCTATGGGGCCAGAGCCCCAGGTGTGTGAACAGGAGTGATAGCCAAGCTTGTGCTTTGATTCCAGAGGGGCGGGCGCCCCGGTGGCTTAGCCTGGCTCTGGGTGCTGGTGAATGCCACGTCTATGGTAGACGTCTCCAGGACCAACAGGACGAGAGGACCAGCTACATCTGCTTCCCTTTCTGAGGGCATCAGAGGCAGAGAAGATGCCTTTCTGATTTCCAGGTGAGCGGGCCTACCTTGCGCCGTCCGTCTCTGGCAAGCTCAGGATTCGTCCCCAGGATGCAAAATCCTCGATGACCACCCGCACTTAGCACGACGTGAGCATCACCAGGAGGCCAGACTGCCTAAAAAGAGGCAAGAGGAGAGTGGGGCTGAGGTGGAGTAAAGAGAGCGTCTTTTGCAAAAACCATCTCTTTGGAATTCCAACATCTTAGGTGGATGCTTGCCCCTTCCTTGGATGCCCTGGTGTGGATGGCTTCATACAGGTCATGCCCAAATTCTGCTCTGACTGCCAAAAATAAGGGAGTCTGAATGGACAGCAGAGTTAAACTGTATATCTTATTATAACCATTTGATAAGCCTTTAAAAATGCTGTCATTGGTGGTCTAATGGTTGGAACTCACGCTTTCAGTATAGGAGGTGTAAGTTCGAACCCTGGTCAGAGAACTAGGATCCCCTATGCTATGGGGTGTGGCCAGAGAAACAAAAGGTATAGAATTGTATTTAGTGACATAACAAGGTAGCTGTAACATATTGTGAAGTCAAAATAATGGTTCACCAAGTAGTACACATGGGGTGACTTCATCTGTGCGTGTGCACATGTCCGCTAGGTCAAGGCCAATAGCCAGGAAAAGGATGCTGAAGTGGTTATTTCTTGGGATTATGATAATAAATAATTTATATAATTTTAGGTGCTACCTTTTAAAATATTTTTACAATGAACAAATAATATTCTTTGTTTTTACTATTAATGTCTTTTAATATTTTATAATACTATTTTAATAGCAAGAAAAGGTTAAATTAGAAAGGAAGATTGTAATTTTTGAGAGGCTTAAGGCTCATGGAGCTGCTGGCTGCCCCCAGACCCAACTTCCTATGGGGCCAGAGCCCCAGGTGTGTGAACAGGAGTGATAGCCAAGCTTGTGCTTTGATTCCAGAGGGGCGGGCGCCCCGGTGGCTTAGCCTGGCTCTGGGTGCTGGTGAATGCCACGTCTATGGTAGACGCTCCAGGACCAACAGGACGAGAGGACCAGCTACATCTGCTTCCCTTTCTGAGGGCATCAGAGGCAGAGAAGATGCCTTTCTGATTTCCAGGTGAGCGGGCCTACCTTGCGCCGTCCGTCTCTGGCAAGCTCAGGATTCGTCCCCAGGATGCAAAATCCTCGATGACCACCCGCACTTAGCACGACGTGAGCATCACCAGGAGGCCAGACTGCCTAAAAAGAGGCAAGAGGAGAGTGGGGCTGAGGTGGAGTAAAGAGAGCGTCTTTTGCAAAAACCATCTCTTTGGAATTCCAACATCTTAGGTGGATGCTTGCCCCTTCCTTGGATGCCCTGGTGTGGATGGCTTCATACAGGTCATGCCCAAATTCTGCTCTGACTGCCAAAAATAAGGGAGTCTGAATGGACAGCAGAGAACCCCAAGGAGCAGATATGAGATCTCACCCCCCACACTCCCTAAACACACAAAACCCTAATCCCCACGGCAGAGCCATGATCACTCAATAAGAGCAGGAATCATGGCATTCCATCCCATCTAATCCAAACCAAGAAATTCCAGAGATGGGGAACAAAATAAAAAAATGTAAGTCTTTAATCTAATGCTGAAAAGAGAACAGGACACAAACTTGAGAATTACCCAAACAAATCATTACTTCTATGGACAAGAAGACCTTGAGGAAGCAAGGGAGGGCTTCCCTGGAGAGAAGGTTTTTTACAAAATATATAGATATAATACCTCATAGAGAGAGGCTATCTATTATGGGGAGGCAGGGCTATTCCTAGCTCCCTCTTTCAAATATAATATACGTGAGCGCCATCTTTATGACAGCAAACAGCAAACAGCACCCTCCACTGCAAGAAATGTGTGACTGTCATTACCTGGGAATCAGTGTGTTTTTCTAAACTGAATATATCATTATCACTTGATTTTCCCTTTTCCTCCAAGCACTCCAGAGTCCCAGATGGCAGGGGGAAGCTTTAATGTGATATGAAGGATGCGGACAGGTAAATAAGTTACGATAAACTAATTCCATCTCATGACGAGCTTCTCTCTGACGGCGCCATGGCTCTTTTTCTTGGAGCCTCTCAATTTCAGCTTTTTCAGCTGTTGCTGACAGACATGCGGGCCCATCAAACAGCCATTTTAAAGCAGAAGGTGGCAAAAAATAGTATTTTTTTGAAGGACAGTGTGTTGCCTTTACGATTAAGAAATAACCTCAGAAGGGAAGCAGAGTAAGCCAAGGTCACCATCTACCTCTGACACAGAGCCAGCGCCGTGAGCACATTTCCTCCACTGCGCTTAGGTGAAGCTCACAGTTACATCGATCCCTTTGGCCACATAGTATTGACAGTACCGGTGATGATAAACGCTCGATGTATTTCTGGGAAAGATCCTTGGCAGATACGTGTTGGGGAAGAGAGAGGACTAACTAGGAGACAGTGGTCAGTCCATTTTTAGATCCTCGGAGATCTCATTCATTTATTTACCCATTTATTCATTCATTCATTCAGTCCATGTTAATGGAGCCCCTGCTATGGGTCAGGCAGTGTCTAGGCACTGAGAATACGAGTAAACAAAACAGAAAAAAAAGGGGCTTCCCTGGTGGTCCAGTGGGTAAAGGGTCTACCTTGCAGTGTAAGGGGCACTGGTTCGACCCCTGTCCCGGGAAGATCCCATGTGCTGTGGAGCGGCTGGACTGGTGTGTCCAGTTACAAGCCAGCGCTCTGGAGTGTGTGCACCCAGAGCCGGTGCTCTGCAACGAGAGAGGCCACTGCAATGGGAGGCCCACACAGGCCAAAGAATAAAGATGAATGAAAATAAATAAATAAAAAAGGCCAAAATTAAAAAACAAACAAAAAATCCCCAGAAAAACAAAAATCCTGGCTTCCTGGAGCTTATCTCCTAGTGGATGGAAACACAGAATAAACAATAAATTAAGGAATAAACAAAAATTGTGCAGTCGATTAGAAGGCAGGACTATTGGTTAGAGAAGTGGAGCAGGAGATGATTGTGGGGGTGTGGTACAGTTTAGAGAGGGTGGTCGGCATAACAGTCCCTGTGAGCAGGTGACATGTGAGCACACTGGAAGATGACGCGGGCATGGGCTGTGCACATGTTTTGGGGGGAGGGCAACATTCAGGGCAGAGGAAAGACCTAGGGACTGTTGTGTTCCTGGATCAGCAAGGAGCCTGCTGTAGCTGGACACGGGACACCCACATAGGACATTCAGCTGGAGAGGTGAGAATTCAGTTTGCACGGGACCTTGTAAGCTACTGTAAAGGCTACCAACTGAGAGCCCAAGACCCTAGCCACCAAGCCTTAGAAAGAGCTCCCACTCTTGAGCCAGATGCTTGGTTGCCAATATCAGGTTGATTGGCTTCCCTTCTCTCCAACTCAGATGGCTCGATTCTCTGGGCTCTGCCAGATGGATACGGGGCAGTATCCATCTAGCACAGACAAGAGCGGAGGGGCAGCGCAGGGGCTGAGCCAGCAGGGCTGTCCACACTGTTCTGATGACAATGACCTTGTCCTTCCTCCTTTGTGGTCGCTGGAGGCCACTTCCAGAGGAGAGAAGTGAACCAAAGTTCTGCACAAAAATGAACCACATACAAAGCGGAGTTCTCGGGACTGTTCCCTACTGTGCTTGTGAAAAGATTTGAACGTGAGCTGACGTGTGCGACATCACTGGCCGTGCGGAGTCTCTTCAGTTCGCTCCTCCAGGTCAGTGCTCCGTCCATTTCTGGGTCCTGAGAAGCTCAGCTGGTCAGCCAGGAAAGCATCGCTGCAGCGCTGAGACCCTGGGACTCCCGGCTGTGTTCAGCCAGTGCAGACACCAGCAGGAGATCCGGGATCGGGGTGGGGACGGTGTTCATGTCCCCACTCTCCTTCCTCCCTGCAGCGTCTTCATGAGATGGCTGGGGCCTTCTGCCGAAGGTGTTGGCTCCGGCTGGTGCTCAGGGGTGAGGGCTCTGCACAGCCCTCTCTCTGCCTTCCAGTTAGCAGATCCCCACCCCTGTCCTGACAATGAGCCCTGGGGTACCGCCCTGCTGTTTGCTTGCCTCCTACTGTGTCAACACCTTTGTGAACAGTCCTTGCATTGAACTCTCCTCAAATTACACATTCAGATGTGTCTGTTTCCTGTCAAGACCTTAATGAATACATTCTCAGGGATGCTTAGAAGCAGGACTTGGGAATCAGACATCTGAATTAGAATTCTAACATGGCCCTTAGTTTTGTGACACTGGCTAAATTATTTAATTTCTATGAACTCTCGTTTCTCATTATTAATGTATCAGAGAAACTGGAACATAATTACCATCTTCCGTGAAAGCATCAGCATCCCGCTCGTGCCATCACCTGCTCACAATCCCAGGACAAGTAGCACCTCCTTCCTGACAGCTCTGCCCACCCCAACCAGGGGCTTCTCCACGGCGGAGTTTCTAGCTGTTCTCAGCTCCTGTTTGGCATGCGTTTATATCTCAGTGTCTTTCCTGTAGCTCAGATGGTAAAGAATCTGCCCGCAATGCAGGAGAGCTGGGTTCAGTCTCTGGGTTGGGAAGCTCCTCTGGAGGAGGGCATGGCTACCTACTCCAGAATTCTTGCCTGGAGAATCCCATGGACAGGAGAGCCTGGTGGGCTACAGTCTGTGTGGTTGCAGAGCGTTGAACACGACAGAGTGACTAACACTATGACACTGTGTCTCAGTAATTTAATCTCTTTTCTCCTCTTTCTCCCAGCTAACCTCTACTCCTTGCATCCTGAGCATCCTGAGAACTGATGTTATTGTCATACTTGAATCTCTGGCCCATAGTACCCATCCTGTGCGTGTGCGTGTGTGGACCCTTCATTCACTGTGTTTTCTTCTTAGGGGGCCCATAAGTTCCATCCATACACCGAAACACCTTCTACTCTAGTGAGATGCATGGTACTTAAAGTGATTTAAAATGAACGACTAGAAACCGATTTCTAGTAACAATTTTATTCCCAAGATAACACAGTAGAAGCTTCAGTTTCCAAAGATCATGCCCTGGGAAAATGAATCTCAGGAAAGACACCAGAAAATCCAAGGAAGTAAGTATGATTTTCCATCCCTGGGCAGAGAGGGAAGGGAACGAAGGTACGACTCCTGGACTTGACCTTTGACCTCTCTGGTCAAACCGACCCTTTCTCTCCCACTAATCTCATCCTTGAAAGGCTGCTTCTAGGCCTAAGGAAAAGAAAATTTAAAAAGCCAGAGGATGAGGGACTTTCCTTACGTAGGTTTTAAAAATACAGTAGGTGATAAGTCTAGGCCTGTGAAATTGGTCTTAAGGCCTTCACCTTCTCAAGGCCCTTACGAGATGCTAATTGAGTTTGACAGAGCATAAAGGCCAATATGAAACCGGGACCCGTGGACGGGCTGTTGGGTTTAAATAACTGCCTAAACACTGGGAGATTCCCCCAAATTGAGTCTTGACAACATAAATGCCAGTCTGAAACCCAAGTAGCAGACTCTGCCCACCCCAACCAGGGGCTTCTCCACGCGGAGTTTCTAGCTGTTCTCAGCTCCTGTTTGGCATGCGTTTATATCTCAGTGTCTTTCCTGTAGCTCAGATGGTAAAGAATCTGCCCGCAATGCAGGAGAGCTGGGTTCAGTCTCTGGGTTGGGAAGCTCCTCTGGAGGAGGGCATGGCTACCTACTCCAGAATTCTTGCCTGGAGAATCCCATGGACAGGAGAGCCTGGTGGGCTACAGTCTGTGTGGTTGCAGAGCGTTGAACACGACAGAGTGACTAACACTATGACACTGTGTCTCAGTAATTTAATCTCTTTTCTCCTCTTTCTCCCAGCTAACCTCTACTCCTTGCATCCTGAGCATCCTGAGAACTGATGTTATTGTCATACTTGAATCTCTGGCCCATAGTACCCATCCTGTGCGTGTGCGTGTGTGGACCCTTCATTCACTGTGTTTTCTTCTTAGGGGGCCCATAAGTTCCATCCATACACCGAAACACCTTCTACTCTAGTGAGATGCATGGTACTTAAAGTGATTTAAAATGAACGACTAGAAACCGATTTCTAGTAACAATTTTATTCCCAAGATAACACAGTAGAAGCTTCAGTTTCCAAAGATCATGCCCTGGGAAAATGAATCTCAGGAAAGACACCAGAAAATCCAAGGAAGTAAGTATGTTTTTCCATCCCTGGGCAGAGAGGGAAGGGAACGAAGGTACGACTCCTGGACTTGACCTTTGACCTCTCTGGTCAAACCGACCCTTTCTCTCCCACTAATCTCATCCTTGAAAGGCTGCTTCTAGGCCTAAGGAAAAGAAAATTTAAAAAGCCAGAGGATGAGGGACTTTCCTTACGTAGGTTTTAAAAATACAGTAGGTGATAAGTCTAGGCCTGTGAAATTGGTCTTAAGGCCTTCACCTTCTCAAGGCCCTTACGAGATGCTAATTGAGTTTGACAGAGCATAAAGGCCAATATGAAACCGGGACCCGTGGACGGGCTGTTGGGTTTAAATAACTGCCTAAACACTGGGAGATCCTCCACATTAAACTCCAGAGAGATTTTTGAGACTCATTGTAACTCTAGGACTATAAATAAAGATCGTTCCTGACATGAGCCAAATTGATAGCCAAGAGGATAATAAACAAGGGCCCCAGGATTTCTTTTTTACTTCCCTATAAAAGATACCATTTCTTTTCGGAGAGAAACTGCCTTGAAAGAGGAGACACCCAATCAGGCAGGCTTCTGTTTGATGCAGGATCAGAGAGCAGCCCTGCCTGAGTCTTGACCACACTACCCAATTACGACTCCAGCATCCAGGTAGCTCACCACCCGTTTCCCAGCCAACTGGGAAACGAGGATTCTTCCTTGGAGGGAAAAAAAGCGAAGGGACTGGAGGCTGTACACTAGAGCGAGAAAACCAGCTCCCATCCCCACCCTCCTGCAGTCCAGGTGCAGGACCCTCCAGCACCCCGGGACAGGCTTAGGTGGCCGCTCTGAATGTACCCAGTGAGGGAAACGCTCATTCACATTCCCCTTTTTTGAGAAGAGAGAAAAACAGGCCATCCGTGAATAATACCAACCGTGGGTTCACCAAAGCTTGCAGGCGTGTTGCCAACCCCAAAATACACACTCTCGCTGAGTGTTTATCCACCAGGTTCTCGACAGTTTGTGGACCGAGGGGTCTGGGGGACTGCTTTTTCAAGGAGAGAATTAAGATGCAAAGATGGAGCACCTTACGAGAGCCCAGCCAGCACAACGCGGAGGCTTCCTGTTTCCACGAAGGAGTCAGAAGTGGCCACTGAGGAGACCCATTACGTGTTCTCCACGATAGGGAGGCACTGCCTGTTATGCTGTGGGTATGTGTTCTGCAAAGAAAGACAGGCTCTTCAGAGGGCACACCTCCTCACTGAGGGATAACAACAATATTTTCCTAACATTTGATGTTTACAAAGCCTAGTTGTTTCACTGTGTCTCACGTGTCGTTTAACAAGCGCATAGTAGTCCCATTGTATAGATGAGGAAACTGAGGCTCAGGGAAACTAAGAATCCTAAAATCACACAGCAAGTGGATATGAGAGGCAGCTAAAAGTCTGACGGGCTGTTGGGTTTAAATAACTGCCTAAACACTGGGAGATCCTCCACATTAAACTCAAGAGAGATTTTTGAGACTCATTGTAACTCTAGGACTATAAATAAAGATCGTTCCTGACATGAGCCAAATTGATAGCCAAGAGGATAATAAACAAGGGCCCCAAGATTTCTTTTTTACTTCCCTATAAAAGATACCATTTCTTTTCGGAGAGAAACTGCCTTGAAAGAGGAGACACCCAATCAGGCAGGCTTCTGTTTGATGCAGGATCAGAGAGCAGCCCTGCCTGGGTCTTGACCACACTACCCAATTACGACTCCAGCATCCAGGTAGCTCACCACCCGTTTCCCAGCCAACTGGGAAACGAGGACTCTTCCTTGGAGGGAAAAAAAGCGAAGGGACTGGAGGCTGTACACTAGAGCGAGAAAACCAGCTTCCACCCCCACCCTCCTGCAGTCCAGGTGCAGGACCCTCCAGCACCCCGGGACAGGCTTAGGTGGCCGCTCTGAATGTACCCAGTGAGGGAAACGCTCATTCACATTCCCCTTCTTTTGAGAAGAGAGAAAAACAGGCCATCCGTGAATAATACCAACCGTGGGTTCACCAAAGCTTGCAGGCGTGTTGCCAACCCCAAAATACACACTCTCGCTGAGTGTTTATCCACCAGGTTCTCGACAGTTTGTGGACTGAGGGGTCTGGGGGACTGCTTTTTCAAGGAGAGAATTAAGATGCAAAGATGGAGCACCTTACGGGAGCCCAGCCAGCACAACGCGGAGGCTTCCTGTTTCCACGAAGGAGTCAGAAGTGGCCACTGAGGAGACCCATTACGTGTTCTCCACGATAGGGAGGCACTGCCTGTTATGCTGTGGGTATGTGTTCTGCAAAGAAAGACAGGCTCTTCAGAGGGCACACCTCCTCACTGAGGGATAACAACAATATTTTCCTAACATTTGATGTTTACAAAGCCTAGTTGTTTCACTGTGTCTCACGTGTCGTTTAACAAGCGCATAGTAGTCCCATTGTATAGATGAGGAAACTGAGGCTCAGGGAAACTAAGAATCCCCTAAAATCACACAGCAAGTGGATATGAGAGGGAGCTAGAACTAAAGCTCTAGGGTTGTTCCCCCACCCCACGTCTTTGTTCTGAGTTTGGGCCCACCTGCTCCTGGGGCCACGATCAGCGAGGAGCCTAGAGCTGTCTGTTTCCTCTGCAGTCCTCACCCTGGGCTGACTGAAAAGCACAGGTGTCAGTGGCTGTATCATTCCACTCAGGTCCTGGGGACCCCAAACCAACCCGCGACTCAACTGGCCTCTTTCCGGAGCCCATTGCCTGGCTGTTGTCAGCCCCCAGAGGCTCCGAGGCGGTCAGGTTCCCAAGTGACACCCCCTCACCCTGCGCACAGACCCTCCCACAGAGAGGCCGCAGACGGCCCCGACTCCCACCGCAGTCAACAGGAAGGCAGCTCGCCGCATTCTCATTGCTGTTAACTCAGAGTTTCTCAACCGTTTTCATGGCCACCCTTCCCCATCCCAAAGAGGAAAATTAAATTTTTTTTCCAGGGAGAGAAATTCCATTCTAAGGAGCAGGATTCTGCCATTTGAGTGGAGCTTTCGCGGATCACAACCACTGCTCTGGGGGGTCTCTTATGGCCTCCTCTCCAGCCATCAATTCCCCCATCCGGCCGGATACGGTGCTGGGCCCCGCGTGTGCTACTGCGGGACCCCACTCTCAGGGCCCAGCACTGCCACCTCCCACGGCACGGCTCAGAATAGTCCTCTCGAGTCCCCGCTATGGCTGCCTGGGATGAGGTCTTCCCACCTCCTGCCTGGATCACAGCGACAGCCCTCAGCATGGCCTGGCTGCCACCAGAGGGTCTGTGCTCAACCCAGAACTGGTCACGTCCCTTCCCGGTCAGCATCCCTACACGGCAGGGGCTCCGGAGAACCCGGGCCAGTCTGCACGCTTCCCAGCACCCTGCCGTGCCCAGCCTCCGGCCCTCGACGGCACCAGCTCCCCTCCGTGGTGCCCAGACCCACACCTCTGTTCCTGCTTGGCCCTCCTCCCGCTGCCTTCACCTCTTCTGCACTCTCTGGAGAGCATCCCTCCCAAGGAGAATCACTGGGAATGGTCATCAAGCGCTCAGGGTCACCAACGGAGGCTCCTCGACGGCCTCTCCCCCGTCCTGCACGGCCAGTCTGGACAAGGAGGATGGGAGATGAAGACGGTGGGGTGCATGTGGGCTGATTGGGCCCTAAATTTCTGCCAGAAACCCTAGAGCCCTGCCCAACTTTCCACAAACATGTCTACTCCCAGCACGAACCCCTCGGTCAGCCTGGGCTTCTATCATAAAAAGAAAGTTGCACATCAACAGCACCTCCGCCCCCAAGTATTTTCTTGTTGCATGGCAGACCCACTTCAGTGAACCAGGACTCCCTGAGTCAGCCCTACCTCACAGAGCCCCCCACAAGGTAACACAGGTTCCCTTGTCCCTGGATCCAGAACTGGGATGACCTGACATTTCCTGCTGGCTGCAAGCTCGAGAGAAGGGCAGAGACTCCAGCAAACCCGCTCCACCCGCTCACCCATGGCAGCAGGAAGCTGTGGATGGAGCCGGCGGCACCTGGGCCGTAGTAGATGCTCAGTAAGGCTCTGCAGGAGGAAGGAGAACGCCTCCAAGACCCGATTCATTTTTCTACAGTTTTGCTTCGAACATCTGGACATTCACACCACCGCTTCATGATTGGAATATAAACCAGTTTTAAAAAAATAATCAGACGTTGCTTCCAGATTTCGCTCTTAGAAACCAGGCCTGCATCCTCCCTTTTAAATTGCAATAATGCCTTCCCAGATGTTGCGTCTCCTTCAGACCCATACATTGAAGCTGTTCGTGATGACGCTTCACATTTGCCTGGTGCCCCGGGCTCTGTGGAGTGCTTCCGCATCGTCTCTCGCTCATTAGACGGCCATGCAGGCCCCAGGGGAGGCCGGGCAGGGGCTGGCATCCCTAATGCAGCGACAGGAAGGCCAGCTGCTGGCGCTGCCCAGCACCCTGCCGTGCCCAGCCTCCGGCCCTCGACGGCACCAGCTCCCCTCCTTGGTGCCCAGACCCACACCTCTGTTCCTGCTTGGCCCTCCTCCCGCTGCCTTCACCTCTTCTGCACTCTCGGGAGAGCATCCCTCCCGAGGAGAATCACTGGGAATGGTCAACAAGCGCTCAGGGTCACCAATGGAGGCTCCTCGACGGCCTCTCCCCCGTCCTGCACGGCCAGTCTGGACAAGGAGGATGGGAGATGAAGACAGTGGGGTGCATGTGGGCTGATTGGGCCCTAAATTTCTGCCAGAAACCCTAGAGCCCTGCCCAACTTTCCACAAACATGTCTACTCCCAGCACGAACCCCTCGGTCAGCCTGGGCTTCTATCATAAAAAGAAAGTTGCACATCAACAGCACCTCCGCCCCCAAGTATTTTCTTGTTGCATGGCAGACCCACTTCAATGAACCAGGACTCCCTGAGTCAGCCCTACCTCACAGAGCCCCCCACAAGGTAACACAGGTTTCCTTGTCCCTGGATCCAGAACTGGGATGACCTGACATTTCCTGCTGGCTGCAAGCTCGAGAGAAGGGCAGAGACTCCAGCAAACCCGCTCCACCCGCTCACCCATGGCAGCAGGAAGCTGTGGATGGAGCCGGCGGCACCTGGGCCGTAGTAGATGCTCAGTAAGGCTCTGCAGGAGGAAGGAGAACGCCTCCAAGACCCGATTCATTTTTCTACAGTTTTGCTTCGAACATCTGGACATTCACACCACCGCTTCATGATTGGAATATAAACCAGTTTTAAAAAAATAATCAGACGTTGCTTCCAGATTTCGCTCTTAGAAACCAGGCCTGCATCCTCCCTTTTAAATTGCAATAATGCCTTCCCAGATGTTGCGTCTCCTTCAGACCCATACATTGAAGCTGTTCGTGATGACGCTTCACATTTGCCTGGTGCCCCGGGCTCTGTGGAGTGCTTCCGCATCGTCTCTTGCTCATTAGACGGCCATGCAGGCCCCAGGGGCGGCCGGGCAGGGGCTGGCATCCCTAATGCAGCGACAGGAAGGCCAGCTGCTGGCGCTGCCCAGATGGATCGCGCTGCGTACGGGGGTGCCCCTCCTTCCTGGTGCCGAGACACAACGGAGGGCGCGTCTCTCTCCAGCGCCGTCCTGGGGGCCCTCTGGGTGGGGCATCTGCGGAGGCTCCGCCCCAGACCACGCTGCGCTCTTAAACACCTCTGACTCAAAGGCGAACAGGGCTTCTCCTCGGTTCTCTCTGCGCTCCCGGGGCGAGGCTGTAACATTTGAAGAAGGCTTATCTCCAGGCTTAGGAAGCAGAACAATAGGCCGGGAGAGGGGAGAGAGCAGGGGAACGAAGCAGGGGAAAGTGGCCTGATGAAGCAGGCCGCCTCAGCTGTTCCCCAGGAGGGTCCCACCTGGCTCCTTGGGGCGACCCCGTTTCTCAGCGTCACCCATACTGCAAGTCACACTCCAGGAAGAGCCCCCCTCGAGTCTGGACCCACAGGCAGAGTCCAGAGACACTGGGACCTCTGTCGTCCCTCCCACCTTCTCCGTTCTAACTTCCTCTCGGATGCTCGTCCCTTCCCTGGGGACGGACGCTGGGGCTGTTTGGCTTGGTGCTTCAGGGCAGCCTTCCACTGCGTGCCAGGCCCTCAAGAAGCCATCATATCGACCCTCTGTTGGGCCCGCAGCTGTACAGGGCAGGGTGGTGGAGACAGCCGTGGGGTCAGGAGACACGACTACTGAGTAAGGTCGTGGGTCCAGCGTCCGCTCACCACTCGGGCCTGTCCTGGCCGTCACTGTGGCTGCCCGGGCTCAGGGCCGCTCAGCATCCCCTGGCCCTTTGGGCCTCGGCCTCTTGACAGCTTTAGAGGGAAGAGATGGGGGAAAGTGGCTTCACAGAGTAAAACGGGTGGGCTTTCAGACTCGGTGGCCTTTGATCTCCTGGTGGAGCTGCAGAGAGGTTTAGGAACCCCTTCTCTTGAGCTTGAACCCTGCAGCCTCACTCACGGTCCGCATCGCACCATCTGAGCCTCACCTTGGATTTTCATCGTACACCCTGACACACCTGGCTCACGGTTGGCTTTGCCTGTGGGATGGTCAAGAGCAAGGAAGCGTCATCGTCTGAGAGATCTGGGTCTAAATCTCTCCGTGGAATGGCAGACCCTCCGGGCCACTCCCCCTTCCTGCCTCAGTCTTCTCCTCTGTGCAATGGGGATGGTATTATTGAATATCCGTGGTTGTTCTGAGAGTTCACCGTCTGGGTGTAAGAAAGGCATTTGGCATAGTGCATGGAACAAATTAATTGGCGGCTATAGCACTGCTATTGCCAGGCTTGTCAACTGAAGCACACGGCAGGCACCGTTGAAACCCCTAGGGCACCCCAGGAAGGTGGTGCGTCCTTTCCGTCACCTCTCCACGGACGTGAGCACCAGAGACAAAGGGATGGGGAGGGCTCTTCCTTGGGAGCTTGTGGACCCGCAGGCGGATCGCATGTGTAGTCTTCCTGTTCCCTGAATTTCCTCCAGTAGGACACTTTCAGCCTCTCCCAGTCCCTCGGCATCCCCCCCAGCAACTGCTGGGCATCAGAGGTCTTCGTGGCTTCACCACCCCCATTCCAGCTTTTCTCTGCATCAGGGCCAGTGGCTGAAAACCCCTCCCCAGTCCCAAGTGGGCCTGAGAGGCATCGCTTCCTCACCCAGCAGAAACCCACTTTATTTGAGTAGATCTGAAGCTTGTTTCTCAACTCTCAGAGAGAAAAAAAATTGTGAAAGAAAAGCTTTTGGAGATTACAGTACTTTCTACCCAGATATGATGAGTTATCCATTTAAAAATAAACCACAGACAGGCAAGCTTCTCCATACCCAGGCAGAAAGCAGTCATTACCAGGAATTTCTGTAAGTTCTCTGCTTTTCTTGGCCAATATAGAAACAGCCTAGGAACTGAAAATAGAATTAGAAGCTAATTCCGTTTTCCTGGTCTCTACCAAAGTGTGCAGGCAAGTGGCTTGATCACACCAGAGCCACACATTCCATCTGAAGACACATGGAACCACGGCTCACCAACCTCATGGCGCCTCTCCAAACGGACCCAGCGGCCACGGCGTCCGGCCGGAATCCACATCAGTCAATGTGAACGCGGCACATCACTGGGCCACAGCCTGGCACGGCTTGTGGTCCAGAGACAGGCAGGAAACCAAAGGCAAGAGCTGGGGAGGGACAGGCTCAAGGTTACACCGCTGATGAACGGGAGAGCTGAGACGACAACGTTACCTCCTCAACTCCTCGCCGCGGCTCTTTTTGTTTTTTCCCACCCAGTCATCTCTCCACCGTTTAAATGTAACTGAAGCTGCCAGGAAAGTCCCCTAGAAAGGTTAAACAACTTATCCCAACCCAGTTTTTGGAAGCCTGCATTGCCAGGCTTGTCAACTGAAGCACATGGCAGGCACCGCTGAAACCCCTAGGGCACCCCAGGAAGGTGGTGCGTCCTTTCCGTCACCTCTCCACGGACGTGAGCACCAGAGACAAAGGGATGGGGAGGGCTCTTCCTTGGGAGCTTGTGGACCCGCAGGCGGATCGCATGTGTAGTCTTCCTGTTCCCTGAATTTCCTCCAGTAGGACACTTTCAGCCTCTCCCAGTCCCTCGGCATCCCCCCCAGCAACTGCTGGGCATCAGAGGTCTTCGTGGCTTCACCACCCCCATTCCAGCTTTTCTCTGCATCAGGGCCAGTGGCTGAAAACCCCTCCCCAGTCCCAAGTGGGCCTGAGAGGCATCGCTTCCTCACCCAGCAGAAACCCACTTTATTTGAGTAGATCTGAAGCTTGTTTCTCAACTCTCAGAGAGAAAAAAAATTGTGAAAGAAAAGCTTTTGGAGATTACAGTACTTTCTACCCAGATATGATGAGTTATCCATTTAAAAATAAACCACAGACAGGCAAGCTTCTCCATACCCAGGCAGAAAGCAGTCATTACCAGGAATTTCTGTAAGTTCTCTGCTTTTCTTGGCCAATATAGAAACAGCCTAGGAACTGAAAATAGAATTAGAAGCTAATTCCGTTTTCCTGGTCTCTACCAAAGTGTGCAGGCAAGTGGCTTGATCACACCAGAGCCACACATTCCATCTGAAGACACATGGAACCACGGCTCACCAACCTCATGGCGCCTCTCCAAACGGACCCAGCGGCCACGGCGTCCGGCCGGAATCCACGTCAGTCAATATGAACGCAGCACATCACTGGGCCACAGCCTGGCACGGCTTGTGGTCCAGAGACAGGCAGGAAACCAAAGGCAAGAGCCGGGGAGGGACAGGCTCAAGGTTACACCGCTGATGAACGGGAGAGCTGAGACGACAACGTTACCTCCTCAACTCCTCGCTGTGGCTCTTTTTGTTTTTTCCCACCCAGTCATCTCTCCACCGTTTAAATGTAACTGAAGCTGCCAGGAAAGTCCCCTAGAAAGGTTAAACAACTTATCCCAACCCAGCCTTCTTTCCTGCAGAAAGTCCCCCGTCTTCACTCTCCAGCGGGCAGTAAATCAAACATTCCCTGCTGTATTATTTTTCAAGCTCGATGTTTCTAAATCCAGAGACATCTATAAATAATACATACTCATTTATATGTACATTTAAAAGATAAAAAAAAAAAACCATAACAAAGACACCTGTAGATTCTTCTGAATACTAATGGGCTACTTAAAACACAGTGGAAGCAACGGCTAATGAACACAGGTGAGCTCCTACACGAATTTCCCTCCACTCTATCCTGGGCCTACACCCAACAGGGGAGCCTCTGTTCTGAACCCACTCCATTCACTGCCTCTCTCCCACGGTCACATTTAGCCATCTGCTGCTTCTTTTATATGTGGGACTGTGTATTCTTTTTTTCCTCTTCAGTTTTATAGGAAACATTCAGCAATGAAGTAGCAAATAAAAATACTACATATCATCTAGAACTCATCGAAAATTGTGGTTGGCTTTAACGCATCTAAAGGTTGATGAAAAGGAACACATAGATGCTTCTTAAGGCTTGTTTATATTTTATTACACATTACCCACTTCTCACTCCATTGAGAAAGTTTAGACATGGCTGTGGTTCTCTCTGTCGCAAGCTGGCACGGCGAGGATTACTGAGCCTCAGGAACATTCTTCCCTTGGAACACAGCACGCTTGCCTTGCAGCTACCCCAGCAGACAGAAATGGTGCAAATAATCCATTGGGGCTCACATCAGTCTTCCGAAGGAAGAGCTTCTGTACTTTTTTTTTTCTGCCTAAAAGGCACATTCTCAGCGTTGTCTGGCTACCCCACCCTCTGCTCTCCTGTGCATCTCTGGTCTTCACTCCAAACCGAGGGTGTGGCTGGAATAACCGATGCCTCTCAGACAGCCTGAGCCAGCGGACTCCGCGTCGACTCCATCCCACAGCCACGTGCAGAAACAGGGGGAGGAAGTCCTGCAGCTGCAGACGGCGAGGGCTACGTTACCTCTGCTGGTGGGGCTGAAGGTGGACAGAGGAGGGAGAGTGTCTTGGGTGCAGGAAGCTCCTGACCAGGCCCTAATCTCCGTCCTGGAGGAGAAGTATCCCTAAAAGATCAACCCAAAGACAGTCAGAAGGACAAACATCTTAGTTTGAGGTCCCCTTCAAAGTGGCCCCTGAAAAACAGATTTGGAGGCAAGTATGTTTTTTTCTTTTTTGAGGAATTCCAAGGAAGCACCACAAGGAAGTCGGGACGTGAGATAGGAGATGGGAAAAAGTCAATCCAGGAAGCATCAACCCATGGGTTCTACTTGGGCAGCTGGGGCTCAGTCCTGCTGGGGATGCTCTGAGAGGCCAGATGGAGTGCACCTTAAAGCTTTCTTCTACTAAGAGACAGAGGAGGAAGCTGCGGTACTTATCCATTATATCCCATCTCTTATTAGCTAACTAGTGCTTTGGAGGATATCAATCCCCGTAAGACTCCCAGCCTGCCCCATGAATGGGCTGGGCACCCTCACTTAGCTACTAGTTAAGCTAAAACTAGGGGGCTTGAGTGGAGGATAGTCAGGAACTCCAGCAGGGAGCTCCCAGCGTCTGATGAATGTCGCTGGGACCTATCAGATATAAAAAGATGCTTCTTAAGGCTTGTTTATATTTTATTACACATTACCCACTTCTCACTCCATTGAGAAAGTTTAGACATGGCTGTGGTTCTCTCTGTCGCAAGCTGGCACGGCGAGGATTACTGAGCCTCAGGAACATTCTTCCCTTGGAACACAGCACGCTTGCCTTGCAGCTACCCCAGCAGACAGAAATGGTGCAAATAATCCATTGGGGCTCACATCAGTCTTCCGAAGGAAGAGTTTCTGTACTTTTTTTTTTTTTGCCTAAAAGGCACATTCTCAGCGTTGTCTGGCTACCCCACCCTCTGCTCTGCTGTGCATCTCTGGTCTTCACTCCAAACCGAGGGTGTGGCTGGAATAACCGATGCCTCTCAGACAGCCTGAGCCAGCGGACTCCGTGTCGACTCCATCCCACAGCCACGTGCAGAAACAGGGGAAGGAAGTCCTGCAGCTGCAGACGGCGAGGGCTACGTTACCTCTGCTGGTGGGGCTGAAGGTGGACAGAGGAGGGAGAGTGTCTTGGGTGCAGGAAGCTCCTGACCAGGCCCTAATCTCTGTCCTGGAGGAGAAGTATCCCTAAAAGATCAACCCAAAGACAGTCAGAAGGACAAATATCTTAGTTTGAGGTCCCCTTCAAAGTGGCCCCTGAAAAACAGATTTGGAGGCAAGTATGTTTTTTTCTTTTTTGAGGAATTCCAAGGAAGCACCACAAGGAAGTCGGGACGTGAGATAGGAGATGGGAAAAAGTCAATCCAGGAAGCATCAACCCGTGGGTTCTACTTGGGCAGCTGGGGCTCAGTCCTGCTGGGGATGCTCTGAGAGGCCAGATGGAGTGCACCTTAAAGCTTTCTTCTACTAAGAGACAGAGGAAGAAGCTGCAGTACTTATCCATTATATCCCATCTCTTATTAGCTAACTAGTGCTTTGGAGGATATCAATCCCCGTAAGACTCCCAGCCTGCCCCATGAATGGGCTGGGCACCCTCACACAGAGTGAGGGAGGAAGTAGGAACTTCCAGCAGGTGAGCCCCAGGTTGAGGAATTCGCTGGGGAACAACAGCCTCTCCTGGGGCACGTTCGCAGGGTTGCTCGTCAGCTCCTGAGTGCGGCTGAGGACAGCAGCCTCAGACCCTGTTCAGGAGCCTTGGTCCCTGGGACCCTCCCCTTCTGAGTGCGAGGGAGACACACCCTGCTTGCCGCAGGAGGAGACCTTGGGTGTGCTTATCCCCACAGCCCATGCCGTGTCAAATGTGTTCGTAATGGGATCATCTGCTATCTGTCGGCGGTGCAGCAACCATGTATGAAAAATAACATCGAGCAGCAAATTAAGTGATCTGTCTGCAAGCAGCCTGTTTAGACGAGGAAGGGCTGCCGTTGACAAATCTATTAAAATTATACATAAATTATCTAAGAGCACATGGATTCATGCTCAGAATGAAGACATCGATTATGGGCATTTAAAATACAACCTGGATTAAATCATCCTGTCTCACTTGAATGGGGTAATAATAATTAAGAGAAGAGGGAGAAATAAATTCTATCCGTCACCTTCCTGATCAAAGAAAAAGTGCAGAATTTTCAGTTTTCAGGATGATGATGCCATAGGACATGAAGACTTCCGAGTGCTTCCAGGTTACAGGACAGAGGGATCAAGAGTGGCCTCGGTGCGCTCAGTCACACAGTTGTGTCCGACTCTTTGTGACCCTGTGGGTTGTACCCTGCCCGGCGCCGCTGTCCACGGGATTCTCCAGGCAGCTGCTGCAGTGGGTTGCCACTTCCTTCTCCAGGGAATCTTCCTGACCCAAAGATCACCGTGTCTCCTGCATTGGCAGGCAGACTCTTTATCTTTGAGCCAGCAGGGCGGTCTTTGGGTGCTCTCCAAGTGGGAAGGGGAGGGCTCGGGGGGCAGGTGTGCTTCTCTTGGGAAGCAGAACCCAGACAAAGCTTTGAGGCAAGCACTATATTTGGAGAGTGATGCCAGCAAGCTCAGGCAGGTGAGTGAAGGAAGCCAACAGAGATGGCTCCAAAGAAGCAGAATGCCACTGTGGGCACCTGGGCCCATGGTCCCAGGGACTTCTGGGCGGATCGAGAAGGGCGTGTCTCAGAGTCATGCCCCCGGAGGACTGAGGAAGCTGGAGGTTCTGCCACCAACTCCCAGCTCCCATCGCCTGAGAGCTCTCGACAGCACATTCACTCCCAGGCACTTCATGTCTGTCCCTTGAGGCCAGCAAAGGTTCGGAGGGCAGCAGGCTAGGGAGGACCCTGCGGAAAGGAGCCTTTGACATATGCAAACATACTGTGCTGGAAACTCATAACCTCGGATTACTTGGACGGAACTCAATTTGCCACTTTCAAAAGTCTAACAAACACAGACCCCTCCCCCCCAACTCCTATGTAATCATTGAATACTATTATAATAATTCTGCTTAGAAATTGCATTATTTCCCTGATGGGAACATAGGCTTTGAACCTCTCAGGGCTTCACCCACTACATTACTTTTCAGAGTGTGAAGTAGCAGGTTCCAATTATCTGAAAAAATTTTTTTAAACAGTCACAGCACAATACATAGTGTGATCCAGACGGAGAGAATACACATTCTCCAGGACAGCCACCTTGATTAGTGCCTGTGACTGTTAAACACATTTCAGGTAATATACTGATAATGGACATTAATAGTAGCAATAGTGCTGAAGTGCTGGAATATAATGATTTCTGATTATATTACTATTTCCTTTTGTGGAGCACAGTGCGTATTTCCAAACGACTCTGTGTTCATTAAATCACACAAAAGCCCAGCAGCAGGTCCGCAGAAAGGTGGCCAGGAGGGGCCTGCAGTTACTGGTGCTTGGGAGGCGGGGAAAGATGGTGGCGAGAGTGCCTGGCGGGGCCCAGCGGACTCAGCACCCTTTCCTTGCTCTGGATCCACTGGGCACGGCTGCCTATGTGGACAAACATCAATTACTGAACAGTAAGTAATGAAACGCTCCTGGGTGCAATGAAACAAGCTGATGCGTGTTAAAGAAAAATTTAGAAAGTGAAATTTTTTTGTCTATGCCCAAATATATGACCATCTTTCCCCTGCACCTCCCATTATCCCTCAGAAAAAGAGTGCTCCAGAATGGAAAAGAAAATAAAAGAGAATGTGTAGATATGTACAGCCACTTTGTTGGACAGCAGACATTAACATAACATTGGAAGTCAACTATACTTCAACAAAAGGGTGCTGCCTTAAATTCAGCATGTGTGTTAGTTGCTCAGTTATGTCCGACTCTTTGCAACATTGTGGGACATAACTTGCCAGATGCCTCTCTATCCATGGAACTCTCCAGGCAAGAATCCTGGAGTGAGTGGCCATTTCTTTCTCCATCCAACCCAGGGATCGAACCCGGCTCTCCCACACTGCACGTAGATTCTTTACCACTGAGCCGCCAGGGATGCCACTAAATTCAATATATTCAGTCTACTATTTGACAGACTCTACATCAATAAAAAGCCTCATCTTTCAGGGCCATCTCCCACCTGATTCTGTTAACACGGATGCAGTAATTATTCCTAGAATTATGACTTCATAACTTCAGTGTTGGGATGCTGTTGTAAACAAGACTTTTAAAAGTCACTTTAAAAGAAACCCAATAATGGTTCATTGCTGTAAGAGATTGTGAATAGTCACTTACAACACAAATGAAAAACAAAAAAGAAAGCCTCAACTTATGGGAATTGGGACCTGGGACTTGGGATATAATTTTAAAGGAAGGCATAATCCATTGGTTCAAAAGTGCCATCTTGAAGACGAGGGTGGAAGGGAGGCTCTTGAGCTCAGGAAAACTGTCAGAGGACTTGAAAAGCTGCTTCAGGGAGAAAAAAATACCCTAGGAACAAAACAGCCTGCAGTGGAAACTGCACCTGGCAGGTTTGGAGAGTGACTCATGAAATATAAGTGGGAGAAAGTAGCATTTCAAAAGTAACAGTTTACATATTTTGTGATTTTAAAGATGTGTACCCAAAGTAATTAATTACATATTACAAGTAAACAGTTTGTGGTTTCATTTATACTGTATTCCAAAAATATTCATATAATCGGGTTGGCTAAAAATTTTTCTGGAGCCCTTTTACTTGGGAACGTGAGGAACTATGTTATCGTTGGGGGCAAAGTTAGTTTTCTTAGCCCTGTAGGTATACAGTTCCCATCCTGGCAAAGGCTTGACTTACTCTCCAACTCAAACCCACTTAGAGACATGAGAAGGTCTTGACCACACCAATCCTTTCACTGGGTGGGAAATCTGAAGCCCAGTGAATGTTCTGTCCTACAGAAGAAGCAAAACATAGAAGGAAGCCTGAAAATAAGAATATGGCTTTTTAAACACTGAAGTGAGCTGATTTATAATATTGTGTTAGTTTTAGGCACACAGTACAATGATTCAGTAATATATATATTTTTTCAGATTTTTCATTAGATGCTATTACAAGATATTGAATGTGGTTTCTTGTGCTATACAGTAAATCCTTGTTGCTTATCTGTTTTATAAATAATAGTATACATCTGTTAATCCCATAGTCTTAATGTATCCCTCCTCCCCTTCTCCTTTGGTAATGATAAGTTTGCTTTCTATGTCTATGAGTCTGTTTCTATTTTGTAAATAATAGTATTTTTTAGATTTCACATATAAGTAATACCATAAACATTTGTCTTTCTCTCTGTCTGACTTACTCAGTATGCGATCTCTAGGTTCATCCATGTTACTGCAAATGGCAGTATTTCATTATTTTTAATGGCTAAATAATATTCCATTGTGTGTGTGTGTGTGTGTTTATATATACCACATCTTCTTTATCCATTCATCTGTTGATGGGTACTTAGGTTGCTTCCATGTCTTGGCTGCTATAAACAGCGCTGCTATGAACATTGGGGGGCATACATCTTTTTGAATTAGAATTTTTGTCTTTTCTAGATACATGCCTAGAAGTAGGATTGTTGGATCACATGTGGCTCTATTTCTAGCTTTTAAGGAAGCTCCACACTGTTTTTCATAGTGGCTGAGTCAATTTCCATTCCCATCAACAGAGCAGGAGGAGAATGTGGCGTCTTGTGTGAACACCACACGTGACAGTGGATGGACCTTGCTCTGCACGTGCCAGGTGGGAATAATTTGGGGCCGTGAACTCGCTTGTCGCAGCTAACCTCAGGAATTCCCTGGGGGCGGGTTATTGCACTCCCTAACACCCGCCTTCTCTTCTGGAGGGATTCCAGACCAGTGTGCTTTTCTTCAGCCGTGCCAGAACACTTGAAAAATGAAGATACATTTATTGAACAGCTTATTTAAATATGAAAGTGCATCTCCAGTCTTCTTTCTGGATGGGAAGAGCCCTGCTGACGTGTGCCAGGTGGGAGTGCTCTTCTCCCACCTCTGTCTGGGGAGCACTCCCTGCCTCCAGCTCTTTCTCTCTGTCAGTTCCGCGTCAGGGGCGGCCACACTCCACCATCCCTCCTGCCAGGAGGAGGAGCCGCTGTAATTAAAACCCTGGAAAGCAAAGCAAGCTAATGCTGGCTAATGATGTGGCTTTGGGTCTCGAGACTTACTTTAAATGTTATTAGTCATGAAAATCCACCTACCCCTTCCTCATCCCAGCAAAAGTAGAGGAGAAAAGGTGTATTTGGTAGTGAGGTGGGGTGTCCTAGTAGGGGAGTTACATGTGGTTACTGGAGTCCACATAAAGGGCTCAGGCAGCAAAAAGTGAGTATGATTTCCCAGCAGCAAGTGTTTTTCTTTCTGTGGGAGCATTTCAGCCACAAAAGTCTCTAAAAAATTAAGAACTCCTATTAAACGGGCTACTATGAAGCCACACTCTTCAAAGCTGCAGGCGTGGAACTCTGGGAGCAGCTGCAGGGAGAGCTGGAACATATGAGCTATGAATTGAGACCCTGTGGATGCTTCAGTCTGATTCCAGAACGAAGACACACAGTGAGAGATGGTAAAAACCACAGGCTCTTGCAGGCTTGTGCACGAGCCCAGTCTCAGTCAACGGCTGGCTGCCCCCTTCATAAGCTTCTTGACCTTCAGCCTCAGTCTCCTCAGCTGTATAATGGGAACAAGAGTAGGCCCCCATAGGGCTGCTGGGAGATTAAACGAAATATCCAAAAAAGTACTCAGAAACCTACTGACACACAGTAGGCTCTTAATAAATGTTAGCAATTCTTGTTTGTGCTTGTCTGTCATCTGAATGATCGTCCTAAGACCCAAATCTGGTTTCCTCTCATTGGAAACCCTTTAGACGCTTCCAACTGAATAAATAGACAAAATCCTAAACTAGTCATTAAGGTATCTGTGGCCTCAGCCCTGCTCTAGCGACTTCAGTCTTACTGGCCATGGAGCCCCCTCCTTACATTGCTGGAAGTTTCCAAGCAGGCACCTTGCCCCCTCACGGCTGCCGCTCACCTCCTTCCTGGCCACTCCATAATGGTACCTACGTGCTCATCTTCTGAGCTCCTGTGGTTACCATTTCACTCTAATCACTTAGTCTGGATGCTTCTTTGTGGTGGGAGGCAGGTGGGGTGCTGTGCACTCAAGGACGTTCAGCAGCATCCTTGGCCCCACCCACCAGGTGGCAGCAGCATTCCTAGTTTCCCCCTCACATCCCAACCCTCAAGTTATAACAACAAAGCCTATCTCCAGACATTGCCCAGTGTCCCCCAGGAAAGAGAAGGGCTAGAATTACCCCTGGTTGATAACCACCGCTCAAACCTCTAAGTCCCTTGAACACACAGATGCTAACGTATTCATTTCCCTATTCGTGGACCTCGTCTAGTACTTGACAGATAGTAAGTGCTCAACAAATGCCTGCTGAAAAGGAAAGAAGGAAATAAGATGAATTCTGGGCTCAAGACATAGTAAACATCTCCACCAAGGATGAGTTGAGCATGTTGGATCAAAGAATGAATAAATGAATGAGAGAGATACAAGTCTGGTTAGTGACTAAGCACATAGACGGTATGCTGAACGAATAAGTCCGTCTCATCATTTAACATCTTCAAGTTTCAGCCCCCCACCCCATCCCCTTTAGGCTTCACTTCTACTTGTCTTATTCAGCTCCCCTGAGCTCCAGCAAAAATTCTTCAGGGGTCGCCTGGGTCTCCTGTCTAGTAACTCACCTCCCATTTCTCCATCAGTTCACTCCTCAACTCATCACCGCCCCCAAGTTTCCCTGCTAGGGTTACTAACAATATGTGTGTGCATGCTAGGTCATTTCAGTCATGTCTGACTCTTTGTGACCCCATGGACTGTAGCCCACCAGGTTCCTCTGTCCATGGGGATTCTCCAGGCAAGGATACTGGAGTGGGTTGCCATGCCCTCCTCCAGGGAATCTTCCTGACCTAGGGATCGAACCCAGGTCTTTTATGTCTCATGCTTTGGCAGGCAGGTTCTTTGCCACTAGTGCCACCTGGAAAGCCTCCACCAACAACGCATTTGTGGCTAAATGCAATGTAAGGTTTCTACTCTTTATCCTATTTTTCATCCCAGGAGATTTCCACACTGATGATCATTCCTTATTAAAAGCAGGGATGATAATCATGATATGACAGCTGGCATGGCATGGGCACTGGCCAGTCATGTGGATGCATTGACCAGTCATATCTGTGGTCAGTCTGGGTACAAGCTGAACACAAGCCTTCCTTAAAACACTTCCTTCCCATTCTCTACTTTTCTCCCTCCTCCCTTGGCTGCTATTTCAGTCTTATTTTGCAGGTACACTCCTTTCCCTCTCTGGTTATTAAATATCAGAGTTCCTTGAGGATTTTCTCTAGGCTGCCCTCTTTTTTTTTTTTTTTTTAAACTCTACTCTTTTCCCCTTGATGATCCTGGCTCAGGGCATAGATTGCCCTCCATATGCTGATGGTTCCTGAAAACATTATGATCTCCAGCCCCTCCCTTTGCTCTGAGCTCCAGATCTGTACATCTGTTTATCTGACACCTTTAATCTGATGTCTCAGAGGCAGCTCAACCTGCCACGCCTCTTCCTCTGACCCAAAGCAAAGCGTCAGGAACTTCCCCAGGGCTCTAGCAGACCGACAGCACTGCTAACCACCCACTGTACAAGCCTGATATCCAGGAGCCTCTCCTTCCCTCCTCACCCCCTCTACGCTCCTTCTGAAATCTGAATCTCCATCCACTTCTATTTACCTTCACCTCTCCCTTGCAACCATTCTTTCCCGCATCGCCCGAAATCCTCATTTGCTTTTCTCCGATCTGTTCTCATGTTGCAGCCAGACAGGCTTTTCATCTGATCCTCTTCCTCCCCTGCTTGAAGCCTCCCCGCTCCAGACTGTGCATGAACTGGGGACGACTTTCCGTCCTGCCTCCCCTCGCTCCTCCTGGTCCTCTTACGTTCCTCCACACTGGCCCGTGTTTCAGTCTCCAGAATGTTCCACACTCCTGCAGGGCCTTCCCAGGCACTGTTTCCTCTCTCTCCACCTGTTAATGATGATTCAGAGCCCAAGTCAAGCAAGCATCCACTCCCAAGGGAAGCCTGCCTTGACCTGAGACTATACATCACACTCCCATTTATAGAGAGGTTCTCTCTCCTTCAGGCACCTGTGTTCCTAGTTATAATTTATGTTTGTGATTATAGGATTAACTCCTGTCTTCCTTGCCTAGAGTGCAAGCTCCACACATAGAGCTCTGTTTACTTTTGTTTACCTCTGTATCTCCAGTTCAGGGTGGGCAGCTAACTGTGGTCTCTGGGCCATATTCAGCTTGATGCCTGTCCACTAAGTTTTACTGGAACAAAGTTGCACCTGTGTGCTTACGTATTGTCTGTGGCTGCTTCTGTTGCATAAGAGGTGACGTGGCCTTCAAAGCCTCAAGTATTTTTGTTACTATTGTTATGTCACTAAGTCCTGTCTGATTCTGACCTCTTGGACTGTGACCCACCAGGCTCCTCTGTCCACGTAATCCTCTAGGCAAGAATACTGGAGTGGGTTGTCATGTCCTTCTATAGGGCATCTTCCCAACCCAGGGACTGAACCCGTGTCTCTTCTGTCTCCTGCATGAGCAGGCGGATTCTTTGCTACCGAGTCACCTGCGAAGCCCCCAAGTATTTATTCTACAGAAAAGCCTGCTCTCCCCCGCCCTAGGCTGGAGCACCAGTGCCTAAGAGAAAGCAGACATTCCATACAAATTTGGTAAAGGAAGAGTAAATGAACAAGGAACAAATGAGTTGCTAATAGATGCCTTGCTGTCTGCTGAGTCTCAAATAAGCCCCCTCTAGGGCAGCGCTGGCCGCTGCAGGCCTGATGAGAGTGCAGGGGCCGGTTAGCCACGTGCTGACCCCCACCCCTGTCCCAGGAGTGGGAATCCTCGAGTTTCTCTGGGTTCCCAGCCAACAGGTCACCACAGGCAAGGCAGGGTCATTCTTCGGATGCCACCTGCCCTGCCTCCCCTCGCTCCTCCTGGTCCTCTTACGTTCCTCCACACTGGCCCGTGTTTCAGTCTCCAGAATGTTCCACACTCCTGCAGGGCCTTCCCAGGCACTGTTTCCTCTCTCTCCACCTGTTAATGATGATTCAGAGCCCAAGTCAAGCAAGCATCCACTCCCAAGGGAAGCCTGCCTTGACCTGAGACTATACATCACACTCCCATTTATAGAGAGGTTCTCTCTCCTTCAGGCACCTGTGTTCCTAGTTATAATTTATGTTTGTGATTATAGGATTAACTCCTGTCTTCCTTGCCTAGAGTGCAAGCTCCACACATAGAGCTCTGTTTACTTTTGTTTACCTCTGTATCTCCAGTTCAGGGTGGGCAGCTAACTGTGGTCTCTGGGCCATATTCAGCTTGATGCCTGTCCACTAAGTTTTACTGGAACAAAGTTGCACCTGTGTGCTTACGTATTGTCTGTGGCTGCTTCTGTTGCATAAGAGGTGACGTGGCCTTCAAAGCCTCAAGTATTTTTGTTACTATTGTTATGTCACTAAGTCCTGTCTGATTCTGACCTCTTGGACTGTGACCCACCAGGCTCCTCTGTCCACGTAATCCTCTAGGCAAGAATACTGGAGTGGGTTGTCATGTCCTTCTATAGGGCATCTTCCCAACCCAGGGACTGAACCCGTGTCTCTTCTGTCTCCTGCATGAGCAGGCGGATTCTTTGCTACCGAGTCACCTGCGAAGCCCCCAAGTATTTATTCTACAGAAAAGCCTGCTCTCCCCCGCCCTAGGCTGGAGCACCAGTGCCTAAGAGAAAGCAGACATTCCATACAAATTTGGTAAAGGAAGAGTAAATGGACAAGGAACAAATGAGTTGCTAATAGATGCCTTGCTGTCTGCTGAGTCTCAAATAAGCCCCCTCTAGGGCAGCGCTGGCCGCTGCAGGCCTGATGAGAGTGCAGGGGCCGGTTAGCCACGTGCTGACCCCCACCCCTGTCCCAGGAGTGGGGAATCCTCGAGTTTTCTCTGGGTTCCCAGCCAACAGGTCACCACAGGCAAGGCAGGGGTCATTCTTCGGATGCCAGGGCCCCTGCTGCCATGCTTCTGAGCCAGAGGAATGCTCCCTGCCATCCTGTACCTCCTGGATCCTGTCACAGTCCTGTGCAGCCTTAAAGCAAGAAGGGGGAATTTCAGAGCCCCCCACTTTCCCACCACGCACTTCAGGGACACTGTGGGGGCTCCATGAGAAGTCGCAGCTGCACAGTGGGGTCTTAGGTAGGGAAGGAGCCCAGAAGCCCACAAAAACCCCTCATGTGACAGACCCAACGACAGAACTGGTCACCCCTAGCTGTTACTCCCATCTCTTCGCCAAAGCTTCCAGGAGCCTGCAGCTTCCGCCCAGAGTAAAAAGAGCCCCTTCCCTCCTCCAGCCCTCAGAGACCTGGCCATGCCTTGTTTAGAACTCACCTGGAGTTCCCCCTTTCATCCAACAGCATCCTACAGTGGTCACTGTATGTGCACAAGAGTCCCTTTCTCTTTACTCTGTACCATCGCAGAGCAGGGTCTCTCCCACCTGCCTCTGCCTCCACCCCTTCCAGTTCCAACCCCTGGATCAGGACAGGGTAGCGCACAGCATACAGGAGGGTCTTGAAAACCCTGGGAAAGGCTGACGGACCTCTGACGGCACGAGATCTCAGCTGCCCCGCCTCTGACACCTGAGAGGCTGATGGCCACCGCTCAGCTCCGTGCTGCCCAGGCCTGCTTCTTCTGTGCCATGCGTGACCTAGAGGGACCTCCTTCCCAGCTGCACCGCCCCTGACAGCCTGAGAGGCTGATTTGCCACCTCTCAGCCTGCTCTCCCCCGCCCTAGGCTGGAGCACCAGTGCCTAAGAGAAAGCAGACATTCCATACAAATTTGGTAAAGGAAGAGTAAATGAACAAGGAACAAATGAGTTGCTAATAGATGCCTTGCTGTCTGCTGAGTCTCAAATAAGCCCCCTCTAGGGCAGCGCTGGCCGCTGCAGGCCTGATGAGAGTGCAGGGGCCGGTTAGCCACGTGCTGACCCCCACCCCTGTCCCAGGAGTGGGGAATCCTCGAGTTTTCTCTGGGTTCCCAGCCAACAGGTCACCACAGGCAAGGCAGGGGTCATTCTTCGGATGCCAGGGCCCCTGCTGCCATGCTTCTGAGCCAGAGGAATGCTCCCTGCCATCCTGTACCTCCTGGATCCTGTCACAGTCCTGTGCAGCCTTAAAGCAAGAAGGGGGAATTTCAGAGCCCCCCACCTTCCCACCACGCACTTCAGGGACACTGTGGGGGCTCCATGAGAAGTCGCAGCTGCACAGTGGGGTCTTAGGTAGGGAAGGAGCCCAGAAGCCCACAAAAACCCCTCATGTGACAGACCCAACGACAGAACTGGTCACCCCTAGCTGTTACTCCCATCTCTTCGCCAAAGCTTCCAGGAGCCTGCAGCCTCCGCCCAGAGTAAAAAGAGCCCCTTCCCTCCTCCAGCCCTCAGAGACCTGGCCATGCCTTGTTTAGAACTCACCTGGAGTTCCCCCTTTCATCCAACAGCATCCTACAGTGGTCACTGTATGTGCACAAGAGTCCCTTTCTCTTTACTCTGTACCATCGCAGAGCAGGGTCTCTCCCACCTGCCTCTGCCTCCACCCCTTCCAGTTCCAACCCCTGGATCAGGACAGGGTAGCGCACAGCATACAGGAGGGTCTTGAAAACCCCTGGGAAAGGCTGACGGACCTCTGACCGCACTAGATCTCAGCTGCACCGCCCCTGACACCTGAGAGGCTGATGGCCACCTCTCAGCTCCGTTCTGCCCAGGCCTGCTTCTTCTGTGCCATGCGTGACCTAGAGGGACCTCCTTCCCTCCAGCGCTGGCTCAGCTGGGCCCTGTCAGCACATCTCAGACCAGCCTGAGTCCATCCAGCAGCCAGTCCTGGAGTTTCCTGGACACCATGCAGGCCCCTTCTGGTGCTGCCATCCCATTGGGGGAAGAACTCCAGAATTTTAATACTCGTAAATAAGTTGTAGAAAATTCCCAATGCAGTGATAAAAGCTGCATCCAGGCTGAAGCGTTAAATGTGGCAGGAACAGAAAACGCAATGTGAGCATTTACACCCAAGCACAAATAGCCAGCACCCCGCAGAGCTGGCGTGGGAGAATATTTCCGGCTCCTCACTCGTGGGTGCTAGACGCAGGCGCCACGTGGCTCTGCTAGAGAACGAGGTGCAGATTTAGTGCTCAGATGGTTTGTTAAGATCCACGGAAGAGAGAGGGAACCCTCCTGCGCGAAGACCAAACTGTTGCTCCCAAGGATTCTAGAACGCCCTCCTCCCTGAGTCCTCCCGGGTCCCCGGCACGGCTCCAGGCGCCCGGGGCCACCAGGGTGCAGGGGGTCCCGCAGAAGCTGCTCTGCTCAGCCCTGCCCCGTCCCACTGCATCAAGCGCCGGGCGTCTCGTCTGCTCCTGCTTTTCCCCTGACAGATCCCGAGAGGGCACTGGCTCGTGTCATCACACAGGACGGCTCAGAGTGGAAGCCTCCGAGGCAGGCTTGGTGACTGCCTCAACCAGCTGGGGCCACCATGACAAACCACCACAGACAGGGAGGCTCCAACAGGAGAGATTGGTCTTCTCACAGTTCTGGAGGCTGGAAGTCCAAGGTCAAGGTGCGGCAGCTTTGCTTTCTCCTGAGGCCGCTCTTCCTGGCTCGCAGGTGGCAGCCTTCTCGCTGTGGCTCTGCAGTCTTTCCTCTGTGCACGCACACATCCCGGGTGTCTCTGTGAGTCCAAAGTTCCTCTTCTTCTAAGGACACTGGTCAGATTGGATTGGGATCCACCCATAGGACCTCACTTAATTTTAACTGCCTCTTAAAAAGCACTGTCTTCAAACCTATCAGTTTTGGGGAGACACAGATCTGTGTATGACAGTGGCTAATACATGAGCCAAAGAGATGCTTGACCACGGCATGGCAGAATTAAGGAAAGTGGGACACCGTTCCTCCATGGATGCTTCAAGCTATGAATGCACCCCACGGCCAACAGACCTGCCCTTCCAGGAAGTATTTGAGCAGAAAGATGGGTACAAGTCATAGCTCCACATCTCTTACATTCACTGGATTCCTATTTATTTGACTTTAACAAAAGCTTTCCCTGAAAACAGATGGATTAAACCAGTGTTGATGGTAAGGATGAAAGTAATCATAGATCCACTCACAACCGACCAAAGCAAGCACAACTGCAAACACCTATTAAGGCAAAATAGGTTAAGCTGACAGGCTCTGTTTTAGACCCAAGCTCTAACTTCAAATCACACGGCATTTACAAAATGTATATTTAGAGAACTCTTTTACAGAGTGCTGTAAATCAGTCATACAAGGCCAGACTTTATAGAAGCAGTCTAATGTTAGGGGTGAAACAAAATGCTGTTACTGATGATGTAAGAGATGAAAGGCAACAACTCTACCACAAAGAGCCAGACCCGCGTGGCGTCTGTTCCAGAAGCCTTCAAGGGAGGTCTTATTAAATTCACAGTGAGTCTCTCTCCAGAGACTACAAACTGACTGCATGTGGGGTATGGACGTAAGAACATAAACAGATGGGCCCCACCTTCCATTTCCACAAGCTGTCAAACTCAGCCCAAAAGCCATCGTTCTTTTCAAGTGCCCGGCTCTGTGGAACGAGGTGTCACAGGCGAGGCTGCCTGGCTGTTCCGTGTATATTCTACACCTAGCATTGGCATCACATCTGGTGGGCAGTAGGCACCAAGAAATGTGTGGAATGAAAAGAGCACACTCACGGTGGAAGAGATCTGGGAAAGAGGGAAGACTAGAAACATGCAAGAGCCGAGGGAGAGCAAAAACCAGAGACACGGAGCAGAGCAGCCTAACCATCATCGGAGATTGTGCAGGTGAAGTAAGTAAATCAATATGCAGGTGTCTGATATTAGAAAAGGGACCCGAAAAAAGCTGAACAAATAACTTCTTTACACCATATCATCCGCACCTTTTAAAAAATAAAACCAGGATTGTGTAAAGAATGTTTAGCAAGGGTATACGAAACATCAAGACTATATATTTTTTGAGACTGATTGAAAACTTGGGGCTTTAAAGAAAATCCATTCTACTAAGCAAAAAATATATATATATTTCAAACAATTACTACAGGAAATAAAAAATAAACATATTAGCTTACTCTTTCACAAAGCTCACTGTACAATATAATCCTGGAAATCACCACCGTGTGAATGGGAGGGGACTCCAGGGAAGGAGACGCTGATGCATGAGGCGAACAGAAAGCTGCAGTCAGACCATGAAGGGCCTGGCCGCGAGGTTAAGGATTTTGTACTTTCTCCTCTGGCAAGGGGGAGCCAGGAGATTTTAAAAGAACTGACTCCATCCAATTTGTATTTTCAAAAGATGACTCACTGCTTAAAAGCCCCTAATGAAAAGAGTAGCCATCCGCTGAAACAAATACAAAACAATTAGGCACTGAACAGGCCCCTCAAAGCGGACATGTTCTCCTCATTTGCCGTCTTCACGGACAGCAGATGGCACGGAAATCCCATGCTCGGGGCGTGCTGCTCCAGGTTCACGTGCTGCACACTTCCTGTGACATAAATCTTCTCCCCACACGCCATCCTCAGACACTTTCCTCTTTAAAGAGCAGATGCAGGTCGAGTGGTGGGTACAGGAGCTTGCCCTGGGTGAAAGCAAGCCTGAATTTTCTTTGTCAAAGGCAAACCTCCCCCCTGCAAATACCAAGTCTCTCTTATTTTATGATCTGCTTTTTCTAAATATTCATATAAGCTGACCTTTTCAAGGCGTCGCCTGGAACTGAAAACATACTGGCAATAAATCGCGTTTCTCTGGCTTAAACGAAGCGGTGTTTTGCCGCGAGTCAGAGTGGTTTCCATTCCTTGAGAGGCTCAGGGAACTGGGCTGCCAGGACCTGACGGGGGCTCTGGTTCAGGGGGACAGGCCCACCCCTGTCTCAGTAAGGATTGAGGATCAACGTGTGTGTGTGCACTTGTAGGGTGTGTGGGCATGGGGTGCGTGTGTGAAAGGCACTCCCCCTGAGCGTCGCATCTTCAGTCCCTCCAAAGTGCCTTCCTGGGCACCGTGAGTAGAGGGTAACCAGGAGCAGGGACACCTTTGGCAGCCTGGTGAAAAGCCCGTGGACACCTTCTCAGAATGGTGCTCTTCATTACGTACAATAAAGCATATAGGATGAGTCAAGAAACCTGTTATGTTTAGGCATAGTTATCAAAATGTTAAAAATCAAAATGTTAATGTAGTAAATGCCTTTCTCTATCGATGCATTAAATAATAAAGTCTTGAGTCATTTTTTTATTTTAATTTCTTGGCTGCACTGCACAGCAAGTAGGATCTTAGCTTCCTGGCCAGCGATGGAACCCACCCAACACCCAACCTCCCCCACCCTGTCCCCACCAAGCGTGAAGTCTTAACCACGATACCACCAGGGGAGCCTGAGAGTCCGATTTAAAACAACTGTAATTTCAAAGTAGCGATGAATATAAATGATACTTTGAGGCATGTGCAACAAGGAGGAAAATATCTATGATTCCTACGGGTGACAAAGTCACATACTACTGTGGTTTGTCGCCTATATTCGTGAATTGCAGGGAGCGCCAGCTTTCAGTGGGAAAATAAAGTCACATATTCCCCTATTCACACCACAGATGTCCTGTGCTAGACCAAGTGTGGAAAACAACAAATGTGCCCTGCAGTGTTCTAAGGCGGGGACGCAGCCTCCCAGCCCGATTTCATCTGGAGTATCTCTTGACCTTTCTGGGGATGCTAATGCTGAACTCAGTGGGACTGTTATGCAAATTTAATAAGTTCCTTCCCTTTATTTTTGATGGTTAAGAAAGAAGCAATCAATGTGAGAGATTAGGAGTGGCTACACTCATGGCCTGGACTTATACCCCCCTGGAGATCTGGGCCTCTGACCTACACGTGGGGCTTCCCAGGTGGCTCAATGGTAAAGAATCCACCTGCCAGTGCAGGAGATGCAAGAGATGTGGGTTTGATCTCTGGGTTGGAAAGACTCCCTGGAGTAGGAAATAGCAATCCACTCCAGTAGTCTTGCCTGGAGAATCCCAAGGACAGAGAAGCCTGACGGGCTACCGTCCACGAGGTCACAAAAGAGTTGGACACAACTGAGAGACTGAGCCTAAGAGAATGACCATGCTCCTCACCTGACAAGGATGTTTATGAGACTCTGATGGGGAAATGAAGCCACATGCCTTGTCCACCATGGAGAATGGTTCAAACCAGAAAGATGGAACTTGGAAAAATGATGTTGCTATTATTCTGTATTTTCAGGTGCAGCTGGTATGGCAGGAATCCTGGTTCCATGGTTACTAGCCGTGGGACTTGGAGGCTGTGTTTATTGTCTATGCCCCAGTTCTCTTCCTGGCAAATGGGCATCTCTTCTCCAGAGTTTTGTAAAAGTGGGAGGGGATAATAGGATGTTTAGAGCAGGGTCTGGCACTCAGTGGACATGCAGTCAGTGCCAGCCACTTGATTACAGTGTTAATTACAGCCCCATCTCAGGCCATGACGATGCCTTAGCGACTACACCCAAAGTGTCCTTCTGCATCCTCCGAGTGTGTGAAATAAAGCAGAGGCCTGGAATAGAGGGTGGGTTCTTTCCCAGAGTTCCCATATGGCAGGAAGGAATCTTTGATTTTCAATAGTATTTCTGAAAAGCCTCAATATAGGAGATGCAGTATAAACAAACAAAATCCTGAAGCTTTGGAGAAATCCTGCCTCTGGGCCCTGCGCTGGCCATGGCTGCATTTTCCTGTCATCTTATACATCTTCGTGGGTTCTGGGAGCAAAAGACACCTCTGGGCAAAGATGAGGACAAAGCCCCATGGGGAGGGGGAGAAGTGCCTGCAAGACAATTTCTAGAGACCCTGGATCCTTATATCGCTAAGAGAATGTTGTGCACATAGATAAGAAATGTTAAACATTTTTCTTTTACTTATTTGTGTTTTATGAAACACAGACTCCTGTAAAAGGAGACAACACAGTTCTTGTTCCTTGGAAGTTTACAGGTTCTCAGGGGAGACAAACCCAGACATGGAAAAGATATAAAAATGCACAAAGAAGCCACAGTCCTAGTGTAGGAGATGCAAGAGATGTGGGTTTGATCTCTGGGTTGGAAAGACTCCTGGAGTAGGAAATAGCAATCCACTCCAGTAGTCTTGCCTGGAGAATCCCAAGGACAGAGAAGCCTGACGGGCTACCGTCCACGAGGTCACAAAAGAGTTGGACACAACTGAGAGACTGAGCCTAAGAGAATGACCATGCTCCTCACCTGACAAGGATGTTTATGAGACTCTGATGGGGAAATGAAGCCACATGCCTTGTCCACCATGGAGAATGGTTCAAACCAGAAAGATGGAACTTGGAAAAATGATGTTGCTATTATTCTGTATTTTCAGGTGCAGCTGGTATGGCAGGAATCCTGGTTCCATGGTTACTAGCCGTGGGACTTGGAGGCTGTGTTTATTGTCTATGCCCCAGTTCTCTTCCTGGCAAATGGGCATCTCTTCTCCAGAGTTTTGTAAAAGTGGGAGGGGATAATAGGATGTTTAGAGCAGGGTCTGGCACTCAGTGGACATGCAGTCAGTGCCAGCCACTTGATTACAGTGTTAATTACAGCCCCATCTCAGGCCATGACGATGCCTTAGCGACTACACCCAAAGTGTCCTTCTGCATCCTCCGAGTGTGTGAAATAAAGCAGAGGCCTGGAATAGAGGGTGGGTTCTTTCCCAGAGTTCCCATATGGCAGGAAGGAATCTTTGATTTTCAATAGTATTTCTGAAAAGCCTCAATATAGGAGATGCAGTATAAACAAACAAAATCCTGAAGCTTTGGAGAAATCCTGCCTCTGGGCCCTGCGCTGGCCATGGCTGCATTTTCCTGTCATCTTATACATCTTCGTGGGTTCTGGGAGCAAAAGACACCTCTGGGCAAAGATGAGGACAAAGCCCCATGGGGAGGGGGAGAAGTGCCTGCAAGACAATTTCTAGAGACCCTGGATCCTTATATCGCTAAGAGAATGTTGTGCACATAGATAAGAAATGTTAAACATTTTTCTTTTACTTATTTGTGTTTTATGAAACACAGACTCCTGTAAAAGGAGACAACACAGTTCTTGTTCCTTGGAAGTTTACAGGTTCTCAGGGGAGACAAACCCAGACATGGAAAAGATATAAAAATGCACAAAGAAGCCACAGTCCTAGTGTAAATGGGGTGGTGACACAGAATTCCTGCTCCAGTGCTCTGGGGTGAGGCAATCTTTTTAAAATTATTTTTAAACATTTTATTAAAAAATTTTTTTTGGCCATACAGAGCTTGAGGGGCCTTAATTCCCCTAACCAGGGACTGAACCCACACCCTTAGCAGTGAAAGCAGGGAGTTTACCCACTGGACCATCAGGGAATTCTCTGGATGGAGTCTCCCTATTGGAGTTCACTGGTTTCCGAATATTCTATCCACCTGGAGGTGGAAAGATTCCAGAAGGAAGTAAGTGTTCAGGCTGGAGGGACGGATTTCCCCTTACATTACCCTGTGACCTTTCTACAGGTGTCTGTGTCACCTTATGGTTCATGATATTAACATTAATGTGCCAGACCCACAGACAAGGAGGAGCAAAGGGAGGGAGGTTCCTTTCCACCAGGGCTGGGATGTCACCCTCTGCCCAGCTGCAGAGTAGCAATATGGAGGCTATGAAGCGCAGGCTCTCCAGGTGACCTTCCCTGAGCTATGTGGAACCTCGGATTCCCAAAGACGGGCCACCAGACTGCCTTGGGGAGAGGGGCGGCATGCAGGAGGTTTTACACATTCAGGAGGACTTGAAAGGCACACGCGGGGCTACCCAGCCCTTAGGACACAGGTGCAGCCCGGTGGGGAGGGCTGTGCAGTTTGCAGCAAGTGTTTGTTGAGGGAATGAAAACAGAGAGGTGGGGGCCCTCCTAACAGAGCTAGAAAGTTGTTTAGGGACAGCCAGGGTGAGCAGGATGGTTAAAAAAAAACAAAACTTGTTTACTGAAGCCTGTGTCTCAGGCACAGCTCAAAGCCTTCATGTGTGTTAACACTGGAATGCTCCCCAGATTAGGATGGGGAAACTGAAGCTCAGAGAGGTCAAGCCACTTCCCTCCATGCACACTGCCAGCTGGCTGTGGAGCCAAGATTCAAACCTACTCATCTACCTTCAAAGACAAAACTGGAAAAAAAATGTACTTGGTTTAAGCTAGGCTAAAGAATCCAGTAACAAAAGACTGCATATTATATGACGCTATTCACTTGATATGTCTAGAATAAGGAAATCTATAGAGACTGAAAGTAGATTCGTGGGTGCCAGAGGGCAGGGGCCGGGGGATGGGGAGCGACCGCTATGGGTATGGGTTTCCATTTGAGACGACAAACATACTGACCATGGTGATGGTTGCATGTGTATCTGTGAACATATTAATAAAAAAACATTGAATTGTACACCTTAAATGGGTGAACTACATAGGATGTGAGTTATATCTCGATAAAGCTATTTTTTTTTTTTTAACTTAATTACATTTCTTAAGTTTCCCTTGCGGCTCAGACAGTAAAGACTGCCTGCAACGCAGGAGACCCGGGTTCAATCCCAAGGACTCGGTAAGATCCCCTGGAGAAGGAAATGCAACCCATTCTAGTATTCCTGCCTGGAGAATTCCATGAATAGAGGAGCCTGGATGCAAACCAGGGAATACACAACTCTGCTTCACTGAGGGACCTTAGGAGACAACAGATCCAGATGAGAAACTGGGAGGAACACCTGCTTTCCCTACAGTCTTCCAAGACCAGAGCTGCCCCCTGACCCTCAGGCCGGGGCCCGGGGCAGCCTGTCCTGGTCCGCGGAGTCTGGCTGCACAGGGGCCTCAGTCTCTGCTTTGTCCTCACAGCACAGTCACCGGGCAGCACGGTCAGGCTATTAAATATAGATTAAGAAAACGTAAGATCTGCCTGCCGAAATCCAAGCTATGGAAAAACAACCCTGACCCTTCACATGATCCCGTAGGGCGGGCACAGCGGTCGGCACGACCTGGGAAATCTTGGGAGAGTCGCGCTGTCTCACTGAGAAGCTGGATGAAAGCTGAGGACGAGGCTGGCGTTTGGTTCATGACCACCTCGCTTGTGTTCTCCCCACTTGTGTTCTGAATTGCAGAATTGTTTTCCCTGGCATTTGTCACATTGAGGACATGAGTCTTTTAATTGGTGAGCGAGCAGACATGCCAGTTGAGATGCCAAGAGACTGTCTTTGCTGAGCAGTGGCTCTGTTAAGCGGAAGCCTTGAGTGGAGGGCTGTGTCTCCAAGTCAGCCGGCAGTCTGGAAAAAAAATGTACTTGGTTTAAGCTAGGCTAAAGAATCCAGTAACAAAAGACTGCATATTATATGACGCTATTCACTTGATATGTCTAGAATAAGGAAATCTATAGAGACTGAAAGTAGATTCGTGGGTGCCAGAGGGCAGGGGCCGGGGGATGGGGAGCGACCGCTATGGGTATGGGTTTCCATTTGAGACGACAAACATACTGACCATGGTGATGGTTGCATGTGTATCTGTGAACATATTAATAAAAAAACATTGAATTGTACACCTTAAATGGGTGAACTACATAGGATGTGAGTTATATCTCGATAAAGCTATTTTTTTTTTTTTAACTTAATTACATTTCTTAAGTTTCCCTTGCGGCTCAGACAGTAAAGACTGCCTGCAACGCAGGAGACCCGGGTTCAATCCCAAGGACTCGGTAAGATCCCCTGGAGAAGGAAATGCAACCCATTCTAGTATTCCTGCCTGGAGAATTCCATGAATAGAGGAGCCTGGATGCAAACCAGGGAATACACAACTCTGCTTCACTGAGGGACCTTAGGAGACAACAGATCCAGATGAGAAACTGGGAGGAACACCTGCTTTCCCTACAGTCTTCCAAGACCAGAGCTGCCCCCTGACCCTCAGGCCGGGGCCCGGGGCAGCCTGTCCTGGTCCGCGGAGTCTGGCTGCACAGGGGCCTCAGTCTCTGCTTTGTCCTCACAGCACAGCCACCGGGCAGCACGGTCAGGCTATTAAATATAGATTAAGAAAACGTAAGATCTGCCTGCCGAAATCCAAGCTATGGAAAAACAACCCTGACCCTTCACATGATCCCGTAGGGCGGGCACAGCGGTCGGCACGACCTGGGAAATCTTGGGAGAGTCGCGCTGTCTCACTGAGAAGCTGGATGAAAGCTGAGGACGAGGCTGGCGTTTGGTTCATGACCACCTCGCTTGTGTTCTCCCCACTTGTGTTCTGAATTGCAGAATTGTTTTCCCTGGCATTTGTCACATTGAGGACATGAGTCTTTTAATTGGTGAGCGAGCAGACATGCCAGTTGAGATGCCAAGAGACTGTCTTTGCTGAGCAGTGGCTCTGTTAAGCGGAAGCCTTGAGTGGAGGGCTGTGTCTCCAAGTCAGCCGGCAGTCTGGCCTAAGCACAGAACAGAACTTGCCAAAAGAACCAGCGATTTAGCTTGTGCAGGACCTTGCTGGACTGGGTTTAATTCTGAGGGTTGAATTCTGCATTGGATTGGGTGTTGTGGGGTTCCACAAGGCTTGGCCCTCCAGGCCTACCCTAGAAAGTCTCTCAGCAGTGTTTTCTATGGCACCAGGTGAATGGGCTCATTTGAGAGGTGAGATGTTGTGCCTAAGGTCAATGACCCCAACTAATGGCTCTCCTGTATCCACAGCCTTTGTGCTGGAACTTTGTACCAATAGCATCCTTTCTGCCATGACCCTGAGCATGGCCATGGGATTTGGATTAGAAAAGCACATACGCTTTTTCACTTTCTCTTTCACTTCTTAAGAGCTGCTATAAGAACTTGCTGGAGGACTAGAGATTAGCCTACCCGGCCAGAGATCTGTCAGCCAAACCTCTGAGAGAGGCCAGCCAAGATAACAGAGCCGCATAAGTGACCTGCAGCTGATTGCAGAGGCATGAATGAACCCGGCTAAGACCAGAAGAACATTATCTTACAGACGAGATGAACACCACTAGGTCTTTATTGTCTTCAGTCACTGAGGTTCGGGGTGGCTTGTTGCAAGGTACTCTTAGATCAACAGGGAACTGATTCAACCAGCCAATACAGGACAGATGAGGATAACTCAGGGTAGATAGAGATCATCCATCTCAGCCCCTCATATTCAGAGTCTAGGGCTGGAGACCCCCTGTGAACCATACAGACCCATGGACCAGCTGTAGACCTGGGGAAGGAAGGGAGCACAGAGAAGATGTGTCAGGACCAGACAAACCAGGCATGAGCTCATGGAGAGGCGGCAGAAGTTACAGAACTTAGACTCAGGAGCCAGACAGTCTGGCTTCAGATCCTGGTTGTGCCACTCCTGAGTCATCTTTGAGAAGTTAGCTAATGCATGAAACCATAGATGGGCTTAGCCAATATCCATTCAAGCTTCCTCCTGTGTTTCAAAGTCAAAAATGCTAAAATGGCCCTTGTACCTCCAGGGATCAAGATGTGTTTCAGGTTTTACCAGGCAGATGTGCTTGTGCATGATCTGAGAGGTCAAGGAACTGGGGACCAATGGCCATTGATTCTCTTGCTCTCCTGCCAGGATGTGGATGTGTTGGTAAGCTTATGGAACAGATACAATTCTGAAGCAACAGCCTCGGCGACCCCTCCTGGTCCCTGGATGGCAGCGACACTGTGTGTTTCTGAGGTTGCTAGGTCCCATCACGGGGTCCTGATTCCCAGCCTTCCTGCTTGGGGAAGCAGCAGCCCTGGTGGTCCCGTCTGCAGTGTAAACTGGAAATCGCTCCTGGAGGCTGAGCCTCGATCCTCCCTTCTAATGATTCTGGAAACCCCCAATCCCTTTGGTAATCTCTGCTTACATAGCCAGAGAGGCTCTGTTTTCTGGCTTCTGAACTGCTGTGGATACATTTACTCCCTCTGGGTCTCAGTCTCCTCATCTGTAAAGGGATAGTGATAGTTTATGCCTCAAAGGGCTGTCACAAGGATTTGATGAGATCATCCACATCAGGCAATTAGAACCGGGCCTGGCATATGGAAAGCATTTCAAATCTTATTATCATTAGATTTCTAGGAACTTGCTGGTGTCGGGGCACCAGGGTTGACAAATTATCAGGATTGTGTCTGTGTGACATCTCATTACATGTGATCTGGGGCATTTTTCTAGACTTGTGGGTGTCCTGTGGACCTTCCAGGGATGAGGATGCTCTTAGTACACTGATTGGGTTTGGACAGTTTCAAAGTCTTGGGTGTCATATACTTTTTTTTTTAATCCTTTTAAAAATCATATACTCTTCCTGGCGTGGGTCACTAGTCTCCTTGAATTACTTTATCAGTCCCATGGAGTGGAATTAGAGGCATCTCAAGTCTCTGGTTTGATGCAGGTAACAATCCCTTATTCCAAGTCCCTGGGACCAGATCTGCTTTGGAATTCAGAATATGGATATCACAGATCCTGGTGGTGCCACTCCTGAGTCATCTTTGAGAAGTTAGCTAATGCATGAAACCATAGATGGGCTTAGCCAATATCCATTCAAGCTTCCTCCTGTGTTTCAAAGTCAAAAATGCTAAAATGGCCCTTGTACCTCCAGGGATCAAGATGTGTTTCAGGTTTTACCAGGCAGATGTGCTTGTGCATGATCTGAGAGGTCAAGGAACTGGGGACCAATGGCCATTGATTCTCTTGCTCTCCTGCCAGGATGTGGATGTGTTGGTAAGCTTATGGAACAGATACAATTCTGAAGCAACAGCCTCGGCGACCCCTCCTGGTCCCTGGATGGCAGCGACACTGTGTGTTTCTGAGGTTGCTAGGTCCCATCACGGGGTCCTGATTCCCAGCCTTCCTGCTTGGGGAAGCAGCAGCCCTGGTGGTCCCGTCTGCAGTGTAAACTGGAAATCGCTCCTGGAGGCTGAGCCTCGATCCTCCCTTCTAATGATTCTGGAAACCCCCAATCCCTTTGGTAATCTCTGCTTACATAGCCAGAGAGGCTCTGTTTTCTGGCTTCTGAACTGCTGTGGATACATTTACTCCCTCTGGGTCTCAGTCTCCTCATCTGTAAAGGGATAGTGATAGTTTATGCCTCAAAGGGCTGTCACAAGGATTTGATGAGATCATCCACATCAGGCAATTAGAACCGGGCCTGGCATATGGAAAGCATTTCAAATCTTATTATCATTAGATTTCTAGGAACTTGCTGGTGTCGGGGCACCAGGGTTGACAAATTATCAGGATTGTGTCTGTGTGACATCTCATTACATGTGATCTGGGGCATTTTTCTAGACTTGTGGGTGTCCTGTGGACCTTCCAGGGATGAGGATGCTCTTAGTACACTGATTGGGTTTGGACAGTTTCAAAGTCTTGGGTGTCATATACTTTTTTTTTTAATCCTTTTAAAAATCATATACTCTTCCTGGCGTGGGTCACTAGTCTCCTTGAATTACTTTATCAGTCCCATGGAGTGGAATTAGAGGCATCTCAAGTCTCTGGTTTGATGCAGGTAACAATCCCTTATTCCAAGTCCCTGGGACCAGATCTGCTTTGGAATTCAGAATATGGATATCACAGATCATGATACGGTTCCCCAGAATCAGGTATATTAATATTTCTATAGTAAAAGGTAGGCCTATTTACATTTACGGAGATAAATAAGGACTCTAAGTGGCCTCATGTCAGTTCAGGTCCGGTTTTGCAGTCAAAGGATTTCTTGTTTCCAAAGCTTTTCCTATTTCAGATTTTCAGACAAGAAAGACGGGTTTTTGCATAAGGAATAATGGTGCGACAGTGGCCTAACTGCTGGGACTGGGGGACACCTGGCCAGCCACTCAGGGTCCGCGGGGTCCAAGCCGAAGCCATCATTCGTGTTCCGAAGACGGGGCAGGCTGCTGTGCGATTTTTACATTTGCACGGATGTTTGACTGAATGCCGCAAATGCAGGCGCCTCCCAAGCAATGATTCCAGAAAAGCTATTTTCTCTTTTCAAACGTTTAAAAGAACAGGAAGACGCGAGTGACACCAAAGGAAGACACATCTGGGGGTGCAGAGGGCAGAGCCGTCACTTGGGGAAGAAGATGAAGAGCAAAGCAGAAAGCAGGAGGAAGTCACATGGTTTGAACTGGCAGTCCTCAGAGTTCAGAAAACACTTGGGTGGCAGGAGTTTAATTCTGAGGTGTATTTATTTTTTAACTTCTTATTTTACACCGGAGCCTAGTTGACGAACAATGTTGTGTTAATTTCAGGTGTACAGCAAAGTGATTCAGCTATCCATATCCACGTATCTATTCTTTTTCAAATTCTTTCCCCATTTAGGTTGTTACATCATGTTGAGCAGAGCTCCCTGTGCGACACAGTGGATTCTTGTTGGTTATCCAGTTTAAATACAGTAGTGTGTACAGGTCAATCCCATACTCCCTGACGATCCCTATCGCTTCCCCTCTGTAACCATAAGTTTCCTCTCAAGTCTGTGAGTCTGTTTCTGCTTTGTAAATAACTTCATTTGTGTGTGTATATATATATATATTTAGATTTTGCCTATTAGGTATATCATACAATATTTGACTTTCTCTGAGCTATTTCACTTAGTATGCCACTCTCACGGTCCATCCATGTTGCTGCAAATGACATTATTTTGCTCTTTTTTATCGCTGAGTAATATTCCATTGTATATATGGACCACATCTTCTTTATTCATTCCTCTGTCAATGGACATTAAGGTTGCTTCCATGTCTTGGCTATTGGAAACAGTGCTGCTATGAACCTTGGGGGTGGACACATCCTTTTAGACCATGTTTTTCTTTGAGGTTTATTTTACACATGGGCTTGGACCTCCCCACAGAGCAGTCTCAGGACCACGCTCCCCCACTGTGCCCCCTGCAGAGCCTGCACCGTGAGTGCTGATACCCAGGCCATCTTTCTCAGCACAATGGATGGGCATGGTCCTGTCCTACCCAACTGTCCCCCTCCCCCCAGGACTGCTATCACAGGATACTCAGAGAGGGCTGTCCTAGCTCTGGGATTCTGGGCACACCTGTGAGAAAGGCAAATGCATTTACAAAGCAGGAAAGGTTGATTTTGTCACCTAAGGGGCCAGCAGAGCCCAGGGCTGGGGAGACTAGAATAAGGGAATTTAAAGGGGATGAGGCAGCCAAGACGTCTTAGCTGTGCTGTGGTCTCCACACAGGTTCACAGGGCTGCTGGACCAAAAGAGGAGAACCAGAAAGTGAGGAAGACCGTGACTGCATGGCGATGAATGCCAGTGGAAAGGTCTGCCTGTCGTCCACCGGGCAATGCAGCTTTCACCCCAGCGTGGGCCCACGACGGCAAAGGTGAGTCAGGGTGCAGATGTGTTCAATAAAGTCAAACACAAGTGCCTCGAGCTGACTTTAGTCACTAAAACACTTGTCGGGACCTGCATCAGCCTTTAAAATCCTTCTGCATTTTTTCCTCTCTGATCTAAAATGGCAAGATTTAAAGGATGAAAGCTGCTTGACCTGGAAGCAAAGGTGTTTTTCTCCATTTGGTAAACCTGTCAAAGACAAGTTCCTTTGAAAAGTGCAGTAAATCTAGCCTGAAATCAAGGGTGGCGCATGGTTTACATATTTTAGCCGTGCCTAACCACTTCATGGTTCCTTTCCTTCCCTTCTCTTTTGAAAATACATCCCTCTACCTCAAAACAATCTGTAAGAATATCTTGCAAAAGTATACAAGAAAAATTTTAAAAATCAAGAAATCAGGATAAATACAGAAAAAATAAGAGATGGAGAATGGTTCAGGGAACACTCAACAATACCCTTGAGTTTCACAGGGTTGTTTTTTCTTTTCCCTTAGCATAGCTCTTGATATAGGACCACGAGTTGTTAAAGGGTTGTTTACCAAAAGCAGGTCCACAGGGAGCCAACACAGTATAGACTGGTGTGTGGGAAAGGAAAGCTCTGTGAGTGAGTGTGTGAGTGTGAGTGTGTGAGTGTGAGTGTGTGTGTGTGTGTGTGTATGCGCTCTCAGTCATGTCTGACTCTTTGCGACCCCATGGACTGTAACATGCCATGCTCCACTGTCCATGGAATTTTCTAGGCACGAATACTGGAGAGGGTTGGCATTTCCTACTCCAGGGGATCTTCCCAACCCAGGGATTAAATCCGCCTATCTGGCATCACCTGTATTGTCAGGCAGATTCTTTACCACTGGCCACCTGAGCAGCCCAGTACAGACTGGTACATGTTACTCAAGTGTCCAGCATAATCCAGGAAGAACTTTTGGAGCACCCACTCCTGAGGACGAGATGTGCTGGCTATTCCCTGGACCCTCTCTGTAAGTACTGTTCCCTTAGCAAAGCAATTGGTACAGTTTGGGTTGCTGAGAGTCTGATGTGATGTCCATCACAGTCTGATCGTAAGGACCACAGCTCCCCCGGGCTGAGATGAAGAGGTCAGTCATGAGCTTTCGTCCTCTGGGATTTGGCTGACATGACAGAGACACACGATCTCTCCTCCCAGAGGTGGGTCAGAGTGATCTACACGAATCTCAGGGCTGATAAATCCATGCACAGAATAGAAAACTGGCAAGTAGACCCAAATCCATGTGGCAGTTTGGTGGATGATCAAGGTGGCATCTCAAACCTTAGGATGAAAGCTGCTTGACCTGGAAGCAAAGGTGTTTTTCTCCATTTGGTAAACCTGTCAAAGACAAGTTCCTTTGAAAAGTGCAGTAAATCTAGCCTGAAATCAAGGGTGGCGCATGGTTTACATATTTTAGCCGTGCCTAACCACTTCATGGTTCCTTTCCTTCCCTTCTCTTTTGAAAATACATCCCTCTACCTCAAAACAATCTGTAAGAATATCTTGCAAAAGTATACAAGAAAAATTTTAAAAATCAAGAAATCAGGATAAATACAGAAAAAATAAGAGATGGAGAATGGTTCAGGGAACACTCAACAATACCCTTGAGTTTCACAGGGTTGTTTTTTCTTTTCCCTTAGCATAGCTCTTGATATAGGACCACGAGTTGTTAAAGGGTTGTTTACCAAAAGCAGGTCCACAGGGAGCCAACACAGTATAGACTGGTGTGTGGGAAAGGAAAGCTCTGTGAGTGAGTGTGTGAGTGTGAGTGTGTGAGTGTGAGTGTGTGTGTGTGTGTGTGTATGCGCTCTCAGTCATGTCTGACTCTTTGCGACCCCATGGACTGTAACATGCCATGCTCCACTGTCCATGGAATTTTCTAGGCACGAATACTGGAGAGGGTTGGCATTTCCTACTCCAGGGGATCTTCCCAACCCAGGGATTAAATCCGCCTATCTGGCATCACCTGTATTGTCAGGCAGATTCTTTACCACTGGCCACCTGAGCAGCCCAGTACAGACTGGTACATGTTACTCAAGTGTCCAGCATAATCCAGGAAGAACTTTTGGAGCACCCACTCCTGAGGACGAGATGTGCTGGCTATTCCCTGGACCCTCTCTGTAAGTACTGTTCCCTTAGCAAAGCAATTGGTACAGTTTGGGTTGCTGAGAGTCTGATGTGATGTCCATCACAGTCTGATCGTAAGGACCACAGCTCCCCCGGGCTGAGATGAAGAGGTCAGTCATGAGCTTTCGTCCTCTGGGATTTGGCTGACATGACAGAGACACACGATCTCTCCTCCCAGAGGTGGGTCAGAGTGATCTACACGAATCTCAGGGCTGATAAATCCATGCACAGAATAGAAAACTGGCAAGTAGACCCAAATCCATGTGGCAGTTTGGTGGATGATCAAGGTGGCATCTCAAACCTTAGGAGGAAAGATGCACAAGCTTTAGGAAAAACCTAAGTTTGAATCCGTTGTCACATACCATTCATGGGAATAAACTCTAAATGGATTAAATGATGTACATGGACAATGGTTTTATACATGAACTGGAAGAATACATGGATGAATTCCTGGAAAACTTGGCAAAGGAGAAATCTGTCTAATTTATGACTCAAAATCCAGAGATAATACAAGACTGTTAGGTGTGTCTACATAAAAATAAGACAAATGCATGGCAAAATACAGTAAGTAGAATCAAAAGTCAAATGATAAAACTTGAAAAGGAAGAGTTGAAGCTTTTAGTAGAGAGAAAGGTCTAATCTCTAATATTAATAAAGGCTCTTAAAATTGAGAAGAAAAAGGTCAAACATGACAGAAAAACAAAAGATGCACAGAGCTGAGAGAGAAAGGGAAATGAATTTTAGACCTGAAAAAAATGCTGCGCTTCCCTGGTGGCCCAGTGGGTAAGGACACCGCCTTGCAGTGCAAGGGGTGCCGGTTCCATCCCTGGCCTGGGAAGATCCCACCTGCTGTGGAGTGACTGGACCGATGTGCCCAATCACTGACACATCGTGTGCGCCCAGAGCCGGTGCTCGGCAACAACAGAGGCCACTGTGTTGGGAGGCCCACACAGGCCAAAGAACAAAGATGGAAAAAACCAAGAGAAGTGGCCCGCCTGCCCTCTCCTCCCCAACCCGCCTCCTCCTGAAAAAAAACTTTTGGAGCACCCACTCCTGAGGACGAGATGTGCTGGCTATTCCCTGGACCCTCTCTGTAAGTACTGTTCCCTTAGCAAAGCAATTGGTACAGTTTGGGTTGCTGAGAGTCTGATGTGATGTCCATCACAGTCTGATCGTAAGGACCACAGCTCCCCCGGGCTGAGATGAAGAGGTCAGTCATGAGCTTTCGTCCTCTGGGATTTGGCTGACATGACAGAGACACACGATCTCTCCTCCCAGAGGTGGGTCAGAGTGATCTACACGAATCTCAGGGCTGATAAATCCATGCACAGAATAGAAAACTGGCAAGTAGACCCAAATCCATGTGGCAGTTTGGTGGATGATCAAGGTGGCATCTCAAACCTTAGGAGGAAAGATGCACAAGCTTTAGGAAAAACCTAAGTTTGAATCCGTTGTCACATACCATTCATGGGAATAAACTCTAAATGGATTAAATGATGTACATGGACAATGGTTTTATACATGAACTGGAAGAATACATGGATGAATTCCTGGAAAACTTGGCAAAGGAGAAATCTGTCTAATTTATGACTCAAAATCCAGAGATAATACAAGACTGTTAGGTGTGTCTACATAAAAATAAGACAAATGCATGGCAAAATACAGTAAGTAGAATCAAAAGTCAAATGATAAAACTTGAAAAGGAAGAGTTGAAGCTTTTAGTAGAGAGAAAGGTCTAATCTCTAATATTAATAAAGGCTCTTAAAATTGAGAAGAAAAAGGTCAAACATGACAGAAAAACAAAAGATGCACAGAGCTGAGAGAGAAAGGGAAATGAATTTTAGACCTGAAAAAAATGCTGCGCTTCCCTGGTGGCCCAGTGGGTAAGGACACCGCCTTGCAGTGCAAGGGGTGCCGGTTCCATCCCTGGCCTGGGAAGATCCCACCTGCTGTGGAGTGACTGGACCGATGTGCCCAATCACTGACACATCGTGTGCGCCCAGAGCCGGTGCTCGGCAACAACAGAGGCCACTGTGTTGGGAGGCCCACACAGGCCAAAGAACAAAGATGGATGAAAACAGATAAATGAAAGACCAAGAGAAGTGGCCCGCCTGCCCCTCTCCCTCCCCAACCCCCCCCCCCCCCAAAAAAAAAAAATTGAAAAAAAAAAAAAAAACTAGAAAAAATGCTCAGCCTTACTCATAATAAGACAAATATAAGTGAAAACTAAACTGGAATTACATCTTTTTCTCATAATATTGGCAAATATCCAAAAGTGTGGCAAGCATTTTGTGTCTAAGGCGGTGGAGACCTAGGCCCACTCATATATCACTGTGTTGGTTGCTCAGAAGTGTCCGTTTTGGTCCATGGAATTCTCCAGGCAAGAATCCTGGAGTGGGCTGCTGTTTCCTCCTCGTCGTATATCACTGGGGGCATACAACATGGTACAACCCCCAGAGAGGAGAATTTAGAGACCCCTGGTGAAATTACATGTATTTTCATCTTTTGACACATGAATCCCACTTGAAGGTATATACCTTTCTCATGGGTGAAAAGGCACACAGTAGAAATGGCTGATTACGGCATTGCTAGTGAAGGAAAAGCCCAGAAACAGCCCAATAGCCCATGGGTAGGGCCCGGCTGAATCCACTGAGACGAGGAGAGCCTCAGACCCAGGGAGAAGGAGGGTGGGCTGGTGCGGAAGGACTTCCAGGCTGTCCTGAAAAGTGGACAAAGCAAGGAGAGGAAGAACACAGACACTGAGCGACTGGGGTCTAAGAAAGAAGGAGACATGAGTGAATATGAAAAAGAGAAATCCAAAGCCTACCAAAGGGTTTCCTATGTCAAGGGATGCGATGGACAAGACAGGTATGGACTCAAAATTTCTCTGAGGTTACCTTATTACATGGGCATCCCTGGTGACACAGTGGTTAAGAATCCACCTGCCAATGCAGGAGACACAAGCTTGATTCCTAGGTGAGAAAGATCCCCTGGAGAAGGAAATGACAACCCACTCCAGTATTCTTGCCTGGAAAATCCCACGGAGAGCGGAGCCTGGCGAGTTACAGTCCATGGGATTGCAAGAGAGTCAGACATGATTTAGTGACTAAACAACAAGAATCTTATCAAGCAGCTTTGACTTTTAAACCACATATATATAAAATTTTCCAAAAAAAATAATAATTTAAGAAGGATTAATTCAATGTATGGGCTTCCCTGGTGGCTCAGTGGTAAAGGATCTGCCTACCAATATGGGAGACACGAGTTCGATTCCTGAGTTGGGAAGATCCCCTGGAGAAAGAAATGGCAACTCATTCCAGTATTCTTGCCTAGGAAATCAAATGGACAGAGACGTCTGGTGGGCTACAGTCCCTGGGGTTGTAACAGTCAGACACAACTTAGCAACTGAACAATAACAATGATTTAATTTAAATCTTATAATCCAAGACAAATGTCAACAAATGAAGCTGGTTATCAAATTGATAACATAATTACATGAAGAATGACTTTTGAACACAGTACTCTGTGCTTTCATAATAGGACATATTCTAAGGTCAAAAACAATGTAAAGAGAGACTTCACTCAGCAGTTTTATTGCTAGCAATATTATTGAAAACTATTGTGCATGTGTATTAGCACAAAAAAGTAAGTATGCTGATGTATAGCATTCAAAATTTCAGTCTGAGGAGACACAAACATAAACAAAACTAAGAATGAAAAAGCCTTGAGTATTTGAATTAGAAATACCAATTTTAACACATGACTTGTTAAATAAATATATTCCTGTCTCTATCCACTTAATGGCCTTAGAATGAGCAGGCCTAGGGCTTAGATGTTGGTTTTAAATTTCACACTAAAAAAGAAACAGGGTGCCTCAGGAATATGGCTGATCTTAGGTCTAAAACAATGAAAATATGAGCTCTCTCTAGGACATACTGTGTCTAAAACCAGGAAGGGTTTCCTATGTCAAGGGATGCGATGGACAAGACAGGTATGGACTCAAAATTTCTCTGAGGTTACCTTATTACATGGGCATCCCTGGTGACACAGTGGTTAAGAATCCACCTGCCAATGCAGGAGACACAAGCTTGATTCCTAGGTGAGAAAGATCCCCTGGAGAAGGAAATGACAACCCACTCCAGTATTCTTGCCTGGAAAATCCCACGGAGAGCGGAGCCTGGCGAGTTACAGTCCATGGGATTGCAAGAGAGTCAGACATGATTTAGTGACTAAACAACAAGAATCTTATCAAGCAGCTTTGACTTTTAAACCACATATATATAAAATTTTCCAAAAAAAATAATAATTTAAGAAGGATTAATTCAATGTATGGGCTTCCCTGGTGGCTCAGTGGTAAAGGATCTGCCTACCAATATGGGAGACACGAGTTCGATTCCTGAGTTGGGAAGATCCCCTGGAGAAAGAAATGGCAACTCATTCCAGTATTCTTGCCTAGGAAATCAAATGGACAGAGACGTCTGGTGGGCTACAGTCCCTGGGGTTGTAACAGTCAGACACAACTTAGCAACTGAACAATAACAATGATTTAATTTAAATCTTATAATCCAAGACAAATGTCAACAAATGAAGCTGGTTATCAAATTGATAACATAATTACATGAAGAATGACTTTTGAACACAGTACTCTGTGCTTTCATAATAGGACATATTCTAAGGTCAAAAACAATGTAAAGAGAGACTTCACTCAGCAGTTTTATTGCTAGCAATATTATTGAAAACTATTGTGCATGTGTATTAGCACAAAAAAGTAAGTATGCTGATGTATAGCATTCAAAATTTCAGTCTGAGGAGACACAAACATAAACAAAACTAAGAATGAAAAAGCCTTGAGTATTTGAATTAGAAATACCAATTTTAACACATGACTTGTTAAATAAATATATTCCCTGTCTCTATCCACTTAATGGCCTTAGAATGAGCAGGCCTAGGGCTTAGATGTTGGTTTTAAATTTCACACTAAAAAAGAAACAGGGTGCCTCAGGAATATGGCTGATCTTAGGTCTAAAACAATGAAAATATGAGCTCTCTCTAGGACATACTGTGTCTAAAACCAGGAAGGGGCTAATTTCAGCTAATACATGTAGAAAAAATGATAGAAATAGAAAAATCACCATTCTACATACACCTGAAATAATTGGCTTGGGTGAGGGTCTTTGAGGCATGCAAAAGCCATGAAAAGTTATTGGAAATAGCATATTTGCCAAAATATCACCCCCAAATTACTTGCAATTACAGAGGAAAAAAGGCTTCCTAGGTGGCTCAGTGGTAAAGAATCCACCTGCCAATGCAGGAGATACAGGAGACTCAGATTCTATCCCTGGGTCTGAGAGATCCCCTGGAGGAAGAAATGGCAATCCACTCCAGTATTCTTGCCTGGAGAATGTCATGAACAGAGGAGGGCTACCATCCATGGGACTGCAGAGTCAGACACAACTGAGCATGCACAGAGGAGAAACCTACTTCAGCAATGATGTAATCTGATGGTCACCACTTCTAACCCAGTGATTAAATATAACATCACCAGCAGGGGACGCCTGACATGATGGGCCTCTGGGTATGAGGACACATGAAGGACACAGCATCAAATAAGTATAGAACATAGATAACTAATTGCCCATCTTGACCAGAAAAAAATGATAAGGCACCCACAGTGGTAAAGAATCTGCCTGCCAATGCAGGAGACGTGGGGGACTCAAGTTCAATCCCTGGGTCGGGGAGATCCCCTGGAGAAGGAAATGACAACCTGCTCCAGTATTCTTGCCTGGAAAATCCCATGGACAGAGGAGCCTGGTGGGCTACACTCCATAGGGTTGCAGAGAGTCAGACACAACTTAGCAACTGAGCATGCACACAGCTACAAAAACATTTAATGTTAAGCAAAACAGCTACCTGAAGAAAACCCCAGGATATTCTGGTTTGTAAAACATATCTTGATTTAAAGGTACTCTGCTACCTTGATGAACCCACAGTGAACCAAGGCTCCCATGTTCACTCTGTGCATCCCTCCCACACTGACCCTGGGTTTGCCAGCACTTTCCTATTGCTGTTGTGACAAATTACCACAAACTTAGAGGCTTAAAAAAACACAAATTTATTATCTTATGTTTCTGACCATCAGAAATTTGAAATGAATCTCACTGGGCTAAAATGAAGGTATCAGCAGGGGCTTCTGGAGGCTCTAGATAAGAATCCATTTCCTTGCCTTTTCAGCTTTGAGAGGCTGCCTGTATACCTTTGCCCATGGCCACCTTCTCTATCTTCAAAGCTGACCTCTGTGTTACTTCAGATTCTGCTTCCGTCCTCACATCTTTTTCTGACACTGACTCTCCTGCCCACTTTCACTTTTAAGGACCCTTGTGATTAAATTGGGATATCCATGCAATCCAGGATAACCTCTCCAGAAAGAAGAAAGAAAAGAAGGCTGTCCGCCAAAGAATTGATGTCTTTGAATGTGGTGCTGGAGAAGACTCTTGAGAGCCCCCTGGACAGCAAGGAGATCCATTCCAACTAGTCATTCCTATAGGAAATAAACCCTGAATGTTCACTGGAAGGACCCATGCTGTCGCTGAAGCTCTAACACTTTGGCCACCTGATGCGAAGAGACGATTCACAGGAAAAGACCCTGATGCTGGGAAAGACTGAGGGCAGGAGGAGAAGGAGATGGCAGAGGATAGGACGGTTGGATGGCATCACTGACTCAATGCACGTGAGTCTGAGCAAACTCTGGTAGATAATGAAGGACAGGGAACACTGGTGTGTTGCAGTCTATGGAGTCACAAAGAGTCAGACATGACTGAAAGGGTGAACAACAATACCTTCTCCATCTCAGGATCTTTAATTAAATCTACAAAGACTATTGCCAGGTACAAGATGACATTCACAGTTTTCAGGGATTAGGATGTGAACGTCTTGGGTAGGGAGGGTCATTACTCTGCCATACTACACTCCTGGTTTTAGCCAATGAGATACAAGCAAGTATGACGCAAGCAGAAGCTTGATATGTACTGCACTGTGGGGCTTGTCCTCTGCGAACTTTTCCTTTGAAGATTCTTCCTCTCAGAACTCAACCACAGTATTGTGAAAACCCACCCTAGCTACTCAGGGAGATCACAACTGAGGTTCTCGCCGTCAGCAGCCCAGCTTGAGCCCCCATCCAGCAATCAGCTCCATGCACCATCTTGGAAATGCAGCTTCTAGTCTTGCTCCAAGTATCCTCGTTGCCATCATGAAGGGCAGAGATGAACTGAGCCTTGCTGAACTGTAGTATCCTGGGCAAATTAATCGCTGTTGTTCTTTTAAGCTAAGTATTGGGGTGGATTTTTGCTCAGCAATGTATATAAACAGACACAGGATGTTTGCTCTAAGCCAGTGAAACACTGGAGAGCATATACCAAAAGTATTGACTTTAGGTTTAGAATAATTATTCAGCAGCTGTCATTATGATAATAATTAGCAGAGCCCGTCCTCTATCAGGTTTTCTCTGAATCTGTGAAAACAAAACCTTGTCACCCACATAAATGATAGTGCCTTTCATCCTAGTATCTCTAGGAGAATTGAAGCCTCCACATCATCCAGAAATGGGATTAATTCATTGAGGATCACATCAAAATAAAACAGGGCCAGAATACCAGAATGCTGCAGAATTTTTGCAATTGTAACATGATGTATCAAGAAAGCAACTTTAATCTCGTGGCATTAAATGAGATTCGGGGATAAACTGCTGCTCCCGGATGAACCAGATTAGGATGATTGTTGATGTCACTCAAGCCTGCTGTTTCAAGGAACTGATTCAGATGCTGGTTTGCATAGACTTGGCCTACTTACGACACCTTGCCCTCACATCCTGCTGAACAAGGGCTTTCAATCAAGCCCGTGACCCACCTAAACCATAGCTCAGGGGATTGATTTTTCAGAGTCTTGATCTTGAGATGAACTTTTGCTACACTGGGTGGAAACCAGTTACTGTCTGGATTGTGAGAATTTGTGTTTGCAGTTTTATTCCTCTTGGAAAATATGCTTAAAATCATTCATCCTCCATCCCTTCCTATCTCCCCCCTTGTCCTCTGCGAACTCTTGAGATTCTTGATATGTACTGCACTGTGGGGCTTGTCCTCTGCGAACTTTTCCTTTGAAGATTCTTCCTCTCAGAACTCAACCACCGTTTGTGAAAACCCACCCTAGCTACTCAGGGAGATCACAACTGAGGTTCTCGCCGTCAGCAGCCCAGCTTGAGCCCCCATCCAGCAATCAGCTCCATGCACCATCTTGGAAATGCAGCTTCTAGTCTTGCTCCAAGTATCCTCGTTGCCATCATGAAGGGCAGAGATGAACTGAGCCTTGCTGAACTGTAGTATCCTGGGCAAATTAATCGCTGTTGTTCTTTTAAGCTAAGTATTGGGGTGGATTTTTGCTCAGCAATGTATATAAACAGACACAGGATGTTTGCTCTAAGCCAGTGAAACACTGGAGAGCATATACCAAAAGTATTGACTTTAGGTTTAGAATAATTATTCAGCAGCTGTCATTATGATAATAATTAGCAGAGCCCGTCCTCTATCAGGTTTTCTCTGAATCTGTGAAAACAAAACCTTGTCACCCACATAAATGATAGTGCCTTTCATCCTAGTATCTCTAGGAGAATTGAAGCCTCCACATCATCCAGAAATGGGATTAATTCATTGAGGATCACATCAAAATAAAACAGGGCCAGAATACCAGAATGCTGCAGAATTTTTGCAATTGTAACATGATGTATCAAGAAAGCAACTTTAATCTCGTGGCATTAAATGAGATTCGGGGATAAACTGCTGCTCCCGGATGAACCAGATTAGGATGATTGTTGATGTCACTCAAGCCTGCTGTTTCAAGGAACTGATTCAGATGCTGGTTTGCATAGACTTGGCCTACTTACGACACCTTGCCCTCACATCCTGCTGAACAAGGGCTTTCAATCAAGCCCGTGACCCACCTAAACCATAGCTCAGGGGATTGATTTTTCAGAGTCTTGATCTTGAGATGAACTTTTGCTACACTGGGTGGAAACCAGTTACTGTCTGGATTGTGAGAATTTGTGTTTGCAGTTTTATTCCTCTTGGAAAATATGCTTAAAATCATTCATCCTCCATCCCCTTCCTTCTAGTCTACGCCTAGCAACCACAAGAGGATAAACAGACCCAGTTTTTCATCAGAGACATGGTACCCAAGTCTAAGGCATGTTTTTAATTTATAGCTCTGGGCATGAAAACGTTGACCTAGCAAGACATGGGCTTAAATGGTGGCTCCCCCACAGCAAATAGCAGAAATCATTCTCATTTGCTCCACGGCTGTGGAAGCCTGGCTGCATCTCCCAAGCACTGTCAAGTCTGCACGTAACTACTTGACCCGAGACACTGAAAATCATCAAGGCTCCTCGTCCTGCTTGCCAGCGTGGAGGGCACACCTGTGGCTTTGTCACGCTAACGACAAGAGCCGCCCAGCAGATCCACATCTGTGACTCATCAGCGTTTCTCCGGGCAGTGCGGGGTGCTGAAATCCACAGACGATAAGGAAAGGCAGGGTGATTTTGCTCCGGAAGCACAGGCGTCCACAGGGCTATGGGCAATTGCCTCACAAGTGACACCGCACAGAAGGCAGGAGAAGCCGGCTCTGCAGAGTGGCTTTGGAACACTTGCCTACCAGCGACCGAAAGGTACACTCCTTTGATGATGGAAACATTGACAGAAGCCTAGCTACGTCTCTTACATCCATTGGTGTTTACCAGTATGGACGATGTGCTCAGTGCAGTGCCAGGCACTGCAGGTCGCATCAAAGGACCACAAAACCATCCCAGGGCCCTCGGCTCATCATCCACAGACAGGCTAGGGAGGTGGAGGAAGCTGGAGGGAACCAGCCAGTCAGCAGGGAAAGAGCCATCCAAGTGGCCCTATACTTTATTTTATGAAGATTTGCAGATTTGAAAAGCTTAGGGCAGATTAGAAATAGGAGCTTGAGAGTCCTAAAACCTTGACACTGAGAGATGATAGCTGGGAGCAAAGAAAGGGGGGAAGCAATTTTTTTTTCCCCTTTTTAGAATAAGACCCAGAACCAGCTAAGGACATTAGCCTGGGGCCATTCAGTGTTGGGACAAAGGGTCCCAAACACCTCACCCAGCCCTGAGGCCTGTGACCATGAGGCCAGCGATGACCCCTCAGGGCCAGGGTACCCCTCTATGGGGAGTTCTACTTTGCTGAAAAAAGGCAGAGGGCAATGCTCACTGTGGTCACTGTTTAGAGAATCTTCTTTCAAAAAGACTTAATATAAGTTTGGGCGTTTAAATGAAGAAACTTAGTGGAGTAGAAAATTGATTTACGTGTGGCAGCAGCTCATTTCCCAAACTTGGGAGCTGAGCGTGACGTCCCCTTGACCTTGTCACCCAAACGCATGCCCAGGGCCTGCTGACTCTGCACCAAGGCCGCCAGGACCATCCTGTTCAGGCCTGTCATGTCCATCTGGGCAGTATGGCTCCCAGGGGCCTGGAGCCTCTCTCCCGTCCAGCCTGCCTTCGACTTCCGCTTGACAGACCTGTCTTTCCGGCGATGCCATCTCTCACGTGCACAGAAGGAAACAGACCTCAGCACAGCCTGCAGGTGACTCCCATCCAGTCTGCCTCCCCAGGGTCATATCCCAACGCCCCACTTTGTGCTTTTGACATGTTCCACGCATGTTCACGTCTATGCCTTTGGTCATGCGGCTCCCGCATCGCAGGATGCATCTCACCATTCTGCCAACGCTGCTGAGACGCCTGAATCCAAAGGCCACAGTCAAAGGCTGCTCCTGTTCGGGTGGGTTCCCTGGTGAATTATTCCCCCCTCCATCACACCTACTCTGTGCCTCGTGCTAGCCCCTTATTGAGCTGCAGCGCACTATGGATTAGTGTTTCCATGAGCTCGGTGAAGCCTTTTTTATGGCAACACCGGAGCCAGCTCCAGCCCTGCCCACCCTACGCTCCATTTCCCAGCTCCACCCTCAGGCAGGTGGGAAGACAGCCCGTATTCCCAGTCACTCAATCCTCCTGCCCTCCCATCGCCAGTCCTTCCTTGACAGACACAGGCTGTCCCGACCACATGATGGCGGAACACCGTGTCCTGGTCACAGCTGGACCCACAGCCAAGGGGCCGGGAGGACGACGATGGGGATTCACTCCCGGTAGCGGCTCAGTGCCACCAGTCTTGCCCCATTAAGGACAACCATTTCCAGCATGTCAAACTCAGGACCCCTGCAGAGCCACTTCATCTGTCCCACATATTTGTCCTTTTGTGAAAATGTGTATAAAACCCCAGGAATTGGTTTACCAGAAATAGCCTGGGGGAAGGAATCTTAAGCTCTTCTGTTTCTTTCTTCCTTCCCTTCTCAAAGGCCCAGACTTGAAATCAGGATAAAGTCAGTCCATTTTGGAAGGGTAATTTATTGACTACCTAAAGTTTTAATTAGGATTGCATTCTTGACTGGTGCCTTCACCTGATGGGGGGTTCGGGCAAGGCGTTTCTCTCCCACAGAGAAAACAAAACCATAGTTTTGTTCTTTGTCAAAGCAAAGAGTTCCTGGCTTTGGCCCATGCCCCACAGGCCTGGTCCAAAGCCTAGTCTTGTATAAAGACCACACACTTGCACACGCCTCACTGCACACGCACCTTCAAAGAGGGAGAAAACTTACTGCACTTTAAAGGTTGCATTTTTCACCTTTTTAAAAGATATCCTTACTGCTCTGTAAAGTCTGATTGGGAATCAGACTTTACAGTCTGTGAGGGGCCCCCTACCAGCATCCTTCTCTTCCCAGGGGTGCAGGGGGTGCAGTTTCTTCCCAGTCGCACCCCTCACCAGAGCCAGGACACCTGTGCAGCACTGCCTGGCGACTTGTGAGCCCGTGGCCCTCTCGCCTAACCCCACCCTCCCTCCTGGGGACGGCCCTGCACAAACTCCTGGAACGACAGGGTCTGGGCAGCATCCTGATAGGTCTCTTGCCTCCATAATTCAGGTGACAACTCTGGAAGGAGATGTCAGTCTGTGCTTTGTAGGTTTCCGACCTCTTCTGCTGGTGGAGACTCAGGCCCGGCTCAGAGACCCCTCCTTAGAGGGCTAGAGAGACCAGAAGGAGGGCGAATGCTGTTGGACTAGAAGGTGCTTTGCGACCCCAGCAAGGGAGCTGGGCGGTTCAGGAGCCCTTCCTGTGGCATCCTCTAGACAACCCAGGGCATCGACGCTGGAAAGCAGAGAGGCGGCACCAGGCCCCTCGTGGATGAAGCCGTGTGTGTGCGCTTACTTGCTCAGTCGTGCCCGACTCTGCAACGCCATGGACTGGAAAGACTCTTAATTCCTCTCTCTCTTCCTCCCTCCAGGACCCATTACCATGACCTGTAGGCGCCAACTCCAAAAGAGATCTCAAATCCTTCCCTTTCTCTCCAACTCCCTGCCACTGCCCTGTCACACTGTCCCCAGAAGGAAATCTATATACTGTCTGCAGCCTTTGGGTCCCAAGTGCTCCGACTCCGCCAACTGCTCCTCTTCTAAGACGGGGGCCCCTGCTTCCTCCACGCAGCCCCCTCTCTTCCTCAGCCACTGCAGCCCCTCCTGCCTCAGCCTCCATTCATCCTGCTCAGCCCCAGCTTCTCCTGCAGGTCTCAGCTCAGACACACCTGGCCAACCTCCCACACATCTGGAAGCTCCCCCACCTTCTCCTTCTCTTTCTCCATGACATCACAGTTGATTTCATAGATCACGCCTCCCAACTGGCAGTGATTCTGTAAATGTTCTTTTTCTTTGTGAATATGCTAGGAGAGGGATTTCGGGTGCTATTTTGGCCCTCGTCTGTGACACAATGCTGGAACACGACAGAAGCACACAAAATACCTATTGGAATGAATGAGTAAATACGCTTCATCATTAAAAAAATGCCCAAAGAAAAAAAAAAATTTAAATGCCCAATGAATTACAGCACTGCCTGGCGACTTGTGAGCCCGTGGCCCTCTCGCCTAACCCCACCCTCCCTCCTGGGGACGGCCCTGCACAAACTCCTGGAACGACAGGGTCTGGGCAGCATCCTGATAGGTCTCTTGCCTCCATAATTCAGGTGACAACTCTGGAAGGAGATGTCAGTCTGTGCTTTGTAGGTTTCCGACCTCTTCTGCTGGTGGAGACTCAGGCCCGGCTCAGAGACCCCTCCTTAGAGGGCTAGAGAGACCAGAAGGAGGGCGAATGCTGTTGGACTAGAAGGTGCTTTGCGACCCCAGCAAGGGAGCTGGGCGGTTCAGGAGCCCTTCCTGTGGCATCCTCTAGACAACCCAGGGCATCGACGCTGGAAAGCAGAGAGGCGGCACCAGGCCCCTCGTGGATGAAGCCGTGTGTGTGCGCTTACTTGCTCAGTCGTGCCCGACTCTGCAACGCCATGGACTGGAAAGACTCTTAATTCCTCTCTCTCTTCCTCCCTCCAGGACCCATTACCATGACCTGTAGGCGCCAACTCCAAAAGAGATCTCAAATCCTTCCCTTTCTCTCCAACTCCCTGCCACTGCCCTGTCACACTGTCCCCAGAAGGAAATCTATATACTGTCTGCAGCCTTTGGGTCCCAAGTGCTCCGACTCCGCCAACTGCTCCTCTTCTAAGACGGGGGCCCCTGCTTCCTCCACGCAGCCCCCTCTCTCTTCCTCAGCCACTGCAGCCCCTCCTGCCTCAGCCTCCATTCATCCTGCTCAGCCCCAGCTTCTCCTGCAGGTCTCAGCTCAGACACACCTGGCCAACCTCCCACACATCTGGAAGCTCCCCCACCTTCTCCTTCTCTTTCTCCATGACATCACAGTTGATTTCATAGATCACGTCTCCCAACTGGCAGTGATTCTGTAAATGTTCTTTTTCTTTGTGAATATGCTAGGAGAGGGATTTCGGGTGCTATTTTGGCCCTCGTCTGTGACACAATGCTGGAACATGACAGAAGCACACAAAATACCTATTGGAATGAATGAGTAAATACGCTTCATCATTAAAAAAATGCCCAAAGAAAAAAAAAAATTTAAATGCCCAATGAATTAACTGGAGGTAACTGGGCAGTACACAAAGATGTGTGCACTGTACACAGAGCAAAATTGGAAAATAATTTAAATAGCCAACAAAAGAGGACTGTGTAAATCAGTGCTTCAGCATTATTAATTATTGAACACTATTTAATCAGGATGAATTAGATCTCCAAGCACTGACATGCAAAGGTGTCCAAGAGGCTCTAAGTGAAGAAAGCATGTTACAGTATACATAAGCATGGTTTTATTTATGGTAGAAAATAAATATTATTATTTTCTTGCTTGCTCAGTAGCCCGGTCATTGCTCAGACTCTGTGGCCCCATGGACTGTAGCCCGCCAGGCTCCTCTGTCCATGGCATTCTCCAGGTAAGAATACTGAGTGGGTAGCCATTGCCTTCTCCAGGGGATCTTCCTGACTCAGGGATTGAATCCGCCTCTCCCACATCTCCTGAACTGGCAGATGGACTCTTTAGCACTGAGCCACCTGACAGGCCTCTCAGCACATTTAACGGTACATTTATAGGTACATAAAAATCTTAAATGAAAGAATGAAGGAAGGAAGCATGATCTGGAATAGATACCCACAGTTGTATACTGTGTTTATCTTTGGGGTAGCTGGTATTATGAGGTATTTTCATTCATTTCTTTTTGGCTCATGTTTTCTGATTTTTAAATAATGAGCACATACATTGCTTTGGTAATAAGAAAAACAGAAGGGCAGATTGGAAATGAAGAATTGCCTTCCACCTTCCGTGTTCACGGCAGCCGCTGAGGTGGCCCTGGAGCTGGAGGGGCTGGGGAGCGGGCCAGCTGAGGGCCAGTCCCCGAGAGGAGAAGGTGGAGCTGGGGCTGCAGGGAATAATTATTCTTGACCCATTGGGAGCCTGCTTCAGAGGAAATACGCTTGTTAGATAATAAAAACATAAGCCTCCAGGCATATTTCCTCCCCACAGAGAAAGACTGGGTGTGGCGGGCTTTCTCAGATTCACTCCACCCGGAGCTCGGCACACGGGCCACCCTTGGCAGAGGAAGAAGCCAGCTGCAGACTGGCATCTGTAAACTCAGTCTGAGCCTCTGGGGAGTCCTTCGGCACTGAGGGTGCCTGGGCTCCAGCGGAACCCCTTATACATTTCTGGAATAGGATCCAGGATCCCGAGCTTTCTCCAGAGGCTACCCACACAGGTGCCAGAGGGCCCTGGGCTGAGGAGGAGGCAGTGGCTGCAGGGGGCGGGCGGGCGGGCGGGCCAGCCGCTGTATCCTGTCTGTTTCAAGTCTGTATGCTCTCCGTGTAGGGAGAGCTGGGAAGTCATTTAAAACAGTAAATATACATCAACTAGAAGGTCAAACCATAAATCTATAGTTGTCATGAATGAATTCAAAATGGAGTGTATAGGGACAGCGCTCTATGTGGCTTGGGTCTCCTCACCTCTGACCTTAGTTTCATCATTTATTCACCAAAGGGGCTGGACCAAGTGTCCTCCAAGGGCCTTGCAGAGCTGACAGTCTGTGCTCTGGGACCTGAGGCTCATTCTCTACAAGAGACAACATTCATCCTCAGGTTTTAACCAAGACCACCAACCACAGTAACACCTCTGTTACTGTGCTCAGCAAAAAAGAGATCCTGAAGGGCTGGTGCAGGCTAGGTGGGCTTCCTGGTGGAGGCGAAAGCTGTATCGTGCCTCAAAGAATGGGACAGATTTAAGTGACTGGAAATGGTATGGGAACGGATGCAACGCTCCAAGGTTCTATCACTTTTGGACCAGCTGGAAGGCTCAGGACGTTCTTCTCAGGAAGGGGTCTAACTGTGGGTTGTTTTTCTGGGCTCTCAACCGAAGACATAGTCTCTGAATTCCAGAGCACTAAATAATCAGTAGATTTCTTTTAAGGAGCACGCGCCATACCACCTAGCTGCCGAAAGTGCTGTTTGTCAGGCTGAATGGCTACACAGAAGAATACTTTCAGAATCAGGAGAGAGACTTGGACACAGAGTTCTGCACAGGGTGGCAGTACAGACCAGCGTGACAGTCCAGGTGACACAGCGTGGCACACGGAAGGGGCCTGGGGGCAGAATGGGCTCCTCTTCTTGACCCCAAGATAATATAACCCAGAGGCACCCTGGCCGTGGCGGCTGCAGCCAGTGGGTGGGTGTTCATTGCTGGTGTGAGCAGGCAGGAGATAGCCTCCTACTGTGAGACAGGTTGAGGCTATGACAGAACGCAAGAAAGGAAGGAGGCACCTTGGGTAAAACTGGTAAAATCCCAAGACCGTGTCAGACCCTCAGGACTTCAGAAACATCTCTAGGGGAACGTGGAGCTCAGACTCCCAACCCTCAGATGCAGGCGACAGAGAGACACAGCAACCTATCCCCAAGGCACTGCTCCCCTCCACCTGGGTCCACGCAGGGTTCTCGAGGTGGCCCAGAGCTGGCCTTGCTCCTGTAGGCACAGCCCCAAACTCTGCTCCTCTCCACGGCTGGTCGTGGGCGAGGCCGTGTGGCAGGTGCTCTGTCATTAATCCCTCAGCGGCGACAGCCTGCAGCACTCCATCAGGATGTGACATATTTCAACACCAATCAAGAAACGAGCTTGCAAGCATGCTGATGGCTCATCAAAGCTCCAGACGGGGACACAGTCTGGCACACTTGTTAATGGCATTCTCTATTAAACCAGAGCCGCCCAGGTATAAAATAGCTGCCTGGGTAGGAACCTCCACGAGCCCAGGAGGAGGGACAGACGACAGCTGATGGGGTCCCAACACAGTTTTACGTAACCACGACGGGCCAGCATGTCCCTTCTGAACAGCTTCTTGTGTTTAAAAATATGTCACAGAACTGACATCGCGGAGCTCGCTCATGAGCCAACAGGATTTTACATTTTTATCTTTAAATATTTCCCAGTAGGTGAATTGCCCAAATGAGTTGTTAATAAAACCCCCAAATGACTCTCTTTAGCCAACCGAGAGTGACACCAAAATACCTGACGGTGTGCGCCAACTCCCCTCAAAGGCATCGGCACGCGAGAGCCGGCAGGTGCGGAAGGGCTGCAGTTTCGCCGTGCTGGTGGAAAGCTGTGGCGGAAGGTTACTAACCACCTAAACACGCACGCAGACACAGAACCTGCCACCCTCGGCACCTCACGTGGAACTCAAAGCTACTGTTAATGTCTAGAATGTTTAAAAACGTTATTTCCACCAATATCAATTTTTCTTCAGGATGCTTCATTCAGAACATGTCTTTCCCCTGTGATAGACTTTGCCGGCAACCCAGGTTAAAGAAGGCATTCAGGAAAGAGTGACTGCTGACAGATTCATTCCTTTCCTGTGATCACGGACATATTGTGACGTGCATCTCCATTTTCACGTAAACACAGAACGCTGTAAAAATATTCAGCCTAGAATCAACCGGATATACCGTCTGTCTTAGAGGAGGCTCTTGCACGACTATCCTGCTGTGTAGTTACCTGGGGCTTTATTGGGGGAATATTTGGTGGAGTTGGTAAAGAACCTGCCTGCCAGTGCAGGAGACATAGAAGATGTGGGTTCAATTCCTGGGTCAGGAAGACCTCAGGGCAACCCAGTCCAGTATTCCTGCCTGGAGAAGCCCATGGAAAGAGGAGCCTGGCAGGCCATCATAGACAGGGTCACAAAAAGCTGGACATGACTGAAGCACTTAGCATGCACATTTCTTGGGAAATTTTGAGGGACCCTGAGTGCCAATGAGGTCCTCAGGAAAGAGAGAAGGGCCATCCAGAGGTGCCTTTGGTGTGGTCACCTGGCTTGTGAAAAGCCAGGTCAAGGGGCCTGGGTACCCTTAAGTAAACCACTGACCATCTCAAGCTCATATCGTTCTGGAAAAGAGTAACAACACTTCAGAACAGAAAAAGAACTTGGGAAGAGACGTGCTTTCTGAAGGACGCCTGTGGTCCTTTTAGATAGATGTGAGATCCCACTGCTTCCTCCACCACGTGCCTCACCCCTGTGACAAACTGCACACCACATACCCTCCTAGAGCACAGACGCTTCCAGAAGAGCTGTCAGCTGTCACCAAGCCCAGCTGCTCAATGAGATCTTGGCACAAAGAGCTGGCAATCCTGCCCTTTGCTGCCTGGTCATCGCTCCAAGTGCTGCATTTGGTTCTCCAGCTGCGCTTTCCATGGGATGTGGACAAACTGCAGTCCATAAGCGGGCGTGTGACCGAGATGCTAAGAGGAATGAAGCGTCTGTGTGAAGAGCCAGGGAAGGAGACATTACTGCGGCCTTGGTGTTGACCTGCGGCCATGGGGAAGGCGTGGTCCCCATCGGCACCTGTGGCAGGTGGGCCAGATGCACTCTGGGTGACTCCAAGGGGCAGAAGGAACTGGAGGCGGAAGGAAAGAGCTCGTTGAGCGGGCTCTTCACTCCACTGGACTGCGCCTGGAGGGGTGGATAGTGTGTGGGCAGCACACTCCTGCCCCTGGAGGAGACCAGCGGCAAGCCCTGGGCAGGCGAGCCCTTGGGGAGCTCCTGAGTCAATGGTTCTATAAATAACAGTACCTGGGATTGATACATTTGAAGATGGGCTGTGGCAGGTCAACCAACTGGAATAGATACAAATAAATGTTCCCGCAGGATGGGTCACAAAATACCTATGGAGCCCCGACCACAGAGGATGATTTCTCTGGGGTAATCCTCTGCCCCGAACATATGCCTTCTCCCCTGTCCGTGCTGCACCTGGAGTCCTGCATTCTCCTGCAGGAGATCCTTTCCCTGTGACCCTAAGGATTTTCCCCAGGGCACGGAGAGGGTGCAGTCATCCTGTGATCGGGATCGTTTAAATGGCACATACTCCGGAACTAGACCCCTCGAAGATTCCATGAAGGACTGAACTCAAGGACCCCGCTGGGCCACCAGGAGGCTGTCTCAGCCTCCTCCGTCCCCTACAGAAGAGGACTGTAGGAAATGGGGCCCCCTGTGACCATCTCAAGCTCATATCGTTCTGGAAAAGAGTAACAACACTTCAGAACAGAAAAAGAACTTGGGAAGAGACGTGCTTTCTGAAGGACGCCTGTGGTCCTTTTAGATAGATGTGAGATCCCACTGCTTCCTCCACCACGTGCCTCACCCCTGTGACAAACTGCACACCACATACCCTCCTAGAGCACAGACGCTTCCAGAAGAGCTGTCAGCTGTCACCAAGCCCAGCTGCTCAATGAGATCTTGGCACAAAGAGCTGGCAATCCTGCCCTTTGCTGCCTGGTCATCGCTCCAAGTGCTGCATTTGGTTCTCCAGCTGCGCTTTCCATGGGATGTGGACAAACTGCAGTCCATAAGCGACGTGTGACCGAGATGCTAAGAGGAATGAAGCGTCTGTGTGAAGAGCCTGGGAAGGAGACATTACTGCGGCCTTGGTGTTGACCTGCGGCCATGGGGAAGGCGTGGTCCCCATCGGCACCTGTGGCAGGTGGGCCAGATGCACTCTGGGTGACTCCAAGGGGCAGAAGGAACTGGAGGCGGAAGGAAAGAGCTCGTTGAGCGGGCTCTTCACTCCACTGGACTGCGCCTGGAGGGGTGGATAGTGTGTGGGCAGCACACTCCTGCCCCTGGAGGAGACCAGCGGCAAGCCCTGGGCAGGCGAGCCCTTGGGGAGCTCCTGAGTCAATGGTTCTATAAATAACAGTACCTGGGATTGATACATTTGAAGATGGGCTGTGGCAGGTCAACCAACTGGAATAGATACAAATAAATGTTCCCGCAGGATGGGTCACAAAATACCTATGGAGCCCCGACCACAGAGGATGATTTCTCTGGGGTAATCCTCTGCCCCGAACATATGCCTTCTCCCCTGTCCGTGCTGCACCTGGAGTCCTGCATTCTCCTGCAGGAGATCCTTTCCCTGTGACCCTAAGGATTTTCCCCAGGGCACGGAGAGGGTGCAGTCATCCTGTGATCGGGATCGTTTAAATGGCACATACTCCGGAACTAGACCCCTCGAAGATTCCATGAAGGACTGAACTCAAGGACCCCGCTGGGCCACCAGGAGGCTGTCTCAGCCTCCTCCCGTCCCCCTACAGAAAGAGGACTGGCCCGGAGGCCCAGTGCCCGGTGGTCCTTCCTGCTCTCCAAACAGGGCAGGGCATGCAATCCTGCCTCCCTGCTCTCCCCTGCCACGTCACCTGACAGCCGGTTCCTGGAAATGATGTCACCTGCACCCTGTCCCCCAGTCTAATCTAAGGCAGGCCGGCAAAGCAGCTTAGCTGGGGATTAGCCTTGGGGTGCACCTTCCGGGGTCGCTGTTTGGGGAGATAGGCACTTCATTGGTGGCTGGCTGCGGGAACAGGGTTGGGTTGGGCTGCCCCTTGGGATTTCGGTCTTTGAACGGTGCACTTTTCATCATGGCTTGATTTCAGGAAACAAGAGGCCACGGTAACATTGTTAAGTGCCTTCACCTCTGAGGAGGTTTTGGCATTTGCTGTGGGGACGGTCCCTGGCGGTGAGGGGTGATAGGGGTGTTTGCCAGCAGCTGGCTGGCCCATTCTCAGCCCGCAGCTCCCCTCCCTGCTACTGTGAGTTCCTGCGTTTTGTGTCTTTCCTGGCATTTCTAATCCCATTTTTAACTAATGACCTCCATTCACAATAATCTATAATTTCACAAAACCCCTACAATTAAAAAAAAATCATTTTATCATTTTTGCATGGCTTATGGTAAAAAAAGATTTTCAGTTAAATATTTTATATGAGTATATTATTCAAAGCTTATATTAAGTGAGCATTAAAAGGCAATTTTTAATAATGTGCATTATATCTAAGGATACATTTCAATGTTTTTCTGTTTAACAAGTTACCTACAACATTTCCTTTCTTTTAAATTAGTTGTGCAGGGAAAGACTGATTTGTTGACAAATAAAACACAACATTTTCGTTCTGAGACCAACATATCTTTAAAACATAATTGAAACTTAATGATACGCGCCAGTGTCAAAAATAGATAAAAACTGTGTTTTGTGACCTGATCTTTAGAATTCTTGCCTCCTGAACTGAAGAAAAATAAACTCCATTATTCATATAAGTTCACATGTTATCTAAATGATAAGTAAAGTAGATCCAGAAAAAGATTTGTAAGTTCTTCAAAATAACACATTGCTGGTAATACTTCTTTCAAGCAATAATAAGACAAGCTTGTTAAATGTTCTCTGCATGCTCTGTGGACGCCCCCATCCTTTTTCATCCCCCCACCTGACACACTCAAGACATTTAGAAGACCTAGGTGAGGTCCTGGATCAGATGATCACACTTTGTGACTCCAGAAGAAATGATAGAGGCAAATTTGCAGAATTATCATTCTTAGGCTCCTCATTAACTTGGAGTGGTTTAATATAAGTGCTCTTTATGTTTTCTGTCTTTGTCACTTTTTTATAGCCACACGTTGGCTATAAATGAAACCATATGTGACAAAAAATAAAAACAGTCTGGGGGGCTGGGGGAGCAGGGATCCATGTATATATATGGCTGAGTCTCTCTGCAGTTTACTGAAAACTATCACCACATGGTTAATGGGCTATACCCCAATACAAAATGTTTCAGATGTTAATAAAATAAAAAAGTGTATAGCAGTCAAACTGATACAAAGTGATAAGCCATTTGGTGACTGAGAAGTGAGCTCCAAGGTCTGATCTTTCCACTGGCCCATCACTCCTCACTTAACTAAAAATGACCTCCATTCACAATAATCTATAATTTCACAAAACCCTACAATTAAAAAAATCATTTTATCATTTTGCATGGCTTATGGTAAAAAAAGATTTTCAGTTAAATATTTTATATGAGTATATTATTCAAAGCTTATATTAAGTGAGCATTAAAAGGCAATTTTTAATAATGTGCATTATATCTAAGGATACATTTCAATGTTTTTCTGTTTAACAAGTTACCTACAACATTTCCTTTCTTTTAAATTAGTTGTGCAGGGAAAGACTGATTTGTTGACAAATAAAACACAACATTTTCGTTCTGAGACCAACATATCTTTAAAACATAATTGAAACTTAATGATACGCGCCAGTGTCAAAAATAGATAAAAACTGTGTTTTGTGACCTGATCTTTAGAATTCTTGCCTCCTGAACTGAAGAAAAATAAACTCCATTATTCATATAAGTTCACATGTTATCTAAATGATAAGTAAAGTAGATCCAGAAAAAGATTTGTAAGTTCTTCAAAATAACACATTGCTGGTAATACTTCTTTCAAGCAATAATAAGACAAGCTTGTTAAATGTTCTCTGCATGCTCTGTGGACGCCCCCATCCTTTTGCATCCCCTCACCTGACACACTCAAGACATTTAGAAGACCTAGGTGAGGTCCTGGATCAGATGATCACACTTTGTGACTCCAGAAGAAATGATAGAGGCAAATTTGCAGAATTATCATTCTTAGGCTCCTCATTAACTTGGAGTGGTTTAATATAAGTGCTCTTTATGTTTTCTGTCTTTGTCACTTTTTTATAGCCACACGTTGGCTATAAATGAAACCATATGTGACAAAAAATAAAAACAGTCTGGGGGGCTGGGGGAGCAGGGATCCATGTATATATATGGCTGAGTCTCTCTGCAGTTTACTGAAAACTATCACCACATGGTTAATGGGCTATACCCCAATACAAAATGTTTCAGATGTTAATAAAATAAAAAAAAAGTGTATAGCAGTCAAACTGATACAAAGTGATAAGCCATTTGGTGACTGAGAAGTGAGCTCCAAGGTCTGATCTTTCCTAGTCCTGCATTCCCACATGAGACACACACAGGCACGCACATGCTCAGAGGGCCCCAAAGATCCATCTCAGGGAAAATCATATAAGTCGTCATCTACGGATTTTAATGACACAGGATTTGAAACAGATGCATTTACCACCGTTCGTGACAGGAAGCCTCTGTGCTAGCACTTGTTTCAGGCTCGCCCCATACTCAGTTGGAGGAGTAGGGGCGGGGCTTTTACCACAAGAAAAAATATCATAGATTGACACATGTAGGTGGAATATAGAATAAGCGGTACAGATCGACCTATTTGCAGGGCAGGAAATGAAAAAAATGGAGATGTAGAGAACGGATACGTGGATCCAGAAAGGGGAAGGAGAGGGTGGGGAGACTTGGGAGAGTAGTAGTAACATTTATACACCACAACGTGCAAAATGAGTTTTCCCGGTGCCGTGGGGTGGTAGAGAACTCGCCTGCCAGTGCAGGAGACATAGAGCCATGGGTTCCGTCCTTGGCTTGGGAAGATGCCCTGGAGGAGGGCAGGGCAACCCACTCCAGTACTCTCGCCTGGAGAATCCCGTGGACAGAGGAGCCTGGTGGGCTGCGGTCCATGGAGTCGCAAAGACTCGGACCCCACTGAAGTGACTTAGCATGCATGGGTAAAATCGACAGCCAGTGTTGTATAGACAGCTACATAACACAGAGAGCCCAGCCTGGTGCTCCATGATGACCTGGATGGGTGGGGTGGGGGTGGAGGTCGGTTCAATGAGAGGGAAATATGTGTAGCGGATTCACTTTGCTGTACAGCAGAAACTAACAGTACAGTGTCAAACCCCAATTAAAAACTGGAGTGGTTTAATATAAGTGCTTTTAGCTGTCTTTGTCACTTTTTATAGCCACACGTTGGCTATAAATGAAACCATATGTGACAAAAAATAAAAACAGTCTGGGGGGCTGGGGGAGCAGGGATCCATGTATATATATGGCTGAGTCTCTCTGCAGTTTACTGAAAACTATCACCACATGGTTAATGGGCTATACCCCAATACAAAATGTTTCAGATGTTAATAAAATAAAAAAAAAGTGTATAGCAGTCAAACTGATACAAAGTGATAAGCCATTTGGTGACTGAGAAGTGAGCTCCAAGGTCTGATCTTTCCTAGTCCTGCATTCCCACATGAGACACACACAGGCACGCACATGCTCAGAGGGCCCCAAAGATCCATCTCAGGGAAAATCATATAAGTCGTCATCTACGGATTTTAATGACACAGGATTTGAAACAGATGCATTTACCACCGTCGTGACAGGAAGCCTCTGTGCTAGCACTTGTTTCAGGCTCGCCCCATACTCAGTTGGAGGAGTAGGGGCGGGGCTTTTACCACAAGAAAAAATATCATAGATTGACACATGTAGGTGGAATATAGAATAAGCGGTACAGATCGACCTATTTGCAGGGCAGGAAATGAAAAAAATGGAGATGTAGAGAACGGATACGTGGATCCAGAAAGGGGAAGGAGAGGGTGGGGAGACTTGGGAGAGTAGTAGTAACATTTATACACCACAACGTGCAAAATGAGTTTTCCCGGTGCCGTGGGGTGGTAGAGAACTCGCCTGCCAGTGCAGGAGACATAGAGCCATGGGTTCCGTCCTTGGCTTGGGAAGATGCCCTGGAGGAGGGCAGGGCAACCCACTCCAGTACTCTCGCCTGGAGAATCCCGTGGACAGAGGAGCCTGGTGGGCTGCGGTCCATGGAGTCGCAAAGACTCGGACCCCACTGAAGTGACTTAGCATGCATGGGTAAAATCGACAGCCAGTGTTGTATAGACAGCTACATAACACAGAGAGCCCAGCCTGGTGCTCCATGATGACCTGGATGGGTGGGGTGGGGGTGGAGGTCGGTTCAATGAGAGGGAAATATGTGTAGCGGATTCACTTTGCTGTACAGCAGAAACTAACAGTACAGTGTAAAGCAATTATACCCCAAATTAAAAAAAGAAAGTAAAGTACCCTGAGTTGTCGACAAAGACTCCTGCGGGGAGTTATGTGTGGAGGGGAGGGCAAGTCGGGTCCCTGGGGTGAAGGTGAATGGCTGGGGGGGAGGTGAGTGAGGAGAGCCAGGTCAGTGAAGACCAGAGGCGGGGGAGGGCGAGGGGAACGTCTGAGCAGCCATCTGGCTGGGAGACTTCCAGGAGGTCAGAGTCAGACAGGACTTGGAGAATGCACTTTGGGGGTGTGACACGCAGGATCACACATAGCACTTTGGAGGAAACCTGTGACACAGCTTGACATCCTTCCTCAGGGAGAAAGGCACTCTGCTCTTGTTTTCAAGCAGCACTGGAGCCTGGCCATGGGCGGGGGTGGCTTTAGCTACACTGCGGCGACCTGCCCGGGATACTCCAGGGTGGAACAGGAGCTCAAAGGGAACGCCTGAGCAGGAGCTGTGGCCCAGGCAGAGGAGAGGCTCCAACAGGGGCCCTGATGAAGATCTGAACGACGTTCCCCTCAGAGCGCCCTCCCCGGCAGGGACATCTCTCCCAACAGACCCCACTGCCAGCCACAGGCCTGCCGGGCCACGGGGGAACCAGACACTCCAGAAGCCAGGGAGGCCACCTCTCTATGTGTTCTTCAGGGTGTCAGGAAGTGTGAGAGGCCAGTGTTGCCCCTGCAGCTGCCGGAGAACGTCTCCAAGAGGGCTGGAGAGCCAGGGCCGGCAGACCACTGCAGAGGCCCCAGGAGGGAAGAATTTTGAGGAGGCCCCCTAGTGGGGCCCTGGGACAGGCCTTGGCTTGGAACCCCACCCTCCAGTACTCTCGCCTGGAGAATCCCGTGGACAGAGGAGCCTGGTGGGCTGCGGTCCATGGAGTCGCAAAGACTCGGACCCCACTGAAGTGACTTAGCATGCATGGGTAAAATCGACAGCCAGTGTTGTATAGACAGCTACATAACACAGAGAGCCCAGCCTGGTGCTCCATGATGACCTGGATGGGTGGGGTGGGGGTGGAGGTCGGTTCAATGAGAGGGAAATATGTGTAGCGGATTCACTTTGCTGTACAGCAGAAACTAACAGTACAGTGTAAAGCAATTATACCCCAAATTAAAAAAAGAAAGTAAAGTACCCTGAGTTGTCGACAAAGACTCCTGCGGGGAGTTATGTGTGGAGGGGAGGGCAAGTCGGGTCCCTGGGGTGAAGGTGAATGGCTGGGGGGGAGGTGAGTGAGGAGAGCCAGGTCAGTGAAGACCAGAGGCGGGGGAGGGCGAGGGGAACGTCTGAGCAGCCATCTGGCTGGGAGACTTCCAGGAGGTCAGAGTCAGACAGGACTTGGAGAATGCACTTTGGGGGTGTGACACGCAGGATCACACATAGCACTTTGGAGGAAACCTGTGACACAGCTTGACATCCTTCCTCAGGGAGAAAGGCACTCTGCTCTTGTTTTCAAGCAGCACTGGAGCCTGGCCATGGGCGGGGGTGGCTTTAGCTACACTGCGGCGACCTGCCCGGGATACTCCAGGGTGGAACAGGAGCTCAAAGGGAACGCCTGAGCAGGAGCTGTGGCCCAGGCAGAGGAGAGGCTCCAACAGGGGCCCTGATGAAGATCTGAACGACGTTCCCCTCAGAGCGCCCTCCCCGGCAGGGACATCTCTCCCAACAGACCCCACTGCCAGCCACAGGCCTGCCGGGCCACGGGGGAACCAGACACTCCAGAAGCCAGGGAGGCCACCTCTCTATGTGTTCTTCAGGGTGTCAGGAAGTGTGAGAGGCCAGTGTTGCCCCTGCAGCTGCCGGAGAACGTCTCCAAGAGGGCTGGAGAGCCAGGGCCGGCAGACCACTGCAGAGGCCCCAGGAGGGAAGAAGGAGCCCCTTCTGTGAGGGGAAGGGACCCCAGGCCTGGGAAGCAGTGCCCAGGGGGCCCATCAGTGGGAAGATCACACAGGCAAGTACCGCCTGGGCAGTAGGCCCTGAGACGCCTGCCCACCCCAGCCTGTCCTGCCGTTCGGGAGACACACGGGCTTTTACACCCCCAGTGAGAAGAGGAACAATAAGCAGGTGGGGAGAAACCACTTCCCAGGATGTAAGTAGCTTCTCTGGGGACCACCTGCAGACCCCAGCCAGAGCAGGAGCTCAGCCGGGGCCCGAGGGGCCCCTCTGCCCACACCCTGAGACCCCCACATCCTGGATGAAGCCAGAGGAGTGTGTCAGAATCACCCCCTGAAGGGCTGCTCAAGGCTCTCAAACACACCTCCAAGGGCTGTTCTTATCGGCTTCCTGCACATCTTTCCATCCGCAGGACTAATCCAGCCGAGGATGGAGCCTTCTCGAATCCTCTCTAGGTCCCTGCCCGGCCCTGAGCACCAGCACCGCCAGCCAGGCACCAGGAAGGGCAATGCTCCTCGAAGGTTCATGCCCACTCCTGGGTGAGCCCGCAGGACTGCTGGCGGCCTGGGCTCCTGTGGCCTCGTCTGGGGCCGGCCCTGGCTCTGGCAGAGTCTCTGGGGGTCAGAGGCCAACCCCCGGGTCCCTAGAGGCGAATCTGCCAGACCCATTCACAGGCTGCTTCAGCTGGATGATTCAAGGTTTTCATTTTCTAAGAAACAGAGACATACATGGGCTGTTGGCATTTTACCGACAGAGGTGTCGGCGAGTGACTGGATCTCTCAGACTCGGTGCTGAATGGGAAATCGGAGGCTCCAAGAGGAAGCACAGCGGTGTGTACCTTTGTGTGTGCACACACTGTCTCAAGTTCAGACACATACACGGGCACAGACACACATAGAGACATATACACTCCCACACTGATACACACAAACACACTGCTCATACAGAGGTATACATTTGTGCATTGAAACATGCAGAGACACCAACACATACACATACACAGGTACACCCACACACAGAGAGACACACACTCACACACGTACAAATACACACATACTCATGCAAAACTTTCTTCCTCACGTCAGGACAAGCAGAAGAGACTTTGCACCAGAAACCTTGAGATCCCCCCGGCAAGGAGAAGACATCAGACAGAACACAAAGAGAGGCCACGACTGCGAGGAACCCGCTCTCTGCTCAGCCCCATCTCACATGCGAGCCCCCACGGTGCCCCATCCCGCCCTCCCAGTGCTGACCTGACCATCGAAGCGGGGAAGAGCAGACCCACCGCAGGCCATGGACACACCAGAGACACCACAACACGGGCCCCGCCAGAGATACCCCAAGACGGACACTAGTCATCACCTAGAGTCTAAGCGGAAACAAGGGCTCAGGGCTCAGAGGCGAGGGATCAGGATGGAACAAACATGGCGGGGGATGCGGGGTGGAAGGGAGCCTGGGCTGCATCGCCGCATTGTTCGGGGCCTCAGTTTCTGTCTGTGAAGAGGGAAAACAGCTCCCAGAAGGTCGCTGTGAGGCCAGAGCTAAGGGAGGAATGTTGCTGGAAAAGAGAAGGGGAACCCGGGGGGCTTCTGGCAGGGGCTGGGGTCAGTGCTGGGACGTGAAGGTCAAGTAGGGAGGACTTCGGTAGGAGGACTGGCAGCCCCCTCCAGTATTCTTGCCTGGGAAATCCCATGGACAGAGGACCCTGGTGGGCTGCGGTCCATGGGGTCATGAAGAGTCGGACATGACTCAGCCACTAAACAACAAACAGTAGCTAGTGGGTCTACCCATGAGCTCGTGCGCCCAGAGTGCTCACTCACAACCCTCCTTCCCGGAGCTCCTCCGAGGGCTGTGGCCTCCGCAGGGCCATTCCTGGCAGGTTAGTGACACAGGGAGGACGGGAGGTGGGCCCTTGAGCCAAAGGCAGCCCACACTCGGTCTAGCAGGTGCTCTGGGGAGACCGCCAATTAGCTAAGCCCTCTGGATGCCTTTCCTCTGGAATTTTAACTAGAAAGCCACCATGATGCACCAGCGGACCGTGGAATAGGCAAGAAGAAAGACAGGAAGGAAGAGCCTGGGCCTGAGTGGGCAGCGCCACGAGGAAGTTGTGTGGACACCTGTGCTGGTAGGAAGCACACAGCAGGATGATCCGGTCCTCTGAGCCAGCGGCCCTCGGTTCCCGTGGGGTTCTGCCACCCTGCAGGGAGCCTCCAGCCCTTGTAGGCAGAAGGGTGAGGGGCAATGCCAACAAAGTCAGTTTTGGGACAGCAAAAAAGAATGGGGATGGCGGGGTGACCAAAATGTTGGAGAACGCCTTGACAGTTGAGTGTGGGGAGTCTGTAAGGGTCAACGGGCAGGGTGGATGGCAGGGGCAGAGCTGATAGGCTTCCCAAAGTCAGCTGACCCAGCTTGTCCCAACAGTGGACCAGCGAGAGAGGCGATGGAGGCTACCATTGCTGCTGGACGAGCCCTCGTCCCTGGTGGGTCACCGCGGGTGGCTTGAACCTCTTGTTCCATCCGTGTTCCATGGGGAAGTGTTGATCTAGCCTCTGTGACGTGCTAAGGGTAAGGCCCCTGAGGCTCAGAGAGAAGAAGGCAGCTGTGCAGTCACCCAGAGCCGCCAGAACAGGAGAGCAATATCCTGGGAGGACAGACCCGCCCCAAGTCCTTCCTGGGGAGCCGCCTCAGCCCTGCCGGAAGGCGCAGCAACCTCGGGCACTAAGTGAAAACACCAGACTCCTCATTAAAGCCCTGTGTGTCCCAAAGACTAATTCTGCTCATCATTTTCAAGGGAAAGGGCAATTAAAAATCTATTTTGAATAGAAGGAAGACACATTTTTAGAATGAAACTGAGAAGACGCCCTGAAAATAACATAAACGGTCCGAGTCTGGAGTGATTAAAAGGCGATAAATCAGCTGCCCTGCTCTGAGGAGTCCCTCCGACGGGCCGCAGGAAGGATGGCTCTGGGGCCCCCAGGACACTGCCAGCCTCCTCACGCTCATGCTCAGACCTGGCTCAGCCAATGAGGATTCGGGAGGGCCACCCTATCATAAGTCATGCAATCACACTGGGGCCAGAAAGGCTCATGGGGGTTTGAATTTTAACTAGAAAGCCACCATGAAATGTAGGCAAGAAGAAAGACAGGAAGGAAGAGCCTGGGCCTGAGTGGGCAGCGCCACGAGGAAGTTGTGTGGACACCTGTGCTGGTAGGAAGCACACAGCAGGATGATCCGGTCCTCTGAGCCAGCGGCCCTCGGTTCCCGTGGGGTTCTGCCACCCTGCAGGGAGCCTCCAGCCCTTGTAGGCAGAAGGGTGAGGGGCAATGCCAACAAAGTCAGTTTTGGGACAGCAAAAAAGAATGGGGATGGCGGGGTGACCAAAATGTTGGAGAACGCCTTGACAGTTGAGTGTGGGGAGTCTGTAAGGGTCAACGGGCAGGGTGGATGGCAGGGGCAGAGCTGATAGGCTTCCCAAAGTCAGCTGACCCAGCTTGTCCCAACAGTGGACCAGCGAGAGAGGCGATGGAGGCTACCATTGCTGCTGGACGAGCCCTCGTCCCTGGTGGGTCACCGCGGGTGGCTTGAACCTCTTGTTCCATCCGTGTTCCATGGGGAAGTGTTGATCTAGCCTCTGTGACGTGCTAAGGGTAAGGCCCCTGAGGCTCAGAGAGAAGAAGGCAGCTGTGCAGTCACCCAGAGCCGCCAGAACAGGAGAGCAATATCCTGGGAGGACAGACCCGCCCCAAGTCCTTCCTGGGGAGCCGCCTCAGCCCTGCCGGAAGGCGCAGCAACCTCGGGCACTAAGTGAAAACACCAGACTCCTCATTAAAGCCCTGTGTGTCCCAAAGACTAATTCTGCTCATCATTTTCAAGGGAAAGGGCAATTAAAAATCTATTTTGAATAGAAGGAAGACACATTTTTAGAATGAAACTGAGAAGACGCCCTGAAAATAACATAAACGGTCCGAGTCTGGAGTGATTAAAAGGCGATAAATCAGCTGCCCTGCTCTGAGGAGTCCCTCCGACGGGCCGCAGGAAGGATGGCTCTGGGGCCCCCAGGACACTGCCAGCCTCCTCACGCTCATGCTCAGACCTGGCTCAGCCAATGAGGATTCGGGAGGGGGGCCACCCTATCATAAGTCATGCAATCACACTGGTGGCAAAGATCCAGCCAGGTTCCCCCAGGAGTGTGGGTGAGCAGACCATGCAGCAGGTCACATGGTGGTTGAAGGAAGAGAAATCGAGAAGAGAAAGTGAGACGGTTCTGAGCTGGCTCGAGGGTCCAGACAGTGTCAGCAAGGCTCAAAATTTCAAGTCACAAATTCAACTGTATGGAATCTCTTCTTCCAGTGTGAACAATACTGGCCTGGGAATCTAGAAGCCTTGTTTCTTGCGACTCCACCCATTTTAATTTAGTCAATGGGACAGTTCACTACCAGTAAAACTGCTGGTGCAGGTTCACGGTGGTCAGTTGTGTCTGATTCTTTGCGACCCCATGGACGGTAGCCCGCCAGGCTCCTCTCTCCATGGAATTTTCTAGGCAAGACTACTGGCGAGGGTGGCCATGTCCTCCTCCTGGGGATCTTCCTCCAGGGGATCTTTCTGAAGCAGGGACTGAACCTGTGTCTCCTGTATCTTTGGCATTACAGGTGGATTCTTTACCACGTAAGTCATTGGGAAGGCCTGGTAGAACGAGCCCAGCTACAACTCTAGATGCTAATAAACACTGCTGGGGAATACAACAAGGCAGGAGGCAGAGCCAGAAATGCTTTGGTTGGAGAGAAGAAAGCCCATTCATGACACTTCTATTCCTTTACACTGAAAAGTATCACCAGGCACCTTTGGGAGCCAACATTACAACAAGCCAGATGTCCCACAGTATGACGGGCGGTCCAACGAGGGTAAGAGCCTAAAGGCAATTATCAGACTCCTCATTAAAGCCGGGCCCAAAGACTAATTCTGCTCATCATTTTCAAGGGAAAGGGCAATTAAAAATCTATTTTGAATAGAAGGAAGACACATTTTAGAATGAAACTGAGAAGACGCCTGAAAATAACATAAACGGTCCGAGTCTGGAGTGATTAAAAGGCGATAAATCAGCTGCCCTGCTCTGAGGAGTCCCTCCGACGGGCCGCAGGAAGGATGGCTCTGGGGCCCCCAGGACACTGCCAGCCTCCTCACGCTCATGCTCAGACCTGGCTCAGCCAATGAGGATTCGGGAGGGGGGCCACCCTATCATAAGTCATGCAATCACACTGGTGGCAAAGATCCAGCCAGGTTCCCCCAGGAGTGTGGGTGAGCAGACCATGCAGCAGGTCACATGGTGGTTGAAGGAAGAGAAATCGAGAAGAGAAAGTGAGACGGTTCTGAGCTGGCTCGAGGGTCCAGACAGTGTCAGCAAGGCTCAAAATTTCAAGTCACAAATTCAACTGTATGGAATCTCTTCTTCCAGTGTGAACAATACTGGCCTGGGAATCTAGAAGCCTTGTTTCTTGCGACTCCACCCATTTTAATTTAGTCAATGGGACAGTTCACTACCAGTAAAACTGCTGGTGCAGGTTCACGTGTGGTCAGTTGTGTCTGATTCTTTGCGACCTCATGGACGGTAGCCCGCCAGGCTCCTCTGTCCATGGGATTCTCCAGGCAAGAATACTGGAGAGGGTGCCATTTCCTTCTCCAGGGGATCTTCCTCCAGGGGATCTTTCTGAAGCAGGGACTGAACCTGTGTCTCCTGTATCTTTGGCATTACAGGTGGATTCTTTACCACGTAAGTCATTGGGAAGGCCTGGTAGAACGAGCCCAGCTACAACTCTAGATGCTAATAAACACTGCTGGGGAATACAACAAGGCAGGAGGCAGAGCCAGAAATGCTTTGGTTGGAGAGAAGAAAGCCCATTCATGACACTTCTATTCCTTTACACTGAAAAGTATCACCAGGCACCTTTGGGAGCCAACATTACAACAAGCCAGATGTCCCACAGTATGACGGGCGGTCCAACGAGGGTAAGTATTTATTAAACGCCTATTATGAGTCAAGCTCAGTGTGTCAGGTTCTTTCTCTTTGAATCCTCACAATTAAGCTGAAGGGGAAGGTAGGGTTATTCCCCTTTTCAGCTGAAACTGCAGAGACGCGGAGGGTGAAGTTGCTAACAAAGTTCACGAGTGACAGTGACGGTGTCTGCGATGGGACTGCAGCTGCGGGAGTCCAGCTTCGCCGGCCGCCCCACACTGGTTACTGTTTAGCACAGGCTGAAATCTAATCAACAAAGAAAATTCCTGTGTCAGCAACAGTCCGTGGAGGAGAAAGTGAACATTAACAAATGCCTGATTACTGTAAACTAGTCAGAAATGCCAGGGCACTAAATCATGCTGAAGGCTAACATTTCCAAACCGTGGCACTCCATCTGCTTCCTGCCTTGTCCCCCTTCAGGCCACAGGTTGACTGGGGGGGGCAGCAGGGAGACAGGGTCTGCCCCCACCCAACAGGGGAGCACCAGCCTTGGGACACATCCTCCCAAGGCGGTTCCTAAAAGAGCCCGTGCCCACGCCATCCCATACAGGGTGGGAGGCCCCAAAGACCCAGAGGGAAGCGATCTGGGGGTGGGGTTGGGGATAGAGGCTGGTGTCGGTTTCCCCAGCGAGCTGATGTTATGGACCTTACAGTCAGCCGTGGGGTCTGTTCTGAAGAGGTGGGTTTGGGAACCATGGTGCTTGGTAGTTTAGAATGTGATTCAAGGGCAATAAGCAGAATGGGGAAAAGAACAAAGATGGAGCCCTTGAGGCGGGGCAGGTGGGGAGTGCGCCTGGCAGGGAGGGTCACTGTGTGCCCGGCTGGCTTGGACTGAGACACTTGTGACTCCTGAGAAGCCACAGTGGATGAAACAACCGCCTCCAGGAAGAGTATCAGTACATGCACGGCTCTCTGAAGAATTACTGATGGAGAGGGTGGAACATTCCAAAGGACACGGTGCCATGAACTTCACAGGCCACAGAGGACTGTAGTCCCTCCAGCCCAGGACTGTAAGGCTACGGAGCATCCAAAGATGCTCTGCAGGAACAGAGCCTGGACTTCTTTCTGGGCTCTGCCTCCAACTCACTGCCCAGGTGACCTGGGTGAGCCATTATTTGCCTTTAGCCAAACAAGGAAATGGAGGCGTGAGGCTGGGAAAGGACAATGCAACTTGTCCTGTCCATCATCCTGGGAAGCGCTAGAGGAGGAGAGAGAGAGGGAGACAAAGCAAGAAGAGGGTCACAGTCCCAAGACCCCAAGGCCCCAGGTCAGGTGGGCTTACGGTTACTCTGGCTGTTGTGGGACTCTGTGGGGTTAGGGCTTTTGAATCTGGGCTCCTCCGGGTTTGGGACACAACAGCTTCCTTCCAGCCTACAGGCATTAGCACAAATGCCTGATTACTGTAAACTAGTCAGAAATGCCAGGGCACTAAATCATGCTGAAGGCTAACATTTCCAAACCGTGGCACTCCATCTGCTTCCTGCCTTGTCCCCCTTCAGGCCACAGGTTGACTGGGGGGGGCAGCAGGGAGACAGGGTCTGCCCCCACCCAACAGGGGAGCACCAGCCTTGGGACACATCCTCCCAAGGCGGTTCCTAAAAGAGCCCGTGCCCACGCCATCCCATACAGGGTGGGAGGCCCCAAAGACCCAGAGGGAAGCGATCTGGGGGTGGGGTTGGGGATAGAGGCTGGTGTCGGTTTCCCCAGCGAGCTGATGTTATGGACCTTACAGTCAGCCGTGGGGTCTGTTCTGAAGAGGTGGGTTTGGGAACCATGGTGCTTGGTAGTTTAGAATGTGATTCAAGGGCAATAAGCAGAATGGGGAAAAGAACAAAGATGGAGCCCTTGAGGCGGGGCAGGTGGGGAGTGCGCCTGGCAGGGAGGGTCACTGTGTGCCCGGCTGGCTTGGACTGAGACACTTGTGACTCCTGAGAAGCCACAGTGGATGAAACAACCGCCTCTCCAGGAAGAGTATCAGTACATGCACGGCTCTCTGCAGCATTACTGATGGAGAGGGTGGAACATTCCAAAGGACACGGTGCCATGAACTTCACAGGCCACAGAGGACTGTAGTCCCTCCAGCCCAGGACTGTAAGGCTACGGAGCATCCAAAGATGCTCTGCAGGAACAGAGCCTGGACTTCTTTCTGGGCTCTGCCTCCAACTCACTGCCCAGGTGACCTGGGTGAGCCATTATTTGCCTTTAGCCAAACAAGGAAATGGAGGCGTGAGGCTGGGAAAGGACAATGCAACTTGTCCTGTCCATCATCCTGGGAAGCGCTAGAGGAGGAGAGAGAGAGGGAGACAAAGCAAGAAGAGGGTCACAGTCCCAAGACCCCAAGGCCCCAGGTCAGGTGGGCTTACGGTTACTCTGGCTGTTGTGGGACTCTGTGGGGTTAGGGCTTTTGAATCTGGGCTCCCTCCGGGTTTGGGACACAACAGCTTCCTTCCAGCCTACAGGCATTAGCACAGAAGAAAGAAAGGAGGCTACCCAGGGGTTAAGGATATCCCCAGGCGCCTGTTGTTGTGACGGTGAATCTCCAACCGACACACAAACAGATTCTCAGGTGTCCTGGGTGATTTTGGATCTGCCTCTAGAAAGCTGTTTTGGTCAGTTTCAACTTGAGAGTACTACCAATTCCTTATAGGCTGCTGGTTAGGCACTTGATTGATGTTTTCTTATACATAGCTCGCCACAACCCTTCGAAGTGAGGACTCTGATCTTTTCCTGCACACATGAGAAAACAGGGCCTGGGAAATCTGACGCCACTCCCACGAGCCCTGGGATTTGGACCCAGGCTGTCTGGCGCCCAAGTGCTTCATCTAAACCCGTGGTCCCCAGTCTTTTGCGTTTCATGGACGACTGAGCTTCCAAAACATTTGGGAACAAATTAGTAGTTTGCCAACTTCATATTGAGCCAATTAACAGCGCTTTAAATAGCAAACAAACGAATCACCTTCACCTCACAAAAGAAAGAACATTTTTATCACACGCATGCATGAGCAGACAGGCACGTACACTCAACCAGGGAAGAGACACAGAAGAAACTCCAGCCATTCTGTTGGTGCTCAACTTAAACCCCTGCCTAAGGACACAACACCCACCTTCCACTGAAGAAGCCGAAACGGCAAACGCACAGACCTCTCTTTGTCCAGCCAGCATCAGGATCATCGACATCCACTTGTAAGCAGAAGTCAGTGAGGCAAACAAGGGCAGAACCAGGGCAGGGGCTAGGCCCACTGCCTGGAGGTGGCAGTGTTGGGGGCATCAGCTGGAGGGCTGTCCCAGCCGGACCGCTGTGGGATCCTCTGGGCCAGATTTGGGCATGGCTGGTTGTCATTCCTGGTCGTGTGGCCCTTGACTTGGGTTCTCCACCCTCCTGGAGACTCGGCTGCCTAATATCGTTTAAAAACTCCTTTTCTGCCTCAGTTAGCCAGAATTGGTTTCTCTCCTTGCTACTTAGACTTTTTCGAAATTAAGAATTTTAGTGCTGATGCTTCTGAAATACTGTTTTCAAAGTTTTAATAAAAATATCACACCAACAGGGGCTTCCCTGGTAGGTCAGTGGTGAAGAGTTCACCTGCCAATGCAGGAGGCATGCGTTCGATCCTTGATCTGGGAAGATCCCACGTGCTGCAGAGCAACTAAACCCGTGAGTTGCAACGGTTGAGCCTGTGCCCCCTTTGGGGGCCTTGGAGCCCCGCAACTATGAGCCCTGTGCTGCAACTACTGAAGCCCGCGAACCCTAGGGCCCAAGTTCCACAACAAGAGAAGCCACCGACAAGAAGCCTGCTCACCGCAACTAGAGAGTAGCCCCACTATGCAACTAGAGAAGAGCCTGCAGTAGCAGTGAAAACCCAGGATAGCCAAAATAAATAAATGAATATTAAAAAATACCACAATAAAACAGGGCCTGGGAAATCTGACGCCACTCCCACGAGCCCTGGGATTTGGACCCAGGCTGTCTGGCGCCCAAGTGCTTCATCTAAACCCGTGGTCCCCAGTCTTTTGCGTTTCATGGACGACTGAGCTTCCAAAACATTTGGGAACAAATTAGTAGTTTGCCAACTTCATATTGAGCCAATTAACAGCGCTTTAAATAGCAAACAAACGAATCACCTTCACCTCACAAAAGAAAGAACATTTTTATCACACGCATGCATGAGCAGACAGGCACGTACACTCAACCAGGGAAGAGACACAGAAGAAACTCCAGCCATTCTGTTGGTGCTCAACTTAAACCCCTGCCTAAGGACACAACACCCACCTTCCACTGAAGAAGCCGAAAACGGCAAACGCACAGACCTCTCTTTGTCCAGCCAGCATCAGGATCATCGACATCCACTTGTAAGCAGAAGTCAGTGAGGCAAACAAGGGCAGAACCAGGGCAGGGGCTAGGCCCACTGCCTGGAGGTGGCAGTGTTGGGGGCATCAGCTGGAGGGCTGTCCCAGCCGGACCGCTGTGGGATCCTCTGGGCCAGATTTGGGCATGGCTGGTTGTCATTCCTGGTCGTGTGGCCCTTGACTTGGGTTCTCCACCCTCCTGGAGACTCGGCTGCCTAATATCGTTTAAAAACTCCTTTTCTGCCTCAGTTAGCCAGAATTGGTTTCTCTCCTTGCTACTTAGACTTTTTCGAAATTAAGAATTTTAGTGCTGATGCTTCTGAAATACTGTTTTCAAAGTTTTAATAAAAATATCACACCAACAGGGGCTTCCCTGGTAGGTCAGTGGTGAAGAGTTCACCTGCCAATGCAGGAGGCATGCGTTCGATCCTTGATCTGGGAAGATCCCACGTGCTGCAGAGCAACTAAACCCGTGAGTTGCAACGGTTGAGCCTGTGCTCTGGAGCCTTGGAGCTGCAACTATGGAGCCCCTGTGCTGCAACTACTGAAGCCCGCGAACCCTAGGGCCCAAGTTCCACAACAAGAGAAGCCACCGCACAAGAAGCCTGCTCACCGCAACTAGAGAGTAGCCCCCACTATGCAACTAGAGAAGAGCCTGCAGTAGCAGTGAAAACCCAGGATAGCCAAAAATAAATAAATGAATATTAAAAAAATCACACAAACAACTAATGACAAACATGATGTGAAAGAGCATACTGCCTTTCTTCCAGCAGTTTCATGGTTTCATAGCTTACATTTAAGTCTTTCATCCATTAAATATTTTAAAAATGATGTATAGCTGATTTACAATGTTGTGTTAGTTTCAGATATATAGCAAAGTCATTCAGTCACACATACATACATAAACACACACACACACACTTTTTCAGATCCCTTTATAGGTTATTACAAAACATTGAGCATAGTTTCTGTGCTATACAGTAGGTCCTTGTTGATTCTCTATTTTTACACATGTGTGTGTGCTCAGTCGCTTCAGTCGTGTCCAACTCTTCATGACCCCATGGACTATAGCCTGCCAGGCTCCTCTGTCCATAGAGTTTTTCAGGCAAGAATGCTGGAGTGGGTTGCCATTTCGTCCTCCAGGGAATCTCTCTGACCCGGGGATTGAACCCGCATCTCCTGCATTGACAGGCAGACTCTTTTTACCTCTGAGCCACCAGGGAAGCCCCATTTTTATATATAACACTGAGTAGATATAATCCCAAGAAAGTGAAAGTGGTCGCTCAGTTGTGTCCGATTCTTTGTGACCCCATGGACTGTAGCCCACCAGGCTCCTCTGTCCATGGGATTCTCCGGGCAAGCATACTGGAGTGGGTTGCCGTCTCCTTCTCTTGGAGAATCTTACCAACTGAGGAACTGAACCCGGGTCTCCTGCATTGCAGGCAGGCTCTCTCCTGTCTGAGTCATCAGAGAAGTCAATTCCGAATTTCTGATTTGTCCCTCTCCTTGGACTCTTGACTGAGAAAACATAGTCTTAGAACAAAGGACCACACTTTAAAGGCAATGCATTTAGCTCCAGGAAAGGCTCTGTCCACAGTGTCTGATGCAACTACTAAGCCTGGCAGGTTGAGCCTGTGCTCTGGAGCCTTGGAGCTGCAACTATGGAGCCCTGTGCTGCAACTACTGAAGCCCGCGAACCCTAGGGCCCAAGTTCCACAACAAGAGAAGCCACCGACAAGAAGCCTGCTCACCGCAACTAGAGAGTAGCCCCACTATGCAACTAGAGAAGAGCCTGCAGTAGCAGTGAAAACCCAGGATAGCCAAAAATAAATAAATGAATATTAAAAAAATCACACAAACAACTAATGACAAACATGATGTGAAAGAGCATACTGCCTTTCTTCCAGCAGTTTCATGGTTTCATAGCTTACATTTAAGTCTTTCATCCATTAAATATTTTAAAAATGATGTATAGCTGATTTACAATGTTGTGTTAGTTTCAGATATATAGCAAAGTCATTCAGTCACACATACATACATAAACACACACACACACACTTTTTCAGATCCCTTTATAGGTTATTACAAAACATTGAGCATAGTTTCTGTGCTATACAGTAGGTCCTTGTTGATTCTCTATTTTTACACATGTGTGTGTGCTCAGTCGCTTCAGTCGTGTCCAACTCTTCATGACCCCATGGACTATAGCCTGCCAGGCTCCTCTGTCCATAGAGTTTTTCAGGCAAGAATGCTGGAGTGGGTTGCCATTTCGTCCTCCAGGGAATCTCTCTGACCCGGGGATTGAACCCGCATCTCCTGCATTGACAGGCAGACTCTTTTTACCTCTGAGCCACCAGGGAAGCCCCATTTTTATATATAACACTGAGTAGATATAATCCCAAGAAAGTGAAAGTGGTCGCTCAGTTGTGTCCGATTCTTTGTGACCCCATGGACTGTAGCCCACCAGGCTCCTCTGTCCATGGGATTCTCCGGGCAAGCATACTGGAGTGGGTTGCCGTCTCCTTCTCTTGGAGAATCTTACCAACTGAGGAACTGAACCCGGGTCTCCTGCATTGCAGGCAGGCTCTCTCCTGTCTGAGTCATCAGAGAAGTCAATTCCGAATTTCTGATTTGTCCCTCTCCTTGGACTCTTGACTGAGAAAACATAGTCTTAGAACAAAGGACCACACTTTAAAGGCAATGCATTTAGCTCCAGGAAAGGCTCTGTCCACAGTGTCTGGGTTCTTCTCATTCACAGGCTTGTCTGTGATGGGAAGGAGGGACCTCTAGACTGGTGTTCAGGACTGCACTCTTCTGCATCCCCATCCTTCCTCAGGGGGCGAGTTATACACGAGAACCAGGAGCCCTGTGAGGGTCACTCCCATGCTGAGGCATCATCCGTGTGTCCCCACATGTGACGGTTAGACCTCTCTCCAGCCCCCTCTCCCTGCCTCCTGCTCTCCCACCAGAGATGCTGAGGTGGTTTCTGCCCAGCCCACAGGTTACAGCATGCCCCGACTTCTCACCTCGACTCATACTGCAATCTGTTCCCCGTCCTTTGTTTTCTGCTTTGAAAAGTTCTGCTTATCTTTCCAGCCCTCCTGCAGCCGGCTTCCCAGCCCTTGGAGATCTCGCCTCCTCCCACAGTCTTACAATCTCACTACCTCTGTTAATTTCTTGCTTTTTAAAATGTTCTTTCAAAGAGAAGGCTGGGGTATTGCCTTCTCCCACATCCCCCCTAGAGCCGCCCACCCTCCGGCCCAGGCTCCCTGCACCCCCAGGTAGTGAGAGGAAGTGGGGTAACTGGAAACTCTACTTGTTCCTTTGAGATCCTCTTTGTCTTCTCTGTCTTGGTGAGACAGAGAACAAGCTCCTCTCCTGCCCCTCAGGAGCATCCTTCAAAGACAATTAAGTCCCTCCTCAGCCTCTTTCTTCTGAAATGAAATCCCATTTCCCTAAGCCCTGTTTTCCGGTGCTTTAATGGAGTGGACTCTCTGTGACCCCATGGACTGTAGCCCACCCGGCTCATCTGTCCATGGGATTCTCCGGGCAAGCATACAGGAGTGGGTTGCCGTCTCCTTCTCTTGGAGAATCTTACCAACTGAGGAACTGAACCCGGGTCTCCTGCATTGCAGGCAGGCTCTCTCCTGTCTGAGTCATCAGAGAAGTCAATTCCGAATTTCTGATTTGTCCCTCTCCTTGGACTCTTGACTGAGAAAACATAGTCTTAGAACAAAGGACCACACTTTAAAGGCAATGCATTTAGCTCCAGGAAAGGCTCTGTCCACAGTGTCTGGGTTCTTCTCATTCACAGGCTTGTCTGTGATGGGAAGGAGGGACCTCTAGACTGGTGTTCAGGACTGCACTCTTCTGCATCCCCATCCTTCCTCAGGGGGCGAGTTATACACGAGAACCAGGAGCCCTGTGAGGGTCACTCCCATGCTGAGGCATCATCCGTGTGTCCCCACATGTGACGGTTAGACCTCTCTCCAGCCCCCTCTCCCTGCCTCCTGCTCTCCCACCAGAGATGCTGAGGTGGTTTCTGCCCAGCCCACAGGTTACAGCATGCCCCGACTTCTCACCTCGACTCATACTGCAATCTGTTCCCCGTCCTTTGTTTTCTGCTTTGAAAAGTTCTGCTTATCTTTCCAGCCCTCCTGCAGCCGGCTTCCCAGCCCTTGGAGATCTCGCCTCCTCCCACAGTCTTACAATCTCACTACCTCTGTTAATTTCTTGCTTTTTAAAATGTTCTTTCAAAGAGAAGGCTGGGGTATTGCCTTCTCCCACATCCCCCCTAGAGCCGCCCACCCTCCGGCCCAGGCTCCCTGCACCCCCAGGTAGTGAGAGGAAGTGGGGGTAACTGGAAACTCTACTTGTTCCTTTGAGATCCTCTTTGTCTTCTCTGTCTTGGTGAGACAGAGAACAAGCTCCTCTCCTGCCCCTCAGGAGCATCCTTCAAAGACAATTAAGTCCCTCCTCAGCCTCTTTCTTCTGAAATGAAATTATCCCTAATCCTTTACCCCGTCTTCAAGAGCCCTGTTTTCCGGTGCTTTAATGGAGTGGACTCCATCTGAGGAACACCGCAGCTGGGGGGACTGCGGGGCTCAGAAGTGGGGTTCGCAGGCATCTAGGAGAGCAGCAGCCTCTTCTCAGATCATGTGCAAAGTGAACTCACCTGGCCGTTTACAGTTTCCATTCTGTACCTCTTTGGTCAATGCCATCCTACCCTACAGAGAGGCACCCAGTCCTCACCCGGAACCCATGGCGAAGGGCAGAAAAGTGGAAAACCACACAAAGGCTGGGAGGGTGGCTAAGACAAACTGAGGGCCTTGAGGGCCAACTTCAGAGCACAGGGTTTTGGTGGAGAGCAATGGATAGCTGAATTGGGGGACGATGGGGATATTCGCAAGCATGCAGGGATGATCAGTAGGTTATGACCATGAACCTGTGCTTTTCCCTGGCAGTTCAATGATTCCTTTCGAGGTGGGGACCAGGCTGTTTTTAATTTGGTTTCCCTCAGTGGTATAAATGAGCTTTGGCATTGGAGAGGGAGTGGTTTCCTTGGTGGGGAGGGAGGTAGATCTTAATAAGGGGGTAGATAATTACATGAAATCAGGCTCGTAACCTTTCCCCAGTAATGGCAGTTCCAGCTGAGTTGAGTGAAAGAGCAATATGGCAACAACCATGCCCATGGGTCTGGAGGGACCTGTCCTTGCCGCTGAGGAAAAGATCACACAGTATGTGGGCACTGTTACGAGAGAAGCAGTCGGTTGGATGCCACCCAAGGGGTCCGCCATCCTCAGACTGGTCCCACGGTTGGCTTCTGCATGGAAAGGGCTTCTGTGGCCAACTCAGGGTGAAAGTGATTCTGCAGATGAATAATTGTTACTCACAAATGATCCTTAACCCAGGGCTGAGGAGTTGCCTTCATCTGTTTAGGAACAAAAGCCTTCTAGCAAGTTCAGCAGGCTTGATACCTGGCAATTCAGTCACTTCATCACATGTTTGCTGGGTCTCACCTTTCCCCAAATGAAACAGAGAACTGCAGGCATTTTCTTGAAGGCAAACAAGAAAATTGCCCAAAGAACCAAGTAATCTTCAAATGTCAAAAACATCCAGTGAATGAATCACGCTTAAGTAAGAGCACAGGAATTTGGTAAAGTGACAAGCAGTGGTTTATGACATTAAAGGTGACTCAGAAATAATCAAACGGTCAGAAGCAGAGAGAGAAGGATGCCTGGACCAGTCCGGACCAGCTATCTCCCTCGACAAGCCCACCATCTGCCCATTTTCCCATTTGTGAAAGGGCACTGGAGCTGGGAGCTTCTTGAGGGGGAGACCAGTCACCCCTGGAGCATCATGTGGGTGTAGGTCAACCTCCTCAGATCTGGCAGAGGAGTTCTGCAGCAATGCCTTTGATCGCTGAGCAGAAGACACCTGGGCAGGTGCCCAGGCCTTTCTCAACTGAATGCAAGATGATTATCTTCTGAAAGAAGCTGTGAAATTCTTTCATTCAGTCCCAGGTGCTCAAAAGAGCTTCTGAGACACTTCTCGTCCTTCATAATCTCCACCTCTTCTAATTCTCACGGGGCTGTCCCTAGCTATATGGGTTGCAGGCCCTCTTTCCCTCAAGACAATGATCTTCATGTCCTACAGCCTCTGCTCAGCCATGGAGAGCCATTCAGATTCAGTCCACACAGCTGCATTTATATATGCTGGTCAAGCTCTGGGCTCTGCCGTCTGTGGCCTGGTGATGCTGACCCCATCTGCCTTATCTCCAGCAAGCCTCTTGACTCCGGTCCTCACCTTCCTGGGTCCTCTGGCGCCCACAACCAACTGGGCTGGGTGCTCAATAAAGAGCAGATCAGAGCCTGGTCCAGGAATCATAAATACCACTTGGGGACCTGAAGTCAGAGCAATGGCAAGGATTTATTTCTATCCCTTCCCTGAAATTTTCCCAGCTGCTGACAAGCTCTGAATGGATCCATGTAAAAACTGGCTACTCTGGGACCCTGTGGCACCCTGATCCCTGAATCTGGTCAGAGGTTTGCTTGAGGAAGTCCAGCTCGAGGTACCTTAGGTCATGGCCCTCTGACATTTCCTAAGGAGCCTGGAAGACAGACACTACTAAAGGGAACTAAAAGTCATTTGGATAAGAATATGAGTCAGAAAATGTCCATGACTTAAATTTTGGCGCCTCTAGAGGGTTTATTCATCATCAGATCAGGCCCGTACGCAAGGCCTAAGTGACTCAGACAGGAACTTAACTTTCTCAATTCTGCCAAAAAGAAAAAAAACCGCCCAAGGAGACCCTAAGAACAAACCAGTCAACGCTGAGGATGCTGGGAGCTGCCGCTTTCACATCCGGGAAGTAGAGGAGCCAGAACCAGCAGTACCTGTTAAGATTCCAGTGCAGGCTTTCATTTCCCAATGCGAGAAGAGTAAGGATATTTTTGTCTCGTCTCATCTCCTGACAGCAGGAACAGATGAGGCTGAGAAAACTCTGCCGGCACACACAACAAAAGGAAATCCGGCCGACATCGCCACTCTCCTCCCCGGGTCTGCCTTACCTGGAGGCCGCTCACCTGGGCGGCTGAATCATCACATTGCGTCTCCTTGGATCTACCCCTGTACCCTGGGCCGGTCCACCCTGATCGCACACGCGCACCCTCCCCACGCAAATGGTATATTCCAATTGAGAAAACCATGTCATGTTCCCCAAATATCTTCCCTGACCTCAAATGTCCTCACTGCCCCTCTGCTACCCTTGACTACATGCCACACTCACCCCGGGCCTCTCCTGGCTCCACAGAGGAGGCCCCTCCCTCTCCTGGCCTTGTGAGATCTGGGTATTTGTCGCATCAATTTGATAATGTCATCATGTCTGTCTTTTGTTTTTTCCCAGAATTCCTTTGGAGAGGTATGACTATGTTTTTTTCAACATTTTATTTATGCTATAGGGCCTGGCACACACAGGCATGAGGTATATATACCTCATTCATTGCACTTTGCTTCACAGATACTGGGGTTTTATTGGTTTTTTTCTTTTCTTGTTTATTATGATTATTTTTTTTTTAAAGAAATGGAAGGTGTGTGACAACCCTGAGCCCAGCAATTCTCTCAGCGTCATTTTTCCAACATTTTTTGCTTACTTGCAGTCTCTGTGTTACATTTCGGTAATCCTTGCAATATTTCAAAGTTTTGCCTTATTATTATATTTGTTATGGTGACCTGTAATCACTGATATTTGATGTTACTATTACAGTTGTTTTCGCATTTATTTATTTATTTTTTTGCCTCTAGGTCATCATTTGTTTTTCATCCATCTTTATTCTTTGGCATGTGTGGGCCTCCTGTTGCAGTAGCCTCTTCCGTTGCACAGCACTGGCTCTGGGCGCATGCACTCCAGGACACTGGCTTGTAATTGGACACACCGATCCAGCTGCTCCTCCGCATGTGGGATCTTCCTGAGTCAGGGATTGAACCGGTGCCCCTTGCACTCAAGGTGGACTCTCTACCCACTGAACCACCAGGGAAGCCCCTGTTTTGACATTTTTTTAACAATCAAGTTTTTTTATCCACAATCACAAGTTTTTATTTTGCTTTTCTGATTTTACAGAGTTTTGTTGTTTACAGACATGTATAATTCCAGATTAGTCATGTGCATATCCCATTTCCCCCTAACTCACCCATCCAGGCCATCACATTGCCCCCCATGTACGATCCCTTAGTGTCACAGAACATTGACAATAGCTATCTCTTTTACATAAGATAGTACAGGGTTCCATGTTGCTGTTTCCATATCTCTCACCCACTTTTCCCTCCCCAATGCCCATAAGTCTTTTCTCTATGACTGTATTAAATATCTTCCCTGACCTCAAATGTCCTCACTGCCCCTCTGCTACCCTTGACTACATGCCACACTCACCCCGGGCCTCTCCTGGCTCCACAGAGGAGGCCCCTCCCTCTCCTGGCCTTGTGAGATCTGGGTATTTGTCGCATCAATTTGATAATGTCATCATGTCTGTCTTTTGTTTTTTCCCAGAATTCCTTTGGAGAGGTATGACTATGTTTTTTTCAACATTTTATTTATGCTATAGGGCCTGGCACACACAGGCATGAGGTATATATACCTCATTCATTGCACTTTGCTTCACAGATACTGGGGTTTTATTGGTTTTTTTCTTTTCTTGTTTATTATGATTATTTTTTTTTTAAAGAAATGGAAGGTGTGTGACAACCCTGAGCCCAGCAATTCTCTCAGCGTCATTTTTCCAACATTTTTTGCTTACTTGCAGTCTCTGTGTTACATTTCGGTAATCCTTGCAATATTTCAAAGTTTTGCCTTATTATTATATTTGTTATGGTGACCTGTAATCACTGATATTTGATGTTACTATTACAGTTGTTTTCGCATTTATTTATTTATTTTTTTGCCTCTAGGTCATCATTTGTTTTTCATCCATCTTTATTCTTTGGCATGTGTGGGCCTCCTGTTGCAGTAGCCTCTTCCGTTGCACAGCACTGGCTCTGGGCGCATGCACTCCAGGACACTGGCTTGTAATTGGACACACCGATCCAGCTGCTCCTCCGCATGTGGGATCTTCCTGAGTCAGGGATTGAACCGGTGCCCCTTGCACTCAAGGTGGACTCTCTACCCACTGAACCACCAGGGAAGCCCCTGTTTTGACATTTTTTTAACAATCAAGTTTTTTTATCCACAATCACAAGTTTTTTTATTTTGCTTTTCTGATTTTACAGAGTTTTGTTGTTTACAGACATGTATAATTCCAGATTAGTCATGTGCATATCCCATTTCCCCCTAACTCACCCATCCAGGCCATCACATTGCCCCCCATGTACGATCCCTTAGTGTCACAGAACATTGACAATAGCTATCTCTTTTACATAAGATAGTACAGGGTTCCATGTTGCTGTTTCCATATCTCTCACCCACTTTTCCCTCTCCCCAATGCCCATAAGTCTTTTCTCTATGACTGTATTTCCATCGATGCTCTGCATGTATATTTATCAGTATGAACTTACTAGATTCCACACATGTTAGTACACTGTATTTGTCCTTCTCTTTTGACTTACTTCACTTTGTGTAATAGGTTCTAGATTCATCCATCTCATTAGGACTGAATCTTCTGCGTTTCTTTTTGTGGCTGAGAAGTAGTCCATTGTATATACATACCAGAGCTTCTTTATCCATTCATTCGTTGATGGATGTCTAGGTTGCTTCCATGATCTAGCTATTGTGTAGAGTGCTGCAATGAACATTGGGGTACAATTTTCAATTTTCAATTTTGATTTCATCAGGGTATAAGCCTAATAGTGGGATTGCTGGGTCATATGGTGCTTCTACTCTTTGTTTTTTGAGGAATCTCCATACTGTCTTCCATAGTGGCTGTATCAATTTGCATTCCCACAAACAATGCAAGAGTGTTCCCTTTTCTCTGCACCCTCTCCAGCATTTATTATCTGTGGGTTTTTTGATGATGGCCATTCTGACTGGTATGAGGTGGTATCTCATTATAGTTTTGATTTGCATTTCTATTAGCGACGTTGAGCATCTTTTCATGTGTTTTTTGGCCATCTGTATGTCTTTCTTGGATAGATGTCTCTTAGGTCTTTTTCCCATTTTTTGATTGGGTTATTTGTTTTTCAGTATTGAGTTATCTGAACTGCTTGATATTTTGGAGATTAGTTCTTTGTCAGTTTTTCTTTTGCTGTTATTTTCTCCCATTCTGTGGGTTGTCTGTTCACCTTGTTTGTAGTTTCTTTTGTTGTGCAGAAGCTTTTAAGTTTCACTAGGTCCCACGCGTTTATTTTTGTTTTTGTTATTCTAGAGTGTGGGTCATAGAAGATCTTGCTTTGATTTATGTTCTTGAGTGTTTTGCCTATATTCTCCTCCAAGAGTTTTATGGTCTCTGTTCTTACATTTAGGTCTTTAATCCATTTTGAGTTTATCTTTGTGTATCATGTCAGGGAATGTTCCAACTTCATTCTTCTGCATGCAGCATCCAGTCTTCCCAGCACCATTAACAATCAAGCATTTTGTAATGAATGGAAGTACATTGCCTTTTTGGACAAACTGCTCACACTCAAGAGACTATGGTATAGTGTAACATAACTTTCATAAGCACTGAAAAAACCAAAGGACTCATGTGACTTACTTTAGTGCAATTTCTCTTTATTGTGGTGGTCTGGAATTGAACCCACTGTATCTCTGAGGATGCTGGTAGTAGGTGTTTCACAAATATTTATTGAACGTATGGTTGCATAAGTGATCTTAAGTTGAAGCAAACTGAGTGTTCTTCTTGGCTCATGTAACGACATGATCGGGCATAGTATTTTAAGGCTCATCATTCAGAAATGAGGGATTTTAGGGAGGAAAGAAAGGCTCTTTCATCAGGGTATAAGCCTAATAGTGGGATTGCTGGGTCATATGGTGCTTCTACTCTTTGTTTTTTGAGGAATCTCCATACTGTCTTCCATAGTGGCTGTATCAATTTGCATTCCCACAAACAATGCAAGAGTGTTCCCTTTTCTCTGCACCCTCTCCAGCATTTATTATCTGTGGGTTTTTTGATGATGGCCATTCTGACTGGTATGAGGTGGTATCTCATTATAGTTTTGATTTGCATTTCTATTAGCGACGTTGAGCATCTTTTCATGTGTTTTTTGGCCATCTGTATGTCTTTCTTGGATAGATGTCTCTTAGGTCTTTTTCCCATTTTTTGATTGGGTTATTTGTTTTTCAGTATTGAGTTATCTGAACTGCTTGATATTTTGGAGATTAGTTCTTTGTCAGTTTTTCTTTTGCTGTTATTTTCTCCCATTCTGTGGGTTGTCTGTTCACCTTGTTTGTAGTTTCTTTTGTTGTGCAGAAGCTTTTAAGTTTCACTAGGTCCCACGCGTTTATTTTTGTTTTTGTTATTCTAGAGTGTGGGTCATAGAAGATCTTGCTTTGATTTATGTTCTTGAGTGTTTTGCCTATATTCTCCTCCAAGAGTTTTATGGTCTCTGTTCTTACATTTAGGTCTTTAATCCATTTTGAGTTTATCTTTGTGTATCATGTCAGGGAATGTTCCAACTTCATTCTTCTGCATGCAGCATCCAGTCTTCCCAGCACCATTAACAATCAAGCATTTTGTAATGAATGGAAGTACATTGCCTTTTTGGACAAACTGCTCACACTCAAGAGACTATGGTATAGTGTAACATAACTTTCATAAGCACTGAAAAAACCAAAGGACTCATGTGACTTACTTTAGTGCAATTTCTCTTTATTGTGGTGGTCTGGAATTGAACCCACTGTATCTCTGAGGATGCTGGTAGTAGGTGTTTCACAAATATTTATTGAACGTATGGTTGCATAAGTGATCTTAAGTTGAAGCAAACTGAGTGTTCTTCTTGGCTCATGTAACGACATGATCGGGCATAGTATTTTAAGGCTCATCATTCAGAAATGAGGGATTTTAGGGAGGAAAGAAAGGCTCAGGACAAAAACGAGAGGGGCAGGAGAGACCCTGGTTCCATCTTGCTACGCAAAGCCTCACCCTGGAAGGCGGAGCCTATGACCCTGGAAGGCAAGCATGTTTGCTGGTTGTGGAGGTGCGTGGTTTCTCTGTATTTATGCTTTTTAAAAATTATCTCCAGTGTTGACTCAGCTCCAGCGCATGGTGGAGAATACACAGGAAGTCTCCTCCACACCCTGGAAAGCACTGCCTCTGGAAGCCAGATCACGGTAGTGGCAGGAGGGCAAGAGCAGACTGGGTCTGGCTCATCAGTCTGTCCCTTAGGTTATAGATTTTTCTTCCTAAATCTAGTTTGGATGATCCCTCCAAATGGGCATTTCTGACCCTGATCTCTCCTCTGAGCAAAGCACATGTCTAACAGCCTACCTGCCACCACCGCCATGTCTCAGGGACCCTCACACCTGGCCCTAGGGAAACCTCAGTCTTTTCCAGCACACCTGCCCTCTCCCAATGCTCCCCACACCATCAAGATGACCTGAGGGACAGAAATTTTGGTGTTACCCTTAAGATCTCCCTCTCCTTTATTTTCTCACACCCCACCCTCACCCAAGACCTCCCACCTCCACTTTTGAGGTGTCTCAGATTCACTTACTTCTCTCCACCTGCTCTGTCACCTAAGCCCCAGCTGCTGCCATCAACTCTCACTTGGACTCTGGCCCCCACAGTCTTCCTCCAGAGTCTCCAGCAGGTTCCGCATGGCAGCAGGGCCCTCATTCAGAAAATGTCCTCCTCTTCATTAAGAACCACCAAAGTCAGGCAGTGCTCCTGCCATAAAGACAGAGATGGTATATACAGCCAACTTGACCGAGCCTGTTCTCTCCCTAATTCTCTGGGCTCCTCCTGGACCATACTGCCTTTTGCTTTCTTAGCTCCAGCCTCTCTGGCTTTTGCTCTTTTTCTGGAAAGTGTCATACTCTCCTCTGCTGGCTACATTCCACCCGTCCCTCTGCCTGCAATGCCTCTTCCCCATCTCCGGCTCATGTAACGACATGATCGGGCATAGTATTTTAAGGCTCATCATTCAGAAATGAGGGATTTTAGGGAGGAAAGAAAGGCTCAGGACAAAAACGAGAGGGGCAGGAGAGACCCTGGTTCCATCTTGCTACGCAAAGCCTCACCCTGGAAGGCGGAGCCTATGACCCTGGAAGGCAAGCATGTTTGCTGGTTGTGGAGGTGCGTGGTTTCTCTGTATTTATGCTTTTTAAAAATTATCTCCAGTGTTGACTCAGCTCCAGCGCATGGTGGAGAATACACAGGAAGTCTCCTCCACACCCTGGAAAGCACTGCCTCTGGAAGCCAGATCACGGTAGTGGCAGGAGGGCAAGAGCAGACTGGGTCTGGCTCATCAGTCTGTCCCTTAGGTTATAGATTTTTCTTCCTAAATCTAGTTTGGATGATCCCTCCAAATGGGCATTTCTGACCCTGATCTCTCCTCTGAGCAAAGCACATGTCTAACAGCCTACCTGCCACCACCGCCATGTCTCAGGGACCCTCACACCTGGCCCTAGGGAAACCTCAGTCTTTTCCAGCACACCTGCCCTCTCCCAATGCTCCCCACACCATCAAGATGACCTGAGGGACAGAAATTTTGGTGTTACCCTTAAGATCTCCCTCTCCTTTATTTTCTCACACCCCACCCTCACCCAAGACCTCCCACCTCCACTTTTGAGGTGTCTCAGATTCACTTACTTCTCTCCACCTGCTCTGTCACCTAAGCCCCAGCTGCTGCCATCAACTCTCACTTGGACTCTGGCCCCCACAGTCTTCCTCCAGAGTCTCCAGCAGGTTCCCGCATGGCAGCAGGGCCCTCATTCAGAAAATGTCCTCCTCTTCATTAAGAACCACCAAAGTCAGGCAGTGCTCCTGCCATAAAGACAGAGATGGTATATACAGCCAACTTGACCGAGCCTGTTCTCTCCCTAATTCTCTGGGCTCCTCCTGGACCATACTGCCTTTTGCTTTCTTAGCTCCAGCCTCTCTGGCTTTTGCTCTTTTTCTGGAAAGTGTCATACTCTCTCCTCTGCTGGCTACATTCCACCCGTCCCCTCTGCCTGCAATGCCTCTTCCCCCATCTCCTAGTTCACCTGCCCTTTAAATCTGAGGTCAACCATCCCTGGAAATCTCAGCTCAGTCATCATGGGCTGATGACTGAATCCAACATGCAGTAAGGCTCCTGGTAACTACCCAGTGTGCCTTCTTGTCTGAACTCCCTCGTAAATGTCTGTCTACCCCCATAGACTAGGGGCTTCCCTGGTGGCTCAGACAGTAAAGAATCTGTCTGCAATGCAGAAAATCCGGGTTTGATTGCTAGGTCAGGAAGGTCCCCTGGAGAAAGAAATGACAACCCACTCCAGTATTCTTGCCCGGAGAATCCCATGGTCAGTCCAAGGGGTCGCAGAGAATCGGACACAACTGAATGACTAACACCCACTAGACTGGAAGCTCTTTGAGGGGAAACCATGGAACGCTTTTGTCTCGGCTGAGTTTCAACATCAAGCACAATGCCCAGCACTCAGATAGTTGCTGCAGCCCAAACAATGGGTCTGGGTTTTGTTGAGGGAAGATGTACTGCTTCACCGTCTGCCTTCATAGGAGGCAGTTACAACACAGAGGACTTGCCGATGGCAACATATTCCTTCGGAGGGAGATTTTCAAGTGGGAGAAAAACAACCTTGTGGAACTGGCAGAGAAATCAAAGAGTAAAATAAGAGTTGTCCAACGGAGGAAACGCACAGCATCGGGACATTCACAAGCCGTCTGTGTGGGGACGTGGGGAGAGTCCGCGCCCACCCCCAGCCATATGCTTGGGGGAAACTGGGGAGGAGAAACCCTTTCCTTGCCCATAACCGACAGAAAGCCTTAATGTGGAGAAAATGACAACATAAGCTCGGCAGAACTGCTGAGGATCAAGTGCCTGGACACCATAGTTATATTTCTGGTCGGCCTTATTCTTTTTTTGCTCACTTGGAGGGGCTGTCTGTGTGCTGTGAATGGAGATCTTGAGCGCTCTTCAGGGCTCAACAGTGGGGCAAGTAGTGTCTGATTGTTTCTTTCACTCCAGTTTGTCTGGCTGTGAGTGTACATCTGGGTGAAATTAAACCCAACATCAACAACAGCAGACTCTACCCAACTGGTCTGAGACATATGTCCCTGGCTAGCTCCTACACTGTTCTTTAGGGGAAGTCTCTCCCATTCTTCCCACAAGGCCAGGCTGTGAACCTCAAACTCTTAGCTGAACTCTTGAGTTCTTCAGCACGTCTGAGTCACTATAGCTGCCCATCCTTCAGGGGAGGCCTATAAGCACTGCGTGCTGAGATGGTATGCCCAGAACAAATCCTATTACGGACTCAGACTCAGCCTCAGAAAGAAATTTCATTGAAATGGTAGATAGGACACAATGAGATGCCATTTTCCTCCAAATTAATACAGATTCCTAAATACGATAACATAAGCTCTCCCAGACACTATTGGTGGTAGATGCAATCTTTTGGTAAAATGATAAGCATGCTTCGAAAGCCTTAAAAAAAGTTCATTAAAAAAGCTCAATAACCCGGCAAGATACAAAATGAATACATAAAAATTAACAGCTTTCTCAGCAATAAATAAATCGTTAGAAAAATACAGAAAGATCTCACTCTATGTGCATGCAACCTCTAAGAATGAAATTTTTAAGAACACAGCGGAGTTCATGTGAAGAAAACCACAAATGTTTAAAGAGAGATATGAAAGTAAACTTAAATAAACAGAAAGGAAACGGAGTAGCACGTTCTTGAATAAGCAGACTCAATATTGCAGTCAGGATGACAATTCTTCATAAATCAATTTATAGACATCATCTAATTCATATGGCACCATGTAAAAAATATCAACAGAAGTTTTTTTTAGCATGTTAAAAATGACTTTAAAGTTCAACTCTGCTAGTAGATGTGTTGGGGATTGTAGCTAAGAATATTTTAGAAAATAATAAGCATGTAGTTTTTCTGTTCGCCAGATTTTAAAACAGTATAAAAGCAGCTGTAATTATAACAATGTGGTACAGCACTAGGTCAAAGAGAGAATGAAAGAGAATAAACAGCCTGGAATCATGCCCTAACTAATAGAAGAATTTAGTCTTTCAGAGAAGTGGCATTTCAAATTAGGAGAGAAGAAAGATCATTCAATAAACAGAACTGAAAGGATTACATAATTATTCAGAAAAAAGTTAAATCCCTACTTTACATCTTACAGCAAAAGGAGATAGCTTAGAACCTGATTAAAATTTGAACCTATAAAATGAAATCATCACACAGGGAGAAAAATAACGTGAATGAATAGGTATCTAAAGCTGGGATAGGAAAGGATTTTTCAAGCATAAAAAAATGAGAGGAAACATCGAACTGAAAAAGGTTGACAAATAGGACAACAAAGAAATTAAAGGCTTTTATACAATCAAGAAACCATAAACGAATTTAAAAGACAAATGACAATCTGGGAAAAATATTTCTGACATGGTAGATAGGACACAATGAGATGCCATTTTCCTCCAAATTAATACAGATTCCTAAATACGATAACATAAGCTCTCCCAGACACTATTGGTGGTAGATGCAATCTTTTGGTAAAATGATAAGCATGCTTCGAAAGCCTTAAAAAAAGTTCATTAAAAAAGCTCAATAACCCGGCAAGATACAAAATGAATACATAAAAATTAACAGCTTTCTCAGCAATAAATAAATCGTTAGAAAAATACAGAAAGATCTCACTCTATGTGCATGCAACCTCTAAGAATGAAATTTTTAAGAACACAGCGGAGTTCATGTGAAGAAAACCACAAATGTTTAAAGAGAGATATGAAAGTAAACTTAAATAAACAGAAAGGAAACGGAGTAGCACGTTCTTGAATAAGCAGACTCAATATTGCAGTCAGGATGACAATTCTTCATAAATCAATTTATAGACATCATCTAATTCATATGGCACCATGTAAAAAATATCAACAGAAGTTTTTTTTAGCATGTTAAAAATGACTTTAAAGTTCAACTCTGCTAGTAGATGTGTTGGGGATTGTAGCTAAGAATATTTTAGAAAATAATAAGCATGTAGTTTTTCTGTTCGCCAGATTTTAAAACAGTATAAAAGCAGCTGTAATTATAACAATGTGGTACAGCACTAGGTCAAAGAGAGAATGAAAGAGAATAAACAGCCTGGAATCATGCCCTAACTAATAGAAGAATTTAGTCTTTCAGAGAAGTGGCATTTCAAATTAGGAGAGAAGAAAGATCATTCAATAAACAGAACTGAAAGGATTACATAATTATTCAGAAAAAAGTTAAATCCCTACTTTACATCTTACAGCAAAAGGAGATAGCTTAGAACCTGATTAAAATTTGAACCTATAAAATGAAATCATCACACAGGGAGAAAAATAACGTGAATGAATAGGTATCTAAAGCTGGGATAGGAAAGGATTTTTCAAGCATAAAAAAATGAGAGGAAACATCGAACTGAAAAAGGTTGACAAATAGGACAACAAAGAAATTAAAGGCTTTTATACAATCAAGAAACCATAAACGAATTTAAAAGACAAATGACAATCTGGGAAAAATATTTCTGACATGACACCAAAAGGTTAATATCCTCTTATGCATAAAGAGCTCTTACAAATCAATAAGAAAAAGATGAATATAAATAGAAGAACAGGCAAAGGACAGGAATGTCAATAAACACAGAAACAAATGCTCCAGCCCACAGGTAATCAAGGGAGTGCAAATTGAGACCACGAGATACCATCACTCACGGCTCCAAGAGACTGAGATAGTTTTAAAAAATTGTAATAGGTAAGCGTGGAGTAAAATAGGTGTTCAGCGCTGTTTATGAGAGAGTAAATAGCATGGGCTTTGTGGGGGCGAGGTGACTCTGCAGATCAATGTCTTCTGTATGTTCCTACCTCTGATCTGGAAATACCTGCTCTAGGAATTACTCTAAAAGAGGTAATCCAAATTGTCTGCAGATATTTATGTTTAACAACAGCTGATTTCAACATTATTTATAATAGCAAATGATTATCTAAATATCCAACAAGTGAAGTTAAATAAAATATGGCACATTAATATAATGGAATATAATGAAATGCAGCCTTTAAGATGCTTCTGAATGTGTAATGACGATAGAAAATCAATACAAGGTTAAGATGGGGAAAAGCAGGTACAATCCCAATTCTATTCAAAATGACAAACAATGGATTCTAAAATGCTCACTGTTGTTGCTGTCTTTTAGTGATGAGATTAGGCATGGTTTTTCTTTTTGCTAAAATTTTCCATGGAAAACATTATGCTTTTAATAAGAATGTGATACAATTTTAAAAGATGAGACCTTGGTAATTCTATTTCTAGAACTCTACCCAAAACATTCTCTTATGTAACTCTTACAACCATGCCATGAGGTTGGTACTGTTATCCAGGTGACAAGCAAGAGACGGAGGCCTGGGTGAAAACGTGATGAGCCTAATGTTACTCTGGGCCTTGTCAGATTTATCTATACACAGGAAAAAAGGTACATGAGAGGAAACATCGAACTGAAAAAGGTTGACAAATAGGACAACAAAGAAATTAAAGGCTTTTATACAATCAAGAAACCATAAACGAATTTAAAAGACAAATGACAATCTGGGAAAAATATTTCTGACATGACACCAAAAGGTTAATATCCTCTTATGCATAAAGAGCTCTTACAAATCAATAAGAAAAAGATGAATATAAATAGAAGAACAGGCAAAGGACAGGAATGTCAATAAACACAGAAACAAATGCTCCAGCCCACAGGTAATCAAGGGAGTGCAAATTGAGACCACGAGATACCATCACTCACGGCTCCAAGAGACTGAGATAGTTTTAAAAAATTGTAATAGGTAAGCGTGGAGTAAAATAGGTGTTCAGCGCTGTTTATGAGAGAGTAAATAGCATGGGCTTTGTGGGGGCGAGGTGACTCTGCAGATCAATGTCTTCTGTATGTTCCTACCTCTGATCTGGAAATACCTGCTCTAGGAATTACTCTAAAAGAGGTAATCCAAATTGTCTGCAGATATTTATGTTTAACAACAGCTGATTTCAACATTATTTATAATAGCAAATGATTATCTAAATATCCAACAAGTGAAGTTAAATAAAATATGGCACATTAATATAATGGAATATAATGAAATGCAGCCTTTAAGATGCTTCTGAATGTGTAATGACGATAGAAAATCAATACAAGGTTAAGATGGGGAAAAGCAGGTACAATCCCAATTCTATTCAAAATGACAAACAATGGATTCTAAAATGCTCACTGTTGTTGCTGTCTTTTAGTGATGAGATTAGGCATGGTTTTTCTTTTTGCTAAAATTTTCCATGGAAAACATTATGCTTTTAATAAGAATGTGATACAATTTTAAAAGATGAGACCTTGGTAATTCTATTTCTAGAACTCTACCCAAAACATTCTCTTATGTAACTCTTACAACCATGCCATGAGGTTGGTACTGTTATCTCCAGGTGACAAGCAAGAGACGGAGGCCTGGGTGAAAAACGTGATGAGCCTAATGTTACTCTGGGCCTTGTCAGATCTATTAACACCAAAATCATGAACCGAGATGATACACAGAGGGTTATAATAGGAAAAAAAAAAAAGCTTCCCTGCTGGGTGGAATGGCTGTGTAAACCAGCTTGCAGACATGACACAACACCGAGCAGGCATTAAGAAGTGATGCTTAGGAATCGCTTTTAATGACATGGAAGAAATGCTCCAAAGTTTAAAAATGCGAGATGCAAAATTCATTTGCAACATGGCCCCAGTTATGATGAAAAAGGAAAACCAAAGGAAGAGTAGAAGAAAATATGATAAAATATTAATAATAGGTATTTCTAGACAATAGGGTTTTAGAGATCTACTTCATCCAAAGGATATGTTTGCGTAAACTCCAGACAACAGTGAAGGACAGGGAAGCCTGGCGTGCTGCCGTCCATGGGGTTGCAGAGTCAGACAGAGCTTAGCCACTGAACAACAGCCTACTTCATCATACCTAAAAATATTGCACAATGGGTGTTGCTTTTATTACCAAAAAAGTTCCATATTAACTGAAAAACAAAACAAAAAAAGAACATGCCACCCATTACGACCCTCTTCCTCATACCAATCTATCTTCTAAGGCCAAGTTGAAGGCTCACCTCCCCCATGAAGTCCTCCTTGATTTGCTCAGTCCATTCTGCTCTAACCTTTTAAAACATGTCTTCAAATTACACCTTTAACTCCTGGCTTCAGAACTGTCACATGGGTCTCTCAGGGCATATAGGTCTTTATTCCTTAGCAAGGATTCTAGAATCCCTGAGGTGGGAAGTACATCACTACCTTCTGCTGTTGTGTCTTGCACATGCTCACTGGTGGCAGAGCTGTTGTTACTGTGCCTTCTGTAGCCTGGGCCTTGGGGGTTAGGCGGACTGCTGGCTTTTAGTGATGAGATTAGGCATGGTTTTTCTTTTTGCTAAACTTTTCCATGGAAAACATTATGCTTTTAATAAGAATGTGATACAATTTTAAAAGATGAGACCTTGGTAATTCTATTTCTAGAACTCTACCCAAAACATTCTCTTATGTAACTCTTACAACCATGCCATGAGGTTGGTACTGTTATCTCCAGGTGACAAGCAAGAGACGGAGGCCTGGGTGAAAAACGTGATGAGCCTAATGTTACTCTGGGCCTTGTCAGATCTATTAACACCAAAATCATGAACCGAGATGATACACAGAGGGTTATAATAGGAAAAAAAAAAAAGCTTCCCTGCTGGGTGGAATGGCTGTGTAAACCAGCTTGCAGACATGACACAACACCGAGCAGGCATTAAGAAGTGATGCTTAGGAATCGCTTTTAATGACATGGAAGAAATGCTCCAAAGTTTAAAAATGCGAGATGCAAAATTCATTTGCAACATGGCCCCAGTTATGATGAAAAAGGAAAACCAAAGGAAGAGTAGAAGAAAATATGATAAAATATTAATAATAGGTATTTCTAGACAATAGGGTTTTAGAGATCTACTTCATCCAAAGGATATGTTTGCGTAAACTCCAGACAACAGTGAAGGACAGGGAAGCCTGGCGTGCTGCCGTCCATGGGGTTGCAGAGTCAGACAGAGCTTAGCCACTGAACAACAGCCTACTTCATCATACCTAAAAATATTGCACAATGGGTGTTGCTTTTATTACCAAAAAAGTTCCATATTAACTGAAAAACAAAACAAAAAAAGAACATGCCACCCATTACGACCCTCTTCCTCATACCAATCTATCTTCTAAGGCCAAGTTGAAGGCTCACCTCCCCCATGAAGTCCTCCTTGATTTGCTCAGTCCATTCTGCTCTAACCTTTTAAAACATGTCTTCAAATTACACCTTTAACTCCTGGCTTCAGAACTGTCACATGGGTCTCTCAGGGCATATAGGTCTTTATTCCTTAGCAAGGATTCTAGAATCCCTGAGGTGGGAAGTACATCACTACCTTCTGCTGTTGTGTCTTGCACATGCTCACTGGTGGCAACAGAGCTGTTGTTACTGTGCCTTCTGTAGCCTGGGCCTGTCTGGGGACAGGGTGGACACTTACCATGAGCAGGACTAGTCTATGAGGAAGTCCTCACAGTCCATGGTAAATGAGAAAACTCAAGAGCGAATTTTCCAAAACACTAATTTTATTCAACTCTCCTATCTTCTGGGATTATATTCTATCATTCACTGTTTTATGAAAAGATGGGGTGAAGAGTAGATGGTAATTGTAAAATCTTATTTAACAGCCTCATCACTGGCAACTTCATGTTACTTCCCCCGTTTTCATCACATTTCATGGTCCATAAGATACTAAACATTGCAACTAACTTTTTCGAAGAAGGGGTTTTTAAAGAATTTATTACACTTGTAATCTAAACAGTGCTGGCATCCATTGAGCAGAACTAGAATATCATTTGTTGCCCTCTAGAGCAGTATTCCTGACTACTCAATTCCACATACCTTTACTTTTCCTAATTATTTCCCCTCATAGCATTTATGATTATCTAGACTATATGCCAGTATCTTTTTTATGCTAAGTCTTACTATGGAGAATATATGTTCCATGAAGACAAGGTCTTAGCCTGGTTCACTGTTGACACACAGTCGGTACTCAGTAAATATTTGTTAAACAGATAAAGGAAGAACCTTGGAGCAAGAAAGGGTGGCAGACTTGGGTCAGAGTTGTAAAATACTAGAAAATCAGATTTAGTACCAGAGTCATTGATGGGCAAAATACCAGTTCTCGAGCTAGTTCTAGCTACACACTAGCTATCTACTAGCGTGTGGTGTCTCGTATCTGGAGAAACCTCTTGTAAAGGCTTCCTCTGGTACCCAGTCATTCTGGGAATAAGACATTAAAAACCGAATAAACACACTGAGCAGGATTCCTGGCCGGTAACACTGGCTCATGTCCTGGCAGGCCGTATTTAGTGGAAACATACATACAACTCAATTGCAAGCAGCTCTCCATCCCCAGTTTCTGATTAACACTCTCCTTCCCCAAGACTTCTCAGGTTCTCTTTAAAAACAAATCGTTTTTTACAGTAGTTGATGAGAAAATGCCCTCTTGTGGGCGTGACAGTGGACCACCTCGATAGTGTCTGAATGTGGCTGTTGAAGACAACTCCTTCATTAGACTTGAAGATTTTTAAAAAATTTCCAACATCAACCCTTTGTTAAAGTGAAAATGCATTTTCTAAAAAGCCATTAAAGGGTATGCGATTCGCTTCTGCATGTCTAACTCAGCAATGCAGGTTCTGATTATCATGAACAGCATCATCACAAAGGGGTGAAGAGTAGATGGTAATTGTAAAATCTTATTTAACAGCCTCATCACTGGCAACTTCATGTTACTTCCCCCGTTTTCATCACATTTCATGGTCCATAAGATACTAAACATTGCAACTAACTTTTTCGAAGAAGGGGTTTTTAAAGAATTTATTACACTTGTAATCTAAACAGTGCTGGCATCCATTGAGCAGAACTAGAATATCATTTGTTGCCCTCTAGAGCAGTATTCCTGACTACTCAATTCCACATACCTTTACTTTTCCTAATTATTTCCCCTCATAGCATTTATGATTATCTAGACTATATGCCAGTATCTTTTTTATGCTAAGTCTTACTATGGAGAATATATGTTCCATGAAGACAAGGTCTTAGCCTGGTTCACTGTTGACACACAGTCGGTACTCAGTAAATATTTGTTAAACAGATAAAGGAAGAACCTTGGAGCAAGAAAGGGTGGCAGACTTGGGTCAGAGTTGTAAAATACTAGAAAATCAGATTTAGTACCAGAGTCATTGATGGGCAAAATACCAGTTCTCGAGCTAGTTCTAGCTACACACTAGCTATCTACTAGCGTGTGGTGTCTCGTATCTGGAGAAACCTCTTGTAAAGGCTTCCTCTGGTACCCAGTCATTCTGGGAATAAGACATTAAAAACCGAATAAACACACTGAGCAGGATTCCTGGCCGGTAACACTGGCTCATGTCCTGGCAGGCCGTATTTAGTGGAAACATACATACAACTCAATTGCAAGCAGCTCTCCATCCCCAGTTTCTGATTAACACTCTCCTTCCCCAAGACTTCTCAGGTTCTCTTTAAAAACAAATCGTTTTTTACAGTAGTTGATGAGAAAATGCCCTCTTGTGGGCGTGACAGTGGACCACCTCGATAGTGTCTGAATGTGGCTGTTGAAGACAACTCCTTCATTAGACTTGAAGATTTTTAAAAAATTTCCAACATCAACCCTTTGTTAAAGTGAAAATGCATTTTCTAAAAAGCCATTAAAGGGTATGCGATTCGCTTCTGCATGTCTAACTCAGCAATGCAGGTTCTGATTATCATGAACAGCATCATCACAAAGATAATTATTCTCCTTTCCAAACTTCTGAACAATCTGCTAATGATGGGGTGGCTTTTTTTTTTTTTTATCATCGCCCAGAATCTGCCTCCTTTCTGCTCCCAGGAAACCATCACCTGAGATTGACAGGCAGCAATTGAAAATAATAAAATTATGTAAGATGAGCTTGTAATCACCAGCATTTCACAAGCAGCAAAATGCATTTTGCTCTGGCTGAGGAACAGAAAGTTTCTTCCTCATTTTAAATCTGTATCGGAGGTAAAGCCTTCTATTAAAACACAATTCTCGGTACACTTAGAGCTTCTGGCAGACTGCCAAGGAGAGGATCGGGGAACCAGGGCTGCAGAGAAGCGGCCGTCAAAGGCCCAGAGGAGCGTCCTGAGAAAGGGGCAGCCTCGGGAATTCTCGGAGGGCTCTGCTCACAGCTGCCCTCACCCCTATGGCCAGGCTCCTCTGCTAGTGGAAACACGCACTCGCTCGCACACCCACTCACATTCGCCCACACATCTCTTTCTGGAGGGATGTGGGGCAGGTAAACATTCAGAAAATCATTCCCTATCTTTTGCTCCACACACACATACCCACCCACATGCACACCCGTGTGCTCTCTCTCTGCGGGTTTCTTCTTCCCCTTTTCACTCCTTTTTTGTCCTATGTTACTGACATCATGATTGCGATTAAGTTATAAACCGTGTGGTCCAGGATCTGGTTAATTGCAGCTTTTTTGCTGGATGTAATTTACAGGTACAAGTGACCACTTGGCACAGTTATTTGAGAAGACCTAGCTGGGGTTAATTTGCAGTTTGTTCTGATTAACACTCTCCTTCCCCAAGACTTCTCAGGTTCTCTTTAAAAACAAATCGTTTTTTACAGTAGTTGATGAGAAAATGCCCTCTTGTGGGCGTGACAGTGGACCACCTCGATAGTGTCTGAATGTGGCTGTTGAAGACAACTCCTTCATTAGACTTGAAGATTTTTAAAAAATTTCCAACATCAACCCTTTGTTAAAGTGAAAATGCATTTTCTAAAAAGCCATTAAAGGGTATGCGATTCGCTTCTGCATGTCTAACTCAGCAATGCAGGTTCTGATTATCATGAACAGCATCATCACAAAGATAATTATTCTCCTTTCCAAACTTCTGAACAATCTGCTAATGATGGGGTGGCTTTTTTTTTTTTTATCATCGCCCAGAATCTGCCTCCTTTCTGCTCCCAGGAAACCATCACCTGAGATTGACAGGCAGCAATTGAAAATAATAAAATTATGTAAGATGAGCTTGTAATCACCAGCATTTCACAAGCAGCAAAATGCATTTTGCTCTGGCTGAGGAACAGAAAGTTTCTTCCTCATTTTAAATCTGTATCGGAGGTAAAGCCTTCTATTAAAACACAATTCTCGGTACACTTAGAGCTTCTGGCAGACTGCCAAGGAGAGGATCGGGGAACCAGGGCTGCAGAGAAGCGGCCGTCAAAGGCCCAGAGGAGCGTCCTGAGAAAGGGGCAGCCTCGGGAATTCTCGGAGGGCTCTGCTCACAGCTGCCCTCACCCCTATGGCCAGGCTCCTCTGCTAGTGGAAACACGCACTCGCTCGCACACACACTCACATTCGCCCACACATCTCTTTCTGGAGGGATGTGGGGCAGGTAAACATTCAGAAAATCATTCCCTATCTTTTGCTCCACACACACATACCCACCCACATGCACACCCGTGTGCTCTCTCTCTGCGGGTTTCTTCTTCCCCTTTTCACTCCTTTTTTGTCCTATGTTACTGACATCATGATTGCGATTAAGTTATAAACCGTGTGGTCCAGGATCTGGTTAATTGCAGCTTTTTTGCTGGATGTAATTTACAGGTACAAGTGACCACTTGGGGGCACAGTTATTTGAGAAGACCAGCATCGGCTAGCATGGAACAAGGCAGGATTTTAGGGTTTGGCATCTGCTTTAGCTTAGCTATCTCTGAGAGCTCACCAATCCCGGGTCCTGCAGGAGCCCCGAGATAGAACAGAACCTTGAGAGAAATACTCATGTAAGCCAAGTCTCAGATTCACCGTGAGAAATATTCCATATGGAATTACACAAAATTATTTTGTGCCTTCCTCCCTTTAAAAAAAGGTCGTTGAAAACTCCCTTCCACATTGTGGTCTGTCCTTTTCCTGTTTTCATCAGTATTTGTGTGGGCATGTACACACACTGCTCACTATAAGGGTGGCAGGTGGCAAAAATTAACCTTATTTGTATCGTTAAATGTCTTTCCCCTGTTAAATAAGCTTTTATTTTTCCCATTATGATACATATGCTCTTTTTAAAAAATATTTTTAAATGGGAAAATTTTAAGTAGAATTTTAAAAGTAGAAAGATGACTACTGTTCACATCACGGAACATATTCAGTCGTTTCTTCTATGTTCTTTATTTTTTAACATGACATCATAGTGTGTGTGTATATATATATATGTATGTATATGTATACATATATAATATGTCCTTGGCTTTTTCATTAACCAAGTTTCCTTTTAAAGAAGGATTCTCATGCTAAATAAACTCATGATAAAGTCATTTTAAAATTTTTATTCTCAACGCTCCAAGAAGTGTTCTATATTTTTCCTTGTGTCTCCCGATCAGAAGACAAGACATGCTTCTAACGCCACCTCTTTGCCAGCCCCACCCCAGCACCCAAACACACACTCTGAAGACCGATTTTCCCTGAGACAAGCCAGGCTGTCTGGGTCCATCGCTAGGCAGAAGGGAGACACACACCCGGCTCAGGGGAGAAGAAAGAGGGTGGGTGGGCGGTGCATGGCAAGAGCCGTGGCCGAAACTGACAGGGAGTCCATTAAAATTTTTGCTTACCCACCCACATGCACACCCGTGTGCTCTCTCTCTGCGGGTTTCTTCTTCCCCTTTTCACTCCTTTTTTGTCCTATGTTACTGACATCATGATTGCGATTAAGTTATAAACCGTGTGGTCCAGGATCTGGTTAATTGCAGCTTTTTTGCTGGATGTAATTTACAGGTACAAGTGACCACTTGGGGGCACAGTTATTTGAGAAGACCAGCATCGGCTAGCATGGAACAAGGCAGGATTTTAGGGTTTGGCATCTGCTTTAGCTTAGCTATCTCTGAGAGCTCACCAACCCCGGGGTCCTGCAGGAGCCCCGAGATAGAACAGAACCTTGAGAGAAATACTCATGTAAGCCAAGTCTCAGATTCACCGTGAGAAATATTCCATATGGAATTACACAAAATTATTTTGTGCCTTCCTCCCTTTAAAAAAAGGTCGTTGAAAACTCCCTTCCACATTGTGGTCTGTCCTTTTCCTGTTTTCATCAGTATTTGTGTGGGCATGTACACACACTGCTCACTATAAGGGTGGCAGGTGGCAAAAATTAACCTTATTTGTATCGTTAAATGTCTTTCCCCTGTTAAATAAGCTTTTATTTTTCCCATTATGATACATATGCTCTTTTTAAAAAATATTTTTAAATGGGAAAATTTTAAGTAGAATTTTAAAAGTAGAAAGATGACTACTGTTCACATCACGGAACATATTCAGTCGTTTCTTCTATGTTCTTTATTTTTTAACATGACATCATAGTGTGTGTGTATATATATATATGTATGTATATGTATACATATATAATATGTCCTTGGCTTTTTCATTAACCAAGTTTCCTTTTAAAGAAGGATTCTCATGCTAAATAAACTCATGATAAAGTCATTTTAAAATTTTTATTCTCAACGCTCCAAGAAGTGTTCTATATTTTTCCTTGTGTCTCCCGATCAGAAGACAAGACATGCTTCTAACGCCACCTCTTTGCCAGCCCCACCCCAGCACCCAAACACACACTCTGAAGACCGATTTTCCCTGAGACAAGCCAGGCTGTCTGGGTCCATCGCTAGGCAGAAGGGAGACACACACCCGGCTCAGGGGAGAAGAAAGAGGGTGGGTGGGCGGTGCATGGCAAGAGCCGTGGCCGGGAAACTGACACAGGCTGGGCTTTCATCGGCACCCCCAGGCCACAGCCGCAATACGAACACGTGGTCAGCATCCCGCACCACACCTGTGTGTGGTGTGCAGAAATGCGGGAGCCGAGATCATTTTGAGGGGTTCAGATTTGAAGGCACCATCATTCCATATCCGGAGGAAGTGATCCCTCATCTAGCCACACATTTTAGGAAGTCATTCCTGTTTGCTTGTGACAAAAATCAAGACAGAAAAACTTCCCCGGGGTTTGCACTCTTTCACCCGGCACGGCTTGAAGCAGCATGGGGTTCACGGGAGAGGATCCCTCATGCTGCTGCTTCCGTGCTCTCGGACTGGGGGTTCCAGGCCCAGCGCTGCCTCTCATGGGCACGACTTAGATGCCATTCCTGTTCTCTGGGCCTCACTCGATCAGACTGTGACAGGTGTCCACCAGGGACCTAGCTAGGGCCTTAGAGGAAAATCAACAGAGGGATATCAACCAAAGGCAAGGTGCTCCGTCCCCCAGGAGCACACGGTCAGCTCGAGACCCTTAAAAAGGGGTTACATGCAGAACCTGGGTCACAGGCTGTGATGGATAGGCAGGATCTGTCTTGGGCAGAGAGATGGGCAAGCCTTCCAGAAATGGAAGAATGGAGAGGAGAGCCAAGGGCAACCTCGGTCTTAAAGTCCCTCTGTCCCCAGGGCACGTTCCTCCTTCCCAGCATAGGCCCTTGCCACCGTCGATTTTGGAAATTAAAACATAAAAATAATCTTCTTATGTCCTGACATCATAGTGTGTGTGTATATATATATGTATGTATATGTATACATATATATGTCCTTGGCTTTCATTAACCAAGTTTCCTTTTAAAGAAGGATTCTCATGCTAAATAAACTCATGATAAAGTCATTTTAAAATTTTTATTCTCAACGCTCCAAGAAGTGTTCTATATTTTTCCTTGTGTCTCCCGATCAGAAGACAAGACATGCTTCTAACGCCACCTCTTTGCCAGCCCCACCCCAGCACCCAAACACACACTCTGAAGACCGATTTTCCCTGAGACAAGCCAGGCTGTCTGGGTCCATCGCTAGGCAGAAGGGAGACACACACCCGGCTCAGGGGAGAAGAAAGAGGGTGGGTGGGCGGTGCATGGCAAGAGCCGTGGCCGGGAAACTGACACAGGCTGGGCTTTCATCGGCACCCCCAGGCCACAGCCGCAATACGAACACGTGGTCAGCATCCCGCACCACACCTGTGTGTGGTGTGCAGAAATGCGGGAGCCGAGATCATTTTGAGGGGTTCAGATTTGAAGGCACCATCATTCCATATCCGGAGGAAGTGATCCCTCATCTAGCCACACATTTTAGGAAGTCATTCCTGTTTGCTTGTGACAAAAATCAAGACAGAAAAACTTCCCGGGTTTGCACTCTTTCACCCGGCACGGCTTGAAGCAGCATGGGGTTCACGGGAGAGGATCCCTCATGCTGCTGCTTCCGTGCTCTCGGACTGGGGGTTCCAGGCCCAGCGCTGCCTCTCATGGGCACGACTTAGATGCCATTCCTGTTCTCTGGGCCTCACTCGATCAGACTGTGACAGGTGTCCACCAGGGACCTAGCTAGGGCCTTAGAGGAAAATCAACAGAGGGATATCAACCAAAGGCAAGGTGCTCCGTCCCCCAGGAGCACACGGTCAGCTCGAGACCCTTAAAAAGGGGTTACATGCAGAACCTGGGTCACAGGCTGTGATGGATAGGCAGGATCTGTCTTGGGCAGAGAGATGGGCAAGCCTTCCAGAAATGGAAGAATGGAGAGGAGAGCCAAGGGCAACCTCGGTCTGAAAGTCCCTCTGTCCCCAGGGCACGTTCCTCCTTCCCAGACACGTGAGGGACCCAGTTCCCTGTGCCCACAGGTGGTGGGGCACGACTCGTCAGGCGCTGACTTGCTAAGATGGGCTCCAGGCCCCATTCGCCTGTCCCAGGAGCATCAGCCCTGTGGCCAAGGAGCTGACCACATGGTCATGCGGCCCATGCACCTCTCCCCCCTCCCCTCAAGCTGTGCCAGCAACATCTCTCAGAGGTGAATTCAGAGCAATGCATCCTTTTGAAATCACAGCGCAAACCCAAGCTGGCCTTCTAGGCTTATCTCTCATGGGTGGGGGGAAGTAGATAGCTGTAGTGAGCTTGTACGCTGGTGGACTGGGGACAGGGGTCCAGAGTGTTCAGAGGGAGGCATGTAAATGGAAGGGAGGGAAACTGTCATCAGTTCACTTGCCCTGGGAGGTCTTCTAGCTGCGGTGCTTAACCACGCCCACCCTTATCAGCCCTGTGTCCCCACAGCTCTCTCCTGGAGGCCACCGCTCCACTCACCCCCTACGTACTCTCCTCTCGATGTCTACGTCCTGTGATGAGACACTGCCCAGGAATGTGGACACAGGGAGACAAGCAAACTCGGCTCTCACACAGGTGAACTTGCCTGCATTCCTGGAAGGCAAAATGACTCCCGCCACCCACTTATAGGCCTGTTACAGGCAGTACATAGCGCAGTAAAGCTATTATTAGTGTCATTATACGAGGTGGCTGTGTTCCAAGAGGTGAAGTAACCTGCTCAAGATTTCGTCATTTCTGGGTGGCCCTGCTAAGAGGCTGAGCCCAGATCCAGCCAGCAGTGAAGGCGACGGCTGGTGCTCGTTCACAGGCCTCACTGCTATTTCAGGAGCAGAGATGCTGCCCAGAAATGTGGACATGGGGACACTGACCTCAGAGTCAGACCACAGACTCACTTGAGAATGGGTCACAACAGAGAGGTCAAGGTCACCCTAAGTACAGAATGGCTCTCGTGCTGCAGTCTCAGGCTGAAAGGGTTCACATGGCAGCAAAACGAATGCGTCACCCAGCCCTGAGGCTGCAAACCAGAGGGAGGGGCCGAGGTGGGGACCAGTCGGCCCAGCCCTACCCGCTGGCATCTGGTCAGCTCTGCCGGTGTCTGCCTGGGTTGGGGAGGTACAGTCTTGGCTCAAAGACAGTGACCGTTAAGGCCATCCGCTCACCTCCTGTCCCCAGGGCAGTCATCACACAGCCTCCTGATATTCCGTTTCCGGCGTGATGTGCCTTTAAGGGAGAAATCTGTCCAGTAGCCACAGGAGCATCTGGTCTACCGGGTGCTACACCTTTCGTGTGAATCACCCAAACACCATGACCTGGAAACTGTTCAGCTCTGGGTAAGCTGCCAGGCCTGTAGGAAACCCCCTGCATGGACAGCTTGTATGACAACCCCAGCCTGTGGGGACACTTCGAGTTGGCCGGCTAACATCCTCACTTGCTGCCAGTTGTCCCCAGACACCGTAACACTCAATGTCTGTCCACAGGAGAGTGGACACACCAACTCTAGTACACGCCACAGAGTCCTACTGAGCCATAAAGAACGAACCACTGGGGTGGGTGTCAATATGGGTCAGTGGTGCCCAGGGTGGGCTGAGTGAAACCAGTGGGCACAGCGTGCACCTTGCATGCTTCCATTCACATGGGATCACACAGCAGGCAGAGCTCACCTCTGGTGACTGACATCAGAAAACAGTTGGGAGAAGAACGGCTTGCTAGGAGGGGCCCATGGAAACCCTTTTTTTGTTGGGAGAAGAAAACTGAAGTATACTGCAAGATTAAAGCTATTATTAGTGTCATTATACGAGGTGGCTGTGTTCCAAGAGGTGAAGTAACCTGCTCAAGATTTCGTCATTTCTGGGTGGCCCTGCTAAGAGGCTGAGCCCAGATCCAGCCAGCAGTGAAGGCGCGGCTGGTGCTCGTTCACAGGCCTCACTGCTATTTCAGGAGCAGAGATGCTGCCCAGAAATGTGGACATGGGGACACTGACCTCAGAGTCAGACCACAGACTCACTTGAGAATGGGTCACAACAGAGAGGTCAAGGTCACCCTAAGTACAGAATGGCTCTCGTGCTGCAGTCTCAGGCTGAAAGGGTTCACATGGCAGCAAAACGAATGCGTCACCCAGCCCTGAGGCTGCAAACCAGAGGGAGGGGCCGAGGTGGGGACCAGTCGGCCCAGCCCTACCCGCTGGCATCTGGTCAGCTCTGCCGGTGTCTGCCTGGGTTGGGGAGGTACAGTCTTGGCTCAAAGACAGTGACCGTTAAGGCCATCCGCTCACCTCCTGTCCCCAGGGCAGTCATCACACAGCCTCCTGATATTCCGTTTCCGGCGTGATGTGCCTTTAAGGGAGAAATCTGTCCAGTAGCCACAGGAGCATCTGGTCTACCGGGTGCTACACCTTTCGTGTGAATCACCCAAACACCATGACCTGGAAACTGTTCAGCTCTGGGTAAGCTGCCAGGCCTGTAGGAAACCCCCTGCATGGACAGCTTGTATGACAACCCCAGCCTGTGGGGACACTTCGAGTTGGCCGGCTAACATCCTCACTTGCTGCCAGTTGTCCCCAGACACCGTAACACTCAATGTCTGTCCACAGGAGAGTGGACACACCAACTCTAGTACACGCCACAGAGTCCTACTGAGCCATAAAGAACGAACCACTGGGGTGGGTGTCAATATGGGTCAGTGGTGCCCAGGGTGGGCTGAGTGAAACCAGTGGGCACAGCGTGCACCTTGCATGCTTCCATTCACACGGGATCACACAGCAGGCAGAGCTCACCTCTGGTGACTGACATCAGAAAACAGTTGGGAGAAGAACGGGGCTTGCTAGGAGGGGGCCCATGGAAACTCTCTGGGGTGATGAAAAGTATTTTATATCTTGCTTTGAATGGAAGCTACAGAGATATATACAGTTATTAAAACTCAGTGAACTGAACGTACAGGATCTGTGGATTTTATCGTATTGCCTCAACTACTGCACCTCAAAACACACACACACGTACATAGTAATACATACAATGTCCAGCGAAGGGCAAGGTACAGAGCAAGTGCTCAAACAGCTGAACTGGTAAAGTGAGTTTGCCCCTAAGCAAATGGTTTAAAGAATTCATTAGGAGAGTTGGTTTCGAATATATTTATAGGTCTTTTATTGTGATAAAAACATATAAAACTTACCATTTTAACCAGTTAAGGGGGGCACCATTAGATAGAGTTACACTGTTGTGTAAACACTATCTCCATCCCTTTCCAGAACTTTTTCACCTTCCCAAACTACAGCTATGCCCACTAAACAACAACTCCTCCTTGCCCTCTCCCCCAGCCTCTGGTAATCACCATTCTGTGTTCTACAGCTATACAGAATCTGACTGCTCCAAGGACCTAGAATCATATAATATTTATCTTGTAATGACTGGTTTATTTCACGTGGCATAATGCCTTTGAGGGTCATCCTTGTCGTAGCATGTCAGAATCTTCCTCCTTTTTAAAGGCTGATTAATATTCTATTGTATGTGTTAATACTTTTTATTTATCCATCTATTCACTGATGAATACTTGAGTTGCTTACCCCTTTGGCTATTGTGAATAGTGCTACCATGAGTAGGGGTATATAAATATCTGAATACTGGCTTTCACTTCTTTTGGCATTTACCTGGAAGCAGAATCACAGAATTGTAGGAATTAAACTGTATATTTAATTTTTGGAGTAACCTCTATACTATTTTCCTTGGTGGTCATACTATTGCATATTGCTACAAGCAAAGCATAAGGATTCTGATTTCTCCACATCCTCATCAACATTTTTTATTTTCTATTTTTTTAAAGTATTTTAGCTAATGGGTGTGAAACTATCTCATCATGGTTTTGACCTGCATTTTCCTAATGATTAGTGATGCTGAGCATTTTTTTATGGGCTGGCTGATTATTGGTTATATCTTCTTTGGCGATATGTCTGTTCAAGTCCTTTGCTCATCTTTAAGATCAAGCTTCTGCGCTGAGAGTAAATACATTTTATTTGGAGCTTTGTGCAGAACTGAGAGCCCGGTCGTGCCCTCCCCACTCTCACATGCTCCATCCCTAGAGGTCAATCTCATGTCCCAGTCCCTGCTCCCATGGTCCCCCTGGTCACATAGTACAGGAGCCAAGGGTAAGGCAGGCATCTGCACCTCCCCCCAACCTTTTTCCTAGAACCAAGGAGACTATACCTGGCCTAGATCTTTCTTCCAGATATTAAAAAATGTTCTGAAGATCAGAGGTCCTGGGAGGCTTACCTGGAATAAGAACAGCTGACAGCTACGGCTCTGAAACTGTGACTTCACCGTCCAGTGAGTGTCCGCCCCACCCCCGCCGCCTACCAACAGAGAGGGCTTTTTGTGGTTTCTGCAGAACCTGGGAGAGAAGTTTTAAATTCCGAGGTAGGAACCTGAGCAGGGCATGGCTCTGGAACGCCCTTCTCCAGGGAGGGAGCAGGGGAGGGGGAGGGCTGACCACCCATCATCTGGAAACCCAGGGCTGAGCTCTTGCCGCCAGAGGCCGGCTCCCGGGGCTTCATCTCGGTAAAGGCAGTAGCACCAGCTGCTTTCTCCGTCTCTCCACTCCTGCCCGTGACCTTCTCCTCACGGCCAGTCACTGGGGTCTTCTAACATGGCACACAGCCCACGGACCCTCCCTCTGCAAAACCCTGTGGGTCACCTGATGGTGACCCCAGGGGTCCCAGAGAAGCCCCCATTAGAGACCTGGGGCTGGTGAAAAATAGAGGTGGTGACGTGTTAGGGAGGAATAAAGGGGCTTCCTGAACTATGGATTCCGTAAACATCACTTTTTCTCCTTGGGGGAAAAGGAGGAAATTTTAGATCCTAGGGCCATTTAATTGTAGAGAAAGGCAGTCTCCCCACAGCGCCTGAAGCTACACCGGTGTTCTTTTTTTTCTGCAAAGTGTTGCCAGAGATCGGTGAGTTGAGAAGCTTCGGAGCTTCCACTTGGCACACCTAGGTTTCAGCAAGAAAAAAAGTTCCTTTCACAGTTTGAATATTATTCAAGTTGTGATGATTAAAGCTGGTTGGAGCAGTATGAACCGAAGAGATCACAGCACCGCACGCACAGCAGGCTCTTTGCTGGCAAGACCAGCCAGCCACATGGCTGCCCGCAGCCTCCGGGGCTCACGAACCTGCTTCCAAAGTACAGTGCTTACACCTCCCCAAGGCTGCGGCCTTGGCCTCTGATGGGGAGAGCCCTCATCAAAGTGTGGTCATCTTATATTTCTTCACATCAACCAAATAAGCTAGTTCAATGGCAACATAGCCTGCCCTAACCAAATAAATGAATTCAGTGGCAAGATCACCTACGCATGGTTCAAGGAGTCAAAACAGTGCAGAACTGCAATAAAAGGGCTTCATAAGAAGCTGGGTATGAGGTTCTTGAGCTAAGACCCTCAAGCTCTCACTTGGCATCAGGAAGCCAACAAGAGATGCATATAAATGCAGAGGGGCTGCCCCTTGCTCATCACAGACCATCTGACACGGTAATCATGTTCTGGAACCGGACAGAATAGACCAGGCAGCTGCCCCTGCTATGGGCAAATTGTCCAAACTTCAGTCTGCCCATTATCCCAAAGGTGGCAAATCCGGCCTTACTCATGAGGGATTCTAGATGGGAGCTTTAGAAACAAACCATTGCCTGTGCCTTGGCAGGACCAATGCATCCAGGCTCCCACGCTGCTCTCTACCCGTAATGTTAGCACTTTGTTTGGATCGCCAATCCACTAAGAACTGAACTGCCATCTTTGTATGCATGGCTAACCACAGCTCACAGCACACGCTGCTCTCTTGGCAACAAACGTGGGAGTCTGATGTGGCCCCAGACTGGTTCAGCACCTTCAAGGAGAGAAGCCCAAGGCTGCGTGGTCGAGGCAGTGCCAAATACAATAGAAGTTTCTAAATGCTTATTCCCACTGTATCTTGTCTAGGAAACTGGTAACCTGTTTGTGACCGGGCACTGATCTGAGGACCAGGCCTGAAGTAGCACCCTTTTCTACTGGCCTGGACAACCCGGCCAGTGGCAGAGGCTCTCAGCCTAACTGGCTGCTTGGAATCGTGGTCTGCAGCAGCATTCCCGATCAGGTTTTTTCCCTGGGGTCTTTCAGAACTTCCCCGCTCTGAAAGAACTCCTGGGCTGCCCTCTCGTTGATCTTCCACCTGCTCTCCACATGTCACAGGCTTTAAGTTAGACCGGGAGCTTATGGTCGGGGCCATGTCTCAGGGTGTCCAAATGGGGAGAACCCAACGTATGCCAAGTCCAAGGCCAAAAGGAGGTCGTGGTTCCCAAATGAATCCAGAAAGAAGCACTTGTTCCCGTGATTTGGAGCAGAATCCAACCCACATGGTCACAGAGACTACAGTTACAGTATGCCTAGTATTGTTCTGGGCACTGCAAACAGGAAGCCATTTAATCCTCATGGCTCATCCACCCATGTAAGTCAGGGCATCCTAAGAAGTCTTTGACCACAGAGAAAAGTAGTCAGAGCTAAGCCTTCAAGATAAGCTCAGAATTGTTTGGTGTTACAAATGACAGTGAGGGTAAGTGTGCCGGAATCTGAGATGGTACTAACAGGTCTCACTTTCAAGTTTATTTCAAGCCTTAACATAAAATTAGCTGGACCTCACCTTATTATGTCAGCCCTAGTAATATGAGCTGTGTGGCTAGGCATGTGTAGATTCTGTTATTTAAGAAGTAATTTATATTCTGTGTGAAAGGGAACACAGGCTCTCTCCCTTCTTCAGTGGCTGGCAATCACTTGGAGGCTAGGCTCATGCATCCCTGTAACTCATCCAGCCACCCATATTTGTGGCTCTGAACTTAGGCAGATGCTCTGTCTCTCTAGACCTCCTCTTCAGAGTGGGAATAAAGTCACCTAATCACAAGGTCAGCAATCCATGAGATGCCACACGAAAGGCACGGCTCTCTCCCATCGGACCTGGTCAGGAACCAGTTACAAAGTCTATACTCATTTAGAAGCTATAGGAAATAAACACATCATAAAGTTCCTTAGGAGGTTATGTTCAGCGGCTGTTTGGAACCAAAAGAATATGCTTAAAGCTAGAAATATGAAAAGAGCTAAGAGAGAAAGGTGAGTTTTTGCTTTGTTCCAAAATTCACGTTTCACCTTTCTCCAACCACTTTTCAATGTTGCCCAATATCCAAAAGAAAAACACAGATGATCTGGCAACTGCTTGGTCTAAGCCTTTGACCGGCTTTTGCTTTTCACAAGATAGAAAGTCCTCCTGTCTGCTCTTGCCTTCTCATCCCCATTCCTGACCCGGTTTCTAAAAGCTTTGCAGGGCTGCCTGAAGAAAAAGAAAGCCTCCTGTCTGATTTTTCCTTGAGGGTAGAAACAAATGCAGGCCTAAGGAAGAGGGAGGTGGTAGAGGCGGCCAGTCAGGCACCCAGCCACCCCAGAGTGCCTGCTGCCTAACTCTCATCCAGCATCATTTCCGGCGCTATTCCTCAGTTACAGGTTTGATCAAAGGCATGGTAGCCAGGCCTTTCTCACAGTGAATCTCAAACTGGAGAAGTCATTCCTTGCCTGAGTGAGGGTTAGAAGAGTTCAGACAGGGAGAAAACATGTTTTTTTGTTGTTGTTGTCTGCCCCAGGTTCTGTTCACATGCTGTCACCCATCTCCAAAACAAATATCCGCCTCCACTTGAAGCCCTCACCCCCCCTTTACTACTAAAGAATTAAAGTAGGACAGAAGAAGTTGGAAAATATAGTGCTACTGCCCTTTCACAGTGGTCTCTATGACTGCGAGGCACTTTATTTTTCCTTAAAACAATGCTTTTATGAAATGTCACAAATCAAAACATCTAAGTGGGGACCAAACCTCGCAAGTAAGGGTAATATGAAGGACGGACTGACTAGGATGGGCTCAGCGCTGACTTACACAAGTGCCAAATAAATTCAAGTTATCACTGGAATGAAGAAGCTCCACGAAAATTAGTCTTCAAAGTCTCAAGTCATAAATCCTAAAAGATTCTATTTAGATTAGTTAGAATTCATCAACAAGCATATTTAATAGATAGATGCCCAAATATAGCATCTAAAATTCCACACGATGAAAAACCATGAAGATACGGCTACACAGCAACTGAGTGAAAAGGAAATCCAAATAGCAGCCTTTGAAGTCGATGATCTGACACCTTCTCTGGGCATCCACTTATCCAGGCAAATGGGTTTTCCATCAAGTTTTGTGCCAGGCACTGTGGACTCAAAATGAACACTCCAAGGTAAGTCTTTGGTGATCTTAAATGGACCCTTAATCCTTTCTACATTGTTTCTACTCCTCAATTTGCTATTTATTTATTACACTGGATCAACATGGAAACAGACGCCATCCAAGCATCTAAAGCTTTTCTCATTAGTGTTCCAGGAGCCAGAGCAAACAAAAGCAGGTAGGCCAACCCCAAGGTACTGTGAATGTTGGATCTGGCCAATATTCTTATTACAGCTCACAATCTCTTTTCTAGAATTATTTCATTTAAAGTGTTAATTAGCACAGACAACGTGGTCCCTGGTGCGTAACAGGCAGTGCGTAGTGGCGCAAATGGACTTCCCAGGTGGCGATCCTGGTAAAGAACCCACCTGCCAGTGCACCTAACGACTTGGGTCAAAATCTCTGGGTTAGGAAGATCTTCTGGAGAAGGGCATGGCAACCCACTCCATTATTCTTGCCTGGAGAATCCCATGGACAGAGGAGCCTGGTGGCTACAGTCTATCGAGTTGCAGAGTTGGACATGACTGAAGTGACTTAGCATGCACACAGTGGTGCAAATGCTTGAGACTCAGTCTGGAGTCTCAAACACACGCACACATACCTCAAAAAGAAAAGACAAGACAGACTGGTAGTTGACGGATCCAGGTTCAAACTCAGACGCACAGTGTGGCTAGATTCATGGCCTTAGGTCAGTTGATTACCTTCCTGAGTCTCATCTTCCCTTGTAAAAATGTAGATAATCCCTACCTCACCGTGTTGATATGAGGATTAGAGGTAATGTATGTAAAGTACTAAAATATAGTGGGCAACCCTAACTGGAAGCTATTATTATTATATTATTGGGGCTCGATACAGGTTTGGTGATTGAAGTATAGGCAGATTAGTTGACCTCTGAAATCCACATCACCTGTAAAATTATGATACTAAAAATGGAATTAAAAGTTCATATATCAAATCCACTCAAGGATATTTTTAACTATTGTAATTGTGATGCAAATCTCTCTTCAGAATAAGTCCTGCTAATGAAACTCACGGAATACAATACATTTATATATGCCCTGGCATATTACGAACACATTTGTGATCAAATTTAACAGGACAGGTGTCTCTGGTTTCTCAGAGCTCCAGGGGTTGCTGTTGTCTTCTCTATCATGAAGCTCTCCTTTCTAGAGCACTTCTCGAGGCTAGACACCACGATGGAGATTTAAGCAGAGTTACCTTGGCCATGATTATTCCCTCTATTTTCATAAAAGAAAACGAAGGCTTACTGCGATTAAGGATCTGCCCAAGGTCACACAGCTAGTAGGCACCAGGTTCTGGACTTCAACTCTGACACAAAGCCCATTTCTTTAGCCACTCTGCCGTATCGCTGTAACTCACACAAGCTCTAAAAACAAAACATACGACCGCGGAGAAATTTGTGAAAAGGAAGAACAGAGGTCAGTCACATGTGCTGCATTCTTCTTCTGAATGGGTTCTGTTGACTGCACTTTTACCGGGTCACTTCAACAGGGGATCAGTGTAGCCCTTCCATGTTAGAGGTGGAAGAATGCACCACTCCCTCGTCTGGGTATATCCACCAAAGAACTGAAAGCTGGAGAGATGCTTGCCCACTCATGTTCACAGACATATACTGTAGGATTTCCCCTCTGTGAGATATCAAAGTAGTCAAAGGTACAGGAATAGAAAGTAGGGGAGGGAGAATGGGCAATTGGTGCTTCGTGGGTAGAGTGTGTCCATTCTGCATGATGAAAAAGTTCTGGGTATCCACTGCACAACAATATTAACACTACTGAAGTGTGCACTTAAAAATAGTAAAGATGACACATTTTATGTTAAGTGCTTCCTTTTACCACAATTAAAAAAAATAAAGTAGCAGAATATATATTTGTATATGTGTATATATATACCCACATTTTATATATTTGCATATATGCATATGTATATATTTATATATACACACACATTTTGTTGTTGATATTGTTTATTTGCTAAGGCAAGTCTGACTCTTGTGAACCCATGGACTATAGCCCACCAGGTTCCTCCGTCCATAGGATTTTCCAGGCAAGAATGCTGGAGTGGGTTATTTTGGGCCCTTCTTTATTTTAACTATTGTAATTGTGATGCAAATCTCTCTTCAGAATAAGTCCTGCTAATGAAACTCACGGAATACAATACATTTATATATGCCCTGGCATATTACGAACACATTTGTGATCAAATTTAACAGGACAGGTGTCTCTGGTTTCTCAGAGCTCCAGGGGTTGCTGTTGTCTTCTATCATGAAGCTCTCCTTTCTAGAGCACTTCTCGAGGCTAGACACCACGATGGAGATTTAAGCAGAGTTACCTTGGCCATGATTATTCCCTCTATTTTCATAAAAGAAAACGAAGGCTTACTGCGATTAAGGATCTGCCCAAGGTCACACAGCTAGTAGGCACCAGGTTCTGGACTTCAACTCTGACACAAAGCCCATTTCTTTAGCCACTCTGCCGTATCGCTGTAACTCACACAAGCTCTAAAAACAAAACATACGACCGCGGAGAAATTTGTGAAAAGGAAGAACAGAGGTCAGTCACATGTGCTGCATTCTTCTTCTGAATGGGATCTGTTGACTGCACTTTACCGGGTCACTTCAACAGGGGATCAGTGTAGCCCTTCCATGTTAGAGGTGGAAGAATGCACCACTCCCTCGTCTGGGTATATCCACCAAAGAACTGAAAGCTGGAGAGATGCTTGCCCACTCATGTTCACAGACATATACTGTAGGATTTCCCCTCTGTGAGATATCAAAGTAGTCAAAGGTACAGGAATAGAAAGTAGGGGAGGGAGAATGGGCAATTGGTGCTTCGTGGGTAGAGTGTGTCCATTCTGCATGATGAAAAAGTTCTGGGTATCCACTGCACAACAATATTAACACTACTGAAGTGTGCACTTAAAAATAGTAAAGATGACACATTTTATGTTAAGTGCTTCCTTTTACCACAATTAAAAAAAATAAAGTAGCAGAATATATATTTGTATATGTGTATATATATACCCACATTTTATATATTTGCATATATGCATATGTATATATTTATATATACACACACATTTTGTTGTTGATATTGTTTATTTGCTAAGGCAAGTCTGACTCTTGTGAACCCATGGACTATAGCCCACCAGGTTCCTCCGTCCATAGGATTTTCCAGGCAAGAATGCTGGAGTGGGTTGCCATTTCTTTCTCCAGGGGATCTTTCCAACCCAGGGATTTAACCTGTGTCTCCTGCATCTTCTGCATTAGCAGGCAGATTCTTTACTGCTGAACCACCGGGGATTCCCATACACACACATATATTAATGTATCCTTAAAAGAGTCAATGGTTTGAAAATATCAAAACGCGAAAAAGTAATTATAAAAATGGACCTCTGTGGGGCCAATGACAGCCTTTCAGTGTCTGGCGAGCTGATCTCTTGGCCCCAACTTGATCCCGTATTCAATGCTCGACCATCCCTGTTCTAACTTCTGGATCATCATCAGCTGCTGCAGAGCCCCTAGTCTGAAGCAGGTGAATTTCATGCAAATATCCTCTCTCTTGGGAAATGAGACTCTCCCTAAAGGTGGAGATGGCCCAAGAGCATAAAGTTCATTTTACAAATAACTAATTGTATTGCTGCTTTCAGTGATCACCATACCTCATCTTTTTCTCTGTTTTTAAGTGATTTCCTTAAAGACAGCAGAGGCTACTTTTCTGACCCAGGACTTCAGGAAAATAAGCAGGTAGCTGTTGCAGGAAGAGTCAATTTGCTTTCAGAGTGATCTTGATCTCAGCCATCAGGTGAAGAATCCTGACACACTTTTCCTTCTTAATGAACATTATTAAGACTTTTTTTTTTAAAGCATATTAGGAGGTGAATCCTGCTTTTCTGAGTAATCTGCACAAACTACATTCTCCCAGTTTCTAAACATTTGACTCTATATGTGATTTATCTGTCCGCAAAGAGATCTGTTTTCTTTCTTTCTTTCTTCCTTTCGTGTGTGTGTGTGTGTGTGTGGCTTGCGGGAGTGTGTGTGTGTGGCTTGCGGGAGTGTGTGTGTGGCTTGCAGGAGTGTGTGTGTGTGTGTGTAGCTTGCAGGAGTGTGTGTGCGTGTGGCTTGCGGGAGTGTGTGTGTGTGTGTGTGTGTGTGGCTTGCGGGAGTGTGTGTGTGGCTTGCGGGAGTGTGTGTGCGTGTGGCTTGTGGGAGTGTGTGTGTGTGTGTGTGTGTAGCTTGCAGGAGTGTGTGTGTGTGTGTGTGTGGCTTGCGGGATCTTAATTCCCGAACGGGGGAATCCCCGGGCCGCGGCAGTGAGAGCACTGAGTCCTAACCACTGGACCGCCAGGGAATTCCCTGCAAACAGATCTCTTATTGTCTAGTAAACCTTCATGGTTTCTGCCTTGGTTTAGCCTCACCCACTGCAACCAATGCTTTAGATTCCCTGTTTGTGGTGTTTATTCCTCCCCCTACCCCCAAGCAAGCACTTAGTTGACTGATTATAGAATCACAAGATTGGTTATAATTCCGTTTCTCCATCTGACTTTGAACTTAAGTGCTCCAATTATTTCTCCTGATCCTAATAAGTCAGTGGCGTGCTAATGCTTGCCTTGATATTTCTGAAATATATAGGGTGTGATTAGCATGGGACTGCATCATTAGAAAGCAAAGTTGAAAGCGGGTGAGCAAAATCATCACTTGTACTTAAGCAAAACGGCTGGTTCCATGAACTTACAATGTTACAATGAGCCCAGAGATACTAAACACTGTCAGTAAACATGTATTGTATTTGGAAAAATAACAGGATGCTTTAGAATCTTCTGTCTTTGGCTATTACAGAATGAGAAAAGATTAAGAGGACGGGCTTGTTTCAATACTCAAAGTTCAGAAGTCTGTTTGAGCCAGATATCACTGAAGACATGGAGAATCCCTGATCCATAACACGGTAGGAGAGGAATAAAGGAAAGAAGGAATGGAGGGAAACCTTTAGTCAATTCTGCTGGGTTGGAATGACATCTCCAGGCCATAAAATGAGAAAGCTTTACTGTACGCTTGTATGAAGAGAAAAGAAGAAAAATGAACTTATGCATGCACACATATCAAATGAGATGCAAAAAATATATCAGCATCAGTGGTGCTATTTAGTTCATTAAAAAAGTTAACCCATTTGTATCTGTCTACAACCAACAATACTGTATACTTTTGGGAACTAGCAGAGGGGAGGCGAAAAAAGAGAAACACTTTAAACTGGGAATGATTTGCAGTCAAATCAATTGATCAATGAAAGAAAAAAAGATGGTACAACTGAAATTGATGCCAAAGATTTATAAGGTTGACAAAGTAAATAAAAATGGAATGGATCACCATGGAAATGCATGAATATTGAAATAGGCAAGATTTGAATAGACTAATGATATGCCTCACTGAGACTGACAGGTGTTGATAACAACTGCGACACTCCATCCACACCAACATCTACACTTCTAACATGTTTATTCCTAGAAAACAAGGGCCAGATTTAAAGGCTCCTTTGGTAAGAGCTTGCAAGGAAAATAAAATTTTCTAATCTTAAAGGGACTAACTCAGTTCTCATCTACTTGAAAAACAAAAAAGGTTTTACCCATTTACTTCCTGGATATGAGAAGCTGCAGTTAGCAGAAGTCATTCTCCGGGGCTCTACTAGTCTTTGTTCCAATAAACCTCTCACAAAACTGAATTCTCGGTCTGGCTTATCTCCAGCACTGAGTACCTGAAGTATGACCACCACTCATTAGAAGCATAATTAAAAAGACACAACCTAGATTCCTCCTTCCTATCACATACAGATGAAAACCAATAACCCTTAATCTGTTTGTTACCATGGCTACCATAGGATATTTTATTTCAGTACAACTCCAGGTATTTTGTTTGGATGGTTGCTTGTAAATGAAAGTTGGAGACCTATACATTTCTGTGAAGTGTGCTAGGAATGGAGGGACTGAACAGAAGGAAAGGTTTTTCTTCATCACGGACGAGTCTGACTTACACGACGCTTGTACAGAAAAGTTATTAAAATTGGTTAAATGCCTCAGCCGGTACACCAATCTGAATGCCATTAAATTCATATAGAGTTTGGGTTGGAATGACATCTCCAGGCCATAAAATGAGAAAGCTTTACTGTACGCTTGTATGAAGAGAAAAGAAGAAAAATGAACTTATGCATGCACACATATCAAATGAGATGCAAAAAATATATCAGCATCAGTGGTGCTATTTAGTTCATTAAAAAAGTTAACCCATTTGTATCTGTCTACAACCAACAATACTGTATACTTTTGGGAACTAGCAGAGGGGAGGCGAAAAAAGAGAAACACTTTAAACTGGGAATGATTTGCAGTCAAATCAATTGATCAATGAAAGAAAAAAAGATGGTACAACTGAAATTGATGCCAAAGATTTATAAGGTTGACAAAGTAAATAAAAATGGAATGGATCACCATGGAAATGCATGAATATTGAAATAGGCAAGATTTGAATAGACTAATGATATGCCTCACTGAGACTGACAGGTGTTGATAACAACTGCGACACTCCATCCACACCAACATCTACACTTCTAACATGTTTATTCCTAGAAAACAAGGGCCAGATTTAAAGGCTCCTTTGGTAAGAGCTTGCAAGGAAAATAAAATTTTCTAATCTTAAAGGGACTAACTCAGTTCTCATCTACTTGAAAAACAAAAAAGGTTTTACCCATTTACTTCCTGGATATGAGAAGCTGCAGTTAGCAGAAGTCATTCTCCGGGCTCTACTAGTCTTTGTTCCAATAAACCTCTCACAAAACTGAATTCTCGGTCTGGCTTATCTCCAGCACTGAGTACCTGAAGTATGACCACCACTCATTAGAAGCATAATTAAAAAGACACAACCTAGATTCCTCCTTCCTATCACATACAGATGAAAACCAATAACCCTTAATCTGTTTGTTACCATGGCTACCATAGGATATTTTATTTCAGTACAACTCCAGGTATTTTGTTTGGATGGTTGCTTGTAAATGAAAGTTGGAGACCTATACATTTCTGTGAAGTGTGCTAGGAATGGAGGGACTGAACAGAAGGAAAGGTTTTTCTTCATCACGGACGAGTCTGACTTACACGACGCTTGTACAGAAAAGTTATTAAAATTGGTTAAATGCCTCAGCCGGTACACCAATCTGAATGCCATTAAATTCATATAGAGTTTAAGGACACATATGCTAGCAATTCTCTGATTTATAGCAGAATGACGAAATCAGGTGCACTTAGAACAACGTATAGGAATGGAGACTATAGTCATCAGTGGCTCACAGCTCCGTGCTTGTATAAGTGCCTGGAATATGTGACTGCCATATATGCATGCAATACACGCATGCTAACCAGCCTTTCAAGTATTCACCTGTGAGTTATCCAACAGTGGTTTGGCCAAAACTCTGGATGAACCATCCATAAAGTTGTTCACCGTGCCCACCCCAGGAGAGTGAAAAAGTAGCACTGCACTCTCCACTGGAATTTTTTAAAACATCAGGAAGGGGTGGGGGGGGTGGGGGCTAATTAAATCTGCTGTCCTTCATCCCAAACCGAAATAATTCCTTAAGTCTGCCCTCCCAGGGCTGAGTTGGTGATAAGACCACACAGCAAGAAAAGGAACTCTAGTGCCTCAACACATGACTTTAAAGCGACCGAAATGAGGGTAAATACAGCTGTAACGAGGACAGATCTGCCACTGGAAGAGAAGTCCGGAGGCCAGCGAAGCTGGGCTGGTGGAGGCTGGAGCCTGCGGCAGGGGAGCCTGGCTGCCCCTGAGACGAAGTGGAAGTTTCGCGGGCAGCTGCAGATGGGCGTCCTCAGCGGTCTGGTCCCTCCAGCGCCGAGGTCTCGCCTAATGCTACATAAATACCTGCGTCCACGATTCGCCCGCGGCGCGCCGAGGCGCAAGCACCGTAGGGAGCGACGGGAGCGTTTGCAGAGCGGCAGGGACGGCAAAGGCGGCGGCTCCTCACTCATCAGCATCCCTAGGGACCCGCGGGAAAACGCGCCAACTGACCGTGTCTGCCATCGGGCTTCAGAGCCCAGGGAGGACCACTGGCTTCTCAGCTGGCGGACCCAGGCATCCGAGGCTCGCGCTTTGGCCCCATCACCGCTGGCTGCAGACAGGCAGGCGGCGCGTCCCCGCGCACGTTTTGAACAGAAGGAAAGGTTTTTCTTCATCACGGACGAGTCTGACTTACACGACGCTTGTACAGAAAAGTTATTAAAATTGGTTAAATGCCTCAGCCGGTACACCAATCTGAATGCCATTAAATTCATATAGAGTTTAAGGACACATATGCTAGCAATTCTCTGATTTATAGCAGAATGACGAAATCAGGTGCACTTAGAACAACGTATAGGAATGGAGACTATAGTCATCAGTGGCTCACAGCTCCGTGCTTGTATAAGTGCCTGGAATATGTGACTGCCATATATGCATGCAATACACGCATGCTAACCAGCCTTTCAAGTATTCACCTGTGAGTTATCCAACAGTGGTTTGGCCAAAACTCTGGATGAACCATCCATAAAGTTGTTCACCGTGCCCACCCCAGGAGAGTGAAAAAGTAGCACTGCACTCTCCACTGGAATTTTTTAAAACATCAGGAAGGGGTGGGGGTGGGGCTAATTAAATCTGCTGTCCTTCATCCCAAACCGAAATAATTCCTTAAGTCTGCCCTCCCAGGGCTGAGTTGGTGATAAGACCACACAGCAAGAAAAGGAACTCTAGTGCCTCAACACATGACTTTAAAGCGACCGAAATGAGGGTAAATACAGCTGTAACGAGGACAGATCTGCCACTGGAAGAGAAGTCCGGAGGCCAGCGAAGCTGGGCTGGTGGAGGCTGGAGCCTGCGGCAGGGGAGCCTGGCTGCCCCTGAGACGAAGTGGAAGTTTCGCGGGCAGCTGCAGATGGGCGTCCTCAGCGGTCTGGTCCCTCCAGCGCCGAGGTCTCGCCTAATGCTACATAAATACCTGCGTCCACGATTCGCCCGCGGCGCGCCGAGGCGCAAGCACCGTAGGGAGCGACGGGAGCGTTTGCAGAGCGGCAGGGACGGCAAAGGCGGCGGCTCCTCACTCATCAGCATCCCTAGGGACCCGCGGGAAAACGCGCCAACTGACCGTGTCTGCCATCGGGCTTCAGAGCCCAGGGAGGACCACTGGCTTCTCAGCTGGCGGACCCAGGCATCCGAGGCTCGCGCTTTGGCCCCATCACCGCTGGCTGCAGACAGGCAGGCGGCGCGTCCCCGCCTTCCCCGGCCGACGCAGACCAGACCTGCTCGGGAGCTGCCTTGGACCTATCCGGGCTCTCGGCTCTGCTCTCTGACCCTGGGCAAGCGCTCCCGTCCCTAGGGGCCCGGGGCCCGCGCTGCCTAAAGCCCTCACCCGCGCCGCGATCGCAGAAAACCCTCGCGCTCTCGGCCCGCTCCAGGCCACCGAGCCCCAAACGTGAGCCTTCTGCCACCCGGCACCTCCCGCGGCAGTCGGGGCGCGAGTCCACGCGACCACCTTACGCATCTCCCCGTCCACGCTATCCCGCACATAAACAAGCCCTCCCCACCCAACCCCGTAGCCTCGCCGCTCCACCATTCCGGTACGCTCTCCTTTCTGCGCCCCCCAAACACGCTGGCACCCACAAGGTGCTCAGGGAAGGGGGCGGGGGTCGCGAGAAGGTCTGTACGGGTTTCCTCCCCGTGGTTTTCACGCTCCTCTACCTCGAAAGTTACTTGGGATTGAGTGAAGAGACCCGGTCCCCAAATGCAGGGTCTGAGGACGCGAGGGGCCAGAAACCCCAACCTGGCTTCCCGCTGCACAGAGGCGCGCACCTCCTCAAAGGGCCGGGCGCGAGGCCGCCCCCAGGGTCCAGCCCTCCAGTGCCTCCTCCTGGCCCCCAGCCCGGCCCGGGCCCTGGGCCGCTCCGGGGAGGCGTCTTGGAGAGGGACGCGCGATGTCGGGCCCAGCCGAGGGGCTGCCTCGATTGGGGTGGGGGTCACGCTCCCTTCCAGCACCCACTACCGCCGCGACGTTGGCCCCGGGCAGCCCGGGGGCACACACACCCGGGGGCAGGAAGTTTTTTCCCCCCCTTTCTTCCCCCTGGAGCAGCGCAGGCGCATGGGCTCCTGCAGCCTTGCGAGTCCAGACGCGGGAGGCTCCTGCCGCCGCCGCGGGAGCCGAGCCCAGCGTTCCGGGTTCTCGGGCCCGGCTCCCCAGCCCAGCCCGGCCCCACACAGCCTCCGGGACCAGGGTCCCCGGCGCCGCATCCTTGGCGCCCTCGCTCCCATCTTACCTCTGGCCGCGCGGCTCTGGCCCCGGCCCGACGCGCGGAGAGCCTGGGGTCGCGAGTGGGCGCAGGAGGGCTGACGGAGCGGGGACGGCGCCGGCCGGCAGCGGGGGCTGGGGCCGCTCGGGTCCTGGCCGGGAGGAGCGGATCCAGGTCCTCCACCGCGCGTTCCTGCTCTGCGCCTTCTCCGCCGGCTGCTTCTCCTCTTCCTCCGCCGCCGCCGCCTCCCGGCAGCCCAGGGAGGATGCCCGGGAGAGGGAAGTCAGCCCTTCCGCCTGTCAGCCTGTGCGGCTACGCGCGGCGCGGCGCGGCGCTCACCGAGGCGGCGGCGGCGGCTCCGGCAGCATCGCCCCCCCGCTCTCCCCGCAGCCGCGGCGGCCGCGGGGCCGGGGCGGGCTCGGGGCTCGGGGCGCGGGCTCCGGGCGGGGGCTGCGCTCAGGCGCGGCGGCCGCCGGGACTGCGGGCGGGCCCTGCGGGGCCGGGGCCGGGGCTGGGGCGGCAGCTGGATCCGCGGTGGCGGGGACGGCGGCGGCGGCGCGGGGGCTGGCGCGGCCGCGGCGCGGGGACCATGCTCCCTTCTGGCTCGCTCCGCTCCGGGTACCGTCTGCTTTAGCTGCGAGGGAGGCGGGCTTCGGCGCGCAGCCAGGGGCGGGCGGAGCCAATCAGCGGCGCCCGAGTGGGCGGGGGCGGAGGGCGGGGGAGGCGGGGCGCCCCGGCCGGGCACCCGGCGCTGCTCCCCGGGCCCGAGGGATCCCCGGCCGCCGCGCGCCCGGCCCGGGGCGGAGTGCCCGCGGGCGTGTCCGGCCGGCCGGCCGCCGCCCCCGCCCCCCCTGCGGTGGCTCCCGGCTGGCCCGGCTCGGCGGCCGCGCCCGGCGGAGGCTCGGCGCTCGGCCCCGGCTCCTGGGCCCCGGCCTCCCGGCGCCCCGGCCCCGGCTTGGCGGGCGGGACCGAGGCGAGCTCCCCGGCCGCGCTCAACACCTGCGGAAACTGGCGGAAAAGTTTGAGAACGAAAAGTCCAATCGTCTTTCAGCTTCCGCCCTCCCTGTGACACTCCAGCCACGGTAAGGAGCGGGAAGGGTCCAAATCCCCGAAGACCCACGGCCGGTCCCGTGCCTCCTGACCGCCGACCCTCTCCCGTCTGGGCCGACTCGACTCTTCTCGGTGAACACGGACTCCCCTGCGTACCCCGACCCTCTTAGTCCGCAGGACCTCTGGGTTCAGACAGCCCCTGCCCAGGCCACCCCAGCCCTCCTTGCCTGTCGTCACTGGCTCCCATCCTGTCTACACCGACTTTCTTAGTTCCGTTACCTCTCTGTCTCCACGTGCCATCTCCACCGACCCTAACTCCCACCTTCATAGGAGAGGTTTGGCTGGAGGCCCGGGGCAGCCCCAATGCGGGCTTTTCCACTTGTGCGAGGGCATTTCATTTCAGCACCAGCCTCCCCTTCCTTGGCAGAGCTAGATCTGGTTTTTATTCCCCGACCTCTCCCCCTGCCCTCCCTTACCCCTTCATTTGGTTTTGATTTCAAAGGAAACAGACCCCCTCCATCCCCCATCTCCAGCCTGAAGGTAAAGTCTTGTTGGGCTACAGCCTCTGCCCCCTCCCCCACTCCCTAGGGCGAAGTCGCTGAGGCCCGGGTGGAAATTGGGGAGGGGGTGTGGAAGTTGGGGGCGCAGCTGGCTCCGTGGCTGGAATTGGGGTGGGCTCTGCCGGCCCCGCCCCCAGCCGCCGGGGCGGGGGGAGGGGTGGTGGCTCGATCTCTCTCCAGCTTACTCCGGTGATGTCTGAATCCAGGCCTCTGCTCTCCTAGGCTGTGAACTGAGTGCGGGGACTGTGTCTTCTTTAATGTCTTGTGGGAAGCAGAGTACAGTTTGGCGGCTGATAAATAATAAATAATCATAATCTACTGAGGGTAGCCGGAGGACTGTCAGTGAAAGGGAATGAGAACACTGGGGAAATAGTCCCCGTTGGAGTTGAGTAACTGCGTTTCCTGGAAAAAAAAAAAAAAAAAAACGAGTGAAGTTTTGGTGTGTGAAGCCTGAGCGTGGGGGGAGGACCGAGTATAGGCGTCCACCCTTGATGGGGGCGGGGGTCGGCCAGGAAAAGGAGGTGTCTTTAAGAGGGGGTGACAGAGTGCCTTGAAGAGGGAGCAGGTGGGAGTGGGTACCACTCTTCCAACACCCCGAAGGGGAATGCTAGATGTGGTCTGAATGCTTACTTCTTCACATGGTACCCACAAAGTGATGGAAGGGTGATGTAGATGGGAGAAAGGAGAAAGAAGGATTTCTTGGGATTTCACAAAGGGCTCAAGTAACACCTGCAGCCCTGGGAGCGAAGAGGCTGAAGGCCCAGGTGAGTCAGTGTTCATTAGGGTTGTGGGACGCCGTCCTCTGAAATCATCTGCACCGACCCACCAGCTGTGAGCCGTGGGCTCCACCGGGCTGTGTTCTGGAACAGCAGGGCATGGGACAGGTGTAGACACTATGGAAATTGCAGCTGGGTTCTGCAGGCTAAGGCTAAGGGCTAGGTTAAGGTCTGGCCATTGGAGGCGCTCCTAACAAATCATTTCAAATGATCCTCAAACGAATGCAGGAGATAAGCACTCCAAGACTCCTTCCTCAGCTTCGTCTCTGGGTTGACAGTGTATGGATTCTCCCAGTTCTCCGCCGGCTGGCATTAGCAGAGGAGAGAGGTTCTGCTGAATCTGCATCCACCCAGATGAGGCCACGGGTGCCCGTTCTGGAGTGCTGCAAAGCCTGTAGGGTTGGATCTATCTGGTAACAGCTCACTGGGGTTGCCAGCTTGTCAGGAGAATGAGAAAAGCTGTGTGAATGAGAATCACAGTGGGCCAGTCTATCCTCTCCTCACCCTGCTTTCGCCCCTTGACTCTGCGGGCAAGTAAGGATTTCCAGAGTCTGAAGCTGAGATCTTCCTCTGCAGTGGGACTCCAGTCCAGCTAGGGACTGTTGGCTTTGGACTGAGGAAAGGTCTGCTTGGTCTAGACATGAGCTCCATTCAGCTGGAATGCTGCTGTTCATGTCCTCTGGCCCCATTCCCCCAGGGTTTAGTGACTGGGTCTGGTTGGTGTTGTGTTCGAAATCTGACTTCCTGTGTAGACCTTGCAGGTAGCTGGGACCTGTTCTGGGTTATTCAGGCCCCTGCTTTGTGGGTTTAGGGATAAGCTTCAAGGTTAGCATGGATCTCTTTTCGTGGCAAATGGGATTTGTTGGGTGTTACACGCGAGAGCTTCTTCAGCTCCCGTGAAAGATTTCTCCATGAAGCACAGGATCATGCTCTCTGGCGCGAGCTTTAAGACCCAGACCTGTCTGTTGTGACAGATCCCCCAAGGTGGGCTCTGAGGTCAGGATCATGTGCCAAGGAGATGAATTGTGAAAGAGTGGACTTGTGAGGTCCAGAGAGGTAGACTGGAATCATCCAGATCACATGTTCGGTACTCAAAGCATAGACCATCGTTTGTGCAGCAGTCCATCAGACATGGACCTTGTGCTAGAAAGGCTGCTGCTGCCACCCGGAAAGGCACCTACAGAAGCCACAGCAGGACTCACTGGGAGTGTCCGCTGTGGCTGAGATGGACTTCTTTCCTTGTTTGTGTTTATAACAGTAACCACCACCAAAAGGTCATTGGCTCAATGGCTAAAATATGCGAAGTATTTTTCTAGGTATTCTACCCACAGTCCCTGGTCGAGGATCATGGCCACCTGTGGAATTAGTGTTCTTGGCCCCAAGCACTGAGTCACAGAGAGGGTGGGTGATCTGCAGTCACCAGCCAGTGAGTGGCAGAGCTGGAATCTGAGTCTGCTTGGTCTGCCCCCAAGCCTTTGTCCTTTTCATCATACTCCACACACGAATGTGGTGTCCTTTGTCATGAACCCAGTGCTTTTCCCTTGGAGAAGACACAGTGGATGCTGATTTTGCCTTTATCAGCAGCCAGTCCTGGACCCAGGACTGGAAACCAGTCTTAGGGCACAGAGGGCTGATGGGGAAGAGGGAAAGCCGTCTCTCTGAGTACTGAATGCACAGGTCACTTGGAAGAGTGAACGGCTCATCAGAAACCCTCAGGTCTGAGAGGACATCTGTTTCCAGGAGCCCAGTGGGTGTAAATAGAGCAGAAGCCAGCCTCTGTGCTGGTCGGATTCTGTGTTTGCTGTTTTGTTTTCTGGACATTCTGCTCCACTAAAACCATCAAAAGCATGAATAAATTCTACATAAGTCACCGTCCCTCCAGTGGATCATCAATCCATAAAAATCTATTTAGCACCTACTGTGTGTCCTGCATTTCAGCCCCACGGTGTTGATTAAAGCAGGAAGAAGGCACAGCTGCTGTGTTTTAGCTGTGGCCACCCGGCTTTGTGGCGAAGGCACATGCTAATCTTGCAATCAGCCGTCTGCGGAGGACCTCCTGCCCGCTCAACCTCGTGCTGGGTGCTCTCAGGAATACAGGGAAGGCTCAGATGCTCCACATTCTGCCTGACTTTACCCTGCCTGTTCCCCAGAAGGGGAGGCATCCAAATGCAATACGGGAGATTCCCCCACCCCACCATCATCTACAGTTTCAGTTACTGGTGGTCAACCTCGGTCTGGAAATACTAAATGGAAAATTCTAGAACTAAGGTTGTCAATTGTGTGCCATTTGGAGTAGCATGATGAAATCTCATGCCATCCTGCCTAGGTGTGAATCACCAATTTGTCTGGTGTATCTACCACCTACCCATTGAAAGTGAAAGTCTTAATCACTCAGTTGTGTCCAGCCCTTCTTGACCCCATGGACTCTAGCCTGCTAGGCTCCTCTGTTCATGGAACTCTCTAGTGGGTAGCCAGTCCCTTTTCCAGGGGATCTTGCCAACACAGAGATCCAACTCAAGTCTCTTGTGTTGCAGGCAGATTCGTTACTGTCTGAACCATGATGTGACTCACCTGTTTGTTTAGTATACCCACACCTGTCTGTTAGTATAGGAAAAAAAATTAGTGCCTATAGGGTTTGGTACTATCCATTGCTTCAAACATGTGCTGGGAGTCTTGGGATGTATTCCCTGCAGCTAGGTGGAATAGCTGTACTTGGTTCTTTTTCTTGACAGAGGCTAAGGAAAGGACCATTGACATCAAGAAACATAACTTAGTGCTCAGATGTGGGGAAGAGATCCTGAGTATTACGGGGTCCAGGGGACGACCTGTAAGAGATGGGCCAGTCAGGATGGCTTCCTGGAGGAGGCAGGTCTCAGACTGGCCCCAAGGTGGGAGGGGGTTTCCCAGGGAAGCTGAGGAGCCCAGGGCTGGGAGGACAGAGGATGCTGGATTGAGGGGTGCGGGTGTTCATCCAGGTGTACTAGTTTCTGAAACTCGGCTTGTTAACAGTCGTCCCCTTTGGGTGAAAATGAAAATATATTTTCCTCCTTTGCCCACATCAGTGAACTCTCAGATTCTAAGATTCAGAGTGAAACCGGTGGTGTCTTTTTTGGCATTTTCAATGGCAGGAATGCAGCACCTTTTTTTAGTACCAGTTGTTTGCAGGTGGCAGGAGTGCTAATTAGACAGAGCCACTAGCAATTTTCCTGGATGGTTCTGACTCCCAAATCGACAGGAAACACTGCTTGGGCGTCTTAAGAGAGCAGCGTCTTCTTTCCCTGCTGATAAAGTGATTCTTCAAACACGGGTGGTCAACGGCTTTGGTTTCATAGTTGCTCCATACATATTTATTGGGCATTGAATTGTTCACAGTGACCAACATTTCATTTTACTTTTTTCAGCGTTTAAGAAGGGCCTGATGTTTCTCTATGAAACCGTATAAAAAGAAGACCCAAATGATTGGTAGGATAGTTGTAAGGAACGTTTCATGGGAGTGCTCGAGTAGTCTTTCCATCCCTGAAGCAGGTTTTCACTAAAGGGAAAATTCAAGAGACTTTTGAGAGAAGACTGAATCCTCATAGTTCTTTGCATATGTATTTTTTAAGGTGTTTTTAAGCATAAAGCAGTTACAGTCCTGCGCATTTCCGTTGACTCCACAATCTACCGGTGCCAATGTCTTTCATCTTTCTCTGGGATGTCAGTAGGACATGGGGCTAGGGTCCCTGTCATTCGTGTGGTCATGTTGAAGCCCTGAATTGGGTCAGAGGTAGAACAAAGACCATCTGGGGCGAGTGACTGCCCTGCTCTGTTTCTACGACCAAGACCCTTGTGTTCTTTGCCCTCTGCCTGGACTCAGGCTGGGGCCAGAAGGGGGGGACCTGGCCCTCAAGTTTTCCCCGAGTATTACGGGGTCCAGGGACGACCTGTAAGAGATGGGCCAGTCAGGATGGCTTCCTGGAGGAGGCAGGTCTCAGACTGGCCCCAAGGTGGGAGGGGGTTTCCCAGGGAAGCTGAGGAGCCCAGGGCTGGGAGGACAGAGGATGCTGGATTGAGGGGTGCGGGTGTTCATCCAGGTGTACTAGTTTCTGAAACTCGGCTTGTTAACAGTCGTCCCCTTTGGGTGAAAATGAAAATATATTTTCCTCCTTTGCCCACATCAGTGAACTCTCAGATTCTAAGATTCAGAGTGAAACCGGTGGTGTCTTTTTTGGCATTTTCAATGGCAGGAATGCAGCACCTTTTTTTAGTACCAGTTGTTTGCAGGTGGCAGGAGTGCTAATTAGACAGAGCCACTAGCAATTTTCCTGGATGGTTCTGACTCCCAAATCGACAGGAAACACTGCTTGGGCGTCTTAAGAGAGCAGCGTCTTCTTTCCCTGCTGATAAAGTGATTCTTCAAACACGGGTGGTCAACGGCTTTGGTTTCATAGTTGCTCCATACATATTTATTGGGCATTGAATTGTTCACAGTGACCAACATTTCATTTTACTTTTTTCAGCGTTTAAGAAGGGCCTGATGTTTCTCTATGAAACCGTATAAAAAGAAGACCCAAATGATTGGTAGGATAGTTGTAAGGAACGTTTCATGGGAGTGCTCGAGTAGTCTTTCCATCCCTGAAGCAGGTTTTCACTAAAGGGAAAATTCAAGAGACTTTTGAGAGAAGACTGAATCCTCATAGTTCTTTGCATATGTATTTTTTAAGGTGTTTTTAAGCATAAAGCAGTTACAGGCCTGCGCATTTCCCGTTTGACTCCACAATCTACCGGTGCCAATGTCTTTCATCTTTCTCTGGGATGTCAGTAGGACATGGGGCTAGGGTCCCTGTCATTCGTGTGGTCATGTTGAAGCCCTGAATTGGGTCAGAGGTAGAACAAAGACCATCTGGGGCGAGTGACTGCCCTGCTCTGTTTCTACGACCAAGACCCTTGTGTTCTTTGCCCTCTGCCTGGACTCAGGCTGCCAGAAGGAATGTCACAGTCCACACTGGCTGTGGGAGGAACGCAGAGGGGTCCCCATGCAGAGCCTTTGGCCTCAAGTCTCATTTTCATCAGCTGTTTCCTGATGATGGGCAAGCCCAGGACTCTGTCTCAGGAGTCACTATGCATTTCCATGTTCCCCCAATTGAGGCTGCCTGTCCTGTTCACAAGCAAAAGGCTGCCCCTCCTCCAAGGAAACGCCCCCAAAACAGAGGTGTTGGCACTCTCAGAGTCTGAGATAAATCTCGGTTTTGCAGGTGAAGTGTCTAGTTGTTTCAGCTATCTTGGGTCCTTTGGAATATGTGTCCCTGTATCTTCAGTGTTTATCACTGCTCAGTTTTGTGCAACTGCGTACATTTTCTGTGTGATGGGTCTGGGAGGAAGAATTTGTGAGGTTACACCCTGGGGAAACCTGACCACCAACACGTTGGCCCCAGAGACTCTATGCCCACGGAATCTGAGGCAACAAGAAGAGACAGCAATAGGACCCAAACTCAGGGTACTTTCTGAATATTTACTAAGTGTCTTAAAAATAGCCCGAGTCTGATAAAAAGTCACCATCTGGTCCAGGTGCCTCTTACTCTAAGAAAATAGGGTATATGAAAATTCAGAATGATAAAACAGAAGGATTTGCTAGTTTACATTACAAAAGGATGCATGAACTGCCCATAAGTGAAGCTTTCCCCTTTGATATTTAATCTGCGGCTGATTTATTACACATTCCGTTCATATACAACTGGCCAGAAACACATTAATTTATTTTTATTTATTTAAGGCTTGTGACCTGCCTGCTTTCAAGATGTCTTGAGCAATTTACAGGTTAAAACATGGGGCAAAAGGAGACATTTAGGAATGAAATAGAACAGACAGAACCTAAAGGGAGGAGGTGGAATAGCGGCATTAAGCACATAAGATGAATAGGTTCTACAGTGAGGATTTCTAAGGGAAAGAGGGGTAAATGTGTCCTGTTACCTGATTATGTAAAGAAAGGCACATTTATATCAGGTCATAAATGCTTTCTACGACCAAGACCCTTGTGTTCTTTGCCCTCTGCCTGGACTCAGGCTGCCAGAAGGAATGTCACAGTCCACACTGGCTGTGGGAGGAACGCAGAGGGGTCCCCATGCAGAGCCTTTGGCCTCAAGTCTCATTTTCATCAGCTGTTTCCTGATGATGGGCAACCCCAGGACTCTGTCTCAGGAGTCACTATGCATTTCCATGTTCCCCCAATTGAGGCTGCCTGTCCTGTTCACAAGCAAAAGGCTGCCCCTCCTCCAAGGAAACGCCCCCAAAACAGAGGTGTTGGCACTCTCAGAGTCTGAGATAAATCTCGGTTTTGCAGGTGAAGTGTCTAGTTGTTTCAGCTATCTTGGGTCCTTTGGAATATGTGTCCCTGTATCTTCAGTGTTTATCACTGCTCAGTTTTGTGCAACTGCGTACATTTTCTGTGTGATGGGTCTGGGAGGAAGAATTTGTGAGGTTACACCCTGGGGAAACCTGACCACCAACACGTTGGCCCCAGAGACTCTATGCCCACGGAATCTGAGGCAACAAGAAGAGACAGCAATAGGACCCAAACTCAGGGTACTTTCTGAATATTTACTAAGTGTCTTAAAAATAGCCCGAGTCTGATAAAAAGTCACCATCTGGTCCAGGTGCCTCTTACTCTAAGAAAATAGGGTATATGAAAATTCAGAATGATAAAACAGAAGGATTTGCTAGTTTACATTACAAAAGGATGCATGAACTGCCCATAAGTGAAGCTTTCCCCTTTGATATTTAATCTGCGGCTGATTTATTACACATTCCGTTCATATACAACTGGCCAGAAACACATTAATTTATTTTTATTTATTTAAGGCTTGTGACCTGCCTGCTTTCAAGATGTCTTGAGCAATTTACAGGTTAAAACATGGGGCAAAAGGAGACATTTAGGAATGAAATAGAACAGACAGAACCTAAAGGGAGGAGGTGGAATAGCGGCATTAAGCACATAAGATGAATAGGTTCTACAGTGAGGATTTCTAAGGGAAAGAGGGGCAAATGTGTCCTGTTACCTGATTATGTAAAGAAAGGCACATTTATATCAGGTCATAAATGATGTCTCGAATAGAAACTGTTAAAAAAAAATCAGATTGTTACAAATGAAAGAATGTAATACTATTGAGATAAAAGTTTTCTCCTTTAGAGTTTGGAGACAAATGCTAATCCCGGAAAAGTGTAACACTGCAGGGTTTTTTTTCTTTTCTTTTTTTGTTGCATATATATACACACACTGCAGGTTTTTATGTTAACATTTTTTCTACCTCTAAAGCTTTGAAAAATATTTACCAGATGATTTCATAAAAAATTTCAATTCTTTATAGGTTTACTTATTGCCAATTCAGGAAAAGGGTTGCAAATTGAGCATATTTTGTTTAGGTTGCTGTGAATTTCTAGAAAGCAGCAGGTGCGTATCATCTAGTTTAATTCTGAACCCTTGATAATTTCAGTGTAGCTTCAGATCAATTTCAAAATTAGCCAGAGTTTTGGCTAAAGTAAGATTTTGTTAGAAATATTCAGAACTTAACATTAGAATTCTAGACTAGAGATCTCTTCAAGAAAATTGGATAGAGCAAAGGAACATTTCATGTGAAGATGGGCACTATAAAGAACAAAAATGGTAAGGTTCTAAGAGAAGCAGAAGAGATTAAGAAGAGATGGCAAGAATGCACAGACGAAATAAACAAGAAAGGTCTTAATGACCCTGGTAATCATGATGGTGTGGTCACTTACCCAGAGCCAGGCATCCTGGAGCGTAAAGTCCAGTGGGCCTTAGGAAGCATCACTAGGAACAAAGCTAATGGAGGTGATGGAATTCCAGCTGAGCTATTCAAATAGTAAAAGATGATGCTATTAAAGTACTGCACTCAATGTGCCAGCAAATTTGGACAAATCACCAGTGCCCTCAGGACTGGAAAAGGTCAGTTTTCATTACAGTTCCAAAGAAAGGCAATGCCAAAGAATGTGCAGATTACCATAAAGTGGTGGTCATTTTGCACGCTGGTAAGGTTATACTTAAAATCCTTTAAGCTAGGCTTCAGCAGTAAATAAGCTGAGAACTTCCAGTACTCAAGCTGGATTTAGAAAGGCTGAGGAACCAGAGATCAAATTGACAACATTTGTTGGATCATAGAGAAAGCAAGGAAATTTCAGGAAAACATCTTCTGCTTCATTGACTGTGCGAAAGCCTTTGACTGTGTGGATCACAACAAACTGTGGAAAATTCTTCAAGAGATGGGGATACCAGACCACCTTTCCTGTCTTCTGAGAAACCTGTATGCAGGGTTTTTTCTTTTCTTTTTTTGTTGCATATATATACACACACTGCAGGTTTTTATGTTAACATTTTTTCTACCTCTAAAGCTTTGAAAATATTTACCAGATGATTTCATAAAAAATTTCAATTCTTTATAGGTTTACTTATTGCCAATTCAGGAAAAGGGTTGCAAATTGAGCATATTTTGTTTAGGTTGCTGTGAATTTCTAGAAAGCAGCAGGTGCGTATCATCTAGTTTAATTCTGAACCCTTGATAATTTCAGTGTAGCTTCAGATCAATTTCAAAATTAGCCAGAGTTTTGGCTAAAGTAAGATTTTGTTAGAAATATTCAGAACTTAACATTAGAATTCTAGACTAGAGATCTCTTCAAGAAAATTGGATAGAGCAAAGGAACATTTCATGTGAAGATGGGCACTATAAAGAACAAAAATGGTAAGGTTCTAAGAGAAGCAGAAGAGATTAAGAAGAGATGGCAAGAATGCACAGACGAAATAAACAAGAAAGGTCTTAATGACCCTGGTAATCATGATGGTGTGGTCACTTACCCAGAGCCAGACATCCTGGAGCGTAAAGTCCAGTGGGCCTTAGGAAGCATCACTAGGAACAAAGCTAATGGAGGTGATGGAATTCCAGCTGAGCTATTCAAATAGTAAAAGATGATGCTATTAAAGTACTGCACTCAATGTGCCAGCAAATTTGGACAAATCACCAGTGCCCTCAGGACTGGAAAAGGTCAGTTTTCATTACAGTTCCAAAGAAAGGCAATGCCAAAGAATGTGCAGATTACCATAAAGTGGTGGTCATTTTGCACGCTGGTAAGGTTATACTTAAAATCCTTTAAGCTAGGCTTCAGCAGTAAATAAGCTGAGAACTTCCAGTACTCAAGCTGGATTTAGAAAGGCTGAGGAACCAGAGATCAAATTGACAACATTTGTTGGATCATAGAGAAAGCAAGGAAATTTCAGGAAAACATCTTCTGCTTCATTGACTGTGCGAAAGCCTTTGACTGTGTGGATCACAACAAACTGTGGAAAATTCTTCAAGAGATGGGGATACCAGACCACCTTTCCTGTCTTCTGAGAAACCTGTATGCGGGTAAAGAAGCAACAGTTAGAACCAGACATAGAACAATGGACTGGGTTCAAAACTGGGAAAGTAGTATGACAAAGCTATATATTGTCACCCTTATTTAATTTATATGCAAAGTACTTCATGCAAATTCCAGGCTGGATCAAATTTGCCAGGAGAAATATCAACAACTTCAGGTATGTAGGTGATACCATGCTAATGGCAGAAAGTGAAGAGGAACTAATAAGCTTCTTGATGAAGATGAAAGAGTAGAGTGAAAAAACTGGCTTAAAACTCATCATTCAGAAAACCAAGATCATGGCATCTGGTCCCATCACTTCATGGCAGATAGAAAGGAAAAAAGTGGAAGTAGTGACAGATTTTATTTTCTTAGACTCTGAAATCACTGTGGACGGTGACGGCAGCCATGAAATTAAAAGATACCTGCTCCTTGGAAGAAAAGCTACGGCAAACCTAGATAACATATGAAAAAGCAGAGACATCATTTTGCTGACAAAGATCCATGTGGTCACAGCTACGTTTTTTTCTGTAGTCATATATGGGTATGAGAGTTATGCCATAAAGAAGGCAGACAGCTAAAGAATTTATGCCTTTAAATTGTGATGCTGGAGAAGACTCTTGAGAGTCCCTTGGACTGCAAGGAGATCAAACCAATCAACCCTAAAGGAAATGAACCCTGAATATTCATTGGAAGGACTGATGCTGAAGCTGAAGCTCCAATACTTTGGCCACCTGATGTCAAGAGCTGACTCATTGGAAAAGACCCTGATGCTGGGAAAGATTGAGGTCAACAGAGGATGAGATGGTTGGATAGCATCACTGACTTGATGGACATGAGTTTGTGCAAACTCCAGGAGATGTGGACAGGAATGTGGATGGCATCCTGGGGTTAGGAAAGGCTGAAAAGATCTTCGTTGGATCATAGAGAAAGCAAGGAAATTTCAGGAAAACATCTTCTGCTTCATTGACTGTGCGAAAGCCTTTGACTGTGTGGATCACAACAAACTGTGGAAAATTCTTCAAGAGATGGGGATACCAGACCACCTTTCCTGTCTTCTGAGAAACCTGTATGCGGGTAAAGAAGCAACAGTTAGAACCAGACATAGAACAATGGACTGGGTTCAAAACTGGGAAAGTAGTATGACAAAGCTATATATTGTCACCCTTATTTAATTTATATGCAAAGTACTTCATGCAAATTCCAGGCTGGATCAAATTTGCCAGGAGAAATATCAACAACTTCAGGTATGTAGGTGATACCATGCTAATGGCAGAAAGTGAAGAGGAACTAATAAGCTTCTTGATGAAGATGAAAGAGTAGAGTGAAAAAACTGGCTTAAAACTCATCATTCAGAAAACCAAGATCATGGCATCTGGTCCCATCACTTCATGGCAGATAGAAAGGAAAAAAGTGGAAGTAGTGACAGATTTTATTTTCTTAGACTCTGAAATCACTGTGGACGGTGACGGCAGCCATGAAATTAAAAGATACCTGCTCCTTGGAAGAAAAGCTACGGCAAACCTAGATAACATATGAAAAAGCAGAGACATCATTTTGCTGACAAAGATCCATGTGGTCACAGCTACGTTTTTTTCTGTAGTCATATATGGGTATGAGAGTTATGCCATAAAGAAGGCAGACAGCTAAAGAATTTATGCCTTTAAATTGTGATGCTGGAGAAGACTCTTGAGAGTCCCTTGGACTGCAAGGAGATCAAACCAATCAACCCTAAAGGAAATGAACCCTGAATATTCATTGGAAGGACTGATGCTGAAGCTGAAGCTCCAATACTTTGGCCACCTGATGTCAAGAGCTGACTCATTGGAAAAGACCCTGATGCTGGGAAAGATTGAGGTCAGGAGGAGAAGGGGGTGACAGAGGATGAGATGGTTGGATGGCATCACTGACTTGATGGACATGAGTTTGTGCAAACTCTAGGAGATGTGGACAGGAAAGTGTGGTATGGTACAGTCCTTGGGGTCACAAGGAGTCAGACATGATTTACGGACTGAACAATAACAACATCCATACCAACAGATAGTTCACCATAGCCTTTTTCTCTTCTTCTCAGGCTAAACTACATCTCCCAGTACTGTTTGCAGTTGGACTACATCTCCCATCCTCCTTTGCAGCTGGACTGTATTGCCTAGCCTCCTTTTTAGATAGATGCACGCATGTTAATGAAATATGAATGGAAGCAATACATGCCCTTTCCAGACCTGACCCATTAAAATCTGCCCTGTGTGCTTCCCGTGCTCTTTTCCCTCTCTCCAGGTTGATGCAGGCAGATCTAGAGATCTTGGAAGCTGCCAGTTACAGATGACAGGGAAACCCAGGAAACTCTGGGTCTCAGATTTAGTGTTGGGGAGGGCCACCTGCTCATGTGTAACACCCATTTTGGGGCTTCAAGAAAACAAGAGATAAACGTCTCTTGTGTTTGAGCTGTTTTATTGTTTTTGGTTTGTTTATTTTTGCAGTTAGTGTTACCCTAACTAATACAACAACTGACTCAACCTCTGAGGTGAATTCTCTGGGGAATCTACATGTTTAACAAGCGCCTTAGAGGAGTTTGAGAACCACATGGAGGTGGAGGGGATCCAGTCCCTCCCTGGTTTAGAGTAGACCAAATAATGAGATGCTATCTCCGTTTTTGAATGGCTGCAAGAAAGGAGATTTTTTACTCCTTTTTCTTTGCCACAGAGAACAATCTAGTGACTGAAAAGAAAAGGACAACTGTGGTAAGAGAAAATTGAAGTTCGAGATGAATAAAGAGATTATAACTAGCACCAACCCACTGTAAATGAGCTCAAGTCTCTTGGCCAGGACAAATTACAGCCCAGGGAGTAGAGAGAACGTACCACCAGAGCTGTGGAGCCTCTGTTGATCATCTTTAAGGAGTATGGAGAATAGGAAAGAAAATGGAACATGAGAGAAGGGAAAATACAGCTGTTATTAGTCAGGAAAGGAAAAGCTTCTGCAGGTTACAAAAATGGGGATATCCTATTTACCTTCATTAAGTTGATTATTGAAGGCTGATGTGTGAACATGTGAAACATGGAGAATTCTCTAGAAGCCTGTCTGGCTTCTTTAGGAGTAAGCTCCAACAAGGAAATGGTATTCCCAGTTTTATGATAGACTTACTAGATTATTATGTCAGGGAATTGTGTTAGCTATGGTAGAAGCGAAGCATACCTCAGGTTGGTATTTGTCTAGGAATCTCATGATAAATTTGTGTGCAAGATAAAGTAATTTCAACTGCAGGCTAGTATTTGGGTAATACATACCCAAAGATGCTAATCACTGTGGGCACGAAAGTACATTTCTAGTGAAAGGCTGCAGTCATGGTTCCGTCTGATATTTTTATTAGTGATGCAGACATAAATGACTTAGTTAATCCTGAAGCCTTGAGATGATGTGGAGAGAGTACATGGCCTGGCATAGCAAGGGCCAGAGAAGAGGCTCAAATAGTAAGCTAAATATAATGATACGAGATGAAACAGACAAACAATAGGATTGAGCAGGTGGGTCCAAATGGTCCCCCTGTACACAGGGCTAACAGGCAGTAGCTTGGTCTGAGAGAAAAAATACAAGAACTGGACCTCAAAGAGGTTGTTCAGTTGCCCGACGCCCTGTATGGACTCAGAGGTTAGCTCTGAAACCTCTGGGATTAGCTGAGACCTATTTGCAGTTATCTGAAGGTGTCTCAAAAGCAGAGGGGCCCAGGCCTATTCCAGAGGGCCAGAATGGATGATTTCAGGTCCACATGAGAATGAATTCTCTTTAGCCATTTCACAGCTGCCTTAGACAATAGGCTGCTCAGAGCTTAGGGGCACCTGTCATTGGACATGACCAAGTGGTAAGAGAAGATCCCTTGTTGGGACTTCAAGGAAAAGGACATCTGAATGGATGTTTGGTCACAAAGGAACCATCAGAGTCCCTCCAAATATTAGTAGCTATGTGACTTGGCACCATTTAGTGATAACAGGTGCCAGGCATAGTACTAAATATGGGCTCCAAAATCCTGTGTGTGTGTGTGTGTGTATGTATATACATGTATATATATATATAATGTATATGTGTATATACATATATATGAGTATATATATATATATGAATTTGCTGCTGTAACAAATTACTATAAGATTAGTGGCATAACTGTCTGGCTTCTTTTTAGGATAAGCTCCAACAAGGAAATGGTATTCCCAGTTTTATGATAGACTTACTAGTTTATTATGTCAGGGAATTGGGTTAGCTATGGTATAAGCGAAGCATACCTCAGGTTGGTATTTGTCTAGGAATCTCATGATAAATTTGTGTGCAAGATAAAGTAATTTCAACTGCAGACTAGTATTTGGGTAATACATACCCAAAGATGCTAATCACTGTGGGCACGAAAGTACATTTCTAGTGAAAGGCTGCAGTCATGGTTCCGTCTGATATTTTTATTAGTGATGCAGACATAAATGACTTAGTTAATCCTGAAGCCTTGAGATGATGTGGAGAGAGTACATGGCCTGGCATAGCAAGGGCCAGAGAAGAGGCTCAAATAGTAAGCTAAATATAATGATACGAGATGAAACAGACAAACAATAGGATTGAGCAGGTGGGTCCAAATGGTCCCCCTGTACACAGGGCTAACAGGCAGTAGCTTGGTCTGAGAGAAAAAATACAAGAACTGGACCTCAAAGAGGTTGTTCAGTTGCCCGACGCCCTGTATGGACTCAGAGATTAGCTCTGAAACCTCTGGGATTAGCTGAGACCTATTTGCAGTTATCTGAAGGTGTCTCAAAAGCAGAGGGGCCCAGGCCTATTCCAGAGGGCCAGAATGGATGATTTCAGGTCCACATGAGAATGAATTCTCTTTAGCCATTTCACAGCTGCCTTAGACAATAGGCTGCTCAGAGCTTAGGGGCACCTGTCATTGGACATGACCAAGTGGTAAGAGAAGATCCCTTGTTGGGACTTCAAGGAAAAGGACATCTGAATGGATGTTTGGTCACAAAGGAACCATCAGAGTCCCTCCAAATATTAGTAGCTATGTGACTTGGCACCATTTAGTGATAACAGGTGCCAGGCATAGTACTAAATATGGGCTCCAAAATCCTGTGTGTGTGTGTGTGTGTATGTATATACATGTATATATATATATAATGTATATGTGTATATACATATATATGAGTATATATATATATATGAATTTGCTGCTGTAACAAATTACTATAAGATTAGTGGCATAACTCAATAGAAACTTTCAATTCTGGGGGCCAGAAGTGCAAAGTGAAGGAGTCTGCAGGCTTGCGTTCCTTTTGGAATCTCTAGGGGACGATCCTTTTCTTCTAGCTTCAAGAGGTTGACTACATGCCTTGGCCCCCTACCTCTATCTTCCAGGTTAGCGAGGTAACATCTGACATCTGTCTGTCTTCTCTCTGCCTCTCTGCTTCTGTTACCGCTTCTCCTCCACCCCCTATCCTGTGATTTCCCTCTCAGAAGGCCTCTTGTGGTTATATTGGGTTCGCACATCTAGACTCATCTCTCCATCTCAAGGTCCTTAGTCTCAGTACCTCTGCCCGGGTCCTTTGGCCATGTAATGTACCGTATTCACAGGTTAGGGGGACCAGGACGATGATGTCTTCAGGAGGGTTGTTATTCTGTCTACTACAAGTCTTTTAGGTGTGGTCTCATTTAATTTGCTCCCTCACAGTCTTGAAGAGTTGGGCATTATTTCCATGTAACAAATGGAAAACTGGAGCTGTGGAACAAGGATGTAAAACACGCCACCGCCAGGAAAACCGGTGAGGCTGGAATTCAAACTGAACTCTGACTGTGAGAGCCGGGACTCTCACCACTCTGAGGCTGTGCTGCGCGTGTGTATTATGATTCTTAGAGCCCGTGATTCTAAGCACTAATAATCGCTTTTCTTTAATGGTGTTAATTTAGTGGTGACGTTATTGCAGCATGTTTTCCTAAAATGTCATGTAAGTCAGACATTTCTGGCTACCTATGAAATTTCAGTGGCCTCCCCTGCAGTCATCCTTAGCGTCCTCAGCTCACAGCTTTTGCCCCTCCTGGATTTTGTCACCTTGTGACTTCTCAGCAACCGAAGTCTGGAGCAGTGTTATTTTCTGAATTCAGATCTGACAATCTTCGTAGACCAAAGGTTACACAGCTGTAAAACTTTGTTTTTAACCCAAAGTAACAGAGTTGTCAGGCAGAGTGTATAAAACGATCCCAGAAATGCAGGCGAAGAATCTAGCGATTCAGCGAGGCAGCACAGCGCCGTGGTGGCGATGGTGTTTAGGTCCCAGGGCAGATACAAACCTGGCAGCATTGTGTTGAAGCCCACGTCCCCAGAAGCTGAAGCTCAGGCCCTGCTGAGGTGGGCAGGGGAGGGATCTCCTGCCACGCCCTCTGAGCTTCCAGCATCTGCAAAACTCAGGGAGAGACCATCTAGCACCCCCTTTTACAGATGGCGACCTTGAGGCTCAGCGTTGTGCTCAAGGTCCCATGACCAACTCATGGCAGAGCCTGCGCCCAACGTCAGGGTCCCTGGGTCCCGGTCTTGGCTCTGCCGAGCACCCCTGGTCTGGGACCACAAGCATCACAATGAACAGGTCATGTCTTTTCTCTGGTCATCCTTCCAGTGTGCCCTACCTTGACCATTTGGGACTATCGTCTGTCGGAGTTTTCCACCCTCCACCTGCAGCCCAGTTCTCGTCACGCTTAGCTGCAGGGCTGGGCTCTGGGTCAGAGTGCAGCGGGATGGGGAAGAGAGGCCCGGGGCACGTGTTGGCAGGGGTGGGTGGTCACTGATGATGCCAAGCTGTGGGGGCTGACAGGGTGTCGGTTCCTCAGGGTGCAGGAGGAGCGTGGCTGGCAGTGGAGGCTGTGCCCTGGCTGTGCTGCTGAGAAGTGGCTGGAGGGGAAGGGCCTCGAGTCTGTTGGGTTCTGCCTCTGTTTGGTGGCTGGGACCCGGGCCACCCTCCTGGCAGGTGGTTTCTAGATGGTTTATACCGCAGGGCCACGGCAGCTTTCGCCAAGTCTATATGATAAGGTTAGTATTGATCGAACATCTGGGTCTAGAAAGGTAGGAAGCCACCATTTGGAACGCTTTGTGTATGCCGGGTCCTCAGCTAAAAAGACAGTAACTGCCCTCAGTGGACACTTCTTTTGCGCTAGGCACTGGGGCTTCCACTGACTGGGTACAAGGAGAATACAGCCACGATTCCTGCTCTTGGAGGTCAACCGAAGTCTGGAGCAGTGTTATTTTCTGAATTCAGATCTGACAATCTTCGTAGACCAAAGGTTACACAGCTGTAAAACTTTGTTTTTAACCCAAAGTAACAGAGTTGTCAGGCAGAGTGTATAAAACGATCCCAGAAATGCAGGCGAAGAATCTAGCGATTCAGCGAGGCAGCACAGCGCCGTGGTGGCGATGGTGTTTAGGTCCCAGGGCAGATACAAACCTGGCAGCATTGTGTTGAAGCCCACGTCCCCAGAAGCTGAAGCTCAGGCCCTGCTGAGGTGGGCAGGGGAGGGATCTCCTGCCACGCCCTCTGAGCTTCCAGCATCTGCAAAACTCAGGGAGAGACCATCTAGCACCCCCTTTTACAGATGGCGACCTTGAGGCTCAGCGTTGTGCTCAAGGTCCCATGACCAACTCATGGCAGAGCCTGCGCCCAACGTCAGGGTCCCTGGGTCCCGGTCTTGGCTCTGCCGAGCACCCCTGGTCTGGGACCACAAGCATCACAATGAACAGGTCATGTCTTTTCTCTGGTCATCCTTCCAGTGTGCCCTACCTTGACCATTTGGGACTATCGTCTGTCGGAGTTTTCCACCCTCCACCTGCAGCCCAGTTCTCGTCACGCTTAGCTGCAGGGCTGGGCTCTGGGTCAGAGTGCAGCGGGATGGGGAAGAGAGGCCCGGGGCACGTGTTGGCAGGGGTGGGTGGTCACTGATGATGCCAAGCTGTGGGGGCTGACAGGGTGTCGGTTCCTCAGGGTGCAGGAGGAGCGTGGCTGGCAGTGGAGGCTGTGCCCTGGCTGTGCTGCTGAGAAGTGGCTGGAGGGGAAGGGCCTCGAGTCTGTTGGGTTCTGCCTCTGTTTGGTGGCTGGGACCCGGGCCACCCTCCTGGCAGGTGGTTTCTAGATGGTTTATACCGCAGGGCCACGGCAGCTTTTGCCAAGTCTATATGATAAGGTTAGTATTGATCGAACATCTGGGTCTAGAAAGGTAGGAAGCCACCATTTGGAACGCTTTGTGTATGCCGGGTCCTCAGCTAAAAAGACAGTAACTGCCCTCAGTGGACACTTCTTTTGCGCTAGGCACTGGGGCTTCCACTGACTGGGTACAAGGAGAATACAGCCACGATTCCTGCTCTTGGAGAGGTCAAATCCACAGATCTGTGGATCCTAACCTTTACTAGGCAACACAAGGCTGAACAAGGTGGTAATTGATGAGTCTAAGAGGAAGTAGCAGGATTAGCGCGTGAGAAAGCACTGGGTTGAGGAGTCCCCATGGTCTGATTTCCTGCCAGAACTCTGATGTTAAGGTATGAGAGGTGCTATTTCTAGAACATTTCTCAGTAGGAGGCTTGACTCCCTAAAAGTAGCGTTCCACTGCTAACTTGTGTTCCTTGTTCTGTCTGTGGTCCACTAGGACTCTCAGATCCTCTTCGTCCCATGCCGTGGTATCTCCCTTTTGTGTAGCCGCCACTGTTTGCCCTCTCAACACTCAGCGCTTCTGTGACGAGATTGGGGAAACACAGAAAATAATTTTTCCATTGTTCAATGGATTGTTTTCCCCAAGACAACATTATTGAGTTACAATTTATATACCGAAACATTTACCCATGTTAAGTGTGGGATTTTAGTAAATTCACAGAGATGTGCAAGCCCACCACAATCAATTTTAGAACATTTCCCTCACCAGAGGGGAATCATTTAAGGGCACAATACAAGAAATATGGGTTTATTCACTCTACTTGAACATGCATTTTTGAAATTATTGTATGTAAAATCTGTCAGCAAATTTTGAGTCACTTCACAGTATACTTCTGCAAAAAAAAAGAAAAAGCAAAGTGAAATGGAAGGAAGAACCCCTGTGCTTAAATCTTAAGAAGCCATTATCCATTTTGCAGATCACTTCATTAATAAACAGATTATTATAAAAGTAATTATTTTAGAGATGGCAAATGCCATTAGCTAATACTATGTTGTTGTCTACTGGGACTTATAAAAAGTCTTTTTAATTTGCTCTTCAAAAATCACTTACACCCACAAAACCACTTCAGTCTAAATATCAACTTAACCATGGCAAAACAGCTTTACCTGGTAGGAAGCCACCATTTGGAACGCTTTGTGTATGCCGGGTCCTCAGCTAAAGACAGTAACTGCCCTCAGTGGACACTTCTTTTGCGCTAGGCACTGGGGCTTCCACTGACTGGGTACAAGGAGAATACAGCCACGATTCCTGCTCTTGGAGAGGTCAAATCCACAGATCTGTGGATCCTAACCTTTACTAGGCAACACAAGGCTGAACAAGGTGGTAATTGATGAGTCTAAGAGGAAGTAGCAGGATTAGCGCGTGAGAAAGCACTGGGTTGAGGAGTCCCCATGGTCTGATTTCCTGCCAGAACTCTGATGTTAAGGTATGAGAGGTGCTATTTCTAGAACATTTCTCAGTAGGAGGCTTGACTCCCTAAAAGTAGCGTTCCACTGCTAACTTGTGTTCCTTGTTCTGTCTGTGGTCCACTAGGACTCTCAGATCCTCTTCGTCCCATGCCGTGGTATCCCCCTTTTTGTGTAGCCGCCACTGTTTGCCCTCTCAACACTCAGCGCTTCTGTGACGAGTTTGGGGGAAACACAGAAAATAATTTTTCCATTGTTCAATGGATTGTTTTCCCCAAGACAACATTATTGAGTTACAATTTATATACCGAAACATTTACCCATGTTAAGTGTGGGATTTTAGTAAATTCACAGAGATGTGCAAGCCCACCACAATCAATTTTAGAACATTTCCCTCACCAGAGGGGAATCATTTAAGGGCACAATACAAGAAATATGGGTTTATTCACTCTACTTGAACATGCATTTTTGAAATTATTGTATGTAAAATCTGTCAGCAAATTTTGAGTCACTTCACAGTATACTTCTGCAAAAAAAAAGAAAAAGCAAAGTGAAATGGAAGGAAGAACCCCTGTGCTTAAATCTTAAGAAGCCATTATCCATTTTGCAGATCACTTCATTAATAAACAGATTATTATAAAAGTAATTATTTTAGAGATGGCAAATGCCATTAGCTAATACTATGTTGTTGTCTACTGGGACTTATAAAAAGTCTTTTTAATTTGCTCTTCAAAAATCACTTACACCCACAAAACCACTTCAGTCAACGAAATAAATCGAGGTAAGGGCAAACCTTAGTTACCATGGCAAAAACAGCTTTACCTTTTTTTTTTTTTTTTAACTTTTCTAATTCATTTCCAGTTGGGTTTTCTTTCTTCTCCAGAGCTCCCTGATTTGTGGAAGGGCTTGTCTAGGGAATCCCATCTCCAAAATGGCCAGTCTCTGGCAAGAAAGGCACCATTCAGTAACTCTTCAAGGGTGAAGAATGCACTGGGGAAAAAAAGAGGATGCATTGAATAATGGGTGCTTGAATGGTTTCTGTTATGAATACCTATTTGAGAATAGCCAATAGCTAGGACTTTGAGAAGCTGCGGCTGGCTCCTCCGGTAGGTTCACCGTGGCTTATGTGGGCTGGTCCCTTTGCTGGGGCTCATTGGTGGAGGCAGTGCCCCTTCCTTCTCATCTCACCTTCCATCCTCCTGATGCTGGAGATCCATCAAATATAGAGAATCATGTATTCAAAGCAGAAGGGGGATCATTCTTCCAAGAAAAGATGTTCCTGGCACAGGCGGCATGGGTTCTATCCCTGATCAGGGACCTAAGATCCTGCATGCTGAATGGCACAGCCAAAAAAATAAACCCACAGACATTCCAAAAAAAAAAAAAAAAAGTATAAGAAAAGCACGATCCTAAGCTGGCCCTTGAAATGCTCTTCAGTTCTATTTGTAACAGTATAAAGGGGTTAAATATTGTATTACTATTTACTGTTGATGAGAAAGAGACAGGTGCTTGGGAACAAACTTGCATCAGAGACTTACGTAGTATTTACTTGCTAAGTTGGAAAAATTAAGTTATCCTACATTAAGAGAAGTGCATGATCTCAAGAGCCCTGATGAATTTTACACAGTGAGCATACCTTGACTGGGACAGAGAGCATTGCCTGTAGCCCCCACGTCTCCTGTACGCCCTCCAGCCCTTACCTCCACAGAATGACCAACGTCTGTCTTTGATGCCATGTGAATAGGATCACACAGCACTTATTTTTTTTTTGTATCTGCCCTTTTCACTCAGTCTTAGTGTCTGTGAACTTTAGCCATGTTGTTACTTGTAGCAGGAGTTCAGCTTTTACACTACTGTGCGTGGTATCCCACTGCATGGCTGTCCCACAACATGGTCCGCTTTCCTGCTGTTGATAGACATTTGGTAGTTTCTAGTTTTTAACTCTGGACAAATTTTTTTTTTTAATATTTTTGGCCCCTTTTAAAAAATTGTTTATTTATTTATTTTCATCTATCTTTATCCTTTGGCCTGTGTGGGCCTCCCATTGTAGTGGCTTCTCCCATTGCAGAGTACTGGCTCTGGGCGCATGCACTCCAGAGCACTGGTTGGTAACTGGATGCACCAGTCCAGCCACTACACAGCACGTGGGATCTTCCTGGGCGAGGGATTGAACTGGTACCCCTTGCACTGCAAGGCGGACTCTACCCACTGGATAACCAGGAAAGCCTTGGACGAATGTTTTCATGAACATTCCTTACACATCTTTCCATGTACCTGGGTAGCCATTTCTATTGCAGTAGAATTTCTGGTTCATGGAAATGCAGAGTTTAGCTTTAATAGATAAGATAATTAAGATTTTCTAATTCTTCTTTCTAATTGAAAAGAATTTGACTTTCTAACCCTTATTCTTTCTGTTAAAATTTTTCACAATTTTCAGATTGTGATTTTTCAAAAAAGTATTTGTCTATTCCATCTAAATTGTCAATTTATTGTCATAACATCTTCTCATTGACCCTTTGATGCTTGAATTCTGTGATGACACCTTTTTTAAAAAATCACTGATACTAGTGGTTTGTGCCTTCTTTTTCTTCATTGAGCAATTTTTATAGGGATTTGTAAATTTTATTAACCTTTTCAAAGAATTAATATTTGGCTTAATTGATATTTTTATATTTTATAGTTTTTCTACTTTATTTTTTCTTATATTTTTGTTATTTCTTCCTTTGCCTTAAATTTGATGTTCTTTTGTAACTCCTTGAGATAGTCAGTGGATCACTGATTTCCTGTTATTCTTTTTTCTCATTTAAGGTATACATTTTCTATGTTAAGCTCTGTGCTACAAGTTTTTAACATGTTGCTTTTTCATTATTATTTGGTTGAGAATATTTTCTAATTCCCGTTACTTGTAGCAGGAGTTCAGCTTTTACACTACTGTGCGTGGTATCCCACTGCATGGCTGTCCCACAACATGGTCCGCTTTCCTGCTGTTGATAGACATTTGGTAGTTTCTAGTTTTTAACTCTGGACAAATTTTTTTTTTTAATATTTTTGGCCCCTTTTAAAAAATTGTTTATTTATTTATTTTCATCTATCTTTATCCTTTGGCCTGTGTGGGCCTCCCATTGTAGTGGCTTCTCCCATTGCAGAGTACTGGCTCTGGGCGCATGCACTCCAGAGCACTGGTTGGTAACTGGATGCACCAGTCCAGCCACTACACAGCACGTGGGATCTTCCTGGACTAGGGATTGAACTGGTACCCCTTGCACTGCAAGGCGGACTCTACCCACTGGATAACCAGGCAAGCCTTGGACGAATGTTTTCATGAACATTCCTTACACATCTTTCCATGTACCTGGGTAGCCATTTCTATTGCAGTAGAATTTCTGGTTCATGGAAATGCAGAGTTTAGCTTTAATAGATAAGATAATTAAGATTTTTCTAATTCTTCTTTCTAATTGAAAAGAATTTGACTTTCTAACCCTTATTCTTTCTGTTAAAATTTTTCACAATTTTCAGATTGTGATTTTTCAAAAAAGTATTTGTCTATTCCATCTAAATTGTCAATTTATTGTCATAACATCTTCTCATTGACCCTTTGATGCTTGAATTCTGTGATGACACCTTTTTTAAAAAATCACTGATACTAGTGGTTTGTGCCTTCTTTTTCTTCATTGAGCAATTTTTATAGGGATTTGTAAATTTTATTAACCTTTTCAAAGAATCAATATTTGGCTTAATTGATATTTTTATATTTTATAGTTTTTCTACTTTATTTTTTCTTATATTTTTGTTATTTCTTCCTTTGCCTTAAATTTGATGTTCTTTTGTAACTCCTTGAGATAGTCAGTGGATCACTGATTTCCTGTTATTCTTTTTTTCTAAAGTACACATTTAAGGTTATACATTTTCCTCTTAAGCCTAGTTTAAGCTCTGTGCTACAAGTTTTTAACATGTTGCTTTTTCATTATTATTTGGTTGAGAATATTTTCTAATTCCCATGCAGATTTCTAAGTTCTGATTGCTTTTCTTTAGAAATGTTACCTAATTACAAACATTTGAGTATTTTGAAAGTATTTCTGATTGATTTCTAGAATTTTCCCACTCTAGTATGAAGACATAGCTGTTTAATTTCAACCCTTTGCACTTGACTAAAATCTACCGTGTGTCTCAGAGTATGGTTTTCTTGAACATCCCATGCACAGTTGAAAATAAAGTAATCTGACTGTTGTTGGGTTCAGTATTCTGTATACACTGACAAGGTCAAGTTTGTTTAGCATGTTATTCAGACTGTCTTTATCTTTACTGATCTAGTGAGTGAGTGCTGTATCAGCTGATGAAAGATGGATTTGAAATCTTCAGCTATCACACTGGACTTTTTTGTTTTTCCTTTTAATTCTGTCAGGTTTTTCTGCACGTTTTAGGTTTTGGTTTTAGGTGCATAGACATTTCAGATTATTAGATTATTCCTGCTGAATTCAATTTTTACCATTGTGAAATGCTCCACTTCATCTCTGGGCATGTTTCTTGCCTTGAGTCTTATTTTGTTCGATATTAATATGGCTAGGCCACTATTGTTTTTTGGTTAGTGTCTTCGGGGCATATTGTTTTATACTCCTTTATGTTTTATACCCTTTCTTTGCTTGTCTGTTGTAAGGAACATAGAGTTGGGTCTTGTTTTGTGTTGTTTTCTCAGGCTGACAATATTTTAATTTTGATTCAGTTATGAGGTCTGCTTGCCTTTAACAGATTTCTGACATTTTGGTTTTAATTCTGTCATTGTATTATTTGTTTCATCTTGTGTCTACCTGATTTTTATTCTCTTTTTCTCTTATGTAAATACAGTGCTTTTTGTTACTCTGCTCCCTCCCTCTGTTCGCTGTCAGTTGTAAATTCTTTCATTGTTTGTTCAGTGTTAAGGCCTAAAAGGCAGGAGGGTGGGGCACTTCTCATTCTTTTTTCTAAAGTACACATTTAAGGTTATACATTTTCCTCTTAAGCCTAGTTTAAGCTCTGTGCTACAAGTTTTTAACATGTTGCTTTTTCATTATTATTTGGTTGAGAATATTTTCTAATTCCCATGCAGATTTCTAAGTTCTGATTGCTTTTCTTTAGAAATGTTACCTAATTACAAACATTTGAGTATTTTGAAAGTATTTCTGATTGATTTCTAGAATTTTCCCACTCTAGTATGAAGACATAGCTGTTTAATTTCAACCCTTTGCACTTGACTAAAATCTACCGTGTGTCTCAGAGTATGGTTTTCTTGAACATCCCATGCACAGTTGAAAATAAAGTAATCTGACTGTTGTTGGGTTCAGTATTCTGTATACACTGACAAGGTCAAGTTTGTTTAGCATGTTATTCAGACTGTCTTTATCTTTACTGATCTAGTGAGTGAGTGCTGTATCAGCTGATGAAAGATGGATTTGAAATCTTCAGCTATCACACTGGACTTTTTTGTTTTTCCTTTTAATTCTGTCAGGTTTTTCTCTGCACGTTTTAGGTTTTGGTTTTAGGTGCATAGACATTTCAGATTATTAGATTATTCCTGCTGAATTCAATTTTTACCATTGTGAAATGCTCCACTTCATCTCTGGGCATGTTTCTTGCCTTGAGTCTTATTTTGTTCGATATTAATATGGCTAGGCCACTATTGTTTTTTGGTTAGTGTCTTCGGGGCATATTGTTTTATACTCCTTTATGTTTTATACCCTTTCTTTGCTTGTCTGTTGTAAGGAACATAGAGTTGGGTCTTGTTTTGTGTTGTTTTCTCAGGCTGACAATATTTTAATTTTGATTCAGTTATGAGGTCTGCTTGCCTTTAACAGATTTCTGACATTTTGGTTTTAATTCTGTCATTGTATTATTTGTTTCATCTTGTGTCTACCTGATTTTTATTCTCTTTTTCTCTTATGTAAATACAGTGCTTTTTGTTACTCTGCTCCCTCCCTCTGTTCGCTGTCAGTTGTAAATTCTTTCATTGTTTGTTCAGTGTTAGCCTAGGGCAGGAGTTGGCATACTTTTTCTGTCAAAGGACAGGTGGTCAGTGTTTCAGGTGTTGAGGGCCACAGACAGTCCCTGACTCTCCTCCCCTCCCAGCCTGTTCCCCTTCCCCTCCTCCCTTTCCTCTTCCTCCTCCTCCTTTTCCTTCTCCTTCAACTGTTCTTTAAAAATGCAAAACCACTCTTGGCTCCTAAAATGAACAAAATAGGCTGTGGAGCAGATTTGGACATGAGTGGTAGTTCGCCACACTCTGCTAGAGATTTACGACATTCTTTCATAGGATCTGCTCTTCGATGAATAATTTTACAAACTCCTGGACAGTAAATGGATTTTCCAATACTTGAGTTCCATTAACCCAACTTTCTTCATTCTTTTATGCTATTTTGATTGTGTGGTTTACTTCTCTATGTCTTTGAAATTCCACAGAACACTGCTATTTTCACTGTTTTACATAGCCAATACTCATTTTGATTTATTCTTTAAATTTACCATTTTTGGAGCTCTCTATTACATCCTGCGTTGCTATTCTTCCAATTCAGATAATTTTATCTGAATAATTTCCTTTACTATTTCTTATAGAGTATATATCTGTTGACGACGTATTTTCTTAATTTTTATTTGCTTAACATTTTTGTCTTAATTTTAAAGGATATTAATAGACTAACACTCCCCATGCTCTCAGCATTTTAGGTTTGTCACGTGAATCTTCTGGCTTCTGTTGTTTCTGTTGAGTAGGTCTTATGTTGCTCCTAATGTACTAATGTATCTTTTTTCCTCCTCTGGTTATTGTGAGATTTTGCTTTTTGAAGCTTTATTATGATATGCCTTTGTGTCGTTTTCTTTGTTTTTATGTATTGGACTTTGTTAGAGTTCTTTGAATCTATATATTAATGTCATTCTTGGTCTTTATTTCTTCATATATTGAGTCTTCCTCATTTCCTCTCTTCTCCATTTCTGGGATTCAAATTTCACAGTGGTAATTTCCACTGTGCCTCTTATGTTCTTTTCTCTCTTTCTCTGTCTCTGTTTGTGTAAGTGTGTGTGTGTGTGTGTGTGTGTGTGTGTGTGTGTGTGTAATCTTTTCTTTCCTGATTCAGTGTGGTTATTTTCTAATTTACTGATTCTCTTTTCTGCTGTGTCTAATCTGCTCCTCTGTCCATGGGATTCCCCAGGCAAGTATACTGGAGTGGGTTGCCATTCCCTTCTCTAGGGGATCTTTGCAACCCAGGGATCGAACCTGGATCTCCTGCATTACAGGCAGATTCTTTACCATCTGAGCCACCAGGGAAGCTCCATTATTAAGCCTTATTTATAAACGATTTATTGATCTTTAATTTTTGTTATTAGATCTTTCAATTCTGGAATTTCTACTTATTTTGAAATAGAACACAGTTTACTATCTTTTTACCTAATTGTTTGAACATATTAATCCTAGTTTGATACAGTCTGATAATTACAGTATCTTGGTCACTTATATGTATTTTTCTAAAGTCTTTGTCTTTTTTTTGGAAATCTTAACTTTATGTCCTGTGTCCTGGAATGCTGAGTAATTTTTGATTAAATACTGGATATTGTGATGAAAACTTGTTGAGGGTCTGGATGATGTTCTCTTCCTTTAGAGAGGATATTGTTTTCCCCTCATAGGCAGTTAGAGAGTGGGAAAATCACCTTGAGCCTATTAGACACTGAGGCTGGATCTTGGGCTTTGTGAGGGCTAGTCCCTCTCTGTCTTGGCTTTTTTCTTAGTGAATAATCCTTGAGCTGTCTCAATGAACATCTAGGTTATTTACCAAAACCTTTCCTCCTTGGTGGACCCCAAATGTCAATATTTTTTTCTTTCTCACCCTTTGAGGTTGCTCAAACTCTGACGAGTTTCCCAGCCTTTTAGAAACTGTTTACTGTGTTAGTTTCTTGGCTTTTTGCCTATCACATGGAAAATTTAAGAATGAGAAAATTCCCTGAGGGGAATTCAAATGTGGAATGCCTGGCTTATTTCTATTTAGGCCCCTTCTCCAGAATAAGAATTTCCCCTGTTTTGGCTTCCTTGGCAGCACTGAATTCCAATTTTTGTCTTCTCAGACTAGCAAAACTGCTATAGTTCTAGACTTATATTTCTTTTCTGTCTCAGTGATGCCCCCTGAGAACTAGATATGCCCTGACAGGAAAACGTGAGGGACATTTAGGGTTTACTCACCGCCTTTCCCTTTTCTCCAGAATCTTGGCCCCTAAAGTCTTGGCTGCCTTTGTTACTCTCCTATGACTCCAAACAGCTGTTTTCTGCAATATATTTAGCTTTTATAGTTGCTCTCAGCAGGATGGTTAACCTGATACAAGCTACTCTGTCAAAGACAGAAGCCAACATCTCCAGGTATTTATTTTTAAAAGTGGTTTCCAGGACATGTCCTGAGGCCACTGTACATTTACCTCTGTCTTCTGCATTACTTTGAGGCACCCCCAGCTGAGGACTGGCAAGGTCTTTTGGCATCTTCAACATCATTGATAATAAATTATTAAGTTCTATTTAATCTAATGTATAATCATTAATTATTTTGTAAGTACTTTGAAATTGAAATTGATATGTGAAACATGATCATTCTCAATCAGATCACTCAGTTCACCATAATGCTGATTCTCTATAAAAGTTTTCCATCTTTCAGTTTATAACCCCCCACCCCACCCCTCCGTACCCACACCCACCCTCCCCATTCCTCTTCCCCCCCCTCTGGGAACCTTGACCTGAGCTGATATTCTGAGTCTGTGGAGTGTTGTTTCATTGCTATATGCCCATGACCAAGCCTCTTTCAGCCCCTGGTCCTTGGCGTCCTCTTTTGTAATATGAGGTAGGGGTGGGGAGTGGGTGGGCCCAGGCGAAATCACAGGGTCTTTCTGGTTCTGATGGTCAGTCTGGTTTTTCTGCCTGGGTTTGAGGACTCCCTGGTGGAACAATCAGACACTTAAGACTTCCCTGAGTGATGGATCCTCCCTTGGACCATAGAACTCACTCCCCAAGTCAGCCAGTCTCGTAGCTGTGGGGCCAGCCCCCTCTGGGACATGGGACTGAGTAGACTGGGCCAGGGCTGTGTTGCTGGACAAGCAGGTGCCCTTGGCAGTGGGCCTCCCAGGGAGCCACACCGCTGTGTAAATGACAGGATGAGAGACAGCATCTCATGCAGCACCCCTGCCCCCATCCCAGCATCAGTCAACCATCTCAGGCAAGAATTCCAAGTCTATAGGTGACTGCTTCTCAAGTTTGTTCAAAATGTCCCCCTCCTGTTCTTCCTGAATATTTGTCTTCTCAGACTAGCAAAACTGCTATAGTTCTAGACTTATATTTCTTTTCTGTCTCAGTGATGCCCCCTGAGAACTAGATATGCCCTGACAGGAAAACGTGAGGGACATTTAGGGTTTACTCACCGCCTTTCCCTTTTCTCCAGAATCTTGGCCCCTAAAGTCTTGGCTGCCTTTGTTACTCTCCTATGACTCCAAACAGCTGTTTTCTGCAATATATTTAGCTTTTATAGTTGCTCTCAGCAGGATGGTTAACCTGATACAAGCTACTCTGTCAAAGACAGAAGCCAACATCTCCAGGTATTTATTTTTAAAAGTGGTTTCCAGGACATGTCCTGAGGCCACTGTACATTTACCTCTGTCTTCTGCATTACTTTGAGGCACCCCCAGCTGAGGACTGGCAAGGTCTTTTGGCATCTTCAACATCATTGATAATAAATTATTAAGTTCTATTTAATCTAATGTATAATCATTAATTATTTTGTAAGTACTTTGAAATTGAAATTGATATGTGAAACATGATCATTCTCAATCAGATCACTCAGTTCACCATAATGCTGATTCTCTATAAAAGTTTTCCATCTTTCAGTTTATAACCCCCCACCCCACCCCTCCGTACCCACACCCACCCTCCCCATTCCTCTTCCCACCCCTCTGGGAACCTTGACCTGAGCTGATATTCTGAGTCTGTGGAGTGTTGTTTCATTGCTATATGCCCATGACCAAGCCTCTTTCAGCCCCTGGTCCTTGGCGTCCTCTTTTGTAATATGAGGTCGGGGTGGGGAGGGGGTCGGCCCAGGCGAAATCACAGGGTCTTTCTGGTTCTGATGGTCAGTCTGGTTTTTCTGCCTGGGTTTGAGGACTCCCTGGTGGAACAATCAGACACTTAAGACTTCCCTGAGTGATGGATCCTCCCTTGGACCATAGAACTCACTCCCCAAGTCAGCCAGTCTCGTAGCTGTGGGGCCAGCCCCCTCTGGGACATGGGACTGAGTAGACTGGGCCAGGGCTGTGTTGCTGGACAAGCAGGTGCCCTTGGCAGTGGGCCTCCCAGGGAGCCACACCGCTGTGTAAATGACAGGATGAGAGACAGCATCTCATGCAGCACCCCTGCCCCCATCCCAGCATCAGTCAACCATCTCAGGCAAGAATTCCAAGTCTATAGGTGACTGCTTCTCAAGTTTGTTCAAAATGTCCCCCTCCTGTTCTTCCTGAATATACTGTCTTGTAAGAAATGTCTGAAAAAGACTGACCCCTCCATTGCCTAGTAATGCTTTAAGAATCTTCACTTTAGAGTCAGACTGTGGGCTGCACCTGAGCCCATTTCCTTCCCTTTCCTGTTCAGCACATGGGAGATGCTGCTCTTCCAGGCTTCCCTGTCAGCAGGTTCCTGGCTGGTTCTGGTCAGTGAGAAGCCCTGGAGGGAAACTGAGGGCAAGAAGAAGACAGAAGCTGACATATTTCTCTCCTTTTCCCTGTGCCTTGGGTTGAGTAAGTCCTTGGTGGAAGTTACAAGTTCCATGGCCCCAGCTCCTCATGGATGGGCTCAGCATGGTTTTCAGCATCTTCTGGGTGACCTCAGCTCCCAGCTCCCTAGTTCTGTGGCTTTTCTTTATTTCTCCAGCTGAAGAGTGGCCTCAGTTTCTTCTATCTTCATCTCTAGGGTCCCTTACCATGCCCTGTGGTCTCTCTAGTCTCTTTTTTCACATAGAATACTAGTACATGTCATTAAATCTCCCATGGGTGAAGACTAGGAGGGCTTCAGCTTTCCTATTTAGATCCCAACTGACTGAATTGCTGAGGGAAGCCCTGGTGGCTCAGGCAGTAGAGAACCCTCCTACAATGCAGGAGACCCAGGTTCAATCCCTAAGTCAGGAAGATCCCCTGGAGAAGGAAATGGCAACCCACTCCAGTATCGTTGCCTGGAGAATCCCAAGGAGGAGCCTGGCAGGGTACACTCCATGAGATCACAAGAGTCCCACAAGATTTATTGAGTAAACTACCACTGCCAACTGAATTGCTAAAATTGTCCTCAAGGATCTTTTTCTTGCCTATGTATCTAATTTAATTGTTACTGAAACACATTCACCTTCATTTCCTTGATCACCTCCTCAGGTAGATAGAATTCATTCATTCATTCCTTCAATAACTATTCAGTGGGACACTCCTTAATACCTAGCCAATGACAGTGCTCAGGACCTGAGGAGGGAACAGAGCAGACATCTCTGGCCTTGCCGCATGCGCCACATTGTGGACAACACAGGCTGACACCCTTGGGAAAAAGTAGGGGGTGGCGGGAATGAGACATGACTGTAATGTGCAGACTTCAGAGATGAAAAGAATTGGGTTCCGACCTCAACTCTAGGCTCCATGACGCCGGCAGGGGCCTCCCTATGCCCCAGTTTCCTCTTTAGAAGAGCACTCAGGTGTTCAGTTCACGACCACTTGGCATGTTCAGTGAGGGTGCTGATGCTACTGGTTTCTCAGGATTGTTTGTGATGACATGGGTGGCTGTTAGAAAAACAGAGATGCCCCGCAAGCAAACTCCCATTGAGACTTATTTTCAAAAGCAGCTTCCATGGAGCACACGCTCAGCATTTCTGAGAGTCAGATCAGAAAGGTGAAGGGGAGGCTAGAAAGGCAACAAGGAGCATGAAGTCCCAGGCATGGAGAGAGACCATGGCTGGGAGGGACACCGAGTCATAAGGTTGGTACTGTGTCCTTGGCAATTTCTGCTGGCAGCCAAACCAGCTGCGGCGGTCTGCATGCACCTGGAAGTAGGTTTCTTCTCTTCTCTCTGCTTGGCCAGGGCATCACTGCCTCCAGGAAGCGCTCCCTGATAGCTGGGCTGGGCTGGTCTCTCTCTGCTTTCCTGTTGTGATCATGGCCTTCCTCATCACCGTCGCTGCTCCCCGCTGATGTTGGTGGAAGGGAGCAGCTGCCGTGGTCCAGATGTTATGCTATGGCTTCTCATGGCAGAGGCTGGGCCGCTTCCAGTGTTTTTGTTCTCTCTCCTCGTCATTAAGACTAAAACCTCCAGGGGTTTCCAGAGGGGAGGAAAGGTGTGTGTGTACATCTGCATATGCCACAATAAGATCATCAAAGATTCACAGTCAGGCTGGACTGAAGATGATTCCTGAATTAACTGTATTGTAAGTTTTTGAATATTTAGATGCCAGCCCAGTTAGAGGTACACAGGTGTTGGCCATAGTCAGAGTTCAGAGGGCCTGGCTTTGTTGCTTGGTCTTTGTTCTCATCCTTAAGGCTGCACCTGGCGTCTCAGCTTGCCGTTTGCGGCTCTGGACCCATTTTCCTCACGTCGCTCTTGGCTTCCTGACTTGACCTGCTCTCATCTGTCAAGATCATCATCTCTTTAGATTTGGACTTCAATGAATCACTTACATTTTACTTTTAATTTTTAAGCATTCTACAAAGAACATCCTAATAGCATTAAATAATTGCAGAATCTAATAAAAACCAGTCTTAACCTCATTGGAATCTCATTACGGGTAGGGTTGCTCTTTTGGCTAAATTGTTGATGATTATTTTGTCTGGTTTTGTTTTGTTTGTTCTACCCAGGAGAGCAGACACATAGATGGAGTCACGGAATGTAGGTTCATGCACCAAAAAAGTTTCACCCACGTTTCTCAAACAGATGAAGCAAGTTACGTCCAAGGAAGGGAGAGGACTTTTTCAGAGCTGCGCATGAAATGGGTGGCCTTTAAGAACCAGAGCTCAGGCCCCCAGTCCCTTAGTCTGGCATTTCCCCTACAAGACTGGGGCTTTGGGTTCAGGCATGGATTTATGGAGTTTGATGGATATATCGTCCGTGGAGTGATCACTAGCTCATCAGCCGATCACTGCTTCACTCACCAAGTCCTCAGCCTCCGCGTGGACACGGGCAGGTTTGAGAGATGCTGAAGGAACGGGCCCTGTCCTCTGAAAAATGGAAGCCTCCGGGGATGGGGTTTTTACGTACGTGATGAGCTGCAGCCTCCTTCAGTGCTTCCTTGTGGTCATGCTCCTCACCCATCTTTTCCACCTCAGCCTGAGGGTGGCCTTGCTTCCAGTTCCGCTAAGTCAGGCAGATGTGTTGACAAAGCCTTCCTGTGGCCCCAGCCCCGAGCCGGCCGTGAATGCCTGGTGCACTATCACGGACAGCCTCTCCATCAAAAGGACTCCTTTGGGGGGAGTGGGAAGTTCACAAGGCAAGGAGAGGGGAGGGAAGAAGGCTCAGGCAGGAAGCGTCGTATGATTTATGAATGCGCAAATGCTGGCATCTCTCTCTTGAACAGGAAAAAAAGCCCACCGCTAATATTAATAATTATGCCAGCTTTTGTACAGCACTTTGCAGTTGACAGCGTGCTTTTGAATCCATTATCTCATCTCGGCGTGTCTGTGGGAGACTGGGAGGTGGGTGAGCACGAGCGCTGGCATCGCTGGGGGCTAGCTGCCTTTGTTGCCCTCGGAGCCAACCCGGCAGGTGGGCGGGTGCTATTGCCGTGGGCAGGTGGGTGCTGAAGCGACTCTTGCTCTGAACGTCCAGTCTGGGCTGACCCCCAGGGACGCTTCAGCGAGTCTCCAGAGTATAACCTGGAGCGGTCCTGCCTCGAGCATCATTTCTCACGCTGAAGGCTTGGCTGGCACTGGGCATGCGTCCTGGCCCCTGTAGGCGACTCCAGGGAGGTCTGGGCCCTGTACTTGTCACTGTCCCTGTGGGTAGATTCCTCCTTCAACACAGCTGGACCCCCACTGGGATAAAGTTGTTGCCCCTGGTTGGACTTTGCCAAGTATCCCTGTCCCCAAGATTCCTGATGCCTCCTGTGACTGCACAACAGGCCCTGTGGACCCAGAAGGTGGTGAGGGACTCTCATGTCACTGGCAAGTAGTAGTATGTGCAGGAAAATGTAGCTTTAAAAATGTCTCCAGGGGCTTCCCTTGTGGCTCAGTGGGTAAGAACCCGTCTGCCAATGCAGGAGACACAGGTTCGAGCCCTGATTCGGGAAGATCCCACATACCGCAGAGCAGCTAAACCCACACATCAACAAAGACCCAGCACAGCCAAAAAGAAATAAATGAAAGTTAAAAAAAAAATGTTTCCAGAGCTAGTCTTGGTAGGAAAGACAGAAGTCACAGAAGCAGAAATACCACGACTGCTGCCATGCTGCGGGCTCAGTTGCTCAGTTGTGTCTGACTCTGTGCGACCCCAGGGACTGTAGCCCGCCAGGCTCCTCTGTCCATGGGATTTCCCAGGCAAGACGACTGGAGTGGGAAGTTCACAAGGCAAGGAGGGGAGGAAGAAGGCTCAGGCAGGAAGCGTCGTATGATTTATGAATGCGCAAATGCTGGCATCTCTCTCTTGAACAGGAAAAAGCCCACCGCTAATATTAATAATTATGCCAGCTTTTGTACAGCACTTTGCAGTTGACAGCGTGCTTTTGAATCCATTATCTCATCTCGGCGTGTCTGTGGGAGACTGGGAGGTGGGTGAGCACGAGCGCTGGCATCGCTGGGGGCTAGCTGCCTTTGTTGCCCTCGGAGCCAACCCGGCAGGTGGGCGGGTGCTATTGCCGTGGGCAGGTGGGTGCTGAAGCGACTCTTGCTCTGAACGTCCAGTCTGGGCTGACCCCCAGGGACGCTTCAGCGAGTCTCCAGAGTATAACCTGGAGCGGTCCTGCCTCGAGCATCATTTCTCACGCTGAAGGCTTGGCTGGCACTGGGCATGCGTCCTGGCCCCTGTAGGCGACTCCAGGGAGGTCTGGGCCCTGTACTTGTCACTGTCCCTGTGGGTAGATTCCTCCTTCAACACAGCTGGACCCCCACTGGGATAAAGTTGTTGCCCCTGGTTGGACTTTGCCAAGTATCCCTGTCCCCAAGATTCCTGATGCCTCCTGTGACTGCACAACAGGCCCTGTGGACCCAGAAGGTGGTGAGGGACTCTCATGTCACTGGCAAGTAGTAGTATGTGCAGGAAAATGTAGTTTTAAAAAATGTCTCCAGGGGCTTCCCTTGTGGCTCAGTGGGTAAGAACCCGTCTGCCAATGCAGGAGACACAGGTTCGAGCCCTGATTCGGGAAGATCCCACATACCGCAGAGCAGCTAAACCCACACATCAACAAAGACCCAGCACAGCCAAAAAGAAATAAATGAAAGTTAAAAAAAAAATGTTTCCAGAGCTAGTCTTGGTAGGAAAGACAGAAGTCACAGAAGCAGAAATACCACGACTGCTGCCATGCTGCGGGCTCAGTTGCTCAGTTGTGTCTGACTCTGTGCGACCCCAGGGACTGTAGCCCGCCAGGCTCCTCTGTCCATGGGATTTCCCAGGCAAGACGACTGGAGTGGGTGGCCATTTCCTCCTCCAGGGGATCTTCCCAACCCAGGGATCAGACCTGTCTCTTGAGTATCCTGTTACAGGTGGATTCTTTACCACTGAGCCATCCGGGAAGCTCCCTGCCCCCTCCCCGGCCATCCCAGTAAATAAATCAATTGAAATCATCTCCTTAAGGTCTGTGACTCCCCTAAAATGGGCTCTTTTCCCCTTCCTTCTCTTGTCCACATTCCCAGGAAGATGCCTGGGTTCTGGCCATCTCATGTCTTCTGCTTTGATGAGCTTGTCTGGTCCGTGCGCCGTCCTCTGGCTGACCCAGGAGTTCCGGGCGGTCTTTGGCCCCACCCTCTCCACCGCGGAAGCCTCTGCTCCGGGGGTGAGGCTCACGGTCTGTGTTGTGGACACAGGCAGCGTGTGTTGGTGGGTCCTGGGACGCGGTGAGAGGGAGTTTTTAGGGTCCTGATGCAGCGCTCCCAGGACAGTGGGAGACCCAGTGAGAGTGCCATCTTGGGCTGCTAGACCGCTCCTGAGCCATTTCTAACTCCCCACCCTCTACCGCAGTGAACCCCTTGCCTAAGAGATGTTGTTTTTTTTTTTTTTTCTGCAGATACTCTGGTATCCTGAGATACACCCTGGGAAGTCAGGAATAAGCTTCAGCAGGCTAGGATTTTCCTGTAATCCTGTCTGGAGACGCTACCAATGTCTCTTCTGCCCTCAGAGATATCAACCACTAGGGGGAACCTGTGACCTTGTCCCTGCACTTGTCCTCTCTGTAGGCTTTTCCACTAGCAATGAAGGATGTTCCAAATACTTGAGTTTTCAGGGATGTGGGGACATCTTGACGTCACCTCCTACCTTGCTCTATGATCTTCTCTGCAGCCTTTTTTCATCTTTGCTGGATGACAAACGTTATCATTTAGTCTGGTAGAAATGGTGCAGGGAAAAGAAAATAGCTGGATCCATGAATTTACACTGGGAGTCATTTGCGAAAAATCACAGTACTTTATAACATCAATATCGCCCTGGATTTTTGAACCTCTTGGACCTTGTAATTCAGTCACCTTCTCTGGGTCGGGTTCCTACTGCCCTGCGCAGCCAGGCCAGGCCCTCTCGCCTCTTCACGAGGCCTCAGACTGAGTCATCCTCGGGCACTTCCCCATCCTCATGGGTCCAGCCTACTTAAAACAGATTGATTTGTCCAAAATCGGACTGGTAAGTTTTCTGAATCGAATTTTGGCAAGTGGCTAAGGTTTCCCATCTTGAGTTTTCTGTCTCTCTTCATATGCACTCAAACCAGGAATCCAGAAAGTTCACCCTTCAGATATGTTTTTAAATAAAATAACACGTTTTTGTTAATTCAGGGACTAACCTTTCACTAAACAGATAGAGCCAGAGGCAGTCTGCACCCTGCAATTTGTGCGCCCCTTATGATCTTTTAAAATAAAGATGAGGAGTGGGCAGGAAATGCCACGGCTTTACGAGAATCAGCTAGCCCGGGGAACTGGAGTGCGGAGAAAAGGGGGGCCGCTGCTTTAGTTTGGATGATTCAAAAGCCTGCTCTCTCTTTCTCCCCAAATGTCTATATGGTTCGAAGCATGGCAAGGGAGGGCAAGGCACACATTCTGATAAATGGTGTTATGATTTTTTTAAAAAATAATTTATTTATTTTGGGCTATTCTGGGTTTTCACTGCTGCTGCAGCCTCTTCTCTAGTTGCGGGGAGTGGAGGCTACTCTCTAGTTGAGGTGAGCAGGCTGCTTGTTGTGGTGACTTCTCTTGTGTGGAACTCAGGCTCTAGGGCACATGGACTTCAGTAGGTGTGGCTCATGGGCTCCATAGTTGTGGCTCCGAGGCTCTAGAACACAGGCTCCCTAGTTGTGGTTCACGGGCTTAGTTGCTCTGCTGCATGTGGAATCTTCCTGGATCAGGGATCGAACTTGTGTCTCCTGCATTGGCAGGTGAACTTTTTACCACTGAGCTACCAGGGAAGCCCAGTGTTCTGATTTTAAGCTGATTGGTCTACATGTTTGCAATGAATGTGGAGTCAGGACAGAGTTCATGGACCTTGTGCAGGGCTTCAGTTGGTCACAGGGCGGACAGAGGTCCATCAGCAAATGAATTTACACGGGAGTCATTTGCAAAAAATCACAGTACTTTATAACATCAATATCGCCCTGGATTTTTGAACCTCTTGGACCTTGTAATTCAGTCACCTTCTCTGGGTCGGGTTCCTACTGCCCTGCGCAGCCAGGCCAGGCCCTCTCGCCTCTTCACGAGGCCTCAGACTGAGTCATCCTCGGGCACTTCCCCATCCTCATGGGTCCAGCCTACTTAAAACAGATTGATTTGTCCAAAATCGGACTGGTAAGTTTTCTGAATCGAATTTTGGCAAGTGGCTAAGGTTTCCCATCTTGAGTTTTCTGTCTCTCTTCATATGCACTCAAACCAGGAATCCAGAAAGTTCACCCTTCAGATATGTTTTTAAATAAAATAACACGTTTTTGTTAATTCAGGGACTAACCTTTCACTAAACAGATAGAGCCAGAGGCAGTCTGCACCCTGCAATTTGTGCGCCCCTTATGATCTTTTAAAATAAAGATGAGGAGTGGGCAGGAAATGCCACGGCTTTACGAGAATCAGCTAGCCCGGGGAACTGGAGTGCGGAGAAAAGGGGGGCCGCTGCTTTAGTTTGGATGATTCAAAAGCCTGCTCTCTCTTTCTCCCCAAATGTCTATATGGTTCGAAGCATGGCAAGGGAGGGCAAGGCACACATTCTGATAAATGGTGTTATGATTTTTTTAAAAAATAATTTATTTATTTTGGGCTATTCTGGGTTTTCACTGCTGCTGCAGCCTCTTCTCTAGTTGCGGGGAGTGGAGGCTACTCTCTAGTTGAGGTGAGCAGGCTGCTTGTTGTGGTGACTTCTCTTGTGTGGAACTCAGGCTCTAGGGCACATGGACTTCAGTAGGTGTGGCTCATGGGCTCCATAGTTGTGGCTCCGAGGCTCTAGAACACAGGCTCCCTAGTTGTGGTTCACGGGCTTAGTTGCTCTGCTGCATGTGGAATCTTCCTGGATCAGGGATCGAACTTGTGTCTCCTGCATTGGCAGGTGAACTTTTTACCACTGAGCTACCAGGGAAGCCCAGTGTTCTGATTTTAAGCTGATTGGTCTACATGTTTGCAATGAATGTGGAGTCAGGACAGAGTTCATGGACCTTGTGCAGGGCTTCAGTTGGGATCACAGGGCGGACAGAGGTCCACGCACGGCTCAGGTCAAGTGAGAGTCTGCCTGAAGACAGAGCCTTTGCTCCTGCTGGAGCCTCCCGCTGCTCACCCCTCACTCTGCCTACTGGGGCCCCACTGTTCTCATCTGCATCTTAGGAACACTGGCCTCCCTGATGCCCCCCAGACACGCCCTCCCGGCCACCTTTGGAGCTGTGCTCAGGCCCTTTCTCGGCTGTCCTCTCTGTCCTCTCCGAATCCTCCGGCACCCTCCCAGCTCAAGGTCTCCTCCCCTCTGTGCTCGCCCTCACTGCCTCTGCAAAGCGCTGTCTCCCCATCAGCTCCTGCGAGGCTGAGTTCTGAGTTATCTGGCCTTTGCAGCACGCAGACTGGCTTTGCTGTAAATTTTGTCTGTGCCCTTGTCTTTGGTTTCCCCAAGACTCTGTTCTGCTGCTAAATTGTGTCTGACTCTTTGCGACCCCATGGACCATAGCCCGCCAGGTTTCCCTGTCCTCCACTATCTCTGAGAGTTTTCTCAAACTCGTGTCCATTGAGTTGGTGAGGCCTTCCAACCATCTCATCCTCTGTTGCCCCCTTCTTCTCCTGCCCTCAATCTTCCCCAGCATCCAAGTCTTTTCCCATGAGTTAGCTCTTCACATCAGGCGGCCTAGGGCTGGGTTTTCCTCTCCTCTCTCTGGCATTGTCCACCTTGGGTCTTAGCCCCTCGTCAAAATCAATAACCGATAACTGGCTGATTGGTGCCATCTTTCTTTCCTCCTGGTGTTAGTTCATTTATGTCTGAATCACCCTTATCACTCAGAAGCGAGTGGACCAAGCTCCATCTGAACAAAGCCATGCTAATTCCTGCCTTCCTGACTTAGAATCCGCACATACAGACTGTTAGCCACCCACATCCCCCATGGCTGGGCCCGTGTGGCCAGCAGGGGCTGAGTCACCTCTTTCATAAACAGTGAAAGTAGGAGTTGCTCTGGCCTCTGGAAAGGGGTTCTTGAGAAGCCTTTATTTGCACCCAGCTTTTGCTGTAACATCATGAATGTGGAGTCAGGACAGAGTTCATGGACCTTGTGCAGGGCTTCAGTTGGGATCACAGGGCGGACAGAGGTCCACGCACGGCTCAGGTCAAGTGAGAGTCTGCCTGAAGACAGAGCCTTTGCTCCTGCTGGAGCCTCCCGCTGCTCACCCCTCACTCTGCCTACTGGGGCCCCACTGTTCTCATCTGCATCTTAGGAACACTGGCCTCCCTGATGCCCCCCAGACACGCCCTCCCGGCCACCTTTGGAGCTGTGCTCAGGCCCTTTCTCGGCTGTCCTCTCTGTCCTCTCCGAATCCTCCGGCACCCTCCCAGCTCAAGGTCTCCTCCCCTCTGTGCTCGCCCTCACTGCCTCTGCAAAGCGCTGTCTCCCCATCAGCTCCTGCGAGGCTGAGTTCTGAGTTATCTGGCCTTTGCAGCACGCAGACTGGCTTTGCTGTAAATTTTGTCTGTGCCCTTGTCTTTGGTTTCCCCAAGACTCTGTTCTGCTGCTAAATTGTGTCTGACTCTTTGCGACCCCATGGACCATAGCCCGCCAGGTTTCCCTGTCCTCCACTATCTCTGAGAGTTTTCTCAAACTCGTGTCCATTGAGTTGGTGAGGCCTTCCAACCATCTCATCCTCTGTTGCCCCTTCTTCTCCTGCCCTCAATCTTCCCCAGCATCCAAGTCTTTTCCCATGAGTTAGCTCTTCACATCAGGCGGCCTAGGGCTGGGTTTTCCTCTCCTCTCTCTGGCATTGTCCACCTTGGGTCTTAGCCCCTCGTCAAAATCAATAACCGATAACTGGCTGATTGGTGCCATCTTTCTTTCCTCCTGGTGTTAGTTCATTTATGTCTGAATCACCCTTATCACTCAGAAGCGAGTGGACCAAGCTCCATCTGAACAAAGCCATGCTAATTCCTGCCTTCCTGACTTAGAATCCGCACATACAGACTGTTAGCCACCCACATCCCCCATGGCTGGGCCCGTGGTGGCCAGCAGGGGCTGAGTCACCTCTTTCATAAACAGTGAAAGTAGGAGTTGCTCTGGCCTCTGGAAAGGGGTTCTTGAGAAGCCTTTTATTTGCACCCAGCTTTTGCTGTAACATCATGAACCCAATGTGACTGTGACTCAGAAATATACCAGTTTTCTCAATGGGCTGAGAGCAAATTTTTGGTGAAGGGCTGATGTTTTGCAGAAAAGTAAGACTTAGGGATTTTTTTCTGGAGGCTTCCCCTGGACAAAAGATATGTCTTCTATCAGCAGTGGGATGATGATAATGATGAAGATGATGATGAAAGTGATGATGGGGATATACGGATTGTCCAAACTGACTGAACTTCTTCCTCTCGCTTTGTGCCTGAGTGTGGACACATGGAACTTCCATTTCTCATTTTTGGCCCTGAGATGATCGCAATCTGGTTGCTGGTCAGTGATGACTGTGTTTTATAACATTTCTGCTGCAGTGGTGACCTACTGATGTGCAGTCTGACTGCTTGATAGGAGGATGCTTTCCAGTTTTGGGGATTGAGCCCTCTTGCTGTCCTGAGTCTGGCCAACTGCTTCCATCGCCTTTGCTCTTACCTGATCAGGGGGATGGGCTTCCCTGGTAGCTCAGGGGTAAAGAATCTGCCTGCAGTGCAGGAGACTTGGGTTTGATCCCTGGGTTGGGAAGATCCCCTGTAGGAGGAAGTGGCGACCTGCTTCAGTATTCTTACCTGAAGAATCCCCGCGGACAAAGGAGCCTGATGGGCTACAGAGCTCACAGAGTTGCACAGAGTTGGACAAGACTGAGGGACTAAGCAGCGGCAACAGCCGATCAGGGGGATGCACGCAGGTTTGTGTGTCTGCGCACACAGAGTTAAACCCGTGATTGATGGCAGAAGTTGTTCAGAGTTTTATTTACATGGGACCAAATGGCCAGAGTCATCGGTGAGTTTTTCGCCCTCTCTAAACTGACAGAATAGACTTAACTGTTTTGGCACCTGGGAGGCACAGATAGAGAGAAAAGCTTCAAAGATCTCCCCAGGTGATCTCATCCATACCCACGCCTTGAAATGCCACCTCCACGCTGACAGTCCCTCATCTGCATTTCTAGAAAGGCCTTGACTCAGAGCCCTAGGCTCCTATCCCATTGCTGGTTTGACCTCTCCAGGCGGGGGGTTACACAAGCATCTTAAAATCAACTGGGTCTCTCATGGAGCTCTTTCTCCTAGCCTGTTGACGTTTCTCCTAGCCTGTTGCTTCTCCACTCTGCCACCTCAGGAGATGGGAGTGTCCTTTCCTTGGTTCCACAAACCCCAATCTAGGAGCCACCTGTGAGGCAGCCTCTTCTTTACGCCTTGATTAAGCAACGTGCCTGTCTTTGCCTTGTCCAGTCCACGAGGGGCATCTCCTCCTTCGAGCTTCCTCACAGAGCTAGTTTCCTGCCTCTTCTCTTGCTCCACCATTCATCCTCCACACAGCAGTCTTTGCAAAACTTAAACTGGATCCCACCACTCTCCTTTCTATATCTTTTCACTGAATTTAATTGCACTGAAAATAAAAACCCAAGCTCCTTATCTTTTCTGGTGAGGTCTTTCCAGATCCGGTGCTGGCATCTCTGCAGGCCTGCCTGGTGCCCTTTCCCCATTTCTGCATTCCAGCTGCACTGGCTCCTCCGCCACCCCCTACCACCCCGTTCCGGACCAGGCCAGGCTCTCCCCGCCCAAAACCCTGGCTCAGGTCATTCCCTCTGCAGAGAACAGACTCCCTCTGACCCCATGGTTAGCTCCTTCTTAGAGCTGCAGCTGAAAACCCCGTCTTTAAGGAGGATATGCCCGACCACTCAGGTGAGTGTATTCTCTGCCCTCTTGGATGCTCGCCATCACTGCTCCTCTTAGTTTGATTTCCAGAACTGTAGCTTTGGGGGTTACTTAGTTGTCTGCTTGTTTAGTGTCAGGTTCTTTCTCTGGGCTGTAAGTTCTGGGAGGGCAATGCTGTGGATACACCATGGGTCGATGGGTCTTGTTCATCTGGACCCATAGCATTCACCTTAGGACAACCATTTGTTGAAGAAACACTGAAGATGTGCAGAACAGGGCTAGTAATACTGCTCAAGAACCACCCCACTGGGTTAGAAGAGATCATGGGTGTGAAAGGCCAGCCAGATAGTATGGGTGATGTCAGTGGCTAACTGACTGCATGGATAACAAGCATGGGGGTAGGAATAAGGCTCCATCCTTGATGGAAAACCAAAGAGCCGTCTGCTCTCCTAAACTCTAGGAGAAGAGTGAATGAGAGCCGGTCCCAACACAACAGTAGTGTCAGTAGGAGAACGATATAAGGTGCATTTCCTTTTTGCCTTGGCTGTTAAGAAGCTTACTGCTAAATCGTGGCTAATTGTCATGCAAAAATCAACTCAAAATTTTCTGTTAAAAACAGGTCATGTTTTGTGAAAGTACCTAGCACCCTTCCTGAAACACAGAGGAAGCTCAGCATTAAACAGTCATATGTGAGTAGACTTGGGTTTGATGGCATCTTTGCCATTTTTCAGGATAAACTACTTCATATCTTCTTTGGAGGCAGGGAAAACATCAAACGGCTTTGTTTTTTCACTATAAAAATAAAATTACTCATTACAGCCCAAATGTCCATCAGCTGATAAATAGTGCATAAATGTATATACCCCTCCCATGTAATGTTATGTACAAAGAAATGAAGCACTGACATATGCTACAACATCCATGAAGCTTGAGAACCCTGTGCTAAGGGAAAGAAGCCAGTCACTGAAGACCGCAGATTGTGTGGTTCCTTTTATATGACATCTCCAGCAACGGGCAAATCCGCGGAGACAGACAGTGGCTTTGTGGTTGCCAAGGCCTGGGGGACTGGGAGGGAGTGAGTGGCTGAATGGGAGTGGAGTTTTCTACCTGAGGTCATGAAAATGGTGGTGGTGGTGACGGACCTACCACTCTTCGAATGTAGGAAACATTATTGAATTGCACTTTAAATGGGTGAATTGTATGGTGTGTGAATTATGTTTCAATAGATCTATGAACATTGATGAGTTAAATGAACGCCAGGGGACCCCTACTAGGGCTGAACAGGCCAATCAGAGTGGGCGTGCAGCAAAGGCCAGTGCTGAGTGGACGTGGGCAGAGGTCCTCCCTCTCCCTTCATCCCTTCTTCCGTCTTCACTCAAGTCTTCTCAGCATTCTTCTAGAGACTCTGACCCAGAGATAAAGTGGACAGGCTCTTCATCCTCAAAGATCTGGGGTTTTGGGGCAGAGTAGGCGGACAAAAAGGGAAGATGGCCCAGTGGACTGTCCTGATGGAAAACCAAAGAGCCGTCTGCTCTCCTAAACTCTAGGAGAAGAGTGAATGAGAGCCGGTCCCAACACAACAGTAGTGTCAGTAGGAGAACGATATAAGGTGCATTTCCTTTTGCCTTGGCTGTTAAGAAGCTTACTGCTAAATCGTGGCTAATTGTCATGCAAAAATCAACTCAAAATTTTCTGTTAAAAACAGGTCATGTTTTGTGAAAGTACCTAGCACCCTTCCTGAAACACAGAGGAAGCTCAGCATTAAACAGTCATATGTGAGTAGACTTGGGTTTGATGGCATCTTTGCCATTTTTCAGGATAAACTACTTCATATCTTCTTTGGAGGCAGGGAAAACATCAAACGGCTTTGTTTTTTCACTATAAAAATAAAATTACTCATTACAGCCCAAATGTCCATCAGCTGATAAATAGTGCATAAATGTATATACCCCTCCCATGTAATGTTATGTACAAAGAAATGAAGCACTGACATATGCTACAACATCCATGAAGCTTGAGAACCCTGTGCTAAGGGAAAGAAGCCAGTCACTGAAGACCGCAGATTGTGTGGTTCCTTTTATATGACATCTCCAGCAACGGGCAAATCCGCGGAGACAGACAGTGGCTTTGTGGTTGCCAAGGCCTGGGGGACTGGGAGGGAGTGAGTGGCTGAATGGGAGTGGAGTTTTCTACCTGAGGTCATGAAAATGGTGGTGGTGGTGACGGACCTACCACTCTTCGAATGTAGGAAACATTATTGAATTGCACTTTAAATGGGTGAATTGTATGGTGTGTGAATTATGTTTCAATAGATCTATGAACATTGATGAGTTAAATGAACGCCAGGGGACCCCTACTAGGGCTGAACAGGCCAATCAGAGTGGGCGTGCAGCAAAGGCCAGTGCTGAGTGGACGTGGGCGAGAGGTCCTCCCTCTCCCTTCATCCCTTCTTCCGTCTTCACTCAAGTCTTCTCAGCATTCTTCTAGAGACTCTGACCCAGAGATAAAGTGGACAGGCTCTTCATCCTCAAAGATCTGGGGTTCGTTTTGGGGCAGAGTAGGGCGGACAGGAGATGTGAGAAGGGTGAGTGTGGTCAAGATGGAACCCGCTTCCTGGCCCAGTGGACTGTCCTGGGGATTCTCGTAAGGCAGACGGTCTTTGGGTAGCAGCACGTCTGTGGTCACGGCCAGTGGGGCTCTAGTTCTTCATCGGTGCATGAATTCAGCAGTGACTGTGTGTGGTGCTGAGCATGAAGTGAAGTGAAAGTCTAGTCGTGTCTCTTTGTGACCCACGGACAAGCCATGGCATTCTCCAGGCAAGAATACTGGAGCGGGGAGCCTTTCCCTTCCTCGGGGGATCTTCTCAACCCAGGGATGGAACCAGGTCTTCTGCACTGCAGGCAGATTCTTTACTGTCTGAGCCACCAGGGAAGCCCTGAGGATACACTGATGAGTAAGAGAGTGTGGGGGGAGGGGCACGGGATCCAGCTGTGGTAGCTCCACGGGATAGGGGCTGGGAGGGTGTTCCTGGGGGTGGGCATGGGGTAGGGGTGCTATTGAGTAGCTTTTTACGCAGTCACTGCTGGAACGATGAGCCTGCTTTGCTTGGCAGAGCAGCCCAGAGACCTTGCTCAGTGTGGAGAGGGCCATACAGTCTTCCTGGCTCCTTACTGGCCCCACCAAAGCAGAGGGCAGCTTCGTGGTATTCCCGGGCAGAGGATCTGCTGTGAACTCCTGGCTGGGAGCGGCTTGAGTCTGAACGGGCAGGTCCTCCACCCTGGCACGGACATTTCTCTGGCTCAGGTGCGGTGGCCTTGCTCCGCAGAGCTGAGCAGGTCACAGCTTCCTCCGGCCAGGAGCGCAGGCCTGCGGTCCAGGCAGGAGCATCTGCCTGCGGGAGACCTGGGCGCAGTGCGGGATGTTCGCCGCTAGAGGGAGCGCCGCGTCGTTCACCGCCACCGCGCTGGGCTCCTCCCAGCTGAAGCTGAGCCAGGCGGCCGCCAGCGCCGCGTCCGATTGTCGAACCTGCCACCGCGCTGGGCTACCAGTTTTATCCCTTCTTCCGTCTTCACTCAAGTCTTCTCAGCATTCTTCTAGAGACTCTGACCCAGAGATAAAGTGGACAGGCTCTTCATCCTCAAAGATCTGGGGTTCGTTTTGGGGCAGAGTAGGGCGGACAGGAGATGTGAGAAGGGTGAGTGTGGTCAAGATGGAACCCGCTTCCTGGCCCAGTGGACTGTCCTGGGGATTCTCGTAAGGCAGACGGTCTTTGGGTAGCAGCACGTCTGTGGTCACGGCCAGTGGGGCTCTAGTTCTTCATCGGTGCATGAATTCAGCAGTGACTGTGTGTGGTGCTGAGCATGAAGTGAAGTGAAAGTCTAGTCGTGTCTCTTTGTGACCCACGGACAAGCCATGGCATTCTCCAGGCAAGAATACTGGAGCGGGGAGCCTTTCCCTTCCTCGGGGGATCTTCTCAACCCAGGGATGGAACCAGGTCTTCTGCACTGCAGGCAGATTCTTTACTGTCTGAGCCACCAGGAAGCCCTGAGGATACACTGATGAGTAAGAGAGTGTGGGGGGAGGGGCACGGGATCCAGCTGTGGTAGCTCCACGGGATAGGGGCTGGGAGGGTGTTCCTGGGGGTGGGCATGGGGTAGGGGTGCTATTGAGTAGCTTTTTACGCAGTCACTGCTGGAACGATGAGCCTGCTTTGCTTGGCAGAGCAGCCCAGAGACCTTGCTCAGTGTGGAGAGGGCCATACAGTCTTCCTGGCTCCTTACTGGCCCCACCAAAGCAGAGGGCAGCTTCGTGGTATTCCCCGGGGCAGAGGATCTGCTGTGAACTCCTGGCTGGGAGCGGCTTGAGTCTGAACGGGCAGGTCCTCCACCCTGGCACGGACATTTCTCTGGCTCAGGTGCGGTGGCCTTGCTCCGCAGAGCTGAGCAGGTCACAGCTTCCTCCGGCCAGGAGCGCAGGCCTGCGGTCCAGGCAGGAGCATCTGCCTGCGGGAGACCTGGGCGCAGTGCGGGATGTTCGCCGCTAGAGGGAGCGCCGCGTCGTTCACCGCCACCGCGCTGGGCTCCCTCCCAGCTGAAGCTGAGCCAGGCGGCCGCCAGGGCTTGGGGGTTCTTGGAAAACGGCGCTCCTTTGCCCTTTCCCATTTAAAGATTTGTCAGAAGCAGCTGGACTTTAGCATCCTCCGTGTTGTTTGTCAGGAATTTGCAGAGCCCTTGAGTCTGGGATGCAATCTCTGGCCTGTTGGAAACCCTGGGGCGGCTCACAGAAACTGTCCTTTGCTCCCGGATCCAGAGGACTGGGGAAAAAGGCCTCCTGTGTCCCCCGTGGGAGGCCTGGTCTGGCCCTCAGAGATGCAAAGGACAGGCCTGGGGTTCTAGGAAGTTCTTTAACCCTCTGCCACCTGGAAAAAAAAGTTTAGTGCTTCATCGGAGGAGAGATGAGCAGGTTTAGGGGAAACTGAAGCTGAGCTGGTAGGCTGAGTAGCCGGGTCTCCGGATGGCTCAAACACGGTGCTGGTGGAGCTGGTGGGCACCACGGGGGTGGGTCAGAGGGGCAGCACCCACATTTTGCAAGATGGCTCGGCTGTGTAGCCTTGACTTGCGCATGTCCCTAATTGCTACCATGAAGCAATCTCGTAGGTTCAGGTCAGACGGGCTTCCTGTGGTGCCGGCTGAAGGCTGCCCTCTCTGAAGGCAGGGCTGGGACAGGACGAGGAGTGCGGGGGAAAGCCCTGGTCCTTGGCCATCACCTCATCCTCGACCTCTGCTGACCTGGGCCCTGCTGATGGCGCGGGAGGCTCAGGGCCCGTTCTCTCCCTCCAGCGTTGACTGCTGGGTCTGGGAGACAGCTCGTCCTTCACAGCCCCTGGACATAGGCAGCAGAGGGACGAACTGGGGCCCGACGGACTGCCGGAAGCTGGCATACTGTCTGCGATGGGAGCAGGTTGGAACTGGCCTGCTGAGGCTGCCGTGACTGCCGTGGCTGAGGCTGCTGATTACCAGGGTTACCCGAGGCTGGAAGCTCTGACAGGCAAAGGCAGAGCCCGAGGAGCCTCATGACTGCCTCTGCCCCTCCGGGCTGTGTGCTCCTGGCCAGTATAAGAGCCTGGACTGGAGACGTTATTCTGCCGTGGTTCAGCCACCGCGCTGGGCTCCCTCCCAGCTGAAGCTGAGCCAGGCGGCCGCCAGGGCTTGGGGGTTCTTGGAAAACGGCGCTCCTTTGCCCTTTCCCATTTAAAGATTTGTCAGAAGCAGCTGGACTTTAGCATCCTCCGTGTTGTTTGTCAGGAATTTGCAGAGCCCTTGAGTCTGGGATGCAATCTCTGGCCTGTTGGAAACCCTGGGGCGGCTCACAGAAACTGTCCTTTGCTCCCGGATCCAGAGGACTGGGGAAAAAGGCCTCCTGTGTCCCCCGTGGGAGGCCTGGTCTGGCCCTCAGAGATGCAAAGGACAGGCCTGGGGTTCTAGGAAGTTCTTTAACCCTCTGCCACCTGGAAAAAAAAGTTTAGTGCTTCATCGGAGGGAGAGATGAGCAGGTTTAGGGGAAACTGAAGCTGAGCTGGTAGGCTGAGTAGCCGGGTCTCCGGATGGCTCAAACACGGTGCTGGTGGAGCTGGTGGGCACCACGGGGGTGGGTCAGAGGGGCAGCACCCACATTTTGCAAGATGGCTCGGCTGTGTAGCCTTGACTTGCGCATGTCCCTAATTGCTACCATGAAGCAATCTCGTAGGTTCAGGTCAGACGGGCTTCCTGTGGTGCCGGCTGAAGGCTGCCCTCTCTGAAGGCAGGGCTGGGACAGGACGAGGAGTGCGGGGGAAAGCCCTGGTCCTTGGCCATCACCTCATCCTCGACCTCTGCTGACCTGGGCCCTGCTGATGGCGCGGGAGGCTCAGGGCCCGTTCTCTCCCTCCAGCGTTGACTGCTGGGTCTGGGAGACAGCTCGTCCTTCACAGCCCCTGGACATAGGCAGCAGAGGGACGAACTGGGGCCCGACGGACTGCCGGAAGCTGGCATACTGTCTGCGATGGGAGCAGGTTGGAACTGGCCTGCTGAGGCTGCCGTGACTGCCGTGGCTGAGGCTGCTGATTACCAGGGTTACCCGAGGCTGGAAGCTCTGACAGGCAAAGGCAGAGCCCGAGGAGCCTCATGACTGCCTCTGCCCCTCCGGGCTGTGTGCTCCTGGCCAGTATAAGAGCCTGGACTGGAGACGTTATTCTGCCGTGGTTCAGCCGATCCATGCAGCATCCACTACCAAGCGCTGGGGGCCTTTGGAGGCCCGGTCTTGAGCACAGTCCGCGTCAGGGTGGCAGAAGGAGTGTCTGCCCCTGCCCCTCCGTCTGTTCAGTCTTGGGTGGACAGAGAGATAGGAAGAGATGGTTTGCAGGTCCTCTGGGAACTCAGGGTCAGAGGAGGGAAGCTGTTAGAGGACTAGGTGGAGAATGCAGCCTGGACGCTCGGGGATGCAAGGGTGACCTCCTGACCCTGGGCTTCCAGTGCCTGTTAGAGGCTGCGGTCACCCCCTCTCCACACTGAGCGCTGGCTTGGGAGCCAGGACGCCTGCTCTGCCAGTGGCTATGACCTCCGGCTCCTGCTGGGTCCTGATTTCTCCATCTGCAAAATGGGGTTAATGATTACTAATCGCCCACCTACTTCAAGTCTGTGGGGAGGATTTTTTAAACGAATAATTTTGTGCATTGAAATGAGCCAACAGATTTCAAGCCTTTGGAGAAAAGGCCTTATTTATTATTATCATCAACTCACTGAGCAGAAATTCCATTTATCTCCTTTGCTGCTTCTCCAGTGCTGCATGAACTGAGAACCACATGACGTCAGTGAGATGACAGGCCTCTGCATGCCTCCCAAATCCTAGCCCTTGGGGATCCCAAAGCCTGGGGGGGCTGGGTGGGGCCTCCTCTGAGCTCCAAGGGGATTTGGGGGCCTAGAGCGGAGGAGATGCTTCATGTTCAAACAGTAGAGCAGAAATCTGAGGCTTCTCCACCAGGGTGTCAGGCCTGGGCTGGAGAGCTGGAAAAGGGAGCAGGAGCAGAGGAGAAAAAGTTTGAAACACCTCCGTCCCTATCACTTGAGTTTGATCCTTGAAGCCTTTGTGTTACTCAGACAAGAACAGGAAGTTAAAGTAAGCAAGAAGGACATGAAAGAATGAAGGACAGACTGCCCCTGAGGCTGGGCAGGGGAGGAGGCAGAGAAAGGCGAGGGATGAGACGGAGCATCCTTAGGTCCTCTCCTTACTTCTGTCCCCGCACGAAAGCTGTGCCTGCCCCCAGGTGTGGGTCAGTCATTACCTCCTTTCCCAGAGTACCTTGCTCCTTGGAGAGGGTCACTTACTGGAAAAAAAGATGTCTATGGGGGAAGATGCACCTGTATCGATCTCTCTGTATATCTGTGTCTGTAGATAGCTGTAGCTCTCTGTTTTGGGGTCAGATGGGCCTTGCCAGGACTTCCTGGGCTCCTATCAGAGCGGCAGATGTCTCCTGCCTGTATCAGAGTCCTCCCCCATGTGGACTCAGGAGAGTCCCTTGTAACTTTAAGGCTCTAACGGTCCACTGCACTTCCTCTGCCTGTCTCATCTGGGCTGACAGCTCTTCCGTTAGCTGCTTTAGTCAAGCAGAGGGAGCTCTGCTCAGACGGCCCCCTACTCTCTCACTAGTTCTCTGGTCTGCCCCTGTCCTGCCCTGTGGTCCAGACCTGTGCAGTGGCCAGCAGTGATGGCTGGTGCTGGCAGAGCACTGGCCCACCAAGTAGGGATTACACGCACGTGTTGGTGAGTCTGGCAGGCGCAGGTGCTGAGACTGCCCCTGCTCGGTTGGACAAGACTCCAGGGGTGTCTGGCCACCTGCAGGTGGACTCCCCCTCATCTGATTAGGATGGTGCCTTGCATTTCTGTTTCCTGAAGGTGTGGTTTTGTACCCCTGTGGCTCATTACCCACTATCTGTTCTTCCATATTGGGCTGGCTATTGAGGATGACGCGAACCATTTGTTCCTAAAGATCATGGCTGCCGAAGGTCCTGCTTTAAAGTTCTTCCATCAGATTTTGATACTTTTTCTATCTCAGATGAAGCGCCCGAGGATTCTGCTTCTCACCTGAGTCACATTTCCTCCTGGCCCGTGTTGGAGGCACAGAGCTGTGAGGCAAAGCTGGCTGTTGGCTGAAGGCTGGAGCACGGGACCCACATTTACAAAGAAAGTCTCAGTTGGGCAGCATCAGGTTCTCCAGCTGGACCTTCTCTCCAGCAAGGACTGCACGGATCCAAGTGCGCTGATGCATACACTCAGTGTGCACAGGCCGGTGCACTCAGATGCACACACTCGGAGGCACACAGGCTCGCACCCTTGGATGCACACACTCGGAATGGCAGGGACGTTGTTCAAGATCCACGTGGCGTTGTGTCCTTTGCAGCTTAAATAGCCTCAGTGCCTTCCTACTGCTCTCAGACTAAGCTCCACTACCTTCACAGCCAAACAGACCTGTTTGCCATCCTCCCGCGCTCTCTGCCCCTCCCCTGCTCACCAGGCCCTGCCGCACGGCCCGCCTTCAACTGCCTTCACGTCTCCATCCTTCATCCTGCAGGGCCGCCTCCCTGCACCCTTCCTGTTGGCTCCTTCCCAGGCTTCAGAATTTGCCTCTGTGGAGGGGCCTTCCTCAGCCAGCATATCTCACACAGCTTTTGCTCTTCCCTCCACCCATTATCTGTCCTTTTCCTTTATATTCTGTATTTTCATTTTCTTATTTTTTGATCTCTTTAGTTATTTCTTCTCTGTCTCTCTGAGTAGGCTCCATGAGAGCCAGGACCGTGTATGTCAACTCCATTGACCACTGTGTCCCCAACCCCTTGCAGACGGCTGCCTGTGTCATACACACTTCATATGCAGCTGGCCAGGGAGTGGTGTAGCAACACTTGGAAGACTGTCTTGACATGAGATGACCTTAAGCTCAACCTGAGTGATCCCTCTCTGGTTGATGCTGGCCAGACCAGGGGAGAGGATCACCCGCCTCTGCTTACACAAATGTTGTGGGTCTGGAGCTCTGGGCTGGGTCCTCAATATAAGAAATGTGTTAACAAAGAGCACGTGCCTGGAGGAGACTGGGACTAGGAACCGTGGGCTTTGAGGGAAAGATACTCAAGCCCTTTCAATCAGAAGGGGAAAGGTGTAGGGGTTAAGAGCTGGCCATTTGCCGCAGCATGTCAGCCGGGTGCACAGAGAATAGTGGGTGTGATGAGCCATTAAGAAATACACACACACGTAGACAGAAAGGATGGGAATGGGGAGCTGAAGACCTCTTGGGTCAAGGCCTTGAACACGTTCATTCACCGGTCTGCTTCTATGGAGAGCTTAAGCAGAATGATATTATCATGGGCTGGAACCCACTCACAGCCCTGATCAATAATTACTCTTGTGACTCTAAGAATGGAAAGAGCGTGCTGTAGCCAGCTAGACCGGCACGAAGTTAAGGAGTCTGTGCTGCGTGTACACACAGTGTTCTAACGTGCGCTGACCCGGCGTTCCAAAGTCCACAGCAGATCTCCCACCTGTTGCTGATCAGTATGACCCCAGCTAATGAGCCCATGTGAATCGAATCACTTGCTTTTGTCTTAGTTCTTTCATTTCCAAAACGTTTTCCTTCTGGCTCGGCCAAAGCTGTGAAAACCTCTGCTGGTTTGTTTTCCCACAGCCGCTGACACTGAGGTGTTGCTGTGCTGTGGAGACTCGTGTGTGCTTGGGGTGGGTCGCCTTGAGGAAAGTGGCCTCCCTTCACTGGAGCTGTTACTAGAAACTTCCATTGGTGAAGATGTGGGACTAGATGATGTTTAAGGGTACTTTCAGCCCCACATCCAGAAATAACTTTGTTGAGCTGCTCCAAAGAGCCAGAGGTAGGTAGAAAGTGCAAGCATTTCCCGTCTTGTCAGATTTATTGCCTCCTTAGAAAGCAGTTCTCCCTGACCCTGTCTTATGTATGGGGGTGAGTGTGTGTTTGTGTATATTGTGGGATGGAGCATTGTTGTTAAACAAATGTTCACTCAGTGTCCCTCTCTCTTCCTCCTTAGGATGGTGTATATTAATGCCTCACTCACTTCCAGTGGCCATGTGACCAGTGCCCAGAAGTGGGCGTGTGCCGGAGCTTGGATGCTTGTGTTTGCCCTCTGGTGCTCCTGGCTTCCCCATGAGATACCTGCACCCTGTGTGAGTCATCTTGTCACGATGGAGAGTTACATGGAGCAGATCGAATCCAAACCCTGCTGATTCTAGCTAACCTGGGGACCCAAGAGTGAAAAGAAAAAAATGTCTGTTGTAAGCTGCTGAGATTGGGGGATTATTTGTTACACAGCAGTATCACAGCCAAGCCAGACTAACAAGTATTCATGGTTTCGTTTTTACGTAAAACTGCTGCAGTACTCACGTCTGAGATGCTGACTCGAAGAATCGAGGTTTAGTGAACCGTTTCCTCCCTGCTCCAGACTCCTTTCCATGACCTCTTCCCAGAGTGGGCATCTCCTACATTTATAGAACAATTATCCGCATTGAAAAATTTTTGCCTTCTCCCCCAAAAGGGCACTCCACAGGCTCTCAGACCTGCCTGTGCCCGACAAGGGCTGTTCTTGTCGTGAGTGGACCTCCATTTCCGGGACAGCGATGAGGCTGGAGCTCAGAGATGGAGAAGCCTCTGAAGCTGCAGCAGCAGGAGGCGGAAGGCACCGCCATCTGAAAGAACAGAGAAGTTTTCCTTCTGGCTCGGCCAAAGCTGGCCTGCGTTTTCCACAGCCGCTGACACTGAGGTGTTGCTGTGCTGTGGAGACTCGTGTGTGCTTGGGGTGGGTCGCCTTGAGGAAAGTGGCCTCCCTTCACTGGAGCTGTTACTAGAAACTTCCATTGGTGAAGATGTGGGACTAGATGATGTTTAAGGGTACTTTCAGCCCCACATCCAGAAATAACTTTGTTGAGCTGCTCCAAAGAGCCAGAGGTAGGTAGAAAGTGCAAGCATTTCCCGTCTTGTCAGATTTATTGCCTCCTTAGAAAGCAGTTCTCCCTGACCCTGTCTTATGTATGGGGGTGAGTGTGTGTTTGTGTATATTGTGGGATGGAGCATTGTTGTTAAACAAATGTTCACTCAGTGTCCCTCTCTCTTCCTCCTTAGGATGGTGTATATTAATGCCTCACTCACTTCCAGTGGCCATGTGACCAGTGCCCAGAAGTGGGCGTGTGCCGGAGCTTGGATGCTTGTGTTTGCCCTCTGGTGCTCCTGGCTTCCCCATGAGATACCTGCACCCTGTGTGAGTCATCTTGTCACGATGGAGAGTTACATGGAGCAGATCGAATCCAAACCCTGCTGATTCTAGCTAACCTGGGGACCCAAGAGTGAAAAGAAAAAAATGTCTGTTGTAAGCTGCTGAGATTGGGGGATTATTTGTTACACAGCAGTATCACAGCCAAGCCAGACTAACAAGTATTCATGGTTTCGTTTTTACGTAAAACTGCTGCAGTACTCACGTCTGAGATGCTGACTCGAAGAATCGAGGTTTAGTGAACCGTTTCCTCCCTGCTCCAGACTCCTTTCCATGACCTCTTCCCAGAGTGGGCATCTCCTACATTTATAGAACAATTATCCGCATTGAAAAATTTTTGCCTTCTCCCCAAGAGGGCACTCCACAGGCTCTCAGACCTGCCTGTGCCCGACAAGGGCTGTTCTTGTCGTGAGTGGACCTCCATTTCCCGGGGACAGCGATGAGGCTGGAGCTCAGAGAGATGGAGAAGCCTCTGAAGCTGCAGCAGCAGGAGCGGAAGGCACCGCCACAGGGCCCTCTGGAAAGAACAGAGAAGAGAAGTGGTTGCTGTAGACCTGAGCCGGAATGTTCGCTCTGATGTCAGGTGAGCTGCGCCTCCCCTCCCGCCTCCCCACACGGGCATGCTGGAAAGTGGCTTTGCAGATGCCTTTGACTCTTATCTCTCTTACATCATCCTCTGAAATGAAATCTCAAACACTTTAGTGGGGTTTGATGCAGAGAACAGTAAGCAGGTAGAGGTTCAGGCAGAAACAGAGCAGGAGTCAAAAACCCTGGAGAAAAGCATGAATGGGCTTGGAGAGGACAAATAAAATAGAGACATTTATACAGGTCTCCCCTACCTCTCAGAACAAAACAATTATGAGATGAGAGAGGCATGGATGGGAGGAAATTCTTTCATTTTTCACATTGCAAGCTAGAGAGATCCAATAGCCTGTTTATGAAGAACAATAAAGAAGATACATGAACTCAGTAAAGAGGTTGTTACAGATATATCGGGTGGCTTTGAAAGGCCAGGGTTTTCTCCCCCCCTTTTGGATAAAGCTGTCAGCTAAGTATTAAGTGATTTTTATTTTTTTTTGGTTTTGCTTTTTTTTTTCTCAAAAAGCAATAACTGGCACCAGCCGTTTGTTACAATTGGCAGAAAGAGTTATCACTTTTATTTAGGATTTGGAAATGCAATCAAAGAGGGGCAGATTGGAGCTTGAATTAAATGAAGCTTAAACAAGCAAAAGAAAAATCTCCGCTAGTCTTTTAAACAAACAAACAGAAAAATTACAGCTCCTTGTTGTTAATTTGAAGCTATAAAAAAGTTGACACTCACACTTGATAAAATGGTGCCAAGCAGAATGGTTGCTACTTTTGTGTGTGTGTGTTAAGTACTGAATATTCTGATTATTTGTAAGAGTAAGAATCCATTGTTCCTGGAAACTCTTTGGTTGGACCTGACTTGCTTATTGCCTGGGAAGTCACAGTGAAGATGCATGCTGTGGGCTTTCGAGGGAATTACTTTTCCTAGGATAATTTAAAGAGACAAAAAGGCTGGGAGGATCAGTTCAGTTTGGCTGCCTGTTTTCACATTTGTTGTGTTTTGTGATTCCCAAATACCAAATTGTCTCCTGAAGTTGTGAAAACATTTCTATCCACGGCTTGCCCTCTATTATTATTTCAGTCCTCATACTGAAAGTCTTCATATTATCTGGTAACTTGCCTTATCTAGATCACAGCTCTAAGAATCAGAATAGACATGAAAAAAGTTCCTTTTGAGAAGATAAAAGAGATGTCACAAAATATTTGCTCTACCTCTCAAGCATTTTACCTCCAGGTCTGTGGATTCGTTTAAGCTCTTAAATTCCAGCTACAGTAACACTTGCTGTCAAACCCAGAGTGAGTTAGACCTGAGGATCGGTCCTTCTATGGGCGGGGACAGTGGCCATCAGCAGCGACAGGAGACAGCCTAGTAATGAGACAGGAAAACTTTAAAACAGATGCTGGGGTCAAAGCCCTCAGCTTAGTAAGAGGGTGCTGCTGAGTAAGGGGGTAAATACTTCCTTGAGTGTTTTAATTTTCTGTGTCAGCTTAATGGACCAGGGGATGCTTAGCTATTTGGTCAGACACTATTCTGGGTGTGTTCTGGCCGCGTGAGGGTGTTCTGGATGAGAATCACGTTTCAGCTGATAGAGTAACGCAGACTGCCCTCCCCCATAGGAGTGGGCCTCATCTAGTCTGTTGAAGGTCTGAATGGAACCAGAAGGCTGACCTTCCTGTGAAGGAGGAGGAATGCTTTTCTTGCTGACTGTCTTTGACTTGGGACATAGGCCTTCTCCTGCCTTTGGACTCAGACTGGAATTGGTACCATTGGCTCTTTTGGTTCTCAGGCCTTTGAACTTGGAGTGGAACTTTACCATTGGTTTCCCCTGGGTCTCCAGCTTGTAAATATGCTGCTCTTGGACCTTCTCAGCCTCTATAATGTCACTAAGTTTCCTTACAACCCTTCTCTCTGTATATATCCCATCTGTCTATATCTGTCTATCTATCTGTCTGTCCGTCTGTCTCTCTGTCTCTCCGTCCATCCATCTCTCTATTTATCAGTCTATCCATCCATCTGTCTGTCTTTCCGTCCATCCATCTCGCTATCAGTCTATCTGTCTGTCTATCTATCTATCTACCTACCTGTCTGTCTGTCTAGGTATCCTCTCACGCTATTGGTTCTGCTTCTCTGGAGAACCCAGGCTAATAGACCAAGCCTTCCTGTGGTCTCCAGGGTCCCCGTGATTGGACGGACAGGGCTCTGCTGTGTCCTGAAGGGAGGTACAGGGCTCCTCCTCTTGTCTCTTGGGTCTTAGATCGGCTGTCCCCTTCCCTGGACTTTGCCTGGGCGCTGGCACTTGTGTCTGTTCCACCTGCTCAGAGCAGTGCCTGCCAGGCTGTTTGAGGCGCTGAGCACCACTTTCACGTCTAGGATATGGGCTCTCAGGGGCCGTGAGCAGTGGTGCTTTGCTGTCCCCTTGTGCCTACACACAGTGGCTTATTGTCTAACCTGTATTGGATGAACAACTGTTCGCGCTACCCTTTCACGATGGCACGGAGTAGAAGTAGTTGAAGAGTTTTTTCAGTAGCTAGACTTTTCTATAACGTGTTAACCTTTAGAGAGAAGACCCTCAGGCTTTGTGAGCATCCTACCTTATTCCTCTACAGCCCCTTCCTCCTGCCTCTCCCACCCCCGATGGTGTGAAATGGTGCACATGGGCCCTTTCAGTTGTAGTAAAAGATGCAGTTCAGGGGAACAATGCCAGTTGAATCTTATTTCCTCAATGAAACAATGCTACCATAATGGATGGATTCCTTATTCATAACTTTTTACAGAAGCGTTTGATATTTAAATCCTGAAATAGAGGTTGGCTTGGGATTGGAGCTGCCATTGAATCCTGCTTCTTCCAGTGGATGCTCTGTAGCTGTGGGCAAGTGCCTTCACATCTGCAAGATCTCAGTCTCCTCACCTATGGAGCAGGAAAAAAAATAGCCACGTCACAAGGCTGCTGTGAGGACTGAGCTCAGTAATGTATGCAAAGTACTTTGTGTATTACCTGGCACATAATAAGCACTCAATAAATTTTAATTCCCTTTCTTCCTTCTCCTTTCTCCAGTTCAATCAAGGATCATGATAGATGTGTTTCCCTCTGCAGTGTAAAGCTTTTAAAAGTGCATATAAATCAATTAAATAGGCCAATGAAATAATTGATCATATAACATTTGTTTAAGAGATTCTGGGGAGAGGGACAGAAGATTAGGGGCTTGTGGAAGCCCCAAGAGAGCTTCTAGGAGGCAGCAGTTCAGACGGGGATCCTGTGCCATGCCCTGTACACCCGGGCTTTGATTCTGTGAGAAAGGGCAGGCGGCGTGATGGCTGTGACTCAATTATAATTCAGAAGAGAGGCTGTGAGGGTCCCAGTGGCTGGGCAGGCCCTGTAGGAAAAGGCAGAGTGATTCGAGGAGTCACTGAAATGGTGTCCAGCCTCCTTCTGAATGTGTGGTTTATGAATTAATCTCGGTCAGAGCAGAAGATAAGCCAGGTGACCCAGTGCAAAATCACTCACCACTCCTCCGCGGTGAAGAGAAAGGCACGTTTGCAGGTCCCCTTCCCTCTCTGGCTGCTCCCATGGGTGAACCTGAGAGCAGGTGCCTCCAGGCTGTATTTGGAGAACTCTGGGGTCCCTGTTATTCGTGGGTAGAGTCCCCTATGCTACAGACAGAGCAGAGGCGATCAGGAGCTATTAAGGGGAGGTCATTCAGTGGCAAGAGAATGGCCTCTGATGTGATTCAGATTCTAGGTAATCCTATGATTGCCAAGGGGTGGGCGGGGACGGGGGAAGGAATAGTTAGGGAGTTTGGTATGGACACGTACACACTGCTGTATTTAAAGCTTATTTAACCATCAAGGACCTACTGAGAATTCGGCTCAATGTTTTGGGGCAGTCTGGTTGGGAGGGGAGTTCAGGATCTCCCTGATGGTTCAGATGGTAAAGAATCTACCTGCAGTATGGGAGACCCAGGTTCAGTCCCTGGGTCAGGAAGATAAGGGCACGGCAGCCCATTCTGGTGTTTCTGCCTGGAGAAACCCATGGATAGAGGAGCCTGGTGGACTCTAGTCAGGTGGCAGCTTTCTCAGGTGGACTTTTTCTGCTCAGACGTGACTGAGCGACTAACACTTTCACTTTTTTGGGGGGGAGAATGGATACATGTTTATGCAAAGTACTTTGTGTATTACCTGGCACATAATAAGCACTCAATAAATTTTAATTCCCTTTCTTCCTTCTCCTTTCTCCAGTTCAATCAAGGATCATGATAGATGTGTTTCCCTCTGCAGTGTAAAGCTTTTAAAAGTGCATATAAATCAATTAAATAGGCCAATGAAATAATTGATCATATAACATTTGTTTAAGAGATTCTGGGGAGAGGGACAGAAGATTAGGGGCTTGTGGAAGCCCCAAGAGAGCTTCTAGGAGGCAGCAGTTCAGACGGGGATCCTGTGCCATGCCCTGTACACCCGGGCTTTGATTCTGTGAGAAAGGGCAGGCGGCGTGATGGCTGTGACTCAATTATAATTCAGAAGAGAGGCTGTGAGGGTCCCAGTGGCTGGGCAGGCCCTGTAGGAAAAGGCAGAGTGATTCGAGGAGTCACTGAAATGGTGTCCAGCCTCCTTCTGAATGTGTGGTTTATGAATTAATCTCGGTCAGAGCAGAAGATAAGCCAGGTGACCCAGTGCAAAATCACTCACCACTCCTCCGCGGTGAAGAGAAAGGCACGTTTGCAGGTCCCCTTCCCTCTCTGGCTGCTCCCATGGGTGAACCTGGAGAGCAGGTGCCTCCAGGCTGTATTTGGAGAACTCTGGGGTCCCTGTTATTCGTGGGTAGAGTCCCCTATGCTACAGACAGAGCAGAGGCGATCAGGAGCTATTAAGGGGAGGTCATTCAGTGGCAAGAGAATGGCCTCTGATGTGATTCAGATTCTAGGTAATCCTATGATTGCCAAGGGGTGGGCGGGGACGGGGGAAGGAATAGTTAGGGAGTTTGGTATGGACACGTACACACTGCTGTATTTAAAGCTTATTTAACCATCAAGGACCTACTGAGAATTCGGCTCAATGTTTTGGGGCAGTCTGGTTGGGAGGGGAGTTCAGGATCTCCCTGATGGTTCAGATGGTAAAGAATCTACCTGCAGTATGGGAGACCCAGGTTCAGTCCCTGGGTCAGGAAGATAAGGGCACGGCAGCCCATTCTGGTGTTTCTGCCTGGAGAAACCCATGGATAGAGGAGCCTGGTGGACTCTAGTCAGGTGGCAGCTTTCTCAGGTGGACTTTTTCTGCTCAGACGTGACTGAGCGACTAACACTTTCACTTTTTTGGGGGGGAGAATGGATACATGTATATGTATGGCTGAGTCTCTTTGCTGTTTTACCTGAAACTATCACAGCATTGTTAGTCAGCTCTACTTCAATATAAAATGTAAAACTCAAACAAATAAGCAAACAAACCTAGAGTGTCTCTTGGGCTTCCTAGGTGGCTCAGTGGTAAAGAACCTGCCTACCAATGCAGGAGACACAGGAGGCATGGGTTTGATCCCTGGGTTGGAAGATCCCCTGGAGGAGGAAATGGCAACCCACCATTATTCTTGCCTGGAGAACCCCATGGACGGAGGAGTGCGGCATGCTACAGGCCATGGAGTTGCAAAGCAACAGGCATGACCGAATCAATGGTGCATCTTTTGCTCTGGAGGAGGGTGGGGGGAATTTTATTTGCTCACTCATGGTTCCTTGCTTCTGTGTACATTGGCTGACCCATGTTTCAGTGAGGAATCTGGAGGAAGCATTCTCCAGGACAAGCCACCCCAGAATACAAGGTTGTCTCTGCTATCCATCAAGATCAGGCTCCAGGAGTTCCCCTTCCTGAGACATCCCTGCCGGCTCCACCCTGTGCTCTCCCTAGGAGGGGACGGGATCTATTCTGGCAAGGTAGGATTCTGTCTCTGTTGGGAGGGTATTCTCTGGGAAGTTTCTTGCATTCCTGCAAGTCTTGTGAGCAGAGGCACTGACGGCCTTTGTTCTAGATTCCGTCTTCGAGGATATTCATATAGCAGGCGGTCTTGGAAGAAGCAGACAGTGTGTCCCCTGGGGGTAAGGGACAGTTGGCAGATATTTTTACTGTCCAGTAAAGATCGTGTCTCCCTCAGGCAAATTTATACCCATTGAAAAGGTTCGAGTTTCCTAAGCTTAGATTCCATCAGCTACGAAGCACGCCCAGTGTGAGTGCCTCATCCCCTGGACACCCCCTACCCCACATTGTCTCCGTGGTTGGACTAGAGACACCAATGCAAATGCAATGGTCTTCTGCCTGCTCTTTGTCCTGAGGGACAAAGAGCTTGGTTTCTGACCCAAGAGCCTTCTACCCACATCTGTAAATCTGTGACTAACTTGTGAGTTTGTGAGAGCATATATTCCGGCACCCTCCACAGCTTCTGGTCGTGAACCCTTCACAGGAGGAGACGGGTGACTGTGCAGGGCTGGGGCAAGGCTGCATCCGCGGGGTGGAGGCCAGGGTCATGCCCGATGATAAGCTGGGTGGCAGCTTTCTCTGGTGAACTCTCTCTGTCTGCCTGTATTCTCTCTGTGGCTTTGTCTCCTGGCTTCCCCTCCCCTTCTCCTGTTAAGGTTTTCTGATCTCGGGGACTTGTGAGATGACTAGGGGTTTTATCCCCCATGCCTCTCCGTGGGGATGGACCTCTGGGTTCCAGCAAGTTCTGCCGTCCTCTGCTCTACAAGGAGTAGTTCCTGTCAAGGCTTCTGGACCTGCCCCCTTGCCCACAGCCCCACCCCAGCATGTCCCTGTTTTCTCTCGTGCAGCTGTGGCCTGGTGCTTCTCCTCTTCCTTCTAATCCAGTCCTAGATAGCCCACTTATCAGCATGCCTGCTACACTCTTTTTTTTTTTTTTAAAGATTTATTTATTTATTTTGGGCGGGGGTCGGGTTGGGGAGGGAGGGGAGCAGGCGGGCCACTTCTATTGCTCTTTCATTTCTCTATTTTCATCCGTCTTTGTTCTTTGGCTCCTGTGGGCCTCCCATCGCGGTGGCGTCTGTCCTTGCAAAGCGCCGGCTCTGGGCGCATGCGCTCCAGAGCTCTGGCTCGGTAATTGGACACATCAGTCCAGCCGCTCTGCGGCACGTGGGATCTTCCCAGGCCAGGGCTCCAACCGGCACTCCTTGCACTGCAAGGCGGTGTCCTTACCCACTGGACCACCAGGGGAAGCCCCCTGCTACACTCTTATTTAGTAATTTCCCCATCTCAGGGAGAGAAGAATGTTCTGGAATGCCAGACCTGAGAGTTGAATTGCTGGAGAGTTTCGGGTGTGAGGCCAGCTGGCCTGAGGCTGCAGTAGCAGGAGAGCCTGCCTCAGAGTGTCGGCCAGGCATGGGCTCACCTCTTCTGTGCATCCTTGACCTGTCTCTCTCCCTCCTCCAGCCAGTACCTATCACTGTGCTGGCTCCCTTTGGGGATGTAGGATGACCGGATGAAGAAACAAATGGGCCGAGGCCCAGAGCCATGTGCAGCAGGCAACTGGCGCTGCCCCTCACTGTTGTTCCTCTGCTTGTATTCGTGTCTTTATTCTTCTTACTGTGTCAGGTGTTGGTACCTTTCTTAATCTGCCCACTTGTTGAAAAATACTATCCCTATGATCCATGACCAAGCAAAACACGGAAGAGCCTTGACTAAGGACACCCATCTGGTTATAGTCATGCTAGAGAGAGAGCTGGCCTCACAGGCGGAGGAAGAACAAGGGACAGTCCCCTCTGTGACAATCATCTGACATGTGATAGGAGCCCAGAAGAGGGAGGGTCATGCCAGGCCCCCTCCAGCCCTCAGAATTTATCAAGAGCAGACTGGAAATCCCGGAAGGTAGGGCATCAAGACTTAGGGTGGCCTCACGTGAGTGTCTTGTGCTCCCTCTATGTTTGAAAAGGTAATTTGGAGTCCTCCCCTCCCCTGGGCCCTTCTTAAGTCATTCCAAAGGGCCAATGACTGCATTTGCTCACCCCACCCCCCCCAGTAGGCATGCATTTCACCTGTTTTAAATGATAAAGATTCTCTCTCTTTAAGGATGAAAGGAATGGATTAAGGAAATTGAAGGCTTCTGGAGGCTTTCAGTCTAGAAGATCCTTACTTGCTCCTCTTCAGTTGCTCTGTCCTGTCCAACTCTTTGCATCCCTATGGACAGGTTCCTCTGTCCATGGGTTTTTCCAAGCAAGAATTCTGGAGTGGGCTGCCATTTCCTTCTCCAGGGGGTCTTACCCACCCAGGGACTGAACCTGAGTCTCCTATGTCTCCTGCACTGCGGTCAGGTTCTTTACCACTGAGCCACCAGGGGAGACCAGATCATCCCTGTGTGTGCTGTTGCTTCAGTCGTGTCTGACCCTTTACACTGCCAGGCTCCTCTGTCCATGGGGTTCTCCTGGCAAGAGTACTGGAGTGGGTTGTCATGCCTTCCTCCAGGGGATCTTCCCAAACTAGGGTGTGACCCCCATCTCTTACAGATCATCCTTGGTCTCCCTTTAAGTATTCATTATCCATCCATCCATCCATCCATCCTTTCTTCCTTCCTTCATACATTTGGCTCAATGAGCACCACTTAATGAGTCTCTCCTCTGTGTTGGACTCTGTGGCAGGTCTTCTGCTCAGCAACGTATGCAGAAGCAAACAAAGAGGCAGTCTCCACTCTCAGGGAACCTGCAAGCTTACAAGGAGACACATAAGCCATAAAATGCAGGAAAAGTGCAGGGCTCTCTGAGAGTGAATCCTAGAAGGGCCATCTTAAGTTGGGTGGCCAGAGGTGGGCTGGGTGGGGAAGGGGCAGTCCTGCAGGACCTCTGACAAAAATAAAATCTGTAAGTCATGCTAGAGAGAGAGCTGGCCTCACAGGCGGAGGAAGAACAAGGGACAGCCCCAAAGAAGAGGGAGGGGGTCATGCCAGGCCCCTCCAGCCCTCAGAATTTATCAAGAGCAGACTGGAAATCCCGGAAGGTAGGGCATCAAGACTTAGGGTGGCCTCACGTGAGTGTCTTGTGCTCCCTCTATGTTTGAAAAGGTAATTTGGAGTCCTCCCCTCCCCTGGGCCCTTCTTAAGTCATTCCAAAGGGCCAATGACTGCATTTGCTCACCCCACCCCCCCCAGTAGGCATGCATTTCACCTGTTTTAAATGATAAAGATTCTCTCTCTTTAAGGATGAAAGGAATGGATTAAGGAAATTGAAGGCTTCTGGAGGCTTTCAGTCTAGAAGATCCTTACTTGCTCCTCTTCAGTTGCTCTGTCCTGTCCAACTCTTTGCATCCCTATGGACAGGTTCCTCTGTCCATGGGTTTTTCCAAGCAAGAATTCTGGAGTGGGCTGCCATTTCCTTCTCCAGGGGGTCTTACCCACCCAGGGACTGAACCTGAGTCTCCTATGTCTCCTGCACTGCGGTCAGGTTCTTTACCACTGAGCCACCAGGGGAGACCAGATCATCCCTGTGTGTGCTGTTGCTTCAGTCGTGTCTGACCCTTTACACTGCCAGGCTCCTCTGTCCATGGGGTTCTCCTGGCAAGAGTACTGGAGTGGGTTGTCATGCCTTCCTCCAGGGGATCTTCCCAAACTAGGGTGTGACCCCCATCTCTTACAGATCATCCTTGGTCTCCCTTTAAGTATTCATTATCCATCCATCCATCCATCCATCCTTTCTTCCTTCCTTCATACATTTGGCTCAATGAGCACCACTTAATGAGTCTCTCCTCTGTGTTGGACTCTGTGGCAGGTCTTCTGCTCAGCAACGTATGCAGAAGCAAACAAAGAGGCAGTCTCCACTCTCAGGGAACCTGCAAGCTTACAAGGAGACACATAAGCCATAAAATGCAGGAAAAGTGCAGGGCTCTCTGAGAGTGAATCCTAGAAGGGCCATCTTAAGTTGGGTGGCCAGAGGTGGGCTGGGTGGGGAAGGGGCAGTCCTGCAGGACCTTGGAGAGTGAGTGGAACTTACTGGGTGATGAGAGGGGAAAAGCATTCGGGGCAGAATGTAGCATGCTGGGCACTGTGATGCACGACTCAGAGGAACATAGAGCAGAGGAGCCAATGAAACAAGCATGAACATGTCCAGCCAAATAACCAAACAAAGAATTTTTTAGTCTCAAGAGAGCCTGAGAAATGGGCTGATCCGCGTCTTCTTGTTTGATAGATGAACTGAGCTTCTTGCCCTGTACTGTGGCTCCCCTGGGGTGCTTCAGGGCTTGAAACTGGATGATGGGAGACCACGGGTTGTTGGCCAAGCCCCCAGACTACAGGGTTCCCATGCCCCATCTTACGTCTAGTCCACCTCTTACCTGTATAGTAAGTCTCCTGCATATGAACCTTCAAGTTGCAAATTTTCAAAGATGCAAATGTGCCACTGTATGTCAGCTGGTCTCCTATACGACTCTACTTTTCAAGATAGGATGCTATAAGATTAAAACTGTTTTCTTATTTTTGTGTTTCTGTTTTATGTATTATTTGTGTGAAAAGCATTGTAAGCCTATTATATAGAGTACTATATAGCTGGTCATGTTGGTTGGGTACCTAGGCTGAGTTTGTTAGACTTAAGAACAATTTGGACTTAAGGACACGCTCTCGGAATGGAACCTGTTCGTACATAGGGAGATTTAATTGTAATATACATTTTGCAAATGCTTTGCCTAGAGGGACTCCCTGGATTCAGTTACTCTTGGCTGAGTCTTTGGCTGAGAGGTACCCACTGTGGAGTCAAGTCTGAATCTCAGCTGCTGAGTTCAGAGGTCAGGACACTGAAGACCGTGGACAGAGGGCAGGGGAAACTGTCAGGAAGATCAGTGGCCATGGCATGCGGTAGAGAGCAGCTCTTTGTGCCACAGCTGGGAGAAGCTCATCTAACATTTTTTTACATTTTCCCAATTGAATGCGTGGTCTGTGGGTGCCACAGGAACGCTCATCCGTCAGTTTTGACAATATGACAAGAGTGAATATTATTTATGCTAAAAATAGTCTGAACAAAAGACAAGCCTCCAGTGACAGCACCTATGAAGTCTTAAGCTTCTGGTAGACCCCCATCCTCACAGGTGATTGGCAAAGTCATTTCTATTGTGCCTTAATCAACCAGAGCTCACCATCCATGCCAGCAGCCTTTGGGGCTGGATGGCATCACTCAAGCCCTGTCTCCAGGCTTCCCAGGGTGAGTGGTTTGCTGACCTAGCCTGTCTCCATGGGCCTGTTGGGGCTGGTAGAGTCCAGAATTTATGGTGGCTCTTAGGTACTTGGGTCCACCTTCTGCTCCCTCCATTAGGACCACGGCCATAATAGCTGCCAACCTGAGTTCATTCCCTGGCTTGGAAAGATCATTCACTCCAGTATGCCTGCCTGGAGAGTCCCATGGACAGAGGAGCCTGGCAGGATACAGTCCATGGGATTGCAAAGGGTCAGACATGAGCGACTAAGCACATTGAGAGCCTCCTGTGTGCCAGCCCTGTGCTGAGTGCTATACCCGAATGATCTCGCGGCTTTCATGTCAATCCTAAGCAGTAGGTACTAGTAACATCAGAGGAACCTGAGGCTCCTTGAGGACTCAGAGGGGAACGAGTCACTCCTGTGTGGATCTTGGCGAAGAGGGCAGGGAGGTTTGATTCTGTGAAATGTGGGCTAGACGCTGATATTTTTTCTTTCCTTGGTGTCAAAGTTGGGAGCAACAGGAAGTGGAGAGGATGGTCTCCAGTGGGGCAGGGAAACCTGAGGAATTCCAAATGATTCTTGCATGTGTTTTGAAAGGCCATTGAAGGTGCTTGCTTTTCCATCTGACTGCCTCACCCCCAAATCGCTGCCATGTGTTTTGGATGCAGAAAATGGAACAGAGAAGATTTGGTTTCATTTTTTGTGACATGAGACAGCTTAAGCAAGCTGCCTCTGCTCTGAATCTGCAGAGAGTGCAGAGCAAAGCACAGTAGGTACTTACTTGTTTATGGAATTAATTCCAGTTCCTGCTTAGGGATGAACACCTGCCTCCCTGTGTGTGTGTTTCTGAGGACAGCCTGGCTCCCCCATGTTCGCAGGCGTGGTGTGGCCTCCATAGTTTCTCACTTGATGCTTTTACATGGATGTTCGTGACCTGGGATCATCAGAGACGGGGCATGGATTCTGTCCTTAGAGGGGACCTGGCTGATCGGAGGCTGGGACCACAGATTGGAGGCTGGGACCACAGATCGGAGGCCAGGGTTCAAGGCTGTGTCACATTGGCTACAGACTCACTGGTGCTCTGTGCATCTGCAGTTCAGGGGCTCTGGGGACCCGCAGTGTTTTTTAATGGTGTTTTTGGACACACGTTGTAAAAGAGGGGCCTGGTGCTGGCGATGGCAAAGTCTGGTTTTCATTTCCCACTTCTCCAGGAGTGAGCTCGTTTGAGCGATCAGCAGGGCCAGGCTGGCTTCTGGCAGAGGCCAGCTCTCCCCCTGTCTCCCTACGTTTGTCTGCCAGCCCCAGAGCGCAGCCTGATTGGAACTGACTTTCCCCCAGGTGCTCGTGCAGGCCTATTAGGCTGCCAGACTGTAGGGTGTGGGGAGCGGCCCCGCTTAGTGCTGCTCCCAGGTAAGCCTCTCTCTGCCCCTCGTGGGCAAATCACAGATGCTTCCCATCACCTGCATGGGCCTGGGCCCGTGCTAGGCTGTGCAGGGCTGCCTGGAGGGCAGGCCTGAGGCAGAGGACCATCCAGAAAAACCTAGGAATCCAGAGAGGAAGCCTTCCTGGCTCTCAGTAGACCCCAGGACAAGGTGGAGATGGCAGGCTGTCAGAACATCTGTACTTTCACTCCGGCCCTGCTGTCAACCAGCTATTCGGACTTGGACAAATCTTTCTGGGCCTCTGTGGCCCCGTTTGTAAAACAATAGGACTGAACTATAAGATTTCTAAGCATTCTTCTCTCCTTGATATCCTAGTTCCTCTGTATCCCTCAGCCCCGCTTCTATCCCTGCTCTCAGACCCAGCATGGAATTAGTCATTGTATAGACTCTCGTTACCCCAAGCAGCATCGGCATAACCTGATGTGTTAGATGTGAGGATCTCTGCCCCGTCCCAGACCTAGTGACTCAGAATCTGCATTTTAGCAAGACCTTGAGGTGATCTGGATCCACAGTAAAGATCGAAAAGCTCTGGCGTAGACCCTTCTACCCAGGCGTGAGGTTCTCAACTCCCACAACCCCCTCAGAACCCACCACCATTATTGCCCTTTTAGGTGATGCACCTGTTTTTGCCAGGGCCTGCAGGGGAGAGTCCCAGGGCTGAGTGTTGACCTCCTCTGTGATGTCTTTGCTGAGAATGGCTCACAGAGAACCACCCCTACAACCTCCCTGGCACCACTCTGGACCCTCCACTCACTCAGTTGCAGAAAGACTTCCAAAATTTCAAATGGAACAATTAAAAAAAACACCTTAGACTATGCCTGAAGAAATGTAGTTCAACCTTTTCCTCGTAAACAGACACATATACATGGCGAGAGAGAGAGAGAGAGGAGCAGAGTGAGACAGACACAGAGAGAGGAAGAAAGATGGAAATAACAAGGAAAGTCTTTAAAAAATAGATGGCCTATATCATGGGTTCTTAACTACGGTCTGTAGCATCTGTGGTTGGAGCTTCCAGTGAGCCTCTGATCCCCTGAATTAATATATGGAATATGTGTTGATGTGCATTTTCCTGGTGAGAGAGGGGGTCTGTGCTTTTCCAGATTCTCACAGGAGTCTATGACCTAAAAAAGTCAAAGAACTCTTGGGCTCAGTCCAAGTCTGTTTCTTGGGATTTATTGAACACCTCGCTGTTTGGAGACAAATCAGGGGCTGACTGAAGGGCTCTTTATGAAAACAACTTCAGGGCTGCCAGTTAGGCAGGACTTTCCTTTCCTCTCTCAGCTCCTCCAAATTTCTCTTTGTTCTTCCTATTATCTCTATCAAGGGCTATTTTCAGGACTGATTGGAAACGGAGAGTGAGCCTGGCGGCATGGCGACAGGAGAGTGTGTTTGCCGGAAAAAGCATGAGCTCTCATTGAGAGCAAAGGCAATTAGCCCTCAGAATTGGCCATATTCCTTCCTTTCTTTTCCTTTTTATTTGAAACAAGTGAAACCAGTGAAGCCATTTCTAGAAAATGACCAAGAGCAGATTCAGACCTGCAATTTCCTTGCCACTGCCCAGATGGACATTCTGGGCCAGGCGCCATGTTACCGTGCACTGAACGGGCTGTTCTGGTCTCAGGGGCTGATTCTCCATTCACTATCCCAGGGCTCTTCAGTGCCATGGGTGGGGGGCCCCTCAGTGGCTTCAAGGCCAGCCCCACTGGGTAGAAGTGGGTCCAGCCCTCTCAGCACCATTTGCCTTCAGGCCCCAGTGCTGTGCACCCATGTGGCTGCAGAACAGCCACGTGTGACATGGTGCTGCATGTGTGCTCAGTTGCTAAGTTGTGTCTGACTCTTTGCAACCCCATGGACCATAGCCCTCCAGACTCCTTTGTCCATGGGATTTCCCAGGCAAGAATATTGGCCTGGGTTGCCATTTCCTCCTCCAGGGGATCTTCCTGACCCAGGGATCAAAGCCGGGTCTGGGTGCTGCAGCCAGAAGCATTTCCAAGGACGCCCAGCTTGGCTCTTGCTTCCAGTTACTGACCACATGGTGGCCTGATCTCTTGTTTCTGGAGGCAGATAGCCAGCTTCTGGCTCTTGAAGGTGGAAACTGAGTTTTCTGTCTTTGTGCTATGACTTTACTGCGAATGTGTCACTCATTTAACTCTAGCTTTCCCACTTCCTCAAGCCTCCCTGACCTCATCAGTCCTCTTAACCCAACCCTCGCATCTTGGTAAGCCTTGTCCATGGCAAGGGGAGATTTGGCCAACAGAGGGTCTTTGCTTCAGCCAGTCAGCTTCACTTACTACCCTTAGGCACTCCTGTGATTCCTACCTGAGCATCTTTTTTATTTATTTAATGTGGAGTATACTTACTTTACAATGCTGTTCAGTTCTGCTCTGAAAAACTGTGAATCAGCTATATGTGTACATGTATCCTCTCCCTCTTGAGTCTCCCTGTCACCACCCCATCCCACTCATCTAGGTCGTCACAGAGCACTGAGCTGAGCTCCCTACTCTGTACAGCCGAGTAGTGGGATTGCTGGGTCATATGGTAATTCTATGTTTAGGCTTTTTAAGGATCTCTTCCAAATAACACTTCTCTAAGAGTTCTAGCATCTCCCATCTGGAATATATTTATCCAATCTCCTTTGAGGCCCAGATTCTTCTTTCACTTGCCAGGGTACCCTCTGGCCTATGAACCTCCAGTGAGCATGGGGTTCATTTATTCCTCACAGCCTATCCCATCATGGGGCTAGTAGCAATATCCTCTTTATGTTGAGCTGAGCTACGCCTCATGGTCTTCTCTCATTTTCTATGTGCTGTGCACCCATGTGGCTGCAGAACAGCCACGTGTGACATGGTGCTGCATGTGTGCTCAGTTGCTAAGTTGTGTCTGACTCTTTGCAACCCCATGGACCATAGCCCTCCAGACTCCTTTGTCCATGGGATTTCCCAGGCAAGAATATTGGCCTGGGTTGCCATTTCCTCCTCCAGGGATCTTCCTGACCCAGGGATCAAAGCCGGGTCTGGGTGCTGCAGCCAGAAGCATTTCCAAGGACGCCCAGCTTGGCTCTTGCTTCCAGTTACTGACCACATGGTGGCCTGATCTCTTGTTTCTGGAGGCAGATAGCCAGCTTCTGGCTCTTGAAGGTGGAAACTGAGTTTTCTGTCTTTGTGCTATGACTTTACTGCGAATGTGTCACTCATTTAACTCTAGCTTTCCCACTTCCTCAAGCCTCCCTGACCTCATCAGTCCTCTTAACCCAACCCTCGCATCTTGGTAAGCCTTGTCCATGGCAAGGGGAGATTTGGCCAACAGAGGGTCTTTGCTTCAGCCAGTCAGCTTCACTTACTACCCTTAGGCACTCCTGTGATTCCTACCTGAGCATCTTTTTTATTTATTTAATGTGGAGTATACTTACTTTACAATGCTGTTCAGTTCTGCTCTGAAAAACTGTGAATCAGCTATATGTGTACATGTATCCTCTCCCTCTTGAGTCTCCCTGTCACCACCCCATCCCACTCATCTAGGTCGTCACAGAGCACTGAGCTGAGCTCCCTACTCTGTACAGCCGAGTAGTGGGATTGCTGGGTCATATGGTAATTCTATGTTTAGGCTTTTTAAGGATCTCTTCCAAATAACACTTCTCTAAGAGTTCTAGCATCTCCCATCTGGAATATATTTATCCAATCTCCTTTGAGGCCCAGATTCTTCTTTCACTTGCCAGGGTACCCTCTGGCCTATGAACCTCCAGTGAGCATGGGGTTCATTTATTCCTCACAGCCTATCCCATCATGGGGCTAGTAGCAATATCCTCTTTATGTTGAGCTGAGCTACGCCTCATGGTCTTCTCTCCACTGGCTTGTGTCCTCTGGGACTGCACGGTGACTAGAACTACAGGCTTCTAGGAATTAATAGAGTGGAGCTTAAATTTCATCTCTTTAATTTACTGGCTGTGTGACCTCAGGAAAATCACTTAACCTCTCTATGCATGAGTTTTCGAGTTGCCAACCAGTGCTAATAATAATACCCATTTCAGTAAATGGTTGTGAAGATTAAAGATCTTTGAAGCATAGAGTGGGGTGTATGTTCTGAGAATATAGGTCTTGTAATTTTGCTTTCCACTCCAGTACTGTTCCCTGGAAAATTCCATGGAAGGAGAAGACTGGTGAGCCACAGTCCATGGAGTTTCAAATGTATATATGGGGCTTCCCTGATGGCTTAGTGGTGAGGAGTCTGCCTGTAGTGTAGGAAACCCAGTTTCCATCGCTGGGCTGGCATGACCCCCCTGGAGAAGGGCTTGGCAACCCACTCCAGTATTCTTCCCTGGAGACTCCCATGGACAGAGGAGCCTGACGGGCTACAGTCCACGGGGTCACAAAGGGTAGGACACGACTGAAGTGAATATGCAGCAGTTTTACTTTCTGCCTCCTTCAAAACTGTCTCATTTGGCCTTAAATTGCTCTTGCCTCATTTGTCAGGTGTACATGTGTGTCTGGTTGGGTCAGCTAGATGGAGCTCTTGGAGAGCAGGGCAGTGTCTTTGTCTCCTTCCCCAGCCCAGTGTTCTCAGCAGGACTGGGCTTGCCTGGTGGACTCACCGGTGGGTGGCTGAGTCAAACCTATAAGAAAACATGCTCCACGTGTAATTGTGGTCAAGAAAGTGTGCAGGTGATTCTGATTCAACCTTGATTAACTGAGCTTCCCGGATTTGCACCAAATGGGACAGTGATTATTCCCCAAATTTCCTCTTCTCTCCCCACATGTGCCTGGAAGGGCACACACTGAGGGCTCAGTCCCCTGAAGGGGGTGGGGGACGCTCCCAGTGCTCTTCTGAAGAACGTTGCCTTCAGAGTTGCGGCGTCCATCCACGAATCAGCCTGGCAGCGGACGATGGCATTGCCAGTCTGAGAGCCAGGGGGGTACTTAGAGATGCAGCAGCACCCTCCCAGGAATCAGATGGGTGTGGGAGCTCTTGTACGTAACACTGGGGGTGGGGCCAGTGTGAAGCATGTTCACAGCTGCATCTCCAGCCCGCGCAGGGAACCAGGGCCCACCTACTGATGACAGTGGTTAGAGGTGCCTGCTGCCTGCTCCTTTTTCAGGGCACTGCGCTCACCACAAAACATCTCCAAGATGACTTCTGGGCTTCCGAGACACACAGGAAACCAACCTCAGGGGGAAGCTGCCTGGACCCCTCTGCCTGTTTTACTCTGGGCCCCAGGCTGGCTCTTGGGCTTGTGATGCCCAATGCCTGTAGATCTGCTGGTACTAGGGTTTATTAGTGTGTCCGCTCCTCTGGGAGTGAGCTCCCTCCTGAAGGAGAGGAGGCTGCGGTTTTACTTCCATGTGATCAAGGCAGACTGTGGGGAAGAAGAAAGTGTGGAGATTAAGGACGGACTGCTTTTAAGGAAGAGAGCAAATCTTTCATAGTTTGTGTGCCACCCAAGCCCCTTGCAGTGAGTAGGTTTGTATTCAGCGAAAATATTTTATTTGTCGCAAAGGAAATTGGAGCAGGGGAACATTAAAGGTAGGGGAATGACATGCAGAAAGCAGCGCTCCCAGCAAGGCACAGCTTTGAGCCAGTGGCGCTCACAAACCAAGGAGGAAAGCGGCGCGTTAGAAGATGGCTCTCCACGGGCACTTGGGTATGCAGCACCCCTCCCGCTCCCACGGGACTGCCTAAAGGGAAGCAGAACTCCAACTGGGCCGTGGTCCCGGGGAACCAGCCAAGTTCATCGGCCTCACCTGTTACATGCCTGCCTGGGCAGAGGTCTCTCCTCTGGACAGCGTCCCTTCAGCTTGGCCTCAGTGGTGGGAGGCTCTGCTCACCAAGTAAAGGGGCACCAGCCAAGAGGCCTGGAACCCCAGCTGGTTTCTCTCCTTGTAGACTGAGGTCTTGTTTCAACCCTGGCAGCTCATGTTGGGTCAAGTGAAGCTTACTAAGATGGAGCAGACAGGAGCGGTCCTCCTTATGGGGGACCTTTAATAATGGGAGATTGTCCTGTAGGACTCCCAGGAGACCAGGAGCTCAGGCTAAACAGACCAGGTGGGGAATACCTGGAGGAAGGAGTCCCTGGAGTCATACCGAGGACCTTCTCACTCGGAGGGGAGGGTGGGAGGGATGGCAAGACTAGGAGAGAAGCCACCATTTGCTCTCCTCCCCCATGGCCAAAAGGAGAACACTCCAGGCAGGTTGCATGGAGTAGGCTAGGATGCTGGAAAGAGGGACTCTGGGTCTCTGAATTACTGCTTGAGGAGAGCCTCCAGAGAGGAGTGTTGCAAGAGGGGTCAGGAGAAGCAAAGGTTTGCTGCATGATGCCACTGGATTTGGAGTTGTTTGAGACAATACTTATTGTATCCTGCCTGATACAGTGCCTAAGTCCACTTCTGACTTTGCGAGCATTAGTTCAGCCCAGGGACAGGACTCTTTCAGTCCACGAACACTTTTAGAGCACCAGCTGTGGGCTAAGCAGGCAGTGGCAGCATCCTGATGAGCCTAAGCAGACAGAGACAGAACTTCAGAGGAAATGCACAGGGAGGAAGCCCAGCAAGTCAGTTTAGCACACACACGGCCCAGGTCCCAGGGAAAAGACATTAACCTTGCTTTGTTCAGCTTCAGGGTTGTACCTGTCAGCTGTGGACTCTGGGTAGAGGCGGGCAGTGGGATTAGGCTGGCCATCAGACTTCAGACTTTAGACAGTGTCTTTGGAAGATGTCACATCCCACACCCAGCAGGTCACCCTGCCACCTGGGGATCACCCTGAAAGTTGCTGGAGAGAAATGAGTATGTCTTCTCCATGTTCTGAAGGAGAAATACAGTCCTTTCACCTCCTGGCTTTTTACACTGGCAAAGAGAGCCATGGATAAGGAGAGAAGTGACATTATACCCTTGGTGTGCTTGGTGGGAAGTGGTGAGAACAGGCAAGGGGAATGCTCGCTGCGGTTGACCAGATGGCCCTCTGGAGGTAGTGCGGGCAGCAAGCCTGCGGGGAGCTGGTACCTCTCCCCTTGAGCTGTCCACTGGTTTCTCCCAGGGCCACCCGGCCATTACAGCACATGCATCTTTAATTTTTTCAATTAACAACAATATAGAACAAATGGAGTAGGGTTTTAATTATTCATAATTCATTTTGGAATAAAATCTCTGTAAACTAAAGGAAAGGAAGGGTCATATTACCTGTTCTTAAAAAAAAAAAAAAGAGAGAGAGATAAGTAAGAGAGAGGACAGAAAATCTACTCATATTGACCTGATTTCTCTAAAGCTTTCTCTTTGGTCCTCACAGTTAGAAACAAGAAAGAGAAATGGGAGAAAAGTAACTTCTGTGCTGGTGGGTCAAAGGACTGGCTTTACCCTCACCCTGGCCTGGTGCATGGTGGGACCTATAGCCTGCTGCTGTCCATTCCTGGGTCCACATGACCTGTCCTTTCCAAAGCCCAAGATGACTAAGGTCCCTGGTACAGTCAGTTTAGATCCTACAGAATGACAGGTACTGACAAAGTATCTGCAGGGCGTGCACAGGCAGTCGCTTCCCAGGGAACCCCAACAGGACCCCTGCCCACCATGATCTTACAGGAAGGCTCCATAAACATATGCCTGCATTGAAGCATCTGTAGTTGGTTAGTCGCTAAGTCATGTCTGACTCTTGCAACTCCTTGCAATCAGGCTCCACTGTCCATAGAATTTTTCAGGCAAGTATATGAGAATGGGTTACCATTTTCTTTTCCAGGAGATCTTTCTGACCCAGAGATCTAACCTGCTTCTCCCATACTGCAGGTGGATTCTTTACCACAGGGCCATCAGGGAAGCCCACACAAACATCTACATCTATTCATATGAAAGCATGCACATGCACCCAAACCCAGAAAAATCATGGCATCCTAGACTGGAAGGGAAACTAGGACATCTTTGGGGTCTTTTATTGTCGAAGAAGCCAAGTTTAGAGAAGGGTGGCCAGAACACATACGTCAGTCAGAAAAGGCTGCTCCTGAAGTCAACTTTGAAAGATAGTGAGGGCTTAATAAAGACAGGAAAGAAGTGAGAGCTTTACAGGTGATGAATGTGCAGGGGGAAAATGCAGGCATGGGTGGGAATGAGTCTGGTCCCAGTGGCCCGAACGTCAGTCCATAAGGGCATGTAGTTCCATGCAGAGCTCAGCCTGTCCTGCCCTTGCTCTGGTTCAGACCAGCATCATCTCGTGCCTGGCCTCCCTCCTTCCCCCATCACTGTAGCGTCTCTTTGATGCGTCTGTTCTGAGCCATTTCTCATTCGCCTAACTCTTTAAAGGCGCTCCATGACCTCAGAGACTGGCCCCTGCCACAGCACAGACAGATAACAGGGCGACAGATAACAGGGGTGACACCTGGGGGTCACACTGTTCAAGCCCAGACAGGAGGACACTGCCTATAAAGCAGGAAGGTCAGACTCAGAGACTGAGTCACAGAACTGAGAAGATTCTACAGAGATGGGGCCCCCCAAGCCAGGTTAGATGCGGGCCTGGGCACAGAAATGCTGTCACTGAGACACGGTCATGGCTCCCCGAGGTGGGTTGAGTCCTGAGCCAAGGTTGCAGGTACAAAGAGAATCCCTCATCTCACAGAGAGACAGATAGACCTGATCACAGACGCAGGGTGTGAAGACAGAATCCCAGGTGTGTGATCACAGAGGGAGCCTGGAGCCGTAACAGGCGACAGACACAACTCTCAAAAGCCATCCGGGCAGAGGGACAAAGACATCAGGAACTGGATGGGAACGGAGTTTTTCTCTGTTGCCCATGAATTGTCAGCTCAGTCCAAAGTTGTGGAAGAGGAGCTGAGTACCCCACCATCTAAAGATGGAGCCTGCCATTAATGGGGACCCGACATTTATCCCGGAGCCCTGAGGCTGACAGGCAGCACTCTCAGCTGACCCTCTGCCTCCAGCTTCCTTTTGCGTGAATGAAGACGTATCAGGAGAGAGGGCCTCTCACTTAGGTTGACAGAAGAGCAGGGTTTGTGACAAGAAGGCTTCTCTTCTGCGCCTACTCCTCCCTGGCACCATATGAGAGTGCTCCATGGGGTGGCTGGGGCTCCTGAAGTCAACTTTGAAAGATAGTGAGGGCTTAATAAAGACAGGAAAGAAGTGAGAGCTTTACAGGTGATGAATGTGCAGGGGGAAAATGCAGGCATGGGTGGGAATGAGTCTGGTCCCAGTGGCCCGAACGTCAGTCCATAAGGGCATGTAGTTCCATGCAGAGCTCAGCCTGTCCTGCCCTTGCTCTGGTTCAGACCAGCATCATCTCGTGCCTGGCCTCCCTCCTTCCCCCATCACTGTAGCGTCTCTTTGATGCGTCTGTTCTGAGCCATTTCTCATTCGCCTAACTCTTTAAAGGCGCTCCATGACCTCAGAGACTGGCCCCTGCCACAGCACAGACAGATAACAGGGCGACAGATAACAGGGGTGACACCTGGGGGTCACACTGTTCAAGCCCAGACAGGAGGACACTGCCTATAAAGCAGGAAGGTCAGACTCAGAGACTGAGTCACAGAACTGAGAAGATTCTACAGAGATGGGGCCCCCCAAGCCAGGTTAGATGCGGGCCTGGGCACAGAAATGCTGTCACTGAGACACGGTCATGGCTCCCCGAGGTGGGTTGAGTCCTGAGCCAAGGTTGCAGGTACAAAGAGAATCCCTCATCTCACAGAGAGACAGATAGACCTGATCACAGACGCAGGGTGTGAAGACAGAATCCCAGGTGTGTGATCACAGAGGGAGCCTGGAGCCGTAACAGGCGACAGACACAACTCTCAAAAGCCATCCGGGCAGAGGGACAAAGACATCAGGAACTGGATGGGAACGGAGTTTTTCTCTGTTGCCCATGAATTGTCAGCTCAGTCCAAAGTTGTGGAAGAGGAGCTGAGTACCCCACCATCTAAAGATGGAGCCTGCCATTAATGGGGACCCGACATTTATCCCGGAGCCCTGAGGCTGACAGGCAGCACTCTCAGCTGACCCTCTGCCTCCAGCTTCCTTTTGCGTGAATGAAGACGTATCAGGAGAGAGGGCCTCTCACTTAGGTTGACAGAAGAGCAGGGTTTGTGACAAGAAGGCTTCTCTTCTGCGGCCTACTCCCTCCCTGGCACCATATGAGAGTGCTCCATGGGGTGGCTGGGGGACACTGATGTCCTGGTCTTCAGGAGTCAGGACTGCAGAGGGCATAGGAGAGGTCTTGGGAGAACTTGACCCTTCGAGTTTAGGGTCTACCTGACCACAGCGGCTGATGCCTGCTTATCCCCTGGAGATTTCTGAAATCAGTGAGTTCTAAGAAGGGATCTGGGGAGAGAGTGCAATTGAAGAAGACATTGAGATAGGGGGTTGGTAGCTTTGGATTTTCTGTAAATAGGAAGGGAGGCCCCAGGGGCTTTTGTGGCTCCCAGGGAAGGAGCCTGTGGTTTAGGGTGCAGGACCACAGGGCGGGTTGATGCCCTTTGAGGGGCTGTCTGGCTGGAGCTTGCTGATGGGGCCACAGGGAGCTCTGGGAACACGGGGCACACACCCAGAGAAGCTGTGGGCACATCTGCCCGACACAGACTGCAGCCACAACCAGTGACCAGTAAAACCGGATGGAGCCAGGGCGAAGTCAGGGACCCCACAGCCCCACCCCCAGGTGACAGTCCTGTGTGGGGACACCTGCCTTCTTCCCCATCTCCTCTCCTGACTTCTGTCTCCAGACAAGGGATGAGAGGAGGAAGAGGAAGACAGAGACCGTGCCCTCTGCCCTCCTAGTCCCGGCAGCCTGTCTTCTCTGGGTTTCAATCAGACACACCCTGAGGGCTGAAGCAGACTTTCAACAACTGAGGGGTCTGGGGAGCGGTGGATCCACTCAAGATGTCATTAGGTGACAGGAGTGGGTTTTGACAGAGTGTGATTGAAGGTGGTGATGGAAGTCATAAAACGTTTTTGTAATTATCCATCACTGGATTGAGAGTGCCCAGTAAGTTGTGCATGGTCTGGCTGAAAGGCCCTGGCAGAGCCATGCCCATTGTTCATGGAGGGCATCTATCCTGACTGACTGGTGTTGGACTAGTCCTTACATATTCTGAATGAAAGTGAAGTGTTAGTCACTCAGTTGTGTCCAACTCTTTGTGACCCCATGGACCATAGCCCACCAGGCTCCTCTGTCCATGGAATTCTCCAGGCAAGAATACTGGAGTGCATTGCCATTTCCTCCTCCAGGGGATCTTCCCAACCCAGGGATTGAACCCATATCTCCTGCATTGCAGACAGATTTTTTACTCTTTGAGCCATCAGGGAACCCACATATTCTGAATATCACCCCCATAATCGGATGTATTCACGATGACATGAAACATTCACCAAAATAGTTACAATTAGATTGACTACAGGATACTCAAACAATCCTAGTTCTAGGAACGGGAAATAATTATGCACAGACCCAGTAGCTCTGGGCCTGGGAAGTCACAGCAAAGACCACAGATATGGTCAGTCTTGGATAATCCTGGCCCAGAGGCACAGCCAAGGACCAGAGCATGGATGGAGGCTTGGCCAGGTACTCATAGACAGGACAGGTCCCTCAGCCATGGAACAAGGTCAGGAACAAAGCCTCAGAGGCAGACACACATGGATGCCACCTTAGGTACAGGAACTGAACTGCCCTCAACCTTCCCTGCCTGATGCTATTGGGAGCTGATATTTCACAGGAATGAAATCTGTTCTGGGGAGTATAACAAAGGAAACCCGGCTCTTTCAGGTTCGCCTCTTGTTCTCAGCTCCCTGGCTTCATCTGACCCCCAGGAAGCCTCCACATTTACTCCAGCAGGTGTGGAGGCATGGAGATTTCAGACAAGCGGTCATGGGTGGCAGGTGCTCTTTGGAGGTGCAGGGGCCCAGGGGAGACAGGGGAGGAGTTCTGCCTGTGGCTATCAGTGCTGTCAGTGCTCACGTGTGTGTGAGCAGGCTCCCCGTGAGTGGGTGGTGAAGAGCTCTCAGACGAAAAGCTGCCGTGCTCAAGTGGCTTCTCAAAGGAGGCCTGTCCCTGGCTTTGCTCAGTCTGGGAACAGTGTCCTGAAGTGATGTCAGGGCCCACTCAAACCACACGTCTATCAACAGCATGTGTGGAGGAGGCGTCTCAATGACGACGTTCATAGGGGTGAGTTGAGCAGAATATAATGAGGAAGGTCTAGAAATGGTGGCCAGACAGAAGTACAAGGATGCTTAATATAACAAATGGTGGGTTGTTACTAGTTTGTGATTCCTTCTCACTTAGATGATATCTCGGCTCTGGTTCAGTTACAAGTTTTCATTTCTGGGGTGTCTTTTGCTGGGTCCAACAGCTCTGCTTTTAGGGTTCTGACCTGGAGAAAATTCTCCATTCCTTCGGCTGTACTTGCTCAGAGTCTTCAATGGACTTTAAAGTCATTAATGGATTCGTTGTCATCTTCCCAACCCAGGGATTGAACCCATATCTCCTGCATTGCAGACAGATTTTTTACTCTTTGAGCCATCAGGGAACCCACATATTCTGAATATCACCCCCATAATCGGATGTATTCACGATGACATGAAACATTCACCAAAATAGTTACAATTAGATTGACTACAGGATACTCAAACAATCCTAGTTCTAGGAACGGGAAATAATTATGCACAGACCCAGTAGCTCTGGGCCTGGGAAGTCACAGCAAAGACCACAGATATGGTCAGTCTTGGATAATCCTGGCCCAGAGGCACAGCCAAGGACCAGAGCATGGATGGAGGCTTGGCCAGGTACTCATAGACAGGACAGGTCCCTCAGCCATGGAACAAGGTCAGGAACAAAGCCTCAGAGGCAGACACACATGGATGCCACCTTAGGTACAGGAACTGAACTGCCCTAAACCCTTTCCCCTGCCTGATGCTATTGGGAGCTGATATTTCACAGGAATGAAATCTGTTCTGGGGAGTATAACAAAGGAAACCCGGCTCTTTCAGGTTCGCCTCTTGTTCTCAGCTCCCTGGCTTCATCTGACCCCCAGGAAGCCTCCACATTTACTCCAGCAGGTGTGGAGGCATGGAGATTTCAGACAAGCGGTCATGGGTGGCAGGTGCTCTTTGGAGGTGCAGGGGCCCAGGGGAGACAGGGGAGGAGTTCTGCCTGTGGCTATCAGTGCTGTCAGTGCTCACGTGTGTGTGAGCAGGCTCCCCGTGAGTGGGTGGTGAAGAGCTCTCAGACGAAAAGCTGCCGTGCTCAAGTGGCTTCTCAAAGGAGGCCTGTCCCTGGCTTTGCTCAGTCTGGGAACAGTGTCCTGAAGTGATGTCAGGGCCCACTCAAACCACACGTCTATCAACAGCATGTGTGGAGGAGGCGTCTCAATGACGACGTTCATAGGGGTGAGTTGAGCAGAATATAATGAGGAAGGTCTAGAAATGGTGGCCAGACAGAAGTACAAGGATGCTTAATATAACAAATGGTGGGTTGTTACTAGTTTGTGATTCCTTCTCACTTAGATGATATCTCGGCTCTGGTTCAGTTACAAGTTTTCATTTCTGGGGTGTCTTTTGCTGGGTCCAACAGCTCTGCTTTTAGGGTTCTGACCTGGAGAAAATTCTCCATTCCTTCGGCTGTACTTGCTCAGAGTCTTCAATGGACTTTAAAGTCATTAATGGATTCGTTGTCATTGCCTTGCTGAGGAGCTGCACATCCTTGAGTGCCCTCCACGTGAGGCTGTGATCTGCCTGGTCCGGGACAATGGCTTCTTTGCCTGTTAGCTTGATATGGCATCACTTCACATCTAAGGCTGTGTGTTCACCAGATAAATATCTGCATGCGAGTGCATTGTTGATGGAAGTTCCAGCAGACACAACATTCCTCCTTTGGGAGACATTGTAGCGTTTGTGGTTGTAGTGTACACATGGAAAGTCTTCTCTAGCATCCAACATGCAAAGGTTTCCAGTTCAGCCATTTCACTTCTGATCTCACCTGGGCTGCAGGTACACTGGGGTTTCTCTATGGATCTGTGACCCCGGCTTCTCAGAACCTCCATTACATACCCTTAGGCCAATAGCCCGAACTTGAGGTGAAATCCAGGGAAATATCTGGATGCTTCTGATTTTCTGGTACATTGGTAAGCTGTTTGATTAGCTGGGGATTCTCCAAGGATACTTTTCTCTCTCCAAACTGGTTCTTTAAGGCTCAACTGTGCCCTTTGAACTCAGCATTATTCTAAGGAACCAGAGAAACATTTATCCAGGACAAATGTTTCTACATGATTCTGCACGGCAGTGAGCTGGTGAATGCCCTTGGGGTTGAGGGCTGCCACTGAAGGTGTACCTGGGCTCTTTGAGGTTTTCTCAGGAATTTAAGGTTCTTCAGAGAGAGAGAGGAAGAGGGAAAAGGAGAGAGAGAGGGAGAGAGGGTAGGAGGAGAGAGAGAGAGGGAGAGACAGAGAGAGAGAGAGAGATAGAGGGAGGGAAGGGAAAGCCTCTGATTTATGGCTGAGATCACCAAAGCCTCACCATTATTACTGGGAACCATGTCTGTACATTGGTGACATGGCTGGGTAGTGCATAGGAAAAACTTGGAACTCCAAAAGCTGCATGAAGCACGTGGGTTGCCTGTCTGTCTTTGCCATACCTCCTCCCTCCCCTTGGGCTTCCCTGGTGACTCAGTTGGGAAAGAATCTGCCTGCAATGCAGGAGACTGCCTGGAATACAGGAGACCTGGGTTTGATCTCTGGGTCAGGAAGTTCCCTTGGAGAAGAAAAAGGAAACCCACTCCAGTATTATTACTTGGAAAATCCCATGGATAGGGGAGCCAGACAGGCTATACTCCATGGATGGCAAAGAGTCAAACATGACTGAGCAACTAAGTCACCACCACCACTTCCCTTCCTTTGCAATTATCACAGGACAAGGCAAGGTAGGCAAGAGAGAAGCTCCATGATACTCGGAGATCTTGCTTACTCTCTGAATCTCTTGTGATTTCATTCTCTTTCTCCTCTTGGTTTCCAAGAGGCTCCCTTGAGAAGTGCCCCAGACTATGCAACATCATTTATTATATTGATCACCTGTAATATCCCCCAAAGGCTCGATGTAGAGGGAAGTGACTGGTCCTAATGGCCCAATTAGGTTGATTATCTTCTGGCTCCAGATGTAACGTTTGTGCAGCAAAGGAAAGGGGGCTCGCGTGGGGGAGGAGCCAGAGTGGAGCAAAAGAAAGGAGGCTGGTGCAGGGAGGAGCCATAATGGGTCATCTGGAGGCCTAAGTGTGCTTCTAGTTTTGCTGCCAGTCCACTGGGTGACCTTGGACTGAATTTTGCTCTTCCTTGGTCTCCTCATTGTAAAAACAATGAAGATCATTTATTGTGTTGCTAAGGCCATGGGATAAAGGCAGTTGATGAAGCATCTCATCGAAATCTCCTAACAAACCAAGGAAGTACATGCTTTTATCAGACCAAGGTGGGAAACAGGCTCAGAAATATTACATGACTTGCCTAAGTTGTTATGGCTGGGAAACCAGGGGCTGGATTTGAACCCAAGGTGCATGAGTTTAAAGCCAATCCTCTGAAGTCCTCCACTCTCCACTGCTCAGCCATCCCAAGAAGACCCGCTCATCTAGTAAGAGGGGGTTGCTGCCAGTCACGAGGTTGTTCCAGCAACTCCTGCTCCCGCATCAGGTCTACAGACACAGCAAAGGTCCAGTCTGTTGGGTGAGACTCCAGCTAGCCCTTACAACATGCTGCTGGAATTCAGAATCTGTTGACATTTATGGTATACTTCTACTTATAACCCTTAAATAAACATAATAAGAACTTACCAGGTGGAACTAGTGGTAAAGAGCCCACCTCCCAATGCAAGAGACACAAGAGACTTGGATTTGATCTCTGGGTCAGGAAGTTCCCCAGAGAGAAGGAAATGGCAGCCCACTCCAGTATTCTTGCCTGGGAAATTCCATGGACAAACGAACCTGGTGGGCTAAAGTCCATGGACTCACAAAGAGTTGGACATGACTGAAGTGACTTAGCACAATAAATGTAATATTTATAGTTTTAAAATTTTTACTGTTTGGTAAGACTGCTCCCCACATCCACCAATCATGCCTCTTGTTGTTTTTCTGCCTTTGGTGTTCTAGCTTGCCAGGTGGAGGCTGCCACCTTGGACCATCCCCTAGAGAGCCTTGCTGGAGCTGAAAATTGGTCCTGTTGGTAATGGTAGCCACTTGACATGTGAGATGGGTGTTTATGGACTGTCCCTGGAGGCAGTGTGTCAGAAGTTTGGAATAAGGAGGGTAAACATGGGGAAGAGGGCAGGAGATATATTTGAGATTCATTCTGGAGGCAGAAGCTCAGAGATTTAATTTTAATTTCATTTAGTTTCGTCACCTCTAATAGTTGTATGTATTATTTTTCGATTTTTTAGAATTAATTTTTATTGGAGTGTAGTTGCTTGACAGTGTGGTTTCTACTGTACAGCAAAGTAAATCAACTCTGAAAGTTGAAAGTGTTAGTCACCCTGCCATGTCCAACTCTTTCCAACCCCGTGGACTGTAGCCCACCAGGATCCTTGGTCCATGGAATTCTCCAGGCAAGAGTTAGTGGAGTGGTTAGCCATTCGCTTCTCCAGGGAATCTTTCTGACCAGGGATCGAACCAGGTATCCTGCATCACAGGTGGATTCTTTACGTCGGAGCCAGCAGGGAAGCGGTACATGTACGTGCATCCCTTCTCTTTTGGGCTTCCTTCCCCTTCAGGTCACCACAGCGCATTAAGTAGAGTCCATTGTGCTATACAGTGAGTTCTCATCAGTTGTCTATTTTATGCTCTTGCTGCTGCTAAGTGGTTTCAGTTGTGTCCAACTCTTTGCAACCCTGTGGATTATAGTCTTCCAGGCTCCTCTGTCTATGGCATTCTCCAGGCAAGAATACTGGAGTGGGTTGGTGTGCCCTCCTCCAGGTCTATTTTATACATAGTTTCAGTTTTGTGTGTGTGTGAGGAGCGGGGGCGGGAGGGTGTGGGGGTGGGGATGGGGAGGGAGGGGGGTGGGCGGGCCATTTCCGCTGGTGTTTCATTTATTCATTTTCATCCATCTTTGTTCTTTGGCCCGCGTGGGCCTCCCATCACAGTGGCCTCTCTCGTCACAGAGCACCGGCTCTGGACGCGTGCGCTCCAGAGCTCGGGCTCGGTAATTGAACACATCAGTCCAGCTGCTCTGCGGCATGTGGAATCTTCCCAGGCCAGGGATCGAACTGGCGCCCCCTGCACTGCAAGGCGGTGTCCTTACCTACTGGACCACCAGGGAAGCCCTCAATATTTTAAAAACATTTTTAAATACAATTTTAAAGGTTACTTTCATTTACAGTTATTACAAAATATTGGCTGTATTCCCTTGTTGTACAATGCATTTGTGAGCCTATATTACACCCAATCATTTGTATTTCCCAGTGCCTCACCCCTTTATTGCCCATCCCTCCTTCCGCTGCTGGTACCCACTAGTTTAAAACCACAAAGATTTTAGCTAGAAACGTAGAATTTGTCAGGTGCTCAGCTCCATGTGGGACCCTGCTCATTGATGATTTCACTTGACTTTGGCTTCTGGGAGCCTGCATTTCCATCCTGGTCCCATCTTTCCCTCTCTCCCACCCCATTTGTTGGCTTGAACACTAGAAGCCCAATCCAGGGGCATCAGGCCTGGGACCGTGTTTGTGTTGGAATGTCTGGCGCGCTTTGGATTTTCCCTTTGCTCTTTCTCCTGCTGTAGTATTAGTGCCTCTTAACTTCAGCATGCACACGATCCCAATAAAGGTGACCTCTCAAACTGGGAGAGAATTCTGAGGACCCTGGTGACCAGGGGCCGCTGTGACGGGCCCAGATCTGGAGCCCAGGGCCCTACTGAGGGGAGAAGGCAGGTACTTTGTCCTGATCTTGGAGGGGGTGGGACCAAGGGGCGCCAGGTGCGTTCTAATGATTGTTTTCGCTGAAGAATTTTGGACTCAGCTCTACAATTTTCATCCTTTTTGTAAAATGGATGATAATTTGAGTCTGTCTTGACTGCTGGTTTTGCATTGCTAATATTGGTGGGAGGAGGATTTTTGCCCAAGTTCTTTTAAAATATGAGGATTTCAGTCTGGAAAATGCAATCCTGGCAGCTCTGGGTGGGTTTTGTGTAGCAATTTTTATCCTGCAATTTGGCGTGGGCCTCCCATCACAGTGGCCTTCGTCACAGAGCACCGGCTCTGGACGCGTGCGCTCCAGAGCTCGGGCTCGGTAATTGAACACATCAGTCCAGCTGCTCTGCGGCATGTGGAATCTTCCCAGGCCAGGGATCGAACTGGCGCCCCCTGCACTGCAAGGCGGTGTCCTTACCTACTGGACCACCAGGGAAGCCCTCAATATTTTAAAAACATTTTTAAATACAATTTTAAAGGTTACTTTCATTTACAGTTATTACAAAATATTGGCTGTATTCCCTTGTTGTACAATGCATTTGTGAGCCTATATTACACCCAATCATTTGTATTTCCCAGTGCCTCACCCCTTTATTGCCCATCCCTCCTTCCGCTGCTGGTACCCACTAGTTTAAAACCACAAAGATTTTAGCTAGAAACGTAGAATTTGTCAGGTGCTCAGCTCCATGTGGGACCCTGCTCATTGATGATTTCACTTGACTTTGGCTTCTGGGAGCCTGCATTTCCATCCTGGTCCCATCTTTCCCTCTCTCCCACCCCATTTGTTGGCTTGAACACTAGAAGCCCAATCCAGGGGCATCAGGCCTGGGACCGTGTTTGTGTTGGAATGTCTGGCGCGCTTTGGATTTTCCCTTTGCTCTTTCTCCTGCTGTAGTATTAGTGCCTCTTAACTTCAGCATGCACACGATCCCAATAAAGGTGACCTCTCAAACTGGGAGAGAATTCTGAGGACCCTGGTGACCAGGGGCCGCTGTGACGGGCCCAGATCTGGAGCCCAGGGCCCTACTGAGGGGAGAAGGCAGGTACTTTGTCCTGATCTTGGAGGGGGTGGGACCAAGGGCCGCCAGGTGCGTTCTAATGATTGTTTTCGCTGAAGAATTTTGGACTCCGCGCTCTACAATTTTCATCCTTTTTGTAAAATGGATGATAATTTGAGTCTGTCTTGACTGCTGGTTTTGCATTGCTAATATTGGTGGGAGGAGGATTTTTGCCCAAGTTCTTTTAAAATATGAGGATTTCAGTCCAAAATATGTGAATTTTTAATTGCAATCCTGGCAGCTCTGGGTGGGTTTTGTGTGCAGCATCTGTTCCTTCCCCCATGCTCCTTCTGCAGTTTCTGCCTTGAATCCTTTTCCTTTCAAGCTTTTGCCTGGGCAGGGGCTGCCCCTTGACGCCCGCCCCTCGCCCCGCAGCAATCCTGACCGGCTCTGCCTGGCACCTGGGGCAGGACCAGCAGCCGGTGCACCACCGTTCCCATTACAAAGGCCATTTCCCAGAGGCTCTTAACTAAGTTAAGCACCTTTGTTTGGGCTGGGAACTTGGCATCCTGGGCTGGGTCTCTGTCCTTGCACAGCCTCGTGGTTCTGTGAAATCTCATTACTGTCATTTCAGCCATTTTCCCGGTTGAGAAATGAGCTGTGGATACATTCAGATACCCCTCATTTGCCCTGGTTGCATGGCAGGGGCCGTAACTGTTAAGAGCAACACCCTCTTCTCTGATCCTGCCCGCCCCAGTTGTGATCAAACACAGGATGTGCTGGGGGCCTCAGGAAGCCTGAATGTGTAGGCTTTTTTCCCAAGCTCCTTCACTTTACCCAGTAACATGGTCTGACATTTAAAATTAATCTACGCGTAAAGTTATTAACGTTTGACTGTTAGCACTGGAATATCCACAGTGACCTCTCGTCCCACGCTGGGGTTTGTTTGATAAGGATTCTCAGGCTGTGTCAGTAGGGATAGCGTATCTGCTCTCTGTGCCTTGGGATCCTGTGCCTCGCCTTGGGAGATCTCCAGGCGCTCTGTGGAGATCTGCTCCGTGGCACGCCCAAAAGGTGACCTCTAAAGGGAGAGAATTCTGAGGACCCTGGTGACCAGGGCCGCTGTGACGGGCCCAGATCTGGAGCCCAGGGCCCTACTGAGGGAGAAGGCAGGTACTTTGTCCTGATCTTGGAGGTGGGACCAAGGGCCGCCAGGTGCGTTCTAATGATTGTTTTCGCTGAAGAATTTTGGACTCCGCGCTCTACAATTTTCATCCTTTTTGTAAAATGGATGATAATTTGAGTCTGTCTTGACTGCTGGTTTTGCATTGCTAATATTGGTGGGAGGAGGATTTTTGCCCAAGTTCTTTTAAAATATGAGGATTTCAGTCCAAAATATGTGAATTTTTAATTGCAATCCTGGCAGCTCTGGGTGGGTTTTGTGTGCAGCATCTGTTCCTTCCCCCATGCTCCTTCTGCAGTTTCTGCCTTGAATCCTTTTCCTTTCAAGCTTTTGCCTGGGCAGGGGCTGCCCCTTGACGCCCGCCCCTCGCCCCGCAGCAATCCTGACCGGCTCTGCCTGGCACCTGGGGCAGGACCAGCAGCCGGTGCACCACCGTTCCCATTACAAAGGCCATTTCCCAGAGGCTCTTAACTAAGTTAAGCACCTTTGTTTGGGCTGGGAACTTGGCATCCTGGGCTGGGTCTCTGTCCTTGCACAGCCTCGTGGTTCTGTGAAATCTCATTACTGTCATTTCAGCCATTTTCCCGGTTGAGAAATGAGCTGTGGATACATTCAGATACCCCTCATTTGCCCTGGTTGCATGGCAGGGGCCGTAACTGTTAAGAGCAACACCCTCTTCTCTGATCCTGCCCGCCCCAGTTGTGATCAAACACAGGATGTGCTGGGGGCCTCAGGAAGCCTGAATGTGTAGGCTTTTTTCCCAAGCTCCTTCACTTTACCCAGTAACATGGTCTGACATTTAAAATTAATCTACGCGGTAAAGTTATTAACGTTTGACTGTTAGCACTGGAATATCCACAGTGACCTCTCGTCCCACGCTGGGGTTTGTTTGATAAGGATTCTCAGGCTGTGTCAGAGCTGTAGCGGCATAGCGTATCTGCTCTCTGTGCCTTGGGATCCTGTGCCTCGCCTTGGGAGATCTCCAGGCGCTCTGTAGGAGAGCTCCCGTTTCTCTGGACGAGAACTGGGGGAGCCAGGAGCCAGCTCTCACAAATACTGATAGCTTTCTTCTACCCAGGGAGACCAGAGAAAGGCCAACTGGATTTTTAATAGCTGCTAAGGGACCAGTGTTCTGGGGCTGGAGAGGACTCAACAGGTTCCCACAGTGGGAGGCGTGAGCTCATGCCCACCACACATTTCTCTTCTGAGGTGGGTGTGCGGTGGCACATTGTGGCTGCTGACCATTAGCTGGGCAATATCTACCCACAGTGATGAGAGGAAAGACTGGCTCATGTGGCTCTGCCTGTCCATGGCATGGCTTCATGTACACATGTGTTAGCTTCTGGGCGACTTAATTTATTTTTCATGGTCTCTTTTGCTGTGTAAAAGTCTGTAAGTTTGGTTAGGTCTTGTTGTTATTCACTGAGTTTAAAATTATTTTTTATGGGCATATAGTTGCTATTCCACTGTACAACAAAGTCAACCAGCCATACCCAGACTTAAATCCCCTCCCTCTGGACTTCCTGCCTGCAGGAGTGACTTCTTATTGATGGAGTCATAGATAGACTTAGGGAGGATGCTCACTAACTTCACTGACAGGCAAGATGGTCCAGGCAGGAAAGACCTTCTAGAAGGTGGAACATCACAAGTAAAGACATGGTGGGGGGCTTCCCTGGTGGTCCAGTGGGTAGGGACACTACCTTGCAGGGCAAGGGGCACAATCCCTGGCCTGGGACGATCCCACGTTTAAGCCGGTGGCCCTCATTCCCTGTTAGGGGGAGGCAACACCCTCTTCTCTGATCCTGCCCGCCCCAGTTGTGATCAAACACAGGATGTGCTGGGGCCTCAGGAAGCCTGAATGTGTAGGCTTTTTTCCCAAGCTCCTTCACTTTACCCAGTAACATGGTCTGACATTTAAAATTAATCTCGCGTAAAGTTATTAACGTTTGACTGTTAGCACTGGAATATCCACAGTGACCTCTCGTCCCACGCTGGGGTTTGTTTGATAAGGATTCTCAGGCTGTGTCAGAGCTGTAGCGGCATAGCGTATCTGCTCTCTGTGCCTTGGGATCCTGTGCCTCGCCTTGGGAGATCTCCAGGCGCTCTGTAGGAGAGCTCCCGTTTCTCTGGACGAGAACTGGGGGAGCCAGGAGCCAGCTCTCACAAATACTGATAGCTTTCTTCTACCCAGGGAGACCAGAGAAAGGCCAACTGGATTTTTAATAGCTGCTAAGGGACCAGTGTTCTGGGGCTGGAGAGGACTCAACAGGTTCCCACAGTGGGGAGGCGTGAGCTCATGCCCACCCACACATTTCTCTTCTGAGGTGGGTGTGCGGTGGCACATTGTGGCTGCTGACCATTAGCTGGGCAATATCTACCCACAGTGATGAGAGGAAAGACTGGCTCATGTGGCTCTGCCTGTCCATGGCATGGCTTCATGTACACATGTGTTAGCTTCTGGGCGACTTAATTTATTTTTCATGGTCTCTTTTGCTGTGTAAAAGTCTGTAAGTTTGGTTAGGTCTTGTTGTTATTCACTGAGTTTAAAATTATTTTTTATGGGCATATAGTTGCTATTCCACTGTACAACAAAGTCAACCAGCCATACCCAGACTTAAATCCCCTCCCTCTGGACTTCCTGCCTGCAGGAGTGACTTCTTATTGATGGAGTCATAGATAGACTTAGGGAGGATGCTCACTAACTTCACTGACAGGCAAGATGGTCCAGGCAGGAAAGACCTTCTAGAAGGTGGAACATCACAAGTAAAGACATGGTGGGGGGCTTCCCTGGTGGTCCAGTGGGTAAGGACACTGCCTTGCAGTGCAAGGGGCACTGGTACAATCCCTGGCCTGGGACGATCCCACGTGCCGTGGAGCGGCTGGACCCATGGGTCCAACTGCCAAGCCGGAGCCCTGGAGCTCTTGTGCCCAGAGTTGGTGCTCTGCCGCGAGAGAGGCCACTGCAATGGGAGGCCCACACAGGCCAAAGAACAAAGATAAATAAATGAAAGATCAACAGAAGTGCCCTCCCCCCCCCCAAAAAAAAGACATGGTGGCAAAACAGGAGGGGAAATTAATCATGAGGAAATGATTTAGTTAGATCCTGGGTGTCTATGGGGACAACTCCAGGATGAAGGTGGAGAGCTTTGGGAGAACAAGTTCATGGAGAACCTTAATACCAATGTGAGAGGGTAGCATCTTTGCTGCTCTCTGTGTCGGCAGAGGTTATGGCCACAAATGTACTTTCTAAGGATTAATGTGACGGAGGATTGGAGGATGCATGGAGGTGGCTCCAAGCTATGTCTAGTGACATTCTTGCCTTGAATGTTCTCCTTCTTTAGTCTTTGAACTCTTCTGCCTGCTTTTGCCCCCTCCTTCTTCTATCATCCCTTGGACTGCAAGGAGATCAGACCAGTTAATCCTAAAGGCAGTCAACCCTGAATATTCAATGGAAGGAGTGATGCTGAAGCTGAAGCTCCACTAGTTTAGCCACCTGATGAGAAGAGATGACTCGTTGGAAAAGACCCTGATGTTGGGAAGAATAGAAGGCGCAAGGAGGAGGGGACAACAGAGGATGAGATGGTTGGATAGCCTCACCGACCCAATGGATGTGAGCTTGAGCAAACTCCAGAAGACAGTGAAGGGCAGGGAAGCCTGGTGTGCTGCAGTCCATGGGATCACAAAGAGTCGGACACGACTGAGCAACTGAACTGACTCTATCATTCAGACTCCTTATACTTTTCTCCTGCTTAGCCTGCCCCTTTTGAATGGGCGTTCTCCAGGATTCTGCCCTCTGATTAATAATGTTCTTATTCTGCACACTCTCGTTCGCAACCTCACCCACTTTCACAGCCACAGTGACCATCCATGTATTGTTGACACGCCCCTGGTCGCTTGCCCAGACTTTGCTCTGAGCACCAGTTTTGGTACTCAACTATGCATTTACCTGACCCACCGTCTTGTGGAACCTTGCTGACAGGGCTGCAGGATCCATACCTATGAGCCACCCTGGAGGACTCAGTATTTTACTTTATGACAGACCTGCTCTGGGTTTAGAAGATGCCCCTTCTTTGCTTCTCTTGTGGTGCATCCAGCATGCGTGAATTTCCCCCTTCTTTGTGGATCCACTGACTTGATACCATCTCTTGTGTTTCAGTCATCATCCCTCTGTCCATATTTTGTCTTTCCCTTACATGCTATCCTTTCTTTTATCTCTGTCTGGAGACATATCTTTTGAGCCTTTGCTGCTCTGGTGACACTTCTAGCTACCGGGAGCTGGGAGGTGTATGTCCAGAGCCAGGAATCTCAGAGGAAGGTACAGGTGGTGGGCAGTCCAGCTCTCTCACACCAACCCCCTCCCAGAATCCTTTCTGGGAGCAGAACTCGCCAGGTGCTAGGTGTTGTATCCATATTCCAAAGACGACGTCTCCCTTACAGCAGAATTGAGGTGGGCTCCTGAAGACCCAGAGGTGAGTCCTTGTCCTCTTAACTGAGCCCAGAGTCCATGCACCGGTCCTCTCTCAGGGCAGAGCCAGTGAAGACCTCTTCTTTTCTTCCCAGCTTTCCTTCCTCCTCTCCTTTTCCCAGTACAAACACACTCTTTATTGTGGGATAAATATCACTTACCAATTGCAAAATGAAAATTCAGGGAGACATGGAAGTCTCTGTCTTTTTGTAGTTGATGACTATTCTGCATGCGTGTTGGCATGCGTGTGCATGTGTGTATGTCTGTGAAAGAGGAACAGTAGAAAAGAGGTGCTTTAGTGGTGAGTCTGATGGCGGGGTGGGAGGAGCCCAGCTGGTCTGGACCACAGCAATCTTCGCTGTCCTGTTTGTCTTCCTCTTTCAGGCAAGTCCCAGCCCTCCACTCAGGTCTGTGTTTCTGGTCTGTGACCTGTGGGTTGGGCTGCCTTGGGGAAGAAGGCTGCTTTGGGAGGGAGTGGGCACTTCCTCGCCCCCTTTGCACCAAGTCTTTCTTTATTTACAAACATGTTTTACTTCTGACTGGTGACAGGCTGTAAGCATTCTCCAGGCGAGGAGACGTGATTTCCTTGACCCTCCTTCCTCCCTCGATGCTGAGCTATATAAATGGCAAGTCCTCCCACCTTCTTAAAAAAATCATTCGCATATGAAAAAACATTCCTATCCATTTTCATGCTGCTCTGGAAAATGTTCAATCAAAATAGCTTTAAGGCTTTAATACTTAAGGCTTAAGATTTCTCTTATAGGGCTATGACTGAAGAGTGAAAAATCCCATTTTGTATGAAGATAAAATTATTCAAGTTATTATATAAAATATATAACACTCAAGAGATATATTCATGTATGTACCTATGCAGAAACACACAACAAGGCAGCGGGATCCAGAATCTACATTTTGTCGGCCATCAGTGGGCTCTATGAGGGTCTCCGGCATGTGACTTGGAGAAGTCTGGGTTTCCAATTTAGACACTGTCACCAATCTGTTAACGGGTTTAATTTTGAAATTTCCTTTCAAAATGTGAGCTAGTTATTATAGCATGCTTGTTTGTTTATTTAGGTGGTTATGGCTAGCTGGGGAATCTGGGAAACCTTGTGAATCCATGCATTTGTACCCTGACATGAGGATGTGTTAATTAGCTATTTAATATGGCTCCAGTTCTTTCCCAAGGAAAAAAATCACCAACACAACAAGTAATTGCTATTAATCTTAATTATTATAATAACCTTCCTATAAACAATAACTCTCTGACTACCCTGTCACGTGTTTATTTCATTACTGACAAGAGAGATCTTTAAACTTTCATGATAAATTAATGCTTCTACCATTAGCTTCAGTATGTTGACCAGGGGGAAGAAAAATGATTGCTCAGGTTATAAAGCTGTGGAAAAAAAATGTTTCTGCTACAGCTCTTTTGTTCTGGATTTCTCATCTCAGTATAATTCTTGATTTTTAAATTTCCTTTTCTTCAGTCCTCATCCTGATTTAAATTGTCTCTGTTTAAATGACTTTTGTTTCCTCCTTGCCCAGACACATGTGTCTGTTTTGTAACCATGTTTACAGGAAACCTCAAAGGATTTAGTGATTGGTCTCAATGATACAAGTGCCTGTGTTGTTGATGGATTTGTTTTGTGCCTCAGGCCTCAGGAGATCATGCTTAGCCTTGTCTAAAATAACTAGGCAGATGTGTTTATCTAGCGTCTCTGGATTTATTGTGAGCAGAGAGGTTAAGATACTTGCCCTGAGATACACAGTGAATGAGTTATAGAAACAACACTAGAATGTATCTGTGAGCAGGTTGCTGAATGCTGGATCCCAAAATATCACCATGACAACCTGTAGATAAGCAAAGTGGAGTTTATTGCCTACCATGGTAAGAGAGACCCAGCCGGGCAGAGTGTAGTTGGATCTTACTGGGGCAAGAGCAAAGCTGGGATGTTTACTGAGAATTTCATGTCTGGTTTAAGGTCAACCTTTCAATGCAGAAACTTGGTGAGGAGCAGGTAAGAATCATACTTCAATGGTTTAGGATACCAAAGTTAGGTGGACAGGATTGAGCCCTCCTGCGTAACTGAGAAATCTTCATAGGCTTAGTAGCCCAAAGAATTTTCCAGTCTTTTTCTCTTACTATTTGAGGGTGTAACAGGTGAGCCCTAGTGTGTAGCGTCTCTGTATTCCCTTTCATTTTTCACTTATTTACTATAAGTATTAATTGCTCAGTTGTGTCCGACTCCTTGAGACCCCATGGACTGGAGCCCGCCAGCCTCGTCTGTCCAAGGTATTCTCCAAACAAGAACACTGGAGTGGATTTCCATTCCCTTCTCCAGGGGATCTTTCTGACCCAGGGATCACACCCAGGTCTCTTGCACTGAAGGCAGATTCTTTACCATTGGAGCCACCAGGGAAACCCTTTTATGTATAAACCAACCAATATTTCTCCTGAGTGCATATCTTTTTGTTATGCTTTGCCAGTTGTAGGAAAGAGCAACCAACACAGTAGCTTCTTGCTCTTTCCAACTGTTTCATCTAAGCCATAGCTTAGTAGGCACTTGGTCTGCTTCCCAGGTTTTTAATTCCCTTTTCCTTTGATTTAAATTGTCTCTGTTTAAATGACTTTTGTTTCCTCCTTGCCCAGACACATGTGTCTGTTTTGTAACCATGTTTACAGGAAACCTCAAAGGATTTAGTGATTGGTCTCAATGATACAAGTGCCTGTGTTGTTGATGGATTTGTTTTGTGCCTCAGGCCTCAGGAGATCATGCTTAGCCTTGTCTAAAATAACTAGGCAGATGTGTTTATCTAGCGTCTCTGGATTTATTGTGAGCAGAGAGGTTAAGATACTTGCCCTGAGATACACAGTGAATGAGTTATAGAAACAACACTAGAATGTATCTGTGAGCAGGTTGCTGAATGCTGGATCCCAAAATATCACCATGACAACCTGTAGATAAGCAAAGTGGAGTTTATTGCCTACCATGGTAAGAGAGACCCAGCCGGGCAGAGTGTAGTTGGATCTTACTGGGGCAAGAGCAAAGCTGGGATGTTTACTGAGAATTTCATGTCTGGTTTAAGGTCAACCTTTCAATGCAGAAACTTGGTGAGGAGCAGGTAAGAATCATACTTCAATGGTTTAGGATACCAAAGTTAGGTGGACAGGATTGAGCCCTCCTGCGTAACTGAGAAATCTTCATAGGCTTAGTAGCCCAAAGAATTTTCCAGTCTTTTTCTCTTACTATTTGAGGGTGTAACAGGTGAGCCCTAGTGTGTAGCGTCTCTGTATTCCCTTTCATTTTTCACTTATTTACTATAAGTATTAATTGCTCAGTTGTGTCCGACTCCTTGAGACCCCATGGACTGGAGCCCGCCAGCCTCGTCTGTCCAAAGTATTCTCCAAACAAGAACACTGGAGTGGATTTCCATTCCCTTCTCCAGGGGATCTTTCTGACCCAGGGATCACACCCAGGTCTCTTGCACTGAAGGCAGATTCTTTACCATTGGAGCCACCAGGGAAACCCTTTTATGTATAAACCAACCAATATTTCTCCTGAGTGCATATCTTTTTGTTATGCTTTGCCAGTTGTAGGAAAGAGCAACCAACACAGTAGCTTCTTGCTCTTTCCAACTGTTTCATCTAAGCCATAGCTTAGTAGGCACTTGGTCTGCTTCCCAGGTAATGGCAGGTGACAGTTTTGAATGTTTCGCCTTTGCACATCATGGGTCTCTGTCTTTCCAGCCTCTGATCTCCACAGCTTTACCATCTGCTGTCCCACCATTAAGAGGAGGACACACACAATACTTTATGCTTCTTTGTTTTTGCAGCATGCCACTTGTTCTGCTGTCTGACTCAGTGCCAGCTTAGTTGGCTTTCTCTATGACTACTCTGACCACTCTGGACTAAACTATCTCTCCCTCCCATGGCTCCTCTATCTGAACCCTTGTGTCTGGGCTCACTGTGATCTTTCAAATGCTCTTGGCATTTTTGTGATGAGTTTCATTTGATTATTAGCCACAAATTATGGGTAATTTTTCAATTGATTTTTGCTGCTTGCAAAGTGTGTCGTTAATTAACACTATAGCCAAGCTCTTGCATTCTGAAAATGAGGGTGGACAAAGACTCTGGATGCGAGCAGTTCACTGACTGCCTGATTCTGACTGGTTGAATTTCTATGGTGATTGATTGATTTTAATTCAATCAGGAAGACACAATCATAAAGGGACATGTTATAGCAACCATTCTGGTAAAATCACGGGGTGCACCTTTTCTGTGTCATGTAGGATACAGTAGTATTAATTTTTTTCAAGGTGAATTATTGAGCATATCCACCTCAACAGATAGAATTCCACTGAACATAAAATGAGACATTGATACTCTGTGGGCTTTTATTATTATTATTATTATTTTAATTTTGACTTTTTTTTATTGGTTTTTTATTTATTTATTTTCATTCATCTTTATTCTTTGGCCTGTGTGGGCCTCCCATTGCAGTGGTCTCTCTTGTTGTGGAGCACTGGCTCTGGGCACATGCGCTCCAGACTGCTGGCTCGCAATTGGACACACCAGTTCAGCTGCTTCGTGGCATGTGGGATCTTGCAGGGCCAGGGATTGAACTAGCCCCCCTTGCACTGCAAAGTAGACTCCTCACACACTGGACCACCAGGGAAGCCCTATTCTGTGTTTTTTGTGGACCACTTTTTGGTATATTACATATATTGAAGATACACAGTATGATGTTTTGATACATGTATGCACTGAAATGATTACCACAATCAAGGTTGTTATAACACATCCATCAGCTCACATAGTTATTTGTTGTATATGTGGTGAGAACATTTCAGATCTATTCTCATAGAAAACTTCAAATATATAATATAGTTTTACTGAAATAGTTACCAGGTTGCACATTAGCTCCCCCGAACTTATTCCTTTCGTAACTGAGTGATGCTCAGCATTCATCCTTTGCCCACCCCACAGCCTCTCACAACCAGTACTCTTTTTTGCTTCTGTAAGTTCAGCTTTCAACATTCATATTTTATAGTCAGGCCAGGAGGGTGTTTAGTGAAATCTAGATTGATGGTAGAACTTCATATGCTCTTGGAGTCCTACTTGGTTTAACCATTCAATGTCTAGAGTTGGCTGGAGTTATGACTAGAGTTATGGAGACGTGGAAAGGTCTGTGTTGGTCAGGACAGGCTGTGTGATGCTGGGGTGATGAAAAGCCCTCAGCTGTCAGTGACTTGACCTAAAAAAGGTGTATTTTTCTCTCATGTCAGTGTCTGATGTGGGTTGAGAGGCTCTTCTGGGAACTGGACTTGAAGGAATGACTGAGTCATCTAGACTTCTTCCATCTTGTCATGCTGCCATTTTCAATCCATGACTTCCATGGTTGCCATGGAAGGGGAAGAGACTCTGGACAATTGTTTGAGAATTTTGTGGTCAAGACTGAAAATCCAGTATATAATTTCTGCCTACAATCTGCATCACCTGGCCCAGATGTAAACTGCAAGGAAGTCTGGGAAACATAGTCTTCCTGTCTTCCCTTAAGCAGAGGAAATGAGATTGGTGAGCATTTAGCCAATTTCTGCTTTGAAATCATAATGGTTTCCCTCTTCATGTGATGTGGGGAGAGGTGATAAGGTGGCGGGAACAGAAGGGGACAATGGGTGTGTGTCAAAGTGGAGTCCACTGGCCTGTGGGAGTGACTGGATGCTAAGTGTGATGAAGTGGGAAGAAATTTTTCTGCTGAGCTCCTCGGAGGAAGGGAGGGAGCTGCTTTTGCCTGGAGTGGAAAGGAAACTGAAAAATCTATTGTATATAAATCCGTGCTTATGTCTTTCCTCTGACCCTATTACTTATTTTTTTTCCTCATTGTGAGAAATTGGAGTTTCACACATTAACATTTTGAGCCTGCAGAATGGTGGTCTCAAGGCCATAAGAATGTAGAGATCTGTTCTAAGGGTTTGCTGGATTTGTTTAACCTGCAGCATGTATAGGGTTAAGATCCCCCCGCCCCCCTTTTTGGGTAAATTAGTGCCACTGTGCACGATCCAGACTCCATTTTAGTTTTTAGAAGGTTCAGTCAAGGTGTCAGGCTATCTTTGCTGAGTTTGTGTTTTCTCATATAATCGCATTAGTGAATCAGCATTCACGGATCCAGTCTTCCTATGACTGAGGATGGAAACATCTTTTCTTTTGGATACTTTGAATTAATGGTTAATGAAATACATCCTTGTTTATTTTCCAAAGTGAGTGCATTATGGCTGCCTGCACTGAGCACTCTGCAAATGAAAATGGGACTATTTGGTTATTATTTGGTAAACTTGAGTCTTTCTTGTAACTAAAAAGATATTTGGCCAACAAACACATGAAAGGATGCTCCACAGAGCTAATCATCCAGGAAATGCAAATCATAACTACTCAATATAGGGAGTTCCCTGGAAGTCCAGTGGCTATGACTCAACACTTTCACTGCTGTGGCCCAGGTCTAATCCCTGGCTGGGGAACTGAGACCCTACAGTGGTGTGGCCCCCCCAAAAAAAAAAAGAAACCAAAAAACCCCCAAAAAACCAAGCTCCAAAGCAAACCAACCAAACAAATGACAAAACCACAATCAATCAGGTACCGTGTGAAACACACTAGGGTAACTATTATAAAAACAAGTATTGGTGAGGGTGTGGAGAAATTGATACCTTTGTGCACTACTGGTGGACATTCAAGTGATGTAGCTACATGGAAGTTTTCTTAGGTGGAGTTAGTAGTAGAGAACCCACCTGCCAGTGCAGGAGAGGTAAGACACGTGGGTTCAATCCCTCGGTTGGGAAACTGCCCTGGAGGAAGAAATGACAATTGACTTCAGTATTCTTGCCTGGAGAATCCCATAGACACAGGATCCGGGAGGGCTTCGGTCCATAAGGTTGCAAAGAGTCAGACATGACAGAGGCAGCTTAGCAAGCACACATGCAAGAAAGAGGGGCAATCTGAAATATGGTTCACCATGGACGATCTTGGGCACATTAAGCTGAAAAATATGGATTCCACTCATCGGACCTAGGGTTATTAGATGAATATAGACAGAAAGTAGAATAGTTGTTACCTGCAGCATGTATAGGGTTAAGATCCCCCCGCCCCCCTTTTTGGGTAAATTAGTGCCACTGTGCACGATCCAGACTCCATTTTAGTTTTTAGAAGGTTCAGTCAAGGTGTCAGGCTATCTTTGCTGAGTTTGTGTTTTCTCATATAATCGCATTAGTGAATCAGCATTCACGGATCCAGTCTTCCTATGACTGAGGATGGAAACATCTTTTCTTTTGGATACTTTGAATTAATGGTTAATGAAATACATCCTTGTTTATTTTCCAAAGTGAGTGCATTATGGCTGCCTGCACTGAGCACTCTGCAAATGAAAATGGGACTATTTGGTTATTATTTGGTAAACTTGAGTCTTTCTTGTAACTAAAAAGATATTTGGCCAACAAACACATGAAAGGATGCTCCACAGAGCTAATCATCCAGGAAATGCAAATCATAACTACTCAATATAGGGAGTTCCCTGGAAGTCCAGTGGCTATGACTCAACACTTTCACTGCTGTGGCCCAGGTCTAATCCCTGGCTGGGGAACTGAGACCCTACAGTGGTGTGGCCCCCCCAAAAAAAAAAAGAAACCAAAAAACCCCCAAAAAACCAAGCTCCAAAGCAAACCAACCAAACAAATGACAAAACCACAATCAATCAGGTACCGTGTGAAACACACTAGGGTAACTATTATAAAACAAGTATTGGTGAGGGTGTGGAGAAATTGATACCTTTGTGCACTACTGGTGGACATTCAAGTGATGTAGCTACATGGAAGTTTTCTTAGGTGGAGTTAGTAGTAGAGAACCCACCTGCCAGTGCAGGAGAGGTAAGACACGTGGGTTCAATCCCTCGGTTGGGAAACTGCCCTGGAGGAAGAAATGACAATTGACTTCAGTATTCTTGCCTGGAGAATCCCATAGACACAGGATCCGGGAGGGCTTCGGTCCATAAGGTTGCAAAGAGTCAGACATGACAGAGGCAGCTTAGCAAGCACACATGCAAGAAAGAGGGGCAATCTGAAATATGGTTCACCATGGACGATCTTGGACGACATTAAGCTAAGTGAAATAAACCAATCACAAAAGAAAAAATAAAGTATGATTCCACTCATACGAGGTACCTAGGGTTATTAGATGAATATAGACAGAAAGTAGAATAGTTGTTGCCAGGGATTGGGGGAGAGAAAATGGGGAGCTTGTGTTAACTGAGTATCGACCTTCAGTTTGACTGGAGGAGAAAGGTTCTGGAGATAGATGGACTACAAGGTGATGACTCCACAGCAGTGTGAATGGACTCATTGCCACTCAACTGTCTACTTAAAAACAGTCAAAATTGTGCATTTTTGTGTTCTAGGTATTTTACCACAATTAAATAATTGTACTTATTTTCCATCATCTAACATTTATGGAGCCAGATGGAGGTGGATTTTGCATGACCATGGCCCTGAGTGAAGACCTAGTACAGCTTTAATCTGTTTTCAGTTGACACCCACATATCAAGTTACCTGTCTGTAAACAGGACTCAGATTTGTTCTGCCTCCATCAGTAGGTCATGAGGGATGGACGTGGGCTGACAGAGAGGGGCCACGCCACAGTTGTGGGGTGACAGGGTTTGAGCCAGCTGCTCATGCAGCTTGCTTAGGCCTTAGAGCTCTGCTCAGGCCTTGTCCTAAATGTATCCCTTTGATTGTAGGATGGATTGCTGCTGGGGCCACCTGACCTCATGACCTGATGGGCCTGACAGAACCAGTCTGTGGTGAGTGAGTCTGTCCACATGGTCTTCTGATGCCTGGGCATCAGATTCCATCTCTGCCAGGGCCCCGTGAGTGGTATACAGTTGTCTGATGCACGTGAGTGGCCTTGCTCCAGAACTCCAGGGCACTCTGCTGGGATCCCCCCATGGGAGTGTGTGTAGACATCTCCTGCTGTCTTTTCTCTTTATTGTAACAATCAAGGTATCGATTAGAACAAAGAGGTAAAAAATATGGGAGTCATGTCATTTGACATCAGGACTGGTAGATGACCAGAGATGCAGAAGGAGGTTTCTGTCTTCCTTTTAAGTGTTAGTTCTCCAGTGAGTTTTATTTAGATCATGTGCCTGTATTATTTGGATACAAGCGAGCATTAGTTAAATATAAATATTATAATCTCTTCTTCCCTATGATCTAGACATTCATTTATTCATGCATTCACGCCAGCCTTTATTCATTTGTTCAGTTGTTCAATAAATATCTCTTCAACTGCTTCCTCCTCTGAGGCAGAAATTGGGCTGGGGCTGAGGAATTGGGGAAAAGCAAAGGATTATGGTCTCTCCCCTTCCTCGAGTTTGAGGCTGAACTAGAGATCAGGCACCCCAGGATGCTCAGTGCTGAGAATAAAGTAAGCACCTCTGGGAAGTTTTTCCCTTGAAATCCTCTAGAAGAGTACCTCATCCTCAGTCTTGATTCAGGCTGACTGGAATATGTAAATCCTTTGATTGGAGGGCTTGGATGTCCTCCTGGGTTGGTGTTCTAGGCAGATGAGCTGGCTGAACTGATTTAGGAGTTGCTCTGGGGCACTGTCTGGACCTATCCTGATGGTTGTGATCTCCTGCTCCCTGTGTGAGCCCAGGGTGTGGAAAAGAGAGGAGAAAGAAGACGATGAGTCGAGAAGGAAGGGGTGTGCTGAGAGGCTGAATGGGAGGGACGCAGATGTCACTAAATAGAGGCCACTCCTGAGAGCAAAAACAGGGACTTTGGTTTAGACATTGTTTTCACATACCATTGAAGTGGTTCCTTCATTTTTATTTTCCATCTCGATGGATATTTTGTTATTTTTACACTGTCATAGAATAAATGGAACTGTGACTTAGAGATCACAATGGTCTTCTGATGCCTGGGCATCAGATTCCATCGAGGTGAGGTATACAGTTGTCTGATGCACGTGAGTGGCCTTGCTCCAGAACTCCAGGGCACTCTGCTGGGATCCCCCCATGGGAGTGTGTGTAGACATCTCCTGCTGTCTTTTCTCTTTATTGTAACAATCAAGGTATCGATTAGAACAAAGAGGTAAAAAATATGGGAGTCATGTCATTTGACATCAGGACTGGTAGATGACCAGAGATGCAGAAGGAGGTTTCTGTCTTCCTTTTAAGTGTTAGTTCTCCAGTGAGTTTTATTTAGATCATGTGCCTGTATTATTTGGATACAAGCGAGCATTAGTTAAATATAAATATTATAATCTCTTCTTCCCTATGATCTAGACATTCATTTATTCATGCATTCACGCCAGCCTTTATTCATTTGTTCAGTTGTTCAATAAATATCTCTTCAACTGCTTCCTCCTCTGAGGCAGAAATTGGGCTGGGGCTGAGGAATTGGGGAAAAGCAAAGGATTATGGTCTCTCCCCTTCCTCGAGTTTGAGGCTGAACTAGAGATCAGGCACCCCAGGATGCTCAGTGCTGAGAATAAAGTAAGCACCTCTGGGAAGTTTTTCCCTTGAAATCCTCTAGAAGAGTACCTCATCCTCAGTCTTGATTCAGGCTGACTGGAATATGTAAATCCTTTGATTGGAGGGCTTGGATGTCCTCCTGGGTTGGTGTTCTAGGCAGATGAGCTGGCTGAACTGATTTAGGAGTTGCTCTGGGGCACTGTCTGGACCTATCCTGATGGTTGTGATCTCCTGCTCCCTGTGTGAGCCCAGGGTGTGGAAAAGAGAGGAGAAAGAAGACGATGAGTCGAGAAGGAAGGGGTGTGCTGAGAGGCTGAATGGGAGGGACGCAGATGTCACTAAATAGAGGCCACTCCTGAGAGCAAAAACAGGGACTTTGGTTTAGACATTGTTTTCACATACCATTGAAGTGGTTCCTTCATTTTTATTTTCCATCTCGATGGATATTTTGTTATTTTTACACTGTCATAGAATAAATGGAACTGTGACTTAGAGATCACAATGTATATAGCTGTTTTGATGTACTTTTGACAATTCTATCACATTTCTGACAGGCACTGTTTTTTCCTCCCCTGGAATGTCAGGAGTGGGGAGACAGGCTCCCCAGAATATTCTGCTTTGGCTCAGGACTATGCCCTGGGGTGAAGCCTTGCTGGGGACTGGGGAAGCTTTGTGAGGCTGGCCCCAGATCTGGGGGAATCCCAAGAACAAGGGCTGGACACCTAGGAAGGTGTGAGGGGGACTGAATTGGAGGCAGAGATGGGTTCTCATGGCCAGGGGGTGGTCAGCATCAGCCTCTCACATTGAAATTCAAGTCTGACTCTGTCAAGTCACAGTGCTGTGGGAGGAGAGGGGACTGCTGAGTGGAGTGGGTGGTGACAGACTCTGCATGGCAATGTGAGTTGGTCACGTGAGCAGTGGTGGCGAGGTCGGGAGGTCAGTGCTCTCTGAAGAGCAGTGCACTGAACCTCTAGGGCTGGAACCTTGCCTGTCTGCACAGAGGCGTCCTGAGTATCCTTGGCCTTGGCTTCCCTCGTTTCCTATGGGGTAAGCGAGGGTGAGCCCTGAAACTGGGTCAGTAGGGGAGGATGGTCTTTAGACAGAGGAGCTTGCCTGTTGAATGAATGAGTGTGTGAAGGGGCTGAAGTTAGGCACCAATCCTTCTCTAGGGAATAGATGGTCCAGTTGGATCTCCAATAGCTTTACATCTCATATTCTGAGTTCTAAATCCTTCTAGCAGCCTCTTGACCTGTGGGTTGATCACTGAAGCCCTGAGATATCACTCTAAATGCCAGGATCAAGTAGGTTTTCAAAGGTGCCTGGAAGGAGAATCCATCATCAGTTATCGCTACACGTTTTCTACCCAGAGTAAACCCAAGCTTGGACCAGTCTGTCCTATGAGGTCTTTAGGAGGGCTGGGAGGGACTTGGTGAGAAATGACTTCCAGATCTAATGACCTATTTCTGTTGTTCATAATATGTAAGTTAACTCTAGTCATCTGTCTCTTATGTTGTGGCTTGTGCACATGTTGTTACCCACTGCAGGTGGTTTCTGGTAGAGTTGATTTCTAACCACATAAGACACATACTGAACACCCTTTAAGTACCAAGCACTGAGCTTAAGGTTCTACAGGGTTTACACAAGACAGTCAATTCAGGACACAGGCTAAGATCCCCTCTTCTCCTAAGAGGAGATGTGGAGGAGTGATGGAGTGTCTAACTCCAGAACCAGACGACTTGGCTTCAAGTCCTGGCTCTGACTCCTGCTGGCCATCTGTCCCTGGGAGAGTTACTTACGTCCTCTGTGCCTTGTTTTCCTCAATTCAAAGAGTCATTTTCCTGCCATATGGGAGTTACTTACAAAATCAAGTCACAGCCTCTCACCCCATTGAAATTCAAGTCTGACTCTGTCAAGTCACAGTGCTGTGGGAGGAGAGGGGACTGCTGAGTGGAGTGGGTGGTGACAGACTCTGCATGGCAATGTGAGTTGGTCACGTGAGCAGTGGTGGCGAGGTCGGGAGGTCAGTGCTCTCTGAAGAGCAGTGCACTGAACCTCTAGGGCTGGAACCTTGCCTGTCTGCACAGAGGCGTCCTGAGTATCCTTGGCCTTGGCTTCCCTCGTTTCCTATGGGGTAAGCGAGGGTGAGCCCTGAAACTGGGTCAGTAGGGGAGGATGGTCTTTAGACAGAGGAGCTTGCCTGTTGAATGAATGAGTGTGTGAAGGGGCTGAAGTTAGGCACCAATCCTTCTCTAGGGAATAGATGGTCCAGTTGGATCTCCAATAGCTTTACATCTCATATTCTGAGTTCTAAATCCTTCTAGCAGCCTCTTGACCTGTGGGTTGATCACTGAAGCCCTGAGATATCACTCTAAATGCCAGGATCAAGTAGGTTTTCAAAGGTGCCTGGAAGGAGAATCCATCATCAGTTATCGCTACACGTTTTCTACCCAGAGTAAACCCAAGCTTGGACCAGTCTGTCCTATGAGGTCTTTAGGAGGGCTGGGAGGGACTTGGTGAGAAATGACTTCCAGATCTAATGACCTATTTCTGTTGTTCATAATATGTAAGTTAACTCTAGTCATCTGTCTCTTATGTTGTGGCTTGTGCACATGTTGTTACCCACTGCAGGTGGTTTCTGGTAGAGTTGATTTCTAACCACATAAGACACATACTGAACACCCTTTAAGTACCAAGCACTGAGCTTAAGGTTCTACAGGGTTTACACAAGACAGTCAATTCAGGACACAGGCTAAGATCCCCTCTTCTCCTAAGAGGAGATGTGGAGGAGTGATGGAGTGTCTAACTCCAGAACCAGACGACTTGGCTTCAAGTCCTGGCTCTGACTCCTGCTGGCCATCTGTCCCTGGGAGAGTTACTTACGTCCTCTGTGCCTTGTTTTCCTCAATTCAAAGAGTCATTTTCCTGCCATATGGGGTTTTAATTTTTAAAAACTTTTAATTGAAATATAACATACATACAAAAAATTACGTAAGTGTACGGCAGATTGAATTTTCACAGAGCAAAGATACCCATAAAAGCAGCGTCAAGTTCAAGAAATTGAATGTCAAAACCCACACCTCAGAAACCCTCGTGCTACTGCAGAGCAAGAGAGGGTACACCAGTCCTCACCCCAAGGATAACCATCAATCTGACTTCTGACTGTATCGGTTGATTAGTTGTGTCTGTTGGTGAACTTTGTATAGCTTGACTCATACAAAAGGTCATCTTTTGTGCTGTCTGCTTTTCGTAATATGTTTCTGAGACTCCTTCAGGTTGTTATGTGTCACTATACTTATTCATCCTCATTCAGTTTGGGGGTCAGTTCTGGTATTGTGCCACGATTGTTCACATCTTTGGTGTGTATATTCACGGTTTCTTTTTTAAAAATCATCTTATTTATTTGTTTCCTTTTGGCTACACTGAGTCTTGATTGCTATGTGGACTTTTCTCTAGTTGTGGCGAGTGGGGACTATTCTTCATTGCACTGTGTGGGCTTCTCCTTGCAGTGGCTTCTCTTGTGGCAGAACACAGGCTCTAGAGCATGGGCTCAATAGTTGTGACGCATGGGCTTTGTTGACCCGCCACCTGAGGAATCTTCCCAGATCAAGGATTGAACACATGCCTCCTGTGTTGGCAGGTGGATTCTTTACCACTGAACCACCAGGGAGGCCTTTAATTTCTGTGCCTAGGATGGAGTGTGCTGGTTTCTGGTTTTGGGGGCACATGTTGTTACCCACTGCAGGTAGTTTCTGGTAGACTTGACTTCTAACCACATAAGACACATACTGAACACCCTTTAAGTACCAAGCACTGAGCTTAAGGTTCTACAGGGTTTACACAAGACAGTCAATTCAGGACACAGGCTAAGATCCCCTCTTCTCCTAAGAGGAGATGTGGAGGAGTGATGGAGTGTCTAACTCCAGAACCAGACGACTTGGCTTCAAGTCCTGGCTCTGACTCCTGCTGGCCATCTGTCCCTGGGAGAGTTACTTACGTCCTCTGTGCCTTGTTTTCCTCAATTCAAAGAGTCATTTTCCTGCCATATGGGGTTTTAATTTTTAAAAACTTTTAATTGAAATATAACATACATACAAAAAATTACGTAAGTGTACGGCAGATTGAATTTTCACAGAGCAAAGATACCCATAAAAGCAGCGTCAAGTTCAAGAAATTGAATGTCAAAACCCACACCTCAGAAACCCTCGTGCTACTGCAGAGCAAGAGAGGGTACACCAGTCCTCACCCCAAGGATAACCATCAATCTGACTTCTGACTGTATCGGTTGATTAGTTGTGTCTGTTGGTGAACTTTGTATAGCTTGACTCATACAAAAGGTCATCTTTTGTGCTGTCTGCTTTTCGTAATATGTTTCTGAGACTCCTTCAGGTTGTTATGTGTCACTATACTTATTCATCCTCATTCAGTTTGGGGGTCAGTTCTGGTATTGTGCCACGATTGTTCACATCTTTGGTGTGTATATTCACGGTTTCTTTTTTAAAAATCATCTTATTTATTTGTTTCCTTTTGGCTACACTGAGTCTTGATTGCTATGTGGACTTTTCTCTAGTTGTGGCGAGTGGGGACTATTCTTCATTGCACTGTGTGGGCTTCTCCTTGCAGTGGCTTCTCTTGTGGCAGAACACAGGCTCTAGAGCATGGGCTCAATAGTTGTGACGCATGGGCTTTGTTGACCCGCCACCTGAGGAATCTTCCCAGATCAAGGATTGAACACATGCCTCCTGTGTTGGCAGGTGGATTCTTTACCACTGAACCACCAGGGAGGCCTTTAATTTCTGTGCCTAGGATGGAGTGGCTGGACCACAAGGAGTATGTCTGTACTCTGTTGATAGATCCTCCTGAGCAACTTTCCACAGTGGCTGTGTAACAGGGAAGATGGGGATTTTCAGCTGCCCTCTGTTCACATCATCATCACTGGCGATTTTCACAGTAGCTCTTCTTGGGGTGCGTCATGGGGCCATACCATGGGTACAGTTTGCACATTATAGCACGTTTGTTTGAATATTATATATACCATTGTATGGAAGGCTCTCGGTGCCAGGGCAGAGTGAGCATGGGCCATCATGCACCCAAGCTCATTAGGTGTTCTGAGGTAAACAATGTTCCCAGGGGGGTCAAAGTCCGCATTCCCTGATTCCCTCTTCCTGCTGTGGCATCTGGAGTTTGAGGTTGTCACTCATGGCATCTGAGTTTCTCAGAATTGAGCGACCAAGGAGTTTGGGATGCCCAGTGACTGATGAGACAGTCACTTGCTCTCCAGAGTCTCATAATGACTGATGTCCCCAGGAGGGATTTTGTTCCCAACTCCTCACCTGACTCCAGCTAAGAGCCAGGCAGGGGACTACTGGAAAGCGTGTAAGTTAGGATTTACAGTTTTTTCCTACTGAGTGGCTCCAAGCTTGAGTCAGCATGAACCACTGGATACCCAAGGGGTTTTTCTCCTCAGCATCCTGCACCCTGAAAGTATCTCCTGCCACACGGAGACTGGAGTGGAGAGAGGGTGGGGAGAAGGCAATAGGTTTCTATGGAGAAGGTCACCCCTGGGAACTGAAATGGTAGCCTGCTTTCCTGAGGTCCTTCTTCCTCAGAAGTTAAAGGCATCCTTCATCTCTGCATGCAACCAATGGCCAAGGTTGGTTTCTGTTACCTTCTAATTCCTTACATCCATTCTCACAGCCTCTGCCTTGGATCAGGGCAAGACAGCCTTGTGCTTGGACTCTTGGGACAGCCTCCAGCTGCTTCCAGAGAGCTCTTTCCAAGAGAACTGACTGGATCGGTTGGTTAGGACTGCTGTAACAAAACTCCACAGGAAGATCAAGGGTTTGGTAGGGTTGGTTTTCTTTAAGGCCTCCTGTCTGAGAAGACAAGGCTGCCCCTCACTGTGTCCCTTACACGGTCCTTCCCTTACACTTGTCTGTCCTACTCTCTTCTTATCTTGGCATCAGTCCTGTTGGATGCTGGCCCACTCATGTGGCTTCATTTTTACCTTAAGCACCTCTTTAGAGTTTTCCAAATACAGTCACATTCTGAGGTCCTAGTGGTTCAAACTTCAACACACAAATGTTACAGGGTCCCCATTTTTAGCAATCTCCCTCTGTTCACATCATCATCACTGGCGATTTTCACAGTAGCTCTTCTTGGGGTGCGTCATGGGGCCATACCATGGGTACAGTTTGCACATTATAGCACGTTTGTTTGAATATTATATATACCATTGTATGGAAGGCTCTCGGTGCCAGGGCAGAGTGAGCATGGGCCATCATGCACCCAAGCTCATTAGGTGTTCTGAGGTAAACAATGTTCCCAGGGGGGTCAAAGTCCGCATTCCCTGATTCCCTCTTCCTGCTGTGGCATCTGGAGTTTGAGGTTGTCACTCATGGCATCTGAGTTTCTCAGAATTGAGCGACCAAGGAGTTTGGGATGCCCAGTGACTGATGAGACAGTCACTTGCTCTCCAGAGTCTCATAATGACTGATGTCCCCAGGAGGGATTTTGTTCCCAACTCCTCACCTGACTCCAGCTAAGAGCCAGGCAGGGGACTACTGGAAAGCGTGTAAGTTAGGATTTACAGTTTTTTCCTACTGAGTGGCTCCAAGCTTGAGTCAGCATGAACCACTGGATACCCAAGGGGTTTTTCTCCTCAGCATCCTGCACCCTGAAAGTATCTCCTGCCACACGGAGACTGGAGTGGAGAGAGGGTGGGGAGAAGGCAATAGGTTTCTATGGAGAAGGTCACCCCTGGGAACTGAAATGGTAGCCTGCTTTCCTGAGGTCCTTCTTCCTCAGAAGTTAAAGGCATCCTTCATCTCTGCATGCAACCAATGGCCAAGGTTGGTTTCTGTTACCTTCTAATTCCTTACATCCATTCTCACAGCCTCTGCCTTGGATCAGGGCAAGACAGCCTTGTGCTTGGACTCTTGGGACAGCCTCCAGCTGCTTCCAGAGAGCTCTTTCCAAGAGAACTGACTGGATCGGTTGGTTAGGACTGCTGTAACAAAACTCCACAGGAAGATCAAGGGTTTGGTAGGGTTGGTTTTCTTTAAGGCCTCCTGTCTGAGAAGACAAGGCTGCCCCTCACTGTGTCCCTTACACGGTCCTTCCCTTACACTTGTCTGTCCTACTCTCTTCTTATCTTGGCATCAGTCCTGTTGGATGCTGGCCCACTCATGTGGCTTCATTTTTACCTTAAGCACCTCTTTAGAGTTTTCCAAATACAGTCACATTCTGAGGTCCTAGTGGTTCAAACTTCAACACACAAATGTTAGAGGCAGGGGGACAAATTCAACCCATAACACAGACCATGCATGTTTCTGCCTATGACACCTGCAGGTCAATCTCCCTCCATGTGATTTTTATTTGGCCTTCTTGCCATTGTTCACATTGTTTTCCCAGCTATAGTTTCCCCGTTAATCTTCTCAGTGTCTCTGAAGCCTCTCGCTCAGTCCTTACCTCCTCCAGGAAGACTTCTGTCCTCACTGACCATTCTTGTTGCACTCCTACCATGCTGGCCATCTCGTCCACTCGACTGAATGTTAAATCCCAGTTCTGTCCCTGTTTCTGTTGTTTTGCAGAGTGTGGTGTGTCTGTTCCCCTGGACTCTGCTCCTTGAGGATGAAACTCATGTTTTCACTCACTTTTGCATCTATTTCCTGCCAGGCATGCAGCTAGTGATAAATAATGTTGTTGATGGATTAAATACTGCCTTCCATGTGCCCTGTGAGGAGTGCCTTAAGTACTAACCAAAATATTTCTTTGGTGGGATTAGGGGTGTGCTGTCATCCAGAACAGCATCAAGAGTCTGTAGCAAAGGGACTTCCACTTTAAGAGGCAATGAATTCAGGAACCTGGGAAAGGTTTAAACATGAGTCTTAAATTATTTGCTCAGCTTTGATTTTTATTTTACAAGATGCTGGGGCAGTGCTGGGAGCTATTTGCAGAAGGGGTGCGTAAGAGATGAAGAGACTGAGAGAGGATTTACCTAGATACTCCCTCATAGAGAAACATGTGTGTGCTGGGCAGGGTCTTCTCCGATTCGGAGGTGTAAGAAGCTCCAGGTCCTGCCCTGGGCTCACTGGAGGTAGACTTGATTTCTGGTTTCTGCAGTTGTTCTGCCGGAGATGCACTGAGCAGGGCCTAGGGTTGGTTTTCTTTAAGGCCTCCTGTCTGAGAAGACAAGGCTGCCCCTCACTGTGTCCCTTACACGGTCCTTCCCTTACACTTGTCTGTCCTACTCTCTTCTTATCTTGGCATCAGTCCTGTTGGATGCTGGCCCACTCATGTGGCTTCATTTTTACCTTAAGCACCTCTTTAGAGTTTTCCAAATACAGTCACATTCTGAGGTCCTAGTGGTTCAAACTTCAACACACAAATGTTAGAGGCAGGGGGACAAATTCAACCCATAACACAGACCATGCATGTTTCTGCCTATGACACCTGCAGGTCAATCTCCCTCCATGTGATTTTTATTTGGCCTTCTTGCCATTGTTCACATTGTTTTCCCAGCTATAGTTTCCCCGTTAATCTTCTCAGTGTCTCTGAAGCCTCTCGCTCAGTCCTTACCTCCTCCAGGAAGACTTCTGTCCTCACTGACCATTCTTGTTGCACTCCTACCATGCTGGCCATCTCGTCCACTCGACTGAATGTTAAATCCCAGTTCTGTCCCTGTTTCTGTTGTTTTGCAGAGTGTGGTGTGTCTGTTCCCCTGGACTCTGCTCCTTGAGGATGAAACTCATGTTTTTCACTCACTTTTGCATCTATTTCCTGCCAGGCATGCAGCTAGTGATAAATAATGTTGTTGATGGATTAAATACTGCCTTCCATGTGCCCTGTGAGGAGTGCCTTAAGTACTAACCAAAATATTTCTTTGGTGGGATTAGGGGTGTGCTGTCATCCAGAACAGCATCAAGAGTCTGTAGCAAAGGGACTTCCACTTTAAGAGGCAATGAATTCAGGAACCTGGGAAAGGTTTAAACATGAGTCTTAAATTATTTGCTCAGCTTTGATTTTTATTTTACAAGATGCTGGGGCAGTGCTGGGAGCTATTTGCAGAAGGGGTGCGTAAGAGAGATGAAGAGAGACTGAGAGTGGATTTACCTAGATACTCCCTCATAGAGAAACATGTGTGTGCTGGGCAGGGTCTTCTCCGATTCGGAGGTGTAAGAAGCTCCAGGTCCTGCCCTGGGCTCACTGGAGGTAGACTTGATTTCTGGTTTCTGCATTGTTGTCCCTCTGCCGGAGATGCACTGAGCAGGGCCGCTGTTGAGAATGGCCCCTCTGAGGAGGCAAAGGAAGATTGGCTATTTATAGGCTGGAGTCAGATGTGACCCACCTTTTCAGCCTGTGATTTACAGCATATGATGAGAAAATGAACTTCTATTGCAGCAAGAATGTGAAGGGACAAGAGACCGATTTTCTGCAGCTTGGGGTTTGGCTTATGTGCTTAGGAAAAGCCTATGAAAATGGCCACTTGACTTTGCCAGAAGTCTCTTTCCCTGGTCCCATACGCATGGGTACATGCCTGTCTCTCTCTCGAACTGCTGGCGTATTCACAGCTGTGTGGGCCATCGAGGGAGGGATGTTTTCTACCAGGGAGGGTGTAAAGAAGGGCAGGAAGACATGAGCAGGGATCCGGGGTCTTGTGATTTATGACGGTGCTCTGGCTTTACAAAGCAGTACATGCAAACGTCCCAGAAGTGGCCTCACTGGGGGTTGGCTTAGACTGATCTCTTGACTGTGATCTTGGCTATCATTTGGGCTGGAACTCATGGCTCAAGTCAGAGCCTTTGAGGAAGCTTGGAGATTGATGATAACTTTCCATCCCCAAACAGACTGTATTTCTGGAGCTCTCTAGAAAATGTGCAAAGTTCACTGTGTGCTCCACCAAGTAGTAAACTTCTGTTCGTGGCTAGGCACTGAGCTAGGTGGAGAGGTGAGTAGGATGCACGTGATCCCTGCTTTGAATTTAGACTTAAACTGTCATCCTTCCAGGCCTTCCAGCCTCCCCCTACCATCATGCCCTGGCATTCACCAGGGTGTTCATCAAAGAAGCCCGTGGCCTGTACCTGCATCCAAGCTGGCTCTTGCCCTAAACCCTTGTCTCCTAGATTCACAGTTCTGACATAAACCCATGGTGTGAAGTAAGATTGTCAGGGAGATTGTGTGGAATCGGATGAGAAGAAATGAGGACAGAACCTTGGGAAAATCAACAGATGAAGTCAAACACATAAAGGAAACAGCAAATGAGCAGAAGGAGAAACGAGAATCTAGTATTGTTATCAGGCAGTTTGAAGGAGAGTGTAACCAATGGTTTTAAAAGCAGAAGCCTAAGGAGTTGGTAATTGGGAGACTTGGAAGGTTAATCCTGGAGCCCCTGGTTCAGAGGAGGGCTGGAGGCAGTTGGTTGAAGAGTGGATGGGAGGTATGGGAAGTGAGGAAGTGAACTTCTATTGCAGCAAGAATGTGAAGGGACAAGAGACCGATTTTCTGCAGCTTGGGGTTTGGCTTATGTGCTTAGGAAAAGCCTATGAAAATGGCCACTTGACTTTGCCAGAAGTCTCTTTCCCTGGTCCCATACGCATGGGTACATGCCTGTCTCTCTCTCGAACTGCTGGCGTATTCACAGCTGTGTGGGCCATCGAGGGAGGGATGTTTTCTACCAGGGAGGGTGTAAAGAAGGGCAGGAAGACATGAGCAGGGATCCGGGGTCTTGTGATTTATGACGGTGCTCTGGCTTTACAAAGCAGTACATGCAAACGTCCCAGAAGTGGCCTCACTGGGGGTTGGCTTAGACTGATCTCTTGACTGTGATCTTGGCTATCATTTGGGCTGGAACTCATGGCTCAAGTCAGAGCCTTTGAGGAAGCTTGGAGATTGATGATAACTTTCCATCCCCAAACAGACTGTATTTCTGGAGCTCTCTAGAAAATGTGCAAAGTTCACTGTGTGCTCCACCAAGTAGTAAACTTCTGTTCGTGGCTAGGCACTGAGCTAGGTGGAGAGGTGAGTAGGATGCACGTGATCCCTGCTTTGAATTTAGACTTAAACTGTCATCCTTCCAGGCCTTCCAGCCTCCCCCTACCATCATGCCCTGGCATTCACCAGGGTGTTCATCAAAGAAGCCCGTGGCCTGTACCTGCATCCAAGCTGGCTCTTGCCCTAAACCCTTGTCTCCTAGATTCACAGTTCTGACATAAACCCATGGTGTGAAGTAAGATTGTCAGGGAGATTGTGTGGAATCGGATGAGAAGAAATGAGGACAGAACCTTGGGAAAATCAACAGATGAAGTCAAACACATAAAGGAAACAGCAAATGAGCAGAAGGAGAAACGAGAATCTAGTATTGTTATCAGGCAGTTTGAAGGAGAGTGTAACCAATGGTTTTAAAAGCAGAAGCCTAAGGAGTTGGTAATTGGGAGACTTGGAAGGTTAATCCTGGAGCCCCTGGTTCAGAGGAGGGCTGGAGGCAGTTGGTTGAAGAGTGGATGGGAGGTATGGGAAGTGAGGAAGTGTAGACAGAGAATGAAGAGCCCTCTATAGGTGTTCATTAGATCAGGTGTGTTGAATTACGGTATTCAGTTCTATGTTTGCTAATTTCTGCTCCCCTTAGTGCATTAATTATCAAGAGAGGTGCTAACATCTCCCATTGTGACTGCTGATTTGTCAGTTTCACATGGCAATTCTGTCAGTCTTTGCTTTGTATATTTTACAGTTTATATTCTTAGGCATGTTAGAATTGAGATATCTTCCTGAGAAACTTTTTATTTTCATCAATGGTTAGTGAGCATCTTTGTCTGTAATAAGGCTTTTCCCCTGAACTCCGTTTTGTCAGGCTTCTTTTGATTAGTATTTTTCCGGTGTATCTTTTCTCCATCTTTTTACAGGCACTAACTGTCTTTTGTTTTAAGCACGGTTCTTGTAAACAGCATGTAACTAGATTTAGTTTCTCTATCTGACCTGACAATCTGGGTTTTAAAGGCCAAGCTTATCATTTAATTTCTTATAATTGCTTTTATATTTGGATTTATTCTATTTTTTCATTTGCTATAATTTCCCCCTCTCCTTTCCTATGTTCTTAGGATAGATAGCATTTTCTTTATTTTTTCTTATCCCTTCTACTGATTTGAAAATTATATATCCTTTTCTCATTTTAATGATCACTTTAAAAACAATTGTAGGGCTTCCCTGGTGGTCCAGTGGGTAAGGACACCGCCTTGCAGTGCAAGGGGCGCCGGTTCGATCCCTGACCTGGGGAGATCCCACGTGCCGTGGAGTGGCTGGACTGATGTGTCCAACTACCAAGCTGGAGCTCTGGAGCGCATGTGCCCAGAGTCGGTGCTCTGCGACAACAGAGGCCACTGTGATGGGAGGCCCACATGGGCCAAAGGGAAAAAAAAAAAGATGGATGAAAATGGACAAATGAAAGACCAATAGAAGTGGCCCGCCTGCTCCCCTCCCTCCCCAACCCACCCCCACCAAAATAAATAAATAAATAAATAAATCTTTAAAAAAAAAGATTGTATATATATGTTACCTAATAAAGTTAATTAATGTCTCAATCATCCTCTGAAGAAATACAAAGAATTTAGAAAGTTTAACTCTGATCACTATCTCCCATATTACATTTCTTTTGTCCACTATTTGTAGTTTCAGCTTGATTTTTAAGATACCCAAGTGAATTATAATTTGTTATCATTTATATTGTTACTGTTTAGGTTTATACACATGCTTATTCATTTCTTGCTCAATATTTTTTTTTTACATCTTGCTCCTCTAGTTTCCATTTCTATCTTCCTAATTGTCACCCTGTATATTTGAAGAATAAAAACAATTCTTTCAGTAAAAGTCTGTTAGTGGTAAATTCTTTCAATCTTTATTTTTATTCTTCAGTGAAAACTTAGCAGGGTATAGAAATGATAAGTGGACCACTGCTTTTTTCTTAGATCTTTGAAAATAGTATTCTATTGTCTTTTATCTTCTATCAGAACTATTAATATTTTTTTCTGATAATCATTGTAGATAATGTAAGCTTTTCATTTGGCACTGTTTCATGACAGTATAAACTGACCCCCCAATGCTATTTTTCATTAACCTTCTAAGAGCATTACTCTGAATTTTACATGATTGGAAATTTCTTTTTGACTCCATGAATTATGACAGAGCTCCACTGAATTAGTAAAACATAGTTTTACTTACATATTTTTAGATAAAACTGAGACAATTAAGATTCTAACATTTTATTCTTACTTCCTATATAGATAATTTTGTAAATACCATGTGGCTTTAAAAGCAGAGTGTACACAAAGCATCAGCTTTAAGAATCTTGCTATCACTTTAAAACTCTTACCTATAAAGAAAAGGCTGAGGAGGGGAGATTTTATGACCCTGATGTTCTTAATATAAGAGATAAGCTTGGCATTTTGTGATCTATGAAGAAAGACCTAGAAGACAGGGGAATCTGAACATATAAATGGAGATGGGAACATGAGACTAGAGATTGTGGAGAGCTTGACAAGGAAGCAGAACTTCTCTGGGATGGGGATTCTGTGTCTTTCTGCCTTGGGTTTTTCAGCTTCCCTATTTATCTTCTGAAGGCAAAGTTTGCTCCAGCTACTTACGGTCTCCTTACTCTGACCCTAGTCCTGATCATGTTTTCAATAACCTCCTGTTGCCTAATGAAAAATATCTAAGCTTTAAAAATGGCACGCAGAGTCCTCTGAGATATAGACTTTCTTAGATTGGGTCATTTCCTAATGGTCTACTGCTCAGGCTCTTTTCTGAATAGGCTCTGCATTTTCTCATCTTCCTCCTTTTGGTCTTCTCACCGTCTCAGGCTAGTTCCTTCCCGTTTTATCCTCTACCCAGACATCTCTCTCTCAGAGTCCAACACATTTTCCTTCTCTTCTAGATTCCTTTGTTTCCTCCAACCAGGAGGAGATCTCCTTTCTGTATTGCCCCATAGAACCATGGGCCCTTCTAGAGGTTACCTTGTATTCTGTTATTGAAAACAAGTTCCTTCTCTCAGAGTAAGAACTTCTGAGGGGAGAAAACATGTCTCATTCACCTCTGTGACCCTTGGTGTGCCTCATGCATTAGAGACACCACCAAACTGTCATGGATGAATGTGAAAGAGATTTTCATATACATGGGTATAAAAATTGTCAAGCATTATGACAGCTGTCTCTGCTACTTGGTTGCCCTGCAGGTCTCGTGGCAGAGGAGGCACATACATTAGAGAACCTGTGAACCCTAGGGTGGGAGAGGGCCCTGTGCTGTGTGCCCACAGAACTTGTTCTGAAAACTTGGGGAGCTGAGTAGGAGTGAGGGACTTAGTTGGGGAAACAGCCATGTAGCTTCAATGCAAGAGAGAGAAGTTCCTGAATTTGGTTACTAAGATGACTTGGCCTGGGAGTAAGACCTGATTCAGCCCAAGGCCCACGCCTGCCGTGAGAGTTCCCAGAGGATGTCTTTGGCCACGCCCCTTCTCTGGGACATCTACAAACATCAGGAAAGAAGGAACAGACTACAGGATTTCTATGTGACGTTCCCCTCTGGCAGTTTCTGGAGCTTTTCAAGACAGGACCTCATCTCTCATCTCCCTTTCTTCCCATTACTTAATCCATTGACTGTGTTGGTCACCTCTTACTCTGAGCCCTATGGGTTTTCAGCTTCCCTATTTATCTTCTGAAGGCAAAGTTTGCTCCAGCTACTTACGGTCTCCTTACTCTGACCCTAGTCCTGATCATGTTTTCAATAACCTCCTGTTGCCTAATGAAAAATATCTAAGCTTTAAAAATGGCACGCAGAGTCCTCTGAGATATAGACTTTCTTAGATTGGGTCATTTCCTAATGGTCTACTGCTCAGGCTCTTTTCTGAATAGGCTCTGCATTTTCTCATCTTCCTCCTTTTGGTCTTCTCACCGTCTCAGGCTAGTTCCTTCCCGTTTTATCCTCTACCCAGACATCTCTCTCTCAGAGTCCAACACATTTTCCTTCTCTTCTAGATTCCTTTGTTTCCTCCAACCAGGAGGAGATCTCCTTTCTGTATTGCCCCATAGAACCATGGGCCCTTCTAGAGGTTACCTTGTATTCTGTTATTGAAAACAAGTTCCTTCTCTCAGAGTAAGAACTTCTGAGGGGAGAAAACATGTCTCATTCACCTCTGTGACCCTTGGTGTGCCTCATGCATTAGAGACACCACCAAACTGTCATGGATGAATGTGAAAGAGATTTTCATATACATGGGTATAAAAATTGTCAAGCATTATGACAGCTGTCTCTGCTACTTGGTTGCCCTGCAGGTCTCGTGGCAGAGGAGGCACATACATTAGAGAACCTGTGAACCCTAGGGTGGGAGAGGGCCCTGTGCTGTGTGCCCACAGAACTTGTTCTGAAAACTTGGGGAGCTGAGTAGGAGTGAGGGACTTAGTTGGGGAAACAGCCATGTAGCTTCAATGCAAGAGAGAGAAGTTCCTGAATTTGGTTACTAAGATGACTTGGCCTGGGAGTAAGACCTGATTCAGCCCAAGGCCCACGCCTGCCGTGAGAGTTCCCAGAGGATGTCTTTGGCCACGCCCCTTCTCTGGGACATCTACAAACATCAGGAAAGAAGGAACAGACTACAGGATTTCTATGTGACGTTCCCCTCTGGCAGTTTCTGGAGCTTTTCAAGACAGGACCTCATCTCTCATCTCCCTTTCTTCCCATTACTTAATCCATTGACTGTGTTGGTCACCTCTTGAGTATTCAGAGAGGATCAGATTAATCCGTCCACCTGGTCCCAATGAAGAAACGCCAAGAGGTTAGACATTCAAAAGGCCTATAATTGTTTTTTGGTTTTTTTTTAAGATTTATTTATTTATTTACTTAGGGCGGTGGTTGGGTTGGGGAGGGAGGGGAGCGGGCGGGCCACTTCTATTGGTCTTTCATTTCTCTATTTTCATCCGTCTTTGTTCTTTGGCTCCTGTGGGCCTCCCATCGCAGTGGCGTCTGTCGCTGCAGAGTACCCACTCTGGGTGCATGCGCTCCAGAGCTCTGGCTCGGTGATTGGACACATCAGTCCAGCCGCTCCATGGCACATGGGATCTTCCCAGGCCAGGGCTCGAACCGGCGCCCCTTGCAATGCAAGGCGGTGTCCTTACCCACTGGACCACCAGGGGGAAGCCCTATAATTGGTTTTTAAAGTTTCTCTAACTTCTGCAAAGGAGTAACACAAGTGAGTGGAAGACTGAGGTGGTTCTAGAATCTGACAAAGATAATGAGGAATCTCTGCAATGAAAGCAAGAGCCAATGCTATCTGACGCCCCACTAAATCCAAGGCTGCCTTGTCCTCTACTTGCAATCCAAAGCTGACAGCCAGGCAGGAAGTTTCTAGGAACTTTATGATATCTGATATAGAGTAAGGGCTGCAAGAAGATGTCACAGACCCACAGTTTGCCCCATTAAAAGAGAGCAATGTAAATTCTGCACTTTTCTTTCCAGTACTCAGCATGGCCCAGCTATCAAAGACGCTTCATCCTCTTGACAACTGCATAGCATAGGGTAGGTCTTCCAGAAATATTTTTTCTTTGGTTGGCTGTTAATGCCAGCCTTCCTGAATTCTGTCCTTCTCGTGAGCCACTCACAGAGAAGGGTGGTTTTTGCCCCCGGGGGGTTTTTCCAAATTCACATTAGGATGTCTTTGGCCACGCCCTTCTCTGGGACATCTACAAACATCAGGAAAGAAGGAACAGACTACAGGATTTCTATGTGACGTTCCCCTCTGGCAGTTTCTGGAGCTTTTCAAGACAGGACCTCATCTCTCATCTCCCTTTCTTCCCATTACTTAATCCATTGACTGTGTTGGTCACCTCTTGAGTATTCAGAGAGGATCAGATTAATCCGTCCACCTGGTCCCAATGAAGAAACGCCAAGAGGTTAGACATTCAAAAGGCCTATAATTGTTTTTTGGTTTTTTTTTAAGATTTATTTATTTATTTACTTTGGGCGGGGGTTGGGTTGGGGAGGGAGGGGAGTGGGTGGGCCACATCTATTGGTCTTTCATTTGTCTCTGTTCATCCGTCTTTGTTCTTTGGCTCCTGTGGGCCTCCCATCGCAGTGGCGTCTGTCGCTGCAGAGTACCCACTCTGGGTGCATGCGCTCCAGAGCTCTGGCTCGGTGATTGGACACATCAGTCCAGCCGCTCCATGGCACATGGGATCTTCCCAGGCCAGGGCTCGAACCGGCGCCCCTTGCAATGCAAGGCGGTGTCCTTACCCACTGGACCACCAGGGGAAGCCCTATAATTGGTTTTTAAAGTTTCTCTAACTTCTGCAAAGGAGTAACACAAGTGAGTGGAAGACTGAGGTGGTTCTAGAATCTGACAAAGATAATGAGGAATCTCTGCAATGAAAGCAAGAGCCAATGCTATCTGACGCCCCACTAAATCCAAGGCTGCCTTGTCCTCTACTTGCAATCCAAAGCTGACAGCCAGGCAGGAAGTTTCTAGGAACTTTATGATATCTGATATAGAGTAAGGGCTGCAAGAAGATGTCACAGACCCACAGTTTGCCCCATTAAAAGAGAGCAATGTAAATTCTGCACTTTTCTTTCCAGTACTCAGCATGGCCCAGCTATCAAAGACGCTTCATCCTCTTGACAACTGCATAGCATAGGGTAGGTCTTCCAGAAATATTTTTTCTTTGGTTGGCTGTTAATGCCAGCCTTCCTGAATTCTGTCCTTCTCGTGAGCCACTCACAGAGAAGTGGGAAGTGAGTTTACCTATATGTGCCCACCACATTCTAGGATCCATGGTAAGGGCTTGGTGTGCCGTGTTCAACACAGGAAAATTCACACCAACCCTCCTCCCCTGGGAGTTCTTGATGAGAATGACAGCATGAAATACGCTAAGCTTCTTGCCACACAAATTAAAGGCTTTGTTCTACGAACAGCATAGGCCATTGCCTCCAGGAGCAACTTCCAGCAGCTTCTCTGTACCCAAAGTCTGCATGCAGAGCAAACTGCCCACAGGGGGCAGAGGCATTGGTCGGGGAAATTTTATATGATTAGTGGGGTGGAGTCAGACCCTCAGCGGCTCAACGCCCTGCCATGCCTACTGAGCAGCCACCCCTTGGTTGAGAGCAAGGCTATCCACAGTGCTTATTTCTCTCTCTCTCTCTTTTTTTAAAGGATTAAAAAATTTTTTTTTGGTCTTTTTTATTGACATTTTGTCCATTTATTTTCATCCATCTTTATTCTTTGACCTATGTGGGCCTCCTACTGCAGTAGCCTTTCCCACTGCAGAGCACCAGCTCTGGGCAAATGCCTTCCAGAGTGCTGGCTCCTAATTGGATACACTGGTCCAGCCACACTCCGCGACATGTGGGATCTTCCTGGGCCAGAGATCAAACCGGCACCCCTTACACTGCAAGGTGGACTCTTTACCCACTGGACCACCAGGGAAGCCCCTCTCTTATTTTTTTCTTTCTGAATTGCATAATGTGGCTGAATAGTGGCTGGGACAGGGAAGAACAGTCTGAGACCTGAATTCTCCAGTACTTCAGGACATTATGGGTTCTGAGGGCAAGGATGGCCAGCCCGTCTGTTTTGGGGACCCACTCTGTCCAGCAGGGAGACAATCTCTTACTAACCCTCAGGGGCAGACTCTGTGCTGTTTGTTGTCCATGTGCCAAGATGGTGCCTTCCCTGGAGCGTGTGTTGGGTCTAGTAGGGGAGCCAGAGGCATGCAGGGAACTGAGGCAGAATGTGAACAGTGTAGTGCAGTGTGTCTCAGCCTTTTCAACATATGTCTCCTGTGGAGAAACATATAAATCTTGAAAATTCCTTTAAAGTTTGTGTTTCAGAAGCAACAGAGTAGGTTTTTTGGTTTCCAAATATGAAATTATAATATTGAATATATTTAAAAACTACACATGTCCTCCTGAGATGTTTTTCACACCAACCCTCCTCCCCTGGGAGTTCTTGATGAGAATGACAGCATGAAATACGCTAAGCTTCTTGCCACACAAATTAAAGGCTTTGTTCTACGAACAGCATAGGCCATTGCCTCCAGGAGCAACTTCCAGCAGCTTCTCTGTACCCAAAGTCTGCATGCAGAGCAAACTGCCCACAGGGGGCAGAGGCATTGGTCGGGGAAATTTTATATGATTAGTGGGGTGGAGTCAGACCCTCAGCGGCTCAACGCCCTGCCATGCCTACTGAGCAGCCACCCCTTGGTTGAGAGCAAGGCTATCCACAGTGCTTATTTCTCTCTCTCTCTCTTTTTTTAAAGGATTAAAAAAATTTTTTTTGGTCTTTTTTATTGACATTTTGTCCATTTATTTTCATCCATCTTTATTCTTTGACCTATGTGGGCCTCCTACTGCAGTAGCCTTTCCCACTGCAGAGCACCAGCTCTGGGCAAATGCCTTCCAGAGTGCTGGCTCCTAATTGGATACACTGGTCCAGCCACACTCCGCGACATGTGGGATCTTCCTGGGCCAGAGATCAAACCGGCACCCCTTACACTGCAAGGTGGACTCTTTACCCACTGGACCACCAGGGAAGCCCCTCTCTTATTTTTTTCTTTCTGAATTGCATAATGTGGCTGAATAGTGGCTGGGACAGGGAAGAACAGTCTGAGACCTGAATTCTCCAGTACTTCAGGACATTATGGGTTCTGAGGGCAAGGATGGCCAGCCCGTCTGTTTTGGGGACCCACTCTGTCCAGCAGGGAGACAATCTCTTACTAACCCTCAGGGGCAGACTCTGTGCTGTTTGTTGTCCATGTGCCAAGATGGTGCCTTCCCTGGAGCGTGTGTTGGGTCTAGTAGGGGAGCCAGAGGCATGCAGGGAACTGAGGCAGAATGTGAACAGTGTAGTGCAGTGTGTCTCAGCCTTTTCAACATATGTCTCCTGTGGAGAAACATATAAATCTTGAAAATTCCTTTAAAGTTTGTGTTTCAGAAGCAACAGAGTAGGTTTTTTTTTTTGGTTTCCAAATATGAAATTATAATATTGAATATATTTAAAAAACTACACATGTCCTCCCTGAGATGTTTTTCAAAAAAAATTTATTGAGGTATAACATGCATATATAGTTTCGTACGTGAAATTTTACATGCATATGCATTGGTATGAATATCACCCAGATAGAAGTGGAGTGTTTCCCGCACTCCAGGAATCTCCCTCAGGCCCCTTCCACATCAGTTCCACTTCCCCATTCGCCCAGAAGTCACCACTCCTTCTATTCTATCAGTGTAGGTTAATTTGGCTTGTTCTTGAACTTCATATCCATGGGTCGTACAATTGGAATTCATGTCTAGCTGCTTTGCTTATATTCCATGTTGGTGTATGTGGCAATGGTTTATTATTTTTTATTGCTAGGTAGTATTCCATCACACGACCCCCAGATGTTTTATGTGTCCATTCTCCTCATTTGAGAATCACTGTTGTCATCATACAAGGGCTATCCTTGGAGCCAGATTGACTTTGAAAGTCACAACCTCCTTTCTTGACTTTCACATGATTCAGAGCAAGTCACTTCACCTGGAGCCTGGGTTTTCTCACTTGCAGCATGGGGGTCATAGCACTTACCTCATGGTTTGGGAGTGGCAGCCAGCATGGGGGAAGTCCCCAGCATGGCACCAGGCACATGGGAGGCATTCAGTGGGTGGTGGTGATAAGTTCATGGGGATGTGAGTCATGTGTTTGTTGCTGTGTGTGCATGGAAGCCAAAGAGTTCCCTTCCTGTTCCTGACATCAAGGAGGGCTTTAGCCAGGCTCACAGAAGTGAGTTGCACTGTAGTCAGAGGTGCCCTGGGAGGCATCATGCGAGGAAAGACACAGAGGGCTGAAAATTCAGGGCATGTTGGAGGGACAACCCCAAGGAGAATACAAAGAGGTGAGGCTATGAGAGCTTGACACCAGAAAGGTTTTCACAGGAGTGAAGAAGAGCACAGAGCTGGAGAACGAAACTGTGCTCAGGGCCGAAGAAGAGCCCTGCTGGCCTGAGCTCCTGGAGAAGACATTCTGTGCTAGAGAGTTCTAGAAAACCATTTGTGAGAAAGTGGGGCTGGAGCTGGCCCTAGGCTGATGGTGGAGAAGAGCAGGGATTGCAGCGTGCACAAGAAAGGTCATGGAAGTGGGGAAGCACGAGCTGATTGGGGGGACGGTGGAATCAGACCCCTGGCTCCCACCACGGCTTCCACTGCTGCTCTGGCTAGTGTGTTTGGAGCACTACGTGTCAGGCACTGCACTGGAAGAACATGGATATTCTCATTTAATCTCCATACATTAAATGAAGTAGATCCAATCCTTCCCTTCATGGACAGATGAAGAGACTGAAGTTCAGGAAAGTTAACTAGTGAGGCGGAGGTCCTACAGCCATTTCCTCCAGGGTTTGCTTTCCCTTTTGAGAGCTTGAAGATCTAACACATTGCCTCCCATGCCCTGGACAGCTGAGCTAGTGTCTCTAGTGGTGGCTGTTTATCCCTTTTCAGTGTCTTAAAACTGAGTAGCCTTGTATTTGGGTGGAAATTTGGTACCAACGCTGTTGCTCTAAAGGACTGTGTCTATGGGGTTGGGGTGTTGTTAAGATATATGTAAGCAATTTCCACATTCTTGGGAGAGATGGAAGCTGGGTCTTTATTTTTCTGTGCTGGTTACTCTGGTCTGACTCAAGGAGAGAATTTGGGATGGGGTATGTTATGGCCTGTATTATATTAATGTTAGTGTTTAAGCCCTAACCCTTTGGACCTCAGAATGTGACTGTACTTAGAGAATTTCAAAAAGCAGTTAAATTAAAAAGAGCTCATTAGAGTGGGCTGTAATCCAGTGTGACCTGTATCTTTATGAGAAGAGTCGCAGGCAGTACCAAGAGAAGACCAGGTGAATATACCAGGAGAAAAGGACGATCAACCTGCCAGGGAGAGAGGCCTCAGGAGAAGCCAAACTTGCTGATACCTTAAACTCGGGCTTCATGACTGTGAGAAAACAAATTTCTGTAGCTTAAGCCACCCAGTCTGTGGGACATTGTTATGGCAGCCCTGGCTGCCGGGTACAGGGTGTCTTTCAAGTCATCTGAAGCCTGGGTATAAACAGGGTGATATATTTCTTATTAGTATGGCTGAATTTCTTTTGAAAATATCCACTCTGACAAAATTCCAGGGAGTATTCAGTTGCGAGTGCTGCCTAAACTAGTTCCTCCATGGATCAGATAAATACAAAATAATTAACCTCGGTTTACCAGCTTGGGTTATGAGAAAGACTTCCCCTGCTCCTTGCCACAGAGCTGTGGGGGCAGGGCAGAGAGTGCAGGCAGGAAGCCCTATAACAGCCCCTGTTTCATCCTTTGCAATGAGATGTGTCTAGACTCCAGGGGCAGCCAGAGAGCTCACGGAGGAGGAGATCTATCACGGAGATATATACCCCGGGACAGTCATAAATGTCTCAGCTCGTGATGCGTCTGGGTGAGTTACAGAACCAATAGTTTTGATCAAGTGCACAGCTCTACTCGATTAGCAGAAGGATAATGAGAATTGAACTGCAAGGGGTGGCGGGAGGGAAGAAAGCAGGGTGCCTTGGTATAGTGAGCAGGGAGCTGAGGAGCCAACTCTTGGCTTCCTGGGTGAGGCCTGATCCCAGCAGGGCTGGGGTGTCCTGGAGACATCTTCTCAACACTCATCACTTGTCTCTGGTGAGACCTGTCCCTTCTGAGGCACTGTTACCTGTCCCTCCCTAGTTCCTCCTCCCGGCAGCCCTGTGGACAGAGGCAAGAAAGTGAATGCTCACATCTCAGGCGAAGCAGATGAAGGCAGAAGTAGGGAGGGGAGGGGACTGGAAGGCCCTGGATGTGGGTGGAAGACAGGTCAGGGGCGAGGAGTCAGCTGGCATCAAGCTCTGGTTCACAGTGGGCACTCGGGCTGGGGTGTGGTGACCCTGGCCTTGGTGCTTTATTTTTCTGTCTTCTTTCCCTTCTTAACTACTCCTGCCTCCTTTTCCTTTCTTCTGTCCTTCCTCTTCATCGTTGCTCTATTTCCTCCCCCTTCGCTTCCTCTCTAGTCTCTTTTGTGTAAAACCCTTCCTTCCTCTTCTTTCTCCCTTTCCCCTTTCCTTTCTTCTCTTTGGGACATGTATGGCAGCCCTGGCTGCCGGGTACAGGGTGTCTTTCAAGTCATCTGAAGCCTGGGTATAAACAGGGTGATATATTTCTTATTAGTATGGCTGAATTTCTTTTGAAAATATCCACTCTGACAAAATTCCAGGGAGTATTCAGTTGCGAGTGCTGCCTAAACTAGTTCCTCCATGGATCAGATAAATACAAAATAATTAACCTCGGTTTACCAGCTTGGGTTATGAGAAAGACTTCCCCTGCTCCTTGCCACAGAGCTGTGGGGGCAGGGCAGAGAGTGCAGGCAGGAAGCCCTATAACAGCCCCTGTTTCATCCTTTGCAATGAGATGTGTCTAGACTCCAGGGGCAGCCAGAGAGCTCACGGAGGAGGAGATCTATCACGGAGATATATACCCCGGGACAGTCATAAATGTCTCAGCTCGTGATGCGTCTGGGTGAGTTACAGAACCAATAGTTTTGATCAAGTGCACAGCTCTACTCGATTAGCAGAAGGATAATGAGAATTGAACTGCAAGGGGTGGCGGGAGGGAAGAAAGCAGGGTGCCTTGGTATAGTGAGCAGGGAGCTGAGGAGCCAACTCTTGGCTTCCTGGGTGAGGCCTGATCCCAGCAGGGCTGGGGTGTCCTGGAGACATCTTCTCAACACTCATCACTTGTCTCTGGTGAGACCTGTCCCTTCTGAGGCACTGTTACCTGTCCCTCCCTAGTTCCTCCTCCCGGCAGCCCTGTGGACAGAGGCAAGAAAGTGAATGCTCACATCTCAGGCGAAGCAGATGAAGGCAGAAGTAGGGAGGGGAGGGGACTGGAAGGCCCTGGATGTGGGTGGAAGACAGGTCAGGGGCGAGGAGTCAGCTGGCATCAAGCTCTGGTTCACAGTGGGCACTCGGGCTGGGGTGTGGTGACCCTGGCCTTGGTGCTTTATTTTTCTGTCTTCTTTCCCTTCTTAACTACTCCTGCCTCCTTTTCCTTTCTTCTGTCCTTCCTCTTCATCGTTGCTCTATTTCCTCCCCCTTCGCTTCCTCTCTAGTCTCTTTTGTGTAAAACCCCTTCCCTTTCCTCTTTCTTTTCTCCCCTTTCCCCCTTTCATTCTTTTCTTCTCCTAACTTTTTTGCTAACATTAATGATTACTGACTTCTTTAAATTAACCTGTACTAGGGTCTGACGATTGACACACACCAGGTACCAGGGGCACACTGAAAAAGAAGCGGCCGTGCTCACAGAGCTGAGAGTCCAGAGTGGAACAGTGACGATTAAATAGGTAATTGTTACAAGACAGAGGTCTAGTGGCTAACTCTTCTCTTTCTCACCCACTTTCTGGGCCAACTGAGAAGTAAGATGAAGGTTAGGGCAGATGGGAAAGCAGAATAGTACTGAAATTCATGGGGCAATTGCTGTTGGAGAATACAGCCCATCTCTTGAGGCACATGGACTGCCTGACACCGAATTACAGAGTTTGCCCAGCTTGGCCACCAGCCATAGGTACTGCAGCCAGGTTAAGACATCCAGGCCAAATCCACTGTGGGAGGAGCAGTGGACGGGGGATGCGCTTTCTGCACGGAACATGTTTTGGAGAGGGAGAGGCAGAGGGAGGTGGAGATGGAGGGCTGGGTTCCCCAGGCTTAGGCTTCTCTTCAATTTCCCCTTTATAGGAATCAATATAAACTCAGCATGGTGAGTGAGTGAGGGGTGGAGAGAGGGGCCAGGAGTGTGATGCTAGTGCAAGTATAGCTCACATGCAAGAGAACAGTCAGGGGTTGGGAAGGAGTTCCTCCCTTGTCCGCCTCTGCTCTGCACCATCACTCATAGGAGGGGTGTGTGTGTGTGTGTGTGTGTGTGTGTGTGTGTGTGCACGTGACCATGCACACAAGAGGAACCTAGCCCAGTGTAGGGGCGGAAGGCCTCACTCACATAGGAAGTAATGTTTAATCTGAGATTGAAAGGATTGCTACCTCCTCCAAAGTGATAAAGTGCCAGATGTAATCCAGAACAAATTAAGCAAATTCACTTCTCTCCTTCTCTAAGCTTCTCTCTTTTTTTTCTAATATAAAACTCTAGGGAAGTGTTTCATTCAATTATTGTGTCAACAAATATATATTTAATGCCCATTCAATGCAAGCCACTTTACCAGGCAGGAGAAATAGGAAGATTAATCGGATGTGGCTTCAGCTCTCCAGGAGGATTTGGATTGGATGCCGACTGAGATCCTCATGGAGAGCAGACATGTGCAACAGGGTTCAGGGTGTTTGGTACTTGTAATTGAGACACATAAGAGCTCTAATTGAGCAGCACAAGGGTTTTATGGGGTCCATGTTTGGAAGAAGAAACTTCTTGGGAACAGTGACGATTAAATAGGTAATTGTTACAAGACAGAGGTCTAGTGGCTAACTCTTCTCTTTCTCACCCACTTTCTGGGCCAACTGAGAAGTAAGATGAAGGTTAGGGCAGATGGGAAAGCAGAATAGTACTGAAATTCATGGGGCAATTGCTGTTGGAGAATACAGCCCATCTCTTGAGGCACATGGACTGCCTGACACCGAATTACAGAGTTTGCCCAGCTTGGCCACCAGCCATAGGTACTGCAGCCAGGTTAAGACATCCAGGCCAAATCCACTGTGGGAGGAGCAGTGGACGGGGGATGCGCTTTCTGCACGGAACATGTTTTGGAGAGGGAGAGGCAGAGGGAGGTGGAGATGGAGGGCTGGGTTCCCCAGGCTTAGGCTTCTCTTCAATTTCCCCTTTATAGGAATCAATATAAACTCAGCATGGTGAGTGAGTGAGGGGTGGAGAGAGGGGCCAGGAGTGTGATGCTAGTGCAAGTATAGCTCACATGCAAGAGAACAGTCAGGGGTTGGGAAGGAGTTCCTCCCTTGTCCGCCTCTGCTCTGCACCATCACTCATAGGAGGGGTGTGTGTGTGTGTGTGTGTGTGTGTGTGTGTGTGTGCACGTGACCATGCACACAAGAGGAACCTAGCCCAGTGTAGGGGCGACGGAAGGCCTCACTCACATAGGAAGTAATGTTTAATCTGAGATTGAAAGGATTGCTACCTCCTCCAAAGTGATAAAGTGCCAGATGTAATCCAGAACAAATTAAGCAAATTCACTTCTCTCCTTCTCTAAGCTTCTCTCTTTTTTTTCTAATATAAAACTCTAGGGAAGTGTTTCATTCAATTATTGTGTCAACAAATATATATTTAATGCCCATTCAATGCAAGCCACTTTACCAGGCAGGAGAAATAGGAAGATTAATCGGATGTGGCTTCAGCTCTCCAGGAGGATTTGGATTGGATGCCGACTGAGATCCTCATGGAGAGCAGACATGTGCAACAGGGTTCAGGGTGTTTGGTACTTGTAATTGAGACACATAAGAGCTCTAATTGAGCAGCACAAGGGTTTTATGGGGTCCATGTTTGGAAGAAGAAACTTCTTGGGAAGGATAAGAGGTGATATTTGAGCCAAGCCTTGAATACAGTATAGGATACACACAGATACTGCCTTAGCCTTCCAAGTAGAGAACACAGACATCAGCAAGGGCACAGAAGCAGATAATCAAAGGAGGGGTGTTTGCAGGGATCCACAAGTAGTCCAGTGTGTCCTGTATAGTATCTGAGAAGAAAGTTGCTGGAAAAAGCCACTTTGAAGGAGAGGTGGGATCCAGACTCCTGTTGATCAGTGTAAGGGTCTGTCCACACTTGGATCAACGGTGGTGCTGGTGGAAGTTTCTGAGCAGATATATTTAAAATAGATTAACTGACAGGGACCTACGTATATTACAGAGAATGTTGCTCAATACACTGTCACAACCTAATTGGGAAAATAATTTGAAAAAGGATAGATCTATGTATATGCATAAATGAATCACTTTGCTGTATACCTGAAACCAACACAACATTGTTCTTCAGCTAGGCTCCAATATAAAACACAGATTTTTTAAAAAGCAAAAACAATGTTGCTGAGCAGGACATGTGTCCTGGATATTTTAGAATCATCACTGTCTGGATTGCAGGGCGTAGAGCTTAGAGACAGTAGGAATATTGGGTAGCTTTGGACAAGTCCATAGTAGAAGTTCTGATTATCAGCAGTGGGAACAAGGATAGAGAGATGGGCAGATACGAGGAGTTGGCCTGCTCTGTGGCCTCCCCAGAACTACTCTGAGCCTTGTGAGCCCAGGAAGAGAAGTCGGGGACCGCTTACTCATGATGGGATCTGATCAAGGTAGATGGGACTCAGGGAAGGAAAGGGTCCTGAGGTAGGATCTCAGGACTGTGTAACTCATTTGTATTTTTTTTTTTGGAAGTGTTTCATTCAATTATTGTGTCAACAAATATATATTTAATGCCCATTCAATGCAAGCCACTTTACCAGGCAGGAGAAATAGGAAGATTAATCGGATGTGGCTTCAGCTCTCCAGGAGGATTTGGATTGGATGCCGACTGAGATCCTCATGGAGAGCAGACATGTGCAACAGGGTTCAGGGTGTTTGGTACTTGTAATTGAGACACATAAGAGCTCTAATTGAGCAGCACAAGGGTTTTATGGGGTCCATGTTTGGAAGAAGAAACTTCTTGGGAAGGATAAGAGGTGATATTTGAGCCAAGCCTTGAATACAGTATAGGATACACACAGATACTGCCTTAGCCTTCCAAGTAGAGAACACAGACATCAGCAAGGGCACAGAAGCAGATAATCAAAGGAGGGGTGTTTGCAGGGATCCACAAGTAGTCCAGTGTGTCCTGTATAGTATCTGAGAAGAAAGTTGCTGGAAAAAGCCACTTTGAAGGAGAGGTGGGATCCAGACTCCTGTTGATCAGTGTAAGGGTCTGTCCACACTTGGATCAACGGTGGTGCTGGTGGAAGTTTCTGAGCAGATATATTTAAAATAGATTAACTGACAGGGACCTACGTATATTACAGAGAATGTTGCTCAATACACTGTCACAACCTAATTGGGAAAATAATTTGAAAAAGGATAGATCTATGTATATGCATAAATGAATCACTTTGCTGTATACCTGAAACCAACACAACATTGTTCTTCAGCTAGGCTCCAATATAAAACACAGATTTTTTAAAAAGCAAAAACAATGTTGCTGAGCAGGACATGTGTCCTGGATATTTTAGAATCATCACTGTCTGGATTGCAGGGCGTAGAGCTTAGAGACAGTAGGAATATTGGGTAGCTTTGGACAAGTCCATAGTAGAAGTTCTGATTATCAGCAGTGGGAACAAGGATAGAGAGATGGGCAGATACGAGGAGTTGGCCTGCTCTGTGGCCTCCCCAGAACTACTCTGAGCCTTGTGAGCCCAGGAAGAGAAGTCGGGGGACCGCTTACTCATGATGGGATCTGATCAAGGTAGATGCAAAGGAAGCTCATGGCTGTGGAAGGCAGTCCCCAGGGGGACACAGCTGTGAGGGTCCTGAGGGTAGGATCTCAGGCTAAGTCCTGTGTGACTGTGGGTGGAAAGGCTGATACGAGTAAAAGAGACAGGCGGCTGTGCTGCTGGGCAGTGAGGCTCCTGGGTCCTGTGGGAGCATCAGGGGTTGGAAGCACTCTCTGTTGGGCCTTGTCTCATCATGTGAAAAGAAGGTCCTACCATATACACACTGCTGTATTTACAATGGATAACCAATAAGGACCTAGCACTGGAACTCAGTGTCACATGGCAGCCTGGAGGGGAGGGGAGTTTGGGGGAAGAATGGATACATGTATATGTATGGCTGAGTCCCTCTGCTGTGCACCTGGAACTATCATATTGTTAATCAGCCATATTCCAATATAAAATAAAAAGTTTCAATAGAAACGATAGGTTCTACCAAAGGCAAAAACAGTAAGAAAATTAAAACCCAGAGAGACAGACTTAAAGACAAACTCATAATCCTGAAGAGGCCAGATCAGAGCCCGGTTCTGAGCCTCTGGGAGCAGGTCTCTCCGGCAGGTTGTCCCCTCCTGAGGTGCCAGCATTCTGCCCTTACAGCTTGGACTTCACAACTTCCTTGTTCTCAGAAAGAGAAGGGAGCTTATTAAGTGAAGTGGCTGCCAAGTGTATTTTAAGATGAACAAAGCCTAGATCATTTTTATCTCACCACATACCATACATAATTGTATGAAGGGCAGGATTTATTTGGTGTGCATTATGATTTTTTTCCCTAAGCTTAATTACAGTGTTAAAAAGGCAAAGGCAACTTGAAAGAAACAAGCTCCATGGTCGTGGAGACCAGCATGACCATTTTGAGTTTGAAACATAGTTTCTTTGTGAAGGGAATTAATTGTATGAAAAACTTTGGGGCTTATGTAAAACACATTTTTATGAAAATAAACTTGAACAGTCATTAAAATGAATAGTTGTCTTAAATAAGACTCAAACTGCTTGGTGATGCCAAGGAATTTTAGATGCCTTTTTATTGCCCTTGTTGTGGGTTCAACTCGGCATTTTCTAAGACAATATCAGGGCCGTGGAGGTACACAGCTGGGGAGGGTCCTTTGGGGAGGGTGGGGAATCTTCAGGCTAAGTCCTGTGTGACTGTGGGTGGAAAGGCTGATCGAGTAAAAGAGACAGGCGGCTGTGCTGCTGGGCAGTGAGGCTCCTGGGTCCTGTGGGAGCATCAGGGGTTGGAAGCACTCTCTGTTGGGCCTTGTCTCATCATGTGAAAAGAAGGTCCTACCATATACACACTGCTGTATTTACAATGGATAACCAATAAGGACCTAGCACTGGAACTCAGTGTCACATGGCAGCCTGGAGGGGAGGGGAGTTTGGGGGAAGAATGGATACATGTATATGTATGGCTGAGTCCCTCTGCTGTGCACCTGGAACTATCATATTGTTAATCAGCCATATTCCAATATAAAATAAAAAGTTTCAATAGAAACGATAGGTTCTACCAAAGGCAAAAACAGTAAGAAAATTAAAACCCAGAGAGACAGACTTAAAGACAAACTCATAATCCTGAAGAGGCCAGATCAGAGCCCGGTTCTGAGCCTCTGGGAGCAGGTCTCTCCGGCAGGTTGTCCCCTCCTGAGGTGCCAGCATTCTGCCCTTACAGCTTGGACTTCACAACTTCCTTGTTCTCAGAAAGAGAAGGGAGCTTATTAAGTGAAGTGGCTGCCAAGTGTATTTTAAGATGAACAAAGCCTAGATCATTTTTCTCTCACCACATACCATACATAATTGTATGAAGGGCAGGATTTATTTGGTGTGCATTATGATTTTTTTCCCTAAGCTTAATTACAGTGTTAAAAAGGCAAAGGCAACTTGAAAGAAACAAGCTCCATGGTCGTGGAGACCAGCATGACCATTTTGAGTTTGAAACATAGTTTCTTTGTGAAGGGAATTAATTGTATGAAAAACTTTGGGGCTTATGTAAAACACATTTTTATGAAAATAAACTTGAACAGTCATTAAAATGAATAGTTGTCTTAAATAAGACTCAAACTGCTTGGTGATGCCAAGGAATTTTAGATGCCTTTTTATTGCCCTTGTTGTGGGTTCAACTCGGCATTTTCTAAGACAATATCAGGGCCGTGGAGGTACAAGTTAGCTTATAATTGGGAATCAGAGGTATAATTCCAATGATAGATTATTAGAGGAAGTAAAGGAACAAAAGCTTGAACAGTATTTAAGTCTAAGTAACTTCATGAATAAGTAATTCTGTGTTGGAGAATCAAACATGTTAGCAGTAAGCATTGCCTAGAAATTTGGCCTCAGACCAAGGAATCAATTAATAGAACCTCCCAATTTTGGGACACTCCCTGCATAACTTGTAAATCAGAAATATGAGATGATCCCTGCTCTTCCATCTGCCAGTATTGACAAGGAGCGTCTCTGTCTTAGCGATCTGTGTAGTCCAAGGGGACATTTGGAGCAGAGCTATCAGCCAGGCTAGGCTACTCTGAGACTTGAGTAACTTAAACAGTGCCCTTCCCTGGGGCTCATCAGAGGTGATGAAAATGCCCATGGACTTGGTTGGGGGTAGGGGGCTGCAGCATTGTGTCCAGAAATGTCAGAGGGCTGAGGTCACATACCTGTGTGCTTAGTATTCTCTCCTTTGCTTATTTCCTCTTGAGAAGGTGAAGTTGGAGCAAGCGAGGCTCAGCTGTGTGGGCTCCACTCCTCTTCCAGGGCAGATGGGAAAGTGACATCCTTTTTAATTGGTGGGGACTTGAGCTCATGGTCCCCAATCCTTGGAAGGATGCCTCACTACTTTCCATACCCCCTACCACCCACACACACATGGTCCCTACCCCACCAAATCACTAGCAGTTTTCAACTCTCCTTAAAGGCATATTTTCCTCCCTGCGCTGAGATCCTCGAAATTATTTAGACAAAAATTTACTTAATAAGGGAAAGAAGGAGGCTCTTGGAGTTGTAGGTAGGATGTACAAAAAGAGACCTCCTCTGGTTGTATATTGAGGTACATAATTTAAGTGATGGCCCATTGGCTTCAGCTCCAGAGCAGGTCATGACACCATTTCTTATTGCCCACATTTTTAAGACAATACAGGGCCGTGGATGCCAAGGAATTTTAGATGCCTTTTTATTGCCCTTGTTGTGGGTTCAACTCGGCATTTTCTAAGACAATATCAGGGCCGTGGAGGTACAAGTTAGCTTATAATTGGGAATCAGAGGTATAATTCCAATGATAGATTATTAGAGGAAGTAAAGGAACAAAAGCTTGAACAGTATTTAAGTCTAAGTAACTTCATGAATAAGTAATTCTGTGTTGGAGAATCAAACATGTTAGCAGTAAGCATTGCCTAGAAATTTGGCCTCAGACCAAGGAATCAATTAATAGAACCTCCCAATTTTGGGACACTCCCTGCATAACTTGTAAATCAGAAATATGAGATGATCCCTGCTCTTCCATCTGCCAGTATTGACAAGGAGCGTCTCTGTCTTAGCGATCTGTGTAGTCCAAGGGGACATTTGGAGCAGAGCTATCAGCCAGGCTAGGCTACTCTGAGACTTGAGTAACTTAAACAGTGCCCTTCCCTGGGGCTCATCAGAGGTGATGAAAATGCCCATGGACTTGGTTGGGGGTAGGGGGCTGCAGCATTGTGTCCAGAAATGTCAGAGGGCTGAGGTCACATACCTGTGTGCTTAGTATTCTCTCCTTTGCTTATTTCCTCTTGAGAAGGTGAAGTTGGAGCAAGCGAGGCTCAGCTGTGTGGGCTCCACTCCTCTTCCAGGGCAGATGGGAAAGTGACATCCTTTTTAATTGGTGGGGACTTGAGCTCATGGTCCCCAATCCTTGGAAGGATGCCTCACTACTTTCCATACCCCCTACCACCCACACACACATGGTCCCTACCCCACCAAATCACTAGCAGTTTTCAACTCTCCTTAAAGGCATATTTTCCTCCCTGCGCTGAGATCCTCGAAGTTATTTAGACAAAAATTTACTTAATAAGGGGAAAGAAGGGAGGCTCTTGGAGTTGTAGGTAGGATGTACAAAAAGAGAGACCTCCTCTGGTTGTATATTGAGGTACATAATTTAAGTGATGGCCCATTGGCTTCAGCTCCAGAGCAGGTCATGACACCATTTCTTATTGCCCACATGGCTGTTGTGAGTCCTCAGCAATGCGGTGCCTCATCCTCTACAGTAGGACCCTTCCCTACCCACATCTCTGACTCCCTGCTTCTGGTTCTTACTAGGATTGAACAAAGAGTAACCTGGTGGCAATCAGAGGCCTCTAGCATGAGGATGATTTGTGTGGTGAAGTGAGAACGCCCAGGTGATGACTGCCAGGCATTGGCGAGCTCTTAGGGTGGTGACCTTGTCTCTCCTGTAACCTCCAGGTGCCGGCCTGAGCTACTGGATGGAGGTATTCACTTCTTCAGGGGTCATGGAAGCACTGTGACCACGGCCAGCCTCTGGCCGTGTCCCTCACCAGTGTGACTTCATCTCCCCACTGTGGTGTCGCCTGCAGTGTGATGGTCTGGCACATTTATCCCACAGCCCCTGCAACTTGCTCCCCTTGGAAAAGAAAAGCTGCTTAGGTGGCTCTTGCCTGTCCTTAGGTGTGGGCCTGACACCCTCATCCCCCCATTAGCTGGCCAAGAATGAGGACCAGGGGAAGGACCCAGGGAAAGACGGGGAGTGTGTAAGTGCTTGGGAAGACATCCAGTGATTTCTTATTCTTGACAAAAACACATTTGGACTTAGAGGTTCTGAGTTGCCTTTTGGTCTGGCCCCCCAATAGCGTGACCAGAAACATGAAAGCTTGACGTGTCCCTTCTTTTTCAGCAGCATGGCTCGGTGAATCCATTCAAACCCATTAAGATTTTCAGAATGACAGGAGGAGAAAATCCTTCCAGTGAACACTCTTTGGATACTGTCAGACCTCATGGTCCCCAATCCTTGGAAGGATGCCTCACTACTTTCCATACCCCCTACCACCCACACACACATGGTCCCTACCCCACCAAATCACTAGCAGTTTTCAACTCTCCTTAAAGGCATATTTTCCTCCCTGCGCTGAGATCCTCGAAGTTATTTAGACAAAAATTTACTTAATAAGGGGAAAGAAGGGAGGCTCTTGGAGTTGTAGGTAGGATGTACAAAAAGAGACCTCCTCTGGTTGTATATTGAGGTACATAATTTAAGTGATGGCCCATTGGCTTCAGCTCCAGAGCAGGTCATGACACCATTTCTTATTGCCCACATGGCTGTTGTGAGTCCTCAGCAATGCGGTGCCTCATCCTCTACAGTAGGACCCTTCCCTACCCACATCTCTGACTCCCTGCTTCTGGTTCTTACTAGGATTGAACAAAGAGTAACCTGGTGGCAATCAGAGGCCTCTAGCATGAGGATGATTTGTGTGGTGAAGTGAGAACGCCCAGGTGATGACTGCCAGGCATTGGCGAGCTCTTAGGGTGGTGACCTTGTCTCTCCTGTAACCTCCAGGTGCCGGCCTGAGCTACTGGATGGAGGTATTCACTTCTTCAGGGGTCATGGAAGCACTGTGACCACGGCCAGCCTCTGGCCGTGTCCCTCACCAGTGTGACTTCATCTCCCCACTGTGGTGTCGCCTGCAGTGTGATGGTCTGGCACATTTATCCCACAGCCCCTGCAACTTGCTCCCCTTGGAAGAGAAAAGCTGCTTAGGTGGCTCTTGCCTGTCCTTAGGTGTGGGCCTGACACCCTCATCCCCCCATTAGCTGGCCAAGAATGAGGACCAGGGGAAGGACCCAGGGAAAGACGGGGAGTGTGTAAGTGCTTGGGAAGACATCCAGTGATTTCTTATTCTTGACAAAAACACATTTGGACTTAGAGGTTCTGAGTTGCCTTTTGGTCTGGCCCCCCAATAGCGTGACCAGAAACATGAAAGCTTGACGTGTCCCTTCTTTTTCAGCAGCATGGCTCGGTGAATCCATTCAAACCCATTAAGATTTTCAGAATGACAGGAGGAGAAAATCCTTCCAGTGAACACTCTTTGGATACTGTGACCGAACACCATTTCCCTGGACCTGGACCGTTTTCTCATTTTGAAAATCCCATCAATTGCAATCCCTTCCTCGAGGCTGAGCATCTGGCTTTTAGCTTTCCTATTTTTTTTTTTTTTTTTGACACAAAAGCCTATAGCAAAGGCGTGTAGATATATGAATTACATACCTTTTAGTAACACCATGTCGCCCCATGTTTAAGAGGTGATGTGGAAAGCATTTTCAATTTTTCTGGATTTGTAAATCTAAAGAGATAATTATCCTTCAAAAGAGTGGGAGCAGCCACCAGAAAAACTTGACCTGCAGACCTGGGCTCTGCTCCTAACTAGTCTTGTGATCCTTGTTCATAGGATTCTCAAGTGAAATTATGTCTCTGTGTGTGTATGAAAGATGTCTTAAGCAAACTGTTTTTCTGTGGGAGCACAATTGAATTTTTAAAAAATCTAAATTAAGCACATCTTCTCCAGGAGCACATCTGTTGCACAGAATGAGGCCCATTCCATCAATACAGTTGCCTGCAGAGCAATGAAGTCATCCCCATCCAATTCCTGAAGCCAAAAAATGAGGATAACTGGCCGGTATTAAATATTAAAGTTTCTCACATTTTTGCTGCTCTCTTCCAGAGCACACAAAGAACTCTGACATATTTTCCAGAGCTCAGGTGGATAGCTAATGGACTGGAGAAGCTTTCAACTCAACTGGAGCGATACATAAAGAGAAAACTTAATTACAGATAGGATTCAGTGGGTTAACTGGATAAACAAGTAGCCTCTGTATTTCAGAGTGTCGGAGGCCCTATTGATTGTAAGATGCACCATTATTTTATGTACCTCTGAGGGGAAAAAAAAGTACTGCCAATTAAACTGTGGCCACATGGCTTTATAACTTAGAACTGTAATTTTATACTTGTCAAAAGAGTTCTTTAAGACTTAAGTAGACATCTGTGCATACAGTAAAATGAAAATATAAGCAGAACATGTTAGCTGTGGTATTCCTAAGTAGCCTTCATAAGGTGGGCTCTTTTGAATGGCTCTCTGGTTTAGGGTTGTTGCTGTCTGTGGTTCTCTACACAGAGATGTGAAGGGCAGTGACACTGAGCTTTTCTACGCCTGAGTACTACCTTATTGATCTGGTGTTTTTCTAACCCTGACACCCATTTACAAGTTCTAGAGCTGGTGTTCCCTTGATCTTACCTGAAGGGAAGAACCCAGGACTCATTTTTTTGGTTTGTTTTCTCAGGTGGTCCTTTGTTGACTGAAAGACTAAGGTTTGCAATTATGTGAACTTGCCACCAGAACAACAGCTGAGTTGACTGAAAGACTAAGGTTGCAATTATGTGAACTTGCCACCAGAAAAACTTGACCTGCAGACCTGGGCTCTGCTCCTAACTAGTCTTGTGATCCTTGTTCATAGGATTCTCAAGTGAAATTATGTCTCTGTGTGTGTATGAAAGATGTCTTAAGCAAACTGTTTTTCTGTGGGAGCACAATTGAATTTTTAAAAAATCTAAATTAAGCACATCTTCTCCAGGAGCACATCTGTTGCACAGAATGAGGCCCATTCCATCAATACAGTTGCCTGCAGAGCAATGAAGTCATCCCCATCCAATTCCTGAAGCCAAAAAATGAGGATAACTGGCCGGTATTAAATATTAAAGTTTCTCACATTTTTGCTGCTCTCTTCCAGAGCACACAAAGAACTCTGACATATTTTCCAGAGCTCAGGTGGATAGCTAATGGACTGGAGAAGCTTTCAACTCAACTGGAGCGATACATAAAGAGAAAACTTAATTACAGATAGGATTCAGTGGGTTAACTGGATAAACAAGTAGCCTCTGTATTTCAGAGTGTCGGAGGCCCTATTGATTGTAAGATGCACCATTATTTTATGTACCTCTGAGGGGAAAAAAAAGTACTGCCAATTAAACTGTGGCCACATGGCTTTATAACTTAGAACTGTAATTTTATACTTGTCAAAAGAGTTCTTTAAGACTTAAGTAGACATCTGTGCATACAGTAAAATGAAAATATAAGCAGAACATGTTAGCTGTGGTATTCCTAAGTAGCCTTCATAAGGTGGGCTCTTTTGAATGGCTCTCTGGTTTAGGGTTGTTGCTGTCTGTGGTTCTCTACACAGAGATGTGAAGGGCAGTGACACTGAGCTTTTCTACGCCTGAGTACTACCTTATTGATCTGGTGTTTTTCTAACCCTGACACCCATTTACAAGTTCTAGAGCTGGTGTTCCCTTGATCTTACCTGAAGGGAAGAACCCAGGACTCATTTTTTTGGTTTGTTTTCTCAGGTGGTCCTTTGTTGACTGAAAGACTAAGGTTTGCAATTATGTGAACTTGCCACCAGAACAACAGCTGAGTTTGCTCACGTGTGGTCAGTGACATTGACCACCTTGTTCAGCAGTAGTTATAAGATGCTACCACTAACCCCATGAGGGCTGCCTGGCAAGTTGCTTTTTCTGCTTCCTTCCTCCTGAATCTCAGCCTTTATTTGTAGGACAGTCTCAGATATATGCTCACCCAATGCAATATGTGAATGAGTATGCCTGATATTATACGTGGCCATGCCCTGTGAATTTATTCCATGGAAGAGGGTGGAGCATGGATTCTTGTCCTTGAGGACCAGTGACTACTCCTGTTGGTAATATGTAGTTCAAGGAATGATTTGGCTTGAATAGCTCTTGTTTCTGATGCCTTAGCCAATCCCTTTTCTGTCCAACATGGTACCTTGTTCTGAACTCTATCACAGCACTTCTCAGTGTCTTCTGTGACCCCTATGAGAGCAGCATCCCTATTGATTCCTCTCTGTAGCCTAGTGCTAAGTGCACCAGGGCTCAGTAGACTTTGGCTGAACATTTGCCGAAAGACTGAGGATGGAGAGGATGGGACAGGCAAGGTCAGCCTGGTCTAGAGATGATGAAGTTTTGCTGTTTGATTGAGATGGTGGTTGTGCGACAGGGAGCCATGGAAAGTCAGAGAATAATGGGAGGCTGGTGCCAGTCCACAGAGGACCTGTGTTACCACCAGGAGAAAACTTACTGGGCCACTCAGAACCCACAAAGACAATTTCAGAGCACCTAATTGTGCTGGATCCTGCGTCACAGGTGATGGGTCATGTAGCCAAATAAATTGGTCAGTATTATGCATGTAGATGATGAGATTATTATCTAAATAGAAAAGCTGATACACCTGAAATTTCAAGTAGGCAATTTTTTTGTTTTAAATTTATTTATTTTATTTTTGGGCTGGGGTCGGGTTGGGGAGGGAGGGGAGCTTGGTCTTTCGTTTCTTTCTGTTCATCCGTCTTTGTTCTTTGGCTCCTGCGGGCCTCCCATCGCGGTGGCGTCTGTTGTTGCAGAGCGCTGGCTCTGGGCACATGCGCTCCAGAGCTCCGGCTCGGTAATTGGACACATCAGTCCAGCCGCTCCGGGGCATGTGGGATCTTCCCAGGCCAGGGCTCCAACCGGCGCCCCTTGCACTGCAAGGAGGTATCCTTATCCACTGGACCACCAGGGGAAGCCCCTAGGCTATTTTTTAATAGTCACATTTATTCAAAGATTCTACTAAGATTAATATGATGACCATGGACTGGACGAAGAGGACATGTGGATGAATAATGTATAATCAGTCTTTGGGTAACTAAACATGTAAGGCATGTGTAAAATAGAAGAGTATTTTGGATTTAGTGTACTTTATTCAGAGTGCTATGATGGACCAACGAGGGCTTGTTTTTCCATAGATGGGTCAAAGAAAATTCGTCAGGGCCAAGGTGATTCTTAAAATATTTACAAACAAGATAATTGTCCTCTATAGAAGTTTGTCCTGCAGAAGACTGGTATCCCTTAAAAAAAGGTTCTTTTGCTAATTAAGTTGAGAAAATAGTTCATATTCTATTTGCTTCTCGGAATTCATGGTATATATTAGTGTATTTAAGCTCCTTCAAAATCAGTAAACACAAATATAAATAAGCAACAACCAACTTGTGTGGTTTAATCTTCCATCTTTCTAAAGCTAGTTGGCCTTGGAACCTTTCAGTGGTAGAACACCTTGTAATATCTTAACACTTATTAATATCTCATGTTTAATGTCTTCATATTAGAGCTTCGAAAACAACAGATGCTTGAATTGGGTGGGGGCTTATTTACAAACAAGGGGCATTGGATATTCTTTCTAGTACTGCGAATTTCTGCTCAGAGTTCTCGTGAAGAATGAGTATTTTTTTGTTGTTATATATGGGTTAATGCATGTGTTCATAAGCATAGTTTATATCTTTCTAAAGATATAAGCTTTGCTTTATACCAAAATAAAGCAAAGTTTAATGCTCCAAATTCTCATCACAGAGGCCAAAAAATGTATATTGTCTGCCTCAAAAACCATATAACTTTGAGTGAGAATGACTGCTCTGTTGATATCAACTGTTGTTACAGTACAAAATACAAGTGATGTTTATGAAATAACTGAAAGGCTGGAAAAATGCATGCTCTTTGGACACTGTCCTTAGTGGCTACTTCTGTTCATAGATTAAGAGCTTCTAAAACACTCTGGTTAGTTGCAGTGCTTTGTTAGACTTTACTTTTGTATGTAATTTTGGTATCTATGCAGAAATCACTTGTCAGATTACCTGGAGAGTTTTTCATCTCTGTGGCTGACTATTGTAATCCTCGAAACAAAATGGACCCCTGTTGTTACCATGCAAAAGTTCAGTTTCAACTGAGCAAAAAAAATAACTGTTCACCAATCAACTCACTCTGAAGATTCTATTGTGCTCAGAAGGTTTGAAATGACTTTGACTTTTTGTTGGCCAGTAAGTATTCTACATTGTTTCATACCTTTCAAATTTGTCTGTAACATGATCTCATATCTCAGTCCAAGGTATCCGAATTAACCAGAAATCTCTTCTGATTGTAGATCCATAGGCGGTGTTCAGTTGTGTTAATTGATTGATTGGCTGAGTGTGCTAAAATATGGACTGGATCATCTGTAGTCTTCCAAATGCCCAATCCACTTCGTTTACTCCAGGAAGAGATTATTGTAGAGTTTAGCAAAGCGTTGCAGCCCATGACCAGAAAAATATCACAAGTGGTTACCTTGTGATTGAGATGTGAATTCAGGACTGACACTATTTCCTTTGTGTGGATTTGGGTAAAGAGAAGTTTTTTTTTGAAAACTATTTGTTAAGTGAATGAAAGAGTGCACACATGCATGCTAGGTCAAGGTAAGTGACTTTCAGACTTGAGCTTTTTACACACTGAAAGGCAGATATGTGAATTTCTGGGGCAGGACATCACCTTTCCCTTGATGTACACACTCATCATAAAACCGATTAGAGCTATTCAGTGAGGTCTCAGCATAGCGAGACCTGAAAACGTTTCCTTTCACCTCCTTTCCAAAGTGTGTTCCCCTCGACAGCCCCTCCAAGCCCCGACTGCCTGGGAAAAGTGCCAGGAGGAGGAGTCAGTGAGCAAGGCTTGAAAGGCATCTAAGGGTAATGAGAAAACAGTTCTCACTGCACACAGGGCTCTAGGAGTAGTAAGAGCACATACAAATACAAGTGATGTTTATGAAATAACTGAAAGGCTGGAAAAATGCATGCTCTTTGGACACTGTCCTTAGTGGCTACTTCTGTTCATAGATTAAGAGCTTCTAAAACACTCTGGTTAGTTGCAGTGCTTTGTTAGACTTTACTTTTGTATGTAATTTTGGTATCTATGCAGAAATCACTTGTCAGATTACCTGGAGAGTTTTTCATCTCTGTGGCTGACTATTGTAATCCTCGAAACAAAATGGACCCCTGTTGTTACCATGCAAAAGTTCAGTTTCAACTGAGCAAAAAAAATAACTGTTCACCAATCAACTCACTCTGAAGATTCTATTGTGCTCAGAAGGTTTGAAATGACTTTGACTTTTTGTTGGCCAGTAAGTATTCTACATTGTTTCATACCTTTCAAATTTGTCTGTAACATGATCTCATATCTCAGTCCAAGGTATCCGAATTAACCAGAAATCTCTTCTGATTGTAGATCCATAGGCGGTGTTCAGTTGTGTTAATTGATTGATTGGCTGAGTGTGCTAAAATATGGACTGGATCATCTGTAGTCTTCCAAATGCCCAATCCACTTCGTTTACTCCAGGAAGAGATTATTGTAGAGTTTAGCAAAGCGTTGCAGCCCATGACCAGAAAAATATCACAAGTGGTTACCTTGTGATTGAGATGTGAATTCAGGACTGACACTATTTCCTTTGTGTGGATTTGGGTAAAGAGAAGTTTTTTTTTGAAAACTATTTGTTAAGTGAATGAAAGAGTGCACACATGCATGCTAGGTCAAGGTAAGTGACTTTCAGACTTGAGCTTTTTACACACTGAAAGGCAGATATGTGAATTTCTGGGGCAGGACATCACCTTTCCCTTGATGTACACACTCATCATAAAACCGATTAGAGCTATTCAGTGAGGTCTCAGCATAGCGAGACCTGAAAACGTTTCCTTTCACCTCCTTTCCAAAGTGTGTTCCCCTCGACAGCCCCCTCCAAGCCCCGACTGCCTGGGAAAAGTGCCAGGAGGGAGGAGTCAGTGAGCAAGGCTTGAAAGGCATCTAAGGGTAATGAGAAAAACAGTTCTCACTGCACACAGGGCTCCTTCTGCCTCAGCTTCGCCTGTGTAAGCTTGTGGGAGCAGCTGAAAAGCACATTCTTTAAAATCCTGGCCCTTAAAAGGAATACATCTTGGGCTGAAATGTCAGCTTGGCTCTGCCTGGACTGCAGGACAGTTCTTTTATTGCTGACTTTTTGACATGGTAAAACCCAGACCCTTCCTTGCACTCAGAGGATGGTTCATAGAACTGATGAAATTTCAAGCCCTAACTCAGTCCAACTGTATTGGATTCTTATCACAATACAAAGATTTTACAAATTGCATTTCTGTCCTTCCTCCCCCTCATCTCAAAACCATGTCTTATCCGGAACCAGCCACATTAGATGTCCAAGTAAGCCCTTGCTCTGGACCCTGGGGTCAGCCAAGTCACATCCATTTCTCTCCACCTTTTAAAAAGCTGGTTTGAGCCTGCACCTTGCTTGACCAAGCACGTTGGGTCAGATTGTGGGTGGCCACTGGATGAGCTCACACTCTTGTCTCACTGCCCATCTTACATCTCATCTTGCTGAACTGTCACTCGCTGAGTTAAATCTGAGTTCCTGAAGCATTATTCTTCAGCTATTTTCATCTTGAGAGATTGGAAGCACTGCTTCTTCAAATGTATTCCAGCTCTGGAAATTTGGCTTTGATGACTTCTGACCTTACACAAAGTCCCCTGAGTTTAATTCTCTGCTGTTAGAACTGACCAGACATTACTGCTTCCTTTTTATTGCATTTGGAAACACCAATTGTAACTCTTAGAGACAAGGGGCTTCAACCTGCCTTTGCTCATTCCTGCCTTGGGTTTTCATAGACAGATGAGGCACCTCTGAGCGAGAAAGCACATGGATGCATTGGGTAAGTTTCTCAAAGAAAGGGCTGATCCAACATTCCCACTGACAGACATTCATTGGATAAGTGTTTTATGAAAGAGACTCAAAGTGGTCTGCCAAGACCACTGCCCATAACGTGGAGCTTATATTTAGACAAAAGCTTCATTTGTTCATTCATTTTTTGGGTGCCTTGTGTTTTAGTACTGCAGTAGGAAGTAAGTGGGTAATAAGGATGGACAGTCTGACTTTTAGAGGTTTAGACTGAAGGAGAGATAAGATGTTCATACTCACAGCAAAGTTATACCCCAACAGGACTAAGTTATCACAAGTAACGTGTCTGGGTTCATGGGAAGAGGAAGGAAGTATGACTGGGAATGAAACAACCATGATGACTGATGTGTCCTGCATACTGACTTGGTAAAGATTCTGCAGAGTCTGAGTGGGGCAGAGAGGCACCCCCAGCTTCAAGGAACTTACAGTCAATTGAAGGAGGGGGGCATGCAGGACACTGTGAGTCCCTGTGTAGGGAGAGGCACGTCCGAGACTGAACTGGGACTGATGAGCGCTGACCCAGCCCCAGCCATCCATTTCTCCCACTGCATGGTGGGCAAATGACCCTTGGAAAGGATGATAACTTCTAGAAGACTTGCATCTCCATTTCCAGCCACCCCTAGGTGGAATCACCAGGAAAAACTCAGAGTCACCTTTGCTTTGGAGACCATTTTCCACTCTTGTATCTTTCCCCAAATCAGCTTCTAGCTCTTTCCATTTCCTAGGTTCCTAAGTGACTTTGATTTTTCAATACAGTTACAAGTGTCTTGGGCTTTAAATTTAATGAAATGGCTTTTAAATAAGTGCAGAGACATTGGAGAAAAGGGCATGGCCGATTTTCACCTTATCTCCCTAGCCATTAATCATGGATCCTTCCTTGCCTGACTGCTGGAGTACCACTGAGGGGACAGGGAGACACTGTCTGCAGAAGAGGGAACAGGACTTTAGGAATCTACATTTTGAGTGTGAATTTCTTTAGTTTTTTTAAAAAATTGTTTTATTGAAGTATAGTTTTTCTGCCATATAGTAAAGTGATTCATTTATACATAGACAGATGAGGCACCTCTGAGCGAGAAAGCACATGGATGCATTGGGTAAGTTTCTCAAAGAAAGGGCTGATCCAACATTCCCACTGACAGACATTCATTGGATAAGTGTTTTATGAAAGAGACTCAAAGTGGTCTGCCAAGACCACTGCCCATAACGTGGAGCTTATATTTAGACAAAAGCTTCATTTGTTCATTCATTTTTTGGGTGCCTTGTGTTTTAGTACTGCAGTAGGAAGTAAGTGGGTAATAAGGATGGACAGTCTGACTTTTAGAGGTTTAGACTGAAGGAGAGATAAGATGTTCATACTCACAGCAAAGTTATACCCCAACAGGACTAAGTTATCACAAGTAACGTGTCTGGGTTCATGGGAAGAGGAAGGAAGTATGACTGGGAATGAAACAACCATGATGACTGATGTGTCCTGCATACTGACTTGGTAAAGATTCTGCAGAGTCTGAGTGGGGCAGAGAGGCACCCCCAGCTTCAAGGAACTTACAGTCAATTGAAGGGGAGGGGTGCATGCAGGACACTGTGAGTCCCTGTGTAGGGAGAGGCACGTCCGAGACTGAACTGGGACTGATGAGCGCTGACCCAGCCCCAGCCATCCATTTCTCCCACTGCATGGTGGGCAAATGACCCTTGGAAAGGATGATAACTTCTAGAAGACTTGCATCTCCATTTCCAGCCACCCCTAGGTGGAATCACCAGGAAAAACTCAGAGTCACCTTTGCTTTGGAGACCATTTTCCACTCTTGTATCTTTCCCCAAATCAGCTTCTAGCTCTTTCCATTTCCTAGGTTCCTAAGTGACTTTGATTTTTCAATACAGTTACAAGTGTCTTGGGCTTTAAATTTAATGAAATGGCTTTTAAATAAGTGCAGAGACATTGGAGAAAAGGGCATGGCCGATTTTCACCTTATCTCCCTAGCCATTAATCATGGATCCTTCCTTGCCTGACTGCTGGAGTACCACTGAGGGGACAGGGAGACACTGTCTGCAGAAGAGGGAACAGGACTTTAGGAATCTACATTTTGAGTGTGAATTTCTTTAGTTTTTTTAAAAAATTGTTTTATTGAAGTATAGTTTTTCTGCCATATAGTAAAGTGATTCATTTATACATATATATTCTTTCTCATATTTTCTATTATGGTGACTCAGATGGTAAAGAATCTTCCCGCAATGTGGGAGACCCAGGTTTGATCCCTGGGTTGGGAAGATCACCTGGAGAAGGGCATGGCAATGCACTCCAGTATTCTTGCCTGGAAAATTCCATGGACAGAGGAGCCTGACAGGCTCCTGTCTCATAGAGTCCCAAAGAGCAGGACATGACTGAGTGACTGACACACACATTGTTTATTATAGGCTATTGAATATAGTTCCCTGTGCCATATAGTAGAGCCTTGTTGTTTATCCATTCTATGTACAATATTTTGCACCTGCTAATCCCAAACTCCCAATCATCCCTCCTCCAACCCTCCTGCCCCCTATGAATTTCTTTAGTTTTTCAGTAGAAATAGCTATGTGTCCCTGTCATAGAAGTGGACTGTCATATTTTCAATTCTTCTTATGAATGATATCACTGAGTAGGTGGGAAATTGCCAGGCGGAAGGGATGTGGGTGCTGTGCTTCCATACATGCCCCTTGAAAGGCCCCATGTCTTATCTTTTTATCATGCCTTTCTCCTGTATGTATGTGCATACTCTTAGATATACACACCCAGACACATTTGGATCCTCCAGAAGCACATAATGAGAATAATGTGATGGCCGTTTTGCAAAACCAGATGTGTAAAGTCAGTGAAGTATGACAAAGCCCTGGCTGGGGGATTGGGAGGCTTCAGTTCTGGTCCTGTTTTTATCCCAGTGTGGCTCTGGGAAAGTTCTTTCCCCTTTTGCCTCTTACATTCTCAACTGTACTGTTAGATGTTTAACAGTACAATCTTCAGGGGCTCTCTATGATCCTAAGGATCTTTTCCCCTCTCTTATTAGCCTCTCTGGATATGGCAAGGATTAGCTGTTGACACAGACAAGACCTCAGGTCCCGTTGGGCCTAGAGTAAGAGTGGAAATGGAAGTGTCAGTGTGGTAGATAAGTTGTCTCTTGTAGGGGGTGTTGGAGCCACAAGTGACATTTGAGCCTAAATGTCTTGTCCATCAGTTAGCTCCAAGAAAACCATGGGAGTCAAGGTGTAGGGAGTTCCTCATGGGGCTGGGGCATGGGAGAGGGACAACAAGGAGGCAGGGCCACTAGGGTGCCTAAACCTTCTTGGGGCTTAGTTGTTTCTGGGCTCAGTTTGCACAAATGGGCTGATTTAGTTCATCCCAAAGGGGCAAATTGCAATATCTTGCCTGGAAAATTCCATGGACAGAGGAGCCTGACAGGCTCCTGTCTCATAGAGTCCCAAAGAGCAGGACATGACTGAGTGACTGACACACACATTGTTTATTATAGGCTATTGAATATAGTTCCCTGTGCCATATAGTAGAGCCTTGTTGTTTATCCATTCTATGTACAATATTTTGCACCTGCTAATCCCAAACTCCCAATCATCCCTCCTCCAACCCTCCTGCCCCCTATGAATTTCTTTAGTTTTTCAGTAGAAATAGCTATGTGTCCCTGTCATAGAAGTGGACTGTCATATTTTCAATTCTTCTTATGAATGATATCACTGAGTAGGTGGGAAATTGCCAGGCGGAAGGGATGTGGGTGCTGTGCTTCCATACATGCCCTTGAAAGGCCCCATGTCTTATCTTTTTATCATGCCTTTCTCCTGTATGTATGTGCATACTCTTAGATATACACACCCAGACACATTTGGATCCTCCAGAAGCACATAATGAGAATAATGTGATGGCCGTTTTGCAAAACCAGATGTGTAAAGTCAGTGAAGTATGACAAAGCCCTGGCTGGGGGATTGGGAGGCTTCAGTTCTGGTCCTGTTTTTATCCCAGTGTGGCTCTGGGAAAGTTCTTTCCCCTTTTGCCTCTTACATTCTCAACTGTACTGTTAGATGTTTAACAGTACAATCTTCAGGGGCTCTCTATGATCCTAAGGATCTTTTCCCCTCTCTTATTAGCCTCTCTGGATATGGCAAGGATTAGCTGTTGACACAGACAAGACCTCAGGTCCCGTTGGGCCTAGAGTAAGAGTGGAAATGGAAGTGTCAGTGTGGTAGATAAGTTGTCTCTTGTAGGGGGTGTTGGAGCCACAAGTGACATTTGAGCCTAAATGTCTTGTCCATCAGTTAGCTCCAAGAAAACCATGGGAGTCAAGGTGTAGGGAGTTCCTCATGGGGCTGGGGCATGGGAGAGGGACAACAAGGAGGCAGGGCCACTAGGGTGCCTAAACCTTCTTGGGGCTTAGTTGTTTCTGGGCTCAGTTTGCACAAATGGGCTGATTTAGTTCAGGGGACTAAAATGGAGTGAGTTCTCACCTTTTACACTCCTTGCTGGAAATGACAAAATTTGCCATTTTCCTTTAATGAGTAGTATTTTTTTCTTCCTTGGTGACATGCTGAGTGTTCCAGAATGAGTCATTTAAAATGCACTTAAACCAGATCCAGGAGATTTTCAAGTAGTGTTGAGAATGTAATAGTTTTTCTATAGAATGTATTCAAGGGCCAGGATTGCTCAAGGGTAGAAATAGTTGAGACCTACATTATAATCCATGAATCCCAGGAGACTTGGACTAAGAACCTCGAAGAGATGCAAATAAATCTTTCTGTCTAAAGTTTAACAGTAAAAAAATTACCACCTACACCAATAACCTCCTATAGGATACTAGGCAAATTGTGACTTCCGGGATCCATACAACTCTTCCTGGAAACTAGTTTGGAGCTTGTATAGGTGGGGAAATGTACCAGTGTTGTTTTTCTGTCCTAATCATGAATTTTCCATCCATGAATTCATCCATCCATCATCCATCCCTCCGTTCCTCCCTCTGTCCCTCTCTCTATCCATCCATGTATCCATCTACCCCACCTGCCTAAGTAGCAAACATATCCTGAACACTTACTCTGTTCCCTATGCTAGTCTAGGTGGTGGGAATAAGATGGTATAATGGACACTTATCGGTTTCCTACTTGGGATTTAGTCCTCTTATTTGTTTTTTCAAAAAAGAAACTCTCCATGGATATAGTTTAAAAAGGGTAGCCCCTATCTCCAGCTATAAGTGAAGCCCAGATTAACTGGATCAGTGAACCAGATCGACACTCTCCCTTCCTTTCAGCAGCTAGTCACAGTGATTAATTTGGTGAGGGTTCCATGACCTTATAAAGGTCATCAACAGTCAACCCAAAGACTTTTGTTTGAGATATCAGATATTTGGACCTCCCTCTTCCTCTGGACCTGAAAGTACATGAAAGGAGTGTGAGTAGTCATCTGGTAATGATCAGGGAGAGCCTGCTGAGGTTAGAGCCAAGGCCAAAAAACTTTAGCTGAGCATTTGAGCATTAGAACTCTGGTCCTGACCACGTTCCTTGAGCCTTTGAGTCAAGTTTTGCCTGAAGCCACACCTAATTCAGTTATGGGGGTCAATAAATCCCTTTTAATCTCAAGCCAGTTTGAGATGAGTTCTGTTACTTATAGCTAAAAACATTCTAACAGATGCAGAGCAGGCAGCGGTCCCCAACTTTTTGGCATCAGAGACCAATTTCATGGAAGATAATTTTTCCACAGACTTGGGGAGGGGGTGATTTCAGGATGATTCAAGCTCATTACATTTATTATGCACTTTATTTCTAATCTAATACTGCCACTGATCTGACAGGAGGTAGCAATCTGTGGCCTGGATGTTGAGGACCCCTGACTGGGGAGGTTAAGAGCGTGGATTCTGGAATTAAAAAAAAGAGCTTGAACCAGCTGCTTGGGTTTGCATCTCAGTTTCATCATCTACTAGCTTCTGTGGCCTCTTTGTGCCTCATTTTCTTTATCCGTAGAATGGAAACAATATTCCTTCTTCAGAAGATTGTTATAAGGATCAAGTTAGAATGTAAAAGCACTTAAAATGGTGCTTAGCGCCTAGTAAATGTGCTACTCTATCAGATGTGTTATCTAAAAAGTAAAAGTAGTGAAAAATTCGTAATATACTTTCTAGAGAAGGTTTGTATCCCTTCTGGCTGCTACCTCTGTGGAAAGGTGAATCCCGATGATAGGGACTTCTGGATAAAGTATTCTCAGCATTTATTATAAGGACTGTTTTTTTAAATAAAATGTGAAATTCTGCCATGATTCAGAACCATCAATTAGCTTTCTAACTCTGTACATGAATAGTATCACTCTCATCAAGAGGGGGAGCTATCAAGCTTGCTTATAACAGTAGTACAGTGAGTTTGTCACACCACTTTTATGTGTTTTTTGGTTGCTAAGATGTTCGCACACAACGGCCTGTTTTTCTCTCTCAAGGCAACCTATTGCATCACTATCCCTATGTGATGAAGACATGATAAATGTGTGCCACAGTCATGCCATGGTGGGTTGCCTATAAAGACAATGCCAAAAACTTTAGCTGAGCATTTGAGCATTAGAACTCTGGTCCTGACCACGTTCCTTGAGCCTTTGAGTCAAGTTTTGCCTGAAGCCACACCTAATTCAGTTATGGGGGTCAATAAATCCCTTTTAATCTCAAGCCAGTTTGAGATGAGTTCTGTTACTTATAGCTAAAAACATTCTAACAGATGCAGAGCAGGCAGCGGTCCCCAACTTTTTGGCATCAGAGACCAATTTCATGGAAGATAATTTTTCCACAGACTTGGGGAGGGGGTGATTTCAGGATGATTCAAGCTCATTACATTTATTATGCACTTTATTTCTAATCTAATACTGCCACTGATCTGACAGGAGGTAGCAATCTGTGGCCTGGATGTTGAGGACCCCTGACTGGGGAGGTTAAGAGCGTGGATTCTGGAATTAAAAAAAAGAGCTTGAACCAGCTGCTTGGGTTTGCATCTCAGTTTCATCATCTACTAGCTTCTGTGGCCTCTTTGTGCCTCATTTTCTTTATCCGTAGAATGGAAACAATATTCCTTCTTCAGAAGATTGTTATAAGGATCAAGTTAGAATGTAAAAGCACTTAAAATGGTGCTTAGCGCCTAGTAAATGTGCTACTCTATCAGATGTGTTATCTAAAAAGTAAAAGTAGTGAAAAATTCGTAATATACTTTCTAGAGAAGGTTTGTATCCCTTCTGGCTGCTACCTCTGTGGAAAGGTGAATCCCGATGATAGGGACTTCTGGATAAAGTATTCTCAGCATTTATTATAAGGACTGTTTTTTTAAATAAAATGTGAAATTCTGCCATGATTCAGAACCATCAATTAGCTTTCTAACTCTGTACATGAATAGTATCACTCTCATCAAGAGGGGGAGCTATCAAGCTTGCTTATAACAGTAGTACAGTGAGTTTGTCACACCACTTTTATGTGTTTTTTGGTTGCTAAGATGTTCGCACACAACGGCCTGTTTTTCTCTCTCAAGGCAACCTATTGCATCACTATCCCTATGTGATGAAGACATGATAAATGTGTGCCACAGTCATGCCATGGTGGGTTGCCTATAAAGACAATGCAAGAGATGTCATATCCATCACTGTGACATGGTGTCCGTGACATAATAATTGGTATACTGTGTGTCACCATAATAGATGGTACCTGTCTGTCATTATGACATGAAATACCTGTCTGTAAAGATGTCATTATAGCATTTTTCCATCATGATGACACTGAATGTCAGTTATGGTGACCTGATATACCTGTTATATACCTACGTATATGACAACTGAGTCTCTCCCCTCCTCTCTCCCTATAACCAATGAGTCACCAAGTCCTATGGCGTCACTTCCTAAATGTCCCTTAACCTGAACCCTCCTTTCCAACCCCATGGCTTCTGTTAGGGCTGTGGTTCTGAACTCTCTGACTTCTAACTAATCCATTCTCAACTCTACATCAGACGGATCACTCTGAACAGATTTATATGTCAGCCCTTTTCCTAAGATCTAAACAAATAAAGGCACTTGGCATATTCCAAGTGTACTAAATTCTTATAGTCTCACTTTAGGTCCTCCACGATTTGGTTCCAACCATTTTTCCCCCTAGATTTATGGAGATATAATTGATATAAGATTGTATAGGATATACAGTATGATGATTTGATAGATGCACATTTTGCAAAGCAGGTACCACAGAAAGGTTTATTAGCACATCCATCACTTTACATACTAATTGTTTTTATTTGTATTTTTGTCTTGAGAACATTTCTACTTTCTTAACTTTCATGTATAGAATACATTATTGTTATTGATAGTTATCATTGCATTATCTACCTATCTATCTATGAATCTATATGTTAGCTGTTCAGTTGTGTCCGACCCTTTGCGACTTCATGGACAGTAGCCCGCCAGGATCCTCTGTCCATGGAATTCTCCAAGCTAGAATACTGGAGTCGGTAGTCACTCCTTTCTCCAGGGAATCTTCTAGACCCAGGGATCGAATTGGAGTCTCCTGCATTGCAGGCAGATTGTTTTACCATCTGAGCAATCAGAGAAGCCTCAAATTATTGATTCCTAGAGTTTGTTCATATTATAGTTGGAAATTTGTACCCTATGACTAATATCTTCCCATTTTTCTCACTTCCCAGCCTCGCCTCTGACAACCTCCAATCTATTTTCTGATTTTATGAGGTTTTCTTTTTTTTAAGATTGCATGTATAAGTAAGATCATCCAGTATTTATCTTTCTTTATCTGACATATCTCACTTATCTTGATGTCCTCAAGGTCACCTACATTGTTAGAAATGGTAGCATTTCCTACTTATTTGTTATGAATAATATTCCATTGTGTACAGAGACACACACATGGGCTGCATTTCCTTTATTCAGTTATGTGTCAATGGGCACTTGGTTGTCTATATGTCTTGGCTATTGTGAACAATACTACAATGAACATGGGGTGCAGATGTTTATTTGAGGTAGTTACTTTATTTTCTTCAGCTATATACTCAGAAGTGGAATTGTTGGATCATAAAGGAGCCTGGAGGGCTATAGTCCATGGAGTGGCAAAGTCAGACATGACTGAGCACACACATACACACACACACATGGTAGATCTATTTAAAAATTTAGGAGCAATATCATACTGTTTTCTGTAGTGGTTCTAGCAATTTACATTCCCCCCAACAATGCATAAAAGTTTCCTTTTCTCAACATCCTTGCAGGACCTGTTATCTCTTGTCTTTTTGAGAATAGTCATTTGAACAGGTGTGAGGTGATTAATATCTCATTGTGGTTTTACTTTGCATTTACCAGATGCTTAGTGTTGTCGAGTACCTTTCATATTCCTGTTGACCATTCGTAGGTCTTCTTTAGCAAAAAATAGTTTTTCAGGTCAATTGTCCATTTTTAAGTTGGATTACTTTTTGTTTGTTTGGGGGTGGGTTGGGGAGGGAGGGGGGCGGGTGGGCCACTTCTATTGGTCTTTTCATTTATCCATTTTCATTCATCTTTGTTCTTTGGCCCATGTGGGCCTCCCATCACAGTGGCCTCTGTTGTCTCAGAGCACTGGCTCTGGACGCATGCACTCCAGAGCTCCAGTCCAGCCGCACGTGGAATCTTCCCAGGCCAGGGATCGAACTGGCGCCCCTTGCACTGCAAGGCGGTATCCTTACCCACTGGACCACCAGGGAAGCCCTGGATTACTTTTTTTCCCTGTTGAGTTGTATGAGTTTTGGATATCAACCCCTTATCAGGTATATGGTTCACGAATGTTCTTCCATTTCATAGGCTGTCTTTTCATTTTGTTGATTATTTCCTTTCCTGTGCAGATTTTTAGTGTGATGTGGTTCCACTTGTTTATTTTTGCTTTTGTTACTTGTGCTTTGGTGTCATATCCAATAAGATTATTGCCAAAATCAGTATTAAGGAGCTTTCCACTTCTGTTTTCTTCTGGGAGTTTTATAGTTTTGAGTCTTAACATTTAATGCTTTTTTTTTTTTTTATCTCTTTTGAGTTAATGTTTTTCGTGATGTAAAATAGGGGTTCAATTTTCTTCTTTTGCATATGAAAATCCAGTTTTCCCGGCACCCTTTATTGAAGAGAATGTTGTTTTTTCATTGAATATTCTTGGTTCCCTCATCAAATATTAGTCGACTATATTTGTATGAGTCTATTTCTGGCTCTTTCATTTGTTCCATTGTTCTGTGTATCTCTTATTATGCCAGTATCATACTGTTTTGATTAGTAGGAGTTTGTATTATATATAGTTTGAAATAAGAAAGTGTGATGTCTCTTTGTTTTTTCTTTCATAAGAGTGCTTTGGTTATTGAAGTTATTTTGTGACTCCATATGAATTTTGGGATTGTTTTTTCTATTTTTATGAAAAATGCCATTGGAATTTTTGTAGAGATCGCATTGAGTCTTTGATTGACTTTGGGTGGTGTGGATATTTTAACAATTTTAATTCTTAAAATCCATGAAAGCAGGAGATCTTTCCATTTATTTGTGTTTTATTCAGTTTCATCAGTATTTTATGGTTTTCAATATACAGATTTTTCATCTCCTTGAATGAACTTATTCCTAAGTATTTCAGTTGTATTGTAAATGGTATGACTGCCTTTATTTCATTTTCAAATAGTTGTTATTAGAGTGTGGAAACATAACTATTTTTGTATGTTAATTTTCTATTCTGCAACTTTACTGAATTTAAATATTAGTTCTAACTGTTTTTTGATAGAGTTCTTAGCCTTTACTATATATAAGATCATGTCATCTGCAAATAGAGATCATTTTAATCCTTCCTTTCCTATTTGGATGTCTTTTATTTCTTTTTCTTGCCTGATTGCTCTGGCTAGGACTTCTAATACTACTGTGAATAGTATCGATGAGAGTGGGCACCTTGTCTTGTTCCTGATTTTAGAGAAAAAGATTGTAGCCATTCACTGTTGAGTATAGTGTTAGTTCTGAACATGGCATACTGCCTTTATAATGTTGAAATATGTCCCTTTTATACCCAATATGTTGGGAGTTTTTATCATGAAAGGATAATGGCTTTTGTCAAATGCTTTTTCTGCATCTGTTGAAATGATCATGAGTTTTATCTTTTATTCTGTTAATGTTGTATAGCACATTTATTGATTTGTCTATACTGAAGCACTCTTGCATCCCAGTGATAAGTCCCACTAGATCATGCTTTTAATGTGATGTTGAATTTGGCTTGCTAGTATTTTGTTGAGAGTTTTTGCATTTATATTCATCAGGGATTTAGTTTGTAGTTTTCTTGTAAGGTCCTTATCTGGCTTTGTTATCAGGGTAATGATAGGCTTATAAAATGAATTTTTGGAGTGGTCCTGCCTTTTCAGTTTTTCTGAAAGAGCCTGAGACGTATTGGTATTCATTTTTCCTTTAATATCTCTCTATTGTTTTCTACCTCCTGCTTCTGGCCCTGCCCTAGTATATTATGGAGATGGGGTAGTAAATAAATGGTTTGGCATGGAAGCTTCTAGTTTTCTTAGTAAATCAGAAGAAACTTGGTGGATGTATTATTTATTGCCCACCTTCACATAGAAATTGGCATCATAATCTGAACATTTATGAGTAGATTAGCTACTTCGAAATGGGCACATTTCTGCATATTTACCTTGATGTATATGTACTAATAGCAGCAGGAACCATTAGTGAGTTCAATTTTGTGCCCAGCAAATTTTTTTAGGTTTAACTTGCCACTATTATTGATTTGAATGAACTTATTCCTAAGTATTTCAGTTGTATTGTAAATGGTATGACTGCCTTTATTTCATTTTCAAATAGTTGTTATTAGAGTGTGGAAACATAACTATTTTTGTATGTTAATTTTCTATTCTGCAACTTTACTGAATTTAAATATTAGTTCTAACTGTTTTTTGATAGAGTTCTTAGCCTTTACTATATATAAGATCATGTCATCTGCAAATAGAGATCATTTTAATCCTTCCTTTCCTATTTGGATGTCTTTTATTTCTTTTTCTTGCCTGATTGCTCTGGCTAGGACTTCTAATACTACTGTGAATAGTATCGATGAGAGTGGGCACCTTGTCTTGTTCCTGATTTTAGAGAAAAAGATTGTAGCCATTCACTGTTGAGTATAGTGTTAGTTCTGAACATGGCATACTGCCTTTATAATGTTGAAATATGTCCCTTTTATACCCAATATGTTGGGAGTTTTTATCATGAAAGGATAATGGCTTTTGTCAAATGCTTTTTCTGCATCTGTTGAAATGATCATGAGTTTTATCTTTTATTCTGTTAATGTTGTATAGCACATTTATTGATTTGTCTATACTGAAGCACTCTTGCATCCCAGTGATAAGTCCCACTAGATCATGCTTTTAATGTGATGTTGAATTTGGCTTGCTAGTATTTTGTTGAGAGTTTTTGCATTTATATTCATCAGGGATTTAGTTTGTAGTTTTCTTGTAAGGTCCTTATCTGGCTTTGTTATCAGGGTAATGATAGGCTTATAAAATGAATTTTTGGAGTGGTCCTGCCTTTTCAGTTTTTCTGAAAGAGCCTGAGACGTATTGGTATTCATTTTTCCTTTAATATCTCTCTATTGTTTTCTACCTCCTGCTTCTGGCCCTGCCCTAGTATATTATGGAGATGGGGTAGTAAATAAATGGTTTGGCATGGAAGCTTCTAGTTTTCTTAGTAAATCAGAAGAAACTTGGTGGATGTATTATTTATTGCCCACCTTCACATAGAAATTGGCATCATAATCTGAACATTTATGAGTAGATTAGCTACTTCGAAATGGGCACATTTCTGCATATTTACCTTGATGTATATGTACTAATAGCAGCAGGAACCATTAGTGAGTTCATTACTTTTGAATCCAAGTTGCACTTCTACTGCTTAGGTTAATTATTGATTTGTTTTATGCTGTGATTAAAGCCATTAGCCACTATTAGCAAATGATGATGTTTTTGCATGTTTGAATATCAGCTGGGTTACATTTCATAGCAGGGGCCCAAGCTAAATTAGTATTCTCTGGAACTGACATCTAGAATAGTGATTCATAGACTTGCTGATTTTTCCTTGTGATAGAAGGATGAACAGTGCTGATTGTCTTTGCTAATTGTTCTTCCTGAGTGCAGACCTGGACTGGGATATCATTTTGGTTGAATTTGGCCTCCGTCATTTCTGATTTTGAATAATCAGAGAGTTTTGGAGCAGGACTTTAAGAGAGGCTAAGACATTCTTTGGCTCTATTGCCTGAAGACTCTGCTTTTTAACTCTTCTTTATCTAGGAAGTGGAATGTGCTTATTTGCTCCTTGAAATAGTTGGTAATGGAATTTACAGCTCAGCCTGCTTCACTGGGACTCTGCTTCATCACTGAGAGGGAGACACTGGTTTGAGTGCTGAGAGGGTCACATGACCCTAACTGAAGGCAGATTGGCCTGAATATACTGACACCAATGAAATCAAGTGGCCAGAACTCTCACAGATTCAACTGCAAGGGCGGTGGGAAATGTAGCCTGGCAGCTCTGTCTAGCAAAAGAGGAGAAATAGTTTGGAAAATAACTAGCCAATGTCTGTAGCAATCTCTTTTGCTTCTTTCTAGCAGATGAAATTAGCCCTTGCTAAGAGGATTTTCACACCAGGGCCACTTTCTCAGCTCATCAGCTCTTTGGTGTCACAAAGAAGCTGACCTTCAAGTGCATCCTTTCCTGAATAATCTTCACCTGTCTCCAACCAGCATAGCTTGAGGGCAGAGGCAGTATATTATGGAGATGGGGTAGTAAATAAATGGTTTGGCATGGAAGCTTCTAGTTTTCTTAGTAAATCAGAAGAAACTTGGTGGATGTATTATTTATTGCCCACCTTCACATAGAAATTGGCATCATAATCTGAACATTTATGAGTAGATTAGCTACTTCGAAATGGGCACATTTCTGCATATTTACCTTGATGTATATGTACTAATAGCAGCAGGAACCATTAGTGAGTTCATTACTTTTGAATCCAAGTTGCACTTCTACTGCTTAGGTTAATTATTGATTTGTTTTATGCTGTGATTAAAGCCATTAGCCACTATTAGCAAATGATGATGTTTTTGCATGTTTGAATATCAGCTGGGTTACATTTCATAGCAGGGGCCCAAGCTAAATTAGTATTCTCTGGAACTGACATCTAGAATAGTGATTCATAGACTTGCTGATTTTTCCTTGTGATAGAAGGATGAACAGTGCTGATTGTCTTTGCTAATTGTTCTTCCTGAGTGCAGACCTGGACTGGGATATCATTTTGGTTGAATTTGGCCTCCGTCATTTCTGATTTTGAATAATCAGAGAGTTTTGGAGCAGGACTTTAAGAGAGGCTAAGACATTCTTTGGCTCTATTGCCTGAAGACTCTGCTTTTTAACTCTTCTTTATCTAGGAAGTGGAATGTGCTTATTTGCTCCTTGAAATAGTTGGTAATGGAATTTACAGCTCAGCCTGCTTCACTGGGACTCTGCTTCATCACTGAGAGGGAGACACTGGTTTGAGTGCTGAGAGGGTCACATGACCCTAACTGAAGGCAGATTGGCCTGAATATACTGACACCAATGAAATCAAGTGGCCAGAACTCTCACAGATTCAACTGCAAGGGCGGTGGGAAATGTAGCCTGGCAGCTCTGTCTAGCAAAAGAGGAGAAATAGTTTGGAAAATAACTAGCCAATGTCTGTAGCAATCTCTTTTGCTTCTTTCTAGCAGATGAAATTAGCCCTTGCTAAGAGGATTTTCACACCAGGGCCACTTTCTCAGCTCATCAGCTCTTTGGTGTCACAAAGAAGCTGACCTTCAAGTGCATCCTTTCCTGAATAATCTTCACCTGTCTCCAGGCAAAGGCCGAGACATAGCTTGAGGGCAGAGGCAGCCACAAACCTGAATTCCTAGAGATCCCAAAGGGGTGTGGGGTACATGGTAAACATCTCTTGAGCTATGACTAGCTGACTGAATGATTTTAGATGAACCTAACGTTCTTGTCATCTGACTTTGACATATATTCATTTTAGAATACTCGTTTCTTTACCCTTTGCACAAGCCTTCGTGATTGTTATCTACAGTTCATCTTTCCCAGGGAGATGGTTCAATTAAGACAACTCAAAATGAGTCCATGATTCAAAGGTACAGCTGACTGCACTCTGATTAACTTCCTATTCATCAGTCACAGAGATATATGATGGGAATTACCAGGGCAGGCAGGAGAGAGGGCAGGCAGGCTAGTTGGAAAGGGAGCTAGACGAGGCTGGACGATCAGGGTTTGAGGGTACAAAGGAGATGAGAAAAGTACAAAGATGGGGATCCCCAGGAGGAGGAGAAGCCTGGAAGATAACAGGAGATGGCATGCAGTCTTCTAGGAAATATAATCTGATGTCTGAGCATCAGTGCGTCTGACTCTTAAAGTTAAGCTTTCTTATGATGTGGAAGGGAAAATAAATGTTAGATGGTAGAAAAAGCTGATGACTCAGAGGCTCAACTGAAGGAATTTTTGAGGTCTTGCCTTCCAACGTTCCTCCAACATGTGATCCCAGGGCTTTCTTGAATGCGTGAGTGATGGTGCTTCTTATTCAAGAGGCTGCCATTCCCTCTGTTAGGAGTTAGACTTGTAGGAAAGATATCACACCCATTATGGCTTCATTACCAAAGATATGCTGAAAACAACTCCACAGTCAAGCCCAGAATCCCTAACCTGATGCCAGATCCCTACATCCTGCTGTCTACCAAACATCTCACTTGAAGGGCTAATGAGCAGTTCCAACAGAACATTGGAAAAACTGAGCTCTTCTCCTTGTTTCCGGGGTTGTTTCTTCTCCTCTGATTTCTAGCTCAGGAAACCACAATTCACACTGTCCACATAGTCTCCAGAAATGCGGGCCTCCTCTGCGACCCCATCCTCTCTTGCCTGTTCTGTTCAGTTGTCCACCAGCTCTTACAAGGCTGCCCTCTCAATCTCTCTACAATCCTCCTGCCTCGTTCCTAGTTCAGGCTGTGGGATGTTTGACGTGGAATGTGGTACCCATTTCCTAACTGGGCTCCTTACCTCCAGTCTTGATGGTAAACATCTCTTGAGCTATGACTAGCTGACTGAATGATTTTAGATGAACCTAACGTTCTTGTCATCTGACTTTGACATATATTCATTTTAGAATACTCGTTTCTTTACCCTTTGCACAAGCCTTCGTGATTGTTATCTACAGTTCATCTTTCCCAGGAGATGGTTCAATTAAGACAACTCAAAATGAGTCCATGATTCAAAGGTAAAGCTGACTGCACTCTGATTAACTTCCTATTCATCAGTCACAGAGATATATGATGGGAATTACCAGGGCAGGCAGGAGAGAGGGCAGGCAGGCTAGTTGGAAAGGGAGCTAGACGAGGCTGGACGATCAGGGTTTGAGGGTACAAAGGAGATGAGAAAAGTACAAAGATGGGGATCCCCAGGAGGAGGAGAAGCCTGGAAGATAACAGGAGATGGCATGCAGTCTTCTAGGAAATATAATCTGATGTCTGAGCATCAGTGCGTCTGACTCTTAAAGTTAAGCTTTCTTATGATGTGGAAGGGAAAATAAATGTTAGATGGTAGAAAAAGCTGATGACTCAGAGGCTCAACTGAAGGAATTTTTGAGGTCTTGCCTTCCAACGTTCCTCCAACATGTGATCCCAGGGCTTTCTTGAATGCGTGAGTGATGGTGCTTCTTATTCAAGAGGCTGCCATTCCCTCTGTTAGGAGTTAGACTTGTAGGAAAGATATCACACCCATTATGGCTTCATTACCAAAGATATGCTGAAAACAACTCCACAGTCAAGCCCAGAATCCCTAACCTGATGCCAGATCCCTACATCCTGCTGTCTACCAAACATCTCACTTGAAGGGCTAATGAGCAGTTCCAACAGAACATTGGAAAAACTGAGCTCTTCTCCTTGTTTCCGGGGTTGTTTCTTCTCCTCTGATTTCTAGCTCAGGAAACCACAATTCACACTGTCCACATAGTCTCCAGAAATGCGGGCCTCCTCTGCGACCCCATCCTCTCTTGCCTGTTCTGTTCAGTTGTCCACCAGCTCTTACAAGGCTGCCCTCTCAATCTCTCTACAATCCTCCTGCCTCGTTCCTAGTTCAGGCTGTGGGATGTTTGACGTGGAATGTGGTACCCATTTCCTAACTGGGCTCCTTACCTCCAGTCTTGCCCAACCCCAATCCAACTTCTTGAACTGTGACAAAGTGACCTTTCCATAGTGAAATTTGTTCAGACCTTTGCCTCCCCTTGTCCTCAGCACAGAGACTGATCTTGAATCATTGTGTCTTATCCCCGGGGTTTCTCCATCCTCATCTCTGGCCAGTTTGGCTTTCACTCTCTCTTCCAGTCACATGGACACTTGGTCCTCAGACAACAGCCGACTCTTATCTGCCCACCTCTGCAATTTCCTCTGCCTGAAGTCCTTTATCTCTGATCTGCTCCCATTTCCCCACAAACATTGACTCATTTCTGTGAGACAGGGTAGGCATGACTTCCTGACTTTCCAACTTGGGTTCTCAGCCTTTGTCACACTTGGTGCTATCTCCTGTGTGTATTACCGTGTGGCACTGCATTGGTGTATTTCCTTTTCAGTTTTCACTCCCTGACTGCCTCAGGCTCCCGTGACTTCTTTCACCTGGACTGTTGCCACACCTGGCATCAGACACCCAACCCAGAGCTAGATTTTTCACTCCTAGACCTAGCCTGCTTCAGTTTAACCTCCAGAACATTATTTCTGAAGCACAGAAACAAATTAGATCATGACTCAACTTCAAACTCTTTAGGCTGTTTCCTCTTGCCTTTAGGATCAATTAAAAAAAAAATCATTCTGAGCAACTTTTCCATACCCATTTTCTCCTCCAGTCTCAATTCCCTCCCTCCATTTCCACTGTGGTTATTCCGAGCTACGGTCATTGGAGTTCCCCAGATATACCCATCTTTCTCTCGCCTCACCGCTAGGGCTTCATACTTGCTGTTTCGTCTGCTGGAAGGTTTCTCTCCTGCATTTGCCCTTTCCTTCTGCAGCTAATAACAGTTTACACTCCAGTTAGACCTCACTTCCTCTGTCATAGCACCCCCTAAATCCAGGAGTATTCTGCAGCCTTTCCTCTGTCGAGTTAGGGCACCCCTAAATCCAAAAAGGATGCCCTCTCAATCTCTCTACAATCCTCCTGCCTCGTTCCTAGTTCAGGCTGTGGGATGTTTGACGTGGAATGTGGTACCCATTTCCTAACTGGGCTCCTTACCTCCAGTCTTGCCCAACCCCAATCCAACTTCTTGAACTGTGACAAAGTGACCTTTCCATAGTGAAATTTGTTCAGACCTTTGCCTCCCCTTGTCCTCAGCACAGAGACTGATCTTGAATCATTGTGTCTTATCCCCGGGGTTTCTCCATCCTCATCTCTGGCCAGTTTGGCTTTCACTCTCTCTTCCAGTCACATGGACACTTGGTCCTCAGACAACAGCCGACTCTTATCTGCCCACCTCTGCAATTTCCTCTGCCTGAAGTCCTTTATCTCTGATCTGCTCCCATTTCCCCACAAACATTGACTCATTTCTGTGAGACAGGGTAGGCATGACTTCCTGACTTTCCAACTTGGGTTCTCAGCCTTTGTCACACTTGGTGCTATCTCCTGTGTGTATTACCGTGTGGCACTGCATTGGTGTATTTCCTTTTCAGTTTTCACTCCCTGACTGCCTCAGGCCCCCGTGACTTCTTTCACCTGGACTGTTGCCACACCTGGCATCAGACACCCAACCCAGAGCTAGATTTTTCACTCCTAGACCTAGCCTGCTTCAGTTTAACCTCCAGAACATTATTTCTGAAGCACAGAAACAAATTAGATCATGACTCAACTTCAAACTCTTTAGGCTGTTTCCTCTTGCCTTTAGGATCAATTAAAAAAAAAATCATTCTGAGCAACTTTTCCATACCCATTTTCTCCTCCAGTCTCAATTCCCTCCCTCCATTTCCACTGTGGTTATTCCGAGCTACGGTCATTGGAGTTCCCCAGATATACCCATCTTTCTCTCGCCTCACCGCTAGGGCTTCATACTTGCTGTTTCGTCTGCTGGAAGGTTTCTCTCCTGCATTTGCCCTTTCCTTCTGCAGCTAATAACAGTTTACACTCCAGTTAGACCTCACTTCCTCTGTCATAGCACCCCCTAAATCCAGGAGTATTCTGCAGTTCCCTGGGTGGTTAGGAACTATATGTGATTCATTCTTGTATCACAGAGTCTAACACAGTGGCTGGCACCAGAGCCAGCTTCATAAGTGTGTGACCAGAGCAGCTGGAAAGAAAGCAAAAGCCCTATGCTGAGAAGAGTTCTGTACTTGGGTATAATGCTCTGTGGCTGCCAACCCAATGGTCTTTGAATTCGTGTTTTATAAGTGAGGTTCAGTGGAACAATGGAGATGTGTTGGGTCTCCCACACCCCCACTACATCCCAAGGACAGGTTCTGGGCTTCTCACTCCTCTGCCTTGACCCGGAAACCTCTACCACCCTCTCCTCCCAGAAGGGACTTAGGCAGGGGTGTGGCACTGAGTCACAGAACAGGGCCTGTGACACACTGCACTTGCCCTGGGAGTATTCTAGGGCAAATCAAGCCAGTAGGTTGCAGGTCTCCTCCCGGGCAACGCTTTGGCTTGAGGGCTTTCACTAGCCTTGCTAAGCCTCTGGAAGGATGCTGTAGTCCAGAGAGATGGAGGGAGTAAGGAAGACAAGAACAGATTTTCCTGCTTTTAGAACAAGTGGCCCAGTGTTTCCTGTCTTTTCATGTTGCAATGAGCCCTACAAACTATAGTTTTCTGAAGACAAACTGTATGCCTGGCTATGGCGGGTTTTAATCTCCTTCAATATCTCTCAAATCTACTCACATCCCTTCCTTTCAGCTTCCATGACCTTAATCCAGGACCACATGGCTTCTTTGGACAATTTCAACAGCCCCTTGTTGGTCCTTGTATCCCAGGTGCCTAGAAGAGGGTTTTCATAGAGAAGGACCTCAGAACATATTAATACTTGATGAATTAATTAAATATGAAAAATAGTCTTTAAAATAGCATGCTATCAGTTCTGCTGGTGAGAGTGCTTTGGTAAAGCACCTTCCAGAGACAAATGTGAATGTGTTCATCACTCATTTGTGTACGACTTTTTGTGACCCCAGGGACGGTAGTCTCCTTTTCTGTCTATGGAATTCTCCAGGCAAGAATGCTAAAGTGGGTAGCCATTCCCTTCTCCAGGGAAATCTTCCCCACCCAGGAATTGAACCTGGGTCTCCTGCATTGCAGGCAGATTCTTTGCCATCTGAGCCACTAGAGATGTCCGCCTAACAAGAATAAATAGCCCTGGGAATTATTCGATCAATTCTGCAGTCTGGTCTCTCCCAAGAGCTGATCAGAACCCTGGACTGATCTGTGTGAAGAGGTTATGCCTCGCCCTTCACCTTCAGAGAGCCCAGCTTCAGGCAGCAGGTGTACAGCTGCAGTACTATACAACCTTCTTATACACTGTTTCTGAGGTATTGGGATGATCAAGGGGTGGTGTTTATTTCTAGAAATAAACCCCTATTAGATCTTCAATGACTATTGCAGGCCATAGCTAGATGTTAACAGCTCTGATGAAAGATAAAGTGATGCAGCCCAACAGCTTGCACAGGAAGGGGAGGAGGTGTGGAGAATGTGGCTCTAGGTTTTAGTTTTATCCCTTTGCTTCAGTTTACCCCATAAGACATTTTGTCTATAAGACTCTAGGAGGTTGGCTGTAGCATATGAGAGAACTGCTCCTGAAGAAGTTACGCAAGGTTTCCCATGTTCTGGCTGGTTTAATCTCTGCTATTCTGGCTTCACTAATCCTATAGTGCAGACTCAGAGGTCCGCTGGGCTGAATCTGCTTTCCTTTCAGAGACATATCACCCATCTCAGTTGCCATCTACACAGTCACAGAATTCATGCCCACCCATCACCGCGTGGGTCACATCCTCTAATGCTTCAGTGGATCTTACCATTGGACAACAGACAAGAGTTTTGGTATGATGTGCATAATGGTGCACAACACAGCCGGCACATTCTTCTGATAAAGGGCCCAGAAGTACATTTAATGGTCTTTATAATAACATTGGACTCTTTTATTGGAGCAGGTATATTTTTCCGTGGTTCAGAACAAGGCAAGATATATCTGTCAAGTGCTGTTTTGACAGGTGACATTGCTCTTCTGGGCAAGGATCATCAGAGTGCAGAAGGCCTTTCAGTGGTGTGTGGTCCATCAGTGACTCATGCTGAGATCTTGATGACTGAAGCAGCCCTAAACCAATAGCGAATAAAGGCACCTACTTTTCTCCATCCTTTATGATAAGACTTTGGACAGGAGAATGCTAAAGTAGCCATTCCTTCTCCAGGGAAATCTTCCCACCCAGGAATTGAACCTGGGTCTCCTGCATTGCAGGCAGATTCTTTGCCATCTGAGCCACTAGAGATGTCCGCCTAACAAGAATAAATAGCCCTGGGAATTATTCGATCAATTCTGCAGTCTGGTCTCTCCCAAGAGCTGATCAGAACCCTGGACTGATCTGTGTGAAGAGGTTATGCCTCGCCCTTCACCTTCAGAGAGCCCAGCTTCAGGCAGCAGGTGTACAGCTGCAGTACTATACAACCTTCTTATACACTGTTTCTGAGGTATTGGGATGATCAAGGGGTGGTGTTTATTTCTAGAAATAAACCCCTATTAGATCTTCAATGACTATTGCAGGCCATAGCTAGATGTTAACAGCTCTGATGAAAGATAAAGTGATGCAGCCCAACAGCTTGCACAGGAAGGGGAGGAGGTGTGGAGAATGTGGCTCTAGGTTTTAGTTTTATCCCTTTGCTTCAGTTTACCCCATAAGACATTTTGTCTATAAGACTCTAGGAGGTTGGCTGTAGCATATGAGAGAACTGCTCCTGAAGAAGTTACGCAAGGTTTCCCATGTTCTGGCTGGTTTAATCTCTGCTATTCTGGCTTCACTAATCCTATAGTGCAGACTCAGAGGTCCGCTGGGCTGAATCTGCTTTCCTTTCAGAGACATATCACCCATCTCAGTTGCCATCTACACAGTCACAGAATTCATGCCCACCCATCACCGCGTGGGTCACATCCTCTAATGCTTCAGTGGATCTTACCATTGGACAACAGACAAGAGTTTTGGTATGATGTGCATAATGGTGCACAACACAGCCGGCACATTCTTCTGATAAAGGGCCCAGAAGTACATTTAATGGTCTTTATAATAACATTGGACTCTTTTATTGGAGCAGGTATATTTTTCCGTGGTTCAGAACAAGGCAAGATATATCTGTCAAGTGCTGTTTTGACAGGTGACATTGCTCTTCTGGGCAAGGATCATCAGAGTGCAGAAGGCCTTTCAGTGGTGTGTGGTCCATCAGTGACTCATGCTGAGATCTTGATGACTGAAGCAGCCCTAAACCAATAGCGAATAAAGGCACCTACTTTTCTCCATTTACCTCCTTTATTAAACAGGAGATAGAGTTTAGTTGATACAGATAATTTGGAAGTTCTTTCCAAGTCTTTATGGAATCCAGTACTGTATTCATACTAAGGTCCTACTTCCTGAAAGCTGGTTCTAACCAGTGACTAAGCATAGCACTGATGCTAAGGCAGAACCATTTCCCCAAGATGCAGAACAGCTCCAGCAGATGAATTCGGCTTTAGTAAATCACTCTCGCGCATGCTCTCTCTCTCTCTTTATATATATATGTATATATATGTATGTATGTATATATATATATATATATATATATATATATAGCCATGCTGTGTGGTATGCAGAATCTTAGTTCCCTGACCAGGAATCAAACCTGAGTCTACTCCATTGAGAGTGTGGAGTTTTAACTGCTGGACCAGTAGAAAAATCCCTGACTTCAGTATTTCTAGTGCCCTGCAGAATCTGTCTTGAAGCTGTGTTGCAGTCCAAGGTACTTCTTTCTGAGTCCTCCTTTCCTTCCCTCTCTCCTTTCAGAAATGTCAGATCTGCACCATAATCTGAAGATGGTCCCTTCATTACCCTTCTTTCTTCTGTAACTAGTCTCTTGCTTGTCTACTCCTGTTTTGATGTCACCTTCTCAGGGACCTTCATGAACACAGTCCTTTCTCCCACCTGTCCATCCTAGGGGTAAACAAACCTGAAGTCTTCATGTTTCAGGATAATAGGAGCCAGGGGGTGCTGGTGCGAGGGATCAAGCCATTCTATTCAAGAGGTGGAGGAGATATATTTGGAGGAGGGAGACTGGGAAGGGGCCTGGGGTTTGGGCATCTTTGAAATTTTTAGATACTGTCACTGCCCCACATGCAGGGTGCAGAGAAAGGAGGGTCCAGAAGCTTCAACAGCAGTGGTGGAGGTTTCCTACCCAGTTTGCTTATAGTGACATTACAGGAAAGAGTCACTTGGAGCCCATGGGGGAGGTGGTGATTGACAATAGTAAAGACCAGATTCATAGTCAGCAACCAGAACACTCTCCATTTTCCAATAAAAATATAACAGTCAAATTTGTGGAATGCATCTAGAATACTATTTGGGACTTTATAACACTGAGTGCCCGTATTAGAAAGATGTTTCACTTGGAAAATGTTTCACATGGAGAATGTAAACTGAGAATTGTCAGACTACATACAGAAGGTGGGAAAGATTGACACGTTCATTATCTTATGTATCGTCTATGGCTTCTTTTGTGCAACAATAGTAGAATTGATTGGTTGCAGTAGAGGTCGTACATATCTTAAGGCCTAAAATAATTATTCTCTGAGTCTTTATGAAAAAATTTTGCTGTCCCCGGATCTAAGTTCCACTTTAGAAACTGAAAATGAACAAATGAAACATAAAGTAAACATAAGAAATCAAATAAGAAAATAAAGCAGAAATCAATGAGCTAGAAAAAATTAAAACTATAAGAATAATCCATGAAGCTAATATATGGTGCCTTGAGAAGATAAGTAAAATTGATAACCCAAGTCATATAGAGCAGGAAAAAAATTGCCAGTACCAGAAACAGGAGAGGAAACATCACGAAGATCCTAAAAACATGAATATATAATATAGGAATATTTTTATTTATTTATTTATTTGACTCTACTGGGTCTTAGTTGCACCATGTGGGGTCTAGTTCCCTGAAAAGGGATCCAAACTGGGTCCCCTGCATTGGGAACACAAAATCTCAAACACTGGACTACCAGGGAAGTCTCAATACAGTAATATTATGAACAATTTTATGACTGCAAGTTTGATAATTTAGATGAAATGGACAGGCTTTTCAAAAGACACAAACTACTAAAGCTTATTTTAAAAGAAATAGATTACCTGAAAGTCTCTATGTCTATTAAAGATATTGAATTCATAAGTGAAAGAATTTCTCACAAATAGACTCTAGGTTAAAATGACTTTACTGGTGACTTCTATAAATACCTAGGGGGAAAAAAAGGACCAATTCTGCACACTATCCCAGAAAATCAAAGATGAAATTAAAAAAAACACAACTCATTGTATGTGGGCAGAATTACTCTGATACCAAAATGAGGAATAGGTATTACAGGAAAAAAATTGACAGACCAATGTTTCTTATAAAAATAGATGAAAAATTTTGAGTTTTACCTGATTATATTTAACACCACAAAATAATAACCATGACAAAATGGGGTTAAGTGCAATACTGGTTCAACATTTGAAAAGTCAGTCAATGTAATTCACCATATCAACAGACTGAAAAAAAAAACCTCTTCTGCTCACCTCAACTGATGTAGCAAAAGCATGTGGTATTTGTGATAAAAACTTACAGCAAACTATAAATAGAATTAGACTTTCTTAACCTAATAGAATGCACCTAAGAATAACCTATAACAAATAGTATTCTTAATCCTGAAAGGATGAATGCTTTCTCCCTAAGATCAGAAAGAAAGCAGGAATGTCTGCCTTGCCAGTTCTATTCAACATTGTATAGGAGAAGCTAGCAACTGCATTCATGTAAGAAAAAGTTAAATAAAAAAAATACAAACTGGAAATGAAATAAATGTGCTTTATTTGCAGATGACATTATCATCTATGTAATAAATTCTAAGGAATTTGCAGAAAAAAATAACCTGTAAGAACTAATAAGTAAATTTAGCAAAGTTGCAGGGTACAAGACTGGTACAAAAATCAGTTGTGTGTTCTCTATACATTGGTATACACAACAGTAGCAATCAGAGAGTGAAATCATTTAAAATGACTGTTAAAATATACAATAGATGTGAAACACATTGGGATAAATTTGACAAGAATTGTATAAGCTGTACTTTTGAAAGCTAAAATGTTGAAGGCATTAAAGCTAGCTGTAATGTGAAGCTAGCTAGATGTAAACTATGTTCATGGATGTAAAGAGACAAGAGTGTCAAACAGTCAGTTCTTTCCAAATTGATGTATAGATTTCAGTGAAATCCTAGCAGTCTTCTTTCTCTCTAAATTTATAAGCAGATTTTGAAGTTTATATGGCAATGCATAGGATTTAGAATAACCAAAACAGCTGCAAAAGAAAGGACAAGGATTTTAATTCAAGACTTTCAAAACGACAGTAACCAAGGAAACATCGTATTGACATACATGTATGTGTGTAGGTTAATGCACTGAAATAGAAACTGAAGATATAGATGCACATTTATTTGACCTATTGATTTTCTACAAATCTCAGTTTAATGTTGAAATGGCTTTTTCAACCACTTTTATTCAAACAATCACAATATGCAGAAAAAGGAATCTTAACCCTTGGCTTACATCATATACAAAAATTAACTTGAAATGGATCCTAGGCCTAAATGCAAGAGCCTACTACAAAATTTTTAGGGGAAAACATAGGAGAAAATCTTAGTGTTTTGGGTCTTGGAAAAGATTTTATAAATATGTCCAAAAAGAACAACTTATAAACACAAAGTTCAATAATGAAAACTCACCAAAATTAAAAACTTTTATTCTTCAAAATAGAAAGCAAACCATAGACTTTGTGTAGATATTTAGATAGATATTTGTGTAACATGTATCTGACTAAAGACTTTTATGGAGAATGTATAAAAACCCCTCTCATTCAATTATAAAAAGGTAAATAACCCATTTTAAGAAAGGGGCAAAAATGTGCATGTAGTCTTCACTGAAGAAAATATGTGGATGACAAATAAATACATGAGAAGATGCTAATAACTTCGTTGATCATTAGGAAAAGGCAAATAGAACCAGGTGACAATCACAACAGACACTGCAATAGCTAAGGACTAAAACACTGACTACTGACTCTTGCCAAAGATGCAGAGCAACTGAAATTCTCATAAACTGCTAGTATAATAATTTGGGAAAAATTGGAAATTTTTTAGTAAGTTTAAGTGTATACCTATTACACAAACAAGTCTCTATTTATAGGTATTGATTTAAGAGAAATGAAAGCATATATCCACACAAAACTTATAATAGAAGTCTCTAGAGGCTTTATGTGTTATAACTCAAACCTAGAAACAGGCCAAATGTCCACTCAGGTGAATAACTAAATTGTGGTATATCTGCATAGTAGGATATCATCAGTAATAAAAAGTAATGAACCTCTGATTCATGTAACAGTATTTATGCAGTATTTATTATAGAAATATTCAATATCAAATATTTTGAATCTCAAAGTGTTTCTCAGAGTGAAAGAATGGGTACATGCTGTTAGTTCTCATGTACACCAAATTCTAGCAAACGCAAACTAATTTATAGAAATAGAAAGAGGATCAGTAGATAACTTGAGATGGGGAGGGGGTGAGGCCAGCCTGGATTACAAAGGAACATGAAAAACCCTTTGCGAATGATAGATATATTCATTATATTGATTTTGGTAATAGTTTCCCATATGTAGACCTATGTCAAAAGTTATCAAATTGTACTCATTAACTTTGTCTGGTTTATTGTACCTTGATTATACCATAAAAGAACTGTAAAGAAAGCAAGTGACTACTGGCAAACTGAAAACAAAATGTCTGAACCAAAATTGATAAAATTGAAGAGAGCAATAGGCAAATAAGCAGTCATAAATTGAGATTTTAGCATCCATAACTTAGTCACTGATAGAAAAAACAGACAAAAAGTCAGTAAGGATATAGATATAGAAAGCTTCAACAGCATCCAAATTGACCTGTTTGATAGTGACAGAAAAATCCTTCTAGACCAAAAATTCTAGACCATTAAACAAGACTCAGTAAATTTCAAAGGATTGAAATTAAATATGTAGTAAATCCCCTAGTTTTTGGAAATAAAACTGCACTTTTAAATAACCAAGGAATTGAAAGAGAAATCACAAGAAAAATAAGCGAGTATTTCAAACAAAATCACCAAGGAAATATAATCTAACAAAATATAGCTGAGCCGATTCTTGAAGCAAAACTTGTACTGGAAATGAAGAAATGTTTGGAATCAATTATTTAAGCTTCCAGCTAAAGAAACCAGAAAATGAAGACTAAATTTAAATCAAACTAAGAAGAACATAAAAGAGATAAAAGCAGAAATCAACAAACTAAAAAACAAGTAATAAAGACAATTCAAAGAACTAAAACCTGGCAAGAATATGAGAAGAGAAAATTGCAATATCCTTATATACAAGGACTCAAAAATCATCAAGCAAATATCCTTATAAACTAAATTGTGGTATATCTGCATAGTAGGATATCATCAGTAATAAAAAGTAATGAACCTCTGATTCATGTAACAGTATTTATGCAGTATTTATTATAGAAATATTCAATATCAAATATTTTGAATCTCAAAGTGTTTCTCAGAGTGAAAGAATGGGTACATGCTGTTAGTTCTCATGTACACCAAATTCTAGCAAACGCAAACTAATTTATAGAAATAGAAAGAGGATCAGTAGATAACTTGAGATGGGGAGGGGGTGAGGCCAGCCTGGATTACAAAGGAACATGAAAAACCCTTTGCGAATGATAGATATATTCATTATATTGATTTTGGTAATAGTTTCCCATATGTAGACCTATGTCAAAAGTTATCAAATTGTACTCATTAACTTTGTCTGGTTTATTGTACCTTGATTATACCATAAAAGAACTGTAAAGAAAGCAAGTGACTACTGGCAAACTGAAAACAAAATGTCTGAACCAAAATTGATAAAATTGAAGAGAGCAATAGGCAAATAAGCAGTCATAAATTGAGATTTTAGCATCCATAACTTAGTCACTGATAGAAAAAACAGACAAAAAGTCAGTAAGGATATAGATATAGAAAGCTTCAACAGCATCCAAATTGACCTGTTTGATAGTGACAGAAAAATCCTTCTAGACCAAAAATTCTAGACCATTAAACAAGACTCAGTAAATTTCAAAGGATTGAAATTAAATATGTAGTAAATCCCCTAGTTTTTGGAAATAAAACTGCACTTTTAAATAACCAAGGAATTGAAAGAGAAATCGCAAGAAAAATAAGCGAGTATTTCAAACAAAATCACCAAGGAAATATAATCTAACAAAATATAGCTGAGCCGATTCTTGAAGCAAAACTTGTACTGGAAATGAAGAAATGTTTGGAATCAATTATTTAAGCTTCCAGCTAAAGAAACCAGAAAATGAAGACTAAATTTAAATCAAACTAAGAAGAACATAAAAGAGATAAAAGCAGAAATCAACAAACTAAAAAACAAGTAATAAAGACAATTCAAAGAACTAAAACCTGGCAAGAATATGAGAAGAGAAAATTGCAATATCCTTATATACAAGGACTCAAAAATCATCAGCAAATCTTATCAGTGAATGTAACCTAACAGTATTAAAAAGAGCCAATTGTGGTTTATTGCAAGAATGCAAAGTTTCTTTAACATTAGGCGATTAAACAATATTGGTCACTATCTCATCAGAGTACAAGAACTCCACAGGATCATCTCAATAGATGCAGAAAGTCAACACCCATTTATCATAAAACTACTGAAAACTAAAAATTAAAGGTCATTTTGTCAGTATGATAAAGGAAATCTATGAAAACCCTGCAGCAAATATACTACACAAATTTCTAGATATCAAATAGTGAAACACTAAATGCTTACTTCCCTCCAAGAAACAAAACAAGAATGTCTACCCTTAATATTTTAAGTCTACATTATGCTAGAGATTTTAGCCTGTACAATAAAGTAAGAAAACAATAGAAAGTTTGGAAAGGAGGAAGTAAAACTGTCTTTTTTATTTTCATGGCATGATGATACTGGCTGAAAATCCTACTAAAGCAAATAAGTAAATTTAGCACTTCTGCAGATCAAAATTTAATATGCAGAAATTAGTTACACTTGTGTATTTCAGCAACAGTGAAAAATGAAATGGGATGAAAATATCACTCATATAAAATTAAATTCAAAACATAAAATACATGGGAATAAATTTAATATCAGAATGGCTATCTTTTTGACTACTATAAAATATGAAACAGAAATTAAGAAAGACCAAATCAATGGAGAGATATGCCATGTTAATACATGGACTCAGTATTATTAAAATAGTCATGCTTACTAAATTGGTCTGCGAATTCAGCATAAACCCAATCAAAATCACACCAACTTTTTTTTTTTTTTTAAAGAGATTGAGAAGCTGTTTCTAAAAAATTACAAGGAAATGTTAAGGGCTTCCCTGGTGGCTCAGCCTGCAATGCAGGAATCCTATGTTTGATGCCTGGATTAGAAAGATCCCCTGGAGAAGGGAGGGGCTATCTACTCCAATATTCTTGCCTGGAGAATTCTATGGACAGAGGAGACTGGAAGACTACCATCCACGAGGTCACAAAGAGTTGGACACGACTGAACAACTAACACAAAAATCTAGAATAGGCAAAAACTTTATGAAAAAAAGAGAAGAAAGTTAGAAGACATCTACATGATTTTAAGGCTTACTATAAAGTTTAAGTAATCAAAGCTATGTGTTATTTTTTAGGGTGGACAGATGGATCAGTGGTATAGATTTGAACATCTCAAAATAAGTCCACATAATTACAGTCAACTTATTGTCAGTAATAATGATGGTATGATTTGATAGGGGGGAAATATTTTTAATAAGCAATATTGAGACAGTTAAGTATAAGTCGCTCAGTCACGTCCAACTCTTTGTGACTCCATGGACTGTAGCCTGCCAGCCTCCTCTGTCCATGGAATCCTCCAGGCAAGAATACTGGAGTGGGTAGCTATTCCCTTCTCCAGAGGATCTTCCCAACCTGGGGATCGAACGCAGGTCTCCCACCTTGCAGGAAGATTCTTTACTGTCTGGGTCACTAGGGAATTAGATGTCTATATATTAAAAAAAAAACTCCATAAACTTTAATCCCTGATTTATGCTATACACACAAATTATTCAGGATGTGTGTGTACCTAAATATACAAGGTAAAACTATAGGGCTTCTCGAAGAAAACACTGGCGTGTCTTCTTGACCAGTAAGCAAAATTTGTTTAAAGGATGGCAAAAAGCACTACTTTTAAGAGGGAAGAAATTGACAAGTTGGACTTTATGAAAGTGAAAAAAATTTGCTCTTCAAAAGAGACTCTTCAGTAAGTTCAAAGGCAAACTGCAAGCTTGGTGAAAATATCTGCAAAAAACAATCTTGAACAGACCCTTTCCAAAGAAACATAGGAAATGCTAATCATCCATTTAAAGCTTAGCGTCACCAGTAATCGGATAAACATTCATTAAAACCACTAAGATCTACCACCTTATACCACCTTGCACCCACTTAGATGGTTAAAATGAAAAGTCTAACAATGTTGGAGAGGATGTAGAACATCTGGCACTTGGTGGCAAAATGATGTATCACTTTCAAAGCTGTTCGGCCATGTATTATAGAGCTGAAGACATTAGAAAGATCCCCTGGAGAAGGGAGGGGCTATCTACTCCAATATTCTTGCCTGGAGAATTCTATGGACAGAGGAGACTGGAAGACTACCATCCACGAGGTCACAAAGAGTTGGACACGACTGAACAACTAACACAAAAATCTAGAATAGGCAAAAACTTTATGAAAAAAAGAGAAGAAAGTTAGAAGACATCTACATGATTTTAAGGCTTACTATAAAGTTTAAGTAATCAAAGCTATGTGTTATTTTTTAGGGTGGACAGATGGATCAGTGGTATAGATTTGAACATCTCAAAATAAGTCCACATAATTACAGTCAACTTATTGTCAGTAATAATGATGGTATGATTTGATAGGGGGGAAATATTTTTAATAAGCAATATTGAGACAGTTAAGTATAAGTCGCTCAGTCACGTCCAACTCTTTGTGACTCCATGGACTGTAGCCTGCCAGCCTCCTCTGTCCATGGAATCCTCCAGGCAAGAATACTGGAGTGGGTAGCTATTCCCTTCTCCAGAGGATCTTCCCAACCTGGGGATCGAACGCAGGTCTCCCACCTTGCAGGAAGATTCTTTACTGTCTGGGTCACTAGGGAATTAGATGTCTATATATTAAAAAAAAAACTCCATAAACTTTAATCCCTGATTTATGCTATACACACAAATTATTCAGGATGTGTGTACCTAAATATACAAGGTAAAACTATAGGGCTTCTCGAAGAAAACACTGGCGTGTCTTCTTGACCAGTAAGCAAAATTTGTTTAAAGGATGGCAAAAAGCACTACTTTTAAGAGGGAAGAAATTGACAAGTTGGACTTTATGAAAGTGAAAAAAATTTGCTCTTCAAAAGAGACTCTTCAGTAAGTTCAAAGGCAAACTGCAAGCTTGGTGAAAATATCTGCAAAAAACAATCTTGAACAGACCCTTTCCAAAGAAACATAGGAAATGCTAATCATCCATTTAAAGCTTAGCGTCACCAGTAATCGGATAAACATTCATTAAAACCACTAAGATCTACCACCTTATACCACCTTGCACCCACTTAGATGGTTAAAATGAAAAGTCTAACAATGTTGGAGAGGATGTAGAACATCTGGCACTTGGTGGCAAAATGATGTATCACTTTCAAAGCTGTTAGGCCATTTATTATAGAGTATTTATTCAACTGTGCTATATCCCAGCTAATACATTACTAGATATTTATGCAGGAAGAATGACAATATACTGTCCAAAAATGTGTATAGTGGCTTTGGTTTTTGTAAAAAAATATAGTTTATTTATTGTTTCTTTATTTGGGTGTTTGTTGCTATCTATGCGAGCATTCTCTAGTTGTGGCGAATGGGGGCTACTTGTCATTGTGATGTGTGGGCTTCTCATTGCAGTGGCTTGTTGCAGAGAACAAACTCTAGGCATAGGACTTTCAGTAGTTGTGACATTCAGCTCAGTAGTTGTGATGCATGGGATTAGCTGCTCTGAGGCATGTGGAATCTTTCCAGACTAGGGTTTGAACCAATTTCCTTTGCATTGGCAGGCAATTCTTAACCACTGTTCTACCAGGGAACTCCTGTATGGTAGCTTTGCTTGTAATAGGCAAAAACTGGAGGCAACTTGGATAGCCATCTACAGGAAAATGTAGAGGTACACCATGGTATGTATGTTAGTTGTTCAGTTGTATCTGTGTCTTTGCGAACCCATGGGCTGTAGCTTGCTAGGGTCCTTTATTCATGGACTTCTCCAGGCCAGAATACTGCAGTGGGTTGCCATTCCCTTCTCCAGGGGATCTTCGTGACCCAGGGATTGAACCTGGGTCTTTAGCCTTGCAGGCAGAATCTTTACTGTCTGAGCCACCAAGGGAAGCCCACATCATGGTAGAGTCACACCCTGGTATAGTCATGGAACATTACTCACCAATAAAATGCAAACTACTCATAGATGCAACAACATGGATGAATCTTAGCAACATGTGAGTGAAAGAAACCAAACATGTATGACTTCACTTATTTAAAGCTTAGCGTCACCAGTAATCGGATAAACATTCATTAAAACCACTAAGATCTACCACCTTATACCACCTTGCACCCACTTAGATGGTTAAAATGAAAAGTCTAACAATGTTGGAGAGGATGTAGAACATCTGGCACTTGGTGGCAAAATGATGTATCACTTTCAAAGCTGTTAGGCCATTTATTATAGAGTATTTATTCAACTGTGCTATATCCCAGCTAATACATTACTAGATATTTATGCAGGAAGAATGACAATATACTGTCCAAAAATGTGTATAGTGGCTTTGGTTTTTGTAAAAAAATATAGTTTATTTATTGTTTCTTTATTTGGGTGTTTGTTGCTATCTATGCGAGCATTCTCTAGTTGTGGCGAATGGGGGCTACTTGTCATTGTGATGTGTGGGCTTCTCATTGCAGTGGCTTGTTGCAGAGAACAAACTCTAGGCATAGGACTTTCAGTAGTTGTGACATTCAGCTCAGTAGTTGTGATGCATGGGATTAGCTGCTCTGAGGCATGTGGAATCTTTCCAGACTAGGGTTTGAACCAATTTCCTTTGCATTGGCAGGCAATTCTTAACCACTGTTCTACCAGGGAACTCCTGTATGGTAGCTTTGCTTGTAATAGGCAAAAACTGGAGGCAACTTGGATAGCCATCTACAGGAAAATGTAGAGGTACACCATGGTATGTATGTTAGTTGTTCAGTTGTATCTGTGTCTTTGCGAACCCATGGGCTGTAGCTTGCTAGGGTCCTTTATTCATGGACTTCTCCAGGCCAGAATACTGCAGTGGGTTGCCATTCCCTTCTCCAGGGGATCTTCGTGACCCAGGGATTGAACCTGGGTCTTTAGCCTTGCAGGCAGAATCTTTACTGTCTGAGCCACCAAGGGAAGCCCACATCATGGTAGAGTCACACCCTGGTATAGTCATGGAACATTACTCACCAATAAAATGCAAACTACTCATAGATGCAACAACATGGATGAATCTTAGCAACATGTGAGTGAAAGAAACCAAACATGTATGACTTCACTTATTTAAAGTTCTAAGGCAGATAATGGAAATCAGTAAGATGGCTGGCTCTGGGGTCTGGAGGGTTGGCTGAAAGACATGAGGGAAGTTTCTGAGTGCAGAGGAAATGTTAAACTTTTTTTTTTTATTGGCATTGTGATTGCATGGGTTTGCACATTTGTCAAAATTGGTCAAGCTGTATAATTAAAATGTATGCATTTTATTACATGTAAATTACACCTCAGTTAAATACACTATGGGAGGAAAAGTAAAATGAAACTGCTTTGACTGTTTCTACCTTCAGAAATAATCACCATTAACCATATGCATCATATTATATATTCCTTTTATAGCTCTTCTCTGATTTGTAACATATGTGTGCATGTGTATATATGAGTATATGTGTATATATAATTTGTTTAGCTTCCATTTAAATATATAGATTTACTGCTCATTATAGGCCTTTTTTAACCACAACTTCTTCATTCATTCTTATATGAGTAGATTTTGTTATCAATTTTTTTTCTCTTAGGGGATTACTGGGTGCTGTATTTCCTGAGTTCTTGTGAATCTGTGAATGTCTGTCTGACACCTTTACACTTGAACAACATTTTGTTGGGCCTATAATTTTTGGATCACACTTTTTTCCTTCTGAAGCTCACATATGCTGTTCCCTTTTTTCCCTGTATTTTAATGTTGCTATAAAGAAACATGAGGCTAGCCTTATTTATCACCCTTTTAAGTAAAAAAAAAAATTTGTTTCCTCTTTTCAGATGCCTAAATTCTTTCCATTTTTTTTTTTTAATGTTCAGTAGCCTACCAGCATTGATCTTGATAGTGCTCATTCTGTCTCAAATTTCCTGCAGCATGGCCTACTTGGAATGTGCTTTTAATTATGGAGATTTAGTTTTTCCTTCATTTAAGGGAAAGGTTTTTGTTCCCCCGTCATATCTTTCTCTTATTTTATGCCATTGGTTGTGTCTTTCTTTCAAGGATACCAGTTGTCCTTTGTTTATTGTCATCACTGGAAGATGTCTGTTATCTTGCAATTATTTTAATGCATTTATCCTAAGTACCCAGGCGTCAGCTCTCTGCCTGTCTCTCATACTGTGCACTTGAGGGCAATTAATAGGAGGCCTTGCAGACCAGAATGATGTGTGGAATGAATGGATCCTGCCCAGGCATCACTGTATCTGCAACAGGACCTCTACCCCTGCCCCCAGGAATCAGCCCAAACTTTTAAGACCAGCTTTCCAGCAGCAGTGGTCTCACTGTGGGCTTACCAGGTTTTCCTTTGTTCCTCAGCCGTTCATTTCAGCTCCTCTTTCTTGTAGGTTCCGTCCTCTTTCATGCCAACTCAGATCTCTGAAAAGGATCTGGTATTCTTGCTGGGAAAAAGCCCATCAACAGTGGAGCCTGGCTGGCTACAGTCTGTGGTGTCACAAATAGTTGGACATGATTGAGTGACTGAGGACATTGACCACCAAGCCCCCCTCTCCCCAGGTTGTACTTTTTGTTTCTAAGGTCCCAAACTTCCCTGTGTTTGCAGACCTTGGATCAAACTGTGGGGAGGTGAGGAGTTTTCCTGGACCCACTGACTTCATGCACAGTTGAGTGGTCAGAATGACTCATCTTCCCAATTCCTCATAGCCTGTTGGTCTCACATCTCCAGTCTCAACCCCTGTGGCCCTGATTGCTGGAAAGCACCTGTCTTTGTCATCCAAGGTGGTGGCCTCCAGCAGTGTGGCTCTGTTCCCTACCTGTCGTTCACCTGCTCTGAAGGGCGCCTGGTTCTTTACTCATCAGGGTGCTTCCTCTTAGGCAGCTAGTGCTCTGAGCAAGAGTCCTCTCACTCGCAAAATGAACTGTAAGTTTCCAGTTTATTGGAGACATTTAAAATTTGTACAAAACTTGATAAAGTGTTGTGTTGAGGGAGGAAATACCCACTAACTGAGAGCTTTTCTGTTAAGGTATAATTGCTTTTATCACCTTTATGAAAAATGTGCTTGTTAGGCTAGCTGCTTGCAATGAACGTTTCCCCCTTCCATTTATTTTAAAGATCATTGAGATTTAAAAATCTCTTGCAAGTGTTGGTGCCAGCATTGGTTTTATGCACCCAAAGGGCTTGGAAAGTCCTATCTCCTTCCCTCCTCAGATAGAGGGGCCCTCTTCTGAATGGATTTACAGTTTCCAGGGGAAAGGATGAGGGGAAGGGATAGTTAGGGAGTTTGGGATGGTCATGTACACACTGCTATATTTAAAATGGTGACTCAGACAGTGAAGAGTCCTCCTGCAATGCAGGAGACCTGGGTTCAATCCCTAGATTCCTTGGAGAAGGAAATGGAAACTCATTCCAGTATTCTTGCCTAGGAAATCCTATGGATGGAGGAGCCTGGCGGGCTACAGTCCATGGGGTTGCAGCCAGTTGGACACAACTGAGTGACTAACACTTACTTTAACCAGCAAAGACCAATGTATAGCACAGGGAACTCTGCTCAGTGTTATGTGGCAGCCTGGATGGGGAGGAGTTTGAAGGAGAATGGAAACTTGTATATCTATGGCTGAGTCCCTTTGCTGTGGATCTGAAACTATCACAACATTGTTTAATTGGCTATACTCCTATATAAAATAAAAACTATATATATATATATTTTTTTTTTTAGAAAAAGGAATGCCCTCTCTTGTAGAGAGCTTTCTCCTCTCCTGTCAGTCTCAGTCACTGGTTTCTTATGCTCATAGCAAACTTTTTTCTCTTTGGCTACACCCAGCCCCATTGACCTCATCAGAAAGTGAGCTGTTTGCCTAACTCTTCATCCATTAATCTGATGGTATCCTTACTGGCATCCAGAATTACCTAGAATCCAGGGAAAGCTCCAGTGTTTCCTGAATGTTGAACGCCTTTCTAATCATCAGGGGAAAAAAGCCTTTCAAAATGCCTGGGGTGCCACAGACTGGTTACTACAACCCAATTCCTGGTTTTCTCCTTTCAAAAATAATGTTTTGTTTCTGACCAGTGGTTTTAAAAATAAAAATTACAGTCAGTGTGGTCAGTCAGCCAGTCTGACCTTCAGAACTGAATATTTCCTCATCTATATGGTTGACTTGTTTGAAGCACAATACAAAAGGGAATGGAATGATGATTTTTAAGTCAGGTTCTACTGACCCCAATTTAAATACTTCTTTCAGCCCATTGGATGGCAGAGCCTGGATACTAAGTGTCACTCAAAGGTAACTTGCTAAGCAGATAAATTACTGTTGCTGGTAAACCATAACTCTTCATTCTTAAGCTGCGTCGCTTTTAAATGCTTAACCCCAATGTCACAGCAATGTATCCTGTTGAATAATAATTGTATTTCTCACAGGACACTACCAATTTTTTGTCTGACCTTTAAGAGGAACAGCTTTTTAATTTTAACCAAAGTATTTCCTTTTGAACTTTAAGGAAGAGCTTCTTTTAAGACCTTGACAAAGAGACATCTCTACTTGTGCCAAAGGTTGTTCACTATTTACTAGAGTGCATCTCGTCTTGGGTATTAATGAAGTGGAGACTAATGGGAACAAATTGATCTCTTCATAATTTGTCAAGTGAAGAGTGGCTAGCTGAAAAATTCATTATCAGCACTGTTCTAGAAGAACTGTAAAAAGAAAGTTAGTGAGAGTCAGTTTCATAAAGTTCGCTTTCAGGGTGAGGAGGATTCTTGGCTGTCATGCATCGAAGAATCTGCTGTAGTTTCTATGAAGCTGTAGCAAATAAAAAAGTGATTTGTGAAGTTACTCTCAACTCCCTTTGAAATGAGGAAGAACCTCATTCCATTTTCTGAAACTGAAATATGATTTAAAGAGTAGCGTTAAGAATTGCTGCTCTAGCCATTAAAATGATGGTGTAGCCACCCACTTATCGACATTGAGAGATATTCACATTATGTTAGTGTAAAAAGTGGGTTACAGAAAAGGATATGAAGTATGATCTGATTTTTATTCTTAAAAAAGTATATGTATTTGGATTGGAAAACTCTGGAAAGACATATTTGCGTAATCACAATAAAAGATCAGTAAGGAAGAGATGGGAGGGTGCTACAGGTAAGGCTTAAAAAAAAGATCATTAAGAAAAAGGATAAACACACCACCAAAAGTGAGTGAAACATACCAATATATAATTCATAGAAGAGAAATGCAAATACACAAATATGAGTGAATATTTGATACGGCCTTTGTAATCATAGACACATAATTTAAAATGGTAATGAAATATCTTTATTTTTGGTGATCAGTTTGGCAAAAAGATTTAGAATAAAAGACTACTTTTCATAAGGATGAAGGAAAAAGGCATGTCTGTACATTCCTGATGGTGGTTTATTTTAGTATAATTTTTTAAAGTTTTATTTACAACTTTACTGAGGCATAATTAACACAGAAAACTGCACAAAGAACACTGTACATAGCATAGGCAAGGCGGCCTATTTAAAGTATATGATGTGATAACACTCGATGTACATATATATTCATGATACTATCACAGCTGTGAAGATAATGAATGTACTCATCACCCTCCAGAGTTCCCTCCTTCCCTTGGTAATTCTTTCCTCCTGTTCCTCCAGGTCCTACCCCATCCCAGGCATCCCCTGAACTGTTCTCAGTCAATATAGTTTGCATTTTCTAGAATTTAATACAAACCCTCTTTTTAGGTTCTGGCTTCTTTCATTCAGCATGATTATTTTGAGATTTATCCATGTTATTGCATGTGCCTTTAACTCATTCCTTTTTATAGCTGAGTGGCATTCCATTATGTGAATATTATCACAATTAAAAAAAAAAAAAAAAAACCTGTGTGTTAGGTTCTGTTTGTAATCCCGGATTATAAGAATAGGAAACAGTTTGTGTGTGTGAGCTCAGTCGTGCCTCTTTGCAACCTTAGGGACTGTAGCCCGCCAGGCTCTTCTGTCCATGAGATTTTCCAGGCAAGAATACTGGAGTGGGTTGTCATCTCCTCCTCCAGGGGATCTTCCTGACTCAGGGATGGAACCCATGTCTCTTGTGTCTCCTACATTGGCAGGTGGATTCTTTACTACTGTGCCATCTGGGAAGCGTCCCCAGGGACCAGTGTTTGTTCAAAATCTCCTGAGGTTATCTTTAATGGTTATATTTGCTACCCTTTTTCTGAGGCACATAGCAGTCTGGATAAGAGTTTTGACCAGTCTAATGACTGTCATTAGGTGTTGTGCTTCTCTTCTGGGTCCGATTATGAACTTCCTGAGGGAAGTGCCAGAGTCTCCATGATTGTTTTCCCCCTTCTCTGGCCTAGGGCCGTGGTGATAACACACCCTCATTTGAGCATAGGACCGACCACACAGTGTCAAACTGCTTCCTTGGGTGTTGACTCAGTCAACCCTTTAACAAACCCTCTGCAGTAGTGGTGGTGCTCATGGGGGAGCCCTGATTACCTCTGCTTCCAGGGAGGTGTTTCACAGCCTAGACTAGGCAAGCAACTTCTTTGAATACCATCACTAGCAAGTTAGCAGAGCGGGAATTAAAATACTGTAATCCCAAGATACGTGAGCCATGGTTCTTTCTACACTACATAGAAATACCCTACTACTCTATCTGGGAATAATCATGAAGCTTGGATTCCCAGCCCCTGAGCCTCTTGGCCTCACCTAGTACCCCATGTGAAGATAATGAATGTACTCATCACCCTCCAGAGTTCCCTCCTTCCCTTGGTAATTCTTTCCTCCTGTTCCTCCAGGTCCTACCCCATCCCAGGCATCCCCTGAACTGTTCTCAGTCAATATAGTTTGCATTTTCTAGAATTTAATACAAACCCTCTTTTTGGTTCTGGCTTCTTTCATTCAGCATGATTATTTTGAGATTTATCCATGTTATTGCATGTGCCTTTAACTCATTCCTTTTTATAGCTGAGTGGCATTCCATTATGTGAATATTATCACAATTAAAAAAAAAAAAAAAAAACCTGTGTGTTAGGTTCTGTTTGTAATCCCGGATTATAAGAATAGGAAACAGTTTGTGTGTGTGAGCTCAGTCGTGCCTCTTTGCAACCTTAGGGACTGTAGCCCGCCAGGCTCTTCTGTCCATGAGATTTTCCAGGCAAGAATACTGGAGTGGGTTGTCATCTCCTCCTCCAGGGGATCTTCCTGACTCAGGGATGGAACCCATGTCTCTTGTGTCTCCTACATTGGCAGGTGGATTCTTTACTACTGTGCCATCTGGGAAGCGTCCCCAGGGACCAGTGTTTGTTCAAAATCTCCTGAGGTTATCTTTAATGGTTATATTTGCTACCCTTTTTCTGAGGCACATAGCAGTCTGGATAAGAGTTTTGACCAGTCTAATGACTGTCATTAGGTGTTGTGCTTCTCTTCTGGGTCCGATTATGAACTTCCTGAGGGAAGTGCCAGAGTCTCCATGATTGTTTTCCCCCTTCTCTGGCCTAGGGCCGTGGTGATAACACACCCTCATTTGAGCATAGGACCGACCACACAGTGTCAAACTGCTTCCTTGGGTGTTGACTCAGTCAACCCTTTAACAAACCCTCTGCAGTAGTGGTGGTGCTCATGGGGGAGCCCTGATTACCTCTGCTTCCAGGGAGGTGTTTCACAGCCTAGACTAGGCAAGCAACTTCTTTGAATACCATCACTAGCAAGTTAGCAGAGCGGGAATTAAAATACTGTAATCCCAAGATACGTGAGCCATGGTTCTTTCTACACTACATAGAAATACCCTACTACTCTATCTGGGAATAATCATGAAGCTTGGATTCCCAGCCTGAGCTCTCTTGGTCTACCCTCCTCTTGTCTGATTTCAGCTGCTTGTCCTGGCTGCCTCTGGCCGCTTGTTTTCTGACTTGGAGATTCACATGTGACCCTGGAGGCCATCAGGGCTTCCCTGTGGCTTATCTACCTAGTGGGCTGGAAGAATCTGCTTTTGAAAAATAAGCTTGGCCTCTATTACTGGCTCACTCTCTCCAGGCCCCAGGAAGTGAATTCTTAATTTCCTTCTGCCATTACTTGCTACCAACTGGAATGTCCTGAGCTTGTTTGGTTGGTTTCCAAGCCTGAAGGGATGTGCTGCTCTGGACTCTCTCTCCCTGGGCAGCACGAGGCATCCTTTTTAATCTCTCCAGTGAATTAAGAGCTTTTCCATTGGAAATTCCTTTTTGAACTCCCCACTGTTAACCTCGCCTATGTGCAATGTGGTGCCATTGACCTTGGGATTTATTGATTTTAGATTCTAAGTGGCTGCTTTTCTGGATCCTGGGAGAAACTGGCCATTGGTTGGGAATAGGCCTGTATGCCCCTGGCAGTGACCCTGGTAGAATGAGCAGCAGACATAACCAGACCCTAGGGCCTCAGCCAAAGACACAGCTTCAGACCAAGGCGGTTCCAGGGCCATTCATCCACTTTATCTTTTTGGAACTCAGCAAGGAAGAGAGCTAACTCTTCTGCCCTACTTTTTCCAGGAACTTCAACCTCCCTGCTTTATCCTTCCATGATTGTTTTCCCCCTTCTCTGGCCTAGGGCCGTGGTGATAACACACCCTCATTTGAGCATAGGACCGACCACACAGTGTCAAACTGCTTCCTTGGGTGTTGACTCAGTCAACCCTTTAACAAACCCTCTGCAGTAGTGGTGGTGCTCATGGGGGAGCCCTGATTACCTCTGCTTCCAGGGAGGTGTTTCACAGCCTAGACTAGGCAAGCAACTTCTTTGAATACCATCACTAGCAAGTTAGCAGAGCGGGAATTAAAATACTGTAATCCCAAGATACGTGAGCCATGGTTCTTTCTACACTACATAGAAATACCCTACTACTCTATCTGGGAATAATCATGAAGCTTGGATTCCCAGCCTGAGCTCTCTTGGTCTACCCTCCTCTTGTCTGATTTCAGCTGCTTGTCCTGGCTGCCTCTGGCCGCTTGTTTTCTGACTTGGAGATTCACATGTGACCCTGGAGGCCATCAGGGCTTCCCTGTGGCTTATCTACCTAGTGGGCTGGAAGAATCTGCTTTTGAAAAATAAGCTTGGCCTCTATTACTGGCTCACTCTCTCCAGGCCCCAGGAAGTGAATTCTTAATTTCCTTCTGCCATTACTTGCTACCAACTGGAATGTCCTGAGCTTGTTTGGTTGGTTTCCAAGCCTGAAGGGATGTGCTGCTCTGGACTCTCTCTCCCTGGGCAGCACGAGGCATCCTTTTTAATCTCTCCAGTGAATTAAGAGCTTTTCCATTGGAAATTCCTTTTTGAACTCCCCACTGTTAACCTCGCCTATGTGCAATGTGGTGCCATTGACCTTGGGATTTATTGATTTTAGATTCTAAGTGGCTGCTTTTCTGGATCCTGGGAGAAACTGGCCATTGGTTGGGAATAGGCCTGTATGCCCCTGGCAGTGACCCTGGTAGAATGAGCAGCAGACATAACCAGACCCTAGGGCCTCAGCCAAAGACACAGCTTCAGACCAAGGCGGTTCCAGGGCCATTCATCCACTTTATCTTTTTGGAACTCAGCAAGGAAGAGAGCTAACTCTTCTGCCCTACTTTTTCCAGGAACTTCAACCTCCCTGCTTTATCCTTCCTGGGCTTCCCCAGTAGACCAGTGATAAAGAATCTGCCTGCCTCTGAAGGAGACATGGGTTTGATCCCTGGGTCAGAAAGATCCCCTGGGGGAAGAAATGGCAACCCACCCCAGTATTCCTGCCTCGGAAAGGCCATGGACAGAGGAGCCTGGTGGGGTACAGTTCATGGGGTTGGAAAAGAGTCAGACAAGACTTAGCAACTAAAAACAACAAATCTTGTAACTGCTAACACTCATGCTCAGAAGCACCCAACTCCTTATTTTGACTCCTTCTGCTTTTTTTTCCATTTCTTACTATCCTCAACATGGAGTCAACTCTGCTCTGTCTCTGTCCAGCCCATCTAGCTCTCAAGACTTTGCTCCACTGTTCCTCTAGTCCCAGATTTTAGTTCTGCTCTTTTTCGGGGACTTAGCTCAAGTTCCTACTTCCTCCAGCCAGCCTTCCTGATAACTCCTACCCCGTCAGTCTTTTCTCCTCCAGGGAACTCGTTTAGCAGTTATCATGTTTGGTTGTCATCTAATCATTACACTGCTTCTTCCACTCATTTCCTCATGGTCTGAGGCTGTGAGTGGCTCAAGGTCAGGGGTGCTTCTGTGATGCTCCTCACGGAGCAACTGGTGATTGATCAACAGCCTGCATTTTCAAGGTGCTACAGCATCTTCTGATATAGAACTGTTAGTTCAGATGATAGATAATGAGAGCTCTGGTCGAGGTAGAGAATAAGGTATTCGGGGATTATCTTAGAAAGTACTTAGAGTTCAGGGCTATTGGGGAATGGAGGAGGGGAGATTAGAGAATTATCCAAGTTTTGGCTTAAGCATTTAGAAGGCAAGTGAGGCCATTTATTGAGTCAAGAATACAGGAAGAGGAATGCACATGTGTTTAGTGTGTGTGTGCCATATTATATATGCGTGTCTGGTTGGGATGGTGGAGACAATGCATTCCATTTTGGATACATTACACTGGAGACATGTACAGCCCCAAACCTCCCTTGGGCCAGGAGTCTTGGACAGGCAGATACTCCTCAGAGATTCCAGCTTCTTCTGTGAGTTAGCCAGGAGAAGAAAGAGAGCCAGAGTGATGAGTAAGCCAAGGAGAAGAAAGATGTCATTCTGGGCTTCCCCAGTAGACCAGTGATAAAGAATCTGCCTGCCTCTGAAGGAGACATGGGTTTGATCCCTGGGTCAGAAAGATCCCTGGGGAAGAAATGGCAACCCACCCCAGTATTCCTGCCTCGGAAAGGCCATGGACAGAGGAGCCTGGTGGGGTACAGTTCATGGGGTTGGAAAAGAGTCAGACAAGACTTAGCAACTAAAAACAACAAATCTTGTAACTGCTAACACTCATGCTCAGAAGCACCCAACTCCTTATTTTGACTCCTTCTGCTTTTTTTTCCATTTCTTACTATCCTCAACATGGAGTCAACTCTGCTCTGTCTCTGTCCAGCCCATCTAGCTCTCAAGACTTTGCTCCACTGTTCCTCTAGTCCCAGATTTTAGTTCTGCTCTTTTTCGGGGACTTAGCTCAAGTTCCTACTTCCTCCAGCCAGCCTTCCTGATAACTCCTACCCCGTCAGTCTTTTCTCCTCCAGGGAACTCGTTTAGCAGTTATCATGTTTGGTTGTCATCTAATCATTACACTGCTTCTTCCACTCATTTCCTCATGGTCTGAGGCTGTGAGTGGCTCAAGGTCAGGGGTGCTTCTGTGATGCTCCTCACGGAGCAACTGGTGATTGATCAACAGCCTGCATTTTCAAGGTGCTACAGCATCTCCTGATATAGAACTGTTAGTTCAGATGATAGATAATGAGAGCTCTGGTCGAGGTAGAGAATAAGGTATTCGGGGATTATCTTAGAAAGTACTTAGAGTTCAGGGCTATTGGGGAATGGAGGAGGGGAGATTAGAGAATTATCCAAGTTTTGGCTTAAGCATTTAGAAGGCAAGTGAGGCCATTTATTGAGTCAAGAATACAGGAAGAGGAATGCACATGTGTTTAGTGTGTGTGTGCCATATTATATATGCGTGTCTGGTTGGGATGGTGGAGACAATGCATTCCATTTTGGATACATTACACTGGAGACATGTACAGCCCCAAACCTCCCTTGGGCCAGGAGTCTTGGACAGGCAGATACTCCTCAGAGATTCCAGCTTCTTCTGTGAGTTAGCCAGGAGAAGAAAGAGAGCCAGAGTGATGAGTAAGCCAAAGTCTTAGTAATGCTGAGAGTCAAGTCAGGAAAATCGATGCATCATGCGTTCTCTGGCTTCTCTCTGAATCCCCACGCAAGTCACCCTTGACAGGCTGGTCATGGGCTGCTGGCCTCTGATATATAAAAGAATGGCTTTTTCCTTGGGACAATCAGCCCTATTAGTTTTAATATCATTAAAAGGTGACATGCACTGGAAAAATTTGAATTCTTATACGCACCATAAAAACGTGCCCAAGAACCTTTTATTCTGGTATGTTCTATCTTGGATGAAATATAGTGCTTTTAATGAAGAGTTAGTTGAGTTACCATTTCTTTTTTGAGTCTAATGATTGAAATTCAAACAACTCAGCCATCTTTCCTGTCACCTCCATCTAATTTCCTATTGCATAAGACAGTGTTATCTGGAGGCAAGGCAAATACATAATTCTAGTTCAAATTTAATAGGAAATAGAGATTTGAAGATGTGAGGGCCAGTGCCATAGTTTGTGTTACAGCAGTTTCAGCTCTTTTCTTTTTTTTTTTTTTTTAATTTTTTAAAAAAATTTTATTTTGGGGTGGGCGAGTTGAGGAGGGAGTGGGGCAGGCGGGCCACTTCTGTTGGTCTTTTGTTTGTCTATTTTCATCCATCTTTGTTCTTTGGCCCGTGTGGGCCTCCCATTTCGGTGGCCTCTGTTGTCGCAGAGCACCGGCTCTGGGCGCGTGCGCTCCAGAGCTCTGGCTCGGTAATTGGACACATGGGTCCAGCCACTCCGTGGCACGTGGGATCTTCCCAGGCCAGGGATTGAACCGGCGCCCCTTGCACTGCAAGGCAGTGTCCTTACCCACTGGACCACCAGGGAAGCCCCCCTTCAGCTCTTTTCTGAGCTAGGCATGTCTAAGGGCAGGGAGACAGGACACAAGGGTTCGTCTGGAAGACATTCTGGGGGGAGCCATGCCATGATACTGTAGGCACTGCCCATGGAACTGTGTTTGAGCCTCTGAATTAGAAATAGTACTTCTCTACTCTCACTCCTGGATTCCTCTGGCACTCTGTAAATCGCCATCCTGGAATTTTTCAGCCCTGTGGGCAAAAGCTCCTGAGACAGGGGAATATAATCTTCAGCCATCCTCACAATGCTTTAAAGCCAGAAGCCAAAGGCGCAAGGATATATATGTCAGTCTTCTCTCAATGAGCATAAAGCTATGAACAAGCAAGATAACCAGCCCCAGTTGTTTCTGGTTGTTTCTCCATGGTGTGGTCCAATTGGTAGAGAAAGAAGGTTTGACCCTGGAGGGCTGCCAGCTTGCTCTTGGCCAGGGCCTTATGGATGTCACACAGTATGATGGAGTCACTGCTTTTCAGTTAAGTGTGCCCAGACACCAGGTGGCCAGGTTCTCTGAGCGGAAGACACTAATGGCGTGAACCTATTGTGTACGTGGAGACCAGATCACACATTTAGAGTGGAAACCCCTGTACGGTGAATACAATGCTTTGGCTCATCACTCAGGGCAGTCCCATCTCTGGATAGCGTTTTGGAAGGATATCACCCCAAACTGCTAGGTGACCAGGGAATTAGAGCCAATTTGATCTGGGCCCTGGTGGGATCCAATGAACCACTCTCAGCTCACGTAGGAGGGCACCTCTCTGGTGGCCAAATGTTTAAGCCCCAGATGCTGGGCCTCCCTCTCAGGCATCGCTGGATACATATCCTGGGTTTGAACTGTCATTCCGTGGCCCTGGCTCCCTGAGGCTCCACCCAGTCAAGTGAGTGATCTGCAACATCTCAGCTTCCATCCAACAGATAGGATCTTGGCTTCCTTCTGTGGCTGGCTTAGCTCTTTCCTGGCAGACTGACTTAGTTTTATACCCAGAAGCTCTCTTTATTTACAAATTTAGAGATAATCTGAATTTTCCCCCTCCTGGATCATACAAATCAAGACCATTAATGACAAGGAAACTGTGGAAACTTGGAAAGAATACAAAATGAAAATAATACCATGAAATAAGGGTTACACAATATTGTGTAACCTCCTCTTATGGCTGTAAAATATGTCTGTGTTTGTGAATAAGGAGGACTAGGATTATGGAGAAATGTAAACTTGGTATGAATGATTAGACAGTGGAATTTTATGTGTCATAATTTCCCCTGACATTATAAATATGTTTTCATCATCGATGACAAAAAATAGTATTTTATCCTGAGATCCAGCCAGCCCTGAGAGAGCAATCAGTCCAGCTGGTCAGAAGCGGCTGGAACCAGCTTCTGACCAGAGAAGACCTCTGCTTGGATTCCAGCTGTGGGGATCAGAATCTTCACTTTCTGCCTAACACGCACCCTCCATTGCCCATATCTCATTGGAAGCATTGCAGGGTTCTTGGGAACTCGGTCTGTAGACGCCAGCCCTGGGAATTCTGATGGGTCTGAGGTCAATGCTTTACCTGGAGGTCAGGTGATTTCTATTTCAGATGATTCTCAGGCTTGAGCTCCTCAAATGGGAGATTATGATGAGGAAGCAGGTTTTCAGCTCCCAGCTCCAAAAAGGGAAAATATATTTCACTGGCCCCATCCCTGTCTCTTTTTCTGTTGGACCCTTCTGTTATTCAACACTCTTTTCCATTCCTCTCCCCTGTACAAAGAAACCTTTTGGTTGTTTACTCGATCAAGTGAGATAATGTCAGTGAAAGGATTTTCTAAAATGCAAAGCGATGCACAATGTAAAGGGTTCCTCATGGTTATTTTACCGGCATCTATTTTGAAGGATATAACATAGGCATTAATTTATAAAAGAGTTAGCACCATAGAATTCTAATGTATGTCTGCTCATCAAGGGAGGTGGAAAGTGAGTTGGGCAAAGCAGAAAACAGATTCAGTGTTGAAAGATCACCGTGGCACATTAGAGCTTTGAGTGCATATTAATTACATGAAAGTGAATGTGTACAGATAGGATCTTGGCTTCCTGCTGTGGCTGGCTTAGCTCTTTCCTGGCAGACTGACTTAGTTTTATACCCAGAAGCTCTCTTTATTTACAAATTTAGAGATAATCTGAATTTTCCCCCTCCTGGATCATACAAATCAAGACCATTAATGACAAGGAAACTGTGGAAACTTGGAAAGAATACAAAATGAAAATAATACCATGAAATAAGGGTTACACAATATTGTGTAACCTCCTCTTATGGCTGTAAAATATGTCTGTGTTTGTGAATAAGGAGGACTAGGATTATGGAGAAATGTAAACTTGGTATGAATGATTAGACAGTGGAATTTTATGTGTCATAATTTCCCCTGACATTATAAATATGTTTTCATCATCGATGACAAAAAATAGTATTTTATCCTGAGATCCAGCCAGCCCTGAGAGAGCAATCAGTCCAGCTGGTCAGAAGCGGCTGGAACCAGCTTCTGACCAGAGAAGACCTCTGCTTGGATTCCAGCTGTGGGGATCAGAATCTTCACTTTCTGCCTAACACGCACCCTCCATTGCCCATATCTCATTGGAAGCATTGCAGGGTTCTTGGGAACTCGGTCTGTAGACGCCAGCCCTGGGAATTCTGATGGGTCTGAGGTCAATGCTTTACCTGGAGGTCAGGTGATTTCTATTTCAGATGATTCTCAGGCTTGAGCTCCTCAAATGGGAGATTATGATGAGGAAGCAGGTTTTCAGCTCCCAGCTCCAAAAAGGGAAAATATATTTCACTGGCCCCATCCCTGTCTCTTTTTCTGTTGGACCCTTCTGTTATTCAACACTCTTTTCCATTCCTCTCCCCTGTACAAAGAAACCTTTTGGTTGTTTACTCGATCAAGTGAGATAATGTCAGTGAAAGGATTTTCTAAAATGCAAAGCGATGCACAATGTAAAGGGTTCCTCATGGTTATTTTACCGGCATCTATTTTGAAGGATATAACATAGGCATTAATTTATAAAAGAGTTAGCACCATAGAATTCTAATGTATGTCTGCTCATCAAGGGAGGTGGAAAGTGAGTTGGGCAAAGCAGAAAACAGATTCAGTGTTGAAAGATCACCGTGGCACATTAGAGCTTTGAGTGCATATTAATTACATGAAAGTGAATGTGTATGTTGCTCAGTTGTATTCAACTCTTTGTGACCCCATGGACTGTAGCCCAGCAGGCTTCTCTATCCATGGGATTTTCCAGACAAGAATATTGGAGAGGGTTGCCAGTCCCTTTTCCAGAGGATCTTCCCAACACAGGGATTGAACCTGGGTCTCCTGTATTGCAGGCAGATTCTTTACCATCTGAGCCACCATTGATTACATGGGTGACTACTGGGGAGGGTGTGGAAGACCTCTGGAGGAAGTGTCCAGGAAGCAGTACTGCAACATAAAATTCTCTTAAACACTCATGTCTTTGTGTCCTCCTGTGTCTAATGAGGGGCTTACCTGGGTGGTCGCCCAAGGCTCTGCTAGGCATGTTTGTGACTCACAAAAGTTTAAGTGAGGAATTTGGTTCCCTTGGTCTGATTTTATCATGGTGCAACACAGTAGGTCATGTTTGTCTTTGTATAATATCCACAACTTAGAGTTGAAAATCCAGGGAAAATATTGGGTGATGAGGTATCTGAAATTTATGGTTTCTTTTTGAAAAAATAATGCCGTATTTATTTCATGCATTATATATAAAAATAAGTTCACAGAATGAGGGTTAATGAGCAGAAGAGAAAAATGATAGAGGTGTTTCAAGAGACCCCAAGTAAATGGTTGCAAGTAGGCGAGGCTGAGGGTAGGGGAATCTTTCTGAGGCCAGGTTGTGGTTTCTTTTTTATTGGGAGGTCTGGTTTGCAACAGTTACACAGGTGCACTCTGGGGCCAGTACCCACAGCATACAGAGAATTTCATAATCACGCCTGGTGGGCAGATGGCAAGGTGTCACAGCATGAGAGATGGAGGAGGTGTGAGACAAGAACCTGACATGGTGAACTCAGTCAGAGCCTAGTTTTTGCTGGAAGAAAGTTCCTCCTCTCAGGATGCATCTGTGGCCTCAGCCCATAAAATGATCACAGAAATCTCGTTCTAGTACTTTCCGATAGAAAGTTCCTCACATAAAAGATGCCCTAGAGAAGAAAACAGATTCAGTGTTGAAAGATCACCGTGGCACATTAGAGCTTTGAGTGCATATTAATTACATGAAAGTGAATGTGTATGTTGCTCAGTTGTATTCAACTCTTTGTGACCCCATGGACTGTAGCCCAGCAGGCTTCTCTATCCATGGGATTTTCCAGACAAGAATATTGGAGAGGGTTGCCAGTCCCTTTTCCAGAGGATCTTCCCAACACAGGGATTGAACCTGGGTCTCCTGTATTGCAGGCAGATTCTTTACCATCTGAGCCACCATTGATTACATGGGTGACTACTGGGGAGGGTGTGGAAGACCTCTGGAGGAAGTGTCCAGGAAGCAGTACTGCAACATAAAATTCTCTTAAACACTCATGTCTTTGTGTCCTCCTGTGTCTAATGAGGGGCTTACCTGGGTGGTCGCCCAAGGCTCTGCTAGGCATGTTTGTGACTCACAAAAGTTTAAGTGAGGAATTTGGTTCCCTTGGTCTGATTTTATCATGGTGCAACACAGTAGGTCATGTTTGTCTTTGTATAATATCCACAACTTAGAGTTGAAAATCCAGGGAAAATATTGGGTGATGAGGTATCTGAAATTTATGGTTTCTTTTTGAAAAAATAATGCCGTATTTATTTCATGCATTATATATAAAAATAAGTTCACAGAATGAGGGTTAATGAGCAGAAGAGAAAAATGATAGAGGTGTTTCAAGAGACCCCAAGTAAATGGTTGCAAGTAGGCGAGGCTGAGGGTAGGGGAATCTTTCTGAGGCCAGGTTGTGGTTTCTTTTTTATTGGGAGGTCTGGTTTGCAACAGTTACACAGGTGCACTCTGGGGCCAGTACCCACAGCATACAGAGAATTTCATAATCACGCCTGGTGGGCAGATGGCAAGGTGTCACAGCATGAGAGATGGAGGAGGTGTGAGACAAGAACCTGACATGGTGAACTCAGTCAGAGCCTAGTTTTTGCTGGAAGAAAGTTCCTCCTCTCAGGATGCATCTGTGGCCTCAGCCCATAAAATGATCACAGAAATCTCGTTCTAGTACTTTCCATGAGTCTGAGCATATCATGTCTCCTCACATAAAAGATGCCCTAGAGAAGAAAAACCAGGATGAGGTACTTTATTTTTTTGCTTTGTGGGTCTTTTACTGAAGAAAGCTGAAGAAGTTATGGGGTTGGTTAAACTTAAATTGTGGTTAGGAATTACCCACAGATCAGAACATTAACTGATGACTCTAATTCCCTTGTGTCCTGCTGAATAGAGCTTTGATGGGTATGAGTGATATGTTTCATTGCACATTGTTCTAAGGCCATATCTGTGCCTTATATTTAATGTTATTTAGGAAAAACTTTATATACAAGTTGGTTGTATGTGTCTATAAAGTGTTAGGTCATATCAGTTGGCATGTGTATATGCATACACAAATACCTATAGTAAGTATAAATACAATAAAATTTGGGAGAAAAAAGACCTTCAAACATGAACAAGGTTGAAGGTCTTATTTAAGCCTTACAATAGCTTCTGTTCTTGACCACTGGGGGTTGGGTCATTGCCTGAAGCTACATACCCCTTGCCCCAGGCTCATGTTTGCATATGGTACTATGGAAGAGCCAGTTGTGACTGGAGCTGAGATGGTCTAAATAAGACTCATCTTCCAGAAAGTGAGCTTGACTGGGGGCACCAACAGCCTGTCTAGACCCCAAATCTCGGCATTGTTACTGTCTGCTGGCAGCATTGCAGTAATAGAAAAGTTCAGTTCCATGCAAAGAGTTTTAGTTGAGAACCAGCTGTTGACAGTATCTACAGAGGATTTGAGACAAATACCAGCTGTAGCCCTTGGCCTAAGGAATTTATTATGTCTGAATTCTGAAGGTTACTAGAGGTTGCATAGTTTTTGTCAGCAGACTCAGCTGAGAGATACATACAGCTGAAGGTCACTGGAGGAGGAAGGAGAGAGAAAGATTGGGGAACCGATGACCAGGAAGCCCAGGCCTGCTGTGGGGGGTGGCGCAGGGGGGTTGGAATGGATGAAAATCATGATCATCCATCATAATTTTGTGAGTTTTCCTAAAGTGGGATACTGCGATCCCAAAGTAGGGAAAGAAGGAACAATGATCCAGGAGTAGAAATGGATGTCTAGCGAAATAGTTTAAACATGTTCGCAATTCAGTTCAGTTCTAGATTTGAATCTTCTTGTCCTCTGGGATAGAGCTGGACCATGGTGATGATTAACGTTGGGTCCTGAGCCACTGAAGGTTCCACCAAAGAGCCTCGAAGGGACACCCAGGGCTTCTGATTCTTCTCAGTAGCTTCTGGGAAAGATCCGTATCAGGCGGTTTTATCATACAGAAAGATCTTTTTATTTTGTTGTTATTCCTGTCTAAATAGCCTTGGCAACCTAGACTAAAGATCATAAGCATTAACAAAATGCCAGGAAAAGTAAAGAGAAACATAAAATTCAAACATTTACCAAGCACCTACTGTGCCAGGTACCATGTGTGACATGATTCACTCCTTATAATTAGGTGTGTGGCATGTATGAGGTATGTTTTATTATCCCTGTTTTATAGATTAGTCATTAATTAGGCCCTCAGCCAAAATGGAAAGCGCAGTTGAACAGGTTGAGAGCTGAGCTGTCAAACGCGACACCCTGGTTAATGACAGGTTATTGATGGTTATTACCTGGCTGGTGGGTCTTCGATAAACTCTGCATCGACATTGGCTCAGAAAAAAGAAGTCTTTCATGAGAACAAATTTATCTGAAATAAACATCACAATATTATGTTTTAAATCTCATGTAGAAAAATTCAAATATGGAGTATACATATAATTTTCCCCTTTCTTTTAGGTCTCTTTGATTTTAAAACTGCTATAACAATCACAGTCAATTTTAAAGTGTTGATGATAACAATACCGTCCTGAATTTTTATAGAGACTTTTTCTTGCAAGGACCTTGAAGTGCTAAAAATGTTGTCATCCATATAGGCAAACCTCGGGAATATCTAATTTAGCAAATGTCAGTGATAAATTCTTCTGGTGCCATTCTCCATGTCTTTGAATATATTAGAACGCCCTAGAAATAAGAATGTTTATTCTCCAGCAATTGACTGCTGGTAATATGGTTAGTTGGTATAATTCCACTTGTATTTATTGTTTGTCTTTTAAATAGCTGCTGTGATTAAAACAAAATCCTTTATGCTTTCTTCCTATTTTTAAAGTGGTAGGTATTACTCACGTTTTAGTGCTTTCTCCAGGTGGGCTAAGGAAGCCCTGTCTTTAGCTAACTTCATCTTTATGCTGCTGAGCACCCTTTCACAAACAAAACGAGAATTAGAATAAAAATTGGAATTTTAAAGGCCCAAACACACAGTTCCTACACAAAGAGAAAGCAGCAGAAAGCGTGAAGTCACGTACAGGAGTGAAGCAGCCTGGGAGCAGATATCAGGGGCCTCCCTGGGCTCCTAGAAGCCCACACACCTATTCATTGCCCAGCCTGGTTGGTCAGAAACACCTGGGAGGAGACTAAGGGTGTCCCACGTTTTTTGTTCTTTTTTTAAACAGATTACAAAGTCAGTCTGTTTCACAGGGTGATTGTGAACAGTTCAGTCTTTGCTCTTTATTTCAATTTTCAGTGAGTTAATTAGCAATCACTAAACTTTGTCCACCATAGCAGCATTATGTTTAAGAGTAAAATGCCTGACAGTGTCACTAAAGGGAACAGCCCAGACTGCAGGATGTGGGAACGGGCAAGCGGGTGTGAGGCGGCCTGGGCTACTCAGGGCTGCGGTCAGGGCCAGGCCTCACACCCCTGTTCCTGGGTCCTTGGCTGCTGCCCGGGTGCGAAGGGCCAGTTCCTCACTCTTCCCACGTCAGTGCTGTCACGTCCCGGGGACTTCCTCCCGCCCACCTCACAGCTCTAAAGCCTCCCTCCTCTTTAAGTTCCAACCCAGATCACTGCCCCCACAAACCATCTACCGTTCCCTGCTTGTGACCAGCCCCTGCCGATGACAAGGACCCCACTGTCCTTTGGAAGTAGCCAGTTGTTTCTGTATCTGGGGGTGGATCTGTTAGGTCCCAACTCAGATAGCATCTAAAGGGAGAGACAGGTCTGGATTTCCTTTGAGAATGGACTTCATTGCCCAGGTTACTTGGGAGCCTTAGAAGAGACAAAGTGGGGCTCATCTGCAGGAAATGGGCTGGGACCTGCCTCAACGGGCAGGGATGGGGCGTGGCTGGGCGTCTGGTGGACCCTCAGATCACAGAGACAATGGTTGATGTGCTTGGTGTGGCACCTGGCTGCACAGCAACAGGAGGCTGGGTAAAGCCCCACACCCATAACGATCTCCTACCCGGCCCTCTGTTCATAATTCCCAGAGGTGGGATCCACTTGCACCAAGTCAAGGCCTCTGATCTGGGAGTCTTTTCCACCCGGAGCTCTGACCCATCGGGAGAGTCATGGCTGAAAGGCATGGATGGGCTTGGAGGTCTGGTGCTGTGAAATTCCAGTGAATTAGGAAATCTGTGTAATCTTGTTTTCAAGCGGGGACACTGTGGGTGTTATTGATTATGCTGTGACCAGAGGTATAACCTTGGTCTGTCCTGGGCAAATGAGGTGGGTGGCCCCTTGACCCAGAAGCCACCTAGCATGGTGACCGTGCAGGGCCTCTCTCTGGGTCCTCTGTACTGGGTCACTGTGGGTGTCCATGTCTCGCTGTGCACTGGAACTGGCAAGAAGGCCCTGGAATGGTTGATGGATGCAGATGCAGCCGTGAGGTCATACCTGCACCCTGCCTTAGTGGTGAGGAGCCCAGCTGGTGACGCCCTGTCGCTCTCCTTCAGAAGGACCTGTTTCCTGGATGTGCCCTGACAGGGCTGTCTATTCAGGAAACTCGGGCCAGGCACCTTCAAAAACACTGGGCCCAAACAAGGACTTGGAGCTCCTCAGAGCCTTGCTGATGTGTGGACCCGAATGTTTAAACTCATACATGCCACAGAGGATCTCTTCTGCTGTCCACTTCTTGGCCCACAAAATTGTTTTGGGGTCTAAAAGCAGAAAGCTGTCCCTTCCTCCAGGGGAAGAGGGGGCTCCCCCGACACTCTCGTCCTATTTCCCCCTGAGTTCCAGCAACGCGTAGGGCCCTCACGTCACCAGAGCCATTTTCCAAATGAACAAATTGTGTTTTCTTCTTCGTTGAACCTGATATTTGAGCCAATCTGTGCAGGCAATTTCCTCTTTTTTGTTTTGCTGACCCTGAGCGCTTCTGGCCCCACCATAATTATCCGAGCGCTCCTGCCGCTGGGAGCGCGGCTCCTGTTCAACAACGGTAACGATTTTGCTGAACATGAAAAGAAAAAGGCCCCGATTCTGGGGTTTTGTCTGTCTTTTAGATGTTGGTTATTTACAGAGTCCTCATTTCAGTGGTGAGTTAGCATTTCTGGGATCCCTTGGGAAGCCATGGCTTGAGCTGTGTTCTCTGCTCTCTCCTCCAAAAGAAAGCCAGAAGGCTCCTCAGGGGTGTGTGTGGGGACAGCACCCCCCCCACAAATGTATTTACATCGAGACAATGTGGAGTCCCCGTCCTGTGACTGGGGAGGGGACAGAACAATTATCATCTTGAACAGCCCCTCTCTTCTGCAGAGAAAGGGAGAGATGTGAGGGAGTACAAAGGTCCCAGGAGTAAGAGAGACTCTCTGGACCTGTTAGTCCCATCTTTTGTTCAGGATGAAATGCTTTTTCGGCAGCGTCTCCATTGTCTATCCATCCATCTGTCCATCTGTCATCTCCCCCTGTTCTACCAAGCCCAAAGCATTTATTAAGCACTTAGGTTATTAGTGGTGGTTTGGGGCTGAATTTTGTCCTCCACAAAACTCCCAGGTGGATGTCATAACACTTGTAGCTCAGAATGGGTCTGTGTTTGGAGTCAGGGCCTTTAGAGAGGTAATTAAGGTAAAGTGGAGTCATATGGGCGGACTTTAATCCATCTGTATGAGAAGAGGAGATTAGGACAGAGGCACACAAAGAGGGAGAGCTGTGTGAAGACACAGCAGAAGACAGCTGCCCACCAGCCCACGAGAGAGGGCTTAGAATGATTTTAAACCAGATCAAACACCTTGATCTTGGACTTCCAGCCTCCAGAACTATGTAAGAATCAACTTCTGTGGTTTCAGCTCCCCCGTCTGCTCTGGCAGTCCTTGGCTGATTGTTACTGTTGTGTCTCTTCTAGGTAATGGAGATCCAGTGATTCAGAGAGACTGCTCAAGCTCCTCAGAGCCTAGCAAGGGACCTGGATCCCTAAAGGAGCAGAGGCAGAAGGAAGTAGGTGGTAGCTCCTTTGCATCATCCATCAAACGGTACATAGAGGAAAGAAGGATCTTGTATGAACCGTCAGAGTGGGGTCTGCTGGCCGGATCCCAGCAGGACAGTGTGACCAGTGACAGAAACACTGTCCTGATGGCTTTGTGAGACAGAGTAGAGGAATATAAGATGGAACATGGCTAAGGACATGCTTGGGGGGCTCCGTTACTGAAACAGAGTTGATTAGGATTGTGGTTATGCTCATAGGTACATGAAGTGAGGGCACATCGGTTATATGCACACTGGTCCACATTTTTGACACTAATCAGCCAGTTTTTATTAAGCAAAGAACCTTGTGCTTTGAATGGACTGACTGCAGTGGAGACAGAGGAAGAAGAAACTGGGGCCTGGTCTTCTATTATTAGTATTATAAATAATCTTTCTCTTAGAGGTTTTTTCCCTGACTGTGCTGGGTCTTCCTTGCACAAAGGCTTTCTCTAGTTGTGGCGAGTTGGGGCCATACTTTATTGTGGTGCTTGGGCTTCTTTTTTTTTTTTTTTTTGTGCTTGGGCTTCTTATTGCTGTGGCTTCTCCCATGGGAGAACAGGAACTTTAGGTATACTGTCTACAGAAGCTGTGGTACGTGGGCCTAGTGGCCCCAAGGCATGTGGGATTACCCTTGGCCAGGGATCCAACCTGTGTCCCCTGCATTGGCAGGCAGATTCTTTCCCACTCAACCGCCAGGAAGGTCCCCTGAGACCTGTTTATCTCAGAAAGACCTGGTTCTACCCTTGGGGACACTACCAGTCATGACAGAGGAGACCAGGATGGGGGTGTTCTGGATAGTGGTAAAGTGGAGTCATAGGGGATTAACCAGATCAAACACCTTAAAAAACCCCCCCCTTGGAAAAACTTCCAGCCTCCAGAACTATGTAAGAATCAACTTCTGTGGTTTCAGCTCCCCCGTCTGCTCTGGCAGTCCTTGGCTGATTGTTACTGTTGTGTCTCTTCTAGGTAATGGAGATCCAGTGATTCAGAGAGACTGCTCAAGCTCCTCAGAGCCTAGCAAGGGACCTGGATCCCTAAAGGAGCAGAGGCAGAAGGAAGTAGGTGGTAGCTCCTTTGCATCATCCATCAAACGGTACATAGAGGAAAGAAGGATCTTGTATGAACCGTCAGAGTGGGGTCTGCTGGCCGGATCCCAGCAGGACAGTGTGACCAGTGACAGAAACACTGTCCTGATGGCTTTGTGAGACAGAGTAGAGGAATATAAGATGGAACATGGCTAAGGACATGCTTGGGGGGCTCCGTTACTGAAACAGAGTTGATTAGGATTGTGGTTATGCTCATAGGTACATGAAGTGAGGGCACATCGGTTATATGCACACTGGTCCACATTTTTGACACTAATCAGCCAGTTTTTATTAAGCAAAGAACCTTGTGCTTTGAATGGACTGACTGCAGTGGAGACAGAGGAAGAAGAAACTGGGGCCTGGTCTTCTATTATTAGTATTATAAATAATCTTTCTCTTAGAGGTTTTTTCCCTGACTGTGCTGGGTCTTCCTTGCACAAAGGCTTTCTCTAGTTGTGGCGAGTTGGGGCCATACTTTATTGTGGTGCTTGGGCTTCTTTTTTTTTTTTTTTTTTTGTGCTTGGGCTTCTTATTGCTGTGGCTTCTCCCATGGGAGAACAGGAACTTTAGGTATACTGTCTACAGAAGCTGTGGTACGTGGGCCTAGTGGCCCCAAGGCATGTGGGATTACCCTTGGCCAGGGATCCAACCTGTGTCCCCTGCATTGGCAGGCAGATTCTTTCCCACTCAACCGCCAGGAAGGTCCCCTGAGACCTGTTTATCTCAGAAAGACCTGGTTCTACCCTTGGGGACACTACCAGTCATGACAGAGGAGACTCATCCATGAGAGAATGGGGGAGGAATGTTCTGGATAGTGTAAATGCCCAAGTAAGCAGTTCAGACCATGGCCGCCCTATGAGGTCAGAGCCGAGGAAGATCAATGTGGGCTAGAGCAGTTCATTTAAGTAGCAATTAGTTATAATTAATCAATTATGCAATTGAGTAGCACTTAATTATTCACTGCCTTGTTCAGTTTACCAACTGCTCACAAGTGTCAGCTTTGTTTCCCCAGCTGGAGCGGAATCTCCCTGAGAACAGGGAGAGGCTGCTTCATTGTTGGCAGACGGGGCTGAGGTCAGATTCTCACACCTGAGGACAGTTATCTGAGGAAACAGAAAGCATGGGACCATCACTTTGAGGTAAAAACCGCACAGTTCTGCCAAGAAATGACTGTTGAGTGAGTCGGCCTTCAACACCAACGCAGGACCATGAGGAACAAGTGCAGTTTAGGTGGCTGTGTGGTTTTTCAGCTGAACATGAGCAGGAGTGCTGCAAGGGAGGAAAGCCCCCTTGGGAATGAATGGTGACAGCTAATGCCCACGACGAGTCTCTAGTGTCTGAAGGGGTGTCCTCCCGGCCTCCCAGCACGAGGCCGTGGGTCCCACTGATGCTTCCTGAAGGGTCCTAGGCTGACCCTCTGAGCTGACACCCAGCAGGTCTATCTGGTGCTCGGAGAGTCAGTACCTAGAGAAGGTCATACAAGCTTAGATGGAGAACTTGAGGAGTGGATTTCATCTCACAGGGCTTTAGTTGTTCCGACTGTGTTATTCATCGGGAGCTGCCTCCTGGAAGCCAGATACAAAATCAAGAGAATTGTAGTGCACGGCTTCTTGAAGATAAGTGTTGGATGTCCCAGGATTTCAGGCTTTTAGGAGGCACTGCTAAGCCCCAGCCATATGGCAGCCAAATGAGACTGAAGTTCCTTAAAGGACAGATTCCTACAGTTAATGCTTAATGGGATGCTGAACTTTGTGCAGGCATCCAAACAGGCTGACCTTCTAAATTCCAGGTTTCCCCAGCTGGCTAAGGCCTGGCTTAGGCCTGGCTTATTTACAGAGAACGATGGTGCCTCCTCTCCCTCCATGGGGTCAGTGGGTGTTATTACCTGTATTCACAAATGGGGCAGAATACCCTGAGATTTGCAGACTGATGGCTTTCATTAACTTTAATTGGATTCTTTTGCACTTGGAAAGAGAAGTGTAACCAGGGTTTAATTGAAAGTGCATCTCAGACCCGGGGTGTTACAGGATTGTAAACATTAAAAGTGCTACAGCTGTGTTGGGGGGAAATGTTGAAGTCATTTATGTTGTTTGTAAGAATAGTTCACAGACGTAGGGATGTTGGGAAGCTCTGGGCATGCCAAATTTAGGGATTATTTTTGTGCTTGTCTAGAAAAAGTAATGTGAAATCAGATGTGTGCCAGTGAAATTTTATATTTTTCAGATTATTTTCCATTATAGGTTATTACATGATACTGAATATAGTTCCCTATATTATATATACAGTGAATCCTTGCTGCTTATCTACTTTATGTAGTTTTTATCTATTAAGATCATACTCCTAATTTATCCCTTGTACAGTCCCTTTTCCCTTTGGTAGCCTGAAGGTGATTTTCTATGTCTGCTTGCCTCTTTCTGTTTTGTATCCGGATTCATTTGCATTATCTTTTAGATTCCGTGTATAAGTGCTTTCGTATAATGTTTGTCTTTTACTTATTTCCCTTGGTGTGATATTCTCTAGGGCCATCCTTGTAATTGCAGATACCATTATATTATTGTTTATGGCTGATCAATACATATTCCATTGTATATATTTACCACGTCTTAAACCAATCAGATGTTGATGGGCACTTGGGTTGTTTGCATGCAGAGAAGATCTCTTTAAGGAGCTTTTTGGGACTTGGTATGTAATACGTATCTGTTGAATAGGAGATACATGTATCCACGGCTTGACTGGTAATGCTAGGATTTGCCCGCTTCTCCATCAGCACGTGTCATGTAGCCTCCATGGCTGGCCTCATGGAGGTGGGTGCTGGAGAGGTCAGGCCAACGTTGGTTGTCAGCCTGCCCACAAGGGCCCAGAGAATCCTGTAGAATGGAGTAGTGCCCGAGTCACCGCCTTAGCCCTCTGCTCCTTTCTCACATGCTTTGTGCTGAGCACTGGGCCCAGCACAGAGAAGGCGTCAGCGATTTGTCTGCCATGCCCTATCTGCATTCTGTATTCTCTCCCAGACTTTCCTTTCTCAGTACCTGCACCCCAATTCCTTCCTCACTCTAGGGTAACAATGATTGCTTATACTGAGTGTCTTTGGTGCCAGGCAGAAGTGCTAATGGTGGCACTGATGAGTCTTTTGAGGAGGTGATGAGATCCCTAATCATTTGATGCTTTATCTCCTTACTGTTTCCTGGTCTAGGAGGTTCTGAGCCTCCTGCACACCCTGGATTAGATTTTCTTTTTCTTTTTTGTAATTAATTTTTTTTTCTTTGGATTAGATTTTCAAAGAAACATCTCTAGCATGTTTGCCCACTTACCCCTTCAGGAGCCTGCTTTCATCTCCTTGCTTTCTGGCCAGCTCCCCCACTGACCCAGGGATGGCTAACTGGCTGTGAAAGGGCTTGACATTCACCTTCCTGGGCAGTGATGAGCTTTCCTTCTGGAGGCCAGTGCTCCTTAAGAGTGAAGTGCACACATAGGTTATTGGTGAGGAAACCGCTTCCCCACTCAAGACTCTGCTTTTAAAAATAGCCTTTCCTGGGCTTCCCCTGGTGGTCCAGTGGATAAGGACACCGCCTTGCAGTGCAAGGGGCGCCGGTTCGATCCCTGACCTGGGAAGATCCCACGTGCCATGGAGCGGCTGGACCGATGTGTCCAATTACCGAGCTGGAGCTCTGGAGCACATGCGCCCAGAGCCAGCGCTCTGCAACGACAGATGCCACTGCGATGGGAGGCCCACACGGGCCAAAGAACAAAGATAGATGAACATAGAGAAATGAAAGACCAATAGAAGTGGCCCGCCCGCTCCCCTCCCTCCCCAACCCAACCCCTGCCCAAAAATAAATAAATTAAAAAAAAATAGCCTTTCCTAATTCCCATGAAGAAGTAAAACATCCTCTCAGACATTTTGTAAGAGGAGTTAATTGTTTCATCATGGCTTCTCAGAGAGCAGATCCTAGATGAGAAGGGAGGTCTAGCTCCCTGGGGTAAGGGGAGAGTTGGTAACCAATGCCTAGCCAGGTCCCGTGGACACAAAGGCTGTCTCTCTCTGGGCCATTTCTGACTCAGAGGGGAAGCATGCTGACAAATGCCATGGCAGGTGCCAGTATCTAGGTGTGCTTCCTGATCCTAGTCTAAGACATCATGTTTGGGGATGTAGGTCTTGAAAGAAATAATTTCATCTGTGATGTTCAATAGGAAGGCCAGGAGCCAAGTGTGGCTATTGAGCATATGACATACGGATAGTGCAGATTGAGATGTGCTGTGTGTAAAATGTGCACACCAGATTTTGAAGACACAGAAATTTGAAATTCACAGGAAGTGTGGGAAATATCTCTTGAATAATTGTTTGTCTTGATTACATGTTGAGATGATCATATTTTAAACATATGGGTTAAACAAAATATACAATTTTAAAAAAATGTTATTTTTTGGTTGCACCTGAAGCATAAGGTGTCTTCGTTCCCCTATCAGGGATTGAACCTGTGCCCTCTGCAGTGGAAACATGGAGTCCTAAGCACGAGTACACCAAGGAAGTCCTGAACCAAACATGCTATTGAAATTAATTCCCCCTGTTTCATTTAACTTTTTAAGCGTGAATGTATTTGCGCTAAGTCATTTCAGTCATGTCTGACTCTTCTATCCTGTGAACTGTAGCCTGCCAGGCTCCCCTAGGCAAGAATACTGGAGTAGGGTGCCATTTGCTACTCCGGAGGATCTTCCCGACCAGGATCAAACCCCTTGTCTCTTATGTCTTCTGCCTTGGCAGGTGGTCTCACATGCGCCCAGAGCCAGCGCTCTGCAACGACAGATGCCACTGCGATGGGAGGCCCACACGGGCCAAAGAACAAAGATAGATGAACATAGAGAAATGAAAGACCAATAGAAGTGGCCCGCCCGCTCCCCTCCCTCCCCAACCCAACCCCTGCCCAAAAATAAATAAATTAAAAAAAAATAGCCTTTCCTAATTCCCATGAAGAAGTAAAACATCCTCTCAGACATTTTGTAAGAGGAGTTAATTGTTTCATCATGGCTTCTCAGAGAGCAGATCCTAGATGAGAAGGGAGGTCTAGCTCCCTGGGGTAAGGGGAGAGTTGGTAACCAATGCCTAGCCAGGTCCCGTGGACACAAAGGCTGTCTCTCTCTGGGCCATTTCTGACTCAGAGGGGAAGCATGCTGACAAATGCCATGGCAGGTGCCAGTATCTAGGTGTGCTTCCTGATCCTAGTCTAAGACATCATGTTTGGGGATGTAGGTCTTGAAAGAAATAATTTCATCTGTGATGTTCAATAGGAAGGCCAGGAGCCAAGTGTGGCTATTGAGCATATGACATACGGATAGTGCAGATTGAGATGTGCTGTGTGTAAAATGTGCACACCAGATTTTGAAGACACAGAAATTTGAAATTCACAGGAAGTGTGGGAAATATCTCTTGAATAATTGTTTGTCTTGATTACATGTTGAGATGATCATATTTTAAACATATGGGTTAAACAAAATATACAATTTTAAAAAAATGTTATTTTTTGGTTGCACCTGAAGCATAAGGTGTCTTCGTTCCCCTATCAGGGATTGAACCTGTGCCCTCTGCAGTGGAAACATGGAGTCCTAAGCACGAGTACACCAAGGAAGTCCTGAACCAAACATGCTATTGAAATTAATTCCCCCTGTTTCATTTAACTTTTTAAGCGTGAATGTATTTGCGCTAAGTCATTTCAGTCATGTCTGACTCTTCTATCCTGTGAACTGTAGCCTGCCAGGCTCCCCTAGGCAAGAATACTGGAGTGGGTTGCCATTTGCTACTCCGGAGGATCTTCCCGACCCAGGGATCAAACCCCTTGTCTCTTATGTCTTCTGCCTTGGCAGGTGGGTTCTTCACCACCACCTGGGAAACCCTTTTTAAGGGTGGCGACTAGAAAATGTAAAACTGTATGTGGCTTGCGTTCTTTTCCTACTGGTCAGTGCTGGTCTGTGTCCCCTAAGAACAGTGAGAGTGGGGCACATTGGGTGGCCTTGAGCTGTGTCAAATTTACAGAACTGGATGGGGTCAGAGCCCTTTCAGACAAGTGGCATATTCTGGGGGAATAAGTATCTTTTTGTAACTTGTCCTAAAAACAACTGAGGAGAGATTTCCCTTGAAATATCAATCCCTTTTCAGATCTGGGGCCAGTAAGTATGAAGCAGACATTTTCAGACAGGATTGGACCTTCCATAGACCCTGTTCTGGGAAAGAATCAAGTTGAGTTGATCTGCTTTGCTTGGGGCGTCATTATTTTGACTGGTTGCCAAGTTGAGTTTCTCTGGTTGAGACATTCCGTTCACAAAAACTCCCAAAGCAGTTCTTCAACTCCAGCTGGATAATGACCACAAGATTAATCGAGGACTCTCACACTATGAAATCACAACTAGGGAGAATTTACAAGCCAATCAACCTAAACCTGAGCACATATAAGTTAACTCTATTGGCTGTACACTTTGGGGTCCATACACTGCGGTCTTTCCAGTTTCTGTTTGGAGAAGAATTGATGAATCTCTTGGAAGCATCTAACGAGGGGAAATCTCTCCCTCAGGATTCCAACTCATGTTTTGTCTTTTATGTCCATGATTTTATTTCTACATTGTGAACACACCTTCTTCTGTGTTCCATGTGCTCTGTGCTCATCTGTGCCAGGAAAGTCATTTTAAACATTTTGGTGTCAACAAATATGATTTCTCAGGGATATATATATATTTAATTCAAACACTAGTTAAACATTCTATTATCATATATTTTGTCATATTTTATGCAATATTTTACTATATTTTATTTTATTGGAAATTTCATTATTACATTGTTCATGTATAGGCTTGTTTAGTTATAATTATATATGATGCTCTGTTTTATACTAATACATTTAAAAAAAAATATTAAATTTTGGCTGTACTGTGCTGCTAGCAGGATCTTAGTTCTTTGACTAGGGATTGAACTTGAGCCTTGGCAGTGAACGTGCTGAGTCCTAACCACTGACCCACTGGGGAACTCCCTTCATTGGCTTTAATAAGGAAAATTAGAAGCAGTTTAAATGCTCATCAGTAAAGGAATGTTAAAAAATGCATTACCAATTCTATGGAATACATCACATAACCATTAAAAAGTAATTATATATGTGTGCATTTACATTGCATGTAATTACCAGTAGGCTTTATATCATTTCAGTCTGTTTGCACTTTCTCCTCTTTCACCTGTTTAATGTTTACAATTTTTTACTTGAAGTTTTTCCTTTTTTAATAAAAATATACATGATGTACATTCTAAGACTATGTGATGCTTTCGTATACATATATGTTGTGACATCATTCCTATAGTCAAGTAAATTAACAAATTTATCGCCTCACATAGTCACCTTTTTATAACTACTCTCTTAGCAAATTTCTAGTATATAATACAGTGTTATTAACTATAGTCACTGTGCTGTACATTAGATCTCTAGAACTTAGTCGTCTGACACAACTGAACCTTTTTATTGCTTGACCAATATCTCCCCATTTCTCCCAGCTGCTACCCTTGTCCCTGGTAACCACTATTCTACCCTCTGCTTCTGTGAATTCAACTTTTTAAAATTTCACGTGTAAGTGAGGTAATGCAGAATATTTCTTTCTTGTCTGGCTTTTTTCACATAGCATAGTGTCCTCCGGGCTTGCATGCTGTCACAAACGACAAGAATTTCTTCTTTATTTTTAAGGGTTAGTGTGTGTGTCTATGTGCAAGCATATACGTGTGTGTGTGTGTATGTATATAAACATGTGTATATATATTTACATATATAATGACACATTTTTTTTTTACTCATCTGTTGGTGGACACTTGGTTTGTTTCTTTTCTTGGATATTGAGAAAAATGCTGCAGTGGACATAGGGCTGCAAATGTCTCTTTGAGATACTGATTTCATTTCGTTTGGCTATATGCACAGAAGTGGAATTGCTGAATCATATGGTAGTTCTATTTTTAATTTTTGAGGGACTTCTATATTATTTTCCATAATGTTGCATCAATTTACGTTCCTGGCAACAGTGCACGAGGATTCTCTTTTGTCCACATCCTTGCCAACATTTGCTATCTTTTGTCTTTCTGATAATAGCCATCCTAACAGATGTGATGTGATTTCTCAGTATGATTTTGATTTGCATTTTCCTGATAATTAGTGATATTGAGCATCTTTTTTAATGTACTTATTGCCCATTTGTAAGTCATCTTTTGAGAAATGTGTATTCAGATCTTTTGCCTATGTTTTAATTGGGTTAAAATATATGAATTTTAGATATTAACCCTGTGATATTGAGGTTTATAAGAAATATATATTTGATCATTAAGGTACAAAAATATATTTTTCATATACATTTGATGTATCTTTGCCTATCTCACAGCTCCGAGAGCCTTTGGAATTTCCTAAATGTTGAGAGTGATAAAAATACCTTTTGTTGTATTAATGAAGTAACTTTTGGAAAGCACTTAAGGTTGAGAGCTGGTTGGCAGTGGAGCCAGCCTTGTGATTGGAGGGTTGAAACTTTCAGCCCTCACCCCCTGACCTCCCAGAAAGAAGAGAACCCAGAGGTTAAATCAATTGCCTATGGCCAATGATATAATCAGTCATGACTATACAGTGAAGCCTCTATAAAACCCTAATGTGTCCAAGTCAGTGAACACGTTGAAATTTGGGGAGAGTGGCTCATCCTTTTCCCATGACTTGCACTAGGCGTCTCTTCCATCTAGGAGTTCCTGAATTGTTATCCTTTTATATTGTCCTGATAATCTAGTAAGTAAAATGTTTCTCTGAGTTCTGTGAGGGATTCTAGCAAGTTAATTGAACCCGAGGAGGGGATTTGGGGAACTCTGATTTGCAGCAATTTGGTCAAAAATAATAAGTAACAGCTTTGACTTTCAACTGGTGTCTGAAGTCCAAGTGAGGCAGTCCTACTTGTTTGTTTTGCTTTTATTGGTATACTTTAGGTGTCATATCAAAAAAATCATGACCAAGACCTGTGTTAAAGAGCTTTTTCCCTTTGTTTTCTTCTAGAAGATTTGTAGTTTCAGGTCATACATTTAAGTATTTCATCTCTGTATAAGGTGTAAGATGAATCCAGTTTCATTCCTTTATGGGTGGACATGTGGTCTTCCCCAAACTATTTATTTAAAAAATCTATCCTTTTTCCAGTGTTTATTTTTTGGTGACTTTATGGAAGATTAGTTGACTGTATGGGTAGGGGTTTATTTCTAGGCTCTAAATCCTGTTTCATTGTCCTGTGTGTCTGTTTTTATGTGGGTACTATTTTGATTAGTGTAGTTAATTTTAAATCAGTGATACAGTCAGCTTTGTTCCTCTTTCCTAAGATGGCTCTGGCTATTCAGTCTTCTGTGGTTCTTAATGAATTTTAGGATTGCTTTTGCCCAGAGATCGAGCCCAAGTCTCCTACATTCAGGTGAATTCTTTACTGTCTGAGATACCAGGGAAGTCCTTGCTTTTTCTATCTCTGTGAAAATATTGACACTTTGATAGGGATTGCATTGAATCTGTAGACTATATTGATCCTGAGTTTTTCATTTTGGGGGAGATTTTTAAATACTGGTCAAATGTCTTCATGTGTTGGTTTATTCAGGCTTTCTACCTTTTCTTGATTTAGTTTGATGTGTTATCTGTTTCCAGATATTTATCTCTTTTTTCAGGTTATCCAACATGATGTATTAATTGTGCTTAAAGTCTTTTATGATCCTTTTTACTACTGAGGCATCTGTTGTAATGTCTCCTCTTTCATTTTTGATTTTCTTTGTCTTCTTTGTTTCTTCTTAATTTTTATTGGACTATAGTTTATTTGCAATGTTGTAGTATTTTCAGGCATATGGCAAAGTAAATCAGTTACATATACATATATATCCACTTTTTTTTAGAGTGTAATCCCATTGAAGGTACTACAATATATTTAGTACAGTTTCCTGTACTATATAATTGTTGATGTTCAGCAGCTAAATAGTGTCCGATTCTTTGTGGACTGTAGCATGTCAGGCTCCTCGGTCCTCCACTATCACCTGGAGTTTGCTTAAATTCATGTCCATTGAGTCAGTGATGCTATCTAGCCACCTCATTCCCTGCTGCCACCTTCTCCTTTTGCCTTCAGTCTTTACCACCATCAAGGCCTTTTCCACTGAGTCAGCTCTTCATATCAGTTGGCCAAAGTATTGGACTTCGACTTCAGCAACAGTCCTTCCAGTGAATATCCAGGGTTGATTTCCTTTAGGATTGGTGGGTTTGATCTCCTTGCCATCCAAGGGACTCTCAAGAGTCTTCTCCGGCACCAGTGCTACACAGTAGGCTCTTATTAGTTGTCTATTTTGCTTAGAGTTGTGTGCGTATGTCAATTCCAGTCTTCCAGTTTATCATGCCTTCACCCCTTGGTAACTGTAAGTTTGTTTTCTACATCTGTGACTCTATTTCTGTTTTTTTAAAAAGATCCATTTGTAACTTTCTTTTAGATTCTATATGTAAGCAATATCATATGATATTTTTCTTTGACTTACTTCACTCAGTATGAGTCTTCTTTCTTTTTTCTCAGTCAGGCTAAGGCTTTTCAGTTTTGCTCTATTTTTTCAAAAAAATAAAATCAGTTTTCTTTATTTTTCCTATTATTTCTCTGTTTTTCTATTTGATTTATTTATACTCTAATTTGTATTACTCCTTCTAAGCTTCTGAGCTTAGTATGTCTTCCTTTTCCAGTTCCTTGAAGTATACAGTTAGATTGCTTGTTTAAGATCCTTTCTGTTTTAAATGTATTTTTTGGTATAAATTTCCTTAGTACTGCTTTTACTATATCCTGTGAGTTCTGCTATGTTTCGTTTTTGTCTTTATTTATCTCAAGATGTTTAAAAAATTCCCTTTGATTTCCCTTTGACTTAATGGTTATTTAAGAATGTGTTTGAATGTAATTATGAATTTTCCCATTTCCCTGCTGTTATGGACTTCTAGTTTCATTCCACTATGGTCTGAAAAGGTTGGAATTATTCAGTCCTCTCAAACTTTTTTAAAACTTGTTTTGTGACAGCTTATGATTTAGCCTGGAGAATGTTTTGAATGCACCTAAGAAAAATGTGTATTGTGCTTTTGGATAGAAAGTTTGTAATATATCTTTCAGGCTCAATTGTTCTACAGTGTTGTTCAAGTTGACTGTTTTGTTTTTTTCATCCCTACTGATTTTTCTGTCCTTTTTTGCAAGTGGAAAAATGTCAGCTCTTCATTCAGTTGGCCAAATTCTTCCTTCAGCCTCTTCTTAACATCCAGGCCTTTTCCACTGAGCGCTCTTCATTGTTGCCAATTTTGGACTTCGACTTCAGCAACAGTCCTTCCAGTGAATATCCAGGGTTGATTTCCTTTAGGATTGGTGGGTTTGATCTCCTTGCCATCCAAGGGACTCTCAAGAGTCTTCTCCGGCACCAGTGCTACACAGTAGGCTCTTATTAGTTGTCTATTTTGCTTAGAGTTGTGTGCGTATGTCAATTCCAGTCTTCCAGTTTATCATGCCTTCACCCCTTGGTAACTGTAAGTTTGTTTTCTACATCTGTGACTCTATTTCTGTTTTTTAAATAGATCCATTTGTAACTTTCTTTTTAGATTCTATATGTAAGCAATATCATATGATATTTTTCTTTGACTTACTTCACTCAGTATGAGTCTTCTTTCTTTTTTCTCAGTCAGGCTAAGGCTTTTCAGTTTTGCTCTATTTTTTCAAAAAAATAAAATCAGTTTTCTTTATTTTTCCTATTATTTCTCTGTTTTTCTATTTGATTTATTTATACTCTAATTTGTATTACTCCTTCTAAGCTTCTGAGCTTAGTATGTCTTCCTTTTCCAGTTCCTTGAAGTATACAGTTAGATTGCTTGTTTAAGATCCTTTCTGTTTTAAATGTATTTTTTGGTATAAATTTCCTTAGTACTGCTTTTACTATATCCTGTGAGTTCTGCTATGTTTCGTTTTTGTCTTTATTTATCTCAAGATGTTTAAAAAATTCCCTTTGATTTCCCTTTGACTTAATGGTTATTTAAGAATGTGTTTGAATGTAATTATGAATTTTCCCATTTCCCTGCTGTTATGGACTTCTAGTTTCATTCCACTATGGTCTGAAAAGGTTGGAATTATTCAGTCCTCTCAAACTTTTTTAAAACTTGTTTTGTGACAGCTTATGATTTAGCCTGGAGAATGTTTTGAATGCACCTAAGAAAAATGTGTATTGTGCTTTTGGATAGAAAGTTTGTAATATATCTTTCAGGCTCAATTGTTCTACAGTGTTGTTCAAGTTGACTGTTTTGTTTTTTTCATCCCTACTGATTTTTCTGTCTTGGTAGTAGGTCTTTTATTGCAAGTGGAATATAGAAATCTCCTGATACTATTTTATTGTTGTCATTTCTCCCCTTAGATCTGTCAGTATTTTAATACTTAGGTATTCTCATGTAGGGTATTTATAGATTTGTAATTGTTAGATCTTCCTGTTGAATTGACCCTTTTATCATTAATGAACTTCTTCATCTCTAGACAGTTTTTGACTTCAAGTCTACTTTCTTCTGGCATTGGTATACCCACCCTGGCTTTCTTTTGGCTACCATTTGTACAGAGTAGATTTTTCTATCCCTTCACTTTCAGCCTGTGTATGTCCTTAAGTCTAAAGCAGGGCGTTTATATAGACAACAAACTGCTAGACTTGCTCTTTTATCTATTCAGCCACTCTAAGTTTTTTGACTATGGAGTTTAATCCATTTATGTTTAAGATAATTATTAATAGGTGAGAACTTAACTATTGCTCTTTCATTAATAGCTTCCATTTTTGCTCTTGTTTTACTCCGTTTTTCATCTCTCACTATCTTCCTCTGTTATGTGATGATTTCAGGGTTATATTTAGGTTCTATCATTCTTGGCTGCATTGGGTTAGCTCTAGGACACTGGTCCCTGTTCAGGTGGCACTAGCAGAGTTTCCTTTTATCCAGTAAGTGATCAGTAAAATGCCTACCATAGTGTCTGCTGCAGGAGCCAGAAATGACTTTTGACCCTCTAATTTGCTGAATCTCTTGTTTTGCTGCAGCAGAAACAAGGTTGCGCAGTTGACCCTGAATTCTGTTGGGAGGAGAGTACCTTCCATGTTGAGTGGATTTGAAAATTTTCTTCCACTACATAGAAATCGTTGACCCAAATACCCTTTCTGCCTCCTGAGTGGATGAGACAGGCAATTGTCACTAAAGCATTGTTGGAGGGGAATTCTGACAACCTTCCTGTTAAGATCATCTTTGCCATTGGTTTTCTGCAAATATTGCCAAGTCCCATAGTACGAGCATTGTTTTCAGTAGAGTTGTTCTTGACAGGAAGGAAGTCATGGACACCTTAGTGTGAGTTATGTTACTGCTTTCTATTCTCCTTCTGAGACAGGCTTTAAGGTGTTCTGTGTGTGTGCTTAGTTTCTCAGTTGTGTCTGACTCTTTGCAACCCCATGGACTGTAGCCCACCAGCCTCCTCTGTCCATGGAATCTTCCAGGCAAGAATACTGGAACAGGTTGCCATTTCCTATGCCAAGGCATCTTCCCAACTCAGGGGTTTTTGACTTCAAGTCTACTTTCTTCTGGCATTGGTATACCCACCCTGGCTTTCTTTTGGCTACCATTTGTACAGAGTAGATTTTTCTATCCCTTCACTTTCAGCCTGTGTATGTCCTTAAGTCTAAAGCAGGGCGTTTATATAGACAACAAACTGCTAGACTTGCTCTTTTATCTATTCAGCCACTCTAAGTTTTTTGACTATGGAGTTTAATCCATTTATGTTTAAGATAATTATTAATAGGTGAGAACTTAACTATTGCTCTTTCATTAATAGCTTCCATTTTTGCTCTTGTTTTACTCCGTTTTTCATCTCTCACTATCTTCCTCTGTTATGTGATGATTTCAGGGTTATATTTAGGTTCTATCATTCTTGGCTGCATTGGGTTAGCTCTAGGACACTGGTCCCTGTTCAGGTGGCACTAGCAGAGTTTCCTTTTATCCAGTAAGTGATCAGTAAAATGCCTACCATAGTGTCTGCTGCAGGAGCCAGAAATGACTTTTGACCCTCTAATTTGCTGAATCTCTTGTTTTGCTGCAGCAGAAACAAGGTTGCGCAGTTGACCCTGAATTCTGTTGGGAGGAGAGTACCTTCCATGTTGAGTGGATTTGAAAAATTTTCTTCCACTACATAGAAATCGTTGACCCAAATACCCTTTCTGCCTCCTGAGTGGATGAGACAGGCAATTGTCACTAAAGCATTGTTGGAGGGGAATTCTGACAACCTTCCTGTTAAGATCATCTTTGCCATTGGTTTTCTGCAAATATTGCCAAGTCCCATAGTACGAGCATTGTTTTCAGTAGAGTTGTTCTTGACAGGAAGGAAGTCATGGACACCTTAGTGTGAGTTATGTTACTGCTTTCTATTCTCCTTCTGAGACAGGCTTTAAGGTGTTCTGTGTGTGTGCTTAGTTTCTCAGTTGTGTCTGACTCTTTGCAACCCCATGGACTGTAGCCCACCAGCCTCCTCTGTCCATGGAATCTTCCAGGCAAGAATACTGGAACAGGTTGCCATTTCCTATGCCAAGGCATCTTCCCAACTCAGGGGTTCAACCCACATCTCCTGCATTGTCAGGTGGATTCTTTACCACTGAGCCACCTGGAAAGCCCATACCTTTAGGGGACTAAGTGCTAAATATTAATAGACAAAATAACCCTCGATTTAAAATAAGCACCAGCACTTAACCACGAAACAGGTATTTAATTTAAGAAAGTCTAGAAAAACTTTTATTTTCACCCAAATGATTACTTGGATGATTTCTGAAATATTTCAAATATCAATTTTGCTTGAATATATATTTTGGTCTTCTATTTTGTCAGTGCCTTCAGTTTGGCTTAGACTGGCTAATAGATGTTTTATCAGGGTTGTGGGGCATGAAATGGGATGGGGGTGTAAGAGAAAAATATCCAGAGGAGGCAGTGAATACTTCACTGATGGTCCCTGATGTGGAGTCACTGGCCTTGAATTTTAGCACTTTGGATTTGGGCTTCTATCTCTGCACAGATAGGGTTCAGGGAAGGCAAATCCCTTGATCTAAGTTCTATTTCTGTGTTGTGTTTAGTGACCTACATTAGAGTACCTGTTACTGATATAGTGCTCATAAAGAAGGCAAGTTCACATAGTTTACACTAGCAACACCCTTATTTTAGTGCAAGGAGAAAGAATACAATCTTCAGAGAGCTGGTGATAGGGTCCCCTCTGAAACCCAGAGATCCTCCTCGAGGAACATTTCCCAGAGCCCCTCCCACTCTGTCGTGGGTACAGAAAAGTGTAGCCCAAGATGTTCTTTGCACAGTGCCTGCTGTACGGCAGAGACAGGAGGTTTTGGTAAATAATGCTAAAGCATTGTTGGAGGAATTCTGACAACTTTGTTAAGATCATCTTTGCCATTGGTTTTCTGCAAATATTGCCAAGTCCCATAGTACGAGCATTGTTTTCAGTAGAGTTGTTCTTGACAGGAAGGAAGTCATGGACACCTTAGTGTGAGTTATGTTACTGCTTTCTATTCTCCTTCTGAGACAGGCTTTAAGGTGTTCTGTGTGTGTGCTTAGTTTCTCAGTTGTGTCTGACTCTTTGCAACCCCATGGACTGTAGCCCACCAGCCTCCTCTGTCCATGGAATCTTCCAGGCAAGAATACTGGAACAGGTTGCCATTTCCTATGCCAAGGCATCTTCCCAACTCAGGGGTTCAACCCACATCTCCTGCATTGTCAGGTGGATTCTTTACCACTGAGCCACCTGGAAAGCCCATACCTTTAGGGGACTAAGTGCTAAATATTAATAGACAAAATAACCCTCGATTTAAAATAAGCACCAGCACTTAACCACGAAACAGGTATTTAATTTAAGAAAGTCTAGAAAAACTTTTATTTTCACCCAAATGATTACTTGGATGATTTCTGAAATATTTCAAATATCAATTTTGCTTGAATATATATTTTGGTCTTCTATTTTGTCAGTGCCTTCAGTTTGGCTTAGACTGGCTAATAGATGTTTTATCAGGGTTGTGGGGCATGAAATGGGATGGGGGTGTAAGAGAAAAATATCCAGAGGAGGCAGTGAATACTTCACTGATGGTCCCTGATGTGGAGTCACTGGCCTTGAATTTTAGCACTTTGGATTTGGGCTTCTATCTCTGCACAGATAGGGTTCAGGGAAGGCAAATCCCTTGATCTAAGTTCTATTTCTGTGTTGTGTTTAGTGACCTACATTAGAGTACCTGTTACTGATATAGTGCTCATAAAGAAGGCAAGTTCACATAGTTTACACTAGCAACACCCTTATTTTAGTGCAAGGAGAAAGAATACAATCTTCAGAGAGCTGGTGATAGGGTCCCCTCTGAAACCCAGAGATCCTCCTCGAGGAACATTTCCCAGAGCCCCTCCCACTCTGTCGTGGGTACAGAAAAAGTGTAGCCCAAGATGTTCTTTGCACAGTGCCTGCTGTACGGCAGAGACAGGAGGTTTTGGTGGATCAAATGAATGGCTTTTATCCACAATGGTCTCTTGGATACAGTATCATTAGTCACACATCGGGACTAGCAAACCTATGAATATTAGGTTAAGTTTCTTGAAATGATGGTGGAGACGAAATATTTACTTATCTGTTAGATTTTTAGAGCAGCATTCTTCACCCTAAAACTTCAGGGTGCATTCGAATAAAATTACAAATAATTAAAATCTCTTAAAAAACCATGAAAACCTTAAAAGCAAAAATGATGTTTTATGGTTAATAAAGCTAGGGTATGCTAGATAATCATGTATGTAATTATTACATAAATAATATGTAATCATCCTAATAAACCATGCAATTTCAGCCACTCCTTCCCGTGAAGCTTCTCTATTTATAGACCTGATATGGTTGGCAGAGGGGAAAAGATAGATTTAGGGGAGGCTTGGGGATTAAGCACAGTGTGGAACTTGGAAGGGCCTGTGGTTTACTAATTTAAGAGAATCTTCACCCGAACTGAACAAGGAAAACCAACTTTGGGCTCAGGAGACCCTTAAAGGAATCACCTGGACCAAGAGAGGTGGTTCTTTTCCAGCCCCCTCCCAGCTACCCTGCTTCCTGCTTGGGTTCTCATCCTATGACCCACACCCCTCCCCACTCCAGCCACACACAGGAATGCCCTTTTTCATCTCTGCCTTTCCACATCCAACTTAGGTTCCTGGAGACCCATTGCTTTCTGTCTCTTGCCTTCCCATCCCCACAGTACCGGTCACTGAGCCAAGCAATTGTCTGTGGATGATCTTCTTGTCCCTGTTTAACTTGAGCTCCCCCCAAGGCCAGGACAGGGGATGGACCCTTCTCTCTGTATCTCAGTCATCCCTTTGTCTGTCCCAGGTTGAAGAGGGCCTGCTAAGCAAGGCCGCACCATCATCTTGAGATGAAGACACACCTACTTCTTACAAGTCACAAGTTCCTTTGACCAGTGGTTCTCCCATTTGAGCATGCATTACCATCCTCTGCAGCCCTGGTGAAACACTGCCTTCTCCTCCTTCCTGTTCTCCACCCACCAGGATTTCTGACTCAGTGAGTCTGGGTCTCCATCATTTGCACTATCAATTTCATAGGTGATCACAAGTTTCTAGGTGATCCTGGTGAGGGAACTGTGCTTTGGTTTAAGGAAAGATCATATATGCCTGTCCTGGTTTTGAGACTGATGACATTCAATGTGGAAATGATAGTTATCTTCTATTGCTCTAAGTGCTTTACAGAATGCTTTCTCGTGAATTCTTTCACCACCTTCCCAGACAAGGGACAGGATGCATGTTGTTTCTTTTCTAATCATGGAGAGATGGAATGACATGCTTATGGGCCCCAGCTGACAAGTGGGGGTGCTGTGGTTGAGCCCTAACCTCTTCTCTACACACACCAGTGCCTCCCAGAACTTTCTCTTTGGATGGAATTTGTTCTGTTGGTTTGAAGCTTCAGGGAACTCTTCATCCAATGATGCAGGCAATGGAACGCAATGCTCAGTGGCTTCCAGAGGGGCTGGTTGCTCTACTAGGCCTGCAGAATCCCTCATCCCAGGCTCTTTTCTTTGATCAATAATGCACACTCTTCTCACGTGTGAAAAGGAACTAGGCAATCATTTGCAAGGTGACACACCCTGAAGTTTGGGCCTGTCTCCAGGGTGGTAGGTAGCAGCTGTGATGTCAGAAAAGCAAAGTGGCCTACTGAGTTTTACTGTTGCTCACTGCCCCTCATCCAGAGCTGTCCAGTGACATCTCCCTGACCTCAGGTTCAGGAAGCCCAAGACCTGCCACTCAAATCAGTCCCATAAATCAAGCAGCAGCAGGTTTGTCATTTAAATCTATACAGCTTGTGCCCTCATCCGGAAAGAAGTCACCACAGTCTCCATAGACCTTAGGTAATGGTTGGTACCCAGGAATAGATAAATTACCAGATCACTGTTCATCACAATCCAAACTTCACTTTCTGTCCTTAGATAAAACCTCTTTCTTTCTAAGTACTGTTCATAAAATCTGTATCCATTTTAGTAGAGAGATAATGTATTTATGACAGATTTCTCTTTTCCGTTAGAACAGAAATGCCGTATCTTGGCAGATTGTTGCCTAGGGATTCCTCCTTATAGCTTCTCCATCGGATCCTCCCCCACTTTTCTGTGGAACATTCTGAGGTGCCCAGGAAGCCTCTAGGTCACGGTCAGCTGCCTAAGTCTTCAGCTCCCGGAGCGACACTCAGAAGGAAGAGCTGAGATTTTTATGTTTTATTTTATACTTCTACTTCGTCTTATTTGGAAAACACCAGTAGTGAAAAGAAGAATGTCTCAGAGACATCTGTATTTTCAACAGCGATTCTCATAGCACAGAAAAATCTAATCAGTAGCTTCTGTGTGAAGAGAGCTTGGGTTGAAAATAATTTGAAATGTGGGAGCCCAGTCTGAGACCTCCGCTTTGGAGGGGGCGTGTGCGTTGTTTCCTGGGCATTGATCATGTTGAAGACTCAGTGGTTTTAATTGTCACGGTCACACTGTCCCATTTTGCCTTTCATGGTGCATGGAAGCTGAGCTGTGCTGGCTTCAATGATGTCTTCTTTAGGGGTTGTTTATCCTTTGGCCCCTCGGGGAGCTGATGATTCTTTCACGGGGTGTGCATGCCCCCAGGACTGCGGCACAGGATGGACAACCGATGACCTTGTGGTCACTGCTGTCCTGCAGAGGGTGAGACTGGGGTTATTCACAGCTTGGTAATTGGCCCCGATGCTGAGATCTTCATCCTGAGCAAATGGGGTTAGCAAAGCAGGGGTGGGAAAAATACCAAAATTTCAGCTGTGATGTCAGAAAAGCAAAGTGGCCTACTGAGTTTTACTGTTGCTCACTGCCCCTCATCCAGAGCTGTCCAGTGACATCTCCCTGACCTCAGGTTCAGGAAGCCCAAGACCTGCCACTCAAATCAGTCCCATAAATCAAGCAGCAGCAGGTTTGTCATTTAAATCTATACAGCTTGTGCCCTCATCCGGAAAGAAGTCACCACAGTCTCCATAGACCTTAGGTAATGGTTGGTACCCAGGAATAGATAAATTACCAGATCACTGTTCATCACAATCCAAACTTCACTTTCTGTCCTTAGATAAAACCTCTTTCTTTCTAAGTACTGTTCATAAAATCTGTATCCATTTTAGTAGAGAGATAATGTATTTATGACAGATTTCTTTTTTCCGTTAGAACAGAAATGCCGTATCTTGGCAGATTGTTGCCTAGGGATTCCTCCTTATAGCTTCTCCATCGGATCCTCCCCCACTTTTCTGTGGAACATTCTGAGGTGCCCAGGAAGCCTCTAGGTCACGGTCAGCTGCCTAAGTCTTCAGCTCCCGGAGCGACACTCAGAAGGAAGAGCTGAGATTTTTATGTTTTATTTTATACTTCTACTGCCTTATTTGGAAATCACCAGTAGTGAAAAGAAGAATGTCTCAGAGACATCTGTATTTTCAACAGCGATTCTCATAGCACAGAAAAATCTAATCAGTAGCTTCTGTGTGAAGAGAGCTTGGGTTGAAAATAATTTGAAATGTGGGAGCCCAGTCTGAGACCTCCGCTTTGGAGGGGGCGTGTGCGTTGTTTCCTGGGCATTGATCATGTTGAAGACTCAGTGGTTTTAATTGTCACGGTCACACTGTCCCATTTTGCCTTTCATGGTGCATGGAAGCTGAGCTGTGCTGGCTTCAATGATGTCTTCTTTAGGGGTTGTTTATCCTTTGGCCCCTCGGGGAGCTGATGATTCTTTCACGGGGTGTGCATGCCCCCAGGACTGCGGCACAGGATGGACAACCGATGACCTTGTGGTCACTGCTGTCCTGCAGAGGGTGAGACTGGGGTTATTCACAGCTTGGTAATTGGCCCCGATGCTGAGATCTTCATCCTGAGCAAATGCTAGCATCGGGGGGCTGTTACAGATCAATGCAGGGGTGCTGAATATACAGGCCCCAGAAAAAATACCAAAATCAAAAATGAATTTGTGTTTAGCATGCATTGTATATCCTGGTCTGGTTATGAATAATTTAGCCTTCCCCAGGCTGAATAGACTATATTTAGCAAGCCTATTTTGCTTATAATACGTCCTATCCTTTTATGAAGCAGCATGAAGTATAGGAAAAGTGCTCAGAATTAGGGGTGACTTCATTTGGTGGGAGCAGGCATGTGGAGGTATCTTCAGCGGCAGCCCCCCTAGATTACCATGCACACCTGGTCTCGCCAAGGGCAGAGGGCTCTGGTATGTTGAGCTAGCCATGGTCTTAGAAGTAGAGCTCCCTGAACTGGGCAGAAGACGGTGCTACTCTGCCTGTGTCCCTGATGACTCCCAGCAGGGTCATCTGTTCAGGAGGGAGGATGTGGCAAGAGCTGAGGGATGCTGAGAGGTTTTCCTTTCCTTATGTACTGTTGCTTTCTCAGCAGAAATAGAAGGGATTCTCAAATGAGGCCATATGATGGCACTTAAGTAGTCTCTGAGCATAGGGGAGGCAGGATGAAAGGAACCCACAGGGAATAATGCAGATTCCCAGGGCAGGAGCAGTGGGACTCTTTACCTCTCCTGGGCCTGAAAAAGCAAGGATGAGGAGTCATTCCTCATCCTTGGGAATGGAGGGGTGGATGTGGACCCCCCTAGTGGACTGGTCTCTAGTGGAAATTCAGGCTTTGGTTGGTAGTGACCAGGAGGGTGCCATAGGGTAATTGCCAGAACTTCATTATCCTCCCTAGAAAGCTAGAAGTCAGGGAGCCCCTCATACAGTCCACGTAGGTCTGCCTCCCAGGGAGAGGAGAATGGAGAGGGTATCTGGAGGTACCAATGGAAGATGCCAGTGACCTCGTAACACCTCTCGTAATGACACTCCTGCTGTGGGTTGCACTGAACTGTTTCTATCAGGTACCCGGGTGTATGTGTATATCCTCTGTCACTCAATTGTGTCCTACTCTTTGTGCCATGGGCTGTATGTAGCCCACCAGGCTCCTTTCCCCAAATTGTGACATTCCCTGAGCAAATGCTAGCATCGGGGGCTGTTACAGATCAATGCAGGGTGCTGAATATACAGGCCCCAGAAAAATACCAAAATCAAAAATGAATTTGTGTTTAGCATGCATTGTATATCCTGGTCTGGTTATGAATAATTTAGCCTTCCCCAGGCTGAATAGACTATATTTAGCAAGCCTATTTTGCTTATAATACGTCCTATCCTTTTATGAAGCAGCATGAAGTATAGGAAAAGTGCTCAGAATTAGGGGTGACTTCATTTGGTGGGAGCAGGCATGTGGAGGTATCTTCAGCGGCAGCCCCCCTAGATTACCATGCACACCTGGTCTCGCCAAGGGCAGAGGGCTCTGGTATGTTGAGCTAGCCATGGTCTTAGAAGTAGAGCTCCCTGAACTGGGCAGAAGACGGTGCTACTCTGCCTGTGTCCCTGATGACTCCCAGCAGGGTCATCTGTTCAGGAGGGAGGATGTGGCAAGAGCTGAGGGATGCTGAGAGGTTTTCCTTTCCTTATGTACTGTTGCTTTCTCAGCAGAAATAGAAGGGATTCTCAAATGAGGCCATATGATGGCACTTAAGTAGTCTCTGAGCATAGGGGAGGCAGGATGAAAGGAACCCACAGGGAATAATGCAGATTCCCAGGGCAGGAGCAGTGGGACTCTTTACCTCTCCTGGGCCTGAAAAAGCAAGGATGAGGAGTCATTCCTCATCCTTGGAAATGGAGGGGTGGATGTGGACCCCTCTAGTGGACTGGTCTCTAGTGGAAATTCAGGCTTTGGTTGGTAGTGACCAGGAGGGTGCCATAGGGTAATTGCCAGAACTTCATTATCCTCCCTAGAAAGCTAGAAGTCAGGGAGCCCCTCATACAGTCCACGTAGGTCTGCCTCCCAGGGAGAGGAGAATGGAGAGGGTATCTGGAGGTACCAATGGAAGATGCCAGTGACCTCGTAACACCTCTCGTAATGACACTCCTGCTGTGGGTTGCACTGAACTGTTTCTATCAGGTACCCGGGTGTATGTGTGTATATCCTCTGTCACTCAATTGTGTCTTACTCTTTGTGCCATGGGCTGTATGTAGCCCACCAGGCTCCTCTGGCATTTTCCACACAAGAATATGGAGTGGATTGACATTCCCTCCTCCAGAGGATCTTCCAGACCCAGGGATGGAAACTGTGTCTTCTGCATCTTTTGCATTGACAGGAAGCTTCTTCACTACATGGGAAGGCACCTATTCACTTGCAAATATCTAACTTTGAGAAGGTGATGGTTTAGCCATGAGTAAAATGTCTGCAGAATGCCAGACTTCCTTCTCCTTCACTCTCTCCCGGAGTTTGCTCAAACTTATGTCCATTGAGTTGGTGCTGTCATCCAACCATCTCATCCTCTGTGTCCCCTTCTTCTCTTGCCCTCAATCTTTTGCAGCATCAGGGTCTTTTCCAATGAGTTGTCTCTTTGTATTATGGGGCCAAACTTTTGGAGCTTCAGCTTCCTCATCAATCCTTCCAATGAAGACTCAGGGTTGATATCCTTTAGACTTGACTGGTTTGATCTCCTTGCTGTCCAAGGGGATGTCTGTCAGTGTCTGGCTATCAGCTTTCTCAGGGATGGGAAAAAGGGTAAGTGTATTTCACGTGTAAGGTGGACACAGTAGCAAAGGAAAGCTAATGGTGCAGGCTTGGACGGGTGGGGTCAGGGAGCTGCAGTCCAGGCAAGCTGTCCACTGAAAGCCTTTGTCTGTGTAATTGCCCAGACACCAGAGTGTCGGTGGCAAAGTGGGTGGAGGATGATAGCTATGGCAAATGGAAGCCACAGTCCTTGCTTGTACCAGACGGACCCTCTAGGTCTCTAGTGGAAATTCAGGCTTTGGTTGGTAGTGACCAGGAGGGTGCCATAGGGTAATTGCCAGAACTTCATTATCCTCCCTAGAAAGCTAGAAGTCAGGGAGCCCCTCATACAGTCCACGTAGGTCTGCCTCCCAGGGAGAGGAGAATGGAGAGGGTATCTGGAGGTACCAATGGAAGATGCCAGTGACCTCGTAACACCTCTCGTAATGACACTCCTGCTGTGGGTTGCACTGAACTGTTTCTATCAGGTACCCGGGTGTATGTGTGTATATCCTCTGTCACTCAATTGTGTCTTACTCTTTGTGCCATGGGCTGTATGTAGCCCACCAGGCTCCTCTGGCATTTTCCACACAAGAATATGGAGTGGATTGACATTCCCTCCTCCAGAGGATCTTCCAGACCCAGGGATGGAAACTGTGTCTTCTGCATCTTTTGCATTGACAGGAAGCTTCTTCACTACATGGGAAGGCACCTATTCACTTGCAAATATCTAACTTTGAGAAGGTGATGGTTTAGCCATGAGTAAAATGTCTGCAGAATGCCAGACTTCCTTCTCCTTCACTCTCTCCCGGAGTTTGCTCAAACTTATGTCCATTGAGTTGGTGCTGTCATCCAACCATCTCATCCTCTGTGTCCCCTTCTTCTCTTGCCCTCAATCTTTTGCAGCATCAGGGTCTTTTCCAATGAGTTGTCTCTTTGTATTATGGGGCCAAACTTTTGGAGCTTCAGCTTCCTCATCAATCCTTCCAATGAAGACTCAGGGTTGATATCCTTTAGACTTGACTGGTTTGATCTCCTTGCTGTCCAAGGGGATGTCTGTCAGTGTCTGGCTATCAGCTTTCTCAGGGATGGGAAAAAGGGTAAGTGTATTTCACGTGTAAGGTGGACACAGTAGCAAAGGAAAGCTAATGGTGCAGGCTTGGACGGGTGGGGTCAGGGAGCTGCAGTCCAGGCAAGCTGTCCACTGAAAGCCTTTGTCTGTGTAATTGCCCAGACACCAGAGTGTCGGTGGCAAAGTGGGTGGAGGATGATAGCTATGGCAAATGGAAGCCACAGTCCTTGCTTTAGGACCTACCAGACGCTGAGATCCATGGGAGACAGATACTCAGTCCTGTGGCTGACTGCCAGGGGTATCCCAGTGTTCAGCCCCATGACAAATTTTTTTCAGAATGTAAAAATGTTATTATCCTATAAATAGAAATTCTCTGAAAACTGATTAAGATTCTTGACTGCTCCTCAAAAATCTATTTAAGTGCTAGATGGTAAGTACAAGGGAGTTTGTTAAATAATTTTCTGTTTTTTCCCCTGTATGTTTGTAATATTTCATATGTAAAAATAAAACAATATTATTCTGATCTCTGTGTATCCTGGGAAGAGAGTCAAGGGAGGTGAAGGAGGAAAAGTTAAAGAAGGAAGAGCTCTTTCCCTTAGGCTTTTTTTGGGCGGGGGGACCTTTGAAACAGGGTAGATACATCCTTGTTTTGTTCCCATGTTCTCTGCTGCAGCCTCACCCAACTCTCACCTCATCCAGTGTGACAATCCCACACCCCCAGTCAGCCCTGGAACACAGGGCTTTCCTGTTCTCCCCCTTCACAACTGTGGTGTGGTTAGTCATGGAAAGTGTTTAGAAAGTGCATCGGTTATGTGTTGATGCTCAATAAACTGCTCTAAAACTTAGTGGCTTAAAATGACTATTGTATCCAGTCCCACTTCTGTGGGGCAGGAATTTGGGTAGGGCATATGGGGATATATGGTTGACAGTTTGTGTGTGATTGGCAGTGTCTGATTTTGACTGGAAAGGCTCACATAACCAGGAGCTGGCTGGGCAGCTCCACTGGGTCTTCTCTTTGAGGCATCGCCTCTGGCTCTCGCTGGGTTCTTCGCTTTTCCTCCACATGGCGGCTTCACGAGGCCAGCTTGAGCTTCCTCACAGCATGGACCTCTCCTGTGATCCGACTTCCTTCATGGTGTTCAGCTTCCTCCAGAGGAAACCACAAGTCCAGGCCAGATCCTGCAAAGGTCACTCTACGTCACACTGCAGTGATAAAGCCAGCTCAGATCCGATGGGAGGGGAATGAGATGCCACTTTTCATAAGTGAAGTGACACATGTATAGCAGTGGAGGAAGGGGAGGAATCAATCGTGTTGTCCTTGGAGGCTGACTTTCCCACAAAGAAATCAGCCTGACACATTCATCCCGGGGTAAATGTCAATCGCCTTATGTAGCATGTCAAAGTGACTGCAAATTCTTTGATATTCCTTCCTAGATAGGTGGTCTCTTCTTGAATCTTGGTTTCAAGGAGTGTGGCTGTTTGACTGAAACATGACTCTGGTTGACTTCCAAGACTGGATCAGAAAGGCTGGGAAGCTCTCGTTTTGGGAAAGGAAACCCCGTGTTTACTGCTCCTCAAAAATCTATTTAAGTGCTAGATGGTAAGTACAAGAGTTTGTTAAATAATTTTCTGTTTTTTCCCCTGTATGTTTGTAATATTTCATATGTAAAAATAAAACAATATTATTCTGATCTCTGTGTATCCTGGGAAGAGAGTCAAGGGAGGTGAAGGAGGAAAAGTTAAAGAAGGAAGAGCTCTTTCCCTTAGGCTTTTTTTGGGCGGGGGGACCTTTGAAACAGGGTAGATACATCCTTGTTTTGTTCCCATGTTCTCTGCTGCAGCCTCACCCAACTCTCACCTCATCCAGTGTGACAATCCCCCACCCCCAGTCAGCCCTGGAACACAGGGCTTTCCTGTTCTCCCCCTTCACAACTGTGGTGTGGTTAGTCATGGAAAGTGTTTAGAAAGTGCATCGGTTATGTGTTGATGCTCAATAAACTGCTCTAAAACTTAGTGGCTTAAAATGACTATTGTATCCAGTCCCACTTCTGTGGGGCAGGAATTTGGGTAGGGCATATGGGGATATATGGTTGACAGTTTGTGTGTGATTGGCAGTGTCTGATTTTGACTGGAAAGGCTCACATAACCAGGAGCTGGCTGGGCAGCTCCACTGGGTCTTCTCTTTGAGGCATCGCCTCTGGCTCTCGCTGGGTTCTTCGCTTTTCCTCCACATGGCGGCTTCACGAGGCCAGCTTGAGCTTCCTCACAGCATGGACCTCTCCCTGTGATCCGACTTCCTTCATGGTGTTCAGCTTCCTCCAGAGGAAACCACAAGTCCAGGCCAGATCCTGCAAAGGTCACTCTACGTCACACTGCAGTGATAAAGCCAGCTCAGATCCGATGGGAGGGGAATGAGATGCCACTTTTCATAAGTGAAGTGACACATGTATAGCAGTGGAGGAAGGGGAGGAATCAATCGTGTTGTCCTTGGAGGCTGACTTTCCCACAAAGAAATCAGCCTGACACATTCATCCCGGGGTAAATGTCAATCGCCTTATGTAGCATGTCAAAGTGACTGCAAATTCTTTGATATTCCTTCCTAGATAGGTGGTCTCTTCTTGAATCTTGGTTTCAAGGAGTGTGTGGCTGTTTGACTGAAACATGACTCTGGTTGACTTCCAAGACTGGATCAGAAAGGCTGGGAAGCTTCTCTCCAGTTGCTCACTTGGGGAGAAATCAGGTCCCCATGTAAAGTCTGATGACCCAGAAACCATCATGCTGGACAGAGCACATATAGGGACTCCATTCTACACCCCAGCTGAACTTCTGGCCAGTAATCAGCATCGACTGCCCTTGTATGAGTATGCCATTTTGAAGGCCTGTCCAGTGAGCAAGAGTTTACATGACATAGAACCCAACCAACATCTCTCTAGAACCCCAAACGTGAACCTACTGAGAGATCTCAAGTGAAAATCCCTCAGACAAACCCTTCCCAAATCCTAGTCCATGGAATGGTGAGTCAGATAAAATGCTTATTTTAATCCTTTAATTTCTTTTTTTTTTTTTTAGAGGGGATGGTTTTGTTTTGCAGTAATATCATTGAAACATCTTACACACCTCCTGGAGGCATTTCCTTTTAAGCTATTCCCATTTGCAGAATTAAAATTCAACAGTGAAGTAAAATTTTCGGTAATGGGAGAAAGGCATTTGACGTTTCAAGTAAGAAGATTCACTTTGACCGGGAGTCTGGCTTCTCTAGGTAGGTCCTGTTTTTTCACAAGTTCTTTCCTTCCTCTAGTCATGAACCCCCAGATTATGATAACTGCCAGGCAAGATGGAAATCACTTACCTTTCTGTACCCCAGTGCTCTCATCTGAAGTATGGGGTATACTTCCTCCTGTGAGGTAACTCCAAGAAATCATCTTGCATGTTGTCTGCCATGATTTATAGAATCATGAAGTGATTTATAGAATATGAATCTGAGAACACACACAGTCATTCAACAGACATTTACTGAACAATTAGTTTGTGAAACCTTATGGCAGGTACCAGGATTCAGGGAATTCTTAGGAGCAGAGATTGTGCAGGCAGGTATATCTCTTGATGAGTTTATATCCAGTTTCTATACATACCTGGTCTCTTCCTTGTATGAGGTTATTTCATTCCAGAATGAAGCTTCATCTGACCTCTCGCTGCGGTGAACGCAGGGCACAGAAGGGCCCAGGAGTTTCACGTTAGGAAAAGTTTAACATTGAACATAGCAACCAGCACCATGGGGATGCGGGGTCAGATTGCTAGGGCCCAAATCCAAGATTTTCCCCATGTTAGCTAATGAAATAATTATTGTTATAAGCCACCAACCTCATTTGATTATTTTGAGTCTTCAAGCTGAGAGTCAGGCACATTCTAGTATTTCATCTGGATTGCCCAGTTCTGCTGATAATGATGGTATTTTTATATTATTATGGTCATTGTGCTTAACCTTGAAAACTCAGCCTAGACATATACAGGCAAGTTATGGGGCTAGGCTGTTAAGGTCTTGAATAGGGGGCATAGGCATTTTGTCCTATAGACATAGGGGAGTTTCCAGCTGGGAAATGACAGGATCAAGTCCCTTCTCCCTCCCTCTTTTCTGCTCCCTATGCCCTTGCTTTCTCATTTCCTATTCTCTCCCCTCCTTTAAAATGATGACAGTATGTTCAAGTTGTGCAAATCAAAGGAATAGATTAGAAACAGGAGAATAAATGTGCTTAGCAGATCCAGGAAATCTCCAGGGGACTGGAATTGATTACCCAGCCTGTAACATACAAAACCATCATTTTTCTGCACATGATGAACAATAGGAGCGAAGTAACCTCCCACTCCAATCCCCCGAATCTGATGGGGTTTTCTCAGTGATGTTACAGAGTCATAGAGGTGACAGGCACAAACTGGGCCACCTCCCAGCAGCCTTTTTTCTTGGAAGGGTTGGTGGCAGAGGAAGATCAGAACCCTTTCCAGTGTGTGCAGTTACCTGGTTTAATTTGGAGATAGTGGAGGAGAGAGGAGCCTGGCATGCTATAGTCAATGGGGTCACAAAGAGTCAGATATGACTTAGCACTTGGACAACAACAGCAGCTGCCTGTCGTGGGGAGAGTCAGGGACCTTGAGACGTTGTATGGGTAAAAAGATGGATGCTTTATATCAGAGGCTCATAAAATATACCCTGTTGCCTTTCCTCATGTAAGGAAAGATCTTTTAATGTCGGCTCTGGGCAAGCCCCACATGGCTGCATTATTGTCTGGGATGGTCCTGGTACTGGACTTAACTGGTGTCAGTAGGACCAAATTTACTTTGATTGCCTCGACTGTAGGGTGGGTGCAGGTTAAACAATGTCTTTCAGGCTCAGTGCCTCAGGGTTTTGCTTTGCAACTCATTTTAGTTTCAACTGAGATTGGACAAGAGAACTTGGCTTTCATGAGTCAAGTCACTATGGGGAATGGAGTCATCTTGTTGGTTAAGTTGGTCATCCATCTATCTGGAAGGGTAAGATTCTGATTTTCACTTGCTTTTTTATCCTGGAGGTTGGGGTTTACTTGAATAAAGGGATGAAAGGAATATGAACGGCCAGCCTATATGATGTCTTTGTATATATTAGAAAAAAAGCATCCTTTTATGGCATATGTTAAATTCATGACTCAGGAGCAAGCATGGCTCATATTTTAGCCCTTGATTATCTCCCAACCAGGGAGAATTTGTGCAGTGCCCAACTTGTACATTCAGATGTGACAGCCCTGATCAATGAAAACATACATGATAATAGGGTCACCCAGTGTTTCAGAAGAATGCCAGAGCCTGGGCATCCTTTCTTATTAGTAATTTATGGTTAGTGTTTTAGAGCTTCTTAGTTAGTAGATCTGAGGTAGGGACCCATGAATTTGGATGTCTATCAAGTTCGTCAGTGATGAACTGAGAAAGCTGATATTGATGCCCTTGGTTTGTTTACCATATTGTGGTACCCAGATTTCCCCTCTTCTAGGTACCAGTTACCTGAATTTGCTCATCGAAGCCAAAGATGCTTTCTTATTTAGTGATATAGGTTGGTCCCAAATGAATGGCCCCACTAGAACTTTGTGGAAGATGGTCCTTCTAGCCCTTTTCTGAGCAGTTTCCTATCCTCTAGGGACCCATTGATAAATCTGGTGGATCTGCAGCTTGTCAACCTGCTCAGCCATCAGCATCAGAGTGCAGCTGAACGAGTTCTTTTCTAAAGCCCTCATAGCCTTCATAATTCTCTCCTAGAATTTTTTTCTTTTTTTGGACTCAAATGTTGCCTGCTTGGTTTTAATCTAGAGATCTAATTTTTTTTAAGAGTCTGTAGAAAATACAGTCTGCTATTTTTTTTGTTACCTAAGTGTGAAAAAAAAAAAAAACCAAACTTAGTGTACTAGGAAATTATGCAGAGGGAGTTTAATGCTTAGACAACTTAAAACGTGTATATGTGTGCTCATATACATGTATGCACACGTGATGACAGGCTTTTTAAGTGAATAATGGGCTATCTGGATGCTTACAGCAGAGCCCAGGAAATGTAGTCTTGTAGGCATTTGGCTGTCAGTCTTACAGTGCTTCCTCTGGGCCATCCAGAGTGAGACTGGGACCCTCGGTTTTGGAGCTGCTGGCATGTCAAGCTCCTTGGCAGTCTCGGCAATGTGCTTGGCATGCCTTCAGATGTGGATGGCTTTCCCACTGACACCTTGCAGGACCACAGAACATTTTTTAAAAGGTTGAACACCAAGTCACCACATCTCGTTAGTGGTAGCAGTTGCTTTATCTGTGAGAATAACTGTCCTTCTTAGCTTCTCAATTTGTCACCTGTGCAATGATTTATTACCTTCCAAAGCTGCAATAATTGTATAATGATGCAAAAATAATGACAAGCCATTCTGATAAACTTTATTACCTGTAGCATCTTATATTGAAACTGCCTTCCAGAATACTCGATAGGATTACAGAACACACCCGCAGGATGACAGCTAGCAGGGAGGGTGGTTTCTCAGGCCTGAGAGGAACAGAGGAAAAGAAAGAGGACTCAAACTTCCTGAACAGAGGCTGGCTAGAATTGGGCAGGGGTGAGTTGACCCCATTTAGGGCGCATGTGAAATGGAGCTGCCTTCATTTTTATCCCAAGAATGCGGTATTCATTTGAGTACTTTAAATTGGGAAAACAGAATTGGCTCTTAAAAAATCTTCAATGAAATATATAGTCAAAAGAATGTATATAAATGGGGTGCCATTGAACTCTTGTTTTTATCTTTAGCCCCCACCTTTGGAGCTCCTCCTTTAAATCAAATGACAAAGATTTCGGCTTTCACATGGACTCAGACCTACCTTTTCTTGAGCTGAATTGTGAGGCACTGTACAAATATTTCAGAGCTAATAGCAGAAAGGACTCAGGAAGACTGACTTATGAAGTAACTTTCAGATTTGCTTCTCATTTGGGAAAAAGTAAAAACATGCAAGCTTAGTGTACTAGGAAATTATGCAGAGGGAGTTTAATGCTTAGACAACTTAAAACGTGTATATGTGTGCTCATATACATGTATGCACACGTGATGACAGGCTTTTTAAGTGAATAATGGGCTATCTGGATGCTTACAGCAGAGCCCAGGAAATGTAGTCTTGTAGGCATTTGGCTGTCAGTCTTACAGTGCTTCCTCTGGGCCATCCAGAGTGAGACTGGGACCCTCGGTTTTGGAGCTGCTGGCATGTCAAGCTCCTTGGCAGTCTCGGCAATGTGCTTGGCATGCCTTCAGATGTGGATGGCTTTCCCACTGACACCTTGCAGGACCACAGAACATTTTTTAAAAGGTTGAACACCAAGTCACCACATCTCGTTAGTGGTAGCAGTTGCTTTATCTGTGAGAATAACTGTCCTTCTTAGCTTCTCAATTTGTCACCTGTGCAATGATTTATTACCTTCCAAAGCTGCAATAATTGTATAATGATGCAAAAATAATGACAAGCCATTCTGATAAACTTTATTACCTGTAGCATCTTATATTGAAACTGCCTTCCAGAATACTCGATAGGATTACAGAACACACCCGCAGGATGACAGCTAGCAGGGAGGGTGGTTTCTCAGGCCTGAGAGGAACAGAGGAAAAGAAAGAGGACTCAAACTTCCTGAACAGAGGCTGGCTAGAATTGGGCAGGGGTGAGTTGACCCCATTTAGGGCGCATGTGAAATGGAGCTGCCTTCATTATATCCCAAGAATGCGGTATTCATTTGAGTACTTTAAATTGGGAAAACAGAATTGGCTCTTAAAAAATCTTCAATGAAATATATAGTCAAAAGAATGTATATAAATGGGGTGCCATTGAACTCTTGTTTTTATCTTTAGCCCCCACCTTTGGAGCTCCTCCTTTAAATCAAATGACAAAGATTTCGGCTTTCACATGGACTCAGACCTACCTTTTCTTGAGCTGAATTGTGAGGCACTGTACAAATATTTCAGAGCTAATAGCAGAAAGGACTCAGGAAGACTGACTTATGAAGTAACTTTCAGATTTGCTTCTCATTTGGGAAAAATACCAGAAGTTAAAAAAATTTCATGCAGTATTAGAACTGAGATACAAAATCATGATCAAGTGTGGTTGATAAAAGAGTTCTTTTAGTAACGGAACTTACCTAACTTGGCACCATTGTTGGAGGGTCAGGTCTTCAATTATTTTCCTGAACCAAAGACTAACGGGGCTTCTTGTAAAGCTGCCTGTGGAGGCAAAGATAATGGATGAAGGCCCTGTGTTGTCTTCCACCTCCTTCCTAATGAATAGCCAGTGACCCCAGTCAATGAGCGTTCCTTTTATGTTGGATTTTCTTGGGATTGTACCAGTGGGCTTGGTACAGTCTGGTACAATACTTGTACCAATCCCAGGGAAAAGACCTGGCTTAGACCAGGTCTTGGTCCTGAGTGGGGGCCTTAAAAATGAAGAAAAGTCAGAATTGTATCAGCAGCCAGATATTATCAGTGCTTATCAATGCTCACTTTTCGCATCTTCACTGGCTCATGGTTGGGTTACGTTTCCCAGTCTCTCCTGCAGTTGGATGGAAACATGTGACTTGTTTTGGCCAATAGAATGTAGGCATTTCCAAGACTGGCTATGAAATCTCCATGTGCGGTCCCCTTTCTCTCCTTCCACCACCTCCCACCAGAGAAGGCCAAGCATGGTAGAAAAACCTAGAAGGAAGTGGTCTTTAAAGGTTGGGTTACTTCTCGAAAGACAACCTCCTAGAATTCCACTGGATTTTTATGTGAATGAAAAACAAGTATTTTTTTTGTGCTAACACATTGAAATTTCAGTGCCCCATGAGGCATATTCCTGGATTTTGAACTCCCCCACCTCTCCTTCCCATAGTACTTTCACTCAATTTTCCAGACTTCCAATTCCCACAGTGTAAGCTCACCCAGAGGTTCCCTTTGGAAAAGATCTGATAAATTCATTCAGGGAACTTGCAAAATAAAATTAAAGAAAATAATGATCTGGAGTATGGCCCTTCCCAGAGATATCTGCCACTTTGTGTTAGTCGCTCAGTTGTGTCTGACTCTTTGTGACCCCATAGACTGTACCTCGGCAAGCTCCTCTGTCCATGGAATTCTCCAGGCAAGAATACTGGTGTCGGTTGCCATTCCCTTCTCCAGGGAATCTTCCTGACCCATGGACTGACCCATGTTATGGGTAGATTCTTTACCATCTGAGGTACTAGGGAAGCCCACCACTTTGTAGGAACTCCTAAATATTGCTGAGCCCATGACCCAGAGACTTCTCATGCTAAGGACGGGATTTTGCTCGGCATGTGCGATCTTCCTGGGCCAGGGATTGAACTGGTGCCCCTTGCACTGCAAGGTGGACTGTTTACCCACTGGACCACCAGGGAAGCCCCTGGAGGAGATTCTTGAGGAAGGCTGTTTAGTGACAGACACTTGAGAGATAACTACTTCCTCCTTTCCCATCTTAGCCCAGCTCCACTTGTCCTGACTGTGGACACGGAAGGCATGCCAACTATGTAAACATCTGATGGTCAGGGCATGGCCAGCAAAAGGCCCTGGGCAGACCAGTTGTGTCCATGGGGGCACGATCTGGGTGGTGTCCTTGGGGCCAGGCAGCAGCTCCCCTGGATGCTTCACCTTACAGCAAGGAGACAGTGGGGAATCTGTCCTTGCCAACCTCATTCCTAAAATCAAAGGCGTGAAGCCTCCTGCCTCCCCTTAAACAATCCTCATTCCCATGGAGCTCAGCTCTTTGGTGGCCTGTAAGACCATGGAGTGATCTTTTTTTTTTTAGTGGCTGAGCTGGGGTGGGACGACTTCACTTGGACTTCGCATCATGCCCCACTTTTACTTGCTCCCATGCTTCTGTGGGGAGGTATTGGGCACGGCGGGGGATCTGTAGTCATCCTCATGGTATTGCTGAGCAGAGGGATGCACTGGGGGAAGCCTTTGCTACTTCAACATTTCAGCTCCATCTGTACGGGCTGGGGATTTACTGAGGTCAGCAGTGGTTGGACGATCAATAAAGCATTTCAGAGAAACTTGCAAAATAAAATTAAAGAAAATAATGATCTGGAGTATGGCCCTTCCCAGAGATATCTGCCACTTTGTGTTAGTCGCTCAGTTGTGTCTGACTCTTTGTGACCCCATAGACTGTACCTCGGCAAGCTCCTCTGTCCATGGAATTCTCCAGGCAAGAATACTGGTGTCGGTTGCCATTCCCTTCTCCAGGGAATCTTCCTGACCCATGGACTGACCCATGTTATGGGTAGATTCTTTACCATCTGAGGTACTAGGGAAGCCCACCACTTTGTAGGAACTCCTAAATATTGCTGAGCCCATGACCCAGAGACTTCTCATGCTAAGGACGGGATTTTGCTCGGCATGTGCGATCTTCCTGGGCCAGGGATTGAACTGGTGCCCCTTGCACTGCAAGGTGGACTGTTTACCCACTGGACCACCAGGGAAGCCCCTGGAGGAGATTCTTGAGGAAGGCTGTTTAGTGACAGACACTTGAGAGATAACTACTTCCTCCTTTCCCATCTTAGCCCAGCTCCACTTGTCCTGACTGTGGACACGGAAGGCATGCCAACTATGTAAACATCTGATGGTCAGGGCATGGCCAGCAAAAGGCCCTGGGCAGACCAGTTGTGTCCATGGGGGCACGATCTGGGTGGTGTCCTTGGGGCCAGGCAGCAGCTCCCCTGGATGCTTCACCTTACAGCAAGGAGACAGTGGGGAATCTGTCCTTGCCAACCTCATTCCTAAAATCAAAGGCGTGAAGCCTCCTGCCTCCCCTTAAACAATCCTCATTCCCATGGAGCTCAGCTCTTTGGTGGCCTGTAAGACCATGGAGTGATCTTTTTTTTTTTAGTGGCTGAGCTGGGGTGGGACGACTTCACTTGGACTTCGCATCATGCCCCACTTTTACTTGCTCCCATGCTTCTGTGGGGAGGTATTGGGCACGGCGGGGTATCTGTAGTCATCCTCATGGTATTACTGAGCAGAGGGATGCACTGGGGGAAGCCTTTGCTACTTCAACATTTCAGCTCCATCTGTACGGGCTGGGGATTTACTGAGGTCAGCAGTGGTTGGACGATCAATAAAGCATTTCAGAGAAAACTCTCTTTTTGCCTCCAGCAAATTCCCAGTGTTACTTTGCTTTGTAAACAACATCTTAAGCGATGCTGATTGTAAATCATCTCCAATGCACCTTTACATCCCTCATGCCATTTACTCTCCTTAATAATTTTTTTTTTCCACGGGAGGCAAGGCGGAGTCTTTGTTCCAGTGAGGAAACCGAAGTCCAGAGGAGTCCGTTGACTTGCCCAAGGTTACCGTGAGTTGGGTGAACACAGATGGATTCCAGTCTCTCAGCTCTGACTCAGGGCATTTGCCCCTTCCTGGCACGGTCTCCAGTGCCTCCGTCAACTCAGGGCTTGGAGGTACTCCTGACCTGGCTCTGGGCCTCCAGCTCTGTGGATGCGTGCTAACCAGTGGGTGGGTTGCAGGCAGCCACAGGTTCTTTAACCTTGTCAGAGCTAAAGGCTCACCCCACCCGCTGTCTGAGAAGGCTGGCAGTGATCACATGTTCCTCTGGACCTAATTACGTGAGAAAAAAAAAACATTACCTGGAAATTCCTTGAACTCCCCTCTGAGCAGCCTGCCGGCAGATGTACACTGAGGCTGGATCTTGCCCCAGGTGGAAAAACTCCAAGTGTCTGTGGGTGGTCCAGTGAAGCACAATCTCATGCTGGGGGTGGGGGTCCAGAATATGGGCTCTGTGTGTTTGTTGGAAAAGAGTAGTGCCTTCCAACCTGTCATTTGTCTGATGATGTCCGGGCAGGCGCCTCTGCATGGGCTGATGGATGAGGGTGACTGGAGGTCATCACTCCACTCCTGGGCCAAAAGGCTGGTGTGAATGTGAGGTAAGGAGCATATAGCATCCTGATGTGCATCCTCGGAACTGGCTTGAAGGATGCAGGAGGCAGGGCCGAAGCCCCCTCAGGGACCTTTTGCTAACACTACAGGTCTTGGAAGTGCCAAAGAATTGATGCCTTTGAACAGTGGTGCTGGAGAAGTCTCTTGAGAGTCCCTTGGACTTGCAAAGAGATCAGGCCAATCCTAAAGGAAATCAACTCTGAATATTCACTGAAAGGACTAATGCTGACATTGAAGTTCCAACTCTTTGGTCCCCTGATGCGGAGATGACTCACTGGAAAAGAACCTGATGGAAGCAGAAGGAGGAGGGGATGACAGAGGACAAGATGGTTGGATGGCATCACCGACTCAATGGACATGAGCTTGGGCAAGCTCTGGGAGATGGTGAAGGACAGGGAAGCCTGGGGTGCTGCAGTCCATGAGGACACAGCATCGGACACACCTGGGCGTCTGACCCGAACTGAACTGACAGGTCTTGGAGGGCCAGCACCTTCCTGCATCCAGCAAGGCTTTCCCTGAGCTGCTGGTGGAGAAGGGCTGTGTCCCCCGGGGGAGGAGTGCAGGGCTGGAACCCACTTTCATACCTGAAATGGCTCTATCCCTTACCCCAAGCTACCAACTCCCCATCTGGAGTAAAGAGAGGGCTCTTGTTTAGCAGTCCATATAGGTTTCAGAGCAGGTCTGAAGTGAGCAGGGGAGAAAAGCTGATGCAGACCTGCTGAGGGTGAGAGGGCAGGTGTGGAAGGCAGCCGGAGAGCAGCATCTTGACTTACCTTGACTGAGGATTGAGGACCCACTCTGATGTCACTGAAACCTCCGTGTGCCTCCATCAGATCCTGGGCTGGCAAGAGCCAGTTGTTCAATTTTCAGGAATTTGGTGAATTAATTGATATCTTCCTGATAGCTTCCATTTGACCATGGTGGGAACGTTTACACTGAGAAAACTGAGCATGCTCCACCCACCAGCATGTCACTCCGCAGGGTGCCCCAGAAGGTGTGTTCTCTTTGCCTGCTGCTGACATGCCCAGATTGTACTGTGACTTCCCCGCCTCCTATCTGTGACTTCCAGGCAACCTCGCTCCTGCTTTGGCATGACCTAGGGGTCCCTCTTCTCTCTGCTGTGACAGGTGTGCAGCAGGAGGCCACAGTGCACCCTGCAGGGTAGGAACTCTGTGCCCTCCCCAGCCAGGAGAGAGCTGGTCAACCTTCAGATGATGGCTGTGATTCCTCCTGGTGCTGCTTGTCAGACACATGTGCCGAGCTGCTCTGACCTCCAGCTCCTCTTGTTCTTTTCTCTATCCAGCCCCTGAAGCTGATCACAGCCATCTGCTCCTTCCTCTTCCTTGCTCTCAGGGTGGACCCTCTGCTGGGCCAGCATACGCTGCCAGGGAGCCCACTGGGTCATGTCAGAAATGAGCACTGGTTGCATCTGGAGATCTTTCAACTTTAAGGGCTCAACTGATATAAGTGAAAGGGTTACTCGCCCAGTCCTGTCTGACTCTTTGTGACCCTGTGGACTGTCGCCTGCCAGGATTCTCTGCCCATGGGATTCTCCAGGCAAGAATACTGGAGTGGGTTGCCATTTTCTACTCCAGGGATCTTCCTGACCCAGTGATTGAACCTGCATTTCTTGTGCCTCCTGCATTGGCAGGTGGATTCTTTAACACTAGCACCACCTGGGAAGTCCTTTTAAGCCAGCATCCTACCAGCTCCCATTTCTGGGTCCTCCCTTTGTGCCTGGACCTGTGATAGATCCCTGATGATCTCAGCTGCTTTCCACAGTAGCCCCTCGAAACTGGCAGTGCTGCTAGCTCCAGGCCACCAACAAGGAAGTGTGATCAACTGTGTCCCAGCCACGCAGCTCGTAGGTGGCAAGCGAGGGATCCAAATGGAGGTTGGGTTGGTTTCAAAGACCAGGCTCAGAACAGCTCTTTTGCAAGGTCTTGGTCACTGGGACAGGCAAGGTGTTTCCACGATGGCCAGAAGGGAGACACCTTCAGGGTGGGGAAGTCTTCAGTAACTGGTGCAGTGGTAGGGCTGGCCCAGAGTGTTCAGAGGTAGTTCGCTATGTTTGTGAATGGATATTGAGTAGGAAAAATATGGGGTTGGCCAGTAAGTTCCTTTGGGTTTTTCCATAAGATGTAATGGGAAAGCCCAAAGGAACTTTTTGACCAACCCAGTATTATTGTCTAGACATATTCCTTTTTGTATTTACTAGAGCTGCTGTAATAAAATACTACAAATTAGGTGGTGTAAACACAAATTTATTGTCTCATGGTTCTGGCGGCTAGAAGTCCAAGAATGAGTTGTCAGTGGGTCAGACCCTCTAGGGATGTGGGGCAGACTGTGTTTCAAGCTTCTCTCCTAGACTCTGGAGACTTGTTGGCCATCTTTGGTCTTCCTTCACTTGTGAATTATCCCCCAGTTCGCTCTCTTCACCTTTATATGGCATTCTGCCTGTGGACATTTGTTGGTGTCCAACTTTCTCTGTTTTATAAGGACAGCAGTCATATTGGATTAGGGCTCACTTTAATTACCTTGCCTCAACTGACTATAACTTTATTAATCCTGCTTCCATAAAAGGCCACATTTTGCTGCAGTAAGGTGCTGGGTGTTAGGACAACAGCATGTAAATTTTGGGGAGAGAGATGCAGCTTCCCTCTTGCTCAGCTAGTAAAGAGCCTGCCTGCCAATGCAGGAGACGCAACAGACCTGGGTGCAGTTCCTGGGCTGGGAAGATCCCCTGGGGAAGGAAATGGCAACCCCTCCAGTATTCTTGCCTGTAGAATCCCATGGGCAGGGGCTACAGTCCATGGGGTTGCAAAGAGTCAGACATGACTGAAGCAACTTTTACCATTGCATGGTTCCACAGTAGCCCCTCGAAACTGGCATGCTGAGCTCAGGCCACCAACAAGGAAGTGTGATCAACTGTGTCCCAGCCACGCAGCTCGTAGGTGGCAAGCGAGGGATCCAAATGGAGGTTGGGTTGGTTTCAAAGACCAGGCTCAGAACAGCTCTTTTGCAAGGTCTTGGTCACTGGGACAGGCAAGGTGTTTCCACGATGGCCAGAAGGGAGACACCTTCAGGGTGGGGAAGTCTTCAGTAACTGGTGCAGTGGTAGGGCTGGCCCAGAGTGTTCAGAGGTAGTTCGCTATGTTTGTGAATGGATATTGAGTAGGAAAAATATGGGGTTGGCCAGTAAGTTCCTTTGGGTTTTTCCATAAGATGTAATGGGAAAGCCCAAAGGAACTTTTTGACCAACCCAGTATTATTGTCTAGACATATTCCTTTTTGTATTTACTAGAGCTGCTGTAATAAAATACTACAAATTAGGTGGTGTAAACACAAATTTATTGTCTCATGGTTCTGGCGGCTAGAAGTCCAAGAATGAGTTGTCAGTGGGTCAGACCCTCTAGGGATGTGGGGCAGACTGTGTTTCAAGCTTCTCTCCTAGACTCTGGAGACTTGTTGGCCATCTTTGGTCTTCCTTCACTTGTGAATTATCCCCCAGTTCGCTCTCTTCACCTTTATATGGCATTCTGCCTGTGGACATTTGTTGGTGTCCAACTTTCTCTGTTTTATAAGGACAGCAGTCATATTGGATTAGGGCTCACTTTAATTACCTTGCCTCAACTGACTATAACTTTATTAATCCTGCTTCCATAAAAGGCCACATTTTGCTGCAGTAAGGTGCTGGGTGTTAGGACAACAGCATGTAAATTTTGGGGAGAGAGATGCAGCTTCCCTCTTGCTCAGCTAGTAAAGAGCCTGCCTGCCAATGCAGGAGACGCAACAGACCTGGGTGCAGTTCCTGGGCTGGGAAGATCCCCTGGGGAAGGAAATGGCAACCCCTCCAGTATTCTTGCCTGTAGAATCCCATGGGCAGGGGCTACAGTCCATGGGGTTGCAAAGAGTCAGACATGACTGAAGCAACTTAGCATGCAGTATGTGATTCAACCCATAACCATGTGTGTTCATGCTAGCTTTCAAAGAGAGAAACTGCCAAAGGGAAATCTTTGTTTCTGTTTCTTGCTATAAAACTTTTTCTGTATTGCAACTTCTCATCAAAATGAAGTGGACATGTTCTCACTCCTCTGAACTGCTTTGCCTCCTAAACGCCTTCGAAAGCAACTCCCTGGTCATCTGGGTGTGTCTTCCTTCAGTCCCCGAGGGCTTCCCTAGGACTCTGGATGGGATGAAACCACAGGCAGGGCCTGAGGGCCTGTGCTCTCCCCTTCCCAGTGATCTGAGCTTCTCTCCCTACACCCTCTCAACTCCCCCTACCCACCCCAGACCCAAGTTTTCTCTTCTAGTGGGCTTTATTTTGATTTGAATGTTCTGAATCTTCTGTGTTCTGCAGGTGGAACACACAGCACAGATGAAATGCTTTGACTAGTTCTGGTCAAACCAGTGCTGCTGCTAATTGGGCTGTTAGAAGCTTTACCCCCAAGTAGTGTGGTGCCCGGAATGGAATAAATGTTCTTCCCAGACTTAGGTGGTTTGTGGCTGCTGAGAGGAAGGAAGAGTACCTTTGAGAAGTGAGGCTGCCTCTTCCCAAGATGTACAGGCTCTAAGAGGGGGGAGGGGGGAGGAGATACGGGGGAAGGTGCTTAGCCTTCAGCGCTGCTTTCCTTGAGTGTGTCCTCACCGTGTTCTCTTTCAGGGACGCACCCTTTAGGTCCTGAAGGACCCCCAGAATCTCCCCAACCCAACAGCGGATGCTGGTCTTTCAATTATGGGCTAAAAATCTTAGGTGATTCCCCAAGCTCAGTCTGAGACCCAAATATTTCTCTTGAACTCTCTGAGTATATTTCCGTTTGATCTCAATGTTTATTCACCATTTTTTATTCTACCAAGGAAAAGATTGGCTGAAAGCAAGGAAGTGGGAGTTGGAGGGTGTAGAGTGGAGGAGGGGCGAGTGCTCTGGGCGCAGAGACAAATGGCCAAAAGGTCACAGGTGATGCGGCCTCTGCCTAAAATGAAAGAAGGTGAATCTGGCCGGAGGGGAGGGTGAATGGAAGAGAGGGCAAGAGATCAAGTGAAGAAAGAGTTGACCCTCACATTAGGGAGGTTTACATGTGGAAGACTGGATTATCCTGAGGGGTTCGAATGGGCTTAAATATGAGAGTGTGAAATTTAATCAAGAACCTCAGTCGAAGTAGAGTCAGGAGGCCAGAAGGGGGAGCTCTCATGCCCCTTGAGGATGGCAGAACCCAGCAGGATTTGAAGAGAGGCTTCTGAGTATGGAAGACCTCAGTCAATGGGAGCCTGCGGAGTCTGCCAAGGCTCCACCAATGAGAGACTGTCACAGGGCAGCCAATGAAAAGCTTCAAATTCTCCATTCCGCCAATGGATGCTCCTTTCTTGCAGGCCTCCTAACTTTTTTTTCCCAGTTCTGGAAGAGTTCTCTCCTTGTTGCAGGAGGCTTGCCCATGGCGAGCTGTGTTCACAGATCCCCAGTTGCAATTCTTTACTGATCTTGAGTAAGCCCATTTTTGCTGGAGAAATAACGGGAGGCCTATTTGTTTAAGGTCAACAAGACTGACATGAAAGATTACTCTGGAAGGATGTGGAAAATGATTTGGATAGAGGTGAGATTAGAGTCAAAAGACAGTTTAAGGGGCTATTACAATAATGCAAATATTCACTCACTCACGAGTTCCTAAGTGTCCTCCCTGGGTCTGTAGGGAGTCGATGGAGGGAGCCAGGGACGCAGCGCCTTTGTCATGTCTGCTGGTGGAAGCTGTTCTCTGTTTCCTTCACTGGGGTGAAGCAGCTCCTGTGCTGGCATGCTCCAGGCTGAGCCCTGTGCTTTTTTTTTTTTCTTTTTCTCATTCTGAAAAAATGTTGGGAGAGCAGGAGGCTGTCAGCTGTGTTTCCTGCTTCACAAGGAGATCTTTGTTCGAAGAAGTTTCAGAGTGCAAAAGTCAGATTGAATACAATGGAGACACAAAATGAAATTGCTCTTTACAAGAAATACAGGTGCAATAAAATGGAAATACACTTGTTTTAACGCTGCAAATATCCTGAGGATTTCTAAAGGCTACTGAGTAGGTTAAGCAACAGTGCAGTTAGGAAAGGAAAGGGGGAAGACTGGTTGGAAAGGTTAGTGAGGGTGTGTGTGTACCTGTGTGGGAGGCACGGATTGGACAGACTTGATGGAAGTGCTTTGAGCACCAATTAAAAGTTCAGCATCGGGCTTCCCTGGTGGTCCAGTGAGTAAGGACACCACCTTGCAGTGCAAGGGGCGCCGGTTCGATCCCTGGCCTGGGAAGATCCCACGTGCCACAGAGCGGCTGGACCCATGTGTCCAATTACCAAGTCAGAGCTCTGGAGCGCATGCGCCCAGAGCTGGTGCTCTGCAGCGAGGGAAGCCACTGCGATGGGGGACCCACACAGGCCAAAGAACAAAGATGGATGAGAATAAATAAATGAAAGACCAATGGAAGTGGCCAATAAATAAACAAATAAAACTTTAAATGTGATACAGCACTTGTTTGAAAGTATTTGACTAATATTGCAAAAAAAAATAAAAGTTCAGCATGGCATAGAGATTCCACTGTAGCAAGAACCACAGTCTCTTCCCTGCCCAATTCTGTCTCCCCACAGCAATTCTCTTCTCTGTACCCCTTTGTTTAGTACTTCCCCCGTACAGAGAGTGTGAGCCTCTCCCTATGACCAGTGGGCTCACTAATATTGGACATGTGCTTTGGATCAAAGACCATGGGAGAGAGAGGGGTGAGAAACAGAACACACCATTTATATACCCAGTTGTTGTTTTACTTGCAATTCATGTGATAAGAAGAGACCCCCACACATGAAAGGCTTGTGTCCTCTCAATTCAAGGTGTGAATCAACGTTTTGGGCAAAGAGAGTCTGACCGCAGGCACCTGAGAGAGCTGAGCTGCAGGGAGCATCTGGGAGGCTTTGAGGCATCCCGCTTGCTCTCTGAAGTCAAAATGGTTAACGTGCCATTGAACTTTTTTTTTTTTTCTGCTTAACACAGTTTCTACTCGCAAAAGTTTTAGACTTTAGTCCCTAGACAAGTTGGAGTTTAGAGGAAACGAGTGATTGGAATGACTAAAGAGGATGCTTTCAAAATGTATTTTCCAGTGTTAGGTCCAAATTGAGAGAAGGCAGGGGTGGAACCCTCTCCCTGGGTCTGGACACCCTCTTCTAAGCTGACTTCATTCTTCCTCTGATTTGTTCTCAGCATCACCCTACACCGAGGCTAGACTGCAGTCAGCGTTTTGAGTAGATAACTTGGACTTAACACTTCCTGCTCATGAGTGCTCATGTCTTTTTTTTTTTTTTTGGCGTACCCACCATGTGATGCCCTGATATTCCTTGGTATCAAGTCCTGATTTTATTCGTGTCCACCTTTTTTTTTTTTTTCTTTGGCAGGGGCGGGTTGGGAAGGGAGGCAAGCGGGCGGGCCACTCCTATTGGTCTTTCATTTATCTATTTTCATCCATCTTTGTTCTTTTGGCCCATGTGGGCCTCCCATAGCAGCGGCCTCTGTTGTCGCAGAGCACTGGCTCTGTGCGCATGCGCTCCAGAGCTCCGGCTCGGTAGTTGGACACATCGGTCCAGCCGCTCAGTGGCATGTGGGACCTTCCCAGGCAAGGGATCGAACCGGCGCCCCTTGCACTGCAAGGTGGTGTCCTTACCCACTGGACTACCAGGGAAGCCCTCATGTCTTTTTAGTCATTCATTCAATCAGCTATTGAGCATCTAACATGTGCCAGGCACTGTCTTGGATCCTGAGGAACATCAGTGAAAAATGCAGACACTCATTCTTGTATTTGTGGTACTTACATTCTGGTGTGTCGTTGGTGAGGAGAAGGGAAACAGTAATACAGATCAGTCAATTACATGGTATGTTGTTTTACTTGCAATTCATGTGATAAGAAGAGACCCCCACACATGAAAGGCTTGTGTCCTCTCAATTCAAGGTGTGAATCAACGTTTTGGGCAAGAGAGTCTGACCGCAGGCACCTGAGAGAGCTGAGCTGCAGGGAGCATCTGGGAGGCTTTGAGGCATCCCGCTTGCTCTCTGAAGTCAAAATGGTTAACGTGCCATTGAACTTTTTTTTTTTTTCTGCTTAACACAGTTTCTACTCGCAAAAGTTTTAGACTTTAGTCCCTAGACAAGTTGGAGTTTAGAGGAAACGAGTGATTGGAATGACTAAAGAGGATGCTTTCAAAATGTATTTTCCAGTGTTAGGTCCAAATTGAGAGAAGGCAGGGGTGGAACCCTCTCCCTGGGTCTGGACACCCTCTTCTAAGCTGACTTCATTCTTCCTCTGATTTGTTCTCAGCATCACCCTACACCGAGGCTAGACTGCAGTCAGCGTTTTGAGTAGATAACTTGGACTTAACACTTCCTGCTCATGAGTGCTCATGTCTTTTTTTTTTTTTTTGGCGTACCCACCATGTGATGCCCTGATATTCCTTGGTATCAAGTCCTGATTTTATTCGTGTCCACCTTTTTTTTTTTTTTCTTTGGCAGGGGCGGGTTGGGAAGGGAGGCAAGCGGGCGGGCCACTCCTATTGGTCTTTCATTTATCTATTTTCATCCATCTTTGTTCTTTTGGCCCATGTGGGCCTCCCATAGCAGCGGCCTCTGTTGTCGCAGAGCACTGGCTCTGTGCGCATGCGCTCCAGAGCTCCGGCTCGGTAGTTGGACACATCGGTCCAGCCGCTCAGTGGCATGTGGGACCTTCCCAGGCAAGGGATCGAACCGGCGCCCCTTGCACTGCAAGGTGGTGTCCTTACCCACTGGACTACCAGGGAAGCCCTCATGTCTTTTTAGTCATTCATTCAATCAGCTATTGAGCATCTAACATGTGCCAGGCACTGTCTTGGATCCTGAGGAACATCAGTGAAAAATGCAGACACTCATTCTTGTATTTGTGGTACTTACATTCTGGTGTGTCGTTGGTGAGGGAGAAGGGGAAACAGTAATACAGATCAGTCAATTACATGGTATGTTAGGAGGTAAAATGCTGTGGGAGGTGGGATAGGACAGCCATTGGGAAGAGAGGGGAATGACACCATGTTAAACAGTGTGGTCAGGGAAGACCACCAAGAAGGTGACATTTGATTCAGGACCTGAAAGAAACGAGGGGCAGTAATGTGACTGTCAGGGAAAAGAACATTCCAAGCAGAAGGACTGTTCAGTGCAAAAAGTTCTGAGTCAGAAACAGGCCATCTGTGTTGGAGGAACAGGGAGTAGGCCAGGAGGATGGAGATAGGCCAAGAGTGCCACTGGGGGTAGAATGTGTAGGGCCTTGTGGGTGACTGTGGGGACTGTCGTTCACTCTGATGTGGACAGGAGTCATTGCAAGGGTTTACATAGTATCATGATCCAATTACCTTTTATAAGGATTATTCTGATACACTGGAGGAAGCAAGAGTGAAAGGGTTTCCTGTGGAGGCTGTTGCAGTGGCCCAGGTAAGAACTAATAGTGCTTTGAACCAGAGTGGAGCAGTGGTTATAGTGAGAAGTACCTAGATTATGGTTAGATCTGAAGGCAGAGAGGCCATGTATCTGCTGGTCACTGTGGTCTCCCTGAGGGGTAGGGAGAGTGGGCATTTATTCTGCCTGTTCTGTGCCAAGCAGTGTCCTATGTGTTTTCATGTGTCATAATGAAATGACATATGTGTGTCATTTCATTAATCCTCTGCCATCCTGATGAGGCCAAGGAGGGTTTCCCTAGTGTGTGGAAGACATCAGAGGCTGAAGATGTGACGAACTGGCCCACAGTGCGTATTCAAGGCTGAAGTGGGTGCCCCATTGGCAATGATGTCCCCTCCTTCCCCCACATTGAAGAAGGCTTGGTAATTCCAGTTCCAGTGAATGGCGCTGGTGCTCTGCCTGAATGAGGTCAGTGTTAGCTATGACTCAACTGGGAGCATTTGAAAGATGGAGCCTTCATGGAGCCCTGGAAGTCTCCTGGTGTGTCCACATGTCAGGTGGCTCTGCAGAGGAGGGAAGGGTGAGGGCGCTCTGGGATTCCCCTGGTGCTTGTCTTCACTCCCTGCCCTCTGCAGCTCTGTCCTGAGCAGCCTTCTCTTGCCCAGTGGTAGTTTAGGCTGGCCCTTGAACTTCACTCTTTAACCAAAGACTGGACCAAGTAAAACCCCATTCTACCCTTTGTTGGCTAAGCCCAAAAGAAATAGAAGGCCAATTTGGACTCAGATCTAAATTTGTACACATAACAGGAAGTTGAATGGACTTTTCTGTTGAATTGGTGACTAAGGCTGAAACCAAGGGTAAAGGTTGCTAAACTCTATAAATGCTGGAGGGAACCAATAACATCTGGGAACAACACCAGTCCTGCTTTCCTCAGCTCAGGGCTGGGCTCTTCCTCAGTTTGAGAGGAAAAGAAATCATGGCTGAGGTCATTGTCACACACATGCTTCACTGTGAGAGTGAATCTCTTGCCTTCCACATGACCCCGAGTCAAATGAGGGGAAATCGAGAGAATAAGAAGATGAAGCTCATGTTCTAATTCCAGGCAGTGGCCCAGGTAAGAACTAATAGTGCTTTGAACCAGAGTGGAGCAGTGGTTATAGTGAGAAGTAGCTAGATTATGGTTAGATATGAAGGCAGGAAGGCCATGTATCTGCTGGTCACTGTGGTCTCCCTGAGGGGTAGGGAGAGTGGGCATTTATTCTGCCTGTTCTGTGCCAAGCAGTGTCCTATGTGTTTTCATGTGTCATAATGAAATGACATATGTGTGTCATTTCATTAATCCTCTGCCATCCTGATGAGGCCAAGGAGGGTTTCCCTAGTGTGTGGAAGACATCAGAGGCTGAAGATGTGACGAACTGGCCCACAGTGCGTATTCAAGGCTGAAGTGGGTGCCCCATTGGCAATGATGTCCCCTCCTTCCCCCACATTGAAGAAGGCTTGGTAATTCCAGTTCCAGTGAATGGCGCTGGTGCTCTGCCTGAATGAGGTCAGTGTTAGCTATGACTCAACTGGGAGCATTTGAAAGATGGAGCCTTCATGGAGCCCTGGAAGTCTCCTGGTGTGTCCACATGTCAGGTGGCTCTGCAGAGGAGGGAAGGGTGAGGGCGCTCTGGGATTCCCCTGGTGCTTGTCTTCACTCCCTGCCCTCTGCAGCTCTGTCCTGAGCAGCCTTCTCTTGCCCAGTGGTAGTTTAGGCTGGCCCTTGAACTTCACTCTTTAACCAAAGACTGGACCAAGTAAAACCCCATTCTACCCTTTGTTGGCTAAGCCCAAAAGAAATAGAAGGCCAATTTGGACTCAGATCTAAATTTGTACACATAACAGGAAGTTGAATGGACTTTTCTGTTGAATTGGTGACTAAGGCTGAAACCAAGGGTAAAGGTTGCTAAACTCTATAAATGCTGGAGGGAACCAATAACATCTGGGAACAACACCAGTCCTGCTTTCCTCAGCTCAGGGCTGGGCTCTTCCTCAGTTTGAGAGGAAAAGAAATCATGGCTGAGGTCATTGTCACACACATGCTTCACTGTGAGAGTGAATCTCTTGCCTTCCACATGACCCCCGAGTCAAATGAGGGGGAAATCGAGAGAATTGGGGGTTCTTCCAATAAGAAGATGAAGCTCATGTTCTAATTCCAGATTACATGCCTGCTTAGATTGCCTTATACCTGGAAGAGCAGGAGAAGAGAACGTGAGGGAGAGAGTGCAGTATGAACACAGAGCTGAACTGGGGTGAGCCTGCATGTGTATGCTTTGCCGTTTCAAAGGGGCATGAGTTTTTCTAAGTCTAGGAGACACCGTGGAGAGGGATGGACTGGCAATGCTCTGCCGGTCATGTCTGCTGCCTGATGGGTGGTGGCTGCCGGCAGCAGAGACTGGTGTGTGTGGTGGTACAGTGTCTCAGTCCATAACTGCTGCTATAACAAAATCACCATGGACTGGGCAGCTTAAACAATAAACATTTATTTCTTAGCGTTCTGGCAGCTGGGAAATCCAAGGTCAAGTCCTCCAGCAGGTTTGACATCTGATGAATACCCATAGGTGCTGTCTTCTTGCTGTGGCCTCAGATGGTGGAAGGGATGAAGGAAATTGGGGGGAGGCTCTTTTATAAGGCCCTAATCCCATTCATGAGGGCTCCATACTATGGCCTGATCATCTCCCAATGGCCCACCTCCTAATACTTTCCCTTTAGGGGTTAGGGTTTCAACGTATGAAATTTAGGGGAAGGACATAGGCATTCAAGGTGTTCCCTGGTGGCTCAGTGGTTAAAAGTCCACCTGCCAGTGCAGGAGATCTGGATTCAATCCCTGGGTTGAGACGATCCCCTGGAGAAAGAAATGGCACCTCACTCTAGTATTCTTGCCTGGGAAATCCCATGGACAGAGGAGCGTGGCAGGTGATAGTCTGTGGGGTCACAAAGAGTCGAATATGACTGAGCAGCTAAACAACAGAAACAACAACAGACATTCAGTCCTTAGCACACAAGAGAGATAACAGCTGGAATTAGAAAGTGTGCAGGGGAGGAGGTGACCCCAAAGAAATCCAAGTGTAGGGTTCTGGCACTACCAACAGAGTTAGGCAAAGATGTTTGTATACTTGGTATACTCTCTTCTCAGTCCAGCACTGGAGTAACCAGACCTTAAAGGGCCAGGAGGATGATGGGGCCAGAATCCCCCATTACAAGCAGTCAATGTCCCTGTCAGCCTTGCTTGGAAGGAGAGGAGTGGATGAGATGAATTTTGACATGGAAGTTTTAAACATACCTGACTTTTAATAACCAAAAGTGATCAGAAGGTCATGAAATTTGAGGAGAAGTTGTTAAGGGATGGAAGTGGGAGATTGGATGAGATTTGGTCAAAGGCAATGAATGGAGAAAACTCACATTTATATCTCATCATGCTGAGATTGCTTGATAAATGAGTTGTACACATTTAAAAACATCATCACAGCAGAATATCAGAAAACCTTAGTTATTCAAACATACCCATGCAACGACCTAGATGGCAGCCCTGCCTGGATTCCGTTGTGTGAATGGACTACCTGGGGCCTCTGGACTTGGCCAGAGTGCAGAATCGAACATCACCCAAGTCACAGACACAAGCGCAGAAGCTCTTTAAAAACATTTAGTGAGCACCAATTGATTGTATGAATAATTAAAGTATACACAACAAGGAGGAAACAAAAGGAAGTCTCTCCAAGCAGTTGGGAAAGCCCCAAAGAGGCAGCAGGCAGCCACCATCTGAGACGAGCCTCATCCATACTGAGATCGTTCTTGGCCAACTCTTCCTGATTGTGGATTTTATGGACTATTTGGAACAATGACAACCACTGAGAATGCCTGAATTCTTAATCCTTGGGTTGAGACGATCCCTGAGAAAGAAATGGCACCTCACTCTAGTATTCTTGCCTGGGAAATCCCATGGACAGAGGAGCGTGGCAGGTGATAGTCTGTGGGGTCACAAAGAGTCGAATATGACTGAGCAGCTAAACAACAGAAACAACAACAGACATTCAGTCCTTAGCACACAAGAAAATAACAGCTGGAATTAGAAAGTGTGCAGGGGAGGAGGTGACCCCAAAGAAATCCAAGTGTAGGGTTCTGGCACTACCAACAGAGTTAGGCAAAGATGTTTGTATACTTGGTATACTCTCTTCTCAGTCCAGCACTGGAGTAACCAGACCTTAAAGGGCCAGGAGGATGATGGGGCCAGAATCCCCCATTACAAGCAGTCAATGTCCCTGTCAGCCTTGCTTGGAAGGAGAGGAGTGGATGAGATGAATTTTGACATGGAAGTTTTAAACATACCTGACTTTTAATAACCAAAAGTGATCAGAAGGTCATGAAATTTGAGGAGAAGTTGTTAAGGGATGGAAGTGGGAGATTGGATGAGATTTGGTCAAAGGCAATGAATGGAGAAAACTCACATTTATATCTCATCATGCTGAGATTGCTTGATAAATGAGTTGTACACATTTAAAAACATCATCACAGCAGAATATCAGAAAACCTTAGTTATTCAAACATACCCATGCAACGACCTAGATGGCAGCCCTGCCTGGATTCCGTTGTGTGAATGGACTACCTGGGGCCTCTGGACTTGGCCAGAGTGCAGAATCGAACATCACCCAAGTCACAGACACAAGCGCAGAAGCTCTTTAAAAACATTTAGTGAGCACCAATTGATTGTATGAATAATTAAAGTATACACAACAAGGAGGAAACAAAAGGAAGTCTCTCCGAAGCAGTTGGGAAAGCCCCAAAGAGGCAGCAGGCAGCCACCATCTGAGACGAGCCTCATCCATACTGAGATCGTTCTTGGCCAACTCTTCCTGATTGTGGATTTTATGGACTATTTGGAACAATGACAACCACTGAGAATGCCTGAATTCTTAATCCTTGTGAGTCAGGGAGCATTCCCAACAGCTGAAAACCTGCTAATGAAGGGCTTGCTTGTGAATAAACCTTCTTATATAAGCACTGAGGACTTCCTTTTATGTACATGGAAAATCCATTCATAAATCCCTCAATTCCTTCATTCCTAACAGAATATCTGCCTTCTTCATGGCATATGTTGTGTTTTCACCACAGCATATATATTTTTACACAGCTGTAATCATAGTGCAGATGGAAGTTGGGTCTGTTCTTTAACTATAAGCATAGACTTCCAGTTTTTCCTCTTCAAAGCTGTAGAATATTTTATTGTGTAGGCATGTCAGGCTGGTCTCATATGCTCCTGCATATGAACATCTTCATACAGAGAATTTTGTCCTTTTGAATCATGGTCTGAAGAGATCTTCAGAGGTGGGCTTTCAGAATCAGATTGAGTGGCTGTTGTTGCTCGCAGTGATGTTTTCCTGTGGGCAGTCCTGACTTACACACCGTGCCCTGTGTAATTGGGGTGTTCCTTGGAGATGTGAGTGGGATGCACCATGAGGGGGCATCCTCACAAGCAGAGTCATTCTGCACAGGGGAAGGAAATGCTAGGATATCTGCAGGCATCTGTGGACCAGGATTAAGAGCATTGAAGGGATGGAGGTCATGTTTTGTGTCTTATTCATCTTGTCTACCTACCTACCCATGATTGTTATAGTTAAACTCTTGAGAGCCGAGTTACTATTTGTCACTATAAACCCCAATGATGCTGGGTTAGACAGGCCAAGTCATTTATTCACGTTAAATCTACTTTAAGAATTGATCCCCCTGCCTGCACCTGAGTGCCTAGGTCTCATGAGGGAAAAACATGGAGAACACATAACCATGACTCACACAAAGTGTCCTTCCTTCTTGACTTTGTCTGAGTGCTGCTCTATTGGAAGTGTACTCCTCCTCCTCATCAGTCACATGTGAACACTGCTTCTGAGCCAAGCACTGTCTACATTTCACCATCTCATTCACCTTCGCATCAGTCCTACCTGACTGTCCCTAATGATGGAGACAGAAACTGAAACATGGAGGGCATGTAACTAGTAAGTGGTTATATTGGGCTGTAAAGGTGGAGAGTTGACTGAGACAGGGATTCCAGTACTAAGGGGCTTTCTCTATGTGTGTGAATGGGTTTGTGCATGAGTGTGTGATATAATGATACATAGATAGGACAAACCTTGTGGTGACACCAAGAGCTTAGAAGGGAGCACCTACCCTGTGCTTGATGTAGCAGGTGGTCAAAGAAGTCTTCCCAGAGGAGGAGATGACAGCAAACTATTTAAGGAAGAATAGGAGTTAGATAGGAGATTGTTGTTGCTCAGTTTGTAAATCAAGTCCAACTCTGTGTGACTCCAATGATTGCAGCATGCCAGGCTTCCCTGTTCTTCATTATCTCCCAGTTTGTTCAGATTCATGTCCATTGAATATGCTATCTAACAATTTCATCTTCTGTCACTCTCTTCTTCTCCTGACCTCAATCTTTCCCAGCATCAGAGTCTTTTCCAATAAGTCAACTGTTTGCAGCAGGTAGGCAGAGTATTAGAGCTTCAGCTCCAGCATCAGTCCTTCAAATGAATCCTCCTTTTATTTCCTTTAGGATTGACTGACTTGATCTCCTTGCTGTCCAAGGGACTCTCAAGAGTTTTCTCTGGCACACAGTTCAAAAGCATCAATTTTTCAGTGCTCAGCCTTCTTTATGATCTAACTTTCACATTCGTATATGACTACTGTAAAAACCATAGCTTTGACTATACGAACCTTTGTCAGCAAAGTGTTGTCTTGGCTTTTTAATATGCTGTCTAGGTTTGTCATAGCTTTCCTATCAAGGAGCAAGCATCTTTTAATTTCACGGCTACAGTCACTATCTGCAGTGATTTTGGAGCCAAGAAAAAAAATCTGTCACTGCATCTACTTTTTCCCTTTCTATTTGCCATGGAGTGATGGAACCAGATGCCATGATCTTAGTTTTCTGAATGTTGAGTTTTAGGCCAGCATTTTCACTCTTCTCTTTCACCTTCATCAAGAAGCCCTTTAGTTCCTCTTCGCTTTCTACCATAAAGGTGGTATCATCTGCATACCTGAGGTTATTGATGTTTGTCCTGGGAATCTTGATTCCAGCTTGTGCTTCATCTGGACTGACATTTTTCATGATATACTCTGCATATAAGTTAAAGAGGCAGGGTGACAATATACAGCCTGGTCATATTCCTTTTCCAATTTTGAACAATTCCATTGTTCCATTTTTGATTCTAACTGTTGTTTCCTGACCTGAGTACAGGTATCTTAGGAGACAGATAAGGTGATCTGGTATTCCCATCTCTTTCAGAATTTTCCACAGTTTGTTGTGATCCACACAGTCAAAGCTTTAACATAGTCAATTAAGCAGAAGTAGATGCTTTATTGGAATTCCATTGCTATCTCTATAATTCAACAAATGTTTGCAATTTAGTCTCTGGTTCCTCTGCCTTTTGTAAACACAGCTTGTGCATCTGGAAGTTCTCATTTCTCATACTACTGAAGCCTAACTTGAAGGATTTAGAGCAAAATTTTACGAGCATGTGAAATTATCCAATAGTTCGCACATTCTTTGGCACCACCCTTCTTTGGGATTGGAATGAAAACTGACATTTTCCAGTCCTGTGGCCACTGCTGAATTTTCCAAATTTGTTGACATGTTGAGTGCATCATTTGAACAGCATCATTTTTTAGGATTTTAATTAGCTTGGCTGGAATTCCATCACCTCCACTAGTTCTGTTTGTAGTAATACTTCCTGAGGCCGACTCAACTTCATACTCCAGGATGTCTGGCCCTAGGTGAGTGGCAACCGTTGTGGTCATCTGGGTCAGTAAGATCACTTTTGTAATTTTTGTTCGCCACATCTTTTTGGAAAAAGGCCCTTTTAGATCTAAGTAAGAACCATAGCTTTGACTATACGAACCTTTGTCAGCAAAGTGTTTCCCTTTTTCATATTTCCCAAGGAGCAAGCATCTTTTAATTTCACGGCTACAGTCACTATCTGCAGTGATTTTGGAGCCAAGAAAAATCTGTCACTGCATCTACTTTTCCTTTCTATTTGCCATGGAGTGATGGAACCAGATGCCATGATCTTAGTTTTCTGAATGTTGAGTTTTAGGCCAGCATTTTCACTCTTCTCTTTCACCTTCATCAAGAAGCCCTTTAGTTCCTCTTCGCTTTCTACCATAAAGGTGGTATCATCTGCATACCTGAGGTTATTGATGTTTGTCCTGGGAATCTTGATTCCAGCTTGTGCTTCATCTGGACTGACATTTTTCATGATATACTCTGCATATAAGTTAAAGAGGCAGGGTGACAATATACAGCCTGGTCATATTCCTTTTCCAATTTTGAACAATTCCATTGTTCCATTTTTGATTCTAACTGTTGTTTCCTGACCTGAGTACAGGTGTCTTAGGAGACAGATAAGGTGATCTGGTATTCCCATCTCTTTCAGAATTTTCCACAGTTTGTTGTGATCCACACAGTCAAAGCTTTAACATAGTCAATTAAGCAGAAGTAGATGCTTTATTGGAATTCCATTGCTATCTCTATAATTCAACAAATGTTTGCAATTTAGTCTCTGGTTCCTCTGCCTTTTGTAAACACAGCTTGTGCATCTGGAAGTTCTCATTTCTCATACTACTGAAGCCTAACTTGAAGGATTTAGAGCAAAATTTTACGAGCATGTGAAATTATCCAATAGTTCGCACATTCTTTGGCACCACCCTTCTTTGGGATTGGAATGAAAACTGACATTTTCCAGTCCTGTGGCCACTGCTGAATTTTCCAAATTTGTTGACATGTTGAGTGCATCATTTGAACAGCATCATTTTTTAGGATTTTAATTAGCTTGGCTGGAATTCCATCACCTCCACTAGTTCTGTTTGTAGTAATACTTCCTGAGGCCGACTCAACTTCATACTCCAGGATGTCTGGCCCTAGGTGAGTGGCAGCACCGTTGTGGTCATCTGGGTCAGTAAGATCACTTTTGTATAGTCTTTATCTGTAGTCTTGCCACCTCTTCCTAATCCCTTCTACCTCCATTATTTCCTTACAGTTTCTGTCCTTTCTCATGCCCATGCTTGCATGAAATGTTCTTGATATCTCCAGTTTTCTTGAAGAGATATATAGTCTTCCCCATTCTATTGTTTTCCTCTGCTTCTTTACATTGTTCCCAAAGAAGGCCTTCTTGTCTTTCCTTGCTATTCTCTGGAACTCCGCATTCAGTTGGCTGTATCTTTTCCTTTCTCTCTTGCTTTTCACTTCTCTTTTTTCCTTGGCTATTTGTAAAGACTCCTCAGATAACCATTTTGCCTTCTTGCATTTCTTTTTCTTTGGTATGGTTTTGGTCATTGCTTCCCATATGGTGTTATAAATCTCCATCCATAGTTTTTCAGGCTCTCTGTCTATCAGATCTAATCCCTTGAATCTTTTCATCACCTCTCCTGTGAGGGACCAAACCAAGGGATTTGGTTTAGGTCACACTTGAATGACCTACTCGTTTTCCCTACTTTCTTTAATGTAAGGCTGAAATTTGCAATAATGTGTTCATGATCTGAGCCACAGTCAGCTTCTGATCTTGCTTTTGCTGGCTGCATAGAGTATCTCCATCTTTGACTGCAAAAAATATAATCAGTCTGATTTCAGGTTTGACCGTCTAGTGATGACCATGTATAGGGTTGTCTCTTGTGGCATTGAAAAAGGGTGTTTGCCTGACAAAATTCTGTTAGCCTTTGCCCTGCTTCATTTTATTCTCCAAGGTCAAACTTGCCTGTTATTCCAGGTATCTCCTGTCTTCCTAGTTTTGCATTCTAATCCCTTATGATGAAAAGGATGCCTTTCTTTAGTGTTAGTTCTAGAAGGTCTTGTAGGTCTTCATTCTGTACTTAAAGAAAGAAAAGATTTACTCAGAAGAGATTAAATAGCAATATAAGGCTTGTTAAGGTCAGCGCTGTGTGCCAGTTATCAGTGTCAGCCTGAGGGGCCAAAATAGAGCACAGCAGGAGTCACTGCTGATCTGGGGTAACCATGGTGGGGGAGAGGGATCCTGGCCCTGTCTTCCCCATGATGCCTGAGCCCAGGCCTCTGAGGTGGTCAGCAACGATCAGACAGGCTGCCGGACTATTCTAGCTTTCAGAGAAGGTCTGGCAATGTCTCTTGTTTTCTTCAATAAGCATTCATTTCTTGTTTCTGGAGGATGAAGGTTATGCTGTATTTCCTTGATCCTAAGACATCATCAGTGCTATGGAGTAAATGGTGTTCCTCCCAGATTCATATGTGGGAGTCCTCAGTTCCAGTGTGACTGTCTTTGGAGACAGGATCTTTGAAGAGGTAATGGAGGTTAAATGAGGTCATGAGGGTGGGCCCTAATCCAGTGTCTTTGTAAGAAGACAAACACCTCAGGGTGTAAGAGAAAAGGCCACGATAGGGTGCAATGAGAAGCCATGATCTATGAGCCAAGCAGAGAGGCCTCAGAAGAAACCAAACTTTCTCATACCTTGATCTCAGTCTCCCACCTTCCAGAACGATGAGAAAATAAATTTCTGTTGTTTAAGCCACTGTGTGTGATATTTTGTTGTGGCAGCTGAGCCCATGATGCAACAGACTTAAGACAGACCATCAATTTAATAGCCCTCTTTTGGCAGAAGAGGGTGAGTGGGTGGGGAGAGAAACACTTCCTTACATGTGTATATCAAATGCAAGTGTGGATCCAAATTTCAAAAGTGTCAGAAGACGAGGAATTGTACATAATTCCCAGATTAGTAACTAGTGGAGCAAAGGATGTAAAGATTGTTAACATTTTTATGATTCTTGAGATGCTTTATGAAGAATTTGGGGTGATATGATTATTATTCCCTTCCCTAATCTGGACACTCAATTCTGGATCTGATGTGATCAGCAGATGTAAAACAAAACTATGATTTCTCTCTCCTGGATACAATAGACAAGTTAATAGAGTAGAAACACAGGGGTATCTTTATCATTTTGTGTTTGTTTTGACTCTAAGCTGGAAGGTAATGGCTACCTTTCAGAAACAGAAGTGATGTAATGTGTAAGGTACAGTCCCGTTTTCTGGGAATGGGTGGTGGCCTTGCAGTGCAGGTCTAGGTGAGGTGTGGGTTTGGGCTCCTTCCTTCAGACCCTTGTACAGGAGCCCAGCTGTCCCTGCTAGGTCAGGACCCCGTGGGGACAGAGGGCATCTTACCTTTGACACTCACCAGGGCTGACTTGAGTAATGCAAGGCTCCAACATTTACGACCAAAGACCTTGCAATCTGAGCATCTTGGTCACACCTTCGTCATGGTGTACACTGCCCCCGGCTCCATGAAGTTGGGTAGAAGACTGTGTAGAAGTGAGAAAAAGCCTTCCTCACTGGGGGTGGGGGCCATGCCCTTTGCTTTCCCTCCTAGTTTTTTTTCTTTTTTCTGTAAAGCGTTCTTCAGGTTAAGTGTCACTGTCCCTCCCAAGACAACATAATTTTTTTTTTCATGAAAATATATTTTGGGGCAGCATGTGGTATTTGTTGCTGTGCAAATGCTTTCTCTAGTTGTGGCGAGTGGGAGTTAGTCTTCCTTGTAGAGTAAGGACTTCTCATTGCAGGGCTTCTCCTGTTGCAGGGCATGGGCTCTATAGAGCACGGGCTCTGTAGTTGTGGTGCATGGGCTTTGTTGCTCCACTGTATGCAGAATCTTCCTGGAAAAGGGATTGAACCCGTGTCCCCAGCATTGACAGGTGCATTCTTAATCACCAAACCACCAAGGAAGCCCAACATCGTGTTTTTGAAAGAATTAGTGTGTGATGGATTTCTGGATCTATCATCGTTTTAAGACAATGAGTCGAAAGGTAGGAACTGTGTTTTATTGGGGCTGTGCTTTGGTTTAACCTTGTTCTTGGTACAATATCTTTAATATAGATCTATTTGTCTCATACATTGTTGTTACATTGTTTTCATATAACCATATTTGACACCCTACTTGACAGTGCCAACATTCACAGTGGTTCTTTAATGCAGTTGACAGTATCAGCCCTTAAAAATGTTTTCACAATACTTCCATGTAAGCACATTTGACAGGATCAGCAGTTGAAATGTTCCACAAAACTATGTATTCAGGGTTTCGAATACCAGCAGCTACTGTGCTCACAATGGCTCTGAGTTGTGACTGCTCGTTCAGCATACTCTTTCTTTTCTTTTTTTTTGAGAATTTATAAAGCGCCAGGCATTCATTGACATTGGGTACAAAGATGATGAAGATTTAACAGACATGTTCATAAGAACTTTTAATTTACCAAAAATCAATTAACTCGTAACCAGCATTTATTGACCACTCGTGTGCATGCGTGTGTGCTCAGTCGTGTTCAACTCAACTCTTTGCAACCCATGGGCTACTGCCTGCTAGGTTCCTCTGTCTATAGGATTTCCCAAGCAAAAGTACTGGACTGGGTTACCAATTACTTCTCCGGGAGATCTTTCCAACCTAGAGATTGAACCCATGTCTCCCGAGTCTCCTGCATTAGAATGAGGATTCTGTACCACTGAGTCACCTGGAAAGTCCAATCGAGCACTTACTAGGTGTCATATATTGATCCAGTAGCATTTACACTGCCACTCAGTCCTTCCAACCACCTTATTCTAAGGTAGCTCATATCAGTCCCATTGTATAGATGAGGAAACTGAGGTACTAAATGGATAGGCAGTTTGCCTGAGAGCCCTCAACTAGAAAGAGGCAGAACCGTGATTTGAACCTAAGCAGTTTTCTCCTGGTGTTCTCATGCCATCTCTCCTTACTCTGTACTGCGTATTGTGTCACAATTATCGCAACAGCGTGTTAACTAATAATGTGGGCAAGATGTTTTGAGAGCAAGACGAATGGGCCATCCACTCTCTGGTGATGCTGAGAGAAGGCTTTAGGAGAGGACATTATTTGAAGGAACTTCTGTGTTTTCATAGGAGTTGGGTCAAAGGGAGAAGCTGGGATAATGCATAAGTATGGGTAAATTCTAGGAGGCACTTAGGAGCTAAGGCTGGTTTGGGAACCAGACCAAGTTTAGGAAGGGGAGCTGGAAGGTGTGTGTGATAGAAGCAATGTCGGGAAGGACTTTGAATGTAACCTCTTAGGTTCAGTTCCTGGGGGTGTGTGTGTTAAACTAAAAAAAGACAGATTAATAGAGGAAAAGGCATATCATTTTTATTAATATTTATATGCATGGAGGTTCACAGAAAGGCACTAAATTCAAAGAAGTGGTTAGATTTGGATGCATATATACCATTTTAGCAATAGAAAGAGGGTTTAGGTCATAAATTGGTGGGTAGTTTTCTGCTCGTTAGATCCCTTTAAATTTTAAAGGCATTCATTGACATTGGGTACAAAGATGATGAAGATTTAACAGACATGTTCATAAGAACTTTTAATTTACCAAAAATCAATTAACTCGTAACCAGCATTTATTGACCACTCGTGTGCATGCGTGTGTGCTCAGTCGTGTTCAACTCAACTCTTTGCAACCCATGGGCTACTGCCTGCTAGGTTCCTCTGTCTATAGGATTTCCCAAGCAAAAGTACTGGACTGGGTTACCAATTACTTCTCCGGGAGATCTTTCCAACCTAGAGATTGAACCCATGTCTCCCGAGTCTCCTGCATTAGAATGAGGATTCTGTACCACTGAGTCACCTGGAAAGTCCAATCGAGCACTTACTAGGTGTCATATATTGATCCAGTAGCATTTACACTGCCACTCAGTCCTTCCAACCACCTTATTCTAAGGTAGCTCATATCAGTCCCATTGTATAGATGAGGAAACTGAGGTACTAAATGGATAGGCAGTTTGCCTGAGAGCCCTCAACTAGAAAGAGGCAGAACCGTGATTTGAACCTAAGCAGTTTTCTCCTGGTGTTCTCATGCCATCTCTCCTTACTCTGTACTGCGTATTGTGTCACAATTATCGCAACAGCGTGTTAACTAATAATGTGGGCAAGATGTTTTGAGAGCAAGACGAATGGGCCATCCACTCTCTGGTGATGCTGAGAGAAGGCTTTAGGAGAGGACATTATTTGAAGGAACTTCTGTGTTTTCATAGGAGTTGGGTCAAAGGGAGAAGCTGGGATAATGCATAAGTATGGGTAAATTCTAGGAGGCACTTAGGAGCTAAGGCTGGTTTGGGAACCAGACCAAGTTTAGGAAGGGGAGCTGGAAGGTGTGTGTGATAGAAGCAATGTCGGGAAGGACTTTGAATGTAACCTCTTAGGTTCAGTTCCTGGGGGTGTGTGTGTTAAACTAAAAAAAGACAGATTAATAGAGGAAAAGGCATATCATTTTTATTAATATTTATATGCATGGAGGTTCACAGAAAGGCACTAAATTCAAAGAAGTGGTTAGATTTGGATGCATATATACCATTTTAGCAATAGAAAGAGGGTTTAGGCTTCGAGGAACAATAAATTGTGGGTAAGTAGGAAATACAGGAGGCAACTCATGGAGATAAGGATTATTATGGTGAGGTCTATGCAAACTCATCTCAGTGTTGACTTTCGTCTCCAGTGATAAGAGTTTCTCTTCCCTTCCCAGTATCGAGGAAAACACCTTCACAAAAGGAAATGTATGCCCTGTTTTTAGGCAGATAAGGGGAGGGCACAGAATTCTTCCTACATCTGTTGATTTTCCACTGCCTTACATTCAAAATAATCCTTATTCCAAAGTGGCATATTTGGGGGGTAGCGTATTCGGATCTCCTTCAGAAGCCACTCTCGAGAATTTGGGTTTTAAAAGATGAGAGGTTTAAAGCCTTAAGCAACATGGTCAGATCTGTGTGCTTGAGAAGTCCTTCTGACTGCAGCGTGGGGAGGGCTTTAGAAGAGGAGACCTGGAAAGCAGGGAGACCTGCCCCCATCTGGGTTCCAGCCCTGCAGGGAAGAACGAGAAGGCTGCACTGGGATTCCCTCCCTTCTTTCCGTCTCCCTGAAGGAAAGCTGGGATTTCAGTTTTTATCCTCCTGCGCGGCTGCTGTTCAAGGCTGCTGCATCTGTGCAGGGCTCATCACAGCGGCTTGCCAAGATGCAGGACCCCAGGGAGCCTCTCAAGCTCTACAAAGCCCACCTGGGGAGCCAGCGAGCATCTTGCCCCCAACCTCTTGAAGGCTCTCAGCAGAGGCTGCGCAGCAGAAGTGCCTCTGCCCAGCACACTGTGGCCTGGTCCTCGGCAGGTCTGTCTTGCTCAGCGCTGGCTGCTACCCACATCCATTATCCCTCTCTTTGCAGACATTGGACTTCAGAGGTCAGCGGCTCCTGCGTGGCCAGCAATGGGGGCTTCATTTTCCTACTTCGTTTTACAGCCTGGGGAAGCACCCACATGAATAACTATTTGATAACCTCTTAGGTTCAGTTCCTGGGGGTGTGTGTGTTAAACTAAAAAAAGACAGATTAATAGAGGAAAAGGCATATCATTTTTATTAATATTTATATGCATGGAGGTTCACAGAAAGGCACTAAATTCAAAGAAGTGGTTAGATTTGGATGCATATATACCATTTTAGCAATAGAAAGAGGGTTTAGGCTTCGAGGAACAATAAATTGTGGGTAAGTAGGAAATACAGGAGGCAACTCATGGAGATAAGGATTATTATGGTGAGGTCTATGCAAACTCATCTCAGTGTTGACTTTCGTCTCCAGTGATAAGAGTTTCTCTTCCCTTCCCAGTATCGAGGAAAACACCTTCACAAAAGGAAATGTATGCCCTGTTTTTAGGCAGATAAGGGGAGGGCACAGAATTCTTCCTACATCTGTTGATTTTCCACTGCCTTACATTCAAAATAATCCTTATTCCAAAGTGGCATATTTGGGGGGTAGCGTATTCGGATCTCCTTCAGAAGCCACTCTCGAGAATTTGGGTTTTAAAAGATGAGAGGTTTAAAGCCTTAAGCAACATGGTCAGATCTGTGTGCTTGAGAAGTCCTTCTGACTGCAGCGTGGGGAGGGCTTTAGAAGAGGAGACCTGGAAAGCAGGGAGACCTGCCCCCATCTGGGTTCCAGCCCTGCAGGGAAGAACGAGAAGGCTGCACTGGGATTCCCTCCCTTCTTTCCGTCTCCCTGAAGGAAAGCTGGGATTTCAGTTTTTATCCTCCTGCGCGGCTGCTGTTCAAGGCTGCTGCATCTGTGCAGGGCTCATCACAGCGGCTTGCCAAGATGCAGGACCCCAGGGAGCCTCTCAAGCTCTACAAAGCCCACCTGGGGAGCCAGCGAGCATCTTGCCCCCAACCTCTTGAAGGCTCTCAGCAGAGGCTGCGCAGCAGAAGTGCCTCTGCCCAGCACACTGTGGCCTGGTCCTCGGCAGGTCTGTCTTGCTCAGCGCTGGCTGCTACCCACATCCATTATCCCTCTCTTTGCAGACATTGGACTTCAGAGGTCAGCGGCTCCTGCGTGGCCAGCAATGGGGGCTTCATTTTCCTACTTCGTTTTACAGCCTGGGGAAGCACCCACAGGCACATGCACCAGGGCAGGAGGAAGGGGGTCCTCTTATCTTCCTCTCAGCACAGACAGGCAGAGAACGCCTCCCTGCTCACACCTGTGCAGCCTGGGAAGTCAGCCAGCCCTTCCCCGTCACCCCTCCCTGCTCAGGGCCTCTCCTTCCCACTCCCCACGTTCCTGGGAGACTAACAGCCCTGTTCAGATCTCCTTGCCCAGTGGCTCCTTTCCCTGAGAGCATTTCTCTCCAGACCTGGTATCATAGCTTAATGATGTTCCTCCAATAAGGGGAAGGTAATTGATTGTTAAGTGAAAATATAAATTGTAATTGAATCCGTCACATTTCAGTTTTTCATTATCCTGTGACAAGTCTCTTAGAGCATTTGCAAGGACTGTAGGGATAGGGGAGGGGTGGAGAGAGACGAGGACACAGTGTCCTGTGTTCCCCTACCCAGCGTGGCAGGTGTGCCTCCCTGAGCCTCTTGCACGCGCGCGAGTGTGTGGGGGTGTGCACCCACCTCTGCACAGGGTCCAGGGAAGCTGCTTTAAAGGAGGCAAAATGTTCCCAGGCTCTTGGCTGGAATCCCTAGGTCTGGTTCAAGCTGGAGATTCGGATTTCTGGCTTTTTTAGCAGACGTTCAGATTCTACTATTGCACCATCACAGGCATCCTGCCTGGCATGTTCACTGTTTTGATCTCATTTACTATCAAGGAGGAAGGGTAGCATGGTGGTTAAGAAGTGGGCTTGCAAACCGGGTTGCTTGGATGGGTCCTGTCATTCCCAGCCACTTACTGGGTTTCTGTTTTCTGTGCAGGGCTCATCACAGCTTGCCAAGATGCAGGACCCCAGGGAGCCTCTCAAGCTCTACAAAGCCCACCTGGGGAGCCAGCGAGCATCTTGCCCCCAACCTCTTGAAGGCTCTCAGCAGAGGCTGCGCAGCAGAAGTGCCTCTGCCCAGCACACTGTGGCCTGGTCCTCGGCAGGTCTGTCTTGCTCAGCGCTGGCTGCTACCCACATCCATTATCCCTCTCTTTGCAGACATTGGACTTCAGAGGTCAGCGGCTCCTGCGTGGCCAGCAATGGGGGCTTCATTTTCCTACTTCGTTTTACAGCCTGGGGAAGCACCCACAGGCACATGCACCAGGGCAGGAGGAAGGGGGTCCTCTTATCTTCCTCTCAGCACAGACAGGCAGAGAACGCCTCCCTGCTCACACCTGTGCAGCCTGGGAAGTCAGCCAGCCCTTCCCCGTCACCCCTCCCTGCTCAGGGCCTCTCCTTCCCACTCCCCACGTTCCTGGGAGACTAACAGCCCTGTTCAGATCTCCTTGCCCAGTGGCTCCTTTCCCTGAGAGCATTTCTCTCCAGACCTGGTATCATAGCTTAATGATGTTCCTCCAATAAGGGGAAGGTAATTGATTGTTAAGTGAAAATATAAATTGTAATTGAATCCGTCACATTTCAGTTTTTCATTATCCTGTGACAAGTCTCTTAGAGCATTTGCAAGGACTGTAGGGATAGGGGAGGGGTGGAGAGAGACGAGGACACAGTGTCCTGTGTTCCCCTACCCAGCGTGGCAGGTGTGCCTCCCTGAGCCTCTTGCACGCGCGCGAGTGTGTGGGGGTGTGCACCCACCTCTGCACAGGGTCCAGGGAAGCTGCTTTAAAGGAGGCAAAATGTTCCCAGGCTCTTGGCTGGAATCCCTAGGTCTGGTTCAAGCTGGAGATTCGGATTTCTGGCTTTTTTAGCAGACGTTCAGATTCTACTATGTGCGCACCATCACAGGCATCCTGCCTGGCATGTTCACTGTTTTGATCTCATTTACTATCAAGGAGGAAGGGTAGCATGGTGGTTAAGAAGTGGGCTTGCAAACCGGGTTGCTTGGATGGGTCCTGTCATTCAGCCACTTACTGCGTAGGCTTGGATAGGTTACTAACTGATCTGGGTTTCTGTTTTCTCATCTGTAAAATAAGAATCATAATAAATATTTACTGCTTAGGGTTATTGTGAGAATTAGACAGGATTAATTTAGGTAAGGCACTTATGAAAAAGAATTAAAGAAAGAACACATACATAAAGAAAGAATATATACATAAAGAAAGATACATGTATAATTGTTTAGTCACTAAGTTATGTCCAACTCGTTGGGACCCCATGGACTGTAGCCCACCAGGCTCCTCTGTCCATGGGATTTCCCGGACAAGACTACTGGAGTGGGTTGCCATTTCCTTAACCAGGGGATCTTCCCAACCCAGGGATCGAACCCACATCTCCCGCATCTCCTGCACTGGCAGGTGGATTCTTCACCACTACGCCAGCTCGGAAGCCTCCCGTGTGTATATGTGGGGCTTCTCTGGTGGCTCAGTCATAGAGGATCCACCTACAGTACAGCAGAAGACACAGGTCTGATCTCTGGGCCAGGAAGATCCCCTGGAAGACAGAAGGGCAACCCACTCCAATATTCTTGCCAGGGAAATCCCATGGACAGAAGAGCCGGGCAGGCTAGAGTCCACGGGGTCACAGAGTCGGCCATGACTAAAGTGACTTCGCATGCATGCATACGTGTATGGTTACATATACGTGTGTTTAACTGAATCACATGGTCGTACACCTGAAACTAACTCAATGTTGTGAATCAACTGGATTTCAAAAAGGAAGAGGAGGAAATATACATGGTGGAAACTCAACAATCATTAAAAATTACTAGGATTATTCTTTTTCTGAAACAGTTTTGTGTGTTCGTATAAGCCAGGATACCTAGGAAACAGAACCTGAGGCCAAGTTCCTGTGTTCCTGGTTTATTGAGAAGCGGGAGGGTTAATCCCAGGTCAAGAGTTAATAAGAGTGAGGCGTGGAAGGAAGGGGAGACAATTCCAGGGGGCCTTTTGTGGGATCTCTAGCTTGCTCATCTTCACAAAAGCTCAGATTTCTCCAGGGGACCACATGAAATGACTGCACTTGAGAATAGTCCAGTGGGTGTTTGGCGGTGGGAGAGGAGAAAGGGAGGAACTTTATGGATTCTTTCTTGCTCCTGTCTCTGATTCTTCCGGGTTCACTCCCGCGGGGGTTGTGTTCCGGGAATTTCCAGGCCAGGTTATGCACCCCCTGCTGGCGGCTCTGGGGAATTCAGAGCCTTTGTGATTTCCTTGTGCTAGACGTGGGCGCTGGAGCTCTGGAGGTGTCTGTCCTGGGCAGTGAACCCGAGACCTTACCGCTCCACCCCCACCCTCACGCCCCCACCCACCATCCTGTAGGTGTTTAGGGTGCTGGTGAAATGGTGGCCAGGTTTCCGGACTGACCACTCAGCTGAGGCCTGGCCAATACATGTGGCCCAGTGTCGCTCAGGTCAACTCATATCCTCCTACAGCCCTTGGCTATGTTTTAAAGTCTCACATGAGGAAACAATGCCCTGCCTTTTTCCCTGAAAGGGAAGTTGCTGTCTCCCTCCTTCAGGGAGTGGAAGCCCTATAAAGGCAATAGCTACACTGAGAATCTAGTGCTAAAGGATCTACCACACACAGAGACTCAATAAACATGCTGTGTAATATCCTTCCATATTTTCATCCATTCCTATTTTGTTGATAGTTAATTTACATAAAAGAAAATGCATAGATTCTTAGGGTTTAGTTTGATGGGTTTTGACCAGTGGTGCTAGTTGTAAAGAATCCTGCTGCCAATACAAGAGATTTAATCCCTGGGTGGGGAAGATCCCCTGGAGAAGGAAATGGCAACCCGCTCTAATATTCTTGCCTGGGAAATTCCATGGACAGAGGAGCCTGGCAGGCTACAGTCCATGGGTCACAGAGAGTTGAACACCACTAAGGGACGGAGCACAGACAGTGATACACCCTTGCATACTTGTATACCCCAAAACAGCATGTAAAACATCTCTTTGATTCCAGAAACTTCCCCCATTCAAAGTAATTCCTATTGTCCTGTTTTGAAATTCACTTAGCCTCTTTTCTACTTTGTCTAGTTTGTTTTAACCCTGTCAAATGAATTATTCTCTTCTGATAATGTGTTTCTTATGTATAGCATTTCCATTTTATTGTCTTTTGTAATTTTCAACTCTCTAATAAAAAATCCCTCATCTTTTCACACATACTGCCCATGATTTCTTTTAGATCCTTTAGTGTATTTATCATAGCCTGTTTTTGGCAAGTTCCCTGCATGATAAATACAATGTTTGGACCTTCTCTTTTTCTGATGCCATGCTCTCTTTCTCTTTTGAACACAAGTCACATTTTTTTGCTTCTTTGTGTATTCCCCTCCCCCCCTTTTTACTGCATGCCACATCAGATGTATGAAAAGAACTGACATAGTAGAAGTAAATAAACTTTACTTCTAGAAATGAAAAAGCCCCCATCTTCTGTCAGGTGGGTAATTCAGAAGGATGTATTAATTCAATATGTTGAGCTGGGCCTGAGCTTTGTGGTGACTTGGATTAGATTCCGTTCACTTCTAGCATTAAATATTTGGAATGTGGGCTCAAGACCGCCCCTTCAGCAGGGCCTGGAATCTGAACAGAGGTGAGATTAAAGAGATCTTTAAGCTTTACAGCTTCCTGAACAATGGAAGGCTCTGTTTTAATAGCCCACCTGCCAATTTTTTTCTGGAGACTTCTCTGTTTCCTTCAGTCCTGCTGTGGATTGTCTATTCCTTGGGAAGCTTCTCTCCATCCTGTTCCCCTGCTCCCAGCTTGTGGAAGGCTCGTCCAAGGCACTTAGCATAGATGTTCCGAGCCTTGAAGTGTTGGTTCCTGGCTCCCCTGCCCGACCCAGTCCCAGCCTTCAGGGGCTGTACCTGGGTACCCCCATGAGTCCATGGGATCTCAGGGAGATTCTTCTCAGCTGAGCTTTCTTGCTCAGCCTCCACCCTGCAGGGGGGTCCTCACTTTGCATTTTGGGAAGGTCTCATATGATGTGGGAAGTGGGTTCTCTGTCAGGTCTCTGCCCTGCCCTGAGCCTTTAATATGCTCCACCTATATGCTTGGTGAAGGCCTATGGGGAAGATGGCCTATGGGTGCCAAGATGTTCTGTGGGAGGATTACCATGAGCTTCCTATCTCAGCAGCTGACACAGGCCATGGTAGATTTCTGAACTGTCGGGCTGATTTCTCTGTGCCTTTGTCTCTGTTGAATTCCTCCTTTCCTACCTCTCCGCCGAGGACACCATGAGCTCTGAGTCTCTGCTCTCTAAGAAAGGGCTCAATGCTTTCGGGAATTTAATTCATTTAGGCTCACTGATATCCTCAGCTCTCTGATGAGTTTAAAACCTATAATTTTACAGCTTATCTGGCTTCTTCTAATGGTTGCATGGAAGCGACACTCCCATGTGACTTTCCGCTTTCGAAAGCAAACATCCATGTTTTATAGCTCTGCTGTCTGGAAATCTTCACTGGGGGCAACAGCAAGTTTCATATCTGGACAGCCAAAGATTATTAAACTCCAACCAATGGCTGTTTTGTTCTTCTGACATCCGAAGACCCATCCATTTAGATGCAGACATCGACGCTCTTAAATAAAGCTTTTCACTTTTCCAGGTCACTGCCCCTAACATTTGGAAAGCAATATCGGGAAGTAATATTAATCTGAATAGGCTGATTTTGGTTAGGGGGTTTAATAAAGTAAATATTTTCTCTGTGACTTTGAGCAGTGGTTCAAACCTCCCGCAGCAAGATAGCGACAGTGATCAGAGCCTTCCCTGCCCTCTGTCAGGTCCAGGCCTGTCGCCTGGGGGCGGAGGAAGAGTCTTCCCAGGCAGAGAAGCCATCCTGTTCCTCCTCTGTTTTCATTTTTCCTGTGATCAGGCAGGACTGCTCCAAAGGATCCCTAGTTTTCACCACCCACTTGACATATGAACACCTGCTCTGTCTGCAGTCTAATTTCTTCTGGAGGCTCAATCTGCCTTTGCTTTGGATTTAGGGCTCTCCTCCTCCTCCTGGTACCTTGACGTCCCAGGGTATCCTTTGTGAGGAAGGCTGAGAAATCACCAGATGCTGACAAGGTACCTTGGAGGGCAGAAGGGCTCAGTCAATTGGGAGGAGGTGGTGAGTGGGCAGTTTGTCAAAAATCACAGCGACTGCACAGAGCACTGCAGTTGCTACAAATCCCTGGGCTCCTGTAGGTGGAAACCCTGTAGGCATGGTTACAGTGCCAGACCTAATGAGCCAATTTTTTCTAAGCATGGTAATAATGTTTAATTAATGAAGATGATTCTCCATGCTCACAGATGACCATGCTCCCTGGTGTACTCGGGAGCGTGTGCACCTAGGGGCAGGCAGGCTGCAGAGGGCCCTCTTTACATTTTCCTGCATCCTAGCTCATGGGTAAAGGTCACTCTCTGTGGCTTGTGTTTGGCCTGTGATGACAAAGCAGGGAAAGTTAACTCCAAAGCAGATTTCTAGTGATAAACACTTTCTTTGGTAAGATATCTAAATGGATCCATCAAAGCTTGAAGTGCCACATTTCTCATAACTTTATCATAGAATTGTAAGAAATGATGGTTTTGGAACTGTTAGTGCAATGTGATGAAGATCCTGGTGACACAGAGTGTGGATCCCGACTCCTAGGTCAAGGTTACCACTGGATGTGGTGGTGGTCAACTTTATTATAACACAGAGCAGCTTTGTAGATTTCAATCTACTTCCGTCAACTTTTTGAGAGTTCTTGAGGAAACCAGCAAGCAAGTTTCTCTTTTCCTAACTCTAGTCTGCAGAATCACACAGGATCTGGGTATCTAACATGCAATTCAGATTTGACAACTTCAATTACAAACTCTTAATTTTTCTGTGAATCTCATGCCTCAATCCTCCTCATCCACCTGTTTTAAAGCCACAAATCTAAGCAGCAACGTTGATGTTCTTTTTTCTTTAATTCTCCATATTCAAACCATTGCAAATCCTATTGCCTTTACCTTTAACACACACCTTGATCTATCTATAATGGGAATGCATATGTGTATATAGGAATGTGTGTGTGCACACCCATGCGTGTATATGCACATGTGTATGAGTGTGTGTGTGTGTGTATGTAGCCTTTCTTCCCACTTTCGCAGCTAGCAGATGAGCTGCAGGAGAGCAAGGATCTTGACTATCCCTTTTGTATCCTTTGTGCTTTGTATGCTCTGAATACCTGAACAAACCCTGAAAGGAAACACCTGAAATTCTGTTTGGAAATTAAATATCTTCCATGCGGAAGGTGTCAGACTCCACAGAGGCAGAATTATTTACTGAATTTCACTGGAGAAACAAATTCTTGGTCCAAACAGATCCTGGAGAGATGCCTGGTGATGATAAAAATGATGGATTCAATGTTTTTTGGAACAAGGTTGCCCACTCGCCGATGGCCTGAGGTCCAGATCTGAAACAGCACAATATTTCAGAATTTTTGAATTACTTGAGAACAAAAAATGAAATCACTTTTTGGTGTCTCTGGGCTGTCTGGCAAGGTAGGCCTTGCCTTCCTGTCCAGCAATGCACTGATGTGACTGGAACTGAGAAGTGGCTGCCCTTGACAAGGAGCCAGGTTCTCCAGCTGGCCATGGAGGACGGTGGCCTGTTTCCCTCATTTGCATCACCTGCCTGGCCCCTCATAGAATTGTAAGAAATGATGGTTTTGGAACTGTTAGTGCAATGTGATGAAGATCCTGGTGACACAGAGTGTGGATCCGACTCCTAGGTCAAGGTTACCACTGGATGTGGTGGTGGTCAACTTTATTATAACACAGAGCAGCTTTGTAGATTTCAATCTACTTCCGTCAACTTTTTGAGAGTTCTTGAGGAAACCAGCAAGCAAGTTTCTCTTTTCCTAACTCTAGTCTGCAGAATCACACAGGATCTGGGTATCTAACATGCAATTCAGATTTGACAACTTCAATTACAAACTCTTAATTTTTCTGTGAATCTCATGCCTCAATCCTCCTCATCCACCTGTTTTAAAGCCACAAATCTAAGCAGCAACGTTGATGTTCTTTTTTCTTTAATTCTCCATATTCAAACCATTGCAAATCCTATTGCCTTTACCTTTAACACACACCTTGATCTATCTATAATGGGAATGCATATGTGTATATAGGAATGTGTGTGTGCACACCCATGCGTGTATATGCACATGTGTATGAGTGTGTGTGTGTGTGTATGTAGCCTTTCTTCCCACTTTCGCAGCTAGCAGATGAGCTGCAGGAGAGCAAGGATCTTGACTATCCCTTTTGTATCCTTTGTGCTTTGTATGCTCTGAATACCTGAACAAACCCTGAAAGGAAACACCTGAAATTCTGTTTGGAAATTAAATATCTTCCATGCGGAAGGTGTCAGACTCCACAGAGGCAGAATTATTTACTGAATTTCACTGGAGAAACAAATTCTTGGTCCAAACAGATCCTGGAGAGATGCCTGGTGATGATAAAAATGATGGATTCAATGTTTTTTGGAACAAGGTTGCCCACTCGCCGATGGCCTGAGGTCCAGATCTGAAACAGCACAATATTTCAGAATTTTTGAATTACTTGAGAACAAAAAATGAAATCACTTTTTGGTGTCTCTGGGCTGTCTGGCAAGGTAGGCCTTGCCTTCCTGTCCAGCAATGCACTGATGTGACTGGAACTGAGAAGTGGCTGCCCTTGACAAGGAGCCAGGTTCTCCAGCTGGCCATGGAGGACGGTGGCCTGTTTCCCTCATTTGCATCACCTGCCTGGCCTCTGTGGGCCTCTGAGATGTTATCCAGTCTGAATTTCTACAGACCATCCTGAGCAAGCATGTGGTGAGGACCCCCACACCATTCACTTATCCCTAGCTGGGTATTGGCCTGCACACTTCCTGGAGACAGGGAGGTCCCCAGTTGGGCCTGGTGATGTCATCTCAGCCCAGTATCTTCCATGTTCTCTAGTTCCCAGACATTGTCATACGAGCCTGGTGAGGACAGGTGAGTGCTCGTGTCAGTCAGAGCCTCCACTCCTGACGAAATGACTCAGATTCAAGCCCTGCTTGAATTTGGTCCATAGGGCCATTGGCCCAAAGACTGTCTGCTGGCTGGAGGAAGTCCTGATCTGAGTGGCGTGCTCTTTTGTCACCCACAAAGGGGACATGTTCTCTTCTACTTCTCCTTGACCACAGGCACTTCTGTTAGTCAGAAGGCTCTATGGAGTCCTGTCCTTCATCTCCCTCACACTTGTGCTAAGGAAGCTGTGGCCCTTCCAGGAAAAGAAAGAGCCTGCCAAGGTGAGAACCAGAGTGTCACTCATACCGTGGTCTTGTTCCCTCTTACGTGTAGCCAATTTCCTGGAGATTTTTCTGTTTCTCGAGGGTGGCGGGAGGTCAGGCTCCTGTGAGAAATTACTCCCTTAGATGAAGTTGGGTATCAGCATTTCTCTTAAGAGTTACACAACCAGACAGCAGCACCGTGGAGTCCAGGAGATTTCCCCTGGGTTAGAGATGCCTAATCATTGTGTTATGTCGTGGGCTGTTTTCAAGTCACAGAAGGACTATCCACAGACAGCACCACACTAGATCATATATGGCATAACCCTTGGGCTGAGACCTCTGCCTTCCTCCCATGATCACATCCCAGCTTTCCACTTATCCCATTGTTGTTTGAGGACATTCCAATGATTGATAGGCTTAACTCCTGTCTCAGAGGCCCCAAGCACAGGCTGCAGAAGATGCCACTTTCTGTGATCACAGGCACCTTTGCTAGTTTTGTCAGAAGACAAGCTCAAGAGAGGTTCATGAAATGTCTGCTTTCAGAATCATTAACCACTGATTACATCATCCATTTTGCTTTGGGAAAATTTTGCTTTAAACAAAGCTGGCTGAGCAAGTGCTGTCCATGGGCAATCACAGGATGGTATGGACTGCGATTGCACTCATTGCCGGCTCTTTGGAAGGCAGAGCTGAGCAGGGACCGTTTCCCTGTTCTGGGTGTCCGGTCTCTCTGACAGCTGTGTGTTTCACGGCTGAGGTTCATCCTTCATGTTGATTTCTATTAGTGAATTCATAAATACAGCCTCAAGAATGCTACCTGTCCCTTAGCTCTTGAACCATCATTACCATCCAGAATGGTAATTCCTTTGTAGGAGTCACCTTGGTTCAGCAGAGAGAGAGAGAAAAGAAGTTACTGATGTGCTTTCAAATGGCAGAAAGGTAGAGAGTTAGAGGGTTTTTTTTTCTTTCTTTAAAAAAAATATAGCTGAATAGGATTTTAAGAAAGCAGAATTATAATGTGGAGTGAAAAGAAAGCGAGAGGTTGGGTCAGAAACTGGGTTATCAGTACAATGCAGAAAGGGAAAATAAATGCTAATAGACTGCACACATGCCCTTCCTGCTAGATTAGAGACCAGGAGGGCGATTGCTGAAAGCTGCCCATTGTGTGGCCGAACAGAACACAGGGGCTGGGCTATTATCCCCTCCTTGGCCCCTTGTGCTTCAGATGGGGGTTCTTCCTTCTCTTATCGGGGCCCCGTATTCAGTCTCCATAGCCTGATCTCTTCCTCACCCTTCTGCTCTCACAAAATGGATTGATCTGCTGAAAGACAGGGGCCAGAAGAGGGGCTGGCTCCGGAAGAGAGGGGGGCTTGTGGGGACGGGCCGCCCGGGAGGCCAGGTGCGCGCAAGGGCGGGGGCGGGAGGAGGAAGAGGCCCCTGAGTGCCGCGCTGGGTCAGTTGCCCCGCTTTCCCTCCGCCCTGGACTTAGCCGCCTGGAAAATGGCCTCCTGCCCTGGTGTTCAGGGGCGCCCGAGCTCCCAGCTGTTGAACAAGCCACGTGATTCCCTCCCCCGGCGGGAATGCTGAGCCTCCAGGCTGGCCTCGATGCCCACCTTCACTGTTCTGTTCCCAGGAGACCCAGATCTCTGCCCTGGAGCTGGCTGACTGGAGCTGCAGATTCAGCAGAGGTGAGCCGAGGGCCGGTGACAGGGGGCTGGCAGGAGTGGTTCCTTCCCAGAGCGCCTGCCTGGGAGGAGGAAGGGTCAGCGTCAGGGCTGAATCCAGGGCCAGGCTGGCCCTGGCTCCGCCTCCCCCAGGACCACACAAAGCCCTGCCACTGTGTTCATGTCCAGGTTCTCCTGCTCACCAGCTGGGGGGGGCCGGGAAATCTACTTAGCTTTTCTGTGCTGTCCTTTTCTCGTCTACAAAATGGTATCTCATTGGCAGAGTAAAGAAGAAGAAACAGCTGATTTGTGGACAGAGCTTGATCTGATGAGTGGTTTAGAACAGCAGCTGAGACAGCTAGCTACTATCATCGTCATCATTGCTATTACCCATCTCTATTTCTAGTGTCTCTATTAAGATTACATGCTGTTGTCAGTCTAACACACATGCTACAGTTTGTAGTGTATGTGCACATATGTATATATGGTATCCTTTGTGTGATTTTGGCTGAGTTACTGTGTGGTTCTGGGCCTCATTTTCTGTTCTGTGAAGCAAGGTTAACAAGTGGCATTGTTGGAAGGGTCATGAGGTAATGACTATAAATTACCCAGTACAGAGGCTGTCACCTTGAAGAAGTTCAGTAAATAGGAACTAGTGTTATTTTAACTCGCCCCTGTGGACATGTGTTGTGTGGACCTGCCTGGTGCTCTTTGCATCTGAGGAGTTAGGTTTTGGTCTGTTTTTTTCTGAGAGTCTGGAGGATGGCACATGTGTCTGTGGGCAGGCGCCTGAGGGCTGGCGGCCCGAGGCTTAATTGGTCAGCTCCTGTTTGTGGCTCCCATGAACCTTTGAGCACAGCTTCTGTTTCGTTTGGAACTGAGCTGCCTGGTGTACTTTGAAGCCCAGAAAGGCAGCTTCGATCGAGGGAGCTAAGAGGCTTGAGTTAATCCTGGCTCCCTGACTGGGCTGGCTGAAGCTTAGATTCCTCTCCGCTCTGCTACAGGTTGGCTCTGTGGTTTCTAAGTTCTTGGGAACCTCTGGTCTACCCTTTCTGTACTTTTTTTTTTTTTTTACCTCCATTGCCCCCAGAGAGTCCGCCTCTTCCATTCCTCTGGAACAGAAGAACATGCCCCCAGGAAAGAGTGAATGTCTGGTGTGTGCCCCGGGGACTCTTACATCAGTGCAGTGGCCTGTCCTTGGGAGCATCTCTGTGCTCTACCTTTGTGACGGAGGCTGAGTGTGAACCTCGAGGCGCGGGTCTGATTCAGCAGGCCAGGCTGGAGAGAGGAAGAGGCTCAAGAGCCAAGGAAAGCAGAAGGCACGGACTCCGGATCCCCTTTTTTGTTGTGGGTCAGGTGCCCTTATCTGAGTGAGGACAGGAGGAACCCACAGATGGGGATGTTGAGCTTCCCCAGATCAGGGTGCCATCACCCTAATTATGAAGGCAGCTGTGCCTTACCCCTAGGGGGAAAGAACCTGCCTGCCAATACAGGAGATGTAAGAGATGCATTGGTTTTTTTTTTTTTCAACTTTTATTTTACTTTTAACTTCTACAGAGTTTTGTTGTTTACAGATATGCATGTTCCCAGATTAATCATATGTATATCCCCCCCATCCCACCCCTCCAGACCATCACACAGCACCCCTGCAGGATCCCCTTTTCTCATAGAGCAATGACTATAGCTATTTTCTTCACATACGATAGTGTAGGTTTTCATGCTACTTCCTTTACGTCTCCCACCCACTGTTCATTCCCCACCATATTCATATGTCTATTGTTCACATCTGTTTTTCTATCGCTTCACTGCATGTGTTATCATTACCATCCTACTAGATTCCATATATGTGTGTTAGTATATTGTACTTGTCCTTCTCTTTTTGACTGACTTCATTTTTTATGATGGGTTCTAGATCCAGCCACCTCATTAGGACTGGTTCTTCTGCATTTCTTTTTATAGCTGTGTAGTATTCCATTGTATATATGTACCAGAGCTTTTGTATCCATTCATTCATCAGTGGGCATCTAGGTTACTTCCATGTTCTAGCTATTGTATAGAAACCTGCGATGAACATTGGGGTACAGGTGCTTCTTTCAGTTTTGATTTCATCAGGGTATAAGCCTAAGAGTGGGATTGCTGGGTTGTATGGTGCTTCTATTTTTAGTTTTTTAAGAAATCTCCATACTGAAGAGACGTGGTTTTGATCTCCGGGTTGGGAAGATCCCCTGGAGGAGGGCATGGAAACCCACTCCAGTATTCTTGCCTGGAGAGTCCCATGGACACAGGAGCCTGGTTGGCGGTCTGCAGTCCATGAGGTTGTCAAGAGTCAGACATGACCGAAGCGACTTAGCAGGCATGCCGTGCCCCTGTGCCTGGTGCAGAGGTTAAGGGTCCATTCTTGGTTGTGCACATGCCGGTGTACAATCCCAGAGAGCACCATTCACATTCCTCGTCATCCTAAGTTTATAGCACCATTATGACAGGTTTCCAGCATATGGCCATAAAATGTCTTGAGAAAGCAGGGCTTGTTTCTTCTTCTGTGCTGTCTGCAAGGTCACCATGTTGGCTGCTAAGAGGTCTGTGATTCTGAGTCTTTTCTGCCACTCTCGTCTGTTCTCCAGCCCTCTGTGTGTCCTCTTCCCGGCCCCCTGTCACAGCATCTCTCTTCCCCTCCACGTCCTAGTATTTGGTTTACCCCTGAGATTTTCACTTAGTAACTGCAAGGATCAGGTGAAAATGAACAGCCGTGGGGAAGGTACCCAGCTCAAAGAAACTATAAAAGATGCCTATCTCAGTTTTCCTCCCAAGTTAGGTGGGCTGAGCCCCTTCCTTAATGATTTTCACTTATAGCCCTCTGTTTGGCCTCTGGAGCCAGCACGGCTTCCTGCCTGTCCAGTCTTGATTGTCAAGTATTGCTGGAGTCGAAGGACCTTTGTCTCCTCATGCAGTACAGCAGCTCTTACCCCTGACCGCAGGGGAGACGGTGGCCTCCCTAAGGCGTCAGTCCTCCTGATGGACTGTGGATCCAGAGGTGCTAGAGGAGATTGGCTGGTGGCAAGAGGAAGCACCAGCTTCTGTCTCCGCAGGACTTTGTAGTTCATCCAGGCTCTGCCTGTCTGATTCTAGGTCGTTCTTAGTTAACAAAGCGAAAGTCGCTCAGTCGTATCTGACTCTTGGCGACCCCGTGGACTGTAGCCCACCACGCTCCTCTGTCTGTGGGGTTCTCCTGGCAAGAATACTGGAGTGGATACCGTTCTTTTTTTCGGGGCATCTTCCCAACCCAGGTCTCCCTCATTGCAGGCAGATTCTGTACCTTCAGAGCCACCAGGGAAGCCCTTCGTTAACAACGTCATTCCAAAAGTAGGAACTCTGTTTAGAATGGGCAGCTTGTGGGCTGAGAGCAGAGGTTTCTGGATTCCAGCAGGCCCTAATATATAGTCCCTTTAGCCTTCGTGAAGTAGACCATCTTTTGGAAAGATCTTGGAAGCAGAGACAGTTGGAGTCCCATTTCTGCCTGCTTTCTACCCTGCTACCTTTGGTAGTGATGCAAATTTGGAACCTCAACTTTTTAATCAGTAAAATGGAATAGTAGTAGTACCTTGCTTATTGAATTGGACTTTTTGACCCTAAAATTGGGTTAAAGCATGAGAAAGACTTTTGAAGGCTGTGAAAATATTAGAAGAAAGATATTTTCCTCTGTGAGAGAGTCCTGGAACTGGATCCTTTTCCCCTCCGCTCAGGCAGTAACACCCTTATGAGGCCCAGCTGTTTTGGACCAACTGCCTCTACCAAGGATAGACCAGCGTTAGTTATGTTTGAGGATTCATTTCAGTACCCTTCATTATTTCTCCAGCATTTGGCATTAAGCCGTTGCTGCGCATCAAGCTTTCATGAAGAAATGTGGTCAGTGTGCAGAGATGATGCTCACTGGAGAATGCCACCCACCCTTTGGGGGTCGAATTGTCAAGTATTGCTGGAGTCGAAGGACCTTTGTCTCCTCATGCAGTACAGCAGCTCTTACCCCTGACCGCAGGGGAGACGGTGGCCTCCCTAAGGCGTCAGTCCTCCTGATGGACTGTGGATCCAGAGGTGCTAGAGGAGATTGGCTGGTGGCAAGAGGAAGCACCAGCTTCTGTCTCCGCAGGACTTTGTAGTTCATCCAGGCTCTGCCTGTCTGATTCTAGGTCGTTCTTAGTTAACAAAGCGAAAGTCGCTCAGTCGTATCTGACTCTTGGCGACCCCGTGGACTGTAGCCCACCACGCTCCTCTGTCTGTGGGGTTCTCCTGGCAAGAATACTGGAGTGGATACCGTTCTTTTTTTCGGGGCATCTTCCCAACCCAGGTCTCCCTCATTGCAGGCAGATTCTGTACCTTCAGAGCCACCAGGGAAGCCCTTCGTTAACAACGTCATTCCAAAAGTAGGAACTCTGTTTAGAATGGGCAGCTTGTGGGCTGAGAGCAGAGGTTTCTGGATTCCAGCAGGCCCTAATATATAGTCCCTTTAGCCTTCGTGAAGTAGACCATCTTTTGGAAAGATCTTGGAAGCAGAGACAGTTGGAGTCCCATTTCTGCCTGCTTTCTACCCTGCTACCTTTGGTAGTGATGCAAATTTGGAACCTCAACTTTTTAATCAGTAAAATGGAATAGTAGTAGTACCTTGCTTATTGAATTGGACTTTTTGACCCTAAAATTGGGTTAAAGCATGAGAAAGACTTTTGAAGGCTGTGAAAATATTAGAAGAAAGATATTTTCCTCTGTGAGAGAGTCCTGGAACTGGATCCTTTTCCCCTCCGCTCAGGCAGTAACACCCTTATGAGGCCCAGCTGTTTTGGACCAACTGCCTCTACCAAGGATAGACCAGCGTTAGTTATGTTTGAGGATTCATTTCAGTACCCTTCATTATTTCTCCAGCATTTGGCATTAAGCCGTTGCTGCGCATCAAGCTTTCATGAAGAAATGTGGTCAGTGTGCAGAGATGATGCTCACTGGAGAATGCCACCCACCCTTTGGGGCTATCTGAATCAATGCATGACCAGTAAAAGATAAATTAGGTCTAAAGTGTAAGGGTTTGAGCTTAATATTGTACCACTGAATCAGAGAACTATGCCCTTTAAGTTCCCCCTTCCGAGAACCAGCCAATTCTCCCAGGCCTGGCCTCTGATGGAAGGGTGAGATTTGTGTGTTGCAGCCTCTGGCTGTCCTTGGCTTTCCCCTCCAGTTGCGTTCCCAGGACACGAATCTAAAGATACTCCCTTTCTCAGATCCAGAGCCCAACCCTGATGAAGGTGGACATCTCATCTTGCGACTGGGACTCCTCATGGAGGCTCCTTCCACAGAAAGGAGTCCCTTCCCTGCTGAGAGGAGCCAGGTACCAGAGTTCTCCATAGGATGGCCGCACGTGGGGGCAATCCATGGATCTGCTGGAATCATTCTTTCCTTTGATTTTCCACAGGGTCACTTGCCCAAACAAAACTGACTCTGAGAAAAGAAATTCCTCGGCGTTTTGAATACATTGATACATAGGTGAAACAAATCAGTGTGAATTTCCCCTACACTTTCAACACTTTGTTCCTGAATAATAATAAAAAAGTCCCTGAAGCAAATACTATTTTGAGACTAATTTCTGGAGGCTCCTAGCAGGCAAATCACTCTTTTTCTTGCTGTGATGTTCTTTTTAGTCTTAAAAAGAAAAGACTTAGGAGAAGATGATGGCTTTTATTTTTTAAACATTGAGCAGGTGTCTCGAGGAAGCCCTGAAAACCTTGGTGACTCCAGGGGACAGAGCAAGGAGAGGGGCCAGATGGAGATGTGGTTGGGAAATTATAATACTCCAATGCAACAGTTCCCAACCAGTTTTGCTATAGAACCATTTGGGAAGGTTTTTTTTTTTTTTTTTTTTTTTTAGGTACCCATTCCCACAGCCTTCCCTAGGAAATATTGATTTAGATTGTCTGGTATAGGGTGTGAGAATCATGTTTAAAGACCAATTCTATACCCAGGGATCAGGATGACCATAGGAGAAGCATGAAAAATTATTTTTAAAAGCTGCCCACAATGATTCAGAGGCAGGCAGGTCCCAGTGCCCAGACATTTTCAAAAACAACTGACCATTTCAAAATGATCCATCGTATTTACGGGGGGCTCTCCCTGGGATAAAGCATGCTGACACCCACTGGGGGCCTCTAGCAGGCACATGTGTAGATGTGACAGGGAGCTTTTGCTCAAGGGCAGGGTGGGACTATGTGATCTCAAAGTCCACTTCTAACTTGGCATCAGCCACTGTGTTCCCCAGAGCTGTCTGACTGATATAAAGCCACATTCAAATTCATGTCCAACCTGAATGGAATACATGGTTGGAAAGAAAGAGGCCATGGTGGAGCTAGTGGGAGTTGGGGGGAGGCTTCTTCGACCCATGAGAGTCTTTCTGGTGTCCATCTCTTGTGTCCATCTTTGAGGGTAAACTGTCCCGCTGAGAGGAGCCAGGTACCAGAGTTCTCCATAGGATGGCCGCACGTGGGGGCAATCCATGGATCTGCTGGAATCATTCTTTCCTTTGATTTTCCACAGGGTCACTTGCCCAAACAAAACTGACTCTGAGAAAAGAAATTCCTCGGCGTTTTGAATACATTGATACATAGGTGAAACAAATCAGTGTGAATTTCCCCTACACTTTCAACACTTTGTTCCTGAATAATAATAAAAAAGTCCCTGAAGCAAATACTATTTTGAGACTAATTTCTGGAGGCTCCTAGCAGGCAAATCACTCTTTTTCTTGCTGTGATGTTCTTTTTAGTCTTAAAAAGAAAAGACTTAGGAGAAGATGATGGCTTTTATTTTTTAAACATTGAGCAGGTGTCTCGAGGAAGCCCTGAAAACCTTGGTGACTCCAGGGGACAGAGCAAGGAGAGGGGCCAGATGGAGATGTGGTTGGGAAATTATAATACTCCAATGCAACAGTTCCCAACCAGTTTTGCTATAGAACCATTTGGGAAGGTTTTTTTTTTTTTTTTTTTTTTTTAGGTACCCATTCCCACAGCCTTCCCTAGGAAATATTGATTTAGATTGTCTGGTATAGGGTGTGAGAATCATGTTTAAAGACCAATTCTATACCCAGGGATCAGGATGACCATAGGAGAAGCATGAAAAATTATTTTTAAAAGCTGCCCACAATGATTCAGAGGCAGGCAGGTCCCAGTGCCCAGACATTTTCAAAAACAACTGACCATTTCAAAATGATCCATCGTATTTACGGGGGGCTCTCCCTGGGATAAAGCATGCTGACACCCACTGGGGGCCTCTAGCAGGCACATGTGTAGATGTGACAGGGAGCTTTTGCTCAAGGGCAGGGTGGGACTATGTGATCTCAAAGTCCACTTCTAACTTGGCATCAGCCACTGTGTTCCCCAGAGCTGTCTGACTGATATAAAGCCACATTCAAATTCATGTCCAACCTGAATGGAATACATGGTTGGAAAGAAAGAGGCCATGGTGGAGCTAGTGGGAGTTGGGGGGAGGCTTCTTCGACCCATGAGAGTCTTTCTGGTGTCCATCTCTTGTGTCCATCTTTGAGGGTAAACTGTAGACATCTCTGTGCTGGCAGTTTTGTTTTATAGAATCTTCCTGCATCAAGCCACTTGCATATTCCTCTCTATGTATCCACTTTTCCATTCTTGAAGATTAATCTCACATTCTGTCTTCTATGAAGCTTTCTGTTGCAACATAACAGGCGTGGAGCTAGGTGGTGGAAGGTATCAGAGGGAAATTAACAGGCACCTCTGCACAGCTGAGCCTGAGGATAGACCTGGCCTGTGAGATGGTAACTGGGTTGTTGCCTGGGGTCTTGGATTTAGGGCAGTAGCTAGTGGGACTGGAACTACCAGAAGGCCCCCCATAAATCCCTGTTCCAGCAGGCCTTGGCAGAGTGTTCACCTCTGATGATGACTAGCATGTCCCTGGGGGTGACCAAGGCTCCACCTGCCTTAGGAGATGGGGTAGGAGGGGGTGTTAATTTATCCTTGGGTCAAGGTTAATTTATGTCGGTCATGAAAATAAACAATAAAACAGACCTTAAATCCAAAGGGCTACTTTGGGTCAAAGTTCTGTTCATTTTCAGTCATGTGCCAGAGATCCTAGAGAAGTCAATGTTTTTGATCACTGGCTTTCTCAGCTGTAATATTTGAGAACTAATGCATAATCAAGTTGTCAAAAAGGATTAAGTGAGATTATGTTTGGTGCTGTGTAAATTATAAATGTTATAGAAATGTGAAGAGCTATTATTGTTATCTAAAACTCTAGTCTTGTGAGAATTGCAAAAAGCTTGTATCTAAGTCAAAAGGATTTGATACAATTTTAGGCCTTTATTTTTTAATTATTTTTATTGAAGTATAGTGGATTTACAGTGTTGCATTAGTTTCTGCTGTACAGCAAAGTCAGTTATCTATATCTATATATGTATATATATAGATATATTTAGATTCTACCTATATATATCTATATAGATTCTATCTACATATAGATTCTATCTATCTATATACATCTCTGTCTATCTGTATATATAGATTCTATCTATCTATCTATCTATCTATATATTTAGCTTCTACTCCCATTAGCTTATTACAGAGTATTGACTAGAGTTCCCCATGCTATGCACTAGATTCTTATTAATTATCTATTTTATATATAGTACGGTATGCATGTCTATCCCAACTCCTCAATTTATCCCCCCTACAACCCAGACCTTTACTTTTTAGGAAAAAATTGTAGTTTTATTTTATTTTCCATACCCAACCAATGCAAGGCACATTTATGGGACCCTTACTATGAGGATTGGCACTAGGGAGACCAAGAAGAACGAGATCAGGTTTATGCCTTTGTACAGCTCATGTAATGATGGAGCAGCATTAAAAATGAACTACATTTTCCTAGATTGTAATGCGTACTATGATAGAGAAGAATGCCCAGGGTTCAGAGACTAGGTAGATGAGGGCATAATTAGGATCTGGGCAGGAAGTACTTCTTAATAAAACTGATATTTGGGTCTCAAAGGAATTCTCCAGGAAGCTATACATGAATGAAGTGTTTAGTCATTTAACACTGTATCTGGTGTGTTCTAAATGATGCACTGTAAATACTCTGGATCATTCAGTTATATTCCTCAGTAAAGTGTTGGCCAGACCAAAACTCTGAACTCTCTCTCCATTACTGTAGAAACAGCAAAGTTCTTTGCTCTGTTGTTTCATTCTTGGCTGGGTTGCTTCCTGTCTGTCCCACATGTGTGTTGTTCAGGCGATAACCAGAGATTTGGGCAGAACTTATAGGCTCCTCTTTGGTTTGGATGGGGAATTATAAATGTTATAGAAATGTGAAGAGCTATTATTGTTATCTAAAACTCTAGTCTTGTGAGAATTGCAAAAAGCTTGTATCTAAGTCAAAAGGATTTGATACAATTTTAGGCCTTTATTTTTTAATTATTTTTATTGAAGTATAGTGGATTTACAGTGTTGCATTAGTTTCTGCTGTACAGCAAAGTCAGTTATCTATATCTATATATGTATATATATAGATATATTTAGATTCTACCTATATATATCTATATAGATTCTATCTACATATAGATTCTATCTATCTATATACATCTCTGTCTATCTGTATATATAGATTCTATCTATCTATCTATCTATCTATATATTTAGCTTCTACTCCCATTAGCTTATTACAGAGTATTGACTAGAGTTCCCATGCTATGCACTAGATTCTTATTAATTATCTATTTTATATATAGTACGGTATGCATGTCTATCCCAACTCCTCAATTTATCCCCCCTACAACCCAGACCTTTACTTTTTAGGAAAAAATTGTAGTTTTATTTTATTTTCCATACCCAACCAATGCAAGGCACATTTATGGGACCCTTACTATGAGGATTGGCACTAGGGAGACCAAGAAGAACGAGATCAGGTTTATGCCTTTGTACAGCTCATGTAATGATGGAGCAGCATTAAAAATGAACTACATTTTCCTAGATTGTAATGCGTACTATGATAGAGAAGAATGCCCAGGGTTCAGAGACTAGGTAGATGAGGGCATAATTAGGATCTGGGCAGGAAGTACTTCTTAATAAAACTGATATTTGGGTCTCAAAGGAATTCTCCAGGAAGCTATACATGAATGAAGTGTTTAGTCATTTAACACTGTATCTGGTGTGTTCTAAATGATGCACTGTAAATACTCTGGATCATTCAGTTATATTCCTCAGTAAAGTGTTGGCCAGACCAAAACTCTGAACTCTCTCTCCATTACTGTAGAAACAGCAAAGTTCTTTGCTCTGTTGTTTCATTCTTGGCTGGGTTGCTTCCTGTCTGTCCCACATGTGTGTTGTTCAGGCGATAACCAGAGATTTGGGCAGAACTTATAGGCTCCTCTGTTTATGGGATTTCCAAGGCAAGAATATAGGAGCAGATTGCTGTTTCTTCCTTCTGAGGATCTTCCCAACCCAGGGATCAAACCCACCTCTCCTGAGTCACCTGCACTGGTAAGTGAATTCTTTACCACTAGTGCCACCTGTTGTTCAGTTGCTCAGTCGTATCTGACTCTTTTTGAGCCCATGGACTATAGTACACCAGGCTATTGTGTCCTTCACTATTTCCTGGAGTCTACTCCAACTGATGTCCATTGAGTTGGTGGTGCCATCCAACCAGCTCATCCTCTTTTGTTCCCTTCTCCTGCTGCCTTCACTCTTTCCCAGCATCAGGGTCTTTTCCAGTGAGTTGATTCTTCGCATCCGGTGGCCAGATATTGGCGCTTCAGCTTCAGCATCAGTCCTTCCATGAATGAATAATCAGGGTTGATTTCCTTTAGGGTTGACTGGTTTGATCTCTTACTGTTCAAGGAACTCTTAAGAGTCTTCTCCAGCCCCACAATTCAAAGGCATTATTTCTTCAGGAGTTAGCCTTCTTCATGGTCCAACTGTCACAGCTGTACACCGAGTGTTAGAAAAACCTTAGCTTTGACTAAACTGACATCTCTGTGTTTTAATATGCTGTCTAGGTGTGTCATAGCTTGTCTTCAAAGGAGTAAACATCTTTTAATTGCGTGGCTGTAGCCACGATCCACAGTGATTTTCTTGGAGCCTAAGAAAATAAAGTCTATAACTGTTCCCATTTTTACCCATCTATTTGCCATGAAGTGACAGGACTGGATGGGAAGTCCCTATATGTCGAATATAGGGCTCCCTCTCCTGGACTTACTCCCTTTTGGATTACTTCCTCTGCTTCTCAACATTTATAGGCACCACAAATTCTGTCCTCTGCTTCTAAAGCTGGTAAGACTGTCGGGTTTCTGTGAAGTTTTAGCTGTTCCACTGCTGCTGACTGAAGTCTGCCTTTAGGATAAAAAAAAGTAAAAGTGGAGAATTAACCCAGTGCCATTCCTTTCTTCCAATTGTGATTTCTTTTCTAGTTTTGTCTTGTTTTTGACACTTTCATGTGGCTGCTTTAAAAATATTCTCCACCGTTTATAGTTGTTATCTGTAGGAGGGCTACTGTAATAGGAGGCACCTGGTCATCACACTTAAGAAGCATTAGACGGACAGGAATCCAACATAGGGAGAAGCTAGAGAATGACTCCAGAAACACGATAAGAACAAGTGCCTCATTCATTCTCATATTTATTTATTCAACAAACAATCTTTGAGTATTGTGAGCAGAGCTCTGTTCTTGGCACAAGATAACATAGTGTTGACTGTAGATACACATTCCTTAGTCATTCACACAAAGAGAGATTATTTAGAATATGTTGCTTCAAGAAGAGATCTGAAAACCACCACCACCACCAACAACCACCAGCCAGGATTAGGCTTTTCAAAGGTGAGATAAAAATGGCCTACATTTTTGCTTTCCTGTATGATCTCCACAAGTCCAGATGGCTATTGACCATCTGAATTGTGATTAAATTGAAATAAAATTTGCTATATGTATAAAATAGGTATCAGATCTCATAGACTCAGTATGAAAAAAGAGTGTAAAGTAGCTCATGAATACTTTTTTGTAATATACTCTTTGGGGTATATTTGATCACACAGATATATTCTTATAATGAATGTCACCCATTTCTTTTTACTTTTTGATGTGTATGGTTCTGACACCAGCTGGAGGTCCCACAAATTTAATTCAGTTCTGACACTGGATATCGGCAAATCCCACAGGTCAGAGGCTCCGTCCCACAAGATTAAGTCCACTTCAGATCCTAATCGCAAGCTCAGGCAGCATCTGCTTCTCACCAACTGTCTGTAGATTGGAGGTTTCTATCACCCCCTCTTTAGAGTCAATGAATTTGCTAGAGTTTCTCACAGAACAGAGAAACATTTTACTTAATGTATTACCAGATTATTGTAAAATGTTATAACCCAGGAATAGCCAGGTCGAAGAGATTCACTGGGCAAAGTATGTAGGAAGTGGTGGAGAGGTTCCATGTGCTTCCTGAATCTCTACATGTTCACCAGCCTGGATGCTCTCTAAACCCAGTCCTTTTGGGGATTTGTGGATGCTTCATTATATGGCAACAATGGATTAAATTATTGGCCATTGGCCATAAATTCCATCTCCGAGTCTTTCTGCTCCCTGGAGATCAGGAAGGTGGGAAGAAAGGTTCCAGGCCTCCAATCACACAACCATTTTGCCTGACAACTCACCACCACAGTTCTTTCCAGAGATGATGTCTATTAACATAAGCTCAGGTGTGGTTGAAAGGTATCTGTTATGAAAATCAAGTCATCTTTATTGCTCTCATCACTTAGAGTTTTAGGAACTTGGTGTTAGAAATGAGAGGAAGACCAAGTAAGTATTTCTTACTATAAACCACAGTATTACAATGTGCTAAAATTACATATATAGGTCCCATTATTTTTCTATTGGACAAACGTGGTCTAGACCAAAGGTCAGTAAACATTTACTTTAAAGGGTCAGCTAGTGAATGTTGTAGACCATGTGGGTCACAGTGTGTCTGTTGCAGCTACCCACCTCCGCTGTTTTAGTACAAACACAGCATCGAGAATACATCCATGAATTAGTGTGGAAATGTGAAATAAAACTATTTATAGACACTGATATTTGACAGTCACATAATTTTAATGTCTCCCAAACCATTATTCTTCTTTTGACCATTTTCCTCCTCATCATTTAAATATATAAAAATCACTTTTAGTTTGCAGAATCTACCAAAACAGGTGACAGGCTGAATTTGGTCTAGGCGCAGTTATTTGCCAAACCATGGTCTAGAATATTATTTTGAAGGTCTGAGAAACAACTGGCTTTGAAAATGATCCTATTTAATAAACCCATGGTAGGCTGACACATTGTTTGCAGTTCTTCCTGACCTCCTCCTGTGTTAAAATTCCACATTCACACCCTTTCCCATATGACTTCACAGAACCGACTAGTAGGCTGGATGGGGTGTATTTCTCATTTCATTGACCATGGGTTTGACTATGAGACTTGTACTGGTAGTGGGGTGTAGGTAGGAGTGGCCAGATCCAGGTTGAGCCTTCAGAGGAATTATGAGTTTACACCTACAGTCTTGAAATTTCTGTCATTACCATGAAACAGGCTCCCACTGGGTAGCGATGCCATTTCAGTCTGGTTCCCAGACTAAGCACTGTGGAATAGACCAGAGGACAAAGTTAAGTTGAGATACACCAACCCCAGCTTGAATTTCAGCTTGAAGCAGAGCCACCTAGGCAAGCCCAGTGTAGATCAGCAAATTCACAACAGAACCACAAATCTGAAAAAGGCTCGCATTCCCTGTGTGTTATCTGTAAATGTTTCTGTAAATGTTCATTACACAGCATTTGCTGACCACTACAAATTCCATTTTCATTTTGTTTCCATTGACTCTCACTTTATGTCTATAGGTTTTGTCCTAATTAGCAAAATCTGGACACTTTCCTGCCCATCGAAAGAGGCACCACGGCCACTGCATTAGTACTGCACTTGCTTCTAGGATTTCTAAGTTTAGGGTATTGTTTATTTCCTGCTGACAATTATTGTGTATAGGGTCACAGTGAATGTTGTAGACCATGTGGGTCACAGTGTGTCTGTTGCAGCTACCCACCTCCGCTGTTTTAGTACAAACACAGCATCGAGAATACATCCATGAATTAGTGTGGAAATGTGAAATAAAACTATTTATAGACACTGATATTTGACAGTCACATAATTTTAATGTCTCCCAAACCATTATTCTTCTTTTGACCATTTTCCTCCTCATCATTTAAATATATAAAAATCACTTTTAGTTTGCAGAATCTACCAAAACAGGTGACAGGCTGAATTTGGTCTAGGCGCAGTTATTTGCCAAACCATGGTCTAGAATATTATTTTGAAGGTCTGAGAAACAACTGGCTTTGAAAATGATCCTATTTAATAAACCCATGGTAGGCTGACACATTGTTTGCAGTTCTTCCTGACCTCCTCCTGTGTTAAAATTCCACATTCACACCCTTTCCCATATGACTTCACAGAACCGACTAGTAGGCTGGATGGGGTGTATTTCTCATTTCATTGACCATGGGTTTGACTATGAGACTTGTACTGGTAGTGGGGTGTAGGTAGGAGTGGCCAGATCCAGGTTGAGCCTTCAGAGGAATTATGAGTTTACACCTACAGTCTTGAAATTTCTGTCATTACCATGAAACAGGCTCCCACTGGGTAGCGATGCCATTTCAGTCTGGTTCCCAGACTAAGCACTGTGGAATAGACCAGAGGACAAAGTTAAGTTGAGATACACCAACCCCAGCTTGAATTTCAGCTTGAAGCAGAGCCACCTAGGCAAGCCCAGTGTAGATCAGCAAATTCACAACAGAACCACAAATCTGAAAAAGGCTCGCATTCCCTGTGTGTTATCTGTAAATGTTTCTGTAAATGTTCATTACACAGCATTTGCTGACCACTACAAATTCCATTTTCATTTTGTTTCCATTGACTCTCACTTTATGTCTATAGGTTTTGTCCTAATTAGCAAAATCTGGACACTTTCCTGCCCATCGAAAGAGGCACCACGGCCACTGCATTAGTACTGCACTTGCTTCTAGGATTTCTAAGTTTAGGGTATTGTTTATTTCCTGCTGACAATGGGTGAAAGACAGCCAGTTAATTTAGCTGCAATTGAATTTAGAAGTAACTCAAATCTAATTTTACTCACTTCTTCATTCCCAAGTTACTCTTTCTGCTTCCTTTGATTGTGTGTGTTTCAAATAATTTCCCACTGTTTATTTTTAATTTCTACTTTATTTTAATTATTTAATAGGTGGCATCTGTGCAGTGCCTGTCATTCATCGAGCAGTTTGTTTTCTGCTTGTGGAATCACAAAAAATATTTAGTCTGCTTCCTCAGTGGTGTCACCCTTCCCTCAGACTTTAGAACATAGGTCTCTTATTCCTCTGTTGGGAAAAACAAAATTCTCTGATGTGACCAGAGTCCTCAGAAAAACCAACACTCAAATTGTGCCTGAACCCAGGGAATGGAAAGTAAGAAGGTTCCCCCTCTTTCTCTGCTGCTTTCGAGAAAATGTGTGTTTTCTTAAATGTCCCCCAGGTAACATGATGTAGGGGCTTCCCAGGTGGTGCAGTGGTAGAGAATCCACCTGCCACTGTCGGAGACGCAGGTTTGATCCCTGGGTCAGGAAGATCCACTGGAGGAGGAAGTGACAAGCCACTCCAGTATTTTTGCCTGGAACATCCCATGGACAGAGGAATCTGGTGACTACAGTCCATGGGGTCGCAGAGTTGGACATGACTGAGCATCTGAGCCTGCCGAGCCTGCAGCGTGACCTCGATGGCACATGGTGGTAAGACCACAGTGGTCATTTAGACTCTGTGAGAACCAGCAGGTGAGGTGAGTCAGCTGGTCCGTAGCACCACTGGAACAGACTCTGACCACAGGGGCAGGCGGATTGAGCATCTGGGGGAAGGAGATGAAGCCTGGGAAACAGTGGTATGGGTGTATTTAGTTGGGGTGCAAAGGAAAGGAAGATGCATTGAGGGGCATGGGGGAGCTGTCTGGGGCTCTAGAAAGTTCCCCGGAGCCAGGCAGTAGGGTTTCCAAACAGACCAGGATAGTCTGCCCTGGAACAGATTGCAGCTGGGCTGGGAAGAGGAGACACAGGAAGCAGCAGGAACAAGCAAGAGGGACTCCTGCCTGGGTTCCCAGCCTCCACTCCGGGCCCTGAGCCATCTGTTCTGTTCTCCACAGAGCAGCCGCTGTGAACGCTGTGACGCTTGCCTCAGACTACGGCTTGGCTCGGAACCCTTCCATCGCTTTCTCTAGCCTGAAACGTGGCGTCAACATGCTTACCGCCCTTGACCAAACCCTGTCTAGTCCCTGACCTCATTTCCTCCCCACCTCCTTCTTGCTCCGGGTTCCAACTGCACAGGCCTTGGCTCTGTTCATCTACCACACCTCCTGCCTTAGTCTTGGCATGGCATGTTCCCTCTGCATGGTAGCGTCTTCTTTCAGACATTTACATAGCTCATTTCTTCACTTCACTTAGGTCTCTGCCCAAGTGTCACCTCCTCAGACTTTTCTTTTATCAGCTGAAATAACATCATAGCCATCATCTATCACTTGACTGACCCATAGTACTTATCGCTGCATTATCAAAAAAACTCCTCAGGTTGTGAGGGGCTTCCCAGGTGGTGCAGTGGTAGAGAATCCACCTGCCACTGTCGGAGACGCAGGTTTGATCCCTGGGTCAGGAAGATCCACTGGAGGAGGAAGTGACAAGCCACTCCAGTATTTTTGCCTGGAACATCCCATGGACAGAGGAATCTGGTGACTACAGTCCATGGGGTCGCAGAGTTGGACATGACTGAGCATCTGAGCCTGCCGAGCCTGCAGCGTGACCTCGATGGCACATGGTGGTAAGACCACAGTGGTCATTTAGACTCTGTGAGAACCAGCAGGTGAGGTGAGTCAGCTGGTCCGTAGCACCACTGGAACAGACTCTGACCACAGGGGCAGGCGGATTGAGCATCTGGGGGAAGGAGATGAAGCCTGGGAAACAGTGGTATGGGTGTATTTAGTTGGGGTGCAAAGGAAAGGAAGATGCATTGAGGGGCATGGGGGAGCTGTCTGGGGCTCTAGAAAGTTCCCCGGAGCCAGGCAGTAGGGTTTCCAAACAGACCAGGATAGTCTGCCCTGGAACAGATTGCAGCTGGGCTGGGAAGAGGAGACACAGGAAGCAGCAGGAACAAGCAAGAGGGACTCCTGCCTGGGTTCCCAGCCTCCACTCCGGGCCCTGAGCCATCTGTTCTGTTCTCCACAGAGCAGCCGCTGTGAACGCTGTGACGCTTGCCTCAGACTACGGCTTGGCTCGGAACCCTTCCATCGCTTTCTCTAGCCTGAAACGTGGCGTCAACATGCTTACCGCCCTTGACCAAACCCTGTCTAGTCCCTGACCTCATTTCCTCCCCACCTCCTTCTTGCTCCGGGTTCCAACTGCACAGGCCTTGGCTCTGTTCATCTACCACACCTCCTGCCTTAGTCTTGGCATGGCATGTTCCCTCTGCATGGTAGCGTCTTCTTTCAGACATTTACATAGCTCATTTCTTCACTTCACTTAGGTCTCTGCCCAAGTGTCACCTCCTCAGACTTTTCTTTTATCAGCTGAAATAACATCATAGCCATCATCTATCACTTGATGCCACTGTATTTTCCTTCATAGTACTTATCGCTGCATTATCTTATGTATATATATAGTTATGATTTACTTTTAGTTTATCTCCCTCATTAGAACAGACTCTTTAATGGCCAGAAACTTTACTTCTTTTGTTTTCTGCTGTACACCCAGTTTTAAGAGAAGTGCCAGGGGCATTGCCATTGCTGTTTAGTCTCTAAGTCATGTTCCACTCCTTTGTCACCTGATGGAGCCTGCCAGGCTCCTCTGTCCATGGGATTTTCCAGGCAGGAACGCTGGAGTGGGTTGCCATTTCCTTTTCCAGGAGATTTTCCTGACCCAGGGATCAAACCCAGGTCCTCTGCACTGCAGGTGGTCCTGTGGCATGGAACTACCTGGGAAGCCCTCTGGAGTATTGTAGACATTCCCAAATAGAATGTTGAGTAAATGAATGAATGGCCTCCATGTCTGGTTATGAGGCTACATGCAATGTACTTGGGGGTACGTGGCTTGCCGAAATTTCATCCAGTTGGTTGAACCTTGGTGCTAAGTAGGTGCTAGATTGATGGAGAGATAAATAAATAATTGATTAAATCAGTATACTAGTACCCTTCACTGATATTGGATAGAGGTAGTTTGGAAGAATGAATGGAAAGAAGCCTTTTCTTTTAATTTTTTGATTTATTTTTATTTTTGGGAGGGGGTGGGTTGGGGAGGGAGGGGGGTGGGAGGGCCACTACTATTGGTCTTTCATTTATCTATTTTCATCCATCTTTGTTCTTTGGCCTGTGTGGGCCATCGCAGAGGCCTCTTGTCACAGAGTACTGGCTGTGGGCGCATGCACTCCAGAGCTCCGGCTCGGTAATTGGACACATGGGTCCAGCCACTCTGTGGCACGTGAGATCTTCCCAGGCCAGGGATTGAACCAGCACCCCTTGCACTGCAAGGTGGTGTCCTTACCCACTGGATCACCAGGGAAGCCCGAAAGAAGCCTTTTTAATAACACCTTTCCATTGTCACACAAGGAAATAGGCCATAACCAATGCAAGGAAGTGATCTCAACTTTCGGAGATGTTGCCAGAGTGAGCTGGGGAGAGGAGATGCATTCTCTGCCTCTTCAAGGATTCAGTAGGATTAGTATGGAGCGTTTATTAGATTTTGTGGGAAATGTTTTTGGTTTGTTAGTCAGAGCTAGATAACCCTCATGTCCTCCACAATTCTCAGCCATTTCTAGTCCCTCATTTTCAGCTGAAAGTACCACAGTTTGAGCTCACATTGCTCCTTTTTCTTTTTTCTTATATTCTCTTTTATATTCTACTTTGTACTATTTATGCCAATACACAACACAAGGTCTTCAAACAGCTAAATAAGATGTTGGCTTACCTATAGGGCTGAACAGTTGGTAGATGCTTCTTGGCTGGGTTGGGCTTTATTCTTTCTTAAATTATTATTTATCTATTTGTTTATGGCTGTGCTGGGTCTGCATTGCAGCACACAGGCTCTTCGTTGTAGCATAGAGACTTTCTCTTGCTGTGGCGAGTGGGCACTAGTCTCTGGTTGTGACACGTGGCCTTTTCATTGCAGTGACATCTGTTGCTGCAGAGCTGGGCTCTGTGGGCTCAGTCCTTGTGGCATATCAGCTTAGTTGCCCTGTGGCATGTGGAATCATAGTTCCTAGACCAGAGTTGGAAGCCATACCCGCTGCATTGTCAGGCAGATTCTTAACCCCTGGGCCACCAGAGTAATCCCTGGACTTGATTCTTGAAGAGGTGATTTTTTAGCAGATATAGTCATGGAGGGCTTCCCAGAGGAGACAAGACTTGATATTGTCAAAGAGATAAATTTGTAAAGAGAGGAAAGGGGTCAGTTTAAGTGCAATAGCCAGCAAAGGACCTGAACTCTGAAAGTGGCAATAAACTCCCTCCTATCTTTCCTGCAATGAAAGAAATCCTCCCTCTAAGGTCTCATTATGTGTAACAAAGAGAAAAATAAGACAATGAATCCCCTCTACTTGGGCTTCCCTGTTGGCTCAATGGTAAAGCAGATGCAGGAAATTTGGGTTTGATCCCTGAGTTGGGAAGATCCCCTGGAGAAGGAAATGACAACCCATTCCAGTAGTTTGCTTGAGAAATCCTATGGACAGAGGAGCCATGGAGTTGCAAAAGAGTGGTCACAATTTAGCGACTAAATAGCAACAACCCCTCCACTTAGCACTGAGTGTCTTATGAACTCTCCCTTCATAGGGACAGTCACTTAGGTTCTGACCCCACGCTTGTGGGAATTCACTTTTAGTAAACATTAAGTCCTGCCCAGATTTCAGTCTCCTGTGAAAACCTGGATCTGCTCACCGCTCTGGCTTCCTGCCCCCAGGATTTAGAAAGGGAGAAAAAGGTGATTGTCCTGAATCTGAACCTTAACAGAGCCTATTCAACTCTGTAACCAAAGTGGCCTAATGACATGGTGTCTTGGAAATATAATTTGAGTAAATGGAAGCAAATTACTGAAACAGATGTTAAAAGTGGAAACTGTAAACAAACAAAAAAACAAACTCGCCAAATTGCAAAAGTTGAATTTTGTTTTCTCTGCCTATCACATCCGTTAACTATATATTGTATGCTTATTGTACAACTTCTATAGAGCAGAACATGATCCAAGAGTCTTGGGTAAAGGAAATTGTATTGATAAAGGAGTTTATGACTGAGAGGACATATTTCCTGTCACGAATAGGTAGCTACAGCTTTTGGATGATCAAAGTCAACTTAGCCTAAGACTTTTTAAAAGCTTGTACTTTAAAGAATATATATATCCGTATGTATTTATAATTGAACCTTAATCATTTAATCCTAAGGGCCTATAAAAATAGAGAATGAATATTGGCTCTTGCTCCCTAGAAGGTATAGACTTTAGACTTAGTGAAGAAAAAATTCATGGAGGGCTTCCCAGAGGAGACAAGACTTGATATTGTCAAAGAGATAAATTTGTAAAGAGAGGAAAGGGGTCAGTTTAAGTGCAATAGCCAGCAAAGGACCTGAACTCTGAAAGTGGCAATAAACTCCCTCCTATCTTTCCTGCAATGAAAGAAATCCTCCCTCTAAGGTCTCATTATGTGTAACAAAGAGAAAAATAAGACAATGAATCCCCTCTACTTGGGCTTCCCTGTTGGCTCAATGGTAAAGCAGATGCAGGAAATTTGGGTTTGATCCCTGAGTTGGGAAGATCCCCTGGAGAAGGAAATGACAACCCATTCCAGTAGTTTGCTTGAGAAATCCTATGGACAGAGGAGCCATGGAGTTGCAAAAGAGTGGTCACAATTTAGCGACTAAATAGCAACAACCCCTCCACTTAGCACTGAGTGTCTTATGAACTCTCCCTTCATAGGGACAGTCACTTAGGTTCTGACCCCACGCTTGTGGGAATTCACTTTTAGTAAACATTAAGTCCTGCCCAGATTTCAGTCTCCTGTGAAAACCTGGATCTGCTCACCGCTCTGGCTTCCTGCCCCCAGGATTTAGAAAGGGAGAAAAAGGTGATTGTCCTGAATCTGAACCTTAACAGAGCCTATTCAACTCTGTAACCAAAGTGGCCTAATGACATGGTGTCTTGGAAATATAATTTGAGTAAATGGAAGCAAATTACTGAAACAGATGTTAAAAGTGGAAACTGTAAACAAACAAAAAAACAAACTCGCCAAATTGCAAAAGTTGAATTTTGTTTTTCTCTGCCTATCACATCCGTTAACTATATATTGTATGCTTATTGTACAACTTCTATAGAGCAGAACATGATCCAAGAGTCTTGGGTAAAGGAAATTGTATTGATAAAGGAGTTTATGACTGAGAGGACATATTTCCTGTCACGAATAGGTAGCTACAGCTTTTGGATGATCAAAGTCAACTTAGCCTAAGACTTTTTAAAAGCTTGTACTTTAAAGAATATATATATCCGTATGTATTTATAATTGAACCTTAATCATTTAATCCTAAGGGCCTATAAAAATAGAGAATGAATATTGGCTCTTGCTCCCTAGAAGGTATAGACTTTAGACTTAGTGAAGAAGCTAGAATTACAAAATTATCTCATCTCAGGAAAAAAAAAAAAAAAAACCTTTATACCATCTTTGTCCTTTAAAGGTAAACTGTGTAATCAGCTGGCTCTTCAGCCTGTTTAACTAGGTAAAGAATACTAAAATATTTGTCTTGGCTTCTGCCTTTCATCAGTGCTATAAAAATTGCAGAATAGAGCCTGTCAGTCATTTTGTTGGCTGTTTGGATGAAGGAGTTTGATGGAGGCAACAATCTGCAACTAAACAAGATGCCTGCAAAATTTAGGCTCCCTGGTGACCTGATGGTATTTCCCTGAGCATATTCCAGAGCTGAATCAAAAGTACTTTCTCCACTGGGCAGGTTCTTCACCTGGCAGGTTGCGTGGACTAATTACGTTTCTGGACTCCTTTGAGACATTGTCACCAATCACTTCCTTTGCAAGGCTAGTGTTGTGGGGGCTGGGGTGGGGGGCATCCCTGGGGATGCCATTATCACAGGGTTCATGCCAAGAATCTCTTTGTTTTTTTTTTTTCCTGCAATCATGTTGTCCACTGTTGGGGTTTCAGAGCAAGCTCCCTGTGAAGAGTACTCCACTTGTCTTTCCTGACTCTGAAGACATTATGAACTGAATGAAGAGAAAGAATGGACTCCAAACACATCCCTGAGAACAGCTAAGTCAGAGGTCATACATAACAGTTCTGTTAGATGAGTAGCCTTGTTCATTCTAAGCCCCAGATTGGAGCAGGTTCCCTCCTCCAGCCCAGGTAGCACAAAACAAAATGAGGCTTTGGAAACTCACAAACATCCTACACAGTAAGTAGATTCTGAGATATATTGTATGCTTATTGTACAACTTCTATAGAGCAGAACATGATCCAAGAGTCTTGGGTAAAGGAAATTGTATTGATAAAGGAGTTTATGACTGAGAGGACATATTTCCTGTCACGAATAGGTAGCTACAGCTTTTGGATGATCAAAGTCAACTTAGCCTAAGACTTTTTAAAAGCTTGTACTTTAAAGAATATATATATCCGTATGTATTTATAATTGAACCTTAATCATTTAATCCTAAGGGCCTATAAAAATAGAGAATGAATATTGGCTCTTGCTCCCTAGAAGGTATAGACTTTAGACTTAGTGAAGAAGCTAGAATTACAAAATTATCTCATCTCAGGAAAAAAAAAAAAAAAAAACCTTTATACCATCTTTGTCCTTTAAAGGTAAACTGTGTAATCAGCTGGCTCTTCAGCCTGTTTAACTAGGTAAAGAATACTAAAATATTTGTCTTGGCTTCTGCCTTTCATCAGTGCTATAAAAATTGCAGAATAGAGCCTGTCAGTCATTTTGTTGGCTGTTTGGATGAAGGAGTTTGATGGAGGCAACAATCTGCAACTAAACAAGATGCCTGCAAAATTTAGGCTCCCTGGTGACCTGATGGTATTTCCCTGAGCATATTCCAGAGCTGAATCAAAAGTACTTTCTCCACTGGGCAGGTTCTTCACCTGGCAGGTTGCGTGGACTAATTACGTTTCTGGACTCCTTTGAGACATTGTCACCAATCACTTCCTTTGCAAGGCTAGTGTTGTGGGGGCTGGGGTGGGGGGCATCCCTGGGGATGCCATTATCACAGGGTTCATGCCAAGAATCTCTTTGTTTTTTTTTTTCCTGCAATCATGTTGTCCACTGTTGGGGTTTCAGCGCAAGCCCCCTGTGAAGAGTACTCCACTTGTCTTTCCTGACTCTGAAGACATTATGAACTGAATGAAGAGAAAGAATGGACTCCAAACACATCCCTGAGAACAGCTAAGTCAGAGGTCATACATAACAGTTCTGTTAGATGAGTAGCCTTGTTCATTCTAAGCCCCAGATTGGAGCAGGTTCCCTCCTCCAGCCCAGGTAGCACAAAACAAAATGAGGCTTTTCACAGGGAAAAGGCTGGCCAGGCAAGAGTTTTGGGAGAACTCTCACTCCCCCTGGACTGTCTGGTCCCCACAAGTAATAAAGTGAGAGTTCAAGTGAGCATCTTATTTTTCTCAAACTCACCAGTCGAATGAATGATGCTCTGGGAGATGGGGACAGATCAAAGTCTGGCAATAGTAGAGTTTTCTCTGCTTGGAAGGAAACTTCAGGGATGGAGAAAATGCTTTCTCTACCTTGAAAGTCAAGTCGTGTAGGAATGCTCCCCTGGCTGGCAGGCCAAGTTCTTGGCCATGTCTGCTCGAGTCACATCCATCGCCTCTCTCTGCAGCTTCCTTAATTCTTAATGCAGACACTGCTGTTCCAACTTTAGCCTACTGTGTTAAATACTAGTGCCCATGCACTGAACACAAATAGAAGGATGCCTGGCCGTAAGGCGGCTCTTAGACCCCCTCTCTGCTGTGCTTCCCAAGGCTTCTGCCAGGCTGTGGCCTTGGTATTATCTCCCATTTGTGTGAAGGCATCCTTGTTTTCCAGGACTTCCTGGAATTCTCTCTCCCACACTGTAATTCACACTGCATGCCATCACTGGACTAATTTTCTGAAAACACTACTCTTACTGAGTCACTCAAACTCTCTGACTCTCCATTTTCTCATTGTAAAATGGATATGTTGATGTTTTCGCAGCTTGCCTACCTCGTGGTGTTGTTGTTGAACAGACAAACAAGCCCATGGGTGGAAAAATGCTGTGTAAACTGAAAACTGTCATGGGTATGCATATGCACTAGCCCACCTCAGGGACCTTTGCTTCTTTTATTGCCTATCAGTTTGCGTGAGCAGTATTAGATTTGGTATTCGAGGTTTTTATAATCAGACATGTTCCAAACCTCCCCACCTCTTGTTACCCTACATTCCTGGTTCTTTTTCCTTCCCTCTGGGAAGCTTTCCTGATTGCTCCTACCTTTGGGATTCTCCCTCTCAGCTGAGTTCTCATAAATTCTGCAGTCAGAATCAACACCTCTCAACCACGGCTGTATATTATTATACCCAGAGAGCTGTGAGATGGTATTGTTGTCTACATCTCCCCTAAGAAGAGCTGAAATAGAGTCTTTGGAGGTGAGGCCAGAATAACTATTTTGCAAAAGCTCTCCAGTGGCTCTAAGGTACAGCCCAGGTAAAGAATCACTGTTGACACCATATGTATACTATTGAATTGTTTTGGTCTCATGGGTTCCTCTCTAATTGCTCTGTAAATTTCTTATAGGACAGAGGCCCTGCCCCTCTTCCTCTCGTCCTTCTTTCTGTTGTACCTTCAGTCTCTCCTGGACACAGCAGGGCTCTGTGGGTTATCCTTACCAGACTTGGCTTCTGGACACATTCATCTATGCTTCTTTTTGTACCCTGGATCTGAACTCAGCAAGCTTTAAGTAAGTATGTGGCAAACCATAGATTGAGACCAGTCTGTGCTCGCCAGTGGAGTTCAAGTTATTGCCTATGCTTGTGGAGGTGTGGTGGACTGGTGAGGCACAGTTAATAAGTCTGTTTCTGTGTGGGACCAGCGAACGTCTTGGGAGGGGACTCCATTATTTTATGTTATTCTTTTCAAGGGGAGGGAGTCAGGATTCAACCAAAGTGAACATTTAGAACCAAACAACCAGAACCAACCCAAGGAGACACTAGGGGTGGGTGGCATTTTTCTTTTTTAATTTTGGCCTCTTTTATTGTTTTTTATTTATTGTTTTCATCCATGTTTATTCTTTGGCATGTGTGGGCCTCCCATTGCAGTGGCCTCTCTTGTTGCAGAGCACCGGCTCTGGGCGCATGTGCTCCAGAGTGCTGGCTCATAATTAGACACATGGGTCCAGCCACTCTGTGGCACGTGGGATCTTCCTGGGCCGAGGATCAAACGGGTGTCCCTTGCATTGCAAGGTGAACTCTTTACCCACTGGACTACCAGGGAAGCCCGTGGGTGGCATATCTCTGCAAAAAAAATTCTCTGGTGAATATATATGTTTGGGACTTGTGTGCTTAAGTAAATGTGATTCGTATGTATATACAACCATGTATAAAATAGGGAGCTAGTCGGAAGTTGTTGTATAACAGGGAGCCCAGCCTGGTGCTCTGTGCTGACCTAGGGGAGTGGAATGAGGGGTGGGAGGGAGACTCAGCATGAAACCTGCTGATTCATGTTACTGTACAGCAGAAACCAACACAACATTGTGTTCTTCAATTAAAAATCAAGTAAAAAAAAAGATAAAATCATTTAGCAATGACACTGTCGTTCACATTCCATTAAATAGTACACACGAGGCTTCCTTCATGCTCTGGCCTCAAGTCGTTCCCTCTTTGCCAACAGAAAGCTATGCAGGGGGTTGTCAAATCCTTCTGGGGATCTGGTGGTTCTAATTGTGGAAACACGTCAGCAGCTCTCAGAGCTCCAGGATGGAATTCCTGTGTGCAGCAGGCACAGTCCCTATTACCTTCGTTCTGCATGCAGGCATGCATGTGTAGAGACTTGCATCCTCTTCACCCTCCCAAGTAAATCCCTTCCTGCGTCGGGGTTGTTGTAGTTGTGGTCATGCTTGCAGTCTGATGAGCTCTGGGCACCTTTCAGGTTGATTGCGGTTTTCATGAATGCTCCTGTTTCATTTCTGTTGTTCTTTTATATGATGTTGAAATTTGATACAAATTCCAAGCATTATTTGCCAGGTCTTTGGCTTCCCAGGGACTGTTGGAATCACTTCCATGCTTATTTATTTGCTCTTTAGAACACATCTGATCTGTATGGGCTGTACTGAGTAAGTTTGATTCAGGACATATCTGTTCATTGGTACCTGTTTTCTAAGTTGCTTTGCTTTGGTTTGTGAAAAATGAAACACCAAGCTGGCTAATATTGTACTGTTGGTGCTGAACACCGAGTATCTTCCCACAGATACATAAACTTCAGGCTGCCCATGGTACTTCATTTCCAGTCTCTGTTTTTTCATTTTTTTTTAATTTTTTTAAAATTTTTTTTTATTCTTTATTTTAAAGGTTTTACAGAGTTTTGTTGTTCACAGACATGTATGTTCCCAGATCAGTCATATGCATATCCATGGTCCCCACCCGCCCAGATCCACCCATCCCACCCTCCAGACCTTCGCCCCAAGCCATTGTAAGCACTCCTATTCCCTTAGCACTGTGACACTAGCTATCTTTTCCACACATAACACTATAGGTTTCCTTGTTACTTCCCCCATGCTTCCCCCTCCCTCTTTCTTCGCCCCCATGTCCCTATGTCTATGCTCTGTCTTTTTTCCATGAGACCCTAGGGAGTGGAATGAGGGGTGGGAGAGACTCACATAATCGGAAAAAAAATGCTCAATTAAAATCAAGAATAAAAAGATAAAATCATTTAGCAATGACACTGTCGTTCACATTCCATTAAATAGTACACACGAGGCTTCCTTCATGCTCTGGCCTCAAGTCGTTCCCTCTTTGCCAACAGAAAGCTATGCAGGGGGTTGTCAAATCCTTCTGGGGATCTGGTGGTTCTAATTGTGGAAACACGTCAGCAGCTCTCAGAGCTCCAGGATGGAATTCCTGTGTGCAGCAGGCACAGTCCCTATTACCTTCGTTCTGCATGCAGGCATGCATGTGTAGAGACTTGCATCCTCTTCACCCTCCCAAGTAAATCCCTTCCTGCGTCGGGGTTGTTGTAGTTGTGGTCATGCTTGCAGTCTGATGAGCTCTGGGCACCTTTCAGGTTGATTGCGGTTTTCATGAATGCTCCTGTTTCATTTCTGTTGTTCTTTTATATGATGTTGAAATTTGATACAAATTCCAAGCATTATTTGCCAGGTCTTTGGCTTCCCAGGGACTGTTGGAATCACTTCCATGCTTATTTATTTGCTCTTTAGAACACATCTGATCTGTATGGGCTGTACTGAGTAAGTTTGATTCAGGACATATCTGTTCATTGGTACCTGTTTTCTAAGTTGCTTTGCTTTGGTTTGTGAAAAATGAAACACCAAGCTGGCTAATATTGTACTGTTGGTGCTGAACACCGAGTATCTTCCCACAGATACATAAACTTCAGGCTGCCCATGGTACTTCATTTCCAGTCTCTGTTTTTTCATTTTTTTTTAATTTTTTTAAATTTATTTTTATTCTTTATTTTAAAGGTTTTACAGAGTTTTGTTGTTCACAGACGTGTATGTTCCCAGATCAGTCATATGCATATCCATGGTCCCCACCCGCCCAGATCCCCCCATCCCACCCCTCCAGACCTTCGCCCCAAGCCATTGTAAGCACTCCTATTCCCTTAGCACTATGACACTAGCTATCTTTTCCACACATAACACTATAGGTTTCCTTGTTACTTCCTCCATGCTTCCCCCTCCCTATTTCTTCGCCACGATGTCCCTATGTCTATGCTCTGTCTTTTTTTCCATGAGTTCCCTGTGTGTGATATCAAGACCGTCCTACTAGATTCCATATATGTGTGTTAGTATACTGTATTTGTCTTTCTCTTTTTGACTTACTTCACTTTTTATGATAGGTTCTAGAGCCAGCCACTTCATTAGGACTGAGTCTTCTGCATTTCTTTTAACAGCTGAGTAGTATTCCATTGTATATATGTACCAGAGCTTCTGTATCCATTCATTTGTCGATGGACATCTAGGTTGCTTCCATGTTTTGGCTATTGTATAGAGAGCTGCAATGAACTTTGGGGTACAGGTGCTTCTTTCAGTTTTGATTTCATCAGGATATAAGCCTAAGAGTGGGATTGCTGGGTCATAGGGTGCTTCTATTTTTAGTTTTTTAAGAAATCTCCATACTGTCTTCCATAGAGGCTGTATCAGTTTACATTCCCACCAGCAATGCAAGAGGGTTCCCTTTTCTCCGCACCCTCTCCAGCATTTATTGTCTGAAGATTTTTTGAAGATGACCATTCTGACGGGTGTGAGGTGATATCTCATTGTAGTTTTAATTTGCATTTCTCTAATAATAAGCGAGATTGAGCATCATTTCATGTGCTTTTGGACCATCTGTATGTCCTCTTTGGAGAGGCATCTCTTTAGATCTTTTTCCCATTTTTTGATTGGGTTGTTCGTTTTCCCTGTGCTGAGTTGTCTGAGTTGCTTGTAGATTTTGGAGATTAATTCTTTGTCTGTTGTTTCATTTGCTATGATTTTCTCCCACTCTGTGGGGTGTCTGTTGAGCTTTTTTGTAATTTCTTTTGCTGTACAAAAGCTTTTAAGTTTCATGAGGTCCCATATGTTCATTTTTCTTTTCAGTTCTGCTATTTTAGTTGGTGGGTCAGAGAAGATCTTGCTTTGATTGATGTCCTTGAGGGTTTTGCCTATATTCTTCTCTAAGAGTTTGATGGTTTCTGGTCTTACATTTAGGTCTTTAATCCATTTTGAGTTGATCTTAGTGCATGGTGTCAGGGAATGTTCCAATTTCATTTTTTTGCGTGTAGCTGTCCAATTCTCCCAGCACCACTTGTTGAAGAGGCTGTCTTTGTCCCATTTTATAGTTTCTCCTCCTTTATCAAAAATAAGGTATCCATAGGTGCGTGGGTTTATCTCTGGGTTCTCGATCTTGTTCCATTGGTCTATAGTTCTGTTTTTGTGCCAGTACCATACTGTCTTGATGACTGTTGCTTTGTAGTAGAGTCTGAAGTTAGGAGGCTGATCCCTCCAGTTTTTTCTGCGGTTCTCGATCTTGTTCTTTGGTCTAGTTCTGTGAATGTCTTTGTACTTACTTCACTTTTTATGATAGGTTCTAGAGCCAGCCACTTCATTAGGACTGAGTCTTCTGCATTTCTTTTAACAGCTGAGTAGTATTCCATTGTATATATGTACCAGAGCTTCTGTATCCATTCATTTGTCGATGGACATCTAGGTTGCTTCCATGTTTTGGCTATTGTATAGAGAGCTGCAATGAACTTTGGGGTACAGGTGCTTCTTTCAGTTTTGATTTCATCAGGATATAAGCCTAAGAGTGGGATTGCTGGGTCATAGGGTGCTTCTATTTTTAGTTTTTTAAGAAATCTCCATACTGTCTTCCATAGAGGCTGTATCAGTTTACATTCCCACCAGCAATGCAAGAGGGTTCCCTTTTCTCCGCACCCTCTCCAGCATTTATTGTCTGAAGATTTTTTGAAGATGACCATTCTGACGGGTGTGAGGTGATATCTCATTGTAGTTTTAATTTGCATTTCTCTAATAATAAGCGAGATTGAGCATCATTTCATGTGCTTTTGGACCATCTGTATGTCCTCTTTGGAGAGGCATCTCTTTAGATCTTTTTCCCATTTTTTGATTGGGTTGTTCGTTTTCCCTGTGCTGAGTTGTCTGAGTTGCTTGTAGATTTTGGAGATTAATTCTTTGTCTGTTGTTTCATTTGCTATGATTTTCTCCCACTCTGTGGGGTGTCTGTTGAGCTTTTTTGTAATTTCTTTTGCTGTACAAAAGCTTTTAAGTTTCATGAGGTCCCATATGTTCATTTTTCTTTTCAGTTCTGCTATTTTAGTTGGTGGGTCAGAGAAGATCTTGCTTTGATTGATGTCCTTGAGGGTTTTGCCTATATTCTTCTCTAAGAGTTTGATGGTTTCTGGTCTTACATTTAGGTCTTTAATCCATTTTGAGTTGATCTTAGTGCATGGTGTCAGGGAATGTTCCAATTTCATTTTTTTGCGTGTAGCTGTCCAATTCTCCCAGCACCACTTGTTGAAGAGGCTGTCTTTGTCCCATTTTATAGTTTCTCCTCCTTTATCAAAAATAAGGTATCCATAGGTGCGTGGGTTTATCTCTGGGTTCTCGATCTTGTTCCATTGGTCTATAGTTCTGTTTTTGTGCCAGTACCATACTGTCTTGATGACTGTTGCTTTGTAGTAGAGTCTGAAGTTAGGGAGGCTGATCCCTCCAGCTCCGTTTTTCTTTCTCAGAATTGCTTTGGCTATTCGAGGTCTTTTGTGTTTCCATATGAACTGTGTTATTCTTTGGTCTAGTTCTGTGAAAAATGTCAATGGAAGTTGAATAGGTATTGCATTGAATCTGTAGATGATATTTGGTAGTATAGTCATTTTCACAATATTGATTCTTCCGATCCAGGAACATGGAATATCTCTCCATCTGTTTAAGTCTTCTTTAATTTCTTTCATGAGTGTCTTGTAATTTTCTGTGTACAGTTCTTTTGTTTCTTTGGGTAGGTTTATTCCTAGATATTTGATTCTTTTGGTTGCAATGGTGAAGGGGACTGCCTCTTTGATTTCATTTTCTGATTTTTCATTGTTTGTGTATAGGAATGCCAGTGATTTGTGTGTGTTGACTTTGTATCCTGCGACTTTGCTGAATTCGTTGATTAGCTCTAGTAGCTTTGTAATAGAGTCTTTGGGATTTTCTATGTATAATATCATGTCATCTGCAAAAAGAGAGAGCTTGACTTCTTCCTTTCCAATCTGGATTCCTTTGATTTCTTTCTCTTCTCTTATTGCTGTTGCTAGAACTTCCAGGACTATGTTGAATAGTAGTGGTGAAAGTGGACACCCCTGTCTTGTTCCTGATCTTAGAGGGAATGCTTTCAGTTTTTCTCCGTTGAGGACAATGTTCGCTGTGGGCTTCTCATATATGGCTTTCACTATGTTGAGATAGGTTTCTTCTATGCCCATTTTCTGAAGAGTTTTTATCATGAATGGGTGTTGTACTTTGTCGAAGGCTTTTTCTGCATCTATTGAGATGATCTTGTGATTTTTGTCTCTCAATTTGTTAATATGGTGTATCACATTGATTGATTTGCGGATGTTGAAGAATCCTTGCATGCCTGGGATGAACCCGACTTGATCATGGTGTATGAGTTTTTGGATGTGTCGTTGAATTCTGTTTGCTAGGATTTTGTTGAGGATCTTGGCATCTAAGTTCATCAGAGAAATTGGTCTGTAATTTTCCTTTTTTGTGTTGTCTTTGCCTGGTTTGGGTATCAGGGTGATGGTGGCCTCGTAGAATGTGTGTGGAAGTTTTCCTTCCTGTGCAATTTTTTGAAAGAGTTTTAGAAGGACAGACATTAGCTCTTCTTTAAATGTTTGGTAGAATTCGACTGTGAAGCCATCTGGTCCTGGGCTTTTATTTTTGGGTAGTTTTTAAATCACAGATTTGATTTCTGAGCTTGTGATTGGGTTGTTCAAAGTTTCTGTTTCTTCCTGGCTCAGTCTTGGGAGATTGATCTTCCCCAAGAAACTGTCCATTTCTTCCAGGTTGTTCGGTTTGTTGCCATAGAGTTGCTCATAATAGTCTCTTATAATCCTTTGGATTTCTGCATTATCTGTTGTAATCTCTCCTTTTTCATTGATATTTGATTCTTTTGGTTGCAATGGTGAAGGGGACTGCCTCTTTGATTTCATTTTCTGATTTTTCATTGTTTGTGTATAGGAATGCCAGTGATTTGTGTGTGTTGACTTTGTATCCTGCGACTTTGCTGAATTCGTTGATTAGCTCTAGTAGCTTTGTAATAGAGTCTTTGGGATTTTCTATGTATAATATCATGTCATCTGCAAAAAGAGAGAGCTTGACTTCTTCCTTTCCAATCTGGATTCCTTTGATTTCTTTCTCTTCTCTTATTGCTGTTGCTAGAACTTCCAGGACTATGTTGAATAGTAGTGGTGAAAGTGGACACCCCTGTCTTGTTCCTGATCTTAGAGGGAATGCTTTCAGTTTTTCTCCGTTGAGGACAATGTTCGCTGTGGGCTTCTCATATATGGCTTTCACTATGTTGAGATAGGTTTCTTCTATGCCCATTTTCTGAAGAGTTTTTATCATGAATGGGTGTTGTACTTTGTCGAAGGCTTTTTCTGCATCTATTGAGATGATCTTGTGATTTTTGTCTCTCAATTTGTTAATATGGTGTATCACATTGATTGATTTGCGGATGTTGAAGAATCCTTGCATGCCTGGGATGAACCCGACTTGATCATGGTGTATGAGTTTTTGGATGTGTCGTTGAATTCTGTTTGCTAGGATTTTGTTGAGGATCTTGGCATCTAAGTTCATCAGAGAAATTGGTCTGTAATTTTCCTTTTTTGTGTTGTCTTTGCCTGGTTTGGGTATCAGGGTGATGGTGGCCTCGTAGAATGTGTGTGGAAGTTTTCCTTCCTGTGCAATTTTTTGAAAGAGTTTTAGAAGGACAGACATTAGCTCTTCTTTAAATGTTTGGTAGAATTCGACTGTGAAGCCATCTGGTCCTGGGCTTTTATTTTTGGGTAGTTTTTAAATCACAGATTTGATTTCTGAGCTTGTGATTGGGTTGTTCAAAGTTTCTGTTTCTTCCTGGCTCAGTCTTGGGAGATTGATCTTCCCCAAGAAACTGTCCATTTCTTCCAGGTTGTTCGGTTTGTTGCCATAGAGTTGCTCATAATAGTCTCTTATAATCCTTTGGATTTCTGCATTATCTGTTGTAATCTCTCCTTTTTCATTTTTGATTTTGTTGATCTGATTCTTCTCCCTCTTTTTTTTTTTTTTTTTTTTTTTTAAAGATTTATTTATTTATTTACTTTGGGCGGGGATCGAGTTGGGGAGGGAGGGGAGTGGGCGGGCCACTTCTATTGGTCTTTCATTTCTCTATTTTCATTCGTCTTCGTCCTTTGGCTCCTGTGGGCCTCCCATCGCAGTGGCGTCTGTTGTTGCAGAGCACCGGCTCTGAGCGCATGCGCTCCAGAGCTTCGGCTCGGTAGTTGGACACATCCGTCCAGCCGCTCCGCGGCACGTGGGATCTTCCCAGGCCAGGGCTCAAACCGGCGCCCCTTGCACTGCAAGGCGGTGTCCTTACCCACTGGACCACCAGGGGAAGCCCTCCCTCTTTTTCTTGATGAGTCTCACCAGAGGCTTGTCAATTTTGTTTACCTTTTCAAAGAACCAGCTTTTTGTTTTATTTATCCATACTATAGTTTCTTTCATTTCTTTCTGATTTATTTCTGCTCTAGTCTTTATAATTTCACATCTTCTGCTGGCTTTGGGATGTTTCTGTTCTTCTTTTTCCAATTGTTTTAAGCGGAGGGTTAGGTTATCTGCTTCATATTTTCCTAGTTTCTTGAGGTGGGATTGTATTGCTATAAATTTCCCCCTTAGGACTGCTTTTGCAGTGTCCCATAAGTTTTGCACAGTCGTATATTCATTGTCATTTTCTTCTAGGAATTTTTAAATTTCTCCTTTGATTTCCTCAGTGATCAGTTGGTTTTTTAGGTAAGTGTTGTTTAATCGCCATGTGTTTGTATTTTTAGTGATTTTTTTCCTTTGGTTGATCTCTAGTCTCATTGCATTGTGGTCCGAGAAGATGGTTGATATAATTTCAGTTTTCTTGAATTGACTGAGGTTAGATTTGTGGCCCAAGATATGGTCTATCTTGGAGAATGTTCCGTGAGCACTTGAGAACAAAGTGTATTCTTCTGCTTTTGGATGGAACGTCCTAAAGATATCAATGAGGTCCAGTCTCTGTTTTTTTAAATCTTACTCCTAATCAGTCATTTGGCATAAACTCAATATGTGGCTTGATCCATTGGCTCATTGTTAACAGTGACTAAGGCACCTTATAAGTCAGTCACACCTGTTACAAATGTCTTAGCTCGCTTCATACTTGGATGATTTTGTATCTATGGAATGCCTGATGTTTTAGGACTATGGATCGCTAGTATCCAATACTGCACTATAGTATGTGGTAGGATTGGAGTTCAATCTGTGTTCACCAATGGAATTCAAGTCTATTGTGCATATATGATCGACTGGTAGGGTGAAACACACAGAAGCCCTTCCTGGTTTAACGGCTGCTCTCTGATGGCTGACTGCTCTTTTTTTTTTTTAATTTATTTATTTGGGGTCATGGGCTTCAGAATGCAGGCTCAGTATTTCTGGTGCACAGGCTTAGTTTCCCTGTGGCACGTGGGGTCTTCCCAGACCAGGGATCGAACCAGAATCCCCTGCATTGCAAGGCAAACTCTTAACCACTAGACTGTCTGGGAAGCCCCTGACTGCTCACTTTTTAACATGTCATCCTCCATAGATTGATTCATCTCTCTCTACTGTCTGTGATTCTTGGAAGTCATGCCCCTCTCTTGGGACCTATGAGCACTAAGAACTCTGAGAACTTTTCCTCTTCGTGGTCAGAAAATAAAGTGTTAGTAAGAACTTGCAGAGGAGTGCCTATGAGTATTTCCTGGGTTTTGGTCTGATTGTTGATCAAGCCATGGGGTGCCCTCCCCTGTGGGAGGTTTAATACTGAGTAGCCATTGATTTATGTTCATTGTCATTTTCTTCTAGGAATTTTTAAATTTCTCCTTTGATTTCCTCAGTGATCAGTTGGTTTTTTAGGTAAGTGTTGTTTAATCGCCATGTGTTTGTATTTTTAGTGATTTTTTTCCTTTGGTTGATCTCTAGTCTCATTGCATTGTGGTCCGAGAAGATGGTTGATATAATTTCAGTTTTCTTGAATTGACTGAGGTTAGATTTGTGGCCCAAGATATGGTCTATCTTGGAGAATGTTCCGTGAGCACTTGAGAACAAAGTGTATTCTTCTGCTTTTGGATGGAACGTCCTAAAGATATCAATGAGGTCCAGTCTCTGTTTTTTTAAATCTTACTCCTAATCAGTCATTTGGCATAAACTCAATATGTGGCTTGATCCATTGGCTCATTGTTAACAGTGACTAAGGCACCTTATAAGTCAGTCACACCTGTTACAAATGTCTTAGCTCGCTTCATACTTGGATGATTTTGTATCTATGGAATGCCTGATGTTTTAGGACTATGGATCGCTAGTATCCAATACTGCACTATAGTATGTGGTAGGATTGGAGTTCAATCTGTGTTCACCAATGGAATTCAAGTCTATTGTGCATATATGATCGACTGGTAGGGTGAAACACACAGAAGCCCTTCCTGGTTTAACGGCTGCTCTCTGATGGCTGACTGCTCTTTTTTTTTTTTAATTTATTTATTTGGGGTCATGGGCTTCAGAATGCAGGCTCAGTATTTCTGGTGCACAGGCTTAGTTTCCCTGTGGCACGTGGGGTCTTCCCAGACCAGGGATCGAACCAGAATCCCCTGCATTGCAAGGCAAACTCTTAACCACTAGACTGTCTGGGAAGCCCCTGACTGCTCACTTTTTAACATGTCATCCTCCATAGATTGATTCATCTCTCTCTACTGTCTGTGATTCTTGGAAGTCATGCCCCTCTCTTGGGACCTATGAGCACTAAGAACTCTGAGAACTTTTCCTCTTCGTGGTCAGAAAATAAAGTGTTAGTAAGAACTTGCAGAGGAGTGCCTATGAGTATTTCCTGGGTTTTGGTCTGATTGTTGATCAAGCCATGGGGTGCCCTCCCCTGTGGGAGGTTTAATACTGAGTAGCCATAGATGTATGTTCCTCACAATAGTTTCTTCTGAAGCAGTCCTCAATCCTCTGTTTGGGTTGTTTCTTTCTCTAGCTAATAGATTTAGTAAGACATATCCTAGATACCATTTCTTTGTGACTCAAAAAGCTTAGAGTAATATGGCCATTACATCAAAGCTCATTATTTGTCCTGGCATCATGGATGTGTGTGTGTGTGCATGTGTGTGTATGGTCTGCAGTAATTACAGTGTATGCCACCTGCTATGGCCCACGAGCCTGCTGGGTAGCATAAGTGTAATTTTGCATTTGTGGGATGCTTTTCAAAACTGGCATTTATTTCAATCATGTCTCCTCCTTCTCTCAGGGTCATTGGGCACATCTGTGGAGACTGCACCCCTTGTCTCCTGGTGCTGGAGGAAATTAGCAAGGACACCTGGTTTCTTCCCTTTTCGTACACACAGAGAGAGGCGCAAGGGTTGTGGGCTCAGTGGCGAGCATCTGAAACTCATGGCGACGTTTCAGCAAGTGTGCTGGGAGGACATATGCTTGCAGTTATTTTTCCAGGATTGGGAATGGAGCCAGAAGTATTTTATTTCATTCATTCCTTTGTTTAACATGATTTAAGCTGCTAATGTGCGTCATTCCTTGTTTTGAGAGCTTTGGGGGTAGGGAAGACAGATTTTTATAAAATATCCCTGCCCTTAAGTGTGAGAACACACACACATACATACACACACACACACACACACACACACGCACGCACACAAGTATAATGGTGACTAGTGACATGAGAGGAGCACACAGCCCCAGAGGCTCATTAGGCTACGGGCAGCAGGCTATAAGTCTGAAGAGTTGCCCCCCCTAGTTACTACCATAACAGAATCTTTAGCTTGGTATTCATTTGCAAGGTTAACTGGACTACCTGAGAGCAGAAATCGGTGCAAAGGAAAAGAGCTTCTCCTGGCTTACACTGAACGGAATGGAGAAAATAGGGATTCATCTGTTTTGCATCAGTGTTACAATATCCAAGTGTGCCTTTGTAAAATGCCTTTTGAATGTTTTCTAGAGTTTCTGGGGGGTCTGGCTCCAAAAGACTGGCATCTGGTGGAAATAAGCATTCTTTTCAGAAATAAAAGCAGTAGATCTGTGTGCTCAGTGTCCAGTGACTCCAGCCTTTGGAGGAATCTGGAAGAGGCAAAAGAAACTTTAGCCAGTGGCCTTTTCTGCTGGCTCTCATGCTTCCCCAGAAGGAGGAGATTTGAAAAATAGGAAAAATGAAAGACTGATTGTATGGACTGTGTTTCTGATGGGATCCAAGTGTGGTGGAAAAGGAAGAGGAGAACCTTCCCTTCCCTGCCTGGAGGTGGATCTCTAAGGGGTACCTGGCTTATGATCTTTTATTCATGCTCATAATCTGTTTGGCCCTATCTTTGGGAAATTACTTCTATTCATTGCACTTAATTGCTTAAATTGCCGCAGGTTTGCTGCATTTAAAAAATCTGGTAAGAAATATGTGGAATGATTGACAGTAAAATGTGTATCAGGTAAAAATAATCTTCATGGATTCCCAGACCCAGGTTCGTTCTTGTAAATACTAGATCTGGAGGCCCAGGAAATAGCCAAGAGGCTGTTAGTTTTTTAGCTTGTCCGGGAATAGAAAATAAAAGAGATAACCATCCAAGTTATGAATTTGTGAACACCTACAATAGGTCAGACACTCAGGATTTTACATCAAACTCAAAAGACAAAAATGAACACAACTGTAGTTCTGCACCTGTCACCTCTTACTCCAGGGGCCTGAGTTCTGTGACTACTTACAGGCCTCGACAAAGCCCATCCAGCAAAGTTACGGCAAAGTTCCAGAAAGATCTCCCCTCACCCCTCCTTCCTGCTTTGAAGAGAATTCTGTAATATCTTTTAGTTGATGTTTATGACTGAAACAGAGGTTCTGGGGACAACTTTCCAGCAAGCCAACAGAACTGGCAGTGAACCTCCAACCTGAGAAAGCTGGAGCTGCCTAATAGCAGCGAAGTGACCGCAGCAGCTTCCAAGGAGGCCTTTGAATCTTGGCTCTGTTCCCCAGTCGGGGCAGTTGGCTGTTTCTAACTGTACATACGAGGCCATGTTACCTTTCTTATTTACACTTGGCTTTCCTTGATCCTGCTGACCTCTTTGCAGGCAACATCTGTATTGCTTGTTACAGCAAATCAAAACAGTGACCTGCTCAGTCATTCACAAAGTTTTATCAGTTACTTGCGGTAAATGCATCACTGCAGAAAGGGCTTAAAGCAAATGCTCTGCATTCAGACATCCAACCTTCCTCGGCCTTGGCATCACTTGGAACAGGCGGGGCATAACACCTGTAGGCCACGTGCTCATAATTCTGTTCCCACCTCATTGGTTGTTAATGAAGCCCCCTTGACCTTTGGAGAACCTCTGCCTCAGAGGGGCATTTGAAAATGAATGAAGGGCCTTTGTTTGATCCAGTGACTTGGACCCTTGTAGGGGGTAGGGTTGGGGTGGGGCAGATGGGTCCTGTACCTGAGGAATTGCTCCAAGTCCTAAGTGAATTGTGAATATCTCAATGGATGTTCATGTAGAGGAAAAACCACTTGATAATTAGCTGAGCCTATATCTTAACTGTTCTACATGTATCACAAAATGTTTTCTGTGTAACTCTGATCTGTACTTACTTTTCCAGGGGCTATGTCTCCTATGTAAATTGAGAAAAGATTGCACTTTATGATGTTCAGAAATTTACCAGGAACTGTTCACATCCTTCCCATTGTGGAAAATCACTATCAATGGCAATGCCTCTTGTGGTATTAGAATTGCCCTAACATCCCTGTAGCTATCTGTGCCCCCTAGCCTTCTCATTCCTGGTGAGTCTATGTAAAGACACAAGCATCTGGCCATGTCACTATACCTTCTAGTTAGTAATTATCCTGAGCATTTACAGATTGAAAAAAAGTGTTCTTTCGTACATTCTTCCCTATGTATTTCTCCACAACATTCTAATTAGTGCATTACATGGGTGTTTGTCTTTGCATGTTTTTGGAGAAGGAAATGACAACCCAGTTTCTTGCCTGGAATGTTCCACGGATAGAAGGGTCTAGTGGGCTACAGCCCATGAGGTCTAAAAGAGTTGGAGGCAACTGAGCACTTTCATGTTTTAAATGGCTGCTGCCTTTTTCCCTAAGAAAGCAGTCCTGTTGTGAAATGAGGTGACGATGTACTTTGCTTTGCTCAGAACCTTTACCAGGAATTGCTCATCATTTGAATAAACAAACCCCCTGATATGAACATCACTCAGAGATTATGTCATAAATAAAAGACACTTGAATCAGCCAGCATTTTTAGGTGTCACCATGGTGATTCTTTCAAATCTGGGTATGAGCATCTGACGACCTTATGTCTTCCAGTATAGGCATGGTTCCTTATGTATTGAGTTACGTATTTTATTGTAGATTATTTACTTTAATCTCTCTGTTTACTTACAGTTAGGAAAATACATTTCTGTTGTAAAAAAGGATTCTGTCTTTTTAAAGGTAGGTTTAAAAATTCTTCTTAGTACCTTTAATGTAGTTTCACTATGATATGTCTAGGTATAGATTTATTGTATTGGCCATAAAATTTGTTCAGGTATTTCCATAAGGTGTTATGGAAAAATCTGAATGAACTTTTTGGCTAACCCAGTATTTTAATTCTTCCCCTTATGATAAGTGGAGGACAGGACACTTTTGTTCTCGAGATTGCTGTCTTTCTCTGATTTTGGAAAATTCTCATCTTTCAAATATTGTTGCCGAGCCATTCCCTTCATCTTTTCTTCTGGAAGAATCATTGAACCCATATATGTGCCTCTTTCTTTGCTCCATCTTCCCTAATGGATCTTCCCTACTTCTTTTTCTCTCTGCATAAGGAAAGGAATAAACCTCTCATCACCATCTTCCCTTTCAGTAACTTGCTTTCATCTGTTTTCAGGCTGGGTTTTATCTCATGTGTTGCTTTAAAAATTCATTTATATCCATTACTATAATTTTCATTTCTAAAACTTCTCGCCCATTCACTTTCTCGTTTTGTTTTTGCCTTTTATGGTAGATTTTTGCTCATTAAAAAGGTGTTATTCTTTCATTAATCCACCTAAACATACTTTCTCGTTGTTGTTGCCATGTTTTTGGAGAAGGAAATGACAACCCAGTTTCTTGCCTGGAATGTTCCACGGATAGAAGGGTCTAGTGGGCTACAGCCCATGAGGTCTAAAAGAGTTGGAGGCAACTGAGCACTTTCATGTTTTAAATGGCTGCTGCCTTTTTCCCTAAGAAAGCAGTCCTGTTGTGAAATGAGGTGACGATGTACTTTGCTTTGCTCAGAACCTTTACCAGGAATTGCTCATCATTTGAATAAACAAACCCCCTGATATGAACATCACTCAGAGATTATGTCATAAATAAAAGACACTTGAATCAGCCAGCATTTTTAGGTGTCACCATGGTGATTCTTTCAAATCTGGGTATGAGCATCTGACGACCTTATGTCTTCCAGTATAGGCATGGTTCCTTATGTATTGAGTTACGTATTTTATTGTAGATTATTTACTTTAATCTCTCTGTTTACTTACAGTTAGGAAAATACATTTCTGTTGTAAAAAAGGATTCTGTCTTTTTAAAGGTAGGTTTAAAAATTCTTCTTAGTACCTTTAATGTAGTTTCACTATGATATGTCTAGGTATAGATTTATTGTATTGGCCATAAAATTTGTTCAGGTATTTCCATAAGGTGTTATGGAAAAATCTGAATGAACTTTTTGGCTAACCCAGTATTTTAATTCTTCCCCTTATGATAAGTGGAGGACAGGACACTTTTGTTCTCGAGATTGCTGTCTTTCTCTGATTTTGGAAAATTCTCATCTTTCAAATATTGTTGCCGAGCCATTCCCTTCATCTTTTCTTCTGGAAGAATCATTGAACCCATATATGTGCCTCTTTCTTTGCTCCATCTTCCCTAATGGATCTTCCCTACTTCTTTTTCTCTCTGCATAAGGAAAGGAATAAACCTCTCATCACCATCTTCCCTTTCAGTAACTTGCTTTCATCTGTTTTCAGGCTGGGTTTTATCTCATGTGTTGCTTTAAAAATTCATTTATATCCATTACTATAATTTTCATTTCTAAAACTTCTCGCCCATTCACTTTCTCGTTTTGTTTTTGCCTTTTATGGTAGATTTTTGCTCATTAAAAAGGTGTTATTCTTTCATTAATCCACCTAAACATACTTATTGCTTTGCTTCATCAAAGGGGTGCAGGTCATTGTTTTTGTCTCCGTGGCTTCTTCAGTTTGTTTTCTTACCTAGTATTATTTCTTAGCCTAGTTAGAACCTTTTAATAATTTTGTTTATTTCAATTGGAAGATAATTACTTTACAGTATTGTGATGGTGTTTGCCATGCATCAGTATGGATTGGCTGTAGGTATCCATGTGTCCCTCAATCCTGAATTCCCCTCCCTCGACCCTCCCTGTGCTTTATGGCTTCCTTTTGAGGGGAGATCTTATTTGTTCTTTGTTAGTCTCTCTCCCTCTTTTCTCCTGCTAATGCTCAGTCCTATCTGTGTGATGGAGGAGTTACCATCCCCAAAACCTCATCTCTGATCCTGAACAGACCCTGTAATGGGGATGCTTATTTCCAGCCTTGTTGTACAATTAGGGAAATCATTAGCCTTATTCCCAAGCTAGTGGGTGTCTTGCTTAGCTTCTGATCTTCTAGCTTTGTATTACTCTGCCTCCTGTAGCATTTGGGAGCAGTTCTTTTCTGCCTCCTTTCTCAAGTGATGAGTGTGCATGTTGCAGGGAATGTCGGGGGCAGTCCACCCTTTAACGTTTAAGTGTGAGCCTGCTTCTAGCCCCCTGTGTCCCCAGAGGCATGGTGCTCCTGGTTACCATTGCCTTGGTCTTGGTCTGTGACCTCAGAGCTGCTTGTTTTGAAATTGCTGATGTTTCTCATCCATGAAGACATCTACTTGTTTCTGAGCCCATTGCAATTTTTGTGTTGTTTTCAGCAGATCACTACTGCATGTTTGACATTACCAGGATTGTATTGTCAACTGTGGACTCGCTAAGCTATTTTGATGGAAAGTTTCCTTCTTCCATTCAGCAGAAGTCACATGCCACTAGGGTACTTCTGAACTTCTAGAAGCTGCCGACATAGATTCTTAGGTCAGAGCTTCAAGAGCATTTCTCTTTGTTCCTCCCTGAATAGTAGAGTCCGTGTGCATGACTACGTCAGACCTTGCCTGTCTCTCCATGCAGGAGACTTTCAAGGCGAGCTGATGCCTGTGGATGCCTCTCAGTGTGGTTCGCATGTGTAAAACCTTCTCTGGTATCTTTCCCTCTCTTGCTGGAGCACAAAGGGCACAATTGACACATGTAGGCTTCGTTTCAGAAGGAAACTCTGAGATGTATAAATCCAGCCTCCCTTCCCACATGGGCATACACATTAGTGCTTCCTGGAGAGGCAATTGGATTTTTCAAAACCCACTGAATGGTTGCCCAAGGCAATCTTTATAGATCCTAAAGAGCAATATAACCCTTGCTGACATCTGCACAGAGTTAGAAAGTTTTCTTACTATAAAGTCCAAATTGACCTCCTTGTCACTGACACTGTAATGACACAAATGATACTCCTGACATGAGAGCTGTTCAGATGTGGGAAGACAGTTCTATGCTCTGAGATTTCTCTTCTCTGGGCAAAATCCTCCTACTTCCTATAGCACTCTTGCCTGCAACACAGGTCTCGAAGTATTCCATGGCTGCCTTTTTATAGGTGTTGGGTGCTTTCTTGGTCATTTATTTGGGCTAGAGTGCTTATGCAAAGGGACAGGCAACTCTAACATTTTCAAAAGATAGAAGAGGAGGGTCCCATGTGAGTGTGCATGTTGCAGGAATGTCGGGGGCAGTCCACCCTTTAACGTTTAAGTGTGAGCCTGCTTCTAGCCCCCTGTGTCCCCAGAGGCATGGTGCTCCTGGTTACCATTGCCTTGGTCTTGGTCTGTGACCTCAGAGCTGCTTGTTTTGAAATTGCTGATGTTTCTCATCCATGAAGACATCTACTTGTTTCTGAGCCCATTGCAATTTTTGTGTTGTTTTCAGCAGATCACTACTGCATGTTTGACATTACCAGGATTGTATTGTCAACTGTGGACTCGCTAAGCTATTTTGATGGAAAGTTTCCTTCTTCCATTCAGCAGAAGTCACATGCCACTAGGGTACTTCTGAACTTCTAGAAGCTGCCGACATAGATTCTTAGGTCAGAGCTTCAAGAGCATTTCTCTTTGTTCCTCCCTGAATAGTAGAGTCCCGTGTGCATGACTACGTCAGACCTTGCCTGTCTCTCCATGCAGGAGACTTTCAAGGCGAGCTGATGCCTGTGGATGCCTCTCAGTGTGGTTCGCATGTGTAAAACCTTCTCTGGTATCTTTCCCTCTCTTGCTGGAGCACAAAGGGCACAATTGACACATGTAGGCTTCGTTTCAGAAGGAAACTCTGAGATGTATAAATCCAGCCTCCCTTCCCACATGGGCATACACATTAGTGCTTCCTGGAGAGGCAATTGGATTTTTCAAAACCCACTGAATGGTTGCCCAAGGCAATCTTTATAGATCCTAAAGAGCAATATAACCCTTGCTGACATCTGCACAGAGTTAGAAAGTTTTCTTACTATAAAGTCCAAATTGACCTCCTTGTCACTGACACTGTAATGACACAAATGATACTCCTGACATGAGAGCTGTTCAGATGTGGGAAGACAGTTCTATGCTCTGAGATTTCTCTTCTCTGGGCAAAATCCTCCTACTTCCTATAGCACTCTTGCCTGCAACACAGGTCTCGAAGTATTCCATGGCTGCCTTTTTATAGGTGTTGGGTGCTTTCTTGGTCATTTATTTGGGCTAGAGTGCTTATGCAAAGGGACAGGCAACTCTAACATTTTCAAAAGATAGAAGAGGAGGGTCCCATTTGGTATCTTGGTTCCAGGTCCCCTTAGCATGAAAAGGATTCAGTTGGCTCTGTGGCTGTCTCCATGTTCTAACTGTATGGTGGATTACATTTGCTTACAACATGGGTCATGCAGCCCAGGCTTCCTCCAGGCCTGTGTTCAGAATCCAAAGTTTCTACCTTGAGATGGTAAACAATTCAATGCAGATCTGCCATCCTGCCTTTGCCTCTGTTGTAGCCTGGGAATGGTTACTTGCAAACTACTTCTCTAGACAAGGGTAATGGTTGTATTGATTTCTGAACAGATGGTCAGGGTGCAGCTTGATTTTTACATGCAATTCTACTTTCTGCCTTTTGACGTGTTGCTGGAAGGTGTTTCGTCCAATAATCTTATTGTAGGATAATTTTGATTTTAGTGCTTTCCAGTAGTTTTGACTTTCATTTCCTCCTCCTCCCTCCTGCCCCCTCCTCCTTCTCTCCTTCCCCTTCTTATTCTTCCTCCAATACAGACTGACATGGTACACTGGGGCCATGTGAGAATTAGGCAAAGAAAAGCTGATCTGAATTGTTAAAATGAGGCTCTAGGAAAAATAGATCTTCATTCAGCAGAGCTAAGTGAACCTGTGTGCTGAACATTTTAGGGGAATGATTCCTAGTGCTTCATGGAATGCTATAACCTTGTGGGATGCACTGTAGATCAAGGGCTTCATGATCATATAATTGGCTTATGATATATATGATATACCTACCTCTTGAGGAGAACTTTTCATCTGATCCTGTGGGAGACTATGAAACTTTCAGAATAAAAGTAGTCTTTTCAACTTTCTTTAATGTAACATTGACCATGAATATTTGTTCATGGAACTCCATGTAAAGAAAACTGTAACCACTGACAGCCTGGAAAACTGGCCTTCCATTTTACATACAACAGCAAGTGTTAAACTAAACTGTGTGGCACCCACAGGAGTGTGCTCCATCCCTTTACTCATAAATGGGCCAAATCCTATCATGTGCCTCTGCTGTCCTAGAGACATTTTCTTGCCTCTTGTGAGGGAATTAATTTGAGAATTCAACCCACAGAGAATATCACCAAGACCACAGCAGTGTGGTCCCCAAGTGAGATGATATTGAACAGTTTGTTTCAGGAGATGGGACAGAGCAGGAAGGAAGGATATCATCAAGATGAGGAGGAGTTCATCATCATGCTATCTTATAGAGCTTTGGGGTGAAATTTTGTGAAAATGGCTGATAAGTGTGACTAGAAAAGAGCACATTAGCCAGCAGCAGCCAGTTCAACAAAGGGAAGGAGGAAGGAATTAAGGACTGAAAGGAAGGTGGGAAGCAAATATGCACATATCTTGTCTGATACATGAAGGAGGTTGCTGGTAGAGATGGAAAACTTAGAGGACAGTTAATGAAGGAGCTTCAATCCTCACTGCAGAGTTTGAAATAGACATGAGTGATGCTAGGTATGCCCATGAAGATCTCCAGGGAGGACATAATAGGATGCAAATAATTTTTATGGGCTTTTTGGGCTTATCAGACTTATTTGAGGTGATTGCTGGCTTGAGCCTCTTGAACTGCAAGGAGATCAAACCAGACAACGCTAAAGAAATCAACCATGAATATTCATTGGAAGGACCGATGCTGAAGCTCCAATATTTTGGCCACCTGATGCAAAGAGCTGACTCACTGAAAAAGACCTTGATGCTGGGAAAGAATGAAGGTAAAAGGAAAAGAGGGCAGCAGAGAATGAGATGCTTGGATAACATCAATGACTCAGTGGATATGAATCTGAGCAAACTCCAGGAGATAGTAAAAGACGGGGAAGCCTGGTGTGCTGCAGTCCATGGAGTTGCAGAGTTGAACATGATTTAGGGGCTGAATGACAACAACCTGGCCTCAGTGAAGGTTGCAGGGATCAAGGGTTGAGGTTCTTTAAGAGAAGTGATTGATTACAAGTGTAGAGAGAAGAATCCAGTTCAACTCAACTGCTAGGATTGTGGCCATTGAGATCTAGGTTTTTCTAAAAGGTGTGCTTCTCCTTTGGTCTCATAAAAATTGTCTCCCTTCCCTCCTAGAAGCAACACTGTAGGAAAATTTCGACATGTTAAACAAGGGGAAGGGTCAATTTTAAATGGGCCAACTTGGAAGTTTTCTTGCCTCTTGTGAGGGAATTAATTTGAGAATTCAACCCACAGAGAATATCACCAAGACCACAGCAGTGTGGTCCCCAAGTGAGATGATATTGAACAGTTTGTTTCAGGAGATGGGACAGAGCAGGAAGGAAGGATATCATCAAGATGAGGAGGAGTTCATCATCATGCTATCTTATAGAGCTTTGGGGTGAAATTTTGTGAAAATGGCTGATAAGTGTGACTAGAAAAGAGCACATTAGCCAGCAGCAGCCAGTTCAACAAAGGGAAGGAGGAAGGAATTAAGGACTGAAAGGAAGGTGGGAAGCAAATATGCACATATCTTGTCTGATACATGAAGGAGGTTGCTGGTAGAGATGGAAAACTTAGAGGACAGTTAATGAAGGAGCTTCAATCCTCACTGCAGAGTTTGAAATAGACATGAGTGATGCTAGGTATGCCCATGAAGATCTCCAGGGAGGACATAATAGGATGCAAATAATTTTTATGGGCTTTTTGGGCTTATCAGACTTATTTGAGGTGATTGCTGGCTTGAGCCTCTTGAACTGCAAGGAGATCAAACCAGACAACGCTAAAGAAATCAACCATGAATATTCATTGGAAGGACCGATGCTGAAGCTCCAATATTTTGGCCACCTGATGCAAAGAGCTGACTCACTGAAAAAGACCTTGATGCTGGGAAAGAATGAAGGTAAAAGGAAAAGAGGGCAGCAGAGAATGAGATGCTTGGATAACATCAATGACTCAGTGGATATGAATCTGAGCAAACTCCAGGAGATAGTAAAAGACGGGGAAGCCTGGTGTGCTGCAGTCCATGGAGTTGCAGAGTTGAACATGATTTAGGGGCTGAATGACAACAACCTGGCCTCAGTGAAGGTTGCAGGGATCAAGGGTTGAGGTTCTTTAAGAGAAGTGATTGATTACAAGTGTAGAGAGAAGAATCCAGTTCAACTCAACTGCTAGGATTGTGGCCATTGAGATCTAGGTTTTTCTAAAAGGTGTGCTTCTCCTTTGGTCTCATAAAAATTGTCTCCCTTCCCTCCTAGAAGCAACACTGTAGTTGTCAATGAAGTTCTTAGCTGGAGACTACCCAATTGCCATCCAGTCATTAGGAGATAAAAACTATCGATCATTATTTGTCTGCTGCTCATTGGAACCGGAAGGCCTCCCGCTAATATCTTTATCCACTTCAGGCTGTCAGCTTATTGAATTTTTCTTTAAGAACCAGTTGATTGAAGTGTGTGGTGAAGAAGAAATTATTTTTAACCAAATGATGGGAAATTTGATCATAAACCATCTGTAGAAGAACATGGAAAACTTGTGTTGACTCTTTCCCTGTTGAGTCAAGCAGCAGGAGATGGAAGGTTTGTCCTTTCTGCTTATTTTATGATCTCTTCACTTGAGAAAAACCTCAAACACAAAGAAAGTAAGAATAAAGAAGCAAGGTTCAGTGAGTAACCACAAACTACCCTCATGATCTCCCTGACCTTGGTTTACTCATCTGGGCAAGAAGTTAGTTGACATCAGATTTTCAACTTCAGCTGTTTGACTCAGGCTATGCCCTGGGCTGTCTCTAGGTTTCCTTTCCTTGAGTCATGGATTGAAGAATCTCTCAAAGCAGTGAACTAGGGGACTCCTAAGACTCTTCTCATTGTTTCTTCTCTTCTAGGGATTACCATCCTTCATTCCCTGATGTCCTGAGTCTTGAAAACTATTGCTTCATATACATTGTTAGTTTTCTTTGTTTTTATTTGGTTTCAGGTAAGAGTATAAATCTGATTCCTCTTCCTCGATCCTAGGTAAAGCAGAAATTCCTCAATTCCCATATGTCAGTCTGAGCAAACTCCAGGAGATAGTAAAAGACGGAAGCCTGGTGTGCTGCAGTCCATGGAGTTGCAGAGTTGAACATGATTTAGGGGCTGAATGACAACAACCTGGCCTCAGTGAAGGTTGCAGGGATCAAGGGTTGAGGTTCTTTAAGAGAAGTGATTGATTACAAGTGTAGAGAGAAGAATCCAGTTCAACTCAACTGCTAGGATTGTGGCCATTGAGATCTAGGTTTTTCTAAAAGGTGTGCTTCTCCTTTGGTCTCATAAAAATTGTCTCCCTTCCCTCCTAGAAGCAACACTGTAGTTGTCAATGAAGTTCTTAGCTGGAGACTACCCAATTGCCATCCAGTCATTAGGAGATAAAAACTATCGATCATTATTTGTCTGCTGCTCATTGGAACCGGAAGGCCTCCCGCTAATATCTTTATCCACTTCAGGCTGTCAGCTTATTGAATTTTTCTTTAAGAACCAGTTGATTGAAGTGTGTGGTGAAGAAGAAATTATTTTTAACCAAATGATGGGAAATTTGATCATAAACCATCTGTAGAAGAACATGGAAAACTTGTGTTGACTCTTTCCCTGTTGAGTCAAGCAGCAGGAGATGGAAGGTTTGTCCTTTCTGCTTATTTTATGATCTCTTCACTTGAGAAAAACCTCAAACACAAAGAAAGTAAGAATAAAGAAGCAAGGTTCAGTGAGTAACCACAAACTACCCTCATGATCTCCCTGACCTTGGTTTACTCATCTGGGCAAGAAGTTAGTTGACATCAGATTTTCAACTTCAGCTGTTTGACTCAGGCTATGCCCTGGGCTGTCTCTAGGTTTCCTTTCCTTGAGTCATGGATTGAAGAATCTCTCAAAGCAGTGAACTAGGGGACTCCTAAGACTCTTCTCATTGTTTCTTCTCTTCTAGGGATTACCATCCTTCATTCCCTGATGTCCTGAGTCTTGAAAACTATTGCTTCATATACATTGTTAGTTTTTCTTTGTTTTTATTTGGTTTCAGGTAAGAGTATAAATCTGATTCCTCTTCCTCGATCCTAGGTAAAGCAGAAATTCCACATTGTTGTTATAACGTGGATTCTGTAGGCTTCCTGTTAGAATCATTGGGTAATCCTTTCAAGGGAGTGTCTGTTGTGGACTGGAAATAATGAAAGCTTCAAGGCTATGGGATATGGACTAGATATTTCTTTTCAGAAAGATCCAGCCCATGTACTAGAACCTCATATGTGTACTAGAACTTGTATGTGGTGGTAGAGCCCACTCTCCAGAAAGAGAAGGGGATTTGCAAAATGGTTTTGTTGTATGTGTATTTAGCTTTCATTCTGCTAATATCTCCTTGTACTGGAGACTAAATCTAGGGCCCATGGAATCCCCCATTTTATACTTATGTAATAAATGGCTCTATACTAAAGACAAAGAGATTGAAGAGAAGAAAGCACATCCCATACTTAAAGAATCACATGGTTGGTCTTAGATACTGAGGGGTTATCAAGAGTAACCCCCTGCTTTAAGGAAAGTAAAATATATATCTTCTTCATATTATAAATTTTTTCAACTCTGAATGTTGTCACTAATCCAGGGTCCTGTAAAGAGTAACTTTGATTCTCTCCCCCTAATAGACACCTGCTTTTGCAATAATTATTTATGTGGTCGTCCTCTTTTGCTTTTCACTGACTCTGGGATAGTTCCCTTCCCCTGACCCCCATGCCCAGCTCTGCTAGTCTCCTGCCTACCTGGTGGAACATCATCAAAATGCTTTCAGCATATTATGCCTTTCTGCATGCCACGTCACCTCAGTCATGTCTGACTCTTTGCAACCCCATGGACCCCATGGCCCATGCTCGAAGTTTTAGTTCTGACGATCATGGGCAAGAAGTTAGTTGACATCAGATTTTCAACTTCAGCTGTTTGACTCAGGCTATGCCCTGGGCTGTCTCTAGGTTTCCTTTCCTTGAGTCATGGATTGAAGAATCTCTCAAAGCAGTGAACTAGGGGACTCCTAAGACTCTTCTCATTGTTTCTTCTCTTCTAGGGATTACCATCCTTCATTCCCTGATGTCCTGAGTCTTGAAAACTATTGCTTCATATACATTGTTAGTTTTTCTTTGTTTTTATTTGGTTTCAGGTAAGAGTATAAATCTGATTCCTCTTCCTCGATCCTAGGTAAAGCAGAAATTCCACATTGTTGTTATAACGTGGATTCTGTAGGCTTCCTGTTAGAATCATTGGGTAATCCTTTCAAGGGAGTGTCTGTTGTGGACTGGAAATAATGAAAGCTTCAAGGCTATGGGATATGGACTAGATATTTCTTTTCAGAAAGATCCAGCCCATGTACTAGAACCTCATATGTGTACTAGAACTTGTATGTGGTGGTAGAGCCCACTCTCCAGAAAGAGAAGGGGATTTGCAAAATGGTTTTGTTGTATGTGTATTTAGCTTTCATTCTGCTAATATCTCCTTGTACTGGAGACTAAATCTAGGGCCCATGGAATCCCCCATTTTATACTTATGTAATAAATGGCTCTATACTAAAGACAAAGAGATTGAAGAGAAGAAAGCACATCCCATACTTAAAGAATCACATGGTTGGTCTTAGATACTGAGGGGTTATCAAGAGTAACCCCCTGCTTTAAGGAAAGTAAAATATATATCTTCTTCATATTATAAATTTTTTCAACTCTGAATGTTGTCACTAATCCAGGGTCCTGTAAAGAGTAACTTTGATTCTCTCCCCCTAATAGACACCTGCTTTTGCAATAATTATTTATGTGGTCGTCCTCTTTTGCTTTTCACTGACTCTGGGATAGTTCCCTTCCCCTGACCCCCATGCCCAGCTCTGCTAGTCTCCTGCCTACCTGGTGGAACATCATCAAAATGCTTTCAGCATATTATGCCTTTCTGCATGCCACGTCACCTCAGTCATGTCTGACTCTTTGCAACCCCATGGACCCCATGGCCCATGCTCGTCTTTCCATGGGATTCTCTAGGCAAGAATACTGGAGTGGGTTGCCATGCCCTCCTCCAGGGATCTTCTGGATCCAGATTTTGAACCCACATCTCCTGTGGCTCCTCTTTTCAGGCAGATTCTTTACCATTGAGCCACCAGGGAAGCCTCTCTAGATGGCAGCCAAACATACTTTCCTCTGAAGTTTCTCTTGGGAAGCTTTAATACTGTACAATTAACAATTTCCCTGTTCATTTCCTGTTCCCTTGTGGTGCTGGCCTCTGACAGTGGATGGATGGCTATATCATAATACTCCCTCCACATCATTTGTCACATCCTGGCTCCGTGACAACAGCTCCTCTGTTTCTAGAATGCCCCCAACTAGAATGTCAGGCAGGAAAACTAAATAACTTTTCACCCTTAGGACATGCTTCCTTCTTCAGAGGGCTGCAGGCCACTGAGAGCTGGTGTGAGCCCATTGAGCTGCTAAAGTATGGAGCATTTCCACTAGCCTGGAACGTGACTGTGAAGACTTCATTCTGACTGTGCCAGGTTCTAGAAAATTGATTTGGAAAAATGACCAGGAAGCTTTGTAGGCAGTATGATCTTTCTTCTTTTCTAAAGCAATCAGCTACAGTGCCCTGGCATCTTTCAGCAAGGTGCTGTCTGCTAATAGGGAATTATGTAAAACCAAGAGCAACTATAATTAACAGGGCAAAGAAAAAAAATACTTAGAATAAAAGTAAAATATATATCTTCTTCATATTATAAATTTTTCAACTCAGAATGTTGTCACTAATCCAGGGTCCTGTAAAGAGTAACTTTGATTCTCTCCCCCTAATAGACACCTGCTTTTGCAATAATTATTTATGTGGTCGTCCTCTTTTGCTTTTCACTGACTCTGGGATAGTTCCCTTCCCCTGACCCCCATGCCCAGCTCTGCTAGTCTCCTGCCTACCTGGTGGAACATCATCAAAATGCTTTCAGCATATTATGCCTTTCTGCATGCCACGTCACCTCAGTCATGTCTGACTCTTTGCAACCCCATGGACCCCATGGCCCATGCTCGTCTTTCCATGGGATTCTCTAGGCAAGAATACTGGAGTGGGTTGCCATGCCCTCCTCCAGGGGATCTTCTGGATCCAGATTTTGAACCCACATCTCCTGTGGCTCCTCTTTTCAGGCAGATTCTTTACCATTGAGCCACCAGGGAAGCCTCTCTAGATGGCAGCCAAACATACTTTCCTCTGAAGTTTCTCTTGGGAAGCTTTAATACTGTACAATTAACAATTTCCCTGTTCATTTCCTGTTCCCTTGTGGTGCTGGCCTCTGACAGTGGATGGATGGCTATATCATAATACTCCCTCCACATCATTTGTCACATCCTGGCTCCGTGACAACAGCTCCTCTGTTTCTAGAATGCCCCCAACTAGAATGTCAGGCAGGAAAACTAAATAACTTTTCACCCTTAGGACATGCTTCCTTCTTCAGAGGGCTGCAGGCCACTGAGAGCTGGTGTGAGCCCATTGAGCTGCTAAAGTATGGAGCATTTCCACTAGCCTGGAACGTGACTGTGAAGACTTCATTCTGACTGTGCCAGGTTCTAGAAAATTGATTTGGAAAAATGACCAGGAAGCTTTGTAGGCAGTATGATCTTTCTTCTTTTCTAAAGCAATCAGCTACAGTGCCCTGGCATCTTTCAGCAAGGTGCTGTCTGCTAATAGGGAATTATGTAAAACCAAGAGCAACTATAATTAACAGGGCAAAGAAAAAAAATACTTAGAATAAAAGTAAAAACAATATTAAGAGCAAACTTTTTTATAGGGATCACTGTAAGTCAGGCACTGTTCTAAGTTCTTCACATATATTAATAACTTCTTGAACAATCCTTTAAGATATGTATTATTATTATTATTGTCCCTCTGATACTGATCAGACAGGTTAAGTGACTAATTCCAAGTCACTTAGCTAGCCAGTGGTGGAACTTGGATTTAAATCCTAACATTCTGATGCCCATCTTTGCTCTGAATCTCATTGCTATCCAACCTCTGATTATAAAATTCCTCTTCTTCATCAAATCACAAGGTAGAGAGACATAAGGTGAAAAGATTGTGGACGTCAACACCAGAATAAAGAAGATAAATATCTTTGTCCCCAGAATGAAATGGATGTTCAGTAAGTGGTATATATTTGGTCCTATGGAGATTTCTGTGAACTTTCTGCTTTTCTCAGTATCCCTTGACTTAGGCTGATTATATAACCAATTTTGCTGGATGTGCTACAGTCTTTTTCAAGCCTCACTATCCCCCTCCTTTGGAGAGAGAAGTACAAGGAGAGGTGATGGAAGAGCGTTAGTTTTCTACCGTATAAAATAGGTGAGGGACATTGTGTTGTCTCTAAGGATCTTGAGGTCAGTCTTAAAGAAAATCAACCTTGAATATTCATTGGAAGGACTGATGCTGAAGCTCCAGTACTTTGGCCACCTGATGCAAAGAGCTGACTCACTGAAAAAGACCCTGATGCTGGGAAAGAAAGAAGGCAAAGGGAGAAGCAGGTGGCAGAGGAGGAGAAGGTTAGATAGCATCACTGACTCAATGGACGTGAATTTGAGCATCTTCCAGGACATAGTGAAGGACAGGGAACCCTGGTGTGCTGCAGTCCATGGAGCTACAGAGTTGGACATGATTTCGCGACTGAACAACAACGTCTGTGATTTATAGTCACATATGGAGATGTTAAATAAAACTTTTTTTGGTTGCTTGGAATTTCAGCTGATGCCCAAAATCTGAGAAAAATATCTGCCTAGTACACTCATGTTTTAAACTGGTAGCCTAGCCCATCTGTAAAGTACGTTAAAAGGAACTGACCCCATACTGTACTGTCAGCATTAGCTCATCAGCCACCTCTAAGGCATAAAGAAAAAGAAGTAGAAGGTAGGAGGTGAGGATTAAGGATCCCATTGGGGAAAGTTTCAACATGTGGTGATGGGTTCCTCCCACACCCCAAGTAGGAAGGAAAGGTGGACTCTCTCTCATCAAGGGGGCTGCTTGGAAGTCTTATTGGGTCCTCTGGCCTCTGGTAAACACAGGGACTGGACCCTGTTGGTCAGCTTGCAGTAGAGAGGGAAGAATGGGAACTGTCCTGGGAATTGCCTGCCTTTCTGGGGTGTAGCCAGGCTGATGGGAGTGCACCTCTTGTAGAGTGGAGGGGGCTTTGAGGGAGAGGGCTGTTCAGGAAGACTCCTGGAGAGATGAGGGAGTTGAGAGGGGGACTGCGAGGTACAAGTAAGGAAAGGAGGGCTGCAGGCCACAGGAAGCATTGTTTTGAAAATGCAAGATGGGGGGTCCTTATAAAAGCACCCCATGAAGGAAAAAATTAGCATTGAATGACATCCTCTGTATGCTAGGTTGAATCTGCACCATTCCAGGAGGGCTGTTTCCCCCTGTCCCCACACTTGCACTCAGCCCTGTGAAGCCAGAAGTCAGAGCTTGTGGAGTGGTGAGGAGGGAGCCGAAGAAAAGAATAGAGGCTCTGACATCTCTGCCTACATCTCCAAGACTGTGAGGGACCTGATCAGTAGATTAGAGGAGGTTTTAAATTTTTAATATTACACAACACTGGACTTTGTTTGTTGTTGTATGGGCTTCCCCATTGGCTCAGCAATGAAGAGTCCATCTGCAATTCAGGAGACACAGGAGACGTCGGTTCAGTCCCTGGTTCAGGAAGATCCCCTAGAGGAAATTGCAACCCACCTCCCTTCTTGCCTGGGAAATCTCATAGCAGAGGAACCTGGGGAGAGGGGGTGGCTATAGTCCACAGGATCTCAAAGAGCTGAACATGACTGAGCGACTAAACAACAGCAACAATGATAATTGCTTTTTTTATATAATGTGTTAATTTCTGCTATACATCGTGAATCAGTCATTTGTATACATATATCCCCTTGAGCCTTCCTTCCCACCCCGCTAGATCATCACAGAGGACTGAGCTGAGCTCCCTAGTATTGGGAGCATTTTGAAAATGTGCTTTTTATCTGAGAGTTAACAATTAAAACATTATAAGACTATTGACTATTCATTTAGGAGCAGGGGGTCATGATCTCATAGCGTAGATTGAAAAGGGGCAGGTGTGACAAAAAATTCAGTTCCTGTGGCTTGAGTCCTGTTAAGTCTGGCTCATTCACTCATATATATTGTTTCACTTTCTAAAATGTGGGCTTTCCAGTAGCTCAAATGGTAAAGAATCTGCCTGCAAGGCCAGACACCCGGGTTCCATCCTTGGGTTGGGGAGATCTCCTGGTGAAAGGGCATGGCAACTCACTCCAGGATTCTTACCTGCAGAATTCCATGGACAGAGGAGCCTGGTGGGCTGCAGTCTGTGGAGTCACAAAGAGTCGTACACAACTGAGTGGCCAACACTTTTACTTTCACTTCCAATATATACCCGTTCATCAAATTACCAATATGATACCCATCTGTCTCTCATCGGGTCAGGTATGTGTGATCTGTACATAACCTTTTTGTACTCAAACATTATTTACTCAAGTGCTATTTACTTTGTGTGTGTGCATGTGTGTGACCCAGTGCCTCTGTCGTGTGTGACTCTTTGTGACCCTATGGACTGTAGCCCACCAGGCTCCTCTGCCCATGGGATTCTCCAGGCAAGAATCCTGGAGTGAGTTGCCATCCCCACTGGGGCGCCGCCTCCTGGGACTAGTTCCTTGGAGCATCTGGTGTTTACTGCTGCTGCTTTCATGTTTGGAGACTCCAGCTCCCGAGAAGACCCCAAAGACACCCTTGTGCTGTCCCTGGGCCTCTGGAGAATGGACAGTATTGTGCACACAGACAGGCATAAGTGTTCACGGAGGAGCAATGCTTTGTGTTTATATGATTCTTCCTAACCGTCCTCACCACTATCTCCCACTCAGTGCTCTTCTCTCTCTGTGCAGCAAGGTCAGCCTCTCCATGACTCCTCCCGTATATTTTGCATTTACACAGTCACATTTCTCTGGCTTTTCTCAAGTTTGTCCTTTTAATGCCTCTTTCTTGTCACCATCATCTAAGACTTGACCTTTCTTTCAAATCATATCAAATCTTGTCTCTCTCTGCACTCCCGAGTCCTACTGAGCCTTTCCCAATATCTCATATGAGAGTTTATTTTATCCTTAGTCCTACTGTGCGTGGTTTATGTCTCTGTGGTCACCATGGTCATGTAGCCTGGATCATGTTGTTTGTGATAGTTTTGTCTCTCTTACCAGTCTGTGAGTTCTCAGAACACAGAGACATGGCTCCCCTCATTTCTATATCATTGCTGGAACCATGTGGGTACTCACTGAATATCTGATAAATGGAATTAAATTGCCCAGTAGCAAGGCCACCCGTTCCATCCTTGGGTTGGAGATCTCCTGGTGAAAGGGCATTCTTTACCTGCAGAATTCCATGGACAGAGGAGCCTGGTGGGCTGCAGTCTGTGGAGTCACAAAGAGTCGTACACAACTGAGTGGCCAACACTTTTACTTTCACTTCCAATATATACCCGTTCATCAAATTACCAATATGATACCCATCTGTCTCTCATCGGGTCAGGTATGTGTGATCTGTACATAACCTTTTTGTACTCAAACATTATTTACTCAAGTGCTATTTACTTTGTGTGTGTGCATGTGTGTGACCCAGTGCCTCTGTCGTGTGTGACTCTTTGTGACCCTATGGACTGTAGCCCACCAGGCTCCTCTGCCCATGGGATTCTCCAGGCAAGAATCCTGGAGTGAGTTGCCATCCCCACTGGGGCGCCGCCTCCTGGGACTAGTTCCTTGGAGCATCTGGTGTTTACTGCTGCTGCTTTCATGTTTGGAGACTCCAGCTCCCGAGAAGACCCCAAAGACACCCTTGTGCTGTCCCTGGGCCTCTGGAGAATGGACAGTATTGTGCACACAGACAGGCATAAGTGTTCACGGAGGAGCAATGCTTTGTGTTTATATGATTCTTCCTAACCGTCCTCACCACTATCTCCCACTCAGTGCTCTTCTCTCTCTGTGCAGCAAGGTCAGCCTCTCCATGACTCCTCCCGTATATTTTGCATTTACACAGTCACATTTCTCTGGCTTTTCTCAAGTTTGTCCTTTTAATGCCTCTTTCTTGTCACCATCATCTAAGACTTGACCTTTCTTTCAAATCATATCAAATCTTGTCTCTCTCTGCACTCCCGAGTCCTACTGAGCCTTTCCCAATATCTCATATGAGAGTTTATTTTATCCTTAGTCCTACTGTGCGTGGTTTATGTCTCTGTGGTCACCATGGTCATGTAGCCTGGATCATGTTGTTTGTGATAGTTTTGTCTCTCTTACCAGTCTGTGAGTTCTCAGAACACAGAGACATGGCTCCCCTCATTTCTATATCATTGCTGGAACCATGTGGGTACTCACTGAATATCTGATAAATGGAATTAAATTGCAGATGATTCTTTGTGGGGCGAATTTTAAATAAAGGATATGTGATCTAATGGGACAAAAATACATTTTTACAAAAGGTTGAGCTTGGACCCTAGCAGATGTCAGGGAATGGCTTTGAAGAAAGTGGTTTTTAGAGTGACACACTTTGTCAAGGAGCCTTGCAGGCTACAGTCCGTGGGGTTTCAAAGAGTTGGATATGGCTGAACAACTGAGCATACATGCACAGACACACTTGTCAAGGACAGTGTGTGTGTGTGTGTGTGTGTGTGTGTGTGTGTACTCACGGTGCAGTTGCTCAGTCACGTCCAACTCTTTGAGAGCCCAGGGACTGTAGCCTGCCAGGCTCCTCTGTCCTTGGAATTGTACAGGCAAGAATACTGGAGCAGGTTGCCATTTTCTACTCCAGGTCTTCGCCACCCAGGGCTCAAACCCCTGTTTCTTGTCTCTTGTACTGGCAGATGGATTCTTTACCACTAGCGCCACCTAGCAAGCCCTATCAAGGACCACACTTCTCCTTAATTGGGGGGTAGGGAGTAGGGTTGCTTAGTGAATCTCCCATTAAATATAGAAGGGGTAATAGGTACAAAGTCAACAGCAAGCACAGCTGCTTTTGTACCCACTTGCACTTGGCACGATGGGGGAGGGCAGGGTGTTGAGGCAGAAAAGCTGGCAATCTGCCAGTGTACAGGGCTTCAGCTTTAACAGGGTCAGGCTCTGCTATTTTGCTTGCTAGCTGCTCCTGATCATTTTTCTCTTCTGCTTTTTATTTTTCCCCCAGACCTTTTGGTACCCAATGATTTTTGCTCACTTTTTGCACATTTTAAATCTTGTCTCTCTCTGCACTCCCGAGTCCTACTGAGCCTTTCCCAATATCTCATATGAGAGTTTATTTTATCCTTAGTCCTACTGTGCGTGGTTTATGTCTCTGTGGTCACCATGGTCATGTAGCCTGGATCATGTTGTTTGTGATAGTTTTGTCTCTCTTACCAGTCTGTGAGTTCTCAGAACACAGAGACATGGCTCCCCTCATTTCTATATCATTGCTGGAACCATGTGGGTACTCACTGAATATCTGATAAATGGAATTAAATTGCAGATGATTCTTTGTGGGGCGAATTTTAAATAAAGGATATGTGATCTAATGGGACAAAAATACATTTTTACAAAAGGTTGAGCTTGGACCCTAGCAGATGTCAGGGAATGGCTTTGAAGAAAGTGGTTTTTAGAGTGACACACTTTGTCAAGGAGCCTTGCAGGCTACAGTCCGTGGGGTTTCAAAGAGTTGGATATGGCTGAACAACTGAGCATACATGCACAGACACACTTGTCAAGGACAGTGTGTGTGTGTGTGTGTGTGTGTGTGTGTGTGTGTACTCACGGTGCAGTTGCTCAGTCACGTCCAACTCTTTGAGAGCCCAGGGACTGTAGCCTGCCAGGCTCCTCTGTCCTTGGAATTGTACAGGCAAGAATACTGGAGCAGGTTGCCATTTTCTACTCCAGGTCTTCGCCACCCAGGGCTCAAACCCCTGTTTCTTGTCTCTTGTACTGGCAGATGGATTCTTTACCACTAGCGCCACCTAGCAAGCCCTATCAAGGACCACACTTCTCCTTAATTGGGGGGTAGGGAGTAGGGTTGCTTAGTGAATCTCCCATTAAATATAGAAGGGGTAATAGGTACAAAGTCAACAGCAAGCACAGCTGCTTTTGTACCCACTTGCACTTGGCACGATGGGGGAGGGCAGGGTGTTGAGGCAGAAAAGCTGGCAATCTGCCAGTGTACAGGGCTTCAGCTTTAACAGGGTCAGGCTCTGCTATTTTGCTTGCTAGCTGCTCCTGATCATTTTTCTCTTCTGCTTTTTATTTTTCCCCCAGACCTTTTGGTACCCAATGATTTTTGATTAATTTATTTACCATCATTGAGTGATGGATGCTGTTTGGTGCTGGTACTTTGTAACTTTCCAATTCTTCCAGTTGTCAATGTGACAGCCCCCTGATGATTAATTAGACCCTGTCCCTTGCTCTTTTCATTCTTTCTGTGCACCGAGGCTCTTGATTTTTAGCAAATATAAATATTTCTAAATGCAGATTTAATGATTGAGAACAACCCAACAAAATCCAGAAAGATCTATGATACTTTTACACTCCTTTACTTTCCTACTGAAATATAATGCATTGTGTTTCTCCTCTCCTTGCTTTACTTCAGATTTTGAGAATCCACTTTAAGTTTGTCATCTCCCAAGCTATTTTCCCAGTTCTGCTGGTGTCTTTGTCTATGCCTGCTTCTTGTCTCACTTTCTCATCTTTTGTCATGTCCTTGGTTTATGTGAACTCAATTTCTTCTACATACTGTGGAAGTTGGGGATGGTAGTGAGAAAAGGAACTGGTTTTTATTGAGTCCTTGTACAATGAGAGGCACTTTTCTTATAAAACTTTTATCAAGCACTTAGTATGTGTCCAAAACCCCTTCTAGGACATCTATACAATGTAGTCATCTTTATTTCTATTTTATAGACAAGAAATTGAGGCTTCGGAATCATACTCAGTTTGTGTTAAGTCTAACACCTAGGAAATGGCAGAACAGGGATCTGAAGCCAGTCTTTCTGATGGCAGGTTGCCATTTTTCTCCAGGTTCCCCCAGAACCCCTGTTTCTTGTCTCTTGTACTGGCAGATGGATTCTTTACCACTAGCGCCACCTAGCAAGCCCTATCAAGGACCACACTTCTCCTTAATTGGGGGGTAGGGAGTAGGGTTGCTTAGTGAATCTCCCATTAAATATAGAAGGGGTAATAGGTACAAAGTCAACAGCAAGCACAGCTGCTTTTGTACCCACTTGCACTTGGCACGATGGGGGAGGGCAGGGTGTTGAGGCAGAAAAGCTGGCAATCTGCCAGTGTACAGGGCTTCAGCTTTAACAGGGTCAGGCTCTGCTATTTTGCTTGCTAGCTGCTCCTGATCATTTTTCTCTTCTGCTTTTTATTTTTCCCCCAGACCTTTTGGTACCCAATGATTTTTGATTAATTTATTTACCATCATTGAGTGATGGATGCTGTTTGGTGCTGGTACTTTGTAACTTTCCAATTCTTCCAGTTGTCAATGTGACAGCCCCCTGATGATTAATTAGACCCTGTCCCTTGCTCTTTTCATTCTTTCTGTGCACCGAGGCTCTTGATTTTTAGCAAATATAAATATTTCTAAATGCAGATTTAATGATTGAGAACAACCCAACAAAATCCAGAAAGATCTATGATACTTTTACACTCCTTTACTTTCCTACTGAAATATAATGCATTGTGTTTCTCCTCTCCTTGCTTTACTTCAGATTTTGAGAATCCACTTTAAGTTTGTCATCTCCCAAGCTATTTTCCCAGTTCTGCTGGTGTCTTTGTCTATGCCTGCTTCTTGTCTCACTTTCTCATCTTTTGTCATGTCCTTGGTTTATGTGAACTCAATTTCTTCTACATACTGTGGAAGTTGGGGATGGTAGTGAGAAAAGGAACTGGTTTTTATTGAGTCCTTGTACAATGAGAGGCACTTTTCTTATAAAACTTTTATCAAGCACTTAGTATGTGTCCAAAACCCCTTCTAGGACATCTATACAATGTAGTCATCTTTATTTCTATTTTATAGACAAGAAATTGAGGCTTCGGAATAATAATCAGTTTGTGTTAAGTCTAACACCTAGGAAATGGCAGAACAGGGATCTGAAGCCAGTCTTTCTGACTTTGTCAATCTGTATTATTTTCCATGACACGATCCTGAAGGTGATCAAGGATGGATGAAGAATTCCTAGAGACTGAATCTGGAAGGGAGCGTAAACTTCCTCTATAGAGGTGGTTCTGAAATTTCAGTCATTGTTAGATCCATGCTTGATGAACTACCTAAAAGTTACTTTGCAAGGCTTATTAAAATATAAATGTCTGGGTCTTTCCATAATTGTTAAAGAAGTCTGGATCGGCCTATAGCTGTGTGTATATAAAGCACTGTCTGCATTGTTCTGATTCTCTGCCACGTTAATGAACCAATTCTATGAGCCACCTTTTACGTAGGGAAGGACTTTTCCTGACATCTTCATTGAGAGATACTGTCCAGCCTCTGGGAAAGAAGCTTTGCCTAGGTAGCGGCTTCCATAAGTAAGCAGCCCTTGATGGTTTTGGACGATTCTTCCCCTCATCGATCTGTCATTCCTTCCTTTGTCACCACCATCTGTGATCCTTGTGATATAAATGATAGACCATGCTTATTCAGTGCTCAATGTGTGCCAGAGACTTGCTAAATACGTTAGATCTATTTTGCCACTCAGGTACCACCGCCACTCTCTGGGGCTGGGCATTACTACTCTTCTTCCCACACTGCGATGGAGGTGATTTCATTCTGGAGATCCAAACAGCATGTTGATTATATCTCTTCTATATCATCTCTCCCGATGTTTGCAGATAACATCCTTTCCAGTCTCTTTACATTTTCATAATTGGATATCATGGAGAATTCCTCTGGGTACCGACATTTTCCAAGGCAAGCTGCTAACAAGGCAAAGATGAAGATGGTCCTCTACATAAGGCTCTATCAATCAGTGGGAAGGGCCCATGGGTACTTAAACTCAAGTGTAGTTTTAGGTGTGAGTCTTGCCTCTTTCATAAAAAACTTTTATCACAGGGCACTTAAAAGTATGTGTCCAAAACCCTTCTAGGACATCTATACAATGTAGTCATCTTTATTTCTATTTTATAGACAAGAAATTGAGGCTTCGGAATAATAATCAGTTTGTGTTAAGTCTAACACCTAGGAAATGGCAGAACAGGGATCTGAAGCCAGTCTTTCTGACTTTGTCAATCTGTATTATTTTCCATGACACGATCCTGAAGGTGATCAAGGATGGATGAAGAATTCCTAGAGACTGAATCTGGAAGGGAGCGTAAACTTCCTCTATAGAGGTGGTTCTGAAATTTCAGTCATTGTTAGATCCATGCTTGATGAACTACCTAAAAGTTACTTTGCAAGGCTTATTAAAATATAAATGTCTGGGTCTTTCCATAATTGTTAAAGAAGTCTGGATCGGCCTATAGCTGTGTGTATATAAAGCACTGTCTGCATTGTTCTGATTCTCTGCCACGTTAATGAACCAATTCTATGAGCCACCTTTTACGTAGGGAAGGACTTTTCCTGACATCTTCATTGAGAGATACTGTCCAGCCTCTGGGAAAGAAGCTTTGCCTAGGTAGCGGCTTCCATAAGTAAGCAGCCCTTGATGGTTTTGGACGATTCTTCCCCTCATCGATCTGTCATTCCTTCCTTTGTCACCACCATCTGTGATCCTTGTGATATAAATGATAGACCATGCTTATTCAGTGCTCAATGTGTGCCAGAGACTTGCTAAATACGTTAGATCTATTTTGCCACTCAGGTACCACCGCCACTCTCTGGGGCTGGGCATTACTACTCTTCTTCCCACACTGCGATGGAGGTGATTTCATTCTGGAGATCCAAACAGCATGTTGATTATATCTCTTCTATATCATCTCTCCCGATGTTTGCAGATAACATCCTTTCCAGTCTCTTTACATTTTCATAATTGGATATCATGGAGAATTCCTCTGGGTACCGACATTTTCCAAGGCAAGCTGCTAACAAGGCAAAGATGAAGATGGTCCCTCTACATAAGGCTCTATCAATCAGTGGGAAGGGCCCATGGGTACTTAAACTCAAGTGTAGTTTTAGGTGTGAGTCTTGCCTCTTTCAGTGGACTAAATGTTCTTGGGGTCAGAGCCTGTACATGCTCCAGTTTTCTTTCATACAGGCAGAGGGGTGCTGTGTGATGGGAAATCAGTAATCCACTCACAGCAATCTCAGTCATTGCTGAGATGGATTGAGACTCTTTTTTGGTCACCATGTTTCCTAGGTGAGTCAAGTGATTGGGCAGAGAGAAAGGTAAGAGGCTCTCCTGGATTTCTAGAATGTATATCTTTGAGATGCCTGGTGAACTTCTTAGGAGTCCACATACCTGAGATGTGGAAAGTGTCTCCCTGGGAGACAGTGGCTGTGATGGTTAATCTTTCAACTAATGGGGCAAAAGGATGGCCCATAAAACTAATGAAATGTTATTTCTGGGTATATCTGTGAGGATGTTTGCAGAAGAGATTAGCATATGAATCAGTGGACTGAGTGAAGAAGACCTACCCTTACCAATGTGGGCATCTTCCATCCAATGCCCTGGGGGCCTTAAAATAGCAAAAAAGGGTGGAAGACAGCATTTTGATGTTTTATCTTTTGCTGGGACATCCATCTTCCCTTGCTTTTGGATATCAGAGCTTCTGGTCCTCAGGCCTTCAGAGTCTGGGAGCTCCACCAATGGCCCCTTTTTCATTTCCTTGCCCCTTCCCCTGCTTTTCAGGCCCCTGAGCTTGTATTATTTCACTGAGTTTCTTGGTTCTCCAGTCTGCAGACAGTACATCATGGCATATCTCAGTCTCCACAATCACATGAGCCAGTTCCCATAAATCTCCTCTTATAGATCCATATCTGTCCAACTGGGTCTATCTCTCTGGAGAACATGAATAAAATAGTTGCCTACAGTGTCCTAATCCAGTAGACAAAAATTCAGAATTTATAATCAAGAACATGCAGGTATCCTCTCTACCCCATTGACTTTCTCCATGATCTTAGACCTGTTCTTATTGTATGCCTTGGCTTTTTTTCCATCTACCAAATGGGAATACCAAATCCTTGTTAGTTCTTAAGGGTGTGAAGAAGGGAAGTATGGGATACTAGTTATTATTAATGTACTTCAAACTTCTTGGTGACACTAGCTGCATAAATATAGATCTTTCTTGTTTTAAACAAGTGATGCTAAACAAAACCAAGAAATATTAAATTATGAATTACAGAAGAGATAAATTATGGAGGTAGTTATTATTTAAATTGCAGAAATATTTCTCATTTTCAGCCCAGGGTTCCTTTACAAAGCAATCTGTCTTGTGCTTTTAAAAAAGTAATTCAATTTACAAAAATTTGATTTGCATGCAACTTTTTAGAAACATTTATCATGTAAAGTGAGACATCATCTGACTAAATTAGAGAATTTACCAATATGTTTTGGCTTAGGATGAATATCACTTCCTCCAAGGTTGTGAATATTGGCAAATTGAATCTCACGTCTCCCCTTCTCAGACAGAGACCATCCAAGTCCAGTTTTGAAGCATCTGGTCTGAGAATTAGTAGTCATGATAGAAATACTTGTATTTATACTCTAGCGTTGTCAATAAATTACTCATCTCTCAGGGAGAAGAAGCTCACGAGGCCTCAGTTTTCTCGTCTGGAAAATGAGATGGTTGGAGTTGATGGTCCCTTCTAGCTTCAAGGTTCATTGCTAGCGCTCATTGCCAAAAGAATTACTCCGAAATCACTGAGAACAAGAGCTGGCATAGTGTTAATGGGTAATAAATACTTCATCAACAGATGCATGAAGTGTTCATCTTCAGTCCTTTCCAAGCTGATTCTGAAAATTCCAATGTTTCGGGTAAAGACAAAATCAGTTCAGGAAATCCTTTCCTTAACCTTCACCAACTGGACCACTCCTTGGGGGCTTTTGCATCTTTAAGTCAGGTGAGAAAAAGATGCTAGCTCTGGAGCAGCAGTGGGATTAGCATTTCACGTTAGGAGGTAGCCATTGGTGGTTGAAAGTACATAGAGACACGGGGGTGCCGCCGTCGTCCCCTCTTCTCTCCTTGCACAGCTTCCCCGCACTGCCTGACACCTCTGTTGGCATTTGCTGCCTGTGTCCGGCCATTGGCCCAACTCCCACCCTTGCATTGTCTTCAGATATCTGTGCCCCATTCCCAGGCTGCGAATCCTCAGTGGTACTAAGGCTGCTCCCACTTTGAGTTCCTGGCAGAGGTGTTGATTCTTCCTAAAAGTGGAGAGAGAGAGTTGCTAAGAAACACATTAACATGCTGACAACACAACAATCTCTGAGAGCTTGGGCCTCCAACGTTTGACTGTAATCAGGAAATCATTTTTAGAAGGATTTGTCGGTGTAAGAAAACAAGCTCCTGAACTAAATTAGGATCTGGATTATTTTTGCCTCCTCTTCCAATCTGCCTCACACGGCAGATTGGTGAGCCCTCGCGGTTTGGTGCGTGGCGAATTTGTTTCTGTTGCGCATTTTAATTCGAAGCTCCGAAAGGTGAAAATTTCTGTGTTTCTAAGGACTGCATTTTTGGGGGTGAGGGTGGGGGAGCAGCACCCTAGGAGGTGTGGGGCTTTCCTCTCCTTGTCTCAGACTGGTTGGTTTTCTTGGCAAGGCGGCCCAGGCTTCAGGACTCTTTAATCTGATTGTCTTTTTCTTTTCTCTTTCTTTTCCCTCTGCCAGTAATGAATGCACTGCATGTCGCTGGGAAATTAAGGTAATCCATTATACTGTTGTCTTCCTATCTCTGCTGCGGGGATAATAGTGTTTAACCCACCTTTGCAGGATAGTGAGTGGCCTGTCAGAGTCTCTTCTTTAGAAGGACAACTTGAAAACATTTTAATAAATGCTCCTTAACTATATGCTTTAAAAATACATGGGGCCAAATGGCAAACAACTCAGTAATAACTAGTTCAGCAAAGCAGGCTGGGCATTCATCACTTTCTGTGCACCTCCTGCATCTCTCCTCTTCCTCTCTCCACATCCTTCCCTGTCTCCAGGGACACGCTGTCTCTTTGGGGTTACAATTTGGGGGAGAACCTAGTGTTTGGGTGGCTACGGTCCCTGCTGCCCATGCAAACCCAACTGTCTCTTCAGGTGGGAAAGCAGTTGAGTTTCATGCTCTGTGAAGCTCCCAGTGGACTCTGTGCTGAAGGACAGAAAATGGGTGCCCAACTCAGTGATGTTGCAGAAAGATTGGGTGTAACTGGGCACAGGTCCTCTGTTACATTTCCAGGGCAGGTGGGGACCTAATCCAGTAATGCTTAGGACATCATGTCATGTCATGTGTGTATCAGGCAGACAGTCCATGGGTGGAGAAATGCCCATCAGAGAGCAGTGTGAGCCTAAGGTAGGGATCAGAAGAAAAGGGCTGAGTTCTCATATATGAGCAAGGCTGACCCCTTGAGGGGATGTGGCAGTGAATTGTCACAGAGGCTCTAGTTATTACATCCCATGTGCACTCAGAATATCCAGTATTCAACCATTAGAATTCCATTCCTCTGAGACTGGGGGCTCTTGGAATTTTCAGAAATACTATGATGTTGGCTTGAGAAGAACAGTCCTCCCATGTTTCTGCAGATCCTGTGTGCCCCTCTTGATTGAAGAATTCTGTGTTGATAAACACTCTCAACCCTTCTGAGACAGACACTTCCTGAATAGAAAAACCTTATCTATAACAAGACCCTATGACCAAATGAGCATCCGGGTTCATCTGAATGTCCTTGTTTCTCTGCCTCATAAGAGATGCGGTTTAGATGATTTGGCAAAAGATGGGTTAAGATGAGTTTGCTGTAAAACAGTGTGTGATGCAAGAGTTGCTCTTGTTCCATTGCAAAAAGTGGTCCTATCTCTGCTGCATAATAGAACACTTTAGATATACCAGCCAAAGGACAACTTGAAAACATTTTAATAAATGCTCCTTAACTATATGCTTTAAAAATACATGGGGCCAAATGGCAAACAACTCAGTAATAACTAGTTCAGCAAAGCAGGCTGGGCATTCATCACTTTCTGTGCACCTCCTGCATCTCTCCTCTTCCTCTCTCCACATCCTTCCCTGTCTCCAGGGACACGCTGTCTCTTTGGGGTTACAATTTGGGGGAGAACCTAGTGTTTGGGTGGCTACGGTCCCTGCTGCCCATGCAAACCCAACTGTCTCTTCAGGTGGGAAAGCAGTTGAGTTTCATGCTCTGTGAAGCTCCCAGTGGACTCTGTGCTGAAGGACAGAAAATGGGTGCCCAACTCAGTGATGTTGCAGAAAGATTGGGTGTAACTGGGCACAGGTCCTCTGTTACATTTCCAGGGCAGGTGGGGACCTAATCCAGTAATGCTTAGGACATCATGTCATGTCATGTGTGTATCAGGCAGACAGTCCATGGGTGGAGAAATGCCCATCAGAGAGCAGTGTGAGCCTAAGGTAGGGATCAGAAGAAAAGGGCTGAGTTCTCATATATGAGCAAGGCTGACCCCTTGAGGGGATGTGGCAGTGAATTGTCACAGAGGCTCTAGTTATTACATCCCATGTGCACTCAGAATATCCAGTATTCAACCATTAGAATTCCATTCCTCTGAGACTGGGGGCTCTTGGAATTTTCAGAAATACTATGATGTTGGCTTGAGAAGAACAGTCCTCCCATGTTTCTGCAGATCCTGTGTGCCCCTCTTGATTGAAGAATTCTGTGTTGATAAACACTCTCAACCCTTCTGAGACAGACACTTCCTGAATAGAAAAACCTTATCTATAACAAGACCCTATGACCAAATGAGCATCCGGGTTCATCTGAATGTCCTTGTTTCTCTGCCTCATAAGAGATGCGGTTTAGATGATTTGGCAAAAGATGGGTTAAGATGAGTTTGCTGTAAAACAGTGTGTGATGCAAGAGTTGCTCTTGTTCCACCGAAAACAGCCACATCACATGTGCAAGAAAAACCTGTAGGTCCTCCCAGGAAACACAACCGTTGTTTTCTTATGTTCTGAGCTCCCGGGATACATGCTCCAAAGCATGATCTGTGAGCCACTGAGTTTTGCCTGTTTGGTCACTGAGGACTTCCCTCATCTGCATGGTGAGATTAGGAGACTACATCTTGAATTTCTTAATCCTGGAGGAGCCCTTCGTGTTGTGTGTGTGTGTGTGTGTGTGTGTGTGTGTGTGTGTTTGAGCAACAGAAACCTTGTTCCCTCACTCCCAGCAAATAATTTTGGGATGGACGAAAATCGTTCAGTTTAGCTCATGGACAAACCCAAACAAACTTTTTGGTTAACCTAATATCTTATGTGAAATCCCCCAAATTAACTAGATAAAAGTGGACATGGGTGTGGGGGAGTAGAATTATCCTTGTCTGTCCCTCTGCCCTCCATGGCTTCCAGGCATCTGTGTGGAATTCCAGGGCTAAACTACTGAGCGTGCTTAACCCTGGGTTTGACAAAGGAGGTCCCTGAAATCCCAGAGACAGTTGCGCTTTGCACCAGGCACATCAGAAATGTCCAGTAACTATATGTATCAGACTCATTATAATTCTAGCTGAGAGATAAAGCAGTTAAACTAAAGCAGCCAGAGAGGCACTGTGGTCATGGGCTTGTGCACTCCCTGGACAGGAAGAGGAGGTTCGCTCTCCCCTCAGTTTTTCCTACTTTTAGGAGCCACTTGATTCTTTCTGGGTTCACATTGCCCTTTACACAGTGTGACTGGGAATGAGCCCAAAGGAAGGGCTGTTCCTTCTGTGCTAGTGCAGGAATGGATGTGCCATCGATCTAACTTGTGAAGTTCTAAGCTCAGTGTGTTTTCCTTAAATTTTTAGGGAAACCAAAGGTGCTTTGCAAGTGCAATAGAGCTTCCAATTAGGCGTTTAAGCTCCCATTTCTATTTCCTAATGACTTGACTTGCTCTCTTGCTTTATGAAATGAAAAAAGCTTTATTTGGGTGCAAGGATGCCGCTGATTGCATGCTTAATATACATTTGCAACCAGCTCCTGCCTGTGTCTGGCATGTGCAATGGGCAGAATAATACCTTCACATGCTTATTTCTCCTAAGTATCCTCAGCCATTTGCCCCCATGTACTTGTGCTAAATAACCAAGGGCAATGCACACTGGGTAGAACTGCCCAGAAGGCTGGTGTTTAAGCCTGCAGATGAAAAGGTGTCCTTGAAGAGCAGACACTGGCCCCAGGGCCCCATGTGTGTGGGAGGGGATGGAGTGATGGATTTATCGAGTACTGAGAGATGGAAAGCAGAGAGGGGGTTGGTGAAAATCCCGTAAAAGAGTTGGATCTGAGATGTGGGGACAAACAAAAGCCCTAGAATGACATCAGCTAATTCGTGAGAAGGAAGTGACAAGAATGAAGAATCAGGGTCTGCAAAGGTATAGAGTTAGCAGTTAAATTATTCTTTCTTCACTGGGGAAATAGAACTGAAATAAAAGAGATCCACTTCCAAATTTATCTGGTTGAATACTGGGCAGGGTCAGACCCCCAGGTTCTAGAAAGTCTAAGGTCATTTTCTTTTCAATTGCTAATTCTGGACAAAGGAGGTCCCTGAAATCCCAGAGACAGTTGCGCTTTGCACCAGGCACATCAGAAATGTCCAGTAACTATATGTATCAGACTCATTATAATTCTAGCTGAGAGATAAAGCAGTTAAACTAAAGCAGCCAGAGAGGCACTGTGGTCATGGGCTTGTGCACTCCCTGGACAGGAAGAGGAGGTTCGCTCTCCCCTCAGTTTTTCCTACTTTTAGGAGCCACTTGATTCTTTCTGGGTTCACATTGCCCTTTACACAGTGTGACTGGGAATGAGCCCAAAGGAAGGGCTGTTCCTTCTGTGCTAGTGCAGGAATGGATGTGCCATCGATCTAACTTGTGAAGTTCTAAGCTCAGTGTGTTTTCCTTAAATTTTTAGGGAAACCAAAGGTGCTTTGCAAGTGCAATAGAGCTTCCAATTAGGCGTTTAAGCTCCCCATTTCTATTTCCCTAATGACTTGACTTGCTCTCTTGCTTTATGAAATGAAAAAAGCTTTATTTGGGTGCAAGGATGCCGCTGATTGCATGCTTAATATACATTTGCAACCAGCTCCTGCCTGTGTCTGGCATGTGCAATGGGCAGAATAATACCTTCACATGCTTATTTCTCCTAAGTATCCTCAGCCATTTGCCCCCATGTACTTGTGCTAAATAACCAAGGGCAATGCACACTGGGTAGAACTGCCCAGAAGGCTGGTGTTTAAGCCTGCAGATGAAAAGGTGTCCTTGAAGAGCAGACACTGGCCCCAGGGCCCCATGTGTGTGGGAGGGGATGGAGTGATGGATTTATCGAGTACTGAGAGATGGAAAGCAGAGAGGGGGTTGGTGAAAATCCCGTAAAAGAGTTGGATCTGAGATGTGGGGGACAAACAAAAAGCCCTAGAATGACATCAGCTAATTCGTGAGAAGGAAGTGACAAGAATGAAGAATCAGGGTCTGCAAAGGTATAGAGTTAGCAGTTAAATTATTCTTTCTTCACTGGGGAAATAGAACTGAAATAAAAGAGATCCACTTCCAAATTTATCTGGTTGAATACTGGGCAGGGTCAGACCCCCAGGTTCTAGAAAGTCTAAGGTCATCTTGTCTTTGGCTTTCTGGCTTTCAGCAAATGTTGACTCAACTATGGCCCTGAATGTTGTTCATATACCTGAGCACATTTTGGAAAACCACTTTGGAAGATGTAGAGATTCTCCTCTCTGTCCAAGTCTTGCCCTACCTTTGAGCTCTGTGCAAGCACAGAAGGATCCTGAGGCCATCCAGGCTGGTGCTCTGTGTACCTGTTAATGTTCTCAGCCTGTATCAAGGCTCCCATGATCATCTCCTGTGTGCTCAAGGTCATGTGATTTTCTTCCCTGGCGCCCATGGTGAACAGCTGGGCACAGGCCCTTGTTCCGAGAAGATTTGTCAAGTTACAGACAGGAAGTGGAAGTGTGGTTCGAGGAAAGCCAGAGCTAGCATGACCCTTTTTGGTCATCTTAACTGGCGGCAGCAGGATGAGATGCCTTTGCTGCTACTGCCTGGATGCCAGCAAGCTTTTCACATGGCTTTCTATGTTTTAAGTTTTTTTAGTTTTTGATGTGGACAGTTTATGAAGTCTTTACTGAATCTGTTACAACATTGCTTCTGTTTTCTGTTTTGTGTTTTAGGCCATAAGGTCTGTGGGATCTTAGCTCTCTGACCAGGGATCAAACTCACGCCCCCTGCATTATAAGGTGAAGTCTTAATCACTAGACCACCAGGGAAGTCCCTTCTCATGGGTTTTAAACACAGCGCCGTCAGTGGAGAAGACCACAGCAAGGCCCTGCCGTCCGGGGTGCTCTGTGAAGTAGAGAGTGATCTGTCTCTGTGTGGTCTGTGAGTGTTCTTGGCTTTCTTGTCTAAGGTGCCCTTGATAAAACCCGAGATTACAGAGGGAGGCACCAGGCCATTGCCATGAGGCAGCCATGGCTAAAAAATAGACAAAAAGGAAGGCGATCTCATGTGGCTCATTCTTATTTCAGGGAACACTCTGGGCCTCCCTTAAAGCACAGCCCCTGCTCAGCAGTGTTGGCTGGTCTGCTGATGGGAAGGCCTGCTTTCCAAGTCTGAAGGAGACCCTGAGGTCATTGCGTCCATTCCCCTGCCTTCAGGCAGGATTAGCGATAAGCTGCCCTGCCAGAGGATAATCTCTTCTACTTGTAAAAGCTTCCAGAGCAGGCCCGAGTCTCTCCCCAGACCATTCATTGCAACTTTTAACAACCTTCACCATCAGGAAATTCTCCCCCTTAGCTATCCTAAATCCCTTATGCTGGGGATTAAGTTCCTCTCCTTATTCTATCCTCAGTAGCCACTGCCAAGACTCAGCCTGCACTGCCTAAGAACTCTTCTGATACCTGAAGATTGTATTAAATCCCGCCTGTCTGTCTTCCTCCGATGAATAATCCCAGCTTCTTTTCCTCCCAGGCCCTGCTGCCCGGTCTGCTTATCACCTCCAAGGCTGCCCTCTGATCCTTCGCTAAGTGCCAATCTCCCTGGAGAAGAGCCCAGAACCAGGACTCGGAGTCTAGTAAGTTCTGACCCATCTTACTTCTAACGAGTCTTTCTTGAACCCGTGGCATGAACATTGCTTCCTGTTTCGAACGTGTCTTGTGTGCTGACGACAGTCTCACTCATAGCCTGTGGTCACCTTTCAGCCTACTAGTGTACCAGGTGACCTTTTCTTCTCCCTTGGACGTTAAGGGCAAAATCTGTCACGTCCACCACGGACATCACTGTATCATTTTACCTGCACCCAAACTGACCACACTGGAAACAAGGAGAAGGGAGAACGTAGATGATTCGGTGGCTCGTCTGGTGGGCTGGACAGAAGCGGGTAGCTTGTATCTGCAGAGATGGCCACTGGTTGGATGCAGGTCCTCATACCCATCTGATCGTGACCAGCCCTCTTGGTCTGATTGCTTTCTTTCCTTTTCTTTTCTGTGTCCACCTGACTTTCTGGCTGCTGTCATACTTTCACAGGTGCCAGGGCCTCCCATTGTGCTCCTGTTGCCTGACCCACCCCCCCCACCCCCTCCACCACACAGAGCGCTCTACCCCACAACGGCCCCTCCCCAGGCCAACTCCTGTTGCCTGGTCACAGCAGGTCTTGGTTCCAAACCTCCAAGCAGGTCCCAGGGGTCTGCATAGCCTAAACGCACTCCCTCTGCACTGGGTGGAGACAAAGGTGGGTGAGATGGCTACCTTCCTCAAGGGGAGTGAAAGGAAGACAAGGCCGCTAGACACAGGTGTGGTGAATTGCACACAGCACACAGGACTTGGTTCTCTCACAATGGGAGAGAAGGGGCCAAAGGCTGCCCTCAGGAAAGGGTCTAATGAAGCAGGTAGGTGTGCTGCGTCCAGGACCTTAGGCTGGGGCAGAGGAGGCTTCTGGGGGAGGTGGGGTTGGAGGTGAGCTGGGTGATGGACAGGCCAAGAGTAGAAGCAGATAGGAAGCACTTGATTGGCTCATGGCTCCTGTTTTGATCTCCACCACCCTAGCTCTTTCCATTCTTTGTATCTCTGGTTTCTAGGAGGGCTTCCCTTGTCTTGTAGCACAGATGGTAAAGAATCTATCTGAAATGTAAGAGACCCTGATTCGATCCCTGGGTCAAGAAGATCCCCTGGAGAAGGGAATGGCAACTCACTCCAGTATTCATTCCTGGGACATCCCATGGGCAGAGGAGCCTGGTGGGCTACAGTCTATGGTGTCACAGAATTGGACACAATTGAGCAACTAACGCTAGTTTCCAGGAGAGACAGACCTTTTCCTTTCAGCTTGCTAATAAATGAAAAACAAATTAATGAGCATTTGTCTTGTGTTGGGAGCTTTCCATACTGTGTGGCACACTGGTGGCCGTGGGATTCTGATTCCCTCGTCCCCAGGCTGGACGGACAGGACTGTGGCTAGGCAGAGCCCCTGGGCCGCGGGCACCGCTACTTCCTGCAGTTCTCTGGCTTTCCCACACTGGGCTATATGACATTTTACTGATCTGCATTGTTCTCTCTGTGGTTGGGAGACCTGTCCTAGGCCTTCGGGTGCAGATATGACAAGGCAGGCAAGGTCCTGCTTGAGTGGGGCAGGGTAGGCAGGATAATAAGTTAGCTCCTAAAATCCCCACCCCGTGGTATTCCTGCACTGTGGAACCATCTCCCTTGGAGTGTAGACATGGATCATGAATGTGACCAGGCTGTCCTTCCCTGGATTAGGTTATGTTATAGGGCAGATCTGACTTTCAAAGCAATGATGCTGGGTCAACCTGACACAGTCAGGTGATCCCTTCATGGGACTCTTCCTGATGGCAAAGATTTATAGTGTGAGAAAGACTCTGTTTTTGGTTTTGAAGTTGAGAGGCCCTGGACAGCCTTCAGCAGCTCAGGGCTTGGTTCTCTCACAATGGGAGAGAAGGGCCAAAGGCTGCCCTCAGGAAAGGGTCTAATGAAGCAGGTAGGTGTGCTGCCCAGGACCTTAGGCTGGGGCAGAGGAGGCTTCTGGGGGAGGTGGGGTTGGAGGTGAGCTGGGTGATGGACAGGCCAAGAGTAGAAGCAGATAGGAAGCACTTGATTGGCTCATGGCTCCTGTTTTGATCTCCACCACCCTAGCTCTTTCCATTCTTTGTATCTCTGGTTTCTAGGAGGGCTTCCCTTGTCTTGTAGCACAGATGGTAAAGAATCTATCTGAAATGTAAGAGACCCTGATTCGATCCCTGGGTCAAGAAGATCCCCTGGAGAAGGGAATGGCAACTCACTCCAGTATTCATTCCTGGGACATCCCATGGGCAGAGGAGCCTGGTGGGCTACAGTCTATGGTGTCACAGAATTGGACACAATTGAGCAACTAACGCTAGTTTCCAGGAGAGACAGACCTTTTCCTTTCAGCTTGCTAATAAATGAAAAACAAATTAATGAGCATTTGTCTTGTGTTGGGAGCTTTCCATACTGTGTGGCACACTGGTGGCCGTGGGATTCTGATTCCCTCGTCCCCAGGCTGGACGGACAGGACTGTGGCTAGGCAGAGCCCCTGGGCCGCGGGCACCGCTACTTCCTGCAGTTCTCTGGCTTTCCCACACTGGGCTATATGACATTTTACTGATCTGCATTGTTCTCTCTGTGGTTGGGAGACCTGTCCTAGGCCTTCGGGTGCAGATATGACAAGGCAGGCAAGGTCCTGCTTGAGTGGGGCAGGGTAGGCAGGATAATAAGTTAGCTCCTAAAATCCCCACCCCGTGGTATTCCTGCACTGTGGAACCATCTCCCTTGGAGTGTAGACATGGATCATGAATGTGACCAGGCTGTCCTTCCCTGGATTAGGTTATGTTATAGGGCAGATCTGACTTTCAAAGCAATGATGCTGGGTCAACCTGACACAGTCAGGTGATCCCTTCATGGGACTCTTCCTGATGGCAAAGATTTATAGTGTGAGAAAGACTCTGTTTTTGGTTTTGAAGTTGGAGAGGCCCTGGACAGCCTTCAGCAGCTCAGGGCTTGGCTTGTGGCCAGCAAGGAAAGGGGGCCTGTAGGCTGACAGCTGAAGAAACTGAATCCTGGCACAACCTCTTGAGCTTGGAAAAGGACCCCAAGCTCTAGATGAGAATGCAGCCCAGCCGGTACGTCTCTTTTAGCCTTTGGCAATCCCGGGCAGAGAACTCAGCTCATCTGTGCTTGAACTTTAGATCCACAAGGCTATGAGCTGATAAATTAGGGGAGGTGGGTGGTTTCAGCCTCTAAGGTTGTAATTTGTAGAAGACGAATATGCAACAGTGAAATACAAATATATGGGAGAATACAGAAAAATGTGACCAGGCAGGAAAGATTCAAATAGTGTTAAAGATTGTGCTATGGCAAACCTAGACAGCATATTAAGAAGCAGAGATAACACTTTGTCAACCATTGCCAAAGGTCCATATGGTCAAAGCTATGGCTTTTTCCACTAGTCATGAATGAATGTGAGACTTGGACCATAAAGAAGGTTGAATGTGGAAGAATTGATGCTTTCCAACTGTGATGCTGGAGAAGACTCTTGAGAATTCCATGGACTGCAAGATCAAACCAGTCAATTCTAAAGGAAATCAACTCTGAATTTTGAAAGGGCTGATGTTGAAGCTGAAGTTCCAATACTTTGGCCATCTGATGCAAAGTGCCAACTCATGGGAATGCTGGGAAAGTTGGAAGGCAAAAGGAGAAGGGAGTGACAGAGGATGAGATTGTTAGAGAGCATCGTTAACGCAATGCACATGAATTTGAGCCAACTCTGGGAGATAGCAAAGGACAGAGAAGCCTGGTGTGCTGCAGTCCATGGGGTCTCAAAGAATCGGACACGACTTAGTGACTAAACCACGCGAAAGTTGTGAAAAAATGACCCCCAAATGTGAAATGGAGAGGGTGCCCTGTTGTTACTTCCAGAGTGGTAGTCAAGGGAGCATCAGTTCACTAAGGTGTTAAGGTGGATGTCAGCGAGGACTCAGTTTGGTGAAGATCAGGGGCCAGAGTGGTCCAGAACTAGGCCAAAGGCCCTATGGCTGCAATAAGCCTAGTGTTCTCAGATGCAAAACACAGATTTTTGTGGCTGGATGCAGTCTGCAGGGACAGATACCAAATCATGCAGGGCTTTCCATGGCTGAACATGGAATTTGGATTTTATTGTTGGCGTGAGGAAAACCAAGGAGGATTTTAAGAACGGAGTGACACATCTGCACAGCCTGATTTGATGTTTATAAAAGCTCACTCCAGTTCCTGGCTGGAGCTTGGACTGCCGTGAAAGCTGGGCTGGGGGTGTTGGTTCAGGTGGCTGTAAGAAGGACTCTGCTGTGTCCCAGCGAGTGCCCTGGGACCCAGGTCCAGGAGTGCAGAAGAAATATGAGAGGTGTTGATTGGGCTTTCTCCCCCTCTCTTTACTTTTCCCTTCCTTCTTTTGTCTTCGTTCCTTTGTAAAAATCCATACCTGTTCTTCTTTCTCTCCTGATAAATTTGCACTCTCTTCTCCAGCTCTGGCCTCATGGGACCAGAATGGAAGGCCCATTCATCCTCCTACTGAGAGCCAAACACATGGACTGGGTGTCTGTAGCCTGGGTAAACTCACGGCAGAGGAGGGGCTATTCCCTAGGGCCCCCCTGGAATGGTCCCCCAGAATGCTGGGAAAGTTGGAAGGCAAAAGGAAAGATCAGAACCAGTCAATTCTAAAGGAAATCAACTCTGAATTTTGAAAGGGCTGATGTTGAAGCTGAAGTTCCAATACTTTGGCCATCTGATGCAAAGTGCCAACTCATGGGAATGCTGGGAAAGTTGGAAGGCAAAAGGAGAAGGGAGTGACAGAGGATGAGATTGTTAGAGAGCATCGTTAACGCAATGCACATGAATTTGAGCCAACTCTGGGAGATAGCAAAGGACAGAGAAGCCTGGTGTGCTGCAGTCCATGGGGTCTCAAAGAATCGGACACGACTTAGTGACTAAACCACGCGAAAGTTGTGAAAAAATGACCCCCAAATGTGAAATGGAGAGGGTGCCCTGTTGTTACTTCCAGAGTGGTAGTCAAGGGAGCATCAGTTCACTAAGGTGTTAAGGTGGATGTCAGCGAGGACTCAGTTTGGTGAAGATCAGGGGCCAGAGTGGTCCAGAACTAGGCCAAAGGCCCTATGGCTGCAATAAGCCTAGTGTTCTCAGATGCAAAACACAGATTTTTGTGGCTGGATGCAGTCTGCAGGGACAGATACCAAATCATGCAGGGCTTTCCATGGCTGAACATGGAATTTGGATTTTATTGTTGGCGTGAGGAAAACCAAGGAGGATTTTAAGAACGGAGTGACACATCTGCACAGCCTGATTTGATGTTTATAAAAGCTCACTCCAGTTCCTGGCTGGAGCTTGGACTGCCGTGAAAGCTGGGCTGGGGGTGTTGGTTCAGGTGGCTGTAAGAAGGACTCTGCTGTGTCCCAGCGAGTGCCCTGGGACCCAGGTCCAGGAGTGCAGAAGAAATATGAGAGGTGTTGATTGGGCTTTCTCCCCCTCTCTTTACTTTTCCCTTCCTTCTTTTGTCTTCGTTCCTTTGTAAAAATCCATACCTGTTCTTCTTTCTCTCCTGATAAATTTGCACTCTCTTCTCCAGCTCTGGCCTCATGGGACCAGAATGGAAGGCCCATTCATCCTCCTACTGAGAGCCAAACACATGGACTGGGTGTCTGTAGCCTGGGTAAACTCACGGCAGAGGAGTGGGGCTATTCCCTAGGGCCTACCTCCTCAGGCTGGAATGGTCCCCCCACCCAAGACTTGTGTCTGTGCCCGTCCCCCTGAAAGTATTCTACCTCAATTTGAGGCTTAAACCCAAGGTTCAGACTTAATCAAACCTATTTAGGACTTGAACCCATGCGGCCGCGACTCGAACCCAGCCTAAATCCTGTTTGGGACTTGAACCCATGCGGCCGGGACTCAAACCCAACCTAAATCCTGTTTGAGACTTGAACCCACACAGCTGGCACTTGAACCCAGCCAAAGCCCTGTTTGGGACTTGACCCCACGTGGCCGGGGCTCGAACCCAGCCTAAACCCTGTTAATTAAAATCACTCACCCGATGTCTGGACCCACTGAGGTTCAGGTTCTTCATGTCTCTTTTCAGAGAAGAATTCAGCGAGAGACAAAGTGATAGGTAAGAAATAGATTTATTCAGATTCAGAGAAAGCACACTCCACAGACAGAGTGTGGGCCCTGGCAGAGCAAATCCAGTGGCCCTGAAAACATGGCGTTCTTAGCTTTTGTAGGCTGGGTAATTCCATATGCTAATGAGTGGGAGGATTATTCCAGCTCTTTTAGGGAAGGGGTGGAACTGTCATGGCGCCTCTGGGTGTGTCATTTAGCTTGCTGACTGAGGATCAAGGTCTGATCTGCCATCTTGGACCCATTTGATTCTAATGGGTTTGTGCTGTGTCCTTGGGCTGTCATTCTTTTCAAAACTTGTGCCCTGCCCCTTTCCCTCCTAACCCTTACAACCCTGGCCGAGGCCAGTACCCGGGCCTGGAGAGTCCTGGTCCTACACTGTTAAGAGTTAGCCTGTTGCACCCCAGTTCATCCCTGCCTTAGAGGGACCTGAATGTAGAAACCACAGCTTGTATCTGCGCTGGTGGTGCCCACCTTGTTCCACCTGTGTATGGTGGGTGCTTGGTAAAGGCTTGGTAATAGATGATAGGAATTTGGTTCTCAAACTGGTGTTGATGAAACTGACTCTGGACAGAAACAACCATGTGCCATGGCAGTCATTCATTCATTCCATCATTTGTTCCACAAATATTTATTAAGTGACTAGTATATGCCCTGTCTGGGACTAGGGGCTATGGATACTGTATCAAACAGACAGACAGAGAGTAGTACCTTTTAAATGAGGAACTTATTCTCAAAGAGGAGATAGTTTTTTTTTTTTTTTTTTTTCACAGTATAGTGAATAAAAAAGAAAACACAAATGAAGGTGAGGGCTATGAAAGAAATAAACAAGAAAACTAAATGCTTGGGCCTGGAGACTCCCAGAAGGACTAAGTCCAAGTTCTGAAGGTATAATTTAATGAATGAGCAAATGCACAAATCAATAATTTCCCTGCCCCTGGATTTGCTGTATTCTGCTCAGTTTCTCTTCCCTGAGTCTCTTTCTCCTGGGGGGAGCTCTGTGGAGGGGCAGATATTCAGGACAAGGGTTAAAGGAAGAGTGGCAGGTCCAGTTTGCCTGTCAGGGGATGGCCGCAGGAGGTGGGAGGCGGGCCGTGGAGAGGACAGAGGCTTGTTGGATTTCTGAAGCTGTGATGGGGTGTCCATTAAGAAAAAGGAAGAGGCGATGGGTTTAATGGACATTTAGAGGACATGGAGATAGGACATGGAGGTTTACTGGTTAAGAGAGAAGGAGGTTAAAGGTCAAGGGTCCAGGATCATATATAGGCCTTTGGTTTGGACAACTGGGCTGGCTTTATTGAAATGAGACAGTGTGACATTAGTGATAAGGAGCAAGTCGGGGGATGGGGCAGTGTGAGCTGTGAGGAGGTTAGTTTTAGACATGCTTTGTTCAAAGCTCTGGTCCACTATGAATTTGTCACACCTGCGGCCGACCAGGTGGGAGAGTCGGGCTGGAGACGTGGGTGTGGAGGTATCAGTGATCACTAGAAGCTGGAAGCTGGGAAGTGAAGGAACTCAGGGCGGAGCTGGGCTTAAAGTGGGAAAGGACTGGCGAAGGAAGAAGTTACATATTCAGGAGAGGGTTTAATTCAGGGAACTGTGCTTTGGCTGGGGAGGCGGGAAGGGGCTTGTCTGGAGCGGTATTGGTATTGGGGTAGGTGTGCAGACATGGGGAGGAGGCACCCATCTGTTTGGGATGAAACTGACTCTGGACAGAAACAACCATGTGCCATGGCAGTCATTCATTCATTCCATATTTTTACAAATTTTTTAAGACTAGTATATGCCCTGTCTGGGACTAGGGGCTATGGATACTGTATCAAACAGACAGACAGAGAGTAGTACCTTTTAAATGAGGAACTTATTCTCAAAGAGGAGATAGTTTTTTTTTTTTTTTTTTTTCACAGTATAGTGAATAAAAAAGAAAACACAAATGAAGGTGAGGGCTATGAAAGAAATAAACAAGAAAACTAAATGCTTGGGCCTGGAGACTCCCAGAAGGACTAAGTCCAAGTTCTGAAGGTATAATTTAATGAATGAGCAAATGCACAAATCAATAATTTCCCTGCCCCTGGATTTGCTGTATTCTGCTCAGTTTCTCTTCCCTGAGTCTCTTTCTCCTGGGGGGAGCTCTGTGGAGGGGCAGATATTCAGGACAAGGGTTAAAGGAAGAGTGGCAGGTCCAGTTTGCCTGTCAGGGGATGGCCGCAGGAGGTGGGAGGCGGGCCGTGGAGAGGACAGAGGCTTGTTGGATTTCTGAAGCTGTGATGGGGTGTCCATTAAGAAAAAGGAAGAGGCGATGGGTTTAATGGACATTTAGAGGACATGGAGATAGGACATGGAGGTTTACTGGTTAAGAGAGAAGGAGGTTAAAGGTCAAGGGTCCAGGATCATATATAGGCCTTTGGTTTGGACAACTGGGCTGGCTTTATTGAAATGAGACAGTGTGACATTAGTGATAAGGAGCAAGTCGGGGGATGGGGCAGTGTGAGCTGTGAGGAGGTTAGTTTTAGACATGCTTTGTTCAAAGCTCTGGTCCACTATGAATTTGTCACACCTGCGGCCGACCAGGTGGGAGAGTCGGGCTGGAGACGTGGGTGTGGAGGTATCAGTGATCACTAGAAGCTGGAAGCTGGGAAGTGAAGGAACTCAGGGCGGAGCTGGGCTTAAAGTGGGAAAGGACTGGCGAAGGAAGAAGTTACATATTCAGGAGAGGGTTTAATTCAGGGAACTGTGCTTTGGCTGGGGAGGCGGGAAGGGGCTTGTCTGGAGCGCAGGTGATGCTGTGGTGGGAGGCTGGCTGCCACCCAGGGCCCCCGCTAGGTGTGCAGACATGGGGGGAGGGGAGGCACCCATCTGATGCTTCTATTTTCATCGCAGGTAGGAGGGGAGGTAATCTGTTACTTATGACTCTTCCCATTTGGTTTTTTAAGTGAAACTGCAGCTCAGCAAATGCTCATGGGAAAGGGCTGCAGTAAGAGAGGGTTGAAGGCTGGAGGGAGAAGAAGAAACAGTGGGCAGGGTGTGAGAAGCAGGACATGCCTAACCTTTCAGGAAGAAAGGGTGGGTAGAGAAGCAGGTGTGTGTGTGTGTGTTTTCTGTGTATTCTGTGTTTGTCGTGTGTCGTCTATCTGCTGTATGTGCATTGGGGTGTTGTGTGTGTATGCATTCTGTGTTGTGTTTTGTTGTCTGTGTGTGTGTGTGGAAACCAGAGTTCAGTACTTGACACTTTGCTGCCTTAGGCATTTCCTATGAAGTTGGAGGCAAGCTTCTCTGAGAAGCAGGAAGAAGGGGCAGACAGGTGGGTGAGTGGGGATGCTTGAAGGAGAGGGAAGGGATAAGCTGGCCAGGAACCTCTCCGGTGACCTTGAGGAGAGCTACAGGGATATCTCCAGACCACACCAAGTGACCAGCTTGGGCCTATAATTTTAAGTTCTTCCAAATCTAAAACTGCGCAGGCAGGGGAGATCAGAGCTGTCTACTCCAGGGCATCTGCTTCCTTCTCAGTCTCCCTGAGGGGAGGGAAGAGGGGTGGCTGTGGCAGAGGGCAGCCTGAGTTGCTGCTTTCCCAGGTGAAAGGTGGGGAGGAGCCCACCCGGGAGTTTTTAAGATAAACACATGCAAATCTTTCTGTCTCCATTTCTGTATTGCCTGTCTCACCACCTGCCCCTGCCTCCTCCCCAAGTCTGTTCTATAAATAATTAATGACTGTGACAGCGGGTTCTGTTCCTATAACTGAATACACCTTTTGGCAGTTTTGAAACTTCGCAGGCTGAACTGCTCACCTTGTGTCTAAAACTGTGGTTCCAGAAGGTTTACTGCTGAGCGCCTTTCCATAGTGATGGGTGCCGTTAATGTCGTGGCCACAGACCCACGCTGGCTGCTGAAGCGAAAGTCTGTGGAGTTCTGGGGACCAGCAATGGTGGGAATCAGGCGGGAGGAAGTTAAAGGGGTGATAGGACACAGGTTCAATTCAAAATACTGCTTTGTGTGTTGTAGAAATATGTCTTAGGTGGCTTTGCTCAAAGCACAGCCTGCGACGGGAATTCTTGAGAATGTGGTTTATGGATGAGGTGCTCTCAGGACAGGGGCTGGGAGAAGCAGGATGGAGCAGGGAAAGAAGGCCAAGGAAGGACGTGGCCTCAGGCGCACCCATAGTGACCTCTGCGGGGTCCATGTGCCTCAGTGTTGGACTGGCTTGCCTGCCCTCTCCTGGGAGGTGGGGGGCACTGGCTGTGACTCCTTCTGATGTCTCCACTTCGATCAAGGTAAAGTCTAAGAAGTCAGCATATCGTACCATGCTAAGTAACTCGGTCATGTCTGACTCTTTGTGACCCCAGGGATTGCAACGTGCCAGGCTCCTCTGTCCATGGTATTTTCCAGGCAAGAATACTGGAGTGGGTTGTTGCCAGTGGTTTCATTACTATATCCATTTACTTTGCTTTGTATACTGAAGTCATTCCTTCCTTCATTCATTTACTCATTCAACAAACTGCAGCTTGCTCTTCCCTCTTTTTATATATTGCTGGCTGTCTCAGACGTATTTTTGTTTAAATGCTGCACTAGTGATGAGCGCCAAAGGATTCTGTGGTCTCAGAAGTGCCAAGAAACCTCTCTTTTGTCTTTGAGTATCTGTTGACCATAACTCATCAGTATATTCTTGGCATGTGTACACCATCTAAATAAGTTTACATGTCTCAGCGTGGTGGAAAAGGAAGAGAACAGAAGAGCATTGCCTCCTCAGAAGAGGGACAAAGGAGGACAGTGTGAGAAGGGTTCGAGAAGCCAGGGCCCTGGGTTGCCTTCTGAGTCCTTCCAGCTGTTTCTCATGGATCACACTCAGGATGGGGAAAGATAAAGACGAAACAGGCTTTGTGGGCGGATCCCACCTCTAGCATGGAGGATGGGTGCTTTGCCAGGCTGAACTGCTCACCTTGTGTCTAAAACTGTGGTTCCAGAAGGTTTACTGCTGAGCGCCTTTCCATAGTGATGGGTGCCGTTAATGTCTGGCCACAGACCCACGCTGGCTGCTGAAGCGAAAGTCTGTGGAGTTCTGGGGACCAGCAATGGTGGGAATCAGGCGGGAGGAAGTTAAAGGGGTGATAGGACACAGGTTCAATTCAAAATACTGCTTTGTGTGTTGTAGAAATATGTCTTAGGTGGCTTTGCTCAAAGCACAGCCTGCGACGGGAATTCTTGAGAATGTGGTTTATGGATGAGGTGCTCTCAGGACAGGGGCTGGGAGAAGCAGGATGGAGCAGGGAAAGAAGGCCAAGGAAGGACGTGGCCTCAGGCGCACCCATAGTGACCTCTGCGGGGTCCATGTGCCTCAGTGTTGGACTGGCTTGCCTGCCCTCTCCTGGGAGGTGGGGGGCACTGGCTGTGACTCCTTCTGATGTCTCCACTTCGATCAAGGTAAAGTCTAAGAAGTCAGCATATCGTACCATGCTAAGTAACTCGGTCATGTCTGACTCTTTGTGACCCCAGGGATTGCAACGTGCCAGGCTCCTCTGTCCATGGTATTTTCCAGGCAAGAATACTGGAGTGGGTTGTTGCCAGTGGTTTCATTACTATATCCATTTACTTTGCTTTGTATACTGAAGTCATTCCTTCCTTCATTCATTTACTCATTCAACAAACTGCAGCTTGCTCTTCCCTCTTTTTATATATTGCTGGCTGTCTCAGACGTATTTTTGTTTAAATGCTGCACTAGTGATGAGCGCCAAAGGATTCTGTGGTCTCAGAAGTGCCAAGAAACCTCTCTTTTGTCTTTGAGTATCTGTTGACCATAACTCATCAGTATATTCTTGGCATGTGTACACCATCTAAATAAGTTTACATGTCTCAGCGTGGTGGAAAAGGAAGAGAACAGAAGAGCATTGCCTCCTCAGAAGAGGGACAAAGGAGGACAGTGTGAGAAGGGTTCGAGAAGCCAGGGCCCTGGGTTGCCTTCTGAGTCCTTCCAGCTGTTTCTCATGGATCACACTCAGGATGGGGAAAGATAAAGACGAAACAGGCTTTGTGGGCGGATCCCACCTCTAGCATGGAGGATGGGTGCTGGTCCAAGGCCACCCTGGGAGCTTGTTGCTATGGAAGCACCGACTTAACTCAGGGTGACTGAGGCTTTATGAACCCATCTGTGCACTTTTTCTGATGTCACAGAGAGGCTGTCCATTTATCACTCACTTCCCGATGTGGTCCTGGAATCCCAGTCTGTAAAACTGAAGCTTCTTATCACTTGATCTCAAAGGCCCTTTCCAGAACAGAGAGCCTCTGTCTCAACAATTCCTAGCTCATAGGGTGAAGAATGATTAATCTGGGCTGAAGGGGTGGGTCTTCAGGCATGTCCACTTGGGTGGAGGGACGAGGGCATGCTGCTTGGGTTTTGGGGGCACTGAAATGTGGCTGAGGGGACCCGTCATTGTGCTGGAATCAAGGCTTACTAACCTCGAAAGGCTGTGTAAATGGACCAAAACCAAATACTGCATTTTCAAAATTAAAAACTAGCAGTTGTCCAAATACAGAGGAGAGAAACCTGGTCAATGAGCGGTTCAAGGGAAAGTGCTTCAGAGTTTTAGTTCAGGATATATTTATGAATTCAATAAATATTAATTGGATACCAGGCACTGATCCAGAAGCTGGGGACACACCAGCGAAGCAGGTGACATCATCTTCATACAGCTTACATTCCGGTATTAAAATGTAATGCACAATACACAGTATGCGATACAAGTAATTAGGTTATATGACGTAGGCTGGCAAAGGGCGTTGAGAGGAAAGGAGAAAATGGAGCAGTGGGAAATGGAATGATGGGGTGCTGTTTTAAATGCGGGGTGGGGGCAGGAAAGGCTTCTATGAGGAGGGAACACCCAGCCCATTAGCTGTTTGACATGGTTGCTACTGAAAAAATTCAGGGCCCTGTGACTAATTATTCCCACTAATTAGAGTGACCTGCTTGGAAACCCCCACCTACTTAAGATCATGTGACAGCCTCCAGCTGCAGGGTTAGCTCCGTAGGCCTGTCTGGGGTTTTCGCAAAATTACCCAGCCCGCCTGCCTGACCTTGGCTTCTTCATGGTTACTCTGGGTCTCCCAGGCTCTTGTGAGCCATCACCCATGGCAGATATCCCCCACTGACCATTTATCACTCACTTCCCGATGTGGTCCTGGAATCCCAGTCTGTAAAACTGAAGCTTCTTATCACTTGATCTCAAAGGCCCTTTCCAGAACAGAGAGCCTCTGTCTCAACAATTCCTAGCTCATAGGGTGAAGAATGATTAATCTGGGCTGAAGGGGTGGGTCTTCAGGCATGTCCACTTGGGTGGAGGGACGAGGGCATGCTGCTTGGGTTTTGGGGGCACTGAAATGTGGCTGAGGGGACCCGTCATTGTGCTGGAATCAAGGCTTACTAACCTCGAAAGGCTGTGTAAATGGACCAAAACCAAATACTGCATTTTCAAAATTAAAAACTAGCAGTTGTCCAAATACAGAGGAGAGAAACCTGGTCAATGAGCGGTTCAAGGGAAAGTGCTTCAGAGTTTTAGTTCAGGATATATTTATGAATTCAATAAATATTAATTGGATACCAGGCACTGATCCAGAAGCTGGGGACACACCAGCGAAGCAGGTGACATCATCTTCATACAGCTTACATTCCGGTATTAAAATGTAATGCACAATACACAGTATGCGATACAAGTAATTAGGTTATATGACGTAGGCTGGCAAAGGGCGTTGAGAGGAAAGGAGAAAATGGAGCAGTGGGAAATGGAATGATGGGGTGCTGTTTTAAATGCGGGGTGGGGGCAGGAAAGGCTTCTATGAGGAGGGAACACCCAGCCCATTAGCTGTTTGACATGGTTGCTACTGAAAAAATTCAGGGCCCTGTGACTAATTATTCCCACTAATTAGAGTGACCTGCTTGGAAACCCCCACCTACTTAAGATCATGTGACAGCCTCCAGCTGCAGGGTTAGCTCCGTAGGCCTGTCTGGGGTTTTCGCAAAATTACCCAGCCCGCCTGCCTGACCTTGGCTTCTTCATGGTTACTCTGGGTCTCCCAGGCTCTTGTGAGCCATCACCCATGGCAGATATCCCACACTGACCATTTCCAATGCTGCCACCCAGGGTCTGTGACAATGCCGCAGACACCCAGGACTGGACTCCCCGTCTCCTCTGGCCTGAAGGTGGGACCACGCAGGGTGCCTAGATGACTGACCACCTGATTCATTCAACCTGAGCTCTCCCAGTCCCTTCACTCTGTCAAAGTGCTCTGTTGGCACCAGCTCCAGAAGATTCGAAGGGAACATTTTCTGGTTTATTGATGTTCATCTTCCTAAGTTTGCATCTCGTGTGACATCGATGCTAATTTTTCTAGGTGAGGGAAAAAGCTTTCTCCCAAACTTCTTGCAGTTTTATTAATAATGTAGTGAGTGAGACCACGTATTCTGATGACTTCTTCGGTCCCAGAGAGGCTGCCTGAGGCTCGGAGCACCCCCATCCTCCCTCCTGCTGACTCGGTCTCTCTCCGGTGGGTTGCTGAGGCACCTAGAGCAGAGGGCATGGGGAATTATGCATGAACAGGGAGATGAGAGGCTGACCTTCTGTGTTTAAAGGTTAAAATGATTTCTTGGGAAATGGAACAAACTCACTAATCAGAAGCTGTTCTGAATTTTTTTCTGCAAAAATTAGACTCTGTGTGTCTCTTCACAGGCTCTGTTTGGGAGAATATATACACACACATTGAACAACTCAGTAAGGTTCAGCCTCAATTTGTTGATCACCTACTGTGTTCCCAGTCCCGGGAGGAGTTAGGCTAAAATGGACACGAGGAAGACAGTCAAAATTGTTAGTGACCTGTATTGTCCAACAATAGCAACATGTAATGAGCCATCTTTCAGCTTCATGCTGCTTACATGGAATATGATAGTTATTCCAAGGATTTGGTGAAAAGCCAACAAGAGCAGGATCCATTGTGGAGTCTGCCCCACTTCCACAGCCACGGTGCTGGTGGTGGGGCAGCCTTCAGGATGAAGGACATGGGCACCAGGCAGTCTCAGCAAGTGCACTGACCTGAAAACAGGAGTCGCTTGAAACACAGAAGGCTGACGTGGACTGAGTGCACTGTCTGTGTGCACTGGGACCTGCAAGTCCCCGCCTGCCTGACCTTGGCTTCTTCATGGTTACTCTGGGTCTCCCAGGCTCTTGTGAGCCATCACCCATGGCAGATATCCCACACTGACCATTTCCAATGCTGCCACCCAGGGTCTGTGACAATGCCGCAGACACCCAGGACTGGACTCCCCGTCTCCTCTGGCCTGAAGGTGGGACCACGCAGGGTGCCTAGATGACTGACCACCTGATTCATTCAACCTGAGCTCTCCCAGTCCCTTCACTCTGTCAAAGTGCTCTGTTGGCACCAGCTCCAGAAGATTCGAAGGGAACATTTTCTGGTTTATTGATGTTCATCTTCCTAAGTTTGCATCTCGTGTGACATCGATGCTAATTTTTCTAGGTGAGGGAAAAAGCTTTCTCCCAAACTTCTTGCAGTTTTATTAATAATGTAGTGAGTGAGACCACGTATTCTGATGACTTCTTCGGTCCCAGAGAGGCTGCCTGAGGCTCGGAGCACCCCCATCCTCCCTCCTGCTGACTCGGTCTCTCTCCGGTGGGTTGCTGAGGCACCTAGAGCAGAGGGCATGGGGAATTATGCATGAACAGGGAGATGAGAGGCTGACCTTCTGTGTTTAAAGGTTAAAATGATTTCTTGGGAAATGGAACAAACTCACTAATCAGAAGCTGTTCTGAATTTTTTTCTGCAAAAATTAGACTCTGTGTGTCTCTTCACAGGCTCTGTTTGGGAGAATATATACACACACATTGAACAACTCAGTAAGGTTCAGCCTCAATTTGTTGATCACCTACTGTGTTCCCAGTCCCGGGAGGAGTTAGGCTAAAATGGACACGAGGAAGACAGTCAAAATTGTTAGTGACCTGTATTGTCCAACAATAGCAACATGTAATGAGCCATCTTTCAGCTTCATGCTGCTTACATGGAATATGATAGTTATTCCAAGGATTTGGTGAAAAGCCAACAAGAGCAGGATCCATTGTGGAGTCTGCCCCACTTCCACAGCCACGGTGCTGGTGGTGGGGCAGCCTTCAGGATGAAGGACATGGGCACCAGGCAGTCTCAGCAAGTGCACTGACCTGAAAACAGGAGTCGCTTGAAACACAGAAGGCTGACGTGGACTGAGTGCACTGTCTGTGTCCAGCACTGTAAGGGGCCATCCTGCGTGCATGCTCAGTCGCGTCTGACTCTTCGTGACCCCATGGACTGTAGCCCACCAGGCTCCTTTGTCCCTGGGATTTTTCCAGGCAAGAATACTGGAGTGGGTTGCCATTTCTGCCTCTAGGGAGTGATTCAGACCCAGGGATCAAACTGGTGTCTTCTGCATTGCAGGCAGATTTTTTAGCACTGAACCACAGGGAAGCCCACTATGAGGGACACTTGAAGATAAATACAAGTCAGATGCTGCTTCTGAAATGTAAGCCCAATAAACGTAGAGCCCTTTTCTGTCTTGTTCTCTGCTCTGTTTGCAGAAATAGAGCAGAGTCTGGTGTTTAGTTGAGGAGGTGTCTTTGCCCCCTTGCCGGACATGGCTGTGGTGGATTTCTCTACGGACGCTGCAGTGCTGGCCACTGGGCCCTGCCCCCAGAGCCTGGCTGTTGCTCTCCCTGCCCTCAGCAGGATGAATTCAGAGCTGTGCCTCCTCCTTCAAGCTGCTGGCCTCAGATTCAGAATCTGGCTTGTGTTCATCTGATTGGGGAAGCTAAGGTCTCCTCAGGTAACCTGAACCCTAGCCCCAAGGGAACCTGGGAACTGGCCATTTCGTTAGTATGCTCTTCTCCAAAAGCCCATGAAGTGAGGAATTTGTGAAACCCCTGGGAGGGCATCTCAAGGTGCTAGATGGTCTGGAAGAAAGATGAATGATGGTTACCATAAGATAGGTGGTCCTAGTGTGCCAGGGGGAAAATTACCAACAAAGTGAGAGCAGACAGACCTCTGTATGCCCTGTAAAGTTTGGACTCTTACCCAGAAACAGTTTGGAGCCACTAGTGGGTTTTTGGCAGGGGAGTGGCAGAGTCCAATTTGCAGTTTAGATTAATGACCCTGACTGAAGAGTGGGGAGGATGTGGGAAGACTGGGGCTGGAAAGCAGGAGGACTAGAGTTAGGCTGGAGGGGAGGGGGGAGGGGGAAGTCAAAGGGGAGGGAAAGAGAGAGCGAGGAGGAAAGAATGACCCTGCTAGGGCAGTTTCTTAGAGGAGAGGAAATGTTGAGCACAGAGGCTGCAGCAGTCCTGAAAGGGGGAAGGTCAGCTTTTCCGCAGAAGCCAGAGGCAAGAGGAGCAGCTGGAGGTGTCTATAGATACAGGTGGTGTGATTAAGGGTGTTTGGGGAGTTGTGGCTGAGGGACTAATATTGTCCAAATAATTCCTTGAGCCCCAGGCCAACCTTCTTACATCCTTTGTGTGGATCTTTCTCTTTCCCTTATCAGGTAGCTTAGGATTCCACAAACTTTTTCTTAAAGGGCCAGGTAGTATTTTCAGCTTTGTGGCACATGAGGGCTCTGCCTAGACTCTGTGACTGTGGCGCAAAGGTAGCCATAGACAATCTATCCATGGAAGGGTGAGGCTGTGTGCCAATAAACTCTATTTACTAAATCTGCCAGACCATAGCTTGCAGACCCCTGAGCTACCTGATTCCTACTCAGCCTGACTCTCTTTAAATGCTTTCATTGCCCTTTGTCCTTTTCCTTCAGAGCTCTCATCTCAGCTCTAATGAATTATTTGTCCAATACGTGCTTAGCAGTGGCTCCAGTGTTGGGGTTATAGCAGGGCCATGCCCGGCTTGTCCTCACGGCTCCAAGAGCTGGCACCCAGAATGCATCTTATGCTCATGGTGTGCATTATTCTAGCTGCTTTATACTCATCAGTTTTCTCAAGCTGCCCAAGGATTGTCCAATAGGTAGACACTGCTCTCATCCTTCTTTACAGATAATGAAGCTGAGATTCAGAGGGGCTAGCTAATGTGCTGGAAATCATACAGCTGGAAAGTGGGAGGATCCAACTATGGACTCAGTCTTGCTCTGTAACCACAGTACCATTGGTGAATGCTGGTGAAAAGTGAACCAAATGAATAAGTGTAGTTCTACATCTGGTAGAAAATGGGGCAGGGTGAGGTAGAGCTTCCCATGGAGGAGTATGGAAACCTGGCATTGTCCTGGTGGGGAGAGGAAGTGGGGAGCTGACTGTGAGCAGAAAGTGGCTTTGCACTGTGGTCTAGGTGCAGATGGAGGACTCGTGTGAGCACCTCTGCCAGCTGTGGGCTTTCCTCTGGACCTATGGATTGGTGTGTGGCAAGGAGGCACAGCTGACGTATGGGTTGATGCAGCTTGTGGGTTTACCAAGAGGTATCTGGGGTCAGAGCAGCAGCAGTTGCCACCTGGATCGGATCACCCTTTGGTTCTGATTTTGGTGCTTACTGACCTTGTAGCAGACACGAGCCTTGAATTTATGTTTAATAATTGTGCATCTGATAGTTCCAAATTTAGGGAGGGCTTCTGCCCCTATTGTGTGGATCTTTCTCTTCCTTATCAGGTAGCTTAGGATTCCACAAACTTTTCTTAAAGGGCCAGGTAGTATTTTCAGCTTTGTGGCACATGAGGGCTCTGCCTAGACTCTGTGACTGTGGCGCAAAGGTAGCCATAGACAATCTATCCATGGAAGGGTGAGGCTGTGTGCCAATAAACTCTATTTACTAAATCTGCCAGACCATAGCTTGCAGACCCCTGAGCTACCTGATTCCTACTCAGCCTGACTCTCTTTAAATGCTTTCATTGCCCTTTGTCCTTTTCCTTCAGAGCTCTCATCTCAGCTCTAATGAATTATTTGTCCAATACGTGCTTAGCAGTGGCTCCAGTGTTGGGGTTATAGCAGGGCCATGCCCGGCTTGTCCTCACGGCTCCAAGAGCTGGCACCCAGAATGCATCTTATGCTCATGGTGTGCATTATTCTAGCTGCTTTATACTCATCAGTTTTCTCAAGCTGCCCAAGGATTGTCCAATAGGTAGACACTGCTCTCATCCTTCTTTACAGATAATGAAGCTGAGATTCAGAGGGGCTAGCTAATGTGCTGGAAATCATACAGCTGGAAAGTGGGAGGATCCAACTATGGACTCAGTCTTGCTCTGTAACCACAGTACCATTGGTGAATGCTGGTGAAAAGTGAACCAAATGAATAAGTGTAGTTCTACATCTGGTAGAAAATGGGGCAGGGTGAGGTAGAGCTTCCCATGGAGGAGTATGGAAACCTGGCATTGTCCTGGTGGGGAGAGGAAGTGGGGAGCTGACTGTGAGCAGAAAGTGGCTTTGCACTGTGGTCTAGGTGCAGATGGAGGACTCGTGTGAGCACCTCTGCCAGCTGTGGGCTTTCCTCTGGACCTATGGATTGGTGTGTGGCAAGGAGGCACAGCTGACGTATGGGTTGATGCAGCTTGTGGGTTTACCAAGAGGTATCTGGGGTCAGAGCAGCAGCAGTTGCCACCTGGATCGGATCACCCTTTGGTTCTGATTTTGGTGCTTACTGACCTTGTAGCAGACACGAGCCTTAAATTTATGTTTAATAATTTTGCATCTGAGAACCTTGCTCAACTCATTTATTAACTAAGAGTTTTTAGAACATGTTGAATTTTCAAGATAATCAAATAAAATGTCTTAAAATAATTAACTTTTTGGGGGGTTTGTTTTTCTGTTGTTCATTTTGTATACTTTCTTTTGACATATTTCACTCTCCAGAAATGCTGGTAAATTTAAATGCAAATAGTGAGCAAGCATCTTGTCATTAGTTTAAATATTTGGCAAGTCATATCCTATAGAATTTTGTGTATAATATTTTGTAGATTAATGATTCTACTTTTTTCATGGAAGATTCATGTCACTGATTTGGTGATAGGAAGAGCAAATGCATCTGAAGGTGAGGGCCTGTGATATTAATAGGAGCTCAGTAGACTGGAGTTGCTCTCCCCTCTGAGAACCTTTTGTCCATGAGGCTCCCTGAGGGCAAGGATGCTCAAGCCACGCCTTGGGAACCTGCACCTCCTCCTGCCTCTCTGTGGCCTGTGCGCCTTTCTTTATGACCTCAGCAAGTTTTCTCAGTTCCAACCAGGCAGAATTCATACAGACTACTTTCTGCCGACAATGTGCAATGTGCTTTGTGTATTTGGATGTTGTATTAAGGTGTCTGTCAGGAAAAGGGCATAACACTTGCCTCTGCTTGGAGTGGGAGGGGTGGGTGTCTTCCCCAGTGTGATGTGCATAAATATGCATCTGAATGTATGTATCTAATGCTCAAATTTGTCTTTCCCATGTGAAAACTATGTGGTGCTTTCCTCTGGAGCTATGGAGGAGTATGGAAACCTGGCATTGTCCTGGTGGAGAGGAAGTGGGAGCTGACTGTGAGCAGAAAGTGGCTTTGCACTGTGGTCTAGGTGCAGATGGAGGACTCGTGTGAGCACCTCTGCCAGCTGTGGGCTTTCCTCTGGACCTATGGATTGGTGTGTGGCAAGGAGGCACAGCTGACGTATGGGTTGATGCAGCTTGTGGGTTTACCAAGAGGTATCTGGGGTCAGAGCAGCAGCAGTTGCCACCTGGATCGGATCACCCTTTGGTTCTGATTTTGGTGCTTACTGACCTTGTAGCAGACACGAGCCTTAAATTTATGTTTAATAATTTTGCATCTGAGAACCTTGCTCAACTCATTTATTAACTAAGAGTTTTTAGAACATGTTGAATTTTCAAGATAATCAAATAAAATGTCTTAAAATAATTAACTTTTTGGGGGGTTTGTTTTTCTGTTGTTCATTTTGTATACTTTCTTTTGACATATTTCACTCTCCAGAAATGCTGGTAAATTTAAATGCAAATAGTGAGCAAGCATCTTGTCATTAGTTTAAATATTTGGCAAGTCATATCCTATAGAATTTTGTGTATAATATTTTGTAGATTAATGATTCTACTTTTTTCATGGAAGATTCATGTCACTGATTTGGTGATAGGAAGAGCAAATGCATCTGAAGGTGAGGGCCTGTGATATTAATAGGAGCTCAGTAGACTGGAGTTGCTCTCCCCTCTGAGAACCTTTTGTCCATGAGGCTCCCTGAGGGCAAGGATGCTCAAGCCACGCCTTGGGAACCTGCACCTCCTCCTGCCTCTCTGTGGCCTGTGCGCCTTTCTTTATGACCTCAGCAAGTTTTCTCAGTTCCAACCAGGCAGAATTCATACAGACTACTTTCTGCCGACAATGTGCAATGTGCTTTGTGTATTTGGATGTTGTATTAAGGTGTCTGTCAGGAAAAGGGCATAACACTTGCCTCTGCTTGGAGTGGGAGGGGTGGGTGTCTTCCCCAGTGTGATGTGCATAAATATGCATCTGAATGTATGTATCTAATGCTCAAATTTCACCTTCAGTTCCTTGTGGTGAGATGAGCTTCTTTCATGATATGATTAAAAACTGTCAACTTAAAAAAAAAGAGATAAACAACTTAAGAGTTGCCAGTTAAGTTTTATTTGGGGCACAATTAGGATTGGAGCCTGGGAGACAGCACCTCAGATAGCTCTGAGAGGCTGCTCCAAAGAGGAAGCAGGAGGACAATCAATATGTAAGGTTGATACAATTATACACTTATACAGTCTATATAAGGTTTTGATGCAGGGGGTTTCAATACCATTAAACACTCATTTTAGAAAGGGAGTTTCTGGTTAGTCACGAGGATATGATTCACCACAAAGGATTTAGAGTTTTTCTAGGTTTGATGAGATGCAAGGATTGAGATCATAAAATCTGTTCATAAAACATCTGCCTCTCTAAAGACCTGTCCCATCAGATCCTCTGGAGCAGAGTGCCTCACTGCACCCTGAACTGCCTCAGAGGATGTTGAGGGTCAGCAGTTGGCCACAGCACAGGGTTTAGTCTCCACAGGGGTGGATGGCAAATGCCCTTGTTATTCAGTCATTGGCAATGTGATTGGTAAGTGCCAACTTGTAGTTGACATAACTAAAAACAAAAAGGTGACTCTAGAGCCATGTGGATCAGTCCTTAGAGAGGAGGGATCAGGGTTTGTAACAAACCCAAACAGGTTGCAAAGAGCTGAAGGGACGTTCATATCTAATAAGATGTATTTTAGCAAAGATAAAGGCAAAACAAACTCTTGTTTCTAAAAGACTAATATAACAAATTGGGAAAATCCAGGGTAGAAGAGGGCTGAATAAAAGGTAACAGGGTGAAGAAGTCCTGGAGGTTTGATTGACTGAGCTCATTTTGGGTGAAAGACTTCAGGATTGGGCTGGCCCTTAGTCACCTCCCTGCTTCCTGAGTGGATTGCTGTCTGAGTCACCAGGGAAACCTCATTTTATTATCAACAAATAGTAATTGAGTATGTAGTGTGTGATATTTGCAGAAGATATTAATGAAATATGAAACTTAATCTTCTACATTTATGTATTTTAATTCTTTCATTTATTCTAAAATGGTTATTGGTAACTTACATTGTACTAAAAAACAAAGGTGAATGAAATATTGTTCTTAAAGAATGCACAATTTGGAATCTGAATAAGTCCCCTTTTTAACCTAAAAAAGATTGTGGTGAGATGAGCTTCTTCATGAGAGACTGGTTTTTTTCCAATTAGGATTGGAGCCTGGGAGACAGCACCTCAGATAGCTCTGAGAGGCTGCTCCAAAGAGGAAGCAGGAGGACAATCAATATGTAAGGTTGATACAATTATACACTTATACAGTCTATATAAGGTTTTGATGCAGGGGGTTTCAATACCATTAAACACTCATTTTAGAAAGGGAGTTTCTGGTTAGTCACGAGGATATGATTCACCACAAAGGATTTAGAGTTTTTCTAGGTTTGATGAGATGCAAGGATTGAGATCATAAAATCTGTTCATAAAACATCTGCCTCTCTAAAGACCTGTCCCATCAGATCCTCTGGAGCAGAGTGCCTCACTGCACCCTGAACTGCCTCAGAGGATGTTGAGGGTCAGCAGTTGGCCACAGCACAGGGTTTAGTCTCCACAGGGGTGGATGGCAAATGCCCTTGTTATTCAGTCATTGGCAATGTGATTGGTAAGTGCCAACTTGTAGTTGACATAACTAAAAACAAAAAGGTGACTCTAGAGCCATGTGGATCAGTCCTTAGAGAGGAGGGATCAGGGTTTGTAACAAACCCAAACAGGTTGCAAAGAGCTGAAGGGACGTTCATATCTAATAAGATGTATTTTAGCAAAGATAAAGGCAAAACAAACTCTTGTTTCTAAAAGACTAATATAACAAATTGGGAAAATCCAGGGTAGAAGAGGGCTGAATAAAAGGTAACAGGGTGAAGAAGTCCTGGAGGTTTGATTGACTGAGCTCATTTTGGGTGAAAGACTTCAGGATTGGGCTGGCCCTTAGTCACCTCCCTGCTTCCTGAGTGGATTGCTGTCTGAGTCACCAGGGAAACCTCATTTTATTATCAACAAATAGTAATTGAGTATGTAGTGTGTGATATTTGCAGAAGATATTAATGAAATATGAAACTTAATCTTCTACATTTATGTATTTTAATTCTTTCATTTATTCTAAAATGGTTATTGGTAACTTACATTGTACTAAAAAACAAAGGTGAATGAAATATTGTTCTTAAAGAATGCACAATTTGGAATCTGAATAAGTCCCCTTTTTAACCTAAAAAAAAGAATCCACAATTTATTTGGGAAGAGAGAATCAATACACAGGATAAAATCTCTAAAATATAGGATATACAATAAGTATATGATGGGATACAAGTTCATGAGGTCTGTGTGTTCAAAATCATTACCTTTCCCCAGGAACCCCAAAGAGAACACGTGGTTTCTATGTCAATCCCCCACCACACTCAAGGGTTGAAGACTGCTATGGGAGTAGCTTGGGGATAGGAAGAAAAATGATGAAAGAGAATTTTAATAAATCTAACTGTAAACTATGCTTTTGGAGACCTTCTCACCTCTTCTGAGAAATGTGAGTAAAGAATGAAATTTCTTTTTAATTACTCTGGGTGGCTGAAATTTTACTTCCTGAAATCAACTTCACTGTGAAATAGAACCTCTGGTTTCAAGGGATGTAGATCATGCTGAAGGGCTTCAGTGGTAAAGAATCCACCTGCAATGCAGGGGATGCAGGAGACACCAGTTTGATCCCTGGGTCAGGAAGATCCTATGGAGGAGGAAATAGCAGCCCACTCTAGTATTCTTGCTTGGAGAATACCATGGACTGAGGAGCCTGGTGGGCTAGAGTCCACTGGGTCACAAAGAGTGAGATACAACTGACCAACTGAACACACGCACACACACACACACAGATCATGCTGAACAAATAAGTTCATGGTAGCCTTCATCTCATCTTCACGAGATGAACTGGAGCCCAATTTCCAAGCATGAGTGGGAAAAGTCAGGCAGACAAAAGAGTAAAGGGAGGGTATTGCATGGTGGAGGCCCAGGGGGTGGTGTGGGGAAAGCCATAGTGGAGGTGCAGAGGTGGAAAAGCTCAGGGCATCTGCAGAGATCAGTCGAGGGGCCTGAAGAAAGGAGAGTTTGGGGGTGTTGGCCAAGCCATCTGCTTCTCTGGGAGCTGTCCCTCATCCACCAAGGCTTTCTGTTATATTTCCTACATGTATTGTCTCCAGAGAATTAGTGTCAGATAGGGCATGCAGTGATGGGGTGTCCCTTCCTATCTCCAGGCTGTGTTACTCCTTCAGATAGAAGTCCTACTGCTCTCTCTTTGGGTTTTTCCAACTGTAGACTTTGCACCTTGTTTTTACTCATAGGAGCGTTCAAGTCTTATGTCTAGGGCTATCTTCTAAATGACAAAGACAGAATTCAGAGTCACATAAGTGCATAAAATATTTATAATGAACCTGAGAGGTTAGTTTAATCACATACCTCTCTTTCCTCTTGTGTATTAATTAATCCTGATAAATCCCCCTACCTTTTTTGTTTCCCTCCTGTTACATCTAAATTGCTCAGAAAAGGCATGCTTGTGAAAGACAAGATGGAGGAGATGTTTCGAGATCATCTTAAAAGAACAAGTCCTAAATATTTCAGATGGAGTTGTGTGTGTAGCAGATCCATCATCCTAACATGATTAAGTTGACTTCATGGGAAACACCCATTTTTATGTACTCGAGAACTGCCATGAACTCACTCTGGTCTTTGAGATCTTCTCTTTTATTGCTGAAGGCCTGCAGGATGGTTTGGGTTTGAACCCATCAAAATGAAACCCTAAGTTCTACCATCAGTACCTACTAAGTCATAACCAAATTGTCTGGATATTTTATGCTGAGGATGAGAAAATAATAGGAAGAGGTGTCAGGAATTATGATTCCCGTTCATAGCTCTGGCAACTGCAATAAGTCTTCTTCTGTAGTTAGACAATAGCTTTTACCCTGAAGATGAGGAAAACCAACACTAACAATATCTACCCAAATGGAGATGAACTGCTACAGATGAATCTTAAAGAAGTTCACTCTGAATTTTCTTCTCATTTAGATTCATCAAATTTCCCATGATCCCCAGAGTAGCTTTTGATTCTGTTTCCTTACTCTGGTGATTTAACTCTTATTCAAAATGAAACATTAGTTCTGACATTCATTTCCAGAGGAAAAAAACCAACAATCTGATTTGGGGGGCGATGCCTTAGTCTGTTTGGGCTGCTATAACAAAATACCATGGATGGGAAGCTTAGAAACAGTAGAAATTTGTGTCTCACAATTCTGGGGGCTGGGAAGTTCAGAGTGAAGGCACCAAGTTGTTCACATTTGGTGAGGAGTCTCTTCCTGGTTCTTAATAGGCGCCTTCTTCCTGGATCTTCACATGAAGGAAGGAGCGAGGGGTGTCCCTGGAGCCTCTTTTATAAAGTGCTAATTCCATCCATAAGTGCACCATCCTCATGACTTAAGAACCTCCCAGAGACCATATCTCTTAATATTATCATCTTTTGGGATGAAGATTTCAGTATTTGAATTTGGGGGGCATAAGTATTCAGACCATGGGAGGCAAATAATAGAGATAGGAAGACCTCGGAAGAGGCATCATACCCAATTAGAAATTTCTCCAAGTATGGTGAAAGATATCTGGGGGTCTGAGTATGCATGGTATGCATGTTTAAAAAGGACATCTTGTTCAAAATAGCTGGAGAGGCACCTGCAGGGAGTGTGTGACTGGCGAGACAGGGGCTGGAGCACAGAGGACATTTTGTCAGTAGCTCTCAAGACAGGCTGCTCATGAAATCTCCTGGGGAGATTTAAAAAATACCTTTGCCACCACATCCCATATCAGAATGATGTATTTTAAATAATTTATGCCTTAGAGTGAATTAATTCAATTTGATCACTTTCCTCCCAAACTCTAGTTGAGACCACTGAATAAATAGGAGTTTGGTTTGGAGGAGTTAATTAACCTTGGAGCATGAATTAATTAATTAATTAATTAAGCAATCATGTGTGTGTTATTTTTCTAGGCAGTGTGTTAAAATGAAGAGATAAGGAAGTCCTTGTCCCATACTTTGAAGAACTCACCCACCAGTGAGAGATATATGCCAATAAATAAGTATTTTGTGATACCACTCTCTAGGCAGAGAGAACCCTGCTTATTTTCAGCATGTAGGCTTTTATACTCATACTTTTGGCTCTTATGATGACCCTTGGACACCAGCTCTCACTCTTGAGTCTTGAAGGTCTGTGTTCTGGTGAAGCATGGATAGAGTGAGGGGATGATGAGTCTTTCTACATGTGGAGCTCAGAGGCAGACACAAGAAATTGTGTTCTGAAGGGGTAATAAAACTAAGCCAAGGAATTTGATAGAGTTTGACAGTCAAGATTGGCATTAGAGACAGTGGAAGAAGGGTCAGAAGTATGGTATGGGAACAGTTGAAACTGGTCAACTGGAGGGGACCTGGAGATGTTCTGGAAGGGTTGCTTTTTTAATGGTTTCTCCTAACAGATGACATGGGCTTGGTAAGGGCATTTAAATGGCTGGGATAGAAGTGATGCTAATGGCCATATGCATTACATTGTCTCTCTGGGAAAATGCATTCTGTATTAGGAAAGGAAGTAAGATGGAAACCAAAGACATTTCAATCAATATAAAAATAGTGGCATTATTGATGCTTTTCCTTTGCTTCATCAAGTAAATGGAATGACAAGATATCAGCGTGATATGATTACTTGACTTCTCTGCTTATAGGCAATGAAAGGAGAACTCATTATTTCAATTACCATTGGAAATATTTCAAGAATATGTTAATCTACTTTCTTGCGTTGGTAATAGAGTGTAGTGGAAATAATGGGATATTTGTTTCCCTGAACCTCAACAGCCTCACATTTTGATGTTTTAATCACATATCTCCTTGTGCTATATAATAATTAAATCACATAAGAATCTTATCTCCTTGCAATGGCCTGAATGTTTCTATACCCCTCCTAAATCTATAGATTGAAATCTTAACCCCTAAGGTAATTGCATTAGGAGTTGGGTACTCTGGAAGGTGATTAGATGACAAGGGCAGAGCCACCATGATTGAAATTATGCCATTCTATGAGCACCCAGTGAAACAGCACCATTTATGCACCAAAAAGTGGTCTCACTAAATACAGAATCTACTGACGCTATGGTCTTAGAGTTCCCAGCCCCCAGAACTGTAAGAAATAAATGCTGATCATTTATCTAGCCATTCAGTTTATGGTATTTTTCTTATAGTACCCTGAATGTACTAAGACACTTTCCAAAGAGTCTATGCATTCCTTAGGAAATAGATCGTATTTTCTTAAATTTTCATCTTCGTACAAAACCTAGCCCCTTGACTTGGGCATTAGCCCATGAAGAGCTTTGAATAGAACTGGAGTGATCAAGATATGCCAGCTCTTTGGCAGTTGCTATGACCCAAATGTTTGTGTTTCTCCAGAATTCATATTGAATTGATAGCACCCAAAGATGATGGTATTAGAAGGTAGGGCCTTTAAGGGAGATGGTTAAGCCATGAGGGCAGAATTCTCATTAATGGGATCCAGATCATTATAAAAGAGATGCCGGAGAGCTCCCTGGTTCCTTTCACATTGTGAGGCCACAAAAAACCTACAGGCAGAAGAGGGCCCTCACCTGACCATACCTGCAGCATGATCCTGAACTTACAGCCTCCAGAATTGTGAGAAACAAATTTCTGTTTATAAGCCACCCCATCTGTGATATTTTCTCATAGCAGCTCAAACAGACTGAGACAGCTGTTTCAGTTCCCTGACTAGTAAAATGCTCTGGATGATTGCTTAATAAATTAGGATGCATATCAGTGAAAGAGGCTTCCCAAGTGGCACTAGTGGTAAAGAACCTGCGTGCCAGTGCAGGAGACATAAGAGATACAGGTATGATCCCTGAGTCGGGAAGATTCACTGGAGCAGGGCACGGCAATCCACTCCAGTATTCCTGCCTGGAGAATCCCCATAAACGAGGAGCTTGGCAGGCTATGGTCCATAGGGTTACATAGAGTCACACAGGACTGAAATGGCTTGGCATACATGCACACGTCAGTGAAAGCAGGTGGAGCTAAGATGTTAAGAGTAGAAATTAAAACTGTCAAGACATTAAGATACCCTCTTAAAAGTAAGTTTATTAGCTGATTATTACTATAAACGTATGTTTTCTTCCATTAGAATCCTAGTATCTGTTGGTCTGAAGAGACAGGAGCTCCTGAGGGCCTCTTTATTTGATGGGTGCATATCAGTGACCTTTGGAGCCCAGATATCATGCAGTCATGACCCACATGGGCAGCTCACTTCCTGTCTGAGCAGAGGTTCGCCTGCTTCAGCTCCCTCATGGCTTGATGAGCACTCCTGTTGGCAGAGGTTGGATTTCTCAGCTAAGTCTAGACCTGGGAACCTGCAGGGATGAAGATTTTTTAAATGTAAACTCAGTATTTTGGCAGAGAGTTCTTTTTCTGCTGAAGGAAGACAGGACTAGTGCACTGACATCTACTAGTGCACAGTCTACTGATTTTAGATCTAATCCATACCACAGGCTGTGTTGTGCAAGTTTAGAACAGGAAGTGCAAACTGTGTGTGGACTCAAACACACACACGCACACACACACACATGCACTTTTTTCTCTCTAGAGTGTGGCTGAGTTATTGCTGGGGTGTAGGCTAGGGTCACTCTGTGGTCTGGTCTTCAGTAATCTGTATGTCTTTCCTTGAAGGAAGGCTTTCGCTGTTCCATTTAGTTTTGTTTACTTAAAGTGTTGTGTTTGAACTTTGCTGCATGCCTGGAGGCTAGAAGAACAAGGGAAAATGTGTGCATTCTAACTAAATCCCAAAGCACATCACATCAGTTCAGACATGGACAGCCAGGACCATCTTATACTCCTAGAAGCAAGTCGGAGTGGAAAAGAAAGCTCTTTCCACCATTGAAATGATGGAAAAGGGGGAAAAAAAGAGAACATGTTTTAAAGTGACAATTTATGCAACAAAATCTTTTATCGAGAAATATAACAAAGTTTTCAGAAGAACATTAAGAGCCAATTTCCTATTCCATTGATTCCATTTCAAATTATTGTATGTCCCTAGTTGCCTGCTAGTTTCAATTTTTGTTAACTAAGGAGTATACCCTCACCCCTTCTGATTTAAGTAGTATTAATTGATGCTTTCAACTACACTGAATGAAAAATTATGGTGGTAAAAGGAGAGGGGACATCTAGAGAATCTGTTTATTAAGAACATTCGAGGGCATCCCTGGTGGTCCAGTGGGTAAAGAGTTCTCCTTGCAGTGCAAGGGGCAGTGGTTTGATCCCTGGCCCAGGAGGATCCCATGTGCTGCAGAGTGGTTGAACTGGTGTGTCCAATTACAAGCCAGCACTCTGGAGCACATATGCTCAGAGCTTGTGCTCTGCAGAAAGAGAGGCCACTGCAATGGGAGGCCCACACAGGCAAAGGAATGAAGATGGATGAAAATGAATCAATAAATAAACTAATAAAAGAGACCAAAATTTAAAAAAAGAGAACATTCCAAAAGGTTCACTTTTCTGTCTCAACAGAAGTGCTTAAAGAACGACCTTCCAGATTAATAAAAAAAAGATTAGCTCTCTCCCCAAATATTGCAAACAGCTTATAGTTTATGAGAGTACAGTTTACTCTGCAAAGAGATTCTCTAATGATTGAAGTTCACAGAAATAAAAGCTAAAATCCAAAGAAAAAAATAGGTTGGGGTTTTCCCATATTGTAGAAAATATGGGAAAAATTAAATCCAGTTTTTGAGAGGTCAAGGGAATCAACACTATTAGCATACAAAAGCAACCAGTGATCAAATCTCTTATATTTTATAGGTTTGGTACAATGCCCAGCAAACCAAATATGCTTAAGGAATTTTAAATGATATCAACAATATTCCCTTGCTGCTGGTAAGAGAGTTAATGTTATCACTTTGAGAAGCTATATTAACCCTTTAAGTAAGATTATTTCATTGAGTGAAGAGAGAAAGGATTCATTGGACAACAGAGGTGTGGTAGAAGTGATGCTTCTTTCCATAATGAACAGATTCCTCACTTCTCATTGAGTTAATCAATTCTAATATTATTAAGCACAAGCCCTATAAATCTGCCCTTGTATTTTTCTGAGAAGAATACAATATACCTACCACTGCTCAATATCTTTCATATGTGAAGTAATAAAACTGATTCAATATGAAATCTTGTACTTTACATGTAAATTGGATTGCTATGGCCCATTAGACTCTTTACATAAACAATATATTTTGTTTAAAAGAAAACTGTGCTCACTTTAACATTCTGAAAGTTCATAATGTGCAAAACCACATTAGCAGAGCAAATGGTGTCAGGAAGGAATCTGGCATGGCCCACAGAGGCATAAAGGAGAAAGGAACCTTAACTTCTAGTAAAATAACTTTTCTCCCATGGGATTAAGAGTGCTGCAGAGTGGTTGAACTGGTGTGTCCAATTACAAGCCAGCACTCTGGAGCACATATGCTCAGAGCTTGTGCTCTGCAGAAAGAGAGGCCACTGCAATGGGAGGCCCACACAGGCAAAGGAATGAAGATGGATGAAAATGAATCAATAAATAAACTAATAAAAGAGACCAAAATTTAAAAAAAGAGAACATTCCAAAAGGTTCACTTTTCTGTCTCAACAGAAGTGCTTAAAGAACGACCTTCCAGATTAATAAAAAAAAGATTAGCTCTCTCCCCAAATATTGCAAACAGCTTATAGTTTATGAGAGTACAGTTTACTCTGCAAAGAGATTCTCTAATGATTGAAGTTCACAGAAATAAAAGCTAAAATCCAAAGAAAAAAATAGGTTGGGGTTTTCCCATATTGTAGAAAATATGGGAAAAATTAAATCCAGTTTTTGAGAGGTCAAGGGAATCAACACTATTAGCATACAAAAGCAACCAGTGATCAAATCTCTTATATTTTATAGGTTTGGTACAATGCCCAGCAAACCAAATATGCTTAAGGAATTTTAAATGATATCAACAATATTCCCTTGCTGCTGGTAAGAGAGTTAATGTTATCACTTTGAGAAGCTATATTAACCCTTTAAGTAAGATTATTTCATTGAGTGAAGAGAGAAAGGATTCATTGGACAACAGAGGTGTGGTAGAAGTGATGCTTCTTTCCATAATGAACAGATTCCTCACTTCTCATTGAGTTAATCAATTCTAATATTATTAAGCACAAGCCCTATAAATCTGCCCTTGTATTTTTCTGAGAAGAATACAATATACCTACCACTGCTCAATATCTTTCATATGTGAAGTAATAAAACTGATTCAATATGAAATCTTGTACTTTACATGTAAATTGGATTGCTATGGCCCATTAGACTCTTTACATAAACAATATATTTTGTTTAAAAGAAAACTGTGCTCACTTTAACATTCTGAAAGTTCATAATGTGCAAAACCACATTAGCAGAGCAAATGGTGTCAGGAAGGAATCTGGCATGGCCCACAGAGGCATAAAGGAGAAAGGAACCTTAACTTCTAGTAAAATAACTTTTCTCCCATGGGTGATTTTAAGAAAATGGCTGCTAACAGGTGAGAGCTCACTAATGTCAAGTGTAATTAAAAACCTTAATTCTTGAATCATTCTCGTAAGCATTCACAGTGTACCATGCCCAGGGACTGAGGCAGAGAAGCCTAACCAAGGCAGCAAATTATTTGCCTTTCCCAGAAGACAGCCATTTCCGCACAGAAAGGTGGTGACATATTGAGGCCAAGCCTGGCAACATAATATGATGTCACAGGATCCATTTTTGATATTAGATAATAGCCTTCCTTCTGGTAGGTCAGTATCTTATTCCTTGGCTTATTTATCTGCATTATGTGCAAAATCTGCAAACCAGAATTCGTAGACAGACCTTACCCAAGTGTACTGCAGTATTTGCATCTTGGCCTCCTTTGCAACACTGATACTTGTGCTCTGCCACAGCTGTCAGACTAATGGCTTTTTTCCCCCCTTTTTATCTGGGTTGGCTTTATTCCCAGATTCCAAATGAAAGAGACAGCATTTTACTTGACCACCCCATTCCAGCCGTTAAATACTATGCCTTCAGGCTCCGATGCTCTAATGGTCGATTAAAGTTGATAACAGTCTGTCCAATTTCCATTTTTTAACATTCGACTTGCTGAAATTGTAATATTGTGAAAATCTGAAGTCTACAGGACCTGCCTGAGAATCTGTCTGGACGTCAACACATAACAATAAACAAGGGTGAAAAAAGGAATGCCAACAGCCCTTAGCATCTGCACAGGTTGGGTTAGCAACGTAGGACAGCCAGGATTGTATAGTATAAGAAGTAGCGGATAGATCAGCTGATCTATCACACAGGAGGTAGGGATGCTTATGAGGCCATTCACAGCTACAAAGGGCAGACATGCTCAGAAACTATAAACCAATGAACAACCTACGCATTCTCTTCTGCACCTGCCTTACCAAGAACTCAGCCACTGTCTGTCTGTTCTTATTAACACCCTTTCTTAACATGTTTGGCAGACACAGAACTTACAGCTCCTGGACTTTGTTGTTAGAGATGTGGTTGTGGGGTGAAGGGTCACAAGGCTACAAATCTAATTGAAATATTTTCAGAAGTCTGATTTCTCAGGGGATCAGAATAAAATAGTTTGAAATAATCTCTTTTGAAACCAACGGTAGTCTTTCTTGAGCCTAGAAATACAAAACTAAAACCAGGGATTCTGAGATGGATTTTTAGACCAGTAGAACTCTAAGATAAGAAGTTTGATCCCAGTCTTCTTGATGGAAAAATCACAATTCCACCACCATGCTCCGGCCATTTCCGCAGAAAGGTGGTGAGGCATCAATATGATGTCACAGGATCCATTTTTGATATTAGATAATAGCCTTCCTTCTGGTAGGTCAGTATCTTATTCCTTGGCTTATTTATCTGCATTATGTGCAAAATCTGCAAACCAGAATTCGTAGACAGACCTTACCCAAGTGTACTGCAGTATTTGCATCTTGGCCTCCTTTGCAACACTGATACTTGTGCTCTGCCACAGCTGTCAGACTAATGGCTTTTTTCCCCCCTTTTTATCTGGGTTGGCTTTATTCCCAGATTCCAAATGAAAGAGACAGCATTTTACTTGACCACCCCATTCCAGCCGTTAAATACTATGCCTTCAGGCTCCGATGCTCTAATGGTCGATTAAAGTTGATAACAGTCTGTCCAATTTCCATTTTTTAACATTCGACTTGCTGAAATTGTAATATTGTGAAAATCTGAAGTCTACAGGACCTGCCTGAGAATCTGTCTGGACGTCAACACATAACAATAAACAAGGGTGAAAAAAGGAATGCCAACAGCCCTTAGCATCTGCACAGGTTGGGTTAGCAACGTAGGACAGCCAGGATTGTATAGTATAAGAAGTAGCGGATAGATCAGCTGATCTATCACACAGGAGGTAGGGATGCTTATGAGGCCATTCACAGCTACAAAGGGCAGACATGCTCAGAAACTATAAACCAATGAACAACCTACGCATTCTCTTCTGCACCTGCCTTACCAAGAACTCAGCCACTGTCTGTCTGTTCTTATTAACACCCTTTCTTAACATGTTTGGCAGACACAGAACTTACAGCTCCTGGACTTTGTTGTTAGAGATGTGGTTGTGGGGTGAAGGGTCACAAGGCTACAAATCTAATTGAAATATTTTCAGAAGTCTGATTTCTCAGGGGATCAGAATAAAATAGTTTGAAATAATCTCTTTTGAAACCAACGGTAGTCTTTCTTGAGCCTAGAAATACAAAACTAAAACCAGGGATTCTGAGATGGATTTTTAGACCAGTAGAACTCTAAGATAAGAAGTTTGATCCCAGTCTTCTAAGTGATGGAAAAAAATCACAATTCCACCACCATGCTCCTTGTGTTTGTAAATATGTAGTCTCTACCCAGTTCCTTCCATTGTACTAGTCAGCTTGCCTTTCTTAGCCATGCTTTGATCCTTTCTCTGAACGTGGATGATCTCCCAGAGTTCTCATCTTTGAGTCTAGGTTCATTTCTTTCCAATCAGTTGTTTGGCTCTTGGATGTTTCTGATTAGAGAAACGATTGCCCATTTTCTGAGTCTTTGCTGCTAAGTGCAGATGAGTCCCTCAAATTCTGAGAAATCTATCACTGTCAATAAACATGACATTTCTGGGAATGTGGCTTCAATCTTCTTTTTCCTAGGCAGGCTGAAATGATGATCAAAGGACCTAAAGGGCCAATATTTAGTTCTCCGTGTTATGACCATATCGTAGAGCTTGTACTTACTTTCTCAGACAGATAATATTTTCATCTAAAAACATGGGTATTTTTGCCTATTAACAAAAAAGACTGTGACACCATCAAACAACCTGAATTCTCTTGTCCACTTCATCTTTGTCACAGGGAGGTCTTTGTATTAACAGAAAAGAGCATACATGTTTGCTCATATGCAATGAGATGTGCAGAAATTTGGGCTCCTCAGATGTCACTAGTGGTAAAGAACCCACCTACCAATATGGGAGACATAAGAGACAAGGGTTCGATCCCGGAGTCTGGAAGATTCCCTGGAGGAGGGCATAGCAACCCACACCAGTATTCTTGCCTAGAGAATCCCATGGACAGAAGAGCCTGGTGGGCTGCAGTCCTTAGGGTTTCGAAGAGTTGGTCACGACTGAAGTGACTTAGCATGCACAAGTTTAACATCAAAAATTGATGTGACTCTGGAAGTTTTCTTCCTTCTGTTTTGTACTCTAGTGGCATAAAGTCTGCCTCTGGCACATAGCACTGATGATATTTATTTTTATTGTCATTTTTCTTTATATTAATGAAAATACTGGTTGTTATTGTTTACTGCTGAAATACTTCCGAACTCTGAAAAGCCCAGACTTCCAACAATGAATGTGAATTAAAGGGGAAACATACTCCATCTTCTGGAAATGTCTTAATTTCCCAGAATTAGCTATTGATATTTGTCGGGTAAAAGCTTCAGGTCACAAACTTTCTGCCTCAAAAATCCATTTCTGTTTACATGTTTTCTCTGTTCTCATCAATTTTCTTCTTTTTTTCCCCACTTAATATTTATTTATTTATTTGTGCTGATTTTAGTAGCAGCACATGGGATCTTTACTTGTCATATGTGGGATCTTTTTTCAGTTGTGGCATGCAGGGTCTTAGTTGTGGCATGTGGAATCTAGTTCCCTGACCAGGGATTTAACCTGGACCCTGTGTTTTGAGAGCACAGAATCATAGCCACTGGCCCAGTAGGGAAGTCCCTCATCAGTTTTCTTCTACCTTTTGAAGACCCATGCAAAATCCCCTACATTAGATGATGATGATAACTATAGCAATAATAATACTAGTGGCAATTAATACTTACAGAGTATGTGCCGAATAGTTTTCCAAGCACATCACAAGGATTAATATATTTAATCCTTATGACAACTTTGTGGGCTAGTTAATCATTATCCTCCATGTTAAACAGATGAAAAAACTGAGGCACAGATAGGTTTGCCGAAGGTCACATGGTTAGTAAGTGGTCAAGTGAAATCTAAACCCAGGAAATCTGGCTTGAGAGCCTTCTGCTTAATTTATCCTATGGGTGACTATGTTAGTTTGGTTGGGTTGCCATAATGAAATTCAAGTTGGATGGCTTAAGCAAAGAAGTCTGTTTTTTTAGGCTAGAATTCCAACATCATGTGTAAGCAGGTTTGATTTCTTCTAAGGCCTCTTTCTTTGGCCTGTAGAATGCCATCTTCTTGCTGTGTCCTCACTTGGTCCTAAGGACCCCTACAGTAAGGACCCCTGTGTGTGCACACCTCTACTCTCTCTTTGTGTGTATACTCCTACTGTCTCCAAATCTCCTTATCTCTTATGATAACATCAGTCAGATTGGATTAGGGCCCACCCTAATGGCCTCCTCATTTTAGCTTAATCACCTCTTTAAAGGCCCTATCTCCAGTTGGGGCCATAACACTGAATTTCTGAAAACCTGTTTTACTGGCCTTTGAGTTTTCTGCCTTGCTTCAATGCTAAGCATCTCTTTCTTCCCTCTCTACCTAGCATGCTACTCTGCTCGCTTGCCCAGACCTTCTGTCCACAGAGTCCCATACCTTGCAGAGTTAGTTCTACCTGATAACCAGATTCAGTCTCATTTAAGAGCCTATTTCTATCAGTATGATCTGTGGTACCCAGAACCTGCTGTTGGGGTTACTAAGGAATGCTTGGGTCTTCTGTTCTCAGTTTTTGGTGGGTATGCTTGGTTATGAGGTTTTTATCCTCAGTTTTCTGATCATCCCTCTATATTCCTTGTAGGATATGAGCTCTGGCTTTAGTAACAACTTTGTGTCCTGCTACTTCAGAAAGTTCAAAATCCCCTGGTCTAGATCCAGCTCTGAAGTGCCTTCTCTGGTTCTTTAAGGTGATGCTTGATAATGCAAAGTGAGTGGGAAAGAGAAATGACAATAGGAGGTTAGAAGAAAATAGAAAATCATTATAATAATAATTAGAATAAAGCAAGAAATGAAAAAGTCTCTTATGTAATGTGTCTTCTCGATGGGATAATTTGTAGGAAAGTGTTTGCAAAGCCTTCCATGCTCTCCAGTGGGAGGTGGCATTATTATTATAATTGTTGCACTTGTTTTATTATTCTTATCTCAGAATTCTGGCTTCTGTCAAAGATGAACATAGAAATAAATCAGTAGGTGGATTGAAGCCCAGAGGGCTGGGGTGCTGTTGAACCACCGTGGATGGGCACGTTGTTCCCTGTTGGCTCCTGCCTGTCCAGTGGACATCCTGAAGATCAAGGGAACATTCAGACCTGCTTCTTGAAGGAGCAACTGAAAGATAAAGGGAACGATCAATCCATGTTATAAACAGGGAAGAGGAAGGGCCAATTCCCAAATCAAGGCCATGCGAGATTAGTTCAAAGTGGGGGGGAAAAGTACAGGCCAAAAGTACAGGCCACCAAAACACAGAACAATTCCAGCCTGCAAAGGGGTCAGAGAGAATCAGAAACACTCTTGCAAATACAGCAGAGGAGGTGAGGCGAGAGAAAAAATAGGACAAGTCATAAGTGCGAAAGGGGATTGAAGCTAGTAATGATTCTAAAACGGCTGAGCTGCCGAACCTATTTAAAAATCCTCTTAAAAACAGAAGCAGAGAAGAAAAGGAACATGGGCAGGAGTGGCCCTGGGATGACCTTGTAGAATAATTAAGCCAAAACCAAGTGAGGGACTATTTTGTAGCTCAGAGCATAGAGAAGTCAGTGTGGGATGGCAGGGTTCCTGAGGCATTAAGGGAGCTTGCTCTCTCTCAGCTAATTAGTTCACACACTTACAACTATTTTGGGGAAAAGTAATAGGGATCTAAGGATGCTTGGAAGAGAAGGGAGTATTAAAGGTGGTTTCAATCTTCAACCGAGACAGAAGCCTTATGGAAATGCAGTTCGATACAGCTGATGTCAACATGCAATGGGAGATGTGAAGGAGGGACCCCAGCATCCAAAGGGTAATGGGCTCCTTGGCAAGAACCATGATTGATTTTTTTCAAGAACAAAGCAGGCCCAACAATTGATTTTTTTTTTCTTGTGCACGGAAATTGGCCGAATTTTAAAAGATAGCGTAAATCTTTGAACTTGCATATTTGGCACTGGGGTTCACATCCTTTATTTCAAAGCCGGGTTAGCTTGACTATATGGGCCCTTGTCACATGAATTAAGAGTGGCCAGAAGATCAAAGCAGGGGAGGAGATAGGTGGCAGCAGCTTACGGTAGGGTGGGGGGTAAATCCTTCATGTTAATGAAGGCATCAGGTGATCTCAACTAGGGGCTTCTGATGATTCCCTCAGAAGGTGAAGTCTTGAACAATGAGGTGAGAAAACTGTAAGATGAGCGTTGGCTGAGGGCAAAACTACTGTCTTAGTAGTTTAAGTGGACTTGGAAAGATTCTTGCTTTGGACGGATGGCCAAACTACATGATTTCTCATGTTCCATGTATATTGAGTATTTTATAATTCTAGAAATAGTGGCTATTGTAATTTTTAAAAGTTTTTATTGGAGTATAGTTGATTTACAATGGTGCATTAGTTTCAGGTGTACAGCAAAGTGAATCAGTTATACACATACACATAGCTACTCTTTAGAGTCTTTTCCCAGGTAGGTCATTACAGTAGAGTTCCCTTTGCTATACAGTAGGTCCTTATTAGTTACCTATTTTGTAAAGCACAAGTCAAAAGGAACTCTCAAGTTTAACTCCTACATTTGAAGAGCTTGGAATTTATCACTGCCATTCTTACAGAAAGAAGAAAACTGAGAAAACTGAAAACCAACAACTTTCCTTGGACCAGCAGAGAATGATGTTGTGGAGCAAACCACCACTTTGAAATCTAGATAGGTGAATACAGAAAAGTCACACTGAAATGTGCTGACCTGGAGAACAAAAATAAAATGACTTTTTTTACATTTCTTGCTCTTAGCTCATCTAAAGATAACTGTCAAAGTAGTCTTGGCAATAATTTACTTGTACAATTGTGTGATTTGGCTAATGGATAAGTGAAACGACTAACAGAAATGTCATAAGGAACTGAGAAGAAGAATTGGGAAAACTCTGATATAAGGTACTTTTACTAAATGTGAAATGGTATGTTGTTATTTGAAAATAGGCCTAGATTAGTCTAAAATGTATATTTCAAGCTCTAGGGCAACCACTAATTTTATTTTTAGAAAAAGAAGAATAATTGGTATGACAAGAGAGGAGAGAAAATGGATTCATGTAATTAAAACCAGAGAAAGCACAAAAAGATGGGGAAAAGAAACAAGTGTAAATGAATATAAACAGGTATGAATATAATAGGTATTAATGTAACTATCAAAAATCACTTTAATACAAATGGTTTCAATGTGCCAATTAAAAGACAGAAGTTATCAGAGTAAATTAAAAGTTAACTACCAACCATATTTTGTGTATATGAAAGCTATTTTGAATGTAATGTTTTAGATATTTTGGAAGTAAAGAGGTTGTGAAAGATACAAAAAGTAATACAAATTAGAGCAAATGTCAGTGAAACTGAAAATAGGAAAGTAATATGGAAAGTTAATAAGACCAAAATCTCATTCTTTGAAAATAAAATTGATAAACATTCGTAAGGCCAATCAAGGAAATAAGAAAGAAGACACAAAATTTCCAATGGTGCATTAGTTTCAGGTGTACAGCAAAGTGAATCAGTTATACACATACACATAGCTACTCTTTAGAGTCTTTTCCCAGGTAGGTCATTACAGTAGAGTTCCCTTTGCTATACAGTAGGTCCTTATTAGTTACCTATTTTGTAAAGCACAAGTCAAAAGGAACTCTCAAGTTTAACTCCTACATTTGAAGAGCTTGGAATTTATCACTGCCATTCTTACAGAAAGAAGAAAACTGAGAAAACTGAAAACCAACAACTTTCCTTGGACCAGCAGAGAATGATGTTGTGGAGCAAACCACCACTTTGAAATCTAGATAGGTGAATACAGAAAAGTCACACTGAAATGTGCTGACCTGGAGAACAAAAATAAAATGACTTTTTTTACATTTCTTGCTCTTAGCTCATCTAAAGATAACTGTCAAAGTAGTCTTGGCAATAATTTACTTGTACAATTGTGTGATTTGGCTAATGGATAAGTGAAACGACTAACAGAAATGTCATAAGGAACTGAGAAGAAGAATTGGGAAAACTCTGATATAAGGTACTTTTACTAAATGTGAAATGGTATGTTGTTATTTGAAAATAGGCCTAGATTAGTCTAAAATGTATATTTCAAGCTCTAGGGCAACCACTAATTTTATTTTTAGAAAAAGAAGAATAATTGGTATGACAAGAGAGGAGAGAAAATGGATTCATGTAATTAAAACCAGAGAAAGCACAAAAAGATGGGGAAAAGAAACAAGTGTAAATGAATATAAACAGGTATGAATATAATAGGTATTAATGTAACTATCAAAAATCACTTTAATACAAATGGTTTCAATGTGCCAATTAAAAGACAGAAGTTATCAGAGTAAATTAAAAGTTAACTACCAACCATATTTTGTGTATATGAAAGCTATTTTGAATGTAATGTTTTAGATATTTTGGAAGTAAAGAGGTTGTGAAAGATACAAAAAGTAATACAAATTAGAGCAAATGTCAGTGAAACTGAAAATAGGAAAGTAATATGGAAAGTTAATAAGACCAAAATCTCATTCTTTGAAAATAAAATTGATAAACATTCGTAAGGCCAATCAAGGAAATAAGAAAGAAGACACAAAATTTCCAAAACCACAAGTAAAGGAGGATTGTCACTATTGAGTCCATGGACATTAAAAAGATAATAAAGGAATACGATGTATAACTCTTTGTCCCCAAAATTGATAGCTTAGATTAATGAATCAATTTCTTGAAAGATATGACACGCCAAACTCTCACAAGATTAAATAGGTTATATGAATAGCTTTGTATCTATTATAGAGGTAAAATCAATAATTAATAACCTTTCCAAAGAAGAAAGCATCAATCCAAGATAGTTCACTGGTACATTATGCCATGTACTTACTGAAGAAATGACAGTACTTTTCAACAATCTCCTCCAGAAAAATAGAAGCAGAAAGAATACTTCTTGCTTCATTCTCTGGGGCCAGCACTAACCTGATAAAAAATCAAATAAAGACATTATAAGAAGGGAAAACTGCATCAACATAGAAGCAGAAGTTTTCAACAAGATAGTAATTAATCGAGTCAGTCATTGTATGAAAAGAATTATACACCCCTATCAAATAGGATTTATCCCAGGTATGCAAGGCTGGTTCAACATCGGATAATCCATCAGTATAACCCACCACATTAACAGGTAAAGAGAAAAATCATGCGATAATAAAAATTGGTACAAAGAAGACATTTGACAAAATCCAGCACCAATTCATAGTAAAGAACTCTCATCAAACTAGGATTAGAGGGCATTTCCTAAACAGAACATCTACAGAAAACCTAATATAAACAAGATGGGTAAGATATCGGGAATATAATAGGTATTAATGTAACTATCAAAAATCACTTTAATACAAATGGTTTCAATGTGCCAATTAAAAGACAGAAGTTATCAGAGTAAATTAAAAGTTAACTACCAACCATATTTTGTGTATATGAAAGCTATTTTGAATGTAATGTTTTAGATATTTTGGAAGTAAAGAGGTTGTGAAAGATACAAAAAGTAATACAAATTAGAGCAAATGTCAGTGAAACTGAAAATAGGAAAGTAATATGGAAAGTTAATAAGACCAAAATCTCATTCTTTGAAAATAAAATTGATAAACATTCGTAAGGCCAATCAAGGAAATAAGAAAGAAGACACAAAATTTCCAAAACCACAAGTAAAGGAGGATTGTCACTATTGAGTCCATGGACATTAAAAAGATAATAAAGGAATACGATGTATAACTCTTTGTCCCCAAAATTGATAGCTTAGATTAATGAATCAATTTCTTGAAAGATATGACACGCCAAACTCTCACAAGATTAAATAGGTTATATGAATAGCTTTGTATCTATTATAGAGGTAAAATCAATAATTAATAACCTTTCCAAAGAAGAAAGCATCAATCCAAGATAGTTCACTGGTACATTATGCCATGTACTTACTGAAGAAATGACAGTACTTTTCAACAATCTCCTCCAGAAAAATAGAAGCAGAAAGAATACTTCTTGCTTCATTCTCTGGGGCCAGCACTAACCTGATAAAAAATCAAATAAAGACATTATAAGAAGGGAAAACTGCATCAACATAGAAGCAGAAGTTTTCAACAAGATAGTAATTAATCGAGTCAGTCATTGTATGAAAAGAATTATACACCCCTATCAAATAGGATTTATCCCAGGTATGCAAGGCTGGTTCAACATCGGATAATCCATCAGTATAACCCACCACATTAACAGGTAAAAGAGAAAAATCATGCGATAATAAAAATTGGTACAAAGAAGACATTTGACAAAATCCAGCACCAATTCATAGTAAAGAACTCTCATCAAACTAGGATTAGAGGGGCATTTCCTCAAATTTAAACAGAACATCTACAGAAAACCTCCAATTGACATTATACTTGGTGGTGAGGAACTTATTCCACCAGATTGTGGGTAAGTCCAGGATGCCCTCTCCTACCACTGCTGTTCACCCTCATGCTGGAGTCTCAGCTAATGCAAAAAAGATTATAAAAACAATGATAGTTATACAGATGGGCCAGGAAGCCAGAAAACTGTCTTTGTAATTTGTAGATTTTTCTAATGTAATTTATAGATTTTCTAATGATGGTCGTTCTCATTGATGTGAAATGTAGTTTACATTGTAGTTTACAATGCATTTAGAAATTCGTGTTTCTCTAGTAATAAGCAATATTGAGCATCTTCTCATGTTGGCCATCTGTATGTCTTCTTTGAAGAAATCAATGTCTATAGGTCTTCTCCCCGTATTTTGATGGCTTTCTTGGTTTTTGATATTAAGCTGTTATGAGCTATTTGTATATTTTGGAAATGAATCCCTTGTTGGTAGTATTTGCAGATATTTTCTCCCTAGACTATTGATTGTTTTTTTTTTTTTTTTTAATTTTGTTTATGGTTTCCTTTGCTGTGCAAAAGCTTTTAAGTTTAACTGTTGTTTTGTTCACTTGCCTAGTCGTGTTCAACTCTTTGCAACCTCATGGACTGTAGCACTCCAGCCCTCCCTGTCCCTCACCATTGCCCAAGTTCATGTCCATTGCATAAATGATGCCATCCTAAGTTTAATTAGGTCCCATTTGTTTATTTTTGTTTTTCTTTCCATTACTCTAGGAGATGGATCCAAAAAAAAATAGTGGTGTGATTTATGTCAGAGTGTTCTGCCTATGTTTTCCTCTAGTAGGTTTATAGTATCTGGTGTGTATTACATTTGAGTCTTTTAATCTATTTTCAATTTATTTTTGCGTATGGTGTTAGGAAGTGTTCTAATTTCATTCTTTTGCATGTAGCTGTCCAGTTTTTCCAGCACCAGTTATTAAAGAGACTGTCTTTTCACCATTGTATGTTCTTGTCTCCTTTGCCATAGATTAACTGGCATTAAGTGTATGTATTTATTTCTGAGCTTTCTATCCCATTCCATTGATGTAATATGTGTCTTTTTTTGTGCCAGTACCATACTGATTTTATTACTATAGCTTTTGTAGTGTAGTCTGAAGTCAGGGAGCATGATTCCTCCAGCTCCATTCTTCTTTCTCAAGAGTATTTTGATTACTTGGGTATTCAAGGTCTTTAGTATTTCCATTCAGATTTAAACTTCTTTTGCTCTAGTTCTGTGAAAAATGCCATTGGTAGTTTGATATGGATTTAGAAATTCGTGTTTCTCTAGTAATAAGCAATATTGAGCATCTTCTCATGTTGGCCATCTGTATGTCTTCTTTGAAGAAATCAATGTCTATAGGTCTTCTCCCCGTATTTTGATGGCTTTCTTGGTTTTTGATATTAAGCTGTTATGAGCTATTTGTATATTTTGGAAATGAATCCCTTGTTGGTAGTATTTGCAGATATTTTCTCCCTAGACTATTGATTGTTTTTTTTTTTTTTTTTAATTTTGTTTATGGTTTCCTTTGCTGTGCAAAAGCTTTTAAGTTTAACTGTTGTTTTGTTCACTTGCCTAGTCGTGTTCAACTCTTTGCAACCTCATGGACTGTAGCACTCCAGCCCTCCCTGTCCCTCACCATTGCCCAAGTTCATGTCCATTGCATAAATGATGCCATCCTAAGTTTAATTAGGTCCCATTTGTTTATTTTTGTTTTTCTTTCCATTACTCTAGGAGATGGATCCAAAAAAAAATAGTGGTGTGATTTATGTCAGAGTGTTCTGCCTATGTTTTCCTCTAGTAGGTTTATAGTATCTGGTGTGTATTACATTTGAGTCTTTTAATCTATTTTCAATTTATTTTTGCGTATGGTGTTAGGAAGTGTTCTAATTTCATTCTTTTGCATGTAGCTGTCCAGTTTTTCCAGCACCAGTTATTAAAGAGACTGTCTTTTCACCATTGTATGTTCTTGTCTCCTTTGCCATAGATTAACTGGCATTAAGTGTATGTATTTATTTCTGAGCTTTCTATCCCATTCCATTGATGTAATATGTGTCTTTTTTTGTGCCAGTACCATACTGATTTTATTACTATAGCTTTTGTAGTGTAGTCTGAAGTCAGGGAGCATGATTCCTCCAGCTCCATTCTTCTTTCTCAAGAGTATTTTGATTACTTGGGTATTCAAGGTCTTTAGTATTTCCATTCAGATTTAAACTTCTTTTGCTCTAGTTCTGTGAAAAATGCCATTGGTAGTTTGATATGGATTTCATTGAATGTTAGATTACCTTGAGTAATGTCATCATTTTAACAATATTGATTCTTCCAATCCAAGAATATGGTCTATTTTTCTATCTATATCATCTTCAGTTTCTTTCACCAACATCTTACAGTTCAGAGAGTACAGGTGTTTTGCCTCCTTAGGTAGGTTTATTCTTAGGTATTTTATTCCTTTTGATACATGGTAAATGGGGTTGTTTCCTTAATTTCTCTTTCTGGTATTTCAATGTTTTAATGTTTAGAAATGCTGGAGAGGGATGGAAAAAGAAGAAACCCTCTTACACTGTTGAGAAAACTGAAATTGGTATATCCACTATGGAGAACTGGATGGAAGTTCCTAAAAAACTAGAAGTAAAGTTACTGCAATCCCATTCCCAGGCATACATCCAGAGAAAACTCTAATTCAAAATGATATATGCATCCGAATGTTTATTGCAGCACTGTTTACAGTAGTCAAGACATGGAAGCAACCTAAATGTCCATAGACAGATGAATATATAAAGAAGGTATGGTATACACACACACATATACACACACACAATGGACTATTATTCAGCAATTAAAAAAGAAAGAAATAATACCATTGGATGGATGTACATAGAGATTATCATATTAAGTAAGCCAACTGAAAAAGACAAATATAAGTAATACTGATATTACTTATATGTGGAATCTAAAAAAAGATATGTAAAAGCGAGAAGTAGACTCATAGCCATGGAGAACAAACCTAGAGTTACCAAGGAGAGTAGCAGGTGGCTGGGGGGAGATAACTGTCTTTTCACCATTGTATGTTCTTGTCTCCTTTGCCATAGATTAACTGGCATTAAGTGTATGTATTTATTTCTGAGCTTTCTATCCCATTCCATTGATGTAATATGTGTCTTTTTTTGTGCCAGTACCATACTGATTTTATTACTATAGCTTTTGTAGTGTAGTCTGAAGTCAGGGAGCATGATTCCTCCAGCTCCATTCTTCTTTCTCAAGAGTATTTTGATTACTTGGGTATTCAAGGTCTTTAGTATTTCCATTCAGATTTAAACTTCTTTTGCTCTAGTTCTGTGAAAAATGCCATTGGTAGTTTGATATGGATTTCATTGAATGTTAGATTACCTTGAGTAATGTCATCATTTTAACAATATTGATTCTTCCAATCCAAGAATATGGTCTATTTTTCTATCTATATCATCTTCAGTTTCTTTCACCAACATCTTACAGTTCAGAGAGTACAGGTGTTTTGCCTCCTTAGGTAGGTTTATTCTTAGGTATTTTATTCCTTTTGATACATGGTAAATGGGGTTGTTTCCTTAATTTCTCTTTCTGGTATTTCAATGTTTTAATGTTTAGAAATGCTGGAGAGGGATGGAAAAAGAAGAAACCCTCTTACACTGTTGAGAAAACTGAAATTGGTATATCCACTATGGAGAACTGGATGGAAGTTCCTAAAAAACTAGAAGTAAAGTTACTGCAATCCCATTCCCAGGCATACATCCAGAGAAAACTCTAATTCAAAATGATATATGCATCCGAATGTTTATTGCAGCACTGTTTACAGTAGTCAAGACATGGAAGCAACCTAAATGTCCATAGACAGATGAATATATAAAGAAGGTATGGTATACACACACACATATACACACACACAATGGACTATTATTCAGCAATTAAAAAAGAAAGAAATAATACCATTGGATGGATGTACATAGAGATTATCATATTAAGTAAGCCAACTGAAAAAGACAAATATAAGTAATACTGATATTACTTATATGTGGAATCTAAAAAAAGATATGTAAAAGCGAGAAGTAGACTCATAGCCATGGAGAACAAACCTAGAGTTACCAAGGAGAGTAGCAGGTGGCTGGGGGGAGATAACTTAGGAGTTTGGGATGAACATATACACACTACTACGTATAAAATGGATGAATGATAATGACCTACTATATAGCACAGGGAATTATAATCATTGTCTTACAATAACCTATAATGGGAAAAATAAATGTACACACATACATGTGTGTGTGTGTATAACTGAAATACTTTGTTTTACATTTGATACTAATACACATTGTAAATCAACTATGCTATTTTTTAAAAAACAGCTGTATAACACAAAAAATAATAATGAAAATAAAACTGTCTTTGTTTACAGATAACATAATTGTCTAAAGCTCCAAACAATTGAGAAATAAACAAACAACTCTCAAGGAAATTATCAGTGAACACAGCAAGGTCATAGGACACAAGCTTAACATTCAAAAGTCAAGTGTTTTCATATATACCAATAATGAGCAATTGGAATATGCAATTAAACAATTACAATGGCACCAAAACCAAAATACTTAGGTATATATTTAAGAAATAAATACAAGGTATATATGTGGAAAACTATAAAATGGATAAAAGAAATAGAGGGAAATCAATACATGGAAAAATTCTGTGTTCATGGACTGGAAACAGTCATGAAACATACTAATGAGAGGGCTGGGACTAAAGTATTTGTTTTCAGATCCTCAGACCAGAAGAGAACTTTAATTTGAGGGATGAGGTTTGATGACTTCTTAACAAGAACAACTTTTAAAAATTAACCAATTGATTAATTGTCTGATTTGTTTATCTTCGCTTTTAGAAGGCAATGCGTGCTTAGAGTGAAAAAATTCAAACAATACAAAAGGTTATGAAAAGTAGATTTTTCTCCATTCCAAGACATAATTACAGTTATCATTGTCTGGTATGATCTTCCAGAAATGTTCTAATCATATACTATCTTTCAGAAGCTAAATGAGAGCTTGTAGCTCAAAATGTTAACAAGAATGTTGGCTTTTCCATTTGTGAAATCTTCCTAAACCATACATATGTGGCAACTTCTGCTTTCTAGTTTGTCTTGTTTTAATTGTTTTGACGAAGAGTCCTTATTACCAAGGAGAGTAGCAGGTGGCTGGGGGGAGATAACTTAGGAGTTTGGGATGAACATATACACACTACTACGTATAAAATGGATGAATGATAATGACCTACTATATAGCACAGGGAATTATAATCATTGTCTTACAATAACCTATAATGGGAAAAATAAATGTACACACATACATGTGAGTGTGTGTATAACTGAAATACTTTCTTTTACATTTGATACTAATACACATTGTAAATCAACTATGCTATTTTTTAAAAAACAGCTGTATAACACAAAAAATAATAATGAAAATAAAACTGTCTTTGTTTACAGATAACATAATTGTCTAAAGCTCCAAACAATTGAGAAATAAACAAACAACTCTCAAGGAAATTATCAGTGAACACAGCAAGGTCATAGGACACAAGCTTAACATTCAAAAGTCAAGTGTTTTCATATATACCAATAATGAGCAATTGGAATATGCAATTAAACAATTACAATGGCACCAAAACCAAAATACTTAGGTATATATTTAAGAAATAAATACAAGGTATATATGTGGAAAACTATAAAATGGATAAAAGAAATAGAGGGAAATCAATACATGGAAAAATTCTGTGTTCATGGACTGGAAACAGTCATGAAACATACTAATGAGAGGGCTGGGACTAAAGTATTTGTTTTCAGATCCTCAGACCAGAAGAGAACTTTAATTTGAGGGATGAGGTTTGATGACTTCTTAACAAGAACAACTTTTAAAAATTAACCAATTGATTAATTGTCTGATTTGTTTATCTTCGCTTTTAGAAGGCAATGCGTGCTTAGAGTGAAAAAATTCAAACAATACAAAAGGTTATGAAAAGTAGATTTTTCTCCATTCCAAGACATAATTACAGTTATCATTGTCTGGTATGATCTTCCAGAAATGTTCTAATCATATACTATCTTTCAGAAGCTAAATGAGAGCTTGTAGCTCAAAATGTTAACAAGAATGTTGGCTTTTCCATTTGTGAAATCTTCCTAAACCATACATATGTGGCAACTTCTGCTTTCTAGTTTGTCTTGTTTTAATTGTTTTGACGAAGAGTCCTTATTAATATCTTTGTTAACTAAGTCATAGTTAATCATAAGTACTAATTTTATGGTTAACATGTAAAATTTCTATTTTCTACTGCCTTCTATTCTTTTGGGGCAAATAATTCAAAAATGAGGTTAGAGTTGTTGGGATTTTTCCTGTTCTTTCCAACTGGGCATTGAATGTGAATATGTATGTGGAATTTGGAAAGGAGAAAATACCTGGAAAAGATAGGAAGCAAGAGGGAAGAAAAGACCTCTTCCTTTACATGGGTCTTCAGGTCCTCCAGGATTTTAGGAAGGGCACAGGGGTGTTCTGGCTCATAGGATGTTTTCTGTGGACAACACCATTCTGGAAACACTTTAGAAGCAGCAGTCAGAACCTTAAGGTGCAGCAGATCTTTAAAACCTGTGATTTAGAGGCATGAGCCTGTGCAATTTTCTAGGGTCTTATTGTGGAGAGGAAAGCTGTGCACCTTTATAAAGATCTCTCTGCCTCTCCATTCAGAGGCTTGTAATCTTCATTCAGCAAAGTCAGTGTGAAGTGAGAAGGAAAATGTACAGAGAGAACCAATTTGTTATGACCATCTTCAGTACCTGGTCTGGATGAAAATCCCTTCTGTCTTCCTCGTTTTCCTGTTATGAATGTCTTGCAAACTATCACAGACATATCATAGTGTAGAAAGCAAATTACATGCCCATTTTTTGGGGTGGGGGTGGGGGTGGGGAGGGAGCGGGGCCGGTGGGCCACTTCTATTGGTCTTTCATTTGTCTGTTTTCATCCATCCTTGTTCTTTGGCCCGTGCGGGCCTCCCATCATAGTGGCCTCTGTTGTCTCAGAGCTCCGGCTCTGGCGCATGCGCTCCAGAGCTCTGGCTCGGTAATTGGACACATTGGTCCAGCCGCTCCACAGCATGTGGGATCTTCCCAGGCCAGGGATCGAACCGGCGCCCCTTGCACTGCAAGGCGGTGTCCTTACCCACTAGACCACCAGGGGAAACCCCCATGCCCATTTTAACGAACATAAAAATTAGTCCTAGAAGGAGGAGTTGGATATTCAAGAACGAATATTGTAATGACACTGGTACATGGCAGTTGTGTTGACCAATGTCCTGTATGAAGACCTATCCTATGTGTTTTGAGGTTGAAGCAAACAGGATTCTGTTAGGTCATAGCACGGGCATTAGCATAGGGCTGTGCTGAGGTCTGGGCTGAAGCTAGGCATGGGGCAGGGTTTGGAGAAAGAACAGAGGACATGAACAATTGGAGACTGGTTTCCTGCTGCCCTTGAAGAACTTAAGATTAAGGAGGAGAGGCGGAACATTTGAACAATGTTAAAAGCATTATTTCAGCAGAAATCAAATAACACATCAATATCAGGGATACCTTGAAGGGTTCAGGAGCCTGTGTGGGAGCAGAGAGAAGCAAAGAGGATGTGGTTGGACGATTTCATGCTTGCACAGGGTTGTCCAGAAACATCTTTCAATTGTGATTGGCAGGCTGTCCTCAATGCACTATCTGGAGGCTCTGTGCAATTTTCTAGGGTCTTATTGTGAGAGGAAAGCTGTGCACCTTTATAAAGATCTCTCTTCCTCTCCATTCAGAGGCTTGTAATCTTCATTCAGCAAAGTCAGTGTGAAGTGAGAAGGAAAATGTACAGAGAGAACCAATTTGTTATGACCATCTTCAGTACCTGGTCTGGATGAAAATCCCTTCTGTCTTCCTCGTTTTCCTGTTATGAATGTCTTGCAAACTATCACAGACATATCATAGTGTAGAAAGCAAATTACATGCCCATTTTTTGGGGTGGGGGTGGGGGTGGGGAGGGAGCGGGGCCGGTGGGCCACTTCTATTGGTCTTTCATTTGTCTGTTTTCATCCATCCTTGTTCTTTGGCCCGTGCGGGCCTCCCATCATAGTGGCCTCTGTTGTCTCAGAGCTCCGGCTCTGGCGCATGCGCTCCAGAGCTCTGGCTCGGTAATTGGACACATTGGTCCAGCCGCTCCACAGCATGTGGGATCTTCCCAGGCCAGGGATCGAACCGGCGCCCCTTGCACTGCAAGGCGGTGTCCTTACCCACTAGACCACCAGGGAAGCCCCCATGCCCATTTTTAACGAACATAAAAATTAGTCCTAGAAGGAGGAGTTGGATATTCAAGAACGAATATTGTAATGACACTGGTACATGGCAGTTGTGTTGACCAATGTCCTGTATGAAGACCTATCCTATGTGTTTTGAGGTTGAAGCAAACAGGATTCTGTTAGGTCATAGCACGGGCATTAGCATAGGGCTGTGCTGAGGTCTGGGCTGAAGCTAGGCATGGGGCAGGGTTTGGAGAAAGAACAGAGGACATGAACAATTGGAGACTGGTTTCCTGCTGCCCTTGAAGAACTTAAGATTAAGGAGGAGAGGCGGAACATTTGAACAATGTTAAAAGCATTATTTCAGCAGAAATCAAATAACACATCAATATCAGGGATACCTTGAAGGGTTCAGGAGCCTGTGTGGGAGCAGAGAGAAGCAAAGAGGATGTGGTTGGACGATTTCATGCTTGCACAGGGTTGTCCAGAAACATCTTTCAATTGTGATTGGCAGGCTGTCCTCAATGCACTATCTGGAGGCTCTGTGTAGCAAGGTCATGTTCCCAAATGCTCTTCTCTTGGATTCCAGCCAGATGAGGCCTCATTTGTTGCTCAGAATTTACGGGATGCCCTGTTTAGAAGTCCTCTGGCTTAGTGACATTTCCCTGTAATGCAGCACTCTGTGACTATACAGACATGTGCAGCCCACTGCCATGACCCCCAGCAGGTATCTGGCAGTTCTCTTGTTGACCCCTTCTAGACTTGAATCAGAGCACCTCTCTTTGTGGAAGATATTGGTTATCATTTTTCCAGTGCTCTTACCTCGGTGAAGATGATATAATTGTTGGTTTTGGTCCTTATCATTTCTCAGTGGTGTAATTGTTGTGTTTTTGATATCTTCTGACAAATACCTTGGTTTGCTCTGAAAAAATACTGTCTGAGAGCAGGTGTCTATCCAATCTGTGGATGTGACAAGGGCAGTCTGGGTGAGTCAGATGCCTCTGGTCCCCTAGTGAATCACCTGAAAACCTTATTAGGAACTTTCCAATGACAGGCTCCAATATATTTACTTGACATCACTAGGTTGTTTTGACTCTAGCTTGCTCATCATAAGAAGTAGGAGGGTGCTGCTGGGTGCTGCCAGCCATCTTCATTTGTCTGCTCTAAGGATCTCCTAGCCATGAAAAAGTTAATCCTTTGCTAATGCGTTTGAATAGTGTCAAGTTCAGAGTGGAAAGGAGATTGTGCTTAGTTGCTTAGTCATGTAGGACTCTTTGAGACCCCAGGGACTGCAGCCAGCCAGACTTCTCTGGCCATGGAGATTCTCCAATACTTGAGTGGGTTCCCATGCCCTCCTCCAGGGGTATTCCCAACCCAGAAATTGAATCGAGGTCTTGTGCATTGAAGGCAGATTCTTTATCAGCTGAACTACCAGGGAAGCCCCTGAAGGAGCTTAGTGGTATCTAAAACATTCTGCAGCCTCAAGTCTGAAGCAGCTCCTTTCTCTGCTAAAATTTTATGTGAAGACTGACTATTTATCCTGTGTTTCTCCATGTCAAGCACAGTACTTTCGACCAAGCATTAGACTGCTTCTCTAAATTCAATTGTGATTGGCAGGCTCCAGATTGGAGGCTCTGTGTAGCAAGGTCATGTTCCCAAATGCTCTTCTCTTGGATTCCAGCCAGATGAGGCCTCATTTGTTGCTCAGAATTTACGGGATGCCCTGTTTAGAAGTCCTCTGGCTTAGTGACATTTCCCTGTAATGCAGCACTCTGTGACTATACAGACATGTGCAGCCCACTGCCATGACCCCCAGCAGGTATCTGGCAGTTCTCTTGTTGACCCCTTCTAGACTTGAATCAGAGCACCTCTCTTTGTGGAAGATATTGGTTATCATTTTTCCAGTGCTCTTACCTCGGTGAAGATGATATAATTGTTGGTTTTGGTCCTTATCATTTCTCAGTGGTGTAATTGTTGTGTTTTTGATATCTTCTGACAAATACCTTGGTTTGCTCTGAAAAAATACTGTCTGAGAGCAGGTGTCTATCCAATCTGTGGATGTGACAAGGGCAGTCTGGGTGAGTCAGATGCCTCTGGTCCCCTAGTGAATCACCTGAAAACCTTATTAGGAACTTTCCAATGACAGGCTCCAATATATTTACTTGACATCACTAGGTTGTTTTGACTCTAGCTTGCTCATCATAAGAAGTAGGAGGGTGCTGCTGGGTGCTGCCAGCCATCTTCATTTGTCTGCTCTAAGGATCTCCTAGCCATGAAAAAGTTAATCCTTTGCTAATGCGTTTGAATAGTGTCAAGTTCAGAGTGGAAAGGAGATTGTGCTTAGTTGCTTAGTCATGTAGGACTCTTTGAGACCCCAGGGACTGCAGCCAGCCAGACTTCTCTGGCCATGGAGATTCTCCAATACTTGAGTGGGTTCCCATGCCCTCCTCCAGGGGTATTCCCAACCCAGAAATTGAATCGAGGTCTTGTGCATTGAAGGCAGATTCTTTATCAGCTGAACTACCAGGGAAGCCCCTGAAGGAGCTTAGTGGTATCTAAAACATTCTGCAGCCTCAAGTCTGAAGCAGCTCCTTTCTCTGCTAAAATTTTATGTGAAGACTGACTATTTATCCTGTGTTTCTCCATGTCAAGCACAGTACTTTCGACCAAGCATTAGACTGCTTCTCTAATTCTTTCATTTAGGTCTTATGTTAAATGAAGTCCCATCTTACAGATGAGGAAACTGAGGGTTAGCTTTAAGAGTGCTTTCTTAGTTAATTCAACCAATGTTTCATCACCAGAGTGTGTCAGAACAGAGGAAACACCAAGTCACCTCACTTTGTTACTTTTTTAAAATTAATTAATATTTTTGGGGCTGTACTGGTCTTTGCTGCTGTGCGTGGGTTTTCCAGTTGTGGTGAGTAGGGACTCCTCTTCAGTATGGTGTGCAAGCTTCTCACTGGCTTCTTTAGTTGCAGAGCACAGGCTCTAGTTGCAGCGTGAGGGCTCAGTAGTTGCCGCTAGTGAGATCTAGAACACAGGTTCAATAGTTGTGGTGCACGGGCTTTCGTTGCGCCATGGCATGTGGAATCTCCCTAACCAGGGACTGAACTTTTATCCTCTGCATTAGCAGGCAGATTCTTATCCACTGTACCCTCAGGGAAGTTCCAGTTTTTCACTTTTTAGAAGTCATCATGCAGTATGGAGTCATTTCAAAACGCTAAACTCAGGTTCATTAACCTTAAGGGAAGATGCGCTGGATATAGGAGCCAGACTGCTTAAATCACCAGGGAAAAAGTCTGTGGGCTAGGGGAGAAGTTCTGATTCACTCTTTACCTCTCTTTTTCCTTGAAAAGAACACACAGATTTCACCAAATTTACCCACTACACCAACTCCTTCTAAAACATTTGTCGTATTTAGTTTTCCTTTTTATTTGTTGGTCTAAGTCGTCTGTAAGTTCATCTTCAACCAATCTTTCTGTCTTTTTCAAATTGTTTCTTGTTATCTGCCTCCAAACTGATTGCCTTATATTATTTAGCTATTTCTGAATAAGATTATACTGGGAATTAAATATTTTCCTCCTCCATGACATCAGTAAAGATAAACTATATTCAGTACCCAGTACAAGGAAGAGGTAACTTTGCCATTTCTTCACTGAGAGCTACATTTTGCATTTATCTATTTGGGGGGAGTCAAGTTCAACCCTATGGCAGCCTTAGTCGTGTATCTGTCTGAACCTTAGTTTTAATCTCTGGAAAATAGTGAAAGCTATGAAGCAGATAGATATGTCCAACCATGTCCAGGCTGTTGTGAGAATAAAAGAAGTTAATAATACGCTCTAAAGAACTTAGAATACATACAAATGGAAGGTCATATTATGAGCAGTCATGGCATTGACCTTTCTCTTGTGGCCCTCTGCTTTCTTCCCTCTCCTACTCCTACTCAGTCTCAGGTGTGTGGTCATGTCTCTTGGTAAAGAAGCCCTTTGCCACACCCTGTGCACACTGGGGCTGCCATAACAACGCACACAGACTGTGTGGCTTCAACGGGAGATGTTTAGTCCTCACAGTTCTGGAGGCTGGAAATCCAAGATGAAGGTGTTGTCAGGGTTGGGTTCCCTTGAAGACCACTGTTTGGCTTGTAAATGGCCATCTTCTCCTGTGTCTTCACTGTCTTCACTTTATGTGTGTGTCCTCGTCTTTTCCTCCTATAAAGACATCGGTTACATTGCATTAGGGATGGATGTAATGACTTCAGTTAACCTTAATTCCTCTTTAAATACCTTATCTGCCAGTGCATTCCCATTAGGAAGATGCAGAGTTAGAAATTCAACATATGACTTTTGGGGTGACGGAATTCAATATATAACACCTCATTACTTTTCTCCCATTTCTATCCTTCAAAGAAGCCTTTTCTGGGTATTTTAATAGTGTCCTTTATTGTTCCCCTATCATAGCACTAGTCACTGCTTTAATTTCTTATTTACTTGTTCATATTCCATACTCGGCTCTAATAAGTCTGAGTAGACCTGTGCTTTATTGTCTCTGTATCCACAGTTTCTGGAGCAAATCAATTTCTAACTAATCTTTGAATATTTATTGAATGATTGACTTCCTGTTTACCACCTCTAACTATATGCAATTAGACCAAATATTTATTTTCCTTATATGTGATGTCTCAGATAATATATGTGTCTTATTTCATGTAAAAAATCACAGGAGCCGCATGAAGTAGATTCTGTTATACAATTAGCATCCCTATTTTATAAGTGAGGAATCTGAGGCACAGAAAGATCAAGCAATTTGCCTAAGGTCAAAGAGGAAGTCATACTGTTAGGAAGATGGAATTTGAACCCAAGAAGTGTGACTTCAGAGTCTTCATGGTTAAATACAATCTTGTTTCTTGGTAGAACAACAATGTGGTTTATGGCTACATTGGCTTCTGAGTTATCCAAGTTTATCCCAATTCTCTCCCTCATCCATGTCCTAAACTAAGGGATGTTTTTTTAATGGTTGTCTTAAGAGTGATAAAATGAAAGTAGAAGGAAGGGCAGCAATCAGCAGGTTTGGGGCACAGCATGGGGGTTTTTGGGAACCAAGTTGATGGGAAGAGAATCAACGAGGGAGCTGGTAGGGGATGTAGTCTTGATGAAAGTGGATTTACTACAATTTTCATCACCACCTTACTTAGAGATGAATAGCTTAACATCTTTACAACCTTCAAAACACTCTCACTTGTATCATCTCACATGATTTTCAAAATAGTTACCTGACATAAGCTGAGAAGATATTATTATCTATGTTCTATTGGTAAGGAAACCAACTAAGAGTGGCTAAGTATGTTGCCCAGCATTGGCAAGCTAGTCATTGAAGATCCCTAAGATGAAATTCTAAGCCTTCTGCCCTTCTCTTTGTCGGACTGAGTTTACTATGGAAGGGAGTAAAAAGAGAACTGAGTTTCAGGGTAGACACCTTCAGTTCAGAGGAGAGATGGGGAAGAGTATCCCAAAAAGGAGCCTGAATTGGATTACTAGGAAACATAAATGTTGTACATGACTTATGTGAGTGCTTGAGACGTGTGAATGCTCAGAGGTTGGCTATTGAGAGACCACTGACCGTGTTCTAGAGTCTCTTCTCAGTGGTGCAGGGTGGTCAAGTCTCAGTCTTTGTCCAGGTGAACTCCTCTCTCTGAATGAAGTTTCTATTTTTTCTCTAGAATATCTATTAGTTGAGTAACACTAAATTGCGAGATCCCTTTTTATTTGCTTTTGTTTGTTTGAGTTCTCCCTGCCTGAAGACATTTGTCTTTGATCGTTCCTCAGGATGAGTCATCTGTAGCAGGTTTGTTTGCAGCTCTAAAGTACATGTTTGCTCAGACCTCCCCCTTTACATACCCAAGTCCCCTTTGTTGTAATGAAACAAGGCTATTATTTTAAAACCACTATCTTTGAGCTTTAGCATCTTCATTTTCATCTTGACTTTCTTCCCTTCTTTCCTTCCATGAGTTAAAATGAAAAATTAGATATGTTTTAGAAAGATGTCTAGAATTAGAAATGACATTTTCTCTCTTGTACCTTGAGGGTCCCTCAGCTTTCCTTCCTCCCTCTAATATGTTTGCTGACTCTGTAAATCGTTTTGCTGTGGTGGCTGGCTCTGAGGTAGCCTAACTTGTAATGAGGGTGTGATGTGTTTAACTGGTGTTGCAAGTTGGCGATGAGGTCATTGAATCCAAGACAGGTGAACATAAGGTTATTTGTTTAACTTCTAAGAATCCTTACCAACTGTCTATTCTTCCTGTTAGAATTAAGCCTCACTTGTATCATCTCACATGATTTCAAAATAGTTACCTGACATAAGCTGAGAAGATATTATTATCTATGTTCTATTGGTAAGGAAACCAACTAAGAGTGGCTAAGTATGTTGCCCAGCATTGGCAAGCTAGTCATTGAAGATCCCTAAGATGAAATTCTAAGCCTTCTGCCCTTCTCTTTGTCGGACTGAGTTTACTATGGAAGGGAGTAAAAAGAGAACTGAGTTTCAGGGTAGACACCTTCAGTTCAGAGGAGAGATGGGGAAGAGTATCCCAAAAAGGAGCCTGAATTGGATTACTAGGAAACATAAATGTTGTACATGACTTATGTGAGTGCTTGAGACGTGTGAATGCTCAGAGGTTGGCTATTGAGAGACCACTGACCGTGTTCTAGAGTCTCTTCTCAGTGGTGCAGGGTGGTCAAGTCTCAGTCTTTGTCCAGGTGAACTCCTCTCTCTGAATGAAGTTTCTATTTTTTCTCTAGAATATCTATTAGTTGAGTAACACTAAATTGCGAGATCCCTTTTTATTTGCTTTTGTTTGTTTGAGTTCTCCCTGCCTGAAGACATTTGTCTTTGATCGTTCCTCAGGATGAGTCATCTGTAGCAGGTTTGTTTGCAGCTCTAAAGTACATGTTTGCTCAGACCTCCCCCTTTACATACCCAAGTCCCCTTTGTTGTAATGAAACAAGGCTATTATTTTAAAACCACTATCTTTGAGCTTTAGCATCTTCATTTTCATCTTGACTTTCTTCCCTTCTTTCCTTCCATGAGTTAAAATGAAAAATTAGATATGTTTTAGAAAGATGTCTAGAATTAGAAATGACATTTTCTCTCTTGTACCTTGAGGGTCCCTCAGCTTTCCTTCCTCCCTCTAATATGTTTGCTGACTCTGTAAATCGTTTTGCTGTGGTGGCTGCTCTCTGAGGTAGCCTAACTTGTAATGAGGGTGTGATGTGTTTAACTGGTGTTGCAAGTTGGCGATGAGGTCATTGAATCCAAGACAGGTGAACATAAGGTTATTTGTTTAACTTCTAAGAATCCTTACCAACTGTCTATTCTTCCTGTTAGAATTAAGCCTCACTCCTGAATTTTCTTATTTACCAGGATAAGAGCACATTAGCTTGGGGAAGAAACGCTATTCTGGTTAACTTCACAGATAACTTTTTGGGAGGGTCATAGGGTGAAAGAATACTTGGTCTGGATGCTTCTAGGCACCTTGGCAGGATATCTTAATGTGGTCAGAAACCTGGGAATTTAATTTTTAAACTGGAAGTCATTCAGTTTTGACAGAGTGGTTCAGACCAGTATTGATGTACAGGTCCCTGAGTATTAACTGCTGCCTTACCTCTCGCCCTTGATGTGGAGGACTTGGGTTCTATAACTTGTATCTAGATTCTAAGTGATGAATGTGCCTTTGGATGAAGAGTGTTACTTACTCTTCATCCAAACATAATCGACTCATTCCTGCCTCTGAAGTTTTGATAATTTCTATATTTGCAAATGCTCACCCATTTTTTCCTATCTATACATATTCTACCTACTCTTTATATTTGATTCAAGTGCTATCTCTTCTCAGAAACCTTCCATGATATGAAAGTTAACAGTCCTCTTCTGTATTCTAATAGCTCTTGTTGTCTCTAGCCATGACCTAACATACATTCCTAATCTATTTTCTGCATGCTTAATCTTTGCACTGGATGCTAAGCTCACCAAGGGCAGTGATTCTGCCCTTTTCAGTCTTTGTATGACCAGCATCTTTCTAGCACTGAGATTTGTTTATAGTAGGTGTGAAATAAATGTGTGATATCGGTTGATTTATGAGCATGCTCTCTAACACAAGACATATGGAGTTCATTGGCTTGGTGCTCGGGTGTCTCCACCCCCAATACCACCCCTTTCTCCACGTTATCCTCTTGGCCTGGTCCAGCTGAAACTGTGGAAAGTAGATAAATCACTCAGCTCCTAGGTCAGACAGCTCAGAGACAAATGAACACAGCAGGTTGTTGCCACTATAATGATGCAGTGGCTGCACTGTTTGCCAGTTTCTGGACAACAATAGATTGCCTTCCTTCTCTTAACTTTAATTCTGTTTCTCATAAGCCTGGAATTGCACTTGCTGTTTTCCAGCTTTCCCCCCCACTCTGCCCTAGTTCATGTCAGTGTTCCTTAACTAACATTTTTATGGCTTGAAAATCAATTCTGTACCATAAATAGAGACATACTGTGTCTTCAGCCTTTGTTCTCATTGCCAGCTTCTGCACCCTGCATTAGTTCAGTGCTGTGACTTCAGCCCCACTCAACACTTTCTAGTCTCTGATTCTTTTTATTTGAATTCTGGTTAGCCATGGGTTGATGTTTATGAATAGACTTCTTCATGTTCTCTTTTCATCAGTGTATTCCAGATAATAGAATCTTTGGAGTTATGGAACTGAAAAAATATTGATTTGAACAATTCTTATTAATTGAAGCCTCCCTTGCTCTATTCAGTTCTACTTGAAGACTTTGGAAAAGAAGGAAGGCCTGTGGGCTAATGCAGAGGACTGGGGAAAGCCTTTACTGATTTTCAGTGGCCGAGTTCAGAGTCTTATTCAAGATCCCTTACAACTCAGATTCAGATCACTTAACTTTTGTTTTATGCCGCCTATGTTGGTCATTAAATTTAGCACCATGGACAGGAGAGGTTATGCTCAGGGAATGGTTGGCACAAAACTCTTTCTGGAGAAGTTTAGTAGGGCACAGTAAGACCACTTTTCATTCTTAGGGATGACTTTATTTAAAGGCACATGCATTGTGAGTTGAGAAACTCTGAAAGGACACCTTTGCTGCCTTAAACAATCGCCTGATGTAGAAGAATCAGCAAAAACAAAAACATGTACTTTGGAATCGAAATATCAAAGCTTGAATTCAGATATTTTTACTATTTACTAAGTGTATGACTTTGGGTTGTTTCCCTCTCTGAGAACCAGTTTCTCTGTGTGTAGATTTGGGAATCTACAACCCTTAGAAACTGTGGCTTTGTCATTACTACCAGCGTAGCCCTTGGTATCTTTCTGCAGTCCCTTCACTAAATTTGTCTGCTATCAAATGTTGGGAGACCACATTATTACCCAGTGTCCAGCCCTGGCACTCACCTGACACAGTCCAGCCTTGATGCCCTAGATACAGCACAGACACTTCTGTCTTTACCAGAGCCTATGTGGCAGGCTAAGGCACAGAGGCCTTTCTGGTAGAGCTGGGCCTGCTGACTCTTCTGTTTGCATACACCAAATTTGAGTCGGGCTATCATTAACCAAATGGAGAGCAGCTGTGCTTACTGAGAAAGTGTGCTTCCTCAGATCTGTGGACATGCTAGAAATTCTACAACCAGAATATATGGCTCGGGAGGCCGCAGGAGTAGGTGAAGCTGCCTTTGTTGATGTTCCAGAAGAACCCCTTTCTCTCTGGCCTCAGCTCTCCTGGGCTGATCCAGGGATGAGTCCTCAAGTTTTCCAATTAGAAGGCTGTGCCTTTGGGATGAGTAGGAATTTCTTGGTTAAAAGGCAATTCCAATAGCAGGATCTCATTTTCAGCAGTTCCCAGACAATGACACCTTCTTTAGTGTGAATTAGGGGCTGGCAACCTCCTCTAGAACTTAAACACAGAGCTGAAAAGAGACCATATGAGGGAGAGAGAAGTCCAGGGTACAAACCCCCTCACCTGGAGGCTACCAGAGATGAGGGGAAGTTCACAAATGGAAGGGAGAGCTGCCAAAGACCACATATGCATACCTCCAAGCTTTGTCCAACGTTACCACTGGCTGAAACCGGATTAATTTTTATTTGTTCTTGCAGTGCAATCAGGCTTATGATTAGACATCTCCTCCACATTTTCTCTTTGTCCCTCTCTTCCCCAACCCTCTCCACTTTTTACTTCTACTTTTTATCTTCATTCTCAATGATTCAGGATTCAAATTGCCACTAGTATCTTACAGTGCATATTACCTTCTGTGAACATTCAGAAGGTTGCTTCAGTCCTGTCCAACCCCTGTGACCCTGTGGGCCGTACCCTGCCAGGCTCCTCTGTCCATGGGATTGTTCAGGTGAGAATACTGAAGTGAGTTACCATGTTCTCCTGCAGGGATCTTCCTTACCCAGGGTTTGAGCTGGTATGTCTTAGTCTCCTGCGCTGGCAGGTAGGTTCTTTACCACTGGCGCCACCCCCAGAATGACTTGTGGAGATGTGATTTCTGGAATAGTGGTGTGGGGTGCTCCATGAACCCTCTCCATTCAAAGTGTCTGGAAGTTGTCTTCAGGGCATAGAGCAAATGAAAAATTTTCTCACCATAGTCTACCAAATCTCAGTAAGAATGGTGAAAATGTGAAACATTTGTGCCACAGTTCACCCATCCCTTCCCACTCTCCCAGATACCCTAACATCCACTCCATGCAAATGCAACCAGGACCTCCGGGCTCCATCTCCACCCAGCTCCTGATTAAGGACTGTGGAGTCCCTAAAGGAGGGCAAGGCCACCAGCACTACTCTACTGTCCACTCCCACGTCTGTGTTTCAGAGGCTTTGTTCCTGGCAAGAATCACTGAGAGGTGTGGGCTTTCTTCCTCTAACCAGTTTCTTCCATGCCTGAAGGAGGAAGCTGTACTTCAGGCATGGAAGGCCAGAGATGGAAGGACCGCCCTAGCTTGGTTATAAGGCAAAGGCTCCATTTCAGGAATGCAAGCTGCAGAGACTGGAGGCTGCTGCCCCAGCCTGAGTGATACTGATAAAGGTCATAGATCAGGGGCGTGCCTCTGAGAGAAGTAGGCCACTGGTGCCACCTGTGGGGCAGTGGCATAGATTTGTTGCTCAAGCAGAGAGGCAGGCCGTAAGAATTAGAGCTCTGAAGCTTTCCCCAAGAGAACTTACTTTATTTGTACCATGGTGTGAGGAAGTCCAAACTCAGGAGTATTCTTAAAACCAATGGAGATGTTGGTGACAAGCAATTAAGGAGAAGACTGGTAGTTCTATGAGACCACCAAGCTAAACCATATAGAAATTAGACCGTAGAGAAATTTACCAGAGAAACTGATGGAAAGGGACGGCTAAGAAAATCCTTCTGGGGTTTACACAAGCCTCCAAGACTGCCCTCAAAGATTACCCCTGCAAAGGGACCCACATTTAATTGCTACAGGCTGTGGAGAAATTTATGCCCCAGGGCATTGTCAAAATAATAGAATAATCAGCCAGCAATTAGTGGAGGCTAATAACTGGGCACAGTATCAATGGAGGCAGACAACAGAGAGATCACTGAAAGAGACAAAAAGATCAGGAATAAAATCATTGCCATCCCAGAATGACAGTATGCATGCCCAAGGCTGAACCCTCTGAGTAGTGATATTGGAGTCTGCTTTCTTAAGGAGAAATAAACCACTGAAATAATCCAGCCAACTCATCAAACAAATAGCAAACAGCAGCAAGTCCCAGAGGAGATCAACATACGAGACACTAATGATTCTTTTCCCCAAAAGATACCCTAACATCCACTCCATGCAAATGCCCCTCCGGGCTCCATCTCCACCCAGCTCCTGATTAAGGACTGTGGAGTCCCTAAAGGAGGGCAAGGCCACCAGCACTACTCTACTGTCCACTCCCACGTCTGTGTTTCAGAGGCTTTGTTCCTGGCAAGAATCACTGAGAGGTGTGGGCTTTCTTCCTCTAACCAGTTTCTTCCATGCCTGAAGGAGGAAGCTGTACTTCAGGCATGGAAGGCCAGAGATGGAAGGACCGCCCTAGCTTGGTTATAAGGCAAAGGCTCCATTTCAGGAATGCAAGCTGCAGAGACTGGAGGCTGCTGCCCCAGCCTGAGTGATACTGATAAAGGTCATAGATCAGGGGCGTGCCTCTGAGAGAAGTAGGCCACTGGTGCCACCTGTGGGGCAGTGGCATAGATTTGTTGCTCAAGCAGAGAGGCAGGCCGTAAGAATTAGAGCTCTGAAGCTTTCCCCAAGAGAACTTACTTTATTTGTACCATGGTGTGAGGAAGTCCAAACTCAGGAGTATTCTTAAAACCAATGGAGATGTTGGTGACAAGCAATTAAGGAGAAGACTGGTAGTTCTATGAGACCACCAAGCTAAACCATATAGAAATTAGACCGTAGAGAAATTTACCAGAGAAACTGATGGAAAGGGACGGCTAAGAAAATCCTTCTGGGGTTTACACAAGCCTCCAAGACTGCCCTCAAAGATTACCCCTGCAAAGGGACCCACATTTAATTGCTACAGGCTGTGGAGAAATTTATGCCCCAGGGCATTGTCAAAATAATAGAATAATCAGCCAGCAATTAGTGGAGGCTAATAACTGGGCACAGTATCAATGGAGGCAGACAACAGAGAGATCACTGAAAGAGACAAAAAGATCAGGAATAAAATCATTGCCATCCCAGAATGACAGTATGCATGCCCAAGGCTGAACCCTCTGAGTAGTGATATTGGAGTCTGCTTTCTTAAGGAGAAATAAACCACTGAAATAATCCAGCCAACTCATCAAACAAATAGCAAACAGCAGCAAGTCCCAGAGGAGATCAACATACAGAGGTACATTATCTAACATGTCCGGTTTTCAGTAACTATGAGACATGCGAGGAAATAGAAGGTGACCCAGAGGGAAAAAAGCCGGCCACAGGAACTGCCTGTCAAAGATCAGATGTCAGATTTAGCAGACAGAGACCTTAAAGCAACTGTAGGCATTGTGTTGTTACATTGCTCAGTCCTGTCTGACTCTTTGTGACCCCATGAACTGTGGCCCACCGGCTCCTCTGTCCATGCAACTTCCCAGGCAAGAATACTGGAGTGAGTTGCCATTTCTTTCCCCAGGGGATCTTCTTAACCCAAGGATGGAACCTGTGTTTCCTGCATTGAAAGGCAGATTCTTTACCACAGAGCTACCAGGGAAGCCCCAACTATGGGCATACATTGGAAATATTGCAAGTTTGGTTCCACTGCAGTAAAGCGTGTATCACAACAAAGTGACTCACACTCATTTCTTGGTTTCACAATGTGTATATAAGCTATGATTAAACTATACCATAGTCTATTAAGTGTGCAGTAGCGTTACGTCTAAAAAACAGTCACATCTTAATTTAAAAATACTTTATTGCTAAAAAATGCCAAAACCACTACAATAATAGCATCAAAGATCACTGATCACAGATCAGATTGCTATAACAAATATAGCAGTAATATAAATGTTGTTTGTATTAATAGGGAAAATAATGATGAAGCAACATTGGGAGAATTACCACAAAGGCGACACAGAGGCATGAAGGTGCAGATGCTGTCAAGAAATGATGCTGATGGGCTTGCTGGATGCAGGATCGACACAGACCTTCTATTTGTAAAAAATGCAGTAGCTGTGATGTGTGATAAAATGAGGTCTGCCTGTATTATAAATGCATTCAAAGAACTAGAGGAAACTTCACTTTAAAAAGTAAATAGAGGAAGGAAAGTATACTCACTATGTCTAATAAAAAAAGAATAATAATGAAGAAAGATAAATGATATAAAGAACAAGATGGAAATAATGAAGGTGAAAAGTGTAATAACTGGAGTTAAAATGTTACTAGAGGGGCTTACCTGTAGATTTGATTTGGGAGGAGAAAGAATCAGTGAACTTAATGGTACAGTTAGAAACCAGGCAATCTGAATAACAGAAAAAAGCAAAGAAAAGTGAACAGACTCAGAGAAATATGGGCCACATATGTGTGATGAGAGCACCAGAAGGAGAAGAGAAAAGGGGGCAAAAAAGTGTATTTGAAGAAATTATGGCTGAAAACTTTCTAAATTTGATGAAAACCATTCATTGACACAACCAGGAAGCCCAACAAATTCTAAGTGGTGACCACAAACAGATTTACACCCAGACACATCCCAGTTTAAAAAAAAAAAAAAAGCTGAAAGCAGAGAGACACTGTGACTCATAAGATAGAAGGAGACCTCAGTAATACTGTGAACTACTTTTTCACTGTAAACAATAGAGACCAGAAGGCAGGGAGATGACATATTCAAAGTGCTGGATAAACAACAACAAAAACCAAACTTGTCAAACCAAGATTCATATATCCAGCACAACAATCTTTTGAAAATGAAAGTAAAATAAACACGTCCCCATATAAACAGAATCTGAGAGAATTTGTTGCTGGCAGATCTGCAAGAAATACTAAGGAAAATTCTCAGGATGAAGAAATGGCTGCAAGCAGTAATTTGGTTTTTGTTTGTTTGTTTGTTTAAACATTTATTTTTTATTTTTTTATCTTTTGGTGGGTGGGGTGGGGAGGAAGGGGGATGGGCGGGCCACTTCTATTGGTCTTTCATTTCTCTATTTTCATCTGTCTTTGTTCTTTGGCTCCTGTGGGCCTCCCATTGCGGTGGCCTCTGTCGTCGCAGAGCACCGGCTCTGAGCGCATGCGCCCTACAGCTCCGGCTCGGTAATTGGACACATCAGTCCAGCCGCTCCGCGGCACGTGGGATCTTCCCAGGCCAGGGATCGAACCAGCGCTCCTTGCACTGCAAGGCGGTGTCCTTACCCACTGGACCACCAGGGTAAACCCTGCAAGCAGTAATTTGAAACCATTAAAAAAAGAAAGACTAAGGATAATTATGTTATTATAAATGATAATATAAAAGCATATTTTTTCTTCTCAACTGATGTGAAAAGTAATTTATTGAATAATATGTGTATGATTCCATTGTTTGGGACTTTAACAAAGAGAAATGCTATTTTTTTTGACAACACAGGTGCCAGGAGATATGTGGGAGAAAACTGTAGAGGAATGAAAAAAATGACATTAGTTGGTAACTTGCATTTTTACAGGAACAAAGAACCAGAAAGGCAAACAAGAAGGTAAATACAGCAAACTCTATAAATAAGTATTAATTCTTCTCTGTTCTCTAAACTTCTTTAAAGGACATGAAATTATATGAAGTCATCCAATGAGAGTGTATTTTGGGTTTTGTTGCTTATCTACATATAATACCAGTAACAGCACAATTAAAAAGAAGAAGGCATAGCTTTATATCAGAGTAACATTGCTATGTTTCACTGTATTTGAATTGGTATAAGTCTGATTTAATAATAATAAAAAAACCAGAAGGACGAAAACAAAGATTTGAGCAGAAGGTAATAAAATATAGAAAATGAAAGAGAAATAAACAAAAGTCATTTCTTTGAAAATACCAGTAAACCTACAAATCTTTAGCTAACCTGACCAAGACAAAAAGAAAAGAAAGAAATTGCTAAAATCAGTCTAATCCACAAAGTTATGGAGGTCCTTGTCAATGAAGTAACACATATACAAAAATACACACACACAAGGACACACATATACAAACACACATGTGATTTAAAAAGAAGACATGACTGGTACAATCTTCTTTTAAACACCATCAGAGTCCACAGACTATTAGAACAAGTAGGAGAGTTCAATTATGGAACAAGATGATATAAAAATACATAGTGTTTTTCTATATCAGAAGTAACAAAATTGAAGACATAACTGAGTATAAAATACTATTCGCAATATCAATAAAACCCTGCAGGACATATACGGATCAATCTAATGAAGAATGTATAGAACACAAACGGAAACTATTCTAAGGAACATTTAAGAAGTCTTAAGGGGAAACATACACTGCGTTTATGAGTGGGACACTCATAGTTCTCCCCAGATTGATCGAGGAATAGGTCCCATGGCACTCCCCCCAGAAGGCTCAAGGAAGAGCTGATGCTCACAGACCTGGCCTCATTCCTGTGAGCTCCACAGTGTTCAGGAGAAGGATGGTAAAAAGAGAAAAGTTGAGGACGAGGCCAAGGTAGATCGCTTTCTGAGCTATCATGTGTAGAGGGCCCAGAGGAGGGTGCTGAGGACCAGAGAGAGTGACAGGGAGTGACAGTGGTGATCAGCAGGGAGAGGTGGGGCCACCCTGCATTTGGACACAACTCTGTCAGCGACTCCTGTCTGTCCAGGTGACTTGTAAATGATCTGAATGATGCAAAATCACCCTGTGCACAGTAAGGATACTAATCCCTACCCCACCCTCCTTGTGGTGTCGTCATGATGATCTAATAGCACAATGGAAGTGCTCCTTGAAAAAATGTAAGAACACTGGGTGACATTTGGGGTGACATCGCAGCTGTCTTGCTAAGGCACACAAAGTGACGCTTAGATCATGATCATCAGAAGTGCCCAGTGTCTCATCTCTTGTGTCACTTCTAAGTACCTCAGTGGAAGACCTTGGTGAGACTGGGGCTCAGTTGGAATCAATGCTCTATTTAATAATTTTAGTAACTTAGGGACCCACGCTTAATCTCCAACTTAGCAATACACCTGTAATTCACTTCTCTGAGTGCAACAGATGTGACTGCTAGCAGTCTGTTCTCTATTAAGCCTACTTCCTTTGGGTGGGAGAAAGCATGTGGAAACCTTGCCTGTGCAGCTGGTTGGTTGCTTTGTTAGAAGGAAGTGAACATGAAAGGAATCATCCCCACCAGGAGCTTGGGATCCTAATTTTAAGGAGGTGTCTCCATCAGGTAGCCTTGAGGATGGGGAAGCCCTGTCTGTGTTTTAACCCGAACACATTTTTAGTTTTTGGAAACAAGTGGGACTTCTCTTGGGATCAGATGAAATCAACACAATAAAAAAAATTTCTTTGTGATCTTACCTTACATCTAGAGGTGAGGACCCTTAAAGGAGAAGGAAAAGCAGTGAAATCTGATATATCTACTTGATTATTTTCATTTGTTATGTGAATATTTATTGAATACCTACTATTTTAAAAGTGCTTAAAATTGCTTTGATTTGTTGAATTACAGCTTCCATATCATTAAAAAGTCAGGGACAGACAAAAAAAATTCAAGGACATGGGTGTACCTAGAGACAGTCATTCAGAGTGAAGTAAATCAGAAAGAGAAAAATAAGTTTTCTTATTAATACATATATGTGGAATTTAGAAAAGATGGTGTGTGTATGTGTTAATTGCTCAGTTGTGTCTGACTCTTTGTGACCCCATGGACTGTAGCCCACCAGGCTCCTCTCTCCATGGGATTCTCCAGGCAAGAATACTGGAGTGTGTTGTCATTCCCTTCTCCAGGGATCTTCTAGACCCAGGGCTTGAACCCTTGTTTCCTGCACTTCAGGCGGAATATTTACCATCTGAGCTACCCATAGATGATCTTGTTTGAAAAACATACATAGAGGCACAGACATACAGAACAAAGGTATGGACTTCAAGGAGGAAAAGGGGAGGTACAAACTGGAAGATTAGGATCGACATATATACAGAAGTGCCCAGTGTCTCATCTCTTGTGTCACTTCTAAGTACCTCAGTGGAAGACCTTGGTGAGACTGGGGCTCAGTTGGAATCAATGCTCTATTTAATAATTTTAGTAACTTAGGGACCCACGCTTAATCTCCAACTTAGCAATACACCTGTAATTCACTTCTCTGAGTGCAACAGATGTGACTGCTAGCAGTCTGTTCTCTATTAAGCCTACTTCCTTTGGGTGGGAGAAAGCATGTGGAAACCTTGCCTGTGCAGCTGGTTGGTTGCTTTGTTAGAAGGAAGTGAACATGAAAGGAATCATCCCCACCAGGAGCTTGGGATCCTAATTTTAAGGAGGTGTCTCCATCAGGTAGCCTTGAGGATGGGGAAGCCCTGTCTGTGTTTTAACCCGAACACATTTTTAGTTTTTGGAAACAAGTGGGACTTCTCTTGGGATCAGATGAAATCAACACAATAAAAAATTTCTTTGTGATCTTACCTTACATCTATAGGTGAGGACCCTTAAAGGAGAAGGAAAAGCAGTGAAATCTGATATATCTACTTGATTATTTTCATTTGTTATGTGAATATTTATTGAATACCTACTATTTTAAAAGTGCTTAAAATTGCTTTGATTTGTTGAATTACAGCTTCCATATCATTAAAAAGTCAGGGACAGACAAAAAAAATTCAAGGACATGGGTGTACCTAGAGACAGTCATTCAGAGTGAAGTAAATCAGAAAGAGAAAAATAAGTTTTCTTATTAATACATATATGTGGAATTTAGAAAAGATGGTGTGTGTATGTGTTAATTGCTCAGTTGTGTCTGACTCTTTGTGACCCCATGGACTGTAGCCCACCAGGCTCCTCTCTCCATGGGATTCTCCAGGCAAGAATACTGGAGTGTGTTGTCATTCCCTTCTCCAGGGGATCTTCTAGACCCAGGGCTTGAACCCTTGTTTCCTGCACTTCAGGCGGAATATTTACCATCTGAGCTACCCATAGATGATCTTGTTTGAAAAACATACATAGAGGCACAGACATACAGAACAAAGGTATGGACTTCAAGGAGGAAAAGGGGAGGTACAAACTGGAAGATTAGGATCGACATATATACAGTTTTTTAAAAATTTTTGGCCTCTTTTATTGGTTTTTAATTTATTTTCATCCATCTTAATTCTTTGGCCTGTGCAAATCTCCCATTGCAGTGGCCTCTCTTGCTGCAGAATACTGGCTTTGGATGCATGCACTCCAGAGTGCTGACTTGCAATTGGACACACTGGTCCAGCGGCTTTGCGGCATGTGGGATCTTCCCAGGACAGGGATTGAACCGATGCCTTGCAGTGCAAGGTTGACTCTTTACCCACTGGAGCACCAGGGAAGCCCATATATACACTTTTGATACTGTGTATAAAGTAGATAACTAATGAGAACCTACTCTATAGCACAGGGAACGCCACTCGTGCTTCCTGGTGACCTAAATGGAAAGGAAATCCAAGAGACAGGGTATATATGTATACATATAGCTGCTTCATTTTGCTGTACAGTAGAAACTAACACAGCATTGTAAAGCAACTATACTCCAAAAAAAAAAAGATTTTTGTAAGTCAGGGAAAGAAGTCCAACCTCCTGCAACAGATCAAGCTCCCTTAGAAGCAGAGGTGATCTCAAGGCATGTCTCAGAAGCACTGGTTGGCTCTTTCTGTAGTCATGCCAGCCTCAGCATCTTTGGGAAGTTTTGAAAGAGTCACCTGATGTACTGCTTACATGTTTCACCCCTGCATATCCCCAGCCTTGAGTAGCTTCGTATGGTCTGGAGCGAGGAGGAGTTTTGTCAGCTACAGATGAAGCTGGTTTAGTGCATGGAGCTGGGAAGTAAATCAGAAAGAAAAATAATTTCATTCGTGGAATTTAGAAAAGATGGTGTGTGTATGTGTTAATTGCTCAGTTGTGTCTGACTCTTTGTGACCCCATGGACTGTAGCCCACCAGGCTCCTCTCTCCATGGGATTCTCCAGGCAAGAATACTGGAGTGTGTTGTCATTCCCTTCTCCAGGGGATCTTCTAGACCCAGGGCTTGAACCCTTGTTTCCTGCACTTCAGGCGGAATATTTACCATCTGAGCTACCCATAGATGATCTTGTTTGAAAAACATACATAGAGGCACAGACATACAGAACAAAGGTATGGACTTCAAGGAGGAAAAGGGGAGGTACAAACTGGAAGATTAGGATCGACATATATACAGTTTTTTAAAAATTTTTGGCCTCTTTTATTGGTTTTTAATTTATTTTCATCCATCTTAATTCTTTGGCCTGTGCAAATCTCCCATTGCAGTGGCCTCTCTTGCTGCAGAATACTGGCTTTGGATGCATGCACTCCAGAGTGCTGACTTGCAATTGGACACACTGGTCCAGCGGCTTTGCGGCATGTGGGATCTTCCCAGGACAGGGATTGAACCGATGCCCCTTGCAGTGCAAGGTGGACTCTTTACCCACTGGAGCACCAGGGAAGCCCATATATACACTTTTGATACTGTGTATAAAGTAGATAACTAATGAGAACCTACTCTATAGCACAGGGAACGCCACTCGTGCTTCCTGGTGACCTAAATGGAAAGGAAATCCAAGAGACAGGGTATATATGTATACATATAGCTGCTTCATTTTGCTGTACAGTAGAAACTAACACAGCATTGTAAAGCAACTATACTCCAAAAAAAAAAAGATTTTTGTAAGTCAGGGAAAGAAGTCCAACCTCCTGCAACAGATCAAGCTCCCTTAGAAGCAGAGGTGATCTCAAGGCATGTCTCAGAAGCACTGGTTGGCTCTTTCTGTAGTCATGCCAGCCTCAGCATCTTTGGGAAGTTTTGAAAGAGTCACCTGATGTACTGCTTACATGTTTCACCCCTGCATATCCCCAGCCTTGAGTAGCTTCGTATGGTCTGGAGCGTAGGAGGAGTTTTGTCAGCTACAGATGAAGCTGGTTTAGTGCATGTGACAGAGCAGTGGGAATGCTCACCATGGTTGTGGCAGCTTCCCTTGGAAAGAGTGATCTGACTCCTTCACTGGGGACACAGGGCTTCCTTTGGCTTGGAGATTCCTACAGCTTATCTCAGGAGCCACATGACCCCACCCTCCCCCCAGATCATTTTGGAGGAAATCTTGTAAAACACTATTTCCTCTGTATAAAAATCTCAGTGTGTGTCTCTAAAAGAGAAAGCAGTACCCTTTTAAAAAACAAGATAAACCCTTGGCTCATCCATCTGGACCTGGAGGGAGTTGAACCGTGTGACAAGTGAGGTCAGACTTAGGGCATACTGGGTCCCTTTTGGGGGGTGGGGTTCCAGAATCCTTTAGCCTCTTGAGTTCTTGACCTAGAAACTTAAGCTTGGAATGGAATAGAAAATGACCACACATGTATGAACCCCTGTGCTGTGAGGGCCCCTCCCCTGTGAGTGCAGGTTGGAAGTTTGTCAGTTAGTCATGTTCCCAGCCAGGCTGTATTAACTGGGTCATTTAGCTCCAAGCAGACTTAAGTTACTAACTGCAGAGGAGGGAAAGAGGAATTAGGAGCTTTAGTGTGGTCAAGGGAAAAGAGATGGGTTTTCATTTAAGACATGCTTTCATTATCTGCCTAGGGCAGGGTGGACACAGCCCTGGAACACCATACAATCAGCACCAATGAGCAGGTGTGCTTTGTGGTTTCAGAACCACACCCAGGGGACAGAGCTCAGAACAGGCTTGTTCCTACCTGCAGTGTATCCTGAATGGGATGGTTAAGTATATGTGTCAACTTGACTAGCTTCAGGGATGCTCAGGTAGCTGGTAACACATTGTTTCTGGGCTTCTTTGTCGGAGTGTTTCTGGAAGAGATTAGCATTAGATGCTGTATGTTGAGAAAAGAAGATCTACACTCACTCACTCATTCATCTATGTGGTAGGTGCTCAGTCATAACCGACTCTTAGTGACCCCATAGACTGTAGCTGGCCAGGCTCCTATGCCTATAGAATTCTCCAGGCGAGCATACTAGAGTAGGTTACCATTTCCTTCTCCAGGGAATCTTCCCAACCAGGGATTCTTCCCAGGGATTGAACCTGGGTCTACCTCATTGCAGGCAAATTCTTTACCATCTGAGTCACCGTGGGACCCAAATAGAACAAAAAGACAAAGAGAAGGCAAATTCTCTCCCCACTCATTTTTTTGTAGAGCTGGGACTTCTATCTTCTGCTACCCTCAGACACTGGAGCTCCTGGCCCTCATACCTTTGACCTTGGACTCATCATGACACTGGATTTCCTAATTTTCTATCTTACAGAAGGCAGATGGTGGGGCTTCTCTGCCTCTATACCCACCTTATCCAATCTCTGTAGTCAGTCTCCTCTGTTAGATCTCTCTATACTTATCCTATTGGTTCTGTTTCTCTGGAGAATCCTGACCAGCACACTGAGTCCTGGATCCCTACCTTCCCTCTCACATGGTCCTTGGAATTCAAGGTCAGTGGTACGGAGGAAGAGGCTGATCATGCCCATATCCCAGTTTCTCTTCATAAGCTAGGGTGGGCTATTTTAACAAGAGCTCTTTTTTTTCTAGTGTGTACTCATAACAAGCCCATGTGTGAACTCTTTTCAGTCCTATTTCACAGTTAGTGTGCCGGTGAAGCAGCAGGCTAGGGAGCTGGAATCTCTAGACAAGCCACTGAAGCTGCTGCCCTTTATAGGGTTCAAGATTTCAGAATGTCTTTCTTGCTCTGATCCTAGCGGCAGGGTGGACACAGCCCTGGAACACCATACAATCAGCACCAATGAGCAGGTGTGCTTTGTGGTTTCAGAACCACACCCAGGGGACAGAGCTCAGAACAGGCTTGTTCCTACCTGCAGTGTATCCTGAATGGGATGGTTAAGTATATGTGTCAACTTGACTAGCTTCAGGGATGCTCAGGTAGCTGGTAACACATTGTTTCTGGGCTTCTTTGTCGGAGTGTTTCTGGAAGAGATTAGCATTAGATGCTGTATGTTGAGAAAAGAAGATCTACACTCACTCACTCATTCATCTATGTGGTAGGTGCTCAGTCATAACCGACTCTTAGTGACCCCATAGACTGTAGCTGGCCAGGCTCCTATGCCTATAGAATTCTCCAGGCGAGCATACTAGAGTAGGTTACCATTTCCTTCTCCAGGGAATCTTCCCAACCAGGGATTCTTCCCAGGGATTGAACCTGGGTCTACCTCATTGCAGGCAAATTCTTTACCATCTGAGTCACCGTGGGACCCAAATAGAACAAAAAGACAAAGAGAAGGCAAATTCTCTCCCCACTCCTTTTTTTGTAGAGCTGGGACTTCTATCTTCTGCTACCCTCAGACACTGGAGCTCCTGGCCCTCATACCTTTGACCTTGGACTCATCATGACACTGGATTTCCTAATTTTCTATCTTACAGAAGGCAGATGGTGGGGCTTCTCTGCCTCTATACCCACCTTATCCAATCTCTGTAGTCAGTCTCCTCTGTTAGATCTCTCTATACTTATCCTATTGGTTCTGTTTCTCTGGAGAATCCTGACCAGCACACTGAGTCCTGGATCCCTACCTTCCCTCTCACATGGTCCTTGGAATTCAAGGTCAGTGGTACGGAGGAAGAGGCTGATCATGCCCATATCCCAGTTTCTCTTCATAAGCTAGGGTGGGCTATTTTAACAAGAGCTCTTTTTTTTCTAGTGTGTACTCATAACAAGCCCATGTGTGAACTCTTTTCAGTCCTATTTCACAGTTAGTGTGCCGGTGAAGCAGCAGGCTAGGGGAGCTGGAATCTCTAGACAAGCCACTGAAGCTGCTGCCCTTTATAGGGTTCAAGATTTCAGAATGTCTTTCTTGCTCTGATCCTGAGTTTCAACTATGAATAGCCCTCTTGCAGGGCCGTCAGGCAGATCTGTGTCAGACTAAACCTTTTTGAGTCTACTAAGTGGGGCCAGCTCCATCATGAATCCATGTCTGGGAAAAATGCGTATGTCATGCTAATAATTAAGAGATTCAAGTCCCCACTGTGTAGACAAGACCTCAGGACTTTCATGGCTCTACTTTCTGTGTAAACTGAGACCTGTCATTTCAGCTCTCATGTGGGAATAAAACCTACCACCACTTCCTAGACCTACAGGAAATTTGCCATCAGGAAGTTATTCAAGTGCAATAGAGAATAAAAAGCACAAGGTTGAAAGCCAGAAGGCATCCATTTGAGTCTCAGATCTACCCCGGGTTCACTTTGGGACTCTCAGTTTCTCACTTGTGGACAGGAACAACAGGAGCTGTATTTAGAAGGCTGTCATGTAGTCAGATTAGATCATGTAATCTTTGAGATCATAATATGTTTTATTGCTTATATTGTTTCCATTGAACAACATTGTTATTGAAAAAGTCTTTGGATTTATGTCTCTTGTGACGGTGGTCTGCCTCTCAGGAGCACATTCCTACTACATCCAATGGCTCAACAAGGAATAGCCCACTCCTGCTCTTCATGGGCTGTAATCTTGGTGAAGAGTACTGTTCCTTCCTCCCTCCTGCTCTTAAAAAAATATATCAAGATAATTAGTTCCAGCAACACCAATGCTAAATTCATTCTCATTTTGATTTCCTGGCCCCAACCCAATTCCTCTTGAGTGGGCTGGCTGCAGTTTTTCTTTCCTTGGCTTTCTTTTCCCTGAGGACACAGAATATTTGCAAGGCACAACATTTTCCTTTAAAAAGATTTCCCCTAAAATCCAAATGTTATTAATGGATCTTCAGTCCCTCCTGGAAGACACTGACCCAAATAGCAGACACAGTTTAAAACACACAGTCATGTAATGGCCTTCGACTTCTCCACTCTGCTCTTTCTGTCCCTCTTTTTAGAAAGTCACATAACAATGTTATAGATGGAACCCAGGCAGATCTGGTGCCCCTATTAAAGTCTGCTGCCCTTTATAGGGTTCAAGATTTCAGAATGTCTTTCTTGCTCTGATCCTGAGTTTCAACTATGAATAGCCCTCTTGCAGGGCCGTCAGGCAGATCTGTGTCAGACTAAACCTTTTTGAGTCTACTAAGTGGGGCCAGCTCCATCATGAATCCATGTCTGGGAAAAATGCGTATGTCATGCTAATAATTAAGAGATTCAAGTCCCCACTGTGTAGACAAGACCTCAGGACTTTCATGGCTCTACTTTCTGTGTAAACTGAGACCTGTCATTTCAGCTCTCATGTGGGAATAAAACCTACCACCACTTCCTAGACCTACAGGAAATTTGCCATCAGGAAGTTATTCAAGTGCAATAGAGAATAAAAAGCACAAGGTTGAAAGCCAGAAGGCATCCATTTGAGTCTCAGATCTACCCCGGGTTCACTTTGGGACTCTCAGTTTCTCACTTGTGGACAGGAACAACAGGAGCTGTATTTAGAAGGCTGTCATGTAGTCAGATTAGATCATGTAATCTTTGAGATCATAATATGTTTTATTGCTTATATTGTTTCCATTGAACAACATTGTTATTGAAAAAGTCTTTGGATTTATGTCTCTTGTGACGGTGGTCTGCCTCTCAGGAGCACATTCCTACTACATCCAATGGCTCAACAAGGAATAGCCCACTCCTGCTCTTCATGGGCTGTAATCTTGGTGAAGAGTACTGTTCCTTCCTCCCTCCTGCTCTTAAAAAAATATATCAAGATAATTAGTTCCAGCAACACCAATGCTAAATTCATTCTCATTTTGATTTCCTGGCCCCAACCCAATTCCTCTTGAGTGGGCTGGCTGCAGTTTTTCTTTCCTTGGCTTTCTTTTCCCTGAGGACACAGAATATTTGCAAGGCACAACATTTTCCTTTAAAAAGATTTCCCCTAAAATCCAAATGTTATTAATGGATCTTCAGTCCCTCCTGGAAGACACTGACCCAAATAGCAGACACAGTTTAAAACACACAGTCATGTAATGGCCTTCGACTTCTCCACTCTGCTCTTTCTGTCCCTCTTGGATATGTAGGATGTATTCAGAAAGTCACATAACAGTATGTGGTAATAGAGTTTGACATTGTATTGTTTTATATTTCCTTGCCAACTTGATGATGGATTAGAAGGCACTGAAGCTCATTTGTGAAATTCTCAGCTCTTGCATAGTAAATAAACTTTCTTCAAAGTAGGGTTCACTTACTCTGGTCAGCATCAACCATTTTTGGAGAGTGTACAATGTGCCCATTTGTTGTTGGGAATGCAAAAGCAAGAAATTCAGGTTTCTGGTCTCAAGGAGCTCATATCTGGGAAAGGGACTAGGAAAATGAGAAAAAAGATAGGAATGTGTGAGAAGGTGAAGGAAGGAGTCAGGGGTCTTGCCTGGAAGGACGTGGGTGGCTTCTGGGCTTGACTTATTTCTTGCTGCTCTGCATCCTGCCTGGTCACTGTTTCCATGCCCCTTCCCTGGTAGTTCTTACAGACCTCACTTCTGAGTGTGCTGGCCTGGGCATACGTCATCTGAAGGTAGGCTTTGCCACTTCCCATCCTCTGATGTCTTAGCTCTCATTTGCACTTCCCCTGTCCCAGGAATTGTGTCTTCTCTCCTTTGGGTGTGAGCACTGAGGGGTTCTGGGCTTCCCTGGTGCCTCAGTGGTAAAGAAGCTCCTGCAATGCAGGAGCCCAAGGGTCATTCCCTGGGTTGGGAAGATTCCCCTGGAGGAGGGCATGGCAACTCGCTCTAGGATTCTTGCCTGAAGAATCCCATGGACAGAGGAGCCTGGTGAGCTACATACATCCAGAGGGTAGCAAAGATTTGTACATGAATGAAGTGACTAAGCACATACTCACACACTGAGGGGTTCTAAATTATTTCCAGGAAGGAATGTCAGTGAGAGGGAGACAGAGAGGAAGGGGATCTAACCCATCTCCCCTCTGTCCTCCTCCCTCTCCCTTACTCCAGCTGGTGAGGTTGCATAAGCTGGGGGCTCCAAGGTCCGCTGGTGCTAGAAGTTGCCAAGGAGATATGGGAACACAGATCCAGTGAGTCATTACACCCAAGTGCCCCCTAAGCACATATTGTGAGTTTATCTCTGTGGTCAGCCAAGCGGAACCACCCTGGAGGTGGGACAAGGGTAGGAGAGTGGAAGCCCTGTAGGGCTGGCAGTGTTGCCAGGGAACCAGAAAATTACCAGAACAAAATGTGTTCAGCTCTGTTCTGGGCCTTCCTGGAATCAGTGGGTGGGGGGTGGGATGGGGTGGGTTGTGACCTCCAAGGAGCCCTACCTCTATAGGTTCAGTGTGTGGTCCAAGATTGATGAGGCTAAAGGTGCTCAGATGTTGAGACTCTCCAGTCGTCAGTGGTCTGAGAAGATTCTGGAAAGCAGGTGGGGCAGACAGGTGCGGTTGAGGCTCAAACTATCTAAGGGATTTTAGTGAGGCTGGGAGGGGACATCATGATGTTACCTTTGTATTCCTGGATTCCTAAAGATTAAGAGATGGTGCTCTGTGATATTCACTGATGGATCCCTTAATGTTCAGTTTGAGTCTAAGACTGATGTGAATTCTAAAAAAAGATTCCTTTTCATTCCACTGCTTTGCTTTCTCATTGTGTTTCTTTTCTTTGCCCTAAACAGACATTAGACTCTCCTGCTGTTTAATTGATTTTATCAAACCATTCTATAGATAATCCTTCTTGATGATTCTCCTCTGCAAAAGGTTTATCTCTCCAAGTGTTGGATATAGTACAGACTGAACAAATACTGGAAACTACCGCCTTGTGTATATGACTCTCCATCTAAAGTTCAACCCATATGTTTTGCTGATTTCCAGATCTGTATGTCCACTCACTCTCTGGGTTTCTACCTGGATATCCTGTAGAGACCTCAAAGGTCAACAGACCTGAAGCTCACTCTGGTATCTGTCACCCTACCCCAACTCCCAGCACATGTTCAACCTAGACCTTCTTCCTCAAGACCACTACAGCCAAAACCCTGGAGTCATCTCTGACTCCCTCACCCTTTCCAAGACCTTTCCAAAGCTCCACACTGTGGCTACTGGGTCACGCTCCAACCCACCCATCTCTTTATCCATCCCTGCAACTTTAGCCACAATCCTTCTGCATAGAACTGCAATTATTCAGTAGGAGGTGAATTACACTGAAATACAAATCTGACCAAGTAGTCCCTTGCTTAACACCCACCTCTGGGTTGTCTGCAAATGAAAACCAAAGTTTTACTGTGATTTGTTTTCCCCTACCATCCTCTCCAACCTCACTTCCTGTCCTCCCAGTGAACTCCTCATGATCTTGACTTTGCCCACGTTCATGGCTTTGCTCGTACCCATATTATGCTTGTCATAGTATCTTTTCCTCATTTCTACATCTGGGTAATGTCAGCATCCAGGACCTCACGTCCTGTCTTTGCTGGAGCCTTCTTTAACTGCTCCAGCAAGGGTCATCCCCAACGTGGGTTTCTGTGCCACGTGGGGTTACTACCTTTTATTATCATTGTATTTAAATTTGTATTATGATGATCTGTCAGCCTGAGAGGGAAGGGATTACTGCCTTATCCATCACGGGCTCTTCATTGCTTTGCTGAATGCTCTAAGTGTTTGTTAATGGTTAAAATAGAAAACGTTATTATTTTGAAAAATGATCTGTCTAAGACTGATGTGAATTCTAAAAAAAGATTCCTTTTCATTCCACTGCTTTGCTTTCTCATTGTGTTTCTTTTCTTTGCCCTAAACAGACATTAGACTCTCCTGCTGTTTAATTGATTTTATCAAACCATTCTATAGATAATCCTTCTTGATGATTCTCCTCTGCAAAAGGTTTATCTCTCCAAGTGTTGGATATAGTACAGACTGAACAAATACTGGAAACTACCGCCTTGTGTATATGACTCTCCATCTAAAGTTCAACCCATATGTTTTGCTGATTTCCAGATCTGTATGTCCACTCACTCTCTGGGTTTCTACCTGGATATCCTGTAGAGACCTCAAAGGTCAACAGACCTGAAGCTCACTCTGGTATCTGTCACCCTACCCCAACTCCCAGCACATGTTCAACCTAGACCTTCTTCCTCAAGACCACTACAGCCAAAACCCTGGAGTCATCTCTGACTCCCTCACCCTTTCCAAGACCTTTCCAAAGCTCCACACTGTGGCTACTGGGTCACGCTCCAACCCACCCATCTCTTTATCCATCCCTGCAACTTTAGCCACAATCCTTCTGCATAGAACTGCAATTATTCAGTAGGAGGTGAATTACACTGAAATACAAATCTGACCAAGTAGTCCCTTGCTTAACACCCACCTCTGGGTTGTCTGCAAATGAAAACCAAAGTTTTACTGTGATTTGTTTTCCCCTACCATCCTCTCCAACCTCACTTCCTGTCCTCCCAGTGAACTCCTCATGATCTTGACTTTGCCCACGTTCATGGCTTTGCTCGTACCCATATTATGCTTGTCATAGTATCTTTTCCTCATTTCTACATCTGGGTAATGTCAGCATCCAGGACCTCACGTCCTGTCTTTGCTGGAGCCTTCTTTAACTGCTCCAGCAAGGGTCATCCCCAACGTGGGTTTCTGTGCCACGTGGGGTTACTACCTTTTATTATCATTGTATTTAAATTTGTATTATGATGATCTGTCAGCCTGAGAGGGAAGGGATTACTGCCTTATCCATCACGGGCTCTTCATTGCTTTGCTGAATGCTCTAAGTGTTTGTTAATGGTTAAAATAGAAAACGATCTTAGATCTTCAAGGGTCTCTCCTAGTTTAATTCCTCTTATATTCATTTATTTACTCATTCATTCATTCGCTCCTTGGGCAAACATTTACTGAGAACCTACTACGTGGGAACTTGCTTGCGCGCTCTCTCTCTGTCTCTCTCTAGGTAACAAAGCCTTGATTAAACAGACATGAAAGAGAAACAGCTGCCAATCTTTACTCCAGGAAGCTCTGCTCCACAGGCCTTCATTTAAGGATCCTGGAGCTTCAGTTTTCCTCCGTCAGCTTTTTCCTTAATGGCCAAACTCACGGTGGCAGTGACAATGGATTCTGCATTAGTATTAAAAATTTATTCAATAAATAATGGATTAGAACCTCTGTTTAATAATTATTAATGCACTGCAATTTCAGTTACCCAAATCTCAAGATGTTTTAAACTAACTAATTGAAAACACAATTAACAGCAACTTGCCGAAATAAATCTGGAAGGCAAAATACCCTTGAAAGCCTCAGATGATGCGAGCAAAAATCCAAAAGCAGCCCCCTCCTCACACTGCCCGGAGATGCAGTGTTCATGCTGGGCTCCGGCAGTCTCTGGCAGCAGATGGTGGCACCCACCCGTGTTTGGGACATGAAAGTTGGTTTAATGGCAGCTTCTCTGTGGTTCCTGAACCTTGAAGTTACCACTTCATTATGCCTGGAGGCAGGGGGGATTGCCTGACCAGTATGCTGGACACACACATATGTCATTTGGGCCCTTAGAAGCTGATTTAGGCCTGTATTGCAACTCCTCATGATCTTGTTGCCCACGTTCATGGCTTTGCTCGTACCCATATTATGCTTGTCATAGTATCTTTTCCTCATTTCTACATCTGGGTAATGTCAGCATCCAGGACCTCACGTCCTGTCTTTGCTGGAGCCTTCTTTAACTGCTCCAGCAAGGGTCATCCCCAACGTGGGTTTCTGTGCCACGTGGGGTTACTACCTTTTATTATCATTGTATTTAAATTTGTATTATGATGATCTGTCAGCCTGAGAGGGAAGGGATTACTGCCTTATCCATCACGGGCTCTTCATTGCTTTGCTGAATGCTCTAAGTGTTTGTTAATGGTTAAAATAGAAAACGATCTTAGATCTTCAAGGGTCTCTCCTAGTTTAATTCCTCTTATATTCATTTATTTACTCATTCATTCATTCGCTCCTTGGGCAAACATTTACTGAGAACCTACTACGTGGGAACTTGCTTGCGCGCTCTCTCTCTGTCTCTCTCTAGGTAACAAAGCCTTGATTAAACAGACATGAAAGAGAAACAGCTGCCAATCTTTACTCCAGGAAGCTCTGCTCCACAGGCCTTCATTTAAGGATCCTGGAGCTTCAGTTTTCCTCCGTCAGCTTTTTCCTTAATGGCCAAACTCACGGTGGCAGTGACAATGGATTCTGCATTAGTATTAAAAATTTATTCAATAAATAATGGATTAGAACCTCTGTTTAATAATTATTAATGCACTGCAATTTCAGTTACCCAAATCTCAAGATGTTTTAAACTAACTAATTGAAAACACAATTAACAGCAACTTGCCGAAATAAATCTGGAAGGCAAAATACCCTTGAAAGCCTCAGATGATGCGAGCAAAAATCCAAAAGCAGCCCCCTCCTCACACTGCCCGGAGATGCAGTGTTCATGCTGGGCTCCGGCAGTCTCTGGCAGCAGATGGTGGCACCCACCCGTGTTTGGGACATGAAAGTTGGTTTAATGGCAGCTTCTCTGTGGTTCCTGAACCTTGAAGTTACCACTTCATTATGCCTGGAGGCAGGGGGGATTGCCTGACCAGTATGCTGGACACACACATATGTCATTTGGGCCCTTAGAAGCTGATTTAGTGACCTAGTTATATGCAAACTCAGACAAACAGAAGCCAGCCCCTGAGGTCTGGCAGTGCCTGGGGTGGGGCTTTGCCTCAGAGAAAGTCACAGGGTGAGTGAGGGGCAGAACTGTGGCTGGGAAACCTGGGTTCCTGGCATCCCAGCGGCCCTGATGATGCCTCCCAGGCTCTTTCTGGGGCTCGTTCTACTTGTTCTTCTTCTTGTTGTTTAGTCACTCTGTTGTGTCCGAGTGTGTGTGACCTCCTGGACTGTAGCCCGCCAGGATCCTCTGTCCTCGGAATTTCCCAGGCAGGAATTCTGCCGTGGATTGCCATTTTCTTCTCCAGGGAATCCACCCTACCCAGGGATCGAATCTATATCTCTTGCATTGCAGTTGGGTTCTTTACCACTGAGTGACCAGAGAAGCCCTCTGCTGTCCCAACTCAGCACAGATGGTGCATCTGGGCCTTTGGATCATGGAACAAAGACAAGGGTCTCTTGACTTTCATGCTTCAACAACAGTCAGCAACAAAAGGAAATGCGTGAGACATTTACAGGCTGAGCCTTGGACTGGCTGTTTGGATGCTCAGATCCTAGAAAGGCACCAAAGGAAGATACTGACTTTTGGGCTTAGTATGAGTAAGACCTTCCTTGATAGCTCAGCAATAGAGAATTTGCCTGCAATACAGGAGACCTGGGTTCAATTCCTCAGTTGGGAAGAAACCCTGGAGAATGAAATGGCAACCCACTCCAGTATTCTTGCCTGGGAAATCCCATGGACAGAGGAGCCTGGTGGGCTACAGACCATGGGATCACGGAAGAGTCAGAGATGACTTAGCAACTAAACAACAATGCCAAAATAGTATGAATAAGCATGGGGCTTGTTCCTTCACTTTTCATCTTTATATACCTGTTTCTACCTCATTTTCTACCACAGAAACTGAGTCCTTTATAGATTTTTGCTTTGTTTTGTATTTTGTTTGTTTGGTTTTGGTGAGTATTCAGTGAGACGTTACAAGGGAATTAACCAATGGAAGTGGCCAGTGGCAGGCCCTCAGCACATGGTGATTCCTCTCCTACTCCAGCCTTGTTCGCTGTTCCTGCATAATTAACCCATTCACAGGATTCTAAACACTGCTGTGGGCATGCTTTCAGGAGAATACCATGTTTACTGAGCACATGAATGTTATTCCTGGAGAACACAAGATTAAAGTGGTATCCCTCAGGGTTGTACCATCCTGCCTGACCCCAGGACTTGTATGGACCCATATTTTCTGTCCTTTGGACTTGGACGGAGCTGGTCAGTGGAGGCGGAGATGGCTGGAAAGCCTCGCAAATGTCTAGCACCCTCTCTGGTTGGTGGGAGGCAGCCCTCAGGTGTTAGTGAGGCCTGAGTTCTATACCAGCTGAGCTGATGAACTGAGCCAGCTGTTCTCCAGAAGGGCAAAGCGAGAGTCTTGGAGTGGTTTTCTTGAGCAAACTTTTAAATCCATTTTTGTTGTTGTTTGTTTTTGTTTCTGTTTTTGTTGTAAGGACTTAATCTATGGCACTCCATCATGTAACCAAAGCAATCCAAGTCTAATCTCTAAGCATTCATCTTCCAAGTTCAGATTTTTCTTTCATCTTCTCAGCTGGTGCATTCCCCAACTTCTGAATTTCTAAAAATACCCAGAGTGGTTCCCTCTATAAAACACCAGCACCCTGCCAGAGCTTTACGGCTGCTTGGACTGGCTGTTTGGATGCTCAGATCCTAGAAAGGCACCAAAGGAAGATACTGACTTTTGGGCTTAGTATGAGTAAGACCTTCCTTGATAGCTCAGCAATAGAGAATTTGCCTGCAATACAGGAGACCTGGGTTCAATTCCTCAGTTGGGAAGAAACCCTGGAGAATGAAATGGCAACCCACTCCAGTATTCTTGCCTGGGAAATCCCATGGACAGAGGAGCCTGGTGGGCTACAGACCATGGGATCACGGAAGAGTCAGAGATGACTTAGCAACTAAACAACAATGCCAAAATAGTATGAATAAGCATGGGGCTTGTTCCTTCACTTTTCATCTTTATATACCTGTTTCTACCTCATTTTCTACCACAGAAACTGAGTCCTTTATAGATTTTTGCTTTGTTTTGTATTTTGTTTGTTTGGTTTTGGTGAGTATTCAGTGAGACGTTACAAGGGAATTAACCAATGGAAGTGGCCAGTGGCAGGCCCTCAGCACATGGTGATTCCTCTCCTACTCCAGCCTTGTTCGCTGTTCCTGCATAATTAACCCATTCACAGGATTCTAAACACTGCTGTGGGCATGCTTTCAGGAGAATACCATGTTTACTGAGCACATGAATGTTATTCCTGGAGAACACAAGATTAAAGTGGTATCCCTCAGGGTTGTACCATCCTGCCTGACCCCAGGACTTGTATGGACCCATATTTTCTGTCCTTTGGACTTGGACGGAGCTGGTCAGTGGAGGCGGAGATGGCTGGAAAGCCTCGCAAATGTCTAGCACCCTCTCTGGTTGGTGGGAGGCAGCCCTCAGGTGTTAGTGAGGCCTGAGTTCTATACCAGCTGAGCTGATGAACTGAGCCAGCTGTTCTCCAGAAGGGCAAAGCGAGAGTCTTGGAGTGGTTTTCTTGAGCAAACTTTTAAATCCATTTTTGTTGTTGTTTGTTTTTGTTTCTGTTTTTGTTGTAAGGACTTAATCTATGGCACTCCATCATGTAACCAAAGCAATCCAAGTCTAATCTCTAAGCATTCATCTTCCAAGTTCAGATTTTTCTTTCATCTTCTCAGCTGGTGCATTCCCCAACTTCTGAATTTCTAAAAATACCCAGAGTGGTTCCCTCTATAAAACACCAGCACCCTGCCAGATGTTAAATAAATAAACTCAAAACAAAAGTGCTGTAGTTGTGAAAGAAGATATATTTAATTAAATAAAAAAAGGAGAAGTAAGTGCTATTACAAGAACATAAAACTGTAAGGCATAAGATAAAAACTAAATTAGTACAAGGCGGCTCGATCCAATCTAATCCTTCAAGATAAAGATGAAACCAGAAAATTGCATGTATTGAGAAATCAACATAAGCCCTGAGCAAATATTAACTAGAGATCTATAAACTGGTTGATAATAAACAGCCCTATGAACATTAGGATTAGGGAAGGAAGTGGAAATGGAACCACATTGGGTATAGGGGACTTGTATTCCTCTCTCCATCCTGCTCGGAGCAGCCTTGGTGGAATGAGCTTGTTAAAGTGACTATTCCATTACCTAATTTCAGTAAATCTGAGAGAGACGATCGAATGGCAGAGCGGTACCTGGGCAAATTTTCTATCATCTTGAAAGGCGCAGAGATGGATGTGATCTCATTGTACCAGGCTCTAAAATGGAACTTGCAGATAAAATGTTTGCCTTTTGCCGTGGGTTTCTAACTCAGCTATTGACATGATTTTAACAGTGTGTTTAAGCATGAAGAATGGTCCAATTACACATTAAGTAGCCTTTTTTTATAGTTCTAATAAAGGTTCATTTAGACATTTATATTGACAACTGAGTTCTTTGGAAGGGTATTTTTCAAGCTGCCTGCTAAAAGAGGACATTTCCTGGCTGGGGAAAAAAAATGAAGCCTGCTATTAGCTAGAAAATGTTGCTCCAGCTTTTAGACACGTCACTGGTGTAGAGGCTTGGTCCTCTGATGGCGGAGTCAGCGGCAGCCACTGGAAAAATCAAGCTAATTCACAGGTGAAGATGCCCTCTTTGTCACAGCTTCAGGCTCTGGGATAAAGAGTCTCCTTTGAGAGCATTCATGCACTTCCTGCCCCACACAGGGAGCTTCAGAATACAATCTGAATGGGAAACCGACTCCGAGAGCTAGAGGGATGGCTCTGACAGGCAGGGAAAGCAGTCCTCCATCAGATCAAGGTCCAGGGACAGCTCGATCCTTCGGAGGGAACTGGAAGGCCCGTTGGGGACAGAGTTAATGTTCTTAGGCCCCTGGGGATGTACGTGACCTAGAGGCTTTTAGAAATAGCCTTTTTCCCTTCTAGTGAGACTCCAACTAACATGTTCCTGACAGAAAAAGAGATACCTTTGTGCTCTTAGGTCTGGAAAAAGTCTCCACCATTTCCCATAGTCAGGATCTTCTTTGGAGTCTTATGATCAACTCAGTGTGAGTCTTCTTGGGGTCTCAGACTCTTCAAAGGAGCTTGTATTTATGGGCAGGGACTAACAAAGTAGCAGAGACTGAGGGAGGGATGTATAAGGAACAGAAATTTATTTTCTCCTAGTTTTGGAGGCTGGAAGTCCAGGATCAAGGCATGAGCAGGACTGGTTTCTTCTGAGACCTCTCTCTTTGACTTACTCATGGGCATCTTCTCTGCATGGTTTCACATGGTCTTCCCTCTGTATTTCTGTGTCCAAATTCCCTCTTCTTGTAAGACCACCAGTCATACTGGATTAGTGCCCACCCTAGTGGCCTCATGTTAACTGGGAACCAAGGCTAGGAACTGGAAAATCCTTGTGGGGGGTGTCTCCTGGGAAGAGCTTGTAATTACTCTTGAATTTTAGGAAGACATATTGTATTTCATTTAAATTGCACTATCCCTACATCCTCCTTCCCTACAGCTGCCCACACACCTTTGGAAGAGGCTGTGCACAGCCTTACCGGATGGAATAGGGCTGGGGTCTTCTTGGTCGTGGTTATGCCATGGGGGCAGACATGGTGTATATTATGGTGAGTAGGGAAAGAGCAGTGATCCATAAGGCCTGACTGCAGGGTTTGCAGTGGGAAAGGTGTCAGAGACACTGCACGATAGAACAGGACACTTTGGAGGCCCTGGATAGAAATGAGGGTGAGTGGTGGGTGGGTGACCGTTATTACCTGGTTACTGGGTCAGGTTCCCCCGAACTCTTCCTCCTCCGACTTGTGCTTTGCTATGATAGGTAAGCCAAGGAGCCACTGAGAAACTCCCAAAGACGTATCTCTCAGAGCTGAATAAATGCTAAATAGACAAAGGTCGGGAGGGGGTTGTTGAGTGTAGATCAAGGAAAAGGAGGCCAATGGGGAAGAAGCAATTGCTTCACTTTAATAATAAAAGAATGGAAAAGTAGATTAGATGTGGGTGATTTCATGCTGGACTCAAAGGCTCCTTAAACTATTCCTATTTCTTCAATTGGCTCTTGTTCAGACTGCATGGCCGCATTCCTAACCTACCTTAAGGAGTCCTATTTTCCAAGTCATTAATTGTTTTCTTGCATTCTTAGAGATTTTCAAGTTTCTCCTAATCCGTCTCAAATCCTGTGCATTTCAGAGGTAACCCGGAGAGGCTCAGAGTGCCCTGGAGATGCAGATAAATCTCCAAATACTTCATCTAGTGAAGGAGATTTTCCATCATCCGCCCCTGCATTTAATTCCTGTGTAAGTGTGTGTTGATACCCCATGTACAGAGGGCAGGAACTGACGGAACACAAAGCGAATAAAACTCCAGTCCTCACTTCGCAGAAAAGGAATAAACTGTGCAGGAATTTCTACTAAGTATGTAGTAAAATCAGATATAGATTAGCAGGCGGGGGAAAGAAGTAACTAAGGTTTATGTAGAATATCATCCTACCTAACTGACAAGCTTTTTAAAAATTACCCCTTATAGAAAAAATGGCAGTGACACAAAATCATATCAATAGCATTATGTTATTCACGAAGAGTCACAAAATTTAAACCAAAAGACACATCCCAGAATTGAACATGTAGGTCAAAATCATGATGAGTCAGGAACTTTTGTAGACATCCTTCAGCTTGATGGTTTCCTGAGTCATAACTTTGTGTCAAAGGCAATTTCCCACTGTCTGAATTCCCAAGCCTCCACCCCTGTCTCTGCCCAGATCCCTGGAGACCCTGCAGAGGGTGTTCAGGAAGCGTGGACCTAGGGGAGGCATTCCCCGGGGTGGGAGTCTGGGGCGCTGGGGCACCAAGGTTAGTCTGACAAGCACTCATGGACTCTGAGCTGAGCTTGTGCAAACTCTCCTACTCCTGTCCTGACTGCTTCTTCACCTGATGCACTGAGGGCCTCACTGGGAGCTGGCAGGACATCACAGTGTTGCTTGACAAAGAAGCGGAGCTGGAACAGAGGGAGACTCAGGCACTTCCAAGCATCCTCCAAGTTTAAGTGTACAGATAAGGCAAAGTTGCAATTGAAAATAACCTCGAGCTTCTGTGAAGCACTGGGATGGGAGTGGGTTTCCAGGGCAGGAACCTGGAGTCAGGAAGTGCTGGGTGGGGTCCTCTGAAGAAGAGAGGGACCATCAGGTCAGTGTCCTCTGGGGTCACCTAGCATGGAGCACTTAATGCAATGGGGGCGTGGTCCGCTTTGGCAGCCAGGGGCAGTGTATCACCTAGATGGACAGGTATGGAGAATGAGGAGAATAAGCCAGGCCTGTCCTGGTTTCTGCTGAGCTCAGTGACAGAGGGAAGGTGGAGGCTTCAAGTTGCAGTGTGGGACCCCTTGGTCTTCCCACCTTCTGCCCAGTGTGCCAAGGCTGGCCCAGGTCCTTTGATTCTTCTCTGCCTGGGGAGGATGCCGTGTGTGTGGTGAGTGGTGGGGAAAGTGGCAGGACATGGAAACACACCCACTTCTCACCCATTTTCAGTGTAAGGGGACCTATCATTATCCTCTGGACTCTGGCCTGTGCTAAGGAAGGCCTGTTGCATCCACGTCAGTGAGGAGAACAAAAAGGTTGAAGTGAGAACAGTGGGTTGTATTCATCTCCTAGAGTTGCCCTAATAAAGAACCACGAACTGGGAAGCTGAAAGAGCAGACACATATCACCTTCCATTTCTGGAGGCTAGAAGTCCAAGATCAAGGTGTTGGCAGGGTTGGCTCCTTCTATGGGCTGTGCGGGAGGTCTGCCACTTGAATCCCCTCAGCATCCCCTGGTGTGCTGGCATCTTTGTTGTCCCTAGGCTTGTAACTGCATCACCCCAATCTCCAACTCATCTTCACTTGCTGTTCTCCCGGGATGCATGTCTGTCCCTGTGTCTACCTTTCTCCTTTTCATACAGACACAGTCCTATTGGAATGGGTCCCCCCAATGACCTCATCTTGTTCATCTGCAAAGACTCATTCCCAAGAAGATCACATTCTCAGGTACTGGGGTTTAGAACTTCAGCGTCTTTTTGAGGAGACAGAAATCAATCCATAATAGGGGTCCAGGGGGTTCCCTAGACTATAAAGTATTGCATTGGACAAAACATTGATTTGTTTTTTTCCAGAGGTTGTAATGGTGAAACCCAAATGACCTTTTTGGCCCTCCACAACTTTGGGGAAGATAAGAGTGTTAGGAATGGTCTAGGGGGCAACCCTGTAGCATGTGAACTGTGTGGGTCAGAACTTGTGTTCTTAGTTGTAAAATCAGGGTTTCCAGATGCTGTGTAACCAGGTTGGTGTGAGGATGATAATGGATCTAAAGACACCATAGTTTTTAAATCGTGTATCTGTCAGTTATTACAGCAATAATGGGCCACCCATATGTTTCCTCCCTGAAGAGAGTGGTTCTATTCTTAGTTGCCTTGCTTTCTCAACTGTGAAATGGGTTGAATAAATAGTGCATTAACTGCTTGTGTAATCCTGCAGCACGGCTATTATAAAAAAGGGTAACAGCGTGTGTGTTGGCAGCGGGCCATGCTTGAAATGAGGGGCAGGGAGTTAAGATCAACAAGTCATATAAACCTCAGGGGATTTGGTTAGTCCATGAGGAAAAGGAGGTGGCATAGAATAGAGGGACTCAGGCTGGGCAGAGAGCAGCAGGAAGGCAGAGGATATTCTAAGGCTTGCCTTCAGGTGTATTCCAAACAATGCCTGGCAAGTTGCAGTTCATGGGGTCCCAAAGAGTTGGACACGACTTAGCACCTTAACAACAAAAGACGCTAGATTCTGATTCCAGCTAGTTCTGCGTGTGGGTTTCTTCCCCACACCAAGCCAATCACTGACACCAGCAGTGGGCTGTCGGGAGGTCTGCCACTTGAATCCCCTCAGCATCCCCTGGTGTGCTGGCATCTTTGTTGTCCCTAGGCTTGTAACTGCATCACCCCAATCTCCAACTCATCTTCACTTGCTGTTCTCCCGGGATGCATGTCTGTCCCTGTGTCTACCTTTCTCCTTTTCATACAGACACAGTCCTATTGGAATGGGTCCCCCCAATGACCTCATCTTGTTCATCTGCAAAGACTCATTCCCAAGAAGATCACATTCTCAGGTACTGGGGTTTAGAACTTCAGCGTCTTTTTGAGGAGACAGAAATCAATCCATAATAGGGGTCCAGGGGGTTCCCTAGACTATAAAGTATTGCATTGGACAAAACATTGATTTGTTTTTTTCCAGAGGTTGTAATGGTAAAACCCAAATGACCTTTTTGGCCTCTCCAGACTTTGGGGAAGATAAGAGTGTTAGGAATGGTCTAGGGGGCAACCCTGTAGCATGTGAACTGTGTGGGTCAGAACTTGTGTTCTTAGTTGTAAAATCAGGGTTTCCAGATGCTGTGTAACCAGGTTGGTGTGAGGATGATAATGGATCTAAAGACACCATAGTTTTTAAATCGTGTATCTGTCAGTTATTACAGCAATAATGGGCCACCCATATGTTTCCTCCCTGAAGAGAGTGGTTCTATTCTTAGTTGCCTTGCTTTCTCAACTGTGAAATGGGTTGAATAAATAGTGCATTAACTGCTTGTGTAATCCTGCAGCACGGCTATTATAAAAAAGGGTAACAGCGTGTGTGTTGGCAGCGGGCCATGCTTGAAATGAGGGGCAGGGAGTTAAGATCAACAAGTCATATAAACCTCAGGGGATTTGGTTAGTCCATGAGGAAAAGGAGGTGGCATAGAATAGAGGGACTCAGGCTGGGCAGAGAGCAGCAGGAAGGCAGAGGATATTCTAAGGCTTGCCTTCAGGTGTATTCCAAACAATGCCTGGCAAGCTGCAGTTCATGGGGTCCCAAAGAGTTGGACACGACTTAGCACCTTAACAACAAAAGACGCTAGATTCTGATTCCAGCTAGTTCTGCGTGTGGGTTTCTTCCCCACACCAAGCCAATCACTGACACCAGCAGTGTCCAACAGTTCACCTCAACACTTGTCACTTGGAGATAGCCTGAAGTGCTATCTATAGTCCTATAGGTCAAGGGTTCTGTCCTATGAGACTGACCCCCCAACCTCAGTTCAGAGCCCAGCTGCAAGCCTAGGTTGACACCTGTGCTTCTGACTGGCATACTGTGAACTGGTTTCCCTTGCCCCCTCCTTGAGTTTGATTTATTTATTGGAGTGGCTTATAGAACTCAGGATAAACACATCATGTACTAGATTACCAGTTTATTGTGGAAGGATGTAACTCAGAAATGATCAGATGGGAGAGATGCTAAGACACAGTATGTGGGAAGGGGGCACAGAGCTTCCAGATGTGAGTCTTTCCCCAAATCTGCAGGTCTCCACCTACCCAAAAGCTCTGCAAACCCCATCCTTTCAGGAATTTTGTGGAGGGTTCATCACGTAGGCATGATTTATATTTCCTTGTTATCCTTTCTCCCTTCTTAAGAGATGGGTGTTGTGTTTAAAAATCAGACTTCTAAGCATGGCTTGTTCTTTCTGGCAACCAGTCCTCATCCAAGAACCCACCCAGAGTTCCCTCATTAGAAAAGGAGACACTCCTATTACTCCGTTACAGGGCTTTCAGGAGCCCTGTGCTGGGAACAGAGACCAATGACCCATATTAAAGCAAGAGATGCTCCTAGGGTTCTTATTTGTTAGGAAATTCCAAGCGCTTCAGGAGTTCTGGGCCAGGAATGGACAAATATGTATTTTCTGTTATGTCATAGATGCTATTTAACGCCACAATCCTGTCCTTGGGTTTCATTGGCCATGGCCTCTGAGATCCCTCCCAGAAAGGGGAGGGCATGTGCCCTGCTTCTGAAAAGTTCTAGAACTTCAGCTGCTCAGCCTCTGAGGCTTTCTGTATTAGCTCTGTTTATTGAGTGTGGATTCCTTTCTTTGTTGCTCTATTATTTATGAACGTCTTTAGTCTCCTAGCATAAAGAAAAGGAGGCAATAGGATAACCAGTCCCTCCTCCGTGGCCTGGATGGTCACATATCACAGGTGTTGGCTCAGTGCCCCTGTGGCCTGGCTCATCCCTCCATGACCCAGGGGCCTGGCTGGGGGGCCAGGGTTTGCATCTATGTACAGACACGCTTATCGCTGTGTTTCACCCTCGGATCTCCCCGCTGACCGTCAGGTCCTCTTCTTGGTCTCCCCAACCTCAGTTCAGAGCCCAGCTGCAAGCCTAGGTTGACACCTGTGCTTCTGACTGGCATACTGTGAACTGGTTTCCCTTGCCCCCTCCTTGAGTTTGATTTATTTATTGGAGTGGCTTATAGAACTCAGGATAAACACATCATGTACTAGATTACCAGTTTATTGTGGAAGGATGTAACTCAGAAATGATCAGATGGGAGAGATGCTAAGACACAGTATGTGGGAAGGGGGCACAGAGCTTCCAGATGTGAGTCTTTCCCCAAATCTGCAGGTCTCCACCTACCCAAAAGCTCTGCAAACCCCATCCTTTCAGGAATTTTGTGGAGGGTTCATCACGTAGGCATGATTTATATTTCCTTGTTATCCTTTCTCCCTTCTTAAGAGATGGGTGTTGTGTTTAAAAATCAGACTTCTAAGCATGGCTTGTTCTTTCTGGCAACCAGTCCTCATCCAAGAACCCACCCAGAGTTCCCTCATTAGAAAAGGAGACACTCCTATTACTCCGTTACAGGGCTTTCAGGAGCCCTGTGCTGGGAACAGAGACCAATGACCCATATTAAAGCAAGAGATGCTCCTAGGGTTCTTATTTGTTAGGAAATTCCAAGCGCTTCAGGAGTTCTGGGCCAGGAATGGACAAATATGTATTTTCTGTTATGTCATAGATGCTATTTAACGCCACAATCCTGTCCTTGGGTTTCATTGGCCATGGCCTCTGAGATCCCTCCCAGAAAGGGGAGGGCATGTGCCCTGCTTCTGAAAAGTTCTAGAACTTCAGCTGCTCAGCCTCTGAGGCTTTCTGTATTAGCTCTGTTTATTGAGTGTGGATTCCTTTCTTTGTTGCTCTATTATTTATGAACGTCTTTAGTCTCCTAGCATAAAGAAAAGGAGGCAATAGGATAACCAGTCCCTCCTCCGTGGCCTGGATGGTCACATATCACAGGTGTTGGCTCAGTGCCCCTGTGGCCTGGCTCATCCCTCCATGACCCAGGGGCCTGGCTGGGGGGCCAGGGTTTGCATCTATGTACAGACACGCTTATCGCTGTGTTTCACCCTCGGATCTCCCCGCTGACCGTCAGTCCTCTTCTTGGTCTCCCCATACTTATCCGTGTTCCTGGACTGACCCCTCCCTCCTTCAAGGCTTAAGGCCATACCTGTCACTGCACACTGGAATGGGAGGCAGCTGGTTCACAAAGGAAGCTATGGCTGGTGATTTTTTCTTTTTCCTCTTGCTCAGTTCCGAAGCTGGAAAAAAAAAAATCACAGCCTACTTCAAACTTGAGCAGTGGCTGTGAATGTATTCACTCTTGAATTCATCTGTGAGGTTATTATACACGGCTTTGATGTTACAGCAAGACTACCTGGGTCGTTTTGTTCCAATTACTCAGTGCAGAGGAGGAGGGATTCACACCGCACAAAGGCGCTGACTTTGATGTTGTGGCGAGGCTGCCCCTTCCTGGGGCTGATTCGTTGGGAGCGGTTCTGGGCAGCTGGGGTGTGCCCATGTGGCGGGGCCTTCACCTGGAGCTGGGTGGCTGGGTGCTCTGGGCCCCAAGGAGCTGATCCAGGGAGGCTGGGAGAGCGGGCCTATCAAGCTCATTTCCCATCACATCACTGAGGACTTGGAAATAACCTCATTTTCCTCAATTAGGAAGATGGAGATGGTAATGGCTGTACTTTGCTCTGTTCAGACGTCTTTCATCTCTGCATCGCAAAGTGCTCTGAAAGCATGATTAGGGAAGCTTCCCAACTCCCCAGCTGGGTGGGCGCCCCACCGGCTGCTTCTGTTGAGGCTAAATGGTGGAGGCCAGCTCGTTGGGTGAGCTCAGGGTAACAGGAGATCCTGCTGACCCCAACATAAGGCAGGGACAGATGCTAAGAGCCCCACGGGATGGGAACAGGAAGAGAACCTCGGGCCGCCAGAGCCACAGGTGGGTTCCTGGGCCGGGCAGAGGGGTCTCAGACCAGCCCTCGTTGTCCCACTGGCCTGTTGCCAGAGCATGGGCCAGTGACCACCACCGCCACCCGCCCCATCCAGCTCTCTGAGTCAATGCCTGCCCCGACTGTTCTACGTGAAGATGAATCTGACCGCCCTGGGCTCCTCTGGGCCAGCCTGGCGTCTCTCCTTGACGCCCCTGCTCAGAACCCGAGATACTCCTCGGTCCTTTTGGGGCACCCACACCTCCCATCTCCCAGCGCTATGGCCTATATCCTATGTCCTCTATCACTATGCCCACCCCTGGGCACAGGTTCACACGCATCCTCTGCACACACTGCTTTGTCTGATGGTCCCTGTGTAGACAACGCAGGGCAGTGGGGCCTGCATTGCATGCACTGTCCTCCAGGTGTGCTGTTCATCCTTACTTTTTCCCTCAGTCTTTCCTCCTAGCACAAGTACCCACTCCTTCCACTTGTTTTTTTTTCTTTGGCCAGGCTGGAATAATTGCCTCTGTCCTTTCAGGCAGGACTCCCTCCTCCAGGACCTTCAGCTCCTACCAAGGCTTGGGCTGTTTGCTCAGGCATCGGCGACCCAGCAGACTGTGCTTTTAAAGCTTTTGTCACCTGCTTTCAGATTGCTCACCTCTCATGTTCCCAATAGTCCCGCCTCCTTTGTGGTAATTCCTATCCCCTTTAGCTCTCCTTGTGTGCCATAGGCTGTGAACAAAACTCACAGAGCTACTAAAATGTAGGTGTGACAAGGAGGCTGAGGGGCTCCCGTGTGTGTGTGTACACGGACAGCAGAGCCTCTCACCTGGGTGCCCAGCTGCCTATTTAGTGCCTTTCTTTCTCAGCTGTGCCCCCAAATGGCTGAGGTGGTAGGGCTCTTGAGTTCTGGGTGATGGGACATAATATAACTGTAGAAACAGGGGCACACACAGGGTGAGCTCAGGGTAACAGGAGATCCTGCTGACCCCAACATAAGGCAGGGACAGATGCTAAGAGCCCCACGGATGGGAACAGGAAGAGAACCTCGGGCCGCCAGAGCCACAGGTGGGTTCCTGGGCCGGGCAGAGGGGTCTCAGACCAGCCCTCGTTGTCCCACTGGCCTGTTGCCAGAGCATGGGCCAGTGACCACCACCGCCACCCGCCCCATCCAGCTCTCTGAGTCAATGCCTGCCCCGACTGTTCTACGTGAAGATGAATCTGACCGCCCTGGGCTCCTCTGGGCCAGCCTGGCGTCTCTCCTTGACGCCCCTGCTCAGAACCCGAGATACTCCTCGGTCCTTTTGGGGCACCCACACCTCCCATCTCCCAGCGCTATGGCCTATATCCTATGTCCTCTATCACTATGCCCACCCCTGGGCACAGGTTCACACGCATCCTCTGCACACACTGCTTTGTCTGATGGTCCCTGTGTAGACAACGCAGGGCAGTGGGGCCTGCATTGCATGCACTGTCCTCCAGGTGTGCTGTTCATCCTTACTTTTTCCCTCAGTCTTTCCTCCTAGCACAAGTACCCACTCCTTCCACTTGTTTTTTTTTTTTTTTTTTTGCCAGGCTGGAATAATTGCCTCTGTCCTTTCAGGCAGGACTCCCTCCTCCAGGACCTTCAGCTCCTACCAAGGCTTGGGCTGTTTGCTCAGGCATCGGCGACCCAGCAGACTGTGCTTTTAAAGCTTTTGTCACCTGCTTTCAGATTGCTCACCTCTCATGTTCCCAATAGTCCCGCCTCCTTTGTGGTAATTCCTATCCCCTTTAGCTCTCCTTGTGTGCCATAGGCTGTGAACAAAACTCACAGAGCTACTAAAATGTAGGTGTGACAAGGAGGCTGAGGGGCTCCCGTGTGTGTGTGTACACGGACAGCAGAGCCTCTCACCTGGGTGCCCAGCTGCCTATTTAGTGCCTTTCTTTCTCAGCTGTGCCCCCAAATGGCTGAGGTGGTAGGGCTCTTGAGTTCTGGGTGATGGGACATAATATAACTGTAGAAACAGGGGCACACACAGGGTGAGGCTCCAGAGAAAAGAGGTGAAAGTCCATCTCCTTCTACTTGAAGAGAAATTAACAAGCACAAAGAAAGAAATTCACCTGTTCTTTGTGATTGATGATTAAGATATGCTTTTAAATGTGGTCTCTTAAAAAAAATATTGTGATGCTACACACGAAATATTTCCTACCAGTGTTTTGGAAATCCCAAGAGTTGCCCAGGTAAGAAAACTGACAGTGTCAGATCATGCCTGGGGAGATAGCTTATTAATTGAAAGAGTATTATTCTTCCTCTAGACGTCGTGCCTTCCTGGGAAAGGGCTCTGCTGGGAAGAGGGGCTAATCCTTGCCTCTTGGGAGCTGGGGCTTGGTGCTGTCCTGTTGGAAAGCTGCCTGGGTGCCGCAGTCCATGGGTTTCCATGACCAACCATGAGACCAATTCTGGGGAAAAGCTGTATTTTGTGGTAGAGGTTTTCAAGTGTAAAAAGCCCAGTAAAACTTAATTCTATCCTTTTTTTCTGGAACAAACAAAAAGAAAACTGCTGAAGTGGAAAATTCAGAGTGGGAAATATAGGGTAGTCATTAGGTTGGAGTTTCAAAAAGGAGAACGAATTCCTGTGAGGATTCCATGTTTGCACAGGGAGTAGGCAGGGGGACCACCCATCTGTTGGGCTCAGGTCTCCCAGGCTGTTCTGAGTGAGAGGTTTCGCTGGACCCCTTCTGTGAGCTCCTCTTTTGTTTGGCCTCATTGCCAGTCCTGGCTTTGGTTCAGCACCCCTGCCCCCGCCCACAGGGTTCAGTCCTGGGGGATCTCCTCCTGGTCTCTGAGCAGCTGCAGGGCCCCTCTGGAGGCTGCCCAGGGCCCAGGGCCTAGTCACCCTGCTGTGCTCGTATGCATCTCTGCTCTTGGGCCTCCTCTACTGCCATCAAACTAGGACAAGTGTTCCCAGGGAAAGCCTGTCCCAGTCTGTGGGACATGACTGCATAGTGACTCCTGAGTTTCGCCTTCACAATCTGCCTCCTTCTCCAGTTCCATGAGGCTCCATGGTCATCCTGTCATTCCTTGACCAGTCACCAGAGTCCCTGGTGGTTTGAGGTGGTGCACCATCAAGTCATCGGTGACAGCATGCAAGAAAGGCGTGGTGGGGAGTGGGACGAGATAAAGTGAAAGTAAATGTGGCCCAGTCATGTCTGATGCTTTGGGACCCCAGACTCCTCTGTCCATGGCATTTTTCAGGCAAGAATACTGATCTGAGTTGCCATTTCCTTCTCCAGGGGATCTTCCTGACCCAGGGCTCAAACCTGGGTCTCCTGCATTGTAGGCTGATTCTTTATCGTCTGAGCCACCAGAGAGAGGGAGCACTCAATCTCCTGCCAGGAAAAGCTGGGGCGTCCCACTTGGAGACAATTCCAAAGGGATTGCTTTTGGAAGTTACATTAACAGAAGGAGGAAACAGATGCCATCTCTTTAGGTTATTTGTTTTATGGTTTTAATTTGTATGTTATGACATTGTGCAGTGGTCCATCCTTTCACAAGTACCTTGGCTTCTCTCACCTTTGTCCTGTTAGGATCATCACTGGCAGAAGTGGTCACCCAGTTACTAAGGACATGTGTGTTTCACCAGAGCACAGAGCTGTTGCTGGGAGAGGCTGCCCAGCGAGGGCAACACTCCCCAGCATCCTTGTGTTTGGGTGGCACCTGTGATAAGCTGATGACAGAGAAGGAGGTGGTGATATGACATCACCAACTCAATGGACCTGACTTTGAGCAAGTTCTGGGAGATGGTGAAGGACAGGAAAGCCTGGTGTTCTGCAGTCCATGGGGTCAGAGTCAGATACGACTGAGCACCGGAGCTGTGATGAGCTGTTGCCAATAGGAATGTTATAGGAGTTGCTGTGTGCCATGTCTGGACTAAGGGGAGTTCAAAAGTCTCTCCCCACCTGTGAGCTAATTGGAGAAATCTTTGAAGAACTTAGAGTGGGCAGAGCCACAATATAGATGGAACCTGGGTCCCTGAGGTGTCTGCTGAGACACAGTGGAATTGGACTGTGATGGGAACAGGAAATAGATTTTCATTGTGTTAAGCCCCCGAGAACTCCCGGGAATTAAACTTCACTAGTACAATAGCTAATGTTACTATAACTAATGCACGTTGGTCCTGTCAGCTCAGTCTTTTTTGGCTTCACCAAGCCTGGGCCACCCCATCCTGGCCTGCCATCATCTCCCTAGCTCCTCTCTTCATTGAGGAGCTCATCAGGTGCCATGGTTGCGTGGGAAGGTTTTATAGGAAGAATTATGTGAGGAGACAAACAAGATAAGAGCTGGGTTGGAGTAGTTATTGAAGGAATTTCTTCTCCGGGCCCTGTGAGAATATTTTTTTTAGTGATTTCTGGGTCTCTGAAATTATGAAAGTAATGGAGTCATGAATATAATTACCTCTATTCTGTAATTACCCGGCAAATATCATATGAATACATAGGGGGTTTGAGTCAGCGGATCTGGCAGCTGCGGAGTTTGATTATGATGATTTAGCTGTTGGGAAATGCCAGGGATGAAAAGCTGGGGCGTCCCACTTGGAGACAATTCCAAAGGGATTGCTTTTGGAAGTTACATTAACAGAAGGAGGAAACAGATGCCATCTCTTTAGGTTATTTGTTTTATGGTTTTAATTTGTATGTTATGACATTGTGCAGTGGTCCATCCTTTCACAAGTACCTTGGCTTCTCTCACCTTTGTCCTGTTAGGATCATCACTGGCAGAAGTGGTCACCCAGTTACTAAGGACATGTGTGTTTCACCAGAGCACAGAGCTGTTGCTGGGAGAGGCTGCCCAGCGAGGGCAACACTCCCCAGCATCCTTGTGTTTGGGTGGCACCTGTGATAAGCTGATGACAGAGAAGGAGGTGGTGATATGACATCACCAACTCAATGGACCTGACTTTGAGCAAGTTCTGGGAGATGGTGAAGGACAGGAAAGCCTGGTGTTCTGCAGTCCATGGGGTCAGAGTCAGACACGACTGAGCACCGGAGCTGTGATGAGCTGTTGCCAATAGGAATGTTATAGGAGTTGCTGTGTGCCATGTCTGGACTAAGGGGAGTTCAAAAGTCTCTCCCCACCTGTGAGCTAATTGGAGAAATCTTTGAAGAACTTAGAGTGGGCAGAGCCACAATATAGATGGAACCTGGGTCCCTGAGGTGTCTGCTGAGACACAGTGGAATTGGACTGTGATGGGAACAGGAAATAGATTTTCATTGTGTTAAGCCCCCGAGAACTCCCGGGAATTAAACTTCACTAGTACAATAGCTAATGTTACTATAACTAATGCACGTTGGTCCTGTCAGCTCAGTCTTTTTTGGCTTCACCAAGCCTGGGCCACCCCATCCTGGCCTGCCATCATCTCCCTAGCTCCTCTCTTCATTGAGGAGCTCATCAGGTGCCATGGTTGCGTGGGAAGGTTTTATAGGAAGAATTATGTGAGGAGACAAACAAGATAAGAGCTGGGTTGGAGTAGTTATTGAAGGAATTTCTTCTCCGGGCCCTGTGAGAATATTTTTTTTAGTGATTTCTGGGTCTCTGAAATTATGAAAGTAATGGAGTCATGAATATAATTACCTCTATTCTGTAATTACCCGGCAAATATCATATGAATACATAGGGGGTTTGAGTCAGCGGATCTGGCAGCTGCGGAGTTTGATTATGATGATTTAGCTGTTGGGAAATGCCAGGGATTAATTTCAGTCATCAGTGTAGGAACAACAAGGAGAAATGGCCCCAAATTAGGAAAGGACACATTCAGGCCATGTGGTGAGAGCACTTGGTGACCAGGGGGTTCAATTAGTGAAAACCCCCACCCCCACCGCAGAGGAGGTGCACTCTTCCCCTCCAGAGCGGTTCCTGTAGGACGAAAGTGTGCTGGAGACTGTTAGCACTCTGCCTTTCCCCCAGGTCATTGCTCTTCAAGGATCGCACACCTGCCGTCTCTGAAGGTAAAAGAGGTGTTTGCTTGAGCTTCCTGGTTTCTGCAGCGAATGTTGTTCCTTTCCAATATAGCCACAGTATCCTGGGAGGTAGGATCCCATAGCAGCCCCTGTTGCCAGCCTGAGTCCTCAATGAGCCAGCCTTTCAATGTGGCTCAGTGGGTGGCATTTTCTAGGTTAGAACCCAGGTCCCTGCACCCTCTTTCTTATCTTGTACTGGCTTTGAGGGAGGAATACACTTCCAATTATAATGCTTTCCCAATGGAAAAAGGTGATTTCTTTTCTTTTCTTTTTTTTCTCTGTTTAATTTATTTTTATAGTTTTGTTTTTTACTGTCACACATCAACCTGAATCAGCCATAGGTGTACCTGTGGCCCCTCCCTCTTGAACTTACTCCCATCTCCCTTCTCATTCCAGGCCTCTAGGCTGTTACAGAGGCCCTGTTTGAGTTCCCTTAGTCTTACAGAATATTTCCATTGGCTGTCTATTTGACCTGTGGCAATGTAACTTTCCATACATCTCACCCATTCCTCCCTCTCAGGGTAGCTTTCTGGAGAGTGTGGGTGTTTGTTGTGCAAGTCAGATCCTGGTGTCCCAGGAATGAGTGGAGAAGAACCTCTGCAAGCTTGTGGTCTCCTAAAAGGGGTCAAGTTTCTGTGTGCACTGTAGCTGTCTTGCATGTCATTGCTGTGTTGTGTGTCCTTTCTTAGTGGGGGCCACGTGTCCTTGTTATTTTGCTGATGACTGAAATGAATCCCTAGTGGTTCTAAGCTGCTAGATTATCAGAATCAAATACTGCAGGCTCTCTATTTATGAGGCTTCCGTGGTCTTTCTGCTGGAGGAAGCCCACCTGCCACCATGATGGAAAGGGGTTCCAGATTAATTTGCTGTTGGGAAATGCCAGGGATTAATTTCAGTCATCAGTGTAGGAACAACAAGGAGAAATGGCCCCAAATTAGGAAAGGACACATTCAGGCCATGTGGTGAGAGCACTTGGTGACCAGGGGGTTCAATTAGTGAAAACCCCCACCCCCACCGCAGAGGAGGTGCACTCTTCCCCTCCAGAGCGGTTCCTGTAGGACGAAAGTGTGCTGGAGACTGTTAGCACTCTGCCTTTCCCCCAGGTCATTGCTCTTCAAGGATCGCACACCTGCCGTCTCTGAAGGTAAAAGAGGTGTTTGCTTGAGCTTCCTGGTTTCTGCAGCGAATGTTGTTCCTTTCCAATATAGCCACAGTATCCTGGGAGGTAGGATCCCATAGCAGCCCCTGTTGCCAGCCTGAGTCCTCAATGAGCCAGCCTTTCAATGTGGCTCAGTGGGTGGCATTTTCTAGGTTAGAACCCAGGTCCCTGCACCCTCTTTCTTATCTTGTACTGGCTTTGAGGGAGGAATACACTTCCAATTATAATGCTTTCCCAATGGAAAAAGGTGATTTCTTTTCTTTTCTTTTTTTTCTCTGTTTAATTTATTTTTATAGTTTTGTTTTTTACTGTCACACATCAACCTGAATCAGCCATAGGTGTACCTGTGGCCCCTCCCTCTTGAACTTACTCCCATCTCCCTTCTCATTCCAGGCCTCTAGGCTGTTACAGAGGCCCTGTTTGAGTTCCCTTAGTCTTACAGAATATTTCCATTGGCTGTCTATTTGACCTGTGGCAATGTAACTTTCCATACATCTCACCCATTCCTCCCTCTCAGGGTAGCTTTCTGGAGAGTGTGGGTGTTTGTTGTGCAAGTCAGATCCTGGTGTCCCAGGAATGAGTGGAGAAGAACCTCTGCAAGCTTGTGGTCTCCTAAAAGGGGTCAAGTTTCTGTGTGCACTGTAGCTGTCTTGCATGTCATTGCTGTGTTGTGTGTCCTTTCTTAGTGGGGGCCACGTGTCCTTGTTATTTTGCTGATGACTGAAATGAATCCCTAGTGGTTCTAAGCTGCTAGATTATCAGAATCAAATACTGCAGGCTCTCTATTTATGAGGCTTCCGTGGTCTTTCTGCTGGAGGAAGCCCACCTGCCACCACTGGAGTGGACAGAGTTGTCATATCTGGGTGAGGTTAGCTCTGTACAAGCAGTTTTCCATCAGTCTGAGGTGTTCTTAACTTTTGTTTGGGACTCAGTTATCACCATTACTGTCCCCCACATTCCCTTCAGGCTGAGTCATTCAGTTCCAAGCCCCCAAGCATGGAGAAGAGGCTTGAATGAGGGACAATCAGGGCTACTGGGGACTGAGGCTATAGTGAGGAGCTTCAGGCATTCTTATTTTCCCTCAGGGATGCAGTCTGCTGATTTGAGCACAGGATGTGTGAGCAAGACAGAGTTGGAGGGCTGGTTCTGCAGTGGTTCTCCGGTGGGGAGAAGTCTGAAGCCCCAAGATTCTCTTTCATGGCCACAGTAACACCAGGGACCTGGGGCAAAGCTTCTCTGGGTAGGAGTAGTGTCTACCATATGCCTTCTAGGTTTGTGGAATTGTCTACACCAGATGCAATCCCAGACTCTCATCTGCACTTGCCAACACACAGAAACTGGTCTCATATCTCTACCCCAAACACAGGCTGGCTGCACATCCTTTCTCTGGGCATTGTCAGCAAGCTGAAGGATGACATTCTTCAAGCTCTGAATTCAGACCTAAATACTAACTCCATGCTATTTTCCTGGTGGAGGTTTGGACTCTGAGAATAACTCTAAGTTCCTAACATTGACCCCAAACCAGATGTCAACAGCTTCTACTACATTACCTAACACTAAGGTCTGAGTAGCAGCTCTACCCTGCCTGAGCCAAACTTCACTTGAAGCAAAGTTCTCATCCTAACCTACAGCCTGATCTTAACCCTTACCTGGTGACTCAGATGGCAAAGAATCTGCCTGCAGTGTGGGTGACCTGGCTTTGATCCCTGGGTTGAGAAGATCCCCTAGAGGAGGGAATGGCAACTCACTCCAGTATTTTTGCCTGAGAATCCCCGTGGACAGAGGAGCCTGGCAGGCTGGAGTCCATGGGGTCAAAAAAGCTGGACATAACTGAGTGACTAACACTTTACTTCAACCCTTACCTTGTTGTAGACATTGCCTATAACCAAGTCTTGCCACTGAACGTTCAAACTCTGTTTTTAACCCTTCCCCAGTGAGAAAATGTTTGTAAGGTCTGGCTCTTCTGAGCTGGAATTTGGTACTTTCATCTGTCACATGTAGGGGAGAAATTTTTTCCTCTATCCTCTTCTACCCTCTGGCTAGGTCTGTGAAATAATAGCAAAACAAAACAAAACAAAAACCTGGGAACAGGCAGATTAGCAGGAGAAAAGCTGTGCATATTTATTTGATGTTAAAAGTTTTATGTGGCACAGGAGAGCTTCATAGAAAGAAAACTCCCAAAGAAAAAACTAGGCTTGGAGGCCTTTAAACCATTTGGGGAAAAGTGGATAAATTTAAAAAGAAGTGATAAGACAGAAAAAGGGGATTTTGAGATTTGAGGGTCAGCAAATTGTAGGCAGGCAAATATATGGGGAAACTAATGGTAGTTAGACCATCCCTGGTGGCTCAGACAGTAAAGAATCTGCCTGCAATGTAGGAGACCTGGGTTCAATCTCTGAGTTGAGAAGATCCCCTGGAGGAAGGTATGGCAACCCAGTACAGTATTCTTGCCCGTAGAATCCCCACGGCCAGAGGAGCCTGGTGGGCTACAGTCCATGGAGTCGCAAAGAGTTGAATATGATTGAGCAGCTCAGTACAGAAATAGTAGTTAAAGACAGGTTAAGATTTGGGTAGACTTGTAATGTTTTTTGTGTTGTCTCATCACTGGCAGTAAGGCTGTTTTTCCTTTCCTGGTATGGGAAGTGGATTATGGACAACACCTTTCCAGAAGGTAGTTAGGATCTGATTTCAGGTAGACATGGGTATGGCAGATGGCTCATCTTGTATCCACTTTCTCTCAGTTACTCTCAGCTCAAAATAATCCTATGCCGGTGTGGCAACTTTAGGGTGGCATGTTCTGTTCTCCTACTCATCCTTCCCCTGCTTACCCCTTTCACTCCTACATCTGTTGCTCTGGGCATCCCTAACATGATGGTCCCTGTCCTCCAGGCAGGGTGTTGAGCCTTGAACACTGAACTTGTATCATTGCTTTTTGGTTTGCAGGTGAAAGACAAGCTGACTTGATGATAGACGAGTCCTGGGCAGTATATTAGTTGAGATGAATAGGTTAAGGTACCACCCCTTCGAGATTCTATGTGCTATAAGAAATCTCTGTTATCGTCTAAGGCTTTGAGAGTGGAGAGAAAAAATTTTATTATGTGGTGGTAGAGGGAAACCATGGTGTAGTTTTTGGCTGAAGTTCATCATGTTTCTTTGTCTCCCTTCCCTAAACTGTGAAGTAGGGTACAGTAATCATTAAAGGAACTAGTGTGTGAAAGGGTTTCTCAGGTGCCTCAGCAGTAAAGAATCTGCCTCCCAGCACAAGAGACACAGGAGACATGGGTTTGATCCTTGAGTGAGGAAGATCCCCTGGAGTGGAAACATGGCAATGCACTTCAGTATTCTTTTTTTTAAAGAAATGCAGTTTATTTATTTATTTTTGGCTATTCTGGGTTTTCACTGCTGCCACAGGCTCTTCTCTAGTTGTAGGGAGTAGGGGCTCCTCTCTAGTTGAGGTGAGCAGGCTTCTTGTTGCTGTGACTTCTCTTGTTGTGGAACTCGGGCTCTAGGGCACACAGGCTTCAATAGTTGTGGCACGTGGGCTCCATACTTGAGGCTCCGGGGCTCCACAGTTGAGGCTCCGAGGCTCTAGAGCACAGGCTCAATAGTTATGGCTCGCGGGCTTAGTTGCTCCACAGCATGTGGGATCTTTCTGGATCAGGGGTCGAACTCATGTCTCCTGCATTGGCAGGCGAACTCTTTACCACTGAGCTACCAGGAAAGCCACACTTCAGTATTCTTGCTTGGAAAATCCCATGGGAAAGGGAGCCTGGTGGGCTAAAGTCCATAGGGTCACAAAGAGTCAAATGTGACTGAGCACACACACAATATATGAGAAGTATTTAGAACACTCAGTCGATGTTTATCATCATCATCACCACATTCACTCAATACATGCGGTGGGGCATGTTCTGTTCTCCTACTCATCCTTCCCTGCTTACCCCTTTCACTCCTACATCTGTTGCTCTGGGCATCCCTAACATGATGGTCCCTGTCCTCCAGGCAGGGTGTTGAGCCTTGAACACTGAACTTGTATCATTGCTTTTTGGTTTGCAGGTGAAAGACAAGCTGACTTGATGATAGACGAGTCCTGGGCAGTATATTAGTTGAGATGAATAGGTTAAGGTACCACCCCTTCGAGATTCTATGTGCTATAAGAAATCTCTGTTATCGTCTAAGGCTTTGAGAGTGGAGAGAAAAAATTTTATTATGTGGTGGTAGAGGGAAACCATGGTGTAGTTTTTGGCTGAAGTTCATCATGTTTCTTTGTCTCCCTTCCCTAAACTGTGAAGTAGGGTACAGTAATCATTAAAGGAACTAGTGTGTGAAAGGGTTTCTCAGGTGCCTCAGCAGTAAAGAATCTGCCTCCCAGCACAAGAGACACAGGAGACATGGGTTTGATCCTTGAGTGAGGAAGATCCCCTGGAGTGGAAACATGGCAATGCACTTCAGTATTCTTTTTTTTAAAGAAATGCAGTTTATTTATTTATTTTTGGCTATTCTGGGTTGTTGCTGCTGCCAAAGGCTCTTCTCTAGTTGCGGGGAGTGGGGCTACTCTCTAGTTGAGGTGAGTAGGCTTCCTGTTGCAGTGACGTCTCTTGTTGTGGAACTCGGGCTCTAGGGCACACAGGCTTCAATAGTTGTGGCACGTGGGCTCCATACTTGAGGCTCCGGGGCTCCACAGTTGAGGCTCCGAGGCTCTAGAGCACAGGCTCAATAGTTGCGGCTCACAGGCTTAGTTGCTCCTCAGCATGTGGGATCTTCCTGGATCAGGGATCGAACCCATGTCTCTTTCATTGACAAGTGAACTCTTTACCACTGAGCTACCAGGGAAGCCACACTTCAGTATTCTTGCCTGAAAAAATCCCATGGATAGAGGAGCCTGGTGGGCTAAAGTCCATAGGGTCACAAAGAGTCAAATGTGACTGAGCACACACACAATATATGAGAAGTATTTAGAACACTCAGTCGATGTTTATCATCATCATCACCACATTCCTATTTCTCAGTAACTGAACAGATCTGAAATCATTTACATTTTTATAAAAATAACTTAAAATCACAAATCCATTGTTTTGGTGGTCTTCTCAGCAAAAACTACCATTGGAAAGAGAAATATTTTCGGTAAAGAGGACCTTTCTGAAGGCTGACAGAGGAAACTTTTCTGTTGAGCAGAAAAATCAGTGGAAATTGATAAAAGAAGGCACATGTGAGTGAAGCAGAAATCATCTCTTACCAGGTTTTAATGTGACGTAAGGAAAGAACAAAACCTACGGTGTTATTTTTTTTTTTAAAAGATTTATTTTTTATTTATTTATTTATTTTTGGGCGGGGGTCAGGTTGGGGAGGGAGGGGAGCAGGCGGGCCACTTCTATTGCTCTTTCATTTCTCTATTTTCATCCGTCTTTGTTCTTTTGGCTCCTGTGGGCCTCCCATCGCGGTGGCGTCTGTTGTAGCAGAGCACCGGCTCTGGGCGCAAGCGCCCCAGAGCTCCGGCTCGGCGATTGGACACATAGGTCCAGCCACTCCGCGGCACGTGGGATCTTCCCAGGCCAGGGATCAAACCGGCGCCCCTTGCACTGCAAGGCGGTGTCCTTACCCACTGGACCACCAGGGGAAGCCCTACAGTGTTATTTTATCCTTGCTCTACTGCCTACCTGCTAGGAGAAACTCATTCATGCATTCATTCATTGAATCATGCCCTTCTGTGTCTCCATCCTTCCTCCCAGAGGAGGCCTAATCCAATCCTCACAGGGCTATCCTTCTAGTGACATGAATACTAAGCACATGAGAAAGTGTATATGCAATTATATAATTTGAGATAAAATTACTATTTTGTGATGTAAAAATGGAGTATAGACAGAAGGTGACAGAAAAGGGTTCTCAGTTTGGTGGGGGACAAGGAAGTGCATTCTGGGGCTGAAAGATGAGTAGGGGTTACTCAATTAAAGAATAAGGCTCTCAAAGGCCTTATTGCACAGCAGAGTTAGTGAGGACTGTGTATGATTTTGTCACTAGTGAAAATTGCACCAATTATACCCATTAAGAATATTTAAACACAAATCCATCATCACCACATTCCTATTTCTCAGTAACTGAACAGATCTGAAATCATTTACATTTTTATAAAAATAACTTAAAATCACAAATCCATTGTTTTGGTGGTCTTCTCAGCAAAAACTACCATTGGAAAGAGAAATATTTTCGGTAAAGAGGACCTTTCTGAAGGCTGACAGAGGAAACTTTTCTGTTGAGCAGAAAAATCAGTGGAAATTGATAAAAGAAGGCACATGTGAGTGAAGCAGAAATCATCTCTTACCAGGTTTTAATGTGACGTAAGGAAAGAACAAAACCTACGGTGTTATTTTTTTTTTTAAAAGATTTATTTTTTATTTATTTATTTATTTTTGGGCGGGGGTCAGGTTGGGGAGGGAGGGGAGCAGGCGGGCCACTTCTATTGCTCTTTCATTTCTCTATTTTCATCCGTCTTTGTTCTTTTGGCTCCTGTGGGCCTCCCATCGCGGTGGCGTCTGTTGTAGCAGAGCACCGGCTCTGGGCGCATGCGCTCCAGAGCTCCGGCTCGGTAATTGGACACATCGGTCCAGCCGCTCCGCGGCACGTGGGATCTTCCCAGGCCAGGGATCAAACTGGCGCCCCTTGCACTGCAAGGCGGTGTCCTTACCCACTGGACCACCAGGGGAAGCCCTACAGTGTTATTTTATCCTTGCTCTACTGCCTACCTGCTAGGAGAAACTCATTCATGCATTCATTCATTGAATCATGCCCTTCTGTGTCTCCATCCTTCCTCCCAGAGGAGGCCTAATCCAATCCTCACAGGGCTATCCTTCTAGTGACATGAATACTAAGCACATGAGAAAGTGTATATGCAATTATATAATTTGAGATAAAATTACTATTTTGTGATGTAAAAATGGAGTATAGACAGAAGGTGACAGAAAAGGGTTCTCAGTTTGGTGGGGGACAAGGAAGTGCATTCTGGGGCTGAAAGATGAGTAGGGGTTACTCAATTAAAGAATAAGGCTCTCAGCTACAGGAGAATTTGGCCTTATTGCACAGCAGAGTTAGTGAGGACTGTGTATGATTTTGTCACTAGTGAAAATTGCACCAATTATACCATGTTGAAAATATGGCAGTTGCTAGACCCATTGCTGGACCTTGTTAGTTAATGCTTTGATAAAGAAGAACATGTATTATCACTACATCACAAGTGAATGTTTTGGAGGCATTTTTTTAAACAGCTCTAAGTTGACAGCAAGACTGAGCAGAAGGTAGGTTTTTTCATAAACCTTCTGCTCCCCTGTTATACACACAGCTTCCCCCAGTATCAAAACCCTTCACCAGAGTGGGATGTCACAAATTAGTTTTTAAAATAATATTTTGATATATTATTTTAAAATAAAGTATTCTTTTGTGAGTTTTTAAAATACTATATCAATATATTTTGATATAATTGGCTCTCTTTGTCATCCTATACATTTTATTTTATACACTGACAAACATCTGGAACCAGGCTCCAGAGGCTTCCTCAGACTGCCAAAGCAGTCCACAGCACAAAAGGGTTAAGAGAGCAGAATGCAACAAGAGCAGCCTGCTGAAGCTCTGAGACAGGAAGGGGAGGGAGTTACCCCAGTGTAGCAGGCATAGGGTCAGCCAGGAAGAGGGTGACAAGATGACACTGGAGAGACAGAAGAGCCTTGAGGGTCACGTTGAGGCATTTGCTCTTCTCTTATGGATAGTGGAAACCAATTGCAAACTTTTAAGCATGGGTCAACTTCACAATTTAACTCACATTAAAACATTATGAGGATACTGCCACCACTGATAGCTTCCTCATTGCTGCAAGTGAGTAAAGGAATGGTAGGAAGGTTTGTAGACATAAAACAGGGAGATTTGCACCTTGGAGGAGGGTGATGGCAATCAAAATGTAGAAAAGGGAGTTAAGATATCCTTTGAAGGTGAAATTGGAACCTTGCAACAATGAATTCAATGTGGGAGGTGAGAAAAAGAGAAGTGTCAGGATGATCCCATGGCCCCTTGTTTAAGTCACCATGAGCACATGACGGTGCCATTGTCTGTGATAAAGAAGATGAAGGAGGGCCAGATGGAAGAGGAGTGTTCAGTTTCTGACGTGTCACTTGAGGTGCCGGCACAACATCCAAATGGATGTGTCAAGGAGGCGATTGGATAAATGAGTCTGGAGCATGAATGAGATCTGGGTTGGAGATACGAATTTGGAGACACCAACATATAGATGTCGTTGGAAATCACAGAGATGAATGAGGCCGCCTTAGGCAAGAATGAGATGAGACAGGGACCTGTAATGGCTCTGTGAACTTGAGAATTTAGAGACAGTGTAATAGATTATCATAGTGATCATACAAAGAGCTAACTTTCATGGGGGTCTTACAATGGGCTAGGCATTGTTCTAAACGTGCTGCATGGATTTATTTCTTTATTTCCACAATAACCAATGAAGTCAACTGAGATGTCCAAGGTCACAGTTAGTCATTGGAAAGGTTGAGGGTAAGAACGCAGCAATCTGGCCCCAGAGCTTCTCTCTTAACCCATGAGGAGCCTTGGGACAGAATAGTCAGAGAGGTCAGAAGATAGAAGGAAAATTAGCAGCATGGTATCCAGAGCAGAATGTTTCTAGGTGGAGGGAGGGTCAGCTTCGATGGGTACTGCTTAGGCCCAACAAGATAAGTAATCATTGAGGGGATCATAGGCAACATTGTAAAAGGCATTTTGGGTGCTATGGCAAGAAGGTAGGAGTAGACACTAACTGGTGTGGCTAAGGGAGAGAAAGAGCTGAGGATGTTGAGATGACATTGCCCTTAACTGTCCCCTGAGGATAGAATATTTGCAGGTAGTTACAAGGTTTGGAGAGAGTGTGCATAAAGCACACAACACCGTGTTTAGCACACAATAGGCATGCAATAAATGTTAACTATTTTGCTACTTGTCAGAATAAATCTTGAGATCATAAAGGCCTGCAGTATAGGTGACACGAGCAGGAATATAGGATTTGGAGGGTGATGGCAATCAAAATGTAGAAAAGGGAGTTAAGATATCCTTTGAAGGTGAAATTGGAACCTTGCAACAATGAATTCAATGCGGGAGGTGAGAAAAAGAGAAGTGTCAGGATGATCCCATGGCCCCTTGTTTAAGTCACCATGAGCACATGACGGTGCCATTGTCTGTGATAAAGAAGATGAAGGAGGGCCAGATGGAAGAGGAGTGTTCAGTTTCTGACGTGTCACTTGAGGTGCCGGCACAACATCCAAATGGATGTGTCAAGGAGGCGATTGGATAAATGAGTCTGGAGCATGAATGAGATCTGGGTTGGAGATACGAATTTGGAGACACCAACATATAGATGTCGTTGGAAATCACAGAGATGAATGAGGCCGCCTTAGGCAAGAATGAGATGAGACAGGGACCTGTAATGGCTCTGTGAACTTGAGAATTTAGAGACAGTGTAATAGATTATCATAGTGATCATACAAAGAGCTAACTTTCATGGGGGTCTTACAATGGGCTAGGCATTGTTCTAAACGTGCTGCATGGATTTATTTCTTTATTTCCACAATAACCAATGAAGTCAACTGAGATGTCCAAGGTCACAGTTAGTCATTGGAAAGGTTGAGGGTAAGAACGCAGCAATCTGGCCCCAGAGCTTCTCTCTTAACCCATGAGGAGCCTTGGGACAGAATAGTCAGAGAGGTCAGAAGATAGAAGGAAAATTAGCAGCATGGTATCCAGAGCAGAATGTTTCCAGGTGGAGGGAGGGTCAGCTTCGATGGGTACTGCTTAGGCCCAACAAGATAAGTAATCATTGAGGGGATCATAGGCAACATTGTAAAAGGCATTTTGGGTGCTGTGGCAAGAAGGTAGGAGTAGACACTAACTGGTGTGGCTAAGGGAGAGAAAGAGCTGAGGATGTTGAGATGACATTGCCCTTAACTGTCCCCTGAGGATAGAATATTTGCAGGTAGTTACAAGGTTTGGAGAGAGTGTGCATAAAGCACACAACACCGTGTTTAGCACACAATAGGCATGCAATAAATGTTAACTATTTTGCTACTTGTCAGAATAAATCTTGAGATCATAAAGGCCTGCAGTATAGGTGACACGAGCAGGAATATACGTGCATGGCATTTGATCCACCAGCGGATATATGCACAGGCACCAGGGCACAGTCAGTAAGAGTTCAGGATGTTACGACGGCTACCCCTGGATGAATCACCAGGCTGGTACTAGGTGAAAGGGCTACTTGTGAGAAGGAAATGAATGAAGCTGTCTGTGACATAACATACCCAGTGAGTGTGTGAATAGGGAGGGCTGAAGGAGTTCAGAGGAGAGACCTCTGGGCTTGGCTGGGATGATGCATTTGCCTGGAGAAGAGATAGACTCTGTGGTCAGCACCTCTGTTTCTGCACAAGGAATTAGGGTCTCAGGTGGGGACAGTGGTTTTGCCTTAAACCTTTGTCCATGTCAGGTAAAGCTGGTCACACTTTGTCAACAAAGGTCCACATAGTCAAAGCTCTGGTTTTTCCAGTAGCCATGTAGTAATGTGAGCATCAGCCCTAAAAGAAGGCTGAGTGCCGAAGAACTGATGCTTTCAAACTGTGGTGTTAGAGAAGACTCTTGAGAGTTTTTTGGACTCTAAGAAGATCAAACCAGTCAATCCTAAAGGAAATCAAACCTGAATATTCATTGGAAGGGCTGAGGTTGAAACTGAAGCTCCAGTACTTTGGCGACCTGACTACTCCTTGCAAAAGTTGCTGACTCATTGGAAAAGACCCTGATAATGGGAAAGATTGAAGAACAAAAGAGAAGGGGGTGGCAGAGGATGAGATGGTTAGATAGTATCACTGACTCAATGGACATAAATTTGAGCAAGCTCCAGGAGACAGTGAAGGACAGGGAAGCTGGGTGTGCTGTAGTTCTGGGGATGCAAAGAGTCAGATACGACTGAGTGACTGAACAATAGTCACACATCGTCTTTGCGTAGCAGTAGCTAACACTTCACATTTAGAAGCACCTTTCTCTTTCCAGGGCGGAAAGTCACTTGTAAACAGAACCAAATGTATCTCATTACTCCTCCCCATCCAGTCTCCCATTGGGCTGTGATCAATGGGTGGGCATGAGGGGAGAAACCAGAGGACCCCAGTGTGACAGAAGACAGCATTGGCAAATTCCCACATATGTGAATTGGAGCTCAGAGTTAAAACACAGAGTGTAGACATGGGATTTTTCCAGAGTTCCTCAAAGCAGCTCCTCAAATCCGTCCCTGGAGGGGCAGGCAGTGAAAGCAAACCTCCTTCCTCATGGGTCCTTGAACTGCTTCAGCTTCTTAAGAAAGGTGGAGCCAGCCTTCTGCCTTCAGGGAGGCCACTGGGATTTTCTTTGCCCTGAGGCTGTGTGACTGACCGAGAAAATCTCGGCTTATTTTTATTCCTGTAGAGGACAGCCCTCCCAAGATTCCTGCAGATTTTTGTGCTCTTGGCAGGAATCCTGGGAGGGAACGGGTAGTAGTGGGGAAGGGGCAAGTATGTCATGACAAGTGGGCTGCAGAACAGAGTTACAGGTGTGTCCGGGGGCGGAGAGTAGATTACATGGGGCACACCACTTGGACCTTCTGGCCACAAGCCTTTGGACTTATCTGGGGTGCTCTGTGGCTTTCTGCATCACTTGGAATTTATTCCAGTTTATCTGACATTAGCACACTGCTCTCCAGTAAGGCTTCTTTTTCACACAATTTATATAAAACTGTCTGCAAATGTGTGGAGTGCCCTTGGTAATTCCTAAAGAATCTCTATGTTCTGGGTGGAGTCTTTGAAGGCGTTAAGTGAGGTGAGCCTGAGGAAGCAGGGGCTTGCAGATTTGCAAGAATGTCTGTTGTGTGGAATTAGTGGGAAATTGTTCTTTCTTTTTTTTTGTTTTTTATTTTTTGCTTACTATCCTGTCTCCTCCTAGTCTGCCTAATCCCAGTCATCATTTAAGGCCTGGGCTAAATTCTGGATCTTCTAGAAAACCTTCCTGATAATTGTGTGTGTGTGTGTGTGTGTGTGTGTGTGTGTGCAGTGTTCTTTTATTTATTTTATTTTTTTATTGTGGCAAAATGTATATAATGTAAAATTAACCATCATTGGCATTTAGTAGATTCACAATGCATAGAATTGTGAATTCTGCACCCCTACTTAGTTCTAAAACATTGTTCTCACACTGCCCTCCATGAAGCTCTGAATCATTTCATTTGTTACTTTCTACTAGTTCTCAGTCTGGCGAACCACCAATCTGCTTTCTCTCTCTATGGATTTGCCTCTTTGTTTCATATCCATAGAATCACGCAATGTTTGTCCCTGCTGGGCCAGTTCTGCCTTAAGTCCCTGGAGGGCCAGTGAAAGCAAACCTCCTTCCTCATGGGTCCTTGAACTGCTTCAGCTTCTTAAGAAAGGTGGAGCCAGCCTTCTGCCTTCAGGGAGGCCACTGGGATTTTCTTTGCCCTGAGGCTGTGTGACTGACCGAGAAAATCTCGGCTTATTTTTATTCCTGTAGAGGACAGCCCTCCCAAGATTCCTGCAGAATTTTGTGCTCTTGGCAGGAATCCTGGGAGGAACGGGTAGTAGTGGGGAAGGGGCAAGTATGTCATGACAAGTGGGCTGCAGAACAGAGTTACAGGTGTGTCCGGGGGCGGAGAGTAGATTACATGGGGCACACCACTTGGACCTTCTGGCCACAAGCCTTTGGACTTATCTGGGGTGCTCTGTGGCTTTCTGCATCACTTGGAATTTATTCCAGTTTATCTGACATTAGCACACTGCTCTCCAGTAAGGCTTCTTTTTCACACAATTTATATAAAACTGTCTGCAAATGTGTGGAGTGCCCTTGGTAATTCCTAAAGAATCTCTATGTTCTGGGTGGAGTCTTTGAAGGCGTTAAGTGAGGTGAGCCTGAGGAAGCAGGGGCTTGCAGATTTGCAAGAATGTCTGTTGTGTGGAATTAGTGGGAAATTGTTCTTTCTTTTTTTGTTGTTTTTTATTTTTTGCTTACTATCCTGTCTCCTCCTAGTCTGCCTAATCCCAGTCATCATTTAAGGCCTGGGCTAAATTCTGGATCTTCTAGAAAACCTTCCTGATAATTGTGTGTGTGTGTGTGTGTGTGTGTGTGTGTGTGCAGTGTTCTTTTATTTATTTTATTTTTTTATTGTGGCAAAATGTATATAATGTAAAATTAACCATCATTGGCATTTAGTAGATTCACAATGCATAGAATTGTGAATTCTGCACCCCTACTTAGTTCTAAAACATTGTTCTCACACTGCCCTCCATGAAGCTCTGAATCATTTCATTTGTTACTTTCTACTAGTTCTCAGTCTGGCGAACCACCAATCTGCTTTCTCTCTCTATGGATTTGCCTCTTTGTTTCATATCCATAGAATCACGCAATGTTTGTCCCTGCTTCTTTCAACTAGCGTGATGTTTTCTAGATTCATGTATGCTGTCACATGTATTGGTAATTTCTTTCTCTTTTATGGTTGAACAATCTTCCATCATATGTACATATTTCAGTTCATTTATCTACCCTTCTATGGATGGGGATTTGGGTAATTTTCACCTTTTGACTTTTGTTAACAGTGCTTCCCTGAACACATCTGCTCAAATATTTGTTTCAGTGCTTTTTTTTTTTAACTTCCTTTGGGTGTGAGCATAGAGGTAGACCTGCCAGGTTGTATGATTCTATGTTTAGCTTTTTGCGGAACCAGTGAATTATTTTCCCCTGCATTTGTACCATTTTGCATTCCCATCTACAAAGCTTGGTCATTTTATCTCATAAGTACTCTTCTACAAAGGAAGTTATGGTTTTATCTGTGTTAGATGCCTTCTAGGGCTTCCCTGGTAGCTCAGCTGGTAAAGAATCCACCTGCAAAGCAGGAGACCCCAATTCGATCCCTGAGTTGGGAAGATCCCCTGGAGAAGGGATAGACTACCCACTCCAGGATTCTTGCCTGGAGAATCCCCATGAGCGTAGTAGGCTGCAGTCCACAGGGTCACAAAGAGTCCGACACGACTGAGCAACTAAGTGTACATCATATTTTAATTCTAAGTTATACAACCTCAAGGATGCTTATTATCATTATTTATTTATTTGTTAATTCATGGATTCAGTTAGTAGTTACAGTTCAGTAGCTAAGATTCCTGGTCCTGGAATCAAACTACCTGGGTTCAAGACTTGGATTCTGCTCGTTGCTAGATTGTGCCATTTAGGGAAAGGTATTTTACCTCTCTGCATCTTTGTTTCTTCACTTCTAAGATGGGATTAATGATGGTTGTGTTAGTTTCATGATGCTGCTGTAGCAATTACCGCATTGCACAAATGTGTCATCTGAGAGTTCTGGAGTCACAAATCTGAAAGGGGTCTCAGTGGACTAAAATCCAGTGTAGCAGGGATACACTGAAGAGAGTCTGTTTCCTTGCAGTCTCTGGCTTTTAGGGGTACCTTCATTCTTTGGTTCATGGTCCCCTTTCATCTTCAATATCTTCTATCTTCTGAATCACTCTGACCTCTGCTTCTGTCATCACATCTCCACTGACTCTGACTCTCTTGGCTCTTTCCTTTAAGGATCCTTGTTAGGCACCCCAGATAATCCAGATTTATCTCCCTATTCCAAGATCTTTAACTTAATCAATCTGCCAAGTCCTTTTTGCCATAAATGGTAGCATATTCACAGGGTTTAGGTTGTGAATATTTGAACGGGGACATTATATGTCTCAGTGGTAAAGAATCTGCCTGCCAATGCGGGAGATGTGGGTTCATTCCCCAAGTTAGGAAGGTCCCCTGGAGAAGGAAATGACAACCTACTCTAGTATTCTTGCCTGGGAAATCCCACGGACAGAGGAGCCTGGTGGGCTCCAGTCCATGGGGTTGCAAAGAGGTGGACACGACTTAGAGACCAAAACAACAACAATGGCAGCATTATTCAGCCTGTCTACAACCATGCTCTCTCATAGGATTATGTTTAAAGTAAAGTGAGGCTTCCCCTGGTGGTCCAGTGGGTAAGGACACCACCTTGCAGTGCAAGGGGCGCCAGTTCGAACCCTGGCCTGGGAAGATCCCACGTGTTGCTGAGCAGCTGGACCGATGTGACCAATTACCCAGCCGGAGCTCTGGCACGCGTGCGCCCAGAGCCGGTGCTCTGCGACGACAGTGGCCACCATGATGGAAGGCCCACAGGAGCCAAAGAACAAAGACAGATGAAAATGGAGAAATGAAAGACCAGTGGAAGTGGTCCGCCCATCCCCCTCTGTCCCCACCCCACCCTCCAAAAAAGATAAATAAAAAAATAAATAAATAAATAAATAAAGTGAGAAAATTTCACAGAAAGCACTGGTACTCAAAGATCCTATACATTACTGTAGCTACCAGTGATGCCTATGCCTATGGTTAGACTTACTACCTAGAACAGAGTGAGTGAGTGCCCTGTGGGCCTCTGAGGACTCCATGTGTTGGACTCCTAAAGTCTCAGTGGTATTGTATCCTAAGAATGAATCTCTCCTTTTCTCAGTAGGAGCAGAGTCACTCATGAAACTCCTTCTAACAGAGTCCTCTCTGGGTTCCACTTGGTTCAGACTGATCTCTTTAGGAATCTGAATCCCAAAGCTCCCTTCTATCCCAGGGGTCAGAATTATCTCTGAATTATAGAATTAAAAGTTCTGGGTCACAAAAGATACACCTGACAAATGACTGTCATCCAAAATATACAAATAACTCTAAGAACTCAACAAGAAGAAGACAAGCAGCCCAATTTAAAAATGAGTAGAAGGCTTTAACAGACACTTCCCCAAAGAAGACATATACATGGCAAATAAACATATGAAAAGATGCACAATGTCATAGGCCATCAGGGAAATGTAAATTAAAATAAGGAGAATACTTCCCTGGTGGTCCAGTGGTTAAGACTTAAAGCTTCCACTGCAGAGGGTTCAGGTTTAATCCCTGGTCAGGGAACTAGAATTCCACAAGTGTCTCAGACAAAAATAAAACAACAGCAAAAAAACAACAGTGAGATACCACCACATACCTATTAAAATGGCCAAAACCCAGAAGCCTGACACTCCTGAATACTGTAGAGAATGCAAAGCAACAGCAGCTCTCCTTCACTGCTGGTGGGAGTGCAAAATGGCACAGCTACTTTGGAAGACTTTAATGGTTTCTTATAAAACAAAACACACTCTTACCATAGCATCTAGCAGTTGCATTCCTTGTTATTTGTCCAAAGAAGTTGAAAACTTATGTCCTGCAAAAATCTGCACATGGATGTTTATTGCAGCTTTGTTCACAGTTGCCAAAAGCGGAAGCAATCACAATGTCCTTCAGTAGATGAGTGGATAAATAAACTGAGACATTCAGATAATTGAATATTGTTTGTTAGTTGCTCAGTCGTGTCTCACTCTCTGAACCCCATAGACTGTAGCCCACCAGGCTCCTCTGTCCATGGAATACTGGAGTGGGTAGCCATTCCCTTCTCCAGAGGATCTTCCTGACTCAGGGAGTAGACCTAGGTCTCCTGCATCACAGGCAGATTCTTTACCTTTATTCAGCACTAAAAATAAATGAGCTATCAGGTCACGAAAAGATAGGGGAAAATCTAAAATACATATTGCTGAGTCAAAGAAGCCAGTTTAAAAGACTATGCTATAAGATTCTAACTATATGGCGTTCTGGAAAAGGCAAAACTATGAAGATGGCAAAGAGATCAGTGGTTGCCAGGAGTTGATGGGTTAAGGGATGACTAGGCAGAGCCCAGAAGAATTTTAGGACAACGAGGAGACTGTCTGTGATACTGTAATAGTGGATATGTGTCCTTACACATTTGTTCAAATCTGTAGAATGCACTACACCAAGAGTGAACCCTAGTGTAAGCTGCAGACTCTGGATGATGATCTATCAGTGTAGGTTCATCAACTGTAACAAACACATCACTCTGGTCGAGGCATTAGTAATGGGGGATCTGTGAATGTATGGGGGCGGGGGGAGCTGGGAAGTCTCTATATCCTCCTCTCAGTTTTGCTCTGAATCTAAAACTACTCTCAAAATTCTTGAAAAAAAGTTCTGGGTCACTAGGAAGTCATAGTGAGGCTCAAGAACCCTAGGTTGGGAGATAATTACACATGAAGGGAAGCAAATATAGAACTTGTGTAGAACTATGAAAGCTTCCAAATTGCTGTGCATGAAGGACTTTTAAAAAATGTTTTAAAAAATAGGGGTATAGTTGCTTTATGATGGTATGTTTCTGCTATGCAACAAAGTGAATCAGCTATGTGTATACCTATATCCCCTCCCACTGGAGCCTCCTCCCACCCCTCTAGGTCATCATAGAGCACCAAGCTGAGCTCCTGCTAGGTCCCCTTTTATATGGTATATGCCAGTGTAGACTCGGAAGCAATCACAATGTCCTTCAGTAGATGAGTGGATAAATAAACTGAGACATTCAGATAATTGAATATTGTTTGTTAGTTGCTCAGTCGTGTCTCACTCTCTGAACCCCATAGACTGTAGCCCACCAGGCTCCTCTGTCCATGGAATACTGGAGTGGGTAGCCATTCCCTTCTCCAGAGGATCTTCCTGACTCAGGGAGTAGACCTAGGTCTCCTGCATCACAGGCAGATTCTTTACCTTTATTCAGCACTAAAAATAAATGAGCTATCAGGTCACGAAAAGATAGGGGAAAATCTAAAATACATATTACTGAGTCAAAGAAGCCAGTTTAAAAAGACTATGCTATAAGATTCTAACTATATGGCGTTCTGGAAAAGGCAAAACTATGAAGATGGCAAAGAGATCAGTGGTTGCCAGGAGTTGATGGGTTAAGGGATGACTAGGCAGAGCCCAGAAGAATTTTAGGACAACGAGGAGACTGTCTGTGATACTGTAATAGTGGATATGTGTCCTTACACATTTGTTCAAATCTGTAGAATGCACTACACCAAGAGTGAACCCTAGTGTAAGCTGCAGACTCTGGATGATGATCTATCAGTGTAGGTTCATCAACTGTAACAAACACATCACTCTGGTCGAGGCATTAGTAATGGGGGATCTGTGAATGTATGGGGGCGGGGGGAGCTGGGAAGTCTCTATATCCTCCTCTCAGTTTTGCTCTGAATCTAAAACTACTCTCAAAAATTCTTGAAAAAATGTTCTGGGTCACTAGGAAGTCATAGTGAGGCTCAAGAACCCTAGGTTGGGAGATAATTACACATGAAGGGAAGCAAATATAGAACTTGTGTAGAACTATGAAAGCTTCCAAATTGCTGTGCATGAAGGACTTTTAAAAAATGTTTTAAAAAATAGGGGTATAGTTGCTTTATGATGGTATGTTTCTGCTATGCAACAAAGTGAATCAGCTATGTGTATACCTATATCCCCTCCCACTGGAGCCTCCCTCCCACCCCTCTAGGTCATCATAGAGCACCAAGCTGAGCTCCCTGTGCTATACCGCTGGTTCCCACTGGCTGTCTATATGGTATATGCCAGTGTAGACTTAATAGATTTTTAATCCAAAGAAGGTTCTATTTATAAGAGATTTTCCATGAAGAAACAGAGGAAAGAGGAGCCCAAGACCCCTCTCTTCTTGTCTGGCTCCAGAAGATGGTCTCAGAGACAAAGAAAGAATGGGGACAAGAGCTTTCAGACAACATGACGCCTGTGTATAGTCCCCTAGTTCTTTGGGGAGGGAGGGGGTTTTGCTGTGAATGTTGTCAGACAAGCTTGCTCAGCACAATGTACACCGTAGCAGCCACGGTTGGGAGATTGAAGCTGCTCTCAGAGCCTGTGGCAGGGGCAGAGCTTCCTTCCCCGTGTGCAATTTAGGGACCTATGGATGAGGTCCCTGGATGAGGCAAAGCTAAGTGGGGCTGGGGAACAGAGAGCTCGGCCCTAGTGCAGAAACTGGAGCTCCTTAATTTTCCCCTCTTGGCCCTGGTCACCCCAACAGAAAACGGTGGGCAGGTTGAAGCTCTTGCGCAAGTCCTAGCAGCAGTCCATAGCGGTGATTCTATAATTATATAAAGAGTTATGCCACAGCATCTTAAAATAGACACACTTCTCAGATGATTCATGTGAAGATCATCTGAACCAAGGATAATGCTTGAATTTTGACTCAGTCCATGGAGATGTCTGGGTCATGTCCTCCCACTTATGTTTACTCATCTTAACACTTAGAGGAACTCTTGGGGCTCCTGAATTCTGCCTTTGATCCACCTTCTAGTTTTCCTGTGCCTGGCTGACCTCTCAGAGCTTTAAGAGTCTCCAGAGTTCCTAGAATGGAGGCAAGAGATGTATACACTGATGGTCATAGGGTATTTCCCAAGAAACAGAGAAATAAGGTGTTTTACTGGTCCCTGTGGTTGTAGAAAAAGAGGACCTGTGGCTCAATCCCCTGAGAGTGAAGGAGGAGCTTCCCTGCTGGGACCACAAAGGACATGACACTGGAAACCAGTGGTGAACCTAGAATGTATGACCTCTAGGGAAGAGTCAGCCTTTTGGAGAGTTTCTGGGACCCCTGGACTTTGAAGGGCAGTTGAAGGGTCTAGAGTAGAATGGAACTTCCTAATATTTGGGATATTATACTACAAGAATAAAAATAACTGAGCCACATGGGTATGAGAGGAAGTGGCCTCTGGGGGCCCATGGTGGGGAGTGGGGAAAAATGAGAAGGATGGAGGAACAGAGGAAAGGCTACGTGAGCAGAGGTCTGGGGTTAAGTCCAGACTCTGTTTGGGTTGCTACAACCTGCTGAGTGTTTCTGGGGTGTGGAATGAAGGGGAGGTAGTGATTGAATGGGCTGAGACTGGAGAGTCAGGCGGGGGCAGGCCAGGGAGGCCCTAGTGGACCAGGTAAGGTGCTTGAACTTGGCCCTTTGAGGGTGTGGGGATAGGGAGCCTTGCAGGGTATCAGGCAGGGACACGCCGCGGTTCGTTGAAGGTGCATCGCCCTTGTTCCCTGTCAGCAGGTGCACACGCTCTGTCTCCTTATTTCCACGGCAGCCACAGGCTCTTCACTCAAGGAATTGTCACTTCAAGCCGAGAACAAGCAGAACAACAAATTCTCAAGAGAAATCTGTCCTTTCCCCAAAGTGTTGCTTACAGAGTGGGAGGAAAGAAACTTGACACAAGATATTTTGGACTTTGGAGACAAACAGAGCTGTTTGCATGTTGCTGCAGGGCATCCGGGTGTCCTCTTGTTGCTTAATTACATCCTGCGTGCTTTCGTGGAAAATGTCGGGGTCACAGTGAGTCCATGGCTGCACAGCTTGTGCAGACTCTGAGGATACGATACCCCCTCCCTAGATAGTAACCCTCAGAAGCCAGGTAGATTCCATTGCAGTCTAAGCAAGGGCTGCAGGAAAAGCAAATACGATAAAGAGAAGAAAAGAAATTCCTCTTGCTTCGTCTTGCTGGACACCATGGGTGTGGCTACAACAGAATCTACAGAGGAGTCCAGAGCCCTCCGGGTCCACGTGTGTCCTGAGCAGGGACCGTGATGAAATTAGCACTGAGTTATCATTAGGCACCTTTGTTTCAGTCCATCTGTCCACTGATGGGCTGGGTGACTTTGGGTAGGTGTGATGTCCTTTCTTGACCTCAGTGTTCCTATTGGAGGAATGAGACATCAAGATAGATATTCACTTCCTTGCTCTAAAATGCCATATATCATCCCTGGAAGTGTTTTCCTTGAAGTCTGAATCCTTCCACCCATTTTATCTTAAATGCTTGTGATGGTGCTTATTATTTATAGCCACCTATTTCCAAAAAAGAATTTGAGTCAGCTTATCATATGAGATGTGATCAAGATGGAATCATTAATAAGCAATTAATGATCAAATGGCATTTGATGGTGGTGGTGATGCGGTGAAAAATACACAAGAAACCGAGGGAAGTACCAAAAAGCTTTGAGCTTCCTGGATGCCCAAGAGAAAGTAAGCACTCATCCCATGCTCAGAAGGAGCCCTTCATGACCGGGGAGCTGGGTGTTTTCTGGCACCTACATAAGAGCTGTAGTGAGCACTTAAAAATAAATCACCCATAGCATGTTTATAAAGATGCAAAGATACTCTACTTGTGGCTTTGTTTATTTTCCCTCTCTTAGGGATTCCCATTTCCTTTAGCAGAAATGAACAGCTATGTCTCATAGACTGATGAAGGTTGATAGATCTAAAGTCTGTGTTGAGCACTTTCTTGAAAGTGGGAGAACTAAGCAGGCTCTTCTCTCGGTAGGGGTGGATGCAAAGGGTGTGCCTGCTTTCCGGAGGTGCTGACCCCTGGGCTCTGGGGCACCCACGCTGCATGTGGGATTGGAGCCTCTCTTCTGGTCCAGCTTGCCTAGATGGTGCCACGCAGCCTGAAGATACTCTTCTCCCCCTCCGAGTGGCTCCCTCAACCAGCCCCTTTAGGGAGCCAGTGCCAGGCTTCTGAAGCACTCTTCTCCCCACTGACCTAGAAGAACCTTTCAGTGGGTTTTGAGAGTCTGCCTTTCCTCTTGCTTCGTCTTGCTGGATACCATGGGTGTGGCTACAACAGAATCTACAGAGGAGTCCAGAGCCCTCCGGGTCCACGTGTGTCCTGAGCAGGGACCGTGATGAAATTAGCACTGAGTTATCATTAGGCACCTTTGTTTCAGTCCATCTGTCCACTGATGGGCTGGGTGACTTTGGGTAGGTGTGATGTCCTTTCTTGACCTCAGTGTTCCTATTGGAGGAATGAGACATCAAGATAGATATTCACTTCCTTGCTCTAAAATGCCATATATCATCCCTGGAAGTGTTTTCCTTGAAGTCTGAATCCTTCCACCCATTTTATCTTAAATGCTTGTGATGGTGCTTATTATTTATAGCCACCTATTTCCAAAAAAGAATTTGAGTCAGCTTATCATATGAGATGTGATCAAGATGGAATCATTAATAAGCAATTAATGATCAAATGGCATTTGATGGTGGTGGTGATGCGGTGAAAAATACACAAGAAACCGAGGGAAGTACCAAAAAGCTTTGAGCTTCCTGGATGCCCAAGAGAAGGTAAGCACTCATCCCATGCTCAGAAGGAGCCCTTCATGACCAGGGAGCTGGGTGTTTTCTGGCACCTACATAAGAGCTGTAGTGAGCACTTAAAAATAAATCACCCATAGCATGTTTATAAAGATGCAAAGATACTCTACTTGTGGCTTTGTTTATTTTCCCTCTCTTAGGGATTCCCATTTCCTTTAGCAGAAATGAACAGCTATGTCTCATAGACTGATGAAGGTTGATAGATCTAAAGTCTGTGTTGAGCACTTTCTTGAAAGTGGGAGAACTAAGCAGGCTCTTCTCTCGGTAGGGGTGGATGAAAAGGGGTGTGCCTGCTTTCCAGAGGTGCTGACCCCTGGGCTCTGGGGCACCCACGCTGCATGTGGGATTGGAGCCTCTCTTCTGGTCCATCTTGCCTAGATGGTGCCACGCAGCCTGAAGATACTCTTCTCCCCCTCCGAGTGGCTCCCTCAACCAGCCCCTTTAGGGAGCCAGTGCCAGGCTTCTGAAGCACTCTTCTCCCCCACTGACCTAGAAGAACCTTTCAGTGGGTTTTGAGAGTCTGCCTTTCCTCTTCGGAAGCCAGCTGAGGAAATGTCACCTACTGAGTGGATCTTCTGCACAGCTACCTGTTGAAACCAGAGAAAATAAAAACTTAGCTTGAAAATGAGCAAGTTTTATGTTCGGCGGTGGTTGCCTCAGAAGCCCATATCTGCTGCCTAAACTCTGGCAGAGACACAAAGCCGTGCTTCTGAGGCCTGTGATTCTGACTCTGCATAAATTTGGGAGCTGCCCTGGGAACCGAGAACTCTGGGACCTGCTCTCTCTCCACTCTGTGGGCGGGTGGCTCACATTAAGGATAATATAAGATACGTGGGCACTCAGATAGCAGTAGAATTTAACTCATAGCATGATGGAAGCATTATGCATGTGTGTGTGTAACTTAGGGCTGGAAAAAATGAAGCACTCAAAACACCAGCTCTACATCCCTCTTTAATACTGGGAGACTTTTAAAGCTGCTGGAGTGCCCTTCCGTCTAATCAGGCTGCACACAGGATGGAGGCTCCACCGAGAGGCTCCAGTCTTCCCACACTCAGCGTAAACATCGATGAGGCTGGAGCTCTGGACAACTTCTAAGTAGGAAAGCCCTAGAGCACAAATCTCGTTAACCCCTTCCTTGCTATTCCTCCTAATCTCCTCTTGTTTAGTGAAGCTTTCCACTCCCATCCTTAAAACATTCATTCCTTTTCTGTCTACACTAATCCTCCCTCACAGTCCTCTTCTTCCTTCCTCTTTGAAATTTCTCTTGAATTCTCAAACCAGCAGTAATTACAGGATTGCACACTCAGAGTGACTCAAGGCTGGTGAAAGCTTAGGAAACACTTTACCTTCAGTCTCCTTCAAGGGTAAGGATAGCTTAGAAAAGATCTCTCGCCAGTGGTTCTTCACTTCTGCTTGAACACTTCTGCTAATGGGATGCTCACTACCTTGTCTGCTGTGTGCTACTCAGGAACTTGTGCTCTGGAACTAAATGGGGTTGGGTTTGAAATCCACTCTACTGCTTACTTTATGGTCCAACTCTCACATCCATACATGACTACTGGAAAAATAGCTTTGACTATACGGACCTTAAAGAGAGTTGAACCATAGAGAAGGCTGAGGGCCAACGAACTGATGCTTTTGAACTATGGTGCTAGAGAAAACTTTTGAGAGTCCCTTGGATAGCAACGAGACCAAAGCAGTCAATCCTAAAAAAAAAAAGCCCTGAATACTCACTCATTGGAAGTACTGATGCTGAAGCTGAAGTTCCAATACTTTGACCACCTGACGAGTCAACTTATTGAAAAGACCCTGATACTGGAAGGGTTAGAAAGGAGCTGCCCTGGGAACTGAGAACTCTGGGACCTGCTCTCTCTCCACTCTGTGGGCGGGTGGCTCACATTAAGGATAATATAAGATACGTGGGCACTCAGATAGCAGTAGAATTTAACTCATAGCATGATGGAAGCATTATGCATGTGTGTGTGTAACTTAGGGCTGGAAAAAATGAAGCACTCAGAACACCAGCTCTACATCCCTCTTTAATACTGGGAGACTTTTAAAGCTGCCGGGGCGCCCTTCCGTCTAATCAGGCTGCACACAGGATGGAGGCTCCACCGAGAGGCTCCAGTCTTCTCACACTCAGCATAAACATCGATGAGGCTGGAGCTCTGGACAACTTCTAAGTAGGAAAGCCCTAGAGCACAAATCTCGTTAACCCCTTCCTTGCTATTCCTCCTAATCTCCTCTTGTTTAGTGAAGCTTTCCACTCCCATCCTTAAAACATTCATTCCTTTTCTGTCTACACTAATCCTCCCTCACAGTCCTCTTCTTCCTTCCTCTTTGAAATTTCTCTTGAATTCTCAAACCAGCAGTAATTACAGGATTGCACACTCAGAGTGACTCAAGGCTGGTGAAAGCTTAGGAAACACTTTACCTTCAGTCTCCTTCAAGGGTAAGGATAGCTTAGAAAAGATCTCTCGCCAGTGGTTCTTCACTTCTGCTTGAACACTTCTGCTAATGGGATGCTCACTACCTTGTCTGCTGTGTGCTACTCAGGAACTTGTGCTCTGGAACTAAATGGGGTTGGGTTTGAAATCCACTCTACTGCTTACTTTATGGTCCAACTCTCACATCCATACATGACTACTGGAAAAATAGCTTTGACTATACGGACCTTAAAGAGAGTTGAACCATAGAGAAGGCTGAGGGCCAACGAACTGATGCTTTTGAACTATGGTGCTAGAGAAAACTTTTGAGAGTCCCTTGGATAGCAACGAGACCAAAGCAGTCAATCCTAAAAAAAAAAAGCCCTGAATACTCACTCATTGGAAGGACTGATGCTGAAGCTGAAGTTCCAATACTTTGACCACCTGACGCAGAGTCAACTTATTGAAAAAGACCCTGATACTGGGAAAGATTGAGAGTAAGAGGAGAAGGGGATGGCAGAGGATGAGATGGTTGGATGGCATCACTGATTCAATGGGCATGAGTTTGAGAAAACTTTGGGAGATAGTGAAGGTCAAGGAAGCCTGGTGTGCCACAGTCCATGGGGGATCACAAAGAGTCAGACATGACTGAGTGACTGAACAACAACTGCTACTTACTCACTGGTTATTTCTTTTGGAAGTTTCTGCAACCTCTCTGAGGGCCTCATCCTCAAAATGGAGTAAATATAAGTATTTAATTAGGGTTGTTGTCCTAGCCTTGGGTTTTGACCAAGGTTGTGCTTTTTAGAGGCTAGTGTTTGTAGAAGATACATTTAGGGAAATTATGACTTTTCACTTGTAAAGAAGTCAAGGTTTAGAGATACCTGAATTGTGAAATGAAACCCACATATCTGGCTTATCAGTAAAGAATCCCACTGCCAATGCAGGAGATGAGGGTTTAGTCCTTGGGTTGAGAAGATTCCCTGGAGAAGGAAACAGCAACCCACTCCAGCAGTCTTGCTGGGAAACCCAATGGACAGAGGAGTCTGGCAGCCTATAGTCCGTGGGGTCGCAAAAAAGTCAGACACCGCTTAGCCACCAAACAACAACAATTTTTAGGGAAATTGTGTCTTTTCCCTTTTGAAAATGTCAAGGTTTAGAGATCTCTTCATTGTGAAGTAATGCCTGTGTATCTACATAGAGGTTTTCACAGACATACAGTTCACTCCAGGCAGTGTATACTGGGTGTTGTATTCATTTGTTAAAGCAGCTCTAACAAAAAGACTGCTGGCTGGGAGTCTTAAATAACAAAATTTATTGGCTCAGCAAGGTTGGTTCTTCCCCAGGTCTCTATTCAAAATCATTCACCTTGCCTTGCATAGGGTGTCTGCTTACTATCTTCTCAAACCATCTCCCTTCCATACATATCTGTGTCTTTCTCCACATTTTCCCTCTTCATAAGGGCAGCAGGCATATTGGCTTGGTTGTATAATTGCTAAGTTGTATCCAACTCTTGGAAGTACTTTGAAGCACCTTTGCCCCGAGAGTCAACTTATTGGAAAAGACCCTGATACTGGGAAAGATTGAAAGTAAGAGGAGAAGGGGATGGCAGAGCATGAGATGGTTGGATGGCATCACTGATTCAATGGGCATGAGTTTGAGAAAACTTTGGGAGATAGTGAAGGTCAAGGAAGCCTGGTGTGCCACAGTCCATGGGGGATCACAAAGAGTCAGACATGACTGAGTGACTGAACAACAACTGCTGCTTGCTCACTGGTTATTTCTTTTGGAAGTTTCTGCAACCTCTCTGAGGGCCTCATCCTCAAAATGGAGTAAATATAAGTATTTAATTAGGGTTGTTGTCCTAGCCTTGGGTTTTGACCAAGGTTGTGCTTTTTAGAGGCTAGCGTTTGTAGAAGATACATTTAGGGAAATTGTGACTTTTCACTTGTAAAGAAGTCAAGGTTTAGAGATACCTGAATTGTGAAATGAAACCCACATATCTGGCTTATCAGTAAAGAATCCCACTGCCAATGCAGGAGATGAGGCTTTAGTCCTTGGGTTGAGAAGATTCCCTGGAGAAGGAAACAGCAACCCACTCCAGCAGTCTTGCTGGGAAACCCAATGGACAGAGGAGTCTGGCAGCCTACAGTCTGTGGGGTCACAAAAAAGTCAGACACCGCTTAGCCACCAAACAACAACAATTTTTAGGGAAATTGTGTCTTTTCCCTTTTGAAAATGTCAAGGTTTAGAGATCTCTTCATTGTGAAGTAATGCCTGTGTATCTACATAGAGGTTTTCACAGACATACAGTTCACTCCAGGCAGTGTACACTGGGTATTGTATTCATTTGTTAAAGTAGCTCTAACAAAAAGACCGAAGGCTGGGAGTCTTAAATAACAAAATTTATTGGCTTAGCAAGGTTGGTTCTTCCCCAGGTCTCTATTCAAAATCATTCAGCTTGCCTTGCATAGGGTGTCTGCTTACTATCTTCTCAAACCATCTCCCTTCCGTACATATCTGTGTCTTTCTCCACATTTTCCCTCTTTATAAGGGCAGCAGGCATATTGGCTTGGTTGTATAATTGCTAAGTTGTATCCAACTCTTGGACCCCATGGTTTGTAACCTGCAAGGCTCCGCTGTCCATGGGATAATCCAGGCAAGAATACTGGTGTAGATTGCCATTTCCTTCTCTAGGGGATCTTCCTGACCCAAGAATCAAACCCAGGTCACCTTCAGGGCAGGCAGATTCTTTACTGACTTGAGCTATGAGGGAAGCCCCCTGCAAATATCCTCATGTTAACTTGATTGCCTCTGTAAAAAGATCCCATCTCCAAACAAGGCCACGCACTAAACTATTGGAGGTTAGGATGCTCACGTATTTTTATTTATGTAGGACAAAGTTGACCCTATTACACTGAGGAATGAACAAGATACCAGGCTGGATATTCAGAGCCTCAACTTGGGTCTAAGTTCTATTGATGACCAGCTGCATGATACTGCCTGCATCTCTGGATCTGCATTTTCCCCACTGTTAACGTGAATGGATTGGCGTGAATGGCCATCGAGGCCCCTTCTACCCTAGAGTCCTGTGGTTCGAGTGACCCATTAGTTTTCATGGTGAGCTGACAGGTTCTAAGTGTGAGGCTCAGACGATGGAGGGGGAAGGCACTTCAGAGTGGAGAGCCTTGTGCACTTGCCCTCAGATCGCATCATTTGGGTTATAGGACATGGACAGCAGTGTTCTGTGGTTCTGAAAGAATCCTTTCTTCTTCTAACATCCTGTTTACAATCCTGTTGCTTGGGGAATGGTCCTATTTTAGCTACAGTGCTGTATTTTGAAGGCCCTGAAAGCCCCATAAAGCAATGATTTGGGATGAGGTGCCTGAGGAATGCAGTGATTTTAAGAACATATTTGTAGTATTTCATAAAAATAAATCAGCTTTTAAGTTTTATGGGAACAAACATCTTCAACTGGGAGACTTGTGGTTTTCCCCCATTCTACTCTAATTCTTCAAAGAGTCCTGCAAAAATGGCACCCAGTAGAGTCCTTTGTGCATTTCTGCCTCTTGGTTTTACTGCTGAAGTCCTTGTAGGATGATTTTACTTTTATTAAGTGATAGTGTTTAAATGCTGATCCATGTCAACAGAACATGGACGCCATCAATGTATAATTGCATTAATGTTAATTCTCATTTCAATGAGAAGCTGCTTTGTAATCACTTGTTATTTAACCCCGACTGGAACCTTTCCAGGAAAGACAAGGACATGTTGGCAGATCTGAGCTATGGTGCTCTCTCTCCATTTAGGGAAAGGCTGGAAGAGAATGGCATTCTCTCCATCACACAATGTGGGTCTGGGCCCACATCAAGATTTTCATTAAAAGAAAGGGTTATTGATGCTTTGTGTTGGAAGTAAGAATCTAGACCTAAGTCTATACAGGGGAAAATGTACAGAAGTTGTTGTTTGTTGAATGTAGCGAGAACATCCTGACTCCAAACAGATGAACCCTGAGGTGACTCACATTTTGATGAACTTCCTGACTCAGTGGCATGTGTGCCAAAGTTCTGTCTTGGAGAGAGTCATTACGTCTTGGGGTTGGGGGACAAGGTGTCTTCCAGTGGGGCAAGCATCCCTTGCAGATCCATATAGTAATTGAGGAGAGGGTGGGGGCCAAGGTCTGAAGTCTGGCAGAAAACTGCTGTTTTGTACATCTTGCCAGGGAAACATGGCTGGCTAGCCCCTCCCTCCTGAAGTAGGGAAGTGAGTGCTGTGAAAACCTGGGAACAGCAGGGAACAGCAGGGAACTGATTGGAAAGGGAGTTTGTCATCATTCCAGGATCTCATAACCTAGCCTGTCTCTTGACGTGGTGAGACATTTAGTTGGTTATATGTATTGTACATCATTTTTTGTGATTAAGTGGCCAATGGTGTCATCTTGCCTCTGATCAAAGAGATCTCCTGGTTTGCTTTTCTGCCAGGAGGAGCCCCAGGAGGTCAGATTGACTCAGGAGCAGCAGAGGCTGAGGCCTCTGTTGTTAGAGCGACAGGAGAGTGTGGGTCCATGTCCTAAATTCCAGGCAAGTGGCAGCTGACTCAGCCTGCTTCTTCTTGCAGCTTGAAGAGTAACTAGTGCATCCTGGAAACTTCTGGAAAATGCTCTGATCTTAGAAAATTGATTTTATATATATTTGTTCAAAGAGAACCCCTAGAGTCCTTTGTGCATTTCTGCCTCTTGGTTTTACTGCTGAAGTCCTTGTAGGATGATTTTACTTTTATTAAGTGATAGTGTTTAAATGCTGATCCATGTCAACAGAACATGGACGCCATCAATGTATAATTGCATTAATGTTAATTCTCATTTCAATGAGAAGCTGCTTTGTAATCACTTGTTATTTAACCCCGACTGGAACCTTTCCAGGAAAGACGAGGACACGTTGGCAGATCTGAGCTATGGTGCTCTCTCTCCATTTAGGGAAAGGCTGGAAGAGAATGGCATTCTCTCCATCACACAATGTGGGTCTGGGCCCACATCAAGATTTTCATTAAAAGAAAGGGATATTGATGCTTTTTGTTGGAAGTAAGAATCTAGACCTAAGTCTATACAGGGGAAAATGTACAGAAGTTGTTGTTTGTTGAATGTAGCGAGAACATCCTGACTCCAAACAGATGAACCCTGAGGTGACTCACATTTTGATGAACTTCCTGACTCAGTGGCATGTGTGCCAAAGTTCTGTCTTGGAGAAAGTCATTACGTCTTGGGGTTGGGGGACAAGGTGTCTTCCAGTGGGGCAAGCATCCCTTGCAGATCCATATAGTATTTGAGGAGAGGGTGGGGGCCAAGGTCTGAAGTCTGGCAGAAAACTGCTGTTTTGTACATCTTGCCAGGGGAACATGGCTGGCTAGCCCCTCCCTCCTGAAGTAGGGAAGTGAGTGCTGTGAAAACCTGGGAACAGCAGGGGACAGCAGGGAACTGATTGGAAAGGGAGTTTGTCATCATTCCAGGATCTCATAACCTAGCCTGTCTCTTGACGTGGTGAGACATTTAGTTGGTTATATGTATTGTACATCATTTTTTGTGATTAAGTGGCCAATGGTGTCATCTTGCCTCTGATCAAAGAGATCTCCTGGTTTGCTTTTCTGCCAGGAGGAGCCCCAGGAGGTCAGATTGACTCAGGAGCAGCAGAGGCTGAGGCCTCTGTTGTTAGAGCGACAGGAGAGTGTGGGTCCATGTCCTAAATTCCAGGCAAGTGGCAGCTGACTCAGCCTGCTTCTTCTTGCAGCTTGAAGAGTAACTAGTGCATCCTGGAAACTTCTGGAAAATGCTCTGATCTTAGAAAATTGATTTTATATATATGAATGTGAGATCTTTTAGTAAGTGAAGCATCACAATCATGGTTGTGAAAGCCGTTAAAAAATGACAGGATTTCCTTTTTCTTGTGCCTACAACCCAAGATGGGACTTAGTGGAAAATGCCTTTGCAAATGGAGGGCAACTGGACTGGACCATGACTGTATGAGACCAGGATCTTTGGGGAGCATGTGGAAACTGGTTTCAGAGTTCTTCCCTGAATTCGAGTTGGGGTAACTATGTCATTTTTATTGAGGTCTGAAATTGATTATTCTTTCATTTCTCTACTTCCCATGTCTTTTCTTTCTAAGGATAAGACAGAGCCAGGTCTCTCTCTGTCTCTGGCTCCCTCCTGTCATCCCACAAAGCTTCGCATTCATCGGAGTCTTTGTGGTCCTCACTTGTTCACTGGTAAGTCTCTAGAGCTCTGAAAGCAACCAGCTGTCTTGAGCCAGCAGGAGCTCCTCTCCTCCACTCCCTCACTATCACTGTCTCTCTTCTTTGCATGCCGAGTCTTCAGATAGGAAACCTAGGGGGTAGGATGATGTTTGGGACTTCAGAGGTTCTCTCCTTCCACAAGGCAAAGCTGGGTTAGCATCCAGGAACCTTGAGGGACCAGTCTCCTGTCCCCCTCTGGCCTCTGGGAAGATGGGTCGTGATATTATGGACAGCATCCTCTCAAAAAGGGTTTTCCTTGGAAAACTGTGAAAACCTGGGAACAGCAGGGGACAGCAGGGAACTGATTGGAAAGGGAGTTTATCATCATTCCAGGATCTCATAACCTAGCCTGTCTCTTGACGTGGTGAGACATTTAGTTGGTTATATGTATTGTACATCATTTTTGTGATTAAGTGGCCAATGGTGTCATCTTGCCTCTGATCAAGGAGATCTCCTGGTTTGCTTTTCTGCCAGGAGGAGCCCCAGGAGGTCAGATTGACTCAGGAGCAGCAGAGGCTGAGGCCTCTGTTGTTAGAGCGACAGGAGAGCGTGGGTCCATGTCCTAAATTCCAGGCAAGTGGCAGCTGACTCAGCCTGCTTCTTCTTGCAGCTTGAAGAGTAACTGGTGCATCCTGGAAACTTCTGGAAAATGCTCTGATCTTAGAAAATTGATTTTATATATATGAATGTGAGATCTTTTAGTAAGTGAAGCATCACAGTCATGGTTGTGAAAGCCGTTAAAAAATGACAGGATTTCCTTTTTCTTGTGCCTACAACCCAAGATGGGACTTAGTGGAAAATGCCTTTGCAAATGGAGGGCAACTGGACTGGACCATGACTGTATGAGACCAGGATCTTTGGGGAGCATGTGGAAACTGGTTTCAGAGTTCTTCCCTGAATTCGAGTTGGGGTAACTATGTCATTTTTATTGAGGTCTGAAATTGATTATTCTTTCATTTCTCTACTTCCCATGTCTTTTCTTTCTAAGGATAAGACAGAGCCAGGTCTCTCTCTGTCTCTGGCTCCCTCCTGTCATCCCACAAAGCTTCGCATTCATCGGTGTCTTTGTGGCCCTCACTTGTTCACTGGTAAGTCTCTAGAGCTCTGAAAGCAACCAGCTGTCTTGAGCCAGCAGGAGCTCCTCTCCTCCACTCCCTCACGATCACTGTCTCTCTTCTTTGCATGCCGAGTCTTCAGATAGGAAACCTAGGGGGTAGGATGATGTTTGGGACTTCAGAGGTTCTCTCCTTCCACAAGGCAAAGCTGGGTTAGCATCCAGGAACCTTGAGGGACCAGTCTCCTGTCCCCCTCTGGCCTCTGGGAAGATGGGTCGTGATGTTATGGACAGCATCCTCTCAGGGGGTCCTTGGAAAATAGCAAGCAAGGCACTCTTCCTCATGCTGAGTTCAACCGGCCATCCAACAGGCATTCTCTGAGGGGCTAGCATAGGCCAGGCCTTGGGCTTCGTGGCTATGAACCCACTGTGCTTCCTACTCTCAGTCTCTCAGCCTCTTGAACAAGACAGGATACCCACAGGGAAAACTGCCATATCTAAGACCTAGGATTAGCGTCTGCCACAGTTAATTCACAGCAAGGAATCCATACCTGTTTTGATGAATAATTAAGTGAAAGAAGTGCCAAATGGCTCCTAGGAAGGGATTTCTAGGAAGAAAAGTGCTCTGAGATCTGGAGAAGTCAATAGAGAATATTTGGCGATGGCTTGGGTCGCCCTGTAAGACCTGCAGGGGAGGTGTAGACAGAGAAAAGCAGAGGCCTTCACAGCCAGAGAGGACTGGCCCCGAGGCTTGGAGGAACAGGGCAGAACAGAATTGGACCTGAAAAAAAAAAAATGTATATATATATATATATATATATATATATATATATAATATTTCTTCTCAAAACTTTTTTAGTTTTTTTCTCTTATTTTACTCTTTTCAACCCATTTTTACTACTGTCCTTCCCCACCCCACACTCTCTTGATTTCCTCTTTGATATTATGATTTTTTAAAAAACAGGCTAGGGAAGCACTGCATGTTAAGTCTCTCTTGCCTGCCAAGTTGTGCTCCCAAGTCCTCTAAGCTCCACATGCAGCCAGAATAACTTGAGGATGAAGCTTATTAATAATGTGCATGAGAAATCACCTCTCTCTAGGAGGCCGGGAGAGGGGGGCTCTGCCCCTGTCATCGAGCTCTCAGAAATGGCAGCTCACAGATAGGACGCCCCGTCCATGCGGCCCGAAGGGCTGGAGCTTCCACACACGTGTCCTGGGGGGGCATTTCTTGGGTGAAATTTCTGCATCCAAGGGGGGCCTCAACCACAGGAGCTTGGTCTCTCTGAGCACTGTTGCTTCCTGGCCCGGCCTCTTCAGACATAGTTCCAGTTGGAGGAGGGGGATTCCCAACGGCACGTCACTGAGCATGAGTACACCCATTCGTTATAATTAAACAGGCTGCTGCAATGACGACAAAGAGATTTAGCACCAAAAGGGCTGTGTGGATATTCAGAGCCAGAAGAGTGGCCTTCAGACAACAAATCCACTAGGTTCTCCAGCTCTAGAGTGGAGGGGTTCTTCTCCAAGGTGGATCACCTCCCATTCTCAAAGGACGATGCTTCCTGAGAGCAGCTGCATCTTGAGTCTATTTCAGACAACCTCCTCAAGCCCTGGGATCCTGGGAGCGTCTTCTCACTTTTTCTAGTATTTGTGAGCTGTTTTTTCCCTCTGCTTCTTTCTTAAGGCATTTGTATCATCCATGTCTGGCTTCCTTCTAGGAGGCGAAGAGGCCTGCTGTTCACAGTGGGATTTCCCTGTGATCAGCCACCATCAGCACCTGCACTCCTGTGGGATCCCAGGAAGAGCCCACGTGGACACCTCCGTCCTTAAGCTGGCTCGCTCTTGGTGGTCTCCCTGGACAGCCATCATCAGGTGAGGCTAAATCGCATCTTGTGCACTTGGGGTAAATATATTATATCATGGATATCCCTGCCTGGCTATGTGCTTTTATATTTCAAAAGGCTGTGCTGTTATGCCTTTGATATCCCCGAGGGCCCACGTAGGCAGTATTGCACTAGGCTTCTTGAAATAAGGACACAATCTGGGGAATGGAGGAGAGTATCAAAACCTTAACATAGAAGTAAGTTGGGAGAAGAATGATGGGTGATGGGAGGTTCCCTGAGCAGACTGCAGGGTCAAGGGGAAAGACTATTATCTGTAATAATATGAGTCAATACAGAATGAGCCCTTGCTAGGGACAAGTGTGAGCGTGTCTTCACCAGTGGAAGGGCTTCTGTAGGAACTCCTCTTGCTTTCAGAGGGAGCAGACACCAGTGGTCAGCCCACTCTGAGGGGCTGTTGCACTAGCTCTGTCTGCATATCGGGACCAGCACTGGGATGTGGGCTCTCCTCCAGGGCGCCTTTCATGCCATGGGTGGGGAACCATCCTCTCTTCTGTATCTGGAAAGGCAATAGGGGGATTCAAGAAGCAGTTCCTGTGTCCTTGAGACCCTCTGCATTTGATCTCACTTCACTCACGCTTTAGTTTGCACAGTGGAATTTGCCCTTGTTCCCTTGAACATTTTCTAGCTCTGTCCCAGGAGCTGATCTGGGTGTTTCTGTAGAAAGGATGGCAAATTGGATTCTGTCTAAAGAGCACAGATGAGGATCCCATAGGGAGATCTCTGCTAGAGATTGGGATGGGGGTGATTATGAGCATCACTGTTCCTGGCGTGAACTCTCTCTTGAGGCATTTGTTGAAACTTTGTTCATACTAAGTAGGTATCAGAACCTTTTCCCATTCTGAGGGCTGGAGACCTGCTGTTCTGGACTCTTTTTGAGCACTTGCCTGGAAAAGTGCTTGTTGTATTTAATAAATTGCATTGATTTATTGCCTTTATTGAACTACTGAAGCCCTCTGTATTATCAGAGGTGATGGCCTTCTTAGGAAAACATGGAAGACCTCTTCATTAGCATCCATTTTTCTATGAGCCTTTGGAGGGTGAAATACCCAGATGCACGGTGTTCATTCTGGTGATATATTGAGCACCATCAGAGTGAACAATGGCTTCCATATAAATCAGGTGAAAGGAAGGAAGAGAGGCCATTTGCTCCAGGCCTGCAGGAGTTTTGTGATGAAATGAGCATGCTACTTTTCTTTCCTTGGTGAGGACAAGCTCCTCTCTTAATTTTTCACAAGGGAGTAGCAGCAGGCGGAAGGAGCCTTAATAGAAGTAAGTTCAAAACCTTAACATAGAAGTAAGTTGGGAGAAGAATGATGGGTGATGGGAGGTTCCCTGAGCAGACTGCAGGGTCAAGGGGAAAGACTATTATCTGTAATAATATGAATCGATACAGAATGAGCCCTTGCTAGGGACAAGTGTGAGCGTGTCTTCACCAGTGGAAGGGCTTCTGTAGGAACTCCTCTTGCTTTCAGAGGGAGCAGACACCAGTGGTCAGCCCACTCTGAGGGGCTGTTGCACTAGCTCTGTCTGCATATCGGGACCAGCACTGGGATGTGGGCTCTCCTCCAGGGCGCCTTTCATGCCATGGGTGGGGAACCATCCTCTGTTCTGTATCTGGAAAGGCAATAGGGGGATTCAAGAAGCAGTTCCTGTGTCCTTGAGACCCTCTGCATTTGATCTCACTTCACTCACGCTTTAGTTTGCACAGTGGAATTTGCCCTTGTTCCCTTGAACATTTTCTAGCTCTGTCCCAGGAGCTGATCTGGGTGTTTCTGTAGAAAGGATGGCAAATTGGATTCTGTCTAAAGAGCACAGATGAGGATCCCATAGGGAGATCTCTGCTAGAGATTGGGATGGGGGTGATTATGAGCGTCACTGTTCCTGGCGTGAACTCTCTCTTGAGGCATTTGTTGAAACTTTGTTCATACTAAGTAGGTATCAGAACCTTTTCCCATTCTGAGGGCTGGAGACCTGCTGTTCTGGACTCTTTTTGAGCACTTGCCTGGAAAAGTGCTTGTTGTATTTAATAAATTGCATTGATTTATTGCCTTTATTGAACTACTGAAGCCCTCTGTATTATCAGAGGTGATGGCCTTCTTAGGAAAACATGGAAGACCTCTTCATTAGCATCCATTTTTCTATGAGCCTTTGGAGGGTGAAATACCCAGATGCACGGTGTTCATTCTGGTGATATATTGAGCACCATCAGAGTGAACAATGGCTTCCATATAAATCAGGTGAAAGGAAGGAAGAGAGGCCATTTGCTCCAGGCCTGCAGGAGTTTTGTGATGAAATGAGCATGCTACTTTTCTTTCCTTTGGTGAGGACAAGCTCCTCTCTTAATTTTTCACAAGGGAGTAGCAGCAGGCGGAAGGAGCTCTTTGGGGAGAAGCACACTTCCGCAGCCAGATTGGTCTATGATGTTTCAGCGAACCCCATCTCACTTAAGGTGTGTGCTGTGACAGCAGGTGAATCACTTGGCAATTTTGTGCCTGGGCTTCTTGTCTGTGTTCGCTGGTGCCCTGACCCTCACAGTGACAAGCTTTCTTTCTATCCCTCTGCTTCTTGCCCCCACCCAGATCCAGCTGTCTGGGTCTGACTCTGAGGCTTCCCGTATGCATCTGAACCTGAGTTTTGGGGAAAAGCCCAAATGAGCCTGAGAGAGATGTCAAGAACCTCAAGGGGCATGGACGCTTAGCACTTCCAGTGCCTTTAGGCGTCTCTCTTCTTCCGGGAGAAGCTTCGTTGAGTCTGGTAGCTGGCTTCATCTCCTTACGGAGGACTCTGTGGGTTTAGGAGCCCCATCCCTGGGACTTTAGATCCTGACAAATCCAGATCCTTCTGCCTTCCTCCTGAATGTGTCTTTTGAGTGCTCAAAGCTATGTGGGTCTTTTCCATATCTGGCTGGAAGCACTTCCTTCTCCTTGTACACTTAAGAGGAGAACAAAATTCCACTCCAAGGAAACTCAGGCCAGCCTCCATGGGGATCAGAGACAAGTCTGCATTTGAGTCCGGCCAAACGGTGTGACCTTGGGCAGATTCCTTTGTTTCTCTGAGCTTCAGGTCCTTCATTTGCATGAAGGGGAGAGTAATGCCAAGCTCAAAAGATTATTGCAAGGACTAAATGAGCGAGTGTTTGCCAAGTGCTTTGCCGCGTCTGACACATAATGCCTGTTCAAACAACGCCAGCCATGATTATTAGTGAAGTTTTTATAAATGCTCGTTAAGCGGGCGGTACTCATAGCTGTAGTCAGCTAGGTGCCCTGTTAATTGTAGGCTCTAAGGGTAAAATGGTAAGTGAGTCTGAGATGCCTCTGCCCTCAAGGAGCTTAGTGTTCAGTAGATGAGACTGAAAATGAAACAGACATGAGAAATAACATGGGTGGCAGTGGGATCAATGATCTAAGAGGGTCCTCTGATCTAGTCTAAGATCTGGGTACTGGCCCGCGCCAGGCTGAACCAAGCATCTGGAAGCTTACCAGCACAGGCAAGGCAATGTTGGAAGCCTTCTGTTTACAGACAAGCAGTCATTTGTAAAATCTTCACACCCTCAAGGTCTGGCCAACCCTGGCAAGGTAAAAGCTTCCACTCCCATGATGTCACTTTGCCCTTTAAAAATTGATCAACCTTATTTCTCTTGGTGACTGTCAACTTTCTTCCCTGGTATAATGGACGCCCCCTACAGGCAGAGCTCTGGACTGCAGTTGCAACAATAGTGCTCAACACGGTAGGAAATTCATGCTCAGTGTAATGGAGTAGACACAGAGATTGGCCACACTCTGCCTTTCAGAAATGCCTAGTTAGAATTGCTGGGGGCAACCAGCAGAGTCAGCTCTGTATACCTTCCTCCACTTCCCTCTTCCCCACAGGCTGAAGGCCGGCTCCCAGTGGGGGAGCTCTGGGCCCTTCTGACCACCAGGGCGGGAACTGAGCTGGGACTTGTACTCATCCCAGGTGGCACAAGTGGTAAAGAACTTGCCTGCCAAGGCAGGAGACATAAAAGACTAGGGTTCCATCCTGAGTCAGGAAGATCCCTGGAGGAGGAAATAGCAACTCACTCCAGTATTCTTCCGAGATCTTTCCCCCAAATGGGAAAAATCAAGGAAACTCAGGCCAGCCTCCATGGGGATCAGAGACAAGTCTGCATTTGAGTCCGGCCAAACGGTGTGACCTTGGGCAGGTTCCTTTGTTTCTCTGAGCTTCAGGTCCTTCATTTGCATGAAGGGGAGAGTAATGCCAAGCTCAAAAGATTATTGCAAGGACTAAATGAGCGAGTGTTTGCCAAGTGCTTTGCCGCGTCTGACACATAATGCCTGTTCAAACAATGCCAGCATGATTATTAGTGAAGTTTTTATAAATGCTCGTTAAGCGGGCGGTACTCATAGCTGTAGTCAGCTAGGTGCCCTGTTAATTGTAGGCTCTAAGGGTAAAATGGTAAGTGAGTCTGAGATGCCTCTGCCCTCAAGGAGCTTAGTGTTCAGTAGATGAGACTGAAAATGAAACAGACATGAGAAATAACATGGGTGGCAGTGGGATCAATGATCTAAGAGGGTCCTCTGATCTAGTCTAAGATCTGGGTACTGGCCCTCGCCAGGCTGAACCAAGCATCTGGAAGCTTACCAGCACAGGCAAGGCAATGTTGGAAGCCTTCTGTTTACAGACAAGCAGTCATTTGTAAAATCTTCACACCCTCAAGGTCTGGCCAACCCTGGCAAGGTAAAAGCTTCCACTCCCATGATGTCACTTTGCCCTTTAAAAATTGATCAACCTTATTTCTCTTGGTGACTGTCAACTTTCTTCCCTGGTATAATGGACGCCCCCTACAGGCAGAGCTCTGGACTGCAGTTGCAACAATAGTGCTCAACACGGTAGGAAATTCATGCTCAGTGTAATGGAGTAGACACAGAGATTGGCCACACTCTGCCTTTCAGAAATGCCCAGTTAGAATTGCTGGGGGCAACCAGCGGAGTCAGCTCTGTATACCTTCCTCCACTTCCCTCTTCCCCACAGGCTGAAGGCCGGCTCCCAGTGGGGGAGCTCTGGGCCCTTCTGACCACCAGGGCGGGAACTGAGCTGGGACTTGTACTCATCCCAGGTGGCACAAGTGGTAAAGAACTTGCCTGCCAAGGCAGGAGACATAAAAGACTTGGGTTCCATCCCTGAGTCAGGAAGATCCCCTGGAGGAGGAAATAGCAACTCACTCCAGTATTCTTGCCTGGAGAATTCCATCGACAGAGTAGTCTGGAGAGCTGCAGTCCACAGGGTCACAAAGTGTCAGACACAAGACACAACTGAAGCGACTTAGCACATACACATTCAGATGAAGGAGCCAGCTGCCCCCTCCCAAGCTAGTTTCAGCCCCTTTGCTCCATCAGGGGGCTCCTGGCTGCCCAAGGCTGCTGTACTTCATATCTGATAATCAATGCTGCCCTTATCTTGGGAGGAAATGCTGCCCAGTGATATCACACACTGAATCGATTGAAAGCAGAACTTTGAACTCCTCTGTTTGGAGAGGTCCCTGTAGAGTGAATCACACAGCCCTCCTTTAATGTGGCCCCTGATGTCTGGTGGAGACTCCCATCTGCAGCTCAGGAGCAGCTCTGTGGCAGGGCCAGCGTATCTCATGTTTTCACCAATTGGCTGGGACTGGAGTCCCAGGATGTATTGATCTACTATGACGTGATTGTCTTCAACGTACCCACCCCCATCACTTTTTGTTTTTAACTCAATTCAAACAGAAAAAGCACATTTTCTCTGCTTTTTCTGTTTTAACTTTGGTTTTTAATCAGACGATTCGCCATTGCTGCACTTCCTTGGTAGAGAAAATCCCCAGAAGGTGGATATTTGTATCTATTTCAGTCTTCCCAGCTCTTCTCCAGGTGGGAGGTGGAGGTATGTGAGTTGGTCTCTTCACTCAGAAATAAGGCTAGGAAAAAGAGGAGCTCAGGAGGGGTGTGGTCAAGTCTGGGTTTGTGCTATGGACCCCTGGGGATTCAGGAGCTGCGAGGGAGACACGTGTGGCCTAGACAGGCCAGGGAAGACTCTCACAAAAGTGGGACTGGAACTGGGTCTTGAAGAAGGGAGGAAGAATTTGAAGAGAACTGGGGCGGGATGGTTCATTTATGCGTCATCCTGGCTAAGCTGGGGTGCCCAATGGCTGGTCAGAAGTCAGTGGAGATGTGGGCCCTTCTGACCACCAGGGCGGAACTGAGCTGGGACTTGTACTCATCCCAGGTGGCACAAGTGGTAAGAACTTGCCTGCCAAGGCAGGAGACATAAAGACTAGGGTTCCATCCTGAGTCAGGAAGATCCCTGGAGGAGGAAATAGCAACTCACTCCAGTATTCTTGCCTGGAGAATTCCATCGACAGAGGAGTCTGGAGAGCTGCAGTCCACAGGGTCACAAAGTGTCAGACACAAGACACAACTGAAGCGACTTAGCACATACACATTCAGATGAAGGAGCCAGCTGCCCCCTCCCAAGCTAGTTTCAGCCCCTTTGCTCCATCAGGGGGCTCCTGGCTGCTCAAGGCTGCTGTACTTCATATCTGATAATCAATGCTGCCCTTATCTTGGGAGGAAATGCTGCCCAGTGATATCACACACTGAATCGATTGAAAGCAGAACTTTGAACTCCTCTGTTTGGAGAGGTCCCTGTAGTGTGAATCACACAGCCCTCCTTTAATGTGGCCCCTGATGTCTGGCGGAGACTCCCATCTGCAGCTCAGGAGCAGCTCTGTGGCAGGGCCAGTGTATCCCATGTTTTCACCAATTGGCTGGGACTGGAGTCCCAGGATGTACTGATCTACTATGACGTGATTGTCTTCAACGTACCCACCCCCATCACTTTTTGTTTTTAACTCAATTCAAACAGAAAAAGCACATTTTCTCTGCTTTTTCTGTTTTAACTTTGGTTTTTAATCAGACGATTCGCCATTGCTGCACCTCCTTGGTAGAGAAAATCCCCAGAAGGTGGATATTTGTATCTATTTCAGTCTTCCCAGCTCTTCTCCAGGTGGGAGGTGGAGGTATGTGAGTTGGTCTCTTCACTCAGAAATAAGGCTAGGAAAAAGAGGAGCTCAGGAGGGGTGTGGTCAAGTCTGGGTTTGTGCTATGGACCCCTGGGGATTCAGGAGCTGCGAGGGAGACACGTGTGGCCTAGACAGGCCAGGGAAGACTCTCACAAAAGTGGGACTGGAACTGGGTCTTGAAGAAGGGAGGAAGAATTTGAAGAGAACTGGGGCGGGATGGTTCATTTATGCGTCATCCTGGCTAAGCTGGGGTGCCCAATGGCTGGTCAGAAGTCAGTGGAGATGTGGCTGTGAAGGTATTTTTTAGATACAATTAACATTTTAATCAGTAGATTGTGAGTCAAGCAGATTACCATCCATACCATGGGTGGTCCTTGCCCAATTAGCTGACACTTTAAGAGCAAATTCCACAGAAGCAGGGATTTCCCTCTAGTCTGTCACATTGACAGCCTGCCAGTGTTTCTACCCTGCTGTCCTGAAGAATTCAGACTCAAGACTGAAGCACCCACTCTTAATTGTCAACTGTACAGATTCCACACTTGCCAATCCCCCTCCCCACAATCCCATGAACCAATTGCTTAAAATAAATCTTTCTCTCAGTGTATCTAGCTTAGATCCTTTTTTTTTCTCTGGAGCGTCCTGGTGACCACCCCGCTCAGAGCTGGGGCCTAGCTAAGTCATTGTAGTTCAACGGCAGCTTTGAAGAGTCAGGCTCCCTTTGCATGGTATTTGAAGACTAGACATTGAGTCAAATTCTGGAACCAGGTTCCATGGCCACGAGACTCTGCCCAAAGGGGCTCATGCAGAGGGAATCCCAGGGACTCTTTAAATTGGAACTTCTGTGTAGACATATGACAAGGCTCATTCCCAGTTTTTTCATTTCTTGCATGGAGTTAGGTTTAATTGACAAGAAACCCTTCTACCAATGGATAATTTCTTGTTAAAACCGATGCTCTTGCATTCTGTTGTTCAGCAAAAACATTGCCTTTTTTTTGGCAAGCAAACCTTGGATTTTGTGCATGGGCTAGCTGTCAGGTGTGGGTTTTGAGACGATTCGCCATTGCTGCACTTCCTTGGTAGAGAAAATCCCCAGAAGGTGGATATTTGTATCTATTTCAGTCTTCCCAGCTCTTCTCCAGGTGGGAGGTGGAGGTATGTGAGTTGGTCTCTTCACTCAGAAATAAGGCTAGGAAAAAGAGGAGCTCAGGAGGGGTGTGGTCAAGTCTGGGTTTGTGCTATGGACCCCTGGGGATTCAGGAGCTGCGAGGGAGACACGTGTGGCCTAGACAGGCCAGGGAAGACTCTCACAAAAGTGGGACTGGAACTGGGTCTTGAAGAAGGGAGGAAGAATTTGAAGAGAACTGGGGCGGGATGGTTCATTTATGCGTCATCCTGGCTAAGCTGGGGTGCCCAATGGCTGGTCAGAAGTCAGTGGAGATGTGGCTGTGAAGGTATTTTTTAGATACAATTAACATTTTAATCAGTAGATTGTGAGTCAAGCAGATTACCATCCATACCATGGGTGGTCCTTGCCCAATTAGCTGACACTTTAAGAGCAAATTCCACAGAAGCAGGGATTTCCCTCTAGTCTGTCACATTGACAGCCTGCCAGTGTTTCTACCCTGCTGTCCTGAAGAATTCAGACTCAAGACTGAAGCACCCACTCTTAATTGTCAACTGTACAGATTCCACACTTGCCAATCCCCCTCCCCACAATCCCATGAACCAATTGCTTAAAATAAATCTTTCTCTCAGTGTATCTAGCTTAGATCCTTTTTTTTTCTCTGGAGCGTCCTGGCGACCACCCCGCTCAGAGCTGGGGCCTAGCTAAGTCATTGTAGTTCAACGGCAGCTTTGAAGAGTCAGGCTCCCTTTGCATGGTATTTGAAGACTAGACATTGAGTGAAATTCTGGAACCAGGTTCCATGGCCACGAGACTCTGCCCAAAGGGGCTCATGCAAAGGGAATCCCAGGGACTCTTTAAATTGGAACTTCTGTGTAGACATATGACAAGGCTCATTCCCAGTTTTTTCATTTCTTGCATGGAGTTAGGTTTAATTGACAAGAAACCCTTCTACCAATGGATAATTTCTTGTTAAAACCAATGCTCTTGCATTCTGTTGTTCAGCAAAAACATTGCCTTTTTTTTGGCAAGCAAACCTTGGATTTTTCTGGGCTAGCTGTGTGAGAAGCATCACTCCTGATGGCCTTTGTGCAAGTGAGTCCCCACAGAAACGTGCCTGAGCTGTCAGGTGTGGGGAGAAACGTCTTTAGTAAGAGTAGGTCATGGAATGAGACTTCCCCACTGCAGTATGGATGGGCAAAGGGGGTTTCCACAAGGACAAGTCTTAAGAATCTCTGTAAAAATGCATGACTCCATCTGTCTCCTCTCTCTTCTTTGGCTTCAGATAAGCTGAGCCATTTAAAAATTCCCCAGCGAGAGACCCTAGACACCAGAAGAAGTGATGAACAGATTTTCAATTTGGCCCTGATTTGCATGATTTTTTTTTTTTTTTTTTGTGGCAGTGGAAATCGTTATCTGAACTAGAGACTGGAGCTGGGGAGTGGGTCTCCCCTAGAAGAGGCAGATTCCTGATTGGTCTCGACAGACTGTGGTGGTCTGGGTGAGGGACTCTAGCCTCAGCTTCTGGAGAGGAGGAAGATGTGGCGAAGCGGGAGGCGAAGAGGAAATGGTTGATCCGAGCTGTCCAGGGGGCCCAGGGAAGGACTGCGAATGGGGAGCCAGATCTACCTGGTCACTTCCAACAATATTCTCCAGGGGGCACCTCCTCTTCCGTGGGGTGACCTGATTTCTTTTGATGAAGTCTTGCTTTATGATTACTCAGGACTACCTGACAGTGGGGACCTTAGATAGAGCCTGAGGCAGTGCTGCCCTAGGAACCGGAATGTGGCCCTTTAGGGGGAGACACACAATTTCTACTGAGGAGGAGGCCGGAGGACATGAGTTGAATGTCCTCGTGTTGAGGGTCCCTGTGTATGTGGTGAGGCTCCCTGTATTGATAGTTTGGGATATTTTAAGTGGTGTTACTGATGATAACAGAGGACCAATTGTGCCTTGGAGGGATATCTAATAATGATAATAATAACAGACATTTACTGAGTGTATATTCAGTCCCAGGTACTGACCTAAGTCTTTATTCCTCATTAGACATTTAATTGCCATAGCAACCCTATGAGGTGCTCTTGTTGGTCCCATTTTCAGGTGGGGAGAGGTGTTAAGAAGCTGCCCAGCTGCCTAGTCAGTGGGTGGTGATACAGCCAGGTGGGAGCCTGGGCCACCTTGTTTAAAGCGTCTGTGCTCATTGGGCTTCCCAGGTGGCTCACTGGTAAAGAACCTGCCTGCCGATGCAGTGGGTACAAGAGACACAGGTTCAATTCCTGTATCAGGAAGATCCCCTGGAAAAGGAAATGGCAACCCACTCCAGCATTCTTGCCTGGAGAATCCCACAGACAGAGGAAACTGGCAGGCAACAATAGTCCATGGGGTCACAAAGAGTCGCACATGACTGAGCGGCTTTCACGTTCATGGACCTTCCAGAAGGCCCAGTGTCAATGATCTTCCAACTCTGAAAGGTGTTTCCCTGGGGCCTTGTTCAAACCTTGTATCCTGCACAAGTCCCCTCTGGCCTTCCTCATCTCTCCAAGTCAAATCCTGCCTCCTGCTTATGGAGGCCTCAGCTCCTGTCCCCCCACTCACCGAGTCCTCTTAGGGATATCCCCTTTGAGAAGAAGTTCCACTTTGATCTGGAGAAGACCCTGAATTCACAGTAGAAATTTCAGCATAAACCTCAAGCCTAGATGAAAATCAACTCCTATACCACTGGTAGGTGGGATGTCTGTGTCCGCTGGGAAGACCTGGACAGACGCCAAGTTCAGAGGGCCAGTCTGGACTCCTCCCTGCATCCTTGTGAGGGAAAACCCACCTCTGGAGCCTGGGCCAAGCTTGAAGTCCCTCCAACAGGGCAGAGAAAGAAAAGGCCAGCCCTCTGGTGCAGGTGAGATAAAAGAGCCGTGGGGAGAAGGGGAGGTTGGTAGGGGTCAGGGCTAGGGCAGGAGACAAGCCAGGATGGAGAGGTGGCTCTGCTGTATCCCTGGGAAGCCAGGGCTTCCATGTGGTGCTGGGCTGTGCTGAGCGCCGGAGCCACCCTTCAGCCCTTAGGCACTGAGCCCGACCTCACTAGCTGCTGCTGTCTCCCTTCCCAGGGTAGACTGTGAGGCCCATCATAAAGTGGAGCTGACCAGAGAGAATTAAAGGATAAAAATGATAAGACCAGCTCCTCATTAGAGCCCACGGGGCTCCAGGCATGGCCTGCAGGCAGTTTTTGAGGAAGGTCTGAGGGATCTCAGCATGTGGGCAGCAGGACTCAGGCAACAGACTGGGCGGTGGGCACCGCTCTGCCCCCTTGTTTTGCACTGCAAGGAGGCAGTGTCCTTACCCACTGGACCACCAGGGAAACCCATGCCCCCTTGTTTTGCACGTGGAAACACTGAGGTCATGGCAGGAAAGATGCTCCTGACGGACCTTAGGGGACCTGAGCCCCAGGCTGGAGATCCCTCCACCTCAGTTCGGACTTCTCCGAGGGTTTCACCTGGCAAGAATCTACACGGGGAGTGTGTGGCTGGTGGTTATGACAACATTCATTCATCTACCCAGTCATTCATTTGTTCAGCACATACTTATAGAATGCCTTATATGGGCCAGAGAGTGTTCTGGGCACAGGATGGAGCTGTGAACACAGCAAGCTAAACACTCCTCCCCTCAAAGAGCTATTGTGTATATGTGGTAAGTTGCTTCAGTCATGTCCAACTCTTTGTGACCCCATAGACTATAGCCTTCCAGGCTCCTCTGTCTATGGAGTTCTCTAGTCAAGAATACTGGAGTAAGTTGCCATTTCCTCCTCCAGGGGATCTTCCCAAGTCAGGGATCAAACCCTTGTCTTTTGCATCACTTGCATTGGCAGGCGAGTTCTCTACCACTCGTGCCACCCAAGAAGCTATTTTTGGTGTATTTGTTTGGTAGGGGTCTGAGACATAAATTTAGCACACATTAAATATTGTGTCAGAAGGTGGTAAAGACAGTGGAGAAAAAAATGCAGACAAGAGGATGCAGGGTCCCTGCTGCGGGCTGTCCCTGGTCAGAGAGTGATAGGAACTCTTGGGCCATAGGAAGATGGGGGACGAGATCCCCGTGGGCAGTCCCCCTCACAGCAACCTCCCCCAACTGTGATGCCAAAGGAGGGTGGACCCAGGGATCACAATTCACAGGACAATGTGAGAGGTGCCCAAGAGGCAGTGACCTTGGAGCCAGGCATGGGCCATGGGGTAAGCTAGCGTGCTCAGGCTTCCCCACAGAGGGAAGGCTAGCCTGGGCCCTGAGGATATGGCCTCGAGGGAAGGTGGGAAGGACAGAAGGAAAGCTGGAGAAAGCTGCCCTGGCTGACTGGGGAGCAGCACGTGAGAGAGGAGGAAGAAAGGGGCGAGACAAGAGGTGAAGTTGAGAAGCAGCCTTGGGAGGCAGTAAAGAACCGACTAAGCAGGCTTTATCTCCCAGACATGGAAGGCTCCCTGTGATTTACAGCTGGGGGATGACATCAGGAAGGAGCCACTTTGAAAAAAAAAATCCCTCTGAACAGATAAAGATGACGTGGTATATTTATACAATGGAATAGTACTCAGCCATTCAAACGAATGAAATGCCATTTGCAGTAATGTGGATGGGCCTAGCGATTGTCATACTGAGTGAAGTAAGTGAGACAGAGAAGGAGAAGTTATCATGTGGCATCTACAAAGAAATTATACAAATGAACGTACAAAACAGAAAGAGTCTCAGACTTAGAGAAAGAACTTACGGTTGCCAGGGGGAAGGATGAGGGGAAGAGATATTTAGGGAGTTTGAGAAGGTCATGTACACACTGCTATACTTAAAATGGATAAGCCACCTGCAGCTTCTGTATAGCACAGGGACCTCTGCTCAGTGCTATGTGGAAGCCTGAATGGGAAGGGGGTTTAGGAGAGAACAGATACATGTATATGTATGGCTGAGTGCCTTTGCTGTTCACCCAAAGCTACCACAAAATTGGTAATAAGCTGTACCCCAATTCAAAATTAAAAAATTTAAATATGCCAATATCCACTTGTATATTTCTTAAGAGACTAAATAAAAAGTCCCTGTGGCAGGTGCAGGGGAATTGTGCTGGAGCAAGAAATCCTCTGCGATCTGGGGCAGTGATGCTGGGATGCAGAGTAGGTGTGGAGGCAGAGGGGGCTGGGGGACCACAGGACTCGGTGCTGAGCTCCAGCGTCTGCCACGCAAGGCTGATTTTCGAGGTTTTGGCAAGACCTGTAGGATCCTGCTTCCTTGCTCTGAGCCTGTGGCGACTCTCCAGGATGAGGAGAGAAGACTTGAGCACCCAGGGGATTTTTCCAGATGTTGAATCTCCTGCTCTGACCGCCACACACCTCCCAGTCTCTGCCTTCGCTGAGTCGGGCCTGGACTCAGCCAGCTCGGTTCCAGCAGACCCAGGGGGACCAGCGGCAGGAGCATCTGGGGTCAGCCCAGGGCTAGAGGAGACGCACTCGTTCTGTTCCTAGAAAATCTGCCAGGAAAGGGGTTTGGGCGCCTTCCGTTTGTGGGGTCTAGTTACATAGCAGCAAAGAAGCCCCAGGGCAGCTCTGGGTCCCTCCCAATGGACAGGTGCAGCTAGGGCAGACTCAGGCACCGGGGACCACTCTGAAGACCTGACCAGTCTGAGTCCCTCGGCTTGTTGCAGTCAAGCTTTTTGCTGTTGTTTAGTCACTTGGTCATGTCCGCCTCTGCGACCCCATGGACTGTAGCCCGCCAGGCTCCTCTCTCCATGAATATGAGAGTGGGTTGCCATTTCCTTCTCCAGGGTATCTTCCTGACTCAGGGCGTGAACCTAGGTCTCCTGCATCACAGGCAGATTCTTTACCTTTATTCAGTAAAAAAAAATAAAATAAAATAAATGAGCTATAAAGTCACAAAAGTCACCCAGGGATCAAACCCACATCTCTTGCTTGGCAAGCAGATTCTTTACCACTGAGGCATCAAGGAAACCCCTTGTACACCCCCAAATTTTAAGGGCCCCCGCAACCTGGCACTTCTCAAGATGCATAGGGACCTCCATTTGGTGCAGCACGGGGCCTAGAATCCTGTCACTCTCTCCAGTCCACGGCTTCCTCCTTGACTCCCTGGGGTCTCGAGTGAACTATGGGCTCACCAAGGCCAGCACAGGCCCCGCCAAACTAAGAGCCAGCCCTCTGAGACCAGGACTCTGCTCCGCCTCAGCCAGGCAGCCACACTGGGCTGTAGTCGGCTTCCCACCCTCTCTGTGCAGACTCAGTTGGGTGTGTACTTTCACATTTAATTATAGTGCTCATAACTGGAGAGGAGCTGCTGGGAAGCACATGTCATTTTGTTTGGGCATAATACGCACGGAGGCTGGAAAATATCTATTAGATCGTCCCGTCCTGCCTCTGCCAGAGCTGGATGATGGGCATCAGATCTCTCGTGTTTTCTCCTGCCTCTGACTCAGGTAGGGGGTGGGGCTGGGCCTCCTGAAGGCTGGCAGCTCCACAGGTTTCTCTTGAGCTCTGCTCTCATTTTCCTTGTCTGTCTACTCAGTGTTTGATTCATGGATCTGGCTCTGCCAGCCTTGTTGTTTCGGGTCCTCCCAAATGAGCATTGATTCCTCCAGCCCCTGTTTATGGAGACCCCACTGTGTGGCAGGCCCGCCCCAGCTCAGTTCTGGGGGTTCAGACAATGACCCCCATCCACCCATCACAGTCCAGAGTGATATGAGACCTGCCTGCGGATGGTTCTGGTGCATGGCTCGATGTGAGGGCGCTGTGCAAGAGGCAAGGGAGAGGTCACCCACTCTGGCCTCTGCTTGCTGGGCTGCTTCATGGACAAGAGAGTCTTTGAACTGGGAGAAAGCCACCAGGCACCACGCTGGAGCCCACGGCCCTTCCCTTCTCATCTTGTTGCTAATATCCTGGTCTCCCCACATCTTTTTGGTCATAGATTGATTCCCTCTAAATCTGACCTTTACCCCCTCTGTCCTTCATGTCTCCTTCTTCTCCAACCACTTCTGGCTCCATTTAGATGCAGGGGCTGGCCGGTCAAGGCTGAGACAGAAGTAGGAGTCTGGAGACCGGAGAACTCAGGGCTATCGCTTCCACCTGCCTTCAGCTTCCTCCCCTGCAGAATGAGGGCCGAGGGCTCATCTCTATGGGCCCTTCAGGTCTGATGTTCTAGGAATTTCTAAAGCCGGGAGCTGCTCGGCAGAACCAGGGTCCAGAGGTGGCACCTCACGTCTTTGTCTTCCTCCTGACTTCAGCCACCACCACCTTCCTGGCCGCTCGCAGATCTGCATCTTCAGCACAGATGCCCCGCCTGAGTGACGGAAACACATCTCCCGCTGCTCCCTGCATGTGTCTCCGGAGGTGCCTTCAGACCAGCATGTCCAAAGGGGAAATTGCTATATTTTACACCCCTCTGTGTCACCTGCTGCCGGATGCGTGTGCACCGCACATTCACACCCACATGCCCTTCTGATCCTGTTACTTTCTTAAAACCACTCCACCAGGATAAAATCTCTGGAGTGCTAGGCACGGTGGGGCATAGGTCTTTTGTGACCTGACTGTATGCACATCTATCAAGACTGCCAGCCTCCCAGACGCTGGACCCCAGCCAAGCCATACCACTGAGCACACCTCAAGATTGTACATTTCTGTGCCTTTGCATGGGTCCTTTTTTCTGGCTTAGTAGCTCACCCTCATGCTGTGTTTTCTTCCAACTCGTTCCTTGAAACCCAACTTGCCTGTCACCTCTGTGATGAAACCTTTCCAGACATCACTGGTCCCAGTTAATGAATCATTGCCGGTCTCTCTTTTCTATCCTTGATCTTGTAAAGAGAGTTTTGATGTGCTGTGCTGTGTTTTGTCACTCAGTTGTGTCTGATTCTTTGTGAACCCGTGGACTTCATCCTGCCAGGCTCCTCTGCCCATGGAGATTCTCCAGGCAAGAATACTGGAGAGGGTTGCCATGCTCTCCTCCAGAGGATCTTCCCAGCCCAGGGATCGAACTCAGGTCTCTTGCATTGCATTCAGATTCTTTACCATCTGAGCCACCAGGGAAGCCCAGTTTTGACAGCACTTCTCAATAGTTATTATCAGTTTACTGTGATAAACAGTGGGCACCCAATACCCATTCATCTTTTGGCTCCAAATTTTTCTAGCATGATGCCCAGCACTTACTAAGTGCTAAGGAATTTGTTCTTTAAGTGGAACTGGGTCCTAATGACTGTTCTAGGGTCCTAATAGTCACTTGACATCGTGCATCTGCCCACAGTCAGGAGTGTATTTCCAGAGGACTCTGCAGTGGGGAAGCAGCAATAAGCCTGTTTTCAGCTTGATGCCTGAAAACAGACTTAGGTGTTAGCTGTTTTTCTCAGGCTGGAGTGAGCCCTTGAGCTGACCCAGAAGTTCTGAGCATTTATCACCAAGTATTGATGACCATGTATTCCACCTCCCCTCCTAATGCCTGGAGATGAGGGAAGAAATACAAGCTCGTGTTACAAAGAGTATTTCCTTGGTTTATCAGTTCGCCCTCTCTCAGTCTGAGCTCTGAATGATTTCTTCGTTCTCAGCTTTTCTTCCTCTGATCAAAGTGCCCGAGGCAGTGAGCACCAGGAGGGGAGCTGGAGCGTTTCTGGCTCAGTCTCATGTTCCTCTCTTCTGCGCTTTTTGAGGAACCTGTAACCCAGAGCACTCCAATCAGGTGGGCGTGGCCTGGCTGCAGAAACATCTCCAAGGGCTTGGAGGGGGCAGGTGACTGCCTGGGATATTGGGAGCAGCTGCTTGGCCTCCACCTGAATGAAATCAAGGCAGCCTGTGCCTTTCCTTGTCTTCCTTTTCCCATTCTGTTCACTCAATCGCGCATTTCTCTCCAATGAATTCAATGCAGAAAATCCATGAGTAGGATTTCTCTCTTCAAAGGATCAAATAACCTTTCTTTTTCTTCTCCCCCTCTTTTAATTCTTTTTTCCCAAACTGCAAAAGGAAAACATGCAAACAGCCTTAGAGTTAAAGGTGAGAATAAGAAAGAAAAGTTGCAGCAAAGTGAAAAAGCAGAGTGGTTGAAACCCAGAAAAAATGTACACTCAGCAATATGGTCCGCTCCTACAAATTAATTAACCCAGAGTGCTGTGTAATTAGTGTGAGGGGTAGGGAATTGAGCAGCTCACAATATCCCTCACCCAGTGTGGAATTATGCTCACAAAAGAATTTCCACTTCCTATCCTGAGAGAGTTGAGCATCGCCTCGATGGTCTGGCACCAGCAGGTGCCTCACAGCTGGAGACACATTTGGGGCTGGGTTTTGCCTCTGAGGACGGGATCTTACAGCCGCATCCCCTTGACATCACAGTAAGGATAGCGGTCACTCAGTTCCTCTCCCAGAAAAATGAACCCTGAGGAGCTCCAGAGACCAGCCCTCCTGGCCTCTCAGTGCATCCCATGACCTCTCTCCTTCCTGTGTGCTACGTCTAAACTGTGAGTTTCTTGCTTTCTTAAAAACATTTTTTGAGTATAGTTGATTTACAGTGTTGTATTAGTTTCAAGTGTGCAGCAAAGTGAATCGGTTATGTATATATATCCACTCTTTTTTAGATTCTCATGCCGAGTCAAGTAAGTTAGAGAGAGACAAGTATCATACAATATCACTTACATGTGGAATTAAAAAAAAGAGGGGTATGAGGAACTGGTGTTTAATGGGGACAGAGTTTCAGGTTAGGAAGGTGGATCATGCAGTGGATGATGGCAGGGGTTGCACAACATTTGAATGTACTTAGTACCTCTGCACTGTACTATTAAATATGGTTAAAATAGTTTTATATGTTTTATATTATGTGGATTTTATGATGGTTAAAAAACCTTAGCCATTTTAAAAAGGCTACAAAGGAATGTATCTACAAAATAGAAACAGAGTTAAGATGTAGAGAACAAACTTTTGGTTACCAGGGGATGGGGGGGAGGAGAAATTGACAGACTGGGATCACCATATGCTCACTAATATAGGTGTATAACAGGTGACTAATAAGGACCTACTGTGTAGCACAAGGGACTCTACTCAATACTCTGTAATGGCCTATATGGGAAAAGAATCTAAAAAATGAGTTTCCCGCTTTTGACATGAATGTGGGTATTTATCACCTTTTGAGGAACTAGGAGAATTCAGGTCTGTAAAGTGCTTGCCAAGATATATTTGAAGAGTCTGTGGCTAATGTTGTTACAGGAGCCTTCATGGTGGGGGCATGTTTCGTGGCGGTCATTGCACAAATTGGCTAACCATCTTTTCCCATTTTCCCGTAAACTTTTGGCATCTAGAGAGGTCAATGGACTTGCTATGGACTGAATATTTTTGTCTCCCAAATTCATATGGTTCCCAAATTTATAAGCCCTACTCTTCAATGTAATGGCATTTGTAAATTTGGGAGGTAATTAGATTGTGAGGGTGGAGCCTTCTTGAATGGGATTAGTGAAAGAGATGATCTCTCTGTCGTGTGAGGGTACAACAGGAAGATAGCTGTGTGCAAGTGTTGCCTCATCAGACGCTGACCTTGATCTTGAACTTCCAGGCTGCAGAACTGTGAGAAATCAGTGTCTTGTTTAAGGCCTTCAGTCTGTGGTATTTTATTCTAATAGCCCAGACTAAGACAGGCCTCATCCTGGAGTGTTTTTAAATGCTCAAAATAAAATATATAAGATTACAAAGGAAACTAACAATATTGACATACAGTTATCAAAATACAACTATAGCAGATATGTGGTATAATCATGTATATGCTTCTTTATTTTCAATTATTTTGTTTTATGCTTCTTTATTAACTCATTCAAGAGTAAGGTCTGCTTATGAGTTGAACAATGGATGTGTCTGAAATAAATAATATTTTGAGAAATCTGGAACAATCATACTAAAATATCTGATTTATACTGTGACAAATTCTAGAATTGCTAAAATAACTGTGGTTTATTGCCCATAGTCATAATTGAAGGAAATGCAATTGTTCAGTTAGGCTAGTGAAAATGAAAGCAGGCATTTTCCCCATCTGAGTTCATTGACCCTCTGAGTTCTGTCTGTAGGCCTTTGGATGAATTTCTGCTGATGAATAAATGGGTTTCTTAGGAATATGATGGAAACACTGGTGGCTTCTACTGAATCCTGCTGTAAGTTTCTCTGCTTGTAGGGTGTTTTTTTTTTTTTTTTTTTGTCCCTCCCTGAAGGGGGACTGATGGGTTGATTTCTTGGAGTCCGGTGTCACTGAGGGTTGTTGTTAAGGACTTGGACAACTGAAAAGACAGAATAAAAGAAGCATCACTATAATGTGTGCATGGTAAGAATCACTGGATTGTTGGCCTGTGCTGTGGGCAGAGAGTGAGGATGTGTGCATGGCTGAGGAAGGATGCAGGGGCATGTGCTTCCCAGAGGGAAGCTCGGATGCTTACAGGGTGAATTGGTGAAAAGGAGGTGATGTGGGACCAGACAAGGTGAAGGGAGTTGGTATTGGGTCATCTTGGGTATTCAAGATGAGCTACCGCTTTGGGCTGTAGTCCAGCTGGGGGCTGTCCTAAGCTTATCGTGATAAGGGATGTAGACTCGTGTTGCAGCCATATTGATTCTCAGATGTACCTGATCATGTATTTTGAGGTCCTGCTCTTCTGTAAGTGCTCCATGACCCAGGCCTCAGCATTATCCTGTGCACTTAAGACATTTTCATTGACTTATTCAACAGCTCCTTCCAGGTTCAGACTTCATGAACAAACATTTGTAAACCAGTGGCTCATTGGCTGTCTATTTAGTGCTGTGACAACTGAAATCGTTTCTGAACAGCAAAGAATTTTTACCTGTCTTAGTTGCTATTCAGAGGACCTGGGATGGGCCATTGAACTTCTGTACTTGAGAAAGATAAGTTGCTCCAGGTAATGTTTAATTTTACTAAAGAAAAAATCCCAGAATGACTTTTCCCCTTAAGTTAATAGTTTTTGTCCTTGAAAACAAAGCCGGCACAATGCAGGTGAATAATACCTTGAAGTCTTTGTTCTCTGGGCTGAGTCTCAGAGCTGAATGCATCAGACAGGGTGCTAAAACTCGTAGGCAGAGGTATAGAATCCCCAATCTGTGTCTTTTAACATGAATCCAGACTCTTCCAGACACAAGACCGAGGAAGCGCCCCTCTGGAGATCTCGTGACAAGAGGTTAGATGAGAATCCCTGTTCTATATAAAAAATTATTGAGACTTCCCTGGTGGTTCAGTCATTAAGAATCTGCCTGCCAATGCAGGAGGACAGGGGTTTGATCCTTGGTTCTGGAAGATTACACATGCCGCGGAGCCACTAAAGCACATGTGCCACAACTACAGAGCCTGTGCACCAACAGGAGAAACCATCACAATGGGAAGCCTGTGCACCGCAACTAGAGAGCAGTACCCGCTCACTGTAACTAGAGAAGACCCGCATGTAGCAACAAAGGCCCAACACAGCCAGAAGAAAAAAAGAAAATTAATGTGATACCGCATTTTTTTCTATTGTACTGTCTTCAAAATTTGCTGTGCATTTTAAACTTACAACACATCCCAATTCAGAGTTGCTTCATTGCAGGTATTTTGTGGCCACGTGTAGTCAGTGACTACCATACTAGATAGTGCTTCTGTCTCTCTTTCTCTCTCTTTAATAAAATGTAGTTGACGTGTGATATTATGTTACTTTCAGGTATGCTGCATAATGATTTCATGTCTGCGTACATTACATAATGATCATCACAGTAACTCTAGTACTCAATGGTCCCTGTACCAAGGTCTTACAGAATTGTTGACCACAATAATGAAGATTTGTCGCTAGTCATGTCTGACTCTTTGTCCCTGGACCATAGCCTTTAATTGCTTCAGGTTTTTTTTAAAATTGTGACAACTGAAATCGTTTCTGAACAGCAAAGAATTTACCTGTCTTAGTTGCTATTCAGAGGACCTGGGATGGGCCATTGAACTTCTGTACTTGAGAAAGATAAGTTGCTCCAGGTAATGTTTAATTTTACTAAAGAAAAAATCCCAGAATGACTTTTCCCCTTAAGTTAATAGTTTTTGTCCTTGAAAACAAAGCCGGCACAATGCAGGTGAATAATACCTTGAAGTCTTTGTTCTCTGGGCTGAGTCTCAGAGCTGAATGCATCAGACAGGGTGCTAAAACTCGTAGGCAGAGGTATAGAATCCCCAATCTGTGTCTTTTAACATGAATCCAGACTCTTCCAGACACAAGACCGAGGAAGCGCCCCTCTGGAGATCTCGTGACAAGAGGTTAGATGAGAATCCCTGTTCTATATAAAAAATTATTGAGACTTCCCTGGTGGTTCAGTCATTAAGAATCTGCCTGCCAATGCAGGAGGACAGGGGTTTGATCCTTGGTTCTGGAAGATTACACATGCCGCGGAGCCACTAAAGCACATGTGCCACAACTACAGAGCCTGTGCACCAACAGGAGAAACCATCACAATGGGAAGCCTGTGCACCGCAACTAGAGAGCAGTACCCGCTCACTGTAACTAGAGAAGACCCGCATGTAGCAACAAAGGCCCAACACAGCCAGAAGAAAAAAAGAAAATTAATGTGATACCGTATTTTTTTCTATTGTACTGTCTTCAAAATTTGCTGTGCATTTTAAACTTACAACACATCCCAATTCAGAGTTGCTTCATTGCAGGTATTTTGTGGCCATGTGTAGTCAGTGACTACCATACTAGATAGTGCTTCTGTCTCTCTTTCTCTCTCTTTAATAAAATGTAGTTGACGTGTGATATTATGTTACTTTCAGGTATGCTGCATAATGATTTCATGTCTGCGTACATTACATAATGATCATCACAGTAACTCTAGTACTCAATGGTCCCTGTACCAAGGTCTTACAAAATTGTTGACCACATAATGAAAGGTGAAAGTATTAGTTGCTCAGTCATGTCTGACTCTTTGAAATCCCATGGACCATAGCCTGTCAGACCCATGAAATTCTCCAGACAAGAATACTGCAATGGGTAGCCATTCTCTTCTCTAGGGAATCTATCTGACCCATGGACCAAACCTGGGTCTCTACATTACAGGCAGATTCTTTACCATCTGAGCTACCAGGGAAGACCATTGACCACAGTTCTTAAGTATGTTACATCTCTGTGACTTATGGGCTTCCCAAGTGGCTCATGGTAAAGAATCCACCTGCCAAGGCAGGAGATATTAGTTTGATCCCTGGGTTGGGAAGATCCCGTGGAAGAGGGAATGGCAACCCAGTCCAGTATTCTTGTCATGGAATTCCCATGGACAGAGGAGCTTGGCAGCTACAGTCTGTGGGGCTGCAGAGTCAGATATCACTGAGCAAGGGAGCACAACTTACTTATTATACAACTGAAGATTTGTGCCTCTAAATCTCCTTTGCCTATTTTCTCTGGTCACCCATCTCCCTCCTGGAATCCATCAGCGTGCCCTCTCTAGTTACAGGTCTGTTGGTTTGTCTGTTCTGTGGGGAGCACTTCTCTGAGACTTGCTTTTCACAGTGAATATGTGTGCTGCTCCCTGACAAATTTGCTGATGGACTTCAGAAGAGTGTTAGAGGTTGGTCTGCCAGATCAATGACTTGGGACAAAGGTGCACTGCGATGCAAGGACCTAGGAAGAAGCCCAGTGGAAGGGACAGGCATCCATGACACAAATCATTTTTTACAGAAGAGAGTGACCTGAGATTACCATTCCCTTGAGAAGCTGGAGGAGGCACCTCGCAGAGTGTGGGGGATCTCTGAGATCTGGAAAGGTGTCTTCCTGGAGGCTGACATGCCCAGCTGCATGGACCACAGAGAAGTAGATCCCATGGCAAAGCAGTCACACCCATGATGCCAAGGCCTTGGCAAGAAGAGAAGGGAAAAATCAGTGTCTCCAGCTTTCTCCGCTAGCATCTAGGTCATTGCTCCTCTTGTATTGGGTCGATCATCCTGTGCTTTATCTATTTGCTTGTATTCCATTGTGTTCTGCAAGTGGACTAGACACAGTTTGCAAAGATAGTTGGATTATGGCAAGATGACATAAAAATGAAAAAATGAGGCACTGGAGATGGAAGAATAGGAAAGATGAATGGAATGAGGGGTGAGGTTCGTTCAAAATATACATCCCTGAATGGCTCACCTATTTGCTAGAGATGGGCTATATTGATCGGAGTCTTGGCTTTTCAAACAGCCAAGGCAAAGGAAAGCACAATAAGTGACATGAATCACAGCATGGGAAATGAAAACAAACAGGAGCTGAGTTGGCACAAACTCACACTGTGAGGCAAGACAGCGAGGACATAGGACAGAGTACAGTGGAAACAATGCCAGTGACAAATGTCACATTACATCCTCAGAATGATGTTCCTCCCAGAGGCCTCCTTGAAAAGAAACTTCATTGGGCCCCAAATGCCTACCTCAGCCTCACCTTACACGCATGGGTCTGAAATCCTCTTCCATCTCCCCTTCTTCACCACATGTTATCTGTTTTGTCTTTGTGTTCAGACTTAGGGAATACCTCCTTGCAGTTCTAGAGAGGCCATTCTGACCAGCCCACCTGATGCTCTCCAGATTATCAGCTCTCAGATGGACGGACTTAATCTGTGTCCATTGAAAGGATTTAGAGCCATGCATTTCCACAGTAAGGGCTACTTTAAGTCCACCAGTACCTGTTTCCTTCCCTCCAGGGCACAGAAGTACTTTTCCCAGACTCTTTTGCAGCCAGGTATGGCCTTGACACTGAGCTTGAGCAGAAGTGATGTGCATGCACGTCTGAGCCGAAATGATTGGGAAGTAAATGTATTCTCTCTGTAATCCTCATCCGCTGGGTAAAAGATGAAGGCTTTAAGGACCCAGGTGAAAATGGAGCCACAGGAAAGAAGGAGCCTTGGCTCCTGAGAGTCTAGTGGAGGAAACCCAAGCAGAATACCTTACCTTGCCTGTCATCTACACAAGGATCCAGCTTCTAATGTGTCAAAGTCACTGAGATTTCTGGATTTGTCTGTTAGAGTAGCTAGCATTATTTGAACTAATACACCTTGGGAAACTCTAAAACTCATCCTGTGCTTTATCTATTTGCTTGTATTCCATTGTGTTCTGCAAGTGGACTAGACACAGTTTGCAAAGATAGTTGGATTATGGCAAGATGACATAAAAATGAAAAAATGAGGCACTGGAGATGGAAGAATAGGAAAGATGAATGGAATGAGGGGTGAGGTTCGTTCAAAATATACATCCCTGAATGGCTCACCTATTTGCTAGAGATGGGCTATATTGATCGGAGTCTTGGCTTTTCAAACAGCCAAGGCAAAGGAAAGCACAATAAGTGACATGAATCACAGCATGGGAAATGAAAACAAACAGGAGCTGAGTTGGCACAAACTCACACTGTGAGGCAAGACAGCGAGGACATAGGACAGAGTACAGTGGAAACAATGCCAGTGACAAATGTCACATTACATCCTCAGAACGATGTTCCTCCCGGAGGCCTCCTTGAAAAGAAACTTCATTGGGCCCCAAATGCCTACCTCAGTCTCACCTTACACGCATGGGTCTGAAATCCTCTTCCATCTCCCCTTCCTCACCACATGTTATCTGTTTTGTCTTTGTGTTCAGACTTAGGGAATACCTCCTTGCAGTTCTAGAGAGGCCATTCTGACCAGCCCACCTGATGCTCTCCAGATTATCAGCTCTCAGATGGACGGACTTAATCTGTGTCCGTTGAAAAGATTTAGAGCCATGCATTTCCACAGTAAGGACTACTTTAAGTCCACCAGTACCTGTTTCCTTCCCTCCAGGGCACAGAAGTACTTTTCCCAGACTCTTTTGCAGCCAGGTATGGCCTTGACACTGAGCTTGAACAGAAGTGATGTGCATGCATGTCTGAGCCGAAATGATTGGGAAGTAAATGTATTCTCTCTGTAATCCTCATCCGCTGGGTAAAAGATGAAGGCTTTAAGGACCCAGGTGAAAATAGAGCCACAGGAAAGAAGGAACCTGGGCTCCTGAGAGTCTAGTGGAGGAAACCCAAGCAGAATACCTTACCTTGTCTGTCATCTACACAAGGATCCAGCTTCTAATGTGTCAAAGCCACTGAGATTTCTGGATTTGTCTGTTAGAGTAGCTAGCATTATTTGAACTAATACAATTCCCCTTGGGAAACTCTAAACAAAATTCCTCTCCACCAAGAGGAATTGAAAGGTTTGAATGACACCAAGTTCAAGGTTACATTCCCTGACAACTACTAAGAGTGCAAATATTCTTTGTTGCAGGGAAGTGGGTAGGTGTAAAACCTTATGCTTTAATCGTCACCCAGGTGGGAGTAAGATTAACACACTCTTGTCAAAATTCTGTCACCTTACAAGAACTCCTGCCTGAATAGAAAACTCTCGTGTCTCCTTTTGGAGATAAGCCAGCATGTACCTGTGGGTAAGACCAAGCTTCTCCTCAGAAAGTCACTTTGGATCTGCCTTAACACACAGAGAAAATGGTAACCAAGGCCAGTCGGTTTCATACAATGTAATCTGCTGTAGTAATTTTAACCGGAAAAAAATCTAAACAGCTATAACCCTCTGTCTGCTGCAGCCCTTAAAACAAAATAGAACTTGGACAGTTAGCTTGACCAAGCCTGCTTGTCACTCTGGGCTTTAATTTCCAGGCATGACCAAGAACAAATGGGTGTGATGGGTCAAAACTATAATGTATAATCTCTGTGCATGATGCCAAACAAAAGTACTTTTTAGCATACATCTATAGCATATCAATGGTAAATACAATTCTGTCCCCATTGTTCATATGGGATGTCAGCACTGAACTCCAACTATGGTGGCACAACAAGCTATTTCAGGTGCCGCATACATCAGACAGGGTGGTGGATGGTTTAGTTGCTAAATCGTGTCTGACCCTGGCGACTCCATGGACTACAGTCTGCCAAAGTCCTCTGTCCATGGGATTTCCCAGGCAGGAATCCTGGAGTGGGTTGCCATCTCCTTCTCCACAGGATCTTCCCAACACAAGGATCAAACCTGAGACTCCTGCATCGCAGGGAGATTTTTTACTGCTGAGCCACCTGGGAAAGGTCCACTATGCACACTGAGATGGATTTGTCTGTTAGAGTAGCTAGCATTAAAAAAAAATGGGCTCCTGAGAGACTAGTGGAGGAAACCCCAGCCGAATACCTTACCTTGTCTGTCATCTACACAAGGATCCAGCTTCTAATGTGTCACCGCCACGGCGATTTCTGGATTCGTCTGTTAGAGTATCTAGCATTATTTGAACTAATACACCTTGGGAAACTCTAAACAAAATTCCTCTCCACCAAGAGGAATTGAAAGGTTTGAATGACACCAAGTTCAAGGTTACATTCCCCGACAACTACTAAGAGTGCAAATATTCTTTGTTGCAGGGAAGTGGGTAGGTGTAAAACCTTATGCTTTAATCGTCACCCAGGTGGGAGTAAGATTAACACACTCTTGTCAAAATTCTGTCACCTTACAAGAACTCCTGCCTGAATAGAAAACTCTCCTGTCTCCTTTTGGAGATAAGCCAGCATGTACCTGTGGGTAAGACCAAGCTTCTCCTCAGAAAGTCACTTTGGATCTGCCTTAACACACAGAGAAAATGGTAACCAAGGCCAGTCAGTTTCATACAATGTAATCTGCTGTAGTAATTTTAACCGGAAAAAAATCTAAACAGCTATAACCCTCTGTCTGCTGCAGCCCTTAAAACAAAATAGAACTTGGACAGTTAGCTTGACCAAGCCTGCTTGTCACTCTGAGCTTTAATTTCCAGGCATGACCAAGAACAAATGGGTGTGATGGGTCAAAACTATAATGTATAATCTGTGCATGATGCCAAACAAAAGCACTTTGTAGCATACATCTATAGCATATCAATGGTAAATACAATTCTGTCCCCATTGTTCATATGGGATGTCAGCACTGAACTCCAGCTATGGTGGCACAACAAGCTATTTCAGGTGCCGCATACATCAGACAGGGTGGTGGATGGTTTAGTCGCTAAATCGTGTCTGACCCTGGCGACTCCATGGACTACAGTCTGCCAGGGTCCTTTGTCCATGGGATTTCCCAGGCAGGAATCCTGGAGTGGGTTGCCATCTCCTTCTCCACAGGATCTTCCCAACACAAGGATCAAACCTGAGACTCCTGCATCGCAGGGAGATTTTTTACTGCTGAGCCACCTGGGAAACCCATCATATAAGATGAAATGCATATTATATTTATGGACCAGGTCCTGGGGGACAAAACCAGGAAAGAAAGGTAGCCCCTGCTTCTCCCAGAGAAGTTGTGCTTAGAGACTGGGGCTGGGTGGTTATGTCCCCATCGCATCAGATGTTGAGGGAGAATCCAGGAGAGCCTGGATGGTGTGCAGGGCGACTTTCCTCCTGCTGGGACCTTAGTGATGAGTCATCTGCAGAGCTTGGTAATTTGCCCAGGAATGAGCTCATAGGAGGTCTCCAGATTCACTCACCAGAGCAATATCCTTGAAAGAGCCAGTGCTGAGACAGAGCAGGGCTCCAGCGGGGCCAGTGCTCCCACGGTGTGGCCTGTGGAGCCAATGTCCACCCAAGGGGCACAGCTATCCTGAATCTCCAACTTCACCTAGACTGCATAGGACCTGGCTCTTTGTCCCTAGAACAGGTGAAGCCAAACTGGCTGAAGGGTAAAAAATTCACAATGAAGAACCCAGATCTGATTTTTTCTTTAATTCTCATTTGATGCCTTAAATCATTCTGGAATTGAGCTCTCCCATGTCCCTCTTCTAAGAAGTAAGGGAGAGTGTGAGCAGATGCTCCCTCACTGGAGAGCTTGGGTAGCTGGAAAACTGAAGTCCTGGGGGCGGCGGGATCTGTGGTTCAAGTGCCCTTTACCCAAACCCAAGATGTGACCTGGGGGTGCTGTGAGGTGGAGGACCTTTCTCACTTCATGATTCACTGGTTGTCTATCCTACTCCTTGAGAAGGACCTTGAAGGAGATGTTGGACCATGTGTCCAACTATGAGGTTGCTCTAAGAAGTTGTACCAGCAGTGCCTATAAAACTTCCTTGTGCCTGTGAAGTACCTGGGCATCAGGATTTTGCATTTCTTTCTTTAAAAAAATTTTTTTTTAATTTATATATTGGCTCTGCTGGATAGTCCTTGTTGCACAGGCTTTTCTCTAGCTGTAGTGTGTGGGCTTCTCATTGCAGGCACTTCTCTTGTTGCAGAGCATGGGCTCTAGGTATGTGGGCCTGTCATTACAGCACGTGGGCTTAGTGATTGTGGCTCCTAGGCTCTAGAGTACAGGCTCAATAGTTGTGGTGCACAGGCTTAATTGCTCCGTGGCATGTGAGATCCTTCTGGATCAGGGATCAAACCCTTGTCTCCTGCATTGGCTGGCTGATTCTTTACCACTGAGCAACTACGGAAGCCCCCAGATTCTGCATTTCTAACCAACCTCCACGTGAGGTTGATGCTGCTTGGAAAATCCTGTATGAGGAGGAGGGTCCAGGGGGTTGTGCCCCATATGGAATGGTTTGGACAAGCAGTGCTTCTGTGCAGCTCCCTAAGCCTGCCACCTAGGCTGGAAGCATCCATAATGAGAAGGGTCTGAGTGTGGTCTGAGGGAAAAGAGATTATCCAGGAGAATGGCTAGTAGAATACCCCTCCTGGCCTTCCATCTACTTACCTTGACTTTGTGCTTTTCAGTCTTTGCCTTTACAAATTTGGAGGGGCCTCGTTATATTTCACATCTGAGTTAGGCGTTCAGAACAATTTGAGAATCTGTAAGCAAGCTGGCAGAAGGCACCTAATGGAAGGCCCAATGAGGGGTGGGGGACTGGTGTATATCCTCAGCCCTTTGCCCCCTATGAGGCATCTCAGGTCAAAGCCTAACTCAGCCTTATTCTCCCCATCCTTCTGGGATGCTTAGGAGGAGGACGCCTCCTTGAAGAGGCTTGGCTTCTTGCATCCTGACACGTGCATGTTTTCTGTTTTATGGGAAGAAATGTGTCTTGGCTGAAGGCCCATGTTTCGTTCCAGCACATCCTTTTTTACCAAAAGAGCCGTCCCTGAAGCTGCCAACAGTGTTTATGACAAAGCCATCCAACAATACTTTGGATCTGGGAGCATGGCCTGACCACAGACCTGACCTTCCCCACCCGGAGAACCATCCATCAGGAAGCCTGGCACATGCTGTAGTGTCTTTATTTTTACTCCAAAATGCAAAAAATATAAAGCTGGTTTCTTTCTTTCCCATTTTTTTTTCCAGCTGGGAAAACTCCTGTCAGTGGATGCAGTGTCCTTTCCAGATTCAATATTATGCAAACTGCATATCAGCAAATGGAATAAACAAATATGTCCATGGCACTTCCTGATGCCTGGAGCGATGGGGCTGAGGGAGACGGGCCTATCCCCTTACAGAAAGGCAGACCTACTGGTTTGCCTGGGAGCTGCCAATACCACTGCTCTCTGGACTCTGTGGTCGTCTCTCTCCTTAAGAACAGAGTCTGAGAGACTGAGATGATGGGCCATTTGGATGATGGCTGCCCAGCAGCAGGGGACTGCTAAAGGCACACCGACCTCGGGTGGCTGCAGGTCAGATTGGAGTTCTCATTGACTGGCTTGGGGGTTCACCATCCAACCAGGCCTGTGTTGGCTCTAAACCCCACCCTCTTCAGTCCCACCCAAGGCAAGACAGAGAAGTTAACTTTTCAGCTTTGTCTTCCTGTCTGGCGGCTGGGTAGGAGGTAGGACCCCACCTGGCATCTTTCTGGCAGAGAGAACTTGGCCAAATCCCTTTGCCACCATGCGCTTTAGTTTCCAGGGGTGTGGCGCATTAACGCCGGTGTGATGAACCTGGGCTGCCTGCAGCTCTGCCCTTCTAGAGAGGGCAGGATGCTCCTGCACGATGCTGGCTTTCCACACACTCCCTTGGCAATAACTCAGGGAGATTAAGTACCTTTTAAATGTTCCCTTCTAAGAAGATGAAGAAACAGATTTAAGGGGATTAGACAGTTCTACTGAAAGGTGGCCAGTCAGTAAGTGGGAAAGCTAGCATTTAGGCCTGGGCTGCTTTTTTTTTTTTTTTTTTCCTTTTTCAGAAATCCCATACTGTCTTTTTCTGCAGAAATAGCATCATGCTTTCCTAAATACCCGTGCGTTCTGAAAACAACCACAGAAAACAAACAAAACCAAGGGCCAAGGAGTCCCCAAAGGGTCCATCTTCAAAGCCAGAAATGAAATTTTTGTCCATCTCTCCTCCATGTATCCCCTCCCCTGCCCTGGCTGGTTGAAGGTTTTCTCCCATAGCTTCTGTCCTCTTTGTCTGTGTGTGTGTGTGTGGAGGGGGCAGCCGAGGGGAGGGGCCATTTGAGAAGCTGCCCACATGCCCTTTGGGGCAAGCCGTATTTCCCACGTTTGTTTCTTTGTGCAAGCAGAATTTGTCCTGTCCTATGCTAGTTTACAATGAAGCGAGAGTCCCTTCTTGCCATTAACTACCTCATGGAGTTTGATGTTGCAGAAACCATTGCTCAGGAAGACTGGGTTCAATTGCTACCAAATATACTCGAAGTCTCAGAATTACTGAGAACGATGATTGGCAGCCATGCTCGCTGGGTCCCTGATGAATCGAGCATGCCTGTCCTTATTGTTTCAGAATGGAGATGCATTCTGAGGTGTCCAGAGGAAATAACCCGGGACCCAGTTTCATGTCCCAAACAGGGTCCCTGGTGCCCGCGATGCCGTATGGCTGAGCAGATGGCTGTGTCATGGGCGTGCTTCTGGTGGAGAAAAGATGGAGATGAAGTGGCGTAGCCCCTCATGTTGACAGCTTTGGAGAGTCTCTGCCAGCTCTTCCAGGGGAGGCGCTACAGTGGGAGGTCCTTAGGGCACAGGAAGAACAACCCAGGCCAGAGCCTCATGGGTTCAGCCGGTGGTGCAGGTTATTGAAAAATGGCTTCTCTGTGATCTGGTTTCTAGCACTTCACACGTATCTGATAGTTTGTGTGGATTCTGATTATTTTTTTTAATTTTTAAAAATTGGAGTGTAATTGCTACACAGAAAAAGTGTTAATATCTGCTGTACAACAGTGTGAATCAGTTATAAGTGTATCCCCTCCCTCTAGAGAGCTTTTATTCCTGACTTGTGGAAGTTTTCCAGTATTTCCTCTTTATAGAGTCTCATCAGCTTCATTTTTTCTGGTGGGAAAGTGGAGAAATAAATCACCCAAAATAGCCTCTGAGCAATCACTGGGCGCGTTCAGCGATCAGATCCTTAGGCTGATCGGATCTCCCAGGAATACCCCAGGTGATGCATTTGGAGGGTTATAGTCAGGCTCGCTTTTCTGCTTTTCCCTCTGCCCCTCTCAGCATTTCTGAAACACAGGATAAGGACCCTCCTAACAGAATTATAACAATTAATGTATTTAATAAGTGGTTAATATGTGCAGTTGGGAAACTTACTTTCCTCACTGCACTGCTAAAATTTGTGGACTTGTGTGCCTTTTATGTGGCTTTCCATGTCAGAATATGTTGTGAATGTGCCTCACTGCTTGGAGATGGCTTTTCAACTCTGTGCCCATGCCTCTCCTATGCACGTAGCATGTGGCAGACAGAGTCTGAGCCAAATGACCCTCCATGGTCCCTATCTCCTGATCATGTCCTGTATTACACCTTCCCTTTGAGTGTGGGGGGACCAGATTCTCTTCTAACCAATTGCATATGGCAAAAGTGATGAATGTCATTCCTATGATGACATTGCATTACATGAGATGTCCTCTTACTAGTGAATTCATTCACTATTTTGATGAAGGAAGTGGCCATGTTGGAAAAGTCCATGCAGGCTTCTCTGAATGGTGGGTAACCTCTCAGAGCAGAGGGCAACCTCCAACACTTAGCCAGTAAAAATTGAGGCTCTGAGTCCTACAGCCACAAGGGAATAAAGTCTTCCCATAATCTGAGTGAGTTTGCAGTGAGGTTTCCCCCCAGTCAAGTTTCCAGATGAGAACATCACCTGTCTAAAACCTCAAATGCAGCCTAATGAGATCCTGAGCAGAAGACTCTGCTAAGCCACACCCAGACTCTTGACCTGCAGTTATAGTCAGATAATAAATGTGCACTGTTTAAAGTTGCTAAGATTGTGATAGTCTGTTACACAGTTGTTAAAAATGGACACACCACACTCAGAATTTCCGGGCCATGTGCATTGTGAGAGAGGTTCATTGCTTTTTTGTCTTAAAATCTCCAGTCTGTCATCTGGGACATGACCTCTGTGAGTCTTGAAAATGAGAAACTAGGTGGCTTCCTGGAGAGAAATAACCAAGACCACTGGACTTAGGTTAATAGTTGTTAACATCTCTGTCTGTAGCCAGTGTCCTTCCTGAATTCCAGATCCTAGTGCCTGCTCATGTATCTTTACTTGGCAGTTACACTTCAAAATAAAATGTCCCAAACTCAACTCTTCATCCTCCAAATTGGCTACCTCTCCACTGCTTTTGCAGTTTGGAAAAAACCTAACAATTAAAATTGTATTTAATAAGTGGTTAATATGTGCAGTTGGGAAACTTACTTTCCTCACTGCACTGCTAAAATTGTGGACTTGTGTGCCTTTTATGTGGCTTTCCATGTCAGAATATGTTGTGAATGTGCCTCACTGCTTGGAGATGGCTTTTCAACTCTGTGCCCATGCCTCTCTATGCACGTAGCATGTGGCAGACAGAGTCTGAGCCAAATGACCCTCCATGGTCCCTATCTCCTGATCATGTCCTGTATTACACCTTCCCTTTGAGTGTGGGGGGACCAGATTCTCTTCTAACCAATTGCATATGGCAAAAGTGATGAATGTCATTCCTATGATGACATTGCATTACATGAGATGTCCTCTTACTAGTGAATTCATTCACTATTTTGATGAAGGAAGTGGCCATGTTGGAAAAGTCCATGCAGGCTTCTCTGAATGGTGGGTAACCTCTCAGAGCAGAGGGCAACCTCCAACACTTAGCCAGTAAAAATTGAGGCTCTGAGTCCTACAGCCACAAGGGAATAAAGTCTTCCCATAATCTGAGTGAGTTTGCAGTGAGGTTTCCCCCCAGTCAAGTTTCCAGATGAGAACATCACCTGTCTAAAACCTCAAATGCAGCCTAATGAGATCCTGAGCAGAAGACTCTGCTAAGCCACACCCAGACTCTTGACCTGCAGTTATAGTCAGATAATAAATGTGCACTGTTTAAAGTTGCTAAGATTGTGATAGTCTGTTACACAGTTGTTAAAAATGGACACACCACACTCAGAATTTCCGGGCCATGTGCATTGTGAGAGAGGTTCATTGCTTTTTTGTCTTAAAATCTCCAGTCTGTCATCTGGGACATGACCTCTGTGAGTCTTGAAAATGAGAAACTAGGTGACTTCCTGGAGAGAAATAACCAAGACCACTGGACTTAGGTTAATAGTTGTTAACATCTCTGTCTGTAGCCAGTGTCCTTCCTGAATTCCAGATCCTAGTGCCTGCTCATGTATCTTTACTTGGCAGTTACACTTCAAAATAAAAATGTCCCAAACTCAACTCTTCATCCTCCAAATTGGCTACCTCTCCACTGCTTTTTGCCTTAAAATATGCCACACCACCCCTGTCACCCTAAAAGTTCACATCTTACCAATAGTTCCCTGGGATGGCCCTCAGATCAGAGTCCCAACTTTGGAGTGGAGACACATTGCAAGGATCTGTAATCTCTAGGCCTTTGTAAATTGCCCCTTGGGCTTCTTGCAGGGTGGGGGCTGGGGGGAGGGCATTGTTCTTGTCTCCAGAGCTGAAATGATCCTTTCACAAAATGTACCAGGCTCCCAGGAGAGGATAATAAACCAGACAAATTGCCAAGGTACCGAGTTCTGGAGGCTCTCAGAGTTTTTCTCAGGTTTGCTCTGAACAGTCCAGTATTCTCTGCCAAGGATATGTGATTCTCTTCCTTGCCTTTCCAGTCTATTAAATCTAAGCTATTAAGAATTCAGAGAAACGGTATACAATTCCCCTCCTGTATTAAATGACACTAACGTTAACATCCAAACAAAGTTACAGAAAGATTTAATAGGGAACATTCTCACATCCTTACTAAGCCTCAGTGTCGATGTGACCATCCTTGAAAAGTCACAGGTTAAAACGTTCCTCTGTCTCTGCATTGTTGCATTTTACGAGTTGCATTTTCAAATGCCTCTCATGAAAAGGGGATTTGTGTTCAGATGAAAAGGCAGAGGTGTGGACACAGAGCCTGTGCTTGTCCCTGAAAGAATGATACAAGATGACTGAGAAATGTCAGCTGAGAGAGGGGGAAGGACCAGCCCTAAATTAAAAAGTTAAAGGAATAGGAGAAAAAAATAGACCATGAAGTCAGTGGCTGATTATAGCTGATGCCTGTATTGCATTTTATAGTGCAGTGCTTGGATGATTAAGCAGAGAAACATCAGAATGGGAGACCTGAGATGGGGCCAGAAGCAAGGGCATTGCTGAGCCTGTGTGCTGTGAGCCTTTTTTACCATTGGTGGAGAAATTGTGCAAAAACTCTCTCCAGCCTGCTTATTTGCCTTGTCTGTAGCCAGTGTCCTTCCTGAATTCCAGATCCTAGTGCCTGCTCATGTATCTTTACTTGGCAGTTACACTTCAAAATAAAAATGTCCCAAACTCAACTCTTCATCCTCCAAATTGGCTACCTCTCCACTGCTTTTTGCCTTAAAATATGCCACACCACCCCTGTCACCCTAAAAGTTCACATCTTACCAATAGTTCCCTGGGATGGCCCTCAGATCAGAGTCCCAACTTTGGAGTGGAGACACATTGCAAGGATCTGTAATCTCTAGGCCTTTGTAAATTGCCCCTTGGGCTTCTTGCAGGGTGGGGGCTGGGGGGAGGGCATTGTTCTTGTCTCCAGAGCTGAAATGATCCTTTCACAAAATGTACCAGGCTCCCAGGAGAGGATAATAAACCAGACAAATTGCCAAGGTACCGAGTTCTGGAGGCTCTCAGAGTTTTTCTCAGGTTTGCTCTGAACAGTCCAGTATTCTCTGCCAAGGATATGTGATTCTCTTCCTTGCCTTTCCAGTCTATTAAATCTAAGCTATTAAGAATTCAGAGAAACGGTATACAATTCCCCTCCTGTATTAAATGACACTAACGTTAACATCCAAACAAAGTTACAGAAAGATTTAATAGGGAACATTCTCACATCCTTACTAAGCCTCAGTGTCGATGTGACCATCCTTGAAAAGTCACAGGTTAAAACGTTCCTCTGTCTCTGCATTGTTTGTTGCATTTTACGAGTTGCATTTTCAAATGCCTCTCATGAAAAGGGGATTTGTGTTCAGATGAAAAGGCAGAGGTGTGGACGCAGAGCCTGTGCTTGTCCCTGAAAGAATGATACAAGATGACTGAGAAATGTCAGCTGAGACAGGGGGAAGGACCAGCCCTAAATTAAAAAGTTAAAGGAATAGGAGAAAAAAATAGACCATGAAGTCAGTGGCTGATTATAGCTGATGCCTGTATTGCATTTTATAGTGCAGTGCTTGGATGATTAAGCAGAGAAACATCAGAATGGGAGACCTGAGATGGGGCCAGAAGCAAGGGCATTGCTGAGCCTGTGTGCTGTGAGCTCTACCATATTTGATAGATGTGGGTCCTGGTCCACAGCAGCCACTGCAGACGGGAAATTGGTGAGTCCTGGGATTTCCTCAGTTGGGGATTGGGGGAGTCACCTGGGCAGACCAGTGTTCTTTGAGAACATCTTTGCTTCTTCCCTAAACTGTTGTCAATGGAGAAACAAAATCCAGTTTAAACTATTTATTTATAAAAATGTCTTATATTTTGTGTACAATTTATTCTTGAGTATATTATGTATTTTGTGAACATTTGATTTATTTTCCCACTTTATTCTCTCACTGTCTAATGCTGGCATAGAAAGTAGTCATTAATTTCTAAATAATTATTTTTTAAAATGTCTAATAACTTCTCATCAACACAGACATCTAATCCTCAAACAGTAATAATTGCACCTTCTTATTTCTTGTGGCTAAAAGATTTTTTTCCTTTTCTTTTACCATATTACACTGTCTAGAAGAGCACTTTCCAGTAGAAATATAATGCCATTATAATATATAATATTATAATATAATCCCATTGCAGTGGCCTCTCTCATTGCAGAGCAGTGACTCTGGGCACATGTGCTCCAGAGTGCTGGCTGTAATTGGTCACACCAGTCCAGCCACTCTGCAGTGTGTGGGATCTTCCCGGCCAGGAATTGAACTGGTGCCCTGGCACTGCAAAGCGGACTCTTTACCCACTGGACCACCAGGAAGCCCTGTACACTCTTCTTTAGCCAAAAACCTCTGCTATTGTGGATCCTCCCGAAACGTTCCTCTGTCTCTGCATTGTTTGTTGCATTTTACGAGTTGCATTTTCAAATGCCTCTCATGAAAAGGATTTGTGTTCAGATGAAAAGGCAGAGGTGTGGACGCAGAGCCTGTGCTTGTCCCTGAAAGAATGATACAAGATGACTGAGAAATGTCAGCTGAGAGAGGGGGAAGGACCAGCCCTAAATTAAAAAGTTAAAGGAATAGGAGAAAAAAATAGACCATGAAGTCAGTGGCTGATTATAGCTGATGCCTGTATTGCATTTTATAGTGCAGTGCTTGGATGATTAAGCAGAGAAACATCAGAATGGGAGACCTGAGATGGGGCCAGAAGCAAGGGCATTGCTGAGCCTGTGTGCTGTGAGCTCTACCATATTTGATAGATGTGGGTCCTGGTCCACAGCAGCCACTGCAGACGGGAAATTGGTGAGTCCTGGGATTTCCTCAGTTGGGGATTGGGGGAGTCACCTGGGCAGACCAGTGTTCTTTGAGAACATCTTTGCTTCTTCCCTAAACTGTTGTCAATGGAGAAACAAAATCCAGTTTAAACTATTTATTTATAAAAATGTCTTATATTTTGTGTACAATTTATTCTTGAGTATATTATGTATTTTGTGAACATTTGATTTATTTTCCCACTTTATTCTCTCACTGTCTAATGCTGGCATAGAAAGTAGTCATTAATTTCTAAATAATTATTTTTTAAAATGTCTAATAACTTCTCATCAACACAGACATCTAATCCTCAAACAGTAATAATTGCACCTTCTTATTTCTTATGGCTAAAAGATTTTTTTCCTTTTCTTTTACCATATTACACTGTCTAGAAGAGCACTTTCCAGTAGAAATATAATGCCATTATAATATATAATATTATAATATAATCCCATTGCAGTGGCCTCTCTCATTGCAGAGCAGTGACTCTGGGCACATGTGCTCCAGAGTGCTGGCTGTAATTGGTCACACCAGTCCAGCCACTCTGCAGTATGTGGGATCTTCCCGGGCCAGGAATTGAACTGGTGCCCCTGGCACTGCAAAGCGGACTCTTTACCCACTGGACCACCAGGGAAGCCCTGTACACTCTTCTTTAGATTCTTTTCCTGTATAGTCTATTATAGAGTATTGAGTAGAGTTCCCTGTGCTATATGGTAAGTCTTTATTAGTGATCTGTTATATATATTTTAGTGTATATATGTCAATCACAATCTCCCAAAGTATCCCTCCTCCACTTACCCCGTTATAATCATATATTTATTTTCTACATCTGTAACTCTATTTCTGTTTTGTATTAGGTGCGTTCATGTGTACCCTTTATCTTAAATTCCACATATAAGTGATATCATGTGATATTTGTCTTTCTCTCTGATTTACTTCACTCAGTATGACAATCTAGTCTGTCCATGTTGCTGCAAATAGCATTCTTTCATTCTTTGTATGGTGAATATTCCATTGTATATATGTGCCACATCTTTATCCACTCTTCTGTTGATGGGCATTTAGGTTGCTTCCATGTCCAGGCTCTTGTATTGTAAATAGTGTTGCAGTAAACACTGGGGTGCATGTATCTTTTCAAATTACATTTTTTTTTTTTTCTGAGTGTATGCCCAGGAGTGGGGTTGCTGGATCATATGGTAGTTCTATTTTTAGTTTTCAAGGCACCTGCATGCTGTTCCCCATAGTGGCTGTACCAGGTTTACATTCCTACTGCCAATGTAAGAGGGTTCCCTTTTCTCCACACTCTCTCTGACATTTATTGTTTGTAGATTTTTTGATAATGGGCCTGTGTGAGGTGGTACCTCACAGCAGTTTTGATTTGCATTTCTCTAATAATTAGTGATGTTTAGCATCTCCCCCCTGTGCTTTTACCATATTACACTGTCTAGAAGAGCACTTTCCAGTAGAAATATAATGCCATTATAATATATAATATTATAATATAATCCCATTGCAGTGGCCTCTCTCATTGCAGAGCAGTGACTCTTGGGCATGCTCCGATGTGCTCCAATTGGGGTTTTTCACACCAGTCCAGCCACTCTGCAGTATGTGGGATCTTCCCGGGCCAGGAATCGAACTGGTACCCTTGCACTGCAAAAGGCGGACTCTTTACCCACTGGACCACCAGGGAAGCCCTGTACACTCTTCTTTAGATTCTTTTCCTGTATAGTCTATTATAGAGTATTGAGTAGAGTTCCCTGTGCTATATGGTAAGTCTTTATTAGTGATCTGTTATATATATTTTAGTGTATATATGTCAATCACAATCTCCCAAAGTATCCCTCCTCCACTTACCCCGTTATAATCATATATTTATTTTCTACATCTGTAACTCTATTTCTGTTTTGTATTAGGTACGTTCATGTGTACCCTTTATCTTAAATTCCACATATAAGTGATATCATGTGATATTTGTCTTTCTCTCTGATTTACTTCACTCAGTATGACAATCTAGTCTGTCCATGTTGCTGCAAATAGCATTCTTTCATTCTTTGTATGGTGAATATTCCATTGTATATATGTGCCACATCTTTATCCACTCTTCTGTTGATGGGCATTTAGGTTGCTTCCATGTCCAGGCTCTTGTATTGTAAATAGTGTTGCAGTAAACACTGGGGTGCATGTATCTTTTCAAATTACATTTTTTTTTTCTGAGTGTATGCCCAGGAGTGGGGTTGCTGGATCATATGGTAGTTCTATTTTTAGTTTTCAAGGCACCTGCATGCTGTTCCCCATAGTGGCTGTACCAGGTTTACATTCCTACTGCCAATGTAAGAGGGTTCCCTTTTCTCCACACTCTCTCTGACATTTATTGTTTGTAGATTTTTTGATAATGGGCCTGTGTGAGGTGGTACCTCACAGCAGTTTTGATTTGCATTTCTCTAATAATTAGTGATGTTTAGCATCTCCCCCCTGTGCTTTTTAATCATCTGTATGTCTTCTTGGGAGAAATGTGTATTTAGATCTTCCGCCCATTTTTTGATTGGGCTGTTTGGTCTTTTTTTTATATTAAAACTGCATGAGCTATTTGTATATTTTTGAGATTAAGCTCTTGTTAGTTTCTTTATCTCAAAATTAAATTTCAACCTAAATCAATATAAAAATTAGATATTTTACACTCTTTTAAAAAGTACTAAGTGTTTAAAATCTGGCATGTATTTTATAGTTACAACACACCTCAGTTCAGGTGAATCCTGTTTCAAGTGCTCAGTAACTATATGAGGCTAATGGGTGTCATTTTGGACAGGTCTAGAACTTTTAGATAAACAGTGACCATGATTGCAAGTAGCCTTGTCTTACTATATATATATATTTTTAACTATTTTCTTTTAAGTGGGAACATCACTTACTTTTAACTACCTATTATTGCCATCTAGCTTGAGCTTCCCTGGTGGCTCAGTGCTAAAGTATCTGCCTGTGATGTAGGAGATGTGGGTTCAGTCCCTGAGTTGGGAAGATGCCCTGGAGAAGGGAGTGGCTACCCACTCCAGTATTCTTACCTAAAGAATTTCATGGACAAAGGAGCCTGGCAGGCTACTGTTCATGGGGTTGCAAACAGTCAGACGTGACTGAAGTGACTGAGCACATGCATATACATTGCCATCTGGCTTGGGACAATTTTAATTTTTTATCATATCAAGAATGATCTTCCATTTATAGATTATGAAATATTTTTGTTGTGGTAGTTAGTGGTGTACATTAGAAATGCTATTGAAATCACCTCTTCATTTTTTTAAGAAGATGTTATTTTTTCTCCTTTGACTTAGTGATATGATGTTATAAAATTTCCCTTAATGTTTAACTATCTCTGCATTCCTGAAAGAATCTTTACTTAGAGATGGAACACACTTCTTTTTACTTGGCAGGATTTGGTTTGCTTTGGTTTCATTTCACCAGGTCACATTTCATTACACAAGGTCAGATTTTCCCTTGAAAATAGAATGACTCATGATAGTAGAAAGGCATAAGTAGGCTTTGGACTGAATGAAAGAGTGACTGCTTTTTCTCCTGAGGACCAGGAAGCTGAGTAGGTGGGGCAGGAGGTCAGGGCAGGGTGTGTGGCTGAGTCTGGAGGCTCCTGGACTCAGTTTCCTAGGCCCCCATGCAAGTACCTTGGGGAAAGTAGCCAAGTGTAGGAGGAATGTTCCATGTAAAGGAATGTCAGCCTTGGAAGCTCAGACATTGAAGATGTAGAACTGCTATTGCAAGTATCATCCTGGGCGAGAGCCATGTTCTCTTCCTTTTCTGCATCCTGAGAAATCTGGGGGACTATTCTGAATGGCGCATGAAGCATGCACCTCCACACTGGTGACAACGGCCCAGGAGCACGGACCAGCTGGTGCTGGTAGCTGGGCCATTGATAAGCTCGGATCCGTGGCCAAGGATGACCGCTGTTTCTGGGTCATATGCTTTCCACAAATACTCTGTCTGTGAGGCCCAAGAATAATAGAAGTGTGCTTGGCCCTCTGGTGGACTGATCAGATCTTCGAGCATTTTCTTCTGTAAAACTAGTAACCAGGACTGACTATTTGCATGGAGTAAGTGTCCTTAAGATCTTGGAATTTTCAACAGAGAAGGAAAAGAGATATATTTTTTTAATCATGGGGGGATGAGGATACATACTTAGCAATTATTCAAACTTGACTTTTAAAATGTGACTGTATTAGTTTGCTAGGGCTGTGACAACAAATCCCATAGGCTGGGTGGATTGAACAACAGAAACTTACCTTCTCACAGTTGTGGAGGTTAGGAGTCCTGGATTCAGGTGCTGGCAGAGCTGGTTTCTCTCCTTGGCTGCAGATAGCTGCTTCCTCACTGTGTCCTCAAGTAGATGTACTCTGTGTGTCTCTGTGTTCACTCTTCCTTGTCTTATATTGGGCTGGCTAAAAAATTTTGAGTTTTTCATAAAATGTTATGGAAAATTCGAAATGAACTTTTGACCAACTCAATACTTATCAGGACATGAGTTATGTTGAATCTGGGCCCACATTTGCAGTCTTATTTTAACCAAATTACCCTTTTAAAGACCGTATGTCTAAATACAGTAAATTTCTGAGGCATCAGGGCTTAGGACTTTGACATATGAATTTGAGGAGGTGGGGATCAGTTCATAACAATGACTCTTTTTTAATCACCAAGTTGAAAAAAAATATCATTTATCAAAGCTTTTGGCTTTCACAGTCAAATGAAATCAGACTGAAGTTTTCTTTTTGAGTGAATTCTCTTGCCAAAGGTTACATCAGCATTAACAAAATTCTTAAAATAGTTAAGAGGTTGTCATCTTTTTTTCTGTGCAGTGTACCGGTTTATACAGGCCCTCGTGACTTGTTCTGAAACCCTCGGGACCAGATACATTTCAGAATTCACAACCCTTGGCTTTTTAAAAAGATTATAAATGACATATATCATGTATTACATGTGGCACCCTGTGGGATCTGGGACATCATGGCATAATAAAAGATGTTATTATTTCATACCATGACATGAAAACAATAATTGGAAAGACTATATGTGTATGCATGTATATGGGTTTCCAGGATGGCTCAATGGCAACAAACCCTCCTGCCATTGCAGGAGACACAAGAAACAAGGATTCCATCCCTGGGTCAGGAAGATCCCCTGGAGGAGGAAATGGCAACCCACTCCAATATTCTTGCCTAAAAAATTCCACAAACAAAGGTGCCTGGTAAGCTATAGTATGTGGACTCACAAAAGAGTTGGACACAACTGAACACACATGCATGAAAACCAGAGCATGAAATATATGTGTGTGTGTATTGCTATATGAATTCAGAAAAAATTTAATGTTAAATGAGTTCCAGTCAAGTTTAGTCTTCAAATGTTTTATAAAATTAACTATGGAGAGTTCAGAATTTTATTTTATTTTTTTAAAAATTTTTATTTATTATTGTTGGCTGTGCTGGGTCTTTGTTGCTGCACAAGCTTTTCTCGGGTTGGGGAGGGAGGGGAGCAGGTGGGCCACTTCTATTGGTCTTTCATTTCTCTATGTTCATCCGTCTTTGTTCTTAGGCTCCTGTGGGCCTCCCATCGCGGTGGCGTCTGTCGTTGCAGAGCACCGGCTCTGGGCGCATGCGCTCCAGAGCTCTGGCTCGGTAATTGGACACATCAGTCCAGCCGCTCTGCGGCACATGGGATCTTCCCAGGCCAGGGCTCGAACCGGCACCCCTTGCACTGCAAGGCAGTGTCCTTACCCACTGGACCACCAGGGGAAGCCCGTTTCAGAATTTTAGAACTGTAAATAAGGGATGGTGGGTCCAGGTGCCATTGGGATTATAACACTTCCCTGAGATCATAAAAATTTCTCCTGAAGGCAGATTGTTTAAATATATAAATATGTATGCATGCACACAAAGTTGCTTCAGTCATGTCTAACTCTTTGCGACTCTATGGACTGTAGTCAACCAGGCTTCTCTGTCCATGGGATTCTCTAGGCAACAGTACTAAAGTGTGTTGCTATGCCCTTCTCCAGGGCATCTTCTTGGCCCAGGGATCAAACCTACATCTCTTGATAAACTGTATATGTATATATATGGGATATATATATATATATATGTATATGGTCTATTGAACTCTTTAATGTTTGCTTATAATTATTGAACTACTTGGGTTGTTTGCTTAATGAATCAATTTTGGTGATTTATAGTTTCTTTCTTTTTTTTTTTAGAAACCCTTTCCCTAGTGATTTTCAAATATACTAACAGGGCTGACTCATTTTGTGACTCTTGTTTTCTATTTTCTCTCTGGGTATTTTTTTTTTTTTTTTTCGCCTCCTTTTTTGGAAGGGTGGTGGTGAAATTTTTTTTTTTTTTTTTTGGTATTTTCTTGTTTCTTCCATGTGGTTTGTTTCCTGATTTCCTCTTTGGCAGTTTCTGTGAGCTATAAAGCCTTTTGCATTCTATTCATGGCTACATTAAATAGCTTATATGTCACATAATATCAGCACCAGGTATGTCTGAACTCTCTGTTGTCTAAGATGAAGAGAGATGCTTACTTTTACTTCTTCCCTCCTCTCTTCTGCTTCCCCTACCCTTGGCCCTGTCTCCCCACTCTGGGCTTGTGCTGATAAATTGTTACTTTTGACTGAATGTCTTTCTGTTAAATTGATTTTGTTAATATTATGTATATTCTGCTGGAAGGATTAACTCTGACATTTGCATTCTGTTTTGTGACCACATTTGTATAAGTAGTTCATTATATAGAATTGCTTTTAGTGTAAATGCTTACAGTGTCTCCCATTGAAAGGCAAGAAGGGAAGAAAACATTCAGTGTTGTTCTGGGTGATTCTCTAGATGATGTTCTGGGTGTTGTGGCTGTTGGGTGCTCACTGGGGACTTAAGGGAAGAAGATTCCTTCTTTCTCTCATCTCATCTCATCTCATCTCCCTTTCTCACCCACTTCACTTATTCTGTCTGCCATGGTAGTGGAAGTGCCTGTAGGACCAGGGGCCAAAAATGATACTAATATCAGATGGCTTTCCTGGATTTTAGCCACAATAGACATATCTTCCCTGAAAGGTAGAAGTTCTCTGGCTTTCTTGCCCTGGGTTTCCTTCCTGATCATTTTTGTTGTTGTTCTATACAAACCCTAAGACCCTTTGAAGGTAGCTTTAGGCTTAGATATTTGGCCCATGAGAGTAGTGTGTCAAAGGTCAAACATTCTCCTAGGAGCGTCCAGGTGTGTTTCTTATCTTTCTTAGGGTTGATATATGGTAGAGAAATTTCCTGGAAAGTCTGAAGATCCGGGAGGTTGGCAGTGTTCTGGGTGGGGATTTCAGGCCTGTGGCCACAGGAGCAATGGTGAGCATTCCTGCATTGTCTCCATCCTACAGGTGCCCCTGCTGACCGCAGTCCTTGTAGGGAGCACAGCAGGTGTGTGGATGTGCCAGATACCAAAGACATTCAGATGCTTCTCAGGGATGCCTTTAAGGCCTCCATCCAAGTGTGACTGTTTTAGAGAACTCCGCTCATTCAGGCTTGTAGCCTCCTTGGGAGTAAGGTAGTGTTTTCTTCTCCAAAGAAAGGACTTGAGCCCAGGACATAAACTTGAGTTCAGACTTGGCTTGCTCCATGTTAATGTTTGAGTTGTTTTCAAGAATTTAAGAAAAGCTATAAGGCTTGGATCCCCTGGAGTTGATTTACTAGCTTGGGGTCCTTCATTTTCACTCTTTTTTGTTAAGAGCATGTGTATGTATATATGCATGCGTTTCTTTTTCATGACCTCACACATGCTGTTTAATTAGCTTTAGAGTTGGTGCTGGCATCTTAGAGCAGAGCACCTTTAGGTGTGGTCCATGGATGAGCTGCATCAGCAGCGTAGGGAGCTCATTTGACATGCGTGTTCTCAAGTGCCATGAAACAGAAACTGAGGGTTGGCGCCCAGCTGACTGTATTTTAACAAGCCCTCCAGGGGATTCTGGTTACATTAAAGAAAGAGAATCACTCTCTTAAAGATACCCTCTCTACCCTTCTCAGCCTGCACTTGAGGTACTAAGACACCCCTACTCCACCACTAAGGAGAGTGATTTACCCAAGGTCATATGGAGGGTCAGTGGCAGACCAGGGCTCAGAATGCAACTGCTACACAGGAAGACAGCTGACATCACACCTAGAGTACAAGAGGTGCTCAGTAAGGTGATTTTCTTTCCTGGTTCATGCCCCTGCCTGGGAAGAGCAGGACGTAATCAGCGATGGATGCGCTGCTGTCACTTGGTGCTCCGCTCTCTGAGTGCTCATCTCTCTTTCTCCACTCAGTTCAAACAGAACCCAGAGAAAGGTCTCAGCAGGTGCTCTTAACTCACTGTGCATCCAGGAGTGAGCCTCCTTGCCTGAGTCCCCATCGCGATGATGAAGAAGCGAAGGGTTGGCTGGCCTCTGTAAGATCCCTTCCAGTTCTGACTTTCCAGGGCTTCACGGCAGGCTCTGACACACACGTTTCCCTGGTCGGCTATCAGCGGCCATCTGGCAATTAGCAGTCTCTGAGGCAGCTAATCCCACTCTGAGCTGGATTAAAGCTGAAGTTTAAAACATGGAGATAGGCAGGTGATTTATGTTTGAGTCTTTGGGTCCTGCTGTCCCCGGCAGCCCGGTGATGGAGGACAGAAAAGCTGATTTGCTCCCTTATCTATCTCAGGAGGCTCAGAGAAGCCGGATCAGCTTTCCAGGAGGACAACCTGAGCTGGGGGATGTGCTGGGCCGCAGGAGGTGCTGGGGGAGCTCCAGGAGCCCAGACCCAGCCATCGGGGCATGGCCAGGCTGCCCAGAGGAGACTGGAGAGAGCCACGTACTGTGTCCATTGCTGCCTTGCTAGAAGCACGTGCAATGGGGGACCCAGGGGATAAAGGTCAGATCATTTTGAACCAGGACTCCCACATGCCATAAAGGGCCCTGGGGTGGCAGTCAACAAGCCCTCCCGCCCCTGTGGGGTGCCCTCTCATTAGGCAACATGGTCAGAAATCAAACCCGTGTGTTTGTTCACAGCCTGAGGAGATAATTAACTTATCTCCACAGAGGGACTTGATTACATTCCTAGCATGATCAGAATGAGAAATCCGAACCTGGAAACACTGGTAGGGGGTGAGGGGATGGACTCACAATGGTTGGCTGAGGAGCTATTTGTTCAGAAATTGGCCAAGTAATCAGACAAATGCCTCTTTTTCCTAATTGTTGATAGAAATCAGCTAGTATGGCCAAGCCAGGGATTCACTCCCGAGGCAACCCATTACTTAAGGTGAGCATGCCTCCGAATATGTTAGAACAATCTAAAAACATCCCACATAACTCGAGCCTGTTGTGAATTTTGGACAGAGCTGAGCACAGGGCAGCATGATTTACTGCCTGTGTTTCATGGCTGGCTTGCTACAACTGCCAGGAATTACCTGTCACAAATATTTACTGAGTAGATAACTTATTGAGCACCTACTGTGTGCAGCCCTGTGTCAGTGCTGTGGGGCTAAAGTAGACAGGTTCTCTGTCCTTGAGAAGTTTGCTGTTTATCTTAATGGAAAAGCTTTATCCAATATCTTTGAACCCTAAATTGTGTGGTTTCTTCTGTAAGAGCCGTGGATGTTCCATTGATGGCCTAGACCAGAAAGTAACCTCTGGAGCGTCCTGAGAGCTCACCTGTACTAAGCATAGTGCTAAGCATCTGCCACTCAATTCTTACACCATTTTATGAAGGGGTGCTACTTTTTTGTTTTATATACAAAAGCCGTGGCACAGAGGGTTGAGTCTTTGGGTCCTGCTGTCCCCGGCAGCCCGGTGATGGAGGACAGAAAAGCTGATTTGCTCCCTTATCTATCTCAGGAGGCTCAGAGAAGCCGGATCAGCTTTCCAGGAGGACAACCTGAGCTGGGGATGTGCTGGGCCGCAGGAGGTGCTGGGGGAGCTCCAGGAGCCCAGCCCCAGCCATCGGGGCATGGCCAGGCTGCCCAGAGGAGACTGGAGAGAGCCACGTACTGTGTCCATTGCTGCCTTGCTAGAAGCACGTGCAATGGGGGACCCAGGGGATAAAAGTCAGATCATTTTGAACCAGGACTCCCACATGCCATAAAGGGCCCTGGGGTGGCAGTCAACAAGCCCTCCCGCCCCTGTGGGGTGCCCTCTCATTAGGCAACATGGTCAGAAATCAAACCCGTGTGTTTGTTCACAGCCTGAGGAGATAATTAACTTATCTCCACAGAGGGACTTGATTACATTCCTAGCATGATCAGAATGAGAAATCCGAACCTGGAAACACTGGTAGGGGGTGAGGGGATGGACTCACAATGGTTGGCTGAGGAGCTATTTGTTCAGAAATTGGCCGAGTAATCAGACAAATGCCTCTTTTTCCTAATTGTTGATAGAAATCAGCTAGTATGGCCAAGCCAGGGATTCACTCCCGAGGCAACCCATTACTTAAGGTGAGCATGCCTCCGAATATGTTAGAACAATCTAAAAACATCCCACATAACTCGAGCCTGTTGTGAATTTTGGACAGAGCTGAGCACAGGGCAGCATGATTTACTGCCTGTGTTTCATGGCTGGCTTGCTACAACTGCCAGGAATTACCTGTCACAAATATTTACTGAGTAGATAACTTATTGAGCACCTACTGTGTGCAGCCCTGTGTCAGTGCTGTGGGGCTAAAGTAGACAGGTTCTCTGTCCTTGAGAAGTTTGCTGTTTATCTTAATGGAAAAGTTTTATCCAATATCTTTGAACCCTAAATTGTGTGGTTTCTTCTGTAAGAGCCGTGGATGTTCCATTGATGGCCTAGACCAGAAAGTAACCTCTGGAGCGTCCTGAGAGCTCACCTGTACTAAGCATAGTGCTAAGCATCTGCCCACTCAATTCTTACACCATTTTATGAAGGGGGTGCTACTATTATTTGTGTTTTATATACAAAGAAAGCCGTGGCACAGAGAGGGTAAGGACCTGCGTCATGATGGTGAAAAATAGACCTAGGAGGAGCAGTCAGATTTGTGGGTTTGCAGAGCCCATGCTTTTGACACTGTGGCTGCTGAGAGATTGGTTGACAAAGGTTGCTCCTTGATCTTCAATCTCACTTCTGCCATCCCCACCCTGTGTAAACCCTCTCTACACACATTGGCATTGCAGTTACTGGAGCCCACCGACTGGCTTCCTTTCTTTAAGATTTTATCCCTGCTTCAAATGCTCTTGTCATCTCTGCATAACCTTCTACTGCTCCTTATTCAAATCTCTAAGTAAACAGCCATTCCTTACAGAGGGCTCCCTTTGGCCATCTGATCTTGGATCACCCTCCCTACCTTCTTTCTTGAATTGTTTTATCTATTTTGTTTTCATAGCATTTTACCTTTATCTGAAATTAGGTGATTTATATATTCACTTGTGATCAGATGCTTTTATCAGATGGTAGGATGATAAGGAATTCTTGGATCTTGTAGTTCTTGAAGCACTTTCCTATGGATTTTTTCCAACAATTTGTTGGGATAGGCAGTTTAGGTGCTTTTATTTCTAGTTATTCCCCAAGGAGGCTGAAGTTCAGAGATTGGAATTGATTCATTCAAGGTCACACCATATCTGTGGCAGAGATAGAATGACCCCACGGATGGGTGTGTGTAAAACCACTAGTCTGCTGACTGGTTCATTGCTCTTTTTCCTGCACCAAGAAGGATCTATTTCATGTGATAAGCAGCCAATCTCATTGTTTGAGGGCCGCAGAGAGCATAAAGTCATTGCATTAACCAATGACACTGAAGTAAAGTTTTTCAAGCGTTCTTTCTCCAACTCCTCTCCTTCACCTTATCAAGTGGAACAAAATAAGAAAACCTATACTGTCATATGTGAAAAAAATAGCCATTGTCATTGCGCTGTGAGAAAAGGGGATCCTGTAGGAGCACTGTGAGACAGCCTGGAGGGGTGGGATGAGGGGGATATACATATGACTAATCTGGGATCATACCCATCTGTAAACAACAAAACTCTGTAAAAGTAAAAAGTCAAATAAACATTTTTTAAAAAGTAAGATAGCCCCAGTTGATAGCAAATTTGATCTGGAGATTTGAGAAAGAGCACCTGATGAAAAAAGAAAGTATACACAATTTTAGTAATTCGTTTGTGTGTCTGTCTCAGTCCACAAAATTTCAGTTTGGCTACAAAAAATACCTCATAAAATCATATGCATAAATAAGAAATTAGAGCCAAAGAAGAAAGCAGCAGAAGTTGGGAACAGTAAGTGAGATTCCAAAATGCAGTCTCTAAAGGAGAATCACCATGAACTACACATCCTTTAAGTTCTAAGCTTTCTGGCAGGCATTGTCAAAAGGAAAACCTTGGTTGGTTACATAATTCAAAATGGCTTTACATAAAAACAAATAAAAAAAGATGTAGGAGGAAAAGAGCCATTCGTTTTCTAAATTGGAGGTTAATTTCTCTTGAAAGAAGAGCATCGAGCACAATATCTCTCAACTTTCCTAAACCTGTGACCTAGCTGATAATGACAACACTCTCGGCTGTTCGTTTTGAGTTACTGATGCACAGAGGATGGATGCTGTGTCCTTCTGAACGCCATCAATTCGGACAGTTTTGTTGATCTTTACTTTCTATAGATTGTAGTAAAAACTAGGTACTGCTTTCTTTCCTAAGTTACAACTTAAACCATCTGATCACCCAGAGATGCTAGACATCCCTTCTATAGAGCATGCCTCCCCTTTTTCCCTTTTGGGAAACCCTTGCAGTCATGATTGATTTAGGCAAGAGTCATCCATAGAGGCTGAATCTGTTGAATGAAAATTTGGTGAGGAAGAGGATGTTTACTTCCTCTCAAAGTATCTCTACTTCTGAATTACAAAGAGACAATAGTAACTACGATGGACACCACATTAGTGATGTGATCAAAGTTATTGTCGTCATTTATGGGACAAAGGAGCATATGCTCCTGACACAGAGACAACGCCTCCATGCCATTCCTGCCAGAAACGTGCCATCTGGACATAATCCCGAGGAAATATCAGACAAGACCAGTTTATCCTACAAAATAACTGGCTTATTCTCTTCAACAAGTGAAGGTCAAACAAACAAACAAGCTAATAAAAAAACAAAGAGCTGGAGGTACTGTTCCAGATTAAGGGAGAACACAGCGTTGTGACAACCAAATGCAGTGTGTGATCTTAACTTGCACCCTGGACTAAGAGTGTCTTTTGATTTCTCTTCCTTTTTTTTATCTCATTAATCTAAAACATAAGGGCTGTTATTGGGGGCTTTGTGATACAAAATTACCTCATAAAATCATATGCATAAATAAGAAATTAGAGCCAAAGAAGAAAGCAGCAGAAGTTGGGAACAGTAAGTGAGATTCCAAAATGCAGTCTCTAAAGGAGAATCACCATGAACTACACATCCTTTAAGTTCTAAGCTTTCTGGCAGGCATTGTCAAAAGGAAAACCTTGGTTGGTTACATAATTCAAAATGGCTTTACATAAAAACAAATAAAAAAAGATGTAGGAGGAAAAGAGCCATTGGAGGTTAATTTCTCTTGAAAGAAGAGCATCGAGCACAATATCTCTCAACTTTCCTAAACCTGTGACCTAGCTGATAATGACAACACTCTCGGCTGTTCGTTTTGAGTTACTGATGCACAGAGGATGGATGCTGTGTCCTTCTGAACGCCATCAATTCGGACAGTTTTGTTGATCTTTACTTTCTATAGATTGTAGTAAAAACTAGGTACTGCTTTCTTTCCTAAGTTACAACTTAAACCATCTGATCACCCAGAGATGCTAGACACCCCTTCTATAGAGCATGCCTCCCTTTTCCTTTGGAACCATTGCAGTCATGATTGATTTAGGCAAGAGTCATCCATAGAGGCTGAATCTGTTGAATGAAAATTTGGTGAGGAAGAGGATGTTTACTTCCTCTCAAAGTATTTCTACTTCTGAATTACAAAGAGACAATAGTAACTACGATGGACACCACATTAGTGATGTGATCAAAGTTATTGTCGTCATTTATGGGACAAAGGAGCATATGCTCCTGACACAGAGACAACGCCTCCATGCCATTCCTGCCAGAAACGTGCCGTCTGGACATAATCCCGAGGAAATATCAGACAAGACCAGTTTATCCTACAAAATAACTGGCTTATTCTCTTCAACAAGTGAAGGTCAAACAAACAAACAAGCTAATAAAAAAACAAAGAGCTGGAGGTACTGTTCCAGATTAAGGGAGAACACAGCGTTGTGACAACCAAATGCAGTGTGTGATCTTAACTTGCACCCTGGACTAAGAGTGTCTTTTGATTTCTCTTCCTTTTTTTTATCTCATTTTTCAAAAACATAAGGGCTGTTATTGGGACAGTTGGCCAAATTTGAATAAGATCCATAAATTAAATCATATTACATATTATTTTTCTGATTTTATGTTCCCCTAGTTTTGTGAAAGAGGGACTCCAAATAATAGACACTGAGGTTTCAGAAGTGAATGGGTAACATAAACCAGCAGCTTGCTCTCAAATGATCAAACACATGTCTATATTTAATTATATATATAATTTGAATTTGTATAATTTATATACATAGATACATGAGAAAGTGATAAAAATGTAGCAGCTGTGGAAAATCCACAAGAAAGGTATCTGCAGTTCTTTTTATTATTCTTGAAAGTTTTCTGTACGTTTGAAAGGATTCCAAAATAAGTACTGACAACCTCCCAATAATTAACAGATCTGATTAGCTGGTTTTAAGGACTCTGGCTCACAGACTGCAAGTCCACCTGTCGGTGGGAGGAGTATCTGTTGAATGTAAAGTTCCATCAGATATTGGGCTGCATTTTCACAGACAGTATTTGCCGTTTCCAGGACACTGTCTTTTTAATTGACTTATTTTGTAGACTCATTCTTTCTCACTAGTTACATCCCGTCTCCCAACTTTACAGAATTCCTGTTAGCAGAGAGAAATGAATGGCATTCAAAGAGGATTTAAGTATTTCTCACCTTAAAAGATCCTACTTATTATTAGCACCTTCCACTGCCTCCATATTATTGTTATTTATGTCTCTCTGGGAGGTTTTCCACAAGCATCTTTCTGTTGCCTTTCATCACCTCGCATGTATGTAAAATGTGATTCAAAGTTATTGTCGTCATTTATGGGACAAAGGAGCATATGCTCCTGACACAGAGACAACGCCTCCATGCCATTCCTGCCAGAAACGTGCCGTCTGGACATAATCCCGAGGAAATATCAGACAAGACCAGTTTATCCTACAAAATAACTGGCTTATTCTCTTCAACAAGTGAAGGTCAAACAAACAAACAAGCTAATAAAAAAACAAAGAGCTGGAGGTACTGTTCCAGATTAAGGGAGAACACAGCGTTGTGACAACCAAATGCAGTGTGTGATCTTAACTTGCACCCTGGACTAAGAGTGTCTTTTGATTTCTCTTCCTTTTTTTTATCTCATTTTTCAAAAACATAAGGGCTGTTATTGGGACAGTTGGCCAAATTTGAATAAGATCCATAAATTAAATCATATTACATATTATTTTTCTGATTTTATGTTCCCCTAGTTTTGTGAAAGAGGGACTCCAAATAATAGACACTGAGGTTTCAGAAGTGAATGGGTAACATAAACCAGCAGCTTGCTCTCAAATGATCAAACACATGTCTATATTTAATTATATATATAATTTGAATTTGTATAATTTATATACATAGATACATGAGAAAGTGATAAAAATGTAGCAGCTGTGGAAAATCCACAAGAAAGGTATCTGCAGTTCTTTTTATTATTCTTGAAAGTTTTCTGTACGTTTGAAAGGATTCCAAAATAAGTACTGACAACCTCCCAATAATTAACAGATCTGATTAGCTGGTTTTAAGGACTCTGGCTCACAGACTGCAAGTCCACCTGTCGGTGGGAGGAGTATCTGTTGAATGTAAAGTTCCATCAGATATTGGGCTGCATTTTCACAGACAGTATTTGCCGTTTCCAGGACACTGTCTTTTTAATTGACTTATTTTGTAGACTCATTCTTTCTCACTAGTTACATCCCGTCTCCCAACTTTACAGAATTCCTGTTAGCAGAGAGAAATGAATGGCATTCAAAGAGGATTTAAGTATTTCTCACCTTAAAAGATCCTACTTAATTATTAGCACCTTCCACTGCCTCCATATTATTGTTATTTATGTCTCTCTGGGAGGTTTTCCACAAGCATCTTTCTGTTGCCTTTCATCACCTCTTTTTGATATATTTTCTTTTCCTTTGCTCTTTCCTTCCAGTTTGTGTATTTTATTTTATGCCGACAGTTTTATAAGGAATGGTTTTAATAGGTACATGTTGTAAAATGGAAATATTTTGCTAGGATATTACATAAAATACACAGGAGAAACTAGGGTATAAATTATATTTTTATCATAAGATTTTACTGCAGATAAGTTCGCATATACAATCTTTTATTTATGATAAGAGCAAATTCTTTTTACTTATAGCTGCTTTTGAATGTGGTGCTTCTGTAAGGAAGCTTCTGTGTAGCTACATAAAAGAAGGTTCTATTTTGATGAGAAATGAATCTCTTATTTGGGGAATGTAATTTTTCCTGTCGACTTATAGAGGGATGGAAGAGCAGAGTTGGAGGATGCTGAGGGATAGGGTTCACTGTCAGCCTCTGAGGGGAAGAAATGCCCTTCCTTTACACTCCCTGCCAAGGAGTGGGTGTTGTCAGCCTTTGGAGGTGCTTTAGTGCCAGAGTAGCCCCGCCTGCCCTCTTTCCACCACCAGCCACCTTACCTTCACCATTAGTCATTTTTAAGCAAAGGGCAAGAGCTATGAGGTCCGTCCTGGTTATTTCTGGACCCTGCAAGGGACCGGGAATACAAGACTAAGGGAATGATGCAGCCTGTCTCTGTTTCTTGCTGACTTGAATTTCTATCTTATTGAAACAGAAAATTAACTCAAATGTAGTCTTGTCCCCTGAGAGGAGGTGTTTCTATTTTGGCAGGCCATGAAAGATGTCCTATTGGAAACTGACACTCAACCGAATAAGATGCTTTCATTTAATAGCCTGCATACAAACATTTACTGAGTTCTCTTTACCAGATTCTGTTCCTTCCCAAAGCTCTCCTCCTTGTGATTTCCCATTCCTGTTACTGGCACCCTGTTTTTTCCTGTTCCTTGGGTGAAATTAAATGACAACACATTTTGAAAAGCAAAAATTCAGGGAAGGATTTTTAAGAGAAGCAATAAGTGAATGGATTTGAGTTTTAATTGCCTCTTTTTTTCTTTGTCAAATCTCATTTTGTTCCTCCCTCTCATTTTCCTTCCTTTTCTCCTTTTTCTCCTAGTCTTTCAGTATATTCTTTGCATAAAGTGGAGAGCTTACTTAAAGATCCATCTCTGGAATTCATTTCTATGAAATGATGCTGGCACATTCTGGGTTTGTTTACTTTTCAGCAAAATTAAGGTTTTGTGCATGTTTGGCAGCTCAGCAAAAGGAAACTGGCATTTCTTCTCCCTTTTACATGTTCATTTTTCTGACCTGCTGATGTGCATACAGTTTACACCAGAAATGTTCAGTAGCTAACCAGTTAAGACCTCTGGTTTCTGCATGCTACTCAGTTGATAAACCTTTATGTTTTCCGGAGCTCTGATGGTAGAACAATGATGAGCTAGTCCTTCATGAACAAAAGTCTTGGTAAGCAATTTAGGAATATCAATGTGAGGGAAAAATCAATTTTAAAATTGCCAGAATTCAATTTCCCTAATAAAACGAACTTTGCTGTGGTCAGGTTCACAAGTCTTTGTCAAATATGCACATACAGTTTTTATTGGATTGGAATCAGTGTGTGGATCCATTTTTATATTCTGACTTTATTCTATCTGTTGTAAACACTTATCCAGCTTGCCATGTAATTTTATTTTTATAGTGATCATTGAGCATTGATCATTGAGCAATGATCACTGAGTAGCTGTTATGTATCAGCTACTACATTAAAAAAGAGAATGAGACAGTATGGTGGGGATACAGCTGGAACTCATTAAACCAGGGTTCACATCCTGGCTATGTACACTCTGTGCCTTAGGCCAGTTAGTCAACTTTTCTGAGTCTCAGTTTCCACACATTTTGAATGGAGACTAATAGACAGCATACTTCATCAGAGTTGTGAGATTTTCATGCAATACACGGATAAAATACAAAATGCATGGACCCCATACCAAAAGATTTTTGTTCCTTCCCAAAGCTCTCCTCCTTGTGATTTCCCATTCCTGTTACTGGCACCCTGTTTTTTCCTGTTCCTTGGGTGAAATTAAATGACAACACATTTTGAAAAGCAAAAATTCAGGGAAGGATTTTTAAGAGAAGCAATAAGTGAATGGGTTTGAGTTTTAATTGCCTCTTTTTTTCTTTGTCAAATCTCATTTTGTTCCTCCCTCTCATTTTCCTTCCTTTTCTCCTTTTTCTCCTAGTCTTTCAGTATATTCTTTGCATAAAGTGGAGAGCTTACTTAAAGATCCATCTCTGGAATTCATTTCTATGAAATGATGCTGGCACATTCTGGGTTTGTTTACTTTTCAGCAAAATTAAGGTTTTGTGCATGTTTGGCAGCTCAGCAAAAGGAAACTGGCATTTCTTCTCCCTTTTACATGTTCATTTTTCTGACCTGCTGATGTGCATACAGTTTACACCAGAAATGTTCAGTAGCTAACCAGTTAAGACCTCTGGTTTCTGCATGCTACTCAGTTGATAAACCTTTATGTTTTCCGGAGCTCTGATGGTAGAACAATGATGAGCTAGTCCTTCATGAACAAAAGTCTTGGTAAGCAATTTAGGAATATCAATGTGAGGGAAAAATCAATTTTAAAATTGCCAGAATTCAATTTCCCTAATAAAACGAACTTTGCTGTGGTCAGGTTCACAAGTCTTTGTCAAATATGCACATACAGTTTTTATTGGATTGGAATCAGTGTGTGGATCCATTTTTATATTCTGACTTTATTCTATCTGTTGTAAACACTTATCCAGCTTGCCATGTAATTTTATTTTTATAGTGATCATTGAGCATTGATCATTGAGCAATGATCACTGAGTAGCTGTTATGTATCAGCTACTACATTAAAAAAGAGAATGAGACAGTATGGTGGGGATACAGCTGGAACTCATTAAACCAGGGTTCACATCCTGGCTATGTACACTCTGTGCCTTAGGCCAGTTAGTCAACTTTTCTGAGTCTCAGTTTCCACACATTTTGAATGGAGACTAATAGACAGCATACTTCATCAGAGTTGTGAGATTTTCATGCAATACACGGATAAAATACAAAATGCATGGCATAGTTCCTGGCATGTAATAAGCATTAAGTTAATGCTGATGAATAAGATCCTGATAGGAGTGACTATGATGATGTGTCCATGACCTCAAGAAATTTAAGAAACATATATAAAAATACGTTCAATGAGGAATAACACGCCATGATAATCATGCATATAATCGTGACACACCATACGTTGAAGGTCCCAAGGATAGCATGGCTGGTGTCACCTGGCAATGAACTTAGAACTCCACCAGGCTGGAGATGGGCTTGTCATACTCATATGACCCATCTGGTGGCAGAACAGAGCCTGGATTGGAGAGGACAAAGTAGGCGGCCATGAACGAGTCTATTGCAGTGGTCCAGGCCAGAGAGGATATACTGAGCTAATGCTATAATACTCCATCCACCATGTAACACAGACATCCTCTTGTTTGTGGGCACTTGGTTTTAAATGATGGCTGTTTTGAATATTGCTGTGGTTTGCATTTTTAGCTACATAAATACATTCCTTTCAGATATTTTCTTTAACATAAAGGACATAAACAGCTGTATGACTCTTGACAATTCCAGGTAAGTAAGTTTCAAACAGGTGTTTTAAATTATATTTTCACCAGGGTCCATTTGTGTATGACCTTTACACCACATGGGTAACACTGAGCGTTGCCATTCTTTGTTGTTTTAGGAGGCATAAAGCTGTTGTTTTAATTTGCCTTTCCTTGAAATCTACAGAAATTAAATGTTTTCCCCATTTGTCTTCTAATTATGTGTCCTACTCATGAATTGTGTGTCCTGTCCTTTGCCCATTTGATAAGCGTTTGTGTTAAATTCTTTTTTGGCTAGCCTCTCTTCTGGCAACTCTCCACATCCCCATTTCCCCACAGGCCCTCTTTCTAATTTCTTTTCTCTTTGATCTATTGAAACCAAATCCTTTTCCTGACTCCATATTACAATAGACATAACAATTCTAATTGCTCTATTGATTCATGGCCACTATAGTGGTGGGCACATTAGGAAGAACAAGATTTTGCTAGGAGAGACCAGGGTTTAAAAGCCTGGCTTCATGCTTTCTAACTGTGCAGTTTGATGCAAGAATCTTAATCTTGCTGAACGTGTTTGCTTATCTATGAAAAGGGGGAGGTGAAATATGTTGGGATGGATTAGAAACTATATTTGGCCATTGGTAGCAGAGACCCCAAAGTACAGGAGTTTAAAAAAGCAATAGTCTATTCTTTTATGTTAGCTTATATGGGAGATGGGGAACCCTGGCCTTATATAGCAGTTCTATGAAAGTTTCCCCTGCCCTTAGTGTGATTTTGAGATTGGGTTAGGGGACTGAACAGCCTTATTCCTTAAAGACTAAGGAAGTCATTGGGTAGTGGTGGCTAGTGGCAGATTTGAACCTGTTCAGCTACTCATTGAACAAATATTTCTTAAGTAATGGTTGTATGTGGAATTCAAAGATTTTTTTTTTTGTTTCTGATGGGAAGTATACATGCTAAGTCAAGTAAGAGAATCTTGTTTCATTGATGTCTAAATCATGCAGAATGAGCATCTCTTTCTTTAGGAAAATCCAGACTTGGAATGTCTGGGTCCCAAGGTGACTCTATGACCTACACACACGTATCTTTATAACATAAACAGCTGTATGACTCTTGACAATTCCAGGTAAGTAAGTTTCAAACAGGTGTTTTAAATTATATTTTCACCAGGGTCCATTTGTGTATGGCCTTTACACCATAACACTGGTGGGTGGGTAACACTGAGCGTTGCCATTCTTTGTTGTTTTAGGAGGCATAAAGCTGTTGTTTTAATTTGCCTTTCCTTGAAATCTACAGAAATTAAATGTTTTCCCCATTTGTCTTCTAATTATGTGTCCTACTCATGAATTGTGTGTCCTGTCCTTTGCCCATTTGATAAGCGTTTGTGTTAAATTCTTTTTTGGCTAGCCTCTCTTCTGGCAACTCTCCACATCCCCATTTCCCCACAGGCCCTCTTTCTAATTTCTTTTCTCTTTGATCTATTGAAACCAAATCCTTTTCCTGACTCCATATTACAATAGACATAACAATTCTAATTGCTCTATTGATTCATGGCCACTATAGTGGTGGGCACATTAGGAAGAACAAGATTTTGCTAGGAGAGACCAGGGTTTAAAAGCCTGGCTTCATGCTTTCTAACTGTGCAGTTTGATGCAAGAATCTTAATCTTGCTGAACGTGTTTGCTTATCTATGAAAAGGGGGAGGTGAAATATGTTGGGATGGATTAGAAACTATATTTGGCCATTGGTAGCAGAGACCCCAAAGTACAGGAGTTTAAAAAAGCAATAGTCTATTCTTTTATGTTAGCTTATATGGGAGATGGGGAACCCTGGCCTTATATAGCAGTTCTATGAAAGTTTCCCCTGCCCTTAGTGTGATTTTGAGATTGGGTTAGGGGACTGAACAGCCTTATTCCTTAAAGACTAAGGAAGTCATTGGGTAGTGGTGGCTAGTGGCAGATTTGAACCTGTTCAGCTACTCATTGAACAAATATTTGTTAAGTAATGGTTGTATGTGGAATTCAAAGATTTTTTTTGTTTGTTTCTGATGGGAAGTATACATGCTAAGTCAAGTAAGAGAATCTTGTTTCATTGATGTCTAAATCATGCAGAATGAGCATCTCTTTCTTTAGGAAAATCCAGACTTGGAATGTCTGGGTCCCAAGGTGACTCTATGACCTTCTACACACACGTATCTTTATAACAATCTCCTGTGTCAGAAAAGGCATCCCTGTAGATTCACCAAGTATGGGCTCATAAAAAGGCTTTCGCAATTATTTGAAAGAACAGTCCGTGCTCTCAACAGTTATTAAGTCAGTAATGGATGTTTGCTGTCTTGACCTATGGATTCTAGTCTATCGGCTAGAAGAACTAGCCTCGTGATTTTATAGTCATACAATTTATGCAGACACTTTTGGAATATCACAAGACTATGCTACAGACAGGGAGGTCTCACAGATCCCCTGCCAGCTCAGAGAATCCTCCAGTTCCTGTGATATGTTTATTATTATTATTATTATCATCAGTAGAATCATCCTAATTCTATTTCTGTCAAAATGTATTCATTACAAATGAAATTTCTGTTCGGATCTCATAGTTCATGCCTGAAAGCAAAGATATTAGAATTAATGAGCATTTTTGCTGATGAGAAGAGAAATCACTGAAGGGTGATTGGACTTTAGCCTTTTAATGGGACTGATATTCTTCTTTCATTAGGGTTGACAGGGACATATCTGGCTCCCTTATGCTGTGTGCCATGGTTTAAAAATATACTTTATGTGGCATGAAGCTACTTTTTGTTTCACAATAAAATAGCTCAGTATCATGGCTCCATGTATACAGAGCTCCATTGAATTTAGGCAGGAGGGTGACAATGTTATCCTAATTAACAGGTAGTGGATGGACTTTGACTGGTTTATTTAAATGTCAGTGTAACTTGATTCCATTTTATTTCATGGAGTGGGCCACAAGGATTTACAAAGATTGAGTCTGCTCAGAGAAGCAGGTAGCAATTCTGAAAGAACTGAAGATGAGCCCTGCAATCAACCAGGGCAGTGTTGATAGGCATGGAATACAGCCTACAACACATTTGACCTGTGGTTCAAATGGATGTGGCTATGCACTGGGACATACTGTAACAGAGGGATCCAGTGTTGACTCAAGAGAAGCATGACCCAAAGCCCCCAGGGCCTTGGAAACCTGGACTTTCTTATTAATGGGTTCAGGAGAGTTTTCAAATGAGGACAGACATTCAGTTTTTTATATCCAAGGCTGTGATATTATAGAAACTTGGGAGAAGAACTGAAGTGTTGATTGGGACAGATTTTGTCTCTCACCAGTTTGTGGCCATAGTGTTCAGATGGGTGGGATGCAGGGCTGGTGAGGGTGCAGTTTGAGGTATGGTACCTCCTAGTTTAGCTCATAGTTCTAGTAACTGACTGCAGGCTTCCATATGAACCTAATTGGCTTCTTTGTACTGGTTTTGCTCATACTGCACCAGATGAGTGGTTTTTTGTGTGTATTTTTCCCACACCAACCAATTCTTCAGCTTTCAGGACAACAACAATTGGGTAGCCTACAATTCAATTTAATGTACACTAACAGCCCAGATTAAGGGCTCAATCCCATAAAGCTTCTCAGGTGGTGCTAGTGGTAAAGAATCTGTTTGCCAGTGCTCAACAGTTTGATCTCCGGGTCAGGAAGATCCCCTGGAATAGGAAACAACAGCACACTCCAGTATTCTTCCCTGGAAAATACCATGAACAGACGAGCCTGGTGGGCTACAGTCCACAGAGTCATAGAGAGTTGAACAGAACTAAGCACGCACACACGCCCATAAGACTGACTCCATGCCAGTTGCAAGCTCAGATTGACACCTGTACTTCTTACCAACTGCCTATAAATCTGAGATTCCCACAACTCTCTCTTCAGGTTTAATAATTTGCTGGAATACTTCACGTGCCTTAGGAAAATACTTTATTACATTTACTGGTTTATTTGAAAGGATACTGGTTTATTGTAAAAGATACAGCCAAATGTAAATGAATGACCAAATGAAGAGATATATAGGGTGAGATCCAGGAGGGTCCTGAGAGCAGGAACTTCTGTCCTGTGGAATTGGGGTGCATCACTTTCCCAGCACATGTATGCCTTCATCAACCCAGAATCCTTTCAACTCCATTGCTCATGGGTTTTCATGATGGTTGCTTTAGGCAGGCATGGTTGATTAAATCATTGGCCATTGATGATTGGACTCAATCTCTAGCCCTTCTCCCATCCTAGGAAAGTAGAAGAGGGGATTGAAAGTCCCAAGGTGCTAATTATGGCTTGATCTTTCTAATGAACAACCCCCATCCTGAAACTGTCCATGGGTCCCTAGAACCAGTCATCTCCTTAGCATGCAGAAGACACTTATCACTCTGGGAGAAGAACTGAAGTGTTGATTGGGACAGATTTTGTCTCTCACCAGTTTGTGGCCATAGTGTTCAGATGGGTGGGATGCAGGGCTGGTGAGGGTGCAGTTTGAGGTATGGTACCTCCTAGTTTAGCTCATAGTTCTAGTAACTGACTGCAGGCTTCCATATGAACCTAATTGGCTTCTTTGTACTGGTTTTGCTCATACTGCACCAGATGAGTGGTTTTTTGTGTGTATTTTTCCCACACCAACCAATTCTTCAGCTTTCAGGACAACAACAATTGGGTAGCCTACAATTCAATTTAATGTACACTAACAGCCCAGATTAAGGGCTCAATCCCATAAAGCTTCTCAGGTGGTGCTAGTGGTAAAGAATCTGTTTGCCAGTGCTCAACAGTTTGATCTCCGGGTCAGGAAGATCCCCTGGAATAGGAAACAACAGCACACTCCAGTATTCTTCCCTGGAAAATACCATGAACAGACGAGCCTGGTGGGCTACAGTCCACAGAGTCATAGAGAGTTGAACAGAACTAAGCACGCACACACGCCCATAAGACTGACTCCATGCCAGTTGCAAGCTCAGATTGACACCTGTACTTCTTACCAACTGCCTATAAATCTGAGATTCCCACAACTCTCTCTTCAGGTTTAATAATTTGCTGGAATACTTCACGTGCCTTAGGAAAATACTTTATTACATTTACTGGTTTATTTGAAAGGATACTGGTTTATTGTAAAAGATACAGCCAAATGTAAATGAATGACCAAATGAAGAGATATATAGGGTGAGATCCAGGAGGGTCCTGAGAGCAGGAACTTCTGTCCTGTGGAATTGGGGTGCATCACTTTCCCAGCACATGTATGCCTTCATCAACCCAGAATCCTTTCAACTCCATTGCTCATGGGTTTTCATGATGGTTGCTTTAGGCAGGCATGGTTGATTAAATCATTGGCCATTGATGATTGGACTCAATCTCTAGCCCTTCTCCCATCCTAGGAAAGTAGAAGAGGGGATTGAAAGTCCCAAGGTGCTAATTATGGCTTGATCTTTCTAATGAACAACCCCCATCCTGAAACTGTCCATGGGTCCCTAGAACCAGTCATCTCCTTAGCATGCAGAAGACACTTATCACTCTGAAAAGTTTTAGAAGTTGTGTGCCAAGATTAGATATTTATTTTTATTATATCATAGCTTCATTGGCTTAGGGGCCAGGGAAAGTCTAGCCAAAGTGGGAAGTCTTTGGGGAAAATACCATCTGCATCTGAACACAAGGTCGCAGGCAGGGACGTGGTGCTAGAATAGGATTGTCACCTTCATGTCCTCACCCTGTTTCACAATCAGTATCTACCCTCTGCCACATGTCAAGTAATTTCTGGGGATGGTGTGATGGATACATAGGGAAGCCAGACGGTGTTCATATCACCAAGGAGCTCACAGTATTGGAGGACATGGAATATAAGCAACCGTACATAATACGTCGTGGAGAGCCACATTCAGAGACTTGTAGAAGTGCTAGAGGAACACAGAGGATAATTAATTATGCAAGGAGGTTCAGGTAGGTTGTCACAGGGGATATAACATTTTCAGCCAGGTTGTGAAAGATGAGAAGGATGTTATCAACTGGAGGTGAAGGAAGTATATTCCAGGTAGAGGATATAGCATGAGCACAGACACTGAGCTGTAAATGTTTATTCAAGGAACAGGGACTTGATTGGCATGGTTATAGCATATGATGTCTAACGAGGAACAATCATAATAGTCAACATTAAGCAAAGATTTACTATATGCTAGGGACTCTTATGCATATGAATTCATTTAATCCTAAGAACAATCCCATGAGGTAGTCAGTTGCTAATGTTATCTCCATTTTCCAGAGGAAAAGGAAGACATAGAGAGAGGTTAAGAAAATTTCGAGAGGATAAGAAAATTTCTTAAGGTTGTAACCTATGGCCTGGAGTCAGTATTAGAGAACACATGAGCTGGCTGTAATTGGCTAGAAAAACTGAGTTATAGGACTTTATATCTCAAGTCATGGCTCATTTTTAATCTTTGTCCCTCCCAGGGTCCTCTAATGGAGGGTGTATATAACAGTCCACTTGGCTGCAGGAAAAATAGTCTTGGACTTTCTATTTGCTTTGATCGCATCTTTTTATGATTTTCAGTGTGTTTCTCCAGGGCTTCCCTGATGGCTCAGATGGTAAAGAATCTGCATGCAATGTAGGAGATCTGGATTTGGTCCCCAGGTCAGGAAGATCCCCTGGAGAAGGGCATGGCAACCCATTCAAGTATTTCTGCCTTGAGAATTTCATGCACAGAGGAACAAGGAACCTCAAGCTCCAGTCCATGGGACCGCAAAGAGTCAGACATGAGGAACTAACACTTGACTTGAGTGTGTTTTAGTATGTACCCACTATATTGGTATATTAGAACATGTATATAATTTATAAATAAATAGGCATATGTATTTCAGGGAGATGTACTGAAACATGTTTCCTGGAAGAACTACAGATCAAACCAGTTTAAAGACTAGTGATCTAGGACTTCCCTGTTGATGCAGTGGATAAGAATCTACCTGCCCATGAAAGAGACAGGGGTTCAATCCCTGATCTGGCAAGCCATTCCTGCACAAGTAGGCTCAGGTAGGTTGTCACAGGGGATATAACATTTTCAGCCAGGCTGTGAAAGATGAGAAGGATGTTATCAACTGGAGGTGAAGGAAGTATATTCCAGGTAGAGGATATAGCATGAGCACAGACACTGAGCTGTAAATGTTTATTCAAGGAACAGGGACTTGATTGGCATGGTTATAGCATATGATGTCTAACGAGGAACAATCATAATAGTCAACATTAAGCAAAGATTTACTATATGCTAGGGACTCTTATGCATATGAATTCATTTAATCCTAAGAACAATCCCATGAGGTAGTCAGTTGCTAATGTTATCTCCATTTTCCAGAGGAAAAGGAAGACATAGAGAGAGGTTAAGAAAATTTCGAGAGGATAAGAAAATTTCTTAAGGTTGTAACCTATGGCCTGGAGCCAGTATTAGAGAACACATGAGCTGGCTGTAATTGGCTAGAAAAACTGAGTTATAGGACTTTATATCTCAAGTCATGGCTCATTTTTAATCTTTGTCCCTCCCAGGGTCCTCTAATGGAGGGTGTATATAACAGTCCACTTGGCTGCAGGAAAAATAGTCTTGGACTTTCTATTTGCTTTGATCGCATCTTTTTATGATTTTCAGTGTGTTTCTCCAGGGCTTCCCTGATGGCTCAGATGGTAAAGAATCTGCATGCAATGTAGGAGATCTGGATTTGGTCCCCAGGTCAGGAAGATCCCCTGGAGAAGGGCATGGCAACCCATTCAAGTATTTCTGCCTTGAGAATTTCATGCACAGAGGAACAAGGAACCTCAAGCTCCAGTCCATGGGACCGCAAAGAGTCAGACATGAGGAACTAACACTTGACTTGAGTGTGTTTTAGTATGTACCCACTATATTGGTATATTAGAACATGTATATAATTTATAAATAAATAGGCATATGTATTTCAGGGAGATGTACTGAAACATGTTTCCTGGAAGAACTACAGATCAAACCAGTTTAAAGACTAGTGATCTAGGACTTCCCTGTTGATGCAGTGGATAAGAATCTACCTGCCCATGAAAGAGACAGGGGTTCAATCCCTGATCTGGCAAGATTTCACATTGCCTCTGCACAAGTAGGCTCATGAGCTACAAGTACTAAGCCTGAGTACGACAACTAATAGCGCCCACTTACCTAGAGCCTGTGCTCTCCAACAAGAGCAGCCTCTGCAATGAGATCCCCAGCACCACAAGAGTAACCCCTACTTGCTGCAACTAGAGAAAGCCCAAGCAAAAGCAAGGAAAACCCAGCATAACCAACACATTTAAGAAATAAAGAATTTTTTTTAAAAAAGTAGACTAGTTATCTAGGCCAGGAATTTTCAAGTGTGATTTCCTGACCAGCATCAGCATCACCTGGGAATGGGTTAGAAATGCAAATTTCCAGGCCTCTCAACAGACTTTCTGAATCAGATACTCTGGAGTGGAGCCCACCAATCTATGCTTTAACAAATCACCCAGGGGAGGCTCACTGTTCTAGTCAATAAAGCTTCTCAGGTGGAAAGGGAGATGGCCTACATTTGAGGTCTAAAAGTGTAATTCTAGTTGAAGACAATGAGATGCTAGAAACCAAGAGATTCTCTCAAAGATTGCTACTGACATGGTCATGGCAAAAATTGAGCAGGGCCTGAGTCAAGGAAGAGAAATGGATTTCAGAAATATTTAAAGGAATAATTTAAATGTGACAGCTTGGGGATGAGGAAGAGGGAGTTAAATCCAGATATGACACCAAAGATTCTGATGCACAGAAGTGCTGTCACCTTGTATGCCTTGTGGTTAGTGAGTCAGAGTGGCTGACGGCAACCCATTCAAGTATTTCTGCCTTGAGAATTTCATGCACAGAGGAACAAGGAACCTCAAGCTCCAGTCCATGGGACCGCAAAGAGTCAGACATGAGGAACTAACACTTGACTTGAGTGTGTTTTAGTATGTACCCACTATATTGGTATATTAGAACATGTATATAATTTATAAATAAATAGGCATATGTATTTCAGGGAGATGTACTGAAACATGTTTCCTGGAAGAACTACAGATCAAACCAGTTTAAAGACTAGTGATCTAGGACTTCCCTGTTGATGCAGTGGATAAGAATCTACCTGCCCATGAAAGAGACAGGGGTTCAATCCCTGATCTGGCAAGATTTCACATTGCCTCTGCACAAGTAGGCTCATGAGCTACAAGTACTAAGCCTGAGTACGACAACTAATAGCGCCCACTTACCTAGAGCCTGTGCTCTCCAACAAGAGCAGCCTCTGCAATGAGATCCCCAGCACCACAAGAGTAACCCCTACTTGCTGCAACTAGAGAAAGCCCAAGCAAAAGCAAGGAAAACCCAGCATAACCAACACATTTAAGAAATAAAGAATTTTTTTTAAAAAAGTAGACTAGTTATCTAGGCCAGGAATTTTCAAGTGTGATTTCCTGACCAGCATCAGCATCACCTGGGAATGGGTTAGAAATGCAAATTTCCAGGCCTCTCAACAGACTTTCTGAATCAGATACTCTGGAGTGGAGCCCACCAATCTATGCTTTAACAAATCACCCAGGGGAGGCTCACTGTTCTAGTCAATAAAGCTTCTCAGGTGGAAAGGGAGATGGCCTACATTTGAGGTCTAAAAGTGTAATTCTAGTTGAAGACAATGAGATGCTAGAAACCAAGAGATTCTCTCAAAGATTGCTACTGACATGGTCATGGCAAAAATTGAGCAGGGCCTGAGTCAAGGAAGAGAAATGGATTTCAGAAATATTTAAAGGAATAATTTAAATGTGACAGCTTGGGGATGAGGAAGAGGGAGTTAAATCCAGATATGACACCAAAGATTCCGATGCACAGAAGTGCTGTCACCTTGTATGCCTTGTGGTTAGTGAGTCAGAGTGGCTGACGGCAGGAAGGGGGAATAAATGATCCTGTTTAATTTGAACTGTGTGGAGGATATTCAGGATGAGGAGGCGGTTGGAAATTTAGACTTTCCATTTCATAAGTGATATGAGATTTGGAAATGTGTGTATTTGAGAGAGAACAGCATATGAGGTAGAATAGAATCTTTGGACATGGATAAAATGAGGAAGTTAAAACTTCTCTGCAAGATGGGGGCCTATGTGAGGGGCTGATGTGAGAGCAATTGACTGGGAAACAGGAAGAGGAAGCAGAGTTTGAGAGAGCTAACATGTTAGTGTGTTGAGCTCCTGGAGCATACTGAGCCCATGGAAGAGGCTGGGAGTGGGCTGGTTAGAGAGTCCAGGGAAGGGTTTGTAACCTTTTGGTGCCATGGACCCCTTCTCTTGATTTAGAGAAGGATGTGGATACTTTTTCAGAATAATTTTCTTTAAAAATCCATGAATGGGCTTCTCTGGTGATCCAGAGAGTCCACTTTGCAGTGCAAGGGGCACCGGTTCAATCCCTGGCTGGAGAAGATCTCATATGCCGTGGAATGACTGAACCAGTGTGTCCAATTAGGAGCCAGAACTCAGGAGTGCATGTGCTCAGAGCCGGTGCTCTGTGATGAGCGAGGCCACTGCAATGGGAGGCCCACACAGACCAAAGAATAAAGATGGAAGAAAATAAATAAAGCAATAACAGAGGCCAAAATTTTAAAAAAAACTTATGAATTTTAAAACATAGTGTTGGACCCCACCCTGATCTCCATCAGGGGGTATTGAAGGTCCACAGCTCTTAACAGCACAGGATCTGGTCTCTTCAGAGGCAGAGGGCAAATGTCCTTGTTGTCCAGTCATTGGCAATTGGTACTGACATGGTCATGGCAAAATTGAGCAGGGCCTGAGTCAAGGAAGAGAAATGGATTTCAGAAATATTTAAAGGAATAATTTAAATGTGACAGCTTGGGGATGAGGAAGAGGGAGTTAAATCCAGATATGACACCAAAGATTCCGATGCACAGAAGTGCTGTCACCTTGTATGCCTTGTGGTTAGTGAGTCAGAGTGGCTGACGGCAGGAAGGGGGAATAAATGATCCTGTTTAATTTGAACTGTGTGGAGGATATTCAGGATGAGGAGGCGGTTGGAAATTTAGACTTTCCATTTCATAAGTGATATGAGATTTGGAAATGTGTGTATTTGAGAGAGAACAGCATATGAGGTAGAATAGAATCTTTGGACATGGATAAAATGAGGAAGTTAAAACTTCTCTGCAAGATGGGGGCCTATGTAAGGGGCTGATGTGAGAGCAATTGACTGGGAAACAGGAAGAGGAAGCAGAGTTTGAGAGAGCTAACATGTTAGTGTGTTGAGCTCCTGGAGCATACTGAGCCCATGGAAGAGGCTGGGAGTGGGCTGGTTAGAGAGTCCAGGGAAGGGTTTGTAACCTTTTGGTGCCATGGACCCCTTCTCTTGATTTAGAGAAGGATGTGGATACTTTTTCAGAATAATTTTCTTTAAAAATCCATGAATGGGCTTCTCTGGTGATCCAGAGAGTCCACTTTGCAGTGCAAGGGGCACCGGTTCAATCCCTGGCTGGAGAAGATCTCATATGCCGTGGAATGACTGAACCAGTGTGTCCAATTAGGAGCCAGAACTCAGGAGTGCATGTGCTCAGAGCCGGTGCTCTGTGATGAGCGAGGCCACTGCAATGGGAGGCCCACACAGACCAAAGAATAAAGATGGAAGAAAATAAATAAAGCAATAACAGAGGCCAAAATTTTAAAAAAAACTTATGAATTTTAAAACATAGTGTTGGACCCCACCCTGATCTCCATCAGGGGGTATTGAAGGTCCACAGCTCTTAACAGCACAGGATCTGGTCTCTTCAGAGGCAGAGGGCAAATGTCCTTGTTGTCCAGTCATTGGCAATGTAATTGGTACATGCCAATTTGTAGTTGACACAGGAGATATAAGAAACTCAGGTTCAGGGGTGGAGCTAAGATGGCGGCGTAGAAGGACGTGCACTCATCTCTCTTGCAAAATCACCTGAATTGCAACGAGTTCCTGGGAAACCATCAACAGGAGGAGGTTGTATCTGATCACAGAAAGATACCCCACATTGAAGAACAAAGGAAAAGTTGCAACAAGAGGGCAACAAGCCCAGGGCCTTTAGGGAGGGAGCACTGACTCCACAACTCTACAATACTAGAGAACACCTAACACTAGAGAGCAATAAACAGTGACAACGCCAACAAAGGTAAGCACTTGTATGCAAGTCCTGACATAAACCAACTACCAGCATCACCCAGAATAAGAAGCCCTATCCAAACAACAAACACTGACAGACATAACTAAAACTCTGGGAAAAGGAAACCCCAAACAGAATTAGTTAAAAAATTAATAATAACAATGAAATGGCAGAGAAATACCACACAAGTGAAGGAACAATCTACAAACACACAAGATCAAATCAACGAAGAGAATCTGAACAAACTTTCTAAAAGTGATTTCAGAAGAATGATAGTAAAGATGATCAAAGACACTGAAAACAATTTCAGAGAAATTGCAAGACACAACTAACACTGAATAAAGAAAGATAAGAACTTACAAAAAAAGTAACAGAGACAAACAACTCAATTGCTGAACTTAAAAGCACTGTAGAAGGAATCAAGAGCAGAATATCTGAGACAGAAGACCGGGTAAGTGAGCTGGAAGATAGAATGGTGGAGGTAACTGCTGAAAAACAGAATCAAGCTCAAAGAATGAAAAGAGCAGAGGATAGCCTCAGAGACCTCTGGGATAATATCAAACGTACCAATATTTGAATTATAGGGGTTCCAGAAGAAAAAGAAAAAAAGAAAGGCTATGAGAAAATTTTTGAAGAGATTCTAGTTGAAAATTTCCCCAACATGGGAAATGAAATAGTCAATCGAGTCCAAGAAGCGCAAAGAGTACCATACAGCATCAACCCGAGAAGAAATACACCAAGACACATATTAATGAAGCTAACACAAATTAAACATAAAGATAGGATTCTCAAAGCAGCAAGGGAAAAGCAACTAGTGACATACAAGGGAAAGCCCATACGTTTAACAGCTGATCTTTCAACAGAAACTCTGCAGGCCAGAAGGGAATGGCAGGACACATTAAAACAGCTAAAAGTGAATAATCTGCAACCAAGAATCCTCTACCCTGTAAGGATCTCCTTCAAAATTGATGGAGAAATCAAAAGCTTTACAGATAAGCAAAAATTAAAAGAATTTAGTAACACCAAACCAGCCTTACAACAAGTGTTAAAGGGACTTATATAGTCAATGAGTATAAGAGAAGAAGAAGATCCACAAAACAAAGCCATCATAACATCTAAGAAGATGACAATAGGATCATATGTATCAATAATTACTTTGAATGTAAATGGACTAAATGCCCCAACCAAAAGACACAGACTGGCTGAATGGATTAAAAAACACAACCCATACATATGCTGCCTCCAGGAAACTCACTTCAGACCTAGAGACACTCATAGAGTGAGAGTGAGGGGATGTAAAAAGATATTCCATGCAAATGGAAATCAAAAGAAAGCTGGAGTAGCAAACCTCATATCAGACAAAATAGACCTCAAAATAAAGAAGATTAGAAGAGACAAGGCAGGACACTACATAATGATCAAGGGATCGATCCAAGAGGAAGACATAACAATCATAAATATCTATGCACCCAACACAGGAGCACCCCAATACATAAGACAAACACTTTCAGACATAAAAGAAGACATCAACAATAACACATTAATAGTAGGAGACTTTAACACTCCTCTCACATCAATGGACAGATCATCCAAACAGAAAATTAATAAACAAATATAAGCCTTAAATGCCACACTAGAAGAGATGGACCTCATGGATATCTTTAGGACCTTCTATCCAAAAGTAGAAGAATATACTTTCTTCTCAAGTGCACATGGAACATTCTCCAGGATAGACCACATCTTGGGCCACAGATCAAACCTCAGTCAATTCAAGAAAATTGAAATTATATCAACCACCTTCTCTGACCACAGTGCAATGAGACTAGAGATCAACTACAGGAAAAAAACCGCTAAAAACACAAACACATGAGGATTAAACAACACATACCTAAAAAACCAACTGATTACTGAGCAAATCAAAGGAGAAATAAAATTCCTAGAAGAAAACAACAATGAACACACGACAGTGCAAAACCTATGGGATACTACAAAAGCAGTTCTAAGAGGGAAGTTTATAGCAATTCAATCCTACCTCAAGAAACTAGGAAAATCTCAAACAGATGACATAACCCTATGCTTAAAACAATTGGAGAAAGAAGAACAAAAACACCCCAAAGTCAGCAGAAGAAGAGAAATCATAAAGATCAGAGCAGAAATAAATAAAAAAGAAACAATAGTAAAGATAAATAAAACAAAAAGCTGGTTCTTCGAAAAGGTTAATAAAACCGACAAACCATTGGCCAGATTCATCAAGAAAAAAAGAGAGGAGAGCCAGATCAACAAAATCAAAAATGAAAAAGGAGAGATTACAACAGATAATGCAGAAATCCAAAGGATTATAAGAGACTATTATGAACAACTATGGCAACAAACTGGACAACCTGGAAGAAATGGACAGTTTCTTAGAGAAGATTAATCTCCCAAGACTCAACCAGGAAGAAATAGAAACTATGAACAATCCAATCACAAGCTCAGAAATAGACTTTGTGATCAAAAATCTACCCAAAAATAAAAGCCCAGGGCCAGGCGGCTTCACAGCCAAATTCTACCAAACATTTAAAGAAGAGTTAATGCCTGTCCTTCTAAAACTCTTCGAAAAAATTGCTCAGGAAGGAACACTTCCAAATACATTCTATGAGGCCACCATTACCCTGATACCAAAGCCAGGCAAAGACAACACACAAAAAGAAAATTATAGGCCAATTTCACTGATGAATCTAGACACCAAAATCCTCAACAAAATCTTAGCAAACAGAATTCAACAACACATCAAAAAGCTCATACATCATGATCACGTCGGGTTCATCCCAGGCATGCAAGGATTCTTCAATATCCGCAAATCAATCAATGTGATACACCATGTCAACAAATTGAGAGACAAGAATCATGTGATCATCTCAATAGATTCAGAAAAAGCCTTTGACAAAGTACAACACCCATTTGTGATAAAAACTTCAAAAAATGGGCATAGAAGGAAACTATCTCAACATAGTGAAAGCCATATATGAGAAGCCTACAGTGAACATTATCCTCAACGGTGAAAAACTAAGAGCATTTCCTCTAAGATCAGGAACAAGACAAGGGTGTCCACTTTCACCACTCTTATTCAACATAGTCCTGGAAGTTCTAGCAACAGCAATAAGAGAAGAGAAAGAAATAAAAAGAATCTAGATTGGAAAGGAAGAAGTCAAACTCTATTCACAGAAGATATGATATTATACATAGAAAATCCCAAAGACACTATTACAAAACTACTAGAGCTAATCAGCAAATTCAGCAAAGTCTCAGGATACAAAATCAATATACAGAAATCACTGGCATTCCTATACAAAAACAATGAAAAATCAGAAAACGAAATCAAAGAGACAATCCCCTTCACCATTGCAACCAAAATAATCAAATATCTAGGAATAAATCTACCCAAAGAAACAAAAGAACTATACACTGAAAATTACAAGACACTCATGAGAGACATTAAAGAAGACTTAAACAGATGGAGAGATATTCCATGTTCCTGGGTCTGAAGAATCAATATTGTGAAAATGACCGTACTACCAAATGTCAGCTATAGATTCAAGGCAATCCCTATCAAAGTACCAATGACATTCTTCACAGAGCTAGACCAAAAATGAACACAGTTCATATGGAAACACAAAAGACCTCAAATAGCCAAAGCAATCCTGAGGAAGAAGAATGGAGCTGGAGGGATCAGCCTCCCCAAAAACTGAATGGTCATCAAATACATTCTATGAGGCCACCATTACCCTGATACCAAAGCCAGGCAAAGACATCACAAAAAAAGAAAATTATAGGCCAATTTCACTGATGAATCTAGACACCAAAATCCTCAACAAAATCTTAGCAAACAGAATTCAACAACACATCAAAAAGCTCATACATCATGATCACGTCGGGTTCATCCCAGGCATGCAAGGATTCTTCAATATCCGCAAATCAATCAATGTGATACACCATGTCAACAAATTGAGAGACAAGAATCACGTGATCATCTCAATAGATTCAGAAAAAGCCTTTGACAAAGTACAACACCCATTTGTGATAAAAACTTCAAAAAATGGGCATAGAAGGAAACTATCTCAACATAGTGAAAGCCATATATGAGAAGCCTACAGTGAACATTATCCTCAACGGTGAAAAACTAAGAGCATTTCCTCTAAGATCAGGAACAAGACAAGGGTGTCCACTTTCACCACTCTTATTCAACATAGTCCTGGAAGTTCTAGCAACAGCAATAAGAGAAGAGAAAGAAATAAAAAGAATCTAGATTGGAAAGGAAGAAGTCAAACTCTATTCACAGAAGATATGATATTATACATAGAAAATCCCAAAGACACTATTACAAAACTACTAGAGCTAATCAGCAAATTCAGCAAAGTCTCAGGATACAAAATCAATATACAGAAATCACTGGCATTCCTATACAAAAACAATGAAAAATCAGAAAACGAAATCAAAGAGACAATCCCCTTCACCATTGCAACCAAAATAATCAAATATCTAGGAATAAATCTACCCAAAGAAACAAAAGAACTATACACTGAAAATTACAAGACACTCATGAGAGACATTAAAGAAGACTTAAACAGATGGAGAGATATTCCATGTTCCTGGGTCTGAAGAATCAATATTGTGAAAATGACCGTACTACCAAATGTCAGCTATAGATTCAAGGCAATCCCTATCAAAGTACCAATGACATTCTTCACAGAGCTAGACCAAAAATGAACACAGTTCATATGGAAACACAAAAGACCTCAAATAGCCAAAGCAATCCTGAGGAAGAAGAATGGAGCTGGAGGGATCAGCCTCCCCAACTTCAGACTATACTACAAAGCAATGGTCATCAAGACAGTATGGTACTGGCACAAAAACAGAAATATAGACCAATGGAACAAGATAGAGAACCCAGAGATAAACCCACGCACCTATGGGTACCTTGCTTTTGACAAAGGGGGTGAACATATAAAATGGGACAAAGACAGCCTCTTCAACAAATGGTGCTAGGATAACTGGACAGCTACATACAAAAAAAAAAAAAAAAAATGAAGTTGGAACACTTCCTGACACCATACACAAAGATCAACTCAAAATGGATTAAAGACTTACGTGTAAGACCAGAAACCATCAAACTCTTAGAGGAGAATATAGGCAAAACCCTCGAGGACATAAATCAAAGCAAGATCTTCCCATGACCCGCCTAGTAGAATAGCAGAACTAAAGACAAAAATTAATATGTGGGACCTAATGAAACTTAAAAGCTTTTGTACAGCAAAAGAAACTACAGAAAAGGTGAACAGATAGCCCACAGAATGGGATAAAATCATAGCATATGAAACAACAGACAAAGAATTAATCTCCAAAATCTACAAGCAACTCAGACAACTCAGCACCAAAAAAATGAACAACCCAATCAAAAAATGGGAAAAGGACCTAAACAGACACCTCTCAAAAGATAACATACAGATGGCCCCAAAACACATGAAACAATGCTCAACTTCACTTATAATTAGAGAAATGCAAATCAAAACTGCAATGAGATATCACCTCACACCCGTCAGAATGGCCATCATCCACAAATCGACAGATGATAAATGCTGGAGAGGGTGTGGAGAAAAGGGAACCCTCTTGCATTGCTGGTGGAAATGTAGATTGATACAGCCTCTATGGAAGACAGTATGGCGATTTCTTAAAAAACTAAAAATAGAAGCACCCTATGATTCAGCAATCCCACTCTTAGGCTTATACCCTGATGAAATTAAATCTGAAAGAAGCACCTGTACCCCAGTGTTCATTGCAGCTCTCTATACAATAGCTAAAACATGGAAGCAACCTAGATGCCCATCGACGAATGAATGGATACAGAAGCTCTGGTACATATATACAATGGAATACTACTCAGCTGTAAAAAGAAATGCAGAAGAATCAGCCCTAATGAGGTGAGTGGCTCTAGAACCTATCATAAAAAGTGAAGTCAGTCAGAAAGAGAAGGACAAGTACAATATGCTAACACATATATATATGAAATCTAGTAGGATGGTGATAATAACACATGCAGTGAAGCAACAGAAAGACAGACATGGACAGTGGACATATGGACATTGTGGGGAAGGAACAGTGGGTGAGAGGTGTAAAGGAAGTAGCATGAAGGCCTGTACTATCATATGTGAAGAAAATAGCTATAGTCATTGCTCTGTGAGAAAAGCAGATCCTTCACAGGTGCTGTGTGACAGTCTGGAGGGGTGGGATGGGGGGATATACATATGACTAATCTGAGATCATACATGTCTGTAAACAGTGAAACTCTGTAAAAGTTAAAAGTAAAATAAAAGTTTTTAAAAATTTTTTTTAAAAACAAACAGAAAAACAATGTATATAAAACATGGCATTGAAAAGGAAAGCAGTTATGATAAAATATTATCAAAATATCAAAAGTGAATTTTGACATGGTAGAATTTGTATATTAACAACATATATTTTTTCCTGTAAATAAATGTTTTTATTTTATTAATTTTTTATGAGAGTGTAGTTGCTCTACAATGTTGTGTTAGTTTCTTATTAATGCATTAAATAATGATTCTCTCCATGGAGTTAATAACCCTACATTCAAAGTTGTGATGAACGTGAATGATAATTTGAGAAATCTGCAACAACGGTTGTGTGATATGAAAATATTGGTGATTGCGTCTAGTGACAAAAATCATAGATCCTGCTAATACTTCTCTGGCTTTCTAGCTGCATGCATAATTGAAGTTAATGCTAAATTGAGTTAAAGGTCAGGGAAAATGATTACATAATTTTTTTCCCATGCAAGTATATGAACCACCTGAACTCTATCCATGGACTCCTTGAGGGCTCACAGAATTTAACTCTTAACTCTTGACTCTTGAGTTAAGACCTCCTGTGCTACATGCACAGGCAGAAGCATATGCATTCCCTGTAATTTTGCCCATCGAGAATATGGATACAGAAGCTCTGGTACATATATACAATGGAATACTACTCAGCTGTAAAAAGAAATGCAGAAGAATCAGCCCTAATGAGGTGAGTGGCTCTAGAACCTATCATAAAAAGTGAAGTCAGTCAGAAAGAGAAGGACAAGTACAATATGCTAACACATATATATATGAAATCTAGTAGGATGGTGATAATAACACATGCAGTGAAGCAACAGAAAGACAGACATGGACAGTGGACATATGGACATTGTGGGGAAGGAACAGTGGGTGAGAGGTGTAAAGGAAGTAGCATGAAGGCCTGTACTATCATATGTGAAGAAAATGGCTATAGTCATTGCTCTGTGAGAAAAGCAGATCCTTCACAGGTGCTGTGTGACAGTCTGGAGGGGTGGGATGGGGGGATATACATATGACTAATCTGAGATCATACATGTCTGTAAACAGTGAAACTCTGTAAAAGTTAAAAGTAAAATAAAAGTTTTTAAAAATTTTTTTTAAAAACAAACAGAAAAACAATGTATATAAAACATGGCATTGAAAAGGAAAGCAGTTATGATAAAATATTATCAAAATATCAAAAGTGAATTTTGACATGGTAGAATTTGTATATTAACAACATATATTTTTTCCTGTAAATAAATGTTTTTATTTTATTAATTTTTTATGAGAGTGTAGTTGCTCTACAATGTTGTGTTAGTTTCTTATTAATGCATTAAATAATGATTCTCTCCATGGAGTTAATAACCCTACATTCAAAGTTGTGATGAACGTGAATGATAATTTGAGAAATCTGCAACAACGGTTGTGTGATATGAAAATATTGGTGATTGCGTCTAGTGACAAAAATCATAGATCCTGCTAATACTTCTCTGGCTTTCTAGCTGCATGCATAATTGAAGTTAATGCTAAATTGAGTTAAAGGTCAGGGAAAATGATTACATAATTTTTTTCCCATGCAAGTATATGAACCACCTGAACTCTATCCATGGACTCCTTGAGGGCTCACAGAATTTAACTCTTAACTCTTGACTCTTGAGTTAAGACCTCCTGTGCTACATGCACAGGCAGAAGCATATGCATTTACCCATGTATACATTGTCATTGTTGTGTTTGCCCATAGGAATTCATTTTCTTCGTCAATTTTATATGTCTTGTTCAAGGGAAATTTTGTTTGAAAGACTTAGCTGCTTAAGATAGTAAGTAATTTGGGTACATTTAGCTAGCCCCTGTGGAGAGTAATTGCAAAGAAATCAGTTTGTCTCTCTATAAAAACATTTTGCTAACCTATCTTCAGCCAGAGTGGTGGGCTAGTATGTACGGATAATAATTCCTCAGTGTTTTAACTCTAGCTCTGACATTTCAGTCAGAAGTGACATAATTTGTAATGCTTACTATCTATAAATGGTTTAGGAGTGATATTACGGCAGTTTAATAAAAATAGTCTTTTTGGTAAAACTTAGAACTGATTCACTCTTACATTTTGTTGGTGAGGAAACTGAGACCCAGAAAGAGAACTTGTTCTGCTTATCTGCAGCTGCAAAATGATCCTCCCCCACCCCCAGCCTAACAGTCTAAATTTAAAACTGTTTTCATTTCTTCTCACAATGTTATTAGTCATCCATTTACATAGGACTTAGCTGTTCCACACAGCACTGACAGAGGTCAGTTTGCAATGTTCAACTGGTGGATGGACTGATCCACAGGTCCAGGAGAGCTCCATGCCACGTTTAATCCTTGATGTGGGAAGATGGGGGATTATGCTAAGTGGAGGTGTCACTTGGATACCTACATGTGTCCTCTCGAGAAAGGCAGTTCCTGGTATCCAGGAAGGGTACCAGGTGTCCAAGAAGCCACCCAGATGGAAACTTCGACTTTTTGTGATCCAGTCTTAAAAATCCCAGAATGTCAGTTCTGCTGCATTCTATCAGACAAGTGAAGGAGGCTTCAGATTAGAAGGGAGGAATACTAGACTCCATTCTTCCAGGGGAGGATTATCAAAGAAATGGTGACCATCTTTTATCTGCCACACTCTACCTTTTGGCCAAATATAATTTATATTTCTTCCACATGTAAAAACATGTACCATCTCCCAAGATCATCAAAATTCTCACCACATTCTCACTTGAGGCTCAAGCTGAGATTCAGAATCTTGTTATATAAATCAGTCTAGAAGTTGATGATATTGAAGAAAGAGACCGGTTATCTGCCCTTTCACAGCCAACAGACAATGCTGATACAGGAAGACGATACATTTAACAGACATTCTCATCCAAACAGGTGGAATTTGGAGGCACACAGCAATCATTGGACCAACCAATTCATAAATCCAACTATATGTAAAATAGACCTGGGCACCTGTTGCCACTTCCTTGATTAGGCCCAGGCTTCCACCCTGGGAATGATTCTCCTTGGCTCCTATCTCTCTTCTTTGGCCTCTTGGTTTTACCCTATAAGTTGTCTTTTCATAACAAATGACCTATGCTTGCTGCTGGGTGATTTTCTCAGTCTGCTTCCTTTATGAGTATGAAGATATCTTCATTCTGGACACTCACCATTCAGCTAAGTGCTTCTATAGAACAATTCTCTTAAAACTCTCTTTGTATTTCTGCAGGCCTCTTTTTTGGGGTTAATTCCATTAGATCAAAATCACACTCAAAATTATTTTCCAGGTAAGCTCCTCTCTGGCTTATTGTGACACAGAAATGCTATGAGACAAAGCCTTCAAGATTCTTGAAGCCCTTTTATCTAGAAGAAAGATTTTACATTTTACGCTTAGATTCTGAAAGACTCCTTTCATACCAAAGAGAATCCGCTATGCATTTCTTTAAGATTTTTATCAGTCCTGCTTGTTGTTCTGCCCATGAACTGCAGCACACCAGGCTTCCCTGTCCTTCACTATCTTCTGGAGTTTGCTCAAACTCCTGTTCATTTATTTGATGATGCCATCCAACCATCTCATCCTCTGTCACCTCCATCTCCTATTAGCCACACCCTTAAGTCTTTCTGACTCTCAACAAAGGTCTTGCTATAAGAGAGCACCCTTAAGATCTTTACCCCTTCTTACTTTGAGATTATTTACCATCCAGACATTCTGAGAATGGGAAACATTTTTGCTTTGAAAACAGGAAGTATTGGTCTCTTTATATTTCCTCTAAGGTTCTGCTTAAAAATTGTATATTTTCTCGTTTAATCTAATTTCTCTCTATGGGCATTTGATCACAGAAAGTCAAAGTAAACCAGGTACTACTTCTGATGTTGTCTGGAAATCTCTTTAGGTTTATCTAACAGTTCACTAGATTTTTTTCTCTCTTTTTTTTATTACTTAGTTATTTTTATTTTGCTTTTACACAGTTCTATTGTTTACACATGTGTATAATCCCAGATCAGTCATAGGTATATCCCTGACCCCTCCCTGCTTCTTTTTTCTCTTTTATATTTTACTAAGGGCAGTAGTTTCACTGAACTTTCTACCACTACATTTTTCCTCCAAGCTCCAGAAACATCATTCCCTTTGTCCCTTGACACTTTACCTACAATCTCTAAGCCCTTCTATCTCTCACCCATTTCTCCACTCCAAAACCAATACCATGTACTTTGCAATTGTGTTCTCAAAGCATCTGCTTCTAGTGCCAAAATCAGTTTCGGCTACCTATTACTATGTAAAAGGTTACTCCAAAATTTAGTAGCTTCAAACAGCAACTCTTTTTTATATATAATCGTAATAATTATAGAGTATATAACTGTTATTTTGAAGCAGTGTTGTGCTTGCAAATTTTGAGATTGGGTGATTCTTGGGTTCCACCTGATGTCAGCTGGGTCAGTCCCACCCATGGCATTTAGCTGACAGAAAGGTTGGTACAGAGGGAAACTTACTTACACTGGCTAGTGAAATGATAGGGACCGGAAGTAGATTTTCCAGTTTCTACAACAGAGGTCTTTTCTTCTATCCCAGGTGACAAAATTCATCTTTTAATTTTCAATTGTAAGAAGATTTCTTATACTTTTATCCAGATCTCCAGGAAGGAGAGGAGGAGGAGTTTTCCTTCTGAGACAGGAAGTCATCTTTGATATCCTTGAATCTATCTGTGTAGATCTGTTCATGGGATGGTCAGGGGATGTTATGGATTTCCATGTTTCTCAGGTGCTGCTGCATGCTGGTAGTACAGTTGGGAATCATATGTACATACATATGTACATACAGCAAACTCTGGGAGATGGTGAAGGACCAGGAAATCTGGCATGCTGCAGTTCATGGGGTTGCAAAGAGTCAGACATGGCTGAGTGACAACAACAATAATGTATACACAGTGTCTTCTAGTTTGTCCTTACTATCTGAGCCACAAGGCATTCAATTATAACTTATATTTATAATTCACTAAGCTCTGCTCTGCCTAACCTGCTTTCCTCGTGATACAGCAAATTTCCTATATTCATATTTACCTAACTGTTATAAGTCAGGCTGCCCAATAAGGAACTATAATCTTTGCCCCTAGAAATAGGATTCATAATCAAGAGGATATAAAAGCTTCACTTTCAGTGGAGCCTAATAGGAAGGTCTGTTCTAACTTTGTCCTGAGATTCACAGAACTCCTAAGCCCTCCCTTGATCAATTGACCAAGTCTACAGCTGTGCTCTCAAAGCATCTGCTTCTAGTGCCAAAATCAGTTTCGGCTACCTATTACTATGTAAAAGGTTACTCCAAAATTTAGTAGCTTCAAACAGCAACTCTTTTTTAGATATAATCGTAATAATTATAGAGTATATAACTGTTATTTTGAAGCAGTGTTGTGCTTGCAAATTTTGAGATTGGGTGATTCTTGGGTTCCACCTGATGTCAGCTGGGTCAGTCCCACCCATGGCATTTAGCTGACAGAAAGGTTGGTACAGAGGAAACTTACTTACACTGGCTAGTGAAATGATAGGGACCGGAAGTAGATTTTCCAGTTTTTACAACAGAGGTCTTTTCTTCTATCCCAGGTGACAAAATTCATCTTTTAATTTTCAATTGTAAGAAGATTTCTTATACTTTTATCCAGATCTCCAGGAAGGAGAGGAGGAGGAGTTTTCCTTCTGAGACAGGAAGTCATCTTTGATATCCTTGAATCTATCTGTGTAGATCTGTTCATGGGATGGTCAGGGGATGTTATGGATTTCCATGTTTCTCAGGTGCTGCTGCATGCTGGTAGTACAGTTGGGAATCATATGTACATACATATGTACATACAGCAAACTCTGGGAGATGGTGAAGGACCAGGAAATCTGGCATGCTGCAGTTCATGGGGTTGCAAAGAGTCAGACATGGCTGAGTGACAACAACAATAATGTATACACAGTGTCTTCTAGTTTGTCCTTACTATCTGAGCCACAAGGCATTCAATTATAACTTATATTTATAATTCACTAAGCTCTGCTCTGCCTAACCTGCTTTCCTCGTGATACAGCAAATTTCCTATATTCATATTTACCTAACTGTTATAAGTCAGGCTGCCCAATAAGGAACTATAATCTTTGCCCCTAGAAATAGGATTCATAATCAAGAGGATATAAAAGCTTCACTTTCAGTGGAGCCTAATAGGAAGGTCTGTTCTAACTTTGTCCTGAGATTCACAGAACTCCTAAGCCCTCCCTTGATCAATTGACCAAGTCTACAGCTGTGCTCTCAGCATCTGTATTGCGTTTCACTTCTGGTTCATTTTGTCTGTCTGTTCTTTTGTGAGGGGGCTCCATATTGCTCTCATTCTATCAGATAGAAGATGGGGATTATTTAAAAACAGTGATAAAAGCACATCAGAGATCTTTCAGTGGGAAGGATTAATGTGGATTCTAGGGGAAGATATCAGTTTGCTTCTTTGCTAAAAAATCACAATGAGAAGAGGAAAAATGAATCAGAAGAATAAAAAAGACACAAGACATTATATCAGGCAAAATGGACATGAAAAACAAACTGCAGAGCAAGTACTGGGCACAATTATTGACCAAAAAGGAGAAAGGCTGAGATTTGGAAAACAAATATTTCTCAACACAGACACATACAGAGCCAAGAAGGAATTTTAATGTTTTGTGAGGTTTTTTTACTATCATGAATGCCAAGAGAATTTATGGTCACAGCATTTCTTGATGATTTTTGGAATTAATAATATCAAAAAAGGGATTTGGCATATTCAATGAAGATTGTTTCCCACAATGGATTCAGCAAAATGTCCTAGAATATCCCCAAAAGCAGTGAGGAAAAGTATGGAGTCTCAGAGGTATCCACATTTAGATTTCCATATATTTTTTTTTTAAGAACTAACATATGACAGCCTGTGGGTTCAAATAAACACCTGAATATGACCTATTGTAGAGTTTAAATGGTCAAGGCAGCCAAACTCTGATGCATAATAAGCTACTCAAAAGAATTCTAGCTACTCCTCAAAGCAGAGATATTGTTTCCTTGGGAAAAATGATTTTGTGAGGCCACAATATATCACACAGTACATGTGTATATTGTGTACCATATATATCTGTAGTTAGAATGTCACGTGGAAGGAGCAGACTGGAGACATGCCAGACCAGTAATCCAAAGAGACCCCTGTTTTTGTTTCTATACACCCGAATGTACAGAAAATATCTTCAGCTAATCAGATTACTATATCATACTGTAACATTTGAAATTGTTCCATAAGGTCACAGAATGAAATGTTGGAAGGCCCCTTACTGCAGGGGTGACAGCCTGGGACTCAGAGGGATCAGGAGACCTTTCCAAAGTCACTGAGCCAGACAGTGTGAGAGCTGAGGCTGAATCCAGCCTCCTTATTCCTAAATTTGAATTGCCAAATCTTTGCCTCTCCCCACATGTGCAAACACAGTTTCTGTATTTGCTATTTTAAAATCTGATGCATCTCTTGATTTTCTTTTTATTTATATGACTTTGGAATTTTCTTACTTTTCATTGGCTCCTTTATTTCTTCAATTGACCAGTATTTGAGTGACTGCTATGTTGTGTGCTGGGCATGTTTTATTCTATGGATGATATAGCATATAAGTATTTTATATCCCACTGGGGAAAGGTAGACAATCAATTAATCAAATAATGAAATCAAAGGGCCAAGGATGGAATGGATAGAGGGGCAACTTCTCTAATAAAAGGTGACCTTGAAACAGAGATATGAGAGAATCGAGGAACTAGGCAAGGCAGGCTTTATAGCCATGCTCTGCTATTCCCATCTTGAGATTCTTAATCATTTTTAAAAATTATTTAATTTTTTAAAAATTTTTTACAGAGTTTTGTTGTTCACAGACATGCATGTTCACAGATCAGTCATATGCATATCCCTGGCACCCTCCTCCCTCCCTGTCCCCCCATCCCACTCCGCCAGGCCATTGCACCCCACCCCTGTAGGATCTCCTATTCACTCAGGGCAATGACAATAGCTATCTTTTACACGTATGATAGTATAGGTTTCCATATTACTCCTTCTATGCCTCCCACTCCCTGCTCATACCCCACAATGTCCATATGTCTGTTCTCTATGTCTGTTTCTCCATGGCTTCACTGTGTGTATTATCATTACCCATTTACTAGATTCCATATATATGTGTTAGTATACTGTACTTCTCTTTCTCTTTTTGACTTACTTCATATTTTATGATAGGTTCTAGACCCATCCATCCCATTAGGGCTGATTCTTCTGCATTTCTTTTTACAGCTGAGTAGTATTCCATTGTATATATGTACCAGAGCTTCTGTATCCATTCATTCGTCGATGGACATCTAGGTTACTTCCATGTTCTAGCTATTGTATAGAGAGCTGCAATGAACATTGGGGTACAGGTGCCTCTTTCAATTTTGTTTTCTTCAGGGTATAAGCCTAAGAGTGGGATTGCTGAATCATAGGGTGCTTCTATTTTTAGTTTTTTAAGAAATCGCCATGCTGTCTTCCATAGAGGCTGTATCAATTTACATTTCCACCAGCAATGCAAGAGGGTTCCCTTTTCTCCACACCCTCCCCCGCATTTATTGTCTGTTGATTTTTTGATAATGGCCATTCTGACAGGTGTGAGGTGATATCTCATTGTAGTTTTGATTTGCATTTTTCTAATTATAAGTGAGGTTGAGCATCATTTCATGTGCTTTGTGGCCATCTGCATGTCCCCTTTGGTGAGATGTCTATTTAGATCTTTCCATTTTTTGATTGGGTTGTTCATTTGGTTGTTCTGAGTTGCTTGTAGATTTTGGAGAATTTTCTGTTACCTTGAAACAGAGATATGAGAGAATCGAGGAACTAGGCAAGGCAGGCTTTATAGCCATGCTCTGCTATTCCCATCTTGAGATTCTTAATCATTTTTAAAAATTATTTAATTTTTTAAAAATTTTTTACAGAGTTTTGTTGTTCACAGACATGCATGTTCACAGATCAGTCATATGCATATCCCTGGCACCCTCCTCCCTCCCTGTCCCCCCATCCCACTCCGCCAGGCCATTGCACCCCACCCCTGTAGGATCTCCTATTCACTCAGGGCAATGACAATAGCTATCTTTTACACGTATGATAGTATAGGTTTCCATATTACTCCTTCTATGCCTCCCACCCCCTGCTCATACCCCACAATGTCCATATGTCTGTTCTCTATGTCTGTTTCTCCATGGCTTCACTGTGTGTATTATCATTACCCATTTACTAGATTCCATATATATGTGTTAGTATACTGTACTTCTCTTTCTCTTTTTGACTTACTTCATATTTTATGATAGGTTCTAGACCCATCCATCCCATTAGGGCTGATTCTTCTGCATTTCTTTTTACAGCTGAGTAGTATTCCATTGTATATATGTACCAGAGCTTCTGTATCCATTCATTCGTCGATGGACATCTAGGTTACTTCCATGTTCTAGCTATTGTATAGAGAGCTGCAATGAACATTGGGGTACAGGTGCCTCTTTCAATTTTGTTTTCTTCAGGGTATAAGCCTAAGAGTGGGATTGCTGAATCATAGGGTGCTTCTATTTTTAGTTTTTTAAGAAATCGCCATGCTGTCTTCCATAGAGGCTGTATCAATTTACATTTCCACCAGCAATGCAAGAGGGTTCCCTTTTCTCCACACCCTCCCCAGCATTTATTGTCTGTTGATTTTTTGATAATGGCCATTCTGACAGGTGTGAGGTGATATCTCATTGTAGTTTTGATTTGCATTTTTCTAATTATAAGTGAGGTTGAGCATCATTTCATGTGCTTTGTGGCCATCTGCATGTCCCCTTTGGTGAGATGTCTATTTAGATCTTTCCATTTTTTGATTGGGTTGTTCATTTTTTTGGTGCTGAGTTGTCTGAGTTGCTTGTAGATTTTGGAGATTAATTCTTTGTCTGTTATTTTCATTTGCTATTATTTTCTCCTATGCTGTGGGTTGTCTGTTCATCTTTTTTGTAATTTCTTTTGCTGTACAAAAGCTTTTAAGTTTCATTAGGTCCCACATGTTAATTTTTTTTTTTTAAAGATTTATTTATTTATTTACTTTTGAGCGGGGGTCGGGTTGGGAAGGAGGGGAGCGGGCAGGCCACTTCCATTGGTCTTTCATTTCTCTGTTTTCATCCATCTTTTGTTCTTTGGCTCCTGCGGGCCTCCCATCGCGGTGGCGTCTGTTGTCGCAGAGCACTGGCTCTGGGCGCACGCGCTCCAGAGCTCCGGCTCGGCGATAGGACACATCAGTCCAGCCGCTCCGCGGCACGTGGGATCTTCCCAGGCCAGGGATCGAACCAGCGCCCCTTGCACTGCAAGGCGGTGTCCTTATCCACTGGACCACCAGGGGAAGCCCCCACATGTTAATTTTTGTTTTTAGTTCTGCTATTCTACTAGGCGGGTCATGGGAAGATCTTGCTTTAATTTATGTCCTTGAGGGTTTTGCCTATATTCTCCTTTAAGAGTTTGAAGGTTTCTGGTCTTACATGTAAGTCTTTAATCCATTTTGAGTTGATCTTTGTGTATGGTGTCAGGAAGTGTTCCAACTTCATTTTTTTTTTTTTTTTTTGTATGTAGCTGTCCAGTTATCCCAGCACCATTTGTTGAAGAGGCTGTCTTTGTCCCATTTTATATGTTCACCCCCTTTGTCAAAAGCGAGGTACCCATAGGTGCGTGGGTTTATCTCTGGGTTCTCTATCTTGTTCCATTGGTCTATATTTCTGCAATGCAAGAGGGTTCCCTTTTCTCCACACCCTCCAGCATTTATTGTCTGTTGATTTTTTGATAATGGCCATTCTGACAGGTGTGAGGTGATATCTCATTGTAGTTTTGATTTGCATTTTTCTAATTATAAGTGAGGTTGAGCATCATTTCATGTGCTTTGTGGCCATCTGCATGTCCCCTTTGGTGAGATGTCTATTTAGATCTTTCCATTTTTTGATTGGGTTGTTCATTTTTTTGGTGCTGAGTTGTCTGAGTTGCTTGTAGATTTTGGAGATTAATTCTTTGTCTGTTATTTTCATTTGCTATTATTTTCTCCTATGCTGTGGGTTGTCTGTTCATCTTTTTTGTAATTTCTTTTGCTGTACAAAAGCTTTTAAGTTTCATTAGGTCCCACATGTTAATTTTTTTTTTTTTAAAGATTTATTTATTTATTTACTTTTGGGCGGGGGTCGGGTTGGGAAGGAGGGGAGCGGGCGGGCCACTTCTATTGGTCTTTCATTTCTCTGTTTTCATCCATCTTTTGTTCTTTGGCTCCTGCGGACCTCCCATCGCGGTGGCGTCTGTTGTCGCAGAGCGCTGGCTCTGGGCGCACGCGCTCCAGAGCTCTGGCTCAGTGATTGGACACATCAGTCCAGCCGCTCCGCGGCACGTGGGAGCTTCCCAGGCCAGGGATCGAACCAGCGCCCCTTGCACTGCAAGGCGGTGTCCTTATCCACCGGACCACCAGGGGAAGCCCCCACATGTTAATTTTTGTTTTTAGTTCTGCTATTCTACTAGGCGGATCATGGGAAGATCTTGCTTTAATTTATGTCCTTGAGGGTTTTGCCTATATTCTCCTTTAAGAGTTTGAAGGTTTCTGGTCTTACATGTAAGTCTTTAATCCATTTTGAGTTGATCTTTGTGTATGGTGTCAGGAAGTGTTCCAACTTCATTTTTTTTTTTTTTTGTATGTAGCTGTCCAGTTATCCCAGCACCATTTGTTGAAGAGGCTGTCTTTGTCCCATTTTATATGTTCACCCCCTTTGTCAAAAGCGAGGTACCCATAGGTGCGTGGGTTTATCTCTGGGTTCTCTATCTTGTTCCATTGGTCTATATTTCTGTTTTTGTGCCAGTACCATACTGTCTTGATGACCATTGCTTTGTAGTAGAGTCTGAAGTTATGGAGGCTGATCCCTGCAGCTCAATTTTTCTTTCTCAGGATTGCTTTGACTATTTGGGGTCTTTTGTGTTTGCATATGAACTGTGTTATTCTTTGGTCTAGCTCTGTGAAGAATGTCATTGATAATTTGATAGGGATTGCATTGAATCTGTAGATGACATTTGGTGGTATGGTCATTTTCACAATATTGATTCTTCAGACCCAGAAACATGGAATATCTCTCCATCTGTTTAAGTCTTCTTTAATTTCTTTCATTAGTGTCTTATAATTTTCTGTGTACAGTTCTTTTGTGGATAGGTTTATTCCTAGATATTTTATTCTCTTGGTTGCAATCATGAAGGGGATTGCTCTTTGATTTCATTTTCTGATTTTTCATTGTATATAGGAATGCCCCGTGTCTTAATCATTTTTTAACATAAGATATTTTTGTTTTATCCTGGACCTGATAGATTATGTAACTGGTCCTGAACTAGGAATGTGCTATGTGATAGTTGAGAGAAGAGCACTCCAGGCCGATGGCCCAGTGAACACACAAGAAGTGAAATGTACAATGAACAGAAGGCTAATCAACTGGGGGAAGACAGGCAAGATGGAAGAGTGACAAGAGCTGACATTAGGAAGGTGGGGACAGGTGGGCCCTGGAAGACTTGGGCTGTCCCTCTCAATAATCCTAAAGGGGACATAACTCTTAGTTCTGCTATTCTACTAGGCGGGTCATGGGAAGATCTTGCTTTAATTTATGTCCTTGAGGGTTTTGCCTATATTCTCCTTTAAGAGTTTGAAGGTTTCTGGTCTTACATGTAAGTCTTTAATCCATTTTGAGTTGATCTTTGTGTATGGTGTCAGGAAGTGTTCCAACTTCATTTTTTTTTTTTTTTTTTTTGTATGTAGCTGTCCAGTTATCCCAGCACCATTTGTTGAAGAGGCTGTCTTTGTCTCATTTTATATGTTCACCCCCTTTGTCAAAAGCGAGGTACCCATAGGTGCGTGGGTTTATCTCTGGGTTCTCTATCTTGTTCCATTGGTCTATATTTCTGTTTTTGTGCCAGTACCATGCTGTCTTGATGACCATTGCTTTGTAGTAGAGTCTGAAGTTATGGAGGCTGATCCCTGCAGCTCAATTTTTCTTTCTCAGGATTGCTTTGACTATTTGGGGTCTTTTGTGTTTGCATATGAACTGTGTTATTCTTTGGTCTAGCTCTGTGAAGAATGTCATTGATAATTTGATAGGTATTGCATTGAATCTGTAGATGACATTTGGTGGTATGGTCATTTTCACAATATTGATTCTTCAGACCCAGAAACATGGAATATCTCTCCATCTGTTTAAGTCTTCTTTAATTTCTTTCATTAGTGTCTTATAATTTTCTGTGTACAGTTCTTTTGTGGATAGGTTTATTCCTAGATATTTTATTCTCTTGGTTGCAATCATGAAGGGGATTGCTCTTTGATTTCATTTTCTGATTTTTCATTGTATATAGGAATGCCCCGTGTCTTAATCATTTTTTAACATAAGATATTTTTGTTTTATCCTGGACCTGATAGATTATGTAACTGGTCCTGAACTAGGAATGTGCTATGTGATAGTTGAGAGAAGAGCACTCCAGGCCGATGGCCCAGTGAACACACAAGAAGTGAAATGTACAATGAACAGAAGGCTAATCAACTGGGGGAAGACAGGCAAGATGGAAGAGTGACAAGAGCTGACATTAGGAAGGTGGGGACAGGTGGGCCCTGGAAGACTTGGGCTGTCCCTCTCAATAATCCTAAAGGACATCAACCCTGGATGTTAATTGGAAGGACTGATGCTGAAGCTCCAATGCTTTTGCCACCTGATACAAAGAGGTCACTCAAATAAATGTATTAAAAATGCCATGAAAGTAACAAATTTTCAGCTCTCTATGGTTATATAGACTACTCTTCGAAAAATGCATTCCTTTTTCAGATAATTCAAATTTTTAGAAACATACAGCTGTAATTCCTAACTACAAGTATTCCTGTCCACAGAAATATCCTCTTCTTTATTGAGTTTTACTGGAAAGGAGACTATATATGTCCTAGAGAATGTGTAATCTTCTGCTGTGTCTCAATTTCTTCCATTGAGAGAGAGAGGAGGAAAAAAATAATGCTCCATTGTTGAATAACACCATTTCATGAAAGAAAATGTTTCTGCCAAATGTCCAAGGGAAAGAATCATAGTCAGTACTATCACTGATTAGAGCATTCCTTTTTGAAAAAATTAAAAATTACAAGTTTCTGAAATGAATTATGGAGATTATTCATTATTAACTTTATAGAATTTGAAAAATTGATGTAAGCACATGAAAAGAAAATTTGAAGTAGCCAAAGGATATTCTAGAGGAAAATAGAGAAGTATGAGATATACAACATCTATTAAAGCCTTGTAATTACAGAAGTACCTTTGTCATGTGGAGTCCAGCATGACTGTCAAAGTTGATGGGAGGTTCTTGGAAGAGGAAAGTATAACACATATAGCATTCTTCCAGCACTTTGCAAGTACTTTGTATCTTTTATTTTATTCTCATCATCCCTGAAATGGATAAGTAGAACTTTATTTCTAATGTGAGATAAAGAAATGGAAACCTAAAGAATTTAAATGATAAGCTCACAGTTGACAGCAAAGCATTGAGGAAACAGGAATCTGGGCATCCTGACTCTCAGTTCCCTGTTGATCCCATGTTACTGTGCTTGCTCCCTTTATGCTCAGCAGATGAAGTGGCAACACTGTGTGCTTTGTGAGACAGACCAAAACAGAGCTGTTGTACAAGGATCACCGCTGGTGGTATGAGGAGAAGAGGGGGTAGGAAGAAGCCACACACACACACTGTTTAAAAAGGAATATAATTGGAATTCTTTACAATTTAAAACTGTTGTTTTGTAAAAGCTGGTAAGAAAATGGAAAGGCAAGCCATGGACTTTAAGGGAATAATGGTCAAATATAAAAGATTTGTATCCACAGGCTCTGCAAATTCAATCAAAGATGAACATCCAACCAATGGAAAAATATTTGAAGACACTTCACCAAAAAATTTGGATGACAAATAAACTCAGGGAAAATTGCTCATCTTCATTAGTCATCAGAAAAATGCAAATTAAAATCACAATGAGACACCACTACATACCTAATACAAATTCTAAATGAAAATAGCAGACAATATCAAGAGATGAGAAGCATGTTAAGTGGCAAGAATTCTCATATATTGCTGGTGGGAATGCACAGTGTAATAAATTAATAAATCACTGGGATGCCCAAATGCCACTCTTGTATATTTATCCAACAGAAATGAAAATATGACCACAAAAAAGCCTGTGCCTGTATGTCTATAGCAGGATTCTTCACAACTTCTCTAAACTGAAAACAACCCACAATGCACTTTAGTAAGTGGATAAACAAGCTGGGACATATATGTAGTGGAATAGTACTCTACAGTGAAAAGGACTGATGCTTGTAACACCCTGGATGAACCTCAATTGCAATCTTCCAGATGAGAGAAGCCAGACTCAAAATGCTGCATACTTGATGATTCCATTTATATAAACATCTGGGAAAGGCAAAAATGGATCAGTAGATGCCAGGGGCTGAAAGTAGAGGAACAGCTTGATTACAGATAGGCATAAGGACATTTTTCAAAGGAAATGGAACAGTTCTACATCTTAACCCCAGTAGCTGTTACATTGTAACCAATGTGTCAAACTCATAGAATTGCACATCAAAAATGGTCAACGCTATATATAAATTTTCATTGTTCAGTTGCTAAGTCGTGTCTGACTCTTTGTGACTCCATGAACTGCAGCACACCAGGCTTCCCTGTCCTTTGCTATCTACTGGAGTTTGCTGAACTCATGTCTATTGAGTTGCTGATGCTATCCAACCATCTCATCCTCTGTCATCTCCTTCTTCTCATGCCCTCAATCTTTCCCAGCATCAGGGTCTTTTCCAATGAGTCAGCTCTTGGCATCAGGTGGCCTAAGTATTGGAGCTTCAGCTTCAGCATCACTCCTTTCAGTGAATATTCAGGGTTGATTCCCTTTGGAATTGACTGGTTTGATCTATGCCACATTAAACAAGGAATATAAATACATAAAATCTAGCTGAAATCAACAGACATGAAACTAGTTGATGTCAAAGGAAAAACAATATGTCAGACTATAAGAAAAACACAAATTGTCCTCAGTGTCACCTATTTGACAGTAAACTTCAATTAGAGGTTGAAATGTTTAGTTACTATCTTTTTTTTTTTTTAATTTTGACCTCTTTTTACTTATTTATTTATTTATTTTTCATCCATCTTTATTCTTCAGCCAGTGTGGACCTCCCATTGCAGTGGCCTCTCTTGCTACAGAGCACTGGCTCTGGGTGCATGCACTCTAGAGCGCTGGCTCTTAATTGAACACATCAGTCCAACTGCTTCATGGCACGTGGGATCTTCCTGGGCCAGGGATCAAACCAACTTCTCTAAACTGAAAACAACCCACAATGCACTTTAGTAAGTGGATAAACAAGCTGGGATATATATGTAGAGGAATAGTACTCTACAGTGAAAAGGACTGATGCTTGTAACACCCTGGATGAACCTCAATTGCAATCTTCCAGATGAGAGAAGCCAGACTCAAAATGCTGCATACTTGATGATTCCATTTATATAAACATCTGGGAAAGGCAAAAATGGATCAGTAGATGCCAGGGGCTGAAAGTAGAGGAACAGCTTGATTACAGATAGGCATAAGGACATTTTTCAAAGGAAATGGAACAGTTCTACATCTTAACCCCAGTAGCTGTTACATTGTAACCAATGTGTCAAACTCATAGAATTGCACATCAAAAATGGTCAACGCTATATATAAATTTTCATTGTTCAGTTGCTAAGTCGTGTCTGACTCTTTGTGACTCCATGAACTGCAGCACACCAGGCTTCCCTGTCCTTTGCTATCTACTGGAGTTTGCTGAACTCATGTCTATTGAGTTGCTGATGCTATCCAACCATCTCATCCTCTGTCATCTCCTTCTTCTCATGCCCTCAATCTTTCCCAGCATCAGGGTCTTTTCCAATGAGTCAGCTCTTGGCATCAGGTGGCCTAAGTATTGGAGCTTCAGCTTCAGCATCACTCCTTTCAGTGAATATTCAGGGTTGATTCCCTTTGGAATTGACTGGTTTGATCTATGCCACATTAAACAAGGAATATAAATACATAAAATCTAGCTGAAATCAACAGACATGAAACTAGTTGATGTCAAAGGAAAAACAATATGTCAGACTATAAGAAAAACACAAATTGTCCTCAGTGTCGCCTATTTGACAGTAAACTTCAATTAGAGGTTGAAATGTTTAGTTACTATCTTTTTTTTTTTAATTTTGACCTCTTTTTACTTATTTATTTATTTATTTTTCATCCATCTTTATTCTTCAGCCAGTGTGGACCTCCCATTGCAGTGGCCTCTCTTGCTACAGAGCACTGGCTCTGGGTGCATGCACTCTAGAGCGCTGGCTCTTAATTGAACACATCAGTCCAACTGCTTCATGGCACGTGGGATCTTCCTGGGCCAGGGATCAAACCAGTGCCCCTTGCACTGCAACGCAGGCTCTTTACCCACTAGACCACCAGTGAAGCCCCAGTTACTATTTTTGAAAGTGAAAATGAACCAACCATTTGATTAGTTAGAGTTCATGTACAACTTTGAAAACTATGTATTAATGGTAAGCTAAGAATGAAATCGAGCCATGAATAATTTTTAAAAACTAGTATAATTTTAAATGAAATAACTAGCCAAAAAAGTTTTAACTTACTGATTTATTCAGCTATGGAGAAATAATCTAAATACTCAGGTCTCCAGGATATAAACTGGAAAATCTTTACTCAACAAAAGACAAGTAGAGACGAGAAAAACATTACCTTTGAGGGCTGTTCTTCAACTAATAAAAAGGAGTAGATGTTCTGTGACGCCTTGGAAATTATCACAATGTCAGTTCTTGGTATTGTATATGGTTATGACTTATTTGCCTGTAAACACTTTTTACATAAGTATTTGACACAGTGCCAACATGGTAGGTTTGCTTTCAGAACCCTATCAACCTGTGTCATATTTCATTTCTAAAAGCTTTTGTGATCTAGTGGTCCCAGGGGAAAAACCTGGCTATTCTGTGGAATCTCTTTTCCTGTCTTGGCCTTTTATTCAGTCTGTTCTCTTGTTGCAAGTGCAAAGATCTCAAGTTTAGGAAACACACTCAACACTTGTCCACAAGGCAGAGAAACACTACTTTGTATTGGGTTGGCCAAAAGTTTTGTTCAGGTTTTTCTGTAAAATCGTATGGAAAAACCTGAACGAACAGTTTGGCCAGCCCAGTGTGTGAGCAGTCTGATTTTAAAAGTCAAAATTGGAGGAGAATCAAAGAAGAAAAATGCAAGGCACCTTGAAATACCACTTCCACATCCAACTAAAGTTGCAGCTGTAAACAAAGAGACAACAGTAGTTCTCAGTCCTGCTAATGCTAAGAAAGCGGTACCTCAAACTTTGCTACAGAGCACTGGCTCTGGGTGCATGCACTCTAGAGCGCTGGCTCTTAATTGAACACATCAGTCCAACTGCTTCATGGCACGTGGGATCTTCCTGGGCCAGGGATCAAACCAATGCCCCTTGCACTGCAACGCAGGCTCTTTACCCACTAGACCACCAGTGAAGCCCCAGTTACTATTTTTGAAAGTGAAAATGAACCAACCATTTGATTAGTTAGAGTTCATGTACAACTTTGAAAACTATGTATTAATGGTAAGCTAAGAATGAAATCGAGCCATGAATAATTTTTAAAAACTAGTATAATTTTAAATGAAATAACTAGCCAAAAAAGTTTTAACTTACTGATTTATTCAGCTATGGAGAAATAATCTAAATACTCAGGTCTCCAGGATATAAACTGGAAAATCTTTACTCAACAAAAGACAAGTAGAGACGAGAAAAACATTACCTTTGAGGGCTGTTCTTCAACTAATAAAAAGGAGTAGATGTTCTGTGACGCCTTGGAAATTATCACAATGTCAGTTCTTGGTATTGTATATGGTTATGACTTATTTGCCTGTAAACACTTTTTACATAAGTATTTGACACAGTGCCAACATGGTAGGTTTGCTTTCAGAACCCTATCAACCTGTGTCATATTTCATTTCTAAAAGCTTTTGTGATCTAGTGGTCCCAGGGGAAAAACCTGGCTATTCTGTGGAATCTCTTTTCCTGTCTTGGCCTTTCATTCAGTCTGTTCTCTTGTTGCAAGTGCAAAGATCTCAAGTTTAGGAAACACACTCAACACTTGTCCACAAGGCAGAGAAACACTACTTTGTATTGGGTTGGCCAAAAGTTTTGTTCAGGTTTTTCTGTAAAATCGTATGGAAAAACCTGAACGAACAGTTTGGCCAGCCCAGTGTGTGAGCAGTCTGATTTTAAAAGTCAAAATTGGAGGAGAATCAAAGAAGAAAAATGCAAGGCACCTTGAAATACCACTTCCACATCCAACTAAAGTTGCAGCTGTAAACAAAGAGACAACAGTAGTTCTCAGTCCTGCTAATGCTAAGAAAGCGGTACCTCAAACTTTGCTCAAATGGCTTTATACATGTCTAGAATTATTTGTGGTAACAAAATGGAATACATCGTGAGATCTGAAAAATGTACATTTGATTAAATAATTCTCCATTTAGGAATTTATCTAAAGGAAATAATTTGATGGGAGAAAAAATGACGCCTGACCCATATATCATCCCAGAATGAGCTAAAATAGCATTAAAATAGAAAGCTAATTAAATGTACACTATTAGGGGAATTGGATAAAAAGGAAAAGAAATTTAGTGGAATACAGACTTTGGGGACCTTTAAGTAGCGTGAGAATTTGCCTTGGCCATCTGTGGTCAGCCCCTATGCTTATATACCCTCTGTTTCTTCTGGCTTCACCCCTCCAATGGTTCTAAGCACTATTTAACAAACTAGACCTTTTGTTTACTTTCTTCATTATTTGTTTAACAAAAGGCACCCCATGAGTGCAAGGATTTTGCCTGTGTTCTTCACTGTTGTCTTCTCTGTGCCCAGAGCAGTTCCTGCCACATAGCAGATATTAAATAAATATTCATTAAACAATAACCAAAAAAAGAATGAGAAGATACTCAGTAAGGACTTTTTAGTAGCCTGATTTTGATTCTGTTTCAGTTTTTGTTTTTTATTCAGCCATTTGCAAAAATCTGTCCATTCAGCAAATGTTGACTAAGCCCTGCTCTGAGCCAGGCATTGCAATAGGTGTTGGTTTGTAGACCTGGCCCAGACAGTTATGATCCTGTAGGTCTGTGGAATCTCTTTCCTGTCTTGGCCTTTCATTCAGTCTGTTCTCTTGTTGCAAGTGCAAAGATCTCAAGTTTAGGAAACACACTCAACACTTGTCCACAAGGCAGAGAAACACTACTTTGTATTGGGTTGGCCAAAAGTTTTGTTCAGGTTTTTCTGTAAAATCGTATGGAAAAACCTGAACGAACAGTTTGGCCAGCCCAGTGTGTGAGCAGTCTGATTTTAAAAGTCAAAATTGGAGGAGAATCAAAGAAGAAAAATGCAAGGCACCTTGAAATACCACTTCCACATCCAACTAAAGTTGCAGCTGTAAACAAAGAGACAACAGTAGTTCTCAGTCCTGCTAATGCTAAGAAAGCGGTACCTCAAACTTTGCTCAAATGGCTTTATACATGTCTAGAATTATTTGTGGTAACAAAATGGAATACATCGTGAGATCTGAAAAATGTACATTTGATTAAATAATTCTCCATTTAGGAATTTATCTAAAGGAAATAATTTGATGGGAGAAAAAATGACGCCTGACCCATATATCATCCCAGAATGAGCTAAAATAGCATTAAAATAGAAAGCTAATTAAATGTACACTATTAGGGGAATTGGATAAAAAGGAAAAGAAATTTAGTGGAATACAGACTTTGGGGACCTTTAAGTAGCGTGAGAATTTGCCTTGGCCATCTGTGGTCAGCCCCTATGCTTATATACCCTCTGTTTCTTCTGGCTTCACCCCTCCAATGGTTCTAAGCACTATTTAACAAACTAGACCTTTTGTTTACTTTCTTCATTATTTGTTTAACAAAAGGCACCCCATGAGTGCAAGGATTTTGCCTGTGTTCTTCACTGTTGTCTTCTCTGTGCCCAGAGCAGTTCCTGCCACATAGCAGATATTAAATAAATATTCATTAAACAATAACCAAAAAAAGAATGAGAAGATACTCAGTAAGGACTTTTTAGTAGCCTGATTTTGATTCTGTTTCAGTTTTTGTTTTTTATTCAGCCATTTGCAAAAATCTGTCCATTCAGCAAATGTTGACTAAGCCCTGCTCTGAGCCAGGCATTGCAATAGGTGTTGGTTTGTAGACCTGGCCCAGACAGTTATGATCCTGTAGTACCATGGGGCTCACAGTCTAATGGGAAAAAGAGTCCTGGAGTAGGAATCGTGAAGAAGACAGAAGGGAAGGAGAGGTAGTTGTAGGGATGTATTATACAGGGTCTTCCCCTGCTTGGGGATTAGTGATCCTTAGGGCTCAAGCATGGCAGATACACACATGAGGGACCAGAGCCATGACTCTGGCACTTCTGAGGACGGAAGGCTGGCCAAAGTGGCTGTGGCTGGAGGCATGCTCAGCAGGGCACTGTGCGTGCTAAGAACCTGGAGGCAGGCAGACTAGATGGAGATCAGACTTGGGTATCTATCTTGAGGGTGATGGGAAGTTATTGAAAACTATAGATGTAAACAGAAAAATGACCTGGTCACATTTGAAGTTTGTGGAAATGGTTGTGGCTCCATATAGAGCGGGGGCAGGACACATCTAAGACTGGAGAAAGCTGGTCCCAGAGGGTAACACAAGCCTGGGCTGCTGGTCCTGGGTCCAACTCCCATTCTGTCTGCCTCATTCAGTGTATATAAGAGGTGCCATGCTTTTGTGTTTGTGTTTAGCTGCTAAGTTGTGTCTGATTCTTGGCAACCCCATAGACTAGAGCCCACCAGGCTCCTCTGTCCCTGGAATTTTCCAGGCAAGACTACTGGAGAGAGTTGCCATTTCTTCTCCAGGGAGTCTTCCTGACTCAGGGATGGAACCAATGTCTCCTACATTGCAGGAGGATTCTTTACCTCTGAGTCACTACAGAAACCCAGTGCTGTGGTTATAGGACTTCAAGATGCTGTTCATGTGGGTGTGTTTTATATTCTTCATTTGACCTTGAAAAAGAGAGCATTAGAATGAGAAATCTCTTATTGTCTCAGAATTCATATGTGAGCTGAGAAACAGGCTTATTTTCCCCAATAAAGTATTCATCACTCAGTTATGTCTGACTCTTGCCCACCCCATGTACTTTAGCCCACCAGGTTCTTCTGTCCATGGGATTTCCCAGGCAATAGTATTGGAGTAGGTTGCCATTTCCTTCTCCAAGGGGATTTTCCCAACCCTGGAATCGAACCTAGGTCTCTGGCGGTGAAGGCAGATTCTTTACCATCTGAGACACCAGGGAAGCCCTATATTCTCCCTGATAATCCATCTATAACTAATATAAAGACATTTTTTTGAGTCATACTTTCCATCCCTTTGATCAGTTTTCACATGTGTGGCAATGTGGTACATTAAGTGATCTGTGCTTTCTTGCTCTCACCATATAGATTAGTTTGGTAGCAGAAATAGAGGGGTGCTATAGAGCTATGAAGATGCTAACGCTTGCAAACTTCTTCCTGCTGTCCCATAAACAGGTCTGGGCCCTGGCAGCAAGCCCTGAGGGAGGTGGTGTCCCTGTGGAGTGCCCCAACTCGCAAGGGTGATGCTGGCTGCTGGTTCCCCTGTTCTCCATTTCTAATCAGTTCCTCGCCTGCTGCGGCTTGGGGCCCAGCCTTTCAATTATTCAAGAATCGGAAAGTATTTGTTGCCTGATGCAGGATTTGCTTTTATTCAACAGAACAAAACCCTGGTAGGTGAGATCCACCCCCCGGGCAGCCAGGTCTCTGGACGCATGCAGATTGCCAACAGAGAGCCAGTTGTTCCACGAACGGGTTTGATTCAAACAGCATACGGAGTGGATGGAAGCAGGGAAAAGAGACAAACAGAGATAAATAGGAAACATTGTGATTTCGCCTTCTATTTGTCCAGCTGGAAAACTGGGGTGTGTGGAAATATACAGACACTTCAGGCGCTGGTGGAGGAAAGAGGCAGCATTGCAGGGAGGTGGGAGCACTGGTTCCAGCCTAGATTCTACCGTGAACCTGCCCTCTATCTCTGGTACATCGTCTTTTCCTTTTTGGGCCATTGTCTTCACCTATGAAATAAGGAAGCTGGATTGTTTGATTCCTAAGATACTTTCACCTCTGTGACTTTGAATTTCAGAGTGATTTTCAGATGTTGGTGTCAGCCCTCATTAGCGCTTCTGCTTCGGCCGACGTTGGTGCTCTTATACTCTCTTCTGTTCATTGTCCTCCCATCAGTTCTTTATTCTTTCTTTCAAGCAACAAATACTGAGCACCTGCTGTATACCCAAGGAAACCACCTCAGGGGATCCCAGACTGTGCATCTTGAGTGTTGCAGGCAGATGACAAAGGGCAAGCTGGGTATCTCGTTGGTGGTGGCTTTCTCACTAGACTCTGAAGACTGCCTTAGTTTTAGAAACCAGGAGACCTATTCATTTATTCATATGTTCATTCAACAAACATTGCTGAACAGAAACTGCCAGCCAGACGGCATCTGTGGGAAGACCAAAGTTGAATCAGGTCAAGGGCTTGCCCTCAAATTCATATGATTGTGTTGATGAGACTGATGTGTTATAGGAAAACTTTAGCCTGGAGAGATGCATACCAAGCACTTTCCATGTGCGGAGAACTGAGAGCACGCAAGAGCAGCATCTTTGAACACTGACCAGGGAGCCAATGAACACCTTTCAGAGGGCCTTGGATCTGAGCTAAGAGGTATTTTTGAATAGGCGTATGACTTTATTCTGGTTATGAAAGTTGTATACATATGTATATATGGAATGTATTATTTATATATAATTACAAAATGCATTTGTATGAATCAAAATTCAGAACAATCAAAAAAAGAAAGTAAAGGTTAATAGTTATCCTGTAAAATTTGAGGAATTTCTCACCACTGTTCTTTTTATCCTTCATTTCTCTGGTATGAATTAGCACAGTTCAGTTCAGTCACTCAATTGTGCCTGACTCTTTGCAACCCCATGGATTGCAATACCCCAATTATATATAATATATATATATATATATATAATTTTGGTTTGTATTTTCATTTGACAGGATGTTGTTCAGTCACTCAGTCATATCCAATCCTTCAGAATGCCCTGGACTGCAGCATGCCAGGTTTCCCCATCCTCCACTATCTCCCAGAGTTTATTCCAGCTCATGTCCATTGAGTCAGTGATGCCGTCCAATCATCTCACCCTTTGCTGCCCCCTTCTCCTTCTGTCCTCAATGTTTTTCAGCATCAGGGTCTTTTCCAATGGGTTGACTCCTTCTCATTAGGTGGCCAAAGTATGGGAGCTTTATCATTGACTTTTGCATATCATAAATAAAATTCTTCTTTATTATTATTATTATTGACCACTTCTATTGGTCTTTCATTTATTCATTTTCATCCATCTTTTTTCTTTGGCCTTTGTAGGCCTCCCATCACAGTGGCCTCTCTCACTGCAGAGCACCGGTTCTAGGCACATGCACTCCAAAGCTCCGGCTCAGTAGCTGGACACATCGGTGCAGCCACTCTGCAGCACATGGGATCTTCCCAGTCCAGGGATCGAATCAGCACCCCTTGCACTGCCAAGCAGTGTCCTTACCCACTGGACCACCAGCAAAGCCCTACTTTATTATTTTTGAGAGCTATATATTATATTCCATAGTATAGATGCCCTGTTATTATTTTAGCTAATGTCCTACCAATGGATTTGGGTCATTCTAATTTGTCCATATTATAAACAACATTGTGATAAATACAATTCTCCTTAGGATAATTCTTAAAATTGGGTATCCAGGTGGAGGAATATTTTAAATATAGAGACCCATTGTCAGATTATGCTTTAGTTGAAAAGCAGAATTATATGTGTGTGAGTATACGTGTGTGTGTGTATGCTCACTTATGCACATGTATTTGCTTTAGCTAATATTAATTGAGGACTTACTGTCCTCCAGGTATTAAACTAAGCACTTTAGATAAATTATATGATTTAATAATTGTAATACTTGAGATTCAGGTGAAGTCATATGTACATTAGAGCAAATACCTTAAGAAAAATAATCCAGAAACATATTTGCCAACCCAAGAAATTCAGTGGAGCAAAAGGGCAAGCATATAAAATATGCATGCATGTTCAGCCACTAAGTCATGTCCAACTCCTTAACTCCATGAACTGTGGCCTACCCGGTTCCTCTGTCCATGGAATTTCCCAAGCAAAAATACAGGATCATTCTGGGTTGCCATTTCCTTATCCAGGGGATCTTCCTGACCCAGGAATCGAACTTTCATCTCCTGTATTGCAGACGACTTCTTTACCACAGAACCACCAGGGAAGCCCACAAAATATGACAGTGATAATAAAATCTTGGCTTTAGCCTTGCTAAGAGTCAGTCTCAGCTGTTTGTCAGAGTCAACGACCTATAAACATAAATCCACATGGAGAGCTTGCCCAAGAAGAGTCTATGTGGCTTCCATGGTGAACATCTAGCATTGCAGTAGTCCTTTGTAGTCCTTGTAGTCCGCAGCATCTTCAGTCCTTTGTACCAGCTGTTGTAGCTGCAGTGTTTCCTAGAAATAGAGACCCCAAGTCTTGAATTGCCCAGGACAGTCCTTCTCCATGCCTGTTGTCTTGACTGTTGACATGGCATCCTTTCATTCTCAAAAGTGTCCCACCTTGGAAAATAATTAACTTTGAGGAAATTCCTCAGACTGGACAGGGATTGCTGATGAGATTCAGAGAAGTTTGAGCAGTGACATGACCAGCTCCCATCCTTCCCCTTCCACTGCAAGACAGGCAACCTCTGTCCCTAACTTTATAAAGAGACTTACCTCCCCAATCATGCAGCAGAGTATCTTAGTCCCCTCACTTATCCAAGTAATAATGTAGTACAGAATTTAAATGGGTATCCAGGTGGAGGAATATTTTAAATATAGAGACCCATTGTCAGATTATGCTTTAGTTGAAAAGCAGAATTATATGTGTGTGAGTATACGTGTGTGTGTATGCTCACTTATGCACATGTATTTGCTTTAGCTAATATTAATTGAGGACTTACTGTCCTCCAGGTATTAAACTAAGCACTTTAGATAAATTATATGATTTAATAATTGTAATACTTGAGATTCAGGTGAAGTCATATGTACATTAGAGCAAATACCTTAAGAAAAATAATCCAGAAACATATTTGCCAACCCAAGAAATTCAGTGGAGCAAAAGGGCAAGCATATAAAATATGCATGCATGTTCAGCCACTAAGTCATGTCCAACTCCTTAACTCCATGAACTGTGGCCTACCCGGTTCCTCTGTCCATGGAATTTCCCAAGCAAAAATACAGGATCATTCTGGGTTGCCATTTCCTTATCCAGGGGATCTTCCTGACCCAGGAATCGAACTTTCATCTCCTGTATTGCAGACGACTTCTTTACCACAGAACCACCAGGGAAGCCCACAAAATATGACAGTGATAATAAAATCTTGGCTTTAGCCTTGCTAAGAGTCAGTCTCAGCTGTTTGTCAGAGTCAACGACCTATAAACATAAATCCACATGGAGAGCTTGCCCAAGAAGAGTCTATGTGGCTTCCATGGTGAACATCTAGCATTGCAGTAGTCCTTTGTAGTCCTTGTAGTCCGCAGCATCTTCAGTCCTTTGTACCAGCTGTTGTAGCTGCAGTGTTTCCTAGAAATAGAGACCCCAAGTCTTGAATTGCCCAGGACAGTCCTTCTCCATGCCTGTTGTCTTGACTGTTGACATGGCATCCTTTCATTCTCAAAAGTGTCCCACCTTGGAAAATAATTAACTTTGAGGAAATTCCTCAGACTGGACAGGGATTGCTGATGAGATTCAGAGAAGTTTGAGCAGTGACATGACCAGCTCCCATCCTTCCCCTTCCACTGCAAGACAGGCAACCTCTGTCCCTAACTTTATAAAGAGACTTACCTCCCCAATCATGCAGCAGAGTATCTTAGTCCCCTCACTTATCCAAGTAATAACTGAGACTCAGAGAAAGGGTAAAAAAGAAAAAATAGGTGTGTAGTAAGAATTAGCGGCTCCTATAATAAAATTCATGCCTTTGTCTGTGGGAAACATTCATATTCAAAGCCTATCTTCTCTTCTTGTATTCACAGAGCCCAGAAGCTTGAGTATCTTCTTTCCTACCCACAGGTGATTAAAAGGATAGGCTAGAAAGAGAAAGAATGCCTAAGGCAAACACTTCGACTTGAGCAAGTAGTGAAAGTGGCTTACATGAGAGGAAAAAGGCAGAAAGCTTAAAAAGAAATGCAAGAAGTGCCATGCAGGTACAAACAATCCAGCCTGCTGTGGAGCATCCATGCAGAGGGCAGTGATGGGAGTTCATAATGATGACCTTGAATTATCAGGAAGATGTTTCCAAGCATTTGATAGGCTGCATTGAAGACAGCAGGGTAGCATGGGACCTTGTCGATCAGATCGCCATCCTAGATACTTCATATTATTTAATTAGACATGTAAGAGGTAAATCTTCAGTAAGCCAAGCACCTTGATTATATGGAATGACTTAACCTTCTGAGAGTCCTGGCAGCTAAGAATCTAAGAGACAAAGAAAGACACTTAAGTCATCTTTTCTGTCCTCAGTGACTTCAAATTCTTATTGATGTTACAAGTTTTCATCCTTCCTAGATGTCTTCACATTTTTATAAAGGACTTTAAATGTCCAAAATGTCTTATAATCCTAAGGCAGTCAAGTTCTGGTAATATCATTCTAGACACTGAGAACGCAGGAGGAAAGTTTTAGGGACCAAGGATATTTCTGTTGTAGCTGCAGTGTTTCCTAGAAATAGAGACCCCAAGTCTTGAATTGCCCAGGACAGTCCTTCTCCATGCCTGTTGTCTTGACTGTTGACATGGCATCCTTTCATTCTCAAAAGTGTCCCACCTTGGAAAATAATTAACTTTGAGGAAATTCCTCAGACTGGACAGGGATTGCTGATGAGATTCAGAGAAGTTTGAGCAGTGACATGACCAGCTCCCATCCTTCCCCTTCCACTGCAAGACAGGCAACCTCTGTCCCTAACTTTATAAAGAGACTTACCTCCCCAATCATGCAGCAGAGTATCTTAGTCCCCTCACTTATCCAAGTAATAACTGAGACTCAGAGAAAGGGTAAAAAAAAAAAAAAAATAGGTGTGTAGTAAGAATTAGCGGCTCCTATAATAAAATTCATGCCTTTGTCTGTGGGAAACATTCATATTCAAAGCCTATCTTCTCTTCTTGTATTCACAGAGCCCAGAAGCTTGAGTATCTTCTTTCCTACCCACAGGTGATTAAAAGGATAGGCTAGAAAGAGAAAGAATGCCTAAGGCAAACACTTCGACTTGAGCAAGTAGTGAAAGTGGCTTACATGAGAGGAAAAAGGCAGAAAGCTTAAAAAGAAATGCAAGAAGTGCCATGCAGGTACAAACAATCCAGCCTGCTGTGGAGCATCCATGCAGAGGGCAGTGATGGGAGTTCATAATGATGACCTTGAATTATCAGGAAGATGTTTCCAAGCATTTGATAGGCTGCATTGAAGACAGCAGGGTAGCATGGGACCTTGTCGATCAGATCGCCATCCTAGATACTTCATATTATTTAATTAGACATGTAAGAGGTAAATCTTCAGTAAGCCAAGCACCTTGATTATATGGAATGACTTAACCTTCTGAGAGTCCTGGCAGCTAAGAATCTAAGAGACAAAGAAAGACACTTAAGTCATCTTTTCTGTCCTCAGTGACTTCAAATTCTTATTGATGTTACAAGTTTTCATCCTTCCTAGATGTCTTCACATTTTTATAAAGGACTTTAAATGTCCAAAATGTCTTATAATCCTAAGGCAGTCAAGTTCTGGTAATATCATTCTAGACACTGAGAACGCAGGAGGAAAGTTTTAGGGACCAGAGGATATTTCTGATTATCCATGCAGAGAGTATTTGCTTTCCTTTGTGTGAAGATAGTCTTATAAAATCTGTGATGTTCTCAGCTGTTCATGTCCTTGGGAATCATCACCTCCCACCTCTGAAGGCTCCTCTGGATGTGAATTATATCTAGGAGACAAAGAATAGAGTGAGTCAAACCTGCTCCTGGCTGAGCAGAAGGTGAACATGTGCCCAGAGGGACTAAGGTACTACTTGGTGCTAATCAGAAGCAAATTGAGCAATCATTTAAGTGCCAAGTGGTCCTGAGCTCTGAGAGTCAAGACTGCTAGGGTTCTGAGAATTCTGGCTGCATATCCAGTAGGTTTCTGCTTATTAATTCTATCCATGGCAAATGCTTAAAGTGTAATGAAAACTCCATGGAAAAAGTTAGAAAAGTTGGAACTTCTCATAGTTATTGCCAGGACACACCAACTCTAAAACAGAGGAGGCAAAGATGGACGAGGCCACCTTCTTCTGCTCTGCCGTTCCCCTGACTGGAGACCATGATCTCAGTGGCCTTGGCTGGTGAGGGTGGGAGTAGGGGGAGAGGTGGGATTCTGCATAGTGTATAAGCTGCCAGGGCCACCATAACAGAGGGCTCCAGGCGGAGTGGCTTAAACAACAAAAATGTGTTTTCTCTCAGCTCTGGAGACTAGAGGCCTGAGATCAAGGTGTTGGTAGAGTGACTTCTTTTAAAGCCTCTCTCCTTAGTAGTTGACTGTCTTTTCCCTGTGTCTTCTGATGGTCTTCATTCTGTATGTGTCTGGGTCCCAATTTCCTCTCCTTATAAGGACTCTATTCAGATGGAAGCAAGGTCCATCCTAATGACCTATTTTTAACTTAACTGCTTCTTCCAAGACTCTCTCCAAATACAATTACACTCTTCATAACTCGGGGTTAGGACTTCAGCACATGAATTTGGGGGGGACACAATTTAGCTCATAGCACATGGGGTAAAGGTACAGTACCTGAGGGAGACACACGAGAAATCAAGAAGCAAAGCATGTCTGCTGTCATCAGCATTCCTCTTGCACTTGGGGGTACCTTTCCAGCTCTTTTTATATTTTGCTTTTCTTTTTCATTGAACTATACTTGATTTACTGTATTATATTAGTTTCAGGTGTAAAAAATTCAATGTTTTTTCATGCAGAGAGTATTTGCTTTCCTTTGTGTGAAGATAGTCTTATAAAATCTGTGATGTTCTCAGCTGTTCATGTCCTTGGGAATCATCACCTCCCACCTCTGAAGGCTCCTCTGGATGTGAATTATATCTAGGAGACAAAGAATAGAGTGAGTCAAACCTGCTCCTGGCTGAGCAGAAGGTGAACATGTGCCCAGAGGGACTAAGGTACTACTTGGTGCTAATCAGAAGCAAATTGAGCAATCATTTAAGTGCCAAGTGGTCCTGAGCTCTGAGAGTCAAGACTGCTAGGGTTCTGAGAATTCTGGCTGCATATCCAGTAGGTTTCTGCTTATTAATTCTATCCATGGCAAATGCTTAAAGTGTAATGAAAACTCCATGGAAAAAGTTAGAAAAGTTGGAACTTCTCATAGTTATTGCCAGGACACACCAACTCTAAAACAGAGGAGGCAAAGATGGACGAGGCCACCTTCTTCTGCTCTGCCGTTCCCCTGACTGGAGACCATGATCTCAGTGGCCTTGGCTGGTGAGGGTGGGAGTAGGGGGAGAGGTGGGATTCTGCATAGTGTATAAGCTGCCAGGGCCACCATAACAGAGGGCTCCAGGCGGAGTGGCTTAAACAACAAAAATGTGTTTTCTCTCAGCTCTGGAGACTAGAGGCCTGAGATCAAGGTGTTGGCAGAGTGACTTCTTTTAAAGCCTCTCTCCTTAGTAGATGACTGTCTTTTCCCTGTGTCTTCTGATGGTCTTCATTCTGTATGTGTCTGGGTCCCAATTTCCTCTCCTTATAAGGACTCTATTCAGATGGAAGCAAGGTCCATCCTAATGACCTATTTTTAACTTAAGTGCTTCTTCCAAGACTCTCTCCAAATACAATTACACTCTTCATAACTCGGGGTTAGGACTTCAGCACATGAATTTGGGGGGGACACAATTTAGCTCATAGCACATGGGGTAAAGGTACAGTACCTGAGGGAGACACGCACGAGAAATCAAGAAGCAAAGCATGTCTGCTGTCATCAGCATTCCTCTTGCACTTGGGGGTACCTTTCCAGCTCTTTTTATATTTTGCTTTTCTTTTTTTCATTGAACTATACTTGATTTACTGTATTATATTAGTTTCAGGTGTACAACATAATTCAATGTTTTTATAGCTTATACTACATTTGAAGTTCTTGTAAAATAATGGATATATTTCCCAGTACTGTTTATTTATTTAAAATATTTATTTATTTATTTGACTGCATCGGATCTTAATTGTGGTACACAGACTCTTCATTTCATTGTGTGGGCAGGATCTTTGTCATAGCACATGGATTCTGTAGTTGTGGTACATGGGTTTAGTTGTTTCATGGCATATAGGATCTTAGTTCCCCAATCAGGAATTGAACCTATGTCCCCTGCCTTGCATACATAGTTGTATGTATGTCTTAATCTCCTACCCCTGTGGTGTCCCTCTCTCTTCCCTCTCTCCACTAGTAGCCACTAGTTTCTTCTCTGTAACTGTGAGTCTATTTATGTTTGTTATATTCATTCATTTTTTATATTTAGATTCCACATATAAGTAATAACATATAGTATTTGTATTTCTCTGACATATTTCACTAAGCGTACCCTCTGGATTTACTCATGTTGTTGCAACTGACAGAATTTCATTCTTTTTTATGGCTGAGTAATATTCTGTTGTATATATAGACATCTTCATTATCCATTTATCTGTTGATGAGCACTTAGCTTGCTTCCATATCTTGGCTATTATAAATAGTGTAGCTATGAACACTGGGGTACATGTATCTTTTTGAATTAGTGTTGCTGTTTTTTGTTTTTTTATGGATATACTCATCAGAGGAATTGCTAGATCATATGTCTTCTGATGGTCTTCATTCTGTATGTTTTTTCTGGGTCCCAATTTCCTCTCCTTATAAGGACTCTATTCAGATGGAAGCAAGGTCCATCCTAATGACCTATTTTTAACTTAACTGCTTCTTCCAAGACTCTCTCCAAATACAATTACACTCTTCATAACTCGGGGTTAGGACTTCAGCACATGAATTTGGGGGGGACACAATTTAGCTCATAGCACATGGGGTAAAGGTACAGTACCTGAGGGAGACACGCACGAGAAATCAAGAAGCAAAGCATGTCTGCTGTCATCAGCATTCCTCTTGCACTTGGGGGTACCTTTCCAGCTCTTTTTATATTTTGCTTTTCTTTTTTTCATTGAACTATACTTGATTTACTGTATTATATTAGTTTCAGGTGTACAACATAATTCAATGTTTTTATAGCTTATACTCCATTTGAAGTTCTTGTAAAATAATGGATATATTTCCCAGTACTGTTTATTTATTTAAAATATTTATTTATTTTTTTGGGACTGCATCGGATCTTAATTGTGGTACACAGACTCTTCATTTCATTGTGTGGGCAGGATCTTTGTCATAGCACATGGATTCTGTAGTTGTGGTACATGGGTTTAGTTGTTTCATGGCATATAGGATCTTAGTTCCCCAATCAGGAATTGAACCTATGTCCCCTGCCTTGCATACATAGTTGTATGTATGTCTTAATCTCCTACCCCTGTGGTGTCCTCTCTTCCCTCTCTCCACTAGTAGCCACTAGTTTCTTCTCTGTAACTGTGAGTCTATTTATGTTTGTTATATTCATTCATTTTTTATATTTAGATTCCACATATAAGTAATAACATATAGTATTTGTATTTCTCTGACATATTTCACTAAGCGTACCCTCTGGATTTACTCATGTTGTTGCAACTGACAGAATTTCATTCTTTTTTATGGCTGAGTAATATTCTGTTGTATATATAGACATCTTCATTATCCATTTATCTGTTGATGAGCACTTAGCTTGCTTCCATATCTTGGCTATTATAAATAGTGTAGCTATGAACACTGGGGTACATGTATCTTTTTGAATTAGTGTTGCTGTTTTTTGTTTTTTTATGGATATACTCATCAGAGGAATTGCTAGATCATATGGAAAAAGACCACAAATGACAAATGTTGGTGAAAATGTGCAGTAAAGGGAGGCTTAGTATACTGTTGGTAAGAATTTAAACTGGTGCAGCCACTATAGAAAACAGAAACACACATTTGATATTTGCTAAAGAGTCATTGACAGTTCCTTGGACATCAGGGAGATCAAACCAGTCAATCCTAAAGGAAATTAACCCTGAATATTCACTGGAAGGATTAATACTGGAGTTGAAGCTTCAGTACTTTGGCACCTGGTGTTAAGAGCTGACTCATTGGAAAAGACCGTGATGGTGAAAAAGACTAAAGGCAAAAGGAAAAAGGGGTGACAGAGGATGAGATGGTTTATAGCATCACCGTCTCAATGGACATGAATTTGGGCAAACCTTAGGAGATAGTGAGGGACCCGGAGGTCTGACATGCTATAGTCCATGGGGTTGCAAAGAGTTGGACGTGACTTAGTGACTGAACAAAAACAGCGACAGCAAAGAGTCATTAACCTCCATTCCCAGGCCAGAGAACAGCTTCCATCTAAACCTGGGATATGAGGGGTTCTCAGGTTTCAAGGATGGGCCAGGAGTAGTTGGCCAATAGAAAACAAGGTGTACTATCTCCCAGGGATAGCCCAGACCAAGATGATAAGCCCTGGTAGATGGGCACAGAGGCTCAATGTATGTACACACACACACACACACACACACACACACAATGGTAGGCAGTTGAGGCCTGCCTGAAGAAAGGGGTTTCCCAGGCAAGAAAGATTCTCTCAGTGAAAGCAAGGTTCATAAAAGCAGAATGATAGAGGAGGCTGGACTCTGTCCAAATAAGAGATAAAAGACCACATACGCCTAATTCATGAAGTTACTGAGACCTCCCTGCCTCCACATGCATAATAAGGCTCCTTGAGAATAAAAAAGTGAGCAGGTGTCATGTTGCTGCAACTGACAGAATTTCATTCTTTTTTATGGCTGAGTAATATTCTGTTGTATATATAGACATCTTCATTATCCATTTATCTGTTGATGAGCACTTAGCTTGCTTCCATATCTTGGCTATTATAAATAGTGTAGCTATGAACACTGGGGTACATGTATCTTTTTGAATTAGTGTTGCTGTTTTTTGTTTTTTTATGGATATACTCATCAGAGGAATTGCTAGATCATATGGAAAAAGACCACAAATGACAAATGTTGGTGAAAATGTGCAGTAAAGGGAGGCTTAGTATACTGTTGGTAAGAATTTAAACTGGTGCAGCCACTATAGAAAACAGAAACACACATTTGATATTTGTTAAAGAGTCATTGACAGTTCCTTGGACATCAGGGAGATCAAACCAGTCAATCCTAAAGGAAATTAACCCTGAATATTCACTGGAAGGATTAATACTGGAGTTGAAGCTTCAGTACTTTGGCACCTGGTGTTAAGAGCTGACTCATTGGAAAAGACCGTGATGGTGAAAAAGACTAAAGGCAAAAGGAAAAAGGGGTGACAGAGGATGAGATGGTTTATAGCATCACCGTCTCAATGGACATGAATTTGGGCAAACCTTAGGAGATAGTGAGGGACCCGGAGGTCTGACATGCTATAGTCCATGGGGTTGCAAAGAGTTGGACGTGACTTAGTGACTGAACAAAAACAGCGACAGCAAAGAGTCATTAACCTCCATTCCCAGGCCAGAGAACAGCTTCCATCTAAACCTGGGATATGAGGGGTTCTCAGGTTTCAAGGATGGGCCAGGAGTAGTTGGCCAATAGAAAACAAGGTGTACTATCTCCCAGGGATAGCCCAGACCAAGATGATAAGCCCTGGTAGATGGGCACAGAGGCTCAATGTATGTACACACACACACACACACACACACACACACAATGGTAGGCAGTTGAGGCCTGCCTGAAGAAAGGGGTTTCCCAGGCAAGAAAGATTCTCTCAGTGAAAGCAAGGTTCATAAAAGCAGAATGATAGAGGAGGCTGGACTCTGTCCAAATAAGAGATAAAAGACCACATACGCCTAATTCATGAAGTTACTGAGACCTCCCTGCCTCCACATGCATAATAAGGCTCCTTGAGAATAAAAAAGTGAGCAGGTGTCAACTGTCCATTAGCCTCTTCACTAGAATCCATATCAGATATGAGATGAACATGCATACATGGGAGCTTCCTGAGATATACCAAAGAAGGCCTCAGGATCAGGCAAATCAGAGTGATTGTCTAAAGGAAACCAGGAAGAAATGCCCTATAAAATTAAGTCAAACTGCCAAGAGGGTGTGACTCAGTGATTTTCTCCTTCTGAGCCTGCCTGTATATCTATCTAAATATACTGTACTATTTTTCCTACTAATTAATACTTTGTGTGTGAGTGCTCAGTTGCTTCAGTCTTGTCCAACTCTTTCCGACCCATAGACTAGCCCACCAGGCTCCACTATCCATGGGATTCTCCAAGAAAGAATACTGGGGTGGGTTGCCAGACTCTCCACCAGGTGTTCTTCCCAACCAAGGGGTCAAACCCGTGTCTTATTATTTCTCCTGCATTGAAAGGCAGGTTCTTTACCACTAGCATCGCCTGGGAAGCCCAATAAATACTTTATTTATTTTACTAAACAAAAACAACCAAGCACTGGGTAGTAAGAGTCAGAGAAAAAATTCTCAGCTTGATTTTACTTCTGAAAGCTGAGATATTACACTAAGCTAGCTGAGCCAGCAATCAAAGGGGCCCCTGTCATCTGTTATATCTTCCTGTCCTTCCCGAGGTGCAAACCAGGACAGCCCACCCCTCTGCATGGCACATTCCCACATGATCTACACTTTCCAATAAGCTTTTGCCCTATTAGATTGCTTCCTGGAAGAGCCAAATATTAAAAATCACTGGTCACTCAGTTCTTTATTTTGTTATTCAGCAAACTTATTTTTTAAGCTCAGAACCAATAAAGCTGTGATGGTGGAGAATGGATATAGATTTCCTGTTCCCACACATTCATATATAATAATAATAATAAAACTTTATTAAACAAGAGACATGTTGTTTCAGGGAATTTTTCTTTCCTCTCTCCTGTGCCCCAAGGCTGAAATATACAATCTTATTAACTTCCTGGAAGAAATACTCCATTCTCTTAGTGAAAACGCTGAGCATTTATCTTCTTGGATGTGGAAAATGAGACAGGCCCTTGACGTGGAGTAGGTGAAGTCAGTAGGCCACTGTTCGATCCAGGGTGGAAAGTCAAATAGTGAGCAGGTGTCAACTGTCCATTAGCCTCTTCACTAGAATCCATATCAGATATGAGATGAACATGCATACATGGGAGCTTCCTGAGATATACCAAAGAAGGCCTCAGGATCAGGCAAATCAGAGTGATTGTCTAAAGGAAACCAGGAAGAAATGCCCTATAAAATTAAGTCAAACTGCCAAGAGGGTGTGACTCAGTGATTTTCTCCTTCTGAGCCTGCCTGTATATCTATCTAAATATACTGTACTATTTTTCCTACTAATTAATACTTTGTGTGTGAGTGCTCAGTTGCTTCAGTCTTGTCCAACTCTTTCCGACCCATAGACTAGCCCACCAGGCTCCACTATCCATGGGATTCTCCAAGAAAGAATACTGGGGTGGGTTGCCAGACTCTCCACCAGGTGTTCTTCCCAACCAAGGGGTCAAACCCGTGTCTTATTATTTCTCCTGCATTGAAAGGCAGGTTCTTTACCACTAGCATCACCTGGGAAGCCCAATAAATACTTTATTTATTTTACTAAACAAAAACAACCAAGCACTGAGTGGTAAGAGTCAGAGAAAAAATTCTCAGCTTGATTTTACTTCTGAAAGCTGAGATATTACACTAAGCTAGCTGAGCCAGCAATCAAAGGGGCCCCTGTCATCTGTTATATCTTCCTGTCCTTCCCGAGGTGCAAACCAGGACAGCCCACCCCTCTGCATGGCACATTCCCACATGATCTACACTTTCCAATAAGCTTTTGCCCTATTAGATTGCTTCCTGGAAGAGCCAAATATTAAAAATCACTGGTCACTCAGTTCTTTATTTTGTTATTCAGCAAACTTATTTTTTAAGCTCAGAACCAATAAAGCTGTGATGGTGGAGAATGGATATAGATTTCCTGTTCCCACACATTCATATATAATAATAATAATAAAACTTTATTAAACAAGAGACATGTTGTTTCAGGGAATTTTTCTTTCCTCTCTCCTGTGCCCCAAGGCTGAAATATACAATCTTATTAACTTCCTGGAAGAAATACTCCATTCTCTTAGTGAAAACGCTGAGCATTTATCTTCTTGGATGTGGAAAATGAGACAGGCCCTTGACGTGGAGTAGGTGAAGTCAGTAGGCCACTGTTCGATCCAGGGAAATCTAGGCAACTGAGTCTGATTAGGAGATGCCCAAGGAATCTGTGGGGAGTCCTCAAAACCTTCTGGAATAGATCCTTCTGGGGGTCCCAGGCCAGGAAGCAAAGGACAGAGGACCCAAGAGGAGGTTGACACAGCAGGACCTGCAACATCTGAAGGGACTGGAGATACCATTTAGTTCACACTCCTGATCAATCATACAGGGGACTGAGGGTCAGAGGGGACCTGTCAGCTACCTAGCCACACAGAATAGCTGATGGAGCAGGAGACAGAAGCCTGGCCTTCTTTTCTGAGTTTCTTCTTCCTTTGCTTCTCATCCCACAGTCCTGGATTGATCTCTAAGCAACTTCAACTACAATTCCTCCATCTCCTATGAGGTGGTTTCATGCTCCTCTGGAAGATGCAAGCCTTGTCTTCCCCTCCCATCTCTGGCTGCAGCAAAGCAAGAGCCAAGCCATTGACACAGACTAGGGGGAAGGAGGAGGTCTGTCAGTATCATCCAAAATCTACTGAGGAATCAACAACTTTTACCCAGTGGTGAATAAGTTCAGGACTCAGCAATGTAACTCATGCTATGCCACCAGACGGTGGATGGTGTGTGCTCCAGGGAGAATTGGGCATCACTGAGAATCCTGAAGCAGCCTGAAGGTGGGCGCTGCAGCCCTCTTTCCCTGGGCCAGAGTCTGGAAGGTGAGGAGAAGACAAGGAAACTGACTGCTATCCAGGGTGTCCAGAAAAGAAATGTGTCGATTCCTCAGGCAGGAGTGCCTTTGGACAGCCAAGGGATTACAGTTAGTTTAGGAAGAGGAAGGAGCGGATCCAGGACTTATTGAGGGGATGATGACCACTGAGAGACAAGCGGAGGATCTCAGGCAGGGGCTGGATGGCAAGACAGAGGAGCGTCCCACCTGTGATGCTCCATTCCAGTGAGGCTCTGCACACCGGCATCAGGGTTTGAGGTGATCCTCATGATCTATCATGGACTGGACTGCATCTCTCTGAATATCATACACTGAAGTCTGAGCTCCCGACGTGACTGTTGTTCAGTTGCTTAGTCATGTCCGACCCTCTGTGACCCCATGGACTGCAGCACACCAGGCTTCCCTGTCCTTCACTATCTCTGGGAGTTTGCTCAATGGGTTTGCTCATACCTATTGGGCTGGTGATACCATTCAACCATCTCATGACTGCATGTGGTGATAAGTCCTTTAAAGAGGTAATAAAGGTTAAATGAGATCATAAGGGTGGGACTCTCATCTGATAGGACTAGTGTCCTTTTAAGAAAGTGGCATCAAAGCTTTCTTTCTCTTTCTCTGCACATGCACCCAGAGAAGAGGCCATGTATGGCCACAACCAAACCTAGTGAGAAAGCTCAGGAGACGAACATCATGTGAACCCTGCTGGCACTTGATGTCGGGTTTTTAGCCTCCAGACCTGAAAGAAGATAAATGTCTGTTGTTCAAGGTCTGCCACTCTGTGATATTTTGTTATGACAGTCTGAGTAGAGGGGCACGGGGCTGACAGTCTCAAACCAGGGTCCAGCAGAAGGAGTTCAGGCATTTCCCAGGCGACAGGGGCTTGGGTTCTTGTTGCCAGCTCCAGAGGCATGTAGCCCCGACATGTGAGTCAGAGCAGAATAGAACAGCCCTGGACCCTTCACACGCTGATGTTCTGTGCTTTATTTCTGAGGTCCTGGAAACAAGACCGGTTCCTGTCATTAGTGGGGGTCTTTCCGGCAAAGTGGAAAAAGGATCAAATGACCTCTAATGGCCTTTGTCACCATAGGATTCTACCTATAGGAAGAACATGCACAGATTTATCATTGAATGTGTTTTTTTGTTTGTATGTTTATTTTTGAATTTTAAACTTCAAGATTGGAAACCTTTTACCTTCAGAGAGAAGGAGCAAAAATGGGCTAGTTTACCTATGCCTCAGATTATATATTCCAGATGCTATTCAGTGAAACCAAATCATAGAACTCCCAGATATGCATGGTTTTCAGCAAAAAATGTTGAGATATTTTCACTGCAGATACACATGATGGCTACAATCATCAGACAGTTTTCTTTGTCCACCCTCCTGCCCACCATTAGCAGAGTTAATTGGTAACGATTCTCCCAGTCTTTCTCTGACTCCTGTTCAGGCTGTATCAACAGCTAAGATGTGGACCATAGGTCCAGTTTCCACTCTCAATCCTGCTGTCTGCTGTGCTTTCCTCTAGATCCCATTTAAGGTCAAACACCAAGTGTTGTCACTGTGCACTCAGCTCCATGCTTTGCTAAATGATGAGACAGTGACTAAAATACCCTCTGAAGTCAACCTAAGGGAAGGGTGCAAGGATGTGCATACTCAGAGCTCTCTGAGAGCAAGGTCTTTCTTCTTACAGCAAGTCTTCCTGATTACACAGACAATGGAAGTGTTTACTAAGCCATAGTAATTCCCTTTCCTCCCGAGTATAGAGATAGACTGTATTTTCCTACCTCACCTTTGTGGAAATGTGGTCCATGGGATAATAACATGTGGGCGGGAGTGATGTGTGTCACTTCCAAACTTGGCTCCTAATGCCTTCACTTTTTGCCTGTCTGCTAGTGGGAGAGGGAAAACCAGTGTGACTTGCCAATGTCCTGGGCGATAGAATTGGTCCACCTGAAAAGCCTGGATCCCTTAATGAATACGTGAAGCAAAGCCCCGTCAGCCCCCACTGCATAAGATGGGGAGAAGAGTGCGTCATAACCTGCATGGTGGTCAAGTCACTGAGAGATGGAAGTTGTTGGTTACAACAGTTACCTATCTAAATTAATACATTGATTGAGTCTCAAGTTGAAAATAATAGTCATGGGATCTCTAATTGAACATGGTTTCAGATAGGAGCTCATGAACATTAGAAATTAGACAGTCTTCTAATACAGCAGAGCTATGCATGTCAGCCGTGGCTGATCTAACTCCAGAGAGCCTGCTCCCAGTCTGTTTCTTCTTTCACATTCTCTGCCTGGGCTCCAGGGGTAACCATCAAGTGCTGTGCGAGAGCAGAAGAGAAAACCCAACTCATAATATTCCTGAGCTCGAGAAAAAATTTCAAACCTGCATACGGTTATTTGTCACATAGTGTGAATTGTGTCCTCCCTTATTTCACCAGCGTGTTCCCATCTCATCCTCTATCCTCCCTAAAGAAACCGAAACAGCCCTTGAGCTGGATCTAGGATCATCTCCTGGGTAACGGTTGGACTGAAAGCAGCAAACTCAGACAGTAGGCTTTTAGAGATGGCCTCTGTGCACTTTCTGAAACCTGCTGGGCTGCTCCAAACTAAGCTGAGATGCAGAGATTTGTGGTGATGGACTCCGTCCGCAGCCCATGGGCACAGTGGCAGAGAGATCAGCAGGGTCTAGGACTGAGGGCCGAAGTCCTGAGATGCACTTCTCCTGTTTCATAGATACAGCAGTTTGTGCATTTCTCAGTTACTCCCTTGCTCAGCTGCCTCCCTAGAATACCCTCTGAAGTCAACCTAAGGGAAGGGTGCAAGGATGTGCATACTCAGAGCTCTCTGAGAGCAAGGTCTTGCTTCTTACAGCAAGTCTTCCTGATTACACAGACAATGGAAGTGTTTACTAAGCCATAGTAATTCCCTTTCCTCCCGAGTATAGAGATAGACTGTATTTTCCTACCTCACCTTTGTGGAAATGTGGTCCATGGGATAATAACATGTGGGCGGGAGTGATGTGTGTCACTTCCAAACTTGGCTCCTAATGCCTTCACTTTTTGCCTGTCTGCTAGTGGGAGAGGGAAAACCAGTGTGACTTGCCAATGTCCTGGGCGATAGAATTGGTCCACCTGAAAAGCCTGGATCCCTTAATGAATACGTGAAGCAAAGCCCCGTCAGCCCCCACTGCATAAGATGGGGAGAAGAGTGCGTCATAACCTGCATGGTGGTCAAGTCACTGAGAGATGGAAGTTGTTGGTTACAACAGTTACCTATCTAAATTAATACATTGATTGAGTCTCAAGTTGAAAATAATAGTCATGGGATCTCTAATTGAACACGGTTTCAGATAGGAGCTCATGAACATTAGAAATTAGACAGTCTTCTAATACAGCAGAGCTATGCATGTCAGCCGTGGCTGATCTAACTCCAGAGAGCCTGCTCCCAGTCTGTTTCTTCTTTCACATTCTCTGCCTGGGCTCCAGGGGTAACCATCAAGTGCTGTGCGAGAGCAGAAGAGAAAACCTAACTCATAATATTCCTGAGCTCGAGAAAAAATTTCAAACCTGCATACGGTTATTTGTCACATAGTGTGAATTGTGTCCTCCCTTATTTCACCAGCGTGTTCCCATCTCATCCTCTATCCTCCCTAAAGAAACCGAAACAGCCCTTGAGCTGGATCTAGGATCATCTCCTGGGTAACGGTTGGACTGAAGGCAGCAAACTCAGACAGTAGGCTTTTAGAGATGGCCTCTGTGCACTTTCTGAAACCTGCTGGGCTGCTCCAAACTAAGCTGAGATGCAGAGATTTGTGGTGATGGACTCCGTCCGCAGCCCATGGGCACAGTGGCAGAGAGATCAGCAGGGTCTAGGACTGAGGGCCCCGGGAAATCCTGAGATGCACTTCTCCTGTTTCATAGATACAGCAGTTTGTGCATTTCTCAGTTACTCCCTTGCTCAGCTGCCTCCCTAGTCTGGGCCTTGGCATCACTCGCCTTGGTATAAATCATATTCTATCAGCGTAACTACAGGACTTCAGGGATCATTTTGGAATACGAGGATGTTAATGCACTGGGTTTTGTTCCAAGCAATGAGCCACCTCCTGGGATTTGGGAATCTCTCTTTTAAATCCAGATAGCACTAATGAGCTAGTAAGGGCTGCTGACCCCCCTGACTCAGCCTTGCACTCCTGGGGCTTCTCTGAGCATTGGAACCAGTCACAGCAGCCCTGTGCCAGCCAGCCACGGGCCTGACGCAGCCGCGTCCCTCAGTGCAACTGGTTCCGCTCAGAGGCATGCAAACTGCAATTTCTTCTTCTTCTTTTTTAAATTATCAACTACATCTAAAAGTACTTTGCACATGTAAGCTCTGGGTAAATGTCCATGGTTATTCTGATGGCACTTGCACAGTTGTCCTTTATCACAGGGTTTGGCCAGGAGCTATCCTGTAATTCTGTCCCCAATCCAAAAAAGTTATGCTGGGATGCCAAGGAGATGGTCCTCGAAAGTGAAGGAAATGAAAGAAGACAACAGAGCAACAGGCAGTTGAATATTCCTTAACTTTTCAGCCAGGTCTGTCTCTCAAAATTTACATTGACCCAATTAGAAAAGCCTAAAATTTACATTCACCCACTCAAACAAGCCTCATACATGATTTAGTATGCATGAGGGGTGGTGCCCAAGAGGGCTGCCCTCTTGAACCTCCCTCCCATCTCCCACCAGGGCACTGGTTTAAGTTCACTGACTCACACAGCAAATTTCCATTGGCTATCTATTATCCGTATGGTAGTGTATATGTTTCCATACTGCTCCACTCCATCCTCCCCAACTCCTTTAGCGGGCTTTTAGAGATGGCCTCTGTGCACTTTCTGAAACCTGCTGGGCTGCTCCAAACTAAGCTGAGATGCAGAGATTTGTGGTGATGGACTCCGTCCGCAGCCCATGGGCACAGTGGCAGAGAGATCAGCAGGGTCTAGGACTGAGGGCCCGGAAGTCCTGAGATGCACTTCTCCTGTTTCATAGATACAGCAGTTTGTGCATTTCTCAGTTACTCCCTTGCTCAGCTGCCTCCCTAGTCTGGGCCTTGGCATCACTCGCCTTGGTATAAATCATATTCTATCAGCGTAACTACAGGACTTCAGGGATCATTTTGGAATACGAGGATGTTAATGCACTGGGTTTTGTTCCAAGCAATGAGCCACCTCCTGGGATTTGGGAATCTCTCTTTTAAATCCAGATAGCACTAATGAGCTAGTAAGGGCTGCTGACCCCCCTGACTCAGCCTTGCACTCCTGGGGCTTCTCTGAGCATTGGAACCAGTCACAGCAGCCCTGTGCCAGCCAGCCACGGGCCTGACGCAGCCCCGTCCCTCAGTGCAACTGGTTCCGCTCAGAGGCATGCAAACTGCAATTTCTTCTTCTTCTTTTTTAAACATCTAAAAGTACTTTGCACATGTAAGCTACATCTAAAAGTACTTTGCACATGTAAGCTCTGGGTAAATGTCCATGGTTATTCTGATGGCACTTGCACAGTTGTCCTTTATCACAGGGTTTGGCCAGGAGCTATCCTGTAATTCTGTCCCCAATCCAAAAGAGTTATGCTGGGATGCCAAGGAGATGGTCCTCGAAAGTGAAGGAAATGAAAGAAGACAACAGAGCAACAGGCAGTTGAATATTCCTTAACTTTTCAGCCAGGTCTGTCTCTCAAAATTTACATTGACCCACTTAGAAAAGCCTAAAATTTACATTCACCCACTCAAACAAGCCTCATACATGATTTAGTATGCATGAGGGGTGGTGCCCAAGAGGGCTGCCCTCTTGAACCTCCCTCCCATCTCCCACCAGGGCACTGGTTTAAGTTCACTGACTCACACAGCAAATTTCCATTGGCTATCTATTATCCGTATGGTAGTGTATATGTTTCCATACTGCTCCACTCCATCCTCCCCCAACTCCTTTATCCTTTCGTCTGTTCTCCCTGTCTGCATCTCCATTGTTTCCCTGCAGATAGGTTCATCAGTATTATTTTTCTAGATTCCATGTATATGTGTGTTAATACATATTTGTTTTTCTCTTTCTGACCTACTTCACTCTGTGTAATAGGCTCTAGGTTCATCTGCCTCATTAGAACTGATTAAAATGTGTTCCTTTTTATGGCTGAGTAATATTCCATTGTATGTATCTACCACAGCTGCTTTATCCATTCATCTGTTTATGGATATCTAGGTTGTTTTTGTGTCTTAGCTATTGTAAATAGTGTTGGAATAAACACTGGGGTCGGGACTTCCCTGGTGGTCCAGTGGTGAAGAATCTGTCTTCCACAGTATGGAGTTTCCTTAAAAAAGTAACAATAGAAGCAACATACTTAAAACCACGATGAGATACCACCTCACACCCATCAGAATGGCCATCATCAATAAATCGACAGACAATAAATGCTGGAGAGGGTGCAGAGAAAAGGGAACCCTCTTGCATTGCTGGTGAGAATGTAAACTGATACAGCCTCTATGGAAGACAGTATGGAGATTTCTTAAAAAACTAAAAATAGAAGCACCCTTTGACCCAGCAATCCCACTATTAGGCCTATATCCTGATGAAATCAAAACTGAAAGAGGCACCTGTACCCCAATGTTCATTGCAGCTCTCTATACAATAGTCAGAACATGGAAGCAACCTAGATGTCCATTGACAAATGAATGGATCCAGAAGCTCTGGTACATATATACAATGGAATACTACTCAGCTGTTAAAAGAAATGCAGAAGCCTCAGTCCTAATGAGGTGGCTGGCTCTAGAACCTATCATAAAAAGTGAAGTAAGTCAAAAAGAGAAAGACAAGTACAGTATACTAACTCATATATATGGAATCTAGTAAGATGGTTGTGATAACACACGCAGTGAACTCATGGAAAAACAGACAGAGAATAGATATAAGGACATTGTGGAGAATGAACAGTGAGAGGGAGGCATAGAGGAAGTAACATTGAAACCTATACTGGCATGTGTGGAAAAGATAGCTATTGTCATTGTGCTAAGGGAATAGGAGTGCCTACAATCACTTGGGGCGATGGTCCGGAGGGGTGGGAGTGGGAGAACTGGGTTGGGGCACACTGTTCTTTATACCCATTTTACAATAAGAAACATAGGATGACAGAGAAGTTGGGAAACTTATCCAAAGTCACATAGCCAGTAGATGGTGGCACCAGAATCTGAAGTTGCAAAATCTGGTTTCAGGGACCACACACTTAACCACCATGTGGTTAACCCCTGCCCCCAAAACTAGGCTTAGATTGTTCGTACTGTCTGAAATGTTGTGTCTCCTCTTCTTTACACTCCTAAATTCCAGCCCATCTGCAAGACTAACTTACAGCCTAGTTCCCACGAGAAGGCTTCCTGAGCATTCTGCACCACACTTTAGTAACACAGTGACCCAGTGTATGGCATTTGGAGTTAAACTGTGTAACCCTAGTTCCAAACCCAGCCCTGCCACTCACTAGCCTTATCACCTTGAGTAAGTTACTTAACTTCCATAAGCTAAGTTTTCTTCTCTGTAAAATGGAGACAAATATTGCACCTACTTCACAGGGCTGTTGAGATGATTACTTGAATTATGGTATCTAGAATGCTTAGAAAAGTGCTTGAGTTAGTCTGTGTGCTGTTTATACATTTTATTATTTTTGTTGCTATTATTAACATGACTTCAAATTCTCTCCTATTGCTGTTGAGTCAGTTCTTCTATCCTTGCCTGATCCTTATTTCCTGCAAGACTTCAGGGTTGTTATCTACTCCTTTAAAGATTGGTTGTGTGTGTGTGTGTGTGTGTGTGTATATATATATATATATATATATATATAAATATATAAATGATAACATTATTGATTAACAATAATCATTTGCTAATAATTAATTACTAGTAATTATTATGTAGAACCAGTCAGAGGGCAAGCAACCACCAATTTTTTTTTTGCGGGGGGAGGGATTAGAGTCAATAGGACTTGGAGCAAATGTGGAAGTGAAGTAAAGGAGTGTGTTTGTGTGAAGTCATTTCTTTGCGACCCCATGGACTGTAGCCCACTAGATTCCTCTGTCCATGGGATTTGTTAGGCCAGCATACTGGAGTGGGTTGCCATTCCCTTCTCCAGGGCATCTTCCACACCCAGGAATCAAACCTGGGTCTCTCTCATTACAGGCAGATTCCTTACTATCTGCACTATCAGGGATGCCCAAATTAATATTAATCACTTATTAATAATTAAATAATTGTTGATTATTAGTTATATTTCAATCTCCTGACATTTAGATTAGTACACTGCAGAGAGTAAACATTTATTTAATACCAATAATTAATTAATGACTTGAAGATACCTTGTATTACATCCATGGCCACAATGATTCAGAAATCTCTCCCACTGAATTGCATCTAAATATGTCACAGGTCTTCATTGATTTTGGAATGGTGCATCTCAAGGGAAATTGAATCTGTCATAGTTGGAAGAAAACCAACTCTTAAATAAATGAACAGTTGCACTCATTAACCAGGGTGCTTCAGTTAAAAGAGGGCACAGACTTTGTGGGATTTAAATATCAATAGCCCATAGAGAAGCATCAGCCTCCAAGAATGTGTGGCTCCTGATGTGATCTCCTCAACCTTTGCTTTCTAGTCTGGTCTTCAGAGAGGCAGCCGCTTGCTTACAATGAAGACTCCACAGATACACCAAGCCAGGCAATTGAGAAACAATTTGAAGACTGATGTCTTATTGTCACTGGAGGGAACCAGCAAAGAATCACTTACAAAACCCTCTCTATTATTTGACTGTTTCTGTCCTCAGGTTCATTGACTTTAGAATCTCTTTAAGGAATCATTCTCAAGTCAGTACGTCTCCATGACTTAGAGGAGTCAGGAAGCTACTGAAAGGCTTTAGGTCTGTGGTGGACTAGGGCTCTGCAAGGTAGATGCATGCTTTTCCCACTGAAAATAGGGATCAGAGTTTAACTCAGGGAGTGTGGCTGGCTCAGCACAAGTTGATGAACTCAATTTAAAGGGACAGGGTCTACTGCAGTTTTCCTGTGGGCAATTTTTGTTTGGGGATGTTGGTCTTTGGAAAGGAGGTAGGGGAAGGGTTATGGATGGCAGAACCTACTTTTCTTATAACAAAAAGAACAGGACGATTTAAACCTGCTCTGTTTCCACAGGGTGCTCTTCAGAAGAGAACACTGACATCCTCTTCCATCCTGGCTGTGATGGGTCTTTGTTGCTGCATGGGCTTTCTCTAGTTGCAGCAGGCAGGGGCTATACCTTGTTGTGGTGTGTGAGTTTCTCATTGTGATGGCTTCTCTAGTTGAAGAGGATGGGCTCTCAGTGAGTAGGCTCAATAGTTGTGGAGTCCTAGCTTAGTTGGCCCACAGCATGTGGAGTCTTCCCAGACCAGGGATGAAACACATGGTCCTCTGCCTTGACAGGTGGATCCTTAGCCACTGGACCTCCAGGGAGCTCCTGTGTTTAGTACTTTTTTGTGGGGGCTCCTGGCTTGGGAGATGTGTAGGGAAGGAGACAACTGGATAGGCTTAGGGAAAAGAAAGTGCCAAATGTTTTGGTAGAGAAGCAGGAACCAACCTGTGGTGGTTGTGCTGGAGTTGCTATGTGTTGTAACATTTGTGTAGTTTCCCTAATCCTTCTAAAATCACATTCTCTATAACTCCTTTAAGGTAGATTCAGTATCGGGAGCCATTGATAAGAGCATCCTTCTTGTTACAGCTCTGCACCTTCTCCATAACATTGCACCTTTCTTCACACACTGTTTCATTCAGTGTTTCAAGCACAGCGTCAGTCACTGCCTCTAATCATCTCTCTGTTTGATTCCCTTTTCTCCGTGTCAACCAGCAGAACTCTGGTCCAGTTCTCATCAGTTCACACTCAGATGATGGGGCTTCAGCGGGACATTCTGCCTCTCTGCTTCTCAGGCGCCAGTTACCCCATGCTCCCTGAGAGACTTGTCTTCTTAACTCATTGCCTTACTTCAGAAAATTCAAGGGTCCCCCATTGTCAAGTTCATCTTAGCCTAGTGTTTAAGGCCCTCTAAAATTTGGCTCTAATTTTTCCTTATTGGGAATCCCTGGTTTAGACTTAATTTTTATCATCCCCCAATGTACACTGCACTTGGGGCCCTTTGCATTGCTGTGTGACAGGCTCTCTTCCTGGGAGGCCCAATCCCCTCTTCCTGGCCTGTCAGCCATTCCATTCACTTGGCAAGTAAAAACTGTGTCCTCCTCCTCCGAGAACTGGTCTCTTCAAGGACCTGGCTTGTTCTAATCACTTCACATCTATTAGCTGCTGCCTTATTTTCAGAAATATGAGTGTCTTCTGCCCACATGACTAGACCATTAGCTTGCTACCTTATAAAATATAACACCAGGTTTGTCACCCCTCCCAGATTCTCTCTCTCTGAGATCAATATTGATCCACATGGGGCCCATTTATGTGGTCCATAAATATTCAAAAATAAATGGTGTAAATTCTACAGTTGGGGACTAGGTGGTTGGAGTACAGTCCTGTGCAAAAGAAACTATATGCCTTTAACTGTCTGCATTATTGTGGGGGGCATACCTTAAGGTACCAACTCCTGCTGAATTCTTTCGTTACCTGTAGTGACCTTAATTGGAAGGAAGGCCCACCTCTCAGTGTCAGGAGGACAGATCACCTGCTCTCCCTCACTGTCGCAGACACTGTTTCCTCTATTTGGAATTTCCTTCTTTTCCTTTTTCCTCAATGTACTCTGTCCCAGCCTTTGATATTAATGTCAAGTGTTATTACCCTGGGAAGCCCTAGTGACTCACTGGTAAAGAGTCCATCTGTCAATGTAAGAGACATGAGTTCGACCCCTGGGTCAGGAAAATGCCCTAGAGAAGGAAATGGTAACCCACTCCAGTATTCTTGCCTGGGGAATACCATGGACAGAGAATCCTAGCAAGCTACAGTCACGGGGTCATAAAGACTTGGACAAGACTTAGTGAAGAAACAATAAACAACGCTAACAGTTACCACCCTGTTGACTTTGTCAGACCTTACCTCTCCATTGTCACTCTATGTTGTTTAAAATGAGAACATAAATGTAAAGGTTAATAAATTGCCCAGTACATATGTGACCTTATTGTTTTGGAAATTTTGATCTTTCCACATCTGTGGAGCCATGGGTTGTCTGGAGCTGGTCTTCCATGTTCTAAATTGGCTCTAATTTTTCCTTAAAATTGGGAATCCCTGGTTTAGACTTAATTTTATCATCCCCAATGTACACTGCACTTGGGGCCCTTTGCATTGCTGTGTGACAGGCTCTCTTCCTGGGAGGCCCAATCCCCTCTTCCTGGCCTGTCAGCCATTCCATTCACTTGGCAAGTAAAAACTGTGTCCTCCTCCTCCGAGAACTGGTCTCTTCAAGGACCTGGCTTGTTCTAATCACTTCACATCTATTAGCTGCTGCCTTATTTTCAGAAATATGAGTGTCTTCTGCCCACATGACTAGACCATTAGCTTGCTACCTTATAAAATATAACACCAGGTTTGTCACCCCTCCCAGATTCTCTCTCTCTGAGATCAATATTGATCCACATGGGGCCCATTTATGTGGTCCATAAATATTCAAAAATAAATGGTGTAAATTCTACAGTTGGGGACTAGGTGGTTGGAGTACAGTCCTGTGCAAAAGAAACTATATGCCTTTAACTGTCTGCATTATTGTGGGGGGCATACCTTAAGGTACCAACTCCTGCTGAATTCTTTCGTTACCTGTAGTGACCTTAATTGGAAGGAAGGCCCACCTCTCAGTGTCAGGAGGACAGATCACCTGCTCTCCCTCACTGTCGCAGACACTGTTTCCTCTATTTGGAATTTCCTTCTTTTCCTTTTTCCTCAATGTACTCTGTCCCAGCCTTTGATATTAATGTCAAGTGTTATTACCCTGGGAAGCCCTAGTGACTCACTGGTAAAGAGTCCATCTGTCAATGTAAGAGACATGAGTTCGACCCCTGGGTCAGGAAAATGCCCCAGAGAAGGAAATGGTAACCCACTCCAGTATTCTTGCCTGGGGAATACCATGGACAGAGAATCCTAGCAAGCTACAGTCACGGGGTCATAAAGACTTGGACAAGACTTAGTGAAGAAACAATAAACAACGCTAACAGTTACCACCCTGTTGACTTTGTCAGACCTTACCTCTCCATTGTCACTCTATGTTGTTTAAAATGAGAACATAAATGTAAAGGTTAATAAATTGCCCAGTACATATGTGACCTTATTGTTTTGGAAATTTTGATCTTTCCACATCTGTGGAGCCATGGGTTGTCTGGAGCTGGTCTTCCATGCTGCTTTCTCATCAGAGAAGGGAGTATCCGTCCCTAGCTCTTAGTCCACAGTAGGAGCTGGATTTCTGGCTCTCTCCCCTTTCATGCCTGAGAACCACATTGCCAAGTCAAAGATGTGTGCTTACTCTTTGGTCACTGAGGATGATGTATGGCCTTCAGACATTTCAGCCTTGCCTTGTGTCCCCCATGCCTGACACATATGCGTATAGCCTTTACTCCTCCGAATGGGTCATACTTGTTATTCCCCAACCCCCAGATATTCCCTGAAATTCTTCAATATGGGAGGCATAGTCTCTCCCATACCATTTGTCTCTTACTGGTTATCACTATAGAAGAAATGAGGCAACAAATAATAAATATGGGGATACTATAAAAGCTTAAAAATTCCAGCTATATCTGCCATTCTATTTGTCACCTTCTTAATGTGGTACCTGGCTGAGAGAGGCAGTGTAGTGCATTGGTTGCTTTGAATCCCAGCTCGGCCCACTGCTAACTGAGGAGGGACTTGTGCAGCCTGTGTGACCTTGGTGCTGTCAGCTTTGCCGTCTGCAAATAGGGGATCCTGACTCTGCTTCTCAGGGTGGTTTTAAGCATCCCACTGGAGGACTATACACGTATGCTCAGCCCAGGGCCTGTGACGTCATTACCACTCAGATCGCTGCATTTCCCATCATGGCTGCTGCTCTTGCTAGCGTTATTAGCAACTGTGGTAGGTACTGGAGCTAGTATACCTTTTTCTTTGCAGGGGTGCTCCTCCCTGAAATTCTACTCCTTCCTCAGCCCCATTTTTGAAGGGCAAGTGCAGTCTGCCTGTAGCTTTATTTGCCTTCTGAGCAAGACTTAATGAACCAAGTCCAGAAAACTCAAGCCAAGGAGAGGGTAAGCAAAGGGAAAACCAGTCTAATGAAAAGATAAATGCAAGTTGGTTTCCTTGAGAGGGCCTCTAGAAGGATCTCAAATACTCATAATTGAAGTCACATGGGTGAACAACAATATGATTTCTTTATTTGACTGAAAATTCCTTGAGCAGGATAAACATGGATAAAGATTGGCGTTCTTATCAACCTGAGTGTTTGGGTTCTGGACTCTGGGCACCTGACTCTTGACTCCTGTTATCCTCCTTGATGGCAGAGCAAGGGCCCAGATTTCCTCAGATATCAAAGATAAAATGATAAACTCTTTTAGAATGAATAAATAAATGAGTGAGTTAATGAATGAACAAATGCACACATGAGCTAAAAAAGATAAGGCCCCATGGCAGCCAGAACTGTCTAGATACAGTCATCCCAAGTCCCAACCTCCAGCATTTCCTAGGAAGGACAATATATATGTAAATAGAGCCATCACATTGAGAATGTCAGGCCTCAGAGGGTTCATCTGGCACTTACAAAGGCCACTTCACATTTCTCCATGAAATTCCAAAACTTGACAGCTTTCTTAACACAGTGATGGTAAGGAATATAAACTTCAAAAATTATGCTATTTGAAAAGTAAACTGTTTACTGTTCAGAAGGAATATTCTGAACTTGACTACTTGGCAGCTCTCAAAATGTAACCCAATGACACAACAGTGATTTAAAATGTAAATAGATCTTTAGGCATGCAGATAAAGGGTCAGCCAACTCCACCCAGGCCTAGCTCAGTAGAAACTTAGCCCTTGCAGGGATAGGAAGGGAAGCCTTGAGCTCTCCTGGTTACTGCCTGAACTGGATCTGTTTATTGTTTTCTATCTTTTTTTTTAATTGGGGGAATAATTGCTTTACAATATTGTGCTGGTTTCTGCCATACAACACATGAATCAGCCGTATAAGTGTGTGTGTGTGTGTGTGTGTGTGTGTGTGTATTCCCTCCCACTCCTACCCCCTATTAGGTCATCACACTGTAAGACCTAATTATCATAGAGTATAACCCTAGAAGGGTTATTCCACCCTTCTAGGTCATCACAGAGTACAAGGCTGAGCTCCCTGTGCTATGCAGTAGCTTCCCACTAGCTATCTGTTTTACGCATGGTAGTATATATATATGTCAATATTAGTGTCAATTCATGCCATCTTCTCCTTCCCTCTCTATGTCCACAAGTCAATTCTCTTATGTCTGTGTCTCTAGTCCTGCCAGTTATACAGAATGAAGTGAATCAGAAAGAGAAAAACAAATATTGTGTATCAATGCATATATATGGAATCTAGAAAAAATGGTACCATTGGGCTGGATCTTTACCTAAATTTGCATGTTGAAACTCCACCTCCACTCCTCCCTCCCGGATATAAAGGAAGAATTAAAAAACCCGGGTGACTAAATGAGATAGGTTAATAAATGAGTGAGTTAATGAATGAACAAATGCACACATGAGATAAAAAAGATAAGGCCCCATGGCAGCCAGAACTGTCTAGATACAGTCATCCCAAGTCCCAACCTCCAGCATTTCCTAGGAAGGACAATATATATGTAAATAGAGCCATCACATTGAGAATGTCAGGCCTCAGAGGGTTCATCTGGCACTTACAAAGGCCACTTCACATTTCTCCATGAAATTCCAAAACTTGACAGCTTTCTTAACACAGCGATGGTAAGGAATATAAACTTCAAAAATTATGCTATTTGAAAAGTAAACTGTTTACTGTTCAGAAGGAATATTCTGAACTTGACTACTTGGCAGCTCTCAAAATGTAACCCAATGACACAACAGTGATTTAAAATGTAAATAGATCTTTAGGCATGCAGATAAAGGGTCAGCCAACTCCACCCAGGCCTAGCTCAGTAGAAACTTAGCCCTTGCAGGGATAGGAAGGGAAGCCTTGAGCTCTCCTGGTTACTGCCTGAACTGGATCTGTTTATTGTTTTCTATCTTTTTTTTTAATTGGGGGAATAATTGCTTTACAATATTGTGCTGGTTTCTGCCATACAACACATGAATCAGCCGTATAAGTGTGTGTGTGTGTGTGTGTGTGTGTGTGTGTATTCCCTCCCACTCCTACCCCCTATTAGGTCATCACACTGTAAGACCTAATTATCATAGAGTATAACCCTAGAAGGGTTATTCCACCCTTCTAGGTCATCACAGAGTACAAGGCTGAGCTCCCTGTGCTATGCAGTAGCTTCCCACTAGCTATCTGTTTTACGCATGGTAGTATATATATATGTCAATATTAGTGTCAATTCATGCCATCTTCTCCTTCCCTCTCTATGTCCACAAGTCAATTCTCTTATGTCTGTGTCTCTAGTCCTGCCAGTTATACAGAATGAAGTGAATCAGAAAGAGAAAAACAAATATTGTGTATCAATGCATATATATGGAATCTAGAAAAAATGGTACCATTGGGCTGGATCTTTACCTAAATTTGCATGTTGAAACTCTACCTCCACTCCTCCCTCCCGGGGATATAAAGGAAGAATTATAAATGAGAACCCTAAGATGCCTTTTTATGAAGGAAGTGTGCACTAAATGAGATCTAGGTTAATAAGCAAATCAAATGTCCTTTAAGAGGTAATATGTGACCTCCAGGAGTTAAAAGTTGTCCTTTGTGCCCACTGTGTATCCTCATTGTAAGTACTGACTACATCTAGACCTTGAAATGTACATATGTGCCCATATGAACACACACACATTCTAGAGCTCTGCATTTTCAAAATGTATCCAATTCAATAAACCTTGCACATTCCTGTCTAATTTCAAAACATGGAGACCTAGGCAAGAATCCTTGGTATACAGTGGTCAACACAATCCTCACTGGCCTCTTAGCCCCTTCTTAGCTGTGGGCATCTGGTGCCCCAGGGCCTGGCAGTGTGAACCGGGGTTGGTGCCAGGGCCTGTGGAGCCAGTGCTGTTCACGGTTTCTAAGATATGAGCTGGCAGACATTGCCTGGTGTGGGGGTAGGACTAGATGACCTCTAAATTCCCTTCTAATCTTAAGACCCTGCCACAGCCTTAGAAGCCTGACACTAATATTCTACAATATTAAACTCTCAATCCTACTCGTAATTCTAAAGCCTTTTTGTGGGTCTCTTCCACATTTTTTAGAAGACCAGTCCAAAGTACGTAGTAAACAGATAGGCAGGTTATACATCAGTTTTGTTCTTTTTCTTAATTGCACCACAGTATTAATGTAATTATGTGAAAGCACATGACCAAATATAACACTCTTCATACACAAAAAGTCATACGCATTTTATAACTTCAGCCAAAACACTCAGAGTCTCCAAGCAGGAGTAAGCCAAACTTAATTTTTAGAGGAATATTGAAGCCAAGAAAGCAAACCAAAGAAGCTGCCTATGGGTATAAAATTTTGGGTACAATTCAGTCACTTCAATTCAATTCAAGAAGTATATATTGAGTATGTACTAAGTATTGAACACTGTGCCAGGTTTTCCTTTCATACAAAAGGGGCTTGTTTGTTTTAAGGGGTTGCTATAACACAGATGGTTTTCATAGAGATGGTGAGAGGTAGACTAGAGCAGGAGCACAAACAAGCAGTTTTTCATTTAATAATTATAATTATAAAAGCAGCAAAAAACCTACTTTTTACTGAGGTGATCATATGCCAGGGCTTATGACATACCAAGCATTATATATGTATATGAGATCTAGGTTAATAAGCAAATCAAATGTCCTTTAAGAGGTAATATGTGACCTCCAGGAGTTAAAAGTTGTCCTTTGTGCCCACTGTGTATCCACATTGTAAGTACTGACTACATCTAGACCTTGAAATGTACATATGTGCCCATATGAACACACACACATTCTAGAGCTCTGCATTTTCAAAATGTATCCAATTCAATAAACCTTGCACATTCCTGTCTAATTTCAAAACATGGAGACCTAGGCAAGAATCCTTGGTATACAGTGGTCAACACAATCCTCACTGGCCTCTTAGCCCCTTCTTAGCTGTGGGCATCTGGTGCCCCAGGGCCTGGCAGTGTGAACCGGGGTTGGTGCCAGGGCCTGTGGAGCCAGTGCTGTTCACGGTTTCTAAGATATGAGCTGGCAGACATTGCCTGGTGTGGGGGTAGGACTAGATGACCTCTAAATTCCCTTCTAATCTTAAGACCCTGCCACAGCCTTAGAAGCCTGACACTAATATTCTACAATATTAAACTCTCAATCCTACTCGTAATTCTAAAGCCTTTTTGTGGGTCTCTTCCACATTTTTTAGAAGACCAGTCCAAAGTACGTAGTAAACAGATAGGCAGGTTATACATCAGTTTTGTCTTTTCTTAATTGCACCACAGTATTAATGTAATTATGTGAAAGCACATGACCAAATATAACACTCTTCATACACAAAAAGTCATATGCATTTTATAACTTCAGCCAAAACACTCAGAGTCTCCAAGCAGGAGTAAGCCAAACTTAATTTTTAGAGGAATATTGAAGCCAAGAAAGCAAACCAAAGAAGCTGCCTATGGGTATAAAATTTTGGGTACAATTCAGTCACTTCAATTCAATTCAAGAAGTATATATTGAGTATGTACTAAGTATTGAACACTGTGCCAGGTTTTCCTTTCATACAAAAGGGGCTTGTTTGTTTTAAGGGGTTGCTATAACACAGATGGTTTTCATAGAGATGGTGAGAGGTAGACTAGAGCAGGAGCACAAACAAGCAGTTTTTCATTTAATAATTATAATTATAAAAGCAGCAAAAAACCTACTTTTTACTGAGGGGTGATCATATGCCAGGGCTTATGACATACCAAGCATTATATATGTATATGAATATTTGTGTATATATAATTCCCAATTTTTACAACTTAAAAAAGGTAGTTATTCTTTCTTCCTATTTTATATACAAGAAAACCAAGTCACAGAGAGGTTAAATTACTTGACCAAGGTCACCCAGCTGTTAAGGGCTGAGCCAGATTTTGAAAATATAATGGTCTGACTTTAAAGACAGCAGGTTCTACATTACACCTACATTAGCCTACATTTTCCTACTTGCCATAATGGCCATTAGTACTAGGAGGGAGGAGGGAAAGGAGGGAGGAATGGAGAAGAAGGAAGGAGGGAGAAGGGAGGAGGGGCTGGCATAAGGGAGGAGGAAGGGGTCTAACCTGGCCTGTGGCCCTTGGTAAGAATGTGCTCAGCCTCTCTTCCCAGGCCTCCCCACACCGCCTAAGCTAGGCTCTTCTAATTCTTAGGTCTCTAAACAGGCCAGACGGGTGATCCAGACAAGAGGCATAGAGATACCTTTTGAACCTGGCTTTGAGCTATGTTCACTACACCCAGTAGTCCATTTAGGTGAAGTATTTTCCAGCCACCTTCCTGTATCTTTCTTTCTTCTGTTTGAGTCTGTTTGACTGCAGACACCACCTCCCTGACCTCAAGTCCATGAGCAGCTCTGAGTCCATTTAGGGGGGGAGCCTGGAATTATAACATTAAAAAAAGCCAAAACCCCCTCAGAGTCTCCAAGCAGGAGTAAGCCAAACTTAATTTTTAGAGGAATATTGAAGCCAAGAAAGCAAACCAAAGAAGCTGCCTATGGGTATAAAATTTTGGGTACAATTCAGTCACTTCAATTCAATTCAAGAAGTATATATTGAGTATGTACTAAGTATTGAACACTGTGCCAGGTTTTCCTTTCATACAAAAGGGGCTTGTTTGTTTTAAGGGGTTGCTATAACACAGATGGTTTTCATAGAGATGGTGAGAGGTAGACTAGAGCAGGAGCACAAACAAGCAGTTTTTCATTTAATAATTATAATTATAAAAGCAGCAAAAAACCTACTTTTTACTGGGGGGTGATCATATGCCAGGGCTTATGACATACCAAGCATTATATATGTATATGAATATTTGTGTATATATAATTCCCAATTTTTACAACTTAAAAAAGGTAGTTATTCTTTCTTCCTATTTTATATACAAGAAAACCAAGTCACAGAGAGGTTAAATTACTTGACCAAGGTCACCCAGCTGTTAAGGGCTGAGCCAGATTTTGAAAATATAATGGTCTGACTTTAAAGACAGCAGGTTCTACATTACACCTACATTAGCCTACATTTTCCTACTTGCCATAATGGCCATTAGTACTAGGAGGGAGGAGGGAAAGGCCGGAGGAAGGGAGGAGGGAAAGGAGGGAGGAATGGAGAAGAAGGAAGGAGGGAGAAGGGAGGAGGGGCTGGCATAAGGGAGGAGGAAGGGGCCTAACCTGGCCTGTGACCCTTGGTAAGAATGTGCTCAGCCTCTCTTCCCAGGCCTCCCCACACCGCCTAAGCTAGGCTCTTCTAATTCTTAGGTCTCTAAACAGGCCAGACGGGTGATCCAGACAAGAGGCATAGAGATACCTTTTGAACCTGGCTTTGAGCTATGTTCACTACACCCAGTAGTCCATTTAGGTGAAGTATTTTCCAGCCACCTTCCTGTATCTTTCTTTCTTCTGTTTGAGTCTGTTTGACTGCAGACACCACCTCCCTGACCTCAAGTCCATGAGCAGCTCTGATTGTGGCCTATTTACCCTGCAACCTGGTTCCCGGTCGGAGGGCAGAGCTTGCCTGGAAGTGAGACTTTGAAATGCCGCTCGGCTTGGTGCTCTGAAGAAAGTCACATGCTCTCCACTCTCTAGTCCTTCTCCTGTTGGAGCCACCCAACGGGAAGCTCATATGAAAACAGCAGGCTCCTTCCCATCAGCAAAATACATCTTTGCCCCCCTGTGATGGGCTTAGCTGGTCAGGCAGTCACAGGCAAGCAGTGTTTTATTCATGAGCATCCTTCTGTTTCAGCAGATAATGGACTCTAGTTAGGAAACAACACAGTAAACACATGATAAACATGGGGGTGTGCACCTGGAGTGAGTCTGTATGTAAAGAAGAGTGCTGGGAGTCATGGAGGTGATAAGTCAGGAACGCAACGGAGAAGGGTTATTAGAAAAGAAGAGGGTAAAAGCCTGCAGTGAGGCTGAAAGTTGGGAGCATTTCTTGATTACAGGAGGACCAAAGGCCGCAGCCTGCCTCATCTATGCGTTCACTAGCTGAGTTCCCAGACACCTCACTTAAAGCCTTTCTGTTACTCACTTTGTTCAATTATAAAGTTGAGATTTTATACACTTGAAAAAAGTTCTAGGACTGTTGTGAAGACGTGTGCATGAACGAGTTATGAAAAAAGCAGTTATTGCTGTACAAATGGAAGGCTATGTGATTCTAAATTTTGGACTGAAATTAGTCTTTTGTATATATCAGCCTTCTTATTGGTTGACTCTCAGGCAGAGTTATTTTTTATAACAGAAATCTCTCAGGGACATATCAAGCATCAAATGAATCAAAGATATTTTCTTCTGTTATAGTCAAAACAGAAAGATCCTTTGGATTAGCTCTATATTAGTCTGTACGTGGTCAGTTATGCTGCAATAACAAATAAATCCTGCAGTTCCACTGGCTTAATAACAGTAGCAGAAAAGAAGATATTCATGTCATTCTGAGGTAATGTCTATTATGTCTTGGGTATTTGTCCTGTGCCTCTATTACACACAGTGAGTTCTGAGTCCTGGGCTGCTTCTATAACTTCTTGCATTGCCACAGAAGGGGAAGAGAGAGCTTGATCCCATGATGAAATGTTTTTAATAGCAAGGCCCTCAAAAGCTTTATCACTTTCACTCTTTTCTATTATTCAGCATCCAGTTCATGGCCTCCACCAATGGCAAGGGAGGCTGTGACAGGTGGAGGAGCCCATGAATGTCTTGGGGAATCTGTGTCTGTTCACCTTTCGTAAAGTCAGTATCAGCTAATGAATACACAAGGGGAGCCTTGAAGTCATGGAAGAGACTAGACGGCTGTGGTGCTGCTCTGACGAGCTGTAAGCCTATGGACAGGATTATGAACTTGCATATTATGGGGATGGAACAGGATTCCCAAAGGATTTACCAGCCAGCTATAGACCTGCTGTGTGGGTCCACTCTGATTTTAATTCTGGAAAGTGGTGTGGCTGCTCCCTGATTTATTTTGGGTAATACTTAACTAATTTAGCCATATTTCCAGGCTAATTCCTGCCATACTATCTCAATAGCTTTGATAGAGTTGGGATAACATTACCTTTTAGCCTTCTAATGCTGAGGCTAATAGCTTTTGGGCAGGCATTTTGCTATTGATTAAAATACCACTTTATTAAAATCCTTGAATCAGTGTGTGAATAGATAAACTTATTAAATGCAATCTTATATATCTTATAACCTAATATCTGGCATTTTCAGAGATGAAATTCATCATAAATTGCTAACATTAGTTACTACTTTCAACCTCTGTCAATTTTAAAGTGATTCAGGGACTTCCTTGGTGATCCATTGACTTGGACTCTGTGCTCCCAGTGCAAAGGGCCCTGGGTTGGATCCCTCGTCAGGGAACTGGATCCCATAGTGCTGCAGCAAAAGATTCCTCTACCAGTCCTGCATGCCACAACGAAGCTCAAAAGACCTGGCCCCACCAAATGAATAAATATAAAAAACAAAGTAATTCAATAATAACTTTTAGAGTTCCACTGGCTTAATAACAGTAGCAGAAAAGAAGATATTCATGTCATTCTGAGATAATGTCTATTATGTCTTGGGTATTTGTCCTGTGCCTCTATTACACACAGTGAGTTCTGAGTCCTGGGCTGCTTCTATAACTTCTTGCATTGCCACAGAAGGGGAAGAGAGGGCTTGATCCCATGATGAAATGTTTTTAATAGCAAGGCCCTCAAAAGCTTTATCACTTTCACTCTTTTCTATTATTCAGCATCCAGTTCATGGCCTCCACCAATGGCAAGGGAGGCTGTGACAGGTGGAGGAGCCCATGAATGTCTTGGGGAATCTGTGTCTGTTCACCTTTCGTAAAGTCAGTATCAGCTAATGAATACACAAGGGGAGCCTTGAAGTCATGGAAGAGACTAGACGGCTGTGGTGCTGCTCTGACGAGCTGTAAGCCTATGGACAGGATTATGAACTTGCATATTATGGGGATGGAACAGGATTCCCAAAGGATTTACCAGCCAGCTATAGACCTGCTGTGTGGGTCCACTCTGATTTTAATTCTGGAAAGTGGTGTGGCTGCTCCCTGATTTATTTTGGGTAATACTTAACTAATTTAGCCATATTTCCAGGCTAATTCCTGCCATACTATCTCAATAGCTTTGATAGAGTTGGGATAACATTACCTTTTAGCCTTCTAATGCTGAGGCTAATAGCTTTTGGGCAGGCATTTTGCTATTGATTAAAATACCACTTTATTAAAATCCTTGAATCAGTGTGTGAATAGATAAACTTATTAAATGCAATCTTATATATCTTATAACCTAATATCTGGCATTTTCAGAGATGAAATTCATCATAAATTGCTAACATTAGTTACTACTTTCAACCTCTGTCAATTTTAAAGTGATTCAGGGACTTCCTTGGTGATCCATTGACTTGGACTCTGTGCTCCCAGTGCAAAGGGCCCTGGGTTGGATCCCTCGTCAGGGAACTGGATCCCATAGTGCTGCAGCAAAAGATTCCTCTACCAGTCCTGCATGCCACAACGAAGCTCAAAAGACCTGGCACCACCAAATGAATAAATATAAAAAACAAAGTAATTCAATAATAACTTTTAGAGTTCCAGAAGATATCCCGGTATTGAGGTTATTGAGATGTTGTTGCTGTTGTTCAGTCATTAAGTTGTGTCTGACTCTTTGGGATCCCATGGACTGCAACACTCCAGGTCCCCCTGTCCTTCACTATCTCCTGGAGTTTGTGCAGATTCATGTCCATTGAGTTGGTGATGCTATCGAACATTTAAATTAATTAAATAAGGAGACCATTAGACCAATATTGCTCCAAAGTCATGGTGAGCTGTGTAAGCAAACCCAAGTCTAACCTTAGGTCACTGTGATTCACGGTTGCAAAACTGAACCCTAAGGGCAACCATCACATCTAGTCAATCAATGATTTCCTTACTTTGCTTCTGCCTTTACTCTAGGGGGCTTTCCTGGTGACTCAGATGATAAAGAGTGCCTGCAATGCAGAAGACCCACGTTCAGTCCCTGGGTTGTGAAGATCCTCTGGAGAAGGAAATGGCAACCCACTCCAGTATTCTTGCCTGGCGAATTCCATGGAAGGAGGAGTCTGACAGGCTACAGTCCATGGGGTCGCAAAAAGTCAGACACAGTGACTTTCAGACTCACTCCGTAAAAATCTGTCCTGTAGGTGGGATACTCATAAACACTTCTGGTTTGCCTCTACTCGACTGAAACCAAAGTTTGCTCAAAAAATTTTTTAACATGCCTCAGTTTACCCTGTAACAGATTCAAAGTTTATATTTTATGACTTTGAGACTTTAATAGAATGGGCATCTATAGGAAGCAATTTTTACCTTAAAACAGCACTCTGTGTTTAACTTAATTTTAAGTACCTTTTCCAGATGGACAGCCAACTGTTTTCATCAGTGTTTGGAACTTCCCAGCAGTTAAATGCTGGTGTGTAAAGGTTACCTTTTCATTTTATCTTCAACAATGCAGTCTGTTCTTAGGCTGAGTCCATTCTCTCTGTTTGTGAGCCTGATGATTTGAATTCACCAATCCTAAACTCCATCTGTTTGTTGCCTGAAAACAGTTGAACAGATTTCAGCAAATTTAGAAATTGTAAATAAATAGTTGAATAAGCCTGAAATATGGTAAGACTTAAACATAGAGGATGGTCAACCATTATATTTATAAGTCTTAGAGATGTCTCATCATCTACCCATCAGATGAGAATTTCCTACTCACCCACACTCCAAATCATGATGTCATTTCCTTCCAAGCATTGCAGAATAAAGTAAATTCAAACAACATTTAAATTGCCATTATCTGTCCCCTCTGGTTTCCCTATGCTTCTGAAATTAGTCATCTGCTACATTCCTTTTGCATTTTCATAAATTTTCCTATAGAAAGAACAATAAAGAGAAAAATGGTAACACAATATATCAAACATTTGTGTATTATCTTATTTCTAAAGATATGAATACATTCTAACTGTAGAACTTTTGATGATTTAAAGACTACTGAAGCCCCAGGAATTCTGGGGAACACATGCTGATATAAAATAAAAAGGAATATATCACAAAAAATTTATGTGACAAGAGCTACCTTTTTCCCCCTGCCCATTACTTACTGCAAATGTATTCCAAGCCTTGCTAAGCATTTTCCATATGATATTCTATTCATATTTACAAAGAATTTATGAGTTATATTTTCTGTCCTCATTTAACAGATGAGAAGAGCAAGTTTGAAAAAGGTTAAGTACCTTGCCAAAATCACAAGGCTGGTAAGTAGAAAAGCTGGGGCTCAAACACAAGCGTCTCTATTCTCATCTTTTGATTTCCTGTTTGTTTTTTATTGAAGGAGTTGGGTGGTACCAGTAAAAGAAGAGCCATCTCTCTTCAGGTTCTTTGTTGCTTCCCGAAAGTCTGTGTTGATTAGGTAAAAGAAGATGCTTGAGCTTTTTTTTCGTTGATGTCTTTGATATTCCTATTTCAGATGATTCTTTAAAAGGGATGGCTGGGACATGCATGCTAAGTGCGTTTCATACACACAGTACTCAGAGATGGATACAGACATTTGAACATGATTATAATCCTTTTTTCTCTGTATTTCTCCCGTGAAGTAGGACTTTAAAATACATTGCAGATCCTGTTTGTTTTCATCTTGCCAAACCTTCACTGATATACCTTTTTAGGAAATTAAATAAACTTTATTGAGATGTAATTGACATGCATTAAATGAACCCATTATAACTGTACAATTCAATGAATTTGGGTTAATATGCACACCCATGTAACCACACGCACAGTCAAGATAGAAATTTCCATTGTTCCAGAAAGTTCCTTCTTATCTGTATGTAGTCCATCCCTATGAATATTTGACTCATAAATAACTTATCTTTATGTGACTGTAGAGTAGATTTGAATATGAAGAAATTCATATAATGGAATCATATAGTACATACTCTTTTTTATTTCTTTTAACTTTTTACAGAATTGTGTTGCTTACTGCCACACATCGATCTGAATCCTCCATAGGTATACACACATCACTCTCCGAACTTCCCCGATCTCTCTCCCACTCCACTGCTCCAGGTCGCCACAGAGCCCCTGTGTGAGATCCCTAGTCCCACAACATACTCCTCTCCCTCACCCTCCACTGCCCCCCAGGTCGCCACAGAGTTACCTTTTTCCCCCTGCCCATTACTTACTGCAAATGTATTCCAAGCCTTGCTAAGCATTTTCCATATGATATTCTATTCATATTTACAAAGAATTTATGAGTTATATTTTCTGTCCTCATTTAACAGATGAGAAGAGCAAGTTTGAAAAAGGTTAAGTACCTTGCCAAAATCACAAGGCTGGTAAGTAGAAAAGCTGGGGCTCAAACACAAGCGTCTCTATTCTCATCTTTTGATTTCCTGTTTGTTTTTTATTGAAGGAGTTGGGTGGTACCAGTAAAAGAAGAGCCATCTCTCTTCAGGTTCTTTGTTGCTTCCCGAAAGTCTGTGTTGATTAGGTAAAAGAAGATGCTTGAGCTTTTTTTTCGTTGATGTCTTTGATATTCCTATTTCAGATGATTCTTTAAAAGGGATGGCTGGGACATGCATGCTAAGTGCGTTTCATACACACAGTACTCAGAGATGGATACAGACATTTGAACATGATTATAATCCTTTTTTCTCTGTATTTCTCCCATGAAGTAGGACTTTAAAATACATTGCAGATCCTGTTTGTTTTCATCTTGCCAAACCTTCACTGATATACCTTTTTAGGAAATTAAATAAACTTTATTGAGATGTAATTGACATGCATTAAATGAACCCATTATAACTGTACAATTCAATGAATTTGGGTTAATATGCACACCCATGTAACCACACGCACAGTCAAGATAGAAATTTCCATTGTTCCAGAAAGTTCCTTCTTATCTGTATGTAGTCCATCCCTATGAATATTTGACTCATAAATAACTTATCTTTATGTGACTGTAGAGTAGATTTGAATATGAAGAAATTCATATAATGGAATCATATAGTACATACTCTTTTTTATTTCTTTTAACTTTTTACAGAATTGTGTTGCTTACTGCCACACATCGATCTGAATCCTCCATAGGTATACACACATCACTCTCCCCCCGAACTTCCCCCGATCTCTCTCCCCACTCCACTGCTCCAGGTCGCCACAGAGCCCCTGTGTGAGATCCCCTAGTCCCACAACATACTCCTCTCCCTCACCCCAATGTCCATAAGACTGTTTACCGTGTCCACCTCTCCATTGCTGCTCTGCACATTCATTTATCAGCACTATCTTTCTAGATTCTACATATAGTACACACTCTTTGTGTTCATTTTTCTCTTCTCAGAATAGTGCTTTTGAGACTCTGAGACCTTTTAAAAATTGAAGTATAGTTGATTTACAATAGTATATTGGTTTTAAGTGTACAGCATAGTGATTCAATATTTTTTCATTTTATACTCCATTATAAGTTATTACAAGATAATAGCTATAATTCCCCATACTATAGAATAAATTATTGTTGCTTATCTATTAGATACATGGCAGTTTATATTACATCTTTTAATTCTACAACCCTAATTTGTCTCTCCTCCTTCTCCTTTCCCCTTTGATAACCACAAGTTTGTTATCTTTATTTGTGAGTCTGCTTCTGTTTCACATGCATTCATTTGTATAAAAATTTAGATTCCACATATAAGTAATAGCATACAGTACTTGTCTTTCTATGTCTGACATTAAGCAGAATATTCTCTAGGTCCCTCTATGTTGTTACAGTTGTCAGCATTCCATTCATGTTATGGCTGAGTAACTTTCATATATATATATATCTCACATCTTCTTTATCCATTCATCAAAACACACCTTCTTTTTAAGGCACACCTGTTTTGATGCATGTGTGCAGTGTTGGTTCTTTTTATAGGAAGGTGGTACATATTATATAAATATAAAAACAATTTATCTGTTTACCTATTGATGGATTCCTAGGTGGATGGTGGTTTGGGGCTATTATGAATATTTTGAATATATATTTTTATATGTGCTTTTAATTCTCTTGAGTTAATATGTCACAGTAGTATTGCTGGTTAATATGATAAAGGCATGTCTAACTTATAGAAAGCTAATCAACTGTTTGCCAAAGTGTCATATTCTTAGCAGAAGCTCTCATACACGCCTAATTAGTTTCTCACTAATCTGACCAACTTTTGGTATTGTCATTGTTTTACATTTTGACCATTCCAATGTGTGCAGTAGTTTTTATTTGCGTTTCCTGATAACTATTGACTGAAGCATATTTTCAGTTGCTTATATAACTTTTTTGAAGTTTCATTTTAAATATTTTATCCATTTGGAAAATTGGATTGTGTCTTCATGCGTGCTTGTATGCTAAGTTGCTTAGTCATGTCTGACTACAACTCCATGGACTGTAGCCTACTGGGCTCCTCTGTCCGTGGGATTCTCTAGGCAAGAATATTGGAGTGGGCTGCTATGATCTCCTCCAGGGTCATGTCTTCCTATTTGAGTTGTAGGAGTTAAGGTAAATATGGAAATACAAGTTATTTTTCAGACATATGTGTGTGTGTCTATATATATAGCACACATATAGCACACATATATACACATATAGCAAATACGTTATTGTAGATGATCATTTTATTAGTACATTTTGAAGAATACTTTTTTAAAGTTTTGATGTTCGATTTATCAATGTATGCTTTTATGTCCTGTGTTTTTCTTTTTTCTCTTATATGTAGAAATCAGCCTATCTGAAAGTAAAGGTTTTTTTCCATACTGTCTTCTAAAGTTTTAAGTTTTAATATTTAAGCCTATAATCATTTTATTTTTTATGTATAATATGAAGTAATAGACAGGCTTTATTTCCATATATATAATCAGTTTTCCAGCAGTTTCTGTTGAGAAGACTATCTTTTACCCATTGAATGACCTTGGCTCCAGAAAATCAATTGACCATATGTTTTTATCCTGACCTAGGTTTGATGCATGTGTGCAGTGTTGGTTCTTTTTATAGGAAGGTGGTACATATTATATAAATATAAACACAATTTATCTGTTTACCTATTGATGGATTCCTAGGTGGATGGTGGTTTGGGGCTATTATGAATATTTTGAATATATATTTTTATATGTGCTTTTAATTCTCTTGAGTTAATATGTCACAGTAGTATTGCTGGTTAATATGATAAAGGCATGTCTAACTTATAGAAAGCTAATCAACTGTTTGCCAAAGTGTCATATTCTTAGCAGAAGCTCTCATACACGCCTAATTAGTTTCTCACTAATCTGACCAACTTTTGGTATTGTCATTGTTTTACATTTTGACCATTCCAATGTGTGCAGTAGTTTTTATTTGCGTTTCCTGATAACTATTGACTGAAGCATATTTTCAGTTGCTTATATAACTTTTTTGAAGTTTCATTTTAAATATTTTATCCATTTGGAAAATTGGATTGTGTCTTCATGCGTGCTTGTATGCTAAGTTGCTTAGTCATGTCTGACTACAACTCCATGGACTGTAGCCTACTGGGCTCCTCTGTCCGTGGGATTCTCTAGGCAAGAATATTGGAGTGGGCTGCTATGACCTCCTCCAGGGTCATGTCTTCCTATTTGAGTTGTAGGAGTTAAGGTAAATATGGAAATACAAGTTATTTTTCAGACATATGTGTGTGTGCTATATATATAGCACACATATAGCACAATATATACACATATAGCAAATACGTTATTGTAGATGATCATTTTATTAGTACATTTTGAAGAATACTTTTTTAAAGTTTTGATGTTCGATTTATCAATGTATGCTTTTATGTCCTGTGTTTTTCTTTTTTCTCTTATATGTAGAAATCAGCCTATCTGAAAGTAAAGGTTTTTTTCCATACTGTCTTCTAAAGTTTTAAGTTTTAATATTTAAGCCTATAATCATTTTATTTTTTATGTATAATATGAAGTAATAGACAGGCTTTATTTCCATATATATAATCAGTTTTCCAGCAGTTTCTGTTGAGAAGACTATCTTTTACCCATTGAATGACCTTGGCTCCAGAAAATCAATTGACCATATGTGCATAGGTCTATTTTCAGATCCTGACCTATGTGTTTATCCTTATGTTTTACTATTGATCTATTTGTTTTTCCTTCTAGCTTATTTCAACTTTATATTAATAGCATATCTTAAAACTAAGTTATATTATTTTAATTCCTCCAGTTTTCTTCTTTTCAAAACTCTTTTAGGTATTCTGTAATTTTTGCATTTCCAAATACATTTTTGATCAATCTCTGTCTTATAAAAAACTCTGCTGAGCATTTTTTTGGGGGAGTTGAATCTATAGATAAATTTGGGGGAGAATAAACAACTTGAGCCTTTCAGTCAATGAGCATGTAATTTCTATCCATTTATTTTAGTCTTTTTTAGTTTTTCTCAGCAAAGTTTTACAGTTTTAAATGAGCAAAAGTTGAACCTATTTTGCTAGACTTATTCTCAGGTATTTAATTTTCAATGCCATTCTAAATAGCATTTTTAAAATTCAATTTTCCATTATTTCAGTATACAATTTATTTTTATCTTGTTTCCTGAAACTCTATTCAACATATTATTAGCTCTCAAAGTTTTTCTCTGGATTTTTAAAAAAGACTCTCTCCATATATGATTACGATACCTATGAGTAAAACCCTTTTATTGTTTCTTTTCCCTATCTGTGTAACTTTTTTCCTTTTTCTAACTTTACTGAGCTAACTTAGAACTCTAATGCAACTGAATAGTAGTGAGAGCAAACCTCCTTATCTTGCTTTTGTCTCTCATGGGAAATAGTTGTTTTTATCATTGCATGGTATGTTAGCTATCAGTTTTTCATAGATAACTCTACCAAGTTAAAAGATGAGAATAGGTGTTAAAATTTGTTAAATAATTTTGCTATTATCTATTGATAGAATCACATGGATTTTATCTCCTATTTTCTTAGTATTGTAAACTGTATTGACTGATTTTAGAATGTTATATCAGTCTTCCAACTTAGGGCTAAACCCTGCCTTATCAGCCTATGAAAGTAAAGGTTTTTTCCATACTGTCTTCTAAAGTTTTAAGTTTTAATATTTAAGCCTATAATAATTTTATTTTTTATGTATAATATGAAGTAATAGACAGGCTTTATTTCCATATATATAATCAGTTTTCCAGCAGTTTCTGTTGAGAAGACTATCTTTTACCCATTGAATGACCTTGGCTCCAGAAAATCAATTGACCATATGTGCATAGGTCTATTTTCAGATCCTGACCTATGTGTTTATCCTTATGTTTTACTATTGATCTATTTGTTTTTCCTTCTAGCTTATTTCAACTTTATATTAATAGCATATCTTAAAACTAAGTTATATTATTTTAATTCCTCCAGTTTTCTTCTTTTCAAAACTCTTTTAGGTATTCTGTAATTTTTGCATTTCCAAATACATTTTTGATCAATCTCTGTCTTATAAAAAACTCTGCTGAGCATTTTTTTGGGGGAGTTGAATCTATAGATAAATTTGGGGGAGAATAAACAACTTGAGCCTTTCAGTCAATGAGCATGTAATTTCTATCCATTTATTTTAGTCTTTTTTAGTTTTTCTCAGCAAAGTTTTACAGTTTTAAATGAGCAAAAGTTGAACCTATTTTGCTAGACTTATTCTCAGGTATTTAATTTTCAATGCCATTCTAAATAGCATTTTTAAAATTCAATTTTCCATTATTTCAGTATACAATTTATTTTTATCTTGTTTCCTGAAACTCTATTCAACATATTATTAGCTCTCAAAGTTTTTCTCTGGATTTTTAAAAAAGACTCTCTCCATATATGATTACGATACCTATGAGTAAAACCCTTTTATTGTTTCTTTTCCCTATCTGTGTAACTTTTTTCCTTTTTCTAACTTTACTGAGCTAACTTAGAACTCTAATGCAACTGAATAGTAGTGAGAGCAAACCTCCTTATCTTGCTTTTGTCTCTCATGGGGAAATAGTTGTTTTTATCATTGCATGGTATGTTAGCTATCAGTTTTTCATAGATAACTCTACCAAGTTAAAAGATGAGAATAGGTGTTAAAATTTGTTAAATAATTTTGCTATTATCTATTGATAGAATCACATGGATTTTATCTCCTATTTTCTTAGTATTGTAAACTGTATTGACTGATTTTAGAATGTTATATCAGTCTTCCAACTTAGGGCTAAACCCTGCCTTATCATGTATTATTTTGTGAAGGAATTTTGCTTCTATATTCATGAGGTCTTCAGTTTTCTTATGATATCTTTTGTCTACTTTTGGTATTAGGATAATAAAATAAATTGAAAATATTCTTACATCTTCTGTTGAGAACAGATCTTGGCATAGAAAGAGTATTTATTTCTTAAGTATTTGATAGACTTCACCAATGAAGACATCTCTATGTTTCTATTAGAAGTTTTTGTTTTTTTTTTTAATCTCTTTTTTTGGCGGGAGGGAGGGTGGGGGGTGGGTGGGTCATTTTTATTGGTCTTTCATTTATCCATTTTCATCCATCTTTGTTCTTTGGCCCATGTGTGCCTCCCATCGCAGTGACCTCTGTTGTCCCAGAGCACCGGTTCTGCGCGCATGTGCTCCACAGCTCCGGCTTGGTAATTGGACACATCAGTCCAGCTGCTCTGGGACATGTGGGATCTTCCCAGGCCAGGGATCAAACCAGCGCCTCTTGCACTGCAAGGCGGTGTCCCCACCCACTGGACCACCAGGGAAGCCCCTATTAGAAGTTTTTAAATGAAAATTGCAATTGTCTTAATAGACTTATTTGCTACTCAGATTTTCCATTTCTTGTGCTATTTTGGTAACTTGTGCCCTCCACCATCCGCCCCAAATTTCCATTTTACTTATCTGATTTATAGCCATCTGACTATTCTTGGTGTTCTCTTATTATTTTTCAAAATATCTAAAAATACCTCTAGTTCTAGTGTAATATAGTCTATTTCTAACCTTACTCATTTCTAAGTGAAATTTGCTAGTAAAATTTGCTAGAAGTCATATTAACCCTCAAGGGCTCCCGAGTATGTGTTGAGTCAGTAATTTAAGCAGTTAGATCTTGTGGTTCTGCAATCTGCATGCATGGCTTCTATATCCATCACTAACTGAAGACAGAGTTAGTATGTCTGGCAGAGTTCTTCTTGTTCTTAATTTGTTAAATAATTTTGCTATTATCTATTGATAGAATCACATGGATTTTATCTCCTATTTTCTTAGTATTGTAAACTGTATTGACTGATTTTAGAATGTTATATCAGTCTTCCAACTTAGGGCTAAACCCTGCCTTATCATGTATTATTTTGTGAAGGAATTTTGCTTCTATATTCATGAGGTCTTCAGTTTTCTTATGATATCTTTTGTCTACTTTTGGTATTAGGATAATAAAATAAATTGAAAATATTCTTACATCTTCTGTTGAGAACAGATCTTGGCATAGAAAGAGTATTTATTTCTTAAGTATTTGATAGACTTCACCAATGAAGACATCTCTATGTTTCTATTAGAAGTTTTTGTTTTTTTTTTTAATCTCTTTTTTTGGCGGGAGGGAGGGTGGGGGGTGGGTGGGTCATTTTTATTGGTCTTTCATTTATCCATTTTCATCCATCTTTGTTCTTTGGCCCATGTGTGCCTCCCATCGCAGTGACCTCTGTTGTCCCAGAGCACCGGTTCTGCGCGCATGTGCTCCACAGCTCCGGCTTGGTAATTGGACACATCAGTCCAGCTGCTCTGGGACATGTGGGATCTTCCCAGGCCAGGGATCAAACCAGCGCCTCTTGCACTGCAAGGCGGTGTCCCCACCCACTGGACCACCAGGGAAGCCCCTATTAGAAGTTTTTAAATGAAAATTGCAATTGTCTTAATAGACTTATTTGCTACTCAGATTTTCCATTTCTTGTGCTATTTTGGTAACTTGTGCCCTCCACCATCCGCCCCAAATTTCCATTTTACTTATCTGATTTATAGCCATCTGACTATTCTTGGTGTTCTCTTATTATTTTTCAAAATATCTAAAAATACCTCTAGTTCTAGTGTAATATAGTCTATTTCTAACCTTACTCATTTCTAAGTGAAATTTGCTAGTAAAATTTGCTAGAAGTCATATTAACCCTCAAGGGCTCCCGAGTATGTGTTGAGTCAGTAATTTAAGCAGTTAGATCTTGTGGTTCTGCAATCTGCATGCATGGCTTCTATATCCATCACTAACTGAAGACAGAGTTAGTATGTCTGGCAGAGTTCTTCCTTGTCTCAGTTAGTAAGTGAACATGTCATTTTCTCTCACAGCCTTTGGCCAGAAATAGTCACTTGACTCTCTCCAGGTGCAAGAGATCTAGGAGAACTACTCTCTATTGTGCCCAGTAAGGAAAGAACTTGATGTTGATGGCCACTAATGATGTATACCCCTGGAAAAGGGCATGGAAACCCACTCCAGTATTCTTGCCAGGATAATCCCATGGACAGAGAAAACTGATAGGCTATAGTTCATGGGGCTACAAAGAGCTAGACACAACTGAACAACTGAGCATATACACAATGATGTCTACCACAATGTTTGTCTGTCACCTGGTATTTTGCTTCTCTCCAATATTGAACAAGGTACTTCTGACCAAATCATGTGTCTACAATCTCTCCAAATTCTTCAAAGGGCTTTCATATGCACTATCTTAATATGTCTCCAAATCAATCTGTGAGTTGTACAGGGCAGGTTGTTTTAGCTGTATTACCTTGGGTAGGTCTGATGAGGCTGAACACAGATCAAGAGAAAGAAGACAGACAGATACAGTTTTCTTATTCCCACCATTCCCTGGAAGGAACACAGCATGCTATGCAGGGCTGCTTGGGAAAACATCAGTGTTTGTAATGAAGCAAAATGAAGAACACGGTGGGCAAGCACCTGTATTGGGATTTCTGCAGAAAAGAAAGAGCAAGGCAGGGCCAACCTATTTAGGACTGGCAAACTTGGATAATCTTAGTAGTCTCTGGGCCATAAAGGCTGTCAAGAAGTGTCTGTTATCTGGTCCTAGGATAATTCAAATGGGTTTATAGAGGGCTTACAGGTTTATCAAAGTATTAGAGTTTGACAAGGGAAGTGGTTAGGAGTGTGGACTTATTTGGCTGCTCAAGAAGGGGAACTGACTGGTCTCTATCATGTTCTCAAAATTGGATCAAGATAGTGCTTGAAGCTAATGTACAGAGGTACCATTTATTGTCCTCATTTTACATTTAGGATACTGAGTCACATTAGGGTTAGATCATTTATCCAAGCTCACCTAATCATTTTCCAGAGGGCCCCTAGGGTTACAACACAAAAATCTGATTCACTGGTGGATATGCTTCCAGTGCATTCCCTGATATATTAGAGGTTTAATAAATTCTGTGAATCATGCTACTCAATCTGAAGCCTGGGTTCCTCACTCCATAGCCTTATTTAGGAGTGTAGCCCTTACTCTTCTGTTATAAAACCATGGTGTACTGAGTGCCAAAGCAGGCACTTGACTTAGGAAGTGCCTTCTTACTGCAGTTTTCAATGAAAGCAGTCCTTCCATCTGCCTTCCTCACAGGGAATACAGACATGGAGTATTGTTTGAAGAGGAAGCAATAAGAAAATGATAGTAGATATGAAGGTCAAGGGGGCGACCCTCCAGATAATGGCAATAATTAGTGAATGAAGCTTTTCCCAGATTAGGTTTCCTTAGCACTAAGGTTAGCCTAAAACTTTAATGCCCTCGTTTTATACAGTGCACGCCTAGAACCATCACATTCAGTGATGCTCTGAGAGCCTGTAGAACTAAATGGTGCTCCCCCAATCCCCATCTTCCAAGCAGTGCTGTTCAAGGCACGCCTGGTGACTGTTGACTCCAGCTTTCTGGGGAACAGCAAATTGCCAGGAGTTGGCATGTGGTGGTGTTTAGGCCATATGAATACTAAGACCTATTTGCAAACACTATAGAAAAGCTAAATTGAGTTAATTTCAATTTCTTGAGTTGAAACACTGAATTAAAAAACAATTTAAATGTCTCTCTCTTTTAGAAAAAAATCAATGCTTTAAAATTAATTTCATTTTTTAAATGTACTGTTAACTCAATAAAGCCTTTTGGGCTTTTTAAGCTAATTGTCTTTGAACTCATTTTAAATTCAAAAGTCTTTATAATTTGGATAATATTTTAAGCACTATCCTTACTGTAGCAGTTCATACTCGGCTGTCAAGAATGTCTGTTATCGGTAGGTACCTTACAGGTTTATCAAAGTATTAGAGTTTGACAAGGAAGTGGTTAGGAGTGTGGACTTATTTGGCTGCTCAAGAAGGGGAACTGACTGGTCTCTATCATGTTCTCAAAATTGGATCAAGATAGTGCTTGAAGCTAATGTACAGAGGTACCATTTATTGTCCTCATTTTACATTTAGGATACTGAGTCACATTAGGGTTAGATCATTTATCCAAGCTCACCTAATCATTTTCCAGAGGGCCCCTAGGGTTACAACACAAAAATCTGATTCACTGGTGGATATGCTTCCAGTGCTTTCCCCTGATATATTAGAGGTTTAATAAATTCTGTGAATCATGCTACTCAATCTGAAGCCTGGGTTCCTCACTCCATAGCCTTATTTAGGAGTGTAGCCCTTACTCTTCTGTTATAAAACCATGGTGTACTGAGTGCCAAAGCAGGCACTTGACTTAGGAAGTGCCTTCTTACTGCAGTTTTCAATGAAAGCAGTCCTTCCATCTGCCTTCCTCACAGGGAATACAGACATGGAGTATTGTTTGAAGAGGAAGCAATAAGAAAATGATAGTAGATATGAAGGTCAAGGGGGCGACCCTCCAGATAATGGCAATAATTAGTGAATGAAGCTTTTCCCAGATTAGGTTTCCTTAGCACTAAGGTTAGCCTAAAACTTTAATGCCCTCGTTTTATACAGTGCACGCCTAGAACCATCACATTCAGTGATGCTCTGAGAGCCTGTAGAACTAAATGGTGCTCCCCCAATCCCCATCTTCCAAGCAGTGCTGTTCAAGGCACGCCTGGTGACTGTTGACTCCAGCTTTCTGGGGAACAGCAAATTGCCAGGAGTTGGCATGTGGTGGTGTTTAGGCCATATGAATACTAAGACCTATTTGCAAACACTATAGAAAAGCTAAATTGAGTTAATTTCAATTTCTTGAGTTGAAACACTGAATTAAAAAACAATTTAAATGTCTCTCTCTTTTAGAAAAAAATCAATGCTTTAAAATTAATTTCATTTTTTAAATGTACTGTTAACTCAATAAAGCCTTTTGGGCTTTTTAAGCTAATTGTCTTTGAACTCATTTTAAATTCAAAAGTCTTTATAATTTTGATAATATTTTAAGCACTATCCTTACTGTAGCAGTTCATACTCTAAATGTAGAAGGATACAGAAAAAAACTAATGAGGCCTCTGTGCAAGAATGATACACATTTTTTATTTCAGAGAAAAATTTATTTGTGAAAGAATATACATATATCACTAATTTAACATGGGGCTATTCACTAATGATACACATTTTCTTAACCATCTGTATTGCTTTAGTGGAACAGGAGGAGTTATCCCATTTTGTATAATGAAATCATATTTGTCTATACACATATATGTATAGAGTAAAAATTTCTAAATTCATGGAAAAAAATCCAAAAGACTCTGTAGTAGAGTGTTATTTCTAGGGAATAGACAACATGAGTATTTTGCTGTAATTTTCATACTTTTATTATCTTGATTATTTCTGGCAACTTGTTAAAATCTTTATAACTGACAAGACAAGCAATCTAAGACATATTTTAAGCTCTGAATCAAACAAGCTGCAAATGTGGTCAATTCATTTTAGCCACATGGGAACAGGACTTAAGACTCTTCTTAACAGTTTGGTCACATATTATGAACATTTTCCATGCCATGAATCTTCCCCAACAATGGTATTTTAAATAGTTTCATAATATCCCACTTTATAAATGTATAATTGCTCACTGTCAAGTTTTAGATTTCAATGGGAACACATGTTCATTGGGAATAATACAGACATGAGGTTGGAAAGTAAACAAATTCTGCTCTCCCTTTCCACTTCTCTTCTCTAGATGAATACATTTTTAGAAGTTTAATGGTACATTTCTTAGACCTTTAACTATTTACATACAAATTCACACAGTACAAGAGAATATCTGATGGAAAGAAAAAATCCTTTCCCTGTCCCATACTTTCTTTTAAGTGTTTCATTTAGTGCTTCTAATAGCATTCATAAATTGAGTTAATTTCAATTTCTTGAGTTGAAACACTGAATTAAAAACAATTTAAATGTCTCTCTCTTTTAGAAAAAAATCAATGCTTTAAAATTAATTTCATTTTTTAAATGTACTGTTAACTCAATAAAGCCTTTTGGGCTTTTTAAGCTAATTGTCTTTGAACTCATTTTAAATTCAAAAGTCTTTATAATTTTGATAATATTTTAAGCACTATCCTTACTGTAGCAGTTCGTACTCTAAATGTAGAAGGATACAGAAAAAAACTAATGAGGCCTCTGTGCAAGAATGATACACATTTTTATTTCAGAGAAAATTTATTTGTGAAAGAATATACATATATCACTAATTTAACATGGGGCTATTCACTAATGATACACATTTTCTTAACCATCTGTATTGCTTTAGTGGAACAGGAGGAGTTATCCCATTTTGTATAATGAAATCATATTTGTCTATACACATATATGTATAGAGAAAAAATTTCTAAATTCATGGAAAAATCCAAAAGACTCTGTAGTAGAGTGTTATTTCTAGGGAATAGACAACATGAGTATTTTGCTGTAATTTTCATACTTTTATTATCTTGATTATTTCTGGCAACTTGTTAAAATCTTTATAACTGACAAGACAAGCAATCTAAGACATATTTTAAGCTCTGAATCAAACAAGCTGCAAATGTGGTCAATTCATTTTAGCCACATGGGAACAGGACTTAAGACTCTTCTTAACAGTTTGGTCACATATTATGAACATTTTCCATGCCATGAATCTTCCCCAACAATGGTATTTTAAATAGTTTCATAATATCCCACTTTATAAATGTATAATTGCTCACTGTCAAGTTTTAGATTTCAATGGGAACACATGTTCATTGGGAATAATACAGACATGAGGTTGGAAAGTAAACAAATTCTGCTCTCCCTTTCCACTTCTCTTCTCTAGATGAATACATTTTTAGAAGTTTAATGGTACATTTCTTAGACCTTTAACTATTTACATACAAATTCACACAGTACAAGAGAATATCTGATGGAAAGAAAAAATCCTTTCCCTGTCCCATACTTTCTTTTAAGTGTTTCATTTTTAGTGCTTCTAATAGCATTAATAATTCAGATTTGATTTACCAACTTAAGATGCCGTTTGATTTGCTTAGTATATGACGTATTTCTGTCACATGGCTTCCTTCTCCATTCAATTATCTGGTTTTAGTTTTGTCTATTGGTTTATTTTCTTGTTTTGAAATTGTATTAAAAATATGTTGCTTGACCCATCCGCACAAAATTATATTTGTTTTGCTCGTTGAGAGCTAGGGCTGGCCAAAGGTTAGAAACCCAGGTTCTGTCTGTTTTGCGTGGCATCTGTGCACATGTACCAGGGTCCTCATTCATTTCTTGACTCACCATAGACCCTAATCTCCCCAACAGCAGCCTCTGCATTCTGATAGGTGGAAAACCCATGGAGAAAGGAAAGGCAGGGGAAATGTGTAGCCTGGGCTCTCCTTTTGTCTCCTTCCACTCTCTTGAATCCATTTAGGACCCAGATCTGACCTCTGTGTGTATGAGAACAGGGCCCATGGAGGCTTTTGGACGGTGACTAACAAAAGTACTTTAACCTCTTTTTTTTTTTTTTAGATTCGCTCACGAGCAAGATGGAGGATGAGATCAGAAGATCTGCCACCAGATGCTCTTCAATATTCCAATTAATAACTGTCTTCCAAAGGGTAAGGGTTCCAAGCAAAGGGCTGGGACTTGCTGGAAGTAGTTTTTCAGAGAAGCATTATTCCAATGACTTGATCTGTCAGCCTGGGATCACATATGGGTTGACAGATTTTATTCAGACAGAATGGCTTTCCTAGACTCCTACTAGTCGCAGGCAGGAAGGCAGGAAGGATTTGGCAAAATAGCAACTGTTGTGATGGAGAGGGCACTGTCCTTCTCACCCTATTAGAACTAATCCTCGTATCTGTAAGCCCTTCTCAAACCATCCTCAGGCAAATGATACAGGAGGTTCACATCAGTTGGACCTGATCCACCCTCTCTTTAGCTAGTACAAGCGAGGCCAGCATCACTCACACTGCTTGTGTAATCAGCCAGGGTTTCTCTCACCTTGCTTTCACCATGTTCAGCTTGTACCCTTATAGCTCAGCTGGTAATGAATCTGCCTGCCATGCAGGAGACTCTGGTTCGATTCTTAGGTTGGGAAAATCTGCTGGGGAAAGGCTACCCCCTCCATTATTCTTGCCTGGAGAACTCCATGACTTGTTCATGGGTCTCAAAGAGTCAGACACGACTGAGTAACTTCACTTTCACTTTTCCACTTCTGCCCACTTCTTAACTGTAGCTAATTTCTCACTTTGGGGGGAAATCCTTGGAGGTTTTTATGATCATATTTCCTCTCTTGTCCACTTTTACCATCTAATCGCCTGCCTCTCTTCTTTTTTTTTTTTTTTGACATAGCTCATCTTTATCAAGTCTTTCCAAAGCATTCTACTTGTCATACATAAGAAAACAAGTCTCTTTCCATGTTCATCTTCCATTGGTATATGTGACATTTAATTAAACTGCATCATTACAGGAGCATACACACAGACATAAATGGTCAGGGTACAGTCACAACTGACATGGCTGAGCCCACCTCTCTTGAATCCATTTAGGACCCAGATCTGACCTCTGTGTGTATGAGAACAGGGCCCATGGAGGCTTTTGGACGGTGACTAACAAAAGTACTTTAACCTCTTTTTTTTTTTTTTAGATTCGCTCACGAGCAAGATGGAGGATGAGATCAGAAGATCTGCCACCAGATGCTCTTCAATATTCCAATTAATAACTGTCTTCCAAAGGGTAAGGGTTCCAAGCAAAGGGCTGGGACTTGCTGGAAGTAGTTTTTCAGAGAAGCATTATTCCAATGACTTGATCTGTCAGCCTGGGATCACATATGGGTTGACAGATTTTATTCAGACAGAATGGCTTTCCTAGACTCCTACTAGTCGCAGGCAGGAAGGCAGGAAGGATTTGGCAAAATAGCAACTGTTGTGATGGAGAGGGCACTGTCCTTCTCACCCTATTAGAACTAATCCTCGTATCTGTAAGCCCTTCTCAAACCATCCTCAGGCAAATGATACAGGAGGTTCACATCAGTTGGACCTGATCCACCCTCTCTTTAGCTAGTACAAGCGAGGCCAGCATCACTCACACTGCTTGTGTAATCAGCCAGGGTTTCTCTCACCTTGCTTTCACCATGTTCAGCTTGTACCCTTATAGCTCAGCTGGTAATGAATCTGCCTGCCATGCAGGAGACTCTGGTTCGATTCTTAGGTTGGGAAAATCTGCTGGGGAAAGGCTACCCCCTCCATTATTCTTGCCTGGAGAACTCCATGACTTGTTCATGGGTCTCAAAGAGTCAGACACGACTGAGTAACTTCACTTTCACTTTTCCACTTCTGCCCACTTCTTAACTGTAGCTAATTTCTCACTTTGGGGGGAAATCCTTGGAGGTTTTTATGATCATATTTCCTCTCTTGTCCACTTTTACCATCTAATCGCCTGCCTCTCTTCTTTTTTTTTTTTTTTGACATAGCTCATCTTTATCAAGTCTTTCCAAAGCATTCTACTTGTCATACATAAGAAAACAAGTCTCTTTCCATGTTCATCTTCCATTGGTATATGTGACATTTAATTAAACTGCATCATTACAGGAGCATACACACAGACATAAATGGTCAGGGTACAGTCACAACTGACATGGCTGAGCATCCCACACAATTGGTGGAACTGACAGTGTTAATATATATCAGAAATTAGCCAACTAGCAGAGAGCTTCAACATGCTGTGCCATCAGCCCATATGATTCACTAGACATGGAGGGGGTTCATGAAATATTTGGCTAAAGGAAAGCAGCTCAGAGAGCTTGCCTGTCCATGAATTCTACAAGGATGAGTCATCGGAGCTCTTTCTGCAACACAATAGACACTGCTCTAGCTTGCATCCTGGACCTGAGTCTTAATTAGCCTGGGTGTGGCTAGCACCTCAGCAGATAGACTGGCAGCATGTGAGGATGGTTCAGACTACCCTGAAATTATCTTCCAAATTTCAGAATTAAATGACAGGATTACTAAACTGTGAGCTGAGCAGAGTTCCAATGATTCCTGTTGTGATGGGTAAAATAATGCCTCCCCTCCCCTATAAACCTCCAGATCCTAGGCCTTAGGACTTGTGAATAGGTTAGGTTACAAAGGGAAATTAAGATGGCAGATGAAATTAATGTTGCTCATACTGTATCTTAAAATAGGGAGGTTATTGTCGTGAGCCTGATGCGACCAAGAGCATCATTAAAAAGTGAGAGAGTGAGTTGGAAGGAGTTGGGAACCTGGAAAAGCAAGGAATCAGTCACTGTCAGAGGGATTCAGTCTGCCATTGTTGGCTCTGAGGCTGGAAAGGGCCACAAGTGAAGAACTGTGAGTGCCCTCTAGAAGCTGGAAAAGGCAAGAAAAAGGAATTTTTCCCATAAAGGAATGCAGCCCTGCCTACATCTTGATTTTAGCCTTGTGAGCAGTGCCACAGATTTCTGACCTCCAGAACTGTAAGACAATAGGTTTTGATGGAGTGTTTAAAGATTTTTCTTTTGACGTGGAAAACAATTTTAAAGTCTTGCTCTCTTGTCCCCTTTTCTCATCTAATCGCCTGCGTCTCTTCTTTTTTTTTTTTTTTGACATAGCTCATCTTTATCAAGTCTTTCCAAAGCATTCTACTTGTCATACATAGAAAACAAGTCTCTTTCCATGTTCATCTTCCATTGGTATATGTGACATTTAATTAAACTGCATCATTACAGGAGCATACACACAGACATAAATGGTCAGGGTACAGTCACAACTGACATGGCTGAGCATCCCACACAATTGGTGGAACTGACAGTGTTAATATATATCAGAAATTAGCCAACTAGCAGAGAGCTTCAACATGCTGTGCCATCAGCCCATATGATTCACTAGACATGGAGGGGGTTCATGAAATATTTGGCTAAAGGAAAGCAGCTCAGAGAGCTTGCCTGTCCATGAATTCTACAAGGATGAGTCATCGGAGCTCTTTCTGCAACACAATAGACACTGCTCTAGCTTGCATCCTGGACCTGAGTCTTAATTAGCCTGGGTGTGGCTAGCACCTCAGCAGATAGACTGGCAGCATGTGAGGATGGTTCAGACTACCCTGAAATTATCTTCCAAATTTCAGAATTAAATGACAGGATTACTAAACTGTGAGCTGAGCAGAGTTCCAATGATTCCTGTTGTGATGGGTAAAATAATGCCTCCCCTCCCCTATAAACCTCCAGATCCTAGGCCTTAGGACTTGTGAATAGGTTAGGTTACAAAGGGAAATTAAGATGGCAGATGAAATTAATGTTGCTCATACTGTATCTTAAAATAGGGAGGTTATTGTCGTGAGCCTGATGCGACCAAGAGCATCATTAAAAAGTGAGAGAGTGAGTTGGAAGGAGTTGGGAACCTGGAAAAGCAAGGAATCAGTCACTGTCAGAGGGATTCAGTCTGCCATTGTTGGCTCTGAGGCTGGAAAGGGCCACAAGTGAAGAACTGTGAGTGCCCTCTAGAAGCTGGAAAAGGCAAGAAAAAGGAATTTTTCCCATAAAGGAATGCAGCCCTGCCTACATCTTGATTTTAGCCTTGTGAGCAGTGCCACAGATTTCTGACCTCCAGAACTGTAAGACAATAGGTTTTTGATGGAGTGTTTAAAGATTTTTCTTTTTTGACGTGGATCATTTTTAAAGTCTTTGTTAAATTTATTACAATATTGCCTCTGTTTTATGTTTTGGTTTTTTGGCCATGAGGCAGGTAGGATCTCAGCTCCCTGACCAGGAATTGAATCCACACCCTCTGCATTGGAAGGTGAACTCTTAACCACTGAATCACTAGAGAAGTCCCTGATTTGTGTTCTTTTAAACCAAGTTTGTCATACTTTGTTATAGCAGCACAGGTAACCAGTGTATCTGCCTCCTTCCTTCTGTGACATCTTCCCCTTTCCTAATAAAGGAACTTGTATTTCCAGGATTTGTTTAATGTGAGCTCCAAGTTATACAACTTGGTCCTGCTCCCCACTGTACTTAAAAGTAGTTTGAAAGCTGCTGCTTGTGACTAGAAGAATGTAAAACAAAGGGCCAAACCTCTGTGTAACAAAATGTTTGAAATGCTTTAAGTATCCAAGGAAAACTTTGAAACAGCAGCTCTATCATGGATGGAGGAAGAGCAGGGTGCCAGAACTGCTCAGTGATGTGCCTCAGTTGATGAGCCAGGGTCCTGGGTGAGCAAGTGTCGGGTCCCTTTGGAGATGGGAGGGCCTCCAGGGCAGCCAGCATCCCCTGCTGTTCTCAGCTGGATTGGTCCCTGGAGTGACCTTGCAAACACCAGTCACCACCAAGTTTATTTTGGTCAGAGTCGTCTTTCAGCCCAGAACCTCTTCCATTTAGACAACAAGACCCCAGGGAGCTGCAAAAAAAAAAAAAAAAAAGAAAGAAAGAAAACAAAAGAGAAAAAAACAACTCCAAAGAAAACATAGACTTTTTAGGTGGCAGTAGTGGTAAAGCATCTGCCTGCCAATGCAGGAGATGTCAGTTTGATCCCTGGGTTGGGAAGATCCTCTGTAGAAGGAAATGGTAACCCACTCCAGTATTCCTGCCTGGAGAGTCCCACGGACAGAGGAGCCTGTTGGGTTAAAGTTCATGGGGTCACAACACAATTGAGCACACACACACACACACAGAGCACTGTTAAGTCCGGGCTCTGTACAAACCAGCAGAGGAACCAGAAGGAGGGAGCAAAACATCTCTCAGCAGGTGCAAGGCTGGTTGAGGACAATGACGAGGTGGGACTGTCCTCAACCGCAAAATCCAACAGAGAGGTAAGACACACCTGCTGACAGATAACTTACCAGTGGTGGTGATTCAGTCCTGAGTGAGAGCCCTGGTGGTCTGTGTTTTGGAGTCCAGGGAGAAGTTGCACCCTTGGCTCAGGTGTGTGTGTGTGTGTGTGTGTGTGTGTGTGTGTGTTGGGGGCCCAGTGGCAAGGAAGGAGATATTCAGAGAGGAAGATGCTCAGATTTCTGGACAGGTGCCTGAATGTCAGCACCTATACAGGGGTCTAGTTGACCCCTGTTTGACCAAAAGGAATAATGCAGAAGATTCTGTTATGGGGCTTGTCCTGAGTGAGAAACTTGGGCAAGCAGACTCTCAGCAAATTATAGCAGTTTCTTAATTTTGAACTAAGAATATATAATCGGTCTCATTAATAGAGCTTCTCTGAGTTTCATGAGAATAGAGATGAGAAATAGCGCTTCTGAAATATTAAGAATTTCGAGATCAGAGGTAAGGTTGCCCAGAGTGGAAGTTGCATGTGTGGCTTGGGACCGGGTGTTTCACCAGAGACTTGATTTTTCTTGTTATAAAATGGAGTCAAGAGTGGCCTCTGTATTCTCAGAATTAAGAATGAAGTGAGATATACATAGAATATTTGGTAAACTTTGAAGTACTTAGCTTTTTTCATTACTGTTAATAGATTGACTTTAATCTGTACCCATTTATCAGAATTGCCAAAACATTATAACAGTTTTTCTGCTAAGGTATTTTAGGTGGCAGTAGTGGTAAAGCATCTGCCTGCCAATGCAGGAGATGTCAGTTTGATCCCTGGGTTGGGAAGATCCTCTGTAGAAGGAAATGGTAACCCACTCCAGTATTCCTGCCTGGAGAGTCCCACGGACAGAGGAGCCTGTTGGGTTAAAGTTCATGGGGTCACAACACAATTGAGCACACACACACACACAGAGCACTGTTAAGTCCGGGCTCTGTACAAACCAGCAGAGGAACCAGAAGGAGGGAGCAAAACATCTCTCAGCAGGTGCAAGGCTGGTTGAGGACAATGACGAGGTGGGACTGTCCTCAACCGCAAAATCCAACAGAGAGGTAAGACACACCTGCTGACAGATAACTTACCAGTGGTGGTGATTCAGTCCTGAGTGAGAGCCCTGGTGGTCTGTGTTTTGGAGTCCAGGGAGAAGTTGCACCCTTGGCTCAGGTGTGTGTGTGTGTGTGTGTGTGTGTGTTGGGGGCCCAGTGGCAAGGAAGGAGATATTCAGAGAGGAAGATGCTCAGATTTCTGGACAGGTGCCTGAATGTCAGCACCTATACAGGGGTCTAGTTGACCCCTGTTTGACCAAAAGGAATAATGCAGAAGATTCTGTTATGGGGCTTGTCCTAAGTGAGAAACTTGGGCAAGCAGACTCTCAGCAAATTATAGCAGTTTCTTAATTTTGAACTAAGAATATATAATCGGTCTCATTAATAGAGCTTCTCTGAGTTTCATGAGAATAGAGATGAGAAATAGCGCTTCTGAAATATTAAGAATTTCGAGATCAGAGGTAAGGTTGCCCAGAGTGGAAGTTGCATGTGTGGCTTGGGACCGGGTGTTTCACCAGAGACTTGATTTTTCTTGTTATAAAATGGAGTCAAGAGTGGCCTCTGTATTCTCAGAATTAAGAATGAAGTGAGATATACATAGAATATTTGGTAAACTTTGAAGTACTTAGCTTTTTTCATTACTGTTAATAGATTGACTTTAATCTGTACCCATTTATCAGAATTGCCAAAACATTATAACAGTTTTTCTGCTAAGGTATTTTATGGTCACAGGATGAATTGATTTCTTTTTTGACCCTGGACCCTTCCTTAATTTCTACCTCATATCTCTTCTCTTGACAAAAATCCCGTATTTCCATGCTCTCTCCCCCCATTCACTCATCTGCCCCCATCACACTGGTTTATAGATTCTCATTGGTTTACTGAAATTACTTTGGGCAAGGACACTAATGATCTTCTAATTGTCAGATCCTATAATAATAGAAGCAATACTAGTGATGAGACTAGCTACTCTTTATTGAGTCTTCATTATGTCAGGCATATTTCTAAGTGGTTTACATGTATTAACTTACTTAACTTTATCCTGTGAAGTAGGTAGCAGTATTGATCAGGTCAGGATGGAAACTGTGGCCCAGAGAGGTGACCTTGCCTAGGTCAGAGTTTACAAGCAGTAGAGAAAAGATGCAATCCCAGGAACTCATGCTCGAATGCTACACCTGGGATCATCAGGCTGAGTGACCTCTGACATTTACATGAGACCCTCTAGATGTGGATAATACTTTCTTTTCATTACTTATTTTATTTATTTATTTTTGATGTGGACCATTTTTTTAAGGTCCTTATTGAAATTGTTGCAATATTCTTTCTGTTTTTTATGTTTTGACTTTTTAACCATGAGCCATGTGAGATCTTAGCTCCCCAGCTAGGGACTGAACCCACCACCCTGCATTGGAAGGCAAAGTCTTAACCAGTAGACCACCAGGGGAGTCCCTGGATATCACTTTCAATGACAGTCCATGGTTGGGAATGGGGGATTGAAACGCAACATGGCTGTGCATTATTAAAGCAATGGAGTTGCAGTTAAGTCTGGGAATGCCTCTTCTCTTGGTATTGAGAGATCTATCAATGAGGCAACATTGGCAGCCCTTCTGAGAGTCTTTGGTCTGGGGCTGTGACTGGGCAAGTGTAGAAGATCTGACTGAAGAGACTGTAATGGGAGCTGAGTGGATCCCAGCTGGGCATTTGGATGTGTCACTAGCATGGAGGAAGGGTAAGTTCCTCCATATCTGGGGCACAGACAAGGTCAGGAGGGTGATTCACAGGAGACCAGGGTGACTTTCAAAACCTCTTTATGGCACTTTGGGAGCTTTAGGATCTGTGGTTTCCTAGTGCATGTGTCCTTGTCTTCAGGCTCTGTGATAATGATAAACGCCTAACGTTCCTTGGTGGTCCTCACATCTTCAGGACTTTACTGGCTATTCTAATAAATCAGACAGTATCCTTGTACACCCTGTTAACTTCCTGTCTGCCTCCCTTGGGGTACAGTGAAACTGAACAGAGGAAGCAGAGCACATTGCAGTCTGCCCATGTACATGTCTGCCTCCAACAGAGATGTGAGAGAAAAGGAAGGAAGAAGGAAAAGAGAGTAACATTTTGAATATGCTATTTGAGGGAAAACCCTTAAAAGTTAAATAGAGCTTTAATAAACTAGAATACAGATGTGTTAACCTGCCTGTTCTGGGATAAGTTATATTTTCAGCTATACATAAAACAGTTCAGCCACTGATAAATTCTACACGTCAAGACATGGTCCCTTCCAAAGCAATGTTGGATAATTTACCTGTTATTTTATGGTAGCCATTTGGTAACCATAAAATATAAGTGAGAGTCCACAGTGTAAATATACCTCACACTCCCCATCAATGGAGTTACTAACAGAGGACTTGGAACACTCCAGAGTGACTTCATGTACTATGTCTATGAATGTACATGTCTGTGTGTGTGTGCATGTGGATGTGAATATAGCCATGGAAAAAAAGTCCACTTTGTATTAAAACATCTTAATTTTGTCCACAGAATGAAAATAAATTTGACATGCAATTCTGACTCTATGGCTAAAAAAATGTTGGCCTTGGTTTCCAGAATAAAGCACCTTGGGTCTGGAAATCTAACAGATGCTTTAATACTTTTCTCAAATGGACACCAAACAGGACAGTGTCTATTTGGGAAGACCAATTTATTCCATGAATTTCTCACTTACTCCTGAAACTCATATCCCGCCCCCCACCCCACCCAATTAGGAATATGACAGGGATATTCTGCTAGTCCAATAGAAGCCCCCTGGGCAGAGGATCAAATTACCTACCATGATGTCTTCTCCCTCTCTGTTTCTTAATAATAGAATGTTACCCTACCCCGAGTTTTAGCTGGGAGTATGTGCACATCCATAGAGACAAAGCTTGATTACCCAGCCTCTCTGTGATCTAGCTGTGGCCTGTGATTAAATTTGGACCAAGAAAGTGATGACAGAAGTGATGTAGCAAACTTCCAAACTAAGTTTTATAATGATAAACGCCTAACGTTCCTTGGTGGTCCTCACATCTTCAGGACTTTACTGGCTATTCTAATAAATCAGACAGTATCCTTGTACACCCTGTTAACTTCCTGTCTGCCTCCCTTGGGGTACAGTGAAACTGAACAGAGGAAGCAGAGCACATTGCAGTCTGCCCATGTACATGTCTGCCTCCAACAGAGATGTGAGAGAAAAGGAAGGAAGAAGGAAAAGAGAGTAACATTTTGAATATGCTATTTGAGGGAAAACCCTTAAAAGTTAAATAGAGCTTTAATAAACTAGAATACAGATGTGTTAACCTGCCTGTTCTGGGATAAGTTATATTTTCAGCTATACATAAAACAGTTCAGCCACTGATAAATTCTACACGTCAAGACATGGTCCCTTCCAAAGCAATGTTGGATAATTTACCTGTTATTTTATGGTAGCCATTTGGTAACCATAAAATATAAGTGAGAGTCCACAGTGTAAATATACCTCACACTCCCCATCAATGGAGTTACTAACAGAGGACTTGGAACACTCCAGAGTGACTTCATGTACTATGTCTATGAATGTACATGTCTGTGTGTGTGTACATGTGGATGTGAATATAGCCATGGAAAAAAAGTCCACTTTGTATTAAAACATCTTAATTTTGTCCACAGAATGAAAATAAATTTGACATGCAATTCTGACTCTATGGCTAAAAAAATGTTGGTCTTGGTTTCCAGAATAAAGCACCTTGGGTCTGGAAATCTAACAGATGCTTTAATACTTTTCTCAAATGGACACCAAACAGGACAGTGTCTATTTGGGAAGACCAATTTATTCCATGAATTTCTCACTTACTCCTGAAACTCATATCCCGCCCCCCACCCCACCCAATTAGGAATATGACAGGGATATTCTGCTAGTCCAATAGAAGCCCCCTGGGCAGAGGATCAAATTACCTACCATGATGTCTTCTCGCTCTCTGTTTCTTAATAATAGAATGTTACCCTACCCCGAGTTTTAGCTGGGAGTATGTGCACATCCATAGAGACAAAGCTTGATTACCCAGCCTCTCTGTGATCTAGCTGTGGCCTGTGATTAAATTTGGACCAAGAAAGTGATGACAGAAGTGATGTAGCAAACTTCCAAACTAAGTTTTATAATGAAGCTCTACCTCTCTCTCACTTTCTTTCCCTCTCCCTTCTGATTAGGAAGTGGCAAGCAAGGCTGCTCTGTGGAACCCAGGAATGGAAGCTTCTGATTGAGGATGGCACAGCTACCCCAACTCCCTGGACTGTTTGCTTCGAAGGATGAGAAAGAAGTAAAATTCTCTTTTGTCGAAGCTTCTGGATTTTGGGTCTCCTTGTTATAGCAACTCTCCTATAACCTGACCAAAAGGGCCATACCCCTCTGTATGCAGGGCCAGCTTGTGCCGTGAAACATTTTGGTTGACATCTCCCCACAAAGCCTCAATGTACTCCCTGAAGACCAGACAGGTCTACATGAAAGCAGAGTTTGAGACCTTGTGGTTTGTTTTAACTATGACTCCTTGGAAAGTTAAGAAATAGAATTCATTGCAGTAGCTCGGAGAACACCACCAAGAAATTCACCCTGAAGTGTTTCATTATTGTTGATGATTATGTCACTTTTGATTTTGATATTATTTTAAAATTATGTGAAACTTAAAAGGAGTTATATAAGAGCAGCACAGGAACTTCTGCAAACCCTTCTTTCAGATTTCCCAACGGTTGTGTCCATTTACTTTCTCGTTCTCTATTATGTGTGTGTCTACAAATCTCACCTTTTTTCTGAATTATTTGAGAGTAAGGATACTGTCTTCTACGATTTTGCACTTTTTGGAAAAACATAGCCCAATTGTTTGAAGGATGTTCCTAAAAACATAGATTCAGGTTGTATAATATATTTGAGCACAAATGTCATAGAAGTGATGCTGTGCCTTCTCAGTGCCTTATATCAGGATTCAAGTGATGCCCATTTGTCTCTTGGATCATTGGGGTAAAAGTGTTATCCAGCAGGGTTTTCCATTGCAAGGTTATGCTTTTTCTATTATTTAGTAAATGTGGGTAGAGACTTTGGGACCAGTTTTTTTTAAAAAGTTTCCTAACATAGCGTGTTACTCTATATGTGCACATCCATAGAGACAAAGCTTGATTACCCAGCCTCTCTGTGATCTAGCTGTGGCCTGTGATTAAATTTGGACCAAGAAAGTGATGACAGAAGTGATGTAGCAAACTTCCAAACTAAGTTTTATAATGAAGCTCTACCTCTCTCTCACTTTCTTTCCCTCTCCCTTCTGATTAGGAAGTGGCAAGCAAGGCTGCTCTGTGGAACCCAGGAATGGAAGCTTCTGATTGAGGATGGCACAGCTACCCCAACTCCCTGGACTGTTTGCTTTGAAGGATGAGAGAGAAGTGAAATTCTCTTTTGTCGAAGCTTCTGGATTTTGGGTCTCCTTGTTATAGCAACTTTCCTATAACCTGACCAAAAAGGCCATACCCCTCTGTATGCAGGGCCAGCTTGTGCCGTGAAACATTTTGGTTGACATCTCCCCACAAAGCCTCAATGTACTCCCTGAAGACCAGACAGGTCTGCATGAGAGCAGAGTTTGAGACCTTGTGGTTTGTTTTAACTATGACTCCTTGGAAAGTTAAGAAATAGAATTCATTGCAGTAGCTCGGAGAACACCACCAAGAAATTCACCCTGAAGTGTTTCATTATTGTTGATGATTATGTCACTTTTGATTTTGATATTATTTTAAAATTATGTGAAACTTAAAAGGAGTTATATAAGAGCAGCACAGGAACTTCTGCAAACCCTTCTTTCAGATTTCCCAACGGTTGTGTCCATTTACTTTCTCGTTCTCTATTATGTGTGTGTCTACAGATCTCACCTTTTTTCTGAATTATTTGAGAGTAAGGATACTGTCTTCTACGATTTTGCACTTTTTGGAAAAACATAGCCCAATTGTTTGAAGGATGTTCCTAAAAACATAGATTCAGGTTGTATAATATATTTGAGCACAAATGTCATAGAAGTGATGCTGTGCCTTCTCAGTGCCTTATATCAGGATTCAAGTGATGCTCATTTGTCTCTTGGATCATTGGGGTAAAAGTGTTATCCAGCAGGGTTTTCCATTGCAAGGTTATGCTTTTTCTCTATTATTTAGTAAATGTGTGGGTAGAGACTTTGGGACCATGTAAATATCCTGTTACTCATCATACATTTTACTACCAGTTTTGACATCTGTTGTTAAATTTTGCATACTAGGACTTGTAGCATAGATTTCCTTGGAGACAGTGTGTTGACACAAGAAGGTGCTTCTAAGGACTATCCACCTCAGAAGAAAGACACTTGGAATCTAATTTCAGCCAATCAAACCGATGCCTTGATATCCTTTTTTATTTTTTATTTTTTTGTAAAATGAATGGCCATATTCTTGGGATAAATGACTTCTTTCTGGTTTCTCAGATCCAAGGAGCTGGTGTTTATAGACAGGGGTACTGCTGGTATCTTCAGAAGAACAGTTCTCAAAGGTACAAAGCTCTCACCTGCTTTGAAGAATTTTTACTACCTCTGGATCCAGAAATTTTCTGCACTGGAGAGGTTTTAAGATATGGCTGTTCATGTTTCACACCTCTCCTATTAAGAGGTGTGGCCTTCTCCTCTTGAATATGTGTGTGCCTGTGCCCAATTTGGCCAATACGATACAGCAGAAGTGACACTCTGTGATCCTAAAGGGCCATGCAGCTTCCCCCTTGTTTGCAGAAAGTCTTCATCTTGGAGACTTGAGATAACCTGTAATTTTCCTAAGGGTACTTTGTGGTGAGAAAGCCTAATCAAATTATAGAGAAGCAGTTAGGTTGATAAACAGTCCTAGCAAAGCCCAGACTTTGAGTCCTCTTGGCCCAGGGACCAAACATACGAATGAAGAAGTCTCCACATGATTCCAGCTCATGGTTATTTTAGAACTTCTCAGCTATCGAATCTTCCTAGCTGAGATCCTGGCTGTTGTGGAGTACAGACCAAGACTGTACCCCTTTTGAATTTTTGACCCACAAAATCTCTGGGCATAATAAAATGGTGGTGGTTTTATGCCATTTTCACTTGGAGGGATTTTGTACAATGATATCTGGAGCATCCATACCTTTCCATGTGTCCCTGAGGGATTGTAGTACCCTCAAGTGGGAGCCTCTGTGGACTCTAGCCTAATGACCCCCTCAATTATGCTTTTCTCTATTATTTAGTAAATGTGTGGGTAGAGACTTTGGGACCATGTAAATATCCTGTTACTCATCATACATTTTACTACCAGTTTTGACATCTGTTGTTAAATTTTGCATACTAGGACTTGTAGCATAGATTTCCTTGGAGACAGTGTGTTGACACAAGAAGGTGCTTCTAAGGACTATCCACCTCAGAAGAAAGACACTTGGAATCTAATTTCAGCCAATCAAACCGATGCCTTGATATCCTTTTTTATTTTTTATTTTTTTGTAAAATGAATGGTCATATTCTTGGGATAAATGACTTCTTTCTGGTTTCTCAGATCCAAGGAGCTGGTGTTTATAGACAGGGGTACTGCTGGTATCTTCAGAAGAACAGTTCTCAAAGGTACAAAGCTCTTACCTGCTTTGAAGAATTTTTACTACCTCTGGATCCAGAAATTTTCTGCACTGGAGAGGTTTTAAGATATGGCTGTTCATGTTTCACACCTCTCCTATCAAGAGGTGTGGCCTTCTCCTCTTGAATATGTGTGTGCCTGTGCCCAATTTGGCCAATACGATACAGCAGAAGTGACACTCCGTGATCCTAAAGGGCCATGCAGCTTCCCCCTTGTTTGCAGAAAGTCTTCATCTTGGAGACTTGAGATAACCTGTAATTTTCCTAAGGGTACTTTGAGGTGAGAAAGCCTAATCAAATTATAGAGAAGCAGTTAGGTTGATAAACAGTCCTAGCAAAGTCCAGACTTTGAGTCCTCTTGACCCAGGGACCAAACATACGAATGAAGAAGTCTCCACATGATTCCAGCTCATGGTTATTTTAGAACTTCTCAGCTATCAAATCTTCCTAGCTGAGATCCTGGCTGTTGTGGAGTACAGACCAAGACTGTACCCCTTTTGAATTTTTGACCCACAGAATCTCTGGGCATAATAAAATGGTGGTGGTTTTATGCCATTTTCACTTGGAGGGATTTTATACAATGATATCTGGAACATCCATACCTTTCCATGTGTCCCTGAGGGATTGTAGTACCCTCAAGTGGGAGCCTCTGTGGACTCTAGCCTAATGCTTTCACTTTCTACTACCAAAATACATTTCTTCAACAAAATATATGTTAAGTCAAAATATTATGTTTTGGTGAGTGTTGTTTGTCCTTCCTATATCCTCTAGGGGAGCAAGGCCATGATTTCTGCGGATTTTTTGGTAATGTAAGCAACCCTGAAACTTTAGCCTTGTTTACTCGCTAAAGCTTACTAGGAACCATGGCATGTTTAGGAGACACTGATGACTTCCAAACAATAAGTACTTAAAATAAGAAATATCAGTTTTACTGTGCTTTTGAAGTAGCTATACCCCTGAAAAGGTGGTGATAAAATGAATACTATGGAGGAAATCCTGTGTATCTAGAGACATGACTTGTGCATTTGGAGATGTATTCCAGAGTCTTCTGTCTCATAGCCTTGACATTAAAGAGTGGGTAAGGAGAGTGAGAGGTCTGAGTGATCCTTTCTAGACTTAGATGTAGATATATACCTGCCATGATATCTAATGGGTATCAAACCTGAGAGGAAGGTGGAACCATAAACATCCCTCATTCATTCAACAACATGAGGATTATAGTATTACGTTTTGATGACAGCACTGAAGAAGGTAGACACAGTTCCTGCCTTCATGGAACCTACATCAAACTCAGCGGGATAGACAGGAAGTGGGTAGTTTATGAGTCTGGTGGTTAAAATAATGCCACTGTGGCAAAGGACTTAATTAATCTTCTTATCTATGAGTCATTTATTTAGCATTTTTGATTTTGCATCTGTCACAGACAGATATTTCCTGTTACACATGACTGAATACAGTTTGAGCCATTGTGATTTACCACCAAGTCTGATAATACTCAAACTAGTCTGTATGGTGTTCAAACAAGATGAGTTCACGGGTTACTGGCTAGAAGCTGTAGAATGTCAAATTGCTATCCAAGTATTGACGTGTTTGCTTTTAATGTCTCTGTTCATCTCATTGCAAATCACTGACAAATAGTTCACAGTCTAGCCCTGGGCCACAGACCACACTTGGAGTAACACAGCAAATCATTTTACTGAGCCCCCATATTCTAAACCCTCAAGTGGGAGCCTCTGTGGACTCTAGCCTAATGCTTTCACTTTCTACTACAAAAATACATTTCTTCAACAAAATATATGTTAAGTCAAAATATTATGTTTTGGTGAGTGTTGTTTGTCCTTCCTATATCCTCTAGGGGAGCAAGGCCATGATTTCTGCAGATTTTTTGGTAATGTAAGCAACCCTGAAACTTTAGCCTTGTTTACTCACTAAAGCTTACTAGGAACCATGCCATGTTTAGGAGACACTGATGACTTCCAAACAATGAGTACTTAAAATAAGAAATATCAGTTTTACTGTGCTTTTGAAGTAGCTATACCCCTGAAAAGGTGGTGATAAAATGAATGCTATGGAGGAAATCCTGTGTATCTAGAGACATGACTTGTGCATTTGGAGATGTATTCCAGAGTCTTCTGTCTCATAGCCTTGACATTAAAGAGTGGGTAAGGAGAGTGAGAGGTCTGAGTGATCCTTTCTAGACTTAGATGTAGATATATACCTGCCATGATATCTAATGGGTATCAAACCTGAGAGGAAGGTGGAACCATAAACATCCCTCATTCATTCAACAACATGAGGATTATAGTATTACGTTTTGATGACAGCACTGAAGAAGGTAGACACAGTTCCTGCCTTCATGGAACCTACATCAAACTCAGCGGGATAGACAGGAAGTGGGTAGTTTATGAGTCTGGTGGTTAAAATAATGCCACTGTGGCAAAGGACTTAATTAATCTTCTTATCTATGAGTCATTTATTTAGCATTTTTGATTTCACATCTGTCACAGACAGATATTTCCTATTACACATGACTGAATACAGTTTGAGCCATTGTGATTTACCACCAATTCTGATAATACTCAAACTAGTCTGTATGGTGTTCAAACAAGATGAGTCCACGGGTTACTGGCTAGAAGCTGTAGAATGTCAAATTGCTATCCAAGTATTGACGTGTTTGCTTTTAATGTCTCTGTTCATCTCATTGCAAATCACTGACAAATAGCTCACAGTCTAGCCCTGGGCCACAGACCACACTTGGAGTAACACAGCTACAGAGAAGTAGGGTAGGAGCATATTGTGTTATCTGTAGCCCTTCTTCACATATTTCTAAAAGAAAACAACAAACAAACTAGAAAATAGGAGGGAGTCTTTTCACAAAGTGTCCTATGTTCCATCTTCTTATTTTTTAATTTTTTTAAATTTATTTTTCATTGGAGTATAATTGCTTTACCACATTGTGTCAGTTTCTGCTATACAATGAAGTAAATCAGCCACATGTATATATGTAAGATCCCTTGGGGAAGGGGACTCATTCCAGTATTCTTGGGCTTCCCTTGTGGCTCAGATGGTAAAGAATCCACCTGCAATGCAGGAGACCTGGGTTTGATCCCTGGGTTGGGAAGATCCCCTGGAGAAGGGAAAGGCTTACCCACTCCAGTATTCTTGCCTGGAGGATTCCATGGCTCATCCATGGGTTGCAAAGAGTTGGACATGACTGAGTGATTTCACTTTCACTTTTCACCCTCCCAGGAGGGTACAAGGAATAAAATGACTCAAAATAGCTTTATATCATTCCACTTATGAAATTCTCGGTGATATCATCTGAATTTTACAGGTGAAAAAATGATAATGTACTAAGTAAAGGACTCTCTTGGGTGAATAGATAAGAAAAGAAACACAGTTTGTATGTGTGTGTTTCCAGGATTTAAAAAACGGGCAAAAAAAAAATTTCAAAGTTAGCAAGAGGGTCATTTTTCATGACCTAGAATTTCTTAATAATTCCAATTATCAATATTTTTCTTATAAATAATTTTTCCTTAAAATTAAAAATGGGCTTCCCAGGTCACCCAGATGGTAAAGAATCTGCTGCAGTGCAGGAGACTGGGATTCGATCCCTGGATCAGGAAGATCCCTTGGAGAAGGGAATGACTACTCCAGTATTTGCACTTGGAGAATCCTGTGGACAGAGCATCCAAAATGCAGTGGATTACGCAGTAGATAGGTGGAATTGCCCTTACACCCAAGCTTGCCTCGTGCAAAATGAGAAAAAGAGTGTGTTGTATCACAGATGCTGTCTCCCAGCCTGAAGTGAGAGGAGTGGCCTGGAGAGGGTTCCAGGGGTGAGGCCTCCGGGGAGGATCATCTAGCCCCTCTGTTTCTCATGTCTAATCTGGTCACAGGGCAGAATTTTATAAGAGAGCCGGGAAATCAGCTAATCATGGACACCTTGCCAGCTGTGGAGTGTGTTCAGCAAGGAACTGGGACCAGCAAGTGAAGTCCTGCTGCTTGTGTCCAGAACTATTTATCCTAAAAAAAAAAAAAAAAAAAAAAATCCTTCCCAACCATCCCCCGGCCCCCCCCCCGCCCCAAATCCGAGGCAAAAGAGAAATTTAAAGACCACTACTAAGCATCATTTCTCCTGTGTTTCCTTCAAAATACCAGTGTTTATTTCATAGACCCAGAGCCCCAGGATGGAAACAAACAGATCAATCACCAGCATGTTCCATGGTGCCCATCATCCCAATGTCCGTTGATGGTATTTATCTGAGTCTGAAAGTCATCACACGGGCACAGGCGCAGCTGATGTGGCATGACATTGGTGCTATATATAAAGGTCCGAGAGCAACAGCGTGAAGGTAGAAGAAATTATGCCTGAGCACTCGGGCAGCCAGCCCACCTCCCAGGCCCCTGGTGCCCACGACCTCACCCGAGTTACCTTCTGGTTCTGACCATTATGTCTCATCATCCACTTCAACAGCAGTTGATACTCTGTCTGCTGCCTGCTGCCAAGGTTGAGAAGAACATCTCATGGGACCATCTTTCTCTGCGGAGATGAGCTTTTCTTTTTAGACTCCCTAGCATGGAGCTGTGCTTATTTCTTCAGAGAGCATACAGCCCACTGGAAAGAGTCTACCATATTTAGAAGACAAAGACTGAGGCTTGAGATGTTTGAGCTAGACAAAACTCTCACTTAAGCCAGGAACTTAAGGACCCTGAAGGCAGTGTGAGTCCTCCTCATTTTTAATACTGGTATCTGAGTGAGGGAGGATAACTATCTACATGGGAGCCAAAGCAAAGCTAGTACTTTATGTAGCTTACATAAACGAAATGCCACAAAGAGCTTGAGCTTGTCCATGTTGCTGGTGGGCTGGTTGCTTGAGCTGAAAGTCATTCTCTGAGATGGAATTTGGGCAGAGTCACCATGGAGAGATCCATCAACATTTTGGTGATGGGCAGAGTTGGCCTCTGCCTGGGGTCTCAGAGTGAAAGCTCTGGTAGCAGCCTCTGTCTATAAATTGGTGTCTTTTCGGAGCCACATGTGTGTTCGTAGGACGTGAAGGTTTGTAAAGAAAATTTCATGAATGTTCACAACCCTCTGATAACTCTGCTTCCGAGCACATGGCTGAGATCTGTCAAGTGTGAGAGGCACAGATGAAGCATGGACTGGGAGCCATGACACCTTGATTCCGGGTGTCGCTGCCGAGGACTTGGTGACCTGTTAAGGTAAGAATAAAGCATCTTAGGTCTGTCTAGAAAGGAGATCACAAGTGATCTAAGCCAAGGGGTAGTCGTCTTAGTGATTCTTGAATTCTCAACAAGGGTCCTTCTGCCTGGTGCTGTTCAGGCCAATAGAATGAGATGGAGTTTGGTTCAGAAGCAGAAGGATTAAAGGAGAGGGTGGTGTAAGCTAGAGCTCTTAGAATACAGCCTGTCTCTGAGGGCGGGGCTGCTATACTCGCTTCTGTCTGGGGAGGGAGGGGCAGCGTTCTCGGGGCTGGCGCAGCTCTCACGAGGTGGGTCTAAGGCGGCTGCGCAGTGTTGGGTACCCCAGCCCAGCCGGCCTGCAGGAGAAAGTAGCACACAGTAGGGTAACCAGAAGCGCTTCTTCACGAGGTGTACCTATGTGTCAGGAGCGGCCATTTAGCCCCAGGAAACTCTGATTCAAAGACTGCAAGATGCAAGCCCTCCTCTCTTGAAGCTAGAAGGAAGGAAAAAAAAGGTTTGACTTTATTTTGTTACCTAGATTCTATTTTGACTTCCCGGGAATTGTTCGTGGGCATTGCCGGTGGGGAGGGGAGGGGATAGTAACACTGCTCCGTTTCCCTGTCTTGGCTCGCTACTAATCCAGGAGGGACACACACCTGCCATGTCACAGAATCCCCAAATTACTGCAATTCGGGCTGCCTGGGTCAGTATCGTTTTTTGTTATCCAAAATGTGCACTGATTTGACATCCTCAGGGGACCACTAGCTAACTCACTAGGTTTTGTGGTCACAGGGATTTATGACAATGTGCAAGGTGGGCAGTGGGGATGGGGTATGCATGGGATTAGGTGTCCTTTAGGGCCCTGAGAGGGGAACTGGAAACTTCAGCTCTGCTGCCGTGGTGAGCGGTGCTGTTTACTGGTCACAACGCTTGCCCAGAGCACACCTTCAGGAAGACCTTCTTGGGGATCAAAACTCTGATAGTTTTTAAAGTAGCCTATCCATTTATTCACTGATTCTTACATTATTTAAGCCAGTAATTCAACAGATATTTGTATCTATAAACAGTCTGCCAACCCCTCTTTCTAGGGCATGTGTGGGGCCCTCCATTTAAGTTCTTTTGGAAGATTTGCCTATCCTGTTTCATCACTCATTTATGGATTCAATAACATTCTTGCCCTATGGAGCCTGCATTGTCATACAGGACCCTGTAGGAGAGAAGAACTAATGAGTCCTTGCTCAGGGTCTCACGTGTGGAGCTGGGGGGATGTGTGGCTGCTTAGGACACAACCTGAGCTGTAAACTTTTGCCAGAGTCGGGCACAGGTTGGCCTCCCAGGCTCTTCCAGAAGAGTAGGGGTCAGTATTTGCTCTGGAGGGAATTGTCCATGGGCTTTACCGGTGATGCATTAGGAGGAAAGGCAGTGATTCGTAACTTTTACAATCTTGTCTGTAGATGTTTTGTAGGTCACAGCTCTATACCTGAGAAAGCACTGAGTAGAAGGAACCATCATTGTGTCTTTGAGTTAGTTTTGCCATTATTAACTATCCACCCCTTGTTATCATTTACCCTGTGTTGTCAACCCTGGCTAACTTCCCTCATGTTTCCAGGCGACTCATTTTTCAAGCTTCAGCTCATGTGCCTCTCTTTCAGGAAATTCCTTGATTATAGCAGATCACATATGGCCCCTCTGAGCATCTCTGTCCCTTAGTTATCTGTCTGTATCTTTCATGGCGGCCTGGAGGGCTTTGCAGTTCATAGAAGGCGTATTGTTTCTGTCTAGGCCCTAGTCTCCTTGGAGAGGAAGAATCAAGTACAGTCTCTCCCTTCCTATTCTTGAAAAGTGGACAGTGGGCACATTGTTTCAAGGGCGCTGATGACTTCTTGAAACTTAAATGATGGACCAGACCTACGTGATTGAATCACACCCTGAGGTTCTCTGGAGGGGCTTGCTGTACAAGTAAGAACTTAACCCCAGCATCCGTGAGGCCCATCTTCAGCTGTTTCCACTCTGTTTAGTTCCTACTGGTGACCGGAGGACTGCCGCTCCCTTCTCTGCAGATTTTCCTGTTGGAACTTTGCATGTGTCAGTTTGCCTGCAGACGCTACCAGGGTGTCACAATTGTGAGTTGATGAGAGCAGTTCTCCTAACTGAAACAATTCTGGTGATTAGCTCCGGCTCCCTTCTGTCAGCCAGTACAGCTGGGATGGGCTGCGGTGTCTACACACACAGACACCCAGCCCGAGGGTCCGGTTTCCTGGGCGCTCTAGGCCCCGCTGGAGCTCCCTCTGTAAGCTCTCCCTCCCTTCCTGAGTTAACAGCAGTGTCCCAGATACATGCATAACAGGTTTCCAATTTATTTCTTTTCAACAGCCCTTGGCAAACATTTCTTCCCCTTTTCTCTTTTTATTGCTTGCCTTTACTTTATCTGCTAAATCCCTGCTTGTGGGTCTCCAGCTGCCTTTATAGCACCTGCCCTTGTTAATATCTCCACGTTGTTGCAGTTGCTGCCCTTGGGGTCTTAATGAGGAGCAGGTGGATATTATCAGGTCACTTTCAGGGAAGAGGCTGGGAAGGGAACCTATTACCAACCAAGGCATTATAGAGGTTATCTCATTTAAAACCATCCTTGTGCAGTAAATATTATTTCCCTGCCTTTATAACGAGAAAATCTATCCCCAGGAAAGCCCCCAAATATCATTCTTTTGAAATTCCCTATAAGAGCCAAATCTCTCTTCTGCTTAAGTTCTTTCAATGGAGTCCTAGGATCTATTACAGAATAAAGATCACATTCCGTAGCCTGGTATTCAAAATCCCACATGGCCTGGCCCTAATCTACATTTTCTGTCCCATTGCACACCACTTTATAAATATTCAGTTATAATCAAATTGAGGTTTTACTCTTCTGCATATGGACCCAACTCTTGCCTACATCTATGCCTTTCCTCCCGTGATTCTCCTCTTCACATTGCTGTCCTCAAACCACTTGCTGCACATATATAGATTCTGCTTATTTCTAAAGAAGTGTCTCAGAAATCACAGACTCCACACAAACTCACCTGACCTCCTCTGCTGGAAGGAATCCCTCCTCACTCCACCATCTGTGGCGCCTCACCCGGAGCCCCTCCTTCCGAGTCTCACTGCTGCCTTGTTGGAAGCTGTGACCTCTTGATTTTACCATCTCACGATATGTCCAGGGCAGTACATTTTTCAGAGTGTATGCTTGAAAAAACCAAGTTTTCAAAATAATGATTTGAGGAAAGTTGCTCCATCTTCTTCCAACGACCATCTTCACCTGTGGTTAATGACTAGTACTAATGAAGAGACGAAACTTTTGAGACAGAAAAATTGGTGCTAAGTGACCAGCTTTCTGAAATTTCGTTTAATGAGCCGAGTTGTTTTTATACCTCCCAAAGAGTTTAAACTTTGGTGACTTTTATGTTTGGTTAAATAAGCATGAATCTCCTTTAATGTAAAATTATAAAAGGGTTAAAAAATGTTTTCCCATCAGACTAGGACATATACAAATAAGGGTCAAAGTAGGCTAATTGCTTCATCCAAAGACAATTGGTGGTTATGCAGAATCATACATATAGGAGTGTTTGAAGAAGACGAAGCAACTTTCCCCAAGTCTTTCTTTTAAAAGCCAGTTTTTTTTTTTTAAAGTATACACTCTGAGAAAGGTACTGCCCTGGACATATTGTGAGATGATAATTGTGAGATGTGAAATATCCTACTAAAAGCTTGAGTATTAATTTACCTCTCTTGACCTGAATTTAACTTTTAATTTTTTAGTCAATAAACATTTATATGTAACAGACAGATTTTTCCTAAATTTCAGACATATACATTCATTATCAACTCAGTATGTGGATGACCCGTAATCCCCTGGGACTCAAGATTTCTAAAACTGAAATTATAATCCCATACCCCTGTCCAACCACGTGAGACCACACCTGTTCTATCTGCTCAGTGTAGGCCAAATGGTAGTGCTCACACCATCTCCTCCTCAGTCTGGTAATTATCCTCTACTTTTCCCCTATTTTCTCTCCATCCTGCTCAAGCAATCAATTATTCAGTACTATTGATTATACTGCAGAAATATCTGTAATACATTGCTCCTTTTCATTACCTCCAGTGCTATGACTTCAGTTTTTTTGGATAAGACAAAAAAAAAAAAAAAAGTGGCCAGTGTTGTTAACAATAAACTTAATGGATTGAGTATCTATAAATTCTGACAACATAGAAGTTATTTGTAGGTGTTTTCTCATTTAACACTGACAAGAACCCTTCAAAGGAAGGCATTTCAAGCAAAATTTGTCTTAAATGAAGTGGCCCAGTCTTACAAAGTAGAACCTCCTAAAGTTTCACAATTAGTAAGTGGCAAAATGGGATTTAGATGGGTCTCTATGACTCCAAAGTCTAATTTCTTTTGCTGAACCACATTGCCTCTCCGTGAAGAAAGTGATAGATTTGATTATGAACATTCATCAGTTATTTGCCAGATCTGTTGAGCATGAGTATGTGTTGGACTGTGTTAGACTGGTAGTATAGGGAGGAATCCATTCCTAGAGGAACTCCTGGGATTGTCAGGATTAGGAGCTTCTATTAACAACACTTCCACTTCTGTAAGAAGCACTTGGAACATCTCAATCTTTTCAAAAGCATACATTTTATTGCTCACATGCCCCACTTGCCTGCTTATGGTTGACTGGGGGCTCTGCTCTGTGTCATTCTCTTTCTCACCCCAGGATCCAGGATGACAGGGGAGCTACTTTCTGGAACATTGGTGGCTACCTTGGCAATGCGTTAGTGGAGTTTGGTGAAGCCAGTGCTGTCTCTTAAAGCTTCTGACCACAAGTGTTGTCAGCTAGTTAAAAGTCAGTACTTCATTGGCCAGAGAGAGTCACAGGGTCACAAACAGGAAAGCCATGAGGTATGGGGCAGGGTAGTTAATACTGTGGAATAGTAATGTACTTTATCATATAAATATGTGAAGCTTATCATATACATACCATTAGGAAAGGGCCTAAGTCTCCACTCACTTCATTAGAAATGTCCCAGGGAAGGAAAGCTTGCTAATACAACTGATCTTTGTTCAAGGCACTAATTATGCTCTTTGGCAATTCCTACTGTACCAAGATAGACAGACCTGGCTAGTGCTTGCCTTTAGGACAGAGTTAGCTCATGACCCTCTATATATGTACTTCCCCAATGACTCAATGGTAAGGGAGTGTGCCTGTCAATGCAAGAGACAGGATATGCTGGTTCAGTCCCCAGGTCAGGACGAGATGGCAACCCACTCCCGTATTCTTGCCTGGAGAATTCCATGGACAGAGAAGCCATTTCAAGCAAAATTTGTCTTAAATGAAGTGGCCCAGTCTTACAAAGTAGAACCTCCTAAAGTTTCACAATTAGTAAGTGGCAAAATGGGATTTAGATGGGTCTCTATGACTCCAAAGTCTAATTTCTTTTGCTGAACCACATTGCCTCTCCGTGAAGAAAGTGATAGATTTGATTATGAACATTCATCAGTTATTTGCCAGATCTGTTGAGCATGAGTATGTGTTGGACTGTGTTAGACTGGTAGTATAGGGAGGAATCCATTCCTAGAGGAACTCCTGGGATTGTCAGGATTAGGAGCTTCTATTAACAACACTTCCACTTCTGTAAGAAGCACTTGGAACATCTCAATCTTTTCAAAAGCATACATTTTATTGCTCACATGCCCCACTTGCCTGCTTATGGTTGACTGGGGGCTCTGCTCTGTGTCATTCTCTTTCTCACCCCAGGATCCAGGATGACAGGGGAGCTACTTTCTGGAACATTGGTGGCTACCTTGGCAATGCGTTAGTGGAGTTTGGTGAAGCCAGTGCTGTCTCTTAAAGCTTCTGACCACAAGTGTTGTCAGCTAGTTAAAAGTCAGTACTTCATTGGCCAGAGAGAGTCACAGGGTCACAAACAGGAAAGCCATGAGGTATGGGGCAGGGTAGTTAATACTGTGGAATAGTAATGTACTTTATCATATAAATATGTGAAGCTTATCATATACATACCATTAGGAAAGGGCCTAAGTCTCCACTCACTTCATTAGAAATGTCCCAGGGAAGGAAAGCTTGCTAATACAACTGATCTTTGTTCAAGGCACTAATTATGCTCTTTGGCAATTCCTACTGTACCAAGATAGACAGACCTGGCTAGTGCTTGCCTTTAGGACAGAGTTAGCTCATGACCCTCTATATATGTACTTCCCCAATGACTCAATGGTAAGGGAGTGTGCCTGTCAATGCAAGAGACAGGATATGCTGGTTCAGTCCCCAGGTCAGGACGAGATGGCAACCCACTCCCGTATTCTTGCCTGGAGAATTCCATGGACAGAGAAGCCTAGCAGGATATTGTCCATAGGGTTTCAAAGTCAAAATCAACTGAGCAATGCACAGTGCTCAGTACATATTCTGCAGTATTTGATACAATTGGCAATCCCAGGGGCTCCCTTTTTGGTTCCTGACCATATCCTTTTTTCCTTGCTCTGGACTGCCTTTCTTTATGTGACCTCTAAGATGGTGGCAAGAGGCCAACTTTAGACTTCACACACAGTGGAAGGGAGGAACTAGGAGGCCCTATTTAGACCTTGAGTCAAATCTACTTCTCTCACCCTGTTTTTAAGAGGGTTCAGCATTGGTACAGTCTTAGAGCTAATAGCAGAATAGTAATTTGTATCCCATTTGGCTACTGTTCCTTGAGAGTAGATTCATCAGAATCTCATCAGGGAGAAGCATTGATTAGTAGGATTCAATTTTTTCTTTTTTGGATTCTTGCCTTAATATCATCAAATTTCCATCAGTATTCAAAAACCATGCCAATGGAAGCGCACATACACATTTTATGGGTCACAGAGGAAAACAATGTGATCAATATATTCTGCAGGTAGGTAAATCAGGAAAAGATGAGTTCTTTAGGTCCTGAGCATGGCAGGAAGCAGTAGGGCAGAAGAAACAGCAAATGGAGAGTCAGGAAGGAGAATAGCCTCCTAGGCAAATAACATGTGAATACAATATGAATACAGTGGATCCAGAGCAAAGTCTTTTTGGTGGAATTTGACACATACTAAGGCTGAAAAGTACACATTTTTAAAGGCTGCTAGACAAAGAGAAACTTAAACCTGTATTTTTCATTTCAGAATTTCTCTTACTAGACACCTAATCATTTTTTAAGGAAATAAATGAATATACATGTGTGCATGTAAATATATATGTGTGTGTGTGTGTGTGTGTGTGTAATATGTATAGGTTATTTGCTATATGTATGCATTAGATTATTATAGCTCTATAAGAATCCGATATAACCAATTGCTATTTTTATGTCAGAAGTAAAGATGGAAAAACAGACGTAGAGATGCTGAGTTTGATGTACTATGTGTTAAAGATGTCTCTGGCTGCAAGTGAAAGCATACTTGTGAGATAATAGTAAATATATATATATACATATATATTGATCTTTGCCCCAGGTTTTTAGCTGTAGCCCCACTCCCAGCTTCTCCAGAGAGAGTAGAGGGACTGCAAATAGAGTTAATAATTGATCATGCCTGTGTGAGTAAGCCTGCGTGAAACCCCAGTAGTAGGGGTCTTGGAGAGCTTCTGGGTTGAAGTGTTTTTCTAAGTTCTTTGAGTTTTTCTAGCAAATTAATTGAACTGAAGGGTGGGGTGTTGGAATCTTCCATCTGTAGCCAGTTGGTCAGAAGCTACACTGGTGTCTGAAGTGGCAGGGCTTGGGTAGTGGGGGAAGTCGTGTGGGACCGAGCCCCTAGGTTGTGGGATCGGAAACTATCTTTGGGCAAATAGAGTCAGAATTGAGTTGATATGTTTGTCTAAAAAATTTTCAAAGATAAAAAGGAAGGAATGTTTATTACTTCTTGGAAAAAGATTATTTTACTGAAGGACTAATTTTGCAGCTCAGCAATGAAAAAGGAAATGACAACCAACTCTAGTATTCTTGCCTGGAAAATCCCATGGACAGAGGAGTCTGGTGGGCTCTAGTCCATGGGTCACAAAGAATCAAGCATGACTTAGCAACTAAACAATGTTATTACAGCCCCAGATCCTTTCTACCCTTGTATTTCCTCCTCATGGTTACAAAATGACTCCCATGGTTCTAGACATCACAAGAAACCATGATGTTATCAGCTGAGAGAGAGGGAAGCTTACTCTGTGCATGTCCTTATTAGGAATGAAATTCTTCATAACTGCCAATCTTTGGAAATATCTCAATAACCTTTTTGGTGTGGCCATGAGAACATGATCTATCTGAAGATGGTAAAAATGGAGAGATCACATTGCTCTGTTTATAGTGTTAGATAAACTTTGGGGTTGGGACAAGTAGAGAAATAAGAAAGATAAAATGGTTAAAACAAAAATTGCAGTGATCTGAGCAACATTACAAGGGGTGGCATGAACCAAAAGTCTGGGAGGCTGAAGGAATTTTTTAAGAACTGAAATTTTAAAATTTTCAGACTTAAAATCTTTGTATCCCTCTGTCTATATTCTCTCCATTTTCCTGATTCCTCTCTAAACACTGAAACATGTACAAATACCATGTTTGTTTTGGAGAGAAAGTCAGAAAAAGAGACTGAATCCCCAATCTCAGTTGGAATACAAGCTCTGAATTTTGATTAATATTGGGAAGACTTGGGGTTCACTCATTACAGGAACTTAAAGCTTAAGCCCTGCGAATTATCGGAAATCTTGAGGAAGACATTGGAATTTCCATAGCAGATGAGACAGAGTTTTAGGATAATTTTATTTAATTTTCTAAAGACAGTAAGGCTTTCAATGTGGCTCACAAACCAAATGTTGCATTAAGTATTCCTAAATGTCAATCTTTACCCGTATTTCTGATAATTCCCTATGTATAAATTCCCAGAAGAGCAATTACTGGTCAGAGGTTGTGGACATATAGAAAGTCCTTGAAATGCGCTGCCAAGAGCTGTGACAAGGCTCACGTCCTTGTAGCTTTGCCAACACTGGAGGGTACTGCGATGTTTCAAAACATCGTGTCAGAAGGTTTTTAAGTGCCTGTGCACTGACCCTGAGAAAGTGTCCATGTCTTGTTCCAGAAATTTCTGCCTCCCTCCAGCCTCAGCCATCACCCATAACTTGAGTGCAGTTGATTGTGTCTTCTATCCAGATGAAGCAGAAAGATATGCAGGGAGAAAGGAAAGAGCATGAGGTGAGTGAGGAATCCAAGATGTGTACTGTTTAAGAAATAGCAAATGGCATAGTCTTAAAGGAAGTGAGTCCCTTGCCTGAGAAACTCAGTTTCTGAGAAAGATCTTTAAGGCTGAAACATCTGAGCCCCCACCTTGCGGTTAGTTTGTCCCTGGGGGATATTGTAATTTCCTCTTCATCCCCTGGCACCCACCACCTCCACTGCCTATAAGTGCACACCTCAAAGTCCTGTGCTACTTTCTGAGGCTACAAAGCTACTGCTTTGTCCTGAAAACAGAGTTTGCATGGTGATATTTCATCAAAACTCATTTCTGCTGATTAATTTTTAAGGAAGGACCTAGGGTAGCAAGAGTTTAGGTGAAGCACCCATTTTGCATTGACCAGCGCTCTCTCTTTTCAGAAGGAATCCACCTTTTCCCTTTGGCCACCTGGACGAGAGGCAGATAAGACCTTCACAGGTTTTATGGCCTGGAGGACAGAACAGTGCACGAAGAATGCTGCCTGGGCACCAGGTAGCTTGAGGTCCTCCCACAGGGCATTCCTGTGTTATGGTGCACGTGTGTGTGCCTGGTTGCTCACTCGTGGCCAACTGTTTGTGACCCCGTGGATGGTAGCCTGCCAGACCCTTCTGTCCATGGGATTTTTCAGGCAAGAATACTGGAGTGGGTTGCCACTCCCTCCAGGGTATCTTCCCAATCCAGAATCAAACCTGCCTCTTTTGTGTCTCCTGCACTGGAAGGCAGATTCTTTGCCACTGAGCCGTCTGGGAAGCCCAGGCAGTCTCAAATATCTTTCAGAGGAAACTCACTGACCTCCAAAATCCTGTTTGCCTAAATTCATTTCCTTCAAATATATATGTTAGTGAGGTTTGAGAATTATTAAACTTAGGCTATGTCTCTTCAGATATAATGTTGATACCATCATCATCATCATCATTATCATCCTCACCTCTCACTCTCATAATTTCCACTGCCATATCAATTTGTTTTAGAATCATATAAATCCAAAGTTGATTTACTAACAATCATCAGTTCTATTCTCAGTTCACTTGTATAATGTTGCCTGAAGGCAGGAACTCACTTTGGAAATCCTAGTGTGGTTACGAGGCACTCAACATATATTGACCTAATGAGTGTATACAGAAGTGAATATGTGACATCATCACTGTTCATGCAAGAACATTCTCTTGTTTCACTTAATTTTAGTCATTTTCCTTTTGAGCTGCAGTCCCTGTTCCCCTTCTCGCATAGGTACTCTCCCCAGTGTATTTAATGGATGTCCTCCCGATTCAGAGGGCGGCTAAATCTTTCTCTCTTTACAGCCTTCTGTTATCATATGCAAAACTGGTTGAAGATTTGTGATTGCTATGGAGTGTTTTAGGCTTATAGTGCATTTCGTGTTTTTGTTCTGTAGCTATCTATGGGAATCTAGGTTGGCTCCAGATTCATGCTCTCATCATAAGGTGGATGTAGAAACCCTCACAGAAGTCTTCTTTCTCATGGACTCGTGAGAGGATCTTTCTGTTGAACGGACTGACTGAGAATCATGGTCTTACGTGTATGTTTAATTTCACAACGTTTTACCAGATTCTCCCCAGAAAGGCAACAGCAGTGTATCACTGCTTCTATTTCCAACATTAGTTTTGCCTACTTTCTAGTTTTTCTTATCAGATAATGACAATAATGATTACTGAGCATCTATTTTTAGCCTTTTGGCTCCTCCTCAGAGTTACCTATTCTTATCCTTTTTCTGTATTGTATTGGGCTTCTTCTCTTTTCTAGATGATTTACAGAAATCCTTCGTTTATTCAGATAGTAATTTCCAGGCTGTTTTTATTATTGCCTTCACCTCGAGTGGCATTGGAAGCACAAGAATCTTTCTTCTGTTTCATTTTTCCCCCTCATGATTTACATATTTTGAATTTTGTTTAATAAAGCTTTCATACTATAAGGCGAATACCTGTCCGATCTGAGGTAGATACATATACCATATTTCCTCTGTTGATAGTATTGCCTTTCACAATCTGTTTTTTTTTTTTTTTTGGGGGGGGGGGGGTTGGGGAGGGAGGAGGGCGGGCTGGCCACTTCCATTAGTTTTTCATTTATTCAGTTTCATCCATCTTTGTTCTTCGGCCTGTGTGGGCCTCCCATTGCGGTGGCCTCCGTTGTCGCAGAGCACCGGCTCTGGGCGCATGCGCTTCAGAGCTCTGGCTCGGTAATTGGACACATAGGTCCAGCCGCTCCGCGGCACGTGGGATCTTCCCAGGCCAGGGATCAAACTGGCGCCCCTTGCACAGCAAGGCGGTGTCCTTACCCACTGGACCACCAGGGAAGCCCCACAATCTGTTTTTTTTTAAATCCACATAGATATCTGAATTTTGTATATGACAGAGATCACAAATCAGGGGTAGAAAGAAGAGACGATTAGTCAAGTTTTGAGAAGAAATAGCTCATTACTGTATTTTAAGTAAATAAACTCCTAGCAGATTCCTTTTGGTGTATTTTCTGTTTTCTGCTGTCGGTTGTTTCATTTGTTGTCTTTTTTTAAAAAAAATAACCCATGTTGACTTCAGGTGCCTCACTTTTCCCTGTGAGCTTATCTTTTATACCTTAGGGGCAACCAGTTGGTTTGGATAATGGTGCCATCAGGATGGAAGAGTAAAATTTAGATCCTGGATTTTTCCTCTTGTTGATGTGGAAATGCTGGTATTGATATTAATGCTCAGTCATTTTTTATACCTTTTCCAGAGAATTTCCCAATGCTCTCATCCAGAGTATTCCCTCTCCATGATAATGGGAATAGGGTGGTTGGGTATATGTAAACAGCTGCATTCCTGCCCTTGGTTAAAGTAAGCCAGAAAATGTTATGTTGGGGACGTATTGGAACTCAGAGTGGTATACCAGCTATCTCCCAACTGAACCCTGGTCTGCCCACCACCACTCTTCTCCCCAAAACTTCACACATATTTTGCTTAGTTTTTGAGCACCTCTCTTAAATATGCAAGTTTCCTTTTTCTCTCTGGTATCTTCATAGTTGGTTGGGGAGAGTGCCAACTGCCTATGCTTGTTGGCCATGAAATAGCGGACTGGAAGCATGTCAGAAATTTGTCACATAGGGCATCTGGCATTGGAGATTTGCGCATGTCATGCATAATTGTGAAATGCTTTATGAGCTTTTACTGTATGAAATTGTTTTATTCATATTGCATTTGTCATCTTTTAAGTTAAAAAAACTCTCCCAATATTTAATCTTATTCATTGGACGTGTAATTATAACAACAGTTTTGTTGAAAATCATAACGTGAAATTGAAAAATAATCTGTGTGAAAGTCTGCATGCTCATAATTAATCATTAATTTGATCTTCCTACATCTTTGTAAGAGCAGAGGGTCTCTGTATTATTTTACAAATGAAGAAACCAGGGCAAGATTGCAAGTCAGATAGTCAAAACCACAGTATGTGTTGATAACACTTCCTGAGACACAGCTGTGGAGATCTTTGTTAAAACCTTGTGATTCAGTGACTGCGTGCCACAGGGTCTCCTGGTTGGGTCCTGCGACCATCCTGGCTCTGTTTCTCAGCTGTCTGTGTGTGAGTCACTTCAGTCATGTCCAACTCTGTGTGACCCTATGGGCCATTGCCTGTCAGATGCTTCAGTGCATGGGATTATGCAAACAAACATACTGGAGCTGATGGAAGCTGTATTCAACATTCAGCTTTCAGTAGAAAGGAGGAATCCACCACCCATATCACCCCCACTTAAGGTGTGTGATGAGAGTAGAGGTATGGAAACCCAGAGACATGGCTTCCAACCCTGATCGCATGTCTACCTGAATGTATGACTTTGGGCCAATTTCTCATTCCTGGACCTCAGGTTTCCTAAATATGAATAAATAAAGAAATTGACTTGATACATTTCCCTTTTCGCTCAGTTCTAAAGAATCTGGGGTTTGTGATTGGAGGTGGGGGTTCAGAAAGATCCCATATTCCATCCTGAAGAACTGAATTTACTTCCCTTTCAGACCAGAAGGTCTCAGCATCAGTGGTTTGGAAAGGCCTTTGGAGATAACATCAGCAAATGCTGAAGCTGGTATTCCTTCAGCAGTTGTGTGAGTCTAGTCATGTGTTAGGAGTAGACATCTTTTCTAGCACATTCCTAGACTTTCCATGGAAGGGGAAGATGAAGCCTGTTTGTTCCAAGTGTTCACTGTAGTCAGAATCAGTCTGCCCAACTTTTTTTTTTTCTTTAATTTACTGGGTTATAGTTCCTTTACAATGTTGGGTTAAATAATGTTGGTTTCTGCTGTGCACCAAAGTGAATTAGCTATATGTATGCCTATGTCCTCTCCCTCTTGAGTCTCTCTCCCACTCCTCCACCCCCACCCCACCCCTCTAGGTCATCACAGAGCACCAGCTGAGCTCCCTGTGCTATACTGTGGCTTCCCATTGGCCATCTGTTTTACACATGGTATTGTGTGTGTGTGTCAGTCCTGATCTTTGAATTCTTGCCACCCCCTTCCCCTCACTGTGTCCACATGTCCATTCTCTGTGCCTCGATTCCTGGCCTGCACATAGGTTTATCTGTACCATTTTTCAAGGCTCCATGTATGTGCTGTTAATATCAGAAAATTTTTTAAAATTAAAAGACTGAAAATAGAACTACTGTATTATCTAGCAATTCCACTACTGGGTATATACTATGAGAAAACCAGAATTCAAAAAGATAGATGCACTCCAGTGTTCACTACAACACTATTTACAATAGCCAGGCCATGGAAGCAACAGAAAGCTTTTTTGTTGTTGTTCAGTTGCTAAGTCACGTCCTATTCTTTCCAACTCCATGGACTGTATCTCACTAGGATCCTCTGTCCTCCACCATTTCCAGGAGTTGACTTAAATTTGTATCCATTGAGATGGTAGTGCTATCCAGCTATCTCATCCTCTGCTGCTCCCTTCTCCTTTTGCCTTCAATCGTTCAGTGATAAAATCTTCAGCCATAAAAAGAAATGAAGTTGGGTCATTTGCCTCCATTTCTTTGCCTCTCTTCTTTCCTGCCTTCCATGCTCCTAGGCACCCAGTGGTTTCCAGAGCTGCTTTTTAAAATGTGCTGCCTGGCACAGGTCCATGCTCACAGAAGGGGCTCCCTCCCGGACTATCTGTTTGTGAGTTGCTCATCGATCCTATTTTTGCAACCATCATCTATTATTATCAACTCTATCAACACCTGGGTCACTTTTCATCTTTGAAATCCAGTCAGATGTCAGTTTTTTAAAGTCCCCCAGTTGTTAATGGGGAGGAGGAGACTGGATGATACACAGCTTTGGATGGAAGGATGAGAACAGTGGCTGAACTGAGCAGAAAGCTGGCCCCAGGCAGGAAGCTTCTGATATGGGTGGATCAGCAGCAAATGAGTGGAGATCGCAGCATCTCAGCATTTTGGGTTATCCTGAGCCCCTTGCTGTGGCCCTGCTGACTGTGCCCTGTCTGGAGGTGGCAGAGGGGTAAAGGAGATCTTTAAAGCGGTGCAACAGACAGCCACTCCATAGGAGTATCTGTTTTGACAAAATAAACTGTGGATTCGTCCTGAAAACTCAGGCGGCAGAGATTGCAGCCTCCTTCCCAGCCTCATGCTTGAAGACTTTTTCTCCCAGTAATGAGAGTGCCGAGTGAGCAGGCCTTCTCCGACAGCGCTGGCAGCAGGACAACTTGTGGCCAGGATGGATTTTTCTTCATTGATTCTAATCTTCTTCCTGACTGTCTGTCTTGGCTGCTTTGACATATTGAACACTGAATAGTCCCTGAGTAATTCTTGAACATCTGGGGATCGTTTTTATTTTTACAAGACAGTAGAAGCCAATGGAGTGATTTATACATGTACTAGAAGAAAATGAAGGAAAAAATAACAAAGTGGTCTCATTCTGGGAATAAACACAGATGCAGAGACAATTAAAAACACCACCAAACAAAAGGCTTGGACCCAATCTTCAATAATTTCATAATTTTGTAAGGATGCATGGAATCATGTAAAGATGTGCAGAAATGGATAAAGGGCTTTCACAGCTACGACTTCAGCCATGATTGATGAGAAAATGCTACTGGAGGGAGAAAAGGAAAATGAATATTTATTAATAGAATAGAGTGTCAGAGGCTTAAAATCTAAGGGGATCCATCATTTCATACTCAAGGCTGGATGCATTCAAAACAGAAGGTTCAATACAATGACCCCATAGCTGAGCCAGAGATCAGAAAAATTAACAGGTGCTGCCATCATTTGGACCATAGGGGACTTTCTGGAGATATTATTCCCATGTTAGCCACCTAACATCGCCTGAACAGGGCAACGTTACATGACTTATCATGTCAAGAATGCTATGACAACAATTGCCTTCACACTCTAGGACACCTGGAGCTATGTGGTCTGGTCATTCACCTAGAAATTAATATATCATGTCTGCATGCTTTGTCTATGTATGGTAGTTATGGGCTCTCTGCTGACAACTTGGGGATTATTAGTAAGATTTTTTTCACCCATGGCTTCATCACTTCTCCTCTTGTACCTTCCCAGTGCAGCGTGTAGCCAGCCAGTAACACTTCTTCAAATCTTCTTGCATACTTTCTCCCTGTAGATTCCACCTTCTCTGTGCTTGCTCTATTTAGGTCAGGTAACACTCAAAAAAGACTGTTTCCTTTTGATGAAATGTTACTCACCTGACCTTCACATCTTAAAAAAAAAATTAAAATTGGAAATCCAAGGAAGGCACTGTGGATCTCTTTTGTGATGGTTTTATTCCTCCATGTAAGCAACTTGTCCAGACAATTAACAGCAGTGATACTGGGCTTGTTGTTTTGACAGGGAAGGAGAAATTGACTGATGACATTTAACTGCCTAATTTAACTTAAGGTGTTGAAGTTGTCCTGGAAGTTTCAGTGTATAGACTTCAGCTAATGGGTAGCCCCCAAGCACATCACCCTTACCTACATAACCATGTGCATGCCATGTCCTCAGCTACCCAGGCTTCCTTGGGGTCTATATTACTTTATTATAGATTATGGCAGTATTATTTACTTTATTATAGATTATGGCAGATTATGGCATTATTGGTCTTATACAAAATTTTGAAATCACAATCCTGATAGATAGCCAGAGTCTTTATACTGCCACACTTACATTATTTCTAGATACGACTATTTCTAGGTGAAAATCTTGGACTGCAGCAGCAGGCTATTACTGGTTTGTTGTATATGTTATGCCAGAAGAAAGTTTCTATTCTGTTAGAGATTGTGTTTCAATTTATTTTAAACCATTGATTCTACCAAATCCTTAGCAATAGATGCACATGAGCTATCTCTATTGGCCATCTTTGGGAGAAGGCCAAGAGAATACAGATTGTATTTTTAGTTCTTTTATGTCGTGTACATTTCTTGCCTCCAAGGTGGACCAGGAAGTTCAGTCCCTAGGAAAGGACTGAGTCTAAGGCAGCTACCTAGAAAATACTTAATGGGATAACTAATTAATTTTTATTTGCACTCAAAGCAATACCAACATTTTATTCTGTCTGGAAAGGAAGATTCAGATCCACTGATAATTATGCAGCAATGGCCACAAGGTATGTGTTCAGGAGAGGCTGCGCATCTCAAAGGATATAGTTTAAAAAGCCTCTGAATTGAACAAAAAAGATGAATGATCTCAGCAGTGAGTTGTCTTGGATGGCTACAGATAGAGTGTTGGGCATTTGGGGGCACGGGAAAAGAATAGATTTTTGGTAGATGTTACTCACCTGACCTTCACATCTTAAAAAAATTAAAATTGGAAATCCAAGGAAGGCACTGTGGATCTCTTTTGTGATGGTTTTATTCCTCCATGTAAGCAACTTGTCCAGACAATTAACAGCAGTGATACTGGGCTTGTTGTTTTGACAGGGAAGGAGAAATTGACTGATGACATTTAACTGCCTAATTTAACTTAAGGTGTTGAAGTTGTCCTGGAAGTTTCAGTGTATAGACTTCAGCTAATGGGTAGCCCCCAAGCACATCACCCTTACCTACATAACCATGTGCATGCCATGTCCTCAGCTACCCAGGCTTCCTTGGGGTCTATATTACTTTATTATAGATTATGGCAGTATTATTTACTTTATTATAGATTATGGCAGATTATGGCATTATTGGTCTTATACAAAATTTTGAAATCACAATCCTGATAGATAGCCAGAGTCTTTATACTGCCACACTTACATTATTTCTAGATACGACTATTTCTAGGTGAAAAATCTTGGACTGCAGCAGCAGGCTATTACTGGTTTGTTGTATATGTTATGCCAGAAGAAAGTTTCTATTCTGTTAGAGATTGTGTTTCAATTTATTTTAAACCATTGATTCTACCAAATCCTTAGCAATAGATGCACATGAGCTATCTCTATTGGCCATCTTTGGGAGAAGGCCAAGAGAATACAGATTGTATTTTTAGTTCTTTTATGTCGTGTACATTTCTTGCCTCCAAGGTGGACCAGGAAGTTCAGTCCCTAGGAAAGGACTGAGTCTAAGGCAGCTACCTAGAAAATACTTAATGGGATAACTAATTAATTTTTATTTGCACTCAAAGCAATACCAACATTTTATTCTGTCTGGAAAGGAAGATTCAGATCCACTGATAATTATGCAGCAATGGCCACAAGGTATGTGTTCAGGAGAGGCTGCACATCTCAAAGGATATAGTTTAAAAAGCCTCTGAATTGAACAAAAAAGATGAATGATCTCAGCAGTGAGTTGTCTTGGATGGCTACAGATAGAGTGTTGGGCATTTGAGGAAGAACGATGAGAGAGGACACTAGAAGGGGTAGTTAAGGGTGAGACCCAGAATATCTTGATATTTTCTGGCTAACAAATTTCAGCTATGCCCTATAAGCAATGAAGCATTAAGAACTTATGATGCCAAATGTAGTAGAGAAGGCCTGATCATATTTGGATTTCAGAAAAATTTCTTTAACAATCATCAGTGGAATGAAAAGTGGCAATAGTGGACAAAGGAGAAAAATGATAGAAGAGTATTTCTACAAGCTAAGGCAGTCACCGTCATGTTATGGACTTAATTGTGTCTCCTGAAAATTCTTATGCTGAAGCCCTGTCTCCAGGATGTGGCTGAATTTAGTGATACAGCCTTTGAATAGATAGTTAACATGAGGCTGTTAGGGTAGGGGTCAATCCAATCTGACTGGTATCTTCAGAAAAGAGGAGATTAGGACACAGGACATACACCAGGGATGTTCCTGTGCAGAGGAAAGAACATGTGAAGACACAAAGGAAAGGCAGCCTTCTGTGAGTCACCGAAAGAGGCCTCAGGAGGAGCCACACGTGCTGACCTTGGCCTTCCAGCCTCCAGAGCTGTGAGAGAATATATTTCCGTTGATTAAGTCACCCAATCTTCGATATCAGGTTATGGCAACTGTTTTAGAGTTCTCTAAGAAACAGAAGCAACAAGGTATGTCTACCTCACTGTTTACTTATCTGGAGGCCCAGGAAAACCAGTGGTGTAGTCCCAGTCTGTGTCCAGAAGCCAGTTGTTGCTCAGTCACTCAGGTGTATCCAACTCTTTGTGACTCCATGAACTGCATCACACCAGCCTTCCCTGTCCTTCACTATTTCCTGGAGTTTGCTCAAACTCACATCCGTTGAGTCAGTTATGCCATCCAATCATCTCATCCTCTGTTGTCCTGCCTTTGATCTTTTCCAGCATCAGGGTCTTTTCCAGTGAGTCAGCTCTGTATCACGTGGCCAAAGTATTGGAGCTTCAGCTTCAGTTCTTCCAATGAGTACTGAGGGTTGATTTCCTTTAGGATTGACTTGTTTGATCTCCTTGCTGTCCAAGGGACTCTTGAGACTCTTCTCCAACACCACAGTTCAAGTGCATCATGTTTCTAGTACTCAGTCTTTTTTATGGTCCAGGTCTCACATCTGAACATGACTACTGGGAAAACCACAGCTTTGACTGTACAGACTTTTGTCAGCAAAATAATGTCTCTGCTTTTTAATACATTGTCTAGGCCTGTCACACCTTTTCTTCCGAGGAGCAAGCACCTTTTAAATTTCATAGCTGCAGTCACCATCCACAGTGATTTTGGAGCTCAAGAAAATAGTCTGTCACTGTTTCCATTATTTGCCCATCTATTTGCCATGAAGTGATGGGACCAGATGCCATGATCTTTGTTTTTTGAATGTTGAGTTTTAAGCCAGCTTTTTCACTCTCCTCTTTCACCTTCATCAAGAGGCTCTTTAATTCCTCTTCACTTTCTGTCATCTGCTTATGGACTTAATTGTCTCCTGAAAATTCTTATGCTGAAGCCCTGTCTCCAGGATGTGGCTGAATTTAGTGATACAGCCTTTGAATAGATAGTTAACATGAGGCTGTTAGGGTAGGGGTCAATCCAATCTGACTGGTATCTTCAGAAAAGAGGAGATTAGGACACAGGACATACACCAGGGATGTTCCTGTGCAGAGGAAAGAACATGTGAAGACACAAAGGAAAGGCAGCCTTCTGTGAGTCACCGAAAGAGGCCTCAGGAGGAGCCACACGTGCTGACCTTGGCCTTCCAGCCTCCAGAGCTGTGAGAGAATATATTTCCGTTGATTAAGTCACCCAATCTTCGATATCAGGTTATGGCAACTGTTTTAGAGTTCTCTAAGAAACAGAAGCAACAAGGTATGTCTACCTCACTGTTTACTTATCTGGAGGCCCAGGAAAACCAGTGGTGTAGTCCCAGTCTGTGTCCAGAAGCCAGTTGTTGCTCAGTCACTCAGGTGTATCCAACTCTTTGTGACTCCATGAACTGCATCACACCAGCCTTCCCTGTCCTTCACTATTTCCTGAGTTTGCTCAAACTCACATCCGTTGAGTCAGTTATGCCATCCAATCATCTCATCCTCTGTTGTCCTGCCTTTGATCTTTTCCAGCATCAGGGTCTTTTCCAGTGAGTCAGCTCTGTATCACGTGGCCAAAGTATTGGAGCTTCAGCTTCAGTTCTTCCAATGAGTACTGAGGGTTGATTTCCTTTAGGATTGACTTGTTTGATCTCCTTGCTGTCCAAGGGACTCTTGAGACTCTTCTCCAACACCACAGTTCAAGTGCATCATGTTTCTAGTACTCAGTCTTTTTTATGGTCCAGGTCTCACATCTGAACATGACTACTGGGAAAACCACAGCTTTGACTGTACAGACTTTTGTCAGCAAAATAATGTCTCTGCTTTTTAATACATTGTCTAGGCCTGTCACACCTTTTCTTCCGAGGAGCAAGCACCTTTTAAATTTCATAGCTGCAGTCACCATCCACAGTGATTTTGGAGCTCAAGAAAATAGTCTGTCACTGTTTCCATTATTTGCCCATCTATTTGCCATGAAGTGATGGGACCAGATGCCATGATCTTTGTTTTTTGAATGTTGAGTTTTAAGCCAGCTTTTTCACTCTCCTCTTTCACCTTCATCAAGAGGCCTTTAATTCCTCTTCACTCTCTGCCATTAGGGTGGTGTCATCTGCATACCAGAGGCCAGAAGACCAGATATAATTTCCAGTCCTAAAGCTGGCGGTCTTGAGACCCAAGAAGAGACAAGGGTTTTCATTCAGAATCAAAGGCAGAGGTTGATGTGTGGCATCAACAAACAACAAAACTCTGTAAAAAAAAAAAATCAAAGGCAGAAAAACAACTGATGTCCCAGCTCAGGCAGTCTGTTCTAGTCAGGCCTTCCACTGACTGGTGGAGGGCAACCCACATTAGAGAGAGCAATCCACATTAGTCAGTCTATGGATTCAAAGTTAGTCTCATCAAAAAACACTCTCACAGACACACCCAGAATACTGTTTGGCCAAAATATATGGGCACCTCATGGCACAGCCATGTTGACACAACATCTGTCATCACAGCAATCCTAGCAAACTGTGACACACAGCAATAGCCAATGGAATGCATGAGAGCAGATGGATTTGTGAAGTATTTTAAGTGGAAGTATCAGGACTTGGTGACTGATCAGATGTGAGAAATGAAGAAGAATGATACATCAATAATATCTTCAGTATTCCTATGCCAGATGATGGAGTGGGTGACATGTAGGGGAAACATAATGCATGCACATGCATGCACACACACACCAACTTCTATTCCATACACATGAAAGTTAAGAGGTAAATTAAATTCCTCCATTCTCACTCTCTTCCTAGAGAAAACCAGTGGATCTGATTTTTGGTTAGTACTTTTCTTCCCCAGGTCATACTGGATGAGAAGCCCTGCACTGGGTGGGGAGAGAGGGGAATAGGAGTGTAAGGTGAGCTTTGACTTATATACAGGGGAGAGTTCCAGCCAGGCGGGTTAATCATACGTAAAAATGACATGTCAAAGTCAAGCTTTGAGGAAAGAGAGAGAGAGCAAATCTATGGGAAATATGAACTTAAAGGACAAATATTTGGGGCCTTTTTTTATTATTATTTTACTTTTTAGTTTTACAGTATTTTGTTTACAGATATGTATAATCCCAGATTAGTCATAGGTATATCCCTGGCCCCCACCTCTCCTCCACCCCCATCGCAGTCTCCCCCTTCCCATCCCTCCAGGCCATCTCACGATTTGGGGCCATTTTGACTGAGAAAAAGCAGATGCACTCAGTGGTCTTGAGGTCCTTGGCACTGGATACCTGAGTCATCAGTAAAAGGTTACATGAGATGTTCAGGTCTACTGTTTAATTAGGTAGAGACACAGTAGGTCAGTTTTGGAAATAATCAAGATATAAAAGAGGTTTGCCATCAAACTCACTTGTGACATTATAGCCATTGTCAGGGGAGTGAAAATGTTGTCTGGAGTCCCCTCACGATTGCGTAAAGGGGCCAGAATGGGGGCATGGGAGTAGGAGGGAGACTTCTCCATATGCTGGGATTCCAGACCTCCCTGTGCAGCCCTGTTGCCTCCTGTGGCTCCTTCCAGGTGAGGTGCCAAGGTGCAGACTGTCTGCCCCGAGTGGCCCTCCCACCACTGTCTGTTCTCCTCGCCGCACTCTACTGCCCCACCCCCACAGTCCGTTGGCTGGTGTAGGTGGGGGTTGGATGATCCTCAACAGAAAATATGGGTGAAATTAAGCACATCCAGTCATAAAAGGCTTTGCCTTTCCTTATTATTTGAAAAGCTGAGACTTTACATCCAGGCCACTTGCTCTTCAGGTGGTCTCTTGGGTGAAATGAATTGGTTGGTGAAAAGGTGGACACCTGTTTGTTGTGAGATAGATGGCTGAGTTTTGAGAAGTCATTGGCATTCTGCTGGACAAGGGACTGTTCCCTCTTTGGTCTTTAATCTGTTAGTGAAATTGCAAGTGAGAACTCACAAGGAATTGCATTGGAGCCATTTTTTTTTTTTTTTTTTGGTAAAACTTATATATGATGCTGGGAGATTGGTTCTACATAAGCTGCTGACAACTTTTTGTGAAATAAATTAGCCCTTGATTAAAGGCCTATGTGTCAAGGGGGTGGGAGCAAGTAGAGAAGGTAGAGGAGTGGTGGACAGGGTAAGTCATTTGTCCCTGAGTGCATGTGTGTTAAGTCACCTAAGTGGTTTCTGACTCTTTGAGACACTATGGACTGTACAGGAGTCGGTTGTCATGTCCTCCTTCCCCAGGGAGTCTTGATGATTCAGGGATCAAACCCATGCCTCCTGCATTGGCAGGTAGGTTTTTTACCGCTAGTGCCAGCTGGGAAGTCATTTGTCTACTTATGAGAAAAAGCAATAGCAATATTTATGAGTTATCCCCACAACACATACATGTACATTCATGAAAGTAGGTACCATGTGAGTGAGCTTGGAAGCAGATTGTGCCCAGGTTGAACTTCTAGATGACTTCAGCCTTTTCTGACCTTGACTGCAGCCTTCTGAGAGATTTTGGGATGGGCGATCTGGCTAAATCACACCTGAATTCCTGATTCACAGACATTGAGATGATACACTGCATTATTTTAAGCTAAGTTATGGGATAGATTTTTGCACATCAGTAGATAACTAATATCCTTGTCAGAGGATGAGATGGCTGGATGGCATCACAGTTACAGTAGACATGAAATTGGGCAAGCTCCAGGAGATGGTGAGGGACAGGGAGGTCTGATGTACTGTAGTCCATGGGGTTGCAAAGGGTCGGACACAACCGTGCGACTGAACAACAACAACAAGGTAACTAATATAACACCTAAGATTTTGGACAAGCACAACTGCAACTGGGGACTAAGCCAGTTACAGCAAAGAGATTTCTGTTGATGCTAGAAATACTTACATCCAAACTATTGTCTTCATTTCCCACCCCACCCCTGCCTGCCCAGGGTAGCTTGTGGCTTCTGACAGATTGTATGCCTCATCTTAGGTTACTCAGGTTGAAGACATAAGGTAATGGTTAAAGTTATTGATTTCAAAGACTCCTTTGGTTATACATTAATCTTTTTTTTTTAGTTTTGATCTCTTTCATTGTTTTTTTTGTATTTATTTATTTCTATCCATCTTTTATTATTTGGCCTGTGTGGGCCTCCCATTGCAGTGGCCTCACTTGTTGCAGGGCACTGACTCTGAGCACATGCACTCCAGTGCACCGGCTAGTAATTGGACACAGTGTCCAGTCACTCTGTGGCAGATGGGATCCTCCTGGGCCAGGGATCGAATCGGTGCCCCTTGCACTGCAAGGCGAACTCTCTACCCACTGTACCACCAGGGATTCCCTAGTTATACACTAACCTTAAGCCTATTTATTCTTTAGGTAAGATGTTAGGTCTAATTATTAGTGAATGGGCTTCCCTGGTAACTCAGACGGTACATAATCTGGCTGCAGTTTAGGAGACCCAGCTTCAGTCCCTGAGTGTAAAAGAGAAGGGAATGACTACCCATTTCACTATTCTTGCTTAGAAAATTCCATAAACAGACGAGCCTGGCAGACTACAGTCCATGGGGTCACAAAGAATAGGACACAACTGAGCGACTTTCACTTCACACTTCATTACAGTAAATGGTACCCACAGCTGATAAAGAATCAGCTAAGCCACACTTACCAGCCCATTTAGGAACATCAGATTAAATAAACCACTAATATAAATGAGCCCTACAATGACAGAAAAAATACCAGTGAAAGTATAGCAGCTCCTTTTTTTTTTTTAAGAATCTCTTCTTTTTGTTCCCACATCCAAATACGATAAATACTTCTTGGCAGTTTTCCTGCTTCGGGCTTAGAATGGTGAGCTATCCTGAGGCCGTGGTAACAGTCATACGGTTAATTTATTACTCTTCAGATTCAGGTGGCAGTCCCAGGCCTTGGAGCCCTGGAAAAATTTGTGTGGACATCCAGACAGAAAATGACTCTCCTGCCACCACAAAGCTAGCTGGCTCTGGCACCTGCTTCTGTTTCTTTTTTTTCTGAGTATGTATGATGCTCTTTCTCCTTGGGGGTAAGGAGACTGACATCTTACTTAGTCTAGAAAGCTTAGTCTAGAACCATGCTGGCCGTTAGGAATATCCCAAGCTGCAAACTCTCGTCCCATATGTAATTTTAAATATTCTAGTAGCCATGTTAAAAAGTAAAAAGAAACAGCTGAATTTAATATTAATATTTTATGTAACCCAATATATCCACTGTCTTATCACTTCCATAGGCAGTCACTATAAAGATCATTATTGAAATAGTTTACACTTTTCTCATATTAAATCTTTAAGACCCAAGATGGGTTTAATTGCACTTACACCTTAATTCATTCCACCCACATTTCAAGTGCTTGATGGCTGTTGTATGGGATGAGGCTGGTCTAGAATGTCTGTGGATCAGCTCCTGCCTCTCAGCCTGCTTAGGACCCACCTTCATGCCACTTGGCCGCCTCCTAGTGAACTGCCTCATTCTTTCGGTCCTGGGGTCTTCCTCTTCTGCCCTCTCTGTCAACTCTTTCAATTTGCAAGCTTTCTCATGCTGTATAATCCGGCTACACTTGGGGATGTGAATTCAACAGCAGGTTCTCAGAATGCTCCTCCAAAGCTCTCTTTTGAAACAGGAAACATAATAGGATATACATTATGGTAACATTCAAACTGTTCATCAATTATCCATTACATCTGCCATCTACCTTCTGCCAATCGAGGTAACTATGTTATTACCCAAAAAAATCTTATTTTAATTATAATCCAATCAGAAGATGCATCCATTATGTAGAGTGCTTTGGCATGTTCTAAGAATTTAATTTTTGCACAAATAGTGGAGCAAATGCTGCAGAGAGGAAGGGGCTGGCTCCTTTCTTCATTAATTCAGTCAGTCAAAATAGAAGTACCAAGCACGGGTTATGCGGCGGCATTGTGCGTGGTGGGGGACACAAGGTTGTATGGATCCTGACTCCTGTTCTTGGGAAGCTCACAACTTAAAAGTGGAGGTGAGCCCTGAGAAGATGCTCAGCATGGCCGCGTGCCTCCACAAGGGCTCTAACTGGGGCGATGGAGAGGCATCTTGGAGGAGGTGAAGTTGCGCTAAGTATGGAAAGCGTGGGTCGGGCTTTGATGTGTCACCATGGATGAGAAGGGAGAGGCGTGGAGATTTTTTCAGAGACTGGCATGATTCGATGACACAGAGAGGTAAAACCATGCATGGAAAATATATGCAAGGGTTAGGAATATCCCAAGCTCGTCTCATATGTAATTTTAAATATTCTAGTAGCCATGTTAAAAAGTAAAAAGAAACAGCTGAATTTAATATTAATATTTTATGTAACCCAATATATCCACTGTCTTATCACTTCCATAGGCAGTCACTATAAAGATCATTATTGAAATAGTTTACACTTTTCTCATATTAAATCTTTAAGACCCAAGATGGGTTTAATTGCACTTACACCTTAATTCATTCCACCCACATTTCAAGTGCTTGATGGCTGTTGTATGGGATGAGGCTGGTCTAGAATGTCTGTGGATCAGCTCCTGCCTCTCAGCCTGCTTAGGACCCACCTTCATGCCACTTGGCCGCCTCCTAGTGAACTGCCTCATTCTTTCGGTCCTGGGGTCTTCCTCTTCTGCCCTCTCTGTCAACTCTTTCAATTTGCAAGCTTTCTCATGCTGTATAATCCGGCTACACTTGGGGATGTGAATTCAACAGCAGGTTCTCAGAATGCTCCTCCAAAGCTCTCTTTTGAAACAGGAAACATAATAGGATATACATTATGGTAACATTCAAACTGTTCATCAATTATCCATTACATCTGCCATCTACCTTCTGCCAATCGAGGTAACTATGTTATTACCCAAAAAAATCTTATTTTAATTATAATCCAATCAGAAGATGCATCCATTATGTAGAGTGCTTTGGCATGTTCTAAGAATTTAATTTTTGCACAAATAGTGGAGCAAATGCTGCAGAGAGGAAGGGGCTGGCTCCTTTCTTCATTAATTCAGTCAGTCAAAATAGAAGTACCAAGCACGGGTTATGCGGCGGCATTGTGCGTGGTGGGGGACACAAGGTTGTATGGATCCTGACTCCTGTTCTTGGGAAGCTCACAACTTAAAAGTGGAGGTGAGCCCTGAGAAGATGCTCAGCATGGCCGCGTGCCTCCACAAGGGCTCTAACTGGGGCGATGGAGAGGCATCTTGGAGGAGGTGAAGTTGCGCTAAGTATGGAAAGCGTGGGTCGGGTTTTGATGTGTCACCATGGATGAGAAGGGAGAGGCGTGGAGATTTTTTCAGAGACTGGCATGATTCGATGACACAGAGAGGTAAAACCATGCATGGAAAATATATGCAAGGATGTATCTTTTTGACAGGCTGTAATGGGGAGGGGCTGCGAGGACCCTGTGAGTGGTGAGCATCCACAGCTAGGTCAAGCTGGATGGTGGCAGGATTTTTGTGCTGGACTGGGAGACTGTATCTCATTTTCTTGGCTAGGTGGAGCCAAGCAAGACTGTATGCAGAGCTTGTAAGAGGATCCTAGCTGAGCTTTTGGAGGATGGACCTGAAATGTGTGTGCAACTCTGCACAGAAGTCTGGGGGAAGGAAGCAGGGAGGGCTGTGAACACTTTGTCTCTCGTGGGAACAAACAATATTAAAGTAATGGGTTTATGCATTTTTTGACCTTTAAAAAATGGTATTTTCAGCAAACTTCCTCCTCCCCACCTCACCCTTGTTAAATATTTCATCTCAACTGGAAAATACCCACAACAATAATTTTTTTTTACGGTTTTAGCCTTTCAGTAATAAACCAAAACAAACAGTGGGGAGCTTAAAAGGCCTTTCAGCTGAGAAAGATGAAAGCAGATGTCTCTGGTTTAGATTATTGTTAGAAAGCACAAGCGTCCGATGCTTCTGGAAATCCTGTGAGGAAGAGCGAACAGGAGGAAGAGCAGGTGCCACGACCACCCCATCCTGGACCTGACATTCTGGTAGTATTTCTTACTCACTCAGGGGGTACATATGCATCTACGAATCTCATTATCTGAAGTGGGATCCTGTTTCCCCTCCCTGTAGCTGGAACCTCTTGGTTTAAAGCCCCAGGGAGGGTGATGGAGACATAGGTACTCATTTTTTTTTTCTCACAAAACCATTGAGGAGACAGCAATGCCTTTCAGACTTGATGATCTGGGTGCAGCAACGAAGATACCTTCAGGTTGGAAGGCATGGTTTCTTAATACAGCTTTTTGCTTAAACAGCTGACTAGGTGCATTTATTTCTATAACTTTGAATTTTCCAGAACTCCAGTTTTTCTCTCTCTTTCTCTTTTTTTTTTTTAGCAACAACCAAATATGTACTCTTTTTCTACTTATGAGCTTCTCAGGTGGCTCAGATGATAAACACTCTGCCTGCAATGCAGGAGACCTGAGTTCGATCCCTGGGTTGGGAAGATACCCTGGAGAAGGGAATGGCAACCCATGCCAATATTCTTGCCTGGAGAATTCCAGGGATAGAGGAGCCTGCAATGTCTATTCAGGGCCTCTGCCCATTTTTTAAATTAGATTGTTTTGAGGTTTTTCTGCTATAGCGTGATAGGAGTTCTTATCATATTTTGGATATTAACACCTAATGAGCTATATGATTTGCAGATATTTTCTATCATTCATCAGGCGTCTCAGGTGGTGCTATCAGTAAAGAAATTGCCTCCTAATGTAGGAGACATAAGAGATGTGGATTTGATCCCTGAGTTGGGAAGATCCTCTGGAGGAGGGCATGGCAACCCATTCCAGTGTTCCTGCCTGGAGAGCCCCGTGGACAGAGGAGCCTGGCAGGCTACAGTCCACAGGATCACACTGAGTTGGACACGACTGAAGTGACTCAGTACTAGCACTTTAGTTTTTTAGATTGTTGCCTATCTGCTAAATGGAACTAGCCAGTAAAGAATGGGCTTGTGGATATTTTGACTTTTTAAAAAAGAATAATTTCAACAACAAAATTCCTTATCCCCCAGCTCTTTGTTAAGTATCTACACTGACTAGATAGATTATCATAGACCTCAGGGGGAGGAGTGTCCATCAAGACTATTAGGTTAAGTGAGCTCATTTCTTCATTCTTTCACTTAATAACCACAGTTTAAGTATCTATATGTTTTATAGTTCTTAAAATGTAAACAAAACAAATCATAGTCCTTTCCTCAAGGAGCTTAGTGATAGTATAAACCAATAGATAAAAAATGTAAAAGAAGGGCTTCCCTGGTGGTCCAGTGGGTAGAGAGTCCACTTTGCAGTGCAAAGGATGCTGGTTCGATCCCTGGCCTGGGAGGATCCCATGTGCCGCGGAGTGGCTGGACGGATGTGTCCAGCTACCAAGCTGAAGCTCTGGAGCGTGTGTGCCCAGAGCAGGTGCTCTGCAGCAACAGAGGCCACGGCAGTGGGAGGCCCACACAGGCCAAAAAAGAACAAAGATGGAAATAAATGAAAGACCAATAGAAATGGCCAAAAAAAAACGTAAAACAAACAAAAATATAAAGGAAAATCTTGTAAGAAATACTATGAACCAAAATAATGAAAAATAAAACTTTGGGGAAGGTGGGCCTGTGATTTTTCTTTCCTTGTACTGTGCTTGCTTTCATCAGTGTATATGTTGGTGGCCTGCAGGGTCTGTAGGGAAGATATGGTGTTGGTGGATATAATGCAGGGGCTAACAGGGTGGCTCTGGGCCACGCGGGGAGGGGGGCTGTGCTGGGAACGGGTGGTGGGCACAGGCTTGAATCTGCTCTTGGAGAGGCTTGCTGAGTTGCTATCAACTCTCAAGGGTGCCCTGAAGAAGGCACCTAGGCACCTAGAGCTGTGCACCCTTCCCTGAAGGGAGGGCTCCTTCTGGGTGTGCGAGGACATCCTCCTTAGAGCTCCTCCTGTGCATTCCTTGTAAAAGGCAACATGACATAGGCAGCATTTGGGGTTATTAAGACTCCAGCCAAAAAAAAAAAAAAATGAGCAAGTCAGCTTTAATTTCTGACAAATAGGTATAAACTAAAAGTATAAGCTTTGTTCTTTGAAAGAAGGTAAATTTGGGTACTGGAGAGAGGAGAACTGAATGCAGGATGATAACACAATTGCTGCAATGCCCATGATGACCAAAGCCTGGTTTCAACGGGAATTCTCTCTCTTTCCCTGAGTAATGACACAGAGGGCCAGGCAGGCTGTCTTGAGCAGTGAGGCATGTCTGCCATTTGCTTGGTATAGTCGGTATAAAGAACCACCAGTTAAAATCATATTAAAGCAATTTAAGATCTTTATACGCCTGGGAGCAGACTTTTTTTCAATTTTATTGAGATATAATTGACAAATGCCATTGTATTAAAGTGCATAGCATAAAGATTTGATGTGTGTGTGTGTGTGTGTGTGAGTCACTCAGTCATGTCTGACTTTTTGTGATCGCATAGACAGTAGCCTGCCAGGTTCCTCTGTCCATGGAATTCTCCAGGCGAGAATACTGGAGTGGTTAGCCATTCCCATCTTGAGGGAATTTTCCTGACCCAGAGATAAACCCAGGTCTCCTGCATTGCGTGTGGATTCCTTATTGTCTGAGCCACTAAGGAAGCCCTTGAGATATGGGTGTATATATATAAGTATATATATGTATATATATATATGCACAAACACACACACACATATGCATAGAGAGAGAGAGAAAACGTGCAGGGTCATTTAGTTATATATATAAATGAACACCACAATAAATCTAGTTACCATCCTAATTACAAGTTTTGTGTGTGTGTTGAGAACTTTTAAGATCTATGCTTTTAGCAGCATTCAAATATACAAACAATATTGCTAACTACAGTTTCCATGCTGTAATTCCATCCCCAGAACTTACTTATCTTATAATTGGAAGTTTGTACCTTTTGACCTCTTTATCCTTTTGAAGTCTGTCTAAAGGGAGGCTTAAAAAGCCCCTTGTTCTTTTTTTTTTTTTTTTTTTGGTAACAAACTCAAGAGCTTTAGCAGTAAGCTGTGAGACTTGAGGAGATTCCAGAATTGGGTGAGATGTCCCCCAGCTGGAGGCTGCAAACAGCAAGACGCTGTGTGCAGCGACACACTCGGCCTCTCCGGGTCACTCTCAGGAACCCAGCCAGAGTCCCCCTGGACCAGGCCCATATGGAACAGCCTGACCAACTGGCACAGCAGTCGCCTTTTTTGTGTGTTAGATGTGAAATGTGTGCAGTGAACCATCTGACAGCCAACCCACACACTCTAATTGGTGCCTGCTGGGTGCCCTGCCCGCGCAAGATCGCCACGGGGACAGACAGCCTAAACAGCAAGGGGGATGCCACGCCTGATGCACGCACTGCACCCGAGAGGGTTTGTGGGTGACCGTGTGGCCTCAGCTGGTCTTGGACAATTTGGGTAATTTTATACGCCTTTGGGAGCAGACTTTTTTTCAATTTTATTGAGATATAATTGACAAATGCCATTGTATTAAAGTGCATAGCATAAAGATTTGATGTGTGTGTGTGTGTGTGTGTGAGTCACTCAGTCATGTCTGACTTTTTGTGATCGCATAGACAGTAGCCTGCCAGGTTCCTCTGTCCATGGAATTCTCCAGGCGAGAATACTGGAGTGGTTAGCCATTCCCATCTTGAGGGAATTTTCCTGACCCAGAGATAAACCCAGGTCTCCTGCATTGCGTGTGGATTCCTTATTGTCTGAGCCACTAAGGAAGCCCTTGAGATATGGGTGTATATATATAAGTATATATATGTATATATATATATGCACAAACACACACACACATATGCATAGAGAGAGAGAGAAAACGTGCAGGGTCATTTAGTTATATATATAAATGAACACCACAATAAATCTAGTTACCATCCTAATTACAAGTTTTGTGTGTGTGTTGAGAACTTTTAAGATCTATGCTTTTAGCAGCATTCAAATATACAAACAATATTGCTAACTACAGTTTCCATGCTGTAATTCCATCCCCAGAACTTACTTATCTTATAATTGGAAGTTTGTACCTTTTGACCTCTTTATCCTTTTGAAGTCTGTCTAAAGGGAGGCTTAAAAAGCCCCTTGTTCTTTTTTTTTTTTTTTTTTTTGGTAACAAACTCAAGAGCTTTAGCAGTAAGCTGTGAGACTTGAGGAGATTCCAGAATTGGGTGAGATGTCCCCCAGCTGGAGGCTGCAAACAGCAAGACGCTGTGTGCAGCGACACACTCGGCCTCTCCGGGTCACTCTCAGGAACCCAGCCAGAGTCCCCCTGGACCAGGCCCATATGGAACAGCCTGACCAACTGGCACAGCAGTCGCCTTTTTTGTGTGTTAGATGTGAAATGTGTGCAGTGAACCATCTGACAGCCAACCCACACACTCTAATTGGTGCCTGCTGGGTGCCCTGCCCGCGCAAGATCGCCACGGGGACAGACAGCCTAAACAGCAAGGGGGATGCCACGCCTGATGCACGCACTGCACCCGAGAGGGTTTGTGGGTGACCGTGTGGCCTCAGCTGGTCTTGGACAGTGGTTATCACCCTTGGGTGTGACATAAGAATTTCTTTAGGCTCTTGTTAGGCTGAGTTCCTGGATCCTAGCCTGGGAGATTCTGATTTATGGGGTTGGAGTTGGGATCTAGAAATGTGAACTTCTGGCTAGCACACCAGGACATTCTGGTGTATGTAGACAAAGCCAGATTGAGAAGCCTTGCCTGTATGCAGCTCAGCTTTATCTTTTTTTCTTTCTTTTCTTTTCTTTTTTTTTAATGCAGTTCAGTGTGTGTTTTTTCTTTTTTGGGCCACTTCTATTGGTCTTTCATTTATTTCCTTCCTTGTTCTTTGGCCCATGTGGGCCTCCCATCATAGTAGCCTCTCTTGTTGCAGAACACCGGCTCTGGGCACATGCACTCCAGAGCTCTGGCTAGGTAGTTGGACACATCAGTCCAGCTGCTCCACGACACGTGGGATCTTCCCGGGCCAGGGATCGAACCAGCGCCCCTTGCACTGCAAGACGATGTCTTTACCCACTGGACCACCAGGGAAGCCTCCTTTTTTTCTTTTAAGCTACTAGAAATTTTATTTTTTTAAGCCACTTTATTGAGATCAAATTGATACATCAAAAACTGTACACGTTTAATGTACTGGGACTTCCCGGCTGGTGCTAGTGGTGAAGAGCCCACCTGCCAATTCAGGGACCCAAAGATATATGGTTCGATCCCTGGGCCAGGAAGTTCCCCCAGGGAAGAAAATGGCAACCCACTCTGGTATTCTTGCCTGGAGAACCCCATGGACAGAAATTCTCTGCATCTCACTGAATCAAATTCTGTCAAAGAATCTTTGAAGTTGGGACTGTTATTACCCCCATTTTACAGATGTGAGCCTGAGGGAGAAAGAGATTACATAACTTGTCTGGAGTCACACATTAGGTAAATGAATGATTCATGACGAAGGAACTTCAGTGCAGAGGCCACCTACCATGTGAAGATGACACGGAACCAGAATTAGAGAATGGCTTCTGCTGGGCTTTACTTTTCTTGCCCATAAAATAAGGGGTTTGAATGAAATGATATCCTAGCAGGGCTGGCTTCGTCTCTGCAACCTGTGCAGTCAAACAGGGTCCTCAGCTTGGTCTTATGCTCTGCTGTTGCCACCTTGAAATTGCTAATCATTTTTGAACAAGGAGCCCCACGTTTTCATTTCTCACCCTGCAACATAGAAAGTGGATCTTGTCTCCCAAGAGCTCTTATTGTTACGCTACATTTTTTTCTCAGCTCCTTTATAGATTCTTAACAATTCCCTGTGCGTTCTTGGCCTTGGAACTACCTTCTGTCGAGGCAGTGAAGCCATGGGCTGACTTGAGCTTCATAGAGAGGAGAATTTGGGGCTGGTGATGACGGTCCACGGTGTGTCTGTAGGGGCTGATGGTGGACAGCTGGTGAAGCCGAGCGGATAGAGAGCTGGCAGCAGCTCAGGGTGGGGTCGCATGTGAATTGCAACTGACTCTTGACAACAGACATGTCCCCAGTCCACTGCAAGTGTTGTGAGCATTGTCACTAAGTGGCCCACCTACAGCAGTCCCGCCATTCAGGAAACGGGTGAGGGCTTGAAGTTGAAGAAATGAATTCAGTTCTTCCAGAGAGATGTTTTGGGCCTGAGCTGACTGTCCCTCTTCCCCTCTTTGGCCCTGGTCCACACCCCCACTTAGGCACCTGCAGCCCCACTCCCAACACTGGAGAGTTCCAAGAGTTGAGCCCCATGTGTGCTGCCTGGAAGAAGCTTTCTAAAACATTGGTTTCCTCGTGGTGATATCTTGTGTCACTACACACACATGCACAAGCTTCATCCCATTTGCTGCTGGAAAGGTTTGGGTCAGGAACAGGGGAAGGAGATGCTTATTGAATGTTTATCACATGACCGCCTCCCCCGCCTCTTCCTCTGAGTAAAGCCTACTTACCTTCGAAGGAAAAAAAAAAATTAAAGGGTTCTTATTGGGAGTTAATGACTTAGATTCCTATCAGCGCTGAAACAAAAAATTCAGACACAGACAATACATGCAGAATGTAGGATAAAAGGCTCGTTCTTTACACCTTGATGCTTAAAGGCAGAACAAAGATAAACCATAAGGGAAGTGGCTGCTGTTTGCCTGTGTGTGAGTGTGTGTGTGTGTGTGTGTGTGTGTGTGTGTGTGGAAGAGGAGGATAAAGAAAGGTATGACAAGTTCTCTTGTCTTAAGTGAGGCATTTTCTCCCTTCTTCCTTCCTCTCCCCTTTCAGTGTCTAGATCTTTTATGAATTATGTTTTGAAATCCTTCCCTCCTCTTAGCTTTCCAATCACTTCCTCCCAGATCCTCCCCCCGCCCCCAGCCCCTGTCTGGACTAGTAGACTTCTTTTATCGCCCAGAGCGCAAGTACCTAGTAGCTTCCTGGTGCCTGCACGCCTCTCCTGAAGGGACTTGAGCTTCATAGAGAGGAGAATTTGGGGCTGGTGATGACGGTCCACGGTGTGTCTGTAGGGGCTGATGGTGGACAGCTGGTGAAGCCGAGCGGATAGAGAGCTGGCAGCAGCTCAGGGTGGGGTCGCATGTGAATTGCAACTGACTCTTGACAACAGACATGTCCCCAGTCCACTGCAAGTGTTGTGAGCATTGTCACTAAGTGGCCCACCTACAGCAGTCCCGCCATTCAGGAAACGGGTGAGGGCTTGAAGTTGAAGAAATGAATTCAGTTCTTCCAGAGAGATGTTTTGGGCCTGAGCTGACTGTCCCTCTTCCCCTCTTTGGCCCTGGTCCACACCCCCACTTAGGCACCTGCAGCCCCACTCCCAACACTGGAGAGTTCCAAGAGTTGAGCCCCATGTGTGCTGCCTGGAAGAAGCTTTCTAAAACATTGGTTTCCTCATGGTGATATCTTGTGTCACTACACACACATGCACAAGCTTCATCCCATTTGCTGCTGGAAAGGTTTGGGTCAGGAACAGGGGAAGGAGATGCTTATTGAATGTTTATCACATGACCGCCTCCCCCGCCTCTTCCTCTGAGTAAAGCCTACTTACCTTCGAAGGAAAAAAAAAAATTAAAGGGTTCTTATTGGGAGTTAATGACTTAGATTCCTATCAGCGCTGAAACAAAAAATTCAGACACAGACAATACATGCAGAATGTAGGATAAAAGGCTCGTTCTTTACACCTTGATGCTTAAAGGCAGAACAAAGATAAACCATAAGGGAAGTGGCTGCTGTTTGCCTGTGTGTGAGTGTGTGTGTGTGTGTGTGTGTGTGTGTGTGTGTGTGTGTGTGTGTGTGGAAGAGGAGGATAAAGAAAGGTATGACAAGTTCTCTTGTCTTAAGTGAGGCATTTTCTCCCTTCTTCCTTCCTCTCCCCTTTCAGTGTCTAGATCTTTTATGAATTATGTTTTGAAATCCTTCCCTCCTCTTAGCTTTCCAATCACTTCCTCCCAGATCCTCCCCCCGCCCCCAGCCCCTGTCTGGACTAGTAGACTTCTTTTATCGCCCAGAGCGCAAGTACCTAGTAGCTTCCTGGTGCCTGCACGCCTCTCCTCTGCTGTTGTTCATTCATTTACTCACTGTAGCCTCAGAAGCTGTGATCTCCATCCGAGCTGGCCATGGGGCTGTCTTGTTCACTGTTGCAACCCCCAGTGAGGATTAATAAATGTTTGTTAAAAGCATGAATAAACAGCATGAGGAGGAGCTCACAACAGCCAGAGTCCAGGTGTCTCGGGGATGAAGACAGATGAGTGCAGTGGGGTATGGGGGAGGCAGCCACCTGCAGGACCCAGCCAGGAAAGGTGTTTAGAAGTCTATATTTCAGTGCTCACTGGGTGTCCCCTGTAGAGGACTTCACTTACATCACCCTATTTAATCCATACAACAACAAAGTGGGTCCTGATTAAAATTTTATGGAGAAGGTAACAGAATCTTGAACTGAACTTTGGAAATTGGTAAGGCACAGAAGACAGAGAGGGCTTTCCATCCAGAGATAGCAGATTAAGCTGTGTCCCAAGGGTGCGACCATCACTCAGGTGAGGGTGTCTATGCTGGGGGTCATCGTGGGGGTGAAATGGAGTGACGATGCTACACTTTACTTGTGCTCCTGGAGGTAGTAGCTGTTAGATCTTCCCACCCTGCAGTGTTCCAATAAAATCTAATCACAAAAACCACTAGCCTGATCTTTCATATGCCTAGATAGAGCCATCTCAGTTCTTCATGACTTCCATAGGCCTCGCCCACACCTCCCTGCTTTACCTGTGTCTATTATCAAATTTAAGACCTCTTCCTATTCTCTGATATGTTTCTCATTCATTCTTCCTATTGCATCAGAAGGATCCTAGGCTTGGTTTCATGCGACAGCCTGAATAAAATCATCTCCTTAGTTGTCTGGCATACGTCGTTCTGCACAGGGGTTACATCTGGCAAGGAAGAGAGGGACTAGATAGATCATGGAGACCTTGCTGGCCATGGGCGGGAGCGTGGACTTGATCTTGTATATATGGGAACCCAGTAAGAGGGCGGAAGAGTTTCTAACAGGAATGGTGATATCTGATGCTCATTATAGAAATCTATTTCTGTTTTCTGTATATAAGAAGGATTGAAGGGAGAATTAACTAAGACAAAGAAATTTCATATTCTGATAAGAAAGGATAGTGCTCTGAGCTAGGATGAGATGGACTCTGGGTGAACTGTCAAGGGTGGCAACCCCTAGGACATAGATGGTACCCAGATGTGAGGCCGAGGGAAGCGTTTGGGAGGATTCCCATTCATGTCAAGGTGGTGTGAGTACACTAACATTGTCAGCCATCATGAGACAGGTAGTCCTTAATCTGGACCATGGAAAATGAGCAGCGTGGTAAGCCATAGGTAAATTGACGACATATAAAAGGTTCAAGCAGGTTGTGATAATACCATCGGACACAAAACTCAGAAGGAGATACCTGTAAAGCTCTGCAAATGTCTTTCTGATGGGAATTATGGGGAAAAGGCTTAAGGCATACATAGCTTCCCTCCCTCCAACTGGGCCATCTGTGGTTTTATTTTTGACCAAACGATAGTTCTGCTTTTTTTGGAGAAAAGATCTCCTAGCACCGCGATTCCAGCCTAGATCACTTTAAGGGAGGCTACCAGGAAGGTGGAAGATAGAGACATCAAGGCTTCCAGAGAGGTGGCTGCAGTAGCTTTCTTTCATCCACCCTTAGTGATAATGAGGCCTAATGGGAGACTTGGTCTGGGTTCCCTCCTCCTTTCACCTGGGCTGCCTATCAACACTAAGGAAATGCAGGCCTTTTAAGGCAGTCTGTTTCTGTGGTAGGTGCCCTGCCCTAAGGCGGTAGATGATTCAGGTGCTCATTCCTCCGAGAGAGCAGCACCTTTGTTATGTATCTTTACCAGCCTGTGCTCAAGCTGAAGCTGTGAATTATAGACAGCCTGGTGAAACATTCCTCCCAGTTGTTCTCAAGATATTGGTGGACTTTTTTTTAAAGTGTTTTTCACACATTAATACCATTTTCAGGCTTAAAAAATAAAATCCGGTCTTTGATTGCCTGAAAGCTTAATGTAGATGTAAGCACTTCTCCTGTATTCTCAGTGAGAAATGTTACATTAACGTAATTATAGCGATGATGATTCATATGGCCCTGGTATCTTGAATCTGGGCCTAAGGAAAGCTCTTCACATAGAACTCTGACTTCATCTCTTTCCTTGGAGTCTGACATCTCTCTTCTGCATGGTGGCTGCACTGAGCCGAGGCTGCCCCTGGGGACTTCCCTCATGCCAGGGCCTTCAGGACAATACAAAGGCTGGGAATTTCCCAGATGCTTCTGGAGCCAGTCTTCTGCTCTGATAGCCAGGCCTGGAGAGCCCCTGTTCACTGCCTCTCTCCCCACCTGGGCTCTCCATAGAAATCACAAAATCCACAGGTCTCAGTACTTTCGTATGGAATTAGTCATCTTTCCTATTTTGCAGGGGGTCTCCCTCCAAATTGCAGTGATTCAGACGTCCAGAGGGAAGCTTTCAGACACAGATTTCTAGAGGAAGTGATGCTAAATATAAAGGATAAAGATGTATTAGCCAGGCAAACTATACAGAATGTGACTGGGCCTACAGATAGGTCAGGAATTTGGCAAAAGGCTCCTTCTTGGGTCTTAGGTGGATGGTCAAGCTATACGGCTAGCCATCCAAGATGTCCTCCTGCTTAAAGAATCCATGCACAGCCAGCAGAGAGCTAACATTGGCGTGCTCAGTGTGCTCTCACTGTCCATCTTCCTTCTCTTCCCTTCTTCTCTATATTTTAATTATTGATTGGAAGCCTGTTATAAAAACCAGAAGATCTTGACTATCTGGTAGCCAACTTTATAGTTTTAAAATGTCAACTACAAACTGGCATTTACCAATTATATTGCCAATGCCTGGACAACAAGGATATTTGCCATCTGCCTCTGCAGAGACCATACCCTGTGCTGTTGAGAGCTGCTGACCTTCAATACACCGTGATGGAGATCAGGGTGGGGCAGAGGCACTTTGTGCTCCAGGGAATCTGGTGAAACAGGTCTTTAGATATGTGGATGCCTTTAGGAACAGATTTTATTATCTCAATCCTTGCATCTCCTTATATTTAGAAAAGCACTAAATCTCCTCATGATGACATCAGATGCTCGTGACTGCAGGCCCTTTGTAAAATGACTGTTTAATGATATGAAACTCCTCCCTCACCAAAATCCTTAAATATTGACCCTCCTCTTGCTGCCTCTTTGGAGCAGTCTCTCAGAGCTTTCTGGGGTGTTGCCTCCTGGGCTGTAGTCCTAATTATGCCCCAAATAAAACTTAACCCACAACTCTCAAGTTGTTCATCTTTTTTTAGTTGACACAGGTCTTGTGTGATTTAGCCATTCCTCTTTCTTTCAGCACCTTGGTTTGGGACTTAGGGTGTGTTGATCCATGAAAGTGAAACTAGCAACAGCTACTCTAGGATTTATTTTCCTCTGAGGATGGTAGCTCCTGCTGTTTTAGGAGAGGTAATGTGTGCTTGGGATGGTGAGTGGGGAGGTAGGAGAGAGATCTGTGCGGGACAAAGCATTGCCTTTTCAATGTTGGTGAAGTTTATTAATGAGGAAATATGACCAGCTTTCTGTCTTTTACATGTTCCCCAAATGACTGTGGTCAGCCAAATAATGACGTTTGCATGCTCTTTAATCTATGCTCCCGGGTCTTTTTGCATGATAGCAAAAAAGGCTCTTTCCATGTGCATGTTATGAACTTACAACATCTAAAACCCTCGTGCCAAGTAGCCAGGAGACTGTGGTGCAGAAGGAGGTGTATGTGTGCATTATATATGTTTGTGTACATGTGTCTATGTGTGTGAATTGGTTGTTTGGGCACATGTGCCTCAGTGAAGGATTGTGAGCTCTGTTTCTGTCTGAATTCCTTTGCAGGGTGTTTTGCAAGTGAAGGCCCATTTCTTTGTAAAAATAGAATTGCTTTTCTAAGACAGAAATGCTGAGTAAGCACAAGGATGGCTCTGAGTTTTCGAAGGAGCTTTCCAGAAATTGGTGCAAGGAACTTGCTAATGGTACTGGGAGATAGAAGGGGAGATGCACAGACCACACTGTGTTTTGCATTTCAATCTCTGTGGATCCTCTCTCCCTGCCTATGCATATTTAAAATTCCTTTCAATATATAAATAGGATAATTCTCTCCTCATCCCCACCAGAGTTCATTTAATACGCAAAAAGCCCCCTAAAACTTTAATCAATCGTGACTGCAGGCCCTTTGTAAAATGACTGTTTAATGATATGAAACTCCTCCTCACCAAAATCCTTAAATATTGACCCTCCTCTTGCTGCCTCTTTGGAGCAGTCTCTCAGAGCTTTCTGGGGTGTTGCCTCCTGGGCTGTAGTCCTAATTATGCCCCAAATAAAACTTAACCCACAACTCTCAAGTTGTTCATCTTTTTTTAGTTGACACAGGTCTTGTGTGATTTAGCCATTCCTCTTTCTTTCAGCACCTTGGTTTGGGACTTAGGGTGTGTTGATCCATGAAAGTGAAACTAGCAACAGCTACTCTAGGATTTATTTTCCTCTGAGGATGGTAGCTCCTGCTGTTTTAGGAGAGGTAATGTGTGCTTGGGATGGTGAGTGGGGAGGTAGGAGAGAGATCTGTGCAGGACAAAGCATTGCCTTTTCAATGTTGGTGAAGTTTATTAATGAGGAAATATGACCAGCTTTCTGTCTTTTACATGTTCCCCAAATGACTGTGGTCAGCCAAATAATGACGTTTGCATGCTCTTTAATCTATGCTCCCGGGTCTTTTTGCATGATAGCAAAAAAGGCTCTTTCCATGTGCATGTTATGAACTTACAACATCTAAAACCCTCGTGCCAAGTAGCCAGGAGACTGTGGTGCAGAAGGAGGTGTATGTGTGCATTATATATGTTTGTGTACATGTGTCTATGTGTGTGAATTGGTTGTTTGGGCACATGTGCCTCAGTGAAGGATTGTGAGCTCTGTTTCTGTCTGAATTCCTTTGCAGGGTGTTTTGCAAGTGAAGGCCCATTTCTTTGTAAAAATAGAATTGCTTTTCTAAGACAGAAATGCTGAGTAAGCACAAGGATGGCTCTGAGTTTTCGAAGGAGCTTTCCAGAAATTGGTGCAAGGAACTTGCTAATGGTACTGGGAGATAGAAGGGGAGATGCACAGACCACACTGTGTTTTGCATTTCAATCTCTGTGGATCCTCTCTCCCTGCCTATGCATATTTAAAATTCCTTTCAATATATAAATAGGATAATTCTCTCTCCTCATCCCCACCAGAGTTCATTTAATACGCACAAAAAGAATTGCACATCCAGGCCTGTCTTTTCCTGCTTCCTGTTATTACTATTTATTGGTTTTTCTCGTCTTCTTGTTTGCTCCCCTCCGATGTTGCTCCCCTTAGATTAAACTGTGTTTCAGGATTGACCGGAGGGAGAAATGCCATTTCTTCAAAACAAAGCTTAGCCCAAGAGAGGTGATCTCCAGGCTGGTTCTGCTCTTTGGCACCAGTCCAGACCTTCCAGAGCTGCACTCTGAATAGGAAGCCCTGGGCCTTAGATAGTCTGGGTTTTTACAGCCCCCTCTTAATGCCATATTTTGCATTATTGATAACAATTGCCCATTTACCCCATGAATGAAGCTCTGACACTCTCCAGTGTCCCAAAGGCACAGGTGGAAGAATTTTTGATGAGAAGCACACTGAGCAAGAATATGAGCTGGGATCTGGGGATTGGTGCCTATGACAGCAGCCAACCAGTCTTCTTCCTAGACAAAAGCTCTAGGAAGCATTTGTTGAGTTTAATGGTCTTATTTCATGTTGCTAATGTGAATAATTCAATCCATTTTGGAAGAAGTTATGCATTTCAAACATTGTCCAGATTTCACAATGTCAGTTAGTGAGGCCTATAGGACAGGCATTCTTGGAAAGACACTCTCCATTTTACACACAATGAAAGCACTGACTTGGGATCAGAAGACTTGACCTCTAGGCCTGCCTCTGAATTGTAAAGTTCACAGTTCACTTCCCATCTTAGATATCACTTGGTTCTCACTTTATTGATAGCCAGTGACTTCTCTGATTACAACAAACTGACCAACTTTGATAACTTCTTGAGTCATATTTCATGGCCAAAATATGTGTGTAGTGGGGCATAGAATGAGGCACTGACTTGTCACCTGTTACATAAAAAGGTATCAAGGGTGTAAAGAGTTTTCCATTAAAAGTGTGGTGAGCTTGATTCTGGGCCACACTAGGATCTCATTCCATGAGTAGAGTTCCCACTGAAGCGTGGACAGAATCCAGTAGCATGTCATTGTTTAGTCACACAGTCATGAGTGACTCTTTTGTGACTCCATGGGCTATAGCCCTTCAGTCTCTTCTCTCCATAGAATTCTCCAGACAAGAGTACTGGGGTGGGTTACCATTTCCTTCTCCAGGGGATCTCCTTGATCCTGGGATTGAACCCACATTCCTGCATCTCCTGCACTGGCAGGTGAGTTCTTTACCACTGAGTCACCAGGGAAGCCCAGGGAGCATGTGACCAAGGGAAAATGTCACTGCTGTGTGACTCAGCACAGAACCAAGTGTACCTTCAGAGCCATGTCTCTCACTACAGGTAAGGTGAGCTACAGATGTGACCTTGATATTTCTGAGGGATTAATTTGGGGTTCAATCTATGCTTAAGTGTGGTCTGTGTTCTAAGGGACCTGTTGATTCAGAAGGCTGCTACTCAGACCAGACAACTGAAAGGCAGTTCTGGTCTGGACAAGGGAGGGAACACAGTAAGAATGTGATGATTGTAGGCAGTGTCTCTATCTTGCAAGCATTGTATGTTTGCCTTCCTCTTCATAAACTTTGCTGTCAAATAATCTACCTAGGAAACTGATCTCTGCAAACCCAGTGTCCTTGGAGGCCCAAGTGATATGAACTATGTCAGGTTCTAGGCCTCAATGGCAAAGCAAAGATTTTCCTTACAGGCCAGATCATGGGGTCCTTATCACTCTGTGAAACATTGAGAGACAGGTGGGCATAAGCTGTGAGTTTCAGCTCCTCATTCAGAGTGTTTGACTGGGAGGGGATCCCTGTTCTGTATTTCCTCCTTCAACAGCTTTCCTCTGGGAGCTGCAATCAATAATTTTCATATCTAGCTCACTTAGAGTTCATCCAACCATAGGTAAGGATAAACACAGGCTAGGCTGTTCCACAGGGCTTCCTAAAACACTAATCTGCTATAATGGGATCCTGGATACTGGCTCCAAAAGTCTTCACTTTTTCATTTCTCACAAATAAAGGAAAATATACAACCAATACTGAATACAGCTCAAGTACTATAGTGAGCTCACTGACGTGGATTACTTTATGTTATTGTCCCCAGCTAAGAGTCATTGTCCTTAGAGAATATCCTTGGCACCTAGAGTCTGATGGATCTGCACATTCCCTGTGAATCCATCAACAGGGACACCACCAGAGCCCTAAGCTGATATTGTATTAGAAATGAGCCAGACCCTCTTGAAGAAAGGTATTTCTTGATGGGGAGTGTAAATACTCTGAGCCTGATCGTGTGGAGCCTGCCGTGTCTTTGGCCAGATAGGCAGCAGCGATTCAGGACCATTTTGATAACTGTGAAAAGACCCTTGACTTTTTAAATTTTTCTATCATCTAACAACAAAAAGAAGTTTTATTTTTGTGTCCCACCAGGTAGCACATGATTTAGCTATTATACAAAAGAGCATTTGATAGATTCTCTTTTTTGACTCATTATACCGCTTTAGCTGTCACACATTCCCCTTTATCCGATGAAATCTATGTATGCATATGGCTGACTTGCTTTGCTCTACAGCAAAAGCAAACACAACATTTTCAAGAAACAACTGCAATAAAACAAAAAATGCCCTTAACTAAATAGCTCTTGACTTTAAAGTTCCTAAACTGAAAGAGGTACACACACACGAGCTGTTGGCATACAAAGTTATTACATAGCATTAAAAACCAAAGGTGTCACTTCACCCATGAAAGTTCTTACTGTCAAAGCTATAGCTTTTCCACTAGCCATGTACAGATGTGAGAATTGGACCACTAAGAAGACTGAGGACCCAAGAACTTATACTTTCAAACTATGATGCTAAAGAGGATTCTTGAGAGTCCCTTGGACTGCAAGAAGCTCAAACCAGTTAATTCTAAAGGAAATTAACTTGGAATATTTATTGGAAGTACTGATGCTGTAGCTGAAGCTCCAATACTTTGGCCACCTGATGTAAAGAGCCAACTCATTGGAAAAGACCCTAATGCTGGGAAACATTGAAGGCAAAAGGAAAAGGGGACAGCAGAGGATGAGGTGGTTAGACAGCATTACCGACTCAATGGACATGAATTTGAGTAAACTCTAAGAGATAATGAAAGACAGGGAAGTCTGGTGTGCTGCCGTCCATGGAGTTGCAAAGAGTCAGACACGATTAGTGACTGAACAACAATGAACAATGACCCCTGATACCTTCTGGATCCTCCAAATTTGCAAATGCTATGATGATAGAAAATTCCCCTCTAGAATGCATGTGATGAGTGAGTCAGATAAGGAAGCACCAAAGAGTACTCTTGGAATGCAGCCCTGAACACGCAGCTCGGCTCTTCCACTCATCAGCTTCAGCACTTCAGCCTTTCTACATCCGAGACTGGGCAAAATTATAAAGGGCCCAAGGGCAGGTGTCTTTAGGCCTCTTTAGAGTCTCCACAGTTGTGTGAGATATTTGCAGATAGCACATGTCTGTTACACTTACTAGCAAAGCAAGCTTGAGGATTTTTGTTGTTGGTCTTTTGAATTTTCACACTTTTTAATTTGGTTGTTTGGTTGGTTTATATACTATCACAAGTAAAGACCATAAACCCTTGAGCTAAACTGTGCTGCATGAGATTCAGTGCCAGCTCTGCTACTTCCTCGCTGTGCAATCTTAGGCAAGTTGCTGAACGATTCCGTGCCTCAGTTTCTATACTCGTAAAAGATGGACAGTGGTAGGGTTGTTGTAAGGATTAAATGAACTCAAGACGCTAACAACTCTTAGGACTGTGCCTGACAGCAGAACACCTTTCAAGTGTTAGCTCCTCTTACTGTAAGTCACTGTGGCTGCTAGAGTTGACATCTGGAAGGTGTGCTGAATAGCATGTCCTGCATGAAAAGATGATAATGGCTCTTGTGTTTGCAACTAGTATCTATTAATTAAGAAACCATCATTTGTACTCTGTAATTATATTTATTAAACCCTAACTCCTATCATAACAATAATTAGTTCTTGCTAATTAAATTTATCAAATTCCCCTTGGATTCATATCTTAGGTAAATATTTAGTAGCCCTACACTAATTATTTTAATCAACATGGAGTGTATTTCAGATGACTACAAATACTTCTAACTAATTAAATGGAGTACAAAATAATATCTTATGTAATAAATTCGCAGGTGCTAAAAAGAGTGGGAAGGAGCCACAGGATGTTTCAGGACCTAACCACCTGACTTGTTGACTACCGTGTTTCTCAAGTTTAGCCAACCTACTAGGGGAAATAGTCTGAGAAAGTTTATTGTTCCTCTTCAGATTTGTCTTCTGCTGCCAAAGTTTTGTGCATGGAACAAGCTCTGTGCTTGATTCAAGAACATGCCACATGATTTGAAATTGGAGGCCTCAGTACTAGTAATTAGTGTCGAAGTGAGAAGCCAGCAAAAACAGCAGTAGGGTGAATCGCTCTTCAAACATTCTGAAGGAAGAAGAAAACTCTGTGAGGTCCCTTCTTCTGCAGGCTAGGTTTCTTCATCCCAAAACCACCCTGTCAGTTGTTTCTCTTGCTGGGTCCTCCCACACTACCCTGCTGCTCCCAACTCCTTCCTGACAAAGACCCGGAACTGGTGAATCACAGCTGCCTGACTGGCATCATGTTGCTAGGAAACTGTAAAATGCATCTAGAGTATTTCATAGTAAAGATGCCTCTGACCCTCCCTTAGGGAGACATGCACCATCAGGTGTGGCCCTGGCCATGCCCTCTCCTCCCCTCTGGTCCCTTCCAGCTGGCATCATGGTGATACAGCTGGATCTGGTTGAGGGTGCCCACCTTATGCCCTGCCCACAGGGTTGTCCGGGGCCTGAATGAGGGTTCTGTCTATGGCTAGGCTTGGGAGGATGGCCATCTATGGCTGGCATTGGGGGATCAGTCAATGACCAGAATTGGGAGAATCCTTAACTCAAAAATGAGATTCAGTACTCATCCTGGGGTGGAAAGTAGAGTGTATATTATTGTGAAGTCCTATTAGGGAGAGGAAAGAAGGACACGACCACATGTCATTGGCAGTTGGATCATATTGTAATACAAATGGTCTACCTCAAGAAAAATAGAGAATTCAAGTATTGTACAATATATGTAGAAATCTTAAGTCTTTTGAAAATTATCTCCAGCCTTTCTTTGCAAAAGACAGGTGAATGGGGCTTCCCCCTGGTGGTCCAGTGGGTAAGGACACCACCCTGCAGTGCAAGGGGCACCGGTTCGATCCCTGGCGTGGGAAGATCCCACGTGCCGTGGAGCGGCTGGACTGATGTGTCCAATTGCCGAGCCGGAGCTCTGGAGTGCATGCGCCCAGAGCCGGTGCTCTGCAACAACAGACGCCACCGCGATGGGAGACCCACAGGAGCCAAAGAACAAAGACAGATGAAAATGGAGAAATGAAGAACCAATAGAAGTTGCCCGCCCACTCCCCTCCCTCCCCAACCCGACCCCGGCCCAAAAAAAAAAAAAAAAAAAAGACAGGTGAATGATCATACACAAGCAGCCAGCAGTGGATGCACAGGGCATGGCGTCCAGCATCCCCCTAGGCTATCCTGAGCTTCCCTTTTCATCAAGTGGCTGGTGAGGAGAGGCTCGGCCTACTTGCAACGTACATACTTCAACTGATTTTTGTGGAGGAACTGTCTCTAGGGGCCATGGGTGGGGTCACGGGAGACACATGGGACAGTGGAGCTATACTTACACTCTTGGAGAAGTTCAGACACACACGAAAGTTTTAGAAGGCTGCATGAACTTTATCTCCCCCTCTCATTAAGCTGTCATCTGCTTTCAGTGTGGATCTGTTTCCTGGTTCTGAATGTCACTCCCTCACTTTCTAGCTCTCTTTTGAGTATTTGTGATCTCATGCAGCCACCTTTATGGTAGATGAATCATTCCTATGGCAACCACAGTCATCATGAAACCTCTGAGTGAGTTGGCAGGAGCAAACAGCTTTCAAGAGAACAGAGATCCTAGGGGAACCTGGGGTAGCAGAAAAACCTGAGAGCATTGAACGGATGTAGGTAGGATCAGATCATGTTGGAACCAAAAAGGATGAAATGACTGAGGCCCAGAAAAGGGACTGGCTTTGCTCAACATCACACAGAGCTAGAACTCAGACTGATTTTATTTCTGTACCAGGATGTTCAAGTAAATGAATGAGCACAGACTTGCCATGTGTCAACTCAAGGCAAACAGGCCATATAATAGAAAGTTTATGTGCTCTTTGTTTGAACCTGAAGACCTGAACATGAAGTTTTGTTCCGTGTCTGATACTTAAGGACTGAGACTGCATCTGGGCCTAAGATGTGTTATCTCTGAAAATATCATTCTCTGCTGTCTCATTTCTTTCTTTCTTTTTTTTTAAAATATTTTTATTTTGTATTGGAGTATTGCTGATTAACTGCCCCATTTATTTTCCAGGGACTATGCTTACTTGTAATTGTGGTGGTTTGGGGGCCTCTGGCCAATGCAGGCAGCTCTGTAGAGAGCGATAATAACACCTATTGGATATGCCCCTCAGTGAGGGTATAGTTGGACCTACTTATGTCCTTGCTGTGGTTGGCAGAACATGAAGATACAGTTTATTTAAGAGTGCCTTATAGATAGGGCTTAGAGCAGGTCTGCCTGAGTGGAGCTGAGATCAGGTCATATAAACACATGGCTTAGTTCCCCGGTGGCCTCCAAAAGGGCCTCACTCACCTGTTGCCTACCTGTTAGTTCTGAAGTCATCATCAATATATCAGTTCTATGCATGAAGATGCTTCTGCATTCCTTCCTCACCCAAAGATATCCAGGGAATCCTCCTTTTAAAGGTTGAAATGCCTTATGCTTTGAACAATTTTTATGCCAGACTGTGACTGAAGAATGGGAAGGAAGCCTATATCTTCTGAAAGAATTCACTACAAAAGAATATGATGTGCGCAGAAGGGAGGAATTGCAAGCTGTTTCATTTTGTGCTTTGCATAGGAGTCTCCTGAGATGGGGCCCTGAAGCATGTCCATTGTTCTTTTCCTTTAATGGATTAACCAACAGAGATCCAAAACCCTTGGCTGACTGGGCAGAGAACCACAATGTCTGAGCACGTTATGACTTATTCTGAGAATAGCCGAGTTCAAACTGTCCTTATTCAATCCACTGCCACATAGCTGCTCTAAACCCTGTCTATAAGGCACTAATGGCACCCGGTTATGCTACATATCTAAATCTAACACTTTTTTTAAATTCCTGAACTTTCAACAGAATTTAACATAACTGATGACATGGATCTTCACTCTCCTCTCATGGCTCTCTTATTAATATATGTGCCCAGATATTTCCTTCTGTTGGCTATACTTTCTTTTGTTAGGTTTTCTCAATGCTTTCCCATATTTATTGACTTTAAAGAATTTTAATGATCATCTCTGCCTGCATTGTCCATTGTGATAAATAACTATTAGCTACGTGTGGCTATAGTTTGTTTGTAATGTGGGTATCTGAATTAAGATGTAAGAAAAGTATAAAACAGAAACAGATTTCAGAGAAAAAAAAGAGGAATATTAACTGCCCCATTTATTTTCCAGGGACTATGCTTACTTGTAATTGTGGTGGTTTGGGGGCCTCTGGCCAATGCAGGCAGCTCTGTAGAGAGCGATAATAACACCTATTGGATATGCCCCTCAGTGAGGGTATAGTTGGACCTACTTATGTCCTTGCTGTGGTTGGCAGAACATGAAGATACAGTTTATTTAAGAGTGCCTTATAGATAGGGCTTAGAGCAGGTCTGCCTGAGTGGAGCTGAGATCAGGTCATATAAACACATGGCTTATTTCCCCCGGTGGCCTCCAAAAGGGCCTCACTCACCTGTTGCCTACCTGTTAGTTCTGAAGTCATCATCAATATATCAGTTCTATGCATGAAGATGCTTCTGCATTCCTTCCTCACCCAAAGATATCCAGGGAATCCTCCTTTTAAAGGTTGAAATGCCTTATGCTTTGAACAATTTTTATGCCAGACTGTGACTGAAGAATGGGAAGGAAGCCTATATCTTCTGAAAGAATTCACTACAAAAGAATATGATGTGCGCAGAAGGGAGGAATTGCAAGCTGTTTCATTTTGTGCTTTGCATAGGAGTCTCCTGAGATGGGGCCCTGAAGCATGTCCATTGTTCTTTTCCTTTAATGGATTAACCAACAGAGATCCAAAACCCTTGGCTGACTGGGCAGAGAACCACAATGTCTGAGCACGTTATGACTTATTCTGAGAATAGCCGAGTTCAAACTGTCCTTATTCAATCCACTGCCACATAGCTGCTCTAAACCCTGTCTATAAGGCACTAATGGCACCCGGTTATGCTACATATCTAAATCTAACACTTTTTTTAAATTCCTGAACTTTCAACAGAATTTAACATAACTGATGACATGGATCTTCACTCTCCTCTCATGGCTCTCTTATTAATATATGTGCCCAGATATTTCCTTCTGTTGGCTATACTTTCTTTTGTTAGGTTTTCTCAATGCTTTCCCATATTTATTGACTTTAAAGAATTTTAATGGTCATCTCTGCCTGCATTGTCCATTGTGATAAATAACTATTAGCTACGTGTGGCTATAGTTTGTTTGTAATGTGGGTATCTGAATTAAGATGTAAGAAAAGTATAAAACAGAAACAGATTTCAGAGACTTATTATAAACAATAGAGGAATATAGTTATTAATAATTTTATATTAATCCATGCTAAAATGATAACATTTTGAATGTATTATATTAAGCAAAATATATGACTAAAAAACAGTTTTTATATTTCTGTTGGGCAGTGTGCAATGAATATACCCAAATTTATCTCCAGCTCAGACTTCTTTAAACTCCTGATGATGGGACTAGTTGCCAACTTAACATTTCAAATAGGTTATCTTACAAGCGGTTCAAAACAACACAAATGGTGAGGTTTTTTTCCTCCTAAATTTAGTCTTGTTTTAGTGACTGGCCCCATCATTGTACTCAGTTCCCTTTTCTCTTCTCCATATGGCTTCCTCTTTCCTGAATTACAGAGATGTAGAATGCCCAAGTGGGAAGGTCATGTATTGTACCTGACCACCAATCCCACTATCAAGTTGTCTCTGCATTATAAAATTTCTACGTGGACATCTGTAGTGATGGGAAGCTCATTGTCTTACAAGGCAGCCTATTCCATTATGGGCAGCTTTGTAAGACAGTTTCCCAGTATATCACAACTACAACTGGATTTCTCAGAATTTCTACTCATGTTTTATTTCTGTCTTCTGAAGCCATACAAAATGAGTCTAATTCCCTTTCTACTTGTGAGAATTGTTTCATGTCTTGATTGCATTGATTTTTCTCAAGTTAAACATCTCTTATTCAGGGGGATGTGATTTCAAGTCCTCTCAATCATTCTTGCCACTTACATTTGAAAACAGTGTCGTTTGTCTACTTATTAATAATGTAGTTGTCAAATGGTCCACCAATTGCAATGGGCTAGCTCAAAAATAGAAAGAAATTCTTGCTTTGGTCACCATAAATTCTGCACCTCTACTGATACCACTTGGGAGTATGTTCATTTGTTGAGGAGTCACATGAAACACAGATACTGGTTTGTACTTGACTCACATTCATTTAAGCCCATTATACCTTGGGTGTGCAGTTAAGCCAAGCCTCTCCCATCTTCTATTTTTACACATTTGAAATACTGTATATTTGAAGTTTGTGGTTATATTTATAGTTTAGCCCCTTGTGTAAGTAAGCTTATCTTGATGCTATTCATTCCTCTTTTTCCACTTTGTTTTGTGTCTTAAGTCAATGTCATCCAAAAATTGATTCATAAACCTGTGTTTTCACATAATAATCAGCAAATGTATGTAAAGTACAGGATGAAAGTTAGAACTATGTTTTGTATCATGAATGTCTTCTGCCCAAGTTAGTCACTCAGTCATATCTGACTCTTGGTACCCAGGACTAGAGCCAACAAGGCTCCTCTGTCCATAGAATTTTCTAGGCAAGAATACTGGAGAGGATAGCCATTCCCTTCACCAGGAGGTCTTCCTGACCCAGGAATTGAACCTGGGTCTCCTGTTTGTAGGTGGATTCTGTATGATCTGAGTCACCAGAGAAGTCCAAGGTATGTAAGCCCATTATTCAACCCTTCGGATTAGCAGACAGTGGTCATTTAACCAACTACAGGCTTAGGTGACAGGGCTTGGTAAATTCTTTTTCATTATCACCTCAGATATTTCCTCTATTCTGTTCTGTATCTTCGGACACTCCAGCTACATTTCCACTGAACATTTGATAGGTCCTGTTCTTAGATTATCTGTTCATTTTTTCCTCACCTTTGCATCTTTTTGTGTCTCAACTTGGATAATTTTTATTGGCACTGGCGTATTTTCAAGTAACTAATTTATTGCTATGCTGTTTTCACTCTGCCTATGAGCCCATCAGAGAAATTCTTCATCTCTTGCATAGTTTTTATTGGTAGCATTTCTATTTGACTGTTTACTCTTTGCAAGCCCAGGCTTCCCTGTCCTTTCATATCATGGGGTTTGCTCAAATTCATGTTCATTGAGTCAGTAATGCCATCCAACCATCCTATCTTTTTTTTCCCCCTTCTCCTCCTGTCCTCAATCTTTCCCAGCATGAGGGTCTTTCCCAATGAGTTGGCTCTTCACATCAGGTGGTCAAAGAATTGGAGCTTCAGCTTCAGCATCTGTCCTTACAATTAATATTCAGGGTTATTGCTAAGTCTACTTATATTGAGTACTTTATCAATTGACAATGAGTCCTTTTCCTTGCTTTTTTGTTTGTCTCATCATTTTTGATTAAATAACATGATGGTATGTTAAAGAACAGAAGAGACTGAAGTAAATATTTACAAAAGGAAATGGGCACATCTCCTTATTGATCTGTTAGTTCAGAGAACTGAATCCTTCTGGCAGTATTTCAACTGAATTTTTGCTTTTGATTGTTGTTTTTGCTATAGTTACCTTTGGTATAATGTAGCCTTTAAGATCATCTTGTAATGAGTTGCCTTTTTGTGTGTATTTGGTAGATAATGGTGCCAAAGAATTTTTTTTGCAGTATTTCTGTTTAACCTTCAGCTTTCAGTGGTATTTTTTTCCACCAACGGTTTTAATATGAACACATTACATGGAGTATCTCTATTATGATCTTCCTTGGGTGGTAGAATTCTTGTTACCTGAGGTTAGATTTGTAATATAAATGGGTTATCTTGTGTCAAAGTACTTCAATTATCTTTTATTTTAGTATTTGGTTTTCTTCTTTAAGAAAATATTATAATGATCCAATAAGTGTTCAGACAAATTTTTGTTTATAGCTACCTCATTGTTCTGAATTATCAGACTAATAACTTTGAGAAGAAAAAATAGTGATTTTAGACATGATTATTTTTCTAAGAAATACTAGCTCCTAGTAATGTTGTTTCCTCTGTAGGTTCAATTGAATTATATCTAATCAATTCAATAATAGTTTATGGAGTCTTGCTAGGGGTTAATTTAAGATGAACTATCCCTAGATTCCAAGATCAGTCTTATTTCTCTTTAACCTGAAATAACATTAGCTCTTCCATAATTTTTCTGTGTCTCCTTCACATTCAAGAAAAGTTTTTTCGTAACTAATATGTATCAAGTTTCAGGTTTAAAGCCTGAGAAACAAGCTTGGATAAAATTTAGCCCTAGCCTCATAGTCCAGTTGCTAAGACAGACATGTAACAGGTATTTAGACAGACTTACTTCCCTGGTGGCTCAGTGACAAAGAATCCATTTGCTAATGCAGGTGATGTTAGTTCAGTCCCTGGGTCGGGAAGATTCCCTGGAGAAGGAAATGGCAACCCACTCCAGTATTCTTGCCTAGGAAATTTCATGGACAGAGAAGCTTGGCTAGCTACAGTCCACGGGGTCACAAAGAGTCGGACATGACTTAGCGACTGAACAAGAGCTTATATAATATTGTGCATAAACTGTACTGCAATTTAAAAAGTTGACCACCAAAAAAAGTTTAGTTCTTAATGATTCTTTTCTTCTTTGCTTTGGGACTTGTTGGCTTGAAAGAAAGAGATGTTTGGCTTTTTATATATTTTATAATTATGGTTTTCCCACTTACTAACTGCTTCTAGATCTTTTAGAGTTGAAACAGGGTTGGGATTGGTGAAAGGATGGGTGGGTAGGGTTGGAGAGAGACTGGGTGGAAGTGGAAATGAACAAAATGTTCAAAAGTTATGTATTAACACCTTTGCCACCTGGATGTGAGACTGAGAGAGAAGGAGGCACATAGAATGACTTCTTGTGGAGCATGCTATGGTGGTGTCTCTAGCTAGGCTCTGTGTTTACTCATTTAAGAAACATTGACTGCCTACTTGATAGTTAGATCCATATGAATGAGACAGTTCCAATTCTTGAACAGCTCAACTCCTTTGGGAAGAGTGGTAAATACACAGCTAAAATGCTCTGTGATGAGAACTGTAACAATGTGATGCTTTGGAAATTATGGGAACACAATGGTGCACTTCATGCAGCTTGAGTAAAATAGGAAGCAGTGGCCTCTGGAGATGCAGATCAGCCAATCTTAGTTTGAGAAATATTGATTGTGATTCCTGGGAGGAAGTTGGAAATGGTGTTGGTTATATAGATCTAGAGCTAAGGAAAAGGTTTGATCTAATAGAGGAATTTAGGAGCTATAAACATAGAGTTGTAGGCACAAGTGGATGAGGTATATCATCTAAAGAGAATATTACCTCTCTGGCTCATATACATGAGGCACAAACTGGAAGCAAACAGAAATAGGGAATATGTGGTGGTGGCAGTGGTTTAGTCACTAAGCCATGTCTAACTCTTGCAACCCCATGACTGTAACTTACCAGGTTCCTGTCTCCCCAGGATTTCCAACAATACTGGAGTGGGTTGCCATTTCCTTCTCTAGGAATCTTCCTGTCTCAGGGATCAAATGCAGGTGTCCTGCATTGCAGGAAGATTCTTTTCCAGCTGAGCCACCAGGAAATATGTAAGGGATAAAGGAGAGGTAGAGAAGGGTGCTGAGGAGAACTGGTCAAAGGAGTAGGAGGAGCATCCAGAAAGGGAGGAGTCCTTGAGGCCAGTGGAAATGTTTTCAGGGATGTGAAAGTTGCTGTAAAGATCTGAAGTGTTGGTTGCTGGGTCTAAGATATCTATATGTACCCTAGGGTATATATCTATATGTACCCTAGTTCCTACTTTGCAAAGAGTTGGACATGACTGAAGCAACTTAGCACTACTTACAACCTATGACTTTGGGCAAGTTCTCTAACCATTTAGCAGGAAACTGTGGGTCTTGGTGCTCCTTCTAGTTGTTCTGTAGGGCCCTGGATGATGTTTCTTTCTCCTTAGAAGCCATATCCATCATTTATACTGGAAAACTACCAAACATGTGTCCAGAGACACTCCTCCTTCCCCAGGCTTGTGTCTTTATTCTCAACCTCTTCCTCCATGCTATCTGAATCATTTATTAATCACTTTTTAATCATTTATTAATAATTTCTGACTTCCTTTTTTTTGAAGTCTCTGTTCTCCCAGCTCTTCTCTCTAGATCCCCCTCTCCTGCGACTTAAGTCTCCTGGAGTGCAGAGCTGTGCACAGATGCTTCCATCCGGCAAGTGTTCCACTGTTTCTCAGACTGTGCCTCTGAGCAGATGTTCTGGGGTGTGCCTCCCCCTTCCTCTGTGGTTGTATTTTCTATGCAAACACCAGATTGCATGGCTGCAGCCTTCTTTCTGGAGAAAACCAATTCAAGATGGTGATGGGGTCGACTGTACTTTCAGACTATCAGAGGGAGTTTATGGTGCGAAGGCTTTGCAGTGAGAGTGTGAGGCCAAAAGGCTTAGGGAATGCAGTTGTTGGCTGTGACTTTGTCTACTCCTGACCTGCTGTCTCTGGTGTGCATTCCGTTGAACTGCTATTCTGCAAGAATGTCTCTTCTCTTTACCTCCTTGGCCTTGCCATGTACCTCTCTTGGCCTTTTGTAATTGGGCACTCTCAGCTGAGCCTTCCCAACACACAGAGTTCTTTGTCTCCTGACCACCTGGAGGGTCAGGAGGCAGAGTCAGAAAGTCTATGGGCTCATTGCACTTTACACCAGTAGACTTGAAAAGCCTTGCTGAAAATGAGGAGGAGGCAGGGTTACCTGCTGCGCAAACTGGCAGGAGGGCAAATTGTCCCTCTAAGGGTCAATGGCGGCATATTTCAGTGGTCTCTGCTCCCCTCACCATTTCCTCTAGGTTTGTGAACTTGTCTCTGATTGCTTACAGAGAATTGTAACAAAGAACCCAAGGATGTGGAAGAAAATGACCTTATTTTTAAAATTTATTTATTTTGCTTCATGATTCCATTTTTATAACGTATAGAAACAAGACAATCCAACCTTTAGTATTAGAAATAAGAATAGTGATTAGGGGACTTGGATGATAAATGATGACTGGAAGGCAGACTCAGGAGAGCTTCTGGAATATGAGTCAGGTTTTCTTTCTTGACCTGGGTGCTGATTACATGAATGCTTTTAGTTTGTGAAAAGTCATTGAGCTGTACCCTGATAATGTGTGTTTATTATGACTCAAGAAAAACTTAAAAGAATCAATAGCTGGGTCTGTTTTACAAATTGAAATATAGTTAATTCATAGTATGGTGTTATTTTCATTTGTATAGCAAAATGATTCAGTTATATATATATATATGTGTGTGTGTGTGCGTGTACATATATATATATATATATATATATATATATGTATATTCTTTTTCAGATTCTTTTCCATTATAGGTTATTACAGGATACTGATAGTTCCTTGTGCTATACAGTAGGTCCTGGTCATTTGTCCTTTTTGTATACAACCTCACCTCTTGATTTGCTTTGGGGAATTCATAATTTGGAAAAGAATTTTCATTTCCACCTTTGTTCCATTTACAACAGGTAAATATCTTTAGTCCTTCATGTGATAGAAGAGGTTGCATTCACCTGTGACTGGCCACCTCTCATTATTGGAAATAGCCATTTGGTTGAAGCTGTCTATGTTCCTTTCAGCGATGCTGACAGACAGGGCGTCCTCATGAGCATTAATATGAATGTTCAGTAGAGCTCTAGAGAGGAGGGAAAGATCCCAGGGAGAGTGTGATGAAATCTAGGGAAATGTAGGAAAGGAAGGGCTCATGTGACTCACTTACCAACCAGCCTAAAGTTTTATCCACAACTAGATGAGCCAACCAAGTGATTAAAAGCAGGAGTGGAACTTTGACCTGGCAGGTCTCAATGCAGTCAGCATGGAGTGCATCTTACTATTCAGACTTTCCTCACTCCACATAGCAGATTATCTGAAAATTTGTATGTGACATTCTCTCTTTTAAAGGATCCAGCAGCACATTTTGTTTCTAAAGTGAAGGATGTGTACAAGGAAGAAAGTTTGACCTTTAGAAGTAGACACACCTGAATCACACCACGGCCTTAACATTTCATTTGTTCACTTATTCAGCCATTCATTCATTCAGAAATATTTATCTGAAGCATTCCCTGTCCCAGGCATAAGGCCAAGTGTTAGGGAGACATCACTGGTGAATTTTCTATGTCAACCTGGATAATTTAGTAACTTCTCTCAACCTCAATTTCTCATCTATAAAATATGAATAGTTTTACTTTCTGTGTAGGTTGTCATGAAGGTTGAAATAAGCACACAGTTTCTGGCATATATCAGTTTTTTGTATCTAGAACTAAAATTATGTGAGAAATATTCCATTTAGTATTTTCCATGAGTTTTTTAAAAGTGAAGTTTACATTCAATGATTTACAATTGTTGCTGCTCAGTCATGCCTGACTCTTTGCGACCCCATGGACTGCAGCATGCCAGGCTTCCCTGTCCTTCACCATATCCCAGAGTTTTCTCAAACTCGTGTCCACAGATTCGGTGATTATTCTTATTAAGGTTCCCCAAGTAAACAATTCTCTCCCACTAACAGATTAAACTATACTCACTGAAGTTCACTGTGAAGACTTCAGAAATGAACCCAAATTGTAAATGCTACAGCTATACTATAGGACTTTTGTGTGTGTGTGCGTTTTTTTTTTTTTTTAAATTTTGACCTCTTTGATTGATTTTTTTAATCCATTTATTTTTACACATCTTTACTCTTTGGCCTATGTAGGCTGCCCATCACAGCATCCTGTCTCATTGCAGAATACCAGCTCTGGATGCATGCACTCCAGAGCGCTGGCTCATAATTGGACACACTGGTCCAACTGCTCCGTGGCACATGGAATCTTTCCAGGCCAGGGATCAAACCAGTGCCCTTCGAATTGCAAGGCAGACTCTTTAGCCACTGGACCACCAGGGAAGCCCAGGACTTCTTTTTTTTTTTCCTAAAAAGAGTTCAGAAGAGCACATGACTGAAAGTCTCCAGGCTTGACTTAGGTTTAGCTTTGATACAATAGTACCTGAAATTCTTTGCTTTCCCTCTCTCTGTACTCTTTCCACTATTTCTATGAAATAGTTATAATAGTAAAGATTTTCTTGCTTATTTGTAATGTTTTTGTAGAGATTAAACATAGTTAAGAATTCATGCTCTAATTGGTGTATTTTTGTTTTGTTTTACTTATGCTGAAGCATTCCCTGTCCCAGGCATAAGGCCAAGTGTTAGGGAGACATCACTGGTGAATTTTCTATGTCAACCTGGATAATTTAGTAACTTCTCTCAACCTCAATTTCTCATCTATAAAATATGAATAGTTTTACTTTCTGTGTAGGTTGTCATGAAGGTTGAAATAAGCACACAGTTTCTGGCATATATCAGTTTTTTGTATCTAGAACTAAAATTATGTGAGAAATATTCCATTTAGTATTTTCCATGAGTTTTTTAAAAGTGAAGTTTACATTCAATGATTTACAATTGTTGCTGCTCAGTCATGCCTGACTCTTTGCGACCCCATGGACTGCAGCATGCCAGGCTTCCCTGTCCTTCACCATATCCCAGAGTTTTCTCAAACTCGTGTCCACAGATTCGGTGATTATTCTTATTAAGGTTCCCCAAGTAAACAATTCTCTCCCACTAACAGATTAAACTATACTCACTGAAGTTCACTGTGAAGACTTCAGAAATGAACCCAAATTGTAAATGCTACAGCTATACTATAGGACTTTTGTGTGTGTGTGCGTTTTTTTTTTTTTTTAAATTTTGACCTCTTTGATTGATTTTTTTAATCCATTTATTTTTACACATCTTTACTCTTTGGCCTATGTAGGCTGCCCATCACAGCATCCTGTCTCATTGCAGAATACCAGCTCTGGATGCATGCACTCCAGAGCGCTGGCTCATAATTGGACACACTGGTCCAACTGCTCCGTGGCACATGGAATCTTTCCAGGCCAGGGATCAAACCAGTGCCCTTCGAATTGCAAGGCAGACTCTTTAGCCACTGGACCACCAGGGAAGCCCAGGACTTCTTTTTTTTTTTCCTAAAAAGAGTTCAGAAGAGCACATGACTGAAAGTCTCCAGGCTTGACTTAGGTTTAGCTTTGATACAATAGTACCTGAAATTCTTTGCTTTCCCTCTCTCTGTACTCTTTCCACTATTTCTATGAAATAGTTATAATAGTAAAGATTTTCTTGCTTATTTGTAATGTTTTTGTAGAGATTAAACATAGTAAATTAAATGAGAGGTTTTTCATGCTCTAATTGTGTGTATTTTTGTTTTGTTTTCTTGTTTTTAGGGAAAAAAATGAGAATAACTAAGGATATTTTGCCCAGTTTTACATCTTCTCACAAATTATCCTATTTCTTCGCCTTTTGTAAATTTGCACACTTAGATTTCTATTTTGAATGGTAAGGAATCATGATGGTGATCCTAATTTGGGGAAGGTGGATTTGCCAGACTTTAAATTTATATTTGAGAGAGGATTTTAAAGGAGAACTTGATGACAAGGACAAGGGATAATAGCAAATTCAAAATCTTAAGACATGGACTCTGATTTTGATTTTGGAAGCATTCGAAATAAGTAAATTGTAAGTATTCATTCTCACTGTGGTACAGAGCCTTCTTTGGTGAGGGTCATCTGGAGAGTGTCTGACACCAGCAGGCAGATACGATGAGGCTCAGAGGTCCTCAGCTTGCCTAAGACTGCAGACATACTAAAGAATCGTGTTTCAATGAAAATCAGAAGTTGTCAGCCACTGACAACTCCTTCAGCAGTTGGAGGCAGGCTGAAAGCAGGGAGTGGTGAAAAGTGGAATCTGGGAAGACTCCTGGGCTACTTGGCTGGCAGGCCCCAGCAGGGAACGGTATTGCTCAATGATTTCTTGTTGTTAATCATTTTTCTCATTTTCCCTCGTTGTTAACCCTGGGACCGTACTAATCAAGTCCTCGTTTCCCTGCCCGTGGCTTACATGGTTCCTTGGTTATTAGATCTGAGTTTAATCATTGTCCAAACTGAGCTCCATGTCTTCTGCAATTTCATCCCCGATTCAGTTAGTGTTTTGCTGGGAAGTGTAGCTGTGTAGAGAAAGGGAGAAAATCTATTCAGAGAGAGGAGTGTCAGGAGGGGCGGCTCAGTCCAGAACAGACTCTTATGTGATGTATGGAAGATATTTTTCCCCTGACGCCCAGACAGTGATGAAAGAATTCAGAAAAATAAAGAGAAACCAGTGTCACCCAGGACTTACTGCCTTTCCTGTTCTTCTCACTGCATAAAGAAGTGGAGATGTGGACAGGGAAAGTAGGCAAGTGGTCACATCAAAAGCATAAAAATGCAGCCCACTTGACATTGAAGTAGGAACTGTCTGGAAGTCATGTTTGGCCTCCGCTCCCATCTCTCTCTGCACAGCCTCCTTCACTCCAGGAGATCCTTGTACTTCAAGAAACAAAGTGTAGAGGAGGCAGAAGTAAGTCAATCATGGGTTCTTCAATTACTAGGAACTGTCAGTGCTGGCCAACATCAGTTGATGCTGTTAGATATCAGAGATGTTATTTATCTCTGTACTCTCTAAGGTTGTCTAATTTGAAGATGGCAGAGATTAAAATCAGCTCCTTAGAGACAAGCTCTCAAAATCTTAAGGGAATTTATGAATAAATATGTGTATATAGATTTTTTTTCCAGAAAATGCTATCAGATATCTGATACCCTGAAGAATATCACCCTCTAGAGAATGGGGTATTTTACAACCAGAGACCAACCTCTCATTCTTTTTTCCATCTTTAAAACAGAATAGACATGTAAACATACCCCCCATTTTTCACATCAACAGCCTTTAAAAGCCAATCTTGAAAGAATTTTCTATGATATATACTACCCTCAAATTTTTTCATACCCTGCAAAATATATCCTTCAGCAGTTCTGAAAGCAGAGTGGTGAAAAGTGGAATCTGGGAAGACTCCTGGGCTACTTGGCTGGCAGGCCCCAGCAGGAACGGTATTGCTCAATGATTTCTTGTTGTTAATCATTTTTCTCATTTTCCCTCGTTGTTAACCCTGGGACCGTACTAATCAAGTCCTCGTTTCCCTGCCCGTGGCTTACATGGTTCCTTGGTTATTAGATCTGAGTTTAATCATTGTCCAAACTGAGCTCCATGTCTTCTGCAATTTCATCCCCGATTCAGTTAGTGTTTTGCTGGGAAGTGTAGCTGTGTAGAGAAAGGGAGAAAATCTATTCAGAGAGAGGAGTGTCAGGAGGGGCGGCTCAGTCCAGAACAGACTCTTATGTGATGTATGGAAGATATTTTTCCCCTGACGCCCAGACAGTGATGAAAGAATTCAGAAAAATAAAGAGAAACCAGTGTCACCCAGGACTTACTGCCTTTCCTGTTCTTCTCACTGCATAAAGAAGTGGAGATGTGGACAGGGAAAGTAGGCAAGTGGTCACATCAAAAGCATAAAAATGCAGCCCACTTGACATTGAAGTAGGAACTGTCTGGAAGTCATGTTTGGCCTCCGCTCCCATCTCTCTCTGCACAGCCTCCTTCACTCCAGGAGATCCTTGTACTTCAAGAAACAAAGTGTAGAGGAGGCAGAAGTAAGTCAATCATGGGTTCTTCAATTACTAGGAACTGTCAGTGCTGGCCAACATCAGTTGATGCTGTTAGATATCAGAGATGTTATTTATCTCTGTACTCTCTAAGGTTGTCTAATTTGAAGATGGCAGAGATTAAAATCAGCTCCTTAGAGACAAGCTCTCAAAATCTTAAGGGAATTTATGAATAAATATGTGTATATAGATTTTTTTTCCAGAAAATGCTATCAGATATCTGATACCCTGAAGAATATCACCCTCTAGAGAATGGGGTATTTTACAACCAGAGACCAACCTCTCATTCTTTTTTCCATCTTTAAAACAGAATAGACATGTAAACATACCCCCCATTTTTCACATCAACAGCCTTTAAAAGCCAATCTTGAAAGAATTTTCTATGATATATACTACCCTCAAATTTTCTCTTCCTCTTCTCCTTTGAGTCCACCCTTGCCAATTTAACAAAAATAAGCTTGACAAGTTCAGCAAGAACCCTGGCTTAATAAATTACTTCCTAGCCCTCAATAATTACTTCCTAGCCCTCAGCCTACCAGACTTAGAGCAAGATCCTGGATAATTCCTTCCTCAAACTGGCTTAAGGTAAATAAAACACATACTCTCAGTTTTCCTCCAGTCTCACAGACTACTCTTTCTCAGTCTTCACTGTTGGTTCTTTCTTATCTCCCTGCCTTCTTTAAAAAAATAAAAAATTTATTTATTGACTGCATCAGATCTTAGTTGTGACATGCAGGGTCTTCATTGCAGCACACAGGCTCCAGAGCAAGTGGCTCAGTAGTTGTGCCCTCTGGACTTGGCTGCCCTGTGGGATATGGGATCTTAGCTCTCTAACCAGGGGTTGAACCTGTGTCTCTGCATTGGAAGGTGAATTCTTACCCACTGGAATGCTTGCAGAGCTTGGCAGTCTTTTCCTTATTTCTCCATGATCTTATTTAATTCCATGGTTTCACACACCAAATACAAAATGTGACTTCCAAATTTATACTCCAGGCACAGACCTTCTCCCTGAGTTCCACACTTGTATATGTAAATACCCATCTGACTACTCAATATTTCCACTTGGATGCTAGTATGTTCAAAACTAAGCTCCTGGTCTTTTCTTCTTCTCTGTTAGTGTCAAGGCTATTTCTCCTGTAGCCTAGGTCTCCAGAGTTTGTCGGCATCATTGATTCATCCTTGCTTCATAGCCTTCATCTATCCATTAGCAGATTCTATGGACTCTACTTCTGAGATATATGCAGGATTGGATCACTTCTCACCCATGCCACTGCTGCCCTTCTGGTCAAGGCATTGACTTGAATCTGGATAATTGTATACAGTTTATTTTTTGAATATCCCACTAGGTCCAGGTGGGATAGAGATGAAAGAGATTAGAGTCCAAAAGTTCATTTAGTCTTTGAGTCAGGAGTCTAGGATGAGGGGAAACATTCAGGGATGCTCTCAGTTTTGTGCTGTAGACACAGAGGACTGTACTGGTGACTGGGGTCCCTCTGCCCACCTGCTCACCCAGATCCATTATTCACTGTCTGTGTCCTGCTTCAGAAGCCTGACTTCTCTGCTCTGCATCTTGTAGGTTCTCTTGCCTATTGTTCTGTTTGGGTTCAAGCAGTGGGAAACATACACAGAGGCTCAAAGGAAAGAGAGGAAAGACAATCTTTTCTGCTCTTCTTGTCTCCATTACACACCTGGTGGTGACTTTGACTTTGTCCCAGCCATGGCTCATGCCAAATTGTCTTTACAGCCTGTTTCAGCTCTCCCTGGGTTCAGGAAGCACTGTTTCCTCTCTTTGCTCCCTGAGAGTCATCAGCGTGAACAGTTTTCTTCTATTTCCCCACCCTTGGGTGTCTCACCATTCTTGGTGATCATTAAGTTTCAGTGTTCTTTTTTCCTCAAAACTTTAGGTATTTTATATTTTTCGATTTACCATAGAAAAGATGTTAGATATCAGCAGATTTCTGTCCCTTGGTGAGTAACACATATTTTCCTGCATATTTGCTAAAAATTTAGTAATTTTTTTCTTTTTACTGAAAATTTAATGTAATTTCCTGAAGGTTGGTAGGTTCGTACATGGGATGTGACTCTTTCATCTATTTTTACTGTGTTAGTTCCTAACCCTGCCCAAATCACTTTAAATAATCCATCACTAGACTTTTTAGGTAAATCTTTTTGAGAGTGTCCTTTATTTTCTTCAGGGATTCTTCCTCACATAAGTATCATTATTTTTATTGTGAAAATAAATACTAAATCAATTACATTGTATGAAAACAAATTTATGAAACACAGTGCTCACATAAATTTAGAGACTACAAAATCTTGAGGGATGAAAAATGTTCATTTATAGTAACAGTGCAACTAAATAATTGCTGTGAACATTTTGGTGAGTTGTAAAAAATTTAAATTTTTAAAAAAATTTTTGTCAGAGTATAGTTGATTTATAGTGTTGTGTTAGTTTCTAGAGTACCCCAAAGTGAATCAGTTATATTTATACATATATCCACTTTTTATTTGCATAATTTTATTCTCCTTGTGATGTTTTAAAATATTGACATTTCTTATATAAAAAGAAATATAGAAACTTTGGAATGTAGATAAAATACAAGGAACAAGAAAATTGAAAGTTCTATTAAAGATAATATTGGAAAAATTTTTTGTAGTTTCTTAAAAACCTTTCTTTCTTTGGTGTTTAATATAACTTCTACTTTACATTATGTGGTCATTTTAAAGTGTAATGAATACAGATCAGTTACAAGTCATAGAACAAAGGGGAAATGAAGAGAAACTTAGTATAATATTGACTGCTGGTTAGTTTTTATTGCTTTATCCTAATATTAGAAAAATTACTTTAACTATTAAACTAAAGTTTAAATTATAAAAATCAGTTGTTTAATTATCTTGATATTGAAATTGCTTCTCTGATTTTGTGGTTGGAAGATTTTGTGGATGGAAGAAGAAGACTTGTAATTATCTTAGTAGCATGAAAAACATAAATACTATAACCATTGTTAGTGATCTTTGTCACAGTGAGAAAGGATATGTCTTCAGGTAATTACCTCATTCTTAGAAAAGAAAGAAATCTGCTGAGGAATAGCTACATGAAGCAAACCAGGTTCAACTTTGTACATGAGATGCAAAGTCTAAATTTTGGCAAAGTCTAAATCATAAATAAACTGATTCTGAAACAGAGGTTCAACTAAGCAATGAAAGGCTGCCATTTTTAAAAAATATTATAACCTTCCTAATCTTGGAGCTTCCCTGATTGCTCACCTAATAAAGAAGCTGCCTGCCAGAGATGCTCATTTGATGATCACTTGGTCGGGAAGATCCCTTGGAGGAAGAAATGGCAACCTACTTCAGTATTGCCTGGGTAATTCCATGGACAGAGAAACCTGTCAGGCTATAGTCCATGGGGTCACAAAGAGTCACACATGAATGAGCACACATGCACATGATCAATCGATATTTATTCATTTTGATTTTTCCTTGAGTCACTTGATATGTCTCTAAATAATTGTTTCAAAGGGATTAGGAATATCGGTTTTGTTATTTGAATTTCTCAAATATTTATCTGCCTCTCTGTTGCTTTAACACATGAAAGACAACTTAGGATGTAATCATTAGGTTTCCATATATTTTTTCCTCAAATTTGAAGTATTTTATAATTTTGACAGAGCATAAACAAGATGCTAGAGATCAGCAGATTCCTGTTCCTTTGTTACACACATCTTCTGCATATTTGCTTGAATATTTAGTAACTTTTTTTTTTTTACTGACAATTTAGAACATTACCAGCAGGTTCCTAGAAGTGGCTCTTTCCTTTCATTGACTTTTACCAAGGATTTAGACTGGGCCCTGTTAATAATATACATTAAATATCAATATCTGTTTCAGCTCAAGACTTAAAAAAAGATTGCCTTAATTATGACTTCATTATAAGACATTCTTTTTAAAGTTAGAATGCATATTTTGTAATAGTGGATCTGTATTCCTACTAATTCCTTCTTTATTTCCCATCTCCTTTATTTTTTTTTTTCCCCCTGCATTGCCAGGAAAATTCTCATGTTGTTCTAAATGTCTGATTTGATTTTTCATAAAATCAGATGACCTGCTCTTTATTGCCTAAGGGTGAATTTTAGTTCTTCTTTTCTGTTTTCATTTTATTCTATTTTCTTTCTTCATATCTCCTTATATTTTAGCTTTTAATTTTGGTCTATTTTTCATATTTTTGGCTCCTATTTCTTATAGTATTTTTAAAGAAATAGTTATTTTGTCTAACTTTTGCTTTTTAGAATAAAATTTTATTTAGTATTATTTTCATATTTCTTAATGAATTCCATATTCCCCATTAAATATTGTTTTTTAATATCTTCTCCCTTGACTTCTTGATCAATTTTTTTAAAAAGAATTTGGCTTCTTTTATTGTTTATTATTTATTCATTTATTTTCATCCATCTTTATTCTTTGGCCTGTGTGGGCCTCCCATTGCAGTGGCCTCCCTTGCTGCAGAGCACCAGCTCTGGGCACATGCACTCCAGAGTACCAGCTCACAATATGACACACCCGTCCAGCCACTCTGAGGCATGCAGGATCTTCCTGGGCCAGGGATCGAACAGGTGCCCCTTGCAGTGCAAGGTGGATTCTTTACCCACTGGACCACCAGGGAAGCCTTCTCGATCACTTTAAGTAAGGACTCTTCCTTTTTCTTTGAAACATAAGTCTAGTGTTTTAATAGAACAAATTTTGATATTGCTAAAACTATATATTCATCTTCCATCTCGACTAATTTTATTTCTATTATTTCCTTTCTAAAGTTATTTGAATTTATTTTATTTTTTTGAATTTATTGTTGTATATTCATCTTGCTTGAGATAAATATTTAGACTCTTAATTTTCAACATTTCCTCTTTTCCAGTATAAGGATATACACTTCTCTCTAAGCACTGTGCTAGTTTTTCCTTTTATGTTTAGCAAGTAGTTTCTTTCTTGCAATTTTTTTTCTTATGTCTACTTTATATTATAATTTTTAATGCATGTTACCAAAAGTGTCTTTTACAATCATCAGGTGGATTCCAAATCCTAACTTCAGTAATATTATAGTCAAACTGTATACTTCAGTTTATTCAAGGAGTATTTGTTGAGGTTTACTATGTCCAAGGTACTATTTCAGAGATGAGGATTATATTAATGTATGAACCAGACAGTCTCCTAATATATTCTGCTATGTATGTATATGCATATACATAACTATGTGTGGAGGGGTGTTGAGTATGTTGTGGTAGGTGTTTAGTCACACTAAGTCATACTGTGGTATGTGTCTGACTCTGTGACCCCACAGAATGCAACACACCAGGCTCCTCCATCCATGGGGATTCTCCAGGCAAGCATACTGGAGTGGGTTACCATGCCCTCCTCCTGGGGATCTTCCCAACCCAGGGGTTGAACCCAGGTCTCCCACCTTGCGGGCAGATTCTTTACCACCTGAGCCCCTCCAGGGAAGCCCTGTGTTGTGGTGGAATGAAATGCTCAAGATGCTCAGTCATGTCTGACTCTTTGAGAGCCCATGGACCAGCCATGGAATTCTCCAGGCGAGAATTCTGGAGTGGGTAACCAATCCCTTCTCTGGGGATCTTCCCAACCCAGAGGTCAAACCCAGCTCTTCTGCATTGCATGCAGTTTCTTTACCGTCTGAGTCACAGGGAAAACCCTGCATTGTGGCAGGGAGTTTTAAATAGACTGGTCAGAGAAGGCCATCCCAAGAAGGTGAGATTAGCAGAAAAGGGATTCTTCTCTGGGGGAGAAATTCTGGTCTAAGGGAACACTCATTGGGAAAGCTCTGAGGGAGATGGTGGCTGACATATCTGCAGAGGTTGGGGTGACCATGACAGAGCGACGGAGGGCTGGGCAGGCAGGAGAGCAAATGAGAGAGGATTGGAGTGGGATGGTTAATCCCTTAGACATCAGCCACAGAACCGCATGGGTATCTGATCTTTATGGAAGAATTGTTTATCCAAAAAATACTTTTTCAGAAATTGTTTACAGAAACTGCTTTAATTTGATCTCCAGAAATAATTAGATGACTCCCCAAACACAGGATCTTTTAGATCCTTGTAAAGACTTTGGTGGGCTTCCCTGGTGGTACAGTGGTAAAGAATCTGCCTGCCAATGTGGTAGCCCTGGGTTCAATCCCTGGGTTGGAGAGATCTCCTGAAGAAGGAAATGGAAATCCACTCCAGTATGCTTGCCTGGGAAATCCCATGGACAGAGGAAGTTGGCAGGCTACAGTCCATGGGGTTGCAAAGAGTTGGACATGACTTAGTGACTAAACAGCAACATACTTTGGCAACTATGTTTAATCAAAAGGAACTCAGGATTTTGCTGTCTTTTCGCCTGACGTTTATACAGGAATCATCCATTCATTTAGTCAACTAGTAGTTATTTTCTTCAAAATTATTTGTATGAATGTTCTTATGCTGACCTTTAGATTTAAACAGATTGATGTGTAGCCATCCCATCTGGTCATTTCAGCTTTGAAACTTGGAGAACTTCAGTAATCATTACCATAACAACAGATCATTATCCAAATTCTGCTTAAATGGTCCCATTTTTCTTATTTATAACTAATTACATTACTGGATTCCTTTAATTTTTGTCACTTTTGTCTTATAATCCATCAGCTAATGGCTTCTCTTGCCCTTGTAATCTCACTTCTCATATACCATTCCTCACATTCTTCTTATGCCTGCTGTTTTAGACTTCTTGTCATTAGGTCACCCTCTTTTAGACAAGGATGAAGGAATTCTTACGTTTCTCTACAAGAAAAATTTCTGGCCTTGAATTTGAATTTTCCCTTCTTTCTCATAACTAACATTCTAACAGTAGTAAGAGACAGAAATCTGATGAAAACAAAGCAATTAGGTGCCAGTGGTGATGGTCATGTGAAGTGTTTTGGCACATTATGGAAAGAGTTTCTATCCCTCACAGAAAAGTTCTATAATAGATCTTCCTTCAGCCCTAGTGAAATTGATTAATTACTTCAACTTAATTGATTGTATGCAGTTTCTCTGCCAGTTCAAGATCCTAGAAACCAAACTCAGTCTTAAGTCAACATTTTTCTATTTGGTTCATCTGTGTTTATTCCTGGTGGCAGAACAAGTGTCCAGTGTTTTGTGAAAGCAAAGAGGCTAGATATTCCCCCTCTATTAATGTCCTACTTGTGATATAAATGAAGTTAAGATAAACCTGAGTAGGCATAACTTTTCTGTTCTATTTTTGCCTTGGTGATGAATGTCACTTCCTTGAGAATCATGTGAATTTGTTCTGTTTTGGAAAGAACATTGATTTATTGAAAGTAAGTTGGCAGCTCTCAAGCTGTAGACAAGTCTTCTGTCCATTCATCCACAAATTCTTGCCTGGGAAATCCCATGGACAGAGGAAGTTGGCAGGCTACAGTCCATGGGGTTGCAAAGAGTTGGACATGACTTAGTGACTAAACAGCAACATACTTTGGCAACTATGTTTAATCAAAAGGAACTCAGGATTTTGCTGTCTTTTCGCCTGACGTTTATACAGGAATCATCCATTCATTTAGTCAACTAGTAGTTATTTTCTTCAAAATTATTTGTATGAATGTTCTTATGCTGACCTTTAGATTTAAACAGATTGATGTGTAGCCATCCCATCTGGTCATTTCAGCTTTGAAACTTGGAGAACTTCAGTAATCATTACCATAACAACAGATCATTATCCAAATTCTGCTTAAATGGTCCCATTTTTCTTATTTATAACTAATTACATTACTGGATTCCTTTAATTTTTGTCACTTTTGTCTTATAATCCATCAGCTAATGGCTTCTCTTGCCCTTGTAATCTCACTTCTCATATACCATTCCTCACATTCTTCTTATGCCTGCTGTTTTAGACTTCTTGTCATTAGGTCACCCTCTTTTAGACAAGGATGAAGGAATTCTTACGTTTCTCTACAAGAAAAATTTCTGGCCTTGAATTTGAATTTTCCCTTCTTTCTCACAACTAACATTCTAACAGTAGTAAGAGACAGAAATCTGATGAAAACAAAGCAATTAGGTGCCAGTGGTGATGGTCATGTGAAGTGTTTTGGCACATTATGGAAAGAGTTTCTATCCCTCACAGAAAAGTTCTATAATAGATCTTCCTTCAGCCCTAGTGAAATTGATTAATTACTTCAACTTAATTGATTGTATGCAGTTTCTCTGCCAGTTCAAGATCCTAGAAACCAAACTCAGTCTTAAGTCAACATTTTTCTATTTGGTTCATCTGTGTTTATTCCTGGTGGCAGAACAAGTGTCCAGTGTTTTGTGAAAGCAAAGAGGCTAGATATTCCCCCTCTATTAATGTCCTACTTGTGATATAAATGAAGTTAAGATAAACCTGAGTAGGCATAACTTTTTCTGTTCTATTTTTGCCTTGGTGATGAATGTCACTTCCCTTGAGAATCATGTGAATTTGTTCTGTTTTGGAAAGAACATTGATTTATTGAAAAGATAAGTTGGCAGAAGCTCTCAAGCTGTAGACAAGTCTTCTGTCCATTCATCCACACCGCTCCCCAACAAAGTTCCATTTTATACTCAGGGAAATCTTTTAATACCACAGAGAGTTATTTCTTCCCTGGAATATCCATTGAAACATTTTGAAAGCTTATCTTTCATTCAGGTAAAAATTATTTCAGTATGAAATTTGAAATAATTGAGATTATTAGCCCCTAGTCATAGTAGTATTTTCTTTCTTTTGGTGCCAAATTCTGTCTCTAGGACCTCTCCTGGAGTATCTGTTCTACTTTGCTGTTGTCACAGTTATGTACAGTTATATATAATAAGGTTTCCATTACCAGTTCCATCTCCATTCTGAAGCTTTGAGCAAACATTTCTCTTTTCTTTTTTCTCTTGACCATTGGAAATCTTTTTTTAGAGAAATATGTGATTTTAATATTGTTATTGTTCAGTTGCTAAGTCGTGTCTGACTCTTTGCGATCCTGTGATCTGCAGTGCACCAGGCTTCTCTGTCCTTCACTGTCTCCCAGAATTTGCGCAGACTTATGTCCATTGAGTTGGTGATGATGCTATCGAACCATCTCATCCACTGTTATCTCCTTCTTCTCTTGCTCTCAGTCTTTCCCAGCATCAGGGTCTTTTCCAAATGTCAGCTCTTTGAATTAGGTGGCCAAAGAATTAGAACTTCAGCATTAGTCTTTCCAATGAATAGTCAGGATTGATTTCCTTTAGGACTGACTGATTTGATCTTCTTGCTCTCCAAGGGATTCTCAAGAGTCTTCTCCAGCACCACAGTTGAAAAGTCTCAATTTTTTGGCATTTAGCCTTCTTTATGGTCCAATTCTTACATCTGTAGGTGACTCCTAGAAAATCCATAGCTTTGACTTATCCACAGACCTTTGTTTTCTTGGTGGATCAAATGGTAAAGACTGTGCCTTGCAATGTGGGAGACCCCAGTTTGTTCCCTGGGTTGAGAAGTACCCTGGACCTGGAGAAGGGAATGGCAGCCTACTCGAGTATTCTTGTTTGGAGACCATTGGAAGTCTTAAGACTCTTTCACTGGCAGAATATATCATTATGTATGTTACGACAAGAGGCCCTGCTTCTGAACTACAGGGACCAAAATATCTAGAAAATAGTCCTTTCCTGCTTCTAACACTGGGGTATGGACTCGTGATGAAATTAGTTGATTGCATGATCCTACTAGTACCTTAATTTGGAGTATTCATGTTTATCACTAGGGTCTATTGAGAACTGGTTCAGTAATGGCCTCTGAAGTCCAAAGTTGACATCAGTAGTGTCCCATCTAGATTGTCCCTATGCTGTTCTCTTGCCTCTGGTTCTGGATCCTGGTCATTTTCTGAGGCTGACTCTTCATCTACACATCGAGATTGCCAACTACCTAGTATTCTTCTAATAAGCCATCACTTCTGTTGTTGTTAACCAAGAGCCCTGACTGATAGAGGAAGAATGTTTACTTCATTCAGATTTGATTACCAGGTACCCAATAAATGTTTATTGAATGATCAAGATCTTGCTGGATAGGTTGTCTGTGGGAGCCAATGGAGAATCGGCAGCCAAATTATTTCATTGACTAAATGTCATGTTACATTTTAGAGTGTGAGATGTGGGACCAAGCTTTGTAATAGTCTTTCTCCTTCTACTCTCCTTTTCACCTCTGAATATAGGAGGTTGCTGAGATAGTATAGAATTTGCCTGCAGTGCAGGAGATACAAGAGACACAAGTTCGATGTCTGGGTCAGTAAGATTCCTTGAAAAAGGGAATGGCTACCCACTCCAGGATTCTTACCTGGAGAATTCCATGGACAGAGGAGTCTGGCAGGCTACAGTTCATGGGATCTCAAAGAGTCAGACACAACTGAGCAACTAACACACATACATAAGGAAATACAGGCTCTCAGAATATATACTCAGTTTCCTGTGGATTAGTTTGTTGCCTTTTTTAAATATTTGTTGGCTGGGCAGGGGTACTGTGCTCTATTTTGCCAAAAATCTCAAGCCTAAGAAACTTCTCTGACATGGAATCATTGAAGAGTTCAAAACAAAGAAGGGGCCTGACTGTGGGGACAGTTCAGTCCTCCTGCTGTGTAGCGTGTAGTTGCAAGTACCAAACACCTAGGCACGGGGAAGAGAGAGAGCCACATGAGCTGGTTTATACTTATTGTAGTTCTGCTGGGTCCTGATCTTGCCAAGGAATTTTGCAGAGATGAGAGCTTTTCAAACTCCGAAAACAGAACTCTAGGGGCCAGAAGCCCTGTCTTTCCAATCAATCCCTCAGTGACAGATGGTGCCTTGAATCTGGAAGGTCGCATCAGGTTTCTGGGTGCTTCCACTGCTCTCTCCCCTCCAGCATGGGGCCTCCGGGAGCTGGCAGAATCCTGTATGTCTGGGTGTGGGGCTCCGGCTAAGAGTGTCAGTTCCTCTGGCAACATTCACCCTGTGACAGCATCCATGAGTTTCCTAAAGGCCCAGCAATGGTGGCCACAGCCCTACCTGGAGGCTTGGCTCATGCTTGGTGTTGCTGGCCTTGCCCACAGCCTCAGGGGAGTCTACTCCTAGCTTGTGCCACATCACTGACTCCAGAAAGCTGTGGTCTGCACCATGGGGAATGAGATAAGTCTGTTTATCAACCAACAGGCTTGGCATGAGAGCCTTCTCCTTTGGGGAATACATCAGCTACTTCCTGCAGCTGACCTTTGGTGATAACTTTTCCTGTCAATGATGTTTTGCTCTCCCGGATTGCACAACAAAATGAGAACTTCACAATTAAGCATGTGGTAAACAGTGAGGTGGTGGCCCTTCGGTCCCCAGTCCACTCATAACTGCATTTTGCTGCAGGGGTGGGGGTAGTAACTTGAAGAAAGATGAGATAGATGGGGAATTCCTTACAACTTCCTGGTTACATTTTGTCAAAAGGACATAAGATGCCTTTTTTATGACCTATGACCACCCCATTCTAAGTTTCCTTCCAGGAATCCACCATGCTTCATTCAGTTTAGATCAAATCCTTTAAATGGAAAACCCAACTGAAGCCTCTTCTGTTTATACACCCCAGGGGGCAATGGCGCCTAACCACATAGCTTGCATTCCAAAGCTGGAACAGAGAAGCATTTGTTCTCTTTTCTGAGTGGCTATAAAACATTTTCAAGATCATTTTGAGACAGAATTATGCTGATTTGACTCAGGACAAAAATCAATGGGTTGTTTTTCTGAAAAAGATGAGAGGCCGTCACTTCTTTACACACCCCCTCCATCTCCTTTGGAAAGAGACAGCCTGTGAGAACATCAGCCCTTGTACTTATTATCTGTACTTCTAGGGATGTTCCTATTAAATAAATTGTTTTGAGGTCAACATGAAACACCAACTGGAATGTAACAAAAAAAGAAATCAAAATAGAACAGCCCTCTTTGTGATCATTAAGACAATGTTAAAAAGGGAGAAATCTATACTATTGACCTGCCTTTGGTATTTTCTGCTTTAGTTTAGGGTTGTCACCACAAATCTCAGTTACTAAACTCATTACATGTTACACAGGCTCCCTACACTGTGTGATTAATAATCGAGGCATCACAGTGTGTTCATCTCTGGTGCCTGAGAAATATAGCCTCTGAGGCCAGCTAGTTTTATCAGCTGCCTGGGACAATGATTTCTTCTGCGAGAGCCCCTTTTGACCAATTCTTGGATCCTGACGCTCTTATGATTTATGTTGTGATGGATGACAAATAAACACTGCTGACAGCATTAGGAGTCTTTATTCCTATTGTCTTCAGCTTGGTATCATCAAGAAGGCTTCTCCTGACCACAGGAAATGCCAAGGGTAGGCCAAGATCATGAGCAACTCTGTGTGGCCCATCTATCACCACTCATACCCCCACCACAAACATTTTAACCTGGAGGCCAAAACATCTGACTCCCAGCAGTAACAGCAACAAGAAAAAAATTGTAGTAACTCCTGTTTATTGAGTATAACTGTGTAACTATAATTAAATAATCCCCTGATAGTGTGTCTGAGAGCTTCCTCTTGGAGAGTTGGGTTATATAATTTTCTGATGACATTCTAAAGCTGGTTTTGGTATCTTTTGAGGGAGTTTGACATCATCAATGGAAATACCTGGTTTTAGCCAGGAAAACCAGAAATTCAAAGGCACAGAACCACCACAGAGGACCCTATGTTTGATAATCCAGCTTTGTTGGTCTTATTTCTGGCCTGGTCTCAGAGATGTTTCCAGCTGTTGCAGATGAGTGTGTTATGCAGCCAAGGCTGGAGACCACGGCAGGCAATTGACTGCCCTTCCTCTGCCTAGCTTCAGTTCTGAGTCAGATCACAGGTGAGCCTTTTGACTGCTTATTTGTGTTTTCTCTTAACTGTGAAGTAATCTTAAGAATGTGGAGAAGGTGTGGACAGCTTGTGAAATTGTGGAAAGAGGGGTTGAGAAATGCCACAGAGTGGTGAAGGGTAAGTGGGAACACAGAGAGAGGAGGAGAAACCTGGTCCTAGTACCTCTCCATAACTGAGACACCCTATCCTGAGTGCAATTCTTGTTTATATCCAGTGGCAAAAATACCAGCTCTGAAGTTAGGCACCATAACATTTCCAGGCTGAGAGGGACTCAAAGGCACCAGCTGGTGCAGCAAATGTCTTCATTTGAGGCATATCTACTCTTTTCAGTGCCGAGTGGCCATTCTACTCTTCAAGGTTACAGAGCTGTTTACCCATAGCAGTCTCATTTGGTCTTTTCCATGCTACCATTTCTTTTTTTTCCTTCTTTCCTTTCCCCTCCTCCCTTCACTTTCTTCTTCTTTCTTCTCCAGTCACTGAACACAGTTATTAAGCATCTTCTGTATGCTTGGCCATAACTTGTCATTTCCCTTTGATTTTGTGTATATTGTGCTTTTCTAAACATGTCTGGTTTGCTCACATCCATTTTAAAGCTTTGTATCCAAAGCATAATCCAGAACTTTCAGTAAGTTCTGGAAAGGAGAAAGGATAAGGGGAGTGTGACTTCTGTGCCTGGGATATTTGTATTTAGCCCATGCACATCTTAGAACCCTTATTTATTTTTCCTTGTCCCACAGTGATCTTCTGTAGACTCACTCCATCTTGCTAAGATCAGTTGTTTGCCTTGGGATATGATTGCCTAATGTTAGTCTTTAACTTCCTCTTGGAGAGTTGGGTTATATAATTTTCTGATGACATTCTAAAGCTGGTTTTGGTATCTTTTGAGGAGTTTGACATCATCAATGGAAATACCTGGTTTTAGCCAGGAAAACCAGAAATTCAAAGGCACAGAACCACCACAGAGGACCCTATGTTTGATAATCCAGCTTTGTTGGTCTTATTTCTGGCCTGGTCTCAGAGATGTTTCCAGCTGTTGCAGATGAGTGTGTTATGCAGCCAAGGCTGGAGACCACGGCAGGCAATTGACTGCCCTTCCTCTGCCTAGCTTCAGTTCTGAGTCAGATCACAGGTGAGCCTTTTGACTGCTTATTTGTGTTTTCTCTTAACTGTGAAGTAATCTTAAGAATGTGGAGAAGGTGTGGACAGCTTGTGAAATTGTGGAAAGAGGGGTTGAGAAATGCCACAGAGTGGTGAAGGGTAAGTGGGAACACAGAGAGAGGAGGAGAAACCTGGTCCTAGTACCTCTCCATAACTGAGACACCCTATCCTGAGTGCAATTCTTGTTTATATCCAGTGGCAAAAATACCAGCTCTGAAGTTAGGCACCATAACATTTCCAGGCTGAGAGGGACTCAAAGGCACCAGCTGGTGCAGCAAATGTCTTCATTTGAGGCATATCTACTCTTTTCAGTGCCGAGTGGCCATTCTACTCTTCAAGGTTACAGAGCTGTTTACCCATAGCAGTCTCATTTGGTCTTTTCCATGCTACCATTTCTTTTTTTTCCTTCTTTCCTTTCCCCTCCTCCCTTCACTTTCTTCTTCTTTCTTCTCCAGTCACTGAACACAGTTATTAAGCATCTTCTGTATGCTTGGCCATAACTTGTCATTTCCCTTTGATTTTGTGTATATTGTGCTTTTCTAAACATGTCTGGTTTGCTCACATCCATTTTAAAGCTTTGTATCCAAAGCATAATCCAGAACTTTCAGTAAGTTCTGGAAAGGAGAAAGGATAAGGGGAGTGTGACTTCTGTGCCTGGGATATTTGTATTTAGCCCATGCACATCTTAGAACCCTTATTTATTTTTCCTTGTCCCACAGTGATCTTCTGTAGACTCACTCCATCTTGCTAAGATCAGTTTGAATTTTAAGCCTGTCTTTGGAGGCATTAGCTGATCTGCCTAACTTGGTATAGTCTGCAAATTTGATGAACACATTGTCGATTCCTTCATCTCAACCATCAGTGAAGGTATTGAACAGGCAATAAAGATATTGAGTCCTGTCATACTCTCGGACAAAGGCATGGGTGTTTACAGTAACATTTATGACCCAAACAATCTTGTTGATTGAGCTCATACTTTCTTCTCAGAATCAGGCGTCAAGCTCATGGGCACTTTACTTACACAGAGAACTTCAAACATTACTAGAACTGGTATAAAGTAGACCCCTAACCTTCCCCTTTTCAGTGTATCATAGGCTCCCCACCACTCTCACCATAGCCTACAATCCTTCATTTTTATCCTCCTGAATTAATTGGGTCTTCTTTGGCAATTTGGGCTGTGGACCACGTTGGTATTAAAATGTGCATTTTGCTTTTGATAGTTCATGATTTCTAGCCATGGCTATCTCCATCATAGGTTTTCCTCCTCCTCAACTCATAGTATGCTTCATATCATAAAATGTAGCCCTTGCAGTTCATTTGAAAAGTAGCCCAAGAGGCTATTTTGATGTCCATCCATGTACCAGAGCATCTTTGTCAGTGATCAGGAGAGTAGTGGGTTTGAATGATTTTAGATGCCGGGATCTAATTCCTTAAACGTGGAGTGAGATAGGAGTGTGAACAAACTACTCTTGAGTCACACGGTAACAGTTCCCTGATTGGGGTATAGAAGAAGTGCTCGGAATATTTCCGAGGCAATGATTCTTCATTCTGAAATGTCAGGTAGTCAGCAGCCATGGCAAGGCCTCTTCCCAGTGCTTCCTCTTTGTTTGGCCTCAGATTATCTTTTGACTTGGAAATAAAATGCCAGTACAGTTAATAATGTAACTGGCGGAAAGACATGGAGTCATTTGTCTCCATAGAGTGAGACAAAAGCCCATATCAACCCAAACAAACAGATGACAGTCTGTCCCTGCAAAAGAACTTTTGCTCATGTCTCTCCATCCAGAAAACTTTCAGTTTTTTCTTTAATTTAACCCATCTTAGAACCCTTATTTATTTTTCCTTGTCCCACAGTGATCTTCTGTAGACTCACTCCATCTTGCTAAGATCAGTTTGAATTTTAAGCCTGTCTTTGGAGGCATTAGCTGATCTGCCTAACTTGGTATAGTCTGCAAATTTGATGAACACATTGTCGATTCCTTCATCTCAACCATCAGTGAAGGTATTGAACAGGCAATAAAGATATTGAGTCCTGTCATACTCTCGGACAAAGGCATGGGTGTTTACAGTAACATTTATGACCCAAACAATCTTGTTGATTGAGCTCATACTTTCTTCTCAGAATCAGGCGTCAAGCTCATGGGCACTTTACTTACACAGAGAACTTCAAACATTACTAGAACTGGTATAAAGTAGACCCCTAACCTTCCCCTTTTCAGTGTATCATAGGCTCCCCACCACTCTCACCATAGCCTACAATCCTTCATTTTTATCCTCCTGAATTAATTGGGTCTTCTTTGGCAATTTGGGCTGTGGACCACGTTGGTATTAAAATGTGCATTTTGCTTTTGATAGTTCATGATTTCTAGCCATGGCTATCTCCATCATAGGTTTTCCTCCTCCTCAACTCATAGTATGCTTCATATCATAAAATGTAGCCCTTGCAGTTCATTTGAAAAGTAGCCCAAGAGGCTATTTTGATGTCCATCCATGTACCAGAGCATCTTTGTCAGTGATCAGGAGAGTAGTGGGTTTGAATGATTTTAGATGCCGGGATCTAATTCCTTAAACGTGGAGTGAGATAGGAGTGTGAACAAACTACTCTTGAGTCACACAGTAACAGTTCCCTGATTGGGGTATAGAAGAAGTGCTCGGAATATTTCCGAGGCAATGATTCTTCATTCTGAAATGTCAGGTAGTCAGCAGCCATGGCAAGGCCTCTTCCCAGTGCTTCCTCTTTGTTTGGCCTCAGATTATCTTTTGACTTGGAAATAAAATGCCAGTACAGTTAATAATGTAACTGGCGGAAAGACATGGAGTCATTTGTCTCCATAGAGTGAGACAAAAGCCCATATCAACCCAAACAAACAGATGACAGTCTGTCCCTGCAAAAGAACTTTTGCTCATGTCTCTCCATCCAGAAAACTTTCAGTTTTTTCTTTAATTTAAACCATCCATTTGAAACACTAATCATAGCTGGAAATAAAGACAAATGATGTGCATCCCTCAGACTTTGAAATGGGCACCCTGCCTGTTTTCTGGTCCCTTTAACTACACACACTTAATCTCCGGTGGTTGACTGTAGATCTCTTCACTGTCCTTTGTATATGAAATGCTATTCTAACCTCTTAAGACTTGTGACATTTACTGTCAATACCAGGAAAGCAACCTCCCCATCCACACCTCTTTAATTATCTCATTTCTGTTCCTGCTGCTGCCCTCCCCTTCATTCCCTCCGTGATCATTGACTTTTCAGGAAATACTTTCACTCTCCATAGCTTTCTTCTTCTTCTTCTCCTTTGCTGGGTTCTCTGACACTTAGTGACGATCTGGTTATAATATTTATTTTATTTGTTTATTCACTCACTCATCTTTTCACTCCCTCACCAACCAGTTATTATTGAATACCTACTGTATGTCATGGGTTGGCATAGGTTCCACAGCACAAAGTCAAGCAAAAACAGATGTTCACTTTCCCTCAGTAGAACTTATAGTCTGGTGAAGGACATGGACATAAGTGATTGCAAATGGTATAACATTGAAAACTATTTTAAATACTTTTCCAAGGATAAATCAAATTGCAAGGACTGAAAGGATGCTTTTCCCCAACAAAGTAATTTTTGAGTTGAAATTGAAAAGATAATCAGGAATTATTTAGGAAAGGGTAGAGGAGAGATTGAATATTCTTACCACAGGGAACAGCAAATGCAGGAAGTTCCATGATGGAAAACAGAAGATCAATGTGATTTGGAGAGCCGGGTGTGGGCAGCTAGAAACAAGGCTGCAGAGGTGGCAGTCTCAAGCAGGTCAGATTTTGTTGACTGAGTGAAGAATTTCGGTCTTTATGAGCAACAGGAAACCATTGAAAGCTTTAGCAGGGCAGGCCCATGCCTTGGTTTTATTTTGCAAATGTCACTCAGGGGTTCTCTGAAAAAGATCAGATAAGAGCAAGATATTTGAAAAGAGTTTAGGAAGATCATTTAGAAAGTTACTGCAATAGTCCAGGGAAGAAATGTTGACAGTTCCACACAGGGTGATAGTAGTGGTGATGGAGGCATGGAATGGTGTAGGAAGTGAGATTAGGAAGACTTCCTGTCATGGCCATGGGGGGAAGGAGAGTAAGCTGCTGGGGGTGGCTCCAGGGTGTGTAGCATGCACACTAGTTGGAAGGAGATATTATTCACTGAAGAAACTGAAAGGGAACCATGTTAGAAAGGAGGGGTAATGGGTTTGGTCTTGATACTGTTGAGTCTAATGTATTTTTCAGTCATATAAGTGGAGCTCAACATATGGGCCAGGGCTTTCAAGGATAGGGCTGGACCAGAGTTGTCTTTGTTGGAAGTTTAAATGTGCAGAAGGTAATTGAATCTAGATGTAACAATGCATAGGAAAGAGGACGAAATGCTTATAGGTCTAACTAGACCGTGAGACTTCTTTTCTCCTTCTGTGCCCTTTATTATACAGAAGACAAGTCTCCATTCATTCATTAAGTTTAATTAGTATTTTCAAGATACTAGGCTTGTTTATAGCTACTTCTACAATGTTTATTAGTTATTTTACAATATTTTAGTTAATATTTACAAGATACTATGTACTAATCACTGATCTTTGTTTAATTTGTACAGCTTCCCTGTAATGAAGATATGACTATATCCATTTTAGAGATAAAGAAACTGAAACTCAGAGGGATTAAGCAAATATTCAGCTCAGCTAGGAAGTGGCAAAGCTGGATTAGAAGTTATTCTTTAAAAAAATATCCATCCTAAAATCCTGCCTATAAAAGCCAGCCAAAGGAAATCTCAGTAAATTCTTGTTTGTTGATTGATGCCAGATAAATTAAATGTCTAAGAATTAGTAAATGTTACTGATTTTCCATTTTTCTAATCACTAGTTTTAAAATGAGCCTCATTCTTGGGACCACCCAATACAAGCTCCTGTCTCTGGATTAGGGAATTGTACAGTGTTGTCAGAAGGGCTCCGGTCAACGTAAGCAAAGCACAGGTGACCTTGAGATCTAAAAATGTTTAGAGGAACATGTAAACAACGAGTTTCTTCACCAGCCTTTAGGATATACTTCTAAACATGTGATGCCAAGTGTATTTGTGGTAATAAAAATTCATATAAAAAGAATATTTCTTAGAGGTTATACGTTCATAGGGAGGGCATGGAAGTAGTGTAACTGCATTGGTCAGCTAAGAGGCCATAGTACAACGCCATGGACTGGGAAACTTGAACTTCTGAAATATACGTCTTATAATTCTGAAAGCTGGAAATCTGAGATCAGTGTGCCAGCATGGTCAGATTCTGATGAAGGCTTTTTCCTTGGCTTGTAGACAGACACCTTGATGGGTCCTCACTTGACAAAGAGAGAGAAAGAGAGCATGAACCCACAAGGGCGCAAGCACTCTCTAGTGTCTCTGCACATAAGGACACTAACCCCATCATGAGAGCCCCACCCTCATGACCTCCTCTAATCCTAATTAGCTCCCAAGTCCTCATCTCCAAATACTATCACATTGGATGCCCAGTTTGAACATAAGGATTTGGAGGGGACATAATTTAGTCCATATCAGTGATGGACAGTCCCTAAGACTGAAAAGTTTCCCAGACATGGGCTTTTAGTGATAACATTGGGAAGATCCTGCCAGAGCAGGATGGTTGTCACCTCACATGGAAGGAAAGTCACTTTTTTTCCCATTATTCAGGAAAAGCCTCATGGAATAATTAGAATTTCAATGATTTTTTAAGGAATAAAAAATAATTGAGAATGGCATTGAATTGGGAAAAGGATAAGTGATACAAGTTGCCAGGCAGATAACCAGGAACATTAATCCCTTCAAGTCTATTAATGAGAAGCTATTAGGATATAACCCCAGAGCGGTTATGTGTACTTTTCCCAAGGCCTTCACAGACAAATGAAAGCCAGCCAAAGGAAATCTCAGTAAATTCTTGTTTGTTGATTGATGCCAGTTTTGTCTAAGAATTAGTAAATGTTACTGATTTTCCATTTTTCTAATCACTAGTTTTAAAATGAGCCTCATTCTTGGGACCACCCAATACAAGCTCCTGTCTCTGGATTAGGGAATTGTACAGTGTTGTCAGAAGGGCTCCGGTCAACGTAAGCAAAGCACAGGTGACCTTGAGATCTAAAAATGTTTAGAGGAACATGTAAACAACGAGTTTCTTCACCAGCCTTTAGGATATACTTCTAAACATGTGATGCCAAGTGTATTTGTGGTAATAAAAATTCATATAAAAAGAATATTTCTTAGAGGTTATACGTTCATAGGGAGGGCATGGAAGTAGTGTAACTGCATTGGTCAGCTAAGAGGCCATAGTACAACGCCATGGACTGGGAAACTTGAACTTTGAAATATACGCCCTTATAATTCTGAAAGCTGGAAATCTGAGATCAGTGTGCCAGCATGGTCAGATTCTGATGAAGGCTTTTTCCTTGGCTTGTAGACAGACACCTTGATGGGTCCTCACTTGACAAAGAGAGAGAAAGAGAGCATGAACCCACAAGGGCGCAAGCACTCTCTAGTGTCTCTGCACATAAGGACACTAACCCCATCATGAGAGCCCCACCCTCATGACCTCCTCTAATCCTAATTAGCTCCCAAGTCCTCATCTCCAAATACTATCACATTGGATGCCCAGTTTGAACATAAGGATTTGAGGGGACATAATTTAGTCCATATCAGTGATGGACAGTCCCTAAGACTGAAAAGTTTCCCAGACATGGGCTTTTAGTGATAACATTGGGAAGATCCTGCCAGAGCAGGATGGTTGTCACCTCACATGGAAGGAAAGTCACTTTTTTTCCCATTATTCAGGAAAAGCCTCATGGAATAATTAGAATTTCAATGATTTTTTAAGGAATAAAAAATAATTGAGAATGGCATTGAATTGGGAAAAGGATAAGTGATACAAGTTGCCAGGCAGATAACCAGGAACATTAATCCCTTCAAGTCTATTAATGAGAAGCTATTAGGATATAACCCCAGAGCGGTTATGTGTACTTTTCCCAAGGCCTTCCACAGACAATGACTGAACTGTTACACCAGGCTGTTCAGATATTCCAGAGGGAATTTCTAACCTGAGGACTGGAAAACTGGTTTTGCTGAAGTTGAAGAGGTGAAATATATTTTACTTACTCTTCAGCTGCCTTTTATTCAGAGCAGTACTATTTAAAAAAGAGTAAACATTTTCTGAAAAATGCTATAAACCTTTAAGACAAAATATTATATAATGAATTAGTTATCAGACTTGTAATAAACAAGATATTTGCACATAAATAAGTATGTGTATGTGTATGCTCAGTCATGTCTGACTCTTTGTGACCCCATGGACTGTTGCCGTCCAGGCTCTTCTATCCATGGAATTTTCCAGGCAAGAATACTGGAGTTGAGTTCTCATTTCCTTCTCCAGGGAATGACCTCAATCCTACACTATCTGTTCTTCTCCTTAATGCTTCTAGGATAGAGTATATTTCCTAATGTACGGGTTTGTAATTATCAGAGCAGTATGATTTATTTCCCCATAGTTGATTTTTTTAATGTTCAAACAAATATATAAAAGAGTTGCTTTTCTTTTGTTAAGTCACCAATGTCTTTCTGAAAAATGATGACCAAGTGCAAACACAACCGTCACAGTGTTTTAAAGATTCTTGTTTTGTACGTTTGTTTTAACAAAGACTTTATAAGATTCTTAACTCCAGAAGGAACCTTACAAGTCCTTTGTGTAACACCCTCATTTTTATAATAGAACACTGATACCTTTCTTCACACTACATATATGGTTGGTGGTAAGGCCAGTATTAACTGTGAGTTCACCTGGATCCTGTTCTAGGAGCTTTCTCTTCTCACATGCCATTGTATTGATGGGCAACCTTCGAATGCCCTTCATCTGTTCAAGGGAAGACAGTAGGCTTAGGTGGTCAGGGTGAGTGTGTATTATTCACTAAAGGTAGGAATGGAGTTGAAAAAAAAGACCTCTGTTCTGTAACTGCTGGGAGCACAAGATCTAGAGGATTAAGTGGAGGCAAGGGGAAGCAGGGAGTCCTTGCTCACTAAACCAGTTCTAACAGGGTAGAGCTGAGGGACCACAGCCAAAAATCTGAGGGGCCAGGGAACAGTAATCAGATTAATAGATAATATACAAGATGGAAATAACCTGGGAAATTGCTTGGCAAACCACTGTTGTCTGAAGCCAGCATATGTGTGTGTGTGTGTGTGTGTGTGTGTGTGTGTGTGTGTGCGCGTGCACGCGCTGGCTGCTCAGCAGAGGAAGTGTGGGCCAGCTCATCTAAGGGGCCAGTCTGGCACACATAAGAATAAAAGGAGAACATACAGGGGCACAGAAGGGAGTGTTGATTTTACACTGCTTCCAGAAAAAAGAGATAATTTAATGAAGTAGAAAGAGAACACAAGCTTTGGAATCAGGTAGATCTGGGGGAAACCTCGGCCACCTTACCTTTTAGATGCATGGCTTGGAGCAGGGAATTTTACCTATCTGCACGCTCTCTCCTTTATAAACTGGAGTTTATAATATCCACCCAGGTGAGTTTATGGAGCTGAAGTCCCCAGCACAGAGCCCAGTACATAATAGGATTTCACCTTAGCAAATGAGCTTTTCTTCCTACCTCTCTCTTCCTGCTTTCTTACCTCATCATTCTAGCCCATACCTTCTATCTTGGAAATGTGCATTTCTGGAAGAACAAGTGAATAAAGCAGCAGATCTCTTGTATTAAGAGGACTCCCTTGACTTCGAGTAAAAGAGCCATCAGTAGGCGAGGAAATGACACAGGTACATGATTATATTCACACGTTAGCAGAGCTGAACCTGAGTGTGTGAGTGTGCATGTGTGTGTGTGTGTGTCTGTCTGTCTGTCTGCATGTGCATACTGTGTTCATTGAAGGTCTTGCATAGTGTTTCCTGGGGGAAAAGTAGCATAAGACCACAGGCTCAGCAAAGGACACGGGGCATCTGTGACCAGATTATTGACTTCCTGTTCCCTCCCTCTTCCTTGATGAAGAAGCCAGTACAGAGTTTCAAGATGCCATAGGCTCTTCGAAAGCCCTTTTACTCCCATCCAGGCTGTGGCTAGGATTGCCCTTCTGTCTCTGGCTGGCTGTTTCTCTCTGTCACCAACTTTCCAAATTTCCTCATGACTTGTTCATCCTAATTCTTAGTCATTCAACCAGAATTATTGACTACCCATTATAAAACCAGTGAGGTATTATATAAGGAACTTGCAATAAAAAGTATAAACAAAGCCAACATTGTTCCTATTTTCAAAGAGCTTACCATCTGAGAGGAGGGTCAGGCATTTTATAATTTATTAGGATACCACTTGGGGCTTTCCTGGTGGCTCAGCTGGTATAGAAGCCATCTGCCAATGCAGGAGATGCAAGAGACGTGGCTTTGATCCCTGGGTCAGGAAGATCCCCTGGAGTAGGAAATGGCACCCCATTCCAGCATTCTCACCTGGAAAATTCTGTGGACAGAGGAGCCTCATCTATGGAGCCGCAAAGAGCACAGACACAATTGAGCGTTCATGCAAGTGTGGGCATGCGCACACACACACATGTACACACACAGAGATAGAACTTAGGTTAATTTCTAGAGCTGGTGGAACAAAATGCCATAGGCAGAGTGCTGTCAGCAACGGAAATGTGACTCAGTCCTGCAGGCTCAAAGTCTGAGGTACAGGGGTTGACAGGGTCATGCTCCTCAGATGGTGTAAGGGAAAGGGCAGTTCCGTGTCTCTCTCCTAGCTTCTGGTGACTGCTGCAGTCTTTGCTGTCCCTTGACTTCTGCTGTGTCACCCCTATCTCTGTCTTCATCCTCACAGATGAGATGCTCCCTGTGTGTGCGTGCTTCTAAATTTCCCCCAGTTTGTGAGGGCACCAGGCATATTGGATCAGGGGCCCACCTTACTCCAGTTTGACCTCATTTTAACTTAACTAAATATACCTGCACAGCCCTTTTTCCAAATGACACATTAGAGATACAGGAGGTTAGGACTTCAGCATATAAATTCCAGGGAACACACGTTAGCCCATAAATGTGCTTAATGAAAATTAACGTAGGAGAAGCTCAAGGTTCTGTGGGAAGGGTCTATCTTCTCTCTCCTTTCCTAAATCCTTACCTATTCATAGGGTTCTCTTCCTCCTCCCCCAGACGCCTCCCAGGCTCCACTCCACCACAATCTTCCCACATTAGCCCATGAGCCTTCCCTGTGTTCTCTTTACCCTACTCAATTCTAAATTATGAAAAAGCAGAGAATGTGTCTTCTTCCCTTCTGACTGCCTCAGCAGCAATTAATCACCGAAGCCAGCATGCTTTTTGGAATTGGTGACTTGGTGCCTTTCCAGCATGGAGCAGAATGGAGCCAAACACCATATTTTCAAAGAGCTTACCATCTGAGAGGAGGGTCAGGCATTTTATAATTTATTAGGATACCACTTGGGGCTTTCCTGGTGGCTCAGCTGGTATAGAAGCCATCTGCCAATGCAGGAGATGCAAGAGACGTGGCTTTGATCCCTGGGTCAGGAAGATCCCCTGGAGTAGGAAATGGCACCCCATTCCAGCATTCTCACCTGGAAAATTCTGTGGACAGAGGAGCCTCATCTATGGAGCCGCAAAGAGCACAGACACAATTGAGCGTTCATGCAAGTGTGGGCATGCGCACACACACATGTACACACACAGAGATAGAACTTAGGTTAATTTCTAGAGCTGGTGGAACAAAATGCCATAGGCAGAGTGCTGTCAGCAACGGAAATGTGACTCAGTCCTGCAGGCTCAAAGTCTGAGGTACAGGGGTTGACAGGGTCATGCTCCTCAGATGGTGTAAGGGAAAGGGCAGTTCCGTGTCTCTCTCCTAGCTTCTGGTGACTGCTGCAGTCTTTGCTGTCCCTTGACTTCTGCTGTGTCACCCCTATCTCTGTCTTCATCCTCACAGATGAGATGCTCCCTGTGTGTGCGTGCTTCTAAATTTCCCCCAGTTTGTGAGGGCACCAGGCATATTGGATCAGGGGCCCACCTTACTCCAGTTTGACCTCATTTTAACTTAACTAAATATACCTGCACAGCCCTTTTTCCAAATGACACATTAGAGATACAGGAGGTTAGGACTTCAGCATATAAATTCCAGGGAACACACGTTAGCCCATAAATGTGCTTAATGAAAATTAACGTAGGAGAAGCTCAAGGTTCTGTGGGAAGGGTCTATCTTCTCTCTCCTTTCCTAAATCCTTACCTATTCATAGGGTTCTCTTCCTCCTCCCCCAGACGCCTCCCAGGCTCCACTCCACCACAATCTTCCCACATTAGCCCATGAGCCTTCCCTGTGTTCTCTTTACCCTACTCAATTCTAAATTATGAAAAAGCAGAGAATGTGTCTTCTTCCCTTCTGACTGCCTCAGCAGCAATTAATCACCGAAGCCAGCATGCTTTTTGGAATTGGTGACTTGGTGCCTTTCCAGCATGGAGCAGAATGGAGCCAAACACCAGCCTTCCCTGCCCACACTTCTGTCCTCTCACTAGTCTGCTTCCTACATCCCCAGGTTTCTTGTGGTCGTAAAGCCAACAGGAACTATCTCAGGAAGCAGAGCTCCTCCAGAACCTTGTCCTGCAGCAGGGACTCTGAGGAGAGCGTTGGAAAGAGCCTCTGGCAAATGTCTCTGCACCTGGACCACTCCCCGTGTAAAAGGCTGCAGCACAGTAGCACATAGCAAACCCATATCCTTCATTAATGAAAAAAAGATGACCTCATCAGAGAGCCTAATGATACTCTTAAAAATCACAGAGGCTAGATACAGAATCATGCTTTGAGCAGAAATACCAAATCTAGGATTTTATTTGCAGAGCTGTTAGTGTTTTGATACATAGTGCAGAATAAAAAGAAAAAGAAGAACAATTCTTAGGCATCTTCATTTGCATCTGTAAAAAAATCCAAGAAAAATATATGCGCTTTATATATTATATATTGTATAGAATATTGAGCCTGATTACAAACTTATGCTTTGGTGACCTTTCTGAATAAATGATTGGGTTTTATGGACCCGAGGTTAGAGATCCTGGATCCTCCTTAGGCAGCAAAGCAGATGGTGCATTAATAATGGGGGTATTAGGAGGATCGGCTTCCCAATTCCAGTGTATTCATTAATACACTTTAGACAGTTTAATTGCTTCCTGAAACACTAATTGAAAGAGGTTCATTTGCAAACGCCTAGGTTCTAATAATATAAACCTGTCATAGTGCCACAAAAGCCCTTAAATACCATTATAAGATGAATTGTGGCATTTACATAAAGGCAGCTATATTTTTAAGTAGAATCGCTACAATGAAATACATAAAAATTTTTCACAGAGGGAGAAAAGATAACAGTAGATGCATTTACAGGATTTAGGAAATACCAGTGTCATACAGCTGAGCTTTGGGATTCTCTTTACCCTACTCAATTCTAAATTATGAAAAGCAGAGAATGTGTCTTTTTCCCCTTCTGACTGCCTCAGCAGCAATTAATCACCGAAGCCAGCATGCTTTTTGGAATTGGTGACTTGGTGCCTTTCCAGCATGGAGCAGAATGGAGCCAAACACCAGCCTTCCCTGCCCACACTTCTGTCCTCTCACTAGTCTGCTTCCTACATCCCCAGGTTTCTTGTGGTCGTAAAGCCAACAGGAACTATCTCAGGAAGCAGAGCTCCTCCAGAACCTTGTCCTGCAGCAGGGACTCTGAGGAGAGCGTTGGAAAGAGCCTCTGGCAAATGTCTCTGCACCTGGACCACTCCCCGTGTAAAAGGCTGCAGCACAGTAGCACATAGCAAACCCATATCCTTCATTAATGAAAAAAAGATGACCTCATCAGAGAGCCTAATGATACTCTTAAAAATCACAGAGGCTAGATACAGAATCATGCTTTGAGCAGAAATACCAAATCTAGGATTTTATTTGCAGAGCTGTTAGTGTTTTGATACATAGTGCAGAATAAAAAGAAAAAGAAGAACAATTCTTAGGCATCTTCATTTGCATCTGTAAAAAAATCCAAGAAAAATATATGCGCTTTATATATTATATATTGTATAGAATATTGAGCCTGATTACAAACTTATGCTTTGGTGACCTTTCTGAATAAATGATTGGGTTTTATGGACCCGAGGTTAGAGATCCTGGATCCTCCTTAGGCAGCAAAGCAGATGGTGCATTAATAATGGGGGTATTAGGAGGATCGGCTTCCCAATTCCAGTGTATTCATTAATACACTTTAGACAGTTTAATTGCTTCCTGAAACACTAATTGAAAGAGGTTCATTTGCAAACGCCTAGGTTCTAATAATATAAACCTGTCATAGTGCCACAAAAGCCCCTTAAATACCATTATAAGATGAATTGTGGCATTTACATAAAGGCAGCTATATTTTTTAAGTAGAATCGCTACAATGAAATACATAAAAATTTTTTCACAGAGGGAGAAAAGATAACAGTAGATGCTGAGTCCTTCCAATAACAGGATTTAGGAAATACCAGTGTCATACAGCTGAGCTTTGGGATCATGAACATCTGGTATACTCTGTGACTTCAACTGCACAAGGCAGAATGCTTTCGTTTACGTAAACTCATTTCCTAGAGGGACAGCTATGGAATCTTATTTCAACAGAATATATGACTCAGTGTTGTTACACCTTTGAAGGAAGGATTTTTCCCTTAGAATCATTCTGTCTACTGACCTTCCTTAAATTGTATTTCATGCCTTTATAGGCATATTGATTCCACACATACTCCCCCAGTATTTACCAAGCAAAACTCGGAGCAGTTAGGCCAAGAATACATAAGGAGTTTGCTTCCATGTGAAAAAAAAAATCGATCAGCACCTGGATTTTAGTAATTCTCAGTTTCTATCGGTGGAGTAACTTTCTCCAATTAATGGACATGAGTGTTGTGTCAATGAGCATCAGCTTATTGGCTGACGAAGCCATGGTTAAGTAACCTGTTCTTAGATGACAGTGACTAGAAATTCCACATCTTCCACCAATGAGTGGGACTTTTGATGGTTTCTTTTCTTTGTGTAAAACAGGAGAAAGATGCTTTATATAAATGGTCATTGAATTAATTTCCAAGAGATGAGCTCAGTTTGGTGCCCAGGATTGGTTTGAGAATAGTAGTTGAGGTCTACTAGGAGGAAGATTCAGTGAAACCCAAGTACGCATGCAAAGGCATGGCTTGCTGTCTGATGGGCCAGGGAATTAGGGATGGACCTGTTCCTTTGCAAGCAGGCATGTGGATTAAATGTGAAGAAGGGCCTCCTGGAGCCTTTGTGATAAGGCAGAGACGCTATTTGTGTTAGGAGCTGCTGGAGTTTTCAGAGGGAGAAGTTTACCTCAAGAAAATAAGAAACAACTTGTTGCTTTCAAAATTATTTCTGTCCTGTTGATTTCAGTCCAGGTGTGAATCTTTGCTCACATTTCTACTTTGAGTCCCACCTGTGGTAAAGACCAGCTGGCTTCTGATAGTATCTATATATTAATATACATGAGTCCTGCAGCACACATCCATCCATGTGCCTTTAATATCAGTTATAATTTTAAAATTTCTTTTTCAGTTGAGAGAAAAATTAGAATTTTTATTGAAAATATTTTAAATATAAAAATAAAATGATCTTAATTTTCTCTGAACTCTTCCTACCCCACAACCTCTGTACTCTTGAAGATATTCTGACTCTCATCAGATATAGTATGTAGTACCTATCCTTGAGTTAAGGACTGTCTTTAACATTTGGATTAAATCAAGTAAGACATTGGGTTAAATCAGGATTTATATCCATCAAGAAGGAAGCACTGGCATTGGGATAATTCTTTTTTTTTTTTTTTTTTTAATTTTTGGCCTCTTTTATTGGTCTTTCATTTATTTATTTTCATCCATCTTTGTTCTTTGGCCTGTGTGGGCCTCTCATTGCAGTGGCCTCTCTCATTGCAGAGCACTGGCTCTGGGTGCATGCGCTTCAGAGCACTGACTCGCAACTAGACACACAGGTCCAGCTGCTCCAAGGCATGTGGGATCCTCCCAGGCCAGGGATTTAACCTGCACACCTTGCACTGCAAGGCAGACTCTTTACTCATTGGACCACCAGGGAAACCAGATAATTGTTTAAACATTCTAACAAAAACATATAAATTTAATTACATTACAATTGTATTCATCGATGTAGGCATGACTAGTTAGTGTTAATCGTTGGGAAACTGTTAATCACCTCCGTTCATTCTCAGATGAAACCAATCTATCCTGTCCCCCTCTCTCTGATGCAGATATACACATACACCATAGGTCCTGAAAATCTACATTAAATAATTTCATCTTATCTTGTTTGCATTTTCCCTTGTACGAGTCTTGAAGAATTAGTCTTGCAAATCTAATATCATAGCTGAGGGTGAAAGGAGACCTGTTTTGACTAAGACAAGATGAATTTTAAGGACTTACACTAAATTATCTGTGTATGCCAAGTAGATGTATCTTTCATGCTCATTACAGCAAGTTCAAGTGAATTTTTACTAGGGACACTTCTCATGAGTTGTCTTGACTTGAATATACTGAAACCTCTCCTTTAAATAATCTAAAACTTCACAATGAGCACATCAGCTGTTTTACATAGGGACATTTGTTAGGTTTAGTCTGCCTAAATATCTCTTAAGTCCAAGGCTTTGCCAGTTGGCTACGGCTTCCCTGGTGGCTCCCGTGGTAAAGAATCTGCATGTAATGTAGGATAGCCAGGTTCAATCCATGGGTCAGGAAGATCCCCTAGAGAAAGGAATGGCTACCCAGTCCGGTATTCTTGCCTGGGTAATTCCATGGATAGAAGAGCCTGGCAGGCTACAGTCCATGGGAGTGTAAAGAGTTGGATGTGATTGGCAATTTTACTTTTGCCAGTTGGTTTCCCCTACCCCAAGGGCATAGAGATGCAATGATTGTTTAGAATTCATTTTCATGCTGGTAATATCCAGTGGCCTCAAGACAAGTGTCAGTCAGTGGGGTCCTAACCATAATTATCCTATGGCTTGATTTTGGCCCTGATTTTTGTTCTTAATTTAGCTAAGAAAAAATTTTAAAAGATTGTTTAAAAAACTGATCTCCTGACTATTTGGGTCAGTTTATATAATTTAGGTCAGTTCTTCCTCAAGTGTAGTTTTTATCCATTTCCATGATATGCGTTCTTAAATATTTAATATAGTTTTAAATAAATGCATTTTTATTAAATTTCACTTGGTAGAATTGTATTTTATATGCATCTTTATTTGAACATAATCTCAAATTGTACAGTCTCTTTTCCATTCTCATAACAAATGTCCGGTTCCTTTAAAAAATAAAGTTATACGGGTACACCTCCGTTCATTCTCAGATGAAACCAATCTATCCTGTCCTCTCTGATGCAGATATACACATACACCATAGGTCCTGAAAATCTACATTAAATAATTTCATCTTATCTTGTTTGCATTTTCCCTTGTACGAGTCTTGAAGAATTAGTCTTGCAAATCTAATATCATAGCTGAGGGTGAAAGGAGACCTGTTTTGACTAAGACAAGATGAATTTTAAGGACTTACACTAAATTATCTGTGTATGCCAAGTAGATGTATCTTTCATGCTCATTACAGCAAGTTCAAGTGAATTTTTACTAGGGACACTTCTCATGAGTTGTCTTGACTTGAATATACTGAAACCTCTCCTTTAAATAATCTAAAACTTCACAATGAGCACATCAGCTGTTTTACATAGGGACATTTGTTAGGTTTAGTCTGCCTAAATATCTCTTAAGTCCAAGGCTTTGCCAGTTGGCTACGGCTTCCCTGGTGGCTCCCGTGGTAAAGAATCTGCATGTAATGTAGGATAGCCAGGTTCAATCCATGGGTCAGGAAGATCCCCTAGAGAAAGGAATGGCTACCCAGTCCGGTATTCTTGCCTGGGTAATTCCATGGATAGAAGAGCCTGGCAGGCTACAGTCCATGGGAGTGTAAAGAGTTGGATGTGATTGGCAATTTTACTTTTGCCAGTTGGTTTCCCCTACCCCAAGGGCATAGAGATGCAATGATTGTTTAGAATTCATTTTCATGCTGGTAATATCCAGTGGCCTCAAGACAAGTGTCAGTCAGTGGGGTCCTAACCATAATTATCCTATGGCTTGATTTTGGCCCTGATTTTTGTTCTTAATTTAGCTAAGAAAAAATTTTAAAAGATTGTTTAAAAAACTGATCTCCTGACTATTTGGGTCAGTTTATATAATTTAGGTCAGTTCTTCCTCAAGTGTAGTTTTTATCCATTTCCATGATATGCGTTCTTAAATATTTAATATAGTTTTAAATAAATGCATTTTTATTAAATTTCACTTGGTAGAATTGTATTTTATATGCATCTTTATTTGAACATAATCTCAAATTGTACAGTCTCTTTTCCATTCTCATAACAAATGTCCTAAATCTCTGAGAGTTTACTAGAGTTAAACTTTATAAAAGAGTAAGTTTTTGTTCCATCTTATATTATGGTGTATTGAATTATCACTTGACATTATTATCTAATCTGGGTTATGTTTAAAAGTCAAAGTCATTAAATATTTTAAGCTTCCTTTGAGATTTGTCTTCTCTTATTAGGGTTGGGGCATGGAGAAAAGGTATATCTGAGAGAAATTGGTAATGAAGGTGCCACATCTCATGTGTAAAAAGGGTCAAGTTCCTATGCAAGACAGGAAAATTCTAGCTTCTGTGAAGATGAACTAAAGAGAATTTGATTCCAAGTCTGAGAGTTTCAAGGATGTTTAGAGATCAGCTTTTCCCTCCTTTTACCTAAATGTATAGATAAAGTCTTAACAACAACAGCAACAACAAAAGGCCCAAGAAAGGTGTGAAGCAGGAGGAGCAGGACTTGGTAGCAATTTATAAGTCCTCACAATTGGTGCCATAGATAAATCTGCAAAGCCAAATTAGTTTTAAAATTTGTTAACTTGTTAATAGACATCCTGAGGGCTTCCCAGGTGGCACAGTGGTAAAGAATTCACGTGCCAGTGTAGGAGATGCCAGAGACTTGAGCTCATTTCCTGGGTCAAGAAGATTCCCTGGAAATGGCAACCTGCTCCAGTACTCTTGCCTGGAAAATCCCATGGAAAGAGGATCCTAGCGATCTGCAGTTCATGGAGTCTCAGAGAGTTGGACACGACTGAAATGATACAATAGATGTGATACTTTTTTGGGGGTGATCTGTCTTATACTAACAGAAAAAAGAAAGGTCAGAACTGGGCTGATCAAAATCAATCAGAGTATAAGAATATGCTACTACAGATTTGCCTGCGGGGGGCATTGTCTTAGATTACAAATCAAGCCAGCCTACCAAAACAGTTCAGCTCTGAGGCAGGCTGAACAGTGTGGGCTGTTACGTTCTCAACAGTGTGGGCTGATACAATTCAAAGGGCATGTGTTTGTGTATCTGCTTTGTGAAGAATATAGAGATCTCTTTCTTCTCTTGCCTTCCTTCTTCCTTCTTCCCGCCATTGGTTGCACTCTTCCTCCCTGCTTCCCTCTTTTCCTCCCTTCCTCTTTGCCTTCCTTCCTTCTGCCCTCCCTCCTTCTTAGAGTTCTTAACTATTGGATTTGGCTATACCTCATTCATGTTTTGACTGAAAAACATAGTCCTAAAGAGACTTCAGAAGGCAATGGGCAAATCTGACTTCCTACATGACTTTCAGTAATTCATGTGACAGCTTTAAAAAGTTTTTTTAACTAATTGGATTTGGCATATTCATGTTTTAGAGAAATTGGTAATGAAGGTGCCACATCTCATGTGTAAAAAGGGTCAAGTTCCTATGCAAGACAGGAAAATTCTAGCTTCTGTGAAGATGAACTAAAGAGAATTTGATTCCAAGTCTGAGAGTTTCAAGGATGTTTAGAGATCAGCTTTTCCCTCCTTTTACCTAAATGTATAGATAAAGTCTTAACAACAACAACAACAACAAAAGGCCCAAGAAAGGTGTGAAGCAGGAGGAGCAGGACTTGGTAGCAATTTATAAGTCCTCACAATTGGTGCCATAGATAAATCTGCAAAGCCAAATTAGTTTTAAAATTTGTTAACTTGTTAATAGACATCCTGAGGGCTTCCCAGGTGGCACAGTGGTAAAGAATTCACGTGCCAGTGTAGGAGATGCCAGAGACTTGAGCTCATTTCCTGGGTCAAGAAGATTCCCTGGAAATGGCAACCTGCTCCAGTACTCTTGCCTGGAAAATCCCATGGAAAGAGGATCCTAGCGATCTGCAGTTCATGGAGTCTCAGAGAGTTGGACACGACTGAAATGATACAATAGATGTGATACTTTTTTGGGGGTGATCTGTCTTATACTAACAGAAAAAAGAAAGGTCAGAACTGGGCTGATCAAAATCAATCAGAGTATAAGAATATGCTACTACAGATTTGCTCATGGGGGCATTGTCTTAGATTACAAATCAAGCCAGCCTACCAAAACAGTTCAGCTCTGAGGCAGGCTGAACAGTGTGGGCTGTTACGTTCTCAACAGTGTGGGCTGATACAATTCAAAGGGCATGTGTTTGTGTATCTGCTTTGTGAAGAATATAGAGATCTCTTTCTTCTCTTGCCTTCCTTCTTCCTTCTTCCCGCCATTGGTTGCACTCTTCCTCCCTGCTTCCCTCTTTTCCTCCCTTCCTCTTTGCCTTCCTTCCTTCTGCCCTCCCTCCTTCTTAGAGTTCTTAACTATTGGATTTGGCTATACCTCATTCATGTTTTGACTGAAAAACATAGTCCTAAAGAGACTTCAGAAGGCAATGGGCAAATCTGACTTCCTACATGACTTTCAGTAATTCATGTGACAGCTTTAGACAGACATATTGATTAATAATTCTATCATAGGCACTAAATGTCCCCATCAAGCCAGTTTCCATTTTATCAGCATATAAATATGTAATCTGCATAAAATTACAGTTGTTATGTGCTTGAAACATTGTCTGTTCAAGGGATGCTTATTCTAAAGAATAGACATGGGTGAAGTTGCTACTTTTTTTAATTCAGTTCTAATTTTTTTTTCCTCTTCTTCAAAGCTATATTCCCCTGTCATTATTTCTTCTGAACTAATCTATTCTCCATCTTAGGCATCTCTTTATAGAGATGGAAATGATTTTGAGTGTGAACATTCAGTGTTCATGTCACCTCCTCTACTGAAAACGGAACTGTTAAATTATGAATTCGTGGTCTTGTTTCACACCATTCGAGGCCAGGCTAACGTACTCCCATAAGAAATGTCAGTTTTCATCTAAACGCACTCAACAGTAAATGTGTCCTCCCAGGAGCATGTCCTATTTGTAGAAAAGAGATACAGAAAATTTAGAGTTTATATGTTACAATTTGGGATCACACAGCTGGTTTAAAAATTAGTGCATTTGAAATAATTAACAGCTGGCTGGAGGCATTCTTCTGTTAAGTATGTCCAAAATATTCTTGACAACTAGAATGTTAGAAATTTCCCCAAAAGTTCTTAGATGACAGTGTGTTTGGAAGAGAGCCTACTATGAATGAGACTTCAGGGTGAGTTAACAGAGAGTTTTTCATATGGACCCAAACTTTCACGCTCAGGACAAGTCTGTTCTAATATATTGTGAAGATTAGATGATTTAAGACATAGGAGGTATGTGCAAATGTGCCTCATACATAGTAAGTGCTTAATAAAATTGTCTATTATTATTATTACTTCTCTTAGTTCAGGTGACTCCTGTTGCTTTAGGGGATTCAGAAACTGACAATATTAAAACTGACAATACTGGAAAATGTCATTTCATGAACTGGGTGGTTGTCAGGCTATGGGAAAGGATTGCTTTTATATTTGCCAGTATATTAAAGAGGCAAGTGACTTTACACATTTCTGAAACGTGTCTCTTAAACCTTGCAGTCATACAAATTGATTTTTAGATGATGAATATAACTCTAGGCTTGAAAAGAACCTGGAGGGAACCCTATTTAGGAAACAAGGGTCCTGGTTTGCAAAATGGTTCATACTGTACTCAGAAGTGCCCAAGACTTAACCTGTGGGCAACCCTTTTTCTAGCTGGTTTAACCTCTCATAGTGACTTCATTGTCTTATAGCTGGTTATTGCAAAAGAGAAGTAGATACACATGGAGTGATTTCCAGCAAGGAAATTAAATACTGAAATACAGGAAGGGAGTATGAGACAAGAAAAAATGGGAAGCACTCAGTCAAAGAATACTCTTCTATTTCTGAAAACTCCTACCATAAAAGGTGGAAAACTCAAATTCTCTCAGTCCTGTTAGTTTTACTTTTCTAGTAAAACTATGATTCTATGAGAATAGGCACCATGTCTTAGATTCACACAAGACCCAGGGCTGAGCACAGTGCCAGGTATAGGTAGGCAACTGCCAAGACTGAAGCTATGAAGATAGTATTAGTATTGGAAAGAGGCCAGAGATAAAGGGCATAGGGCATAGACAGTCTGGGTTCTGGTCCTTATACCAACATTTTTGGGCTTAGATGAGTGTGTTTAATGTTTAATCCATTTCTATAAGTTAAATTATGGAGCTTTGTACTTGTGACATTCCTGTGAAAGAATGAATGAATAAAAGAAACACATTATGACTTTTAGAACTCTTCTCACTTTTTTTTTTTTTGGTGGGGGGTGGTGAGGAGGGAGGGGGCGGTGGGCCATTTATATTGATCTTTCATTAATCTGTTTTCATCCATCTTTGTTCTTTGGCCCTGTGGGTCCCCCCCATGCCTGGGTGAACAGAGAGTTTTTCATATGGACCCAAACTTTCACGCTCAGGACAAGTCTGTTCTAATATATTGTGAAGATTAGATGATTTAAGACATAGGAGGTATGTGCAAATGTGCCTCATACATAGTAAGTGCTTAATAAAATTGTCTATTATTATTATTACTTCTCTTAGTTCAGGTGACTCCTGTTGCTTTAGGGGATTCAGAAACTGACAATATTAAAACTGACAATACTGGAAAATGTCATTTCATGAACTGGGTGGTTGTCAGGCTATGGGAAAGGATTGCTTTTATATTTGCCAGTATATTAAAGAGGCAAGTGACTTTACACATTTCTGAAACGTGTCTCTTAAACCTTGCAGTCATACAAATTGATTTTTAGATGATGAATATAACTCTAGGCTTGAAAAGAACCTGGAGGGAACCCTATTTAGGAAACAAGGGTCCTGGTTTGCAAAATGGTTCATACTGTACTCAGAAGTGCCCAAGACTTAACCTGTGGGCAACCCTTTTTCTAGCTGGTTTAACCTCTCATAGTGACTTCATTGTCTTATAGCTGGTTATTGCAAAAGAGAAGTAGATACACATGGAGTGATTTCCAGCAAGGAAATTAAATATTGAAATACAGGAAGGGAGTATGAGACAAGAAAAAATGGGAAGCACTCAGTCAAAGAATACTCTCTTCTATTTCTGAAAACTCCTACCATAAAAGGTGGAAAACTCAAATTCTCTCAGTCCTGTTAGTTTTACTTTTCTAGTAAAACTATGATTCTATGAGAATAGGCACCATGTCTTAGATTCACACAAGACCCAGGGCTGAGCACAGTGCCAGGTATAGGTAGGCAACTGCCAAGACTGAAGCTATGAAGATAGTATTAGTATTGGAAAGAGGCCAGAGATAAAGGGCATAGGGCATAGACAGTCTGGGTTCTGGTCCTTATACCAACATTTTTGGGCTTAGATGAGTGTGTTTAATGTTTAATCCATTTCTATAAGTTAAATTATGGAGCTTTGTACTTGTGACATTCCTGTGAAAGAATGAATGAATAAAAGAAACACATTATGACTTTTAGAACTCTTCTCACTTTTTTTTTTTTTGGTGGGGGGTGGTGAGGAGGGAGGGGGGCGGGTGGGCCATTTATATTGATCTTTCATTAATCTGTTTTCATCCATCTTTGTTCTTTGGCCCGTGTGGGTCTCCCATCGCCGTGGCCTCTGTCGCTGCAGAGCACCGGCTCTGGGCGCATGCGCTCTAGAGCTCTGGCTCGGTAATTGGACACATGGGTCCAGCCGCTCCATGGCACGTGGGATCTTCCCAGGCCAGGGATCGAACTGGCACCCCTTGCACTGCAAGGCGATGTCCTTACTCACTGGACCACCAGGGAAGCCCGCTGGTCCATCTTTGTTATCTTGTTGTTGTTTAGCCTCTAAGTCACGTCAGACTCTTTTGAGATCCCATAGACTGTAGTCTGACAGGATTCTTTGTATGTGGAATTTCCCAGGCAAGAATACTGGAGTGGATTTCCATTTCCTTCGCCAGGGAAGCTTCCAGACCCAGAGAATGAACCCGTGGTGTCTCCTGCATTGGCAGGCAGATTCTGTACCATTGAGCCACCAGGGAATCCCCCAGCCCATCTTTGCTTGACCTTAAACAGTTTCATGAAGAATGAACCATAGTGTGACAAAAAGAAAAGCAGTGTAAGTCATGCTGGCCTCACTGGGACAGGGTTGGATTATCTGTGTAAACAGCTGCTGTAGTCTCACATTGCTCCGTGCCTGGATGGGCCAGGGGCTGCTCTAGGGACTAGGGTGTGGCAGTAAACAGACCTGACACAGTCCTTGCTCCTAGAGCTTGTGTTCCAGGAGGAGGAGGACAATATCAAATAAACATGTGGCTATACAGTACATCAAATAATGAAAAGACCTACACAGAACAACAGACCAGAATCAGGGGAGAGAGTCTGGGAGTTAGAGTAAGAATTACTCCTTAGTGGGAAGACTTTTTGTTTTTTATATTACTTAATTATTTTTATTTTGATCTTACAGAATTTTGTTGTTTACAGATATGTGTGATCCCAAATCAGTCATAGGTATATCCCTGACCCCTCCCTCTGTGCCTCTCTCCCAGCCCCCACCCCAATTCCACCCGTCCAGGCTGTCCCATAGCTCCCAAGTAAGATGCCTTAGTCCAACAGCACATTCACAATAGTTACCTCTTTTACATATGATAGTATAGGTTTCTTTCTTTTTTTTTAAAAAAAAGATTTATTTATTTATTTACTTTGGGCGGGGGTCGGGTTGGGGAGGGAGGGAGTGGGCGGGCCACTTCTATTGGTCTTTCATTTCTCTATTTTCATCTGTCTTCATTCTTTGGCTCCTGTGGGCCTCCCATGGCGGTGGCGTCTGTCGTTGCAGAGCTCCGGCTCTGGGCGCATGCGCTCCAGAGCTCCGGCTTGGTGATTGGACACATCAGTCCAGCTGCTCCACAGCACATGGGATCTTCTCAGGCCAGGGATGGAACCAGTGCCCCTTGCACTGCAAGGCGGTGTCCTTACCCACTGGACCACCAGGGGAAGCCCAGTATAGGTTTCTATGTTACTCTTTCCATATGTCTCACCCACTCTTTCCTTCCCGCAATGTCCATAAGTCTGTTCTCTGTGTCTGTTTTACCATCGCTGCCCTGCATGTGTATTTATCAGTACCATCTTACTAGATTCCATATATGTGTGTTAGTATACTGTATGCGTCCTTCTCTTTTTGACTTACTTCACTGTGTACAATAGGCTCTAGATTCATCCACCTCTTTAGGACTGATTCTTCTGCATTTCTTTTTATGGCTGAGAAATATTCCATTGTATATATGTACCAAAGCTTCTTTATCCATTCATTCATCAATGGACATCTAAGTTGCTTCCATGTTCCAGCCATTGTATAGAGTGCTGCAGTGAACATTGGGGTACAGGTGTCTCTTTCAATTTTGATCTCATCAGGGTATAAGCCTAATAGAGGGATTGTTGGGTCATATGGTGCTTCTATTCTTAATTTTTTTAAGGAGTCTCCATACTGTTTTCCATAGTGGCTGCATCAGCCTACATTCACACCAACAATGCAAGAGTGTTCCCCTTTCTTCATACCCTCTCCAGCAATCATTATCTGTAGAATTTTTTTTTAAATTGGCCTCTTTTATTGCGTTTTTATTTATTTTCATCCAGTCTTATTCTTTGGCCTGTGTGGGTCTCCCATTGTAGTGGCCCGTCTTGTTGCAGAGTACCTATTCTGGGTGCGTGCACTTCAGAGTGCTGGCTTGTAATCGGACACTCCAGTCCAGCTGCTCTGCAGCATGTGGGATCTTCCCTGGTGAGGGATCGAACTGGTGCTGCTTGCACTGCAAGGCAGATTCTTTACCCACTGAACCACCAGAGAAACCCTATCTGTATATTTCTGATGATGGCCAGTCTGACTGATGTGAGGTATCAGATCATCATCATAGTGCCGATTTGCATCTCTCTAATAATAAGCGATGTTGAGCATCCTTTCATATGTTTTTTAGCCATCTGTATGTTTTCTTTGGAAGGATGTCTCTTGGGGTCCCTTTCCCATTTTTTGATTGGGTTGCCTGTCTTTTCGGTCTTGTGTTGTCTGAACTGCCTGCATATCCTGAAATCAATTCCTTGTCGGCTATTTCATCTACTACTGTCCTCTCCCGTTCTGTGGGCTGTCCATTCACAAAAAAGCCTCCAAGCTTCACTAGGTCCCACATGTTCATCCCTGCCTTCATCTCTGCCATTCTAGAGGACGGGTCACAGAAGACCTTGCTTTGATTTATGTCATTGAGTGTTATGCCTATATTCATCCACCTCTTTAGGACTGATTCTTCTGCATTTCTTTTTATGGCTGAGAAATATTCCATTGTATATATGTACCAAAGCTTCTTTATCCATTCATTCATCAATGGACATCTAAGTTGCTTCCATGTTCCAGCCATTGTATAGAGTGCTGCAGTGAACATTGGGGTACAGGTGTCTCTTTCAATTTTGATCTCATCAGGGTATAAGCCTAATAGAGGGATTGTTGGGTCATATGGTGCTTCTATTCTTAATTTTTTTAAGGAGTCTCCATACTGTTTTCCATAGTGGCTGCATCAGCCTACATTCACACCAACAATGCAAGAGTGTTCCCCTTTCTTCATACCCTCTCCAGCAATCATTATCTGTAGAATTTTTTTTTAAATTGGCCTCTTTTATTGCGTTTTTATTTATTTTCATCCAGTCTTATTCTTTGGCCTGTGTGGGTCTCCCATTGTAGTGGCCCGTCTTGTTGCAGAGTACCTATTCTGGGTGCGTGCACTTCAGAGTGCTGGCTTGTAATCGGACACTCCAGTCCAGCTGCTCTGCAGCATGTGGGATCTTCCCTGGTGAGGGATCGAACTGGTGCTGCTTGCACTGCAAGGCAGATTCTTTACCCACTGAACCACCAGAGAAACCCTATCTGTATATTTCTGATGATGGCCAGTCTGACTGATGTGAGGTATCAGATCATCATCATAGTGCCGATTTGCATCTCTCTAATAATAAGCGATGTTGAGCATCCTTTCATATGTTTTTTAGCCATCTGTATGTTTTCTTTGGAAGGATGTCTCTTGGGGTCCCTTTCCCATTTTTTGATTGGGTTGCCTGTCTTTTCGGTCTTGTGTTGTCTGAACTGCCTGCATATCCTGAAATCAATTCCTTGTCGGCTATTTCATCTACTACTGTCCTCTCCCGTTCTGTGGGCTGTCCATTCACAAAAAAGCCTCCAAGCTTCACTAGGTCCCACATGTTCATCCCTGCCTTCATCTCTGCCATTCTAGAGGACGGGTCACAGAAGACCTTGCTTTGATTTATGTCATTGAGTGTTATGCCTATATTCTCCTCCAAGAATTCTACAGTTAGTGGGAAGAACTTTTAGGTAAATCAGCAATTATACTAACAAGATGAAGGAAGTGGGAGCAAGCCTCTTGGGCTTTTAGGAATCGGTAGTTGGAGCAGGTGAATTAAAAGTTAGATATTCAAGTAATAATACTGAGAGTAAGGTTGGATCCTAAATATATATATATGTATGTATGTATGTATGTATTGAATTTGCAGTTCAGTAGCTAACTATTGTGATCTGGAGTTCAGGAACTGTATTAGGATGTTTCAGTATGGTCAGCCTAGGGGAGGCACTTAGAACCTTGAGACTAAATGGGTCTCAAGAATGGTATAGACAGAAGAGGAGAGGTTTGAAGGCTGAGCTGTCAGGAACCCCAAGTGTGGAAGTTTGTAGTTGTTGAGATAGGAGAGGGAAGAGAGAACAGTGGCTCAGAAACCAAGAAACACGTTAATAATATCTAAAGATTAATCAATACTAATTAATACCTAACCTAATCAATAACGTCAATTAAATACAAGGTTAAAAGCTAACATCAAGTAGACCAATACCTGATATCCCTTATCACTACAGCTAAAGGCTTTGGGTTTATTAATCAATGACTTCCAGCATTGGAAAGTGACATTGGTGTCTTGGAGGCATTTGTGCTGGCTCCAGTAAAACCAAATACGTCTCCCTGGCACTGACATGAGAATGGCTGAAAAATCTGAGCATGTAGCTGCATTTCCAGGGAGGTATGCCTGATCCTTGACAAGGTTTGGATTGATTGATTGAATTCTCAAACATGCTTCAATTTCAGCAGAGATGGAAACAGTTGTCTCATACTCACCATCTGGGGCTGGTGTCCCAGATGGAGTGTGAGTTCTGATAACAGTAGGTACCTTCAACTAAGTCTGTTTCTGGAGGCAGTTCCCAGGGAGAGGGTTCATGTCAGCTTAGGAAAACTTAAGGATGACTAAAGCAAACAAATTCTGATTATAACTGTGTTATCTGTCTGGGGAAAAAATTCAGTGATTAATTTGACCATTGGAGGACTTACTCTGTGCCACAAAAATATCACTAACCAGATAGTCAAGTTGGGTAATAAACAGAGGGGGAAAATACAGAAGTGTTAAGTGAGAAAAACAGGGTACAAAATTATATCACATATTAAGCAAGAAAAAAAGTTTAAAAAATTATATATAAAAATTGCAAGAAAGAGAAATTAAGGAGCTAGGTAATGTTCTAATTAATCTCTTTTCTACAATTTCTGTATTTTCCCACTTTTCTCTGCCATGAGTAAAGTTGCTTTTACAACAGGAAAGTAAACTTTTAATGAAAATAGAAGAAACTGGAAATGGTATAAATTTATTTTTGCTTTGACATTCAATAGGGGCAAGGCATAGTATTTATCCTTAGTTATCCTTCCATGAAGTTTATACCCTATTTATGAAATTCAACTTCATCTATGCTAATGGCTGTGAAAATCAGCCAGCCACCCTACCTGCTCGCACTGTGGATTGCCTGGGGTGCTGCCTTCTCAAGCTGCTGTTTTATTAATGATCTTGAAACTGAAATAATAAGGAATGAAGAAGTGTTAAAAAGACTTAGTGATATGCTGCTAACATTTGCCAAGAAAATGAAATAAGCTAGGATGAGAAAACCCTAGGGAGGCCAATGAGAGGCCAACTGTTCCATTTCTCTGTGCCTCTGACCTCTGCAGTCAGGGTTTCTAAAGATGCACTCTCCATGGGTCAGATTTGGGCTGTGCACCCTCTGTCGGTGTGCCCACATCCGTCCTCGGAGAGGTACAACGTGTCCTTGATAGAGCTCAGGCGGATTGATTTGATTTCCAAACATGGTTCAATTGCAGCACAGTTATAATTTGGGAGAGGAAAGAGAAGGCTTTAGGCTTTATAACACTTTCACTTTATTAATTTTTTTTAATAAAGGAGAAGGATTATTCAAGATATGATTATCCAGTGGCCCGTTTGCATAAGTTAAATTACATATCATTAATATGTTAAGTTTTATAAAATTAAAAATGCTATTAAATGGTTCTAGAATCTTTCTTTTCCTTCCAGGCTACACAGTTTTACCGCTTGTTTTATTTAAACTGAAGAAGATAGTATTTATTCAGAGACTGTAATAGACACCAGAAACAAATTAAAAGCAAAAAAAATGGAAATGTTTTGGAGCGAGCCTACAATTGCTTGTTTATATAGGCAGTCATCATAGGGGGAACTCTGCCTAGAGATGCCAGGTCTTTGGGAGCATGAAGACATACTTGGTAAAACAATACTGTGAAGCAAGACCTTCCTTTAAAGCATCAAAAAAGCTCACTCAATTTTTCAAGCCGCTAATGACTTTTTTTTATAAGTAAAGAATCAAACTGGATAGCCAAAGTCTGAAGAATTCTTTTATTGGATGGCTGAGAGCAAATGTTTGAGGCATGAGTCCTGTTACTATCATTGTTTCTTAGTTGCTAAGTTGCATCTGACTCTTTTGTGACCTAATGGACTGGAGCCTGCCAGGCTGTTCTGTCCATGGGGTTTCCTAGGCAAGAATACTGGAGTGGGTTGCCATGCTATTTCCTTCTAAATTTTGACAAACCTGGAAGAGCCAGAGGGATGACTGGAAAATGTGTAGTGGCAGAAGGAGAAAGTCATGTGCATCAACATCTATGGAATGCTTGCCCATGTATGGCCTTGTCTTTTATGAACTATCTTACCTGCTGCTCACAAATGGTCTCTAACTAGGGAGTCACTTCTCATCTTTACAGATGAAGAAAAGAAAGCTTGGCGAGAGGGATCATTAAACCCTAGCGGGGGACCTCTGCAGTCAGGGTTTCTAAAGATGCACTCTCCATGGGTCAGATTTGGGCTGTGCACCCTCTGTCGGTGTGCCCACATCCGTCCTCGGAGAGGTACAACGTGTCCTTGATAGAGCTCAGGCGGATTGATTTGATTTCCAAACATGGTTCAATTGCAGCACAGTTATAATTTGGGAGAGGAAAGAGAAGGCTTTAGGCTTTATAACACTTTCACTTTATTAATTTTTTTTAATAAAGGAGAAGGATTATTCAAGATATGATTATCCAGTGGCCCCGTTTGCATAAGTTAAATTACATATCATTAATATGTTAAGTTTTATAAAATTAAAAATGCTATTAAATGGTTCTAGAATCTTTCTTTTCCTTCCAGGCTACACAGTTTTACCGCTTGTTTTATTTAAACTGAAGAAGATAGTATTTATTCAGAGACTGTAATAGACACCAGAAACAAATTAAAAGCAAAAAAAATGGAAATGTTTTGGAGCGAGCCTACAATTGCTTGTTTATATAGGCAGTCATCATAGGGGGAACTCTGCCTAGAGATGCCAGGTCTTTGGGAGCATGAAGACATACTTGGTAAAACAATACTGTGAAGCAAGACCTTCCTTTAAAGCATCAAAAAAGCTCACTCAATTTTTCAAGCCGCTAATGACTTTTTTTTATAAGTAAAGAATCAAACTGGATAGCCAAAGTCTGAAGAATTCTTTTATTGGATGGCTGAGAGCAAATGTTTGAGGCATGAGTCCTGTTACTATCATTGTTTCTTAGTTGCTAAGTTGCATCTGACTCTTTTGTGACCTAATGGACTGGAGCCTGCCAGGCTGTTCTGTCCATGGGGTTTCCTAGGCAAGAATACTGGAGTGGGTTGCCATGCTATTTCCTTCTAAATTTTGACAAACCTGGAAGAGCCAGAGGGATGACTGGAAAATGTGTAGTGGCAGAAGGAGAAAGTCATGTGCATCAACATCTATGGAATGCTTGCCCATGTATGGCCTTGTCTTTTATGAACTATCTTACCTGCTGCTCACAAATGGTCTCTAACTAGGGAGTCACTTCTCATCTTTACAGATGAAGAAAAGAAAGCTTGGCGAGAGGGATCATTTGCGCCAGACGATGTCGTGCAATAAGTTTTCAGATTTTGAATCCAGAATCTCATCTTCTTAAACACTAAACTATCCAGGCTTTATTAGACTTTGTGTCCTTATGTGACTTTCAATTATTTTTTTAAATAATTTAATTTCTTTTTGGCTGTGATGGGTCTCTGTTGCTGCACAGGGTTTTCTCTCTAGGTATAGCAAGCAAGAGCTACTCTCTAGTTGTGGTGTGCAAACTTCTCATTGAGGTGGCTTCTCTTGTTGCACAGCACAGGCTGTAAGGCATGCTTGCTTCTGTAGTTGTGGCATGTGGATTCATTGCGATGCGTGGGATCTTCCTGGATCAGGGGTTGAGCCTGTGTTTCCTGCATTGGTGGTGGATTCTTTTCCACTGAGCAACTTGGAAAGTTCCTGAATTATTTATTTGTACTCTAAAAGCTTTTAAAAAGTATTTCTTTTTTTTTAAGGACTTCTAAAAACTTCTCTCTGAAGTCTCACCCTGAGCATCTGCAAACAATCAACACCTCTAAAATGAAACTGCCCCAAAATAGCAGGGCCTTCTAGTACAATGAATCCCATAAAAAACACACCTGGTATTCTTGCAAAAATAAGACATGCTCTTTTGATGGATTTAAATTGAACTTCAATAATAGACATATTTAACTATGTTGTATTTGACTTAAAATCCTCAAAGTTGTGAGAAGTACCTTTGTGAAAACTTACATCAGATAGTGTGTGCTGATAACAGAATGGTTAAATTCTCAGAAGTAATGCAGCAGTTTTCTCAAAGTGCACCTCCCTAGTACATACCTAGAAATGATAAGATTCATTAACGTTAGTGCTTGTGTCCGGGCTATCATGCCTTTTCTGAGTGCCTGACCATCTCACTGGATAACTTCTAACCTGGGACTGTTCAGATTCCTCCTCAACTCCCTCTACTCAAAGGTCCCGTTGATTGAACCGTTGATGAGGCAGAAAGAAGTCTGCATCAACATCTATGGAATGCTTGCCCATGTATGGCCTTGTCTTTTATGAACTATCTTACCTGCTGCTCACAAATGGTCTCTAACTAGGGAGTCACTTCTCATCTTTACAGATGAAGAAAAGAAAGCTTGGCGAGAGGGATCATTTGCGCCAGACGATGTCGTGCAATAAGTTTTCAGATTTTGAATCCAGAATCTCATCTTCTTAAACACTAAACTATCCAGGCTTTATTAGACTTTGTGTCCTTATGTGACTTTCAATTATTTTTTTAAATAATTTAATTTCTTTTTGGCTGTGATGGGTCTCTGTTGCTGCACAGGGTTTTCTCTCTAGGTATAGCAAGCAAGAGCTACTCTCTAGTTGTGGTGTGCAAACTTCTCATTGAGGTGGCTTCTCTTGTTGCACAGCACAGGCTGTAAGGCATGCTTGCTTCTGTAGTTGTGGCATGTGGATTCATTGCGATGCGTGGGATCTTCCTGGATCAGGGGTTGAGCCTGTGTTTCCTGCATTGGTGGTGGATTCTTTTCCACTGAGCAACTTGGAAAGTTCCTGAATTATTTATTTGTACTCTAAAAGCTTTTAAAAAGTATTTCTTTTTTTTTAAGGACTTCTAAAAACTTCTCTCTGAAGTCTCACCCTGAGCATCTGCAAACAATCAACACCTCTAAAATGAAACTGCCCCAAAATAGCAGGGCCTTCTAGTACAATGAATCCCATAAAAAACACACCTGGTATTCTTGCAAAAATAAGACATGCTCTTTTGATGGATTTAAATTGAACTTCAATAATAGACATATTTAACTATGTTGTATTTGACTTAAAAATCCCCTCAAAGTTGTGAGAAGTACCTTTGTGAAAACTTACATCAGATAGTGTGTGCTGATAACAGAATGGTTAAATTCTCAGAAGTAATGCAGCAGTTTTCTCAAAGTGCACCTCCCTAGTACATACCTAGAAATGATAAGATTCATTAACGTTAGTGCTTGTGTCCGGGCTATCATGCCTTTTCTGAGTGCCTGACCATCTCACTGGATAACTTCTAACCTGGGACTGTTCAGATTCCTCCTCAACTCCCTCTACTCAAAGGTCCCGTTGATTGAACGGTGATGGGTCATATGACTTTTCTTGGAAAGCACATCTCTAGGGTTCCATACATCAATAGTCGACAAAATAGACCCCAAAGAGGCCTAAGAGTTACACTCTCAGCTTCTCTCCTTATCCTGAGAGTTATGCTCTCAGTTTCTCACGATGGAACAAAATGATTTTCGCATGTCCTTACCCACACCATCTGCTGCTGTCCTTCAGTTTCCTCACTTAGAATCTGCTTCTCTGCTTTTCCCACCAGAGGTCCTGCTTCCTTCTCTCACAGTCATTAGTTAGGCTTTTCATTATTCATAATAAACTATCAAGGATATGCCAACACTAAAGCAGAACCCGTTTTGCATTGATTCATTAAATAAATATTTATTGAACCCACACTAGGCACTGTTACAGGGATTGGAAATAAATCAGTGATGGAAAAGGCTTTTGTGAAGCTCATGTTCCTAGAGTGAGTTCAGATAATAAACATAAATAATTTGAAGGTCAGACTGTGACAAGTGCTCTAGGAAGGAATAACATGGAGACAGAGGGATGGAGGTCCTAGAGGAGGTGCCATTTTATTTTGAATGATGGAGAAAGAGCTCACTTATGACACTTGAGCAGGAACTTGAAAGCGGTGAGGGGCATCTGGAAAAAGAATTTCCCTGGCAGAAGGACCAAAAAGTGCAAAGGGCCTGAGAACAGAAAGGAGGTTGTGTGGCTGAATGGGAATGAACAAGGGGGAGCAAGGTTGGAGGTGAGGCCAGGTAGGGAGCTAGATCAAGTAGGATCTTGTGGACCATTACAAGGGCTTGGGCTTTTACAGAAAGTGATTGGTACATGAAGGCCCTGGATGGGCTTTAAAACAAACACCCTTTTTGGTATTCTTGCAAAATAAGACATGCTCTTTTGATGGATTTAAATTGAACTTCAATAATAGACATATTTAACTATGTTGTATTTGACTTAAAATCCTCAAAGTTGTGAGAAGTACCTTTGTGAAAACTTACATCAGATAGTGTGTGCTGATAACAGAATGGTTAAATTCTCAGAAGTAATGCAGCAGTTTTCTCAAAGTGCACCTCCCTAGTACATACCTAGAAATGATAAGATTCATTAACGTTAGTGCTTGTGTCCGGGCTATCATGCCTTTTCTGAGTGCCTGACCATCTCACTGGATAACTTCTAACCTGGGACTGTTCAGATTCCTCCTCAACTCCCTCTACTCAAAGGTCCCGTTGATTGAACGGTGATGGGTCATATGACTTTTCTTGGAAAGCACATCTCTAGGGTTCCATACATCAATAGTCGACAAAATAGACCCCAAAGAGGCCTAAGAGTTACACTCTCAGCTTCTCTCCTTATCCTGAGAGTTATGCTCTCAGTTTCTCACGATGGAACAAAATGATTTTCGCATGTCCTTACCCACACCATCTGCTGCTGTCCTTCAGTTTCCTCACTTAGAATCTGCTTCTCTGCTTTTCCCACCAGAGGTCCTGCTTCCTTCTCTCACAGTCATTAGTTAGGCTTTTCATTATTCATAATAAACTATCAAGGATATGCCAACACTAAAGCAGAACCCGTTTTGCATTGATTCATTAAATAAATATTTATTGAACCCACACTAGGCACTGTTACAGGGATTGGAAATAAATCAGTGATGGAAAAGGCTTTTGTGAAGCTCATGTTCCTAGAGTGAGTTCAGATAATAAACATAAATAATTTGAAGGTCAGACTGTGACAAGTGCTCTAGGAAGGAATAACATGGAGACAGAGGGATGGAGGTCCTAGGAGGAGGTGCCATTTTATTTTGAATGATGGAGAAAGAGCTCACTTATGACACTTGAGCAGGAACTTGAAAGCGGTGAGGGGCATCTGGAAAAAGAATTTCCCTGGCAGAAGGACCAAAAAGTGCAAAGGGCCTGAGAACAGAAAGGAGGTTGTGTGGCTGAATGGGAATGAACAAGGGGGAGCAAGGTTGGAGGTGAGGCCAGGTAGGGAGCTAGATCAAGTAGGATCTTGTGGACCATTACAAGGGCTTGGGCTTTTACAGAAAGTGATTGGTACATGAAGGCCCTGGATGGGTTTTAAAACAAAGGGTGACATCATCTGACTTTCATTTTAAAAGAACCACTGTAGCTACTGAGATAAGAATAGGCAAAAGCAGGATAAGGCAGGAAGCTGGGAGACTATTGCAATAACCCAATCACAGCTTACATCAGGCAGAAATAATGGAGGTGGAAAAGTCAGTTGAATTGGGATGTATGTTATGATGAATCTCTTAGGAAAGTTGAAATTAGTTATTGCAAATGTTTTAAACTTCTTCAGCTCCTCAATTTCTTACACACAGCAAGAAAGTTGTGACTTCTAGATGTCCTCTTCTCTTCTAACTCAGGCCCAAAGCAACATTACACCACATTGAAAAAGAAAGTGAGCTTGTTGATAGATAGTCCTAAACTGAATCCTGGTTCAACAGCTAAGTGAGTAAACTTCCCTTGACCTTAGTTTCTTTACTGATAAAATGGAAATAAGAATAGCATCCATCTCCTAGGTGTGTGGTGAAAATTAAGTAAAATAAATGTATGAAAACAGTGCAGTGACTGGTGTGTAAGAATTCATTAGCTATTATTATTGAAAATATTGCTATATGTACACTCTTCTGAGTCCTCAGTGAAGGCTTAGTACCTTTTAACTCTTTTCTCTGAAGCTTGCTTTCTCAGCTTCTGAAACAGTGTACTCCTGCCCTACTCACATCTCAAGTACTTTTTGTACAGCATCGATGAATTCCAAGGGCTTCCTTGGTGGCTCAGATGGTAAAGAATCTGCCTGCAATGCAGGAGACCTGGGTCAGGAAGATCCCCTGGAGAAGGGAATGGTTACCCATTCCAGTGTTCTTGCCTGGAGAATCCCGTGGACAGAGGAGCCTGGTGGACTGCAGTCCATGGGATCGCAAAGAGTTGGACACGACAGAGTGACTAACATTTTATGGGTTTCAGCCTCCCTGTTCTGCCTTCTGTCAGGTACCTTTCACATGGTTTCCTCTCTCTCTCTCTTTTTCTCTCTCTCTGTCTCATGTTTGTGACTAGTTTTTATCTTAGTCAAAGATTGATTTCATTTCCTAGTTCATTTGGAAGCCTCTTCACTCTTATTTCCTAGATTGCAAACTCAGGCCAACAAAGACCAAATCTGAGGAATATTTGTTAGATCTTTGTATCTATTTATAGTTTTCCTAATGTCTCTTCCCCGCCCCCTCTTCTCTGCTTCTTTCTTTCTTTTCAGCCAATAATCCATCCAGAGAAGCTGTCAGAACCTGGCCAGCTCCTTCCATGCCCTGCTCACTAAGCCACTCTTGTACCTTTTTATTTGCCTCTGTTCAGTTCTCAGTTGAAATAATGGAGGTGGAAAAGTCAGTTGAATTGGGATGTATGTTATGATGAATCTCTTAGGAAAGTTGAAATTAGTTATTGCAAATGTTTTAAACTTCTTCAGCTCCTCAATTTCTTACACACAGCAAGAAAGTTGTGACTTCTAGATGTCCTCTTCTCTTCTAACTCAGGCCCAAAGCAACATTACACCACATTGAAAAAGAAAGTGAGCTTGTTGATAGATAGTCCTAAACTGAATCCTGGTTCAACAGCTAAGTGAGTAAACTTCCCTTGACCTTAGTTTCTTTACTGATAAAATGGAAATAAGAATAGCATCCATCTCCTAGGTGTGTGGTGAAAATTAAGTAAAATAAATGTATGAAAACAGTGCAGTGACTGGTGTGTAAGAATTCATTAGCTATTATTATTGAAAATATTGCTATATGTACACTCTTCTGAGTCCTCAGTGAAGGCTTAGTACCTTTTAACTCTTTTCTCTGAAGCTTGCTTTCTCAGCTTCTGAAACAGTGTACTCCTGCCCTACTCACATCTCAAGTACTTTTTGTACAGCATCGATGAATTCCAAGGGCTTCCTTGGTGGCTCAGATGGTAAAGAATCTGCCTGCAATGCAGGAGACCTGGGTCAGGAAGATCCCCTGGAGAAGGGAATGGTTACCCATTCCAGTGTTCTTGCCTGGAGAATCCCGTGGACAGAGGAGCCTGGTGGACTGCAGTCCATGGGATCGCAAAGAGTTGGACACGACAGAGTGACTAACATTTTATGGGTTTCAGCCTCCCTGTTCTGCCTTCTGTCAGGTACCTTTCACATGGTTTCCTCTCTCTCTCTCTTTTTCTCTCTCTCTGTCTCATGTTTGTGACTAGTTTTTATCTTAGTCAAAGATTGATTTCATTTCCTAGTTCATTTGGAAGCCTCTTCACTCTTATTTCCTAGATTGCAAACTCAGGCCAACAAAGACCAAATCTGAGGAATATTTGTTAGATCTTTGTATCTATTTATAGTTTTCCTAATGTCTCTTCCCCACTCCCTCTTCTCTGCTTCTTTCTTTTCTTTTCAGCCAATAATCCATCCAGAGAAGCTGTCAGAACCTGGCCAGCTCCTTCCATGCCCTGCTCACTAAGCCACTCTTGTACCTTTTTATTTGCCTCTGTTCAGTTCTGGGCTCAGTTCCCCTTTACAGCTCTAGCTGACTGGGAGAAGGAGAACCTCCAAGAAGTCTTCACCTGGGCTTCCCTGGTGGTCCAGTGGGTAAGGACACCACCTTGCAGTGCAAGGGGCACTGGTTCTATCCCTGGCCTGGGAAGATCCCACGTGCCATGGAGCGGCTGGACCCATGTGTCCAACTACTGAGCCGGAGCTCTGGAGCGCATGCGCCCAGAGCCGGTGCTCTGCGACAGCAGAGGCCATCGCGATGGGAGGCCCACACGGGCCAAAGAATGAAGATGGATGAAAATGGATGAATGCAAGACCAATAGAAGTGGCCCGCCTGCTCCCCTCCCTCCCCACCCCTCCCCCACCAAAATAAATAAATAAATTTTTTAAAAAAAGAAGTCTTCACCTGCTAGGTGTTCTCTTGGACCAGCTAGAAGGTATACTAAGTCCTGGATATGTACTGATGAGCCCAGCTTCTTATTTACTTTCTAACAGAAGCAGATGTGAGAGCTTCACCCGGCCTGGGTCTGCTGGCTTTGTTCCACATTTCTGCTCTGCGGGGACCTAAATTACTCTGATGGATCTGCACTTCCATAAAGCTGAGTGGTATCCTTTTAACCCTGTGCTTATGAAGTATGCTGTGAGCCTTCCCACATCTTGGGATTTATCCACAATACTAATAATGCATTACTTGCTTTTTTCCATTTCACATTTTCATGATCTCTTGATGATGGCTCTTGTATTCTAGATGTGTTCCAAAGAGGACTCAAGAGCACTAATGTGTACTCAATTTTTATTTAAAAAAAACAAAACAAAAATGTAAAAGAGAGTCCTCAGATAAACATGATGGCATTAAGAATGATCATGGAATATAAAACTTTACTTCTAGGATATGACGTGGATATTCTGAAATTCCCTTTATGCTAGCCAATATTTTTCCTTTTTTTCCTAATGTCTCTTCCCACTCCCTCTTCTCTGCTTCTTTCTTTCTTTTCAGCCAATAATCCATCCAGAGAAGCTGTCAGAACCTGGCCAGCTCCTTCCATGCCCTGCTCACTAAGCCACTCTTGTACCTTTTTATTTGCCTCTGTTCAGTTCTGGGCTCAGTTCCCCTTTACAGCTCTAGCTGACTGGGAGAAGGAGAACCTCCAAGAAGTCTTCACCTGGGTTTCCCCTGGTGGTCCAGTCGGTAAGGACACCACCTTGCAGTGCAAGGGGCACTGGTTCAATCCCTGGCCTGGGAAGATCCCACGTGCGACAGAGTGGCTGGACTAGTTTGTCCAACTACTGAGCCGGAGCTCTGGAGTGCATGTGCCCAGAGCCGGTGCTCTGCGACAGCAGAGGCCATCGCGATGGGAGGCCCACACGGGCCAAAGAATGAAGATGGATGAAAATGGATGAATGCAAGACCAATAGAAGTGGCCCGCCTGCTCCCCTCCCTCCCCACCCCTCCCCCACCAAAATAAATAAATAAATTTTTTAAAAAAAGAAGTCTTCACCTGCTAGGTGTTCTCTTGGACCAGCTAGAAGGTATACTAAGTCCTGGATATGTACTGATGAGCCCAGCTTCTTATTTACTTTCTAACAGAAGCAGATGTGAGAGCTTCACCCGGCCTGGGTCTGCTGGCTTTGTTCCACATTTCTGCTCTGCGGGGACCTAAATTACTCTGATGGATCTGCACTTCCATAAAGCTGAGTGGTATCCTTTTAACCCTGTGCTTATGAAGTATGCTGTGAGCCTTCCCACATCTTGGGATTTATCCACAATACTAATAATGCATTACTTGCTTTTTTCCATTTCACATTTTCATGATCTCTTGATGATGGCTCTTGTATTCTAGATGTGTTCCAAAGAGGACTCAAGAGCACTAATGTGTACTCAATTTTTATTTAAAAAAAACAAAACAAAAATGTAAAAGAGAGTCCTCAGATAAACATGATGGCATTAAGAATGATCATGGAATATAAAACTTTACTTCTAGGATATGACGTGGATATTCTGAAATTCCCTTTATGAAATTTTTTAATTTAAAACTTGCATTTTTTTTCTCCCTTAATTTCTTTCTAATCAAACAAAAACATTTAAATAGCACTTTATCATTTGCAATATATATTTATTCATGTTCTTTTTTTTATTTTTTAAAATGTCTTTTGGAGTATAGTTGCCACATTCTATTGTTCAAACATTTAGAGTGCAGAAAGCTTCACTGGAGAGAGAGAAATAAATTAGTTTTCTCCCTTCAAGAAGTTTCCTCTTTGATTGGATAAAGACAGAGGTGAAACGATGATCATTAATCTGTAGTTGAGCGAAGGCTCTTTAATAGGTAATATATCTAGATCAGTGTGAGAAGGGCTAAGGAAGCTTCTGACCCATCCCTTGCTTTGTTGGCTGAGCAAACAGCTTAATCCTCAGCGTTTCCACCTGTCTTCCTAGGAGTGCCAATAAGTCCCTACCCATTCCCCTAACTCTGGCCAACTGTGCTGGGCTGGGATTGTGAACTGATTGCATATGTTACCAAGGAAATTATTGGGATGTCAAATGGCAGTGTCATCTTCCTGGCAACCGGTTCTTGGGCAGATTGTGATCCAGTGGCTTAGAGACATATCACTCAAAATGCCTATGCTGCTGCTGATTTATCCTCTACGTTGGTTCTACAGGCAAGATTTGACTTGTTTTAACTTCTCCCTTGCCCCATCTGGTTTTACTTCTCCCTTAAAATGGACCCAGAATTCTGCTTCCTTCTTTTTCTATAGTGGCTGCTCCCAGGTTGTCTGTCAGTCCCAGTATCTAGCGAGGGAAAGCTGGGCCCATATCTGTTCATTGCCTCTTTGTCCTTCCACATCAGCTTTTTACTCCATGCAAGAGATCTGCAAGTTCAGTAATTCCACAAGATTGCAGAGAGGGATGCCAATTGTCTCAAGATATTTTGAACTATGATTTTTCGTGTTTTAAACTACAAAATAAATACCTAACATATGTTAAAATATTTTGCTCAGAGGAGCTCCTCATTTTATTTCCCCTGGATATCAAATACTTTTCCATCCTTTTTTCCTTTCTTGAGATAATTGTGTGTCTGTGTTCTTGTACTGCCCCAGGTTTTTCCATGTCCCTTTGATGTAGACTTAGTTTGATATTCCAGATGAATATTGTGTTTATTTAATTACATAAAAACATAATTTTCTTCAGAAGTCAACAAGCATGTTTGGGTTCCTCAAAGCCTGCCTTACATCTAGTATGAAAGTCTAGCTTGTTAAATTCATTGATACATAATCCTCTGTTAATTCATTGTCTAAATGATTATTGTACATTGAGTAAGGCATGATGCTAAGTAATGTGAAGTTAGTAAGATAAACAGATCTTGGACTATACAACAAGAAACAGTACAGAAGTAAGTATAATTTAAAGTTGAGTATGTCAAATGACAAAAGGGAGACACTTAAAATGGATTGTGGAGGAGGGCAGGGCAATTAATATTTCATTTCTTTTATAAGGTAAAGGGAAATGTTTTCATTTCTCATGTTATTTATGCTTGCCTATAAAACTCATTTTTAGAAACTAATTTTTAACATAAAGACTGCATCTACATCTGAGGAGAGAAATGATTTTAAAACCATTCCAATGTAAATGTAGGCTTAACGGGTGGCCAGTGGTCATTGCCACTATGATACCTTGTCCGTTTACTCAGTAAAGAATTGTTTTTCTCCTTTGTGCTGTTAAACATCTTGGACATGGATTCTGTCCTCAGAAGCAGAAAAAGACACCACCTTAACCTTTAAAGAGCCGCTGGTGGTGCAGGACTGTCAAGAAAGCACACCAGTCCAGTTGAGACCATGAAGGGCTTCCTGTTGGACATATCAGTTATGATGTCTTCTTTTTCTCACCTGTAAGTAGGGACCATAACATCTTCTTCACAGAATTCTTCTGCTCTTCTGTTGAGATCATATAGTCACTGTGACCAGCATGTATTATGAATTAGGGGACCTCCATATCTGATGGCCACCTTATTAAGCCGTGCAGTTCATCATGGCTTATAACTTGTAAATATTTTGTGAAAAATTTCACAGATATAGATTAAAAACACATGTTGAGGTATCTCCATTACTCTGGGGGAAAAGCAAACACTTAGAATGTTTAGGATATTCATAGTAGGAAACTGGAAATTTAATGATTCAGATGCTTGCCAATTGTGGGATCAGATTTGTAGCACTTTATGTGTAGGATTCTGATAGCATTCATCTGAATTAATAGAGAGTTATTTTCTTTCTCTTTCACCTCTTCTCAAATAGTATCAGAAAGGCTTGTTTGTTTGGTATGATTTTCCTCTGCACAAAGCACCTTTTTTTTTTCTAATTATTTATCTGTGAAACTTCTGTTTCCTTTTTCATCATTATTGCCTTCTCTCTGATCCATTTCCTTTACTTTCCTTCTCAGTCAAACTTAAGTATTCATTTGTCTGACTCACATGAGACTTTGCATATATCTCTACTATGGCACTATAATAATCTCCTATAATTGTTTGTTTTTATGTCTTCTTAATATGTACTAAAATATATGTCCTCATTGCCTTGAACTGACTGGTTTCTAAAAAAACATATGATATTGGTTAAAAGAAGAGAGAGAGAGAAAGAGAGGTAAAGAGACTGAGAAGCAAAGCAGAAGAGAAAAAGCAAGAACATCATCTTTTGGTCAAATCATGTCATGTAATTTTTCCTCCCTTTTTTCTCTGGATTTAAAACAATATAAAAATAAAACAAAAAAGGTTATTATAAAATAATCAACAAAATTATACAGAATTAAAATTTAGAAAATAGAATCATAGTTTGGTCTTTCTACTTTAAAAATATATGCTGGATGTCATGCAACAGTTCTATTTATTTTTCCAAAAAGCAGCAAAGCATTTTGTAGTGGTGGTGGAACATAGATTAAATTTTTACTCTTCTGTCAATGGATATATTAAAATGGTTTCCAATATTTTCCTTTTCAAAGACTGATGCAAAAATATCTTTGCACACTTGAGTCAATATTTATGTAGACCTAATTCTTAAAAGAAGAATTGGTGGGTCCAAACAAATGTGCTCTAACCTTCTGATAGATCCTGCTAGAATGCCTTCCGCAATCACAGACATTTTCCCTACCATGGGCAACAGGGGGCATTTTCAACCTCAACTTTTCCCCAAGGTCAATTATATAGATTTATATATAAAAATCCCATTTTTTATTTTTATTTGTACTTACAAGATGACAAGTGAGCCAGAATATAATTTTATCCATATTCATCATTTCTTAGAATTTCCTCATGCCTGTTATTTATTCATAGTTATTTTGTGCTATAGGAAAGATTTTTTAATTCTGTGTCTATTATATATGCAGTAAATAATTTCTCCCAGTAAGTAGGATTTTGGGTAAAATTCTTATACAAATCCATTGTAATGTAATCTAAGTTTTTTTTTTTTATATATATATAGTTGTTGATCAGTGCATCATTTGCCCAGTACTTCTGTGTCAACAAGAATTAACCAGGGCCTTCCAATCCCCAATGGTGCTGTGCAACCAGGATTTCATAGCACCTCAGTCCCAAAGGGAATCAAATCCTATATGTAAAATGGGAAGTTCCTCATGATGCTGGATAGTTAATACAGTTATGCTCTGGGTTGGCTGACATGACAAGCATGTGCTACTTTCTCCTGGTAAACTCCTTGGTGTTCTGAAAAGCAGGATAGTGATTCTGACATGCCCTTCATGGTTTAGCAACTTCTTTCAAGAGAGAAACTGCACACCTGCAAATTGTGCTAGCGTCTGATCTGGCATGATCAGAACCCTCATTATTCTCCACACGGAGATTCTCTTAAGGGTAATGCACAAAGCTGAAATTTTTCACTTAAGTTTTGTTTCAGCCTACTAGGTCAGTGGATGTTTATTATATTTGCTGGCTCATTTTCCTTTTACTCTTGTTTGAGTGTCAGATGTAAAAATTTAGACAATTTACTTCACCTTTAAGGGAATCCATTAACTCATGACGAGCCTTGGAAAATTACCTCTACCTGCTACCATCCCTTGTTTGCCAACCAGAGTTTTACTATATAAGCAGAATAAATATATTTTTATAACTCCGTTTGCTAAGGAATTACTTAGGACTTCTCACAACTAGAAAAGAAGAAAACATTTGTTTAGAAAGCAATTCAGATTCTTTGTAAATTTCAAAAACATCATCTATTGATGAGACAAAAATGTATTAGTCTAGAATGGATAATATTCACAGCACCAAGCTCAAGATCATTTGTCTGGATTTTAAGACTAGCATTAGGTACTACCCTATGAATCCCTACCTACTTCCTCTCCATTAAAAAGGTACAATTTACATATAATAAAATTTACCATATTAAAACATACAATTTGATTAACATTTATAATGATATATAATCATATAACCACTCATAATCAGTATATATACATATATGTGCTCAGTTATGTCTGACTCTTTGTGAGCCTATGGACTGTAGCTTGTCATGGACTATTCTTCTGTCCATGGAGTAATCAGGGCCGGAATATGGAAATGGGTTGCTGTTTCTTCCTCCAGGGATTTTCCTGACCAGGGGTCAAACCCATTACTCCTGCATCTCCTACATTGCAGCAGATTCTTTATCACTGAGCCACTGTGGAAGCCCATACACACACACACAGGGCTCTCTCTAGTCAAAAGCACCCATAGGACCACAGGCAAGCATGTTTCCTGTTCCTATAGTTTTAGCTTTTCTATAATGTCATAAATATTGAATTTAACAGTAAGTGATTATTAGTATCTACTGTCTTTTCCTTGGACTTCCCTGGTGGCTCAAACAGTAAAGAATTTGCCTGAAATGCAGTAATCCCGGATTCAGTCCCTGGGTTGGGAATGTCCCCTGGAGAAGGGAATGGCTACCCACTCCAGTATTCTTGCCTGGAGAATTCTATGGACAGAGGAGCTTGGCCGGCTACAGTCCATGGGGTCACAAGGAGTCCGACATGACTGAGTGATTGAGCATGCATGGATATCTGTTACTTAGTATATTATTTGTGGATTGATTCATCCAAATTGTCTCATGTATAAACAATCTGTTCCTTTTTATTACAGAGCTGTATTCAATTATATACATATTACACAATTTATTAATTCACAAGTAGATGTACATGTATAGATTTTTTCCAATTTTTGGTTATTCAGAAAGAGAGTGCTATAAAAATTCTAGCAAAAATCTTTGTGTGAGCATATGTACTTGTTTAAATACCTACTGGTAAATCTGCTGAATTATATGGTAAAAGTAAAAAGGACTTCTCACAACTAGAAAAGAAGAAAACATTTGTTTAGAAAGCAATTCAGATTCTTTGTAAATTTCAAAAACATCATCTATTGATGAGACAAAAATGTATTAGTCTAGAATGGATAATATTCACAGCACCAAGCTCAAGATCATTTGTCTGGATTTTAAGACTAGCATTAGGTACTACCCTATGAATCCCTACCTACTTCCTCTCCATTAAAAAGGTACAATTTACATATAATAAAATTTACCATATTAAAACATACAATTTGATTAACATTTATAATGATATATAATCATATAACCACTCATAATCAGTATATATACATATATGTGCTCAGTTATGTCTGACTCTTTGTGAGCCTATGGACTGTAGCTTGTCATGGACTATTCTTCTGTCCATGGAGTAATCAGGGCCGGAATATGGAAATGGGTTGCTGTTTCTTCCTCCAGGGGATTTTCCTGACCAGGGATCAAACCCATTACTCCTGCATCTCCTACATTGCAGCAGATTCTTTATCACTGAGCCACTGTGGAAGCCCATACACACACACACAGGGCTCTCTCTAGTCAAAAGCACCCATAGGACCACAGGCAAGCATGTTTCCTGTTCCTATAGTTTTAGCTTTTCTATAATGTCATAAATATTGAATTTAACAGTAAGTGATTATTAGTATCTACTGTCTTTTCCTTGGACTTCCCTGGTGGCTCAAACAGTAAAGAATTTGCCTGAAATGCAGTAATCCCGGGTTCAGTCCCTGGGTTGGGAATGTCCCCTGGAGAAGGGAATGGCTACCCACTCCAGTATTCTTGCCTGGAGAATTCTATGGACAGAGGAGCTTGGCCGGCTACAGTCCATGGGGTCACAAGGAGTCCGACATGACTGAGTGATTGAGCATGCATGGATATCTGTTACTTAGTATATTATTTGTGGATTGATTCATCCAAATTGTCTCATGTATAAACAATCTGTTCCTTTTTATTACAGAGCTGTATTCAATTATATACATATTACACAATTTATTAATTCACAAGTAGATGTACATGTATAGATTTTTTCCAATTTTTGGTTATTCAGAAAGAGAGTGCTATAAAAATTCTAGCAAAAATCTTTGTGTGAGCATATGTACTTGTTTAAATACCTACTGGTAAATCTGCTGAATTATATGGTAAAAGTATGCTTACATAGTTAAGAATTGCTAAGCTACTTTCCAACATGATTGTTTTATTTGCCTCTGCATCAGTGATACAAGAGAGTTTTAATCTCCCCAAATCTTTCCTAGCACCTGCTCTTGTTATCCTTTATAATTTTAGCTACTTATGGTGGGTAAAATAGTATCCCATTGTGGTTTTAAATCCATGTATTCCTGGCAACTAGTGACATTATATATACTTCTAAATGCTTATTTATCATTTATATATTTTTGGTAAAGTTCCTGTTTAAATCTTTTGCCTACTTAAAAATTGAGGTATTCTGATTTTTATTGTTGAGTTGAAAGAATTTTTGATGTATTTTATGTGCAATACTATGTGAGGTCGATGTTTTGAAATGTTTTATTTTAATCTTTGACTTATCTTTTTATTTTCCTAAAAGTTTCTTTTGAAAAGCAAATGTTTTTCATTGTGATAATGTCCAGTTTATCATTTCTCTGTGTGTTTTATTCCTTTAGTGTGTAAGGAAACTTTACCTAGCAAGATTACAGAGCTTTTCTCTAATGATTTTTCTAGAAAATTATAGTTATAGCTCTTACTTTTAGGTTAATAATCCACATTCAGGCTAATGTTTGTATATTATCTGAAATAAGAATCAAGGTTCATTTTTCTGCATATCTGTTTCAGACTTATTTCCCCCATAGAATTAACTTAGTACCCTTTTGAAATTTTTTAAAAAATGTATTGACCTTATATATATTGCTCCATTTCTGGACTGTCTTCTCTTCCAGGGATTATATACATATAATCACACCAGTATAACACCCTTTTGATTATATTAGCTTTATGGAAAATTTTGAAACCAGGTACTCCAAGCTTGTTATTTTTCAAATTGCTTTGGCCATTCTAGGTTCTTTGCATTTCTATAGAAGTGTTAGAATTCACATGTTAATTTCTACACAAAAATTAAAGAATCAAACAAATCCAAAAAAGCCCTCCACCAATTTATTGAGAATTTAAAACCATAAACACATTGATTCATCTGATCCATGAACATGGTATATTTCTCCATTTTGGAAACCTTTAATTTCTCTCAGCAATGCTTTATGGTTTTCAATGCACATTTTTCTTAAATTTAACAAAATCTTTATAAATTTTGCATATATGCTTAAAGAATTTGAGATTGGCCCATTATTTTTTCAAGGATATTTATTAGTATGAGAGATGAAGGAAAGTATTACAAAGGAAACAGTAGTGAAAGTTATAAAAATATTCCAAGAAATATCATATCTACTATTCAACCCTTATTTGAATTTCTCTTTAAGAATTACATTTTTAGTTCTAAGAGTTACATTGAAAACTTTTTTTAATATTTAAGCTTTATTTTTGATCTTTTCATCTATTTTTTGACCTTATAATATTGACTTATTGAATTAACATTTATTTTAAAGTCCATATTTGATACCCAAGTACCTTAATAACCCATGGATCCACTTTGTCTGTTTCCTTTTCTGTTGGTTGGTTCTATTTCTTGTTATGCACTGATAGATCACAAGATGTTGTGTATTGAAAATAGGGTTTCTGGTTGCTATTGTCTTCCTCCAGTGATGATTCCCTTGTTGTCTGGCAGACAACTATCATAGAAGAGATCATCTCTAATCAGGACCTGAACCCATTAAGGGCTGGGTTGCCACTGTTGTCAGGCTAAGACTAGAATGCACCATCCAAGTTGTAATGTAAAACTGTTTGCTAGGATCCCATCCCTAAACAGACTTTAATTTTGTTTGCTAGGAAGCAAGCAAATTTCTCTGTACATTGTGATGTGAATATATTGCTCTGTTATTCAGCTTTTTTTTCTTCTTAGTTTCTTACCCTCTTACTCTGTACAATATAAAGATTTGGCAAATATTTAAAAAGTCTGAACTCTTAGTTAGCATTCAGGATGCCTTTTCTCCTCAGCAGATTTTAGACCATAGGTGAAGATGTTGTTGGTTCACAGCTCTAGAACTGGGGTAGGGGTGGGTTCCTACTGACGTCTAGGTGAAGGGATTCTGCTAAATATTCTAGGTTCTTTGCATTTCTATAGAAGTGTTAGAATTCACATGTTAATTTCTACACAAAAATTAAAGAATCAAACAAATCCAAAAAAGCCCTCCACCAATTTATTGAGAATTTAAAACCATAAACACATTGATTCATCTGATCCATGAACATGGTATATTTCTCCATTTTGGAAACCTTTAATTTCTCTCAGCAATGCTTTATGGTTTTCAATGCACATTTTTCTTAAATTTAACAAAATCTTTATAAATTTTGCATATATGCTTAAAGAATTTGAGATTGGCCCATTATTTTTTCAAGGATATTTATTAGTATGAGAGATGAAGGAAAGTATTACAAAGGAAACAGTAGTGAAAGTTATAAAAATATTCCAAGAAATATCATATCTACTATTCAACCCTTATTTGAATTTCTCTTTAAGAATTACATTTTTAGTTCTAAGAGTTACATTGAAAAATTTTTTTTGAAGATTTAAGCTTTATTTTTGATCTTTTCATCTATTTTTTGACCTTATAATATTGACTTATTGAATTAACATTTATTTTAAAGTCCATATTTGATACCCAAGTACCTTAATAACCCATGGATCCACTTTGTCTGTTTCCTTTTCTGTTGGTTGGTTCTATTTCTTGTTATGCACTGATAGATCACAAGATGTTGTGTATTGAAAATAGGGTTTCTGGTTGCTATTGTCTTCCTCCAGTGATGATTCCCTTGTTGTCTGGCAGACAACTATCATAGAAGAGATCATCTCTAATCAGGACCTGAACCCATTAAGGGCTGGGTTGCCACTGTTGTCAGGCTAAGACTAGAATGCACCATCCAAGTTGTAATGTAAAACTGTTTGCTAGGATCCCATCCCCTAAACAGACTTTAATTTTGTTTGCTAGGAAGCAAGCAAATTTCTCTGTACATTGTGATGTGAATATATTGCTCTGTTATTCAGCTTTTTTTTCTTCTTAGTTTCTTACCCTCTTACTCTGTACAATATAAAGATTTGGCAAATATTTAAAAAGTCTGAACTCTTAGTTAGCATTCAGGATGCCTTTTCTCCTCAGCAGATTTTAGACCATAGGTGAAGATGTTTTTGGTTCACAGCTCTAGAACTGGGGGTAGGGGGTGGGTTCCTACTGACGTCTAGTGGGTAGAGGCCAGGAATTCTGCTAAATATTCTGCAATATACAGGACAGTCTCCCACAATAAAGAATTATCTGACCAAACTCGTCAATAGTGTAGAGGCTGAGAAATCCTGCTCTACAGGTCTCAGCATTGAGTTTACTTCCCTCTCTCTCCTCTCTCATAGATCTTATCTCCTCCAGACTTGTTGACTTGGCAGCCGCAAAACTTCCTATTTTGTTAAATTGTTAACCTCAAGAGGTATTTTTAAACATCTTTGCTAATTTTCTGTCTTGTAGCAGTGAGTCTCTGCCAAGCATCTCGACCTCACCTCCTGTACCAAGAATAGGCAAGTCCCCAAGGATAAACACGACTTCCAGGAAGCTGTGCTCATTCCTATGTGCCTCCTTTTCTGTAAGATCAGGTTCCTCAAGTCCAAGTAGCCTCCTTATACCTCCAGAGCCTCAAACAAAGTCTTAAAATTTGTATTGTTCTTGACCAGAACATGAGCCTTTCATAGCTTGAGACTGTAGTCCTCCAAGCTGATGAGAAAGCAAGATGTGATAGGATGGAAATTCAGTTCAGAGGACTAACCATGGAGAAAAGTGTTCCATGTTAGATTAGAGATAGGAGGCAGGCTGAGTATCTTCTTCACAGCTAATAAAGTTGGGATTAAAAAAAAAGTTCTTCTGCTGAAAATCTGCTTGATTCCTGGCTTTAGAGGGTGCTGTGAACTACAGGTAAGAGGGGAAAATAAAGAACCTCATGACAAGAAAACTGACTCAATCTGTAATACTCTCAAGAACCACTGAAGCAAAGCCCAAGCATATCATTTAAAAACTTAGATGTGGAACCTGGAAAAGAGGCAAAATCTGACTTTTTACATTGAGAAGACTGAGTCCAGGGCAGAGGGTCCCTATACTTCCAGTGAGATTGCAAATATCCATTTCAATGACACGAAAAATCACGTGTTAAGAAAGAAGGCCAATGTGATACTCAGTCCAATATCAATTCATTCTTGTGAAACGAATTTAATATTATTTAAAATAATTAATAAAAGCTTGATCTCTAATGGTAAATAAATTAATGGCACCCATTACAATGAAGAGATTATGAAAAAGTAAATTGAAAAAGAAGTCCAGTTGAAATCTTGGCATTTATTAAATTTGAACTTAAAGAATGTAATAGATTAGAGAACATATGGCATGGACATGAGGGACCACGAGTCATTGGAAGACTCAACTGCAGAATTCACCCAGATTCAAGCAGTAGCAAGAAGAAAAGGGAGACCTGGAGAATCATTAAGTGAATGGTAGATGGATAATTCCCACCATACATATAGCATGAATTTTGAAAGAAAAGATAGATGTAAGACTTCCCTGGTGGTCCAGTGGGTAAGGAGTCCGCCTTGCAGTGCAAGGGGCACCGGTTCGATCCCTGGCTGGGAGAGATCCCACATGCTGCGAGGCGGCTGGACCAGTGTGTCCAATTATGAGCCAGCACTCTGGAGTGCATGCGCCCAGAGCCAGTGCTCTGCAATGAGAGAGGCCACAGAGATGGTGGCCCAACAAGCCAAAGAATAATAAGATAAATGAAAATAAATAAATAAAAAATGAATTAAAGAGGTCAAAAATAAAGAAAAGATAGATGGAATGGTAGAGAAGCAATATATAAAGACCTAATAGGTGTGATCTTTCAGATTTTTAAAAAATTCTGAGTTCTCAGTCAGAAAATACACAACAGGACTTCCCCTGGTGGTCCAGTGGGTAAGGACACCGCCTTGCAATGCAAGGGGCACCGGTTTGATCCCTGGTCTGGGAAGATTCCACGTGCCACGGAGCGGCTGGACCCATGTGTCCAAGTGTCCAATTACCAAGCCAGAGCTCTGGAGCACATGCGCCCAGAGCCGGCGCTTTGCAACAACAGATCCCACCGCGATGGGAGGCCCACAGGAGCCAAAGAACAAAGACGGATGAAAATAGAGAAATGAAAGACCAATAGAAGTGGCCCGCCCGCTCCCCTCCCTCCCCAACCCGACCCCCGCCCAAAATAAATAAATAAATCTTTAAAAAAAAAAAAAGAAAGAAAGAAAATACACAACAAAGGCCATATTGGAAGAACAAAAACAAATTCATACTGTGAGATGGAGGAGCAAAATTGAAAAACATTAAAGAGAATGTGAAAATTTTAAAAGTTACCAGATAGAAAATACGGATTATCTGCACATAAATTGTAATTTGACTGAAAACAGATATTACCAAGAAGAATTTCCAGAAGACAACAGAATCATATAGTCAAAATCCAGAGGGAAATTCGCTGTTAACATTGACTTTTGCACTCAGCTAAATCTCCATTCCTGAGTGAGGGTAAAGTACAGACATTTTTAAGTTACACAAAAACTGTTACCATTTATGAAATAATATCAAAAGATTTATTACATCATGCTCTTTAGGTAGAGGAGATGTGAACTTAGAGCAGGGAAAGGGAAACAACTGAGCACAGAAAAAATAAAATAATGTCTGTAAGTGAAAACTAATTTTTGTATTTATAAAGGTAAATCTAAATAACATAATGGGAGTGCTATAGATTTTTAAGGCATTCTAAGATTTTTGATAAGTTTGCAAGGCAGAAAAGCATTGAATAACTTTAACTTTAGAAAAATGTGATGCTAGATTTGGATAAATATTTGAAACTTAGCAATATAATTTATAGCTTCATATCCATACAGAAAATGAATTATATAAATCTTTATTTGTCCAATAGAAATCAGGAAAAATAAAATAGAAATGGTGACTCAATTTAAAAGTTTTCCATGATAAATATATAATTTATTTAATAAAATTAAAAAAGAGAAAATCCATATAACTATGATACTCTTGCAGCATTTATATCAAAACAAGAAAGTCTAGTACAAGAAAAAAATTGACCAGTTTCACTTTTCGTTATAGATCCAAAAGTCTGAAATAAATGCCAAGGAATAGAGTTCAGTTTTATCTTAATTAATAGCAAACTATGTAAAATTGATTTTATGTCAATAACATGAGACCACCTCAATATTGGAAACTATATTAATGCAAGAAATTCAGAAACTTGACAATATCAAATGCTGGCAAGCTAACACAGAATTTCTTTGGAAAAAAGTTTGTTCTAGGGCTGAAATAATTACTACAATTTTTTTTTAATGAAAAACTCAGCACACAGTCAGAAGTAACCAAACATCAGAAAAAGAAAATATCATGAGAATTTGCCTTAGATGTGAAAAATTATTCTAATATTAGAAAATCAGTCAGTATAATTTTAAAAGTTACCAGATAGAAAATACGGATTATCTGCACATAAATTGTAATTTGACTGAAAACAGATATTACCAAGAAGAATTTCCAGAAGACAACAGAATCATATAGTCAAAATCCAGAGGGAAATTCGCTGTTAACATTGACTTTTGCACTCAGCTAAATCTCCATTCCTGAGTGAGGGTAAAGTACAGACATTTTTAAGTTACACAAAAACTGTTACCATTTATGAAATAATATCAAAAGATTTATTACATCATGCTCTTTAGGTAGAGGAGATGTGAACTTAGAGCAGGGAAAGGGAAACAACTGAGCACAGAAAAAATAAAATAATGTCTGTAAGTGAAAACTAATTTTTGTATTTATAAAGGTAAATCTAAATAACATAATGGGAGTGCTATAGATTTTTAAGGCATTCTAAGATTTTTGATAAGTTTGCAAGGCAGAAAAGCATTGAATAACTTTAACTTTAGAAAAATGTGATGCTAGATTTGGATAAATATTTGAAACTTAGCAATATAATTTATAGCTTCATATCCATACAGAAAAATGAATTATATAAATCTTTATTTGTCCAATAGAAATCAGGAAAAATAAAATAGAAATGGTGACTCAATTTAAAAGTTTTCCATGATAAATATATAATTTATTTAATAAAATTAAAAAAGAGAAAATCCATATAACTATGATACTCTTGCAACATTTATATCAAAACAAGAAAGTCTAGTACAAGAAAAAAATTGACCAGTTTCACTTTTCGTTATAGATCCAAAAGTCTGAAATAAATGCCAAGGAATAGAGTTCAGTTTTATCTTAATTAATAGCAAACTATGTAAAATTGATTTTATGTCAATAACATGAGACCACCTCAATATTGGAAACTATATTAATGCAAGAAATTCAGAAACTTGACAATATCAAATGCTGGCAAGCTAACACAGAATTTCTTTGGAAAAAAGTTTGTTCTAGGGCTGAAATAATTACTACAATTTTTTTTTTTAATGAAAAAACTCAGCACACAGTCAGAAGTAACCAAACATCAGAAAAAGAAAATATCATGAGAATTTGCCTTAGATGTGAAAAATTATTCTAATATTAGAAAATCAGTCAGTATAATTTGTTATATTTAAATAAACTAAAGGCAATTCATAGTCAAAAGAGGCATAAACTTAGGAATTTTAAAATAACTTAGGGAATTAGGAATGAAATTGATAGTTAAAATGAACAATAATAGGATGTACTATTAGGTTGTTAGGTTTTGAACAGCCTATAGGAAACAAATTGCTTGAAGTGATGGAAGTTCCTGGAGACAGGGAACAGTGTATCACCAACATTTCTCACTTGGACTACTATATCATTCTTATTTCTAAGAAACATTTAAAACATTTGTCAGATCATGACTGTGTGAGCTCAAATCCCTCATGGCTTTCCATTGCAGAGTGGGCTCCTTTCACCATCTGGCTCTGTTACCTCTTCCATTATGTCTTATCCATAGCCATGCTGTTTGAACCCCACTGACCTCCCTCTAAGCCAGGCACACTCCTGCCTCAGAGCCTTTGCTCTTCCTTTGCTCTTCCTGTTTCCGCGACCTGGAAGGCTCTTCTCCAGATATCCAGCTGCCTTCTCTTACCATCTTTATGTTTTTATGCCATTCTCATCTTCTTGAAAGGGTTATCCTGACTTCTGTCTTTAATACTGCAGCCTCCACCTCTAGATCCCCCTTACCTGAATCTATACTCCCTTGTTCCTCTGTAACTTAACCACTATGTAACATATTAGATAACTTTTGTCATTTATCTTATGCATTTTTGTTTTCCTCTGCTACAGTGGAAGTTTCACCATGGCTGGAGTCATGACTCGTATCCTGGGTGACCAGGAATAGTTCATCACATTTAGTAAGTGTTCACCAAAAAAAAGTGAAAAACATAAAATTGTTTTAGGAAAACATAGATCCAAAAGTCTGAAATAAATGCCAAGGAATAGAGTTCAGTTTTATCTTAATTAATAGCAAACTATGTAAAATTGATTTTATGTCAATAACATGAGACCACCTCAATATTGGAAACTATATTAATGCAAGAAATTCAGAAACTTGACAATATCAAATGCTGGCAAGCTAACACAGAATTTCTTTGGAAAAAAGTTTGTTCTAGGGCTGAAATAATTACTACAATTTTTTTTTTTAATGAAAAAACTCAGCACACAGTCAGAAGTAACCAAACATCAGAAAAAGAAAATATCATGAGAATTTGCCTTAGATGTGAAAAATTATTCTAATATTAGAAAATCAGTCAGTATAATTTGTTATATTTAAATAAACTAAAGGCAATTCATAGTCAAAAGAGGCATAAACTTAGGAATTTTAAAATAACTTAGGGAATTAGGAATGAAATTGATAGTTAAAATGAACAATAATAGGATGTACTATTAGGTTGTTAGGTTTTGAACAGCCTATAGGAAACAAATTGCTTGAAGTGATGGAAGTTCCTGGAGACAGGGAACAGTGTATCACCAACATTTCTCACTTGGACTACTATATCATTCTTATTTCTAAGAAACATTTAAAACATTTGTCAGATCATGACTGTGTGAGCTCAAATCCCTCATGGCTTTCCATTGCAGAGTGGGCTCCTTTCACCATCTGGCTCTGTTACCTCTTCCATTATGTCTTATCCATAGCCATGCTGTTTGAACCCCACTGACCTCCCTCTAAGCCAGGCACACTCCTGCCTCAGAGCCTTTGCTCTTCCTTTGCTCTTCCTGTTTCCGCGACCTGGAAGGCTCTTCTCCAGATATCCAGCTGCCTTCTCTTACCATCTTTATGTTTTTATGCCATTCTCATCTTCTTGAAAGGGTTATCCTGACTTCTGTCTTTAATACTGCAGCCTCCACCTCTAGATCCCCCTTACCTGAATCTATACTCCCTTGTTCCTCTGTAACTTAACCACTATGTAACATATTAGATAACTTTTGTCATTTATCTTATGCATTTTTGTTTTCCTCTGCTACAGTGGAAGTTTCACCATGGCTGGAGTCATGACTCGTATCCTGGGTGACCAGGAATAGTTCATCACATTTAGTAAGTGTTCACCAAATATTTGTTAAATGAAATGAGGAAATTATGTGCAACAACTAGATACATTAAAAGTGTGTTTTAGGAAAATAAGATGCTTAATGACCTTGGGTCTTTTGAATTAATTACCTGTATTCTAAAAAGAGTACTTTTTTGTATATACTTCAGTAGTCTCTAGTTTATTCTTTTAAATATCCCCTTTCCCAGTAAGACTTCAAGATATTTGTAACAAATTCTCTATCAGATACTACTGCGTGTTTTAAAGTGCTATGAGAGGCTGGCTGCTTTCTCAATGCTGTTTTTAACTGGAAGGTCAATCAGTCAATATTTGATTGATTTTAAACACAAAGCACACAGTTCTTGGAGCAAAAAGCATTAAATTACCCACTACTAAACAGATATGCCCAACATACATATAAATCTATGTAACTCACAGATGTACATATGCATGATATGCATTCACTGACATGGTAGAAGTTTTTATGTTGCTGAAGGTATTTGAATTCTAGCCTTATAACTTACATTTACTGCATTCAGTATTGAAGGGAGAGTCACTTTGCTGCCTGAGTTTCATTTTTCTCATTTGTGCTAAAGAGAGTAAACTGGGTAAGCTTTAATGATTTGATGTACCCAGTTGTTTTTCTTATCTGCTTCCTTGTTTCTGGGTTTACTTGCATCTGTTAGTTTTGGTGGACTTTGGAGATATACACACACACTGGAGGGCAGAGCCACCCATCCTTGGGTTCAAATCCCAGATCTGTGATTTACTAGTTACACAATCTTAAGAAATCCTTTCCTCATCTCCACAGTAGGGATGTTACCTATCACTTTGGGTAGGATTTAGTAAGATCACGTGTCTCAAGTCCTTTGAATAATGTCTGGTGCATCGTAAGTGCCAAAGACATTTTTCTTCTTTTTGTTTTGGGAGGGTGTAAAGATGTATACGGGGAAAAATAAATGGGAAAGACAGTAAATTACCTCTCCTACCTGCACCTTTTTCTCAGACAAGTCCAACTACCATGTCCGCAACACATCCAGCTGCTTCAGGCATCTGTATCTTCACACACACGTTGTACTCCAGACCTGGAAAGTTTCCTCATTTGGGTACAAATCCTATCATTCTTCTAGGCTTCTCCAAAGGCTTACTTCCTGTGAGACTTCTGCCTCTCCCACCTCCCGCCCATGAACCTTGGCCTTCTCCACTTCATGTGTAAGATAAGTGTCAACAAATACAAACCAAACTGAATATCAAAATTTAACAAATACTTATTAGATCTTCTCTCTGTATTCAGCATTATGCTAATAGCTTCATCAGTATCATCAAGTTTAATCATCTCAATGATGCTGGGAGATATGAGGTGTTATTTCCAATATTTACAAGGGATAATACCGACATTCAGAGACAAACATAGACTTCTCCAAATTCTCAGCAATAGGAAATAGTGAAGTTATACCCTTTGATTTCTTCAAGGCATGGCCTTTTTGTATCATATAGATAGTTGATTAAGTTGTTTGTCTCTTCAACTATATCAGAGGCCTATTTTGGAAGAAATGTTATTTAGGTTTTTCATATAAACAGTGTATAGAATACTTTCTGATAAGAGGCAGGCAGCATGTAATTGTGGGTTGATAGGAAAAAACAGATTAATGAATAGTGCATGAAGAGGTGGCAAGAGAGTAGAACATAAGTAATGTAAAGCCAAACTGGGGCTTTTTGCAGTATCCCATGACTTGATCCTGTAGATTTTTAGATGCTAATACTGCATTTGAAATTGAAGAATTACATATTAAGTTACACATTTTCAAAAACTTTCCAAAAAGCAGTCAAATTTGGAGGAAAGCAAAACTGGGAATCCAAAGAGCTCTAAGGAAGTTTTTTGCAGTGAGAAACAGATCACTGGCCAAGACAGCAGGAAAGTCAACAAGTTACCTTATTCAGTGACCTAAAATCAGGAGTCAGGAATCTGGGTAAGGCTGGGCACCTTGCTCTGCAGTTCACAGGCTGAAATCAAGGTGTTGTCCAGGCTATGTTCTCATCTGAAACTCAGAGGTCTCATCCAGTGTGGTTATTGGCAGAATTCAGATCAGAATTCAGACCAAGGTCTGCATTGTCTTTCTGGCTGTTTCCTAGGGCTTGTTCCCAGTTTGAGAGGCTGTCTACAGTCCTGTACCTTGTGGCCTTCTCATGGGCCCTCTCATAGCATAGCAGCTCACTTTATAATGGAGTCATATAACATCACCATGGAGAACTAACCCATTACCTTTGCCATATCATATCATCTAGAAGCTCTGTCAAGTTCTGCCTGTACTCAAAACATTTTGGAGGAACTAACCCATGTACTTGGCCTTCTCCACTTCATGTGTAAGATAAGTGTCAACAAATACAAACCAAACTGAATATCAAAATTTAACAAATACTTATTAGATCTTCTCTCTGTATTCAGCATTATGCTAATAGCTTCATCAGTATCATCAAGTTTAATCATCTCAATGATGCTGGGAGATATGAGGTGTTATTTCCAATATTTACAAGGGATAATACCGACATTCAGAGACAAACATAGACTTCTCCAAATTCTCAGCAATAGGAAATAGTGAAGTTATACCCTTTGATTTCTTCAAGGCATGGCCTTTTTGTATCATATAGATAGTTGATTAAGTTGTTTGTCTCTTCAACTATATCAGAGGCCTATTTTGGAAGAAATGTTATTTAGGTTTTCATATAAACAGTGTATAGAATACTTTCTGATAAGAGGCAGGCAGCATGTAATTGTGGGTTGATAGGAAAAAACAGATTAATGAATAGTGCATGAAGAGGTGGCAAGAGAGTAGAACATAAGTAATGTAAAGCCAAACTGGGGCTTTTTGCAGTATCCCATGACTTGATCCTGTAGATTTTTAGATGCTAATACTGCATTTGAAATTGAAGAATTACATATTAAGTTACACATTTTCAAAAACTTTCCAAAAAGCAGTCAAATTTGGAGGAAAGCAAAACTGGGAATCCAAAGAGCTCTAAGGAAGTTTTTTGCAGTGAGAAACAGATCACTGGCCAAGACAGCAGGAAAGTCAACAAGTTACCTTATTCAGTGACCTAAAATCAGGAGTCAGGAATCTGGGTAAGGCTGGGCACCTTGCTCTGCAGTTCACAGGCTGAAATCAAGGTGTTGTCCAGGCTATGTTCTCATCTGAAACTCAGAGGTCTCATCCAGTGTGGTTATTGGCAGAATTCAGATCAGAATTCAGACCAAGGTCTGCATTGTCTTTCTGGCTGTTTCCTAGGGCTTGTTCCCAGTTTGAGAGGCTGTCTACAGTCCTGTACCTTGTGGCCTTCTCATGGGCCCTCTCATAGCATAGCAGCTCACTTTATAATGGAGTCATATAACATCACCATGGAGAACTAACCCATTACCTTTGCCATATCATATCATCTAGAAGCTCTGTCAAGTTCTGCCTGTACTCAAGGGGAGGGAACTGTACAGTGTCCCTCCCTGTGGCTCACCTTTTGTACATTTGCTGCTGGATTCACTTGAGAATCAGAAATTGAGGGCAAGGCTTGGTTGACTGTCTCCGATACCAGCTGCAAGGCAGTGAGGTTGAGTAGTGAAGACTGGAGACTCATAGTCAGACTTCCTGGACTCTGTATCACCTGGGCAGGTAACCTAGGCTCTATTTGTTTTCCTTTCCTCATGTAACTGCGGAAAATAAAGCATTGCTATTGAATGAGGTTCTTGTGAAGAACCTAGAACTTAGTACGTGTTCATTATATGCTCATCAATATTACTACTATACATTGAACAGATCCACCATGAACTGGAGAGCAATACAAATATAAGTACATGGCAAAACTGAATGATGACCTATTAGTTCTTTTCTGTAGCTAAGATACAAATAGATTAAATGGGATGTATTTTCACTTATAATTGTCAAAAAGTTTTAAAGGAATTCAGTAAGTCTAATACATAAATGTCACAGAAGCTTTATCTCTACGGTATAAGCAGAAGTCTTACCAGTTTAATACATGTCCTTCCAGAGAGAGTGGCTCATTCTCAAGGACTAATCAGAACTTCAGAGGATACTAATATTCAAGTAAGTAAATCTCTTCAGTTGAGGCAGTGTAAGGCCTCATGTCAAAAACTATCTGTGTCTCTGTGTGTGTGTGTGCCTGTGTGTCTGTGTGTGTCCATGTCTATGTGTATGTCTGTGTCTGTGTGTGCGTGTGTTTGTGTGTGTGTGTTGGAACTGGTCCTTGGAGTGCCTATTTAACAGAGTAGATCTACACCACATCTTTTAAAATCCAGATGCAGAACCTATGTGAGTTATATTTTGTTGACTGAACAGATTGTTAGTATTTCAGAATCTAGTGTCTGGAGCGACTTCTGATTTTGGAAACTCAGTTTAACTCTTTGCACTTGTACAATTGTAAATATCAGGGCCCTTGGGCTTCCCTGGTGGTCCAGTGGTAAAGAATCCGCCTTGCAGTGCAAGGGGCACGGGTTCGATCCCTGGCCCGAGAAGATCCCACATGTCATGGAGTGGCTGGACCAGTGTGTCCAGTTAGGAGCCAGTGCTCTGGAATGCATGTGCCCAGAGCTGGTGCTCTGCAATGTGAGAGGCCACTGCAATGAGAGGCCCACAGACACTGAAGAACAAACAATGGATAAAGAATAAATAAATGAAAAATCAATAAAAAAGACCAATATTAAAATATATATTGGTGTCCTTACCCAAGAAAGCTGCTTCTAGTTGCTTGTATTTGTGAAACTATAAATTCCATTTCTAAAGTGAAGAATGCAATGAATCTGGCTATAGACTCATCAAGATTTTATCTTGATTTTCATATTTTTTTCAGTTTTAATAAATCAAAATAAGCCATGGGTTTGAAAAATGAAAATAAATCGAAGAAGCAAAACTCCAAATGAGATCAAAACAAAACCCAGTTCTTTTCAAACTTAGAGAAGTGATGTTTTCTGAATGTGTCTTCTAGGTGGTTTCAGAGGGCTTTTGGTCATTCATGCAACAGGCTCTTATGAAGCCAGGTTCTTTCTGGCTGTATTTGAGATGTGGCATTTACAGTGCAAAGACATGCAGTGATCGCTCCTCTTGGGCATCATGCACATTTCAGTACAATAGGACTTCTGAGTTCTGAATAAAGCTTCCCACTTACTCAGGGATTTGCTATTCAGTGGGAAGACAGAAATGCTGCAGAGAGGAGTTATGTTTTGGTGCCAGAGTGAGTTAAGTAGCATGTTAGGGACCCTTCCAGTAAAGGAGACCTTGTGAGCAAATGCCAGCTCCTTAAATCTCCTTGCACTTTCATGCATGAGGCGATGTCAGTGATAAATGACGTGCAAACTCAACCATGGTGAAGTACTTCAGACAGTCTCTCTAGAATTAAGTTGGTCACGTATAGATCTAGGAGTCAACCTTTTCAATCTGCAGGGAGCAGCCAAGGTCATGACCTACAACCAAGGCAGGAGGGAGGCTTAACTTGAATGAAAGGGAAAGTACTGAGAGATAGGCAGCCTCTCCCTTTATTAAAAAGAGAGGCTGGGGCAGGAAATTAGATCCCAGGTTACTGTGGACATAGATGTTTGATACATTTCAAAAGGTCTGGACTGGACTTCCCAGAATAATTCTCACACAAACACACACACACACGCACAACCCCATGCATACAGTACTGGCAGGGAGAAGCACGTAGCATGCACTGTTGGTCCCATCACAGAGAACATTGATTGTGCTCTCAATGAAGCTATGACGATGTCAAGCCCATAGCCGCCATCTCGTGGTTGTCTGCTCTGGGGCTCTGCACAGAGCAGGTATCCTCCTCACCCTCTTGTGGTTCTTTGCTGCTGGGGACCAGAAGTGTGCAGACAGTAAGGGTGAGAGCTATGATGTCTGTTGAACAGACGGTGCCAATTTATGATTTCCATAATTCTTTCCCTCAGTCTTACATTCTGGGGCAGAAGTTAAAGCTTCAATTTTGCAGAGATTGGGGCTGAAGATCTGAGTCAGCCTGGGAGAAAGCACCAGGACCCACCTCCCTAACTCAGAGACTGGAGGCATGCAGGGCAATAGGAGACATGCTGGCAAAGGGGAAGAGGCTTACAGGCACACAGGGTGGCTGTAGATCTAGGTACAGCAGAAAGGAAGGGACGTGGCAACTGGGCTCCCTCTTTGGCATTCCTGGGGCCAGCACAGAAGTGACTTCAATAAAAAGGTCTCAGTAAAAAAGGAAATAATTTCTGCCCTAAACGTCTCTCCATTTCTGATAGCATCTTTTTAAAAATGCGTGTATGTATTTATGTCTTTGGCTGTGCCATATCTTAGTTGTGGCATGTGGGATCTTCATTTGTGGTATGAGGGATCCTGACCAGGCATTGAACCTAGGCATGCTGCATTGGGAGCACAAGGTCTTAGCCACTGGATCACAAGGGAAGTCCCCAATGGCATGTTTTTTTCAGTCTGTTGTTTGGTCAATCATGTCCGACTCTTGGTGACCTCATGGACTATAGCCTGAAAAGCTCCTCTGTCCATGGGATTTCCCAGGCAAGGGCACTGGAGTGGATTGCCATTTCCTTCTCCAGCACTTCTTCCTAACCCAGGGATCAAACCTGCATCTCTTACATCTCCTTTATTGGCAGGCAGACTGTACACTCCCCAATTGCACAGCCTGCTATTTGCTGTCATTGGGGTATAAAGAGTGCCTGGTACCAGGAGAAGAACCCTAGGCTGTCTGTGCACAGTTTGGTTCAAGTCACAGACCTGTCGTTTCACCTTCCTGTCCCAGTTAGCAAGAGGCTTCTGAATATTCTCTCTCTCTCTCTCTGTGTATGCATGTGTTCAGTTGTGTCCAATACTTTGTGATCCTATGGACTGTAGCCCGACAGGCTCTCCTGTCTCTGGAATGGGTTTTCATTTCCTGTTTTAGGAGGTCTTTCCAACCCAGGGATCAAACCTGTGCCATCTACATTTGACTTGAAATGTAGTATTGTGAGGATACAAAGAACATCCCTGCCTTATGAAAGCATTGGATAATGTGGGCCCCAGAACCACCTAGTCTTACTACTACATGTGCATTGTCATTGCCTTTTCTTGCATGGAACTCCTGGGGCAGTATCCAGATTATATTTGGACATTTAATTTTGTTATTTTACTGTCAAAACAATGGGACATTTTTCAAATCTATGGAATACCACCCAGAATCCTACCATCACATATAACACAAGTATTTAATTCAGTTTATGTTAGCTTCTGCTTTTCACTTTCATATTTATTTATATTTTGAACAGATGCCATTATAAGGTATACATGACATTGTATTTTATCAGATAGCATTATATGCCAAAATTCCAGGCATTCTCCCGTGCCTTTTCCTAGTCTTCATAATTACTATACTCATGGCTGTCTAATGTCACATCAAGTTGAAGTTGATCTTTCCCAGCATCTTTTCCAGTGAGTCAGCTCTTCACACCAGTTGGCCACCTGATGTGAAGAGCTGACTCATTGGAAAAGAAGCTGGGAAAGAGCAAGGACAGGAGGAGAAGGGGGCGATGAAGGACGAGATGGTTGGATGGCATCACCAACTCAATGGACATGAGTTTGAGCAAACTCGGGGAGTTAGTGAAGGACAGGGAAGCCTGGCAAGCTGCAGTCCATGGGGTTATAAAGAGTTGGACACAAGTTAGCAACTGAACAACAACAAAGACAACTTAATCAACTCTCCCTGACTAGTTGTTTCTATCACTACCATTGTTTGTCAATGAAAATTGCAAAAAACGTTGCTTTAAATCCATTTTTTTTAGCTGTTGCTACATATTCTTTTACCTTTGAAGCATGCAATGAATGTTGTGGATTTTGGTTCCCAAATTAAACAGGTGATGAGAAAGCTTTCATTTCAAGAGCTGTACAATTGAGACTGAGTTCTGCACACCCCAAATCTTCTTTGCTGTTTTCTCTTTTATGCCCCTCTCCATGAAGAAACTAACAAGAAAATCAAATCTAGTATGCATAAGACTTGAAACATGTATTCTCTCCCTAAGAACTCTAATATGTTCGAACAGGGCTACCATCTAGACAATGGTTATAGGCAATTGACACCTAGGCAGATGAGAATGGTTAAGCTCAGAGCATCTGACTCAGAAATCTGGAGTTACATTTCTGCTTTGTTACATAATGATTAAATAGCCACAGACAATTACTTCATCTTTTTAAGATACAGTTTCCCATGTGGAACACATGAGAAACAAGAGGTAAAATTGTCAGAACTTCTCTGGCACAGAGTCAATGATAAAGCATAGCTATTGCTGTTATGATGATTATTATGTGTCTTCGTGGTTAAGCACCTAAGGTAAGTAATTTAGCATCTCGAAACCTCAATTAGGATTTACCTGATGGCATCTTATCAAGATTAAATAAAATAATACACATGCGTGGCTCAGAACAGCACCCACCTCATAGCAACCTTTCATAATATGTGAATTACTTTAATTTTTCTGTTAATGATCAGAGCATCTTGATTAGGCATGTATTTCTTTCCCCGTACTAGTCAGGAAATGGAATGCCTGAGAGGTTAGATAGCCAAAGTCAGTCACTCACCTGTTGGATCTAAGTGCCACAGTTTAAACTAGATGTGGTTGACCTCAAACCCATTGTCTCTTCCCACTCTTCAAACTCCAGGGGATTCCAGATGAAGGAGACATGGTTCCTCCCTTACTCTGCCCCCGAATTTTACTGAGATATAATTAACATATAACACTGTATAAGTTTAAGGTGTATAGCATAATGATTTGACTTACATGCGTAATGAAATGATGATCACAATAAGTTTGATGAGCATCTATCATCTCATATAGACAAAAAGAAAAGAAAAACAACAGAAAAATTCCCTGTGATGAGAACTCTTAGCATGTACTCTCTTAACAATTTCCATGTACAACATCCAGCAGTGTTAATTATGTTAATCATGTTGTGCATGACATTCTAATATTTGTTTGTCTCATAATATGGAAGTTTGTACCTTTTGTGCTTTTATCTAATTCCCTGTGCCCCCAACCTCTGCCTCTGATAACTATAAATCTGACTCTTTGTCTATGAGTTTGTTTCGCTGTTTTGTTTTTTTTTTTCAAGTATAATTGACCTACAACACTATGTTAGTTCTTGTGAACAATATAGTGATTCAACATCTCTCTATATTACAAAATGATCACCAAGATAAGTTACTGTCACCATGTAAAGGTATAACAGTGTTATTGGCTGTATATTCTTGATGATCAGATTTCTGTAGCCAGAAGAACGACTGAGCATGGCAAGGCAGGGTGGAATGTAGAGGCACCATGAGGGCTGAGGAATGTGTTGAGTCCATGCTGGGGGAACCGAGCAAGATGCAGCATGCCTGGAGAGGAGCCTGGGAAGACCCTGTGGAGGAGGGACCTGTCCAGGGTTTGTACTGTTCCCTGAAATGATATCAATTGTGAATTCCAGGAGAGCAGTGTCGAAATGAACTTAATATTTCTCCAGATGAGAAAAGGTGCCCTTGGGGAAGGAAAGCCTGGTTGGGCTCTGACATTCAATTTCCAGCACTTTAGCTTCTAAGAGAACTCTAAAGATTAGGCATGTATTTCTTTCCCCGTACTAGTCAGGAAATGGAATGCCTGAGAGGTTAGATAGCCAAAGTCAGTCACTCACCTGTTGGATCTAAGTGCCACAGTTTAAACTAGATGTGGTTGACCTCAAACCCATTGTCTCTTCCCACTCTTCAAACTCCAGGGGATTCCAGATGAAGGAGACATGGTTCCTCCCTTACTCTGCCCCCGAATTTTACTGAGATATAATTAACATATAACACTGTATAAGTTTAAGGTGTATAGCATAATGATTTGACTTACATGCGTAATGAAATGATGATCACAATAAGTTTGATGAGCATCTATCATCTCATATAGACAAAAAGAAAAGAAAAACAACAGAAAAATTCCCTGTGATGAGAACTCTTAGCATGTACTCTCTTAACAATTTCCATGTACAACATCCAGCAGTGTTAATTATGTTAATCATGTTGTGCATGACATTCTAATATTTGTTTGTCTCATAATATGGAAGTTTGTACCTTTTGTGCTTTTATCTAATTCCCTGTGCCCCCAACCTCTGCCTCTGATAACTATAAATCTGACTCTTTGTCTATGAGTTTGTTTCGCTGTTTTGTTTTTTTTTTTCAAGTATAATTGACCTACAACACTATGTTAGTTCTTGTGAACAATATAGTGATTCAACATCTCTCTATATTACAAAATGATCACCAAGATAAGTTACTGTCACCATGTAAAGGTATAACAGTGTTATTGGCTGTATATTCTTGATGATCAGATTTCTGTAGCCAGAAGAACGACTGAGCATGGCAAGGCAGGGTGGAATGTAGAGGCACCATGAGGGCTGAGGAATGTGTTGAGTCCATGCTGGGGGAACCGAGCAAGATGCAGCATGCCTGGAGAGGAGCCTGGGAAGACCCTGTGGAGGAGGGACCTGTCCAGGGTTTGTACTGTTCCCTGAAATGATATCAATTGTGAATTCCAGGAGAGCAGTGTCGAAATGAACTTAATATTTCTCCAGATGAGAAAAGGTGCCCTTGGGGAAGGAAAGCCTGGTTGGGCTCTGACATTCAATTTCCAGCACTTTAGCTTCTAAGAGAACTCTAAAGACGGCTTCCTAACCCACTTTTCTGCTGCATTTCCCGGCCCCTCTTCCTGCGCCCTCCCTTTTCCCTGCAGGCTGCTGCTCAGGCCACAGGCTGTGGATACTTTGAGAAGGAGTTCATTCTGCTCTGGGCCCTGGCAGACAGAATTCCTGACCTGGGTTTTTCTAGTAGGAAGGCAGAAACAGAGGGTTGAGAAATGTGAGAATAAGACAGATGAGTGAAGGAGAAAACTGCACATCCCAGCCATCCTCTCTTGAATTCATGGGCAGCCAACTTAGTGGAAATGTCCTGGGTGAAACAAGAGAAAGAAAGAAAAAAGAAAAGGAAAAATCCCAGTAGATTCCATGTAGTTTGGAATATAATTTTGCATAGGCTGGAGAATTAAGAAGCACCTTTCCATTTGATGTTGAATTCATATTTGGAACACTGCGCCTTTCAGCACTGGCTGTACCTGTGAATTTGCCCGGAGGAAGTCCTGAGCACTTTCCCAAGTGCCCTCTTTAAGTAAGTTGTAAAGATGAGTTAGGTTGGGAGGTGGACAGGAGTCATGCTGCTTTATCTCTTGTACTTTCAGCAGACACCAAGGACAACTTGTTCAAAATATAAGGGCAGAAATAAACCACTACATCCACATTTCACCACCTCCACATTTCACCCAACATCCAGTCGTTTGAAGCAGCAGCAGGGCCTATTAGGTCAGAGCTGACCTGCATACAGGTGGGTGGGCTTGGCCTTTGGATAATTCCAGAGGGTTAAGTGAAGCTGAAAGTCTCTTTATTATGGTGCACGGGTGTCACATCGCAGTGGTTTCTCTTATTGAGGAAAGGAACCTCTCGGGCATGCAGTCCTCAGTCATTGCGGCTCCTGGGCTCTAGAGCACAGCCTCAATAGTTGTGGTGCATCGGCTTACCTAACCTAGTTAGCACAACCCCAATAGTGCATGCCTGGAATGTAGGGGGCGGGAAGTTCCATGCTGGGGAACCGAGCAAGATGCAGCATGCCTGGAGAGGAGCCTGGGAAGACCCTGTGGAGGAGGGACCTGTCCAGGGTTTGTACTGTTCCCTGAAATGATATCAATTGTGAATTCCAGGAGAGCAGTGTCGAAATGAACTTAATATTTCTCCAGATGAGAAAAGGTGCCCTTGGGGAAGGAAAGCCTGGTTGGGCTCTGACATTCAATTTCCAGCACTTTAGCTTCTAAGAGAACTCTAAAGACGGCTTCCTAACCCACTTTTCTGCTGCATTTCCGGCCCCTCTTCCTGCGCCCTCCCTTTTCCCTGCAGGCTGCTGCTCAGGCCACAGGCTGTGGATACTTTGAGAAGGAGTTCATTCTGCTCTGGGCCCTGGCAGACAGAATTCCTGACCTGGGTTTTTCTAGTAGGAAGGCAGAAACAGAGGGTTGAGAAATGTGAGAATAAGACAGATGAGTGAAGGAGAAAACTGCACATCCCAGCCATCCTCTCTTGAATTCATGGGCAGCCAACTTAGTGGAAATGTCCTGGGTGAAACAAGAGAAAGAAAGAAAAAAGAAAAGGAAAAATCCCAGTAGATTCCATGTAGTTTGGAATATAATTTTGCATAGGCTGGAGAATTAAGAAGCACCTTTCCATTTGATGTTGAATTCATATTTGGAACACTGCGCCTTTCAGCACTGGCTGTACCTGTGAATTTGCCCGGAGGAAGTCCTGAGCACTTTCCCAAGTGCCCTCTTTAAGTAAGTTGTAAAGATGAGTTAGGTTGGGAGGTGGACAGGAGTCATGCTGCTTTATCTCTTGTACTTTCAGCAGACACCAAGGACAACTTGTTCAAAATATAAGGGCAGAAATAAACCACTACATCCACATTTCACCACCTCCACATTTCACCCAACATCCAGTCGTTTGAAGCAGCAGCAGGGCCTATTAGGTCAGAGCTGACCTGCATACAGGTGGGTGGGCTTGGCCTTTGGATAATTCCAGAGGGTTAAGTGAAGCTGAAAGTCTCTTTATTATGGTGCACGGGTGTCACATCGCAGTGGTTTCTCTTATTGAGGAAAGGAACCTCTAGGGCATGCAGTCCTCAGTCATTGCGGCTCCTGGGCTCTAGAGCACAGCCTCAATAGTTGTGGTGCATCGGCTTACTTACCTAACTGCCTGGGAGATCTTCCCAGACCAGGGCTCAAACCTGGGTCTCCTGTGTGGCAGGCAGATTCTTTACCCCTGAGCCACCAGGGAAGTCCCCATGCACAGTTCTCTATAATCCTACAAAATTTTGTCTGTGTGATGACGGCTACTGTATCACACTCGTTCCCTGATGGATTTGCTCCCTAGTTGAGCTGTGAATGCCCTTTGGCCAAATGTCCTTTATCCGCCACAATTTCTGGACATGGAGGCTGCTCAGTACCAGAATAGCACAGTGAGGGATAAATGGCAGGATTCTGGTAGGAGACAGCCTGCATTCTAGGGCTGGTTCTGCTATTGATTCTGTGATACTGACCACATACTGGACTTCTCTATGAGTCAATTTCTTCATCTCCAAAATCAGGCTAATTTTCAGTGCTTATTGCAAAGGGCTAGTATGCAGATTAACTGAGATACTGTATTGAATCCCTTGCTGGACACACCTTAAACCATTTTACGATGTTGGAGTGATTACTATAGTTACTCTTGTTATTGTTGTTTTCATGTTTAAAAGCCATAGAAAAGATAAGGAGAAATAGGTGTGTGTTACAATGAACATTCTATTCTTGCTTTGTTTTCCTTTCTGCCTAGTCTGAGTGGAAATGATGTAGGTAATCGTGCAGTGATTTCTTTCGACAGTGGATTTCTGGCTTATCACGCCTGTTGCTGTATGTCTACTTGCATACATGCTCAGTTAGGTTTCGTGCAAAAAAACATCTCATTGTACAGCAGACACCAAGGACAACTTGTTCAAAATATAAGGGCAGAAATAAACCACTACATCCACATTTCACCACCTCCACATTTCACCCAACATCCAGTCGTTTGAAGCAGCAGCAGGGCCTATTAGGTCAGAGCTGACCTGCATACAGGTGGGTGGGCTTGGCCTTTGGATAATTCCAGAGGGTTAAGTGAAGCTGAAAGTCTCTTTATTATGGTGCACGGGTGTCACATCGCAGTGGTTTCTCTTATTGAGGAAAGGAACCTCTAGGGCATGCAGTCCTCAGTCATTGCGGCTCCTGGGCTCTAGAGCACAGCCTCAATAGTTGTGGTGCATCGGCTTACTTACCTAACTGCCTGGGAGATCTTCCCAGACCAGGGCTCAAACCTGGGTCTCCTGTGTGGCAGGCAGATTCTTTACCCCTGAGCCACCAGGGAAGTCCCCATGCACAGTTCTCTATAATCCTACAAAATTTTGTCTGTGTGATGACGGCTACTGTATCACACTCGTTCCCTGATGGATTTGCTCCCTAGTTGAGCTGTGAATGCCCTTTGGCCAAATGTCCTTTATCCGCCACAATTTCTGGACATGGAGGCTGCTCAGTACCAGAATAGCACAGTGAGGGATAAATGGCAGGATTCTGGTAGGAGACAGCCTGCATTCTAGGGCTGGTTCTGCTGTTGATTCTGTGATACTGACCACATACTGGACTTCTCTATGAGTCAATTTCTTCATCTCCAAAATCAGGCTAATTTTCAGTGCTTATTGCAAAGGGCTAGTATGCAGATTAACTGAGATACTGTATTGAATCCCTTGCTGGACACACCTTAAACCATTTTACGATGTTGGAGTGATTACTATAGTTACTCTTGTTATTGTTGTTTTCATGTTTAAAAGCCATAGAAAAGATAAGGAGAAATAGGTGTGTGTTACAATGAACATTCTATTCTTGCTTTGTTTTCCTTTCTGCCTAGTCTGAGTGGAAATGATGTAGGTAATCGTGCAGTGATTTCTTTCGACAGTGGATTTCTGGCTTATCACGCCTGTTGCTGTATGTCTACTTGCATACATGCTCAGTCACTTAATTGCATCCGATTCTTTGCAATCCTGTGAACAGTAACCTGCCAGGCTCCTCTTACCATGGGATTTCCCAGCAAGAATGCTGGAGTGGGTTGCTATTTCCTTTTGCAGGGGATCTTCCAACCCAGGGACTGAACCCACGTTTTCTGCATTGCAGGTGGATTCTTTATCACTGAGCCACCAGGGAAGTCCATAGGTCTATTTACTATGTGCTTGTTTATCTTCTATCTTCCTCTACTAAGAGGCAGACTTTTGTTTTGGTTCTTTGCTGGAAGGTTGTTTAGCACATAGTAGATGCTTAGCAAATATTTCCCAAGTTACTCACTTGAGGAGGGAACACATCCCTGGAGTTTCACATTTACCAGTTTCAGACATCAAGCAGAGAGAATGCCTATTAGTTCCAAGTTAAAAACCCCAGGGTAGCAGGTCCTTAACCTAGTTTGAGTCAAATGCCCACTTGACAGGTATGGTAGAGTCACATGGTAGTATAGCTTAAAAACCCCAGGGTAGCAGGTCCTTAACCTAGTTTGAGTCAAATGCCCACTTGACAGGTATGGTATAGAGTCACATGGTAGGTAATACAGTTCCTCTGAATGTTGAATAGAGGGAGAGGGAGCAGTTCCAGAACAAGAAGGCAGTGCTGAGCTGATAAAACAGCAGATGTCGAAAAAAAATTATACAGTCCTTTCCTGTAAGGAGTTTATCTATAGTAATTTCCTCTTCTTCTTTCTAGTTTTGAATTTTGGAAGGGTAAGGCCATCTTGACCCAGAAATGCCCTTTATGCATTTACCTGAAAGAAGATTACTTCCATCTTATTCCACAATAAGGCAGCAAGTCTTTACTGAGTAATGATTGCCTGCCAACAGCATGCAGGAAGTAAGTACCCTGTGATGTAGAGATATAGACATGCAAAGTAGAGAAATAGACTTGGAAGTCTTTACATCCTGGTGAGAGTAGAGGCACTGCACACAGATGAGCTCTTGGAGGAGACAGGTGGAGAGGGATGGAGAGGCTCTGCAGCCTCAGGAGACAGCTCCACAGCAGGGAGGGATGGCCCGATGGATAAGATTTACAATGAACATTCTATTCTTGCTTTGTTTTCCTTTCTGCCTAGTCTGAGTGGAAATGATGTAGGTAATCGTGCAGTGATTTCTTTCGACAGTGGATTTCTGGCTTATCACGCCTGTTGCTGTATGTCTACTTGCATACATGCTCAGTCACTTAATTGCATCCGATTCTTTGCAATCCTGTGAACAGTAACCTGCCAGGCTCCTCTTACCATGGGATTTCCCAGCAAGAATGCTGGAGTGGGTTGCTATTTCCTTTTGCAGGGGATCTTCCAACCCAGGGACTGAACCCACGTTTTCTGCATTGCAGGTGGATTCTTTATCACTGAGCCACCAGGGAAGTCCATAGGTCTATTTACTATGTGCTTGTTTATCTTCTATCTTCCTCTACTAAGAGGCAGACTTTTGTTTTGGTTCTTTGCTGGAAGGTTGTTTAGCACATAGTAGATGCTTAGCAAATATTTCCCAAGTTACTCACTTGAGGAAGGAACACATCCCTGGAGTTTCACATTTACCAGTTTCAGACATCAAGCAGAGAGAATGCCTATTAGTTCCAAGTTAAAAACCCCAGGGTAGCAGGTCCTTAACCTAGTTTGAGTCAAATGCCCACTTGACAGGTATGGTAGAGTCACATGGTAGTATAGCTTAAAAACCCCAGGGTAGCAGGTCCTTAACCTAGTTTGAGTCAAATGCCCACTTGACAGGTATGGTATAGAGTCACATGGTAGGTAATACAGTTCCTCTGAATGTTGAATAGAGGGAGAGGGAGCAGTTCCAGAACAAGAAGGCAGTGCTGAGCTGATAAAACAGCAGATGTCGAAAAAAAATTATACAGTCCTTTCCTGTAAGGAGTTTATCTATAGTAATTTCCTCTTCTTCTTTCTAGTTTTGAATTTTGGAAGGGTAAGGCCATCTTGACCCAGAAATGCCCTTTATGCATTTACCTGAAAGAAGATTACTTCCATCTTATTCCACAATAAGGCAGCAAGTCTTTACTGAGTAATGATTGCCTGCCAACAGCATGCAGGAAGTAAGTACCCTGTGATGTAGAGATATAGACATGCAAAGTAGAGAAATAGACTTGGAAGTCTTTTACATCCTGGTGAGAGTAGAGGCACTGCACACAGATGAGCTCTTGGAGGAGACAGGTGGAGAGGGGATGGAGAGGCTCTGCAGCCTCAGGAGACAGCTCCACAGCAGGAGGGAGGTGGGCGACAATGGGCCAACTGGGGCTGAGTGAGGACAGCCCTCAGGGAGCTGTGTTCTTGTACGGCTCTGGGTCATGAGAGGGACCTATATCAGGAGCAGTCCTTCCCCCAAACGTCATGAGCAGCTTGAGGACACAGGTTCCATTGTACCCACACCTGTTTCCTCACTTACTGGCACAAGGCTCTGTTTCTTAAACAACCACAGGTGGTGGATGTGCTGATAAAACATTCCAGTTTTTAATACAGGCGTTGCTGCCTGTAGTGATCATGGGAAAGCACCATCCATCTCTCTGCCCTCCAAGCTGAAAGACGAATGGTCTAGTGCCTTCAACCCTTCCTTGTCTGATATTGGTTACTGTTAGTTATCTTAACAAGCCTCTGTGAGGTCTCTTCCATGCTTTTGAGAGATCCATAAACACAATAATCTCAGGAATATATGGTGTCCTTAGGGACATTCAAGCGCACAGAGTTCTCGCAATATATGAGCTAAATTGATAGACTTTTAAAAATGATTGACAATTACCAATAGCTGGAGGTTTGAAAACTTATTTTATGCTCTCTGTGAATACACTGCTTCAACTTCTGTTTCTTAGAAGGCTCATGATTCATCCTCTGCAGAAAGAACATTTTTAAAAAATTGTTCAAGGGAAAATCTGGTGAACAAAGTAAACCAGACTAGATTAGATACTTGTTTGATAACTGAATCACATGTTGCTTACTTGGTTCACCTTCTGTGAGCCCTCCTGCCATGCCAGAGGCAAACTCGTTCATCCACTTAGCATGTGTTATGCACCATGTGATGGAAAATACACATCCTTTGCACTCAAGTAAGGTGTAACAGCTAATCAGGAAAGATTAGACAGGGACATGGATAACTAAAATACAGGGTGGCAATTGGGAGTGCCCAAATGTCCACATATTTCCCAAAGAGGTAGAATGTAGCATTTCTGAGTAAATGAATAAATGAAGGCATTGACTGGAAGAGTATATGTGTGCTCAGAGGAGAGAGATGAGGATCTTGTGAAGTGACAGATATGGGACTGGAGAGGAAGAGTGGATTTGGGTAGGTGGAGCTGAAGGGAGAAAGAACAGTATATATTTAGGAAAAGAGCCTGGGAAGAAGCATTGAGATAGGATGTTCAATGTATCCTATCTTAATGCATTGAAATACATTGTCTCAATGGTGAGAGACCATGGAGGCCAGGCAGGCGGGTTTGCAGCAGGTGGCAGGGCAAGCTTGCCTGGAGGATGTAAAGGATCTTGGAGAGTTGTGTTATTTATCATATCACCTCTTGCTAAATACCAGATGCTAGGGTACTTGATTCTCAGTTAGAAAATAGCTAATGTAGTCTTTCTGGATACAGTAAGTCTTACAAAGGTCAAACTTTCATAATATATCAATACATAAGTTACTCTATTATGGGATCTTACCCTTCCTTGTCTGATATTGGTTACTGTTAGTTATCTTAACAAGCCTCTGTGAGGTCTCTTCCATGCTTTTGAGAGATCCATAAACACAATAATCTCAGGAATATATGGTGTCCTTAGGGACATTCAAGCGCACAGAGTTCTCGCAATATATGAGCTAAATTGATAGACTTTTAAAAATGATTGACAATTACCAATAGCTGGAGGTTTGAAAACTTATTTTATGCTCTCTGTGAATACACTGCTTCAACTTCTGTTTCTTAGAAGGCTCATGATTCATCCTCTGCAGAAAGAACATTTTTAAAAAATTGTTCAAGGGAAAATCTGGTGAACAAAGTAAACCAGACTAGATTAGATACTTGTTTGATAACTGAATCACATGTTGCTTACTTGGTTCACCTTCTGTGAGCCCTCCTGCCATGCCAGAGGCAAACTCGTTCATCCACTTAGCATGTGTTATGCACCATGTGATGGAAAATACACATCCTTTGCACTCAAGTAAGGTGTAACAGCTAATCAGGAAAGATTAGACAGGGACATGGATAACTAAAATACAGGGTGGCAATTGGGAGTGCCCAAATGTCCACATATTTCCCAAAGAGGTAGAATGTAGCATTTCTGAGTAAATGAATAAATGAAGGCATTGACTGGAAGAGTATATGTGTGCTCAGAGGAGAGAGATGAGGATCTTGTGAAGTGACAGATATGGGACTGGAGAGGAAGAGTGGATTTGGGTAGGTGGAGCTGAAGGGAGAAAGAACAGTATATATTTAGGAAAAGAGCCTGGGAAGAAGCATTGAGATAGGATGTTCAATGTATCCTATCTTAATGCATTGAAATACATTGTCTCAATGGTGAGAGACCATGGAGGCCAGGCAGGCGGGTTTGCAGCAGGTGGCAGGGCAAGCTTGCCTGGAGGATGTAAAGGATCTTGGAGAGTTGTGTTATTTATCATATCACCTCTTGCTAAATACCAGATGCTAGGGTACTTGATTCTCAGTTAGAAAATAGCTAATGTAGTCTTTCTGGATACAGTAAGTCTTACAAAGGTCAAACTTTCATAATATATCAATACATAAGTTACTCTATTATATGGGATCTTCAACAGTTTTTTTTTCTGTGCCTTCAACAGCCATAAACTTAGGTAGAGACAGTCTACAAATGATGTTTAAAAATAACTTTAAGAAAGAAGACACAACAGTAAATGGATAAATAAACATAAACTGATTGTGTTGTATTTGTAAAAAAAAAAAAAGAAAGAAAGAAGACATTGGTGTTCATTACCGTGTATATGGCATTCTTATTGGAGATCCTCTAACAAATCTATAACCCCACTTTAAACAAAAGGATACATAATGGGTTAAGCACAGTCTCACTGAAGTCTTTTTGTTTCTAAGATAATAATTATCTTAGAAGGAGATCTATTTAAAAGAGATTTTATGATTTCAAATATATCAAATATATGTGAGGGCAATTACTCTTGTCCTGTTACTTTTTTTTTTTTTTTTTTTTAAAGATTTATTTATTTATTTATTTTGGGCGGGGGTCGGGTTGGGGAGGGAGGGGAGCAGGCGGGCCACTTCTATTGGTCTTTCATTTCTCTATTTTCATCAGTCTTTGTTCTTCAGCTCCTGTGGGCCTCCCTTCGCGGTGGCGTCTGTCGTTGCAGAGTGCCGGCTCTGGGTGCATGCGCTCCAGAGCTCCGGCTCGGTAATTGGACACATCGGTCCAGCCGCTCCGGGGCACGTGGGATCTTCCCAGGCCAGGGATCGAGCCGGCGCCCCTTGCACTGCAAGGTGGTGTCCTTACCCACTGGACCACCAGGGGAAGCCCTCCTGTTACTTTTTGTATGGAACAAATTGGATAAATATCAGGAACCTCTTTCAAACATATGGTGTCTCAGCAATCTAGGATGAAGGTGAACATTGAAGGACCTGACTTTATCCACTGTGCTACAACATTGAAATATTCTATAGTCTTTTCCTCACTATTGATATATGCTTGGAAACTTAAATCTTAGTAGAAGCTTCTGAAAAGTTGGAACTGGAGGCCAGGCAGGCGGTTTGCAGCAGGTGGCAGGGCAAGCTTGCCTGGAGGATGTAAAGGATCTTGGAGAGTTGTGTTATTTATCATATCACCTCTTGCTAAATACCAGATGCTAGGGTACTTGATTCTCAGTTAGAAAATAGCTAATGTAGTCTTTCTGGATACAGTAAGTCTTACAAAGGTCAAACTTTCATAATATATCAATACATAAGTTACTCTATTATATGGGATCTTCAACAGTTTTTTTTTCTGTGCCTTCAACAGCCATAAACTTAGGTAGAGACAGTCTACAAATGATGTTTAAAAATAACTTTAAGAAAGAAGACACAACAGTAAATGGATAAATAAACATAAACTGATTGTGTTGTATTTGTAAAAAAAAAAAAAGAAAGAAAGAAGACATTGGTGTTCATTACCGTGTATATGGCATTCTTATTGGAGATCCTCTAACAAATCTATAACCCCACTTTAAACAAAAGGATACATAATGGGTTAAGCACAGTCTCACTGAAGTCTTTTTGTTTCTAAGATAATAATTATCTTAGAAGGAGATCTATTTAAAAGAGATTTTATGATTTCAAATATATCAAATATATGTGAGGGCAATTACTCTTGTCCTGTTACTTTTTTTTTTTTTTTTTTTAAAGATTTATTTATTTATTTATTTTGGGCGGGGGTCGGGTTGGGGGGGGAGGGGAGCAGGCGGGCCACTTCTATTGGTCTTTCATTTCTCTATTTTCATCAGTCTTTGTTCTTCAGCTCCTGTGGGCCTCCCTTCGCGGTGGCGTCTGTCGTTGCAGAGTGCCGGCTCTGGGTGCATGCGCTCCAGAGCTCCGGCTCGGTAATTGGACACATCGGTCCAGCCGCTCCGGGGCACGTGGGATCTTCCCAGGCCAGGGATCGAGCCGGCGCCCCTTGCACTGCAAGGTGGTGTCCTTACCCACTGGACCACCAGGGGAAGCCCTCCTGTTACTTTTTGTATGGAACAAATTGGATAAATATCAGGAACCTCTTTCAAACATATGGTGTCTCAGCAATCTAGGATGAAGGTGAACATTGAAGGACCTGACTTTATCCACTGTGCTACAACATTGAAATATTCTATAGTCTTTTCCTCACTATTGATATATGCTTGGAACTTAAATCTTAGTATCCACTGGGAGAGGGGTACAGAAATGTGAGTAACTGAGGGATATGTTACATTTGAATAAAGCAGCAAGTCAAAACAATTCTTTTGGTTCATTTCATTCTAGAACAACTTTTTGCATGTTATAGTATGGGCCATCAACTGGTTTTTCTAATATTTAAGTACCTTATATTCTATTTGAAATAGAGATATAAATAATAAGCAAATGAATAAATCTTCAAATATAATATACTAGTGAGATAGCAAATTAGATTACATGAAAGCAGCCATCACTCCATATATAGAGATGTGAATTTATTCCTTGCTAATTGAGGGAGAACTTGGTTTTGGGCCCTCCCTGAACAAAGCAGAGAAGTGGCCTTGTATAGGGAATCAAGGATTATGGAGTTCAGGGATTGGTAGAATTCTAATAAGAGTGTTTAGATATTGGTGGCTCTTTAGCTATGTAAGCATGGTTCCTCAAAAATCATTGTTACTCATTGACTGACTTTCAGAACTATTGGACTGTCACCAGCAGGCTGACCTTCAGAAGCATGATTTCTAATGTAAGGATGTCATTGATCAGTTAGGATAGATATAGAGTTGGTTCTGGTAATCACTCACTGCCATGGCTGAAGAGAAATCAGTCATTTCCTATGGGGATAGGGGTATTTTTTTGTCACTAGAAACCATTGCTATCATTTTCCATGTGTAAAAATTACAACTCCAGTCTGACCGCTTTTTATCCATGTTGAGGAATACAGAGAGAAAGGATAAAATTCTTTTTACAAGATAAAGTATAGAAAATACCAAATATTAACATAGGCTGTCAGAAGCGTTGACAGGTGAAGATAACAAGTGATATATGAATCGTTAACTTTTGAATTAAAATTTTCTATCTCTGGTTATATTATAGTCCTGAGATGCTCTAAATTTGACTATGTATTTGCATTGCCTTCCACATTATCTCGAGCATATTCATTTACTTCAGATTTCTGTCGTCTTCTGGAGAAAATGGACATGATACGTTGAATTAGTTTGACATATTAGTTTGGAAAAATAAAGGAATAAAAAGGTGTCAGTTTTTAAATCTTTGTACAACATTGAAATATTCTATATTTTTCCATAGCTAAAAGAACAAGGGGTACAGAAATGTGAGTAACTGAGGGATATGTTACATTTGAATAAAGCAGCAAGTCAAAACAATTCTTTTGGTTCATTTCATTCTAGAACAACTTTTTGCATGTTATAGTATGGGCCATCAACTGGTTTTTCTAATATTTAAGTACCTTATATTCTATTTGAAATAGAGATATAAATAATAAGCAAATGAATAAATCTTCAAATATAATATACTAGTGAGATAGCAAATTAGATTACATGAAAGCAGCCATCACTCCATATATAGAGATGTGAATTTATTCCTTGCTAATTGAGGGAGAACTTGGTTTTGGGCCCTCCCTGAACAAAGCAGAGAAGTGGCCTTGTATAGGGAATCAAGGATTATGGAGTTCAGGGATTGGTAGAATTCTAATAAGAGTGTTTAGATATTGGTGGCTCTTTAGCTATGTAAGCATGGTTCCTCAAAAATCATTGTTACTCATTGACTGACTTTCAGAACTATTGGACTGTCACCAGCAGGCTGACCTTCAGAAGCATGATTTCTAATGTAAGGATGTCATTGATCAGTTAGGATAGATATAGAGTTGGTTCTGGTAATCACTCACTGCCATGGCTGAAGAGAAATCAGTCATTTCCTATGGGGATAGGGGTATTTTTTTGTCACTAGAAACCATTGTTATCATTTTCCATGTGTAAAAATTACAACTCCAGTCTGACCTCTTTTTTTATCCATGTTGAGGAATACAGAGAGAAAGGATAAAATTCTTTTTACAAGATAAAGTATAGAAAATACCAAATATTAACATAGGCTGTCAGAAGCGTTGACAGGTGAAGATAACAAGTGATATATGAATCGTTAACTTTTGAATTAAAATTTTCTATCTCTGGTTATATTATAGTCCTGAGATGCTCTAAATTTGACTATGTATTTGCATTGCCTTCCACATTATCTCGAGCATATTCATTTACTTCAGATTTCTGTCGTCTTCTGGAGAAAAATGGACATGATACGTTGAATTAGTTTGACATATTAGTTTGGAAAAAATAAAGGAATAAAAAGGTGTCAGGTTTAAATAACTATTCGCTTTTATTTCCACTTGGTAAAAGCTCTCTTTTGTAAAAACCTTTCATTCAGGGCTCTGTAAGAGGGAGGATGGTGTGAAGGCCATTGGCTGATGTGTGGTCCAAGTAAGAGACAGTTTGGAACTAAAAATTCAAAATTTCTATATATGTCAAAATAAGCCATTATCCTGCCAGGTTACTGACCTTATCTCTGGGTGTTTTATTTGGTACTATTGGAGAGATTTGTCATAGCTGACCCCTGAGACCACCCTCAGGACTACTAAACTATTTTTTCATTTTTAAACATCTGCCATTGCTATAGGTCTGTGTTCTGGGGACACCCACAGATTGATTTTAAAAAGAGTATCAACCTGTCTCCATTACAGAGTAAGATGGACTCTGGTGGAATGTAGGACAAGGAAACCATTGATTGACAAAGGAAGTACAAGGAGGAAGTGACCTGGGGCAGATGTTTACACAGTCCAGAGTGACGTTTGAAAGAGGCTGACGGAAGAGGACTTCAGGGAGTAATAAGAGCATTGGCCGAAACAGAGCTGGACAGTGAAAGGGAGAACAGGAGAGGAGCCTGGCAGCTGTGCAGAGGGCGCCATGTTGGAAGCAGCTTCTTCTGTTCATCCTACAAGGTGCAGCCAGGAAGAGGTGGAAAGGGTGACAAAGAAGCTGAAAGAGAAATAGGGGTATTTTTTGTCACTAGAAACCATTGTTATCATTTTCCATGTGTAAAAATTACAACTCCAGTCTGACCTCTTTTATCCATGTTGAGGAATACAGAGAGAAAGGATAAAATTCTTTTTACAAGATAAAGTATAGAAAATACCAAATATTAACATAGGCTGTCAGAAGCGTTGACAGGTGAAGATAACAAGTGATATATGAATCGTTAACTTTTGAATTAAAATTTTCTATCTCTGGTTATATTATAGTCCTGAGATGCTCTAAATTTGACTATGTATTTGCATTGCCTTCCACATTATCTCGAGCATATTCATTTACTTCAGATTTCTGTCGTCTTCTGGAGAAAAATGGACATGATACGTTGAATTAGTTTGACATATTAGTTTGGAAAAAATAAAGGAATAAAAAGGTGTCAGGTTTAAATAACTATTCGCTTTTATTTCCACTTGGTAAAAGCTCTCTTTTGTAAAAACTTTTCATTCAGGGCTCTGTAAGAGGGAGGATGGTGTGAAGGCCATTGGCTGATGTGTGGTCCAAGTAAGAGACAGTTTGGAACTAAAAATTCAAAATTTCTATATATGTCAAAATAAGCCATTATCCTGCCAGGTTACTGACCTTATCTCTGGGTGTTTTATTTGGTACTATTGGAGAGATTTGTCATAGCTGACCCCTGAGACCACCCTCAGGACTACTAAACTATTTTTTCATTTTTAAACATCTGCCATTGCTATAGGTCTGTGTTCTGGGGACACCCACAGATTGATTTTAAAAAGAGTATCAACCTGTCTCCATTACAGAGTAAGATGGACTCTGGTGGAATGTAGGACAAGGAAACCATTGATTGACAAAGGAAGTACAAGGAGGAAGTGACCTGGGGCAGATGTTTACACAGTCCAGAGTGACGTTTGAAAGAGGCTGACGGAAGAGGACTTCAGGGAGTAATAAGAGCATTGGCCGAAACAGAGCTGGACAGTGAAAGGGAGAACAGGAGAGGAGCCTGGCAGCTGTGCAGAGGGCGCCATGTTGGAAGCAGCTTCTTCTGTTCATCCTACAAGGTGCAGCCAGGAAGAGGTGGAAAGGGTGACAAAGAAGCTGAAAGAGAAAGGACCCTCTCTTTATGACAGTCTCCCTTTGCTGGAGCCGCACCTTGGAGCCCTTCAAAGCACTTGTAATCACTCTGCTTAACATTTTCTCATTTAATTGCATCTCCTCCTGTATTGTTCTCTAATTGTTTCAGGTGTGTCTAAGTCAGGTTTCCTAGAGGGCAAATCTGCACTTTGCTTTCTTAGCTCTTTACAGCAAAGCTAAGCACAGGGCTGAGAGCGTAATTAAGCCAGCTCTAGTTTCAGCCTTGATTGGCTAACTGATTAAAATGGAAGTAAACAGCCGAGGTGATTATTTTGTCTGTTGGTAAGAAGATTGGAAGACATTCATTTCTCAAGTATGGCTGGATGGGCCTGAGAAAAGTGAGGGCTGCTTCCCTTCCTTAGACCTCAGTTTGCCAATCTTTAAAATATGGTGTTTGAACTTTGTCAATGCTGGCATTGCTCCAGAAGGCCCAGGACTTCCATGGACTGGGGTTCCAGCCCTGCCCTTTGCAAGATGTTCGTAGCATCCTGTAGAGAAGCAATGTACCGAGTTTTGTGCTTAGAATTTTAATGCCAGGGAAGAGTCCCTGAGAGTTATACTTCTTTTCCTGCATTTAAAATCTTTTAAAAAATGGTGAAATTGTGAAGGCATCTTGAGAAATGTTTTACTATTTTACTTTTGGTTCCCAAATTATGCACTGCCTGGATTTGTGTACCCCTCGATAATGAGGGAACATCACAGGCTGGATGATAACAATAACTCCCGAATAGGGTGAGAAAGTCGTTTATCTTTCTGTTTCCACTCTGCCGGCAAGCATCTGAAAATCACTAACATTCCTCTTTGAATAAATATTTTGGTAAGATGTGTTCATTTGAATTTTTACCCTCAATAACTTAGATTGTGATGGGAAGAAAGGAAAGAGATGAAATAGTTTTTATTAAGAATTTCCACTGCATTTCTGAAAGTGCTGTTCATATTAGAATATCTTTTTCTACTTGATTTTTTTTTTCTTTTCCTGAACAGGTTTGACTCAGTTAGAGGTATACGGCTCAACAGGGATGTGTGTATGGAGAATGACAACAGGAAAAAAATTGAAGATAATCCCTTATCCTCCTCATACATTTATCACCTGCTCTCTGCAGGTGTTACCAATTAAGTTATAGCTCTTGCTACCCCAGAGCCTTTTTTATTTCCTCTTTCAGATTTTGCAAGGTAGATTCTCGAGTATCTACACTCAGTTGAATTCTGTGCCCCCTTGATACCAAATCCCTAACTTCTCCAATTAAGGCATTTAAGAGGCTGCTAATGGTAACACATTGTGATGGTCTATATGGAAGAGCAGGAGAAACAGCCAAACTGGAGTAGATAGTCACCTTCAGATTGTGAACAGTATTTAACCTAATAGCAAAAAAGGGGCGTGTTAGAGGATATCAGTAGTCACCAAGGGCCTCCCCTTTGTTGTGGGAAATAGAGAGCTAAACAAAATAGAACCCCTAGCCTGGGGAAGTTCACAGGAGACTTGAAGAGGCTAATTAGAATAAAATGCAAGGTGAAAAAATATAGAGCCCTGAAGGAAGTCAAGCTCAGCTAGACTGCAGAATTTCAGAGGTAAGAGATGTATCAGATAGTGATGCAGGGCATGCTTGAGAAGGCAATAATACAAAAAATGTGTCCATACGTATGACTTTTGATATCAAATTGATATAATATCTTCTCTTTGCTCTCAGACCTCTCTTGCCCCAGCCACTCAAAAATGGTGAAATTGTGAAGGCATCTTGAGAAATGTTTTACTATTTTACTTTTGGTTCCCAAATTATGCACTGCCTGGATTTGTGTACCCCTCGATAATGAGGGAACATCACAGGCTGGATGATAACAATAACTCCCGAATAGGGTGAGAAAGTCGTTTATCTTTCTGTTTCCACTCTGCCGGCAAGCATCTGAAAATCACTAACATTCCTCTTTGAATAAATATTTTGGTAAGATGTGTTCATTTGAATTTTTACCCTCAATAACTTAGATTGTGATGGGAAGAAAGGAAAGAGATGAAATAGTTTTTATTAAGAATTTCCACTGCATTTCTGAAAGTGCTGTTCATATTAGAATATCTTTTTCTACTTGATTTTTTTTTTCTTTTCCTGAACAGGTTTGACTCAGTTAGAGGTATACGGCTCAACAGGGATGTGTGTATGGAGAATGACAACAGGAAAAAAATTGAAGATAATCCCTTATCCTCCTCATACATTTATCACCTGCTCTCTGCAGGTGTTACCAATTAAGTTATAGCTCTTGCTACCCCAGAGCCTTTTTTATTTCCTCTTTCAGATTTTGCAAGGTAGATTCTCGAGTATCTACACTCAGTTGAATTCTGTGCCCCCTTGATACCAAATCCCTAACTTCTCCAATTAAGGCATTTAAGAGGCTGCTAATGGTAACACATTGTGATGGTCTATATGGAAGAGCAGGAGAAACAGCCAAACTGGAGTAGATAGTCACCTTCAGATTGTGAACAGTATTTAACCTAATAGCAAAAAAGGGGCGTGTTAGAGGATATCAGTAGTCACCAAGGGCCTCCCCTTTGTTGTGGGAAATAGAGAGCTAAACAAAATAGAACCCCTAGCCTGGGGAAGTTCACAGGAGACTTGAAGAGGCTAATTAGAATAAAATGCAAGGTGAAAAAATATAGAGCCCTGAAGGAAGTCAAGCTCAGCTAGACTGCAGAATTTCAGAGGTAAGAGATGTATCAGATAGTGATGCAGGGCATGCTTGAGAAGGCAATAATACAATAAAAATGTGTCCATACGTATGACTTTTGATATCAAATTGATATAATATCTTCTCTTTTGCTCTCAGACCTCTCTTGCCCAGCTCACATTACCCGTTTCTGTATCCTGCTCACATATCTTCTTTTAGAGGCAAATACCTTCCCATTGTTCCAATATTTTCTACCATCTCCGTATAAGCTGTCTGAACTCCGGATCATCTCTCTCTAACATCACCTCCCATCACCTGGAGAGTCTACCTCATCGAACACAACCCAAGATTACAATAAATTTTGTCACTTAGCAGTGCACTGTAGGCTCACATTTAGCTTATGGGCATCTCAAGTCTTTGCTTCCATTCTCACCTAAGTTTGGATTAAGCCTCATCTCCCAAGGGAATTGGGGGAATTGAAATTTGGAATCCCTGTGGATTAATTTCATTTTTAAAGAAATCAGCCAGTTTGATTTTACCTATTGTTTTAACAAACACATTTTTCCTAGATATTGGTAATGTCATCATATGTATTAAGTGACTCTTCTCATCCTTAAAGTAAGCACTATCTAAATTCTTTAGAGTATTCATATTGTTGTGGTTGTTTTTGTTTTTTTAATCTCATGCTATGCTGCATGGAAAGATTGAGAAATTAGGTTTACTCACTCTCATTGCTATAAGAAATACGTTACAAATTTCAGAAAGTCATTTATCCTTCTTCACTATAACAGTCTGATGGCCTCAACCCAAATTTCCAGTCTCCCATCACTGCCTTTTATTTTTCCTCAGTGGCTAAGCCAATAGCTTTTTTCATTTAAGTCTGATTCCTAAAGAGTTTGCCTTATCATAAGTCAGGTGTTATTTGGTACAGACATAGTCAGCTTAAGCATCTAGAGTTGTAGTTTAATACATTTCTGAAAAAGAGTAATAAAAAATACTATATCTCCCACTGTGCCTTCCAAAATGACTTATGTTGCTTTACACTAATAGTAATGGACTGCTTTAGGCTGGAGCAACATGCAGGAGAAAACTGTGGTCTGCAGTGCATTTCCTATGATGCTTCTGAATGCTAGATTGGCAAGGAATTTACACAAACTTGACTGGGTATACTTATCCAAGTTCAGAACTCAAACTTTGTGCCCATGTCTGGGAACAGATCCCTGTACATAGTTTCAGTTCAGCTCAGTTCAGTTCAATCACTCAGCCATATCCAACTCTTTGTGACCCCATAAACTGAAGCATACAAGGCTTCCCTGTCCTTCACAATCTCCCAGTTTTCTCAAACTAATGTCCATTGACTCAGTGATGTCATCCAACCATCTCGTCCTCTGTACATAGTTATCATCTTCCATTTCATTTCATTTCATTTCAAGCTCTTCCACAAAGGACAACTCATGGTTTCAAAAAATATGTATTGTCATTGCCCATATTTTAGAGAGTACTTGCTTAGTGGTTTGCTTGAATACAATTCGTTCTTCCTCTTCCTCTTTCTCTTCTTCCCCTCTTTCCTCTTTTCCTTTTCCACATCTTCCCCACCTCCTCCTTTTGCCCTGCTTCTTCTGTTTCTTCCCCCACTTCCTCTTCCTACTATTATATTTGTTATTATCAAAATATAATGAAATTTTAGAGGAGGGATGGCATATCACCATATAAGATGCATTATTAGATGGCTCAAAACTGTTATGTAACATGAAAACATTGAATAGAACTTCCATTCTGATAATACGATAACCACATTCTCATGACAAAACAGTAAAGTTACTGTCACACTGCAAAACAGTACTTGATGAGCTTTAGTACAATAATAATGTAATTACTCAAAAATAAGTGCTAAATTTTTTACTTTCATTATCTCCTAAATTCCCCATGATAAGCAATGGTTGGTACCATTGTCAAAGTTGGTTGTTCAGGCTCTGAGGGTAGGGTGCCTGGTTCAAATCTTGGCTCCACCTCTTGTTTCATGACTCCCTTAACCACGCAGTTTTCCATATGTTAAATGTTACTAATGGTTTTATATATATATATATATTATGAATATATATATATATTTAAATGGGGACATCATAAGAAATAATAGATGTGTAGTGTTTATTAAAATGTCTATAAAATGGTAATTAAAATGGCAAACATTTAATAAATACTTTAACCCTGTGTCAGGGTGCATTTCCTAGATGCGAGATCAGAACTCAAAGTTCAGAACTCAAACTTTGTGCCCATGTCTGGGAACAGATCCCTGTACATAGTTTCAGTTCAGCTCAGTTCAGTTCAATCACTCAGCCATATCCAACTCTTTGTGACCCCATAAACTGAAGCATACAAGGCTTCCCTGTCCTTCACAATCTCCCAGTTTTCTCAAACTAATGTCCATTGACTCAGTGATGTCATCCAACCATCTCGTCCTCTGTACATAGTTATCATCTTCCATTTCATTTCATTTCATTTCAAGCTCTTCCACAAAGGACAACTCATGGTTTCAAAAAATATGTATTGTCATTGCCCATATTTTAGAGAGTACTTGCTTAGTGGTTTGCTTGAATACAATTCGTTCTTCCTCTTCCTCTTTCTCTTCTTCCCCTCTTTCCTCTTTTCCTTTTCCACATCTTCCCCACCTCCTCCTTTTGCCCTGCTTCTTCTGTTTCTTCCCCCACTTCCTCTTCCTACTATTATATTTGTTATTATCAAAATATAATGAAATTTTAGAGGAGGGATGGCATATCACCATATAAGATGCATTATTAGATGGCTCAAAACTGTTATGTAACATGAAAACATTGAATAGAACTTCCATTCTGATAATACGATAACCACATTCTCATGACAAAACAGTAAAGTTACTGTCACACTGCAAAACAGTACTTGATGAGCTTTAGTACAATAATAATGTAATTACTCAAAAATAAGTGCTAAATTTTTTACTTTCATTATCTCCTAAATTCCCCATGATAAGCAATGGTTGGTACCATTGTCAAAGTTGGTTGTTCAGGCTCTGAGGGTAGGGTGCCTGGTTCAAATCTTGGCTCCACCTCTTGTTTCATGACTCCCTTAACCACGCAGTTTTCCATATGTTAAATGTTACTAATGGTTTTATATATATATATATATATTATGAATATATATATATATATTTAAATGGGGACATCATAAGAAATAATAGATGTGTAGTGTTTATTAAAATGTCTATAAAATGGTAATTAAAATGGCAAACATTTAATAAATACTTTAACCCTGTGTCAGGGTTTCCCTGGTAAAGAATCTGCCTGCTATGCAAGAGACCTGGGTTCAGTCCCTGGGTTGGGGAGATGCCCTGGAGGAGGGAATGGCAACCCACTCCATTATTCTTGCGTGGAGAATTCCATGGACAGAGGAACCTGGTGGGCTTCAGTCCATGGGGTTGCGAAGACTTGGATACGACTAAGCAACTAATACTTTCACGCTTGCCCTGTGTTAGCCAGTGTCCTAAGTGTGTTATATACAGCATTAATTTAGTCTTCACAAGGACAATTATCTTCTTTACTTTACTATTAGGAAAATGAAGTTTAGTGAAGAACAGCATCCAAGGGTACACAGATAACTGGGAAGCAGGTGATATTAACAGAACCTGAATCTGGACATGTACAATCCTGGCTCAGATTAAAAGATCAGCATTCATTTTTTGTGATCATTATTGCTTTCTGAAACTCAAATATAAAGGTAAAAACACTTCCCTAGCATAATGAGAGAAAAGATGATTTGACAGTTGCTTTACAGAATGAATTTTATAGACACAATCTAGTGAGCATGATGACTAGTATAATTAAACCACTTACTGAGCACTTAAAAGCTGAAGAACACCTTAGGCTTGTTTCTTCCAGAAACAGCTCCATAGTGTCTCAGTCCCTGTGGCCTGTTTTACTAGACAAGAAACCAAAAACTAGCTTTAGGATGGAAGTCAGATCTAGAGTTTGTACATCAAAGCTCTCTCACCTGCCTTATGCTTTCCTTGGAAACCATGCACTCAATGAAGGGAATCTTCAGATGGCTGGAAGAATCACACAGAAATGCTGAACTCATTGTAATAAGACTGTTCCATAGACCTTCCTGTAATGAAGGAAATTTATATCTGTCTCACCAACCCGGTAACCACTGGACACGTACAGATCTTGATTACTTGAAATGTGGCTACTATCACTGAACAAGTAAACCTTTAATTTTACTTAATTATAGTTTCTACAGTCTCACTTTTATCATGCAGTCTGGCTTCTTCTCACAGTGCCTTCCTCATATCTTCCCCTAAAATCTGTTAGATGTGTAGTGTTTATTAAAATGTCTATAAAATGGTAATTAAAATGGCAAACATTTAATAAATACTTTAACCCTGTGTCAGGGTTTCCTGGTAAAGAATCTGCCTGCTATGCAAGAGACCTGGGTTCAGTCCCTGGGTTGGGGAGATGCCCTGGAGGAGGGAATGGCAACCCACTCCATTATTCTTGCGTGGAGAATTCCATGGACAGAGGAACCTGGTGGGCTTCAGTCCATGGGGTTGCGAAGACTTGGATACGACTAAGCAACTAATACTTTCACGCTTGCCCTGTGTTAGCCAGTGTCCTAAGTGTGTTATATACAGCATTAATTTAGTCTTCACAAGGACAATTATCTTCTTTACTTTACTATTAGGAAAATGAAGTTTAGTGAAGAACAGCATCCAAGGGTACACAGATAACTGGGAAGCAGGTGATATTAACAGAACCTGAATCTGGACATGTACAATCCTGGCTCAGATTAAAAGATCAGCATTCATTTTTTGTGATCATTATTGCTTTCTGAAACTCAAATATAAAGGTAAAAACACTTCCCTAGCATAATGAGAGAAAAGATGATTTGACAGTTGCTTTACAGAATGAATTTTATAGACACAATCTAGTGAGCATGATGACTAGTATAATTAAACCACTTACTGAGCACTTAAAAGCTGAAGAACACCTTAGGCTTGTTTCTTCCAGAAACAGCTCCATAGTGTCTCAGTCCCTGTGGCCTGTTTTACTAGACAAGAAACCAAAAACTAGCTTTAGGATGGAAGTCAGATCTAGAGTTTGTACATCAAAGCTCTCTCACCTGCCTTATGCTTTCCTTGGAAACCATGCACTCAATGAAGGGAATCTTCAGATGGCTGGAAGAATCACACAGAAATGCTGAACTCATTGTAATAAGACTGTTCCATAGACCTTCCTGTAATGAAGGAAATTTATATCTGTCTCACCAACCCGGTAACCACTGGACACGTACAGATCTTGATTACTTGAAATGTGGCTACTATCACTGAACAAGTAAACCTTTAATTTTACTTAATTATAGTTTCTACAGTCTCACTTTTATCATGCAGTCTGGCTTCTTCTCACAGTGCCTTCCTCATATCTTCCCCTTAAATCTTTTCCTCTGGGTCTGGAACTCCTGCTTAGGATTGTAGGAGGCCGGATGCAGGTGATTGGTGACTAGGTTTCATTGAATAATACCAGAAAGCAAGATTTTTTTTCTTACTTTCCATCAGATACAGCATCCAAAGCTCTATTCCTTTCATTCAGTCCCCTGTCCGGATGATTATCTTGCAAATGATATGTCCAAACCATGCTACAGAATTGAGATGAGCCACCTCAGAACAATCCTCTGGGATACAGATTTGCTACCTTTTTCAGAATCTTTAGTTTGGTGGCTGGATGCACTTGACGTCATATAGCCATCAGCATCCACCGGTGACAAGCTGTCAATAACATTGAGGGATTATCTGCCAGTTGTATACAATTTCTTGAGGACAGTGTTTCCAGTAACAAGGAGCAAAGCATATGCCTTGGAACTTTGCAGACATGAAATATTTTCCAGCTTCTTAATTTGCAAAATCCACATCCCAAATATGAACTGAGGGGGTATTAAAGGACAAAGCTGGAAGAGTTGAAGAAAAATAAAATAACATATGTGCCTTGAGATCAGTTATATTTTTGAATAAGCTTTCTTTAGAAGTGATAGAAATGAATTCAATCAGATGAGGCTGTGAGGACTCTTTCAATTTGGCAGAGACTCAATGTTCTATTGCAGAGCAGAATTTCGTATTGACAGACAGCCCAGTAAGAAGAGAAAAATGCATGTCTTCTGTTTGTAACTTCTGGTCCATGGGAGGACCAGATCTGGTGCTCTATTCACTTACCTGGTATTGGTGGAAACATTTTAGTCATCTTTCCAACAGGACAACATATTACAAAATGACTGCATGTTTCAGAACAACCAAAGTACCATTATAAAAAACAGTTTATCAAGCTCAGGCATTTTTTTTCTGATCCTGCCTCCTATTTCATAGAGTTCCAATTCGAAAAATTTTTTATCTGTCTCCACCAACCCGGTAACCACTGGACACGTACAGATCTTGATTACTTGAAATGTGGCTACTATCACTGAACAAGTAAACCTTTAATTTTACTTAATTATAGTTTCTACAGTCTCACTTTTATCATGCAGTCTGGCTTCTTCTCACAGTGCCTTCCTCATATCTTCCCCTTAAATCTTTTCCTCTGGGTCTGGAACTCCTGCTTAGGATTGTAGGAGGCCGGATGCAGGTGATTGGTGACTAGGTTTCATTGAATAATACCAGAAAGCAAGATTTTTTTTCTTACTTTCCATCAGATACAGCATCCAAAGCTCTATTCCTTTCATTCAGTCCCCTGTCCGGATGATTATCTTGCAAATGATATGTCCAAACCATGCTACAGAATTGAGATGAGCCACCTCAGAACAATCCTCTGGGATACAGATTTGCTACCTTTTTCAGAATCTTTAGTTTGGTGGCTGGATGCACTTGACGTCATATAGCCATCAGCATCCACCGGTGACAAGCTGTCAATAACATTGAGGGATTATCTGCCAGTTGTATACAATTTCTTGAGGACAGTGTTTCCAGTAACAAGGAGCAAAGCATATGCCTTGGAACTTTGCAGACATGAAATATTTTCCAGCTTCTTAATTTGCAAAATCCACATCCCAAATATGAACTGGGGGGGTATTAAAGGACAAAGCTGGAAGAGTTGAAGAAAAATAAAATAACATATGTGCCTTGAGATCAGTTATATTTTTGAATAAGCTTTCTTTAGAAGTGATAGAAATGAATTCAATCAGATGAGGCTGTGAGGACTCTTTCAATTTGGCAGAGACTCAATGTTCTATTGCAGAGCAGAATTTCGTATTGACAGACAGCCCAGTAAGAAGAGAAAAATGCATGTCTTCTGTTTGTAACTTCTGGTCCATGGGAGGACCAGATCTGGTGCTCTATTCACTTACCTGGTATTGGTGGAAACATTTTAGTCATCTTTCCAACAGGACAACATATTACAAAATGACTGCATGTTTCAGAACAACCAAAGTACCATTATAAAAAACAGTTTATCAAGCTCAGGCATTTTTTTTCTGATCCTGCCTCCTATTTCATAGAGTTCACCAAATGGAAGTCGATAATTCTGGCATCAGAATCTTAAAGATTTGCATTAGAAACACAGTCTGACCTTTACAGACGTGTGCCGTGTGCTTTTCTTTGGCTCTGTGGTAAGTAACTTCTAGAAATCTTTAACTTCCCTGTTGTATCTTAAAATAGATGCCTGATATTGGAGGAATAGGAGATGATGCATTATCAGTAACAAGGCCAATCTAGTCAACCACATGGCCAGAGACCACCATGGAAGGAATAAGGGGAGAAGGACAATACTAATAAAGATAACCTGACCTTCTGCCTTTGCTAACACAGTCCTGCAGAAAAAGCCCTCTCCTGGGAATCAGAAGACCAGGGTTCAATCCTGATACTGTTATCTAGTTACTGACTTAACCCCCTCTTTCCAATTTTTTGTTTGCAAAGAAGAAATGATAACCTTTCCTACCCCATCTCAAGAGATATTTGAATACCAAATAAAATACTGTTTGTGAAAATGCTTTGGGAATTACATGGATTTGAAAATAGAGTGATTTGTTTACAGGGAGCATCACAAATACAAATTTCCAGCAGTTTGATTTGTAGAAAGATGACACAGAGGCTTGTAAGAAAGGTTTCTTGTGAGCAAAAGGGGACAGAGCCAGAAAAAGGCTATAGGAGGGAGAAAGCTATGAATAGGCTTCACGTTACATTTAGTTATTGAATGTGATAAAATGTTCCCGCATCCGAGTGAGGGTAAATTATCAAACAGATTACAGGATAAATTCCAGTAATGACTTCATTCCATAAATAATGAAGTCATCCAAATTCAATTTGGAAATTGTTAAACTTCACATAAACCAGGATGTTTTATATGCATTGTATCTATACGCATGAAATCGAACTATAAGTAAATTCCATATGCTAGGGTTAAAGAAGAGTTTCTCCAAAGGAAAGATGGCCTACCATGAAGTGCCCTGATTTTTCATGGTATATTCTGTACTTGGGCTTATCACTCCCAATCTCGAAAAAACATGATGTTGAGTTCCCATGTACCAAGGTACAAGTCATTGTGAGTTCCTGGAAAAAGAGCCTGTGTGTGCAGCAATAATAATAATGTAAGGGGGAAAAAAAGATTGTAAAATGAAAGGACAGAGTTTCCTGTTTGTTATTTTTCAAAATAATGACTGTGGGTTCTTTCCCCACAGAAAAGATGCTATTTATTTTTTAATGATGAGCTGTTTCTCAGAGAAACAAAGTGGCATTCTGTCGACACCATATGGCGGCAGAAAAACAGATTCCACCGTGTTCCATTTGTTAGACTGTCTTCTGCATTTCTGTATCCATAATTTATGTGGGGGCCTCTGTGATTGCCAAAATATTCAAATAGATTTCTCTTAGCGGGGCAGCCTGCATGAGGGGAGAAAGGTTTTCAAAGCAGCAGGACCTGAACAGTCTCCTGCTGCTCAGAGAAGAGAGCGCTTCCAACTTCTGTCCTTCTGGTGGCTTTCATTGTAATACTAATTTACATCCTTGGTTTAGGGACCATGTTTGCATTCAGAAAAAGCAGCTTATGTTCTTTTATGCTAATACAATCATACTTGAATTATAACCCACACCCTTAAAGTCATATTACTCCTTCTGCCTTGGTGGAAGCGGAGAACCTGGCCTTTAAGAAATTAATGGGAGCTGGTACATAGCAACAGCTGAACCATAACCATTTTGAACACACTGATTCTGCAGCTAGTTTGCAAAAAGACATCTGAAGTGGTTATAGATACATTAAAAATAGTCATGAAGGCTTCCTTTGCTGTCTAAGCATATGATTACCATCTATGTATTCAAGGGCTGTTTCCAGTGGAAGTTCGAGTGGTGTTCTCTGGTGCAGGAATAGAAACATGTTCAATACATGATATGGAATGGAAAGAGGTGATTTGATGAGTCAGACTAATTGATGTTTTGGCAGAATGAGATGTCTTAAAAAAGTTACATGTTCATATGCATACCCAGATAACAAGAATCTAAACCATAAGGAATATGGAATTTTTTTTGTTGGTTTTTTTTTTTTACTTCTGAAAATCTCAGATGTTCTTTCAGTAAGTTTAGCCATTGCATGTTCTATTGTAGTGCATTCAGGGAAACATACAATAATTTCATATGGAAAAAGAAAACAGACGTAGGAAATACTGTTCAATTACAGATGGAAGGAATTGTAATAAGGCAATAATATTACTAGAAGGTCCTTTTCCTCAGCCTGTGGTAGAATGAGTAGAAGTTAGGCTCCTAAAAATAGGACATTACTTGCTGTTTTTAAGTATTAGTAAAAGGTTAACACTTTGGCATACAAGGACCAGAACTAAAGGCCCAGAGACCTTAATTGACCCCATCTTTTGATTGTTATGTAAAACATGAAATTTTTTGCCTTGAGATGGTTCAAAATGTCAGAGGCAGAGTTGAGGGTAGTCCCAGTTGTCTTGCCACATTATTCTCTCTAACCTGACTCTAACCTTTTGAACCTTGTTTAATAGATAACACAATACTAACTCATTTCTCCAAATTCCAAAATGCTTTATTCGTGCAAGGTTGATACCTGACAACTAGAACATTTTTAAAAACCTCAGTTTTCCAGGAAAGCTTTTTAGAAGGGAAAGATTTAACTTGAGTCTCACCCTATTGTTAGAACTCAAATCTCATACTTTTCCCCTTTTCAATTAAAAAGTCATACATTCAATTAGACTACATCTGTGAACCTGCTTTAGCAGTAATTAAGATGAACATTATGATATGGGTAATAAAAAGTAATAGTTTCCTTGAATCTCTTGGGTTTTTTGAAATACATTTTCTCGATGGAAATCAAATTATTTTATTTCACAGAAGTGATTCCTCTCTATTGAATAGGGTGAAATGATGCGTGAGGTGTTGCTTGTGTAACTACTAAGTCAGAATCATTAAGAATGAAGTTTAGTAAATAAAGTTATTGGCTGGCTGCTTTTTCACAAAAGGTTTGGAACAGTATTAAATTAATAGGAAATAGGTCTAGAATTTTCTCTAACTAACTGATCCTCAGTGGAGAACAGAAATGAAATGGCCTTATTCAAGGACATCCATTTGAAATCCATAAATATTTTATAAGGGTGGAATAAATTGCTTATTTTCAAACAGGTGCTATTGTAAAAATTATTTTGATTTTTCTTTTGCCTCAGGACTCTCGAACAAAATAACAATATATCATGTATATAGTGCTTAGACATTAGATTGTGTCTGTGTTTTCCATAATTGGCTCAGCTAAGTTCGCATGTAGGGTTCCTCTGCTGTGTCCCCAGTGTCTTTCCGTAAGGAAAACCATGCCTTAGAAAGGGCCCGCATCTCATTGCTCATTCTGCAAATTGTCAACTAAAATGGTGCCATTTCCTTCAAGATAATGACAATAGATTGAAATGTATCCTGCCAACATACGTGATAGATAATTTCCACCCTTCATCAGCACATTCAAATCTTCCCCTGTGCTGTCGGTGGGTTTTCACTTGAGCAACAGTAGAAAAACTCTATTAGGGAAAAAAAAAAATTTTTCTTTATTTTTCATTTTGATCTCATTTTTCTTTTCAATTGCAGGCTTTCTCTAAGCAATGTATGTACTATAGAATTTTGATGTGGAAAAAAAATTTGTCCTTTAAAGAAATTATGTTTAAAAAAAAAGATGATACTATTACCTCACCACCTGTTTACTTCTGGCTGTTTCTCCAGGAGGGGAAAGAATCCAAGCTGAATCTTCCAAATTTTGCTTTTCTATTCCCTATAAGATCAATGGCATTAATAATTCCCTGGTGATCTAGTGGCTCAGACTCCATAGCTCCAAATGCAGGGGGCCTGGGTTTGATCCCTCGTCAGGGAACTAGATCCCACATACCACATCTAAGACACATCACAGCCAAATAATTTTTTTTAAAGACCAGTGGCATCCATTATTGAGGTTAGCAGCAAGCTTAAGTTGGGCTCTGCTGTATGATCAGTGAGTGACCAAAGACATCATTCATTACGTAGAGTGTTAAGATGTTGAGATAAAGACTAGATCATTTTCTGGCCTTAATCAGGCTGTAAGTAAGTATGAACTGCCATAAAATGAATCAATTTCTATGAATATAAAAGTCTTGAAATAACAGTAGCGTACATCTCAAAGGGAAGTTGCTCTCAAGAAAAGCCAAACGATAAGAGACCAAGAGAATCAGCAACAGAAAACGATGGTAACTAAAAGAAAACCACCCTGGGTTTGTCTGTAATCACTGTCTTCCTGTTGGGCTCCTCTTTTAAGAGGATATGCCCCTGATTGACTCAGGGGAAATCCCTGACCCTTGAGGAACCAATGATAAGCCAGGCTGATACAGTCTGCTTTTCCCTTTGAATTAAGAGACACTGGGAGAAAAAAAAAAAAAAAAGCAAGTGCGTGCCTGAGTCTCCTAATTATGGGACTAAAATAAAGGTGCAAAAAGATACTGCTGCTGAGACTCCTGGGTTTCTGTGGCTGTACAGTTGGCCACATGTGATAGATGGCCTTATTTGGCCCTGACTCTGTGTCTTTCTCTGACCAAGTCCTTGGCCATGTAACTTTGCAATTGTTCCTACTTAAAGAGAAGAGCTTATTTTCCTCCTCTTTGGTATTGTGTTTGGTTGTTTTGCTTTTACTAACAGAATGGGGTCAAAGGAGGCTGTAAGTAGCCTTAAATATTTCCACTATGCCTTTGCTATAGGTAGGATCAAGGGAACTTAAAAGCTAAATTATTAATCCAAAGTTTCTTGTGAACATGGAATTAGAGTAACAGAATGTTTACTGCAGGATTTAGATATTCAAAGACATCAAGCATGATACAATATCTCCATAATAACCTACAATGGGGCCTGATGTGTCTGAATAACCAGGCGAGGACCCTGCATGTGGGATGCATTGCTAGTGCCTACCTGTATCCCTGTCACATTACCTTCCTACCTTGATATTCTTCAGCCGTGTTTAAAACCTGAATTTACTGTTCTTCTTGGAAATGTCTTCCTCTTTAGCATGACCTGTGTGTCCCTCTTCTGATGGAATGTATGTGTTGATAGGGTTTCATAATCAAAGAGAATATTATAATTCTCTTCTGCGATGTCTGAGTGACCAAAGACATCATTCATTACGTAGAGTGTTAAGATGTTGAGATAAAGACTAGATCATTTTCTGGCCTTAATCAGGCTGTAAGTAAGTATGAACTGCCATAAAATGAATCAATTTCTATGAATATAAAAGTCTTGAAATAACAGTAGCGTACATCTCAAAGGGAAGTTGCTCTCAAGAAAAGCCAAACGATAAGAGACCAAGAGAATCAGCAACAGAAAACGATGGTAACTAAAAGAAAACCACCCTGGGTTTGTCTGTAATCACTGTCTTCCTGTTGGGCTCCTCTTTTAAGAGGATATGCCCCTGATTGACTCAGGGGAAATCCCTGACCCTTGAGGAACCAATGATAAGCCAGGCTGATACAGTCTGCTTTTCCCTTTGAATTAAGAGACACTGGGAGAAAAAAAAAAAAAAAAGCAAGTGCGTGCCTGAGTCTCCTAATTATGGGACTAAAATAAAGGTTCAAAAAGATACTGCTGCTGAGACTCCTGGGTTTCTGTGGCTGTACAGTTGGCCACATGTGATAGATGGCCTTATTTGGCCCTGACTCTGTGTCTTTCTCTGACCAAGTCCTTGGCCATGTAACTTTGCAATTGTTCCTACTTAAAGAGAAGAGCTTATTTTCCTCCTCTTTGGTATTGTGTTTGGTTGTTTTGCTTTTACTAACAGAATGGGGTCAAAGGAGGCTGTAAGTAGCCTTAAATATTTCCACTATGCCTTTGCTATAGGTAGGATCAAGGGAACTTAAAAGCTAAATTATTAATCCAAAGTTTCTTGTGAACATGGAATTAGAGTAACAGAATGTTTACTGCAGGATTTAGATATTCAAAGACATCAAGCATGATACAATATCTCCATAATAACCTACAATGGGGCCTGATGTGTCTGAATAACCAGGCGAGGACCCTGCATGTGGGATGCATTGCTAGTGCCTACCTGTATCCCTGTCACATTACCTTCCTACCTTGATATTCTTCAGCCGTGTTTAAAACCTGAATTTACTGTTCTTCTTGGAAATGTCTTCCTCTTTAGCATGACCTGTGTGTCCCTCTTCTGATGGAATGTATGTGTTGATAGGGTTTCATAATCAAAGAGAATATTATAATTTCTCTTCTAAAAACACCGTTGGGGAATACACCTCTGTTCATCCCAGGAAAAGAACAGACTGAACTACTGATCAATTTTTGTACAAATAACATTTGTTGTTTAACTTCTTTGAAGATAATAATTTTATCTAATCTTTCTGGCAAAAAGTGCAAACTTTATTTTATCCTGTAAGCAACCTAATATCTTGCTTTCCCCACCCTATTCCCTTCATGGTGTTCTGAGTGTGGTAATAGAGTGAAAGTGTTACTATGTAGAGGAATTCTGACCTTCTCCTTTGGGGCTGAGAGATCACACAGAGAGCAGAATGCACAGGACTGGTGATCTGGTCCCAACGGAGCTAATTGATAAGGAACATATTTTATGAATGAAGTTACAAGATAAAAACTGAGACTAATGAAATACCCCAATGACTCCAAAGTAATTAAGGAAGGCATTCCATACACTACCTCTAATTAGACACTGAGGCTGAGAATTCACAATTGACTCAATAGTCTCCAGTGGTGCTGACCCCTTGTTTAATACACCAGCAACTGTGAGTATTCATAACTTAGGGAGGTGAAGCCTTCCAGAGTGACAGCTGCCCATTTAAGTGAGGCTGGTGGGTACTAGGTAGCTACAACCACAGCGAATTGAGTACAGTCTCTGCTTTTCAAGCGATTCCTTGAGCCAAACAAGTTCAAAAGAGGCTTTTAAAAATAATTTTTGTGAGATAACTGTTTACGGCATTTAAAAAATGGTTAAAAATAAGGTCATAAACCTTTTGAAAATGTTTTGTTTCCTCTCATAAGTTTTTCCTCTTATAGTTTCCCTCAATCATTATTTCTTTTAAATATAAAACTCTAAACTTGCATGAATTCTTGTACATTGAACAATGATGCTTGTTCCTCATTTCCTAGCTCCCTTTCAAAAAATTGGCCTTTAAATTACGCTCGTGGAGATCTTATTGTGCCTCAAAGTAGAAAGCAAAACTTATTCATTCAGTGTTTCTTACATATCAAATATGTGTTTTAGCCACAATGGGAAAGCAGAAGAAAATCCAACTAGGTAACTACAATCTAGAATATTACAGTCTCTTCTCCAAAATGAGACCACATGTAACTATCTTAGAGCTCTTAGAGAGACTAAGAGCATGTGACAGAGTGTGACAATGTGTGGAACAGCACACTGGACTGTTTTGTAGGAATTTGGACGAGGGAAGGTGAGCAAAGCCTAAAATATCAGATAAGGCTTCTTTTTTTTTTGTTAGAGTATGTACTTTTTTAATTTATGCATTTACTTATTTTATTTTTTAAAGACACTCAGAGGATATGTGAAAGGCACTGAATTTGGGCAAGTGAAGTAGAAAGTAGTGGGCAGCAAGTCGAGTGAATGTGCCAGAGAGAGCTTTAGGATGGGTCTTCATGATGTAGGGAGAAAGATATTGTTATTCATGGGTTTGTCTCCACCAAGCCAAAATCATATACAACTGACCCCTTGAAAATGGTGTGGGAGAGAGGCGGTTGGAGGGCTGGCCCTCCTCAGTAGTCAAAAATCCACATGTAACTTACAGTCAGTCCTCCCTATATGCAATTCCTCTGTATCTGCATTTCCACATTTGCAGGTTCAACCAAGCACAGATAGGGTAGTATTGACGTATTTACTATATATATATATTAAAAAATCACGTCAAGTGAATCTGTACAGTTCAAATCTGTGTTATTCAAAGGTCAACTGAATAATTATTTCACTTTCAATATATCTGGGCCATTTTTCCAGTCCATAAATAATTAGAGAGCCCAGGAAAGAATAATTTAAAATAACTTTGAATCCTTTTTAATTTTAAAAATATTCCCCATAGAATAACAGCGTCTAAGGACAGAGCCCTGAGGATCAGTTACTTAAAGTTTCCTCCACATGTAGAAGCTTATTCTGAGCCATCGATGGGGGACATAGGGTATAGACGGCCAATGTAATGTAGTATGTTATATATTGTGTAGTATTTTGTTCAACATACATGTTTTTACACAGAGGAATTTCATAGCCCTATTTTCATTTCTTTTGGATTCAAAACCCTTACAAGGGTTAAGCTGTATGAATCTAGAGCATCTTTGTTAGGTGCTCATCAACCACAAAAATAATGGACAGGCGTGCTGCAGTCCATGGGGTCACAGATAGTCAGACATGACTGGGTGACTGAACAACAACATCATCAACTAGTGACAGATAGTTCATTATCCATCAGTGAGCCAGTTTTAATCTCAATACCTTTAACTTTCTCTGAGTTATGCTGAGGGATGATATGAAGACTGAGTTTTTATTTGTGCATTTACTTATTTTATTTTTTAAAGACACTCAGAGGATATGTGAAAGGCACTGAATTTGGGCAAGTGAAGTAGAAAGTAGTGGGCAGCAAGTCGAGTGAATGTGCCAGAGAGAGCTTTAGGATGGGTCTTCATGATGTAGGGAGAAAGATATTGTTATTCATGGGTTTGTCTCCACCAAGCCAAAATCATATACAACTGACCCCTTGAAAATGGTGTGGAGAGAGGCGGTTGGAGGCTGGCCCTCCTCAGTAGTCAAAAATCCACATGTAACTTACAGTCAGTCCTCCCTATATGCAATTCCTCTGTATCTGCATTTCCACATTTGCAGGTTCAACCAAGCACAGATAGGGTAGTATTGACGTATTTACTATATATATATATTAAAAAATCACGTCAAGTGAATCTGTACAGTTCAAATCTGTGTTATTCAAAGGTCAACTGAATAATTATTTCACTTTCAATATATCTGGGCCATTTTTACAGTCCATAAATAATTAGAGAGCCCAGGAAAGAATAATTTAAAATAACTTTGAATCCTTTTTAATTTTAAAAATATTCCCCATAGAATAACAGCGTCTAAGGACAGAGCCCTGAGGATCAGTTACTTAAAGTTTCCTCCACATGTAGAAGCTTATTCTGAGCCATCGATGGGGACATAGGGTATAGACGGCCAATGTAATGTAGTATGTTATATATTGTGTAGTATTTTGTTCAACATACATGTTTTTACACAGAGGAATTTCATAGCCCTATTTTCATTTCTTTTGGATTCAAAACCCTTACAAGGGTTAAGCTGTATGAATCTAGAGCATCTTTGTTAGGTGCTCATCAACCACAAAAATAATGGACAGGCGTGCTGCAGTCCACGGGGTCACAGATAGTCAGACATGACTGGGTGACTGAACAACAACATCATCAACTAGTGACAGATAGTTCATTATCCATCAGTGAGCCAGTTTTAATCTCAATACCTTTAACTTTCTCTGAGTTATGCTGAGGGATGATATGAAGACTGAGTTTTTTATTTGTTTTTACTTCCCCATGAAATAAAATTAAAGACTAAGACCGAAGAGACCATCTGACTTAGCCCACAGAGTGTTAGACAGATACAGAGCAGCATCAGAAGGGTGGCCAACAGACGAACCCATTTCCATTGCTCGTCTGTGCTTTGCTGAGTAGACTTGGGAGCCATTTTTACTTTGGGTTCATAAGTTTCCTCCCTAAATGAGTAGAAGCTGTTTAAAATAACATGCTGATTTAGAGTTTTCTCTGACTTATTTTTTAATGTGATATATTAGAATCCCCTTTCCACTCACATCTTTCAGAAGTAGTGCCAACAACGTGGGGGACAATAAATAATTCCAAGTGGGCGAGACATATAACAGCCAGGAAGCTAGCTGGCAGTTTATTAGAGATAGTTGCACACAAATGCACATTTGCCAGCAATGTCGACAACAAATCAGAAGTGATATATATCCTTTCTCACATGCCTGCGACATTTAATATCTTTGAAAGACATTAAAGATGTCAATGTTTAGACCACCATCTGATAAGCAGTGAAAAGATAGGATCACTGTTTACCAATAGGCTCAGAGCTGGGTCACAATTACCTATGCCTGTCTTCTCCTAAAGGGTAAACAGCTTTCACGTATTTGTTTGCTAGTATACTTTGCTTTGCAAAATAGTTCTGATCCTGAGGTGGTGTTGGTTAATACAATCCCACTTTATCACAAACTAGAATTACCATTTCAGAGGCAGTTACTTAAAGTTTCCTCCACATGTAGAAGCTTATTCTGAGCCATCGATGGGGACATAGGGTATAGACGCCAATGTAATGTAGTATGTTATATATTGTGTAGTATTTTGTTCAACATACATGTTTTTACACAGAGGAATTTCATAGCCCTATTTTCATTTTTTTTGGGATTCAAAACCCTTACAAGGGTTAAGCTGTATGAATCTAGAGCATCTTTGTTAGGTGCTCATCAACCACAAAAATAATGGACAGGCGTGCTGCAGTCCATGGGGTCACAGATAGTCAGACATGACTGGGTGACTGAACAACAACATCATCAACTAGTGACAGATAGTTCATTATCCATCAGTGAGCCAGTTTTAATCTCAATACCTTTAACTTTCTCTGAGTTATGCTGAGGGATGATATGAAGACTGAGTTTTTTATTTGTTTTTATTTCCCCCATGAAATAAAATTAAAGACTAAGACCGAAGAGACCATCTGACTTAGCCCACAGAGTGTTAGACAGATACAGAGCAGCATCAGAAGGGTGGCCAACAGACGAACCCATTTCCATTGCTCGTCTGTGCTTTGCTGAGTAGACTTGGGAGCCATTTTTACTTTGGGTTCATAAGTTTCCTCCCTAAATGAGTAGAAGCTGTTTAAAATAACATGCTGATTTAGAGTTTTCTCTGACTTATTTTTTAATGTGATATATTAGAATCCCCTTTCCACTCACATCTTTCAGAAGTAGTGCCAACAACGTGGGGGACAATAAATAATTCCAAGTGGGCGAGACATATAACAGCCAGGAAGCTAGCTGGCAGTTTATTAGAGATAGTTGCACACAAATGCACATTTGCCAGCAATGTCGACAACAAATCAGAAGTGATATATATCCTTTCTCACATGCCTGCGACATTTAATATCTTTGAAAGACATTAAAGATGTCAATGTTTAGACCACCATCTGATAAGCAGTGAAAAGATAGGATCACTGTTTACCAATAGGCTCAGAGCTGGGTCACAATTACCTATGCCTGTCTTCTCCTAAAGGGTAAACAGCTTTCACGTATTTGTTTGCTAGTATACTTTGCTTTGCAAAATAGTTCTGATCCTGAGGTGGTGTTGGTTAATACAATCCCACTTTATCACAAACTAGAATTACCATTTCAGAGGCAGTTATACTTCATTTCTGTTCAATTTCCAATTCATATAGGCTCCCATAATTCACAATTGTTTATCCCCCTCCCCCTCCCTTTGTTTAATATTGAATGATTCATAAGGCAACCACTTTAAAGTGTTGAAGGAACTGTTTCTTTTTAAGCAGATGATAGTGAGTATTGAGGGGGAAGATGTCATTCCACTAATTCTTTTGCTTTGTAAGTTGGATTTGAATTTGTCTTCATTCTTAAAATTAATTTTGTTATAAAACATAAATATATAAAACAATACAGAGAATTGTATCATGAATGCCATGTACCCACCACACAACCTCAGTGATTATCAACTCAGAACCAGTCATGTTTTAATTATACTCCCATATTGCTGTATTTTAACTTGAAGCAAATATTAAACACCCTATTAGATCACTTAATACATAAATATTTCATGAGTTCTAAAAGATAATGACATTTTAAAAAATGTAACTGAATTACCATAGTTACACAGGAGAACAATTAAGATTTTAATATCATCACAAATCATTACTTTTAAGTTTCTCAATTTTTTTGTCCTTTTTGGCAGTTTGTTTGAATCAGGATCTTTATAACATCCTTTCACTTGTAATTGCTTGATATGCCTCCTAAAAATCTTTTATCAGTTCTTCCTATATCCGTTCCTGATTTTTCCTTGCATTTTATTTGTGGGAAAAACCTGATCTGGGGCCTCTCCGCTTTTCTTTTATGTCATTTATATTTTGTAAAGAGTTTCTAATTACTGCCCAGGGAGGTGTTAGTCTGATACAGATGACTTTACCCTAAGCAACAGCAGAAATCCTCTTTGTGTTTTTATTTACTTATTTATTTTTAACTGGAGTATAATTGCTTTACAGTGCTTGGAAGACATACAGATGGCCAACAGACACGTGAAAAGATGCTCGACATCCCTCCTTTTTGAAAAAGACAAATCAGAACTAAAGTGAGTTATCACCTTAACACCAGTCTGAATGGCCATCATCAAAAACTCCTCTTTATCTTTTGATCCCACTCCAGTCAGACTGCTGTTCCATCCACTCTACTAATCCTGCTCTCATCAAGGGTTATTAATAGCCTCTATATTGACAGATTCAAAGGTCACTTCTCAGCCCTTTCTTTTTTTTTTTTTTAAAAAAAACTTGGTCCATGTCCTATGTTTCACCTTGTTATTTCTTTTTCTTTCTTGACTCCACTTGGTGTTGGGACCTAATACTCTTTAATCTATTTTTAGTAGATTTAATCTGATTGCTACTTCTTCATGTCCTTTTTGTTGACTCAACTTATATTCTTCCCGTAAAATTTTGCAGGGCACCAGTGTTCAGACCTGGTACATCTTCGACTTTCTACCTTCACTCCTAAGTTGACCTCATCTAGTATCATGGTTTTAAATATTATGCAACAATTCTTTATCTCTGGCTACATTGCTGTCCTAAATTCCAGAATCAGAAACCTCACTATTTCCTTGAAATTATTCGTTCAAAGTTTGTTAGACATCTCAAACTAATCTTGGTCTTATCCTAAGACCATTTTTTTGCTCTCTCCTCAGGAAAATATTTTCTGCTCAGAAAAACTAACTTCATTCCTGCTGTGTTTGCCTAGTCCTCAATACATAGAAAAATTCCTCCTTGTTATCCAAATTTTCCATCAGGGGCACCTGAGAATTGTCTCTGATAACCTTTAATATATATTCAGAAACTGACCACTTTGTACCACCCTCTTTCTGTCAATCCAGTTAAAGACATTATCAACTTTCATCTGAATCATTAAGACTACTTAACTTTATTCTTATTTCCTTGCATTTTATTTGTGGGAAAAACCTGATCTGGGGCCTCTCCGCTTTTCTTTTATGTCATTTATATTTTGTAAAGAGTTTCTAATTACTGCCCAGGGAGGTGTTAGTCTGATACAGATGACTTTACCCTAAGCAACAGCAGAAATCCTCTTTGTGTTTTTATTTACTTATTTATTTTTAACTGGAGTATAATTGCTTTACAGTGCTTGGAAGACATACAGATGGCCAACAGACACGTGAAAAGATGCTCGACATCCCTCCTTTTTGAAAAAGACAAATCAGAACTAAAGTGAGTTATCACCTTAACACCAGTCTGAATGGCCATCATCAAAAACTCCTCTTTATCTTTTGATCCCACTCCAGTCAGACTGCTGTTCCATCCACTCTACTAATCCTGCTCTCATCAAGGGTTATTAATAGCCTCTATATTGACAGATTCAAAGGTCACTTCTCAGCCCTTTCTTTTTTTTTTTTTAAAAAAAAACTTGGTCCATGTCCTATGTTTCACCTTGTTATTTCTTTTTCTTTCTTGACTCCACTTGGTGTTGGGACCTAATACTCTTTAATCTATTTTTAGTAGATTTAATCTGATTGCTACTTCTTCATGTCCTTTTTGTTGACTCAACTTATATTCTTCCCGTAAAATTTTGCAGGGCACCAGTGTTCAGACCTGGTACATCTTCGACTTTCTACCTTCACTCCTAAGTTGACCTCATCTAGTATCATGGTTTTAAATATTATGCAACAATTCTTTATCTCTGGCTACATTGCTGTCCTAAATTCCAGAATCAGAAACCTCACTATTTCCTTGAAATTATTCGTTCAAAGTTTGTTAGACATCTCAAACTAATCTTGGTCTTATCCTAAGACCATTTTTTTGCTCTCTCCTCAGGAAAATATTTTCTGCTCAGAAAAACTAACTTCATTCCTGCTGTGTTTGCCTAGTCCTCAATACATAGAAAAATTCCTCCTTGTTATCCAAATTTTCCATCAGGGGCACCTGAGAATTGTCTCTGATAACCTTTAATATATATTCAGAAACTGACCACTTTGTACCACCCTCTCTTCTGTCAATCCAGTTAAAGACATTATCAACTTTCATCTGAATCATTAAGACTACTTAACTTTATTCTTATTTCCTTGTTATAGTCTTACAATCTGTTAACCACACAGAAGCCAGAGTAATATTTTAAAAACATAATTTAGATTACATCACTGCTTTGCTCAAAATTACCCAATGACTACCATTTCCAGTCTCACGCAGAATAACATCTAAAATCCTCCCCATTGCCTACCAGGCCCTTTGTGATTTTGTCTCCCTGATGATTGCTCTATGATCTCCAATCCAACTTCTCTAAATCATATTCCTTTGCTGCATCTACTCTGCTCTCCTTGCTGGGTCTCTGTGCTTGCTGTATCTTCTGTATCAAAACTACAAAAGATAACAAGATATTAGAATCCTTTTACACTGTTGATGGAAAGGTGAATTGGTGAAGCTGGTGTGGAAAACAGTATGGAAGTTCCTCAAAAAACTAAAAGTAGAACCACATAGAATCTAGCGTTCCCACTTCTGGGTGTATATCCAAAAGAATTAAAATCAGAATCTCAGAGATCTGCACACTTACATTCATTGAACCATGATTCACAAAAGCCCAGATCAACCTATCTGTACACAAACAGATAAAGGGATAAAAATGTGGTATACACATACAATGGAATATTACTCAGCCTTTCAAATCCTGCCATATGGGACAACACAGATGAACCTGGAAGATACTATGCAAAGTGAAAGAAGCCAATCACAGAACAAAAATGCTGCATGATTCCACTCATTTGAGGTGTTCTAAAATAGTCAAACTCAGAAACAGACAGGAGCCTTGTGGTTGCCAGGGGCTGGAGGAAGGCAAAAATGACGAGTTACTATTCATGGAAATAAAGTTTCAATTATGTAAGAAAAATAAGTTCCAGAGATGTTCTGTGCAACACTATGCCTAAACTTAACAGGAGCATTTTTAATTTTAGGTCTTGAGATACAATGCTATTTGTTTAGTGTCTATCTCCCCAGCAACAAAAAATCTAAGCTCCATATGCGCAGGCAATTAGGTCTTTTCAATTTTTTTTTGGTCTTTGCTGTATATTCTATACCTCAATCACTGCCTAGACCACTGTAGGTGTTCAATAATATGTGTGGAGTGAATGCATGTGGTGAGAGGGAGCATGGGGCATTTTGCCAATAAGAGGGCTAGTATGGGAAATTGCATTTATTTTTCTTGGGGATGGTTTTGACCACCACTTCCTGTACAAAGTTACAAACCTCTATCCATAGTTCTTTAGGCACTCTGTATCAGATCTAATTCCTTGAATCTTTGCTCCCCTGATTGAATTTTTTGCCTACCAGGCCCTTTGTGATTTTGTCTCCCTGATGATTGCTCTATGATCTCCAATCCAACTTCTCTAAATCATATTCCTTTGCTGCATCTACTCTGCTCTCCTTGCTGGGTCTCTGTGCTTGCTGTATCTTCTGTATCAAAACTACAAAAGATAACAAGATATTAGAATCCTTTTACACTGTTGATGGAAAGGTGAATTGGTGAAGCTGGTGTGGAAAACAGTATGGAAGTTCCTCAAAAAACTAAAAGTAGAACCACATAGAATCTAGCGTTCCCACTTCTGGGTGTATATCCAAAAGAATTAAAATCAGAATCTCAGAGATCTGCACACTTACATTCATTGAACCATGATTCACAAAAGCCCAGATCAACCTATCTGTACACAAACAGATAAAGGGATAAAAATGTGGTATACACATACAATGGAATATTACTCAGCCTTTCAAATCCTGCCATATGGGACAACACAGATGAACCTGGAAGATACTATGCAAAGTGAAAGAAGCCAATCACAGAACAAAAATGCTGCATGATTCCACTCATTTGAGGTGTTCTAAAATAGTCAAACTCAGAAACAGACAGGAGCCTTGTGGTTGCCAGGGGCTGGAGGAAGGCAAAAATGACGAGTTACTATTCATGGAAATAAAGTTTCAATTATGTAAGAAAAATAAGTTCCAGAGATGTTCTGTGCAACACTATGCCTAAACTTAACAGGAGCATTTTTAATTTTAGGTCTTGAGATACAATGCTATTTGTTTAGTGTCTATCTCCCCAGCAACAAAAAATCTAAGCTCCATATGCGCAGGCAATTAGGTCTTTTCAATTTTTTTTTGGTCTTTGCTGTATATTCTATACCTCAATCACTGCCTAGACCACTGTAGGTGTTCAATAATATGTGTGGAGTGAATGCATGTGGTGAGAGGGAGCATGGGGCATTTTGCCAATAAGAGGGCTAGTATGGGAAATTGCATTTATTTTTCTTGGGGATGGTTTTGACCACCACTTCCTGTACAAAGTTACAAACCTCTATCCATAGTTCTTTAGGCACTCTGTTATCAGATCTAATTCCTTGAATCTGTTTGTCACTTCCACTGTATAATTGTAAGTGATTTGATTTAGGTTATACCTGAATGCCCTAGTGGTTTTCCTTACTTTCTTCAGTTTAAGTCTGAATGTTGCAGTAAGGAATTCATGATCTGAGTCAGCTCCCACTATGCAGCCACTAGAGCATTTTAAGCAGATGGACTGATGTGATCAGCTTTAGCTTTTGAAAAACTAACTCTGATCTGGAAAGTGTATGTTCATTTGGGTAATTGTTTTCAGCCTCAGACTAATTAAATCAGACCTTCTTGGAGGTGGGGGTAGGGAGTGGTGAAGCCTAGTAAACAAGGAGGGTGAAAACTCTTCAGGTGATTCCAATGGACAGTCACGATTGGAAACTAGTGGTTTGGGGTAAGGTTCCTGGGAAGGCAAGACGGACAAGATTCAAAACACAGAGGAGGGATTTTTGGTCTTTGATTGTCTATGTTAAGAGTTTATCAGTCATTCATTACACTTGTCCTTGGGGTGACAGAGAGTCTGACACCACTGAGCTACTGAGCAGGCAGGCACTCTTCCTTAGAATGAGAAAATGCTGTGCAAGCTGAGAAGTAAGGGCTTTCTTGGGCCAATCAGGAGCCTGCATTGGTAGGGTAAGGACCAATCAGCTCTAACCTTATTGGCCAAGCACCCACCTCAAACTATAAAGACTCAGATGCCACTGGAAAGGTGCTTTGCTTAAGCTCTTCTACGCTGGACTGGATGTCGCTGGGACCCTCATCTGGTAGGAATGCTTTAATGCTTATTTTGTGAAATTCCTGGAGTCTGAGTCTGGGTAGCATGAGAGTGAGAAGCTCCTCGTAGTTTCTCAGGGTTTTGCCTGCAGGAACCCCACCTGCCCACTCACCAGGTTCTCACAGGGAGGCTCTGAGAAAACAACTCACAGAGTCTGGGTAGGCCAGGGACCGGGAAGGAAGGGCAGCCATGGGAAACTCTCCCAGAGGTTTTTCCCAAGGAAAGGACTAATCTCTCGGGTGAAGGACTAGGCCGAGGGCAAGTCTGAAACCTTATTCCAGCTCCCAGATGTGAGCCCCTCCTCCTGGCTTCCTGTCCCAGCCTTCCTGTCTCACCTAAGAGAAAAATAAAGAAAAGCCTGATGAGTAGGGGGAAAGGGCTTCACAGAATTAGACTGAGTATGTTGTAGCTGGAAAGAGACCAGGAAGCAGTGGCGAAAACTCTACCCTTGAAGGACAGATAGGTGCCTCTGAACTACACACACCTGGACTCAGGCTTCCTAAAGTCTGAGTTCAACTAGAAGGGTATGGGCCTTCACACCATCCACCACGGGAGCATGGCCAGTGAGTTACAGGTGAAAATACTTCAGGACACTGACTGAGGAGGACAAGGGGAAACCCCCAAGTGGAGAGGGAGGAGAAAACACTCAGAGGAATTTGAAGCATCTGTTGTCTGTGGCTACGGTGAATATTAAGCACATCCCACCTCCTAGCCAGATTATCGTAGTCCTCATACTAAAGGCCCATTTCCTGTAGTACCTATTACCTTAAACAACCCTGGCTTCCAACCAAAAATTACAAGCCAGGTAAGAAGGCAAACTAACACCCTTTCTGAAGAGAAAATAATTTTCACAACCAGACTCAGATATGACAGAGATGTTGGGTTTATTAGGCATGAATTTAGAATTATTATGATTAAGATGTAAAAGGCTTTCGAGGGAAAAATAGATACCATGCAAAATATATATTTGGGTTATGTAAGCTGAGAGATGGACATCGTAAGAAAGAATCAAAATACAGGTAGAGAGAGACTTCGCTGGCGGGCCAGTGGTCGACAGTTCTCTTGCCAGTGGAGGGGATATGGGTTCAATTGCTGGTCCAGAAGGATTCCACAGCTGCAGAGTGGAAACCCACATGCTTAGAGCTCATACTCTGCAATAAAAAAAGCTGTCGCAATGAGAAGCAAGGAGGAGCATGCCCTGCTCACAGCAACTAGAGAAAGCCCTTGTTCAGCAAGGGAGACCCAGCACAGCCAAAGCTAAATATAATAATAAAAATAGGCAGATAAAGTGGCTTTAGGCAGTGATAGAGTCAACTATTTTAACATAAGAGGGAAAAGGAATATTGGTTCAGATATGGGCATGCATTTTTAGGTACGTTCTCATATGCTAGTGGTGACTTCTCTTAATTTCAGTTCTGTATTTTATGACACCCTTCCTTGCCCCCCACCCCCACCCCTAAATGAATATCTACTGACTGGGAAGGCATAAGGTAAGCGAGGCACTGTCAGAATTCATGATGCACTTTCTGGTCCTTCTTTTGAGGCTGTTAACTGGCTTGTCTCCCCAGGGAACTTGGGATGACTTTGGGAAAGCAAATACATATAACACATGAAGTACATCCCTCAATATAATTTGCAGGTGAGGTTTTACATAGATTGATGATCATTTAAGTTTAATCTATCACCTGGCCAGTTAAATCTTCAAAAAGGTGTTTTCTTTAGCTTAGGTATGGTTGGCTATCCTGCCACAATCTCAAATTCTTATACTAGACCTGGGCTTCCCTGGTGGCTCAGTGGTAAAGAATCTGCCTACAAGCCCAGTAGACCTGAGTTCAGTGCCTGAGTTGGGAAAATCCCCTGGAGGAGGGCCTGGCAACCCACTCCAGTATTCTTGCCTGGAGAATCCTATGGACAGAGCAGCCTGACAGGCTGCAGTCCATGCAGTCACAAAGAGTCAGACATCGTGGAGTAGCTAACACTTTCACTTTCATACCAGATGTAGTGATTTAAAAAAACATGGGTGAGAGAACACATATTCTCCATACACAACTATTCATGGAGCAGCTAATATGTTTTAAGCTTTTTCTAGACTAAATCTTTTGCAGAATTCACAATGCCCCTTCCAGATAGACTTTTTAAAACCTTTATTTTATACTTGAAGTGGGAGAATCCCAGAGAAGTAAATGCACAGAGCTGGTAAAAAGTACCCATCCCATACAAATTCAGGTTTGTTTGTTTTTTCAACTCCATTTTTCAAAGTTACTGCTTATTCCACTATACTGTGTTGTTTCATGTAGTCTTAAGACATGAGAAAATATACAAATAGCAGAGAAAAACACAAATGGGCTCTGGAACAGAGGAAAATGATTTTTTTTAGCACAGTTATTGAAAGTATTTTACTTGGGTGGTTTTTTATCTAGACACTAGTTAAGTCCAAATATTTTCTATATAAATTAGGATGAGACTATTTGCAAGGGCAACTTTCAGGGAATTCCTATATTCTATTTTCTACCAGAATTAATTGGTGGTGTGATCTAGAGCATCATCGAGGAGCCAGAATAATATTATGCCATGATTTCTTGATTCTAAGACTCATATTTCGTCTTCAAATTTTAACAGTTTGGAAGCTGGGGTGCGTCTATCACCGTGTCTGGAGAAACTATCCAAGGGCCAGGCAGAAGAGTGAGTTGTGATGATTCTCTTTTATTACCTAAATAAATGAAAGCTTTGCCCTGTATTAGAGATGACAGTTTATCTGATTTGCACCTCAGTTAAATATTTTGCGTTGGTAGCATTTTACTCCATTGATTTAAATGTGAAGTTGGACCCTAAATGATTGCTTTTAATACCTTTATAAGATTATATTGTGAAGCAATGCTGAAGCAAGTTACTATGACTATGCAAGATTCCTTACCAAGTGCCAGAAAGTGTAATTAAAGGCAATGGAAGTTGCTAAATGTTTTAAAATAGGTCACATACTTTTGAAAGCTTGAGGGGCTGATGTAATCAAGTGAGGCACTGTGAGGGCCTCTCACTGGGGCTCTGAATTTGTTTTGTTACAAACTTCCAGCCGGCTTTGAAAACAGTTGTTTAACTTTCAGTAATGCAAAATCAGTTAAGAAAACCTGAAAGATTGACCAGATAGTCAATTCAGATAAAACTGTATGCCTCAAATTCATGCTGTCAGTTGTAGAGGAACTAAAATTACCCTGTACTGATAGAAAATTTCTGTTGGGCGAGAGCTGAGGAAGATTGAGATGGAAATTCTACTGGGGATGCAGCATAACAATACAAGGTTTCACTAATGCCACACAGACATTATACAAGAGGGTTTCCAGAAATATGTGTGCATAAGCCAGATAATTGTTATGGGCATGAATTTATAAAGGGCCTCAAGAAAAAAACAGTGTGTAGTGGTGATCATAGGAGACATCCTAGGAAAAGTACTGAAGGGTAAGTCTCAAAAAGTGGAAAGGTGAAGGCTGGAGACTATGTCTTGTAGGTACCTTCCCCCTCTACTCACCTAGTGTCCATAACAGAATCGTCCACATAGCTGAGCTAAAATGTGTTTGCAAAGCTTGGGAAAAAAAAAAAAGGAAGGATGACACCTCTTAATAGTAACAGAATGTTTAAGGTCATGGAAAAAACATTAAACAAAAAAGCCTGACAGAGACTGTTCCACTCCTCATACATCCACTCCAGACACATTCTCAGAATCAGCACCATCCCTATTTTTAAACATTTCATTTGTCAGCTTTTTATTATTAAAAAAAATGTCCAATTTGCTTAAAATGCTTTAGGCAAAGTATGATCAGATTCATTGATGATACTGACATTGAATCAGAATGGACAGGGACAGAAATACCAGGGCCCATTAAAATGGACCCAGGGATTAAGGGTCCTCTCTGCTCTGTGCTCTACCGCATCCAGGGTTTAGTGAAGTAAAACTAGAAACAATCATAGACTGATTCAAGGTTGACCTCAGAGGCCATGTTTCTACAGCCTAAGGGGCTGAATTGGTCTATGGCTAGACCAAGAAATCCCAGAGGATTGTCTGAATAATCACCTTGTCTCCATGTGATATCTTGGCTTGAACTGTTTCCCTCAAGAGTGTCAGTGAAGGAATGGCTCTTGACATCCTTATGTAGAAATGTTACCTCAAGCACGCATAGGTTTAAATGAATTTAAATCAGGATTGTTTATCTTCTGTGAGTACAGCTGTGATGTATATGATACTTTAGGATATGTGGAAGGCAGAAGAGAGCCCAGGTGGCTTAGTATGTTGTCTCTTCCATTAGCACACAAACAAGTTTTTGCTTATTACATGGGACAGATATCTGAGCATGACAAATTCTTTCAATATGGTAGCCTTAAAATAAAATAGTAAACAAGGAATCAGGACACAGTATGATGTGCTATGAAATTGTGGAATCAAGTCCAGGGAAATCCAGAAATGTTAGATTAAAGCTCCTGTTTCCGCAAGTGAGTTGTCACATCTAAAGCAATGTTGGTATTTCTTTAGTTCTTTGAGGTCAAAGTTGTGGAAAAAGGGCTGGGAAAGAAGGCAAGGCAAGCGAGCTATAGAGAGGGTAATTCTTACTGAAATTCTTAAGGACTTTTTAAGATTTCCTATCCTGCCCCTATGGATGTCCTTATCTTTTCCTTGAAGACACTCTGAGCAGTTGGGAAGCTCCAGACACCATGGCTTTGGTAGAAGGCCACAATGAAGGCTTTTGAAAATCTGGGTAAAAAGTGAAGAGGCAAGGCATCATGAAAGCCAGGAAATAGAGGCCCCATCTGAGAGACTGCCAAAGGAGAAGGCCAGATGGAGAGGCTGCCATTCAAAAGAGCCTTCCATGCCTTTTCCAAAAGTGGTGCTCAGGCAATTGGGAAACCATTGGCAGAAAAAAGAGAGAAGAAAGGAAAAAGAGTAGAAGGATTTTGATCCAAACTTCATACCTTATAAAAAATTAAACTCAAAATAGATCCTGGACTTATGTGTAAAATGTAAGGCTTTAAAACTTTTTTTTAAAAAAATAGACAATTATCGAAATCACAGAGCTAGGCAATGAACTCTTAGATGTGACTCCCAAATCACAATCCAGAAAAGGAAAAATTGATTGATTAGTTGCAAAAAATCGATTGTTTAGATTGCATCAAAAATTTGTTTTGTAAAATTCTCTGCTGATAGGATTAAAAGACAAGCTACAGTCTGGGAGAAAATACTAGCAAACCACATATCCTGTAAAGATTTGTTACTTAGTATATAAATAACTCACAATTCATTAGTTAAAATAGTTCAAGAAAACTGAGTGAAAGACATGAACAGATATTTTATCAAACAGGATATAAAATAATGAGCACAAGAAAAGATTTTTTGGCCAGTATTTTCCATTAGGAAAATACAGATTAAATTCACAATGAGATATCACCACATACCTATGGTGCTGATGATCCTATTTGCAGGGAAAGACTAGAGACAGACACAGAGAATAGACTTGTTGACAGAGTGGGGAAATGAGAGGGTGGGACTGATTGAGAGGGTAGCCTTGAAATGTATACATTACCATATGCAAAGCAGGTGGGTAATGGGAAACTATTGTATGACATGTGGTGCTCAACTTGGTACTCTGTGACAAGGTACCCTAGAGGGGTGGAAGTGAAGTTCAAGAGGGAGGGAACTTATATATACTTAGGACTGATTGATGTTGTATGGCAGAAGCCAACACAATATTTTTAAAGCAATTATCCTCCAATTAAAAATAAATAGAAAAGAATACAAGAAAACAATAGCTAAAATTAAAAATAAAAAAATAACAACATCAAATGCTGGCAAGGCTGTAGAGAAACTGGTTTACTGATATATTGCTGGTGTTAATATAATATGGTCTGACCACTCAGTAAAGCAGTCTATCAGTTACTGATAAAGCTAAGCATGCAATTCTCATGCAGCTTAGAAATTGCACTTGGACCAATTATTCCAGAGGAATTAACATTTACACTAACAGTTAAACATGGATGTGCATAGCAGTTTTATTTGCAAAAGCCAAAGTTTGGAAACAACCCAGATATCCTTCACCAAAGGCAGAGTTTAAAAATTGTGGCCTATCCATACTAGGGAATATATCTCAGCAATAAAAAGGAACTATTGATATCACCACACATTGAATGAACCTCCAGCGAATTCATGCTTCATGAAAAAAGATTCCAAAAGGTTGCATACTATATGGTTTTATTTATATAACACTCTTGAATTTCTACCATTTAAGAACGGAAAACAGATTAGTGGTTGCTAGCAATGAGAGACAAGGGTTAGGGAAAAGAGTGATGAGAGTTGGGTATGGCTATTAAAGGGCAATCCTCATGTTATAGAAATGTTCTGTGTCTTGACTGTTGCTGCCAATATCTTGATTATGATGCTTACTGTCCTCTGATTTTGCAGGATGTCACCACTGGGGGAACTGTAAAGGGTACAAGGGAGCTCTCTGTAGTATTTCTTGAAACTGCATATGAATCTAACAATTACTGCAAATCTAAATGTTCCATTTAGAGACACAGATGTAGAGATCAAATATATGGCTACCAAAAGGGAAAGGGTGGGGGGTGGAAGCAATTGGGAGATGGGAATTGGCACATACATACTTTTGATACTGTATATAAAATAGATTACTGATGAGAGTCTACTGTAGAACAAAGGAACTCTTCTTAGTGTTCTGTGGTGACCTGAATGGGAAGGAAGTCCAAAGGGAGAGGATATATGTATATGTATGGCTGATTCATTTTGCTATACAGTAGAAGCTAATAGCACCATAAAGCAACTATACTAAAATAAAAATAAATCAAAAAATAGAAACATAAACAGTTAAAAACCAAAAAATGTGCCTTGATTGTCCATAAAAGTGTGTGTGTGTGTGTGTCTGTGTGTGTGTGTGTGTGTGTGTGTATGTGTAGGGCATGGCAATCCACTCCAGTGTTCTTGCCTTCATGATGCCATGGACAGAGGAGCTACAGTTCACAGGGTTGCAAAGAGCTGGACACGACTGAAGCGGTTTAGCACACATACACACACCTATTTGTGTGTGTGAGTGAGAGAGAGAACCCTTGTATAGGATTCAGTCATAACATTAGTGGCCTTTTATTGCAAAAGCCAAAGTTTGGAAACAACCCAGATATCCTTCACCAAAGGCAGAGTTTAAAAATTGTGGCCTATCCATACTAGGGAATATATCTCAGCAATAAAAAGGAACTATTGATATCACCACACATTGAATGAACCTCCAGCGAATTCATGCTTCATGAAAAAAGATTCCAAAAGGTTGCATACTATATGGTTTTATTTATATAACACTCTTGAATTTCTACCATTTAAGAACGGAAAACAGATTAGTGGTTGCTAGCAATGAGAGACAAGGGTTAGGGAAAAGAGTGATGAGAGTTGGGTATGGCTATTAAAGGGCAATCCTCATGTTATAGAAATGTTCTGTGTCTTGACTGTTGCTGCCAATATCTTGATTATGATGCTTACTGTCCTCTGATTTTGCAGGATGTCACCACTGGGGGAACTGTAAAGGGTACAAGGGAGCTCTCTGTAGTATTTCTTGAAACTGCATATGAATCTAACAATTACTGCAAATCTAAATGTTCCATTTAGAGACACAGATGTAGAGATCAAATATATGGCTACCAAAAGGGAAAGGGTGGGGGGTGGAAGCAATTGGGAGATGGGAATTGGCACATACATACTTTTGATACTGTATATAAAATAGATTACTGATGAGAGTCTACTGTAGAACAAAGGAACAAAGGGAACTCTTCTTAGTGTTCTGTGGTGACCTGAATGGGAAGGAAGTCCAAAGGGAGAGGATATATGTATATGTATGGCTGATTCATTTTGCTATACAGTAGAAGCTAATAGCACCATAAAGCAACTATACTAAAATAAAAATAAATCAAAAAATAGAAACATAAACAGTTAAAAACCAAAAAATGTGCCTTGATTGTCCATAAAAGTGTGTGTGTGTGTGTGTGTCTGTGTGTGTGTGTGTGTGTGTGTGTGTGTGTGTAGGGCATGGCAATCCACTCCAGTGTTCTTGCCTTCATGATGCCATGGACAGAGGAGCTACAGTTCACAGGGTTGCAAAGAGCTGGACACGACTGAAGCGGTTTAGCACACATACACACACCTATTTGTGTGTGTGAGTGAGAGAGAGAACCCTTGTATAGGATTCAGTCATTCCCCCTCTTATCTTTCTATTGGGAAAGCTGTGGTTTGCACGTGAAGTCCCTGGTCTAGATTACAAATCTTAATTTCCTAACGCTATGAATTATAATTCTCAAATATCATACTAATTTCTCCAGAACTTAATCATCCCTAGAAGAGTTGTTTCTTGACCTACTTATGAAATGAGATGTAATCAACATTCCATAGCACTCACTACATTACTGCAGCTCTATTTCGGGGACACAGAACAGCACAGTCATTGTGAATCCACTCAGAAAGTGTGGGCAGGTGTCCAGAGGGAGCGTGGACTGGGATGTTTATTGAAACTCTGACTTGAGCAGGCTCCATCCAGATTGCAGCATCTTAGTCAGCCTTGCTTCTGGATCCCTAATTGGAGTCAGATACTAGAGACTTTAGACATAAGCATGTGTGCCTACCAAGGCTGCAGATCTTTTCTAGTCCTTCCACCAAGGAATCTTAGAGCCCAGGAAGGATCCCAAGGGTTTCTGAGAATCTGCCGATGTTCTTCTGGTGTTTCCCTGTGAGGGAGAGAGAGAGTTCTGCCTGTGTTTCCCATCCTTTGAGTCTCATCAAACAATACTGCAGTATCAGGAGAGTGGAACTTCAGGTTTTGGATTCCTCCTTTCAGAGCCGTTACTCTTGTTTCTTAATAAACTTAGGAACCCTGCAGTGGTCTCTGCTGGCATCAGTACCCTGTGACACTGGCTTCCTGGTCAGATCTCCTGTGCCCCTTGGCTTTTGCGGAGAATTGGTGTGAATGGGAGATGGTTTTTATTCATGATGTGTACTCATCAAGCACTCAGAAGCCATTTCTATCAGGGTCTTTAGGGAAGAGAGAAGCAATACCATATTAAAGAAGCCACCCAGGCTGTCACACGAACACTTTCTTTTACAGCAGAGACCTCAGGGAGTAATCAGATTCCATTGATGCCCTATCATCTTTAAGGTTGAGTTTTATCCTTCTATAAATACCAAATTACCCTGTGGTGTTTATTTAACAAGATACCCAGAAGATCCTAAACGTGCTTTCACATAAGACTTTCTTCTCCCCTTTTTCTGCATCTGTCTCACTGTTTCTCTAGGTCCACTCAAGGGATTCAGTCTAACCCTGGAAAGCGCTTTCTGATGGTGAAAGCTATGCTAAGTTTGGCCATGGGAAATGAAGTTCTTTCCAGGGAAATACTATTTTTGTTTTTGTGTCTGCTTGAACAGACCTGGACAAGAAATTAAATCTGGCCAGGGAGTTGATGCTGAAGCTTGTGGGAGAAAGGGGCATATGGAGGGGTCAGGGGTAGAGAGAAAAGACTGACTAGGATGTAGCCACTAAGGTGATAAAAAGAAGATCTGGAAACTTGCCAAAGCAGATCAGTGTGGCATTAGCAGAAGAAGAGATGTGCCAGCAGCTGATACAATATGATCTTAAGGGAAGGCTCAAATCTAGTTATTAGTGGAAGGAAAAGAACCGACCTGGACTGGAGAAGTGATATGAAGTGAAGAGACATAAATAGAAACTGGGATTAGATAATGTCGGTCGCTCTACCTGCTGCCCAAATATACTGTGAGGGAGAACTGGGCTACATGTGAGGCTCCTGACACACACAAGGTTCATCATTGTTGCTGTTACATACAACATGTAAAGGGAAGCTCGTGTACACAGACCAGCCCATCTGTCCTTTGACAGATGGGATGGGAGCTGTCCGAGAGAAGAGCACAGTATGATTTAGGGATATGAATGGACTATACTCAGATGAGTAGTTCAAATACAATTGTCTTAATATTGCCGTCTCAGATTTTTACTATAGTTTCGTGACACTGGCTTCCTGGTCAGATCTCCTGTGCCCCTTGGCTTTTGGAGAATTGGTGTGAATGGGAGATGGTTTTTATTCATGATGTGTACTCATCAAGCACTCAGAAGCCATTTCTATCAGGGTCTTTAGGGAAGAGAGAAGCAATACCATATTAAAGAAGCCACCCAGGCTGTCACACGAACACTTTCTTTTACAGCAGAGACCTCAGGGAGTAATCAGATTCCACTGATGCCCTATCATCTTTAAGGTTGAGTTTTATCCTTCTATAAATACCAAATTACCCTGTGGTGTTTATTTAACAAGATACCCAGAAGATCCTAAACGTGCTTTCACATAAGACTTTCTTCTCCCCTTTTTCTGCATCTGTCTCACTGTTTCTCTAGGTCCACTCAAGGGATTCAGTCTAACCCTGGAAAGCGCTTTCTGATGGTGAAAGCTATGCTAAGTTTGGCCATGGGAAATGAAGTTCTTTCCAGGGAAATACTATTTTTGTTTTTGTGTCTGCTTGAACAGACCTGGACAAGAAATTAAATCTGGCCAGGGAGTTGATGCTGAAGCTTGTGGGAGAAAGGGGCATATGGAGGGGTCAGGGGTAGAGAGAAAAGACTGACTAGGATGTAGCCACTAAGGTGATAAAAAGAAGATCTGGAAACTTGCCAAAGCAGATCAGTGTGGCATTAGCAGAAGAAGAGATGTGCCAGCAGCTGATACAATATGATCTTAAGGGAAGGCTCAAATCTAGTTATTAGTGGAAGGAAAAGAACCGACCTGGACTGGAGAAGTGATATGAAGTGAAGAGACATAAATAGAAACTGGGATTAGATAATGTCGGTCGCTCTACCTGCTGCCCAAATATACTGTGAGGGAGAACTGGGCTACATGTGAGGCTCCTGACACACACAAGGTTCATCATTGTTGCTGTTACATACAACATGTAAAGGGAAGCTCGTGTACACAGACCAGCCCATCTGTCCTTTGACAGATGGGATGGGAGCTGTCCGAGAGAAGAGCACAGTATGATTTAGGGATATGAATGGACTATACTCAGATGAGTAGTTCAAATACAATTGTCTTAATATTGCCGTCTCAGATTTTTTAACTGAATGAATAGTTTCTGAATTGATTTTATTGTTTAAAGTCATGCTAGTTAATGGCTTTTCAAAATGCAATTGACTTTGGCTGACTTAAACATCAATGGAAGATCTAAAGAAAAATTATTTGATTATCTAATCCCCAAATCAAGATCTCTAGAAATTTGGATATGTTTCATCTCCCCTTCTGTAAACTGGCTTATTTCTCAACAAGCAGTGAGCAAAAACAAGCCAAATTACATGTGGATTCTGACACACCTTAGGTCAAACTTCAGCCAGCACTCTGTTGTCTATGAATCACTGGATGAGTTTCTTAATTCCTGTTTTCTCAATAGAAAAAAGAGATACTATGTACTCCTATTGTGAAAATAATGAGTCTAATATAGTGCTCAGTCTATAGTACATATTCAGCAAAGGTTTGCTGCCTGGTTATGTTTGTTTTGCATACGGTTCTGTAGATATGCAATGTGGAAAAAGACCTGGATCAGAGGAGAGGACAGTCTGATTAAATCTTACAGTGGGGGAAACACACAGAAAATCATAGGCATGATATGTTTGGGAATATTTTTTTTCAGAGCATTAATCCTGATCAGTAAGAAAATTAGCAAAAAATTAGATCATGGAGCGTCTTAGATATCAGAATTTTAGATTTAATTCCTTATATCAGTAGCCAAAAAACTTTTTCTGTACAAAGCCAGAGAGTAAGTATTTTCAGCTTTAAGGACCACACAGTTCTGTCACAAATATTGAGCTCTGCTATGATAGTGTAATGGCAGCCATCAACTGACAACATGTTAGTGAACATGTCTGTGTTCTGTTAAAACTTTATTTACAAAACCAAGCAATGGGCCTGATTTAGGTTGTGGGCTACAGTTTACAGAACCCTAGTGTATATGACAGGAAATAGATCCAGAATCCTATCTTATTCTTCATCTGGAAATCCACAGATGTTTTCCTTTTTGAATTGGTTAGGTGACAGCTAACCCCAAGCTATTAATGTGTTCATTGATGAAGTAATTCTATAGAGGTTTGAGTGTCTTCTGTCATTAGCCACTGCCCTAGGTGCTGGAGAAGCAGAAAAAACAGTTGCTAGCTTTAAGGAACTCATTTTCTAGTGGTCACTACCCTGTTGTAGAAACCCGGCTCTACATAAACATTGTTGATCAATGTTTTCAGTAGTGCTCATAGATTTTCTGTAGGCAGTATCCTTATATTATTAAATCAAGATATGATCTAGCAAGGTGTATCTGGATATCAGCAAGGCTTCTGACAGAATCGCCCGGGATACTGTGGTGGACTTGATGGAGAAATGTGGGCTGGATGGTGATATAGCTCAGTGAACTGAAGCCTGGATAAAAGACAGTACTCTGTGAATGCTGATTGACTGATCACCAGCGACCTGCAGAGCAATCTCCAGTGACCTAGAGGGCCATGTCCTTGCTTCTTGGCTCCTCAACCTTCCCATCGATGACTTAGATGAAAGCATGGGAAGCACGCTGATCGAATTCGCAGATGACATAAAGCAAAGAGGGAGACAGCCGACAGGGCCAAGATCTAAAATGATTTCGACAGGCTGGAACAATAGCCTGAATCTAACAAGATGAAATTTAATAGGGATAAATGGAGGGTCCTGCACTTGGGTTCAGAAGTCAAACTGTACATGAGATGGGGGAGAAGTAGCTAAACTGCAATCCTTGGGATGAAGCTTTAGAGATTTCATTGACAGCAGGCTCAGTGGGAGGCCACAGTATGACATGAATGTCTGAAACACCACAACGAGCCAACTCCATTGCTAGAAAGGCAGAGTCTAGGGCTAAGGAGGTGGCTGTGCTGTATCACTGGGCAAGCTCAGGTGTTACACGAGTGTGGTTCTACGTGTCAGATGTTGGGAGGGTTGTGGATAGACTGTCCTGGTCAAAGAAGATGACTCAATGAGTAATGAGGAAATCTAAGTACATGCAGATCAGTGAAAAAAGATTATCAGCACTTAAAGAAAATTTAGGGGTTCCATGCCCTTCTGAAGAGCATATTGTGGGGCACTGCCTATTTTTTGGAAATCCACAGATGTTTTCCTTTTGAATTGGTTAGGTGACAGCTAACCCCAAGCTATTAATGTGTTCATTGATGAAGTAATTCTATAGAGGTTTGAGTGTCTTCTGTCATTAGCCACTGCCCTAGGTGCTGGAGAAGCAGAAAAAACAGTTGCTAGCTTTAAGGAACTCATTTTCTAGTGGTCACTACCCTGTCGTAGAAACCCGGCTCTACATAAACATTGTTGATCAATGTTTTCAGTAGTGCTCATAGATTTTCTGTAGGCAGTATCCTTATATTATTAAATCAAGATATGATCTAGCAAGGTGTATCTGGATATCAGCAAGGCTTCTGACAGAATCGCCCGGGATACTGTGGTGGACTTGATGGAGAAATGTGGGCTGGATGGTGATATAGCTCAGTGAACTGAAGCCTGGATAAAAGACAGTACTCTGTGAATGCTGATTGACTGATCACCAGCGACCTGCAGAGCAATCTCCAGTGACCTAGAGGGCCATGTCCTTGCTTCTTGGCTCCTCAACCTTCCCATCGATGACTTAGATGAAAGCATGGGAAGCACGCTGATCGAATTTGCAGATGACATAAAGCAAAGAGGGAGACAGCCGACAGGGCCAAGATCTAAAATGATTTCGACAGGCTGGAACAATAGCCTGAATCTAACAAGATGAAATTTAATAGGGATAAATGGAGGGTCCTGCACTTGGGTTCAGAAGTCAAACTGTACATGAGATGGGGGAGAAGTAGCTAAACTGCAATCCTTGGGATGAAGCTTTAGAGATTTCATTGACAGCAGGCTCAGTGGGAGGCCACAGTATGACATGAATGTCTGAAACACCACAACGAGCCAACTTCATTGCTAGAAAGGAAGAGTCTAGGGCTAAGGAGGTGACTGTGCTGTATCACTGGGCAAGCTCAGGTGTTACACGAGTGTGGTTCTACGTGTCAGATGTTGGGAGGGTTGTGGATAGACTGTCCTGGTCAAAGAAGATGACTCAATGAGTAATGAGGAAATCTAAGTACATGCAGATCAGTGAACAAAGATTATCAGCACTTAAAGAAAATTTAGGGGTTCCATGCCCTTCTGAAGAGCATATTGTGGGGCACTGACAAAATTAACTCTTAATGAAACTACTTCTGCTTCTCTAGTAGCAAAACTCTTGTCTGCTCTGAAGATCAAAGAGTGAGAAGATGTTTGTTAAAATGTCATGCTCTCTGGGTGAAAGATAGTCCAGGGAACCCAGGAAAGCATATGCTAGAACAGCTTTGTTCCAGTGGGTTTCCTTGTCAGTTTCATGCCTTTTGTAATCTATGAGTCATTTTTGAAAATCTGCATCAAATAACCTGAATATGAGCTAGGTAAGCATAAAAGGTAATCTTTCTGTTGTGCTGAGCAGCTTAGTAGTGAGGGCCAGATGTGTGTTTCCCAAGGAACAGATTCAACACTACCCTCAGAGAAACTTCAGGGAATCAGAGGCACAAGGAATGGGCAATTTAATTTAATTTAATTTTCTGGTTAACTCTGAAAATATGTTTTCATTCAACCCTTGTTGCTGCAAATCATTCTAAAACATGTTTGTTTACTTTCTTGCCTCTGTGAAAGGAAGGAGAAATTGGGGAAAGGGAGGGAAGAGAGTTGGCTCTCTAAAAATTCTCCTAGTTTTTAGAATAAAACCCACAGATGAGCTGCTTGGGCTTTCCTGATGGCTCAGATGGTAAGGGATCCTATAATACAGGAGACCGGGGTTTGATCTCTGGGTTGGGAAGATCACCTGGAGGAGGAAATGGCAATGCACTCCAATATTCTTGCCTGGAGAATCCCAATGATAGAGGAACCTGTCAGGCTACAGTTCATGGGATTGCAAAGAGTTGGACATGACTGAGTGACTAACACTTTCGCGGTCTGCTTAGTGAAGTCTGATCTAGCACCTGTTTACTGCTTTAACGTCATGTCTTTGTCCCATTGACTATGACCCCATCTCTGTTCCTCCTGACTGTTGATGTCAGTGTTGTCTCTTAAGTAGGAATCAATTTATCTCCTCACTGTTTTTTTAATTTTGTGTTTTTACTTGTATTTGTGACTGCACAGCATCTTTGTTACTGTGTGTGGGCTTTCTCTAATTAAAATGACCCTAAGTACATGCAAGTGAACAAAGATTATCAGCACTTAAAGAAAATTTAGGGTTCCATGCCCTTCTGAAGAGCATATTCTGACAAAGTTAACTCTTAATGAAACTACTTCTGCTTCCCTAGTAGCAAAACTCTTGTCTGCTCTGAAGATCAAAGAGTGAGAAGATGTTTGTTAAAATGTCATGCTCTCTGGGTGAAAGATAGTCCAGGGAACCCAGGAAAGCATATGCTAGAACAGCTTTGTTCCAGTGGGTTTCCTTGTCAGTTTCATGCCTTTTGTAATCTATGAGTCATTTTTGAAAATCTGCATCAAATAACCTGAATATGAGCTAGGTAAGCATAAAAGGTAATCTTTCTGTTGTGCTGAGCAGCTTAGTAGTGAGGGCCAGATGTGTGTTTCCCAAGGAACAGATTCAACACTACCCTCAGAGAAACTTCAGGGAATCAGAGGCACAAGGAATGGGCAATTTAATTTAATTTAATTTTCTGGTTAACTCTGAAAATATGTTTTCATTCAACCCTTGTTGCTGCAAATCATTCTAAAACATGTTTGTTTACTTTCTTGCCTCTGTGAAAGGAAGGAGAAATTGGGGAAAGGGAGGGAAGAGAGTTGGCTCTCTAAAAATTCTCCTAGTTTTTAGAATAAAACCCACAGATGAGCTGCTTGGGCTTTCCTGATGGCTCAGATGGTAAGGGATCCTATAATACAGGAGACCGGGGTTTGATCTCTGGGTTGGGAAGATCACCTGGAGGAGGAAATGGCAATGCACTCCAATATTCTTGCCTGGAGAATCCCAATGATAGAGGAACCTGTCAGGCTACAGTTCATGGGATTGCAAAGAGTTGGACATGACTGAGTGACTAACACTTTCGCGGTCTGCTTAGTGAAGTCTGATCTAGCACCTGTTTACTGCTTTAACGTCATGTCTTTGTCCCATTGACTATGACCCCATCTCTGTTCCTCCTGACTGTTGATGTCAGTGTTGTCTCTTAAGTAGGAATCAATTTATCTCCTCACTGTTTTTTTAATTTTATGTTTTTACTTGTATTTGTGACTGCACAGCGTCTTTGTTACTGTGTGTGGGCTTTCTCTAATTGCAACAAGCAGGGGCTACTCTTCATTGTGCTTCACTGTGTTGTATGGGCTTCCCTTGTTGCAGAGCATAGGCTCTAGGCACATGGCCTTCATTAGTTGTGGCTCGTGGGCCGAGTTGCCCAGAGGCATATGGAATCTTCCTTGAGCAGGGATCAAATCTGTGTCCCCTGCATTGGAAGGTGGATTCTTAATCACTGGACTAGCAGGGAAGTTCCTCCTCTTTCTAACTCATCCTTCAGTTCTTGCTTGTAGTCACAATTCTGGGGGAAACTTTCTTGATTCCCTAAATCTGGGTAGGGCTCCATAGAATGTTGTCTAAACACATCCTATCCTTGTTAGAGCAGAATGCTTGCTCTACCCTGTGGTAACAGGCTGGCAATTGTTGTAAGTCCCAAAAGGACAGAAACCATTGCTAATCTACTCATTGTTATATTTCCAGTATTTAGCATGATGCCTGGCACAGAATATGTGTTCAACAGATTTGTTAAATTGAATTAATTCACTGGAGAACTTTAACATCATCTTAGGCATCAGTAACAATGTTCTGAACAAAAGATGGCACTAATACTGTAGTAGTGGTAGAACTATGTAGTCCAAATATTTATTAACATTAAAAATTTTAAAAAATATTTATTTTAATTGGAGGATAATTGCTTTACAATATTGAGATGGTTTCTTTCATACATCAACATGAATCAACCATAGGTATAACTATGTCCTCTCCCTTTGGAACCTCCTTCCCACCTCCTATCCCATCCCACTATGTTCATCACAAACTGTTTACAGTCGCTAGGACTTGGAAGCAACTTAGATGTTCATCAACAGATGAATGGATAAAGAAACTGTAGTACATATATGCACAATGTGATATTTGCTAAGCCATAAAAAAGGAACACATTTGAGTCATTTCTAATGAAATGGGTGAACCTACAGCCTATTACACAGTGAAGTAAGTCAGAAAGAGAAAAACACATATTGCATATTAACATGTATATATATGGAATCTAGAAAGATGTTACTGACGGACCTATTTGCAGGGCATCAGTGGAGACTCAGACATAGAGAACAGACCTGTGGACACAGGAGGGGAAGGAGAGAGTGAAATGAATGAAGAGAGTAACATGGGAACAATATGCTTTTATGGTAGACTAGGAAAGCTGTGTTCTAGCGAAGGGGACCAGCTTGCCCAAGGCCACACAGCCATCGAGCAATTAGGCCAGCATTCGACCTCATTTATCTTCTCTAGATGTATGTATGTATGTATGTATATGTGTGTGTGTGTGAATGTATGTGTGTATTTAGTTTTGCCTCTCTATAACTGCCATTGTCAGACTGTGAAGTCACAGATCTGTTCTGGTAAAATCAAACATGAGCATATTGTCTGTGAATCCAGTGAAGGCTGGAGAGCCAGATTTGAAACAGGAACAAGAACTAAGAATGGTGAGGCAGTTGGAAGGACAGCCTGGCACAGAGCCCGGTCTGAAACAAGTCCTGCCTTTGAATGAATGGGTTAGGATGTTGCCTTGGCCACTCACTGCCACTGCCCCTGGACTGTGGCTCACAGTCTTGGCACCACTCTGCTTTTCTACTGAATAATTTCTCAACTGTCCCTACATTTTATCTTTTCACTCCTTTATGACCCAGTGTCCCAGGCAAGACCATCTGATTGGCTGAAGTGAGGTAATAATAGACTGGAAAGCTAACTGCCAGGGGCAGGAAGGTGGAGGCTCTCTGGCTCCATCCTGGTTTCTCCCATGTGAGGCCGGTGGAATTAGGACTTGGTCTAGCAAAGGGGTCCAGGTGCCGGGTAATCATAAAACAAACAAACACAACCTCGCCAAGTTGCCACTCATTACTTCTTTTTGTCTTCCATGCCTCCATCCCCTCAGGTGACATGTGGTTCACAGAAAGCAGGTTTCCTTTGGTACTGAGAACACTGCTCTCAGTTTTCACTCTTTATTTTGAAACAAAATTTATGCCTGCCCCTTTCTTTACTTGCAGGGGCCATCTGTAAAATGAACATGAGTTTTAGATGGCGTCTCAGTGGGTCATCCTTCCTCTGAGGCTCAATGGTTGCTTCATAGACCCACTCAATGTGGGATGTTGGTAACTTTCTGAGATGAATTTCCTTGTCTCAGTAAAGAAAGTGTGGTAACTGCTGAATTTGGCTTGTTGATTGAGATTCTGGTAGAGAATCCTGCTCTCCTGGGATTTCAGATGAAAAGGGGGATGCTTGGAGATTGGGGTGAGGCACAAGTCTTAGGACACAGAAAATTCTACTTCTGGTTAATACTTGAAGAGTATTTATAAATGTTGGTTATAAAAAAGGTATGAGTGATTTCCAAAATGGACTGGTTTTGAAAGTGAAATAGAAACTGGACTTAGCAAATGTTTGGCCTTCAGAATTGTACTTCTCATTGTAGAGGCACATTTTGGATGGACTGGCAAATTTACCCAGCATCCTATTGATTAGGGACTAGACAGCCCTCTAAGTCCACTTAAAGCACATTAATGTTACAGTATTACAGTGACTTCCAAAACTTGACTGAAGGCAAAGTCCCAGAGTGACAGCCAGAAAGCAGACTGTTACTTTGCTGCAGCCCCTGCTCCTCTGTACTCCTGCTGGAACATTAGTATTCATGTCAGACAGAGCATCTTTCTGACCCGTTAAATGATTTAAAACCGACTAACAAACAAACCAAATGGCAACTCAGGAAATTTCTCCTCTTCAAGACAATGTGGAGCCATTATTCATTTAGTAGTATAAACATCACTCTATTCCAGGGTTACTAACTTCTGAGCCCTTAATGGACTCCACATTGTACTTAGGGGATTAACAGAGAAGTTTGTAATTGATTCTCTTTGTGGGGAGAAATAAAGAAGATAAGTATTTACCTGGTCATGGGTTATGTTACTGATGGAATGTAAAAAGTCTCAATATTTAGAGCTGGAAAAGTGTTTGTTTCCTTCTTTCAAGACACATATTTTGGTTAATGCTTAAAGAATAAATTTTGTTCTAGTGTCCTAGATTTCAAATCACAGTTCTCTTTAAATTTTTTCCTTTAAACAAACTCCTTGTAGTTTATCCTACACCTGCTATGTGTCAGGTATTCTTTGGTCTCTAGGTAGACAGTGTATGTGGTATTGAGAAACACAAATGGGCCTTCAGTGGGGTAGGAAGGAGGCACAAACATTCAATTAATAATCACATGAATAAGTATAAAATTTACAACTTGGGATAGATGCTGAAATTAAAAGAAATGAGTTTATGGAAAACCTGAAGATAAAGGAAGAGGTGGGGTTAACTTCTTTGAAGAAAAAGCAGCTATGTTTAGTTACTTGAATGTGCTGTCATTATGTTCCTGGTAGATGCTTCTGATTCCTCAGTGGTGTTGGCTTGGTACTTAGCCTGGTTACTCAGTACACTGGATTAGGCAGAGTTCAGTCAGGCAAGCTGAACCCTTGCAAATATCATGGGGTTAAATTATCTAGAAGGAGGAGGAACTGGGAAGTGAAATTTAGAGGGTGAGAGAGGATCAAACACAAACTAGTGCTGTTTGAAGTGCTGGTGCAGTTGGGCAAGTAAGACCTTGCGGAAACTCCTGTTTGCCTATTGGAGTAGAACCACAGAAGGGGGAGGCCTGTGGAAGGACCTGGAGGAGCCATTGTCTCTCTAGAAATCACTGCCTCTCTGCCCACACTAGCCCCAGTGGGAACGCTGTCTCCATGAGTTTGCAGCCAGGCATCTTCTGCTGGGTTTACAGCTCCTATAGGCCAATAGGAAATGAGGCCAGAGGTTGAGTGGACTTAGCTGGAATCAGGAGAGAAGAGGAACAGAGACAAATGGATCTGTTCATGACTTGGATGCCCACAATTTCCCAAGAGTAATGAGGCATCACTTCTGTTTTTCAAATCAAGGGTCACCAAACATCCTGGTTTGCTCAAAATGTTCCCAGTTTTAGTGGTGAAAGTCCTATATTCCTGGTAACTCTTCTCTCCTAAGCAACCAGAGTGCTTGATTGATTACTCTAAAAATCTCATGTGAATTCATCTCAGTGACCAGCTATAACCCATAGAAGAGGAATCCAGGGACACATAATCCCTAGTCTGAAGCAGGTGCAGTAATACCAAGTTGACCCGGTATTTCTTGATCAAACAAACTCCTTGTAGTTTATCCTACACCTGCTATGTGTCAGGTATTCTTTGGTCTCTAGGTAGACAGTGTATGTGGTATTGAGAAACACAAATGGGCCTTCAGTGGGGTAGGAAGGAGGCACAAACATTCAATTAATAATCACATGAATAAGTATAAAATTTACAACTTGGGATAGATGCTGAAATTAAAAGAAATGAGTTTATGGAAAACCTGAAGATAAAGGAAGAGGTGGGGTTAACTTCTTTGAAGAAAAAGCAGCTATGTTTAGTTACTTGAATGTGCTGTCATTATGTTCCTGGTAGATGCTTCTGATTCCTCAGTGGTGTTGGCTTGGTACTTAGCCTGGTTACTCAGTACACTGGATTAGGCAGAGTTCAGTCAGGCAAGCTGAACCCTTGCAAATATCATGGGGTTAAATTATCTAGAAGGAGGAGGAACTGGGAAGTGAAATTTAGAGGGTGAGAGAGGATCAAACACAAACTAGTGCTGTTTGAAGTGCTGGTGCAGTTGGGCAAGTAAGACCTTGCGGAAACTCCTGTTTGCCTATTGGAGTAGAACCACAGAAGGGGGAGGCCTGTGGAAGGACCTGGAGGAGCCATTGTCTCTCTAGAAATCACTGCCTCTCTGCCCACACTAGCCCCAGTGGGAACGCTGTCTCCATGAGTTTGCAGCCGGGACATCTTCTGCTGGGTTTACAGCTCCTATAGGCCAATAGGAAATGAGGCCAGAGGTTGAGTGGACTTAGCTGGAATCAGGAGAGAAGAGGAACAGAGACAAATGGATCTGTTCATGACTTGGATGCCCACAATTTCCCAAGAGTAATGAGGCATCACTTCTGTTTTTCAAATCAAGGGTCACCAAACATCCTGGTTTGCTCAAAATGTTCCCAGTTTTAGTGGTGAAAGTCCTATATTCCTGGTAACTCTTCTCTCCTAAGCAACCAGAGTGCTTGATTGATTACTCTAAAAATCTCATGTGAATTCATCTCAGTGACCAGCTATAACCCATAGAAGAGGAATCCAGGGACACATAATCCCTAGTCTGAAGCAGGTGCAGTAATACCAAGTTGACCCGGGTAATCCAGTGTACCAGCTGTATCTCCCTTGAGAGACTTGTGGTGGCCGGTGTTCAAACTGTGATGTTTCCATCAGTGTGCTTCTATTCCATTGGGTATCCTTTAAGAATTAAGACATTCAAATCTAAAATACTCACTTTGATGATAGAAGGAATTTTATAACAATTTCTAAAACTAAATGTAAATGTTGTATTTCAGAGATCCCCAAACTTTCTGGCACCAGGGACTGGTTTCTATGGCATACAATTTTTCCACAGACCAGGGGGTGATGGGGGAGGATTTCAGGATGATTCCAGCACATGACATTTATTGTGCACTTTATTTATAATCTCATACCACCGTGATCTGACAGGCACCCATCCTTGGCCCTGAGGTTGGGGACCTCTTCTTTATTTGGATTACTTTGGGTATCATTCTAGTTGGTTAGCTTGGGTAAGTGGAAATGAATGTGCTCCAGGCATGCCCATTCTCCTGGTACTAGAACAGAGAACCAGTCCTTTAGTATGAGTGCTCAGGATGGAGTGAACTCTTAAATTGTTCTGATGGCAAGTTTGCCAGGTGTGAAATGAGAAGTCAGTGGAATACAGTGAAATTCTATTAGGATCTATCGCTGGGTCTTGTTGATTACTGGGTAACCTGCTTCAACCCCAGTGAATGCACGAAGTATTGTAGTCATGTGAACATCAGTGGCCAGAATGAGGGGTGTTGCAGGTAAAGGAAAAGGAAAAAATATTAGCTGGAAAATTTGACTGTAAAATTTGAAAAAAGGAGGAGAAAGACAACATGCACTGTGTATGACTGCCAGAACAATTCAATAATGTCTGAGGAGGGCTTGGGTTTATTGGCAATGAAGTAGGCAAGCCTGGGGCCATTCGTTAGGGCAGCCCTTATAAATGATTTGGAGGACTTTGTAGCGTGGTAAGTAAGTATAATGGTTTTTGTATTGAACTGTGGCACCCTTGGCCAACTTGAAAGAACCAAGATTCTCTGGAATTCAATTTACTTTGCATTAACAGGGGATCTGACGCTCATCTGCTCTAACTGCTTCTTTTATCTATGCTGCTAAAGAGTCACGTGGTTTAGGAAGAAAATTAAGAGATTTCGCATTTGTTGCTCTAAGCAAAATCATTTTGTTATCTACTTTAATGAGAGCATGGATGAGTTTTCCTGTTTTAATAATCACTGTGTCTTAAACTCCTCTTCCATGAAGGCAGTATCAACAAAAACTCTCTAGAGGCTTTATCTTTATACAAGTAGTTTTTCTTCTCTCTACCATCTGAAGACCTTGAAATTTTAAAATAGTAGGACACACACGCTTTCTCTGAGCCCTCTAGGCACATATAAAGAAAATGGACTTTACAGTATTGGTTTGAAGAAGGGATTGGTGTAATCAGAGGTCTCTAACTGAATTCATATTTGAGTGTACTCAGTTATTTTATTTTACCTTCTCTTATTTTTCTTTCTGTATGTAGAAGATGTCTATGAATTTCTATAGTCTTGGTTACTAGGGAGTGAGCATGTATACTCATTGCACTCATGTCTGTTTGGAAGGAATTTTCCAGGTTCTTAAGAATTCGTAAATGTTATGAGTCTAGTCTTTGGAATGAATTTATCTTGCATGGCTGAAGATAGATTGGTCCTAATTCCTGTAGTTCTACACAGCCCCTATCAAATGGTGCTTTATCAAAGTCTTTGAGATTGTGATAGGCAGTCCTCTCTCACACTTAAGTGTAATACTACATTTATCCTTAATGCATTTATGTATCTATTATTTATAATCTCTTTTAAAGTATTTGAAAGAGTTCACAATGAAACAAACATTTACAGTAACACAGTTGAAATAGGAAAAAAATAAGGAGGAAAAATGACTTGTCAAACACAAATTAACAGTGAACTATTTGGAACTGGGAGGAGTTGCACTTTAATCTTAATTTTTGGATTATAAAAGATGTAATGTCTTCAAGGCACGGAAACACTTGTAGAAATAAACTTTATATGTTAATGTTTGAGCCCTTGTGTCAGGATGTACTGTCTTCATTGATGATCTTCCAGGTTATACTGACATATATTTACATGACTTATTATAACTTGAAAGAACCAAGATTCTCTGGAATTCAATTTACTTTGCATTAACAGGAGATCTGACGCTCATCTGCTCTAACTGCTTCTTTTATCTATGCTGCTAAAGAGTCACGTGGTTTAGGAAGAAAATTAAGAGATTTCGCATTTGTTGCTCTAAGCAAAATCATTTTGTTATCTACTTTAATGAGAGCATGGATGAGTTTTCCTGTTTTAATAATCACTGTGTCTTAAACTCCTCTTCCATGAAGGCAGTATCAACAAAAACTCTCTAGAGGCTTTATCTTTATACAAGTAGTTTTTCTTCTCTCTCTACCATCTGAAGACCTTGAAATTTTAAAATAGTAGGACACACACGCTTTCTCTGAGCCCTCTAGGCACATATAAAGAAAATGGACTTTACAGTATTGGTTTGAAGAAGGGATTGGTGTAATCAGAGGTCTCTAACTGAATTCATATTTGAGTGTACTCAGTTATTTTATTTTACCTTCTCTTATTTTTCTTTCTGTATGTAGAAGATGTCTATGAATTTCTATAGTCTTGGTTACTAGGGAGTGAGCATGTATACTCATTGCACTCATGTCTGTTTGGAAGGAATTTTCCAGGTTCTTAAGAATTCGTAAATGTTACGAGTCTAGTCTTTGGAATGAATTTATCTTGCATGGCTGAAGATAGATTGGTCCTAATTCCTGTAGTTCTACACAGCCCCTATCAAATGGTACTTTATCAAAGTCTTTGAGATTGTGATAGGCAGTCCTCTCTCACACTTAAGTGTAATACTACATTTATCCTTAATGCATTTATGTATCTATTATTTATAATCTCTTTACTTTTAAAGTATTTGAAAGAGTTCACAATGAAACAAACATTTACAGTAACACAGTTGAAATAGGAAAAAAATAAGGAGGAAAAATGACTTGTCAAACACAAATTAACAGTGAACTATTTGGAACTGGGAGGAGTTGCACTTTAATCTTAGTTTTTGGATTATAAAAGATGTAATGTCTTCAAGGCACAGAAACACTTGTAGAAATAAACTTTATATGTTAATGTTTGAGCCCTTGTGTCAGGATATACTGTCTTCATTGATGATCTTCCAGGTTATACTGACATATATTTACATGACTATTATTAACAGCCCTTGACAAAAAAATATATATATATAATATTAAATAATGTGTTAAAAACATAAGATCTAGGTGAGTTGCTTTCAGGACACATATTAATAAAGAGACCATGTCAGGAATGGTAAGAAGGATAGATTTCATAGGCTACAGACATGCAAGTAATGAAATTTAGGCCACTGCAATTTCTTGAAAATTCAGTGTACTTTTGTATTTGGCATTTTTTTTGATGGGGACTTATCACTGGTGTTTTGTAACCTAAAAATTTCTGTGTAACATTAACTACTAAGTTAGGGCTAATGCATTAGATTTATGTTTTACACAATCTTTAGTAAGTTTTACTTGCTTTTATGTTCAAGAATTATTGGATAAATTCCTTGAGTCTGTGAATTGCTCTATTCCGGGAACTGCTTCTATTGTGCCAGGGTACTCCCAGTGTCTTCTTTTCTTTTTGTAGATTCTGATGCATTGGTCTGTTTCTTCAACTCTTACCATCTACTCCATCTATTGGGGTTCTTTTTGTCTCACATCTGATGGTAGAATCAAAGATATACTTTCTAAATATTCTCATTTCCCTGCAGTTTCCTTAGCAGCCAAGCTGCTCAAAAACAAAACACAAAGCAAGGCAAAAACAGCATTCAGTAACTTGCATTACCCGCTCCATGCAATCATGTTTCAATAACCCTCTCTCCGAAACACTCAGACTTTATGAAACTATTGGCAAATTCAATCAAAGTGTCATAATTTCTTATGTATCCAATGACTCTTCAGAGTGCGCCTATTCCTTGACTGTTCTTCAACTTATAATATTGTTGATTATCCCTTTTTCATAAACTCCCTCCTAGCTGGCCAGGTTTGGGCTCTGGTTAATCTGTAGGACTGCCCTGTGTGGAAATACTCACCTGAATGTGGAGGTGTTTTTTGTCCTGCTCCCCTCTCTATAATTAGAGTTTCTTTGGGTGATTTCATTCACTCCTAGGGTTTTAATCCTACTGGACCCATTTCTCCAATCTCCTTATTCTGTGTCATCCTGGACATACTTATTGCTTAACTCAAGTCTCATGTATCTTACTACTTACTGCACTTCTTTAAGTTGATATACCCTGAGTACAAAACTGAACTTGCCACATCACTCCCAATTGCGGTCATTGCTTTTTGTTCCCTTAGAAGCTCTAGTCTCTGTTTAGATGCTCAAACTAAAAAAAAAAAAAATTCATGATTACTTTGTCCCCTACTTACTTTATCCTTTTATTCTGATATTTAAATAAATGCCCAATAATATTGCTCGATATTTCTTTAAAGCTTATGGCACATACTGGCAGAAAGTGCAAATGCATCTTGTGGTTACTAGCTGGGGTGGTGGACAATGTAAGGCTGGAAAAAGAACATTTCATTGATATGATATCACTATGTGGTAGTTTGCAAAATTTGTCCCCATGAAAACAGGGTCAGCATCACCTGGGAAGCTGTGAGAAATGCAAGCTTTTCCACCTCACCCAAACCCAGATCAGGAGTTCTGAGGATGAGTGCTAGAAATGTGTGATTTAATAAACTCTGCAGATGACTGTAGTGCACAGTACAGTTTGAGAACTATCCCTCTATGGAGATTGAGAATTAAACATAATGGCAGGGGCACCTGTAACTATCTTAATGTTGTTTAAGTCATGCTTGACTCTTTGTGACACTATGGACTGTAGCCCGCCAGGCTCCTCTGTTCATGGAATTCTGCAGGCAAGAATACTGGAGTGGGTAGTCATTTCCTTCTCCAAAGGATCTTCCTGACCCAGGGCTAGAACCCAGGTCTCCTGCATTGCAGGTGGATTTTTTACCACTAGTGCCACCTGGGAAGCCCATCCCCATATGTTACTATACTTTAAATGTATAAAGCAATTATTTTTTCTTTTTAGCTATATAAACATGATTTAATTTAAAATCATATATATTATTTCATTTTCAGCATGATTGCATATATGCAAAGTTCAATAAAATGTTTTTCAGTATTTTTCTGTTTAATCTTCTTTATTAATTTTCCATTTTTTCTATTTAGAGTTTCTTTGGGTGATTTCATTCACTCCTAGGGTTTTAATCCTACTGGACCCATTTCTCCAATCTCCTTATTCTGTGTCATCCTGGACATACTTATTGCTTAACTCAAGTCTCATGTATCTTACTACTTACTGCACTTCTTTAAGTTGATATACCCTGAGTACAAAACTGAACTTGCCACATCACTCCCAATTGCGGTCATTGCTTTTTGTTCCCTTAGAAGCTCTAGGCTCTGTTTAGATGCTCAAACTAAAAAAAAAAAAAAATTCATGATTACTTTGTCCCCTACTTACTTTATCCTTTTATTCTGATATTTAAATAAATGCCCAATAATATTGCTCGATATTTCTTTAAAGCTTATGGCACATACTGGCAGAAAGTGCAAATGCATCTTGTGGTTACTAGCTGGGGTGGTGGACAATGTAAGGCTGGAAAAAGAACATTTCATTGATATGATATCACTATGTGGTAGTTTGCAAAATTTGTCCCCATGAAAACAGGGTCAGCATCACCTGGGAAGCTGTGAGAAATGCAAGTTTTTCCACCTCACCCAAACCCAGATCAGGAGTTCTGAGGATGAGTGCTAGAAATGTGTGATTTAATAAACTCTGCAGATGACTGTAGTGCACAGTACAGTTTGAGAACTATCCCTCTATGGAGATTGAGAATTAAACATAATGGCAGGGGCACCTGTAACTATCTTAATGTTGTTTAAGTCATGCTTGACTCTTTGCGACACTATGGACTGTAGCCCACCAGGCTCCTCTGTTCATGGAATTCTGCAGGCAAGAATACTGGAGTGGGTAGTCATTTCCTTCTCCAAAGGATCTTCCTGACCCAGGGTCTCCTGCATTGCAGGTGGATTTTTTACCACTAGTGCCACCTGGGAAGCCCATCCCCATATGTTACTATACTTTAAATGTATAAAGCAATTATTTTTTCTTTTTAGCTATATAAACATGATTTAATTTAAAATCATATATATTATTTCATTTTCAGCATGATTGCATATATGCAAAGTTCAATAAAATGTTTTTCAGTATTTTTCTGTTTAATCTTCTTTATTATTACTCATTCCATTTCATGATTATTACTGAAAATATTTTTTGTATCTAGAAGGGAGGTATTCTGAATGTTGGATATTCTGAGCATGGGGCTGCCATGCTCATTTCTAGTTTTATGAGGTAAACTGAAGGAGGATGCCATTTACTGAGATGAGGGACATTGAAAGAAACCAGGTTTAGGGGAGAGAACCATATTGTTGGACATCTTGAGTTTTGAAGTGTCATGGAAAGGTCCATTAGAAGATTTCAAGTAAGCAGATGAATACAAGACCCTGGAACTCAGAGGAGACATTTGGGCCCAATGTGTACATTTGTGAGTCATCAAGGCACAGAAAGAAATTGAAACAATGAGAAAGACTAGGCTTGCTCAAGGAGAATGTGCTGTCTGAGAATTTAAGATGCCCAAGGATAAATTCTTAAGGACTATCAGCATCCAAAAATAGATAAAGATGAGGCAGCAAAAGGAACTGGGTAAAAGTGATGATCAGAAAGTAGGAAGAAGAGGGAAAATGAGGTGTCACAGCAGCCAGTGAGTAGGTCATGGGTCACCTGTGATAAACATTGCTAAGGATTGGGTGAGATCAGAACAGAAAAGTGTACACAGAACCTCAGTGAACAGAACACCTTGCCGACCTGGTTAGAGCATATTCAGAAAGTGCTATGAATGGAGGCAACATTTTAGAAAATTGAGGGGAGAATAGAAGTTAAGGATGGACAGGGATTTTTGGTTGTCTGGTGGCTAAGACTCTAAGCTAACAATGCAGGAGGCCTGGGTTCCATCCCTGGTCAGGGAACTAGATCCCATACATGGCAACTAAATATTCTGGATGCTTCAGCTAAAATCAGTATTTTGTATGCTGCAGCTAAGACCCTGAGCAGGAAAATAAATAAATTAATTAAAAGAAATAGCATGAAAAAAAGAAATTAAGGATGGATGCACGGAATAAAGACTGGTTTTTTAGTCACAAAGTCATGTCTGACTCATTGCAACACCATGGCTGTAGCCCGCCAGACTCCTCTGTCCAGGAGCTGCTCCAGGCAAGAATACTGGAGTAGGTTGCCATTTCCTTCTCCAGGGCATCTTCTTTGATCCAGGGGTAGAGCCTGCATCTCCTGCACTGACAGGTGGATTCCTTACAGTGTGCCACCTGGGAAACACCACTGTAGTAATAGCTGTGTTTGACTCATAGGGTGGGGGAGGGAGAGACTGAATGGAGCAAGAAACAGATAAAGATTTGTTGAAAGGAACCACAGCAGAACCAGAGGAACTGGTCACCTATAGGATAATAGGAGGAGGAAAGAAAAGATATGTGAAGATGTAGATAATATATACCACTTAAATGAATACTTAAATCTACCATTTAAGTTTTTGTTTTGATTCAGTCAAGTGTTATTTGTTAATCCCTACGATATTAACAAAGGTTTTCCGTCTGGTCTTAAATCTAGAATTCTGAGAGCATTGGAGTGCTAATGACAATGTTGTGAATTTTATAGCTTTAATTGCCCTTCTCAAGTCATTAGCCAGAGTTAATATAAAGATCTATTGTTGGGTCTCATGACAAGTATCCAGACCATTGTTTTCTGAAGTGAGGCCATATCTACCTCATTATTTTTCATTCCTTTTATTCTATAACTATGAAATAGACAGCTTTGATAATTGAATGAATGTTTTTAATTTTGAGATTTGTTAAGCTGTTTTAATAAATCTCAAAAACATAGTAACTTCATTCAATTACTGTCTCACCTTTTATTAGTGACCAAGGACAGAATTTCCTGGGTTATTCATGCTAAGTAGTACTACATTTTTAAATGCCATAGTACTATTTCTAATATGGGAGAAATAATTATCTGGGTTATAAGCCTGGATTTATTAATCATCTGTTAAATCTCAGTAGGATTTGTTTATTTGAATATACAACACTGTATAACATGCTCTCTGGTGTATTACATCATATATCAAGTGGTGGTGTTCATATGATTTTGATCATGTGTCCCTGAAAGCTATAGGGGACCTCAGGTCCTTCTCTCAAATCTGTTTACCCTTTCTCCTTGAACTTGTGGCCACTCAGCGGATATAACTGTCAGCCACTGTTGAAAATGTAGATACAAATGATATTTGCCACAGCTATCTCACCAGCCAGGTACCTGGGTAACATCACTGGGGCAGAGGTTGTCTCTTCATATTGGTTGTTTTATTAAAGTAAAATAGACTTGCATCTTGTTGAGGCCTCTTAGCTTTGTTACAAATGCTTTAACTTGAACCTAACATAAAACTTAGTACCCAAAAGTAGGCTTCTGATATAACAAAAAGCTAAAGCATGTTTCATTGACTCAAAGGCTAGCTGTTGATGGTAATGGAATAGAGACCACAGGCTAGGATGTTGATGATATTTATTGTGCTGCAGCAAACTTTATGGCAAAACTGTCATTTGTAACAACTTAGAAAGCTGACCATGTGCTTATGGAGATAACTCAATGGAACGTCTCTGGATGGAGCTATCATGTTGTGATGTAGTAACTACTCCTTGTCGCTTTTAGTAAGACATAAAAAGGAAATTATCAACTCAGCAAAAATTGTAACTGTTTGAAAACACAGGTGCTTCCAAGAACAAGAGCTAAGACCATGTAAGTGAAGTTTTTCACAAAGGCCTGCTTTTGAAAGTTTCAGCCAAATTACAGGATACAGCTTTGTGCCAGAAAATCAGACTCCTATTCATATGCCACTAAGATGGTTTGTTTTAGATTTCTATAGGCTATCCTCATTAAGAAAGTGAGGTGGCTTCCAGGGTAACTCAGACTATAAAGGATCTGCCTTGCAGTGAGGGAGACCCGGGTTCTATCCCTGGGTCAAGAAGATTCCCCTGGAGAAGGGCATGGCTACCCACTCCAGTATTCTTGCCTAGAGAATTCCATGGACAGAGAACCCTGGCGAACTACAGTCCAAGGGGTCGAAAAGAGTCAGACACGACTGAGAGACTACCACTTCTCTACTTTCACTTTTATCTTCATTAAAATGAGACAGAGAAATGGGCTAAAAACTGATTTTGCCATATAAGGGGTGCTTTAGAAGGTGTGCTGAAAAGAACATTGGGTGAGGTGAGTTGAACATGGAAGTAACTGGTACCAAATAGATCAGAAATCTATTAAGTTTGGGGAAATATTAGGGTCACAGAACTGGTCTACCAAAGCTCCCAGACTCTCAAAACTACATTAACTGAAAATCTACTGAGAAAATGATATAGCCCCAAGGGGAGCACATCCCTCCATTTCAGATGTAGGCTCAAGAATAAAGACTGAGAAGAAATGCCCCGAAGGTTTGGCAAAGTAGCATGGAGGACAATGGTCAAGGCAGTTCATCCCAGAGATATAACTAGTGTCTGACCTATTGATATGCTCCACTATCCAGGGCAGAGAGTATTTTCAGTTTCTTTCTAGTGGTATTTATTAATTGCTATAATCAGAGACTACATACATAACTGAGAGTCCGTTGGACTGTAAGGAGATCAAACTGGTCAATTCTAATGGAAATCAACCCTGAATATTCATTGGAAGGAATGATGTTGAAGCTCTAACATTTTGGTCACCTGATGAAAAGAGCTGATTCATTGGAAAAGACCACGATACTGGAAAAGATTGAGGGCTGGAGGAGCAAGGGGTGGCAGAGGATGAGATGGTTACATACCATCACAACTCAGTGGACATGAATTTGAGCAGACTCCCAGAGATGCAATTTGCTACAGTCCATGGGGTCTCAAAGAGTTGGACGTGAATTAGCAACTGAACAACAACAACATAGGTTTGCAATTATTTCCTTTTCTGAACGTCAGTTTTCACTGAGTTTATTCCATTGTATAAAAAAGAGAAGGGGGCAGATTACTTTGGGGGTCACAATATGATATCCCAACAGGGGGTATCTCTGAACCTGATTAAGAGGAGTACATATCACCTAAAGAATTCAGGATTTTGGAATAGAGGTGATAACTGAAGGGGGTCTTGTATTGTCTTGTTGGGGCAAAGGTCTATTTTGGGGAGGGGAGCACAGATTATTCTTTAGCAGGCCAGAGTAACAGACTATGGGGAGGACAGGTTGTTACCCACTTCCAGTTCTGTTCTCTCTTCTTAGTCCCAGGGGCACCAACAAGAAATCACATTTTCCAGGTATCTCTGAAGCTAGGTGTAGCCATGTGACTAAATTCTCACTCATGTGATGCGTGGACAAATGCTATATGCTCTTTCTTTCTTTTGGCTGCTCTGGGTCTTTGTTGTTGCTCATGGGTTTTCTCTTGCTGTGATGTGAGGGCTTAGTTGACCTATGGCATGCGGGATCTTAGTTCCCTGATCAGGAATCGAACCTACATCCCCTGCACTGGAATGGGGATTCTTAACCACTGAACCACCAGGGGAGTCCCCTGGGCTGCCTTCTTAAAAGTTCTTGTCCTGGATTTTCTACTACCTTGCCTTCCCTCTAATTGGAGGTGACCAGAACACATGTGAAAACTCTAAACTGAGACAGGCAGAGCTGCCTTGGTGCCAGGGCGACATCCTGGATCAGAGACATCCTGTCTGCACTGGATAGTGACTTGAGAGAGAGGAGGAGAAGCCTCATTTGAGCCAATAATTTTGACTGTGTCTTTGTGTACAATTTAAATAGTAAAAGCAGCTTAGTTTTTATTGTAATTTAAATAACTGTATCACAAATCTCTGGAGTCAATGTCATGTCATTTTCAAAGAAATGACTCTATTGAAGACTATAACCAGAGAGGCAGAAGACAAAGGAAACCTGCCTAAGTGTATATCCAAAGAGGAATGATAAAAATCAGACACAGATATAAAATGTTTTATAAAGGGATAATGCACAATTATATAGTCATATATATAGTTGCATGATTATTTGTTTTATTAATTAGTCATAGGTAGAATCAAAGACACATAATTAGTGGGTAGATTAGTGAAATAGAAGTAATTTTTTAATATTTATATTCTACTGCAATTGGTACTTGGGCACTGAGAGCAACTAGGGTTTCCAAAATACTTTGCTTAGAAATGCTAAAAGATATGAAATAAAAAGATACATTCCTAGATCAAATAAGTAGAGAATATTGCATAAGCCAAGCTCAACAAACTTCTTTAAGGGAGGGCTTTTTACTATTTTCAGTATGTTAACCAGGTTTCCCAGGTGGCTTCCCAGAACTGTCAGAAGCTGAGATACTATGAGTTGTCTCTGACCATGGATAACACCGTCCTTATAAAGGAAGCCATGAGCACCAGTTTGATTAAAGTCAACCTCCCTACCCCTTGTGGAATTTCAGCCTGCATGAGACAGTTAAAGTAAACATTATAAATTTACTAAACCCAAGGAACTGTGTTATTTATATGAATGAATATGCTCATGAACATTTTTTTCCAAAATGTGGACAGTAGTGACTTGGTTTAGGAGGAATCATCAGTCAACTGAAGGTCTTAGTTTTAGAATCTTTGGTCTCTATGATAAAGCTGTAACTGAAACTTGAAAATGAAATGACCTGTTGGTTCCTGTTTCCAAGAAAAAGAGAGTACAAGAGAAGGCTCTTGGGAGTATGATCTTTCTGTTGATACTGTGAGAGTGTGGGCTTTTGTTTAGAAATTTCAGAGGTTCCTTAGGGAAAGCATAGTTATTAAATCATGAATGAAGAAGACAAAATCCACTGAGGATAAAGATGGGGTGAAAGTGCCCTGAGTCTTCAGTACAAAAGAAACAGGGACAGAGATGCAGGAAGAGACTGTATGAGATTGCTGATGATGAGAAACCAGAGAATGAACAACAAAGCTCTGACTCTTCTGGGTTCTGAAGGCTTAGAACCATCAGCCTGAAATGGATTAAAACCATCAGGAAACAGCAACTAAGATAACAAGGGAAGGACGACTTCCAAGGGAAAACTCCCAAAGAAAATATGCTTGTATAGCAACCCTTGGTTATTTTTATAGTGCCGTATAGTGTGCAAATTGATACCACCTATTGCTGAGATCGTGGGTATACTCGCCCATCACCAAAATATAGAAATATGGGTAAGGGAGTTAAATGATCAAATAATTGCTCTTTGAAATGAGGTATTGTTTGTACCACTGAGATTTCCCTAAGGATATCCTGAGGATAAAATTAAGAAATTTGCTTAAAACACTAAGCACATAATGACCAATTAGTAAATGTTAATGGTTTTTGTTGTATTTACAAATATTTACCTCCATATCACCCATTAGCTAAAGGAGGGCTTTTTACTATTTTCAGTATGTTAACCAGGTTTCCCAGGTGGCTTCCCAGAACTGTCAGAAGCTGAGATACTATGAGTTGTCTCTGACCATGGATAACACCGTCCTTATAAAGGAAGCCATGAGCACCAGTTTGATTAAAGTCAACCTCCCTACCCCTTGTGGAATTTCAGCCTGCATGAGACAGTTAAAGTAAACATTATAAATTTACTAAACCCAAGGAACTGTGTTATTTATATGAATGAATATGCTCATGAACATTTTTTTCCAAAATGTGGACAGTAGTGACTTGGTTTAGGAGGAATCATCAGTCAACTGAAGGTCTTAGTTTTAGAATCTTTGGTCTCTATGATAAAGCTGTAACTGAAACTTGAAAATGAAATGACCTGTTGGTTCCTGTTTCCAAGAAAAAGAGAGTACAAGAGAAGGCTCTTGGGAGTATGATCTTTCTGTTGATACTGTGAGAGTGTGGGCTTTTGTTTAGAAATTTCAGAGGTTCCTTAGGGAAAGCATAGTTATTAAATCATGAATGAAGAAGACAAAATCCACTGAGGATAAAGATGGGGTGAAAGTGCCCTGAGTCTTCAGTACAAAAGAAACAGGGACAGAGATGCAGGAAGAGACTGTATGAGATTGCTGATGATGAGAAACCAGAGAATGAACAACAAAGCTCTGACTCTTCTGGGTTCTGAAGGCTTAGAACCATCAGCCTGAAATGGATTAAAACCATCAGGAAACAGCAACTAAGATAACAAGGGAAGGACGACTTCCAAGGGAAAACTCCCAAAGAAAATACGCTTGTATAGCAACCCTTGGTTATTTTTATAGTGCCTTATAGTGTGCAAATTGATACCACCTATTGCTGAGATCGTGGGTATACTCGCCCATCACCAAAATATAGAAATATGGGTAAGGGAGTTAAATGATCAAATAATTGCTCTTTGAAATGAGGTATTGTTTGTACCACTGAGATTTCCCTAAGGATATCCTGAGGATAAAATTAAGAAATTTACTTAAAACACTAAGCACATAATGACCAATTAGTAAATGTTAATGGTTTTTGTTGTATTTACAAATATTTACCTCCATATCACCCATTTTCTTCTTCAGAGTACCCCTGTGGCTTCATTACTTCCTCCATTTAGATAGCTGCACTGGTCAAAAGGGTTTCCCTGATCTGAATTGAGTTCCAAAAGGAACCCAAATGGGGATTTCCTAATTGTGAGTTCAGTACTGGTCTTTTCTTCTGCTACACTATGAGTGTTTTCAGAACAAAAGAATATGATGAATTCAGTGATTTAAGGTAAAGCTTGTTGGGGTTGTCATTTGATTTTTATTCATAACGTTGATTTGTAATTTTAAGTAAATCCTTATATTACAAAACTCTAGGCTAGGCACTCCCCTGGAATGTTGGTTGTGTGCAAATTCCTACATTTGGGTGGCCCTTCTGATAGTCTGATTCACAGATAAGTGCTCAGGCTAAGGTGCTGAATTTTCCATAGTGTGGGTCATTGCAAAACCGACATCTGAAAAGAGAAAATTGTTGGCAAATTTTTAACTAAGTATATTGTCTTATTCAGGTGACATCTATAAATCCCCAATTCCAATATTTTCTTAGGTCAATGAAATTTTCTAGCATTTATCACAAAGAGAAAGGAATTTGTTAGAAACATGAGGGTGTTACAGAAACATTAGTTCCTTTCAGTTAAAATTTAAGTATATCTAAATATATGTAATATACAGAAAAGTAGAACTGTATAATGAACTTTCATATTAATACCCACACATTAAAAAATATTTTGTATGTTACATTGAAATTGCTGTATATCTTTCCCAGTCATATTGTGATAATGTTTGTACATACAAATCAAAGGTATAGATGTGTTTTTATATATGAAATCATGTGATCTCCAATGTAGAATTATTTTAACTCAAGATATGTTTTATGTTACTCTTATCCATTAGTTTTAGGATGACATTAAGAGTAGGAAAATGTATTTAGCATGATTTTACTTGTTCTTCTCTGTTAGAGTAACATACTGATGATCAGAATTTACTTGTACTTGCCCACTGGGGATGGGTATCCGAGTTGATTTAGAGTAGGGGTAGGCAGAAGTGGAATTATAAGTCATCACTGTTGGATGTTGCCAAAACTTTTCTTCAAATTGATTTGCCCCGTTTCCGTTCACAAGAGCAGGTTATGAAACCTGCAATTTCCACAAGCTCCTACCAACACTTGGAATTATCATACATTTTAAGCTACGGCCTTGTGTGACATTATATGGTTAAGTTCCATTTGTCACACTATTAGTAAAGGTGAGCACCTCTCACTGTGTGTTTCAGATATTCTGGTTTCTTTTTATGTAAAACGTATGTGTACATCTGGTTCAGTTGGACATTCCTATTATTAATACAAACAACAATACCAACTTGAGTTGGGTTAAGCAGAGAATAAGTTTATTAAAAGAATTTTAAGCAGTTCACTGAGTGTCCTAGACAATAAGAGAATTAGATTTGAATGATATACCATTGATGGTAAGGAGTCTTCCACATCATGAGGAACACTCCAGTAAAAGTGTCACTTTTTCAGCTGCTCTTGCCAATGGAACATTTCACTCCAGAATGCATGGTTTCAGTCATTAATATTGATGATAGAACTCTAGAATCTTCATCATATATTCAAGTCAAAACCTCAAAGGAGGCTGGGAAATTGGCATCTGCTTTCTATTTTGAGCCTGCAGGACTTCTGATGTAGAAATTTTTCCAGGTATAAGAAAGATATTTATAAACACACACATACACACATATTAGCAGAGGGCATGAATATCTGCTAAATCATGCCCCTTGACTAACCTAAGCTCTTGACAAGGCCCTCTGCGGCTTACATTTTCCAAAGCATAAACATAGTAAAATATTCCTCCTTAACATGTTGTAAATACCCCTCCTGGAAATAGAAACCACATTCATCTTTCTCCCAAGTCTGATCAGTTTCTGTATTCTGCTCAAAGTTCAAGATTTCTGGAGAATTCTAAGTCATCTTTGGTTTTAATATTGTCTAAATTATAGGCGTTACCATCACATTACATTGTTTAGCACAATGAGAAAGAAGGCTAGACACTTGACCTTGATTCTGTACCTGTAGTGAGGCCATGTGACTCCTGTTCTTTACTGCATGTTCCTTTGCCCTCAGTCAGCAATGTGCATGGTGTGAGTTTTTTTACATCTTCAAATAATCTCTTCATTCTGAGAGCTTTGAGTCCTTAGTCTTACCTAGACCATATTGCCATGGACTCCTCTTTCTACTAATGAGAAGATTTATCTCCTGGGCTACATAGGTTCTCCTCCTTGTTTTTGTTTTCTCCCTTTTCCTATTTTTGAAAAATATATCCTAGAAACAATCATAAAAAGAAAATTTGTGGATCAAGCTATATGATACACCAGGGCCTTCCCTTCTGCTCATTGTCATCTTTACTGACGTGTGCCTAAAAACAAACAACAATACCAACTTGAGTTGGGTTAAGCAGAGAATAAGTTTATTAAAAGAATTTTAAGCAGTTCACTGAGTGTCCTAGACAATAAGAGAATTAGATTTGAATGATATACCATTGATGGTAAGGAGTCTTCCACATCATGAGGAACACTCCAGTAAAAGTGTCACTTTTTCAGCTGCTCTTGCCAATGGAACATTTCACTCCAGAATGCATGGTTTCAGTCATTAATATTGATGATAGAACTCTAGAATCTTCATCATATATTCAAGTCAAAACCTCAAAGGAGGCTGGGAAATTGGCATCTGCTTTCTATTTTGAGCCTGCAGGACTTCTGATGTAGAAATTTTTCCAGGTATAAGAAGGATATTTATAAACACACACATACACACATATTAGCAGAGGGCATGAATATCTGCTAAATCATGCCCCTTGACTAACCTAAGCTCTTGACAAGGCCCTCTGTGGCTTACATTTTCCAAAGCATAAACATAGTAAAATATTCCTCCTTAACATGTTGTAAATACCCCTCCTGGAAATAGAAACCACATTCATCTTTCTCCCAAGTCTGATCAGTTTCTGTATTCTGCTCAAAGTTCAAGATTTCTGGAGAATTCTAAGTCATCTTTGGTTTTAATATTGTCTAAATTATAGGCTTTACCATCACATTACATTGTTTAGCACAATGAGAAAGAAGGCTAGACACTTGACCTTGATTCTGTACCTGTAGTGAGGCCATGTGACTCCTGTTCTTTACTGCATGTTCCCTTTGCCCTCAGTCAGCAATGTGCATGGTGTGAGTTTTTTTACATCTTCAAATAATCTCTTCATTCTGAGAGCTTTGAGTCCTTAGTCTTACCTAGACCATATTGCCATGGACTCCTCTTTCTACTAATGAGAAGATTTATCTCCTGGGCTACATAGGTTCTCCTCCTTGTTTTTGTTTTCTCCCTTTTCCTATTTTTGAAAAATATATCCTAGAAACAATCATAAAAAGAAAATTTGTGGATCAAGCTATATGATACACCAGGGCCTTCCCTTCTGCTCATTGTCATCTTCAGGGACACAGGCTGAAAGATGGAGGCTTCAACTTGATGCAAAGTTCCATGATGACTAAAGCATGAAAAAGAGAAAAGGGCAAATAATTTAATTTTTGTTTATACTTCTTCTTGCATTTTATTGGCTTTGGCCAAGTTACCAGGTCAACAAGGCCATGATTAAATCATAGATGTAGGGAAAGGCAATTCTACCATATGCCTAGGAAGAGAGAACATAGTTGGCAATGGACTTACTAAGGATTACCACAAACAGCAGTCTTATTTTACCTTGATAATTCACAATGACTTAATCTAAGCAGCATTTTCTGTTTTGCTTTCTTGGCAATGGTATGAGGATCTAAACAGGTGAGGTGGCGTGCTCAACTTCTCCTGCCCTGGAAAAATCATTGTGCCCCTGGCAAAAGCATTCTGCCCTCAGATACAAAGATCTTAAAACTTCAGCACCTAGAATGATTGAATGAAAAACAAAATACTTGTGCATGATCATTGTGTTTAGTCATGATCCAGGTGTCCCTCCCATTTCTGTCCCTGGTTCTTAGATTCCTCTATTGAAACCTTGGGAGAAGCAGCACTTTCCATCTTGGAGGAGACAGGGACTGTTTTTCAAGGTGGTGTCTTTTCAGTTGATGATGTAAATCAGTGTTCAGTGACTCATCCCACTCTTTAGGACCAGTTGCTAGTGAGGGATGGGGCATGTGGCAGGGTCAGAGAATGCCATGAGCTCTAGCCCACTGCTCGGCTTTGTCTTCCATGAAACAGGACCCTTTTCAAATGCACTATGGTGTGGAGGAGTAAGATGCAAAAAGGGTATATTTTTCTTTTGTCGTGTTTCCTGGGAAACAGATTTTGAGACGACTCTGTACAGGAGGTTTCCTGGAGTGTGCTCTCTAGAATAACACTGGAAAGGGAGTGAGGAAGGAGGATTACACACAGAGAAATTCAACTGAAATGCAATAGAAGCCTTACCCTCTTCTTCAGGGACACAGGCTGAAAGATGGAGGCTTCAACTTGATGCAAAGTTCCATGATGACTAAAGCATGAAAAAGAGAAAAGGGCAAATAATTTAATTTTTATTTATACTTCTTCTTGCATTTTATTGGCTTTGGCCAAGTTACCAGGTCAACAAGGCCATGATTAAATCATAGATGTAGGGAAAGGCAATTCTACCATATGCCTAGGAAGAGAGAACATAGTTGGCAATGGACTTACTAAGGATTACCACAAACAGCAGTCTTATTTTACCTTGATAATTCACAATGACTTAATCTAAGCAGCATTTTCTGTTTTGCTTTCTTGGCAATGGTATGAGGATCTAAACAGGTGAGGTGGCGTGCTCAACTTCTCCTGCCCTGGAAAAATCATTGTGCCCCTGGCAAAAGCATTCTGCCCTCAGATACAAAGATCTTAAAACTTCAGCACCTAGAATGATTGAATGAAAAACAAAATACTTGTGCATGATCATTGTGTTTAGTCATGATCCAGGTGTCCCTCCCATTTCTGTCCCTGGTTCTTAGATTCCTCTATTGAAACCTTGGGAGAAGCAGCACTTTGCATCTTGGAGGAGACAGGGACTGTTTTTCAAGGTGGTGTCTTTCAGTTGATGATGTAAATCAGTGTTCAGTGACTCATCCCACTCTTTAGGACCAGTTGCTAGTGAGGGATGGGGCATGTGGCAGGGTCAGAGAATGCCATGAGCTCTAGCCCACCGCTCGGCTTTGTCTTCCATGAAACAGGACCCTTTTCAAATGCACTATGGTGTGGAGGAGTAAGATGCAAAAAGGGTATATTTTTCTTTTGTCGTGTTTCCTGGGAAACAGATTTTGAGACGACTCTGTACAGGAGGTTTCCTGGAGTGTGCTCTCTAGAATAACACTGGAAAGGGAGTGAGGAAGGAGGATTACACACAGAGAAATTCAACTGAAATGCAATAGAAGCCTTACCCTCTTCTTCAGGGAGGTCAGAACTGGGATGGCCTTTCACTGTGATAGGAGGGCTAGGCCTTTGTACCTCTGCCTCAAGGTACCAAGACAGTTCTTGGATGCTGGCTGCACCAGAGAAGAGGTATAATCTCCAGCAAGGTGGATCTTTTGACCAAGAGCCATTTCCAGAGAGACTGTTAGCTGTGATCTGACAACAGCCAATCCTCCTACAGCAAGAGTGAGCAAGACCTCAGCCAGCTCACATGGTATTCTCATGACATTCAGTAAGCCCACATGTGATATTGTCAGAAGAAACAGGGCAGTCAGAGAAAGCAAATGGAATCCAGCATAAGCAAATCTTTTTTACTTTTTGGACACACAGATGTTCATTGACTTAAATATGAAAATGCATCAATAGAATCTTTTTTTATTGGAGGATGATTGCTTTAGTGTCTGTGTTAGTTTCTGCTGTACAACGAAGTGAATCAGCTAAAGGGCTCAGTGGTAAATAATCCACCTGCCAGTGTGGGAGATGCTGGAAACTGAGGTTTGGTCCCTGGGTCAGGAAGATGCTCTGCAGGAGGAAATGCCAGTCCACTCCAGTATTCTTGCCTGGAGAATCCCATGGACAGAGGAGCTACAGTCCATGGGGTCGCAAAAAGTTGGACATGACTTTGTGACTGAGCACACACATATGCATACTCCCTCCGTTTTTGACCTCCTTCCCATTCCTCTCTTCCCAGCCCTCTCAAAACACCCAGCTGGTAAATCAGTGTTCAGTGACTCATCCCACTCTTTAGGACCAGTTGCTAGTGAGGGGGGCATGTGGCAGGGTCAGAGAATGCCATGAGCTCTAGCCCACTGCTCGGCTTTGTCTTCCATGAAACAGGACCCTTTTCAAATGCACTATGGTGTGGAGGAGTAAGATGCAAAAAGGGTATATTTTTCTTTTGTCGTGTTTCCTGGGAAACAGATTTTGAGACGACTCTGTACAGGAGGTTTCCTGGAGTGTGCTCTCTAGAATAACACTGGAAAGGGAGTGAGGAAGGAGGATTACACACAGAGAAATTCAACTGAAATGCAATAGAAGCCTTACCCTCTTCTTCAGGGAGGTCAGAACTGGGATGGCCTTTCACTGTGATAGGAGGGCTAGGCCTTTGTACCTCTGCCTCAAGGTACCAAGCCAGTTCTTGGATGCTGGCTGCACCAGAGAAGAGGTATAATCTCCAGCAAGGTGGATCTTTTGACCAAGAGCCATTTCCAGAGAGACTGTTAGCTGTGATCTGACAACAGCCAATCCTCCTACAGCAAGAGTGAGCAAGACCTCAGCCAGCTCACATGGTATTCTCATGACATTCAGTAAGCCCACATGTGATATTGTCAGAAGAAACAGGGCAGTCAGAGAAAGCAAATGGAATCCAGCATAAGCAAATCTTTTTTACTTTTTGGACACACAGATGTTCATTGACTTAAATATGAAAATGCATCAATAGAATCTTTTTTTATTGGAGGATGATTGCTTTGCGTGTCTGTGTTAGTTTCTGCTGTACAACGAAGTGAATCAGCTAAAGGGCTCAGTGGTAAATAATCCACCTGCCAGTGTGGGAGATGCTGGAAACTGAGGTTTGGTCCCTGGGTCAGGAAGATGCTCTGCAGGAGGAAATGCCAGTCCACTCCAGTATTCTTGCCTGGAGAATCCCATGGACAGAGGAGCTACAGTCCATGGGGTCGCAAAAAGTTGGACATGACTTTGTGACTGAGCACACACATATGCATACTCCCTCCGTTTTTGACCTCCTTCCCATTCCTCTCTTCCCAGCCCTCTCAAAACACCCAGCTGAGCTTCCCGTTCCATACAGCAGGTTCCAACTAGCTATCTATTTAACACATTAGTAAATATATGTCAACCTTATCTCTCAATTCACCCTCCTCTTTCCCCTGTGTCCATATGTCCTTTCTCAACAACTCCATCTCTATTTCTGCCTTGTAGTTAGGTTCACCTGTGAAGAAAGTCAGACAGCAAATCTGAGACAAGACAAATCACTTCTCCTGAGTTCCACAATGAAAGGGTGCCACGTAATCAGCCTGCCCCTCTCTGGCTGCTAATATCTGCAGATTCTGTTTATAAATGTGGGCCACTCAGCTGGGCAGTAGCCGTCCTAGCCAAGATGTGAGGGAGTCCCCATTGTTCAGGGTATGTATGACTTCTATGTGGCCACTATGTATAGTCAGCTAAGATAATTATATTTTGTATTCCTTAACTTATTAACATTACATGCATTGATAAATTTTTTCTGACGTTGTACTAGCCTTACATTCTTAAGAAAATCTTTCTCTTGGGCAAGATTAAATCTAGACACGTTGCTAGATTTGATTTGCCAATATTGTATTAGGATTTTTCCATCTATGCTCATAAGTGTGATAGGGCTATAATTATCTAGTTCTGTATTTATCTAATATTGGTGTCAAGATAAAATCAGCCTCACAAAAGAAGTTGGGTATTTTTTTTTTAACCTTTTTCTATTCTTTGAAACTGGTTTCAAGGATTATCTCCTCATTGCAGCTTAGAGAAAATTTACCAGCAACATTGTTTTACCAACATGATTTCCTTTTCTACTCCCCACCTGCATTCAATTCCTTCTGCTGCAAAGTCACCAGCCCATTGGGTGGACCTGGGATATGCTGGGAGCCTGTTTGCATCAAAGTTCTATTCTGGCTCTGTCCTCTGCTTGGAATGCTCTGGCCTCAGATATTAGCACAGCTGCTTCCTCCTCCTAAACCTGTCTTCTCAGGAAAGCCTACCCTAACCTTTAATTTAAGGCAAATCACTCAATTCAGGAAAACTGCTCCTTGACTTCCATCTTGCTTCTTCCCACCCCTATCCATAACTTCTCTCTTATCCTGTTCTATTTTTTTCATAGTCTTTTTTCCTTCTAGCATATGATTCATATCATTTTTATAGTTTATTTTTGCACCACCTCACAAGAATTTCAACTCTATAAAGAATTCTTTTTTTTAGTTTTGTTCACTGATAAGCCTAAATGCCTAGAACACTATCTGACAAATAGTATGGTTTCAACAAATATTTGTTGAATAAACGGTGCTTATGACCTTAAGACAAGATGGAATTTTCATAGCCACCACTCTAGTTTCTAAGGTACTTTTGTAAACCATTTCGATTTTATACAAAGGGAAATGGATAGTCTCTTTTATAACTGGTTTTGGGAAAACTGGTTATCTACATGCAAAAGAACAACCCTTATCTTACACCATACACAAAAATGTTAACTCAGAATGGATTCAAGATTTAAATGTAAGACCTGAAACCATAAAATTTCTAAGGAAAATACAGTGAAAAACTCTTTAACTTTTGCTTCAGCAATGATTTTCTTGGATATGACATTAAAAAGCACAGGCTTTAAAAGCAGTAATAAACAAATCTGACTGTGTCAAACAAAAAAGCTTCTATACAGCAAAAGAAAAAAATCAACGAATTTAAAAAGTAACCTATGGAATGGAAAATTTATTTGCAAACTATACACCTGATTAGGGGTTAATATCTATAATATATAAAGAACTCATAAAACTCAATAGCAATAAAATGATCCATACAAAAAGGACAAAGGATCTTAATAGACTTTTTTTTTCTAAAGAAGACTTAAAAATCGCCAACAGGTATTAAATTTGGTATTGCCATTGAGAAAAACAGTATGGAGGTTGCTCAAAAAGTTTGGCCATATATCCAAAATAAATTAACACAATATTTCAAAGAGGTAGATACAGTTCCATGGTCATTTCAATATTCACAGCACCCAAGTTAGGGATACAAACTGAATGCTTATGGATGGATGAATGGGTAAAAAGAAAATGTGCGTGTATGTGCAATGGAATATTATCATAAGTAGCCATAGAAAACCAAAGGCATCCTATTATTTGTAGTGGCATGAATGAATCTGGAAGATATGCTAAGTGAAATAAGTCAGGTACAGAAAGACAAATGCTAAACAATCTCACTTATATGTAGAAACTAAAAATACTGAACTCAGAAACAGAGAATAGAATAGTAGTTGCTGGAGGCTGGGATGTATAGGAAATGAGGAGATACATATCAAAGAATACAAACTTATAAGATGAATACATTCTGGGACTCTAATGTAGACCATGGTTTTTTTTAATTCAGCAAATATTTGTTGAATAAACGGTGCTTATGACCTTAAGAGAAGATGGAATTTTCATAGCCACCACTCTAGTTTCAAATACTTTTGTAAACCATTTCAATTTTATACAAAGGGAAATGGATAGTCTCTTTTATAACTGGTTTTGGGAAAACTGGTTATCTACATGCAAAAGAACAACCCTTATCTTACACCATACACAAAAGTGTTAACTCAGAATGGATTAAAGATTTAAATGTAAAACCTGAAACCATAAAATTTCTAAGGAAAATACAGTGAAAAACTCTTTAACTTTTGCTTCGGCAATGATTTTCTTGGATACGACATTAAAAAGCACAGGCTTTAAAAGCAGTAATAAACAAATCTGACTGTGTCAAACAAAAAAGCTTCTATACAGCAAAAGAAAAAAATCAACGAAATTAAAAAGTAACCTATGGAATGGAAAATTTATTTGCAAACTATACACCTGATTGGGGGTTAATATCTATAATATATAAAGAACTCATAAAACTCAATAGCAATAAAATGATCCATACCAAAAGGACAGAGGATCTTAATAGACTTTTTTTTTCTAAAGAAGACTTAAAAATCGCCAACAGGTATTAAATTTGGTATTGCCATTGAGAAAAACAGTATGGAGGTTGCTCAAAAAGTTTGGCTATATATCCAAAATAAATTAACACAGTATTTCAAAGAGGTAGCTACAGTTTCATGGTCATTTCAATATTCACAGCACCCAAGTTAGGGATACAAACTGAATGCTTATGGATGGATGAATGGGTAAAAAGAAAATGTGCATGTATGTGCAATGGAATATTATCATAAGTAGCCATAGAAAACCAAAGGCATCCTATTATTTGTAATGGCATGAATGAATCTGGAAGATATGCTAAGTGAAATAAGTCAGGTACAGAAAGACAAATGCTAAACAATCTCACTTATATGTAGAAACTAAAAATACTGAACTGAGAAACAGAATAGAATAGTAGTTGCTGGAGGCTGGGATGTATAGGAAATGAGGAGATACATATCAAAGAATACAAACTTATAAGATGAATACATTCTGGGACTCTAATGTAGACCATGGTGATTATTCTTAATATTATTGTATTATATATTAAATACTTTTCTGTAATCTCAGCACACCCCTCCCACATACACAACACAGGTTAACTATGTGAGGTAATAGATGTGTTAATTAGCTTTTTTGTGGTAATCATTTCACAATGTATATTTTTATTAAACCACCACATTACTTATTTTAAAGCTTATTAATGTCCTCTGGGAGGGAGGCAGTTAGATTTTCTGTTCCTTTTAAGTCAACTCTTGTAATTTATAATTTTCTGTGCCATTCCTCTAAAGATGAGCTGAACTGGCAAATGTTGTTGTTCAAATCAATTTCATAAGACTTTAAAAATATATATAGTCACATCCTGTTTTTCATTTCTTATTTCTCTCCGTTCTATTTTTTTTTTTTTTGATCAATTTTATTTCAGGATGGTTTATTTTATGGCTGTGTTCAAAGAATCAGCTTCAAATTTGCTTATCATCTTAAATCTTCTCTTTTTATTAATTCGTACTTTTTATCCATATTTTTTTCCTTTCATCTTCATTCTTTGGGTCCATACTATTTTCCTACCTTCTTGAGTTGAATACTTGACTCATTTATTTTTAATAGTTCTTTTCAAAAAATGCTTTTAATACTATAATGGATCTCTAGTTCCACTTACGCTACATCCCACGGATGCCGATGTGCAGTTCATGTATTGTCATTGGGCTTTAAATATTTTATGAGTTTCATTGTGTTTGCCTCTTAAATCCATTAGTTATTTAAGAGTATATAAGGTTTTTAGGGGACTATCATTTACTACTGATGCCTATTTTTTTTTAAAGACTGTGGACAGAGATCATAATAACAATTATTTGAAATGTTTTAAGATTTATTTTATGGTCTAATACATAGTCAACTTTTATCAATATTTGCTATATACCAAGCTTCCTTGTAGATAATTCTCACTCATTCTGTTACTCTTTATTTCTGGTAGGAACATTTCTAATACAAACGTAAAAATATGCCACAATTTTGTTGTCCATTTCATCTTTAATTCTGTCAGGTTTGCCTAGTAATTTTAGGAGATGGTGAAAAGGTCACCTAAGTTCTTAAAAAAATTTAGAAATTATTTCTATGTTTTAGTTATTATAAGAGATTGTGCTGTATGGTATATCTCTGTATTTATTTTATACATAGTAATTTGCACCTCTTAATCTCCTATCCTTCTTGCTGCCTCCTTCTCCCCCACCCCTATGACCACCAGTTTGTTCTATTTGTAAGTCTGTTTCTTTTTTTGTTATATTCACTAGTTTATTTTTTAGATTCCATGTCTAGATGATGGCATACAGTATTTGCCTTTGTCTGACTTGTTTCACTGAAGCATAATACTCTCCAAGTCCACTCCTGTTGCAAATGGAAAAATGTCATTTTTTTTGTGGATGAATAGTATTCCATTGTATGTAGATACCACACCGTCTTTAGTCATTCATCTGTTGAGGAACATCTAGGTTGCTTCTATGTCGAGGCTATTGTAAACAGTGCTGCAATGAACACTGGGGAATGTGTGTGGTGCAGGGGGCTGAGGTTCACATTATTTTAGTGTCCTTGTTTTTTGTCTCCACTCTTGACTTTGGATTTGCTAAATTGTCCTTCTCTGATAGAATCTGTGCCTTACAGCTCTTTTACTTGTAACCCACTATTATTATACTGATTCCTTATTGTTGTGGCGAAGTGGGGCATTCTACTGTGTTATGATTAAGTCTTTGTCTTTGAATTGGTCTGTGTCCCTGGACTGTGACTATAGCTAGTGTTTCTTAGCTTCTCCTCTTAGGTAAAACAAATAAGAAGTTGGAGGATGAGAATTAAGGGGCTTCAGGTTTGCCTCTTAAATCCATTAGTTATTTAAGAGTATATAAGGTTTTTAGGGGACTATCATTTACTACTGATGCCTATTTTTTTTTAAAGACTGTGGACAGAGATCATAATAACAATTATTTGAAATGTTTTAAGATTTATTTTATGGTCTAATACATAGTCAACTTTTATCAATATTTGCTATATACCAAGCTTCCTTGTAGATAATTCTCACTAATTCTGTTACTCTTTATTTCTGGTAGGAACATTTCTAATACAAACGTAAAAATATGCCACAATTTTGTTGTCCATTTCATCTTTAATTCTGTCAGGTTTGCCTAGTAATTTTAGGAGATGGTGAAAAGGTCACCTAAGTTCTTAAAAAAATTTTAGAAATTATTTCTATGTTTTAGTTATTATAAGAGATTGTGCTGTATGGTATATCTCTGTATTTATTTTATACATAGTAATTTGCACCTCTTAATCTCCTATCCTTCTTGCTGCCTCCTTCTCCCCCACCCCTATGACCACCAGTTTGTTCTATTTGTAAGTCTGTTTCTTTTTTTGTTATATTCACTAGTTTATTTTTTAGATTCCACGTCTAGATGATGGCGTACAGTATTTGCCTTTGTCTGACTTGTTTCACTGAAGCATAATACTCTCCAAGTCCACTCCTGTTGCAAATGGAAAAATGTCATTCTTTTTATGGATGAATAGTATTCCATTGTATGTAGATACCACACCCTCTTTAGTCATTCATCTGTTGAGGAACATCTAGGTTGCTTCTATGTCCAGGCTATTGTAAACAGTGCTGCAATGAACACTGGGGAATGTGTGTGGTGCAGGGGGCTGAGGTTCACATTATTTTAGTGTCCTTGATTTTTGTCTCCACTCTTGACTTTGGATTTGCTAAATTGTCCTTCTCTGATAGAATCTGTGCCTTACAGCTCTTTTACTTGTAACCCACTATTATTATACTGATTCCTTATTGTTGTGGCGAAGTGGGGCATTCTACTGTGTTATGATTAAGTCTTTGTCTTTGAATTGGTCTGTGTCCCTGGACTGTGACTATAGCTAGTGTTTCTTAGCTTCTCCTCTTAGGTAAAACAAGAAAGGTAAAAGAAGTTGGAGGATGAGAAATAACCCTTACCAGAGGTGGGCTATGACTCTGGTAAAAAATGTTTTCCCTAGAATATAGACTTCTTTTGTGGAGAGTGCTCTCAATGCATTCACAATGATTAATCTTCCTTTCCCCCACAGAGCCAATAGAGATTTTCTAGGCTCTTCACATGAGCATGTGATGGCGTTCCTAGAGATGCCCCACTTAGACTGGGCCCTTGTCTCCAAAGTATCTCTCTCTTTTTTTAAAAGATTTATTTATTTATTTATTTTGGGCGGGGCTCGGGTTGGGGAGGGAGGGGAGCAGCTGGACCACTTCTATTGGTCTTTCATTTCTCTATTTTCATCCGTCTTTGTTCTTTGGCTCCCGTGGGCCTCCCATCACGGTGGCGTCTGTCGTTGCGGAGCGCCAGCTCTGGGCGCATGCGCTCCAGAGTTCTGGCTCGGTAATTGGACACATCGGTCCGGCCGCTCCGCGGTGTGTGGAATCTTCCCAGTCCAGGGCTCGAAACAGCGCCCCTTGCACTGCAAGGCGGTGTCTTTATCCACTGGACCACCAGGGGAAGCCCCACAGTATCTCTTATACCAGTCCACACTTGTGTTAGTTGCTCAGTCATGTCTGACTCTTTGTGACCCCGTGGACTGTAGCCCTCCAGGCTCCTCTGTCTATGGGGTTCTTCAGGCAAGAGTACTGTAGTGGGTTGCTACGCCCTCCTCCAGGGGATCTTCCTGACCCAGGAATTAAATCCAGGTCTCCTGCATGGCAGACACGTTCTTTACCATGAGCTTCCTGAGAAACCCCATCCACACTTAGTCTTCAGCTATTCTTCCATATTGCTGTGTGCATAGTTCTGCCAGTATATTGCTCTGATGACTTTTGCACCAGGTAAGTAGATCTGACTCTTCCTATGACTCTGGATTAATCTTTCTCCACAGATTTTATGGTGGAGGTTTTCCCTGAAACCTCAACTGATCCAAGAAATCAGGTGAAGAAAAGTGTTGATTTTATGTTGGCCCAACTTTCTTATTATTATACAGCTGGAAGTGACAACTTCTATGTTTCTTCCATTTCAGAGCTAAAATGTTTCAGTCATTTAAAAATTTACTGTATTATTCTAGAAAGTATTTGATCCCAGGTTGTGTATATGTGTGTGTGTGTGTTTGGGTATCCTACAGGGGTTGGAGACCCCAATCTGCCACTAATTTCAGCTCTGATTCCCATTTGTAAGACACTCTCTTTTGGCCAATGTTACATTTATTTTTTATTTGCATAATTTTATTTTTTTAATTGGAAGGAAATTGCTTTACAATGTTGTATTGGTTTCTGCCATATAACGACATGAATCAGCCATGATTAAATTTGAGTCAGTTCTAGGGAGGTGGATGAAACTTGAATTTGTTATCTAGAGTGAAGTAATAAAGAGAAAAAGCAGGGTCTCCCAGGTGGTTCAGTGAATAAAGAGTCCTCCTTTCAGTGCAAGGGGCATCAATTCGATCCCTGACCTGAAAAGATCCTACATGCTGAGGAATGGCTGGGCTGGTGTGTCAAATTGAGCTGGCACTCTGGAGTGCATGTGCCCAGAGCTGGTGCTCTGCAGCAAGAGGGGCCACTGCGATGGGAGGCCCGCACTGGCCAAAGAACAAAGATGGATGAAAATAAATAAATAAACCAATAAAAGAGGCCAAAATTATTAAAAAAGAGAAAAACAAACACCATATATTAGTGCGCATATGTGGATTCTAGAGAAATGGTACTGTTGAACCTATCTGCAGGGAAGGAATGGAGATGCAGATATAGAGGATGAACTTGTAGACACCCGTGGGGGAAGGAGAGAGTGGAATGGATTGAGAAAGTAGCATTGCCATGTATACACACTACCATGTGTAAGGCAGAGTGGGTGACGAATTGTTCTATAGCAGGAGCCCAGCCTGGCATTCAGGGATGACCCAGAGGGGTGGGCTGTGGGTGAGGAGTGAGGAGGGAGGCTCCTGAGGGAGGTGAGCATGTAAGGCACTCTTTTGTTCCCTTTACCTGACTGGAACTCTGGCTGGGTCTGCTAGATTCCAGACTTGCCATCTGTCAGAACAACAGCTTTGGCCTTTGATTTTATGTTGGCCCACTTTAAACAGCTGGAAGTGACAACTTCTATGTTTCTTCCATTTCAGAGCTAAAATGTTTCAGTCATTTAAAAATTTACTGTATTATTCTAGAAAGTATTTGATCCCAGGTTGTGTATATGTGTGTGTGTGTGTTTGGGTATCCTACAGGGTTGGAGACCCCAATCTGCCACTAATTTCAGCTCTGATTCCCATTTGTAAGACACTCTCTTTTGGCCAATGTTACATTTATTTTTTATTTGCATAATTTTATTTTTTTAATTGGAAGGAAATTGCTTTACAATGTTGTATTGGTTTCTGCCATATAACGACATGAATCAGCCATGATTAAATTTGAGTCAGTTCTAGGGAGGTGGATGAAACTTGAATTTGTTATCTAGAGTGAAGTAATAAAGAGAAAAAGCAGGGTCTCCCAGGTGGTTCAGTGAATAAAGAGTCCTCCTTTCAGTGCAAGGGGCATCAATTCGATCCCTGACCTGAAAAGATCCTACATGCTGAGGAATGGCTGGGCTGGTGTGTCAAATTGAGCTGGCACTCTGGAGTGCATGTGCCCAGAGCTGGTGCTCTGCAGCAAGAGGGGCCACTGCGATGGGTGGCCCACACAGGCCAAAGAATAAAGATGGATGAAAATAAATAAATAAACCAATAAAAGAGGCCAAAATTATTAAAAAAGAGAAAAACAAACACCATATATTAGTGCGCATATGTGGATTCTAGAGAAATGGTACTGTTGAACCTATCTGCAGGGAAGGAATGGAGATGCAGATATAGAGGATGAACTTGTAGACACCCGTGGGGGAAGGAGAGAGTGGAATGGATTGAGAAAGTAGCATTGCCATGTATACACACTACCATGTGTAAGGCAGAGTGGGTGACGAATTGTTCTATAGCAGGAGCCCAGCCTGGCATTCAGGGATGACCCAGAGGGGTGGGCTGTGGGTGAGGAGGGAGGAGGGAGGCTCCTGAGGGAGGTGAGCATGTAAGGCACTCTTTTGTTCCCTTTACCTGACTGGAACTCTGGCTGGGTCTGCTAGATTCCAGACTTGCCATCTGTCAGAACAACAGCTTTGGCCTTTGATTCCTTTATTTCTGGCCCATGAAATTGTTTAACTCGTTTTGAACTGGAACTATTTTAAAAATATGTTTATTTTATACATTATCTGTCATTACTGTGCTGGAGGAGGATAATTTTAAAACCTGGAACTATCGGAATTGGAGTATCTGAAGTTTATTTTGATCTTTGCTTTGACTTTTGGACATTTTTTCTATAAATAATGAGGTTTATAAATCACATTTAGCCCCTTTTATAGTAAAAATTACCGTGCTGAATACAATTACTTTTTATACTTTATAATGAAAAGACATTTTTAAAATAATCTAAACAGAGAGATCTTCCTGTCTCTATAAGAGATTATAACATGATAATGCCTTATAAACTATCTTAAAATTGCTATGTCATTAGATATACAACTTCTAAATATTATAATGTCTGAAAGTTTTATCATGACATTTAGAACTATAAAAATGAAAAAATATTAACCGTATTGATCATTAAGTGACTGATAGGGCTTCCTTGGTGGGTCAGTGGTAAAGAACCCACCTGTAATGTGGCAGACCTGGGTTTGATCCCTGGGTCAGGAATATCCCTTGGAAAAGGGAACAGCTACCCATTCCAGTATTCTTGCATAGAGAATTCCATGGAGAGAGGAGCCTGGTGGGCTACAGTCTGTGAGGTTGCAAAGAGTTGGAGAAGACTAATGACTTTCACTTCCAGAGGGAATTTGTATGTCAATCCCTTTTAATAATGAAGGGCCCCTAAATAGCCATGCTTATAGTATCTTTAAATGATAATTATAGGTCAGACATTAATGAAAAAAGTAAATAATCTCTATAGTCTTTTTCAAATTTCTAGACTTGGGTTATAAGTGATTAGGAGATACACAGCAATTTTGGTCCCAGTGTAAAAGTACCTGAGAGTTATGAGTCTTTGAATATCTAGCAGATTTTTCAGTTTCCTACCTAGTATGCTTATCTTCATTTCTGCATTCACAGGCCAATGGTCAGAGTAGGAGGAGCTGGACTTGGAAGATTTGAAAACTGTTTTTAAAAATAATTCTCCTAGGGTCGTGTTTCAAGACGGGTCGGGTGGGGCGGCTTTCGTGCGAGCCCCTGACTCACACACATGTTAGACATATGACTAATCTGGGAACATACATATCTGTAAACAAGAAAACTCTGTAAAAGCTAAAAGTAAAATAAAAGTTAAAAAATAATAATTCTTCTATATGTAGTTTCACAAGGAAATAAAATATCTTAATGGTTAAAATGATCATGCACTTAAAATAATGGTACTTACAGAGAGAGTCTTTTTCTTAAATGTGAATTATAACTGAAAGAAATGGTTGCTTTGCCTTACAGATAGGAAATCTTAGAAATGGAAATGTTTCATTTGGCTTGCTCGGGTGACAAAGCCGAAATGAGTGTTGAGGCTCATATAAGAGCCTTAGACTTTGACAGAAATTCTACCCCTTTCCAACTGAGGTCAGTTTCTGCCTCTAAAAGCTGACTCAACCTTCCTGGTTCTCCTGAGAATATTGGCTAGTAACTTCCACCCCATATGACTTTAGCCCTGAGTGGTGCTTTATCCAGAGACATGAAAAATTCACTAAAGAAAACAAAAATAATGAATGAGATGAGCATTTTATCTCCATCCTTGGACCCTCTAAACTGTCCAGTGGATTTCTGCCCTGAATGAATTGAGGGGCATAGGAAGTAATGTTCCTGTTAGACAGGACACTCCATGCAGGGATGCACAGTCCTACCTCCTTGATGCCTTCCCTTGGCTCTAGAAGCTGCTGAACTGTTAAGACCGGGAGACCTGAATTCCACCTGAAGCTTAAGGAGTCATCTTTGGGTAACTGCTGTCAGCACAGCCATTTCAGGGAACAGAAGGGTACAAAGCGATTTGCTCTTTTGCCAAATGCTTTGTTCTAGCATGAGCTAGAGGAAGAGGATGCTTTACTCCTTAAGTGCCTGCTCTCAAGGCTGCTATGATTTTCTCTGTAATCCACTTTGGTAAAGATGCATAATAGACATTATATAATGCATGCAGAAACTCAGAAAACCAGAAAGTTCTCTGACAGCAGTACCCTATAACTTGATGCTAAAGAAAATATTCTTGTGAGATGACCAGTGCCTTTCATGGAAATTGTTCCTCCCGTTCCCTCAGTTTAACTGGCAGGCATAGCATTTCATTCCATCTCATATAGCGACTGATTGCTCGGGGCATCCTATTCCTTTAAAAGTCATGCTTTTTCTGGGTTTTGGTAATTGCATTCTGTGTGTGCAACGATCTGAATGCAGTTGGAGGGAAAAGAGTATAATATTACATACATATCGGAGAGAGGTGTCAAACCTGTGCCCCACTTGCCCATATTTGATGATGCTAAGGATGCAGATTCAGTCATAAGATAGCCACATGGTTAATTCTTGTTCCTCTGGTTTACCATTTCTTCTTTGATAAAAAGAAAAGATAAACCTATTTGAATCTTTCATTCATGGTTAATTAAGTGATTGAAAGGGTCAATCAGTGATTTACCAAATAAGTTTCTAAACTGCTGCAGCATTTCTTGCAAAACATCCAAATGAATTAAATGAGAAGATATTTAATGCTGAACAGAGCATGCATTAGTGTATAACAATTCAGGGAAAATGTATACATGAGGAGCAAACTGGCAGTTTATTAGAGCCCAGGGTTAAAAGCCCAAAGAAAGAGGAGCAGCAGAAGGAGGAAAAGGTCATATCAACAGGAGTATATGTTCAATTAATATATTGACATAATTAGCACACAGTTATTAATAACATCACAGAAGCAGTTGGCAAGTGAGTGTACATATGCACCATCTGAATGAATTCAAAAGAACCCTGTACTTACCATAATTTAATTATTAGTTCTCAGAAAGCCACATGGACTGTGGAGGCCATTGAAGCAGGCCAAAAGTCATGCATCCAATTTATTTTCTCACTAACGTAAATGTCTGGAATTTTTATATCTTATCAAGCTGACTCTATAGAGCAGAAATTATGGCTATCAGGAATAAACAAACTCTCCACTTCTATATAGTTGCCCCCTGGATAAATGCATAAAAATAAGAGCTAAAAAATTAAGTTTCATATTCCCTAAAGATTACACAAAATTAAACAGAAAAGTGTAGAGAATAATCCCAACTGTGGTTAAAATGATAGATTAAAAAAAGATACTTTCCCCTCTCTTTCCCTTAATTATATTTTTAATGCTATTTGCTTTAATCCTGCATTACTTTTGTTCACCTGGTGAGAACAGAGTTTTCTTTAATCAGTGGGATAAATTTTCATTTTAACAGAGCTGTTTCATATTGGACTTGCTAAAGTCAATGAAACTTGTAAGCAAACACACGCAAAAATTAAGAAGAAAAAGGTATTTTTTAGACAAAAATTCAGACTCTAGAAATTTTAAGCAAAAAAAAAAAAAGAAAACATATTAAAAGAGATGTTCTTTGGTATATGCCTCCTGCAGAGGGAAGTGCCTCTTTGGAATGTTTTGAATGATATGAATATGCATATAACAGCTAACACTGAGTGTTACTGGGGGTCTAGATATAGCAGGATGTGGAGATTTGCAAGTCATGGCTGTTTTTCGTCTGGAAATTCCATGATGTTTGGACTACTTTTGGTTTTAGCAGTATATCTATAAGATCAGGGTTTCCCAGGTGGTTCAGTGGTAAAGAACCTGCCTGCCAGTGCAGGGGGCTGGGGGCCCATGGGTTCAGTTCCTGGGTTGGGAAAATTCCCTGGAGTTGGAAATGGCAACCCACTCAAATATTCTTGACTGAGAAATCCCAAGGATGGAGGTGCCTGGTGAGTTATAGCCCATGGGGTCATAAGAATCTCACACGACTTAGAAACTTCAAACCACCACCAATTATGGGATTGGGAAATTATGAAATTACTTTCCTGAGGTGAATCCTCCTTGATTCTTAGGCTTTCTGGATTTCTGAGTATCGAATACAATCTATCTTTCTGGTAGCAGAAGAAATGATACATTTGTGTATAGCATGCAGACACAAGAAGACAATAATCGTATTGACTGAAAATTTAATAATAATGACTGAAATTCATTTTTTGCCGACCGTATGCCTGACATTTTGTGAGTAGCAATATGATACAAATAATAAGAGCTAAAAAATTAAGTTTCATATTCCCTAAAGATTACACAAAATTAAACAGAAAAGTGTAGAGAATAATCCCAACTGTGGTTAAAATGATAGATTAAAAAAAGATACTTTCCCCTCTCTTTCCCTTAATTATATTTTTAATGCTATTTGCTTTAATCCTGCATTACTTTTGTTCACCTGGTGAGAACAGAGTTTTCTTTAATCAGTGGGATAAATTTTCATTTTAACAGAGCTGTTTCATATTGGACTTGCTAAAGTCAATGAAACTTGTAAGCAAACACACGCAAAAATTAAGAAGAAAAAGGTATTCTTTAGACAAAAATTCAGACTCTAGAAATTTTAAGCAAAAAAAAAAGAAAACATATTAAAAGAGATGTTCTTTGGTATATACCTCCTGCAGAGGGAAGTGCCTCTTTGGAATGTTTTGAATGATATGAATATGCATATAACAGCTAACACTGAGTGTTACTGGGGGTCTAGATATAGCAGGATGTGGAGATTTGCAAGTCATGGCTGTTTTTCGTCTGGAAATTCCATGATGTTTGGACTACTTTTGGTTTTAGCAGTATATCTATAAGATCAGGGTTTCCCAGGTGGTTCAGTGGTAAAGAACCTGCCTGCCAGTGCAGGGGGCTGGGGGCCCATGGGTTCAGTTCCTGGGTTGGGAAAATTCCCTGGAGTTGGAAATGGCAACCCACTCCAATATTCTTGACTGAGAAATCCCAAGGATGGAGGTGCCTGGTGAGTTATAGCCCATGGGGTCATAAGAATCTCACACGACTTAGAAACTTCAAACCACCACCAATTATGGGATTGGGAAATTATGAAATTACTTTCCTGAGGTGAATCCTCCTTGATTCTTAGGCTTTCTGGATTTCTGAGTATCGAATACAATCTATCTTTCTGGTAGCAGAAGAAATGATACATTTGTGTATAGCATGCAGACACAAGAAGACAATAATCGTATTGACTGAAAATTTAATAATAATGACTGAAATTCACTTTTTGCCGACCGTATGCCTGACATTTTTGTGAGTACTCTACCCATTTAATTAACCCATTTTCTCCTCCCAGCAGCCTTATATGTAAACATCATCTGTATTCTTACAGATGAGAAAACTGAAGGGAGATTAATTATCTAAGTTCAAACAACTAGAAAAGGTGAAGCTGAGATTGAAGCATTCTGGTTCTAGTCTGTGCTCTTAGCTGCTTTGCTTCACTGCTTCTCCATCAGTCTGGAGAGGAGATACCTCTTTGTAGTCTGGATGTGGGAGTTGGTGTTACCTGTGTGCCCCGCCTCCTCACCAGTGGTTAAGTTGCATAAAGGGCCAGAGGCATGAGGTCATTGTAAGTACCTGTTAGCCAGGGAGTGAATGGGGACCCTCAGGGCGATGGAATCTTTACTGCCACTCACTGTCCTTCCTCTACAGCTTGAGCTCTGTTTGGCCTACTGTCTCACTCTCTTGAATCTGTATTTATATAGCCTGTCAGCTTGAGGTCACCAATGCATTCCAAATGGCTTCACTGGTCTTTTCCTCTGTCCAGCCCCATCCTGAAAACTTCTCTCTGTGTTGCTTGAGTTTTTATGGAGTGTGTCAGAAAGCACAGGAACAAATACAGCACCTTGGGTCTTTAAGAGATAGCTCCGTAGGCCAACTCCTCTCAAGAATATTAAAGGAGGGGCTTCCCTGGTGATCCTGTGGGTAAGGACACCGCCTTGAAGTGCAAGGGACACCGGTTCGATCCCTGGCCTGGGAAGATCCCATGTGTTGTTGAGTGGCTGGACCAATGTGTCCAACTACTGAGCCAGAGCTCTGGAGTGCGTGTGCCCAGAGCCGGTGCTCTGTAGCGAGAGGGGCTGCTGCGATGGGAGGCCCACACAGGCCAAAACAAACAAATATGGATGAAAATGAATAAATGAAAAACCAATAGAAGTGGCCAAAAAAGAATATTAAAGGAAATTACCTGGTACAGTAAGGGGACGTAAAACTCTATGAATATCACAGACCTTTGTATGTGTACCCTGGTCTTTTGAGCCCTACGTCAATGCCACTCCGAATTTTAGGCAGCATTAAGGTATAACTGCGTCTTGAGAGCAGGACATCAGTGAGAAAGGACTTTCTCTCTCAGCTTGAGGTCCTTGGGTCAGAGCTGGCAGTGAACCTTGAAATAAACATTCCATTCTTCCTGACCTATAAAGAACTCTCTATTTTACTCAAAAATCTACATGCATCTCTAACATAGGGAATTTCTGTGGGATGTTCATTCATTTACTGATGTTTTTATTGAGATATAATTTTCCTGCAGTGAAGTGCAGATATTCTAAGTGTGCAAGTTATTCACTTTTAACAGGTGCTACACCTGTGTAACCATATTGCTTATCATTATATTGGACATGTAAATTGTCTTGTGCAAGAGATTGAACATCTAATTTCCTTGCCCAGATAGTCCTCAACCCCTTCCCACAGCATGCAGCCTATGGTTTCTTTCACCTTACATTACGTTATCCTGTTCTAGAACTTCATATAAGTAAAATCATATATGGCTTCTCTCATTCACCATAATATCATAAAGTTTTTCTTTTTAGATTAACGTGTGTTGTCACATGTATGTTGTTTGTCCTCTCTTATTTCTGAGTAGTAATTCATTGCATGACTATATCACAGTTTGTCAGTATGCATACGGATTATTTCCAGGTTTTGGCTATGATGAATCAAGTTGCTATAAAGGTTCTTATACCGAGCTTTTGTGGGCATACCTTTTGCATTTCCATGAGTGGAAGTGCTGAGTTATATACAACAGTTGTTTTTGAAGGATAAATAAGAGTTGTGAAGGCTGTAAAGATGGAAAGAATAAGGTAAGGACAGGACAGGATGATGATTAGAGCCATGTAGACAGTTTGTGACTTAGGCTGTAAAGAATCTGCCTGCAATGTGGAAGACCTGGTTTGGTCTTTGGGTCAGGCAGATCCCCTGGAGAAGGAAATGACAACCCACGCCAGTATTCTTGTTGGAATGGAAAATCCCATGGATGGAAGAGCCTGGTGGGCTGCAGTCCATGGGGTTGCAAAGAGTTGGACATGACTCAGCAACTCACACACACACACACACACACACACACACACACACCACCATAAATTCACGACAAAAGTAGGACTAGTTAGAGAGTAGGAGGCAGCATTGCCTGGATGTGACCGAATGCCTCTCTTGAATCTGTTTACTTAAATAATTTCTTATTTTTAATACTTATTTCATTAATAGCCTTCAATCCTACAGGCATTCTAATGGGCCTGGAAAGGCCACTGTGATTATCTTCATCATACAGTCCCACAGAAAGAATCATGCTCAGAATGGTGCCTGATCTTGACAGGCTCCTCCTGATGTAATTATGACTGACTCTGGGACACACCCCTGAATAGCCTGGGCTCTCGCTCATTTCTGGTAGGCAAATGACATGAGATAGTGGCCCTACATGACCACTCATATCCCCAGGAAGTTGTGGCCTCACCATTATTTGCCAATGTGGCATGCCTTGATCTCTTAGAGTGTGTTTGAAGGCTACTGCAAGGAAAGTACTATGCCATGAACTGAATGCATGCTTGTAGTGGGAACAAAGAAAGTGCCAACCCTCCAAACTGCTGGAGCACTGGGCAGTCTGCACACTCTGCTGAGTGCATTGGAGATGGAGCAGGACCATGAAATCAGATGAAATTGCATTTTGGTGATGAGACATGTATGCTTGTTTTAAAGACTCTGGGCACGCATTATCAAGTGGTGTTCCAGAAAGCTACACTAGTTCATAATCCCATGGGCAGCAAACAGGGGATGCTATTTTCATCCAAACCTTGCAAACAATGAGTCATGTTTACTGGTCACCTCACACAGAGAGTGCCCAGACCCTCACTCTGTGTATTCTCAGTGGTTCTGTTTGTCTTGGTGTTTTAGTAGGTGACCGGATGAAATTTTTCATAATTTTTCTTTCCCAGTGTGAGAGGATCACTACACTCTCTGGGGTGTCTGGGATGCTTTATTGATTTCAGATTCATCTTGAAAATCATTTGATGTCATATCTTCCTCCTCGGCCATTCATGATTCTGCTCTGGCCTTCATATTTTACAGAAGCTCAGTCTGGTGACTGTTGTTGGAGTTAGTGGTTCTGAACAGTCCCTAAAGTACCCAAATCTCAGTTCTCCAAGAACAAGTTCTTAGTGTTACTCTATTGACTAACTCTCTACTCTTGAGGGAATTACTCATGATGCCATAGAAACACATAATATAATCAGAGGATTAGCTTTCTTCCCCAAAGCTGAAAAAAGAGAACTTAATTCAGTTTTCAAAACTAGAAATGGGATATATTAAAAACATTCTGGTGGTAGTTAGAGCCTACATGTACTTTCCTGTCACTGCTGTGACAAAGTACCATGACCTGAATGACTTAAAACCATAGGCATTTATTGTCTCACAAGTCTAGAGACTCATAGTCTGAAATCAAGGTATCCACAGAGCCATGCACCTTCTGAATGATAAGCAAAACATTCTATACCTCTTGTTAATTTCTGTTGGTTTACCAGTCATCATTGGTGTTCTTCAGCTTGTACCTGCCTAACTCCAGTGTCTGCCTTTACCATCACATGCCATGTTCCTTGTTTTCTCATGTCTTCACGTGGCTGACTTCATCTAAGGGCACCAGTCATACTTGATTTAGTCCAAGTATGACCTTATCTGAACCAAACACTGTAATGACCCTATTTTCAAGTAAGGTATGTTTTGAGGTCCTAGGGTTTAGGACTTAAGCATATCTTTCTTTTGGAGGATATCATTTGACTCACAGCATTGATACATTATGATAACAAACCAGACCCTAGAATGGGCAATTTCTTGGGCAGTCTTTATGTAAAACAAGAATGCTTCCATTGATCAGGAGGGTTCCTGTGAAGAAAATGGAGTGTTCCATGTGGAAATGACAACCCACTCCAGTATTCTTGCCTGGAAAATCCCATGGATAGAGGAACCTGGTGGGCTAGAGTTCATGGGGTTGCAAAGAGTTGGAAACAACTGAACACATATTCTGGGAGACCAACTCTGTAGATCCAATAGAAATCACAGGTCTGGAATTAATTCCTGACTATCAACCATGAATCTGTTATCTTTTGTTTTTGCTTTAAACATTTGCTTATAATTATGCCCCTTTGATGTTTGTACCTCTCATTACGAAGCCCCCAAAGTCTTGGTGACTGTTGTTGGAGTTAGTGGTTCTGAACAGTCCCTAAAGTACCCAAATCTCAGTTCTCCAAGAACAAGTTCTTAGTGTTACTCTATTGACTAACTCTCTACTCTTGAGGGAATTACTCATGATGCCATAGAAACACATAATATAATCAGAGGATTAGCTTTCTCCCCAAAGCTGAAAAAGAGAACTTAATTCAGTTTTCAAAACTAGAAATGGGATATATTAAAAACATTCTGGTGGTAGTTAGAGCCTACATGTACTTTCCTGTCACTGCTGTGACAAAGTACCATGACCTGAATGACTTAAAACCATAGGCATTTATTGTCTCACAAGTCTAGAGACTCATAGTCTGAAATCAAGGTATCCACAGAGCCATGCACCTTCTGAATGATAAGCAAAACATTCTATACCTCTTGTTAATTTCTGTTGGTTTGCCAGTCATCATTGGTGTTCTTCAGCTTGTACCTGCCTAACTCCAGTGTCTGCCTTTACCATCACATGCCATGTTCCTTGTTTTCTCATGTCTTCACGTGGCTGACTTCATCTAAGGGCACCAGTCATACTTGATTTAGTCCAAGTATGACCTTATCTGAACCAAACACTGTAATGACCCTATTTTCAAGTAAGGTTATGTTTTGAGGTCCTAGGGTTTAGGACTTAAGCATATCTTTCTTTTGGAGGATATCATTTGACTCACAGCATTGATACATTATGATAACAAACCAGACCCTAGAATGGGCAATTTCTTGGGCAGTCTTTATGTAAAACAAGAATGCTTCCATTGATCAGGAGGGTTCCTGTGAAGAAAATGGAGTGTTCCATGTGGAAATGACAACCCACTCCAGTATTCTTGCCTGGAAAATCCCATGGATAGAGGAACCTGGTGGGCTAGAGTTCATGGGGTTGCAAAGAGTTGGAAACAACTGAACACATATTCTGGGAGACCAACTCTGTAGATCCAATAGAAATCACAGGTCTGGAATTAATTCCTGACTATCAACCATGAATCTGTTATCTTTTGTTTTTGCTTTAAACATTTGCTTATAATTATGCCCCTTTGATGTTTGTACCTCTCAGGTATCTTCAAACTAAGTTCATTTCCATTTGTCACACTTTCAACATTGTTAATACAAGCTGAACAAAATTCCGTATTTTCGGTCTTTTTGGTTAGTCAGATCGTACAATAGCTCAATAATTGTAAGTTGCTCTTTTCTTCAGGTTTCTCGGCTGGCAGCTTTCCTAGCACAGAAAAATCTCACCTTGTACCTCACAGAGTGTGAACAATGATGTGGCCACCCATGTGGTTTGTGAAGGATCTTCTGACACAGTTAATCTCATCTGGAAGCCGAGTGTCCCTGTCAGCAGCTTGGTTCAAAATGGCTCCAGGGAAACCTGACTTTTGTCCTGATAGCTTTTCCTTGTACTGTATACTTGTTTTTTTTTTTTTTTTTTCCCATTTCTTTCATAAAACACAACATGGAAAGAAGCCCATAGTTTTTGCACCTTTTATATAAGCTTTTTGGTGATTAAAACCCTAGGGTGTTGAGTTAGCAGAAATGTTAAAAATGTGTACCTAAAGTACAGTAAGAGCTTTCTCTCTATGCATTTTTCAAAAGAGTAATGAGTAATGCTGGATTGAAAACTCTTGGAAGCCAGGGCCCTCTGATTATAGCCCATGGGGTGATATTGTAAGTTTTCCCAAACTTTGTTGCATTAATGCCTCCATTGCATTTTTGAGTAAGAGGAGTAACAAGCTCAGCTTTCCTGCTGGTTTCAGGAATACTGGAAAGAGTGAACAGTAACTATTAAAACGTAGGTATATTTTAAGCATCTCTTTTATTATAATGCTCTGACATCTTGGGGTCTGCCTGACCCTGGAATGGACTGGCCTCCTAAATTTAGATAATTCCTAGAGAAAGCAGATTGCTCATCCACCAGAAGCGTGCCTTTCATATGCAAATCAATCTAGAGTCCATGCGTCCTCTACTCTTGTCTCACCCTGGAAGCCAGTATCTCTGTAGCTCCAATAGAAATCACAGGTCTGGAATTAATTCCTGACTATCAACCATGAATCTGTTATCTTTTGTTTTTGCTTTAAACATTTGCTTATAATTATGCCCCTTTGATGTTTGTACCTCTCAGGTATCTTCAAACTAAGTTCATTTCCATTTGTCACACTTTCAACATTGTTAATACAAGCTGAACAAAATTCCGTATTTTCGGTCTTTTTTGTTAGTCAGATCGTACAATAGCTCAATAATTGTAAGTTGCTCTTTTCTTCAGGCTTCTCGGCTGGCAGCTTTCGTAGCACAGAAAAATCTCACCTTGTACCTCACAGAGTGTGAACAATGATGTGGCCACCCATGTGGTTTGTGAAGGATCTTCTGACGCAGTTAATCTCATCTGGAAGCCGAGTGTCCCTGTCAGCAGCTTGGTTCAAAATGGCTCCAGGGAAACCTGACTTTTGTCCTGATAGCTTTTCCTTGTACTGTATACTTGTTTTTTTTTTTTTTTTTTTCCCATTTCTTTCATAAAACACAACATGGAAAGAAGCCCATAGTTTTTGCACCTTTTATATAAGCTTTTTGGTGATTAAAACCCTAGGGTGTTGAGTTAGCAGAAATGTTAAAAATGTGTACCTAAAGTACAGTAAGAGCTTTCTCTCTATGCATTTTTCAAAAGAGTAATGAGTAATGCTGGATTGAAAACTCTTGGAAGCCAGGGCCCTCTGATTATAGCCCATGGGGTGATATTGTAAGTTTTCCCAAACTTTGTTGCATTAATGCCTCCATTGCATTTTTGAGTAAGAGGAGTAACAAGCTCAGCTTTCCTGCTGGTTTCAGGAATACTGGAAAGAGTGAACAGTAACTATTAAAACGTAGGTATATTTTAAGCATCTCTTTTTATTATAATGCTCTGACATCTTGGGGTCTGCCTGACCCTGGAATGGACTGGCCTCCTAAATTTAGATAATTCCTAGAGAAAGCAGATTGCTCATCCACCAGAAGCGTGCCTTTCATATGCAAATCAATCTAGAGTCCATGCGTCCTCTACTCTTGTCTCACCCTGGAAGCCAGTATCTCTTGTCCTAGTCATCCCAGGATCAGGTATTTGGTATTGAGGGGTAGCTCTCCCTGTTGGATGGAGCCTACTGAAATTATTTAGACTAACCAATTCTAAACTCCTCTGGCCTTCCCTAAGTGGATCAGTGGTAGAGAATCTACCTTCCAAGCAGGAGGCACAGGTTTAATCCCTGGATTGGGAAAATTCCCTGGAGAAGGAAATGGCAACCCACTCCAGTATTCTTGCCTGGAGAATCCTATGGACAGAGAAGCCTGGCAGGCTACAGTATGTGGAGTTGCAAAGAGTCAGACACGACTTAGTGACTAAACCACCACCACCAAACTTCTGTAACCTGCTTGCTCTGCCTTGACCATTTCTTTCAACTGAAAACCACAGCCCCAATTCCCACCCTCCTCCCCCCCCCTCTCCTGACCAACCTTGAGCTTGCAGCAGGAAGTCACTGACCCTTATTTTGGGGCTATTTGACAGTGGGTAGTGTGGTACAGAGAAAGGCCTTCCTGAAATGGGTAGTCTGGGTCCATTTCTCTTACTGTTGTAGACTTCTTTTAAAAGCATTGCCTTCTATTAAAAAAAAGAAACATTGGAGAGTAGTTGCTTTATACTGTTGTGTTGCTTATGTACAGCAAAGTGAATCAGTATGTGTATATGTGTGTGTGTGTGTGTGTATATATCTCCCCTTTCTTTTTGAATTTCCTTCCCATTCAGGCGACTAGAGAGCATTAACTAGCATTCTTTGTGCTTTATAGTAGGTCCTGACTATCTATTTTGCATGGAATATTACTCAGTCATAAAAAGAAGCAAAATTGTGTCATTTGCAGAGCTGTGGATGGACCTAAAGACTATCATCTAGAATGAAATAAGTCAGAAAGAGAAAAACATGGTATAATACAGCTTATATGTGTAATCTAGAAATTTGATACAGGTGGAACTATTTGCAAAGCAGAAATAGAGACACGGATGTCAAGAATTTATGGATACCAAGATGAGGAAGAAGTAGTAGTATAAACTGGGAGATTGGACTTGACTTGTATTCCCTTCTCTTTTGGTCTCTCTTTAAATTTATCCACTCTGGATAGTGGATGAGTGGATAGTTAGTGTCCACTGACACTAAGGTGAAGCCAACTGGGTAGCTGGGGCACACACTTTAAGGGGGTGCTCACTGTTAGGAGGAATGAGTGCTTCTTTAAATATTGCACCTTGGCTGCCTTACTCCCCTCTTCCAGTTCTCTGTGCTGATTTTCACTCTTGGTAGAGTCTAAGTCCTAAAAGTGTAGGCTTTGATTCGCTATGTGCTTTTATGCTTAAATAAATCATCATGTCTAATGTCATAAATTATTTCAGAATTATGTTAACACTAGGCATGATTCTTACCCTCTAATATGCATTAGTCTAAAATTAATAGATGAATACTGGAATATACTGCTCATCCAAATATAGTCAGTGGGGTTGCATCTTTAATATGGATTTGGTGATCATGGCAATAAAAGCTAGAAAGATATGTCCTGGCATCTGTCTTTGTGGAAAGAACTTTCTGAGTAATAGAATCATATATGGGAAAAGAGAAAGGTAGTCATCCTTCCTTTGTGGCTGTAAGCATATGGTTTGTCCCTCTGTTATATGCAGCTTTTTGTGGTGCTAACACTGTTTATGTGATGTCTCTTTTACTTGATAGGCTGTTCAAGGGAAGGAACATTCTTCATATTCTCTGTTTTTCCAGTATCTAGGACATACCAGACACTCAAAAAAAAAATACATGCAGGGAAAATATGTTATTGAATGAAGTTATTTTTAAAGCATTTTAGAAGGATGTATTTGCCCTGTAAGTATACAATTCTGGGAAACTGCCGACCACACACCCTTCTCTCTGTTTCTCACTACAGGGCCACTGCTTTCAGGTCCGCAGTGTAAGACTCATTCTCCCAATAAAACTATGAAATCCTTGAAGGCAAAAACATATAGTTTCTGCTTTGAGGGTGTCTTCCCAATTATCTAACAAAGTGGTGTGAATGTATTGATTTTTACCTCACCTTGATGAGGAAAAAAGAACAGTCTACAAAACCATTGTTTTGTGAGTATTTAATTCAAAAGTGAATTTTTTCCCAATGTACCTCCCTATTTCCACTTGACTGATCCTTTTTTTAAATTTATCCACTCTGGATAGTGGATGAGTGGATAGTAGTGTCCACTGACACTAAGGTGAAGCCAACTGGGTAGCTGGGGCACACACTTTAAGGGGGTGCTCACTGTTAGGAGGAATGAGTGCTTCTTTAAATATTGCACCTTGGCTGCCTTACTCCCCTCTTCCAGTTCTCTGTGCTGATTTTCACTCTTGGTAGAGTCTAAGTCCTAAAAGTGTAGGCTTTGATTCGCTATGTGCTTTTATGCTTAAATAAATCATCATGTCTAATGTCATAAATTATTTCAGAATTATGTTAACACTAGGCATGATTCTTACCCTCTAATATGCATTAGTCTAAAATTAATAGATGAATACTGGAATATACTGCTCATCCAAATATAGTCAGTGGGGTTGCATCTTTAATATGGATTTGGTGATCATGGCAATAAAAGCTAGAAAGATATGTCCTGGCATCTGTCTTTGTGGAAAGAACTTTCTGAGTAATAGAATCATATATGGGAAAAGAGAAAGGTAGTCATCCTTCCTTTGTGGCTGTAAGCATATGGTTTGTCCCTCTGTTATATGCATCTTTTTGTGGTGCTAACACTGTTTATGTGATGTCTCTTTTACTTGATAGGCTGTTCAAGGGAAGGAACATTCTTCATATTCTCTGTTTTTCCAGTATCTAGGACATACCAGACACTCAAAAAAAAATACATGCAGGGAAAATATGTTATTGAATGAAGTTATTTTTAAAGCATTTTAGAAGGATGTATTTGCCCTGTAAGTATACAATTCTGGGAAACTGCCGACCACACACCCTTCTCTCTGTTTCTCACTACAGGGCTACTGCTTTCAGGTCCACAGTGTAAGACTCATTCTCCCAATAAAACTATGAAATCCTTGAAGGCAAAAACATATAGTTTCTGCTTTGAGGGTGTCTTCCCAATTATCTAACAAAGTGGTGTGAATGTATTGATTTTTACCTCACCTTGATGAGGAAAAAAGAACAGTCTACAAAACCATTGTTTTGTGAGTATTTAATTCAAAATGATTAAGCATTCCACATCTCATGGTGGATATCAACTCTACACATTAAGTACCTCCCTATTTCCATTGTTAAACTAAATTTCAATCTTTAGGAGTGGTTGATTTGCCATTATGCATACCTTTTTGTTGTATTTTTCAATTGAATAAAAAAAATACATACATACATATATATATATATATATATATATATATATATATATATGTGTGTGTGTGTGTGTGTGTGTGTATGGAAGGGTAAATGACATCGTCCTAGGATTTCAATGTGATATTTGAACAAAAGGTATGATATTCACAAGATGCAGTGAAGCGTGTGTCTACTTATCTCTGCAAAATTATGAGCCTGATGACAATGGCAATGAAGCATTTTTTGCATGAGCAATTCTTCAGGGGTTCTTCTAATAGCCATGGTAAGAGAATTGCACTTGGAGATCAGAGTGTTTATGCTGAATAAAGCTGCATACTTTTAGCTTCTCTAACGATCTGAATTCTGGCCTGAAGGCTTCTCCCCATGTCCATCTTGGACTGGCTTCTGAATCTCATTCTTTCTTCATTATATGACCCATCCCTGCTTCACTCACCTGTGCTTGTGCATTTGTATTTCTATGGCTCTATGTAAATGATTACTTTTTAAAAGATAAAATCACACAGACATCCACCTTTAACTGCATAGACAATGTATTTATATTCACGACTTTCTTGCCTTTACTCCTCCCAATAATTTTTGAAATGTATCTGCGTCTCTCACTTACAATCATTTATCCGTTTGATATATCTTTAGGGGCCCTGTCAACCCATTTCTTCAAAAGATATCTCCTCCAGAATTAGAAACTCCTTAGAGAGGCAGTCCAGAGCAACTGTAATCTGCAGGCATGTCTCTCATTTTCCTTCTTCTCTCAGTGTTCCAGCCAGAACAGTGATTCCTGCACATGTCCAGCCACAGCTCTTTATATGGACCTTTGTTTGACTTCTCCCAGTAACCTACCACTGACCACTTTTCGATCTCATGTAAATCCTCTGGACCTGTCCTGTTTTCCTCTAACTGAGCCTAGGGCATATTACTTTGTATAGAAATGTGCCTGTGTTTCCTCCTATGCTCTGAGATGCCAAGTGTCTCCTGCTTTGAGGGTTGAGTCTCAGTTTTGTTTTCCCAGGAGTAGGCAACAAAATGCCAAGACACAGGAGTTAAGTGTTTGTTGAATTGAAAAGGGTTGCTTTATTTAATTGTGTTGAGTTTACCCTGAACCAAATACAGTGCTTTGGCCCCAGTCACAGTTTGTGGACTGTATTTGGCCAACATTTTGCCCACCTGCTTCACATAAAAGGCAGTACATTGTAGACATTAAAAGGATAAACTCCGGAGCTGTGCTGCCCAAGTACACATTGGGGCTCTGCCATTCCCTAGCTGAGTACCTTTGGATAGGTTACTTAACCTCTCTGAACTTCATTTTTCTGACCTACAGGGAAACAATGGTGTATATGTACTATCATTCCTTATTTTGGTATTTCCTTAGCATTTAAACTAAAAAAAAATTATGGTAATCCATTACATTCTCACAGTTTCTCCTTTGCATCTAAAATACAGACATCATAATTTGTCAATCTGAGGATCCATTCTGTGTTTTTCAGGATGTAAATCAATTTATTTCTGGATTCAGAGGATCATGACTCAATTAAAAAGAAGAAAAAAAAGTCTCCCATGTTCTTTTCTTTACAGACTTTGTAACCAGGGAGATCCCTTTTTCCTCCAGGCCTTTTTGTCTGTCTCTTTTACCTTGCCCATTCATTTCAGAATCTCCTCTTTCCTGCAGCCAGGGTCATTCTGAAGAAGGATGAACCTTATAACCCATGCTGGGATCAACTAAAATGTAAAAGAAAAAAACAGGGATTACTAAGTTTAACCTGGACAAGGAAGCAATGGTGCTGCCCCAGGCAGAAGGACAGAAAAGGGAGAATAAATTTTAGGGCCAGTATCCCTCAAGCCATTCTCCATAGTCAAGACTAGCTTCTGTCTACTTTCATTTTCTACTGGCAGATTTTGGAACTCTCACTTTGTCAGCTTTTGCTATCTCTGATATAGTTCTCATGATTTTCAAAGAAAGATAAAACCCTTTTCTGGGTTTTTTTTTTTCTACCCTTGTCTAGTAACCTCCCTGACCACTTTTCAAATTGTAAATCCTCTGGACCTGTCCTGTTTTCCTCTAACTGAGCCTAGGGCATATTACTTTGTATAGAAATGTGCTTGTGTTTCCTCCTATGCTCTGAGATGCCAAGTGTCTCCTGCTTTGAGGGTTGAGTCTCAGTTTTGTTTTCCCAGGAGTAGGCAACAAAATGCCAAGACACAGGAGTTAAGTGTTTGTTGAATTGAAAAGGGTTGCTTTATTTAATTGTGTTGAGTTTACCCTGAACCAAATACAGTGCTTTGGCCCCAGTCACAGTTTGTGGACTGTATTTGGCCAACATTTCGCCCACCTGCTTCACATAAAAGGCAGTACATTGTAGACATTAAAAGGATAAACTCCGGAGCTGTGCTGCCCAAGTACACATTGGGGCTCTGCCATTCCCTAGCTGAGTACCTTTGGATAGGTTACTTAACCTCTCTGAACTTCATTTTTCTGACCTACAGGGAAACAATGGTGTATATGTACTATCATTCCTTATTTTGGTATTTCCTTAGCATTTAAACTAAAAAAAAATTATGGTAATCCATTACATTCTCACAGTTTCTCCTTTGCATCTAAAATACAGACATCATAATTTGTCAATCTGAGGATCCATTCTGTGTTTTTCAGGATGTAAATCAATTTATTTCTGGATTCAGAGGATCATGACTCCAATTAAAAAGAAGAAAAAAAAGTCTCCCATGTTCTTTTCTTTACAGACTTTGTAACCAGGGAGCTCCCTTTTTCCTCCAGGCCTTTTTGTCTGTCTCTTTTACCTTGCCCATTCATTTCAGAATCTCCTCTTTCCTGCAGCCAGGGTCATTCTGAAGAAGGATGAACCTTATAACCCATGCTGGGATCAACTAAAATGTAAAAGAAAAACACAGGGATTACTAAGTTTAACCTGGACAAGGAAGCAATGGTGCTGCCCCAGGCAGAAGGACAGAAAAGGGAGAATAAATTTTAGGGCCAGTATCCCTCAAGCCATTCTCCATAGTCAAGACTAGCTTCTGTCTACTTTCATTTTCTACTGGCAGATTTTTGGAACTCTCACTTTGTCAGCTTTTGCTATCTCTGATATAGTTCTCATGATTTTCAAAGAAAGAATGACAAGCCTTCCTAATTTGGATCTTGGACAAATTTACTTAACCAATTTCTACTACAATTTTCTAATTGGTCAAATGGGAGTGACAGTCATAGAACCTTCTTCCTAAGATATGAGAATACAGTGGTTAAAACACATAAAGTGTTTAAAAGATTACTTGGGAAGTAACAATGTCACTTTGCTGTCATTGTCACCTGAGCTCACATGTCTAGCCAGGCAAAGCACTAAGTGAGTGGGAAACTCTATTTTCTGCTCTTTAAAATTTACCTCTGAAAGCCTGACTACCTTTCCCAGGAATGAAGTCAGACCATCCAGAGCATCTGTCCTGAAGTCTGTCTTTCATTTAATTACATGTCTTGTTGATTCCCCTCAATTGATTTCTTGACTCCCATTCACGAACCTCTTGCCCTTGGCTCACAGCACCTTCCATTCAAATACCAGCTAATTAAGCCCAGATATTCCTGAGCCTCTCCTTACCTCTCAGCCTAGATCATCACGTGATGAGGAAGGAGGCTTGATGCAAATTGCAACTGACAGTGTGTACTGAAATGGACATTTATTGACTCCTACTAACTATGCACATTCAGATAATTACCATTCATAGTCCACACACCCCGGTGGTCACATCTCACAGGTGAGGTGATGAGGGGAAGGCTTCAGTTGATGGGGAGCTATTCCTCTGAAATACTCTACCATCTCTATCCTTCCATCTTAATTATCTTAGTCCCATGATGGCAACCTTTCATTTTTCGAAGTACAGAATATGTATGGCTCAAAGCATGCCTTTAAACATTTAATCTGGGTCAAGCCTAGTTCCTCCAGATGGACAGTGTCCAGTGTATGCATCCATGCCCTGAGGATGTACAGGGTTGCAGGAGCAGGCCCTGCATGCAGGAAAGATGTGGAGATGCTTTGTAGGCTGGATAAATTTGTCCAAATGCAACCCCTTAAGTAGTATCCATTAGGGATGTCAAGTTGACTATGAGCTAATACAAGGTGACCAGGAAGAGAGGGGAAGATTGTGGGGAGCAGACTAGAGTAGGCAGCTTTAGCAGAGCAGGTGGAAGAGCCAGCCAGGATTCCCTTAGGATCTAGAACCTGCAAAGTATGTAAGTAACCTCACCCAGGATGGGAAGAAAGTTGACAAGGGCATGTAGCTATTTCATTCTCTTTGCCTTGTCTTACATGTGGGTCTCTGGGTAATATAGATGACTTCACCATACACAATATTAGATTCTTTGATAAAAATGAATAAACATTTTTCTAAAAGGATAACATGTTTTTTGATAAGTTGAATCTCTGCTTTGCCGATCTGATTAACGTTTGTTCTCTCTTGCTCACAGAACACACATACACACACTCACATATGATAGAACACACTGGAGTTCAGTTCTGTAGTAGCCGGGGCCCTTTTACAGGAATTGCCTTATATAAGGACCACTTTAAGCCCATAGTTAAAGCACGTTAGAAAAAGGGTGGACCCATCTTGGACCAAGGTGAGTTTGGCTTGCAGGGAAAGAACACAGACTGGACAGGAGTTGAGCCATCATCTGGATGCACTGGGTAGGCTTTGCCCACACAGCCATGCTGGATGTCCTAATCACCAGGTACACGCAAGTTGAGTCACTCCTTCCTAGTCAGATGGAATGAGTCAGCCAGTCAACTGCAAAGGGCTCCACATCGGATGCGTTGGTTCAGGTGGAGCTTGTCTAACACTATGGGTTGGAAAGTCTATTGAATTTGGGAGAAAAAAATAGAGGCAGAATCTGAATAGTTACTTCTGCCAATTTTTCCCAAACCTACCTCAGTGCTTTGTTCTCCCTTAGCTCTGGCACTGATCGCCAGTCTCTCTGGAATGGTTTGTCTTTGTCCCGACTTGCCTGGTGCTGTTACCTCCCAGGCTAAATTGTTCCTTCTGGGTTGAAGGGTCCCTATGTCCAAGCTCTAATCTAGCTCTGCCACTAAATCACAATTGATACGTGGAATAAATGCTTTGGCACCTCTGAACTTTACTTCTCTTTTTAAATATGTAAAACAAAAAGTGGACCCTTAAGTAGTATCCATTAGGGATGTCAAGTTGACTATGAGCTAATACAAGGTGACCAGGAGAGGGGAAGATTGTGGGGAGCAGACTAGAGTAGGCAGCTTTAGCAGAGCAGGTGGAAGAGCCAGCCAGGATTCCCTTAGGATCTAGAACCTGCAAAGTATGTAAGTAACCTCACCCAGGATGGGAAGAAAGTTGACAAGGGCATGTAGCTATTTCATTCTCTTTGCCTTGTCTTACATGTGGGTCTCTGGGTAATATAGATGACTTCACCATACACAATATTAGATTCTTTGATAAAAATGAATAAACATTTTTCTAAAAGGATAACATGTTTTTTGATAAGTTGAATCTCTGCTTTGCCGATCTGATTAACGTTTGTTCTCTCTTGCTCACAGAACACACATACACACACTCACATATGATAGAACACACTGGAGTTCAGTTCTGTAGTAGCCCGGGCCTTATACAGGAATTGCCTTATATAAGGACCACTTTAAGCCCATAGTTAAAGCACGTTAGAAAAAGGGTGGACCCATCTTGGACCAAGGTGAGTTTGGCTTGCAGGGAAAGAACACAGACTGGACAGGAGTTGAGCCATCATCTGGATGCACTGGGTAGGCTTTGCCCACACAGCCATGCTGGATGTCCTAATCACCAGGTACACGCAAGTTGAGTCACTCCTTCCTAGTCAGATGGAATGAGTCAGCCAGTCAACTGCAAAGGGCTCCACATCGGATGCGTTGGTTCAGGTGGAGCTTGTCTAACACTATGGGTTGGAAAGTCTATTGAATTTGGGAGAAAAAAATAGAGGCAGAATCTGAATAGTTACTTCTGCCAATTTTTCCCAAACCTACCTCAGTGCTTTGTTCTCCCTTAGCTCTGGCACTGATCGCCATTCTCTCTGGAATGGTTTGTCTTTGTCCCGACTTGCCTGGTGCTGTTACCTCCCAGGCTAAATTGTTCCTTCTGGGTTGAAGGGTCCCTATGTCCAAGCTCTAATCTAGCTCTGCCACTAAATCACAATTGATACGTGGAATAAATGCTTTGGCACCTCTGAACTTTACTTCTCTTATTTGTAAAATAGGATAGTATAAAGATCCAAAGAGATTCAGTGTGAAAATGCTCTGAAAACTATGAAGAACAATGCAAACAAAAGACTGAACCAGAAAGAGTTAATTTAGCCTAAAGTTAAAATAGAACAATTTACTCACTTTTCTGTCATTCCTTCACACAGTTTGGACATCTATTAAGTACTGAAGAAATGTATCATTTTCAACTGTCTGAATCCATATGCAGTTGATTTCAAAGCTTAATTGTATTTGAATGAGGAATCAATACGTATAACTGCACCAACATTACTATGCTGAAAATCTGTGCATGTCTCTGATGCTTTCATAATATATTTCAATTTTCCCATTACTTTCCCATTATTATCCCATATTTTTGAAAGGATTCTGTGAGCACTGCAAAGTATGGCAAATCCCAAATGAATGGTAACGACTATTTGTGTCAATTTCAAGCTGCATTTGTTACAGTGTTCTGCAGCTCCTCCTGGTTCTAGCCTGTCTCGGTAACAGAGACACCAACAATTTTTCCTGAAACATCTATTTCATCGTGTTCATTCCTGGATAAAAAGGCATTCCTCTTCCCTGGCTTGTATTATTACGAATGACAGCCAGAGTTCTTTACATTTTGGCTGCAGCCTTTCTTTCCATACGTGTTTCTGTTTTAAAATATACCCTTTTCCAACCAGATTGAGCATCTCAAAATCCCACACGTAAACAGATTATATTCTTTTTTTCTTCTTTTTATTGGAGCATAATTGCTTTACAATGATGTGTTGGTTTCTGCTGTCCAACAACGCAAATCAGTCATAATTACACACACCCACACCCACCCCCCCCACCACCCCTCTTCCTTTTGAATCCCTCTTCCCACTTCCATCCCACCCCTTTAGGTCTTCACGGAGCACCAAGCTGGGCTCCCTGTGTTATACAGCAACTTTCCACTAGCTAGCTATCAGCTGGTAAAGAATCTGCCTGCAATGAGGGAGACCTGGGTTTGATCCCTTGGTTGGGAAAATCCCCTGGAGGAAGGGATGGCAAGCCACACCAGCGTTCTTGCCTGGAGAATCTCCAGGGACAGAGGAGCCTGGCAGCTACCGTCCATGGGGTCTCAACGACTGTGAACTCATGAATAATTAGCCTTCTCTTATTTGTAAAATAGGATAGTATAAAGATCCAAAGAGATTCAGTGTGAAAATGCTCTGAAAACTATGAAGAACAATGCAAACAAAAGACTGAACCAGAAAGAGTTAATTTAGCCTAAAGTTAAAATAGAACAATTTACTCACTTTTCTGTCATTCCTTCACACAGTTTGGACATCTATTAAGTACTGAAGAAATGTATCATTTTCAACTGTCTGAATCCATATGCAGTTGATTTCAAAGCTTAATTGTATTTGAATGAGGAATCAATACGTATAACTGCACCAACATTACTATGCTGAAAATCTGTGCATGTCTCTGATGCTTTCATAATATATTTCAATTTTCCCATTACTTTCCCATTATTATCCCATATTTTTGAAAGGATTCTGTGAGCACTGCAAAGTATGGCAAATCCCAAATGAATGGTAACGACTATTTGTGTCAATTTCAAGCTGCATTTGTTACAGTGTTCTGCAGCTCCTCCTGGTTCTAGCCTGTCTCCGTAACAGAGACACCAACAATTTTTCCTGAAACATCTATTTCATCGTGTTCATTCCTGGATAAAAAGGCATTCCTCTTCCCTGGCTTGTATTATTACGAATGACAGCCAGAGTTCTTTACATTTTGGCTGCAGCCTTTCTTTCCATACGTGTTTCTGTTTTAAAATATACCCTTTTCCAACCAGATTGAGCATCTCAAAATCCCACACGTAAACAGATTATATTCTTTTTTTCTTCTTTTTATTGGAGCATAATTGCTTTACAATGATGTGTTGGTTTCTGCTGTCCAACAACGCAAATCAGTCATAATTACACACACCCACACCCACCCCCCCCACCACCCCTCTTCCTTTTGAATCCCTCTTCCCACTTCCATCCCACCCCTTTAGGTCTTCACGGAGCACCAAGCTGGGCTCCCTGTGTTATACAGCAACTTTCCACTAGCTAGCTATCAGCTGGTAAAGAATCTGCCTGCAATGAGGGAGACCTGGGTTTGATCCCTTGGTTGGGAAAATCCCCTGGAGGAAGGGATGGCAAGCCACACCAGCGTTCTTGCCTGGAGAATCTCCAGGGACAGAGGAGCCTGGCAGCTACCGTCCATGGGGTCTCAAGAGTCAGACAGGACTGAATGACTAAGCAGAGCACAGCACAGCAGTGTATATATGTCAGTGCGACTTTCTCAGTTTTTCCTACTCTTTCCTTTCCCTACTATGTCCACAACTCCATTCTGTATATGTGTCTCCATTCCTTCCCTGCAAATAGGTTCATCAGTATTATTTTTCTAGGTTGCGTATGTATGTATGAATAGATGCACACGCATCTTTTCTCTTTCTGACTTCACTCTGTTTAACAGGCTCTAGGTTCATTGATTAATACCTCACAGCAACTGACTCAAATTTGTTCTTTTTATGGCTGAGTAATATTCAATGGCATATATGCACCACATCTTTATCATTCATCTGTTGATCAATATCTAGGTTGCTTCCTTGTCCTGGTTATTATAAATAGTGCTGTTAAGAACATTGGAGTGCATATGCCTTTTTATTTTTATTTATTTATTATTATTATTTCTTTATTTTAAAGTTTTTACAGAGTTTTGTTTTTCACAGACATGCATGTTCCCAGATCAGTCATATGCATATCTCTGGTCCCCTCCCCCACCCCACCCCTGCAGGTTGTCACACCAAGCCATTGTAAGAACTCCTATTCCCTTAGCACAAAGACAATAGCTATCTTTTCACACATTATGGTATAGGTTTCCGTGTTACTCCTCTATGCCTCCACCCAACCCCTGTAGCCACACGTAACAGTAATTCTTTTTCTTCTTTTATTGGAGCATAATTGCTTTACAATGATGTGTTTCTGCTGTCCAACAACGCAAATCAGTCATAATTACACACACCCACACCCACCCCCACCACCCCTCTTCCTTTTGAATCCCTCTTCCCACTTCCATCCCACCCCTTTAGGTCTTCACGGAGCACCAAGCTGGGCTCCCTGTGTTATACAGCAACTTTCCACTAGCTAGCTATCAGCTGGTAAAGAATCTGCCTGCAATGAGGGAGACCTGGGTTTGATCCCTTGGTTGGGAAAATCCCCTGGAGGAAGGGATGGCAAGCCACACCAGCGTTCTTGCCTGGAGAATCTCCAGGGACAGAGGAGCCTGGCAGCTACCGTCCATGGGGTCTCAAGAGTCAGACAGGACTGAATGACTAAGCAGAGCACAGCACAGCAGTGTATATATGTCAGTGCGACTTTCTCAGTTTTTCCTACTCTTTCCTTTCCCTACTATGTCCACAACTCCATTCTGTATATGTGTCTCCATTCCTTCCCTGCAAATAGGTTCATCAGTATTATTTTTCTAGGTTGCGTATGTATGTATGAATAGATGCACACGCATCTTTTCTCTTTCTGACTTCACTCTGTTTAACAGGCTCTAGGTTCATTGATTAATACCTCACAGCAACTGACTCAAATTTGTTCTTTTTATGGCTGAGTAATATTCAATGGCATATATGCACCACATCTTTATCATTCATCTGTTGATCAATATCTAGGTTGCTTCCTTGTCCTGGTTATTATAAATAGTGCTGTTAAGAACATTGGAGTGCATATGCCTTTTTATTTTTATTTATTTATTATTATTATTTCTTTATTTTAAAGTTTTTACAGAGTTTTGTTTTTCACAGACATGCATGTTCCCAGATCAGTCATATGCATATCTCTGGTCCCCTCCCCCACCCCACCCCTGCAGGTTGTCACACCAAGCCATTGTAAGAACTCCTATTCCCTTAGCACAAAGACAATAGCTATCTTTTTCACACATTATGGTATAGGTTTCCGTGTTACTCCCTCTATGCCTCCACCCACTGTTCATTCTCCACAATGTCCATATGTCTATTCTCTGTTTTTCCATGGGTTCACATGTGCCTTTTTAAATTATGGTTTACTCAGAGTATATGCCCAGGAGTAGGATTACTGGGTCATATGTTAGTTTTATTCTTGGTTTTTTAAGAAAGGAGGTTATTTTCAGTGGTATTTTTAATCATAATGACCTTACCCAGAATACCTATATTTCACTTTTTTCTACAACCAATCTCACCCACTGCCCAGAGTCCAACTCAAAGTTCCACCCAAGCTCCTACCCAAGACTCAAGACCTTTGAGGTTGCTCAAGCTGTCATGGTCTCTCTCCTTGGTAAAACTTGGGAAGGCACTGCCTGGGAAACCTTTTGGTTTCTGGGATGACATTGCCTTTAGGGTAATGATGTTTGTAATGCCATGGTCAGGTCCAGATGGATCCTCAGGCCATGCTGGATCTTCTTCCTTCTCCCTGAATCTGCTTGTTCAATTCCTAACTAGTGTAACACCACTTCAATCAAAATTCAGACCATCAATAAAATGATAATTTATCAGCTGCAGTTTTAAGAGGTGCAAGAGCAGAATAGAACACTGGGCAGACATGATAGCCAAGGTCAAGGTGGCAATGGGGGAAGCAGGACATACTGAAAAAAACAGTAACTGAACTAGAGGGAACTTTAATTGTCATGATTCTAAATTGGTCTGCTGAAAAACATTTTTAAGAGATGCCGACATTTAAAAACTCTGGTATATCCACTTTAAGTTATCTATTACATGAGTGAATAATACTCTAGGGTAAAATTTTGACTCCAATCAGAACATGTGATCTAGGCTGGTAAGATCCTAAAACATTTAGAAGTTTTATCAATATGAACCTGCTTGTTGCCTATTGATGCCAGCTTTGAGACAAGGCAAATGCTTAAGTTCTCTTTGTTGGGCATTTGATGTGAATGCCTATTCAGCACCATTTCTCCCAGGAAAAATATGCACACTTCCTTTGCTGAGTTGTTTCTCCTCACTGTGTTCATGTTATTGAGGGACATGACTTAACCTCTGATTTCAGGGGTGGGAATGTGACCCAACTTGGCCAGTCAGTGTCTTCTGATTCCTCTAAGCACAGTGTTTAGTTGAGTGAAGACAGGGCATCCTCCACATTGGACCAAGGAGGCTCAGTGTCAAGAAATGTATTTGAATGTTGAAGAGATACACTTGTCCTGCATCAGTTAAGTTGCTACCAGAGAAATAGAACCAGTAGGATGGCTAGACAGATAGCTATAGATGGATATCAGTAACTTGGGCTACATGGTTTTGGGATGTGACGAGTCTAAAATCTGTAGGGCGGGTGGGGCAAGGCTGGAAACTCTCAATTAGTAGCTACTGCTGCAATTAAGAGTCAGAATTTCTTTTGACTTAAGAAAATCTCATTTTGTTTTTGAGGTTCTTCAACTGCTTGGGAGAGGCCCACACACATTATCGAGAATTATGTCCTTTTAAAATAAATTGATTATAGATATTAACTACATCTTTCTTCGAATTTGCTTAATAGATATCAACTATGTGGTCACCTTCCAGAATTCTTACAAGAAAAGAAAATGTGTAGGAACCTTTTTATATAAACAGTTAGTGCCAAGACTTCTTGTTATGATTTCTAACCAAGTGTAGACACTCTGTAACCAGATTCTTTAAAAACTATAAAAAATAATTATCTATATGGAGTTTCAGATGACTTTTCTGTAGAATTTTCTATGACTAATGGGAATTCCCTGTTATCTATTTATTATAAGGGATTTCCTCATAGCTTAGTGGTAAAGAACCCACCTCGCCTGTCAATGTAAGAGACTCGAGTTCAATCCATGGGTTGGGAAGATTGCCTGGAAAAGAAAATGGCAACCCACTCTGGTATTCTTGTCTGGAAAAATCCCATGGATAGAGGAACCTGCTGGGCTACAGTCCATGGGTCGCAGAGTTGAACGGGACTTAGTGACTAAATAACAAATATTCTAATTCAGAGTGCCCTCTACCTAGCATTACGATTGTTGTTCATTTGCTAAATTGAGTCAGACTCTTTGTGGTGTCACGGACTACAGAATGCCTGGCTTCCCTGTCCTTCACTATCTCCTGGCATTTGCTCAAACTCGTGTCCCATTGAGTCAGCGATGCCATCCGACCATGTCCTCTTCTGTCACCCCCTTCTCCTCTTACTCTCAATCTTTCCCTGCATTAGGGTCTTTTCCAATGAGATGGCATTACCATCGAGTATGGTAAATATTTTTGTTTGTGTCTATATAAATAATTGTTTTGTGTCACGCCAAATAGCATGTCAGCACCATTCTTGTGGGCCAGTCTCTCACAGACCTATGAAAAGAATACCGAACTTACAAATAGGATTGATTGTTTTGCCAATCACCTCTCTGGGGCTAGGGTCCAACCATGGAACCTGGAATGACCTCTGAGCACATCCGTGCAACTCGTTGACCTCATGTGGTGAAACGTAGGTGGCAAAAAGATAGAAGAATGATCCAAAGGGAAACAGAGACAGGGGCCCCTGTGGATCCTGGTCAGGACTCATGGTACTCTACTCTAGGGCAGTGCCTACTCCAGCTAATCTGAAGGGCCAGAGTGAAAGGATAGAACTTCAAGTTCCTTTCAAAGGAACTTCATGTACCAGGTCCATTGAGGCAAAGGCCCTGCCTGCCTAGGTCTGAGGAGGATGCTGTTCTTATGTCCACCTTCTTTTTTCTTCTGTCAGTTCACATGATGGTCAGAGCCAGATCTCATTTCTTTTCTTTTTTTGTACTTTAATTCTGTTCTCTCTCAGAATAGCAGTTCTATTTCTGTAAATTGTATATTTTTTAAAAGTACTCTCCATTCTCTGGCATCGCTATCTCTCAACGCATGTGTGTGCCTGCACACACACATGCACATGCACAACTAAATAGCATTCTTGTTAGAATAGCTAAATGCAGAGATGAATAGAGAGGATTAAGTATAGTGCTCATCCTATATTCTACTCTTACAGTAATTGATATAGCATCAGTGAGATTTCACTGGCAAAATTGATTCAAATCAAACCAGAAAAATTCAGTCTCAAGAACTGAAAATGAGCTAAAAGATGGTAAGCAAAGAATAATAATATGTGGCAATGTCTTCAAATTACTCACATTTTAGGTTTTATATAATTTGAAGTTGCGAAAAAATGTGTTTAACAAGGGTGACTTTTTCAAAATTGTAATGTCTTTATTAATGATCAGAGAGCAGCAGTGAAAGCTTGATAATGTCTTTTTCAGTGATGTTAAATTGGAAGGCATTCACAGTATTCAGGAAGACATACAAATTATACAAATAGAGCTATAAAGTTTATAAATATGAATGGGAGGGAAAACAAAGATATTTCAGAAATAATCAAAGCACTTGGGTCTGTAGGAAAATGTAATTGAAACCAAAGGGATCCTCAGATAGGGTATGGGGCCTGTGCAACCCCTCAGCTCAATGTCCCATGAGATTTGGGGCCAGTGACTCACAGACCTATGAAAAGAATACCGAACTTACAAATAGGATTGATTGTTTTGCCAATCACCCCTCTGGGGCTAGGGTCCAACCATGGAACCTGGAATGACCTCTGAACACATCCGTGCAACTCGTTGACCTCATGTGGTGAAACATAGGTGGCAAAAAGATAGAAGAATGATCCAAAGGGAAACAGAAACAGGGGCCCCTGTGGATCCTGGTCAGGACTCATGGTACTCTACTCTAGGGCAGTGCCTACTCCAGCTAATCTGAAGGGCCAGAGTGAAAGGATAGAACTTCAAGTTCCTTTCAAAGGAACTTCATGTACCAGGTCCATTGAGGCAAAGGCCCTGCCTGCCTAGGTCTGAGGAGGATGCTGTTCTTATGTCCACCTTCTTTTTTCTTCTGTCAGTTCACATGATGGTCAGAGCCAGATCTCATTTCTTTTCTTTTTTTTGTACTTTAATTCTGTTCTCTCTCAGAATAGCAGTTCTATTTCTGTAAATTGTATATTTTTTAAAAGTACTCTCCATTCTCTGGCATCGCTATCTCTCAACGCATGTGTGTGCCTGCACACACACATGCACATGCACAACTAAATAGCATTCTTGTTAGAATAGCTAAATGCAGAGATGAATAGAGAGGATTAAGTATAGTGCTCATCCTATATTCTACTCTTACAGTAATTGATATAGCATCAGTGAGATTTCACTGGCAAAATTGATTCAAATCAAACCAGAAAAATTCAGTCTCAAGAACTGAAAATGAGCTAAAAGATGGTAAGCAAAGAATAATAATATGTGGCAATGTCTTCAAATTACTCACATTTTAGGTTTTATATAATTTGAAGTTGCGAAAAAATGTGTTTAACAAGGGTGACTTTTTCAAAATTGTAATGTCTTTATTAATGATCAGAGAGCAGCAGTGAAAGCTTGATAATGTCTTTTTCAGTGATGTTAAATTGGAAGGCATTCACAGTATTCAGGAAGACATACAAATTATACAAATAGAGCTATAAAGTTTATAAATATGAATGGGAGGGAAAACAAAGATATTTCAGAAATAATCAAAGCACTTGGGTCTGTAGGAAAATGTAATTGAAACCAAAGGGATCCTCAGATAGGGTATGGGGCCTGTGCAACCCCTCAGCTCAATGTCCCATGAGATTTGGGGCCAGTGACTCACAGTATTCCAAGTGAATTGTCAGAAGTATCAGTCAGTTAATAAAATTGTACTGTGATTTTTTCCTGTTTTTATACTGTGGCCATGTTACTTAATCTTTAGAAACCATTTTCCTTGTTCATTGGATTAAGAATATTTTAGAATCCCCATGTTGTACAACTTCCAGAGTTCCGTCTACATGATCATTTCAGACTCTATGCAAATGGCATCTCCTGGAGTTGTGCAGTGGATGCCCTGCAAGATTTTAGATAAAATGTGCACTATAGTTTCAGGGTGCTCCGTAATGTCCCATGATATTTGTGTGATTCTACAGCATCTAGATTGTACAAAGTGTCCAACTGGATTATGTCAGTCATTTGCTATGAAATAAATATTCAAATGCTTTCAGACCATTATATGAATGATTTGCATATTGACTTTTTCTGGAAGGACTGAACAATATATTTTATATATATATATATATATATATATATATATATATAAAGTCTCCTATGTTACTTTCTGCAGGTTTTATTGGTTTGTAGAATTTTAAAGTGTGATTTCCTGCTTATGTATTTAATTGGATTTTGTATTCTGTTGACTTCTAATCAATTCACAGGGTAAGATGCATCTGCTGATTCCCACTAGAAAGGAGGAGGTCCCATTGTAATCTGTGCCAGGTTAGGATCTCCTAGGACTATTAGCACGGTTGGTGAAAGGTCCCCTTGAGGGAGCTCTGGAGTTTTTAAGTTTGAACAAAACCCCATTTTAAGGAAGTTTACAATATTTATCATCTGCTATGAGAATACTTTTATTGAATGTTTGCCTTTATTTTATTTTTAAACTAGATATCCAATGATGATAATTAGGAAACTTATGTTTTCACATATTAATGAAGATAATTATACAAATAGAGCTATAAAGTTTATAAATATGAATGGGAGGGAAAACAAAGATATTTCAGAAATAATCAAAGCACTTGGGTCTGTAGGAAAATGTAATTGAAACCAAAGGGATCCTCAGATAGGGTATGGGGCCTGTGCAACCCCTCAGCTCAATGTCCCATGAGATTTGGGGCCAGTGACTCACAGTATTCCAAGTGAATTGTCAGAAGTATCAGTCAGTTAATAAAATTGTACTGTGATTTTTTCCTGTTTTTATACTGTGGCCATGTTACTTAATCTTTAGAAACCATTTTCCTTGTTCATTGGATTAAGAATATTTTAGAATCCCCATGTTGTACAACTTCCAGAGTTCCGTCTACATGATCATTTCAGACTCTATGCAAATGGCATCTCCTGGAGTTGTGCAGTGGATGCCCTGCAAGATTTTAGATAAAATGTGCACTATAGTTTCAGGGTGCTCCGTAATGTCCCATGATATTTGTGTGATTCTACAGCATCTAGATTGTACAAAGTGTCCAACTGGATTATGTCAGTCATTTGCTATGAAATAAATATTCAAATGCTTTCAGACCATTATATGAATGATTTGCATATTGACTTTTTCTGGAAGGACTGAACAATATATTTTATATATATATATATATATATATATATATATATATAAAGTCTCCTATGTTACTTTCTGCAGGTTTTATTGGTTTGTAGAATTTTAAAGTGTGATTTCCTGCTTATGTATTTAATTGGATTTTGTATTCTGTTGACTTCTAATCAATTCACAGGGTAAGATGCATCTGCTGATTCCCACTAGAAAGGAGGAGGTCCCATTGTAATCTGTGCCAGGTTAGGATCTCCTAGGACTATTAGCACGGTTGGTGCAAGGTCCCCTTGAGGGAGCTCTGGAGTTTTTAAGTTTGAACAAAACCCCATTTTAAGGAAGTTTACAATATTTATCATCTGCTATGAGAATACTTTTATTGAATGTTTGCCTTTATTTTATTTTTAAACTAGATATCCAATGATGATAATTAGGAAACTTATGTTTTCACATATATTAATGAGAAGTATTAATTATATTTTCTTTTCTTCAGCATTATGTTTCTCCTTTCTGACGGAGTCCTGAGGTTAGTTCATAGAGAATTGTATTAAAATATCCCTATAACATGGAACTGTTTTTGGAGGATTCAGCGAATAACATGCTCATGTTAACAGGCTTGCCCAATACTATTATTATGTTTAGAGGAAGCTGAATGAATCAACAAGGACAGACCTACATGAAGCTTAGAAATTGACATGAGAGCCTAGAATTATCTGCATTTCCCTGTCATTACTCCAAGGAGGAGGCACCTGCATGAGTTTCTGGTTCCACAGGCAGCTGTGTAAAGTCCAGTGCAGATGGATCCATTAGGCACTCAGAGGTCAATGTCATTGTTAAAATTAGCCGTGGTTTCTCTTGCCAGAAGTCTGAGCATTTCCTGACTTACCATGTTCCTTTATATTAATAGAATAGTGAGAATATATACTGACAGGACAATGAGAGCATTCTGACTTGCTTTAGGAGTTTTATTTCTCATTAATTAATGATATGGCATTAGTCTTCTATATTAGTTGATTGTGATTTTAGTTAATTGGCTCATGTCTTGAAGTTCAATCTTCTCTAGGTCCCTGGATAAGATGAGGGATCTAGGAGGCTCTGAAAGTATTATTATGACCCACACTTACCCTATGCATCTACCATGCCTGAATGTTCAGTGGTTTGCCTTTTCTGTGACCCATTATTACTACAGAAAGGGAAGTGTATGTGTGTGTTGGAGGAGGTCATCAAAAAGACAAAATGGGCCATTGATCCATGAGCTAGATCCAAGCCACCAGAGGCTGTTCACCCCATTGTGTGTTCTTGGAATGGGCATTCTGCCCACTGTTCCCAAAGCAGGAGTTATTTCAAGCATGTGACCTTAAGAAAGTAAGACACTGTTGAGACCATCTGGACTAAACAATATGACTAAAGCCAGTTCAGGTCTCTTTATAAACCTATTAGCACGGTTGGTGAAAGGTCCCTTGAGGGAGCTCTGGAGTTTTAAGTTTGAACAAAACCCCATTTTAAGCAAGTTTACAATATTTATCATCTGCTATGAGAATACTTTTATTGAATGTTTGCCTTTCTTTTATTTTTAAACTAGATCTCCAATGATGATAATTAGGACACTTATGTTTTCACATGTATTAATGAGAAGTATTAATTATATTTTCTTTTCTTCAGCATTATGTTTCTCCTTTCTGACGGAGTCCTGAGGTTAGTTCATAGAGAATTGTATTAAAATATCCCTATAACATGGAACTGTTTTTGGAGGATTCAGCGAATAACATGCTCATGTTAACAGGCTTGCCCAATACTATTATTATGTTTAGAGGAAGCTGAATGAATCAACAAGGACAGACCTACATGAAGCTTAGAAATTGACATGAGAGCCTAGAATTATCTGCATTTCCTGTCATTACTCCAAGGAGGAGGCACCTGCATGAGTTTCTGGTTCCACAGGCAGCTGTGTAAAGTCCAGTGCAGATGGATCCATTAGGCACTCAGAGGTCAATGTCATTGTTAAAATTAGCCGTGGTTTCTCTTGCCAGAAGTCTGAGCATTTCCTGACTTACCATGTTCCTTTATATTAATAGAATAGTGAGAATATATACTGACAGGACAATGAGAGCATTCTGACTTGCTTTAGGAGTTTTATTTCTCATTAATTAATGATATGGCATTAGTCTTCTATATTAGTTGATTGTGATTTTAGTTAATTGACTCATGTCTTGAAGTTCAATCTTCTCTAGGTCCCTGGATAAGATGAGGGATCTAGGAGGCTCTGAAAGTATTATTATGACCCACACTTACCCTATGCATCTACCATGCCTGAATGTTCAGTGGTTTGCCTTTTCTGTGACCCATTATTACTACAGAAAGGGAAGTGTATGTGTGTGTTGGAGGAGGTCATCAAAAAGACAAAATGGGCCATTGATCCATGAGCTAGATCCAAGCCACCAGAGGCTGTTCACCCCATTGTGTGTTCTTGGAATGGGCATTCTGCCCACTGTTCCCAAAGCAGGAGTTATTTCAAGCATGTGACCTTAAGAAAGTAAGACACTGTTGAGACCATCTGGACTAAACAATATGACTAAAGCCAGTTCAGGTCTCTTTATAAACCTTTAAGATTCTAGTAGGAGTCTCAGGGATCTACTCATCTTTCAGCCACCAAAGATAAGCCTTTTCTGTAAGTTTCCTTGAGTGTTAAGTCTACCACCTACCAGTCTGGAGTGTTCTGTGTCTTTCTTTGATCACTCTTTGACTGGTCTTTTGGACCCTGACAGTTCTAAAGGGATTAGCCTGATGGCTTGGACAATGGGAAACCAAGTGACGGATAAGCCTTTGTTGGGCAGGATGTGTGAAAATATTTGAGTTCCTCTGTTAGAGCTTGAAGTCCTCACTGTTTTCATGTCTTGGCTTATAACGTTCTGATAACCCCTGACAGTTAGGAAGCTGATGCCCTAGGCTGGGTATAAACTCTGGAAACTTACCCTTTGGTGGATAAAACAGATCAGGCTGCATAGGAAAAGCAACTACCATAGGTCTGGGTGGGATGATGCATAACCAAAAATGTTGGTTGCCCTTAGAATACAGTGATAATTAATGCAGTAACAGCATGTCCTGTGTGTTCTAGAAAATGCCACAGCAACTGCCTAAAGACCTCAGGACCATTCACTGGAATTCTCAACTGGTGAGGGATTGACAAATTGATTATACTGGTTCCCTCTCTCTGAGTGAGGGTTCTAAATATGTCTTTACTTATATGGCCATTGTGTCTGGTCTAAGCCTAGCTATCCCCTGTTGCCATGCAAACCAGGCTTCCATCATTATGGGGATTAGAAAGACTAAGTACTATGTACAAATACCCTCATTATAGGCAGAGATGGAGGTTCATGTTCCAAAGGGGTAAGACTAGACAAAAGAATAGGCCATTGAGTAGGTGTTCATGTCCTCTATACCCCACAAGCAGCAAGATTAGGAGAAAACAATTGAATACTGAAATATCAGATTAAATCACTAACAGGTGAAACTTCCTTGACCAGGTGAACTGGAGTACTGTCCTAGGCTTTAGTACATTCAAAAATCAGTTGGTAAGGCCTATTGATCCACGCATTATACTGGGCACCCCTGTTGGGACATTCAACAGCATAAAGATATGGAAACTGTGGGAGACAGCCATTGCCCAGACCCCACGGTGGATCAATGTGCTATGCTGCTGAGAACAGGAAACCCAGTTCCTCCTGGGAGCAGCATTATCCACTGGAATTTACAATGAGACATTCTGCTGAGATGGATAAATTTTTTCACACTCCTGGGTGCTGGAAAACTGCTTAATCTCCCCTGGGATTGCATTGTCCTGCTGCAAACTGGACCTGTTCAGATGCACTATACCTGAAATGTGCCATTGAAAAACATGTGCCATTGAAAAAAAGAGAAAATAAGAGTTCTAGTCTGCCATATGCTATCCCTGGTCCATCTCTTTTCTCCTAATAGCACAGCCTCCTCTGGCCAACATGTATGGTGTACACAACCAGGTCAAGTTCCCAAAATTGCCCAACTCCCTCTTCTCAAGCCCAACTGTACATGATCTGTTTTCTACTAATACGATCATGGGTCTGTCATCTTTGTTCCTTCCATTGGCTTTAGCACATAGAGATCCTTAATAATTCACCCAGTGAGACTGACATGGTAGCTGACAAAGTCTGTCCTTACTGAACACTAAACGTCTCTAATGAGAAAACCTGTCCTCCAAGATAGGTGGCCTTGAACATTATCACTGCCTCACAAGTAGACACCTATGCCATTATCCAAACAGAATATTGTATTTCCAAACCTGATGAGTCTGATAATGTATCATCTTTATTAAATGACTTGAGGGCACAAGTGAATGCCCTGAGTGATCCAAACCCCAGTCTAGAGGTTTTAATGAATCAGTGGTTCAGATCATGGGGTTCCTGATAGAAAAAAATGGTTTCTTATTTTGAAAATTATCATGTATATCTGTGTTTTGTATTGCATGTGCCTGTATCATTGCTGTGGTATCTGCTTTTGATGCAGCCAGATGGCCTCTGAATAAGCCCCCCCTCCCCCTTCTAAGGAAGCCCTTGCTGATCTCTCAGGGTACATTGCAGAGGAGAGGGTGTGTAAGATGGTAAGAGCTGGTCATGAGGGCTAGAGTGTGGGAGGAGGTCACTGAGAGGCCATGACCAGAGAACTGACCCCAGGTAATCAGACACTCCTTATCCTTCCTCTGTCCTTGGAATGTATATTTCACCCTACATTCCCACAGCAGGAGCTCATTTCCAAGACATTACCTTGAGAGATTAAAGTGCTGTTGGAGACCATGTAGACTGACCATGTGCTGAACACAGTTAAAACCTCCCTGAAACTTGTAAGATTCTGTCCCACTGGTACTGAGGTTCAATCATCTTGCAACTGCTAAAGGCAAACCCCTTTTTTCCCATAAGGCCGCCTGTTCTCCTTGCTCCACGCTTACCAGGAACTCTTTGAAAATAAGAGTTCTAGTCTGCCATATGCTATCCCTGGTCCATCTCTTTTCTCCTAATAGCACAGCCTCCTCTGGCCAACATGTATGGTGTACACAACCAGGTCAAGTTCCCAAAATTGCCCAACTCCCTCTTCTCAAGCCCAACTGTACATGATCTGTTTTCTACTAATACGATCATGGGTCTGTCATCTTTGTTCCTTCCATTGGCTTTAGCACATAGAGATCCTTAATAATTCACCCAGTGAGACTGACATGGTAGCTGACAAAGTCTGTCCTTACTGAACACTAAACGTCTCTAATGAGAAAACCTGTCCTCCAAGATAGGGGGCCCTTTGGGAAACATTATCACTGCCTCACAAGTAGACACCTATGCCATTATCCAAACAGAATATTGTATTTCCAAACCTGATGAGTCTGATAATGTATCATCTTTATTAAATGACTTGAGGGCACAAGTGAATGCCCTGAGTGATCCAAACCCCAGTCTAGAGGTTTTAATGAATCAGTGGTTCAGATCATGGGGTTCCTGATAGAAAAAAATGGTTTCTTATTTTGAAAATTATCATGTATATCTGTGTTTTGTATTGCATGTGCCTGTATCATTGCTGTGGTATCTGCTTTTGATGCAGCCAGATGGCCTCTGAATAAGCCCCCCCTCCCCCTTCTAAGGAAGCCCTTGCTGATCTCTCAGGGTACATTGCAGAGGAGAGGGTGTGTAAGATGGTAAGAGCTGGTCATGAGGGCTAGAGTGTGGGAGGAGGTCACTGAGAGGCCATGACCAGAGAACTGACCCCAGGTAATCAGAGACTCCTTATCCTTCCCCTGTCCTTGGAATGTATATTTCACCCTACATTCCCACAGCAGGAGCTCATTTCCAAGACATTACCTTGAGAGATTAAAGTGCTGTTGGAGACCATGTAGACTGACCATGTGCTGAACACAGTTAAAACCTCCCTGAAACTTGTAAGATTCTGTCCCACTGGTACTGAGGTTCAATCATCTTGCAACTGCTAAAGGCAAACCTCTTCCATAAGTTCTTTTGCTTACCAAACCTGCACCTACTGATCTAGAGGGGCCCGCCGCTTTCCTTGGTCTCTCCTTGCCCTCCACGTTCAGTTCAGTTGCTCAGTCGTGTCCAACTCTTTGCAACGCCATAGACAGTGACACGTCAGGCATCACTGTCCTCCACCATCTCCTGGAGCTTGCTCTGACTATATCCTTTGACTCAGTGGCTCCATCCAACCATCTCCTCCTCTGTCATCCTCTTCTTCTTCTGCCTTCTATTTTTCCCTGCATCAGGGTTTTTTCTGATGAGTCTTCTCTTTGCATCATGTGGCCACAGTATTGGAACTTCAAAGTCTGCCACTTTCCTTGCTGTCTCCTTGCCCTCCATGTACAGGGGCCAATTTGCAAACCAATAGTGTGCATGGTGGAGGGCACCAGGGAAATACATTAGTTTCCAACTGAATTTTCAGTCTATTTGAGGTAGGATAATGTTTATTATTAAAAGTACATTTTTTTCTTTACCAACTTATATTCAGCATGTTTGTATCTTGAAGTTATTTAGCAACTGATCTGAAAATATTGATATTTCCATAGCTGTTTAATAAAAAAAGTCTTATCATACTGTCATTCCAGACTTTATAACAATCTCTCTGTAATGCTGGAATTACTTTAATTATGAGCTCTTTCAGACATGATGGATTGCATGTCATTGAGGTATGGCATATGGTACTGGTGAGCTAGGCTCCTCACACACTCATTACATTTATAAAACCTGACTCAATGTAGTTAATCTTTGAATATCCCATCTCACTCATCTCTATGCATACACACACACACACACACACACACACACACATGCAATATAGGTATATCTTATTTTTCAATAAAGAGATATGTATCCAAACTCTTTATTAAAAAATAAGATAGGAGCACCAATCATAAATATGCAGTTCAGAGACTTTTCAAAAAGTGAAAACATCTGTAACTACCACTCAGATCAAACAATAAAATATTGTGAACAACCTGGAAATTTTCATGTGCCCCCTTCCAGTAGCTACCCTCTACAATGTTAACCACAATTTTAAAACACCATTAGTTAGTTTTTTGACTGTTTTTGAAATTTATAGAAGAAAGATGACAGCTATATATTTTGTAACTGCCTTCTTGTTCTTTGTCTTTGAAATTAACCCACATTGTTGCATGTCACAGTTGTTTCTTCTCATTGTATGATTCTCAGTTTTCCAAATATACCACAATTTATCCCTTCTCCTTGATGAAAATGTGGATTGTCTTTAGTATATAATAATTGTGAATAATGCTGCCATATTCTAACATATGTCTATTAGTGCCTGTATGTATACATTTCTACTGGATAATGCACCTAGAGGTGGAATTGCTGTGTCTTAAGATAAACTTGTACCAAGTGTAATACATGCTGTCAAAATCCTTTCTAAAGTGACTTGCTCATTTACATTCTCACTAGCCTTGGAACAAGGGTTTTGGTTGTTTCATATCCTCAGTGCATGTGAGCTCAGTCACTTCATTTGTATCCGACTTTTCCCAGTATCTCCCAGGGAAATACATTAGTTTCAACTGAAAATTTGAGGTAGGATAATGTTTATTATTAAAAGTACATTTTTTTCTTTACCAACTTATATTCAGCATGTTTGTATCTTGAAGTTATTTAGCAACTGATCTGAAAATATTGATATTTCCATAGCTGTTTAATAAAAAAAGTCTTATCATACTGTCATTCCAGACTTTATAACAATCTCTCTGTAATGCTGGAATTACTTTAATTATGAGCTCTTTCAGACATGATGGATTGCATGTCATTGAGGTATGGCATATGGTACTGGTGAGCTAGGCTCCTCACACACTCATTACATTTATAAAACCTGACTCAATGTAGTTAATCTTTGAATATCCCATCTCACTCATCTCTATGCATACACACACACACACACACACACACACACATGCAATATAGGTATATCTTATTTTTCAATAAAGAGATATGTATCCAAACTCTTTATTAAAAAATAAGATAGGAGCACCAATCATAAATATGCAGTTCAGAGACTTTTCAAAAAGTGAAAACATCTGTAACTACCACTCAGATCAAACAATAAAATATTGTGAACAACCTGGAAATTTTCATGTGCCCCCTTCCAGTAGCTACCCTCTACAATGTTAACCACAATTTTAAAACACCATTAGTTAGTTTTTTGACTGTTTTTGAAATTTATAGAAGAAAGATGACAGCTATATATTTTGTAACTGCCTTCTTGTTCTTTGTCTTTGAAATTAACCCACATTGTTGCATGTCACAGTTGTTTCTTCTCATTGTATGATTCTCAGTTTTCCAAATATACCACAATTTATCCCTTCTCCTTGATGAAAATGTGGATTGTCTTTAGTATATAATAATTGTGAATAATGCTGCCATATTCTAACATATGTCTATTAGTGCCTGTATGTATACATTTCTACTGGATAATGCACCTAGAGGTGGAATTGCTGTGTCTTAAGATAAACTTGTACCAAGTGTAATACATGCTGTCAAAATCCTTTCTAAAGTGACTTGCTCATTTACATTCTCACTAGCCTTGGAACAAGGGTTTTGGTTGTTTCATATCCTCAGTGCATGTGAGCTCAGTCACTTCATTTGTATCCGACTCTTTGTGACCCCATGGACTGTAGCCCACCAGGCTCCCCTGTGCATGGGATTCTCCAGGCAAGAATTCTGGAGTGGGTGGCCATGTCCTGCTCTGGGGCATCTTCCCAACCCAGGGATAGAATCCTTGTCTCCTATATTGCAGGCAGATTCTTTACAGCTGAGCCACTGGGGAAGCCCCAGATCCTCTGTAGATCCTTGATATTTCCAGGTTTTTCAAAGGGTCGCCATTGTGATTTTTGCACACTGGCATCAGAATGTGGTATTAATTTGTAGTTATCTGATGACTAATGAGGTAAAACACCCTCTTACATATTTATTGGGCCATTTGGACTGTGTAATTTTTGTGTCTGTATATGAAATATCCACTTAAAGCTTTGGTTCACATTTTTATTTCACTGGGTGTCTTTTATCTTACTGATTTATAGAAATTCTTCGTATATTTTGCAGTCCCTTATTATAGGTGGTCCCCAGCCTCTGGGACCTAGTGGTTGATAATCTGAGGTGGAGTGGGTGTAATAACAAGAGAAATAAAGTGCACAGTAAATGTATGCACTTGAATCATCTCCGAATCATCCCCACCCCAGTTTAGTTGGCAAAAATTGTCCTCCATGAGGCTGATCCCTGATGCCAAAATATTTGGGGACCACTGCCTTCTTGAATACATGCCTTGTAAGTATCTTTCCTCACTCCACGTTTTTAAAGTAGTCAAATCCTTTTTTCTTTTTTGATGGTTAATGCTGTTTTTTGTTCTATTTAAAGAATCTGCTTTGTAAATGATGGCATTTGAAGCATTTTATCTCTATTATATTTTTTTTCTAGAAAGACAATTGGTTTTTATGCAATAACTGTGAAATGTGAACTTGTCAAATTCAACTCTTATTTTTTAATAGTTTGACTGCATTATCTTATGTATTGTCATCTGCCAATTAATGATTGCTTTTACTGCTTTCTTTTCTAACCTTATATTTTTTATGTCTTCTTGCCCTATTGCACTGGGTATGACCTCTAACAGCATAATAAATAAAAATAGAGATAATGGCTTCTTTCTTAGTTTATTCTCAGTTTTAGAGGAAAGCACTTAGTTTTACTGTTCCAGGCTGGGCTTTTTTGTAGATTCTACTGTATTATGCCAATGTTTTTCCTTTATTCTTAGTTGCCATATATTTTCCAGTTGTATTGAGATATCATTGACAAATAACACTGCATTATTTTAAGGTGTATGTATAACAATGATTTGATATGTTTATATTGTGAAATTATTAGCATATTGAAAACAAGTGAAAGTCAGTCAGTCCAACTATTTGAGACTCAGGGATTGAACCCAGGTCTCCCACATTGCAGGTGGATTCTTTACGATCTCAGCCACCAGGGTAGCTGATAAGCATAGTGAGTTAAACTAGCATCATCTCTTCACGTGGTTGCCCATTTTTTCTCTTGTGATGAGAACTTTTAAGATCTATTCTCTTAGAAACTTTCAAATATACAAGACAATGGCCACATGAACTAATTACTTCTGGAAACCTCAATGAAAACATTCAGTGTGATATATAGTCTCTGGGACCTAGTGGTTGATAATCTGAGGTGGAGTGGGTGTAATAACAAGAGAAATAAAGTGCACAGTAAATGTATGCACTTGAATCATCTCCGAATCATCCCCACCCCAGTTTAGTTGGCAAAAATTGTCCTCCATGAGGCTGATCCCTGATGCCAAAATATTTGGGGACCACTGCCTTCTTGAATACATGCCTTGTAAGTATCTTTCCTCACTCCACGTTTTTAAAGTAGTCAAATCCTTTTTTCTTTTTTGATGGTTAATGCTGTTTTTTGTTCTATTTAAAGAATCTGCTTTGTAAATGATGGCATTTGAAGCATTTTATCTCTATTATATTTTTTTTCTAGAAAGACAATTGGTTTTTATGCAATAACTGTGAAATGTGAACTTGTCAAATTCAACTCTTATTTTTTAATAGTTTGACTGCATTATCTTATGTATTGTCATCTGCCAATTAATGATTGCTTTTACTGCTTTCTTTTCTAACCTTATATTTTTTATGTCTTCTTGCCCTATTGCACTGGGTATGACCTCTAACAGCATAATAAATAAAAATAGAGATAATGGCTTCTTTCTTAGTTTATTCTCAGTTTTAGAGGAAAGCACTTAGTTTTACTGTTCCAGGCTGGGCTTTTTTGTAGATTCTACTGTATTATGCCAATGTTTTTCCTTTATTCTTAGTTGCCATATATTTTCCAGTTGTATTGAGATATCATTGACAAATAACACTGCATTATTTTAAGGTGTATGTATAACAATGATTTGATATGTTTATATTGTGAAATTATTAGCATATTGAAAAAAAGTGAAAGTCAGTCAGTCCAACTATTTGAGACTCAGGGATTGAACCCAGGTCTCCCACATTGCAGGTGGATTCTTTACGATCTCAGCCACCAGGGTAGCTGATAAGCATAGTGAGTTAAACTAGCATCATCTCTTCACGTGGTTGCCCATTTTTTCTCTTGTGATGAGAACTTTTAAGATCTATTCTCTTAGAAACTTTCAAATATACAAGACAATGGCCACATGAACTAATTACTTCTGGAAACCTCAATGAAAACATTCAGTGTGATATATAGTCTCTTATTCCCCATAAACCACCTAAATCCAAACAAGCTTTTTCATGACGTAGTGAAAATAATTCTAGAGATTGCACATGAATAGACATGCTCAAATCCTAAATTAACAGAGAACTCATTCACATTCTTTTCTGTAAAAGAATTTGAGTGTTTACTCTGTTAGCTAGTGGTACAAAATAACTTAATTGCCTAATACTTTCTTGATTCTTCTGTGTTCTGGGCAGTTGGTACTGAAGATGCAAAGATGAGGAAGGCTTGATGTGGTCCCTTTTCTTCACACCAATAATACAGACTCTGGTGAGAATTAGAAATAAATAAAATGGCGTTTCATGTACAGGCTTTTAATAATAGTAAAAATACCAATAATGTTAATGAAGATTTACTGTGTAGTAAAATTTTAGGAACACTTTGCATATGTCAGTCCTCACAGTAACTCAGTAGGATCTGGTGATATTCTTACTCTGACTTTACCCAAAAGGATCCTGGCATACAGATAGGTTGGAGCATTTTGCTGAAAGTAATATGACTAGGAAATGGCATAGAAAAAGTGAGAACTCCAGGAATGCAGGGAGATAAACAGGTAACTGGCCCCACGTAGAAAAATTGGGGAAGGCTCATGAAGGAGGGAGAGTCAGCAGAAATTGGCAGACACAACTGGGCTGGTATTCAGGGAACAGAGCCTATGAAATGCCATAGGTATGTGTATGTGTGTCTGTGTATGTATAACAATGATTTGATATGTTTATATTGTGAAATTATTAGCATATTGAAAAAGTGAAAGTCAGTCAGTCCAACTATTTGAGACTCAGGGATTGAACCCAGGTCTCCCACATTGCAGGTGGATTCTTTACGATCTCAGCCACCAGGGTAGCTGATAAGCATAGTGAGTTAAACTAGCATCATCTCTTCACGTGGTTGCCCATTTTTTCTCTTGTGATGAGAACTTTTAAGATCTATTCTCTTAGAAACTTTCAAATATACAAGACAATGGCCACATGAACTAATTACTTCTGGAAACCTCAATGAAAACATTCAGTGTGATATATAGTCTCTTATTCCCCATAAACCACCTAAATCCAAACAAGCTTTTTCATGACGTAGTGAAAATAATTCTAGAGATTGCACATGAATAGACATGCTCAAATCCTAAATTAACAGAGAACTCATTCACATTCTTTTCTGTAAAAGAATTTGAGTGTTTACTCTGTTAGCTAGTGGTACAAAATAACTTAATTGCCTAATACTTTCTTGATTCTTCTGTGTTCTGGGCAGTTGGTACTGAAGATGCAAAGATGAGGAAGGCTTGATGTGGCCCCTTTTTCTTCACACCAATAATACAGACTCTGGTGAGAATTAGAAATAAATAAAATGGCGTTTCATGTACAGGCTTTTAATAATAGTAAAAATACCAATAATGTTAATGAAGATTTACTGTGTAGTAAAATTTTAGGAACACTTTGCATATGTCAGTCCTCACAGTAACTCAGTAGGATCTGGTGATATTCTTACTCTGACTTTACCCAAAAGGATCCTGGCATACAGATAGGTTGGAGCATTTTGCTGAAAGTAATATGACTAGGAAATGGCATAGAAAAAGTGAGAACTCCAGGAATGCAGGGAGATAAACAGGTAACTGGCCCCACGTAGAAAAATTGGGGAAGGCTCATGAAGGAGGGAGAGTCAGCAGAAATTGGCAGACACAACTGGGCTGGTATTCAGGGAACAGAGCCTATGAAATGCCATAGGTATGTGTATGTGTGTCTGTGTATGTACGTATGATGGTGAGGCATGCTCAGAAGAAGAAGAGGAGCCTGGTGGGCTTGCTCTTCAGGGTTCCAAAAGCAAGTTGTCGACACAGAGGAAGGCCTTTGAAGGGAAAAATAACTGAATCTAAACTATTTTGATCAGCATATGTTAATCTGGCTCTCCTACCTTCCACTGTGATAATATCTGCTACTTACAGAGGGATTACTAAGTGGTAGGCAGTAAGTAAGCACTTCACACGTGCTAATTCGTTTTCACCTCAGAAAAACCCTGTGAGGTATGCACTTGAACAGAAGAAAAAAAAGCAGCAGCAGCTGAGATACAGAGCAGTTGAGTAACTGAATCAGGGTCATATCTCAAATTGGTGGGTTTGTTAGGATTTAGATCTGTAGCTTCAGTTTTAATTGCTGAACATATCAAGTTTCTGTCTTGCCTTTTTTTTTTTTTCAGACGGACATTGTTAGGTATATTATAAGAGATATTGTGTGTCCTGTAACTGTTAGGTATGTTAGATATATAGTGGATATTGCTAGATATACTGCTGGCCTTCCCTGGTGACTCAGACAGTAAAGAATCTGCCTTCAATGCAGGAGACCCAGGTTGGATCCCTGGGTTGGGAAGATCCCCTGGAGAAGGGATTGGCAACCCACTCCAGAGTTAATGCCTGGAAAACTCCGTGGACAGAGGAGATGGGTGGGCTACAGTCCATGAGGTTGCAAAGAGCTGGACATGACTAAGCAACTAATATACATACCTATAATAATTATATGTCTAATTTGTTAGGCATTATATATATATGTGTGTGTGTATATATATATATGTGTGCGTGTGTGTGTATACACATACGTGTATATGAAAAGACCTCATTCCCCAGGCTAAATATAAATATCCCATGGATAGAGACATTTGTATATATTTCACTGATGTTCTTTCAATTATTATTGGTAAAGCAAGCCAGCTGTAGTTGATACAGGGTGAATGAATGATTATTTAGTGAATGGTAGATGTTTGTATTGGCAAGTCAGAATGTGTGCACAGGCACACACAAATAATCCTAAATATTCATTTTTCTTTTGAATGATTCAATGTCTTTAATGGCATAGCTATGACTATACCTTTTGGGAAAATAGATTGTCAGTCAATTACAGGGTTATAAGATTTTTTTAAGATATGGCAGGAGTTATAACAATAAAACAAAGAAAATTCTAATTCATGAACGTTGAGAAAATATATATGTTCATTTTGTATTTATATATAACCCACTTGCCCCCTCCCAAATGATTTTACCATGGCTTAGAGCATTTATAAGGTATGTATATTTGTTGCTTAGTTGCTAAGTCATGTTGGACTCTTTGCTGCTTCGTGGACTGTAGCCTGCCAGGCTCTTCTGTCTGTTGGAATAATAGCATAAAGATTTCACCATTAAGGAGCAACAAACCAGACAGTAAAGTCAAGATTTTGTGATCCACTGATAGTTCTTTCTCTAAAATGTTTTAATTCTGGACAGAAACTTGAAATACCCAAGCTATGCAACAGTTAAAACTTTTAACAACTTTTATGCAGTGCACCTGCTGGTTAAAAGCCCTCTGTATATGAGTAGTCTCTTGAACTGTGTAATTAATTAAATATGCTGGCCTTCCCTGGAGACCCAGACAGTAAAGAATCTGCCTTCAATGCAGGAGACCCAGGTTGGATCCCTGGGTTGGGAAGATCCCCTGGAGAAGGGATTGGCAACCCACTCCAGAGTTAATGCCTGGAAAACTCCGTGGACAGAGGAGATGGGTGGGCTACAGTCCATGAGGTTGCAAAGAGCTGGACATGACTAAGCAACTAATATACATACCTATAATAATTATATGTCTAATTTGTTAGGCATTATATATATATGTGTGTGTGTATATATATATGTGTGCGTGTGTGTGTATACACATACGTGTATATGAAAAGACCTCATTCCCCAGGCTAAATATAAATATCCCATGGATAGAGACATTTGTATATATTTCACTGATGTTTTTTCAATTATTATTGGTAAAGCAAGCCAGCTGTAGTTGATACAGGGTGAATGAATGATTATTTAGTGAATGGTAGATGTTTGTATTGGCAAGTCAGAATGTGTGCACAGGCACACACAAATAATCCTAAATATTCATTTTTCTTTTGAATGATTCAATGTCTTTAATGGCATAGCTATGACTATACCTTTTGGGAAAATAGATTGTCAGTCAATTACAGGGTTATAAGATTTTTTTAAGATATGGCAGGAGTTATAACAATAAAACAAAGAAAATTCTAATTCATGAACGTTGAGAAAATATATATGTTCATTTTGTATTTATATATAACCCACTTGCCCCCTCCCAAATGATTTTACCATGGCTTAGAGCATTTATAAGGTATGTATATTTGTTGCTTAGTTGCTAAGTCATGTTGGACTCTTTGCTGCTTCGTGGACTGTAGCCTGCCAGGCTCTTCTGTCTGTTGGAATAATAGCATAAAGATTTCACCATTAAGGAGCAACAAACCAGACAGTAAAGTCAAGATTTTGTGATCCACTGATAGTTCTTTCTCTAAAATGTTTTAATTCTGGACAGAAACTTGAAATACCCAAGCTATGCAACAGTTAAAACTTTTAACAACTTTTATGCAGTGCACCTGCTGGTTAAAAGCCCTCTGTATATGAGTAGTCTCTTGAACTGTGTAATTAATTAAATATAAATTTAATAGATACTTTGGCCTGGTACTTATATTTTGAAAGAAAGACACTTTTAAACAAAGACAAAACACTGTAGTGAATGTTCATGATCTAAGTGAAAGTCTACTTGTTGGTGAAAATGGAGCTAATGTTGCCATTTGAAGAGAAGTAACAAATACTGCAGCTAATCTTTGCTATCTGAATTTCTTCCTTTGGTAATTTTGCTCAGACTTGATGAATGATTAGTAAAATGTTTATGCATACAAAATGAATAATCTCAAAACTTGTGGAATTTCCCTCAATTTGGGGCTATTGTGAGGCTTTGGATTATTTCTAATTGAAATCTAATATATTTTATTACAATAGTAAGAGCATCAGTTGAGAAGTAGGCTGACTAGAAGCATCTTTTGTGATATCTGAGACTGGACAGTGAGTGGAAAACTCTTATCAGAACTTAAATGCGATAAGGGGCTGGGTCCACCCTTCCTCTACTTGCAAATTTCCATTTGTATATGTCCACACTGGGCATAAATCACTGGAGCTTTAGGTTTGTTTTGTGTTTCTTTGTTGTTGTTGTTTTTCTGGCCATGAGGCACGTTGGATCTTAGTTCCCTGACCAGAGTTCAAATCTAAAACCCCCCTCATCGAAAGGCAAAATTCTTAACCACTGAACCACCAGGTAAGTTCGTCTTGTGTTTTTACTTACTTGTTGGTTTTTTGCTTAGTCCACTTACATGGTAGTTATTTTATCGAAAGACAGATCTTATTAACACTTCCTCTATCCTTTCTGTCTAATATATATTTCAGCATTAAGGTTTGCCAATACCTGGTATTCTGTCTTTTATGGATTTTGTTGATAGGAGTATTGTCTCTGTGAAAATCAAGTGCTTATTTTTATCCTCAGGGAAATCTTCAGTTTCTCCATCTGCACCTTTTCCAAGTTTATTGCTTTTCCTCAGTGGCTCACATAGTAAAGAATCCACCCACAATGCAGGAGACCCAGGTTTGATCCCTGGGTCTGGAAGATCCTGAGAAGGAAAAGGCAACCCACTCTAGTATTCTTGCCTGGAGAATTCCATGAACAGTTAAAACTTTTAACAACTTTTATGCAGTGCACCTGCTGGTTAAAAGCCCTCTGTATATGAGTAGTCTCTTGAACTGTGTAATTAATTAAATATAAATTTAATAGATACTTTGGCCTGGTACTTATATTTTGAAAGAAAGACACTTTTAAACAAAGACAAAACACTGTAGTGAATGTTCATGATCTAAGTGAAAGTCTACTTGTTGGTGAAAATGGAGCTAATGTTGCCATTTGAAGAGAAGTAACAAATACTGCAGCTAATCTTTGCTATCTGAATTTCTTCCTTTGGTAATTTTGCTCAGACTTGATGAATGATTAGTAAAATGTTTATGCATACAAAATGAATAATCTCAAAACTTGTGGAATTTCCCTCAATTTGGGGCTATTGTGAGGCTTTGGATTATTTCTAATTGAAATCTAATATATTTTATTATAATAGTAAGAGCATCAGTTGAGAAGTAGGCTGACTAGAAGCATCTTTTGTGATATCTGAGACTGGACAGTGAGTGGAAAACTCTTATCAGAACTTAAATGCGATAAGGGGCTGGGTCCACCCTTCCTCTACTTGCAAATTTCCATTTGTATATGTCCACACTGGGCATAAATCACTGGAGCTTTAGGTTTGTTTTGTGTTTCTTTGTTGTTGTTTTTCTGGCCATGAGGCACGTTGGATCTTAGTTCCCTGACCAGAGTTCAAATCTAAAACCCCCCTCATCGGAAAGGCAAAATTCTTAACCACTGAACCACCAGGTAAGTTCGTCTTGTGTTTTTACTTACTTGTTGGTTTTTTGCTTAGTCCACTTACATGGTAGTTATTTTATCGAAAGACAGATCTTATTAACACTTCCTCTATACTTTCTGTCTAATATATATTTCAGCATTAAGGTTTGCCAATACCTGGTATTCTGTCTTTTATGGATTTTGTTGATAGGAGTATTGTCTCTGTGAAAATCAAGTGCTTATTTTTATCCTCAGGGAAATCTTCAGTTTCTCCATCTGCACCTTTTCCAAGTTTATTGCTTTTCCTCAGTGGCTCACATAGTAAAGAATCCACCCACAATGCAGGAGACCCAGGTTTGATCCCTGGGTCTGGAAGATCCCCTGGAGAAGGAAAAGGCAACCCACTCTAGTATTCTTGCCTGGAGAATTCCATGAACAGAAAAGCCTAGTGGGTTACAATCCATAGGGTCACAGAATTGGACACAACTGAGAGACTAACACTTGCACTTTTCACTTTCATATTTGAATAATTTTGTTTCTAAGAAGAATCTACACATTTAAGTGATGCTGTGATTTTAAGAAAATTTCTCTGATTAAATCTGGGGGCTGAGCTCACCTCTGTGGTCCTGAGGTTCACTTCTGGCACTGGGACTCCTGCTTACTTCATGCTGTATATAACTAGTGGGTTCATATACTCACCTCTGTGGTATTTGTCAGTAGATGGTCTCTAGACAGAAACGATGATTCTGGAACAAGAATACATTGTTTAAATGGTAATTGAAATGAGGAAGTTACATAGAAGTAGAGGCTATGGCTGAATCACAGGATGCTCACATTTTTAAAATCGTGAGATAAATAAAAGCACATTGATTATTTAGAAAACACAGTTGGGGCTATTACTTAATAAGGATCTCAGATCTTAGAGTTCTCTCTCATTCTCTGGACATCACACACACACACACACACACACACACACGCAACCCTCCCTCCCCACTTCTCACAAACTGGAGAGTGCCTCTCCCAAACCTAGCAGAGGTTTGGAGCCTTGCTCTACTGAGAGATTAAACCAAAGGAAGTGAGTGAGGCACCAAAACAAACATGAAGGCAGAGCTCCAGCAAGAAGTCAGATGGATTAAGAAAAACACCTACACTGAATAATGAGCCTCTTGAATATCTGTTGTGGGACCCATTTTTCTGCCTTTTGGATTTATATTTCAGGTTTTGAACTCTCCATTAATGGAAAGGCGAGCTAGTAGGGTTTACTAATATAAGTGATGATCAACTCTCAAATGATACTTGCTACATTGTACTTAAATACTGGTTTTGAACTAGATTCTTGTATCAAAAAAATCCAAGACACCTTGTGTGTGTGTGTGTGTACAGAAATGACAAAAGTGTTTGTTGAACAAGGCTAAGCCCTATTCAAGATGAGAAATATGCTCTAACTACATACTTATGGAATGTACTGCATGTCAATGTGAAATATATATTAGAGATAAAATACTTACAGGTTGGACTCTGGAAGCAGACTGGCTTAATTCAGCTCCTTGTTCCAACATTTATTTTCCAATTTCTCTTTCACTAAGTTTTCTCAGTAGGAATTGGGGGATAATAACAGTATCTATCTCAGAGTATTCTTGTAAGTACTAATTAAGGTAAAATATGTAAAACACTAATGATAGTGTTGGTACATAGTAAATGCTCAACAGAGGTTAACTATATTTACTATATTAATAAATATACAAAGATTTATAAAGATATAGTAGGTTCTGAAATGCAAAGCTAGTCACTTTAAGAATTTATTGAAAACCACAATCAGTCATTAGTTATTAGGATAATTTTTCCCCTTTTATTCTTGTCTGTATTCATCTGCCAAGGTGATTGATTTATCTTGCTGGGTAGTAACTCTTCCTCATTGAGGTCCAAGGTTTACTGAAATATGTTTCTTGTTTCAGTACTCAATTAACAAACCTTGGTTTATGCGGATTGTCTCAGAATATGAGAGGTAGTAATGAGTGTTGGTTAAATGTACAGACTCCAGTCTTCAGAATCAAACGATCTGGATTTGACCTCTTTAGCTTTGTGACCTTATAAGCTTTGTGACCATGGACATATTCCTTAAAATTTTGAGCCTCAGTCTTCTATAAAAAAATAGAATTATAATAGTACTTAATTCATACTTTTGGTTTGAAGATGAAACAGAAGAGCATACTTAAAGCCTTCTACACAATGCTGTCAAATAATAAGTGTCCAACAAATGTTCCTTGTTCAGCCATTTGAAGGCATGACCTCCATCATTCTTGAGAAACCAAGTTAGCATCAATTGATTACCTGGAAACTATTTTTTTTGTGTGGGAGAGGATAGAAATATTCTCAGAATACTTAACATTTCAACTATGCTTAGGAGGAAAAGAGGAGTTTACTAGGCAGAAGTTGGAAGGTTAAAAATTATTGGAAATTGCATGTCACAAGAGATAATAAGAAGCTTAGGTTGTTCAGTGTGGTGGGAACGCTAGGCACAGACTGAGGCTTCGTATAGAGCCTGGGTTCAAATAGGAGCCAGAGTAGCAGAGAATGTTTTCTTTGTCTATTTGTTCTATGGAGTATGTTTCTAAAATATAATCACTATTATAAGCAGAAGAAATAAATACTATTGTTTGTCTTTGCTTTTTGGAGATATGCTTAGCTGATAAAACTATGATTTTAAAAGTATGCCTGTTTTGGAATTAAGCTTTGATTTTTTGCAAGGGACTGTAGACAGATTTTCCAGTCATTTTGAGAATCAGGACCACATTTAAGTTTGTAGGTTTGGTAGTATTTTTCGTTTTCATTATATTGTTTACTTCTGGAAGCCTCAGCCTCAGGACTGCCTGACATTTAGCATCTTCGTACTATCCCTACAGGATCTGATTGTCTCAGATGACTTTTTTTTTTTTTTTGGCTATTCTGGGTTTTCACTGCTGCTTCAAGCTCTTCTCTGGTTGCAGGGAATGGGGGCTGCTCTCTAGTTGAGGTGAGCAGGTTTCTTATTGGGGGGACTTCTCTTGTTGTACAACTCGAGCCCTAGGGCTCACGGGCTTCTGTAGTTCCAGCACATAGGCTTAATAGTTGCAGCTCCAAGACTCTAGAGCACAGGCTCAATAGTTGTGGCTCATGGACTTAGCTGTTCCACAGCATGTGGGATCTTCCCAGATGAGGGACTGAACCTGTGTTCAATGCAGGCATTGAAAGGGGAACTCTTCACCACTGAGCTACCAGGGAATCCCTCAGGTGATTTTCTTTTGCTTACATTTTCCCTTTCCCAAACTCTACTCAAGGTCATACTCTCATCTAGCTGTCACACAAAGGACTCCATAAATTATTTTGCCATAAAATATTAATGATCAATAAACTCAAAGTGATCACCACGGATCCCCTTTTGCACACACAAGCTTAGCTGATCTTACATCTTACTCAAAACTTTAATTAATGAGGTTAACAATGACTATGATGAATAAGCCCGTGTTGCAAAAGGAAATTTCTAGCAGTGGCTTACCTGGGTTAATTTCACTTCTTCTGTGAGAAGCCACCGCCAGGGGAGCCAGTCTTTAGATACAATGTAACTTTCCTACAGGGACACTGTCAGAATATCTCTGGTTCCCAGAACTTCAAAGACCAAGGAAGAAGTCCCATTATCTACTCTTAGTTCTCAGAGCACCCGTTACATTGTTTCCTTCAGAAATGCTGAACAAGCAAGCATGAGAGCCAAATATGGGAACTCCAGTGGACACGTCCCTTGTTTTGAGTGATGGTCAATACTAAAGGTAGCAGGCACCTCTGAGCCCCAAGGAGGATGGATCTGTGGAGTGAGTTCAAACATTGAATGTCTTCAGTTCACTTTACTATGGTTATGGATATAAACCAATTCTTCTGAAAAGATGTGGAAACCAAGACATCTAGGAATACTTTGTTCAGGTTTTCCAGATTGTTGCACAAATGATCAAGGGCAGTCTGGCACTGTTTCTTTACAGCAGTCACTGAATTTTACCATTAACAATAGATACCTGCCTGCTGCTTTTAAGCCGTTTTAAATTTGGCTTCACTTCATAGAGTATCGATAATTAATTGCATCAGCTCTACCACTTTAATAAAACTGGTCATCCACAAAGCAAATATGTATTGCTTAATTTTCAGTTTGAGAGTTGATAACCACTGAAAATTAATCATCCATAGAAAGGGAACTAAGCGGCACTTCTAATCTCTGAAAAGATTGCCAGTCCATTAGAGTTATGTGCTATAATCAATTCACATATAACTGTATAATTTATAAGCTCCAAATTAGATCAGCTATCTATTAGACCTAATAAAAATGGAAATGTATTAATCAGATTAGAAAAATAAAGGAGAAAATTAGCAGGGAATGGGATGTGGTACCCCTGGAAATAAAGAACAAGGGTGTGAAAATTGAATGGGTTAGCCTGGTCTTCCCTGTATGCAGCAATCTGCTTTTATAGATAATTCCAGATAGTTTATATATATAAAAATTTTAAAGAATATTCTTCTTGGAAACTTCATGGAGGCTAGTATGCCTAAACAAAAATTCTTCATATCAGGTATTCCTTCCAAGAGGATATAACATTTATTGAGCACGCATTATATGCCAGATATGGCATTAGGCCTACAGGAAATAGGCATTAATATATTTCTTGAGCTCACTTGCTAAGTTGTAGGCATCATTAACTATCTTTTTCCTAGGTATCCAGATCAAAGAAACCCTAAGTTTTAGCTAATGTTTCAAAATCATAAATATTTGACATTCAGTAAAGGTTTAATGCCAATTAAGAAATCTAGTTCACTTTTCTACTACATTTTTTCATTACTTCATATTGCTTCTTTACTCACTAGCCTAGCTTGAGCCAAACTCCTACTGAACCACCAGAAGCAACAATCGCCAGAACCACTGGCCACCAGCTGCATGTCTTCAGTTCACTTTACTATGGTTATGGATATAAACCAATTCTTCTGAAAAGATGTGGAAACCAAGACATCTAGGAATACTTTGTTCAGGTTTTCCAGATTGTTGCACAAATGATCAAGGGCAGTCTGGCACTGTTTCTTTACAGCAGTCACTGAATTTTACCATTAACAATAGATACCTGCCTGCTGCTTTTAAGCCGTTTTAAATTTGGCTTCACTTCATAGAGTATCGATAATTAATTGCATCAGCTCTACCACTTTAATAAAACTGGTCATCCACAAAGCAAATATGTATTGCTTAATTTTCAGTTTGAGAGTTGATAACCACTGAAAATTAATCATCCATAGAAAGGGAACTAAGCGGCACTTCTAATCTCTGAAAAGATTGCCAGTCCATTAGAGTTATGTGCTATAATCAATTCACATATAACTGTATAATTTATAAGCTCCAAATTAGATCAGCTATCTATTAGACCTAATAAAAATGGAAATGTATTAATCAGATTAGAAAAATAAAGGAGAAAATTAGCAGGGAATGGGATGTGGTACCCCTGGAAATAAAGAACAAGGGTGTGAAAATTGAATGGGTTAACCTGGTCTTCCCTGTATGCAGCAATCTGCTTTTATAGATAATTCCTGATAGTTTATATATATAAAAATTTAAAAGAATATTCTTCTTGGAAACTTCATGGAGGCTAGTATGCCTAAACAAAAATTCTTCATATCAGGTATTCCTTCCAAGAGGATATAACATTTATTGAGCACGCATTATATGCCAGATATGGCATTAGGCCTACAGGAAATAGGCATTAATATATTTCTTGAGCTCACTCGCTAAGTTGTAGGCATCATTAACTATCTTTTTCCTAGGTATCCAGATCAAAGAAACCCTAAGTTTTAGCTAATGTTTCAAAATCGTAAATATTTGACATTCAGTAAAGTTTTAATGCCAATTAAGAAATCTAGTTCACTTTTCTACTACATTTTTTCATTACTTCATATTGCTTCTTTACTCACTAGCCTAGCTTGAGCCAAACTCCTACTGAACCACCAGAAGCAACAATCGCCAGAACCACTGGCCACCAGCTGCATGAGAAAGTAAAGGTAGAAATGGAATTGCTTTCTTTAAAATAAAAATTCTGTAAAGAATCACATTTTCATGTTTCTTAGGATTGCTAGTTTTCTCCACAGTGAAAGCTTCCTACCTAAAAAAAAAAAAAAAACAAAGTGAAACAAAGTGAAACAAGCAAATAATAATATGCCTTAGACATAGAAGTATTATTATATATTATATACATTACTTACATATAAGGAATTTCACCATATTGAGGTCAATGAAAACACCCATAGGGGTTTTTGTTAATCACATATGTGTTGGTTTTCTTACTCGAAATTGGAATATCCCTCTTTCTATCTCTTGAGAGACCTGGGTATAGGTCTGATAAAGGAAATATCATGTATATAATATCCTCTGCATAACTCAGTTAACTTGAATGAGTTTGTATGTCTGAAAGATATACAACTAATTTTAAGTCTGTGGTGCAAACAATTAATGAATAGCAACTCTTCAGCTTTCTTTGATAACTCTGCCTCAGTATTAAACAGTCATTTATATAGTTTCTTTTTAAAAACAAAAACTGAAACTTTGGGTCTTCAAAATATGGTGCAAGGAGAATGAAAATGCAAACTATTGATTGAGAAAAATATTTGCCAAACACATACCTACTAAAGGATTTCTATATATAATGCATAAAGAATATTCAAAACAATAAGAAAAGAGCTGCACATGTAATAAAACATAAATGGCCAATGTATTAGAATAGACACTTCACCAGAGATTATATAAAAATGGCAGTACAAGGTGCTAAATACAAATGCTGACTATTGTTTTTCAAACCAAAATGAGATATCATTACACATTGATTAAAATGCCTGGGAAGATAAATCAAGAAACAAAGAAAAGCCTACCTGATACACAATAACCATATGCCCCGTACCCCAAAAAATTTCTTGAGCTCATTCTAGTACATTAACATTTTCCTGGGTATCCAGATCAAAGAAACCCTAAGTTTTAGCTAATGTTTCAAAATCAAAATATTTGACATTCAGTAAAGGTTTAATTCCAATTAAGAAATCTAGTTCACTTTTCTACTACATTTTTTCATTACTTCATATTGCTTCTTTACTCACTAGCCTAGCTTGAGCCAAACTCCTACTGAACCACCAGAAGCAACAATCGCCAGAACCACTGGCCACCAGCTGCATGAGAAAGTAAAGGTAGAAATGGAATTGCTTTCTTTAAAATAAAAATTCTGTAAAGAATCACATTTTCATGTTTCTTAGGATTGCTAGTTTTCTCCACAGTGAAAGCTTCCTACCTAAAAAAAAAAAAAAAAACAAAGTGAAACAAGCAAATAATAATATGCCTTAGACATAGAAGTATTATTATATAATATATACATTACTTACATATAAGGAATTTCACCATATTGAGGTCAATGAAAACACCCATAGGGTTTTTTGTTAATCACATATGTGTTGGTTTTCTTACTCGAAATTGGAATATCCCTCTTTCTATCTCTTGAGAGACCTGGGTATAGGTCTGATAAAGGAAATATCATGTATATAATATCCTTTGCATAACTCAGTTAACTTGAATGAGTTTGTATGTGTCTGAAAGATATACAACTAATTTTAAGTCTGTGGTGCAAACAATTAATGAATAGCAACTCTTCAGCTTTCTTTGATAACTCTGCCTCAGTATTAAACAGTCATTTATATAGTTTCTCTTTAAAAACAAAAACTGAAACTTTGGGTCTTCAAAATATGGTGCAAGGAGAATGAAAATGCAAACTATTGATTGAGAAAAATATTTGCCAAACACATACCTACTAAAGGATTTCTATATATAATGCATAAAGAATATTCAAAACAATAAGAAAAGAGCTGCGCATGTAATAAAACATAAATGGCCAATGTATTAGAATAGACACTTCACCAGAGATTATATAAAAATGGCAGTACAAGGTGCTAAATACAAATGCTGACTATTGTTTTTCAAACCAAAATGAGATATCATTACACATTGATTAAAATGCCTGGGAAGATAAATCAAGAAACAAAGAAAAGCCTACCTGATACACAATAACCATATGATCCACAACCCAGTCATCTTACTCCCAAATTTTTAATTCAGTCAAAATGAACACTTAGATTCATACACGTAAGCATATGTTTATGGTAGCTTTATTCATAATCAATTCAACTGCAAACACAAATGTTCTTCAACTGTTGAATGAATAAATACTCTGTGGTAGATCCTTACAAATGGATGCTGCTGATGACAATATGGATAATTCTCAAATGAACTGTGCCAAGTACATAATGCACTACGTTTTCTATGATTTTATTCATATAATATTCTACAGACCATTTATTGTATACTTAGCCCCGAGAGGAAGGAGACTGACTAAAACCTGTAGGAATTGTCTCAGGAGATAGACCTATTCTATCATTATGCTTTGGTCCAAACTCAGAACTGCTCATTTTAGTTATGCTGCAATAAAATGAAATACATAATATGAAATAACTGAAATCAGGATTAATAAACTTTAAATGATAATGGATTTAAAAATAGGTCATATGTTCTGAATTTTCCTTTTGCAAATGAATAGGTGATTTAAATGCATTTATTAGAGATTAAATGAATGAATTAAAGGTACAGTATTTTTTATAACAAGACGGGTTATGCAAATGTATTCTTTTCTATTGGGGTTTAGCAGTGGGATACCAAGGTTTAGCTTAATTTGTGTTTGTCTTACCTCACATAGAGTACTGCATTTAAATACTCTGGACTGTCACGTAGACCTCTGACCATTTCTTCCCCAATTTACATTCTAGGCTGCCATAATGAACTCCACTTCTCTCTTTTCACTGGGGCCCCTATCACATTTGCTCTGGACCCCTCAAGTATTCAATGCAAGAAGATTATTTCCAGTTCCATCATAAGATATCTCAAGGCATTCAGTACTGTTGCCCATTTTATTCTATACAGAAAAAAAGTACATGTCTTATATTTTGACATATCTTCTACTGATTCCCGTTCTAACTCTTTGCTACTCCCCTATTCTCTTATTGACCTTTTTTCCTTTGTGAATGAGTTAAAATTTACTCTCTATTCCTGCTCACTTTTCAGTTAATACATTCTTCTTGGATAAGGCCATCTCCTCCTATGCCTTCAACAACTCTCAGTACACTTATGACTCCCAGGTCGATAGTGCCTCACCGTGTCAGTATCTTGGAGTGCAGGCTTAGATTTATTTTAAACCTCTCATCTTCATCATCTTGTAGTCATTCTTTAAGATACTCAATGATGTCATCTCTGCAGACATTTTCATCAGTGTTTCTTGGCCAAAGTCTTCTGTTTTCCTCCCAAGTAAGGATAAAGTTAGCCATTTGGGCACATTTTCTGAAGGATGAAGCGTTAGGAGTGATAGCGTAATTTCATCAGATAACCTTCAGCAAGAACAACTTGGGATCATCTATGCTTGAGATAAGCTCTCGCTCTTGCTCTCTTTATTTCTCCTGGCTGGTAAAGTAACCTGGATATTTTCTCTTAGTTGGAAATAAACCCATATGAGATAACTTGAGATATTTGCCTTAGTAAACTTATGCATTAGGACAAAGACTCTTTCATTCTCTTACTTTGCCTCTTGCCCTATTTCTTGTCCTTTTCTCTGGATCTTTTACCAACTTCATTGGAAGTTTGAAAGAATAAGAAGTGTATTGCACAAAAATATAAATATTTGAGAAACAAAGATCCAGACACACAGGAAAATACTCCTATAGGTTACTGTATTAATGGGAAAAGAGGCTTGGGGTTAGGGTATGTGTCTCTGGGATTTTAAACCAACTATAAGACTAAGGAAAGTGTTCAGCTATATGAGATTTTGGCCTTGGGATCCTTTAAATGTTAGGCTGCCATAATGAACTCCACTTCTCTTTTCACTGGGGCCCCTATCACATTTGCTCTGGACCCCTCAAGTATTCAATGCAAGAAGATTATTTCCAGTTTCATCATAAGATATCTCAAGGCATTCAGTACTGTTGCCCATTTTATTCTATACAGAAAAAAAGTACATGTCTTATATTTTGACATATCTTCTACTGATTCCCGTTCTAACTCTTTGCTACTCCCTATTCTCTTATTGACCTTTTTTCCTTTGTGAATGAGTTAAAATTTACTCTCTATTCCTGCTCACTTTTCAGTTAATACATTCTTCTTGGATAAGGCCATCTCCTCCTATGCCTTCAACAACTCTCAGTACACTTATGACTCCCAGGTCGATAGTGCCTCACCGTGTCAGTATCTTGGAGTGCAGGCTTAGATTTATTTTAAACCTCTCATCTTCATCATCTTGTAGTCATTCTTTAAGATACTCAATGATGTCATCTCTGCAGACATTTTCATCAGTGTTTCTTGGCCAAAGTCTTCTGTTTTCCTCCCAAGTAAGGATAAAGTTAGCCATTTGGGCACATTTTCTGAAGGATGAAGCCTTAGGAGTGATAGCGTAATTTCATCAGATAACCTTCAGCAAGAACAACTTGGGATCATCTATGCTTGAGATAAGCTCTCGCTCTTGCTCTCTTTATTTCTCCTGGCTGGTAAAGTAACCTGGATATTTCCTCTTAGTTGGAAATAAACCCATATGAGATAACTTGAGATATTTGCCTTAGTAAACTTATGCATTAGGACAAAGACTCTTTCATTCTCTTACTTTGCCTCTTACCCTATTTCTTGTCCTTTTCTCTGGATCTTTTACCAACTTCAGTGGAAGTTTGAAAGAATAAGAAGTGTATTGCACAAAAATATAAATATTTGAGAAACAAAGATCCAGACACACAGGAAAATACTCCTATAGGTTACTGTATTAATGGGAAAAGAGGCTTGGGGGTTAGGGTATGTGTCTCTGGGATTTTAAACCAACTATAAGACTAAGGAAAGTGTTCAGCTATATGAGATTTTGGCCTTGGGATTGCCGATGTTAAAGGAATGACAAGTGAAAATAGACTAGCTGCCCTGGATTCTGCATATCTATAGTTTGTGCTGTGCTGTTTTGCCACCTTGACGAACTTTCTTATTCCCTCTTGATGAAAGTTGATAAGTTCTAGAACAATAGGAAATGACACACAAGAAAATATCAAATACACAAGTACCTATCAGCCAAAAAGAAGTGTTAATCTTTTGTTTCTTCTGCTTTAATTTTCATTTTACTGTTTTTTTCAAAGAATATATAAGATTGTGAAAGGCAGTAAAGTCCCTTTGTTCTCCATTGCAATCATGTTATTGTACCTCCTTTTCCCAGAGATAGACATTGTGTATGCCTTCCTGTTCATATTTTTTTTATTAGTTTGTCATTAAATCCATAAGTATTGCTTTCATTGTTGTTTTACAAATGTATATAAGTGCCGTTATAGTGTATGTGTTCTTTCAGAAGTTTCTTTTTAATCCAGTAATTTTTATATCTGTCCATGTTCACATATATTAATACAGTTTTTATTGCTGTAAGAATTGAGTGAATGTACAGTAATTTATTATTCCCTTAACTAAGGACACCATTGGGGTGGATATATTTATGAATATCATCTGTGGCAAATAAGTGCAAGAGTTTGTCTTGGGCATACATTTAGAATTAGCTTTGCTGAGTCACAAATTATATGCCTCAATATATCCAGATATTTATAAATTGCCCTCTTACATGTTTTATCATTTTATTCTTCAACCAACAGTGAATGATTTTCAGGTTTTTTTGTCCTTGTCAAATCTTAGTGGAATGAGATTTTTGTTTTGTTATAATTTGGGGCTTCTCAGGTGGCGCTAGTGGTAAAGAAACTGCTTGCCAGTGCAGGGGATACGGGTTCAGTCCCTGGGTGGGAAGATCTGCTGTGGAAGGAAATGGAAACCCACTCTGGTGTTGCCTGGGAAATCCCATGGAGAGAAGATCTGAAGGGCAACAGTCCATGGAGTCACAAAATCTGGATGGATTGGGAAAAGGGTATGTGTCTCTGGGATTTTAAACCAACTATAAGACTAAGGAAAGTGTTTAGCTATATGAGATTTTGGCCTTGGGATTGCCAATGTTAAAGGAATGACAAGTGAAAATAGACTAGCTGCCCTGGATTCTGCATATCTGTAGTTTGTGCTGTGCTGTTTTGCCACCTTGACGAACTTTCTTATTCCCTCTTGATGAAAGTTGATAAGTTCTAGAACAATAGGAAATGACACACAAGAAAATATCAAATACACAAGTACCTATCAGCCAAAAAGAAGTGTTAATCTTTTGTTTCTTCTGCTTTAATTTTCATTTTACTGTTTTTTTCAAAGAATATATAAGATTGCGAAAGGCAGTAAAGTCCCTTTGTTCTCCATTGCAATCATGTTATTGTACCTCCTTTTCCCAGAGATAGACATTGCGTATGCCTTCCTGTTCATATTTTTTTTATTAGTTTGTCATTAAATCCATAAGTATTGCTTTCATTGTTGTTTTAAAAATGTATATAAGTGCCGTTATAGTGTATGTGTTCTTTCAGAAGTTTCTTTTTAATCCAGTAATTTTTATATCTGTCCATGTTCACATATATTAATACAGTTTTTATTGCTGTAAGAATTGAGTGAATGTACAGTAATTTATTATTCCCTTAACTAAGGACACCATTGGGGTGGATATATTTATGAATATCATCTGTGGCAAATAAGTGCAAGAGTTTATCTTGGGCATACATTTAGAATTAGCTTTGCTGAGTCACAAATTATATGCCTCAATATATCCAGATATTTATAAATTGCCCTCTTACATGTTTTGTCATTTTATTCTTCAACCAACAGTGAATGATTTTCAGGTTTTTTTGTCCTTGTCAAATCTTAGTGGAATGAGATTTTTGTTTTGTTATAATTTGGGGCTTCTCAGGTGGCGCTAGTGGTAAAGAAACTGCTTGCCAGTGCAGGGGATACGGGTTCAATCCCTGGGTGGGAAGATCTGCTGTGGAAGGAAATGGAAACCCACTCTGGTGTTGCCTGGGAAATCCCATGGAGAGAAGATCTGAAGGGCAACAGTCCATGGAGTCACAAAAAATCTGGATGTGACTTAGCAATGGAACAACAATTTTTTCCTTAATAATTAAAGAAGATGAATATTTCTTTATGTAGTGATTTGCCTTTGGTGTTTATCCTTTTATGATTGGCTATTTAAAAAACAGAAACAAAAAGCAAAATGCATATTGAGATCTGTTCTTATATAGCTTAAATATCATGACTGAGAACTGAGGCCACGCGTGTCAACAGGTCTACAGGATTTATGTCATCAAATTCTTGCCCAAAAAGGTGAGGGTATAAACCAATAAATATTTCACTATTTACTTCAGGAAATTCTTCCATATTGCCACGTATGGGCAAACAATTTACTCATCTGGGCAAATGGTTTCCCTGCAGACAATTAGATTGTTCATCTGGGTAAATAACTAGTTTGTCAAACAACTGTTTATCATGACTTACTTCAAAATCATTACCTCTTCTCTATCTACCAAAATTATGTTGCAAATTTCTCTCAAAACCAAGCATCTCTGTACCTTTAAAGAACCACCTTAAATCACTCGGGCCTAAACTCTAAAACCTATACTTATCCTTTCCATTTTTTGTTAATTTTACATGTTAAACTATAGTCGACCTAAAATATCATGTTAGTTTTATGTGTATAGATAGCTTTAGGTTCTGTCCTGTTACAGGTTATTACAAGACACTGAATATAGTTGTGTGTGCAGTACAATAAATCCTGATGTTTATCTATTTTACATATAGTGGTATATACCTATTAATCCCATGCTTCTGATTTGTCCTTCCTCTTCCCCTTTACCCTTTGGGTGATCATAAGTTTATTTTCTATATCTGTGTTTGATTCTGTTTGTTTTATATGTTTCCATTTTGTAAATATGTTTATTTGTATTTTTATTTAGATTCCACATACATATAAATGATATATAATATTACTCTTCCTGATTTACTTCACTTAGTATAAGCTCAAGGTCTATCCATGTTGCTACAAATGGTAGTAGTTTATTCTTTTTGTGGCTGAATAATATTCCATTATATATTTCTGTATATATATGTGTGTATATGTGTATTATATATGTATACATTAATTATTTGGTAAAGAGTTATCTAAGAATTAGATTAAACTTTTAACACTCTTTTTAAAAAGTTCTATATTACCATTTTTTTTTGCATAAGAAGTCTGTTTCTGGAATAGATGATTAAAATTTCTTTCTATTGAAAATATTCTTTTTTGACTTTATTTATATAATTTTGTTTTATTATTTTTGCATGCATGGGTCATTAAAGTTCACAATGGTTTTCATCTCAGAGAATGTACTTTTAGAAGCATATAGTTTCTGTCTTTATAGCCATCAGTGCTTTTACTTTGAACATTTTTTCTGATGGGGATGTTTTTCTACCACCTTCCTTTTCAGCAAAATTTCCCTTTTATGTATTTTTCTGTCCCTCGATCGTGAACTTTTGCATTCATTTTCTTCTAAAATTAACACTTTAAGCAGTTTATGTGAATTGCAGGTATACACAGACAAATATATATTTTTACTGACTGCAAATGAGTAAATATATATATATATATATATATATATCCTTTATATTTGTAACATTTGTAATATATTCACACTCTTAGTGACTTTATTTCTTTGTTTTGTTTTGTTTTTAACATTAAAACAGCCTTAAAATTAGACTTGTTTTTTGCAGTTAATGGTTTTCTCTAATTTTCTGCATTCTGGGATTGATTTTGTTTTTGTTACATTTATTTCTGCTTTTTCTATTGATTGCTTTTTATTATTCATTTTTCTTTTACTTGCCTGAAAACCATAGATTTTAGTTCTGCTCTTTTAGTGCCTACCATTTGTGCTTTACTGGTGAAATTCTTTGTATGGCTTATAGTTAAGGAAATAAAATAATAAAATGGCATGGAAAAGGATATTGTTAATGTAAAAATAATAAATTGAGGTCCAAAGAAACTTCATTTCAGAACCAATAAATAAAATATAAACCACAACACAAAGAACAGACACAATTGAAAAGTGAATCTATATTTTGAATAAAAAGAATGCAGAACACAAAGGCAAAGTACTCAAGGTAATTAGAAATAAGATAACAGCTAGAGAGGACAGAAATTTGTAATTAAATACAAGGACAATTGATTTCTTTTAATTAGAGAACACAATAAATGCAAACAACAAAAAATAAAATTGAGTATAATTTCATGACATGAAATTGAATACAGGCATAAAAGACATTGTTCTAATGTTCATAGGATGCATTGTTGAAACACAAGAGAAGATTAATAGAACCATAATGAGTAACAGAGCACATAATTATAAGAGGAAAAATATCTGTAAATAAGATATGAGGATATATATATATATATATATATATATATATATATGATGGGATGACTCATTCAACATTGAAATTTAGGGAAAAGCTTTCTGTGATCTGAGGAATGAAAGGATGTTAACTTATTGAAGCAGAGAGCAAAAACACCCCAAAGTATTAATGTGTGAGGACTCCGATTGAGAAAAAAGCATGGCATGTTTCAGGAAATGCAAGGAAATACATTGCTATGGGCTAAATTGTATTTGGTTCTCCAAACTCAAATTTTGAAGCCCTGACACCCACTACCTTAGAGTATTAACTGTAATTGGAGATAAGGTCTTCAAAGAGATAACTAAGTTAAAATGAAACCATTAGTTTGGGCCCTGATCCAGTCTTACATCAAGAGAAAATTTTGACTCACAGAGAGAATATCAGAGGCATCAGAAGAAAGACTTTATGAAGACACCATGAGAGGCCAAGGAGAGAGGCCCCAGGAGAAATCAAACCTGCCAGCTCTTTGATCTTGGACTTCTAGCCTACAGCACTATGATAAAATACATATAGCTGTATTTTGAACCATCTAGTCTAGGGTATTTTGCATGACAGGGCCAGTAAACTAACACATGCATGTAGGTGGAGCTGAGAGAATAAGGAGGACAACACAGCAGGACAAAACTGACAGGAAGCAAGGCTTCACCCTGCAGGGTTTACAAATCAGGTGAAGGGTGATTTTCTCTAGGAAGAATGGGAAGCAACAAAGGAGTCTGGAGAAGGGCTATGACATAATCGGATCTACATTTTACAGAGATCAGTCCATATACTTTGTGGGAAATAAACACGGGAGGGAGGCCAGGCTGGAGGTCAGGACAGTGAGAAGGGTTTTGCAGTGGTCCAGGGAAGAGATGAAGGCTGCAGTAGATTGAATGTGTAAGCCCCTTCCTTCTCACAGCTCATGTGTTGAAACCCTCATTTCTAATGCAATAGTATTCAGACAGGTGGCCTTTGGAAGGCAATTAGGAGATGGTGGTGGAGCCTCGTGATTTGATTGATATAAAAAGAGACAGGAAAGAACTTGGTTCTTCTTTCTCTGTCATGTTTGGATACAGCAAGAAGGTGGCAATCTATAAATCAGGAAGATGGTCCTCACCAGTGCCTAACTGGCTGAAACTTCCAGCCTCTAGGACTGTGAGAAATACATTTGTCATTTAAGCTAACTTAGTCCGATATGCACTAAAGTAGACCAAACTGGCTAAACCAAAGGCAATCTGCACTGTAATTTACCTCCTAATCTGCTGCCATACTGTGTATGCTTAATATTTCACACTTCTGTCTTCTCATGGAAATGTTCTTGCTTCCATTATGACCCTTAAGGCATTGCACAAAAATTTAACTCTTCACATACATGTTTATTATCAACATTAAACACTATATGTTCTTGTGATAAGAATGTTATCTGATTTATCTTGGTTTTGTTTGGAGCAGTACATGGCATCTGATGTACTCAGCAAAGACTTGCTACATAAATGAATAAGTAAAGGAGTAGATGGGTTATTTTTCCAGAATATTCTGCAATGTGACTATTGCATTTTTATTCGGAGCCCTTTGGTCTTTGTTGTCCTCCTCATGGTCTTCCTGGGGATGACCTAGAGAAATGGAGGAATGTCATCCATCCGCCTGCCTCAGACAAGTCAGATCTGTCACCTTCTTTATTTGATTCTCCAAAAAAATCCTCCTACATTTTGCTTTGATTTATCCATTTAATCTGCTCTTTCTGTCTCTCTAGGTACTATGAATCATTTGCTTTCTTACCTCTGGCTCAGCCTGGAATATTGGATCCCATCTTTGCTGATACCTTGTAGGAGAAGGGCTATGACATAATCGGATCTACATTTTACAGAGATCAGTCCATCTACTTTGTGGGAAATAAACACGGAGGAGGCCAGGCTGGAGGTCAGGACAGTGAGAAGGGTTTTGCAGTGGTCCAGGGAAGAGATGAAGGCTGCAGTAGATTGAATGTGTAAGCCCCTTCCTTCTCACAGCTCATGTGTTGAAACCCTCATTTCTAATGCAATAGTATTCAGACAGGTGGCCTTTGGAAGGCAATTAGGAGATGGTGGTGGAGCCTCGTGATTTGATTGATATAAAAAGAGACAGGAAAGAACTTGGTTCTTCTTTCTCTGTCATGTTTGGATACAGCAAGAAGGTGGCAATCTATAAATCAGGAAGATGGTCCTCACCAGTGCCTAACTGGCTGAAACTTCCAGCCTCTAGGACTGTGAGAAATACATTTGTCATTTAAGCTAACTTAGTCCGATATGCACTAAAGTAGACCAAACTGGCTAAACCAAAGGCAATCTGCACTGTAATTTACCTCCTAATCTGCTGCCATACTGTGTATGCTTAATATTTCACACTTCTGTCTTCTCATGGAAATGTTCTTGCTTCCATTATGACCCTTAAGGCATTGCACAAAAATTTAACTCTTCACATACATGTTTATTATCAACATTAAACACTATATGTTCTTGTGATAAGAATGTTATCTGATTTATCTTGGTTTTGTTTGGAGCAGTACATGGCATCTGATGTACTCAGCAAAGACTTGCTACATAAATGAATACGTAAAGGAGTAGATGGGTTATTTTTCCAGAATATTCTGCAATGGGACTATTGCATTTTTATTCGGAGCCCTTTGGTCTTTGTTGTCCTCCTCATGGTCTTCCTGGGGATGACCTAGAGAAATAGAGGAATGTCATCCATCCGCCTGCCTCAGACAAGTCAGATCTGTCACCTTCTTTATTTGATTCTCCAAAAAAATCCTCCTACATTTTGCTTTGATTTATCCATTTAATCTGCTCTTTCTGTCTCTCTAGGTACTATGAATCATTTGCTTTCTTACTTCTGGCTCAGCCTGGAATATTGGATCCCATCTTTGCTGATACCTTGTATTTGGGGCTTTGGACTGTGGGTCAGGATCGATTTACCACATGTGAGTATTTGCATTTTGTATTCACCTTTTGATGTTCCTTTGTTTTCCTTTGTAGCTGGGTTTGCTCTAAAGCAAGTAGGATTATCATTTTCAAGCACTTATGTCTGAATTCTCCTGAGGTCCTCTTGATTCTTTACTTGAAACTGGTTTGACTGAGGCACCCTTGCCTTTCATGCATAGGTTGGCTGAAGAAAGTTGTTAAGTATGATGGAGACTCTCACTGTTGATTTTAGGTATTTTTGTCATTGATATCCTCAAACAGGATAAACAGGCATTTAATAATCATATGAAGGTTTGTGTTTTCCTGGCTTGTAATATTTGGTGTGGAAATAAGTCTTGTGAGCCATTTAGCTTTGATGGAAATGTTTTATTGTATGCTGCCGATTGAAAAAAGATTTTCTTCCTAAACTGCATATCTGGATTCATTTTGTTTCCTGAAAAGGATTTAGGAAAATGAATTAGGGAAAATTCGACTTTGCAGATTTCAGTCATTCATGTATATACTGCACTTAGTAGGGACATACTCTGTGCTAAAGCTATCCTAGTTTATTGGCCTATAGCATGAATAAGACACAATATCTGCCTGCATGTTCAGTATAGTGGGGAATACAGGAGTATTAAAATCACTGTAAAGTACTGTGACACTTCCATGATGGAGGTATGCAGATGTAGTTGACAATGTGCCCCCAGGCTCCACTTATTTCCTTATGCTGAACTGGCCTGGAACATGTCAGATGTCTGATCATTCTTGGCCCTTTGGACTTGGAAACAAAATATTTTTGACTTGACCTAACATTAATCATTTTGAAAGGTAACGAAGTAAAATTTTAGGCTTTCTACTCAGAATAATGAACAGAAGTGGAGAAGGAATTATAAAATAAAAGTGTCTCAGTGTTAATTTTATCACACACCCACCTACCCACCCCCAAGAGAAGTGAATATTTCAAAACTGGAAGACGAGAGCTGTACCCAAAGGTCGTAGTGGGAAACCTAGTGATTCTCATTTTAGCATTTAAGACTAACTGGCATATGTTCCTGGCAATCTCATTGCATAAATTAGGTTTTAAATAAATGAAGTAGGAAACATGCTCAGAAAATGAGGACATTCAAATTTAGAATTTCAAAATTGAGCATTATTTTTGACCCCCTAAACAAGTTGCCTTTCTGTTTATAGAGTATGTTTTAATGTGTCAGTGTTCAGATTGAGACATAAATGGTTGGGGAAAGTATCTCAGAGTGTACAGTGGAAGTGAAGAGAAAAAGAGGAGGACATATTTGAGAGTCAATGGGGAGGTAAGCACAGGGGATTTTATGTAATGAACTTAAACTACATTTTATGGAATTTAAGCACAGCCCAGTGTCAGTATAGGTTCCATGGTTTGCAAGAAGAGACACCAAAGCCAATAAGGTTTGATGAAAGAAATACCTGAACTGTGAGTAAACTTAATTAGAAGACTGGCTCCCAGGCTTCTGTTCTTTATAGAGGGGTAAGGGATCTACCTCATAGGTTCTTTATCCACAATAATATTAAACACTGTGGTTTATTGAGTTCTGACAATGAGATAGGGATTATCCTGAGCTCTAAGACATATTACGTCATTTAATCTTTCCAACAGCTCCAGGAGTGGTGATAATCATTCTCCCTTTTAGATGAGGAAACAGGAAGAATAAATAACTACTTTGAAGTCATATGGGCTTCCTAGGAGGCACTAATGGTAAACAATGCTCCTTTCAAAGCAGGAGATGCAAGCAAGAGATGAGGGTTTGATTCCTGGGTTAGGAAGATTCCCTGGAGAAAGAATGACAACCCACTCTAGTATTCTCATGTGTAAAATCCCACAGAGGAACCTGGTGGGCTACAGTCCATGAGTTGGACAAAGAATTGGACACCACTGAGAGAAAAAGGTCACACAGTTGAAAAGTGGGCAGCCAGGATTTAGCCTCGGGAAACCCAGCTCCAGAGCTCAGTGTGAGTCTCGACCACTATGTGAAGGGTCAGTGATGCTTTGATGAAAAGTGTTTTCATGAAACTCAGGCTGCCATAGAAAAATTTTACTTTAACTGTTAAGAAAACCCAAGGTCGTAGTGGAAACCTAGTGATTCTCATTTTAGCATTTAAGACTAACTGGCATATGTTCCTGGCAATCTCATTGCATAAATTAGGTTTTAAATAAATGAAGTAGGAAACATGCTCAGAAAATGAGGACATTCAAATTTAGAATTTCAAAATTGAGCATTACTTTTGACCCCCTAAACAAGTTGCCTTTCTGTTTATAGAGTATGTTTTAATGTGTCAGTGTTCAGATTGAGACATAAATGGTTGGGGAAAGTATCTCAGAGTGTACAGTGGAAGTGAAGAGAAAAAGAGGAGGACATATTTGAGAGTCAATGGGGAGGTAAGCACAGGGGATTTTATGTAATGAACTTAAACTACATTTTATGGAATTTAAGCACAGCCCAGTGTCAGTATAGGTTCCATGGTTTGCAAGAGGAGACACCAAAGCCAATAAGGTTTGATGAAAGAAATACCTGAACTGTGAGTAAACTTAATTAGAAGACTGGCTCCCAGGCTTCTGTTCTTTATAGGGGGGGGGGGGATCTACCTCATAGGTTCTTTATCCACAATAATATTAACCACTGTGGTTTATTGAGTTCTGACAATGAGATAGGGATTATCCTGAGCTCTAAGACATATTACGTCATTTAATCTTTCCAACAGCTCCAGGAGTGGTGATAATCATTCTCCCTTTTAGATGAGGAAACAGGAAGAATAAATAACTACTTTGAAGTCATATGGGCTTCCTAGGAGGCACTAATGGTAAACAATGCTCCTTTCAAAGCAGGAGATGCAAGTAAGAGATGAGGGTTTGATTCCTGGGTTAGGAAGATTCCCTGGAGAAAGAATGACAACCCACTCTAGTATTCTCATGTGTAAAATCCCACAGAGGAACCTGGTGGGCTACAGTCCATGAGTTGGACAAAGAATTGGACACCACTGAGAGAAAAAGGTCACACAGTTGAAAAGTGGGCAGCCAGGATTTAGCCTCGGGAAACCCAGCTCCAGAGCTCAGTGTGAGTCTCGACCACTATGTGAAGGGTCAGTGATGCTTTGATGAAAAGTGTTTTCATGAAACTCAGGCTGCCATAGAAATCACTAAGTTAGATCTTGGCTCACTTTGGGAATACTGTGTCTACACAGGACACTCAAAAATCTTCTAGCCACAACTGGATTTTTTCTCTCAGCTCCAGATTCATCCTTTGGTACTTATTCTATATAATGAATTAAACCTTTCTCCTTAATAGGCAGCATGATGTGAAGTCATATCAGGAGAGAGCAGTGAGGGGCATTTTGTGAGAAGGGGGCTTCTCTTCCTGGTTCTGGTGGCTGTGTTTGCTTTTGTCTGCTCTGGCTGCAGGATGGGTCTGTGGTGTGGGTGTGCCTGGGAGTCCGGTGGGGCTTTACCCCAGCTGCACACCCAGGGGACAGGACCTCAGAAACCCCAGGGTCCCAGCCCAGGTTGAAAGCTCACTTTCTCACAGTTCTCTGGCCCCCTCCCCTGTCTGTCTGCTCACCAGTTTTGGCTCACTTGTGACTTGCAGGATTGTTTGTACCTGCTCAGTAGTTGTGATCAATTTTGCAAATCAGCTAGTTTATCCACCACCCAGTAATCAGCAACTCATAGTAGACTGTTCATTCTTCAATGAGATCTGAACACCAACCTTGGAAAGGCATCTTCGTCCCAATTTTATCTTTCCTTGCACACCTACCATCAGTCCTAGGGCACCCTCCAAAGTTCTCTTTACATTTTTATAGTAATTTGCTAATCATAGCTTAGTATCCTTTGTATAAAGCTACCCTTGTTTAAAATTACAATGTGATTTCTCTTTCCTGATTAGACCTGCACTGATATAGAAACTAAGCAGCCTGAGCACTGTGAGGTTCTGTGACACCCAGGGAATGCACGTGAAAGAGCATACTTCTCAGTCAGGGGAGGAAATGATGGAAGATCTGTCAGATAGTGTGTGTGTGTGTGCGTGCGCATGCCTGTCTGTCCAAGTTTTAAAGTAGAGACCAGAATTTATACTTAGATATTCTAATGATGAATTTTTGCTCCTGGGAAGAGGAGAAAGAAGAACCAATTTCCCACATGTTAGGCAATATTTCCTGTCTAAATGCCAGATTGAGCAACTCAAGGACACAAAGTGAATCTGAATCCCTCCTTTGGAAGATTCAAGTCCATAAATCAATGACTAGATTACACTTTGTGATGCCTTTTGAAATTTACAAGAAAGATAATGTGTATAACATTCTTCAAAAATTGACTAATTCAAGTATAATTCAGAACAATTTACTAATGTGCTGTGATTTATAAAGAGGCCTCGTTTTGCTCAAGAATTTCCAAATGAAATGCATGAGAGAGAATAGCTGAATAGAAATGGCTCTTACAACTCATGAAACAGATGGGCTAACTTGTGGAAAATGCTGTGACCAGGGCATTCTGAGCTGACATGCCCTGATCTTTCAAGATGACAAGGTCCCAGGTGTGTGAAGCATGATTGGTTCCTGTGCCACCTCCTCTTCCTGGGGTCTGAAACGTGCCCCTTTGCAGGAGCAGCAGGGGTGATATGAGAGAGCAAACAGCCCAGATTTTATATCATGAAAATGGTCATGAGGCAAATGGCGTATTCAGACACAGGGATCATCATCTCTGAATTTTTGTTTTCTTTTCACCTGCATACATTCCCCCTTTCTTACTGGACTATAATGAGGAAAATTCTTGATAATACATTAGGTTGAATGTGAAATGGCTAATAATTGACAGTTCTTGACCAATAAAGAAATCCATTTTATATGATTCAATTTGATACCATTTTTCTTAGGAATATTTCAGTACCTCTTTCAAAAAATGATGTTATTTTAAAGTATGGTTGAAGTACCATTGTCATATCAAAACATATAGCAGTTTCTTTAATAAAATCAAATACCTAATCGGTGTTCAAATTACCTTGAATTTCTATCTTGTCATAGTTATTTTGTCTGTGCGTGCGCATGCCTTTTCTGTCCAAGTTTTAAAGTGATGGAAGATCTGTCAGATAGTGTGTGTGTGCGTGCGCATGCCTGTCTGTCCAAGTTTTAAAGTAGAGACCAGAATTTATACTTAGATATTCTAATGATGAATTTTTGCTCCTGGGAAGAGGAGAAAGAAGAACCAATTTCCCACATGTTAGGCAATATTTCCTGTCTAAATGCCAGATTGAGCAACTCAAGGACACAAAGTGAATCTGAATCCCTCCTTTGGAAGATTCAAGTCCATAAATCAATGACTAGATTACACTTTGTGATGCCTTTTGAAATTTACAAGAAAGATAATGTGTATAACATTCTTCAAAAATTGACTAATTCAAGTATAATTCAGAACAATTTACTAATGTGCTGTGATTTATAAAGAGGCCTCGTTTTGCTCAAGAATTTCCAAATGAAATGCATGAGAGAGAATAGCTGAATAGAAATGGCTCTTACAACTCATGAAACAGATGGGCTAACTTGTGGAAAATGCTGTGACCAGGGCATTCTGAGCTGACATGCCCTGATCTTTCAAGATGACAAGGTCCCAGGTGTGTGAAGCATGATTGGTTCCTGTGCCACCTCCTCTTCCTGGGGTCTGAAACGTGCCCCTTTGCAGGAGCAGCAGGGGTGATATGAGAGAGCAAACAGCCCAGATTTTATATCATGAAAATGGTCATGAGGCAAATGGCGTATTCAGACACAGGGATCATCATCTCTGAATTTTTGTTTTCTTTTCACCTGCATACATTCCCCCTTTCTTACTGGACTATAATGAGGAAAATTCTTGATAATACATTAGGTTGAATGTGAAATGGCTAATAATTGACAGTTCTTGACCAATAAAGAAATCCATTTTATATGATTCAATTTGATACCATTTTTCTTAGGAATATTTCAGTACCTCTTTCAAAAAATGATGTTATTTTAAAGTATGGTTGAAGTACCATTGTCATATCAAAACATATAGCAGTTTCTTTAATAAAATCAAATACCTAATCGGTGTTCAAATTACCTTGAATTTCTATCTTGTCATAGTTATTTTGTCTGTAATTTTCTTTTCTTGTCTTGTCCCAGTCAAGTTTTGATAGCAGGGTCAGGCTGGCCTCACCAAGTGAGTTCTGAAGTGTTCTCTCAACTTCCATTTTATGAAAGAGTTTGCATAAGCTTGGTGTCATTTGTAATTTAAATGTTTGATAGATTTTCCTAGTAAAGCCATCTAGACCTGGAGTTTTCTTTTTGGGAAAGTTTTAGGCTACAAATTCAATTTCTTTCAAAAGATAAAGGGCTATTCATATTTTCTGTTTCTGAAACATGTAAAACGGGCTGCCCTCAGTCATGTCTGACTCTTTCCAACCCCGTGAACTTCCTACTGTGTCCAATTTCATGAATTGTGTTTTCTGAGGACTTTTTCCATTGTAGATGGTTGATTTCATTGGTATAAAGCTATTCATAAATTCATTTTTTTCATTTTTAGATGTTTGTAAGATCAGAACTGGTTATTATTATGAATTGTACATCAATTCTATTATCAGAGAATAAACTGAGTTATTTCAATCTTTTAAAAGTAATGAGAGTTGTTTTCTAGTCTGGCACAAATCTTTTTTTTTTTTTTTTGGTGTACTATCCACATCCACTTTAACAGAATGTGTTTAAAATTGTCAGATGCAATATTGCATAAATGTTAATTAAATCAAGATAACTTCTATTGCTATTCAAATATTCTTTTTGTTATTGAATTTTTTTGTCTACTTGTCTATCAGTTGCCACAAAAGGAGTGTTGAAATCTCCAGCTATGTTTATTTCTCTCTTCAGGATTTTCTCCTTTTAATTTTTCCTTTATATATTTAAAAGATCTGTCATTAGATATATATTTATTTTTATTCAGTGTTCTGATGTTGTCTTGACAGAATATCCTTCTGTGCTTATGAAATGCCTCTCTTTATTTCAAGTGGTATTTTTTTGTTTAAAAGGCTGATATTATTAGAGCTACTCCACTTGCTTAAGCTTGGTAGTTGAAACTTCGTACCTTCCATTCTTTTAATTCCAACTGTATGTACCTTTATATTTACTATATTTAGATATAATTGGTCAGGAATTTATGTCTAGTTTGATTGCATAAGATATTCTCTTAAGAGGGAATACCCTTATATTTTTATGATTGAATTTAAATCTAGCACTTTGAGTTTGTTTTTGCTTGTCCCCTTTCCTTTTTTCTCCCATTTTGCCTGCATATAGGTTAATCTGAAAATGTTTTCTAAGGCTTTATTATATTTTCTCTAATGGATTTTTCTTTTTGGGAAAGTTTTAGGCTACAAATTCAATTTCTTTCAAAAGATAAAGGGCTATTCATATTTTCTGTTTCTGAAACATGTAAACGGGCTGCCCTCAGTCATGTCTGACTCTTTCCAACCCCGTGAACTTCCTACTGTGTCCAATTTCTTGAGTTGTGTTTTCTGAGGACTTTTTCCATTGTAGATGGTTGATTTCATTGGTATAAAGCTATTCATAAATTCATTTTTTTCATTTTTAGATGTTTGTAAGATCAGAACTGGTTATTATTATGAATTGTACATCAATTCTATTATCAGAGAATAAACTGAGTTATTTCAATCTTTTAAAAGTAATGAGAGTTGTTTTCTAGTCTGGCACAAATCTTTTTTTTTTTTTTTTGGTGTACTATCCACATCCACTTTAACAGAATGTGTTTAAAATTGTCAGATGCAATATTGCATAAATGTTAATTAAATCAAGATAACTTCTATTGCTATTCAAATATTCTTTTTGTTATTGAATTTTTTTGTCTACTTGTCTATCAATTGCCACAAAAGAAGTGTTGAAATCTCCAGCTATGTTTATTTCTCTCTTCAGGATTTTCTCCTTTTAATTTTTCCTTTATATATTTAAAAGATCTGTCATTAGATATATATTTATTTTTATTCAGTGTTCTGATGTTGTCTTGACAGAATTATCCTTCTGTGCTTATGAAATGCCTCTCTTTATTTCAAGTGGTATTTTTTTGTTTAAAAGGCTGATATTATTAGAGCTACTCCACTTGCTTAAGCTTGGTAGTTGAAACTTCGTACCTTCCATTCTTTTAATTCCAACTGTATGTACCTTTATATTTACTATATTTAGATATAATTGGTCAGGAATTTATGTCTAGTTTGATTGCATAAGATATTCTCTTAAGAGGGAATACCCTTATATTTTTATGATTGAATTTAAATCTAGCACTTTGAGTTTGTTTTTGCTTGTCCCCTTTCCTTTTTTCTCCCATTTTGCCTGCATATAGGTTAATCTGAAAATGTTTTCTAAGGCTTTATTATATTTTCTCTAATGGATTTTTAGCTTTGATTTTGCATTAGCTTGATAGCAGCTGCTCACGAAATTGTAACATGCATACTGCTTAGGAAAAGGTCTTTTCTTCTACTAATGCTTCTAGTTGGAGGATTTCCATTGATTTGTCAATAGATTCACTGTTTGTATACCTTTTGTGTTCAATTCACTCACTTTCACCAGTAATTTTTCTTATACTAGATGTTGCATATTTTTTTAATCCTAAATTTCTGTTTTGTCCTTTTTTAGAAATTTTATTATTTTTCTAAAATTCACCATTTCTTCATCTAATATGTCAGTCTTTCCCTGAGAAATGTTTTGACATATTTTGGTGCCTTATTTGCTAATGCCAATCTGGATTGTTTTAGGTAGTCTTCTAATGGCATTTTTTTCTCTTAAGTAGAGGTTACATTTTCCTGTTGCTTAGTATATACAGTAATATTTGGTGTCAGTAGATACTATGAAATGTGGACACAATTCTGTTAAATTTTAAACACTATTAAATTTTATTTTTTAGACAGTTAAATTACTAAATTACTGGAAGGTTATCTTGACATTCTGAAAGCATAGATGTAAGATTTGTTATTTTAATTTTGTCTTTAATCCTAGCATATGGTCCTTAGTTCTGGACATGTTCTTCCTTTATAGCATTGTCCTTCTGAGATTTTAAGGATAACTCTGAGTTTATAAATTGCTTTTAACATGGCAGGAGTTGAACTCTGAAATTTTCCCACCCAGCACTAAGCTGCTATTGATCAAGATTTTAGCCTTCCTACTCTTCTGTTTCTTTCCATTAAAAGCTTGGTTTCTGTTGCTCTGTGTGTCTCCGGATTAGAGGTGAATCAAAATTTAAATGGTATGTGTATGCAGATTTTTGGGATCTTCTTGTTTTCATTTCCTTCGGGGGACTCCTTTCTTCAATTCTTTTAATTCCAACTGTATGTACCTTTATATTTACTATATTTAGATATAATTGGTCAGGAATTTATGTCTAGTTTGATTGCATAAGATATTCTCTTAAGAGGGAATACCCTTATATTTTTATGATTGAATTTAAATCTAGCACTTTGAGTTTGTTTTTGCTTGTCCCCTTTCCTTTTTTCTCCCATTTTGCCTGCATATAGGTTAATCTGAAAATGTTTTCTAAGGCTTTATTATATTTTCTCTAATGGATTTTTAGCTTTGATTTTGCATTAGCTTGATAGCAGCTGCTCACGAAATTGTAACATGCATACTGCTTAGGAAAAGGTCTTTTCTTCTACTAATGCTTCTAGTTGGAGGATTTCCATTGATTTGTCAATAGATTCACTGTTTGTATACCTTTTGTGTTCAATTCACTCACTTTCACCAGTAATTTTTCTTATACTAGATGTTGCATATTTTTTTAATCCTAAATTTCTGTTTTGTCCTTTTTTAGAAATTTTATTATTTTTCTAAAATTCACCATTTCTTCATCTAATATGTCAGTCTTTCCCTGAGAAATGTTTTGACATATTTTGGTGCCTTATTTGCTAATGCCAATCTGGATTGTTTTAGGTAGTCTTCTAATGGCATTTTTTTCTCTTAAGTAGAGGTTACATTTTCCTGTTGCTTAGTATATACAGTAATATTTGGTGTCAGTAGATACTATGAAATGTGGACACAATTCTGTTAAATTTTAAACACTATTAAATTTTATTTTTTAGACAGTTAAATTACTAAATTACTGGAAGGTTATCTTGACATTCTGAAAGCATAGATGTAAGATTTGTTATTTTAATTTTGTCTTTAATCCTAGCATATGGTCCTTAGTTCTGGACATGTTCTTCCTTTATGGCATTGTCCTTCTGATATTTTAAGGATAACTCTGAGTTTATAAATTGCTTTTAACATGGCAGGAGTTGAACTCTGAAATTTTCCCACCCAGCACTAAGCTGCTATTGATCAAGATTTTAGCCTTCCTACTCTTCTGTTTCTTTCCATTAAAAGCTTGGTTTCTGTTGCTCTGTGTGTCTCTGGATTAGAGGTGAATCAAAATTTAAATGGTATGTGTATGCAGATTTTTGGGATCTTCTTGTTTTCATTTCCTTCGGGGGACTCCTTTCTTCAATTTCTCATCTCACTGGTAGCTCAGAACTTTTCCCTTGCTCCTCATCTGAAAAGCTCTCTCTCTGTGTTTCTTTTTTTTCTTCTTTTGCTTGAGCTCTATCCATCATATAATGTAAACAGAAGAATGTCCTCAGGGAAAAAACTGTTTAAATGTGGATCTCATCTAGTTTGTTTCACTGGTTTCAGTGTTATATCTTTTCTAATTTATACCTGTTTTTGACTGGTTTCCAGTGACTTCAATATGATTTTCTTTTATCTGATACAAGTCAGGTCATCATTATGGAAAGCAGTACTCCTTAACTACCTACTTTAGTCTTTCATCCATGGTAAGTAACATCCTCCTCTTTTGATCTAGCTTACAATCTTTCAAAGTACTCTTCCTCACATACCTTTGCATATGGGACATTCAAAGTAGGTTGTCTAAAACAAAACAGCAACAACAAAATGGCAAAATTAATTCTGCTTTTTGCCTGCCCTAGTGTAAACTATTCTAAGGCTTCATTGTGCCTCTAATTTAGAAAGACTTCACCACTTATGAGGGTTCATGTACAAAAATAAGGCTTAAAATATTTAATAATTTATAAGTGTTCCATACTGGGTGAATATCATCTCTGATGTACAGTTCTGACTTATTAAAATCTTCTGTACCAAGTTGACATTTCTAGTCAAATTTTTTGATAATGTCTCCATTTAAATCTATTTCTGGCTTCCTAAAGTCATTTTCTCCAAATTTGACAAGGTTTAGAACTGTATTTTTCCCCCTCGGTATTATACATACCTAGATAGGTTTTCGAGGACTACCATAACAAAACAAATTGTGAGGCAAAAAACAATTAAAAGCTATTGTCACTCAGTTTTTTGAGAACAGACATCCAAGCTCAAGGTGTCAACAGGGTCATGTTCTTTTTGAAGGCTCCAAGGAAGGAGACCTTCTTGCCTCTACCTGGGTTCTGGTAGTTTCCAGAGGTCTTCAGTGTTCCTTGGTTTCTAGATGCATCAATTTCAGTATTTGCCTCTATCAACACATGGCATTCTCTCTACTAGTCTCTGTCCAAGTTTTCCTCATTTTATAAGGACATTGTTTTTTAAAAATTAGGGACAAGCCTAATCCAGAATGACCTCATCTTCATTTCATCACGCCTGGAAAGACCTTATTTCCAAATGAATTCACATTTATAGGTTTTAAATAGGATTTTGAAGGGGTGGTTACTCAAACCAGCAGATAATCTAAATTCTGTCATTTCCCAATCAAATGATTCATCTCTTTGAATACTTTCATTCATAAAACATTTCTTTTTCCATTGAATAGTAGTATGTCCCTGCCATTTAGTATGCATTTGTTTTCTTGACTGCCTTTCCCAACCATTTTGAATCTTTGGAAGAAGGCTGGTTTTTATTTATCTTTACATCTCCAGAGCCTCTTCAGTACCTATCTTAGAATAAATGCTTAATAAACTTTTGATGAATGAATGACCTCTAAAGGAGCAAAGAACTGCTTTCTTCCTCATTCCTTGAAGTCCTCAAGCACTATCAACTTTCATTTCACCATCTGCTCCCTGTTGACCACAGTTTTATTTTCACCAAGATGAAAAGAAATTAAAACTGTATTCTTGGAGAATTAGAAACATAAACTGTGATTTCAGAATGGACTTTCTGAGTCAGAAAATATTAACGACAGAAGCATAAAATAAATCCTAAAATGTTACTGAGAATGTTAGTAATGATATTGACTTAATTTTGCTCACTAGGGGAGGACCATGACTAAACTCAATGTGTTGAAAAGTTCAGAGACATTAATCTTCTTATCTGTGCCCCAGAATCCCCCTGCAAAGACAAATGAGCAAGCATTGATGAATGCCGCTTCATTAGAAGAATTTAAAAATGCAATTTGTCTTCATGAAAAGGAAGTATTTTTACATTTTCCATTTTACAATGAATCAGTGAAAAGAATTTTTCAACCATTACCCTTTGACTTAGAACGGCCTTTATGAACAGCATATCAGTGCAGTAATAGACTTGCTTAAGGGGAAATCTTGGCAAAAACATATTTCTTGAGAAAGCAATATCTACAATCCGCTGGACTCTTCTTTTATAAGAATGTTTTTAGGGTTTTGAATATGCCCTATTGTTTAACTTTTAAGAGACAAAAATAATAAGAACTAAACATAATAGGAAAACAAATACACACCAAAACGACATACCTTTCTTTTAAAGGAAGTTTTTAGGTTTAACCTAAAGTAAGTATATAGCTCATTTTTACTCTGTCTATATCCACATAATAAGATGTTAAACCATTTTATTCCCAGTGATTAGCATGAAAATATGCAAGGTCCCCAGTGACCCAAACATAAGTATACCATGATTACTGTGCTCTTAGGGGATCTAAAGTCTACACAAACAGCCTTAGTATGTCCCTGCCATTTAGTATGCATTTGTTTTCTTGGCTGCCTTTCCCAACCATTTTGAATCTTTGGAAGAAGGCTGGTTTTTATTTATCTTTACATCTCCAGAGCCTCTTCAGTACCTATCTTAGAATAAATGCTTAATAAACTTTTGATGAATGAATGACCTCTAAAGGAGCAAAGAACTGCTTTCTTCCTCATTCCTTGAAGTCCTCAAGCACTATCAACTTTCATTTCACCATCTGCTCCCTGTTGACCACAGTTTTATTTTCACCAAGATGAAAAGAAATTAAAACTGTATTCTTGGAGAATTAGAAACATAAACTGTGATTTCAGAATGGACTTTCTGAGTCAGAAAATATTAACGACAGAAGCATAAAATAAATCCTAAAATGTTACTGAGAATGTTAGTAATGATATTGACTTAATTTTGCTCACTAGGGGAGGACCATGACTAAACTCAATGTGTTGAAAAGTTCAGAGACATTAATCTTCTTATCTGTGCCCCAGAATCCCCCTGCAAAGACAAATGAGCAAGCATTGATGAATGCCGCTTCATTAGAAGAATTTAAAAATGCAATTTGTCTTCATGAAAAGGAAGTATTTTTACATTTTCCATTTTACAATGAATCAGTGAAAAGAATTTTTCAACCATTACCCTTTGACTTAGAACGGCCTTTATGAACAGCATATCAGTGCAGTAATAGACTTGCTTAAGGGGAAATCTTGGCAAAAACATATTTCTTGGGAAAGCAATATCTACAATCCGCTGGACTCTTCTTTTATAAGAATGTTTTTAGGGTTTTGAATATGCCCTATTGTTTAACTTTTAAGAGACAAAAATAATAAGAACTAAACATAATAGGAAAACAAATACACACCAAAACGACATACCTTTCTTTTAAAGGAAGTTTTTAGGTTTAACCTAAAGTAAGTATATAGCTCATTTTTACTCTGTCTATATCCACATAATAAGATGTTAAACCATTTTATTCCCAGTGATTAGCAGGAAAATATGCAAGGTCCCCAGTGACCCAAACATAAGTATACCATGATTACTGTGCTCTGAGGGGGATCTAAAGTCTACACAAACAGCCTTAGAATCAGAATGTGTTTTCTGGCTAACTATCAAATAGATAGAAAATAAAATTATTCACAAATCTCCATTAAATTATCCATCTGATTAGTGAAGATTTTGTAGCTCATTTATATGACAGTATCCATTCAAGTAATTGTTTTTAGCATTTGATTTTGCTCTTATTGTTAAATATATTTTTGTGTCTTTCAAAATCTGGAACAGGTTAGGGATGAGGTACCAGGCACAGTCCCTTGTGTATTTGGATCTATGTGTATATTTGTTATCAGCAGTATTTTCATTTTTCATGACCATAAATATTAACTGACGAACTCTAGAAATTCTCCACATCAGAACAGTTTTTTGCTGTTTGTTTTTTCCGGTAGGATGTAGATTGAGGCCTGCAATTCTGTTTCTTGAAGAGCAGCTTTAGTTCATTCTAATGTATGTAGTTTAGGGGCCACATTTTGAGGAATTTTGATTATCTTTTCTTCTACTTTAGTAGGTTTTCTGTAGGTGGATCACCCATTCTTTGTTTCAAAAGAACACATGGAATTTTTGTTGTTGTATCAGAGTTTCCCGTATATACTTTTCATTTTATGTATATGAAGACATTCTGGGGGGTATCACCAGCTGGTTCCTAATCTCGCCTCCTTCACCTAAGATGCTCATGTCCAGTTGAATACTTCATTTGCTTCAATCTTGAGATTCAGTTCTGTACAGTTTTGAAGTCATTTTCTCCTGAGTCCTTGGCCTGTACAAAATTCATCTCCTCAACTCAAGTGCCCACCATCTGGGAAAGAAAATCCTGCTTACATTTTCCTCAAGCTCCAAGTTGAAACTCAGTTAAAGCACATCTCCTTCTTCTCTGATCAAAATAATAAGAACTAAACATAATAGGAAAACAAATACACACCAAAACGACATACCTTTCTTTTAAAGGAAGTTTTTAGGTTTAACCTAAAGTAAGTATATAGCTCATTTTTACTCTGTCTATATCCACATAATAAGATGTTAAACCATTTTATTCCCAGTGATTAGCATGAAAATATGCAAGGTCCCCAGTGACCCAAACATAAGTATACCATGATTACTGTGCTCTTAGGGGGATCTAAAGTCTACACAAACAGCCTTAGAATCAGAATGTGTTTTCTGGCTAACTATCAAATAGATAGAAAATAAAATTATTCACAAATCTCCATTAAATTATCCATCTGATTAGTGAAGATTTTGTAGCTCATTTATATGACAGTATCCATTCAAGTAATTGTTTTTAGCATTTGATTTTGCTCTTATTGTTAAATATATTTTTGTGTCTTTCAAAATCTGGAACAGGTTAGGGATGAGGCACCAGGCACAGTCCCTTGTGTATTTGGATCTATGTGTATATTTGTTATCAGCAGTATTTTCATTTTTCATGACCATAAATATTAACTGACGAACTCTAGAAATTCTCCACATCAGAACAGTTTTTTGCTGTTTGTTTTTTCCGGTAGGATGTAGATTGAGGCCTGCAATTCTGTTTCTTGAAGAGCAGCTTTAGTTCATTCTAATGTATGTAGTTTAGGGGCCACATTTTGAGGAATTTTGATTATCTTTTCTTCTACTTTAGTAGGTTTTCTGTAGGTGGATCACCCATTCTTTGTTTCAAAAGAACACATGGAATTTTTGTTGTTGTATCAGAGTTTCCCGTATATACTTTTCATTTTATGTATATGAAGACGTTCTGGGGGGTATCACCAGCTGGTTCCTAATCTCGCCTCCTTCACCTAAGATGCTCATGTCCAGTTGAATACTTCATTTGCTTCAATCTTGAGATTCAGTTCTGTACAGTTTTGAAGTCATTTTCTCCTGAGTCCTTGGCCTGTACAAAATTCATCTCCTCAACTCAAGTGCCCACCATCTGGGAAAGAAAATCCTGCTTACATTTCTCCAACTCATCAGCTCTCCATATGGCTTTGAAACTCAGTTAAAGCACATCTCCTTCTTCTCTGCTAAGGACCTCTTGATTTTTCAGCCTTCGAGTTAAAACTTATTTTTATCTCAAAGTATGCTAACCTTGAAGACCCTCTTTTAAAGAGAGGGTTTAATTCTTGGTTGATAGGAAAACCTTTAAGGTTGATTCCGAGGATGAAAATACGGATCACACTGGAAAAAAAGACAGATTCTCTCTCCTTTGCAGATGAACTGCACGTATGTAGACCTGTTTATCTTCATCATTGACCAAAATCTTTACCTTTGCTTTTGGTCAGTATAGCATCTTCTAGAGTCAATCATGTATTTAATCTGACTTTGTGAGGATGGCACATCATTTTTCTTTCTCTCCTTCTTTTCATGGGAGACTCTTCTGGAAAAGGATTGCCAGTCAGTATCTTAAGGAGTGTGAAATGTGCTGTGATCAGAAAGGAAATGGAAATAAATTGCAAATTTGTATGAAAAATGAGTATCATGAAATATTGTACCAAAAAGTGATTCAAGGCCTAGGAAGTAAAAAACGTAAGAAAAAGACATAGGGAGCAATAATGCATGAAATGTCGGAAACCACATAGGGAATGCCTGACAAAATAGGTAGTAACAAGGTGAACAACATATCAAAGACTGGAAGGAACAGCCCTTGAGAAAAGACAAGATGGATGAAGAGGGGTTACTGTGAGTCCGGAAATGTGTTTAATATACTCAGCTCAGTAATACCCTTAAGGGAAAAGATCCCAGAATTTATCTGAAAACACACTGTCATTATGAACAAATGCTACCATCAGAGGAGGCCTGGTGGAATTACTTAGAGAGCTTTTCCTCTCTGTGTCGTAACTTTTTGAACCAAGATATTGTATCTAGGAAAACACACTGTCATTATGAACAAATGCTACCATCTCGCCTCCTTCACCTAAGATGCTCATGTCCAGTTTAATACTTCATTTGCTTCAATCTTGAGATTCAGTTCTGTACAGTTTTGAAGTCATTTTCTCCTGAGTCCTTGGCCTGTACAAAATTCATCTCCTCAACTCAAGTGCCCACCATCTGGGAAAGAAAATCCTGCTTACATTTCTCCAACTCATCAGCTCTCCATATGGCTTTGAAACTCAGTTAAAGCACATCTCCTTCTTCTCTGCTAAGGACCTCTTGATTTTTCAGCCTTCGAGTTAAAACTTATTTTTATCTCAAAGTATGCTAACCTTGAAGACCCTCTTTTAAAGAGAGGGTTTAATTCTTGGTTGATAGGAAAACCTTTAAGGTTGATTCCGAGGATGAAAATACGGATCACACTGGAAAAAAAGACAGATTCTCTCTCCTTTGCAGATGAACTGCACGTATGTAGACCTGTTTATCTTCATCATTGACCAAAATCTTTACCTTTGCTTTTGGTCAGTATAGCATCTTCTAGAGTCAATCATGTATTTAATCTGACTTTGTGAGGATGGCACATCATTTTTCTTTCTCTCCTTCTTTTCATGGGAGACTCTTCTGGAAAAGGATTGCCAGTCAGTATCTTAAGGAGTGTGAAATGTGCTGTGATCAGAAAGGAAATGGAAATAAATTGCAAATTTGTATGAAAAATGAGTATCATGAAATATTGTACCAAAAAGTGATTCAAGGCCTAGGAAGTAAAAAACGTAAGAAAAAGACATAGGGAGCAATAATGCATGAAATGTCGGAAACCACATAGGGAATGCCTGACAAAATAGGTAGTAACAAGGTGAACAACATATCAAAGACTGGAAGGAACAGCCCTTGAGAAAAGACAAGATGGATGAAGAGGGGTTACTGTGAGTCCGGAAATGTGTTTAATATACTCAGCTCAGTAATACCCTTAAGGGAAAAGATCCCAGAATTTATCTGAAAACACACTGTCATTATGAACAAATGCTACCATCAGAGGAGGCCTGGTGGAATTACTTAGAGAGCTTTTTTTTCCTCTCTGTGTCGTAACTTTTTTTTTGAACCAAGATATTGATCAGGAACCTCTAAGGAACTGAACTAAAGCCAACTAATAATGATTTGGGGAGTGCATATTCTCTGGATTGTTGAAATATTTTACTGTAGATTTCCATTCTTAAGGATTCAGGGGGAGGGGAGGAAGATAATGTTATCAGCATAGACCCTGGTGGTGGTTCCTCTGATCCAGGTGGGAAGAAACTGGTGAATTCTAAAGTGGCTCTCATTTAGAGGGAGATCCTATGGTGACAGGGTGCCTGAAGCCTTTCATTTCAGTGAGCGTCTGAGTTCTGCCTGCTTCTATTGCTGCTGCTGCTGCTACTGTGGCTTCCAAATCTCCCCCACAGGGAGGCTGCCACCCCGCCAGTGTCTGTCCCTGTTCTCAGTAATGGATGCAGGTATGTGGTTCTAGGGAGGGCAGTTCATCTGCTAGAGCAGATGTGTGTCTCTGTCATTCCGAGTAGCTCTTCCCTCCCTACCACTTAGCCTGCCTGCCTGCCTGTGTGTGAAGGTGGTTCTTCCTACATGGCAGCTCCTGATGGTAATTAAATCATCTCACCTCCTTTACAAGGAGAGAGCCAGGAGAGGCGGTGTGCATCCCAGGCAGGGTCAGAGCCTTAGCAGCTAGAATGACGAAGGACACGGAGATCCATTTAAGTTCTTCTAGTCTCAGCTGGTTCCTATAGAACCTGTAGCTATTCTCCCATTGGCTTACTGCCTTGAAACGGCCATTGTTGGGTTCTCATTTTTAAAGCTGGAATCCTTTGACCTGTGGTCCCAGTTAATTTTTTTCCTTCTGTTTCACTTAAATCAAAACTGACAGGAAGAAGAATAGGCTAAAAGAGTTATTTCCCTTTGCTACTTAATGGGATATGAAGCCTCAACTTATGAGTGAAAATAAAACTTTCCACTTGGGTAAACATAATTTTCTCTTTTTTACCCCCAGAAATAATCCCATTCATTTATAAGGATATAGTAGTTTAGTATAAAATAATTCCCTTTCAACATCTTCTGTTGTAATTACTTGGCTATCTCCTTATTCCCCTTCTTCTGTGAATTCTGGGCCATTTAGAGACTGAGTTGGCAATATAAACTGTGTAGGAGGCAGAAGGGCTAGACATGGAGCTCTCTAGTGCCCAACGAAGCCGCAGGCTCTTTATATTTTAACTTTTAATTTTATCTTGGAGTAGAGTTGATTAACAATGTTGTGTTAGTTTCAGGTAATTGACATCAGTCTCTTAATGTCACCCTAGGAGGGAAGATGATGTTATCAGCATAGACCCTGGTGGTGGTTCCTCTGATCCGGTGGGAAGAAACTGGTGAATTCTAAAGTGGCTCTCATTTAGAGGGAGATCCTATGGTGACAGGGTGCCTGAAGCCTTTCATTTCAGTGAGCGTCTGAGTTCTGCCTGCTTCTATTGCTGCTGCTGCTGCTACTGTGGCTTCCAAATCTCCCCCACAGGGAGGCTGCCACCCCGCCAGTGTCTGTCCCTGTTCTCAGTAATGGATGCAGGTATGTGGTTCTAGGGAGGGCAGTTCATCTGCTAGACCAGATGTGTGTCTCTGTCATTCCGAGTAGCTCTTCCCTCCCTACCACTTAGCCTGCCTGCCTGCCTGTGTGTGAAGGTGGTTCTTCCTACATGGCAGCTCCTGATGGTAATTAAATCATCTCACCTCCTTTACAAGGAGAGAGCCAGGAGAGGCGGTGTGCATCCCAGGCAGGGTCAGAGCCTTAGCAGCTAGAATGACGAAGGACACGGAGATCCATTTAAGTTCTTCTAGTCTCAGCTGGTTCCTATAGAACCTGTAGCTATTCTCCCATTGGCTTACTGCCTTGAAACGGCCATTGTTGGGTTCTCATTTTTAAAGCTGGAATCCTTTGACCTGTGGTCCCAGTTAATTTTTTTCCTTCTGTTTCACTTAAATCAAAACTGACAGGAAGAAGAATAGGCTAAAAGAGTTATTTCCCTTTGCTACTTAATGGGATATGAAGCCTCAACTTATGAGTGAAAATAAAACTTTCCACTTGGGTAAACATAATTTTCTCTTTTTTACCCCCAGAAATAATCCCATTCATTTATAAGGATATAGTAGTTTAGTATAAAATAATTCCCTTTCAACATCTTCTGTTGTAATTACTTGGCTATCTCCTTATTCCCCTTCTTCTGTGAATTCTGGGCCATTTAGAGACTGAGTTGGCAATATAAACTGTGTAGGAGGCAGAAGGGCTAGACATGGAGCTCTCTAGTGCCCAACGAAGCCGCAGGCTCTTTATATTTTAACTTTTAATTTTATCTTGGAGTAGAGTTGATTAACAATGTTGTGTTAGTTTCAGGTAATTGACATCAGTCTCTTAATGTCACCCTACTCAAACATTAAGAGTTATCAGACCTAAAAGTGGAGCAGCCCTTATGTAGCACTTTTCAAGCCAAAGGGATTTGCTTTTCGTTTCTTTTTTTTTTTTTGAGGGGAGGCCAGGAGGGCATCTGATGCTCTTATATTCAACTGATGCGCATGTCCAAGTGAGACTTCACTGGTCCAATGAGGAGTGAATGCATTGTATGCTGCTATGTTATCTTTAGCTCACTGATTTTTTTTTCTTTCCCATGTGCACTACTTTTTCTCTAGTAATAAGGCAAGGAGGCAGAGAATTTATCCTTTAAAATTATCTGCAAGTCCCTTATGGGGTTCAATTAGTCTTGGATTTTGTCATTCTTAACACTCACTAAGCCACAGTTTTTCTTTTGCGAGCTTCTTTTGCATATATTAACATGCATTAAAATGTAGCAAACAGTTTGGAATAGGGTTGAAAACACCTATATATATGTGTGTATATATATATATATGTACACGCACACACACACACACATATATATATAGGTATATTAAGATTTCATTTCTCTTTTGTGGAAGAAACTCCAAAGTTTCCTACAGCTTGCTTAATATTGAAACCTAATGAGTCCACCTTGTGCTATTACTGAGAAAGTAATGGTAGTGTCTGCCAAGAAAGGGGCCCAGCCCCAGGGCATTGGGAGAGAGCAGCTAACCAGACTTTAATATAGGAAAATAGATAAATAGGGTGATAATTTAATCGGAAGGCAATGTACCTATCGTGCACCAGGAGAAAGCGCAGCTGGAGGATTTGAAAGTGATTTGGAAGAAAAACCTCTCATTGAATTACAGATAAAAAATTAAGTTAAGGGTTGGCAGGTGAAAGCTGTGGTTGATTGAGGGTTAATAATTCTTCCTTTCAACATCTTCTGTTGTAATTACTTGGCTATCTCCTTATTCCCCTTCTTCTGTGAATTCTGGGCCATTTAGAGACTGAGTTGGCAATATAAACTGTGTAGGAGGCAGAAGGGCTAGACATGGAGCTCTCTAGTGCCCAACGAAGCCGCAGGCTCTTTATATTTTAACTTTTAATTTTATCTTGGAGTAGAGTTGATTAACAATGTTGTGTTAGTTTCAGGTAATTGACATCAGTCTCTTAATGTCACCCTACTCAAACATTAAGAGTTATCAGACCTAAAAGTGGAGCAGCCCTTATGTAGCACTTTTCAAGCCAAAGGGATTTGCTTTTCGTTTCTTTTTTTTTTTTTGAGGGGAGGCCAGGAGGGCATCTGATGCTCTTATATTCAACTGATGCGCATGTCCAAGTGAGACTTCACTGGTCCAATGAGGAGTGAATGCATTGTATGCTGCTATGTTATCTTTAGCTCACTGATTTTTTTTTCTTTCCCATGTGCACTACTTTTCCTCTAGTAATAAGGCAAGGAGGCAGAGAATTTATCCTTTAAAATTATCTGCAAGTCCCTTATGGGGTTCAATTAGTCTTGGATTTTGTCATTCTTAACACTCACTAAGCCACAGTTTTTCTTTTGCGAGCTTCTTTTGCATATATTAACATGCATTAAAATGTAGCAAACAGTTTGGAATAGGGTTGAAAACACCTATATATATATGTGTATATATATATATGTACACGCACACACACACACACATATATATATAGGTATATTAAGATTTCATTTCTCTTTTGTGGAAGAAACTCCAAAGTTTCCTACAGCTTGCTTAATATTGAAACCTAATGAGTCCACCTTGTGCTATTACTGAGAAAGTAATGGTAGTGTCTGCCAAGAAAGGGGCCCAGCCCCAGGGCATTGGGAGAGAGCAGCTAACCAGACTTTAATATAGGAAAATAGATAAATAGGGTGATAATTTAATCGGAAGGCAATGTACCTATCGTGCACCAGGAGAAAGCGCAGCTGGAGGATTTGAAAGTGATTTGGAAGCAAAACCTCTCATTGAATTACAGATAAAAAATTAAGTTAAGGGTTGGCAGTGGAGTGAAAGCTGTGGTTGTGAGGTTGTAGAGAAGGGATTGCCAGCTCTTCTGTTGCAAACTTGAATTCCTCAGAGAATCTAGCCCACCTCAAAAGTTTGCTTTGGGTTAAACCCGAGCCAATGTTCTCCCAAACCACACAAAAACATGAGAAGACATTTTTTTCCTTATTTGCTTGGTTACCATATCTCTGGGGACTGGGCCTGAGGCTGTTCTTGAAATCAAGGGTTGTTCATAAGCCATTGTGAGATGATAGTTCTACCTGGCAGGTGTGTGATGTCACAGAGCAACCAATGAAGGGGAAACTATTTTCAAAATAGACATAATTTACATTGTGTTATTAATGTAGATTAGGGACTTTCCAAGTGATTCTCAATTGAGTTCTGTCACTCAGTTGTGTCTGACTCTGTGACTCCAGCACACCAGGCTTCCCTCTCCTTCACCATCTTCCAAGCTTGCTCACACATACCTATTCAGTTGGTGAGGCCATTCAAACATCTCATTGTCTTCCCCTTCTGCCTTCTATTTTTCCCAGCATTTGAATCTTTTCCAGCGAGTTGTCGCTTTGCATCAGGTGGCCAAAATATTGGAGCGAGTGATAAGGAATCCACCTGCCAAGGCAGGTGATACAAGAGACACAGGTTTGATTCCTGGGTCAGAAATATCCCCTGGAGGAGGGCATGGCACCCCACTTAGAGAAAAACAAATGTTTTTAGGGTATTTTAGCCTACTTAGAGGCCAGATGGGGGTTTGGGGAGAAATCCTTGTGTTCCCTGCATGGTACCAACTGATTTCTTGGTCTAATCTTGTCAGACAAATGAACATTTTCCTTGAATTCATGTTACAGTAAGATTTTTTAAAAAATGAGGTGGACCCAGGTCTTTCATTCAAGGTGTTCACAATCTAGAAGTATGGAAAAGGCCCAATACAAGCATTAACCTCAATTCAGCCAGACCGGGATCAATGTTGAGAGGCAATGACAAATACTGTGAGAGTCTGGGAGAGTGAGATGTTGATTTTTTTATTGCTGAGAAAGGTCAGACTCTTCAATAGCATTGTTGCACTCTATATTCCTTAGGTATTAAACTACAGACTTTTGGAAAGTTGTTTTTGAAATGATTTTAAAGAAAATTTTACTAAACTATAGCCCATTTTTCTAGTATCTTCAAAGACACTTCTCTTTGTGCCATTAGAGCACCCTGCTCATCTTCCATTGCTTATCATTGGAGGGTTGTGTGTAAGGGAATGTGTAGCCCTCATACTTCCTGAGATGGAGAAAGTTTGAGTCTGGCTTTTTGTTTCCCAGTCCTCAGTCAATGACTGGTAATGCTGGCTCAGTCAGTTTTTACTCTCCAAAGACTTTGGTTCCATGGCAGTAGTGGTAAAGAACCCGCCTGGCAATGCAGCAGTGATAATCTGCCTGCCATTGTGGGAGACACAGGAGATGAGAATTCCATCCCTGGTTTGGGAAAATCCCCTGGAGAAGGGAATGGCAACCAACTCCAATATTCTTGACCAGGAAGATCACAAGGACTGAGAGCCTGGTAGGCTACAGTTTCTGGGGTTGCAGAGAGTCAAACATGACTGAGCATGCATGAGCTATGCAATCTATATACGTATGTACACACACATACATACAGACACACATCAAAGATATTATTAGTTCAGTTCAAGATCACTGTAATAAATATTGAAATAAAGAGGGTCACACAAATTTCTTGGTTTCTCATTGAATATAAAATTATGTATATACTATTCTGTAGTCTTTTAAGTGTGGAATAGTATTATGTCTATGTAAACAATGGACATACATTAATTTAAAATTTTTAAACTCTTCTACTAGAAAATGTTAGCTATCATCTGAGCCTTCAGCAGATGTGACCTTTTGTTGGTAGAGGGTCTTATCTTGATGCTGGTGGTTGCTCACTAATCAGGGTGACCCGTTGCTGAAGGCTGGGGCGACTGTGGCAGTTTTTGTATTTGGCCATTTCATGAGGCTTGTGGAATCTTAGTTCCCCAATGAGGGATTAAGCCTGGGCTCAAGCAGTGAAAGTCCAGTGTCCCTAACCACGGTACTGCCAGGGAATTCCTGAACAATATCCTTTTTAAAAAATATTTTATTTATTTATTATTATTTGTTTTTGTCTGTGCTGATCTTTGTTGCTGTTTGAGCTTTTCTCTAGTTCAGGGCCACTCTCAAGTTGTGGTGTATGGACTTCTCATTGTGGTGGCTTCCCTTGTTGCAGAGCATGGACTCTAGAGCACAGGCTCAATAGTTGTGGTGCATGCTTTGCTGGTCCATGGCATGTAGAATCTTCCTGGATCAGGGATTGAACCTCTATCTCCTATACTGGCAGGCAGATTCTTTACCACAGAGCCAACAGGGGAGCCCTGGAAATTTCTTTAAGACAGCAGTGAAGTTTACCTCATTGACTGACTCTTCCTTTTCACCCCAAGCTGATTCCGCCTGGCAATGCAGCAGTGATAATCTGCCTGCCATTGTGGGAGACACAGGAGATGAGAATTCCATCCCTGGTTTGGGAAAATCCCCTGGAGAAGGGAATGGCAACCAACTCCAATATTCTTGACCAGGAAGATCACAAGGACTGAGAGCCTGGTAGGCTACAGTTTCTGGGGTTGCAGAGAGTCAAACATGACTGAGCATGCATGAGCTATGCAATCTATATACGTATGTACACACACATACATACAGACACACATCAAAGATATTATTAGTTCAGTTCAAGATCACTGTAATAAATATTGAAATAAAGAGGGTCACACAAATTTCTTGGTTTCTCATTGAATATAAAATTATGTATATACTATTCTGTAGTCTTTTAAGTGTGGAATAGTATTATGTCTATGTAAACAATGGACATACATTAATTTAAAATTTTTAAACTCTTCTACTAGAAAATGTTAGCTATCATCTGAGCCTTCAGCAGATGTGACCTTTTGTTGGTAGAGGGTCTTATCTTGATGCTGGTGGTTGCTCACTAATCAGGGTGACAGTTGCTGAAGGCTGGGGCGACTGTGGCAGTTTTTGTATTTGGCCATTTCATGAGGCTTGTGGAATCTTAGTTCCCCAATGAGGGATTAAGCCTGGGCTCAAGCAGTGAAAGTCCAGTGTCCCTAACCACGGTACTGCCAGGGAATTCCTGAACAATATCCTTTTTAAAAAATATTTTATTTATTTATTATTATTTGTTTTTGTCTGTGCTGATCTTTGTTGCTGTTTGAGCTTTTCTCTAGTTCAGGTGGGTGGGGGGCCACTCTCAAGTTGTGGTGTATGGACTTCTCATTGTGGTGGCTTCCCTTGTTGCAGAGCATGGACTCTAGAGCACAGGCTCAATAGTTGTGGTGCATGCTTTGCTGGTCCATGGCATGTAGAATCTTCCTGGATCAGGGATTGAACCTCTATCTCCTATACTGGCAGGCAGATTCTTTACCACAGAGCCAACAGGGGAGCCCCTGGAAATTTCTTTAAGACAGCAGTGAAGTTTACCTCATTGACTGACTCTTCCTTTTCACAAGCTATATCTCTGTTGTTGTTCCTCAGTTGCTCAGCTGTGTCTGATTCCATGTGACCCAAGGGACTGCAGCATGCCAGGCTTCTCTCTCCTTCACCATCTCCTGGAGCTTGCTCAGACTCATGTGCATCCAGTCACTGATGCCATCCCGCCATCTCTTCCTCTGTCATCCCTTTCTCCTCCTGCCTTCAGTCTTTCCCAGAATCAGAGTCTCTTCCATCTCTGTATGCATCTCTGTGGCATGCAATATTTTTTTTTGAAAGCATGTTACCCATAGTAGAACTTCTTTCTTCAAAATTGGAGTCTATCCTCTCAAAACCTTCCAATGCTTTTTTCAACTAATTTTATGTAATATTCCGAAGCCTTTGTTGTCATTTTAACAATCTTCACAGCATCTTCACAAGAAGTAGATTCTGTCTCGAGAAACTACTTTCTTTGCTTATCCATAAGAATCAGCTCCTCATCCATTAAAATTTTATCGGAAAATTGCAACAATTCAGTCACATCTTCAGCTTTCACCTTAAAAAAATACTTTCTCTGTGAAACATTTTAAAAACCTTTACTGAATTTTTTACAATATTCTTTTTTATTCATTTATTGGTTGTGAGGCATGTGGAATCTTAGCTCCCTGACCAGAGACCAAGCCCACACCCCTCCTCTGGAAGGTAAATCCCAACCACTAGACAAACAGGGAAGTCCCAAGACTCCACTTTTAATTCTGATTCTCATGCTGTTTCCACCACATCCAGGGAATTCCTGAACAATATCCTTTTTAAAAAATATTTTATTTATTTATTATTATTTGTTTTTGTCTGTGCTGATCTTTGTTGCTGTTTGAGCTTTTCTCTAGTTCAGGTGGGTGGGGGGCCACTCTCAAGTTGTGGTGTATGGACTTCTCATTGTGGTGGCTTCCCTTGTTGCAGAGCATGGACTCTAGAGCACAGGCTCAATAGTTGTGGTGCATGCTTTGCTGGTCCATGGCATGTAGAATCTTCCTGGATCAGGGATTGAACCTCTATCTCCTATACTGGCAGGCAGATTCTTTACCACAGAGCCAACAGGGGAGCCCCTGGAAATTTCTTTAAGACAGCAGTGAAGTTTACCTCATTGACTGACTCTTCCTTTTCACAAGCTATATCTCTGTTGTTGTTCCTCAGTTGCTCAGCTGTGTCTGATTCCATGTGACCCAAGGGACTGCAGCATGCCAGGCTTCTCTCTCCTTCACCATCTCCTGGAGCTTGCTCAGACTCATGTGCATCCAGTCACTGATGCCATCCCGCCATCTCTTCCTCTGTCATCCCTTTCTCCTCCTGCCTTCAGTCTTTCCCAGAATCAGAGTCTCTTCCATCTCTGTATGCATCTCTGTGGCATGCAATATTTTTTTTTGAAAGCATGTTACCCATAGTAGAACTTCTTTCTTCAAAATTGGAGTCTATCCTCTCAAAACCTTCCAATGCTTTTTTCAACTAATTTTATGTAATATTCCGAAGCCTTTGTTGTCATTTTAACAATCTTCACAGCATCTTCACAAGAAGTAGATTCTGTCTCGAGAAACTACTTTCTTTGCTTATCCATAAGAATCAGCTCCTCATCCATTAAAATTTTATCGGAAAATTGCAACAATTCAGTCACATCTTCAGCTTTCACCTTAAAAAAATACTTTCTCTGTGAAACATTTTAAAAACCTTTACTGAATTTTTTACAATATTCTTTTTTATTCATTTATTGGTTGTGAGGCATGTGGAATCTTAGCTCCCTGACCAGAGACCAAGCCCACACCCCTCCTCTGGAAGGTAAATCCCAACCACTAGACAAACAGGGAAGTCCCAAGACTCCACTTTTAATTCTGATTCTCATGCTGTTTCCACCACATCTGCATTTACTTCCTCCACTGAAGTCTTGATTCCCTCAAAGTTATCCATGAGGGTTGAAATCAACTTCTTCCAAGTTCACATTACAACTTCTTCCAAGTTCACATTAATTAGTGACATTTTGACCTCTTTTCACGAGTCACAAGTGTACCTCAAACTTTTGTTTACATTTGCCTTCTTTCATCTGAATCTAGCTGTCTTTCAATGAGTGACAAAAACATACATTGATTTAAAGGAGCCAGAAATTTGGTGCTTATTTGGTTCTTGATATTCATTCAACTTTCAGATATAAACCATCTGGAAGATTTGAACTACTAAAATTCTCTTGCAGCCCTCTATTTCTCTATGGTTTACTTCCGTCACCCTGCTTTAAGATGTCAATATGTTTTCTGTGGTCACTACATCACACTTATTATTCTTTATACAGACACAAATTCTCATCCATTTTCCCCTACAGCCAGAGCATTCTTTAGAGAAAGAAAAACAAAGCCAAGCCTAACAACATGACTTTCTTGGTGAAATCTTTCAAGTTTTCCATTGTTCATAATATAGACAACTGTAGCCTTACTGTGGATCTTGCAGGATTGGTTTTGACAATTCCTTTCATATCCAGCGTCTGCTACAACAATTTTAGCCTGATTATTTTCCAGTCCTCAAGCATGCCAGGATTTCTCCTAAACCAATCAATTTATACCTGGTCTTTATTCTGTCTAACGTGTTCATGTTAGAAAACCTTTGCACAGTAAATTTCCATTAATTCTAGAGCATGGTCCCAAAGTCTCTTCCTAATCAACCCCAAGATATACTGAATGACTGTTTGCATTTTTACTTTCAATTTGTTACAATTTATACTATAATATCTTTGTAATTTTTAGTTTGATACTTCTACCCTTGCTAGAATGAAAGCTCCATAAGGGTAGAATTGTGTTTATTTTGTTCACAACTGCTTGTCTAATTTCTAATAGACTGCAGCACTCATTGTAGGCACTCATTATGTTCTAGTTGAATTAACTACGGGGATATCAACAGCTACAATGGCAATATTCTACAGGTTATGCCCCTGAATTTTCTATACATTCACCCAATCTTTTAATATATGCAGTACTGTGTATTCAAGAGTCACCCAAACCTTTTCAAACAAGTGGCTCTTAGAAATAGTCAGTATACGGCCTAGTGGAACAGTATAGCTCAATAAGCTTCTATCAGCCAACCCTCTTGCAGTAAATAACTGTAAACTCTGGTTAAAATGTAAACAAGGATTACTTAAGGACCTTGGAATGTGAACAAGAACAGGAGTATTTTAGAGGAGAGTTGACATCTGGAAGAAGGAAAAAGCAGAGTGAGTTATCTACGTTTATAGCCTTTAAACTGAGCCAGGCCACAGTTAATGGTACCTGGAGTAACTAAGACTCCCGGTACTAAATCTTTGTCTTTCTGACCTTCCAAAAGACAAAGTTTGGGCAATCATAGCCACTGGAAAATAATAGGGAGAATGCCAGAGAGTCAGTGTCCACAGAGGGTCAGATCTAAATAGCATGTATAAACTCGGCTCAAAGACCGCCTCATCCCTAACTTGCATACACATATTAGATTTACTGTAGCCTGGCCAAGAACAAAATAACTGAGTCAACACTTCAGATGCAACCTAAGAGTCAAAATCGGTCATGGAGGCCATTCAAACTCTGCTAGGAGGAAACGGCACAAAGCACTTTACATGAATGTAACAAGAGAATCCAAAGACTACAACATTGTACCCACAATGTCCAGGATGCATGGTAGCATTACACACTTTATAAAGATTTAGGAAAAAAAGTGACTCATTCTCAAAAATTGGCAAGAGATAATGAAACTAGTAGACAAGAATTTTAAAGCAGATTTTATAGCTATGTCCAATGATTAAATAAAAATATGTTTATAATAAGAAACATGTTTATAAAAAAAGAGCCAAGTCAAATTCCAGAACTTTCAATATAGTGACTGGAATTAAAATGTTTATTGAATGGATTCAACAGCAGAATGGAAGTGACAAAAGACAGAGGTAGTGAATTTGAATATAGAGAATTCATAACTATCTGATACAAAGGACATACTTGAAATACTGAGATAAAAACCTCAGGGACCTGTTTGTCTACCATAAAGTCAACTGTCTAGCATACAGACAGATGGGGCAGTGGGACTTTTATCTGAAGGAATAATTGCTATAAATTTATAGAGCCAAGAAGTTTAGCATACTCAGGAAATAAAACCAAAGAGAAAATCACATCTAGGGAGATCAAGCTCAGCTAATGAAGACTAAATAAAAGCGTTTGAAAGCAACTGGAGGAAAATCACATTACATAATGGGGGTCAGTGATCCAAATAATGACTCATTTCTCATCAGAAACTGTGGCAAGGGCCAAAAGGGCTAGAATTCTGTACTGGCCCAGCAAGAACTAGGACCAAAAGAAAACAGTGAGTTATCTACGTTTATAGCCTTTAAACTGAGCCAGGCCACAGTTAATGGTACCTGGAGTAACTAAGACTCCCGGTACTAAATCTTTGTCTTTCTGACCTTCCAAAAGACAAAGTTTGGGCAATCATAGCCACTGGAAAATAATAGGGAGAATGCCAGAGAGTCAGTGTCCACAGAGGGTCAGATCTAAATAGCATGTATAAACTCGGCTCAAAGACCGCCTCATCCCTAACTTGCATACACATATTAGATTTACTGTAGCCTGGCCAAGAACAAAATAACTGAGTCAACACTTCAGATGCAACCTAAGAGTCAAAATCGGTCATGGAGGCCATTCAAACTCTGCTAGGAGGAAACGGCACAAAGCACTTTACATGAATGTAACAAGAGAATCCAAAGACTACAACATTGTACCCACAATGTCCAGGATGCATGGTAGCATTACACACTTTATAAAGATTTAGGAAAAAAAGTGACTCATTCTCAAAAAATTGACAAGAGATAATGAAACTAGTAGACAAGAATTTTAAAGCAGATTTTATAGCTATGTCCAATGATTAAATAAAAATATGTTTATAATAAGAAACATGTTTATAAAAAAAGAGCCAAGTCAAATTCCAGAACTTTCAATATAGTGACTGGAATTAAAATGTTTATTGAATGGATTCAACAGCAGAATGGAAGTGACAAAAGACAGAGGTAGTGAATTTGAATATAGAGAATTCATAACTATCTGATACAAAGGACATACTTGAAATACTGAGATAAAAACCTCAGGGACCTGTTTGTCTACCATAAAGTCAACTGTCTAGCATACAGACAGATGGGGCAGTGGGACTTTTATCTGAAGGAATAATTGCTATAAATTTATAGAGCCAAGAAGTTTAGCATACTCAGGAAATAAAACCAAAGAGAAAATCACATCTAGGGAGATCAAGCTCAGCTAATGAAGACTAAATAAAAGCGTTTGAAAGCAACTGGAGGAAAATCACATTACATAATGGGGGTCAGTGATCCAAATAATGACTCATTTCTCATCAGAAACTGTGCAGGCCAAAGGGCAGTACTGGAAGCAAGTAAACTGTGTAAAGCTAGAATTCTGTATCCAGTGAGAGTATCCTTCAAGAACAAAGGTGAAAATAAAGACATGTGGGCTTCCCTGGTGGTCCAGTGGGTAAGGACACCGCCTTGCAGTGCAAGGGGAGCTGGTTCGATCCCTGGCCTGGGAAGATCCCACGTGCTGTGGAGTGGCTGGACTGATGTGTCCAATTACCGAGCCGGAGCTCAGGAGCACATGCACTCAGAGCCGGTGCTCTGAGACAACAGAGGCCACTGCGATGGGAGGCCCACAAGAGCCAAAGAACAAAGACAGATGAAAATAGACAAATGAAAAACCAATAGAAGTGGCCCGCCTGCTCCCCTCCCTCCCTACCCCACCCCCACCAAAAATAAATAAATAAATAAATCTTTAAAAAAAAATAAAGACATGTTCAGATAAAGGAGAAATATTGGAATCCACCATTAGTGGATGTACATGGCAAGAAACCAGAAAGGAAGCTGATCATCATTATAAGTTATTGAAACTTATATCTTCAGGAAAAAAACAAGAGATTGGAAGTAATACATATAAATGACTGTTTATCTCAATTTTCTATATGATAGTTTGTATAGCGTGTATGGTAATTCACAACACAGGTTAGCTATCATCACTATCATTACTAATGTCATTTTTGCATTGTTGTCATTTGCCTGGAGTGCCACCTGTGTGATAACTGTCTTAGGTATATCTTGGGGGAATCTATAATGATTTTGGAAAATTAAGTCATTTGGGTATTCTGCGTCCTCTCTGGGGGCATGACACGCTTCACAGTTGACTGCTATGTGGTAATCCTTTGGCGTCTTTGCCTGTGGTGTTTGGGCGAAGAAAGGCACTAACAGCACAACGGCTGAATGGAGCTGGTTTTTAAATACCATATAAAGTGGTAGTTTATTTTGTTTCTTTACACAGTTCTTCCTGATTTGAGTTGGGATTTATTTTATAAGGATTCCTGGTCTAAGTGGGAAATAGAAACTAATGGTGGGAGAAATAGCAGAGACTCTCAAATGGGTTGTATTTTTGGTCTGTCTTTGTGAGCCACATGGAGGACAGGAGACCAGGCAAAAATGATGTGCTGTGTACAGCAATGCATGATGCAGACGAGCCACCCTAATACTTCAGTGCCAAAGCAAGACACCTTGCTGTTCTTGCTGCAGGAATACAGAAGTGGCTAAAATCGTTTAGACTAATGAAATACTTCGCATGTGGGGAGCTAGCTACTCTGAGGTATTGCTTTTTAAAATGAAGAGCTGTGAGTGGCCAGCAGAAAGCAGCAATATCTTGAGCATCTCAAAAAAGGAAGGTGGAAGGGTGTGTGTGTGTGTGTGTGTGTGTATGTTTATGTGTGTGTGTTTGGAAGGGGAGGCTTCGATTTATGACACAGACACTGATAGCCTTATTAAATATTGATTTTTGAAATAAATATATATATTCACTAAGCCATGAGCCAAAGAAGATCAGAGTTGGTGATAAAAAAAATTATTAGTAGTCTTTCAGTTTTATTGCAAATGAAATGAATTGGTATAATCTATGTATTTAGCTATATAAAAAAATAACTCCCATTCATATCCCACTTGGAATGAGGGTTTCATTCTTTTTTCTGTGACAACAATCCACTTCAGAATGGAATAGTATTTTGTTTCTTTTGTGGCTTCAGGGCAACGCCAGAATTTCTGGCCCTCCAACAGACTTTCAATGACTATTAACCCAGACTCAGAGACACAGGGGCAGCATTTGCAGCAAGCAGGACCTGGGAAAATATTCTCAGCAGTGAAACAAGACAGGAAAGGGCCACGTGAACAAAGACCAGGAGTTAACAGTGGGCTTGCTAACTTAACACAATGTTTATTTGGCATCAAGAATTTACCAGACTCTGGGGAGCCTGGGAGTGTTTAACATCAGTCACCTCTGTAGAGTATAACAGGGAGAAACTACTGATACATCTGAGAAGTGTATCCCAAACTCAGAGATCAAATGTTAGTATGGGGGTGCTGAGGATGGTGCTGCTTCTGGTTTAAGAGCATCAGCTTTGGAAGGGGCTGCCTTGAGAATGATGAGCTACTCATCACTGCAAGTGTTGAGTCAGAGGTTGGACAAGCTTGCTCTTGACACCATACTATGGGTGGGGTACTGCTTTAGGTCAGACATGTCTCTGCAGCATTAAGTGTCCTATACTACTTCTGTGTTTACAGATATTCTTTATATACTATATACTTTTAGGAATGCACTGAGACCTCTGCTCATGTTGTTGTTGATGATGATAATAACTATCATTCACTGTAATGAAGAATATTCCAGGCAGGGTGGCAGGTATTAGGCTAACCAAGCATATAATCCCTACCACTACCTTAAAATAGTGATACTATGTCCATTTTATGGATATGGAAACTGAGTCTTAGAAGGATGAGATGGTCCCTGCCCTTAAATAGTCTAGAGTGAGATAAGACTCACAAAGTTACTGAAAAAGCTGACATTCTTGCTGACACATAATGGTTTGAGGACTGTTACAAGCCAGTACACATGATGCAGATGGCAAGCGTTCATCAACCAGAGACACAATTAGGGGTGGAGAAGAAGTTTTATGGTGGAGGTAGGAGCTGCATTACTTAAGAGGATGGTCTATCTGGTCAAGAAAGTGGAAGGTTTATGCTTCATTGGAAATAAAATCTTTAAAAAATGAATGTGCTAGCTGGAGTTTTACGATGGTGTCAATAACTTTCCATGCTATAACTATCAAATTGGCTTTGCACTCTGGATAAATATCTTTCCCATTTTATTTGGCTTTAAACCTGAGTTACAGGAGACACAAATCACTCTAAGTAGGAATACCCAAATTAAATGAGAGTTTGGTATTTGAGTCTACCTACTTCTGTGTTCTTAAGCCACACATTTTAAAATCCCTTTAGATTATGTTGGGGATTCTAAGTAAATCCAGATAAAGAAAATAGATATTTCTTATAGCTTTCTGAACTCTTCACCTTGCTAAACTCTTCAGTGAGAGAGGAGACACTGACTAAACTTTGAAATCACTAAAACTTGTGTGTAGACACACAACTCTAGAGAGAGTCTTTGACTTTTCCTGAGATAATGTGAGTTGGGAGTTGGGAGATGTGGATTTCGGTGAAGGCTTTGCCCTTGTGATCTTCTGTTTAATCTTAACATTCCAATCTGGGATATATAACCTTTAGACGGGACATGATAATGGACTCATCCTGTTAGAAAATCCCTTGATTTGTGGTTTTTGACATGAGAAAGGGATTAGAAGAAACTAAACGTCATCCTTGAGAACAGTCTGGCTTCTATAGTATTACTTTATGAAGCAATCTTGGAGATCATGTCAAGTATTCATTTAAGGAAGAAACAATTTTAATAAAAATTAAATGAAATAACCTGTCACTGGTATCTTTAAGGAGAAGGGAGTTTAGATAACCTCTATTAAAACTAGGTATCACTATAAATTGTTTTTCCTGCTTCTTGAACTTCATGAAGTGCTCTGTTGTCCTGGCTTCTTTTGCTCAATATGATTTCTTTTTTTATCCATGTTGTTGCATGTATCAGCAATTAAGACTGCAGTTGGCTCTATAGAAACTGTACATCAGGAAAAAAGGAATGAAGCAATTATTTAAAAGGGAATAAGCAACAAATAGATGTCATTTCCAAATTTATCACCTCCTAGGTCTTGGTACAGGTTGAGATTAGGATAGATAATATTATGAGATAGGAGATATTAAGTGGAGAGTATTTTTCTATATCAGAAGTCATTTTTCTCTATGTTGGGCCCTTCCTTTCACATAATCAGAAGGGAATCTATTTTAGATTTGTTATCTATCGGTTTTCTCCATCATGATCCACTTTGACAATGCTTAACACCCCTTTCCAGCCACATGAAGATGCCTTCTCACCTGCAGTAACGAGGTACCTGCATGGATCTGCTCTTTTAGCAGATGTAAGGTGGCAATTGGACTGACCACAAGGGTGAAGTCTAGACTCAAAGTTTGGTATTTCGAGCTGCTCAGAGATGGGGACTGATTCAGACTGATGTGTTTCCACGCCATTCTGATTCTGGGAGGTTTGCAGAGGAGTCGACAGCTCCTAACAGTGGCACCCCAGGGCTAAATTTAAGGCAGTCGATTTTCCAGAGTGGTAGTTCATCCAAGTCAACTAACATTTATTTAGTGGTTGCTGCTTCACTATCTGTTTTTAGGTAGAAATAAATCATGGTGTGATATTTTAAACTCCTTACTTTGTGTTCCCTTATTCCCTATCATCACTGCTGATATGAGCACCATTTGATATATGACAGACTTAGAGATACTAATCTTCTCTCTCAAGAGTGAGAGAATCTTTTCATTTTATTCCTGACAGGCTCTTCCCCTGGGATATCTTTACTCACTCACTCACTCGCTGACACTCATTAAGGAAATGTTCTGTTCACGGTGATGAAAAAATCTCATGAAACAGAAACACACAACTTCTGTCTTTGCCACAACTGTACCTGCTACACACGGTTCAAGAATCAGCTTAATGCCCACATCCTCCAGGAATCCTACCTTCTGAGCTTCTGCAAGTCTGGTCATCAGCGTTGTCCTTGGATACTGCTCACTTGCAGCTACCTTGTGACTTTTCCTATATAAGATTAGATTATCTCATTCTTGGTATATTTTCATCTCCATCACCATCATCACCATCACCAAGGGATCATGCATTATTCACTGCTGGACTCTGGACCATCTCTGTCTAAATATATCCTACATAGTGGGTGTCAAGTAGGCAAGGGGACAGATCTTCACTCTCTAGCAACTGTATAAAGGAGTGGCCCTTGATGTCCAGATTAGGCTGGATTTCAGGCTGAACTCCACCCTCTCTCAAAACATGGAGTGATTCTAAATGTAATTCCATTGAAAACAGTGTATTAATTTGAAACTATGTTGGGCCCTTCCTTTCACATAATCAGAAGGGAATCTATTTTAGATTTGTTATCTATCGGGTTTCTCCATCATGATCCACTTTGACAATGCTTAACACCCCTTTCCAGCCACATGAAGATGCCTTCTCACCTGCAGTAACGAGGTACCTGCATGGATCTGCTCTTTTAGCAGATGTAAGGTGGCAATTGGACTGACCACAAGGGTGAAGTCTAGACCCAAAGTTTGGTATTTCGAGCTGCTCAGAGATGGGGACTGATTCAGACTGATGTGTTTCCACGCCATTCTGATTCTGGGAGGTTTGCAGAGGAGTCGACAGCTCCTAACAGTGGCACCCCAGGGCTAAATTTAAGGCAGTCGATTTTCCAGAGTGGTAGTTCATCCAAGTCAACTAACATTTATTTAGTGGTTGCTGCTTCACTATCTGTTTTTAGGTAGAAATAAATCATGGTGTGATATTTTAAACTCCTTACTTTGTGTTCCCTTATTCCCTATCATCACTGCTGATATGAGCACCATTTGATATATGACAGACTTAGAGATACTAATCTTCTCTCTCAAGAGTGAGAGAATCTTTTCATTTTATTCCTGACAGGCTCTTCCCCTGGGATATCTTTACTCACTCACTCACTCGCTGACACTCATTAAGGAAATGTTCTGTTCACGGTGATGAAAAAATCTCATAAAACAGAAACACTCAACTTCTGTCTTTGCCACAACTGTACCTGCTACACACGGTTCAAGAATCAGCTTAATGCCCACATCCTCCAGGAATCCTACCTTCTGAGCTTCTGCAAGTCTGGTCATCAGCGTTGTCCTTGGATACTGCTCACTTGCAGCTACCTTGTGACTTTTCCTATATAAGATTAGATTATCTCATTCTTGGTATATTTTCATCTCCATCACCATCATCACCATCACCAAGGGATCATGCATTATTCACTGCTGGACTCTGGACCATCTCTGTCTAAATATATCCTACATAGTGGGTGTCAAGTAGGCAAGGGGACAGATCTTCACTCTCTAGCAACTGTATAAAGGAGTGGCCCTTGATGTCCAGATTAGGCTGGATTTCAGGCTGAACTCCACCCTCTCTCAAAACATGGAGTGATTCTAAATGTAATTCCATTGAAAACAGTGTATTAATTTGAAATTGAAGATGCCTCAGCACTTCCTCGGGGGCTTAGCATATCTCTGTCACTCAAAAAAATATTAATTGTCTGACTTTGTCATGAAGATTGCATTGGTGTTGCATATGTAAAGAACGGGAAGATTGTTAAAGGGTTTCTGAAGCCCATAGACAGGAGCAGCATTGCGGGAGGGCTCCATATAGGATTGGGGACTTTCAAACCGTAGAGAATATTGAGTTGCCTACAGTGGTTCTTCCTGGAACCAATGCCATAAGCATGATCTTATTTTCAGTCTCACTGTCTTTCTCCCCAAAAGCAAATGAATAGTTTGGCAGCAATAACGTGAATGACTGCTATCTGGGTAAGTCTGTTTAGCATTAGAGAGTTGAGGAGAACTCATGAATTATGAAAGTCACCTTGGTGCCTGAGTTCTACCTAATTTTCCCTCAGTCAACAACTCCTTAATAGAAACCCTGCCTTCATTCTTCCTCTTAAAGCAGGTCAACTTTGGAAGAAGTTGCCACAGAAGCGTGTGCTTCTTATGAGCCTGGGTATTCCAGTGGCACTAGTGGTAACGAACCTGCTTGCCAATGCAAGAGATGTAAGAGATGCAGGTTTGACTCCTCGGTCAGGAAGTTCCCCAGGAGGAGCACAAGATAACCCCTCCAGGATTCTTGCCTGGATCTATAAAAAACCAATTGTCTTTGCCACAACTGTACCTCTACACGGTTCAAGAATCAGCTTAATGCCCACATCCTCCAGGAATCCTACCTTCTGAGCTTCTGCAAGTCTGGTCATCAGCGTTGTCCTTGGATACTGCTCACTTGCAGCTACCTTGTGACTTTTCCTATATAAGATTAGATTATCTCATTCTTGGTATATTTTCATCTCCATCACCATCATCACCATCACCAAGGGATCATGCATTATTCACTGCTGGACTCTGGACCATCTCTGTCTAAATATATCCTACATAGTGGGTGTCAAGTAGGCAAGGGGACAGATCTTCACTCTCTAGCAACTGTATAAAGGAGTGGCCCTTGATGTCCAGATTAGGCTGGATTTCAGGCTGAACTCCACCCTCTCTCAAAACATGGAGTGATTCTAAATGTAATTCCATTGAAAACAGTGTATTAATTTGAAATTGAAGATGCCTCAGCACTTCCTCGGGGGCTTAGCATATCTCTGTCACTCAAAAAAATATTAATTGTCTGACTTTGTCATGAAGATTGCATTGGTGTTGCATATGTAAAGAACGGGAAGATTGTTAAAGGGTTTCTGAAGCCCATAGACAGGAGCAGCATTGCGGGAGGGCTCCATATAGGATTGGGGACTTTCAAACCGTAGAGAATATTGAGTTGCCTACAGTGGTTCTTCCTGGAACCAATGCCATAAGCATGATCTTATTTTCAGTCTCACTGTCTTTCTCCCTAAAAGCAAATGAATAGTTTGGCAGCAATAACGTGAATGACTGCTATCTGGGTAAGTCTGTTTAGCATTAGAGAGTTGAGGAGAACTCATGAATTATGAAAGTCACCTTGGTGCCTGAGTTCTACCTAATTTTCCCTCAGTCAACAACTCCTTAATAGAAACCCTGCCTTCATTCTTCCTCTTAAAGCAGGTCAACTTTGGAAGAAGTTGCCACAGAAGCGTGTGCTTCTTATGAGCCTGGGTATTCCAGTGGCACTAGTGGTAACGAACCTGCTTGCCAATGCAAGAGATGTAAGAGATGCAGGTTTGACTCCTCGGTCAGGAAGTTCCCCAGGAGGAGCACAAGATAACCCCCTCCAGGATTCTTGCCTGGAGAATCCTGTGGACAGAGGAGTCTGGCAAGCTACAGTCCATAGGGTAGCAAAGAGTCAGACATGACTGACATGACTTGGGGCACATGCATGTACACATACAAGCAGAGGCTGTAGAAGGCCCCTCTTAGGGGCTATACTATAAGTGAGGCACTGAGTTAGATCTGACACCCCCACTCGCAGATTCTTCAATGTGTACACATTTTCTCTGGGTGCTCTTTGAGATGAATGCTTCCTGAGGGGTCGGGGGAAGGCTGCAGCAAGCTGCAGGCAGTCTTCTCAAGCTCTGTCTCTGCACAGTGGGAATCCCGGGAGAGCTGTCCTAGGATAACCAGTGCACCCAAGTGCAACGCTGACTTGCAGCCTTGAATATTTCCACTTAACACTTCTCTTTCCATTGGCATTTCCAGAAAAGGGAACTCTAACTGCTTACCACGCACCCACCCCAGACTTCTGTAAACTTGTACGTGTTAATGGTTGTAAAGTGCTTTGACCTTCTCTCCTGGCAAGTTCTGCAAGAGAACAAAATATTATTATTATCATTTCACGGACATTTTGAGGTTCCCAGTGGTTAGTTTCATTCTTCCCTTTAATCTTGAATGCATTAAAATGGCTAAATAAAAACTATTTTGAGTAAATAAAGATACCCATGATTTTTAAAAGTTCTTTATTATATATTTTGATATGCATCATCACCTTCTCCTGACTTTCCACATAAACTGCTATGGCTAAACAGCCCTGTAATGATATTGCTACTTGGCTATAATTTAGACTATAAAGATTATTTAGCACAAAGAAGTTTCCTTATTGGCTAAGTCTGTTTAGCATTAGAGAGTTGAGGAGAACTCATGAATTATGAAAGTCACCTTGGTGCCTGAGTTCTACCTAATTTTCCCTCAGTCAACAACTCCTTAATAGAAACCCTGCCTTCATTCTTCCTCTTAAAGCAGGTCAACTTTGGAAGAAGTTGCCACAGAAGCGTGTGCTTCTTATGAGCCTGGGTATTCCAGTGGCACTAGTGGTAACGAACCTGCTTGCCAATGCAAGAGATGTAAGAGATGCAGGTTTGACTCCTCGGTCAGGAAGTTCCCCAGGAGGAGCACAAGATAACCCCCTCCAGGATTCTTGCCTGGAGAATCCTGTGGACAGAGGAGTCTGGCAAGCTACAGTCCATAGGGTAGCAAAGAGTCAGACATGACTGACATGACTTGGGGCACATGCATGTACACATACAAGCAGAGGCTGTAGAAGGCCCCTCTTAGGGGCTATACTATAAGTGAGGCACTGAGTTAGATCTGACACCCCCACTCGCAGATTCTTCAATGTGTACACATTTTCTCTGGGTGCTCTTTGAGATGAATGCTTCCTGAGGGGTCGGGGGAAGGCTGCAGCAAGCTGCAGGCAGTCTTCTCAAGCTCTGTCTCTGCACAGTGGGAATCCCGGGAGGCTGTCCTAGGATAACCAATGCACCCAAGTGCAACGCTGACTTGCAGCCTTGAATATTTCCACTTAACACTTCTCTTTCCATTGGCATTTCCAGAAAAGGGAACTCTAACTGCTTACCACGCACCCACCCCAGACTTCTGTAAACTTGTACGTGTTAATGGTTGTAAAGTGCTTTGACCTTCTCTCCTGGCAAGTTCTGCAAGAGAACAAAATATTATTATTATCATTTCACGGACATTTTGAGGTTCCCAGTGGTTAGTTTCATTCTTCCCTTTAATCTTGAATGCATTAAAATGGCTAAATAAAAACTATTTTGAGTAAATAAAGATACCCATGATTTTTAAAAGTTCTTTATTATATATTTTGATATGCATCATCACCTTCTCCTGACTTTCCACATAAACTGCTATGGCTAAACAGCCCTGTAATGATATTGCTACTTGGCTATAATTTAGACTGCTATAAAGATTATTTAGCACAAAGAAGTATTTCCCGTTAAAATTTAGCAACTCCTTTCAAATAGATTTACATTAAATCTTAGACTGAATTTTAGTAACATTGAGCAGAGCAAAAATAAAATCTAGTTCATGTTCTCATAAAATATCTGCTCCTCCACTGGCACTTTACCCTCTGTTTTTCTTAGCGGCAGATGTCTCGATAGTTAGAATCAATCTACCTTTTTTTTTCCATTCCTTCCTGCTTTTTCCTTCTCCCTCTAATTCCTTCCCTATGTCTCTTTCATTGTGTCTTCCAAAAAATAAAAAATAAACCCACAAATGAACAACATACTTCCTTAGTGTCTGGCATCCTAGATAAATATTCAGTCTTGATGTTTTATACCAGACACTGTTTTAAGTTCTTGAGAAGACTAAAGGCAAGGAGTTCCTGCCTTTAAGAATTACAGAGTCTTGAGAAATAGAAGCATAGACATTTAGTGCATAAGAATAGTACTTTGTAATGGTGTAAATGTGGGGAGTATGAAAGGGCTTCCCTGGTGGCTGAGAGAGTAAAGAATCTGCCTGCAATTCAGGAGACCCAGGTTCCATCACTGGGTTGGGAAGATCCCCTGGAAAAGGAAATGGCAACCCATTCCAGTACTCTTGCCCAGAGAATCCTGTGGACAGAGGAGCCTAGAAGACTACTGTCTGTGTAGTTGCAAAGAGTCAGACAGGGCTAGCACTTTTGGTTTTTACTTTCAGGGACTATAACAACCGTTGTGAAGCTTAATAATTTCTTTGGGAACCAGTAAACCATAATAGTTAATTGCAGAGACTTTGGAGCCAGACCACCTGGGATAAAACATTTGTCTTTCTACTTACTTTCTATGTGACCTTAAGCAAGGGGACCATCTCTCTCTGTGCTTCATTTCTCTCTGGGGAAAGGAGGATAATAATGCCTTTCTCATATGGTTGTTTTGTCCTAAAGGAGTTAATATGAATAGAGAATGTGAGCCTATATCTGGGACGCAGGAAACATTCAGTAAATATTAGCTCTTATTGTTCCCGGGGCTAGGAAAAGATCACACATACATATCCTTCATTGGAACTTCTCTTTAAGTGACTGTCCTGGGCCTTTCATAACTTTCATGGCTAAAATTTGTGTATGGATATTTACATTTTCTTCTCTGGACACTCCTTTTAGTCCATGAAGTCCTACTTTTTAGTTAACTTCATGGGCATAGTATTTCATTAGAGAACTTGGGTTCTTCTGAATTTTGGTAGTTGCATTGTGTGAAGATTTTAGGCATCCTTAGACAACTAAGTGAAGACTGGTCCAAGCACTCCTGCTGCTTCCCAGTCAGGGGGCATCATTTTACTAGGACAATAGAATGTCCCGTTCTTCAGTCCACTCCATTTGGGCATTCATTCTCATCACTCCACTTAACAAGGTCACCAACTACCTTCACCTTGTTCAACCCAGTGTTGAGCTTTCCATAGTCCTCCTACCTCAAACCCTGCCTCTCAGTTATTGTGAAAGGTCAGATTTCAGAGAAGAAGCAGTAGCTTCTTTTCAACATCTTCCGCTTTCCCACTGTGTGTCCTTCCTGGGTTCACGTTAAAAGGTGACTTCTTTTTGTAATGGTGTAAATGTGGGAGTATGAAAGGGCTTCCTGGTGGCTGAGAGAGTAAAGAATCTGCCTGCAATTCAGGAGACCCAGGTTCCATCACTGGGTTGGGAAGATCCCTGAAAAGGAAATGGCAACCCATTCCAGTACTCTTGCCCAGAGAATCCTGTGGACAGAGGAGCCTAGAAGACTACTGTCTATGTAGTTGCAAAGAGTCAGACAGGGCTAGCACTTTTGGTTTTTACTTTCAGGGACTATAACAACCGTTGTGAAGCTTAATAATTTCTTTGGGAACCAGTAAACCATAATAGTTAATTGCAGAGACTTTGGAGCCAGACCACCTGGGATAAAACATTTGTCTTTCTACTTACTTTCTATGTGACCTTAAGCAAGGGGACCATCTCTCTCTGTGCTTCATTTCTCTCTGGGGAAAGGAGGATAATAATGCCTTTCTCATATGGTTGTTTTGTCCTAAAGGAGTTAATATGAATAGAGAATGTGAGCCTATATCTGGGACGCAGGAAACATTCAGTAAATATTAGCTCTTATTGTTCCCGGGGCTAGGAAAAGATCACACATACATATCCTTCATTGGAACTTCTCTTTAAGTGACTGTCCTGGGCCTTTCATAACTTTCATGGCTAAAATTTGTGTATGGATATTTACATTTTCTTCTCTGGACACTCCTTTTAGTCCATGAAGTCCTACTTTTTAGTTAACTTCATGGGCATAGTATTTCATTAGAGAACTTGGGTTCTTCTGAATTTTGGTAGTTGCATTGTGTGAAGATTTTAGGCATCCTTAGACAACTAAGTGAAGACTGGTCCAAGCACTCCTGCTGCTTCCCAGTCAGGGGGCATCATTTTACTAGGACAATAGAATGTCCCGTTCTTCAATCCACTCCATTTGGGCATTCATTCTCATCACTCCACTTAACAAGGTCACCAACTACCTTCACCTTGTTCAACCCAGTGTTGAGCTTTCCATAGTCCTCCTACCTCAAACCCTGCCTCTCAGTTATTGTGAAAGGTCAGATTTCAGAGAAGAAGCAGTAGCTTCTTTTCAATATCTTCCGCTTTCCCACTGTGTGTCCTTCCTGGGTTCACGTTAAACCTTGTCGTAACACCTGTCTCTCCCCCTTCCTCCTTCTGTTGCTAGGGCTTTTAGTCATTGAGGAAAGACTCCAGTAAACCTATCCATGTTGACTTAGTGCACTGAGATTTCCAGGGGCACCATGAATTTAAAGGAAAAATTCAGAGAGACAATCCATACCCAAAGAGATATATCCATAATGCTAAATTTTCGGGCTCTAAATTAGGCTCTAAATTCACAACAAGAGCATTTCCAAGCATGGAGGCTCTTCCATGTTCCATAAAGTAGATGCTGTGGGCCACCACGTGGCTCCTTTAAACTCCTACCAACCTGAATGGAGACTTATGTCCACTCTGAGTTTACCTGTTCAGATTGAATAAGGTAAGAAACTCAAGGGACTGGAAGAGTGACCAGAAAATGACACACATACACAGTAATCAGAGAAGAACAGGAGTTCCTACTTATTTCCACATCCCAGTATCTCCTTTTGAACTTTTGTTGTTGTTTTTATCTCTTAAATGTCAAATTATTTTTATAAAAGTTCTGAGAATGGTTCACCCAACAGTGTGCTTCCAGTTCATTCTGATTGATCTAAGAAAATAACATGAGCAGTTAGAGATTTTGCAGGGAGGAAATCCTTAGCATAGGCTCAAATATTGTGCAAGAAAGAAAGAGGGTACAACTAAATTTATTCACAAAGTTAACTGATAGACTCAAAGTGGTTTTAAAATATCACATAGTACATACTTAAACAATGGAATTAATCGAGCTTGCATAATGATGAGGAAGGTGTGTATATGTTTGTGCATGTCTCCCCATGATGCAGAGTTCTCTGGCATCATTTATACTATCCATCGCCACAGGCAGTGACAAGTTTTATCATGAAAGATGTGTAACTCCCAAATCAGTGGCTGGAATAGTCAAAGCTTAGTGAGAATCTATTGTGGTATGGTTACAACAAGCACTCTCAGTTCTGGCATATTCTGAAAGGAAAATAATGGTGACGTTGTGCTCCTGCCAATTATTTGACTACGACTGACAGAGCAACCAAGGATTCCATCAAGCTCGTGATTTCTCTTAGACTACAGAAATTTTAACTCCAGGGGGTTGAGTTCCTGATCAGATTTTCTTTGTTTTCCTGACTCAGCCTGGGCAAAGCCACATTTTACTTACTCTATTTGTCATACAAGGGTCGCAGGGCCTGTTTTACCCTACATACAGCAGGCTTTCTTTCTGACTTGGTAGCTATCAGGAGGTAGAGAATTGTAGGTGAACCATATATTGTGTTGTATGCAGTTGCCTTGTTACTTACCAACCTTTGAGGACTGAAGAATGCTAAACTAGACTTTATGGTCAGAGGATGCTAAGTTAGACTCTTCAGATGTGCCTTTGTTACTTAACACGCAACCCAGCACCTTGGTCATTCCATGACCCAAGTGCTAGCAGGATCGCATTTTCTGGGATTGCTGTGATACTTGCTGCCCTCTTTGCCAAACATTGATCTTTTGGAGCCAAGCATGGAGAGAACTTTACCCTTTGGAATGCTGTTTCATCCCATCAGCAAATCCTGTTGGCTATATCTATGGAATATATGCATAAGCTGACCTTTCGAAAACTCTGTCATTCTCTGTGAGTTCAAACCACCATCATCTCTGCCTTGGCATGTTGTCGTAGACACCTGAACCCATATTCATCTTAGATATTTGCCTCCTTGAAATTCATCCTCTATAGAACGTCCAGGACAATATTTCTGAAACTTAAGTTAGAAGTTGCTGGTGGTTGGTTTAGTTGCTAAGTCATGTCTGACTCTTGAGATCCCATAGACTGTAGCCCACCTGACTCCTCTGCACATGGGATTTCACAAGCTAGGATACTGGAATGGGTAGCCTTTCCTTCTCTAAAGGATCATCCCAACCCAGGAATCAAAACTGCATCTCCTGCAATTCAGGCAGATTCTTTACTGCTGAACCACCTGGGAAGCCCCTCAGTCAGACCATGTTACTATCCTACTAAAAGTCTTGCAATGATTTCCCCCTTGACTCAGAGCATAAACCATGACCCTTGCCAGCGATGGCGCCACCCACATTGTCCTGCTATGCCCACCTTCCTCCCCTTATTCACCTGCTGCCTCCCTGAGACACTGCTTTCCTTCAGTTCAGTCACTCAGTCGTGTCTGACTCTTTGTGACCCCATTGATGCAGAACACCAGGCTTTCCTTACGTTTCCCCAAACTCACCAAGCACATTCGAGTCCAGGGCTTAAAATCTGCACTTTCTGATTCTCCAGGCTGGAATGATTTTTCTCTGTTCTCCTCGTGGTTTCTTATTCACTTACTGCAGATCTCTGCTCAAATATCACCTCCTCAGAAAGGCGTGTGCCGACAACCCAAGTGCTCACTGTCTCTTCTTTGAACTTATTGTGTTTCTCTTGCTATCACTGATCCCTGCCCCAGACAACAGTCATTTTTTTATTTTATTTTATTTTTTTCCCTTATTTTAAAGATTTTACAGAGTTTTGTTGTTCACAGACATGTATGTTCCCAGATCATTCATATGCATATCCCTGGACCCTCCCCCGACCCAGTTCCCCCAGCTCCCACCCCTCCAGACCATCACCCCAAGTGGTTGTAGGTACTCCTATTCCCTTAGCACAATGACAATAGCTATCTTTTCCACACATGACAGTATAGGTTTCCATGTTACTCCCCCCATGCCTCCCTCCCACTGTTCCATCTCCACAATGTCTTTATGTCTGTTCTCTGTTTTTCATGAGTTCAATGCGTGTGTTATCATGACCATCTTACTAGATCCCATGTATATGAGTTAGTATACTGTACTTGTCTTTCTCTTTTTGATTTACTTCCCTTTTTATGATAGGTTCTAGAGCTAGCCACCTCATTAAGACTGAGTCTTCTGCATTTCTTTTAACAGCTGAGTAGTATTCCATTGTATATATGTACCAGAGCTTCTGGATCCATTCATTTGTCGATGGACATCTAGGTTGCTTCCATGTTCTGGCTATTGTATAGAGAGCTGCAATGAACATTGGGGTACAGATGCCTCTATCATTTTTGATTTCATCAGGATATAGGCCTAATAGTGGGATTGCTGGGTCATAGGGTGCTTCTATTTTTAGTTTTTTAAGGAATCTCCATACTGTCTTCCATAGAGGCTGTATCAGTTTACATTCTCACCAGCAATGCAAGAGGGTTCCCTTTTCTCCACACCCTCTCCAGCATTTGTTGTCTGTCGATTTGTTGATGATGGCCATTCTGACGGGTATGAGGTGGTATCTCATTGTGGTTTTAATTTGCATTTCTCTAATAATAACCGAGGTTGAGCATCGTTTCATGTGCTTTTGGGCCATCTGTATGTCCTCTTTGGAGAGGCGTCTCTTTAGATCTTTTTCCCATTTTTTGATTGGGTTGTTCGTTTTCCCTGTGCTGAGTTGTCTGAGTTGCTTGTAGATTTTGGAGATTAATTCTTTTTCTGTTGTTTCATTTGCTATGATTTTCTCCCACTCTGTGGGATGTCTGTTGAACTTTTTTGGTGATTTCTTTTGCTGTACAAAAGCTTTTAAATTTCATGAGGTCCCACGTGTTCACTGTCTCTTCTTTGAACTTATTGTGTTTCTCTTGCTATCACTGATCCCTGCCCCAGACAACAGTCATTTTTTTTTATTTTATTTTTTTTCCCTTATTTTAAAGATTTTACAGAGTTTTGTTGTTCACAGACATGTATGTTCCCAGATCATTCATATGCATATCCCTGGACCCTCCCCCGACCCAGTTCCCCCAGCTCCCACCCCTCCAGACCATCACCCCAAGTGGTTGTAGGTACTCCTATTCCCTTAGCACAATGACAATAGCTATCTTTTCCACACATGACAGTATAGGTTTCCATGTTACTCCCTCCATGCCTCCCTCCCACTGTTCCATCTCCACAATGTCTTTATGTCTGTTCTCTGTTTTTTCATGAGTTCAATGCGTGTGTTATCATGACCATCTTACTAGATCCCATGTATATGAGTTAGTATACTGTACTTGTCTTTCTCTTTTTGATTTACTTCCCTTTTTATGATAGGTTCTAGAGCTAGCCACCTCATTAAGACTGAGTCTTCTGCATTTCTTTTAACAGCTGAGTAGTATTCCATTGTATATATGTACCAGAGCTTCTGGATCCATTCATTTGTCGATGGACATCTAGGTTGCTTCCATGTTCTGGCTATTGTATAGAGAGCTGCAATGAACATTGGGGTACAGATGCCTCTATCATTTTTGATTTCATCAGGATATAGGCCTAATAGTGGGATTGCTGGGTCAAAGGGTGCTTCTATTTTTAGTTTTTTAAGGAATCTTCATATTGTCTTCCATAGAGGCTGTATCAGTTTACATTCTCACCAGCAATGCAAGAGGGTTCCCTTTTCTCCACACCCTCTCCAGCATTTGTTGTCTGTCGATTTGTTGATGATGGCCATTCTGACGGGTATGAGGTGGTATCTCATTGTGGTTTTAATTTGCATTTCTCTAATAATAACCGAGGTTGAGCATCGTTTCATGTGCTTTTGGGCCATCTGTATGTCCTCTTTGGAGAGGCGTCTCTTTAGATCTTTTTCCCATTTTTTGATTGGGTTGTTCGTTTTCCCTGTGCTGAGTTGTCTGAGTTGCTTGTAGATTTTGGAGATTAATTCTTTTTCTGTTGTTTCATTTGCTATGATTTTCTCCCACTCTGTGGGATGTCTGTTGAACTTTTTTGGTGATTTCTTTTGCTGTACAAAAGCTTTTAAATTTCATGAGGTCCCACGTGTTCACTTTTCTTTTCAGTTCCACTATTTTAGTAGGTGGGTCAGAGAAGATCTTGGTTTGATTGATGTCCTTGAAGGTTTTGCCTATATTCTCCTCTAAGAGTTTGATGGTTTCTGGTCTTACATTTAGGTCTTTAATCCATTTTGAGTTGATCTTTGTGTATGGTATCAGGGAATGTTCCAACTTCAGTTTTTTGCATGTAACTGTCCAATTTTCCCAGCACCATTTGTTGAAGAGGCTGTCTTTCTCCCATTTTATAGCTTCTCCTCCTTTGTCAAAAATAAGGTACCCATAGGTGCATGGGTTTATCTCTGGGTTCTCTATCTTGTTCCATTGATCTATAGTTCTGTTTTTGTGCCAGTACCATACTGTCTTGATGACTATTGCTTTGTAGTAGAGTCTGAAGTTAGGGAGGCTGATCCCTCCAACTCCATTTTTCTTTCTCAGAATTGCTTTGACTATTCGAGGTCTTTTGTGTTTCCATATGAACTGTGTGATTCTTTGGGCTAGTTCTGTGAAAAATGTCAATGGTAGTTGGATAGGTATTGCATTGAATCTGTAGATGATATTTGGTAGTATGGTCATTTTCACAATATTGATTCTTCCGATCCAGGAACATGGAATATCTCTCCATCTGTTTAAATCTTCTTTAATTTTTTTCATAAGTGTCTTGTAATTTTCTGTGTAAAATTCTTTTGTTTCTTTGGGTAGGTTTATTCCTAGATATTTGATTCTTTTGGTTGCAATGGTGAAGGGGATTGCCTCTTTGATTTCATTTTCTGATTTTTCATTGTTTGTGTATAGGAATGCCAGTGATTTCTGTGTGTTGACTTTGTATCCTGTGACTTTGCTGAATTCGTTGATTAGCTCTAGTAGCTTTGTAATAGAATCTTTGGGATTTTCTATGTATAATATTATGTTGTCTGCAAAAAGAGAGAGCTTGACTTCTTCCTTTCCAATCTGGATTCCTTTGATTTCTTTCTCTTCTCTTATTGCTGTTGCTAGGACTTCCAGGACTATGTTGAAGTGGTGAAAGTGGGCAGATTTTGGATTTTTTGCTATGATTTTCTCGCACTCTGTGGGATGTCTGTTGAACTTTTTTGGTGATTTCTTTTGCTGTACAAAAGCTTTTAAATTTCATGAGGTCCCACGTGTTCACTTTTCTTTTCAGTTCCACTATTTTAGTAGGTGGGTCAGAGAAGATCTTGGTTTGATTGATGTCCTTGAAGGTTTTGCCTATATTCTCCTCTAAGAGTTTGATGGTTTCTGGTCTTACATTTAGGTCTTTAATCCATTTTGAGTTGATCTTTGTGTATGGTATCAGGGAATGTTCCAACTTCAGTTTTTTGCATGTAACTGTCCAATTTTCCCAGCACCATTTGTTGAAGAGGCTGTCTTTCTCCCATTTTATAGCTTCTCCTCCTTTGTCAAAAATAAGGTACCCATAGGTGCATGGGTTTATCTCTGGGTTCTCTATCTTGTTCCATTGATCTATAGTTCTGTTTTTGTGCCAGTACCATACTGTCTTGATGACTATTGCTTTGTAGTAGAGTCTGAAGTTAGGGAGGCTGATCCCTCCAACTCCATTTTTCTTTCTCAGAATTGCTTTGACTATTCGAGGTCTTTTGTGTTTCCATATGAACTGTGTGATTCTTTGGGCTAGTTCTGTGAAAAATGTCAATGGTAGTTGGATAGGTATTGCATTGAATCTGTAGATGATATTTGGTAGTATGGTCATTTTCACAATATTGATTCTTCCGATCCAGGAACATGGAATATCTCTCCATCTGTTTAAATCTTCTTTAATTTTTTTCATAAGTGTCTTGTAATTTTCTGTGTAAAATTCTTTTGTTTCTTTGGGTAGGTTTATTCCTAGATATTTGATTCTTTTGGTTGCAATGGTGAAGGGGATTGCCTCTTTGATTTCATTTTCTGATTTTTCATTGTTTGTGTATAGGAATGCCAGTGATTTCTGTGTGTTGACTTTGTATCCTGTGACTTTGCTGAATTCGTTGATTAGCTCTAGTAGCTTTGTAATAGAATCTTTGGGATTTTCTATGTATAATATTATGTTGTCTGCAAAAAGAGAGAGCTTGACTTCTTCCTTTCCAATCTGGATTCCTTTGATTTCTTTCTCTTCTCTTATTGCTGTTGCTAGGACTTCCAGGACTATGTTGAATAGTAGTGGTGAAAGTGGGCACCCCTGTCTTGTTCCTGATCTTAGAGGGAATGCTTTCAGTTTTTCACCATTAACAATAATGTTCGCTGTAGGCTTCTCATAAATGGCTTTTATTATGTTGAGATATGTTCCTTCTATGCCCATTTTCTGAAGAGTTTTTATCATAAATGGGTGTTGTACTTTGTCGAAGGCTTTTTCTGCATCTATTGAGATGATCATGTGGTTTTTGTCTTTCGATTTGTTGATATGGTGTATCACATTGATTGATTTGTGGATGTTGAAGAAGCCTTGCATGCCTGGGATGAACCCGACTTGATCGTGATGTATGAGTTTTTTGATGTGTCGTTGAGTTCTGTTTGCTAGGATTTTGTTGAGGATCTTGGCATCTAAGTTCACCAGAGAAATTGGTCTGTATTTTTGCTTTTTTGTGTTGTCTTTGCCTGGTTTGGGTATCAGGGTGATGGTGGCCTCGTAGAATGTGTTTGAAAGTTTTCCTTCCTGTGCAATTTTTTGGAAGAGTTTTAGGACAGGCATTAGCTCTTCTTTAAATGTTTGGTAGAATTCAGCTGTGAAGCCATCTGGCCCTGGGCTTTTATTTTTTGGTAGGTTTTTAATCACAAATTCGATTTCTGAGCTTGTGATTGGGTTGTTCAAAGTTTCTGTTTCTTCCTGGCTCAGTCTTGAGAGATTAATCCTCTCCAAGAAACTGTCCATTTCTTCCAGGTTGTCCAGTTTGTTGCCGTAGAGTTGCTCATAATAGTCTCTTAGAATCCTTTGGATTTCTGCATTATCTCTTGTAATCTGTCCTTTTTTGTTTTTGATTTTGTTGATCTGGTTCTTCTCTCTCTTTTTCTTAATGAGTATAGCCAGTGGCTTGTCAATTTTGTTTACCTTTTCAAAGAACCAGCTTTTTGTTTTATTTATCTTTACTATAGTTTCTTTCATTTCTTTCTCATTTATTTCTGCTCTGATCTTTATGATTTATCTTCTTCTGCTGGCTTTGGGGTGTTTTTGTTCTTCTTTCTCCAATTGTTTTAAGCGGAGGGTTAAGTCATCTGCTTCATATTTTCCTAGTTTCTTGAGATGGGATTGTATTGCTATAAATTTCCCTCTTAGAACTGCTTTTGCAGCATCCCATAGGTTTTGCACTGTCGTGTGTTCATTAATTTCTCCTTTGATTTCCTCAGTGATCAGTTGGTTAGAAACCTTTCTTTAGCAGTTTGGTAGCCTGGAGAATGGAAGTAGTTTTCCTGTTGTTACACAGCAAGTCATTATCTGGAGGTAGAGTGCAGATACAGTACTTTTTCCCTTTTATTTCTAATTATTTATTATCAACTCCTGGGGCCATCTGTCTCTGGTCTCTTTGCATGGGAGGGCAAAGGAGGTGGTTATCCCATAGCTAGGCCTTGAACTCTAAATAGAGACCAAAATATGGGGAAGTGTATGCTCTTGTCTCTGAATCATCCCCTGGGGCTCTAGTTTCCTCATTGTCTATTTTGTCTTGGAAACAAGTCATTTCTCTCCTGTCTCTGGTCATTCTGGATATTATTAAATTCATTTATGACTTGTGCAAATTAAACTCTAAGTTCTGACCACTTAGGTCATGGAATTCTTTGTAAAAAAAAAAAAAAATGTAACTGAATGCCCACTACGTGCTACATATCCACAAGCTTTAATTCATAGACAGAGTTTGAATTAACAATTGTGTTCCTGGAGACACAAATTTCTATACAGAAACATTTCCTGGCAAAGCCAAATGTTAAACTCATTCATTCTCAGCTGAAGTTTTAGAAAGCAAAATTGCATGGTTCGAGAGTGAAAAATCAAAGTATCATTTTAGGATATGTCAGGTACAATTCTAAATCTGTGTGCAAGGCTTGGAGATTTGCGAAGTACAGATCCAGGCTGGCATTAAAATTAGCATTCCTACGGAATATGGAGAAGCAGGCAAGGCCGGCTTAGCTGTGCCTCAGGGGGCTGCAGAGGCTTGCTTGTTCACCTGACTTCTGTGTTTATCTGAATAGTTAGCCGAGCTTTGCCAGCACAGAGTTATCACTGAGCTGAGCTACCTCTCTGCATCCATAAGCTGTGTAAGTCTGAATGCACCAGGCACTTTTCACTTCATAGTTTAGGAGAGCTGATTAGGTAGACACAAAAATGCACACATAAAAAATTAGAAATCTCAGCCTAGTTTCATAATTCACATCCGAACAGACCCTTGCATGACCTAGAATTCTCTTTCCATATTTCTTTTGCTTGGTGATCATGTAATTCAATGATTGTTTATCCATTTTGACTGAAATTCCTCATAGAAGTGTCACAAGGCATTTGTTTCAAAACAATGCTGACTGTCACAGGAGGCCACCGTGCTTCTCGTGGCCTTACCTCACTTGCTGCTGTGCCTGTTATTATAACTCCTCATAAGCATAATGTTTTTCCATGCAAAGGTGAAAAAAAAAAACCTCTTATTAGGGTTTCAAAGGAGTGGATGTTCAGTTTTTAAGAGATGCATGAAATAGATGAAAGGGGACATAATCAGAAATGAAATATCCTCATGATTAATCAAATATAAATAATTCCATCATTGAAAAATGACTCAGTGTTTAAGGTTTTTCTCTATTCTTGAACATCAGAATTATGCAAGACTTTGAACTCTTGATATTGGAAATGGTACTACAGAAAATGTTCACTCCATAATTTTTTTTAACAAAGTGGAATATTGTACTTAAAAGCATAAAATAATTACTCCTTATTGCCTGTTCATTGAAAGCCTGATCTGCTGGACATGGATTCAGAAACCTGTCACAGCTGCAGTTCCTTCCTAGCAAACTCGTCTCCTAAATTTTTTTTCTCAGCTGAAGTTTTAGAAAGCAAAATTGCATGGTTCGAGAGTGAAAAATCAAAGTATCATTTTAGGATATGTCAGGTACAATTCTAAATCTGTGTGCAAGGCTTGGAGATTTGCGAAGTACAGATCCAGGCTGGCATTAAAATTAGCATTCCTACAGAATATGGAGAAGCAGGCAAGGCCGGCTTAGCTGTGCCTCAGGGGGCTGCAGAGGCTTGCTTGTTCACCTGACTTCTGTGTTTATCTGAATATTTAGCCGAGCTTTGCCAGCACAGAGTTATCACTGAGCTGAGCTACCTCTCTGCATCCATAAGCTGTGTAAATCTGAATGCACCAGGCACTTTTCACTTCATAGTTTAGGAGAGCTGATTAGGTAGACACAAAAATGCACACATAAAAAATTAGAAATCTCAGCCTAGTTTCATAATTCACATCCGAACAGACCCTTGCATGACCTAGAATTCTCTTTCCATATTTCTTTTGCTTGGTGATCATGTAATTCAATGATTGTTTATCCATTTTGACTGAAATTCCTCATAGAAGTGTCACAAGGCATTTGTTTCAAAACAATGCTGACTGTCACAGGAGGCCACCGTGCTTCTCGTGGCCTTACCTCACTTGCTGCCGTGCCTGTTATTATAACTCCTCATAAGCGTAATGTTTTTCCATGCAAAGGTGAAAAAAAAAACTCTTATTAGGGTTTCAAAGGAGTGGATGTTCAGTTTTTAAGAGATGCATGAAATAGATGAAAGGGGACATAATCAGAAATGAAATATCCTCATGATTAATCAAAGATAAATAATTCCATCATTGAAAAATGACTCAGTGTTTAAGGTTTTTCTCTATTCTTGAGCATCAGAATTATGCAAGACTTTGAACTCTTGATATTGGAAATGGTACTACAGAAAATGTTCACTCCATAATTTTTTTTAACAAAGTGGAATATTGTACTTAAAAGCATAAAATAATTACTCCTTATTGCCTGTTCATTGAAAGCCTGAACTGCTGGGCATGGATTCAGAAACCCGTCACAGCTGCAGTTCCCTTCCCTAGGCAAACTCAAGTCTCTAAATTCTTAGCAGGGACCTCCTGTTCCAGTCATCCTCAGTGCAAGCTTCTTTCTCCCTTTATCATAGGTACCTTCTCTGCACCTCTGTCTCTGAACATCTTGATCATCAGGATCCTTTTGAAGTCCATGAACTACTGTCAGCCATGTCCAATGCTTGTATACCAAAAGTGAAAGTCGCTCAGTCATGTCAAACTTATTGTGACCCCATGGGCGGTAGCCCACCAGGCTCCTTTGACCATAGAATTCTCCAGGCCAGAATGTTGGAATGAGTAGCCTTTCCTTTCTCCAGGGGATCTTCTCAACTTAGGGATTGAATCCAGGTCTCCCACACTTGCAGGCGGATGTCTGAGCCACCAGGGAAACCCCTTGCGTACCAAAATTAATATTAAATGAAAGTTTACTCCTTATCTTCAAGGAACCTTTCCTTCCTGCTTACATTCGAGTTTGTCTGCACCTTGCCTAAGTGGAATGGCTCCTGTTAATTCCTACAGCTGTCTCATCTAGCCCACTGTAGCAGTAATAGTCTGTTGTGAAGTAGTAATAGACAGTACACTCAAGAACTCAGAACAGAGCTTAGGCTGACATCCCCCAGAGTGCCTAAGGAAGTGTGAAGCACAGACTTCATAATTTGATATTTTTAGAGATAAATCTACATCGTTTATGAAAAAAGGCACATTCTCATCTTTAGGCATAACCAGGTGAGGTTCAGATAATTATTGTTGGCACGAGTTTTCTCAATGAAAATGTCAAGCGGCCTGGAGACACTCCACTGTACTGCATGTTCAGCATCACTCAAACAACTTTTCTCACCCACAATTAACATTTATTGTGGAAACTTCTTTAGACATGGAGTGCTCAAAAACACCTGCAGGAAGAGCTACAATGGTAGGAATCTGCCATCCCAGCGTGTGAGGTCATCAAGCAAAGTATCTGCCAAAAAAAAAAAAAAAATCAAAACTGATGGAGTAAAGTAGATCATTATGCACCATCATTATGAAATAGTATATTTGTCTAATATTTTACAGTATATGGTGCACTTCACATTTCTTTTCTTTCACATTTATTAAGACATTTGACATGTAGCGCTATATAAATTTAAGGTATACAACAAAATGATCGGACTTAAATGCACACGAAACAATTGCCACAGTGAGCTTAGTGAACATCCATCATCTCATAGACATACAAAATTAAAGAAATGGAAAAAAACAGATTTTCATTTGTGATGAGAATTCTCAGGATTTACTCTTAATTTACTCTTCAGTTATAACATATAGCAGTGTTAATTATATTTATCAGATTATACATTGTATCTCTAGTAGTTATTTGTCTTATAACTGGAAGTTTGTACCTTCTGACTACCTTTCTCTAGTTCCCTCTCTCCCTAGCTCCCATACTACTGATAACCACAGAGCCAATCTCTTTTCCTGTCAGTTGGCCCTTTTGGTTTTGAACTGTAATTGACCTACCACACTATGTTAGTTCCTATTATACAACATAATGATTCAGTATTTCTATACATTTCAAAATGATCACCACAATAAGGGGTTTTACATTCGAGTTTGTCTGCACCTTGCCTAAGTGGAATGGCTCCTGTTAATTCCTACAGCTGTCTCGTCTAGCCCACTGTAGCAGTAATAGTCTGTTGTGAAGTAGTAATAGACAGTACACTCAAGAACTCAGAACAGAGCTTAGGCTGACATCCCCCAGAGTGCCTAAGGAAGTGTGAAGCACAGACTTCATAATTTGATATTTTTAGAGATAAATCTACATCGTTTATGAAAAAAGGCACATTCTCATCTTTAGGCATAACCAGGTGAGGTTCAGATAATTATTGTTGGCACGAGTTTTCTCAATGAAAATGTCAAGCGGCCTGGAGACACTCCACTGTACTGCATGTTCAGCATCACTCAAACAACTTTTCTCACCCACAATTAACATTTATTGTGGAAACTTCTTTAGACATGGAGTGCTCAAAAACACCTGCAGGAAGAGCTACAATGGTAGGAATCTGCCATCCCAGCGTGTGAGGTCATCAAGCAAAGTATCTGCCAAAAAAAAAAAAAAAATCAAAACTGATGGAGTAAAGTAGATCATTATGCACCATCATTATGAAATAGTATATTTGTCTAATATTTTACAGTATATGGTGCACTTCACATTTCTTTTTTTTTCTTTCACATTTATTAAGACATTTGACATGTAGCGCTATATAAATTTAAGGTATACAACAAAATGATCGGACTTAAATGCACACGAAACAATTGCCACAGTGAGCTTAGTGAACATCCATCATCTCATAGACATACAAAATTAAAGAAATGGAAAAAAACAGATTTTCATTTGTGATGAGAATTCTCAGGATTTACTCTTAATTTACTCTTCAGTTATAACATATAGCAGTGTTAATTATATTTATCAGATTATACATTGTATCTCTAGTAGTTATTTGTTTTATAGCTGGAAGTTTGTACCTTCTGACTACCTTTCTCTAGTTCCCTCTCTCCCTAGCTCCCATACTACTGATAACCACAGAGCCAATCTCTTTTCCTGTCAGTTGGCCCTTTTGGCTTTGAACTGTAATTGACCTACCACACTATGTTAGTTCCTATTATACAACATAATGATTCAGTATTTCTATACATTTCAAAATGATCACCACAATAAGTGTAGTTTTCATCTGTCACATTTCTTATTTTGTTCTGTTTTGATATGTTTTATTTCATCTCACTGAATCGTTACATCTAGATTATCAAAGATGAAAAAACTAAGGCTTAGAGATTGTAGTTGTGGTGACTCATCTGAGATAAATAGGAAGTATCTATGGCGGAAACTTGGTTAAGGCCACTTGTTGTTCTTCCTGACCAGAACAGCTCTCTTGCACAAGTCCATGTACAAATCTTGGAGGGGTTTATTAGGTAGAGGGGAAGCAGAGCTGAGAATTCTTCTTTAAACTGTTTTCTCGGATAGTTCAAATCCATATGAGATCAATATTAGCAGACTCTTTAAGTCATGATTCCCTTTTAATATATGTCATTGTACCTTTTTTTTTTTTTTTAAAGATTTATTTATTTATTTATTTTGGACGGGGGTCGGGTTGGGGAGGGAGGGGAGCGGGCGGGCCACTTCTGTTGGTCTTTTTTATTTCTCTATTTTCATTCGTCTTCGTTCTTTGGCTCTTGTGGGCCTCCCATCGCGGTGGTGTCTGTCGTCGCAGAGCACCGGCTCTGGGCGCATGCGCTCCAGAGCTCCGGCTCGGTGATTGGACATATCAGTCCAGCCGCTCCAGGTCACGTGGGATCTTCCCAGGCCAGGGATCGAACTGGCGCCCCTTGCACTGCAAGGCGGTGTCCTTACCCACTGGACCACCAGGGGTAGCCCGTGTCATTGTATCTTATGTTCCATGAACCGCACAGCAGAGGAATAGTATGCATTTGCTGAGTAAGCAAATGAGTGTGTGAGCTGATTAAATATGGTACTGAAGCAGGGGTACAGATATATGCTTCTGAATGGGAAACTTCCCTTCATAAAATGTTGATTTACAAAACCTTGGAGACAAATGCCCCCATCTTTTACATTGTGCATGCTCTTTATTTGTGTTCTTTGGTAGTTTGTAAGTCTGAAATGACATGGGTTCTGTCTTAAGGTGCTTTAGAGTCATTGTGAGCCTCTGTTAGATAGAGACTGTTATTTTGACAAAGTTCAAAGTCTGAAAAAGCACTGTTTTTGTCACGTGTCAGTCATCTTTTTGATAGATAGGCGGGGTAGATTGTTCCAGTAGACCACATCCTCTCATGTCCATCCCCTCTGTGAACCCTTCACTTGAATCTGGGCCATGACCTGCTTTAATGATTAAATGGTGGCAAAAATCATGCCATGCCTATCTCAAATCTAAACCTTTGGACCTGGATATTTCACCTTTGTGGTATGGGGCAATCCAGCTTCCCAGTTGTAATACATTCAACCACCCTGAGACCACCATGCCATGAGAAGCCCACCAATATGCAAGGTCATCAAAGTCTAGAGCCTTTATCCTTAGGATATGTTCACTGATCCCACAATGAAACAGGTGGAGTGCCTTTGCTGGGCTCTACCCAAAGTGTAGAGTTATAGCAAATGAATAAAACTGTTATTGCTGAGCACCACTAAGGTTTTGAAATAGTTTATTATGTAGTAATAGGAAAATAAAATAACAAATAACCAGAAAACCAAGAGCCATCAAAAGAATTGAATTAAATAAATCTGCTTTGAAAAAATGCATTAAAGAAAAAAGAAAGCTGCTGTTACTCACTGTGCTTTACTCCTTTAGCCTCTCTCCACATTTATTCCTCTCCCCAGCTCCCCAGTTTGCCCACACTCCTGTCTTTTGCTGATGATATTAGCACTCTGCCTTTTAAAAAGGCCTTGCATCTGCAGGTCACGTGGATCTTCTCAGGCCAGGGCTCGTCCTTTACCCACTGGACCACCAGGGGAAGCCCGTGTCATTGTATCTTATGTTCCATGAACCGCACAGCAGAGGAATAGTATGCATTTGCTGAGTAAGCAAATGAGTGTGTGAGCTGATTAAATATGGTACTGAAGCAGGGGTACAGATATATGCTTCTGAATGGGAAACTTCCCTTCATAAAATGTTGATTTACAAAACCTTGGAGACAAATGCCCCCATCTTTTACATTGTGCATGCTCTTTATTTGTGTTCTTTGGTAGTTTGTAAGTCTGAAATGACATGGGTTCTGTCTTAAGGTGCTTTAGAGTCATTGTGAGCCTCTGTTAGATAGAGACTGTTATTTTGACAAAGTTCAAAGTCTGAAAAAGCACTGTTTTTGTCAAGTGTCAGTCATCTTTTTGATAGATAGGCGGGGTAGATTGTTCCAGTAGACCACATCCTCTCATGTCCATCCCCTCTGTGAACCCTTCACTTGAATCTGGGCCATGACCTGCTTTAATGATTAAATGGTGGCAAAAATCATGCCATGCCTATCTCAAATCTAAACCTTTGGACCTGGATATTTCACCTTTGCGGTATGGGGCAATCCAGCTTCCCAGTTGTAATACATTCAACCACCCTGAGACCACCATGCCATGAGAAGCCCACCAATATGCAAGGTCATCAAAGTCTAGAGCCTTTATCCTTAGGATATGTTCACTGATCCCACAATGAAACAGGTGGAGTGCCTTTGCTGGGCTCTACCCAAAGTGTAGAGTTATAGCAAATGAATAAAACTGTTATTGCTGAGCACCACTAAGGTTTTGAAATAGTTTATTATGTAGTAATAGGAAAATAAAATAACAAATAACCAGAAAACCAAGAGCCATCAAAAGAATTGAATTAAATAAATCTGCTTTGAAAAAATGCATTAAAGAAAAAAGAAAGCTGCTGTTACTCACTGTGCTTTACTCCTTTAGCCTCTCTCCACATTTATTCCTCTCCCCAGCTCCCCAGTTTGCCCACACTCCTGTCTTTTGCTGATGATATTAGCACCTCTGCTCACATAGAACAAATATAAATTATTTAAAAACAGGAAAATAATTAAAAATACCAAAATAACAGCAACCAAAAACTAACATAAAGTTCTTATATACAAATGAGCAAGAGGAACAATTTCCAATTAATTCCACTAATTGTTGCCAGTATTTAAGAATAAGATTTGTTTCTATTTTATTGACTGTTTTTGTCATCCTGCTAATTAGTCTTATCTGAAGCCACCATATTTTAAATGAAACCTATTTGATCTGTATTTACTATCTATACCAGCAGTAGTTCTAGTTCTTTAGCTCATATTCTTGAAAGGATTCTGAAGTCTGTATTAATTAATGAAGTTGGCACCCAGAGCTACAAATCACAGCGATTTTTGCTTTTTACTGCCACAGTCTATTTTGCTTTGTAATATTTTTTCTTTAGCTAGTAAAGTTTCTAGCTTCCCAGAATCACTTTCAGGCTTTTCCATAAAAACTCATTATTGTGAACTCTAACCAGCAGCTTGTAATTTCATAGATTTATGGTAGAATCCACAAGAAAATGTTCCAGGTCACATCAACCTAATGTTTATCATTAATGTTTGTTGCAAAGTGCTTAATAATCAATACTTTACATTTTAGAGCATGGATGTTCCTGGTAATTACCCACTGATTTTTATTCTGTAATAAAATATATTCTTTGTTGTTCAGTCTTTAAGTCGTGTCCGACCCTCTGAGCTTGGACTACAGCACTCCAAACTCCTCTTTTCTCCGCTGTTCTCCTGTATCTCCGGGAGTTTGCTCAATTCAAGTCCGTTGTGATGGACTTAGTCGGTAATACTATCTAATCATCTCAAACTCTTCCAGCCCCTTCTCCTTATGCCTTCGGTCTTTCTCAGCATCAGGGTCTTCTCCAGTGAAGTGGCTGTTAGCATCAAGTGGCCAGAGTACTGGAACTTCAGCTTCAGCATCAGTCCTTCCAATGAATATTCAGGGTTGATTTCCTTTAAGATTGACTGGTTTGATTTCCTGCAGTCTGAGGGACTTTCAATAGTCTTCTCCAATACCTCAGTTCAAAAGGATCAGTTCTTCAGTACTCAGCCTTTTTTATGGTCCAACTGTCACATCTGTACATGACTACTGGAATAACTATAGCTTTTACTATACGGACCTTTGTCAGCAAAATGATGTCTCTGCTTTGTAATATGCTGTCTTGGTTTGTTATGGCTTCCCTTCCAAGGAGGGAAACGTCTTGGAATTTCATGGCTGCAGTCACCGTCCACAATGATGTTAAGAAAATAAAATCTGTCACTGTTTTGCACTTTTTCCTCATCTATTTGCCGTGAAGTGATAGGACTGGATGTTACAATCTTAGTTTTTTTAATGAGAGTTTCAGACCAACTTTTTCACTCTTTTTTTTTTCACCCTTATCAAGAGGTTCTTTAGTTTTACATCACTTTCTGCCATTAGAATGGTATCATCTGCATATCTGAAGTTGTTGATATTTCTCCCAGCAATCTTGATTCCAGCTTGTGATTCATTCAGCTCAGCATTTCACATGATCTACTCTGCATATAAGTTAAATAAACAGGGTGACAATATACAGCCTGTTTTAGTTCTTTCCTAATGTTGAACCAGTCAGTGTTCCATGTAAGGTTTTAACTGTGGCATCTTGACCTGCATACAGGTTTCTCAGGAGAGATATAAGGTGGTCTGGTAGTCCTGTCTCTTTCCAAATTTACCAAAGTTTGTTGTGATCCACACAGTCAAGGCTTTAGTGTAGTCAATGAAGCATAAGTAGGATTTTCTTCTGGATCACAAACTCAGTTAAGGTAGATTTAGATATTTAGAATTTAATGTAAATATGCCCAAGATACATTGATGTAAATGTTCTTCTGTGTACTATTAGGCATTTCATATAATTACAAATAACTATTTTTTTGGTCAGTTTTATTGGTCTTTCATTTATTTATTTTCATCCATTTTTGTTCTTTGGCCTGTGTGGGCCTCCCATCGCAGTGGCCTCCGTTGTTGCAGAGTGCCGACTCTAGGCACATGCGCTCCAGAGTGCTGGCTCTTAATTGAACACACCAGTCCAGCTGCTCCTCGGCATGTGGGATCTTCACAGGCCAGGGATTGAAGTGGTACCCCTTGCACTGCAAGGCGGACTCTTTACCTAAACAGTGGACCACCAGGGAAGCCTTAAATAACAACTATTAAATAAATATAAATAATGTATAATGAAAACTATAAAACCTATTTAAATTTGTTTCTCAGATTAAGAAATCACTCTGGTGTGGTAAGAAGGGGACATCAGGACAATAGCAAAACAACAGTCTTTATATCTGCCATTTAATAATTACATGGCCTAGAAATGCAAGAACTAATCACCTATTTCATGGCTTCCCTTCAAGGAGGGAAACGTCTTGGAATTTCAGTCACCGTCCACAATGATGTTAAGAAAATAAAATCTGTCACTGTTTTGCACTTTTTCCTCATCTATTTGCCGTGAAGTGATAGGACTGGATGTTACAATCTTAGTTTTTTTTAATGAGAGTTTCAGACCAACTTTTTCACTCTTTTTTTTTTCACCCTTATCAAGAGGTTCTTTAGTTTTACATCACTTTCTGCCATTAGAATGATATCATCTGCATATCTGAAGTTGTTGATATTTCTCCCAGCAATCTTGATTCCAGCTTGTGATTCATTCAGCTCAGCATTTCACATGATCTACTCTGCATATAAGTTAAATAAACAGGGTGACAATATACAGCCTGTTTTAGTTCTTTCCTAATGTTGAACCAGTCAGTGTTCCATGTAAGGTTTTAACTGTGGCATCTTGACCTGCATACAGGTTTCTCAGGAGAGATATAAGGTGGTCTGGTAGTCCTGTCTCTTTCCAAATTTACCAAAGTTTGTTGTGATCCACACAGTCAAGGCTTTAGTGTAGTCAATGAAGCATAAGTAGGATTTTCTTCTGGATCACAAACTCAGTTAAGGTAGATTTAGATATTTAGAATTTAATGTAAATATGCCCAAGATACATTGATGTAAATGTTCTTCTGTGTACTATTAGGCATTTCATATAATTACAAATAACTATTTTTTTGGTCAGTTTTATTGGTCTTTCATTTATTTATTTTCATCCATTTTTGTTCTTTGGCCTGTGTGGGCCTCCCATCGCAGTGGCCTCCATTGTTGCAGAGTGCCGACTCTGGGCACATGCGCTCCAGAGTGCTGGCTCTTAATTGAACACACCAGTCCAGCTGCTCCTCAGCATGTGGGATCTTCACAGGCCAGGGATTGAAGTGGTACCCCTTGCACTGCAAGGCGGACTCTTTACCTAAACAGTGGACCACCAGGGAAGCCTTAAATAACAACTATTAAATAAATATAAATAATGTATAATGAAAACTATAAAACCTATTTAAATTTGTTTCTCAGATTAAGAAATCACTCTGGTGTGGTAAGAAGGGGACATCAGGACAATAGCAAAACAACAGTCTTTATATCTGCCATTTAATAATTACATGGCCTAGAAATGCAGGAACTAATCGCCTATTTCATGGACTTCTTCTGACCATCATATGAGACCATAAGTGTGAAAATGTCCAGCAAAAACATCATGAGCAGAATAGTAAGAAAACATTTGTTCTCTAACTATGAATGATTTTGAATGTTTGTATTTTTAGACTCAGAGAGTTCTCTGGTGGCACAGTCTGTAAAGTATTGGTCTGCGATACAGGAGACCTGGGTTCAATCCTTGGGTTGGGAAGATACCCTGGAGAAGGAAATGGCAACCCACTCCAGTATTCTTGCCTGGGAGATCCCACGGACAGAGGAGCCTGGCCAACTACAGTCCATGAGGTCACAGTAGTTAGACACAACTTAGTGATTAAGCCACCATCACCATTTTTAGAGTCAATGAAGAGGATGCTATCTGCTAGTAAAAATCTATATTACTGCAAACCTTTGGCTATTCCATTGGTTCTTGGATAATTATGTTACACTTTACTGCTGTGTGTCATCTGGATGATAAAATTATCTCTCATTTTCAGATGCATGAGCATACAGGTGCAGGTTATATGGACACATTAAGAGTGGTAGGAATGTACAGGGTAGTTTGCATACCCAGCACAGCTCCCTAATAGGCTGAGTTACTGAGATGATAGAAGCAATTATTTACATTCAATTTAACAAAAAGTGGGTGATTGTTATTCATGGTATTGGCAATGCAGAGCTAACTCAGACACACAGCTTTCTTCCTAGAGGATCTCAGAATCTATTTACGGAGACACATACCCATCCAGGGGGTGGCTACAATGCGCTCCAGAGTGCTGGCTCTTAATTGAACACACCAGTCCAGCTGCTCCTCGGCATGTGGGATCTTCACAGGCCAGGGATTGAAGTGGTACCCCTTGCACTGCAAGGCGGACTCTTACCTAAACAGTGGACCACCAGGGAAGCCTTAAATAACAACTATTAAATAAATATAAATAATGTATAATGAAAACTATAAAACCTATTTAAATTTGTTTCTCAGATTAAGAAATCACTCTGGTGTGGTAAGAAGGGGACATCAGGACAATAGCAAAACAACAGTCTTTATATCTGCCATTTAATAATTACATGGCCTAGAAATGCAGGAACTAATCGCCTATTTCATGGACTTCTTCTGACCATCATATGAGACCATAAGTGTGAAAATGTCCAGCAAAATCATCATGAGCAGAATAGTAAGAAAACATTTGTTCTCTAACTATGAATGATTTTGAATGTTTGTATTTTTAGACTCAGAGAGTTCTCTGGTGGCACAGTCTGTAAAGTATTGGTCTGCGATACAGGAGACCTGGGTTCAATCCTTGGGTTGGGAAGATACCCTGGAGAAGGAAATGGCAACCCACTCCAGTATTCTTGCCTGGGAGATCCCACGGACAGAGGAGCCTGGCCAACTACAGTCCATGAGGTCACAGTAGTTAGACACAACTTAGTGATTAAGCCACCATCACCATTTTTAGAGTCAATGAAGAGGATGCTATCTGCTAGTAAAAATCTATATTACTGCAAACCTTTGGCTATTCCATTGGTTCTTGGATAATTATGTTACACTTTACTGCTGTGTGTCATCTGGATGATAAAATTATCTCTCATTTTCAGATGCATGAGCATACAGGTGCAGGTTATATGGACACATTAAGAGTGGTAGGAATGTACAGGGTAGTTTGCATACCCAGCACAGCTCCCTAATAGGCTGAGTTACTGAGATGATAGAAGCAATTATTTACATTCAATTTAACAAAAAGTGGGTGATTGTTATTCATGGTATTGGCAATGCAGAGCTAACTCAGACACACAGCTTTCTTCCTAGAGGATCTCAGAATCTATTTACGGAGACACATACCCATCCAGGGCTTCCCTGGTGACTGAGACAGTAAAGAATCCACCTGCAATGCAGAAGACCCGGGTTCAGCCTCTGAGTGAGGAAGATTCCCTGAAGAAGGGCTACCCACTCCAGTATTCTTGCTGGAAGAATTCCATGGACAGAGGAGCCTGACTAGCTACAGTCTATTGGGTCACAAAGATTCGGACATAGGGAGCAATTAATACATACATACCCATCTAACTATGAAATATGTCACAATGAAATAAGGGTTACATGTAAAGAAAAGACATGTTTTGAATCACATCAGTAGTAAGTGATCGAAATGAAATCTGGAGAGGCTTCAAGGAAGAGGTAAATCGTTAACAGGGACTCAAATAGTGAAATAACTCAGAAATTCCTCTCTTGGAACTGATCCCAGTCTATACACCTCTGTTCGGTGTATATGAATTGTCCTCCAGACCTTCACTCCACCCTTCTCTAGTGTATTCTGTGAGGAGGGTTTCTGACTTGGAGAGACTAATCAGTTGGCTTGTTTGCCCTGTAGCTTCAGGTTGGCTTTGACCATGGGGAGAGGGAAGCCTGTGAAGACAAGGGATGGGTGAAGAGTGAGGTCAGGAGTACTTAACTTCCTGGACGGCTGCACCCTCAGGTTTAGTCTCAGGCCTACTGAACTCCAAGCAGCCCTTCTGCTCCTCGACTCCAGTTACTTTTTCCTCTTACGCTGCTTTAGTCTGGGATACCTGCATTATCCCTGATCATTTCTCATCCCTTGCATTGTTGTTGTTGCTTAGTTGCTCAGTTGTGTATGACTCCTTGAGAACCCGTAGACTGTAGCCTGCCAGGTTCCTCTTTCCATGGGATTTCCCAGGCAAGATTACTGGAGTGAGTTGTCATTTCCTTCTCTGCATACAGCTTTATACATCAACTTTTATTGAATTTGACTTAGATTATCCTATTATAATATTCAATTCAGTTCAGTCACTATTTTATTAATATTCCCCCCCATCAGCTTCATGTCTATTGGCAATGCAGAGCTAACTCAGACACACAGCTTTCTTCCTAGAGGATCTCAGAATCTATTTACGGAGACACATACCCATCCAGGGCTTCCCTGGTGACTGAGACAGTAAAGAATCCACCTGCAATGCAGAAGACCCGGGTTCAGCCTCTGAGTGAGGAAGATTCCCTGAAGAAGGGCTACCCACTCCAGTATTCTTGCTGGAAGAATTCCATGGACAGAGGAGCCTGACTAGCTACAGTCTATTGGGTCACAAAGATTCGGACATAGGGAGCAATTAATACATACATACCCATCTAGCTATGAAATATGTCACAATGAAATAAGGGTTACATGTAAAGAAAAGACATGTTTTGAATCACATCAGTAGTAAGTGATCGAAATGAAATCTGGAGAGGCTTCAAGGAAGAGGTAAATCGTTAACAGGGACTCAAATAGTGAAATAACTCAGAAATTCCTCTCTTGGAACTGATCCCAGTCTATACACCTCTGTTCGGTGTATATGAATTGTCCTCCAGACCTTCACTCCACCCTTCTCTAGTATATTCTGTGAGGAGGGTTTCTGACTTGGAGAGACTAATCAGTTGGCTTGTTTGCCCTGTAGCTTCAGGTTGGCTTTGACCATGGGGAGAGGGAAGCCTGTGAAGACAAGGGATGGGTGAAGAGTGAGGTCAGGAGTACTTAACTTCCTGGACGGCTGCACCCTCAGGTTTAGTCTCAGGCCTACTGAACTCCAAGCAGCCCTTCTGCTCCTCGACTCCAGTTACTTTTTCCTCTTACGCTGCTTTAGTCTGGGATACCTGCATTATCCCTGATCATTTCTCATCCCTTGCATTGTTGTTGTTGCTTAGTTGCTCAGTTGTGTATGACTCCTTGAGAACCCGTGGACTGTAGCCTGCCAGGTTCCTCTTTCCATGGGATTTCCCAGGCAAGATTACTGGAGTGAGTTGTCATTTCCTTCTCTGCATACAGCTTTATACATCAACTTTTATTGAATTTGACTTAGATTATCCTATTATAATATTCAATTCAGTTCAGTCACTCAGTTTTGTCTGACACTTTGCAACCCCATGAACTTCAGCACACCAGGCTTCCTTGTCCTTCACCCTCTCCTGAGCTTGCTCAAATTCATGTCCATTGACTCATTGTTGCCATCCAACCATCTTTTCCTCTGTCATCCCCTTCTCCTTTTGCCTTCTGCTTTTCCAATCCCAAGGGTCTTTTCCAATGAGTTGTCTCTTCGCGTCAGGTGGCCAAAGTATTGAAACTTCAGTTTCAGAATCAGTCCTTCCAATGAATAGTCAGGGTTGGTTTCCTTTAGGGTTAACTGGTTTGATCTCCTTGCAGTCCAAGGGACTCTCGTGAGCCTTCTCCAGGACCACAGTTCAAATGCATCAATTCCTTGGCACTCAGCCTTCTTTATGGTCCAACTCTCACATCTCTACCTGACTATTGAGAAAACCATAGCTTTGACTACAGGGACTTTTGTCAGCAAAGTGATGTCTCTGCTTTTGAATATGCTGTCCAGGTTTGTCATAACTTTTCTTCCAATGAGCAAGCAACTTCTAATTTTAATACATATATACTATATATGTAACTTTTTCACTAGTCTCTCCCATTAAAATATGAGTTCCTCAAGAATAGACATTCTTTTTTCCCTGTGTTCATTTAATAGTGATCCCTATAGTTCTTATAATGGGACAATTTATTACTTTATTCAGTACTCAGTAAGAATCATAGTTTTTCTTGTTCACTGGATTATTTTAAAACAATAATAGATATCATATGTGCAAGCTCAAATCAGAAGATAGTTCTTTTTTTTTTTTAAGATTTATTTATTTATTTATTTTGGGTGGGGGTCTGGTTGGGGAGGGAGGGGATTGGGCGGGCCACTTCTGTTGGTCTTTCATTTCTCCATTTTTCATCCGTCTTTGTTCTTTGGCTCTTTGAGACCCCGTAGACTGTAGCCTGCCAGGTTCCTCTTTCCATGGGATTTCCCAGGCAAGATTACTGGAGTGAGTTGTCATTTCCTTCTCTGCATACAGCTTTATACATCAACTTTTATTGAATTTGACTTAGATTATCCTATTATAATATTCAATTCAGTTCAGTCACTCAGTTTTGTCTGACACTTTGCAACCCCATGAACTTCAGCACACCAGGCTTCCTTGTCCTTCACCCTCTCCTGAGCTTGCTCAAATTCATGTCCATTGACTCATTGTTGCCATCCAACCATCTTTTCCTCTGTCATCCCCTTCTCCTTTTGCCTTCTGCTTTTCCAATCCCAAGGGTCTTTTCCAATGAGTTGTCTCTTCGCGTCAGGTGGCCAAAGTATTGAAACTTCAGTTTCAGCATCAGTCCTTCCAATGAATAGTCAGGGTTGGTTTCCTTTAGGGTTAACTGGTTTGATCTCCTTGCAGTCCAAGGGACTCTCGTGAGCCTTCTCCAGGACCACAGTTCAAATGCATCAATTCCTTGGCACTCAGCCTTCTTTATGGTCCAACTCTCACATCTCTACCTGACTATTGAGAAAACCATAGCTTTGACTACAGGGACTTTTGTCAGCAAAGTGATGTTTCTGTTTTTGAATATGCTGTCCAGGTTTGTCATAACTTTCCATCTAAGGAGCAAGCATCTTTTAATTTTAATACATATATACTATATATGTAACTTTTTCACTAGTCTCTCCCATTAAAATATGAGTTCCTCAAGAATAGACATTCTTTTTTCCCTGTGTTCATTTAATAGTGATCCCTATAGTTCTTATAATGGGACAATTTATTACTTTATTCAGTACTCAGTAAGAATCGTAGTTTTTCTTGTTCACTGGATTATTTTAAAACAATAATAGATATCATATGTGCAAGCTCAAATCAGAAGATAGTTCTTTTTTTTTTTTAAGATTTATTTATTTATTTATTTTGGGTGGGGGTCTGGTTGGGGAGGGAGGGGATTGGGCGGGCCACTTCTGTTGGTCTTTCATTTCTCCATTTTTCATCCGTCTTTGTTCTTTGGCTCCTGTGGGCCTCCCATCGCGGTGGTGTCTGTCGCTGCAGAGCGCTGGCTCCGGGTGCATGTGCTGCAGAGCTCCAGCTCTGTAATTGGGCACATCGGTCCAGCCACTCCGCGGCACGTGGGATCTTCCCAGGCCAGGGATCGAACCGGCGCCCCTTGCACTGCAAGGCAGTGTTCTTACCCACTGGACCACCAGGGGAAGCCCAGGAGATAGTTCTTTTAGATAAAATCTTTGTTTTGGGTTTAAACTACCTTAGTAAGTATTTTTTACATTTTTGTTAGTTTTACAGGCAAAGTTGATGATGTGGATAAGGGTGGTTTATTTTTTTGTGCTGTTAAGTATCAGAAATCTCTATTTTCCTTCATAGTCCTTCTTCTTTTAACTGAACCTAAAGTGCTGTATTTCTTTCTACTAGGGTTCACATAGAAGATATATGTTACCTACATGCATAACATACCTCATGGATTGTATAATATATGAGTGAGTGTGGTTTTGCAAAATTTCACGCTTTCTCATTTTCAGTGAAGCATGTCATCATTAACTGGAAAGAGTGACATTATATAACAAAGTTCTCTTCTAATTCATTTTACGAGGAAAACCAAAGACAGAATTTACTACCATAGATAGATTTGTTTGCTTGCTTGCTTTGTAAATATTATTTGGTCATGTGGTGTCTTTGTGTAAATGGGTAAGCCCTTTCCATTAACTTGAAGACTGGCTTCTTTGTTTAATGTTACTCATCATTATGGTAATTAAAACACAGGAAACGATGAGCCAATTCTGTTTCTTCTTAAAATATGTTACTAAGCAGGATATGAGAAAAAAATTACAAAGTCTTTCCCTTTTCTTGGTTTTATATTTTTGGCTCTGCCTCATTCCCACCAAGGAAGGGGAAGTTGAGAGAAGAGAAACAGAACACATTGAGTGTTTTGGCTGGAAAACTTCTACTTATTCGAAGAACTGATGGTCATTGGTTCTAGGACCTCCTTGGATCCCATACTTCAGAATCATCCCAGAAATGTTGCGTATGGTTGCTTGTTCTCTGTCTCTATCTCTGTTTTGGATTTTAAGAGAACCAAGTGACTTGGTTTCTAAGCCCAACATCTTCTGTAGTGAAACCACAGGTGAAAATGCCATCAATTTCTTGTTGCCTTGTTTCCGGGAACAAGCTATTTTGATGTTATTTCTTCTTCGATTTTTCCAGAATGTCACATTCAATTCTCAACTGTCCTGTTTTTGAAAAAAGATAAGACTTTCGTTTTCCACTGGCACAGGCCCAGGCCGTGGGATCTTCCCAGGCCAGGGATCGAACCGGCGCCCCTTGCACTGCAAGGCAGTGTTCTTATCCACTGGACCACCAGGGGAAGCCCAGAAGATAGTTCTTTTAGATAAAATCTTTGTTTTGGGTTTAAACTACCTTAGTAAGTATTTTTTACATTTTTGTTAGTTTTACAGGCAAAGTTGATGATGTGGATAAGGGTGGTTTATTTTTTTGTGCTGTTAAGTATCAGAAATCTCTATTTTCCTTCATAGTCCTTCTTCTTTTAACTGAACCTAAAGTGCTGTATTTCTTTCTACTAGGGTTCACATAGAAGATATATGTTACCTACATGCATAACATACCTCATGGATTGTATAATATATGAGTGAGTGTGGTTTTGCAAAATTTCACGCTTTCTCATTTTCAGTGAAGCATGTCATCATTAACTGGAAAGAGTGACATTATATAACAAAGTTCTCTTCTAATTCATTTTACGAGGAAAACCAAAGACAGAATTTACTACCATAGATAGATTTGTTTGTTTGCTTGCTTTGTAAATATTATTTGGTCATGTGGTGTCTTTGTGTAAATGGGTAAGCCCTTTCCATTAACTTGAAGACTGGCTTCTTTGTTTAATGTTACTCATCATTATGGTAATTAAAAGACAGGAAACGATGAGCCAATTCTGTTTCTTCTTAAAATATGTTACTAAGCAGGATATGAGAAAAAAATTACAAAGTCTTTCCCTTTTCTTGGTTTTATATTTTTGGCTCTGCCTCATTCCCACCAAGGAAGGGGAAGTTGAGAGAAGAGAAACAGAACACATTGAGTGTTTTGGCTGGAAAACTTCTACTTATTCGAAGAACTGATGGTCATTGGTTCTAGGACCTCCTTGGATCCCATACTTCAGAATCATCCCAGAAATGTTGCGTATGGTTGCTTGTTCTCTGTCTCTATCTCTGTTTTGGATTTTAAGAGAACCAAGTGACTTGGTTTCTAAGCCCAACATCTTCTGTAGTGAAACCACAGGTGAAAATGCCATCAATTTCTTGTTGCCTTGTTTCCGGGAACAAGCTATTTTGATGTTATTTCTTCTTCGATTTTTCCAGAATGTCACATTCAATTCTCAACTGTCCTGTTTTTGAAAAAAGATAAGACTTTCGTTTTGATTGAATTTTCCTTGAGATCAGTTATTTCCAAGTCCAGTTTATTAAAGGACTAACATGGCATCAATTCTGAATTCTCTGAGGTCATACTCAGGTTCATCTTTGAATTAAAGACAGGTTTTTTTTTTAAAGTGTGAATTGTGAATCTTGAGTTATAATAAAAAGCATTTGTTTTCCTTGCAAGAGAAGTTAGAATAAGTAAGAGATTTATTCTTCTTTCTTCTTCCTCCTTTTTGTACTTAATTCTTTTCTTAAACTTGCACATTTTTTGATACAAATCTATTAAATATATAGTTGTTAAGCTTACTCTTGTGTTTGTTTCTTTGTTATTTACCTGTTGATGATTTCTGAAGATGACCTAGAATAAATGTTTGGAATGTAAAAGCCTTAGAAGGAAATTTTTTTCTCCTTTATTTTAGACCTTGAAAGGTGAGTCGAGAGAACATGTAGTTGACACCTACATAGGAGGCTGCATGGCTCCTTATCTTTAGTGTCTCATGGTGCTACGAAGGAGAATTCAAGATGCTTTGCTTTAATTGGAGATCATTCCATGTGGACAAACGCTGGAGAGAAAGACACTACATATGCCCCACTTATGCTATAGATTAGTTAACTGTGGCACACCTATGTTTATGACAGAATTTGGTAGGTTGCACATGGGCAGATGGAACTCATCTTTTAATGGTGAATCTATGAAAATGGTACACGTTTGTGTGGATGGAACAGATGGATGGTACATATGTGTAGGATTTTGAGACATCTGTGTGGAAAGACTTTCTATGTTGATGACATATGAGGGGATCATGATGTCTGAGCTTTGGTTGGTAATTGGTCCATGCCTTCCTGAGAAGTACAGCATGTGCATTTTCTAAGATGTATAATGTATGGGACTTTCAAACTTGAGAATATGTCCTTAGTTATTGCCTTCCCTACATCTGAAAATTATCGAGATTGTAGGGTGAGGAATCATGATCTGAATCACATCAAAAGATGGAAGGATTAAAACAAACTATTGGAATGTCAAATCTCTGCTCCAAAATGTTTTATATGATCTACTCATTTGGTTGCAGATGTATCTCTCTACTCCAGCTCTCTCTAAGCAATCTTAGGTGTGGTCTTTACTATCGTTGTGTCTACTCTCTTCATCTTGGACTCACTTTGTATTTTTTCTCAGGGAACTGCCCTTACTAAGAATTTTAATTTTCCCATCTCTCTGATGTCTATTCCTCCTTCTACTCCAGCTAGGAACTTCTTTCATCTCAGGAGATTTCACTAGAGATCTCAAGATCTGATGATTCCAAATTTCTAAGAACACGTTTTTAATGTGGAATCTTTCTGTTCCAAAGGACTTTTTGTTGTTTCATGGGTGTGATTCTCTTCTGTCGCACCCAGCAGTGATCATTCCTCCTCCTGCCTGCCTCAGTGGTTTACTGAGCTAATTATGGAGACCGTGTCTCCTATTTTTATACACTTAGACTTCAAGAGATGAATGCCTCTAACTACCTGGACTACACTTGTGTCTCCTTTCCAAGGGCCTCCTGGCAGATCTTGGGTCTTCTCAGACTCTGGTGTATTTAGTTTGTCAGCTTCCTGAACTCCAGGTCTTTTTTCTCTCCTTTTCCTCAATTTCTCTCTGAATTCTGTGTAGTACTCTCTGGGTTATCTACTCCTACCTGAACACCTCATGAAATCCTCCATGCCTATATTAGCTTTCTCTGGCCTCTGTTTGTAAAACTCATATTCTGTCATCAGAACCACAGAGTAGATTGTGTCAGCACAAACAGGAACCGTGTGTGTCTGTGATGTTGAGCTATATAGGTCATCTGGTAAACCTCATTTAAGAAATAGAGGTTGCACTGTGGTTGCTCACTTGATGCTTCTTGATGGAACATTTAAGGAATGATGATTGTGTTTTACTGATTATTTCATCTTGCCTCTTCAACAGGCTATTCTTAGCTAGTCAGTGATTCAACTTTCAATTTTTTTGTCATGTCTGAGCCACTTCTTACCTGTCTCCTTCCTTAATTGTTTCTGTCCTTGAAAGTCCTCCGTGAATTCGTTATTGCCTTCCCTACATCTGAAAATTATCGAGATTGAAAACATGCTGAATCACATCAAAAGATGGAAGGATTAAAACAAACTATTGGAATGTCAAATCTCTGCTCCAAAATGTTTTATATGATCTACTCATTTGGTTGCAGATGTATCTCTCTACTCCAGCTCTCTCTAAGCAATCTTAGGTGTGGTCTTTACTATCGTTGTGTCTACTCTCTTCATCTTGGACTCACTTTGTATATTTTCTCAGGGAACTGCCCTTACTAAGAATTTTAATTTTCCCATCTCTCTGATGTCTATTCCTCCTTCTACTCCAGCTAGGAACTTCTTTCATCTCAGGAGATTTCACTAGAGATCTCAAGATCTGATGATTCCAAATTTCTAAGAACACGTTTTTAATGTGGAATCTTTCTGTTCCAAAGGACTTTTTGTTGTTTCATGGGTGTGATTCTCTTCTGTCGCACCCAGCAGTGATCATTCCTCCTCCTGCCTGCCTCAGTGGTTTACTGAGCTAATTATGGAGACCATGTCTCCTATTTTTATACACTTAGACTTCAAGAGATGAATGCCTCTAACTACCTGGACTACACTTGTGTCTCCTTTCCAAGGGCCTCCTGGCAGATCTTGGGTCTTCTCAGACTCTGGTGTATTTAGTTTGTCAGCTTCCTGAACTCCAGGTCTTTTTTCTCTCCTTTTCCTCAATTTCTCTCTGAATTCTGTGTAGTACTCTCTGGGTTATCTACTCCTACCTGAACACCTCATGAAATCCTCCATGCCTATATTAGCTTTCTCTGGCCTCTGTTTGTAAAACTCATATTCTGTCATCAGAACCACAGAGTAGATTGTGTCAGCACAAACAGGAACCGTGTGTGTCTGTGATGTTGAGCTATATAGGTCATCTGGTAAACCTCATTTAAGAAATAGAGGTTGCACTGTGGTTGCTCACTTGATGCTTCTTGATGGAACATTTAAGGAATGATGATTGTGTTTTACTGATTATTTCATCTTGCCTCTTCAACAGGCTATTCTTAGCTAGTCAGTGATTCAACTTTCAATTTTTTTGTCATGTCTGAGCCACTTCTTACCTGTCTCCTTCCTTAATTGTTTCTGTCCTTGAAAGTCCTCCTCTAACCTCAGCATTTCTATCTGATACCAGCATGCTTTGCTGTCTGAGGATATCTGTATTTCCTACAATTCTTCTCATTTGGCCTGAAATCCCACACCAGCACCCATGTTCAATAAGTTTAATGGAACTTTGTGATTACCTCTCAAGCTCTTCCTAACCCCTTGTCCTAATACCTTAAATACTAATTTTCAGACTTTACTTGAGTCTATTTTGGTGACTTATTAGATTTTTCTTTTAGCCTTTCTCCGGGGGACATCAATTTCAAACCATCACAAGCACAGGTGCAACTTCTGCTCTTATAATTCCCACCCACACTCCTAACTCCACTCTATCTCCTGATAACACCATATTAAGTCACTAATGGCTGGAGTTTGAAAGACTGAATGTTAAAAGCGTAATTAGAGACTTAAGGGAAACAAATTGTACCCATAAAATTTAGAATTAATTTCCGGAAAACAGGCCAATTGAAGCACCTCGTGCAATTTGAAATGACTTTTCTAAATGAGCAACTGTGCCAGAAATAAGCCCCCTCCTAATGTTCCCTGTTTTCTTCTTATTTTCTTCTAAGAATAAGGGCAGGCCAGTGGGGTAGGTTTGGCAAACAGCAATGTACATTTCCTGTCAGAATATCAAAGGCAAAGAGCTCACCTTAAAGTTAAGCTTTCTCTCTTTAGTGGAAATGGAAAATGGGAGGAAGTGTGTGGGTGAGACCAATCACTGCCCTCGGCGAGCTTGAGAAATTGCAAGACCAGAACCTAGACATTCAAAGAGGCGGTATTTCTGAGTTCAGGCTAATCCCATCAGTCAGTAATTTCTCATTTCTTATATCCAATACTGGCTCATGGCACCTTCCTAGTTTACACGCAGTCGTGTTACATGTCTTCAGTCCCTGTACCTACACCCCAAGCAGACTTTTTCTTAGGAAAATAAGTGCTGGGCAGTCTAACTCAGTCAACCCAGTCCCATCTGCTCTTCTATCACGCAGGAATCTAATCTGAGCCACTTCAATTTTTGTCATGTCTGAGCCACTTCTTACCTGTCTCCTTCCTTAATTGTTTCTGTCCTTGAAAGTCCTCCTCTAACCTCAGCATTTCTATCTGATACCAGCATGCTTTGCTGTCTGAGGATATCTGTATTTCCTACAATTCTTCTCATTTGGCCTGAAATCCCACACCAGCACCCATGTTCAATAAGTTTAATGGAACTTTGTGATTACCTCTCAAGCCCTTCCTAACCCCTTGTCCTAATACCTTAAATACTAATTTTCAGACTTTACTTGAGTCTATTTTGGTGACTTATTAGATTTTTCTTTTAGCCTTTCTCCGGGGGACATCAATTTCAAACCATCACAAGCACAGGTGCAACTTCTGCTCTTATAATTCCCACCCACACTCCTAACTCCACTCTATCTCCTGATAACACCATATTAAGTCACTAATGGCTGGAGTTTGAAAGACTGAATGTTAAAAGCGTAATTAGAGACTTAAGGGAAACAAATTGTACCCATAAAATTTAGAATTAATTTCCGGAAAACAGGCCAATTGAAGCACCTCGTGCAATTTGAAATGACTTTTCTAAATGAGCAACTGTGCCAGAAATAAGCCCCCTCCTAATGTTCCCTGTTTTCTTCTTATTTTCTTCTAAGAATAAGGGCAGGCCAGTGGGGTAGGTTTGGCAAACAGCAATGTACATTTCCTGTCAGAATATCAAAGGCAAAGAGCTCACCTTAAAGTTAAGCTTTCTCTCTTTAGTGGAAATGGAAAATGGGAGGAAGTGTGTGGGTGAGACCAATCACTGCCCTCGGGCGAGCTTGAGAAATTGCAAGACCAGAACCTAGACATTCAAAGAGGCGGTATTTCTGAGTTCAGGCTAATCCCATCAGTCAGTAATTTCTCATTTCTTATATCCAATACTGGCTCATGGCACCTTCCTAGTTTACACGCAGTCGTGTTACATGTCTTCAGTCCCTGTACCTACACCCCAAGCAGACTTTTTCTTAGGAAAATAAGTGCTGGGCAGTCTAACTCAGTCAACCCAGTCCCATCTGCTCTTCTAGACACATCTCCACCTCCTCGCTCATATCCAGGAAGTTTTCTTTGATTGTCACACCCCTCACCTGTCTCTCATTACTTATGTCCACCCAAAGACCAAAACAAATAGCAGTTCCATGAAAGGCACTGTGTTATCCACTGTGGTTGCAAAGAAGAAAACAGTTTTGTTTTTTAGTGGCTCAGAGATTTCAGTGGGAGGCAGTAGCTAACACGGTAAAGATAGAGCATAGAGGTATCTGTGAATAGGATGCTATGGGGTTCCGGTAGGGATGTTTTGTGCCATGGCCCCCCCACCCCATCCTGGTCCCCAGCTGTCTGGTTCCAGAGAGGCCATTGCTCTGGCCTTCAGCATTTCCATTTTTAAAGTGACAAAGTTAACCATTATTCTATGGGAGATTTTATATGTTAAATGAGCTAATGAATGTAAAAGGCATGGTGAAGGTCTTATAGTAGGTGCTAGAGAATTATTTTCTAGTTGTGATCCAGGTTGGAAAATGGTTAAAGAGACTCCAGTTATAGGTTTGGTCACCATCTGAGGCTATTTTTGACTCCAGGTAAGGCTTACCTGCCATGTGGTGTTTAGTCCTCTCAAGAGAACAAGAATGAAGATTGTGGATGAATCAGAGCACTTTTAACCTGAGTCTTAAAACCCATGGCTATGGCTGGCAGCTAGGGTTTTTCTTTGGTTAGAAAAATTAGGGCAGCAAACCCATGGGATCTAAGTTAACTCAGGCCAGTGATGTTGAGTTGGCAGTGAATGTCTGGAAAATGTGAGTAAAAACAACACCAATTCAGAGAACCACAGATTTCTCTAAAAGATTAACCATACAAATTTCTGCTCTGGGGAGACTTGCTAGAAAATATTCTTCCAAAATGTCTTATTCCCAGGGGTCCCCAGCAGTCTCTCTTTTGGTGCTACTGAAGCAAAAAAAAAAAAAAAGAAGAAAATCTCTAAAATTCAAATGAAAATACAGATTTACAGCAAGCAAAAGGAGACCTTTAGCAGTCATTTTTCACTGGCCTGTGTAGAGAGGCACTGTGCACTGTGCATGAGTTTTAGTAAGACCTTGTATCTATCTTTGATGAGAGATGAAGAATTATTGCTTGTGTTTGGAGAATTCTCATTGAATGTCCTCTTGCATGATCTCAGAGGCCAAGGAGAATAAGAACTCATGTCTCTTATGCTTAGAAGTAAAAATAACTTAAGGGCCAGGCACACAGTGACCCTAATGGTAAAGAATCCACCTGCCAATGCAGTAGACATAAGAGATGGGGGTTCCATCCTGGGGTTGGGAAGGTTCCCTAGAGGAGAAAATGGCAGTCCACACCAGTATTCTTGCCTGGAGAATTCCATGGACAGAGGCACCTAGCAGGCTACAGTCCCAAGGGCTGCAAAGAGTTGAACGTGACTGAGCGACTAAGCATGCATGCATACTGATGAAAATATTGCTAATATCACCTATGGTGCATTTGACCACAAGGAATACCGTGAGCATTTACAGTGATTTTATGTGATAAGACACTGTGGTGGGTAAAATGAGGGAACAGAAGTGGAAAAGAATATGTCCCTTGCCTTTGAAAAACTACAACCCAGAGGGGAAATTGTACTTCTGACTCTTGTAAAGTGCAATGGTGACATGTGCTCAATATTAAATTATGTAATAGGAATAGTTAGGCACTGTACAGTCTAAGAGTTCATGAAGACCATGGCAAAAAGAATGCAACAGATATAAAGATCACGCTATGTAGGGGGATCTGGGGAGACTTTTAAGAAGAGTTAGCATTTTCTGTGGAATTTGCATAGATGCAGAGCTTTGATAAATACCAGTAGAGGAATGCTTTTTTTCTTTTTTTGACTGAGAAAATTGGTAAATAATCTTTCTCTCCATGTTATCTGAATGATAATTGTATCCAGAATAAAATATGTTAAATTTATTGAGGGAAATATCTAGAGGTGAGTAGAGATAGTGAATTAGGAAATAAAATTGAGGGTTGATTCCTACAGCTAATACCCAGGAATAAGTTGGGATGAGGGCTTCTGAGGAAAGGTAGAGAGATCCTATGATAGCTTTACAGCAAGCAAAAGGAGACCTTTAGCAGTCATTTTTCACTGGCCTGTGTAGAGAGGCACTGTGCACTGTGCATGAGTTTTAGTAAGACCTTGTATCTATCTTTGATGAGAGATGAAGAATTATTGCTTGTGTTTGGAGAATTCTCATTGAATGTCCTCTTGCATGATCTCAGAGGCCAAGGAGAATAAGAACTCATGTCTCTTATGCTTAGAAGTAAAAATAACTTAAGGGCCAGGCACACAGTGACCCTAATGGTAAAGAATCCACCTGCCAATGCAGTAGACATAAGAGATGGGGGTTCCATCCTGGGGTTGGGAAGGTTCCCTAGAGGAGAAAATGGCAGTCCACACCAGTATTCTTGCCTGGAGAATTCCATGGACAGAGGCACCTAGCAGGCTACAGTCCCAAGGGCTGCAAAGAGTTGAACGTGACTGAGCGACTAAGCATGCATGCATACTGATGAAAATATTGCTAATATCACCTATGGTGCATTTGACCACAAGGAATACCGTGAGCATTTACAGTGATTTTATGTGATAAGACACTGTGGTGGGTAAAATGAGGGAACAGAAGTGGAAAAGAATATGTCCCTTGCCTTTGAAAAACTACAACCCAGAGGGGAAATTGTACTTCTGACTCTTGTAAAGTGCAATGGTGACATGTGCTCAATATTAAATTATGTAATAGGAATAGTTAGGCACTGTACAGTCTAAGAGTTCATGAAGACCATGGCAAAAAGAATGCAACAGATATAAAGATCACGCTATGTAGGGGGATCTGGGGAGACTTTTAAGAAGAGTTAGCATTTTCTGTGGAATTTGCATAGATGCAGAGCTTTGATAAATACCAGTAGAGGAATGTTTTTTTTTTTCTTTTTTTGACTGAGAAAATTGGTAAATAATCTTTCTCTCCATGTTATCTGAATGATAATTGTATCCAGAATAAAATATGTTAAATTTATTGAGGGAAATATCTAGAGGTGAGTAGAGATAGTGAATTAGGAAATAAAATTGAGGGTTGATTCCTACAGCTAATACCCAGGAATAAGTTGGGATGAGGGCTTGAGCAAGATGATGCTGAAAATTTTGGTAGAGACCAGATCCTATGATATGCTTTATTTGTTTCCTCTATCCACAATTGGCAAATAAAATTATAAGAATAGAGGAGTGGCAGAGATAAGATTTTGATTTTAGAAGGAGTCCATCAGTACAGGACCATATTATGAATTTCTGGAGTTCTAGGCACTTTTGCCTAAAGGGTATTTTCTTCCATTAAAATTTTTGCTGAAAAACTTAAATTTTTAAAATTATTTTATGACTGGATTGGTACAAAATTGAATATATTAACATTATACATTAATATATTTTATCTGGCCTAAATGTTAATTTTTTTAAAATTCTGATTTCAAAGGAAATTAAACCATTTCATTGGGCCTCTAAAAGTAACATGAGTCTGAGACATTTTTCCTCTGAGCCTAATGAACAAGTTGGGCTCTCACTCTAAAAGCAACACTTGAATTGTTTTAAGGGGCAAATATTGGATACAGAGACCAAGGAACATGTTTTTATCAATGATCTAAATGAAAGTTACAACTAACAGTTACAAGTTGTAATCCATGCATAAACAAAAATGGAGATAATGTTCTGAATTTATCTTCTACAAAGACAATGCAGAAATAAACACATGAAAACAATAATGTTCAATTATTTTTAATGGTGGTAAGGCTAATAAATAACTGCAAATGAACTATATCTAAATTAATTTGAACTTTATGGATTATATCTTTTTTCATACAAATTTTATTTATTGTTATTTTTTACAGGGTTTTGTTGTTTACTGCCACACGTTGACCCAAATCTATATGGCTTATATCTTCTCCAAGATTGTTTATTATATAAAATTTTAATACCTTCCTGTTTCTCCTCCTGAGATCTTTACAACTTACAAGCATACTAGTGTATACACCCAACTTGTTCATTTTTCAGCTACTGGGTCATTCTAAGATGTGTATAGATCAAGGTCACCTATTTGACTTCTCAAGGTGTTGAAATAAAATTGAGGGTTTGAAATTTATTGAGGGAAATATCTAGAGGTGAGTAGAGATAGTGAATTAGGAAATAAAATTGAGTTGATTCCTACAGCTAATACCCAGGAATAAGTTGGGATGAGGGCTTGAGCAAGATGATGCTGAAAATTTTGGTAGAGACCAGATCCTATGATATGCTTTATTTGTTTCCTCTATCCACAATTGGCAAATAAAATTATAAGAATAGAGGAGTGGCAGAGATAAGATTTTGATTTTAGAAGGAGTCCATCAGTACAGGACCATATTATGAATTTCTGGAGTTCTAGGCACTTTTGCCTAAAGGGTATTTTCTTCCATTAAAATTTTTGCTGAAAAACTTAAATTTTTAAAATTATTTTATGACTGGATTGGTACAAAATTGAATATATTAACATTATACATTAATATATTTTATCTGGCCTAAATGTTAATTTTTTTAAAATTCTGATTTCAAAGGAAATTAAACCATTTCATTGGGCCTCTAAAAGTAACATGAGTCTGAGACATTTTTCCTCTGAGCCTAATGAACAAGTTGGGCTCTCACTCTAAAAGCAACACTTGAATTGTTTTAAGGGGCAAATATTGGATACAGAGACCAAGGAACATGTTTTTATCAATGATCTAAATGAAAGTTACAACTAACAGTTACAAGTTGTAATCCATGCATAAACAAAAATGGAGATAATGTTCTGAATTTATCTTCTACAAAGACAATGCAGAAATAAACACATGAAAACAATAATGTTCAATTATTTTTAATGGTGGTAAGGCTAATAAATAACTGCAAATGAACTATATCTAAATTAATTTGAACTTTATGGATTATATCTTTTTTCATACAAATTTTATTTATTGTTATTTTTTACAGGGTTTTGTTGTTTACTGCCACACGTTGACCCAAATCTATATGGCTTATATCTTCTCCAAGATTGTTTATTATATAAAATTTTAATACCTTCCTGTTTCTCCTCCTGAGATCTTTACAACTTACAAGCATACTAGTGTATACACCCAACTTGTTCATTTTTCAGCTACTGGGTCATTCTAAGATGTGTATAGATCAAGGTCACCTATTTGACTTCTCAAGGTGTTTTAACTAATTCATCGGGACTTCAGAGCTATCATCTAAGACTGTTATTTCTTCTGATCTCTGGTAAAATCCCCTGTCTGTCATTGTACGAAGCTCTCTTGTGAGTCAGTCTGGCTTCTTTCTTGTTGTCTTGGGGAATTTATAGTTTTGTGTGAAAATCCCATAAGCTCTAAGTTTTGCAGCTACCCTAGTAGTGGGGAGCTTGATGTGATGCTGATTAGTTTGGTGAGACTCTCCCCGCTCACATAGCCAGAAGAATATTTTCTAGTGCCAGTTCTTTTTAGCCCTTGATTATGTACGTGCAGAGGAAGTCATTTATTCAGTTTATTTAACTCAAAGTGTTCTCCTTCTCTTGGACATTTATCCAAGAACTTGTAGTCACTCAGTCAAACAACTCTTAAGTTGATCTCTTTGTCCTGGTGTCATGATATTCTCTCTGCAAATCTTTGAACGTCATCCTAACTTGCAAGTTTCTGAGGTCTCCTATGTGTCTTTTGTTTCTCATAACCTCCCTTGATGCTAAGGATAAGAACGATGTCTAGTTCAACAGACTTTTGTCAACTTCAGTGTAATAGGTGTTAGCCAGGCTTTGGTAAATCACTTACTAGTGCTTTCTCATAAGAGTGAGTGGAAAACATAGATGTTGAAGGAAAGGATGGTCCTTGGGCAGGGTACAGGAACATGGTATGGTAGAAAGATTGTAGACTTAAATAAAATTATTCTTGAAATATAATTGATTTACAATGTTATATTAGTATCGGGTATATAGAAAAGCAATTCAGTTTTACATATATATTGTTTCATATTGTTTTCCATTATGGTTTATTATAAGATACTGAATATATTTCCCTAGGCTGTACAGTAGGGCATCCCAGATGACTCAATGGTAAAGAATCATCCTGCCAATGCAGGAGCCTTGGGAGATGTGAGTTTAGTTGCTAGGTGGGGATGATCCCCTGAAAGAGGAAATGGCAACCCATTGCAGTATCCTTACCTTGGAAATCCCATGGACATAGGAGCTTGGAGGGCTACAGTCCAGGGAGTCACAAAGAATCAGAGATGACAAGTACACACACATATGCTATACAGTGAGACTTTCTTATTTATCTGTTTTATACACAGCAGATTATATCTGCTAACCCCAAGCTCCTAACATACCCCCTCCTCTTCTTTCCCCTTTGATAACCATATGTTCATTTTCTATATATGTGAGTATATTTCCATTTTGTAAATAGCATCATTTGTATCATATTTTCATAGATCCCAGATATAAGTGAAATCACATGGTATTTGTTTTGCTCTGACTTACTTAAGAAACAGGTTCAAATCCCAGCTCCACTATTTAAAACTTTTATAAGTCTTTTAAAAACTCAGTGTGTTTCTTTATTTATGTACGTGCAGAGGAAGTCTCAAAAAGTGTTCTCCTTCTCTTGGACATTTATCCAAGAACTTGTAGTCACTCAGTCAAACAACTCTTAAGTTGATCTCTTTGTCCTGGTGTCATGATATTCTCTCTGCAAATCTTTGAACGTCATCCTAACTTGCAAGTTTCTGAGGTCTCCTATGTGTCTTTTGTTTCTCATAACCTCCCTTGATGCTAAGGATAAGAACGATGTCTAGTTCAACAGACTTTTGTCAACTTCAGTGTAATAGGTGTTAGCCAGGCTTTGGTAAATCACTTACTAGTGCTTTCTCATAAGAGTGAGTGGAAAACATAGATGTTGAAGGAAAGGATGGTCCTTGGGCAGGGTACAGGAACATGGTATGGTAGAAAGATTGTAGACTTAAATAAAATTATTCTTGAAATATAATTGATTTACAATGTTATATTAGTATCGGGTATATAGAAAAGCAATTCAGTTTTACATATATATTGTTTCATATTGTTTTCCATTATGGTTTATTATAAGATACTGAATATATTTCCCTAGGCTGTACAGTAGGGCATCCCAGATGACTCAATGGTAAAGAATCATCCTGCCAATGCAGGAGCCTTGGGAGATGTGAGTTTAGTTGCTAGGTGGGGATGATCCCCTGAAAGAGGAAATGGCAACCCATTGCAGTATCCTTACCTTGGAAATCCCATGGACATAGGAGCTTGGAGGGCTACAGTCCAGGGAGTCACAAAGAATCAGAGATGACAAGTACACACACATATGCTATACAGTGAGACTTTCTTATTTATCTGTTTTATACACAGCAGATTATATCTGCTAACCCCAAGCTCCTAACATACCCCCTCCTCTTCTTTCCCCTTTGATAACCATATGTTCATTTTCTATATATGTGAGTATATTTCCATTTTGTAAATAGCATCATTTGTATCATATTTTCATAGATCCCAGATATAAGTGAAATCACATGGTATTTGTTTTGCTCTGACTTACTTAAGAAACAGGTTCAAATCCCAGCTCCACTATTTAAAACTTTTATAAGTCTTTTAAAAACTCAGTGTGTTTCTTTATTTATAAAACAGAAATAGATCCAGGCATGAAATTAAGATTAGGCACTATACAAGTAAACCCTAGAATAGGTGTTCAGTGTATAGTTGGTATGAGAATGACCTCTGAGCACACACTAGTAGCTCAGTAAGTCTTGTCTATTCCTTAACCATTGAGAAGCTCCATGCACTAATTACTTGTCACCCCAGGGCCTCACACAGTCTCATGGTTCCCATGACCTGACTAGTCATGCCTACTTAAGGTTTTTAAAGGATTTATAGGCCTGCCACTTACAGACGAAGACCTTGCTCTCACTTATGTTTAAACAGAAGCTCCTCAATGGGCTCTGACACATCCCCTTTAACTCAGCCACCACCTTCTCTCCCTCTCACCCTAGACCTTTCTTTATACTCTGCCTTTGCCAACCAGAACAGTTAATGGAGAAATACTCTCCGATCTTTGTGTGGCTGCTCTCTGTTTTTGTGTTTTGTTTTGCTTTGTTTTTGCACTTGAAAACAAGCAGAGGGCCCTAGGTTTTCTCCAGGCAGTGTGGAATGAACAGGATTTAATTACTGCTGAAGGGCTGGTACAAAAGGTTATCCAACAGTGTGCGATCTTATTTGGCACTGAACTTTGAAGTTGAGAATTATGGATTGTGGAACAAGATACAGCCGTCTGCTGCTGTCCCAGAGCCGGGAATATAGAATTTAGAGGAAACTGGGTTAGAGCTGAATTAGTGGATCCTGCTGGAACAAGGATCAGCCGTCTGCTGCTGAGGACGTAAAATCAGTCTACACACACATATGCTATACAGTGAGACTTTCTTATTTATCTGTTTTATACACAGCAGATTATATCTGCTAACCCCAAGCTCCTAACATACCCCCTCCTCTTCTTTCCCCTTTGATAACCATATGTTCATTTTCTATATATGTGAGTATATTTCCATTTTGTAAATAGCATCATTTGTATCATATTTTCATAGATCCCAGATATAAGTGAAATCACATGGTATTTGTTTTGCTCTGACTTACTTAAGAAACAGGTTCAAATCCCAGCTCCACTATTTAAAACTTTTATAAGTCTTTTAAAAACTCAGTGTGTTTCTTTATTTATAAAACAGAAATAGATCCAGGCATGAAATTAAGATTAGGCACTATACAAGTAAACCCTAGAATAGGTGTTCAGTGTATAGTTGGTATGAGAATGACCTCTGAGCACACACTAGTAGCTCAGTAAGTCTTGTCTATTCCTTAACCATTGAGAAGCTCCATGCACTAATTACTTGTCACCCCGGGGCCTCACACAGTCTCATGGTTCCCATGACCTGACTAGTCATGCCTACTTAAGGTTTTTAAAGGATTTATAGGCCTGCCACTTACAGACGAAGACCTTGCTCTCACTTATGTTTAAACAGAAGCTCCTCAATGGGCTCTGACACATCCCCTTTAACTCAGCCACCACCTTCTCTCCCTCTCACCCTAGACCTTTCTTTATACTCTGCCTTTGCCAACCAGAACAGTTAATGGAGAAATACTCTCCGATCTTTGTGTGGCTGCTCTCTGTTTTTGTGTTTTGTTTTGCTTTGTTTTTGCACTTGAAAACAAGCAGAGGGCCCTAGGTTTTCTCCAGGCAGTGTGGAATGAACAGGATTTAATTACTGCTGAAGGGCTGGTACAAAAGGTTATCCAACAGTGTGCGATCTTATTTGGCACTGAACTTTGAAGTTGAGAATTATGGATTGTGGAACAAGATACAGCCGTCTGCTGCTGTCCCAGAGCCGGGAATATAGAATTTAGAGGAAACTGGGTTAGAGCTGATGGGACCTCTCAGGGAGGTCAGGGAGAAACTAACTAGCCATCCATAAAGCTGTCGAAGCAGTTATTTGAAGGAAAAGGCCAAGGCTCTGCTTCCATGTTTCTAAAAAGCTTCAAATAAAAATAGACAATTCTGCATCGACATAGATAGGAAATGGACAGCAATTGAGGTCATCAAACTCAGAAATGAAACTGAGGTAACCTGTCATTGCTCAGAGGAAGACTGTGAAATTGGTAGCCACAACCCAGGCTGGGGAGATGATGGTGAACGAGGAAAGAATATTTCTTTCCAATTTATTTAAAAAGTCATGAAAGAAATGGGATGACCAGGAAGTTGAAGAAGGGAAGGGACCCATGGGCAGCCTGGGAGCCAGGTGTCCAGTATTCCTTTGGTTGTACCTTGAAGAGGCAGAGCTGAGTGTCTGCTGACTTTGGAGAACTGCACCTTTCATGCATCTTTGCTGACAACCAGACTCTTTGGCGTTTGTAATACGGTTTCTGAAAGCCTGGTCTCTCAGTGGTAAAGAACACGCCTGCCAAAGCAGGAGACATAAGAGATGTGGATTTGATCCCTGGGTTGGGAAAATACCCTGGAGTAGGAAATGGCAACCCGTTCCAGTATTCTTGCCTGGAAAAATTCCATGAACTGAGGAGCCTGGTGGGTTACAGTTCATGGGGTCACAAAGTCAGACATGACTAAGCAACTGAGCACATAATACATCTGGGAGCCTTGACTGGGTCTTGATAAAATTGGAAAGTGTGCATCAAGGTCCTTCTTTCTGCCATTGCTTGAGGAGTATTACTCTTTAATCCTTTGCTCTTTCCAGGTATCCAATCTATTAATTTCCTGAAAGTCTGTATTGGCTATGAGGCAAGCTGTTAAATATCTAACCTACCTCAAATCAGCCAAGTCTCATACCCCTAGGGTCTTTTCAGTGTTTGCAATGGTGGTATATCCAGGTGGTGGAACTAGATAGAGCCTCTGACGTCTAGCTGAGTTCTCCCACTGGCCAACTGACCTTGGGAAAGTGCCACAAAGAAAGAATTTATTCTCTTTTCCAACTGTCATCTATATCTACTGCAATGTTTCAACTGGGATTATGGGGCTTGCCCCCGCTCCTGAGGCAAGTTTATAAGTACTCTTCATGTCAGGAATCCCACACTCCCTGGAGTAGCTCACATCATCTTTGGAAAGGTCTGACTGTTACAAAGGTTTCCCTGCTGGTTGAGTGAAAAGTTTGCAAACCCACTGACTCATCAAGCCCATACAAAGGGCGGCTGTTAGTTTTCATCAAAGTGTAACATTTTCTTGGATGCTTATCTTTAACAAAAACATATCCAGTGGCTACAAGAATGACCTTTTCTGCCTCTTTACCCCTCCGTGCTGGAAGTCTTAATTTCCTGATGCCTGCTGCTAATATAGGACACATGTTGAAATGTTTATGCTAATTAAGCTTTGATTGGAATCTCAGAAACAAGTGAAAATGACAAGTTTTATTCCATTGATGAATTAATTAATAAAATGAAGTCACTGTTACACTGTTTGAAATCAGCCCTCTGATTTTTTGCAGGAGACAGAATTTTCTACTCTAAAACCCCATAGTTTTTATGTGAAAAGCTGTGGAGGAGTTATATGTTTTCAGGTCGAAGTACTGAAGGGTCATTCTTTTGGTGAATAAGTGACTAGCAGTGGCAGATGATAAGAGGAGGCATTTGTCCATGTGATTGTAGATGAATGAGAAGGAGGCATTGAAAGAACAAGTGATATAGAGGAATCAATGGCATTATGTCTGTGATTTGAATAAGCTAATATTATCGCAACTAAACCCTGTTTAGAAATTGAGCTTTTCATTTATGTTTCAACGTATATTAGCCAAGGTTCTCCGAAGAAGTAATACCAAGGTGATTTTCTGTCTGTCTGTCTGTCTGTCTAACTACCTATCCATCTGTCTCCTATTGAGACATTGGCTTATTCAAGTATGAAGGTTAAGAAGTATCATAATCTGCCATATGCAAGCTGGGGGTACAAGTCTGATCAGTATCTGAAGGCCTAATAATGAGATGAATTGATGATGTAAGTCTCAGTCTAAGGATAAGAGAAGACTGATAACTTGGCTCAATAGGCAGGTAGAAAGCAAAAGGCAAATTCTTCCTTCCTCACATTTTTTTTCCATCCAGGCCCTCAAGGGATTGAATGATACTAATCCACATTGGTCAGGATATAGAGGCACAAAAAACCATGCATTTTTATATATCCTGTACTGAGGTATATAATGTGCTACGATTGCCAAAATATACATATGGAGGTCAGAAAAAGATAGGTGGCTGTGTGTATACGTAATGATCACTTATTATCTAAATTGAGAATGAGTTCAGTGTGCATTTAGTCATACATCTCCTTCCTTGTCCTAAGATGACACGTGCATACCTATGGCTGCAGCACGGTGGTGGTGGTAAGTGGAAGAAAGGCTCATACTGCTTCTCCTACCTGCTCTCAGGGAGCCTTGCTATCTTCATTACGTGAAAGCAATGGGTTAATTTAACATGGACCTATAATTTAAATAACTGGAGATGCGCTAAATATTTAAGTGCATTTGGCAGAAAGCATATTTATTTTCTGGCTTCAAACTGCAATAGAGTCTTTATAATTCACACCAGATTTGGAACCTGTTCAGAAGCTCTTAATGAAATATTACCTATGTCTGTTTTTCAGTAGCTACAGTCATGCCACCTAGTGCAAGTCATTATTTATTTTTTTTTGATACCCTGTTAGATCAAAACCCAGCTCAGGGACACGTTTATCTAATTGGAAGGAATAACATAGGTTTGACTCAAGCAAAAGACTCTGTATAATACTTGCTATATTTTTTAAGTAGGGGTCATATATTTAATAGGTGCCAGGGTTTTTCTGTCCACTGACATCTTCTCACTTGCTTCCTAGTCAGCTTACTTTACATGCTTTTCTTTTGTATATAAAATATGACTGAAAGTTCAGTGGAGACTTGCTAAATGGGATGTTATTCTAATGAGAATAGTCATGTGATTAGTGGCCAGTGGTCGTTCATTGTTATGGGGGAAAATGTCTTGAGTACCTTTCTTATACCATTACAGAGTATTCTCTTCCAAATAGGTTAGCAGTTGTATCACATTCAGCTACATTTTTAGCTCCAGGTGATTTAAAAGTTTGCTTCCCAAGACAGCCTTCAGTGTGAAACACAACTGTAACAGTATTCAATGTTTTTATAGATATTATTCTTCCACCATTCAGAAAAAGTGAATAGGATGATACAGTATGGAAATAGGATCATTCCATCCAGGCCCTCAAGGGATTGAATGATACTAATCCACATTGGTCAGGATATAGAGGCACAAAAAACCATGCATTTTTATATATCCTGTACTGAGGTATATAATGTGCTACGATTGCCAAAATATACATATGGAGGTCAGAAAAAGATAGGTGGCTGTGTGTATACGTAATGATCACTTATTATCTAAATTGAGAATGAGTTCAGTGTGCATTTAGTCATACATCTCCTTCCTTGTCCTAAGATGACACGTGCATACCTATGGCTGCAGCACGGTGGTGGTGGTAAGTGGAAGAAAGGCTCATACTGCTTCTCCTACCTGCTCTCAGGGAGCCTTGCTATCTTCATTACGTGAAAGCAATGGGTTAATTTAACATGGACCTATAATTTAAATAACTGGAGATGCGCTAAATATTTAAGTGCATTTGGCAGAAAGCATATTTATTTTCTGGCTTCAAACTGCAATAGAGTCTTTATAATTCACACCAGATTTGGAACCTGTTCAGAAGCTCTTAATGAAATATTACCTATGTCTGTTTTTCAGTAGCTACAGTCATGCCACCTAGTGCAAGTCATTATTTATTTTTTTTTTTGATACCCTGTTAGATCAAAACCCAGCTCAGGGACACGTTTATCTAATTGGAAGGAATAACATAGGTTTGACTCAAGCAAAAGACTCTGTATAATACTTGCTATATTTTTTAAGTAGGGGTCATATATTTAATAGGTGCCAGGGTTTTTCTGTCCACTGACATCTTCTCACTTGCTTCCTAGTCAGCTTACTTTACATGCTTTTCTTTTGTATATAAAATATGACTGAAAGTTCAGTGGAGACTTGCTAAATGGGATGTTATTCTAATGAGAATAGTCATGTGATTAGTGGCCAGTGGTCGTTCATTGTTATGGGGGAAAATGTCTTGAGTACCTTTCTTATACCATTACAGAGTATTCTCTTCCAAATAGGTTAGCAGTTGTATCACATTCAGCTACATTTTTAGCTCCAGGTGATTTAAAAGTTTGCTTCCCAAGACAGCCTTCAGTGTGAAACACAACTGTAACAGTATTCAATGTTTTTATAGATATTATTCTTCCACCATTCAGAAAAAAGTGAATAGGATGATACAGTATGGAAATAGGATACTGGTTTTGCAGTAAATAAAGCATTCTTCTTGTATTAGAAAGAAATAAATGCTAACTGTAAGGATGACATGTTAGATTGGATTTCCCTGTTCCACTCTACCCTGTAATATCAGACAATATCTATACAAAAATTTGTTAAATTAAATCACACATTTTTGTTCATAGCTGAAGAGCAAGTCTAAGGTTGAAATATGATGATGGGTTATAAGAACAAGTATCATTTTATTTTTTTCTGGTACCTGTAATATCAGAAAAGGGTTGTTTTTCTTGAAAGCCCTTTATTGACAGTAGCATACTTACTTTTACGTCCTGTAACAAGCAAGAGAAACTTCTATTTAAGAAGAAAGGAACATGGAGAAGGGGAGATTATCATTTGTTAAGAGGCAAATTGATTCTTGTAGGAAAATTAAAAATCCTAAGGCAGCCTTTTTTCATTTCTCAAACCCTATCAAAGATTCTGGCTAGCAAGTGTCATGGAGACATCATGGGGTGCTTTTGGAATTCAAGGTCAAGACCTTCTTAGCTGCATTTGCAGCTTTGAGCTTGCTGCAGGAGGGGATGGAAAACAATTGGGAACCTGTGCTACTGATACTAAGCACAGTTCCACTGGATGGATTGGACTGGCCCCAAACCTTCATTTATGTTTTTCTGTATGATGCTGTAGAGAAACTGGAGCAAACTTTTTTAGCCAACCCAATAATGGGAAGTAGGAGCAGGACCCCAGATTCCAGGTAATAAGGAAAAATTCCTTCAGGGTCCTGAAGGATCAGAAAGGAACAGCCAGGCCTGGCATCATTGTTGAAGACCTTGGCTTGAGACTGAGCAATTAGACTCACTTTCTATATAAGACTCATTCCCCCCACCCTGCTGGATTCCATCACATGCATTTCTATTTTAAATCTAGTGCAATAAAGCAGGAGGAATTTTGTAATCATTAGAAAGGAAATTTGAATTAAGCTCTTATTCTATTTTCATTTGCTCTTAAAACCAAAATTCCGCCCAATTTGTCAATTCCACAGAAAAAAGACAACTAATCCTTCTAAACAGAAATCATCAGGGTTTCTTAAGCATAAAAATGAGTAAGAGAGAGGGAAAAAAGGATTTCTGCATGAAAGTTAATTTTATGATATTGCAGCATAAATTGTGACCTGGCAGGTCCTTCTGCAGTTTAATAGAACTGGCAGCAGGCACCACGACTTAAGCAGACTCTGTATAATGAGAAGCAAAGACAAATCGGTGTGAAGGACAGGGAGAAGGGCATTACTGCCTCCCTCCTGGAAGATTAAAAATAGTAAAATATTGCAACCAGAATTTATCTAAAGGGAGATACTATCTCAGAAAGAAAGAGAAAAAGAAAAGATTTTAGAAGACCGCCACAGCACAGTGTCTGATGAACAGAGTCAGAGAGCCCGGTACTGGCCATTCGAAAGAAGTCTGTGAGGGCTGACCGTTTCCCTTCCTGGTGGCAGGTAATTTTTGACGTTATAATTTTGAAATGGGACAATTTTCTAAAGCATAATTAGGGTAGAATGAGCATGTTACTCCTTCTACACTGTTAAATGCAGGCAAGAGGCTTGGGTGTACCAAATAAATGAGAGAATTTATTATCAGAAGACAAGAGCCAGCCCGTGCTGCCAAACAGACAGGTGACTTCCTCGCAGAGCGCTGTCCTGAGAAGCCCACGCACGTGTGACGGGGCTGCTCTGAGCCCTGTATTCACAGGAGCTAGATCAGAGCAATTTCCAAAATTACACAGGGCAGTCAGCTTCTAAATCTCCTAGCAGAACAGCCATATTATCCTGAGGACTTGCAATAATAGGAATTATATGCAATTTTCTGATAATGACTCCATTAATGTGAGTCACTGCTGACAATACAATTTGTTAAACATCACTGGATTCCTAAATCTTACATTCTGTCCCTCTGAAATCCATCTCTACCAGCATGGCCATCAGCATAATGGTTGTCATCATCATCTTCATCATCATCATCATTGTCATCATTATCAGCAGTGGCAGCAGTATCAGAATGACTGTGGACATGTTTAGGTTCACCAATATTGTCTCTTCTTAATTTCACTGACCTTTAAAAGGGAAACAAGCATGTCTTTACCTACTCAAGCGTCAGTTTTGTATTTAATGTGTTTGATTTCTTCTTTGAGAAACTAGGATCCCAAATTAATTAAATTTGGACATAACTTTAAATTGTCTTTTATATCAAGGGAAACTGCCTTGTCAATTAGGTGCTTCTCATGAGTGCCTGTAAATATCCATTATTGTACATTCTAATATATCTGGACGTAGCATAGAACCTACAGCTCATGGTCTATCTGATTTACTAATTGGGAGCAGCAACTGCACCTAGTGTTTTGAACCTGAATTAATTAACCAAAACAGATTAAATTGTCTTTGAGCTATTCAAGGGAGTGACACCAAAGGCAGAAGTGAATGAAGAAAGGACTATTTAACTTTTTTTAATCACAAAGGTCAGCTTTTTAATGTAGCAGATCATTAGAAAGTCTTCAAAGGTGGAAATAAAGGAACAAAACAGCCTTAGTTTCCTACACAAGTATGTAATCTATTTTTCCTTCTACCAGCTTTCCTTCTTGTGATCAGGGCTTTTCCCAGGACATACCTTTATCTAAAGGATTGTATTTTCATCTACAAAATTTGCTCAATCAACAAGAGTTTTTTGGACTATACATGAAACTCCCTCTTGATATTCCTGAAGCCACCAACAGTGCTTGTGGCAATCCTGCATTATTGAGCTTAAACCTCCTAAGTGGCCTCATTCTCTACTTTCTTTTGTCAGCTCAAGGTCAAAAGTAGAACAAGCTGCAAATATTTTACCTCATCCTACCCTTGCTCAGGAAAACATAGCTCTCTTACTGCCTAGTGAACACAACTTGAAACTTTCTTCTCTGCTTCCAGGACTCATTGGAAGCTGGGTTCAGAATCATACAGTTCATATCTTTTCTGTGGCTGTGTTGGCTTTTATTACATATGTGTTTTGGGTCCTATCTTCATTCTCTATTAATAGGTGGGTGAATAGGAATTCAAAGCAAGAAGGAGGCAAATAGTTTGGGATGAATCAGGAAGTCTCCAAGGAAAGCTGGAAATTGAAGTAAATATAGTAAACCACTGGGTTTCCCAGGTGATGCTAGTGGGAAAGAACCTGCCTGCCACTGTAGGTCGATGCCTGGGTCGGGAAGGAAGGCTTGCAACCCACCTGGAGGAGAGCCTGGCAAGCCACTCTGTTAGTCTTGCCTGGAGAACACCAAGGACAGAGAATCCTGGCTGAAGGGCTGCAGTTCAGAGGGTCACAAAGAGTTGGACATGACTGAAGTGACTTCAAAAAAAGAGGAGGTAAACTATTAATGCCCTGTTGATGCACCTTAACTGGACTTCCACTGCATCTCCACTGAAATGGTTCTTGTACAGTTGTCAATGACTTCCAGAAGATTATTCTCCAGCTTCACCTTACTCAGCTTCTCACTGTTTGATCCTTTCTTGAAATATTCACATAATTTTACCTCTTTTGACAGAAGTCTCTTCTGTTTGTTCTATTTTCTCACTGGCTATTCCTCTGGGCTTCTTGTGCTCTTCCCCTTCCTCTGTCTCTAAATGTTGGATTTCTTGGGTTTTAGTCCTAGATCCTTTTATCCTCACACTGTGCACTTCATCCTTAGATTGTGGCTATATCTTTTCATATGTTTCAAGTCATTGCTTTAATAGTAATGATTTACAATAATTACTTCAATTTCCAGCTCTCCTTGGAGACTTTACTTCATCTCATTCTATTTGTATTCTTCTTGTTTTGAATTCCTATCTCTGATTAAATTATTAAATATGGTATCACTGAACAAATAATCCCCAACTACTGTTCACCTATGTGTACATAGCCCTATGCTAGCAATTTGATTATATTAGTTTATATACTTTTTTTCAGATATCCTGAGATTCAGTGTATTTCCCATTTTACAGATGCAAGACTGAGATAGAGTTCACATAGAATAATTATCCACAGTTGTTAGGAATATAAAAATGCTACAAGCACTTTAGAAAACTGACAGTTTTCAAAAGTTATATTACATCTACCATATGATGCAGCCATTCTGATTCTACGTATTTATTGAGAAGATATGACAATATATATATATATATATACACACACACACACACAAATTTGTATAGAACATTCATACACTCTTTATTTGTAATAACCCAAAATTGGAAATAATAAGTATCAATAAGTTAATGGATAAACAGATGTTTTACATCTCTACAATGGACTACTTAGTCAACAATTAAAAGGAAACAAATATGGAATCACACAGTAACATTTATGAATCTCAAAAATCAATATGCTAGCTAAAAGAAACCTAATGCAAAAATAATAATATCATTGTCTCATTTATGTAAGAATTAGAACTCCTAGAGATAGTAGTGAAGGACAGGAGAGCCTAGTATGCTGCAGTCCAAAGGGGTTGCAAAGAGTCAAACAAGACTTAGTGATTGAACAACAGCAAAATCTGTTAAAATTTCTATAGAGTGCCAACTAATCTATATTTGTTGAAAGTAGACCAGTAGTTGCTTAGAATTAGGTGAATCTCATCTTTCTTTTGATTTTGAATATTCACATAATTTTACCTCTTTTGAAGTCTCTTCTGTTTGTTCTATTTTCTCACTGGCTATTCCTCTGGGCTTCTTGTGCTCTTCCCCTTCCTCTGTCTCTAAATGTTGGATTTCTTGGGTTTTAGTCCTAGATCCTTTTATCCTCACACTGTGCACTTCATCCTTAGATTGTGGCTATATCTTTTCATATGTTTCAAGTCATTGCTTTAATAGTAATGATTTACAATAATTACTTCAATTTCCAGCTCTCCTTGGAGACTTTACTTCATCTCATTCTATTTGTATTCTTCTTGTTTTGAATTCCTATCTTTGATTAAATTATTAAATATGGTATCACTGAACAAATAATCCCCAACTACTGTTCACCTATGTGTACATAGCCCTATGCTAGCAATTTGATTATATTAGTTTATATACTTTTTTTCAGATATCCTGAGATTCAGTGTATTTCCCATTTTACAGATGCAAGACTGAGATAGAGTTCACATAGAATAATTATCCACAGTTGTTAGGAATATAAAAATGCTACAAGCACTTTAGAAAACTGACAGTTTTCAAAAGTTATATTACATCTACCATATGATGCAGCCATTCTGATTCTACGTATTTATTGAGAAGATATGACAATATATATATATATATATATACACACACACACACACACATTTGTATAGAACATTCATACACTCTTTATTTGTAATAACCCAAAATTGGAAATAATAAGTATCAATAAGTTAATGGATAAACAGATGTTTTGCATCTCTACAATGGACTACTTAGTCAACAATTAAAAGGAAACAAATATGGAATCACACAGTAACATTTATGAATCTCAAAAATCAATATGCTAACTAAAAGAAACCTAATGCAAAAATAATAACATCATTGTCTCATTTATGTAAGAATTAGAACTCCTAGAGATAGTAGTGAAGGACAGGAGAGCCTAGTATGCTGCAGTCCAAAGGGGTTGCAAAGAGTCAAACAAGACTTAGTGATTGAACAACAGCAAAATCTGTTAAAATTTCTATAGAGTGCCAACTAATCTATATTTGTTGAAAGTAGACCAGTAGTTGCTTAGAATTAGGTGTTGAAGAGTCAGGGGTGAAAAAAGGATGGATTGAAAGAAATCACATGAAAATTTAGGAAGCTGAAGGTAATGTTCTGTATCTTGGTTGTGACATCGGTTTCATTGAGCATAAATTTCATTGGCTTCATGGCGGTATATATCTGTCAAAATTCATCAAAGTTTATGCTTGTAATGGGTGCAGTCTACTCTATATAAATCATGTCAATAAAGTTGTTTTAAAAGAAACCCTGAAGCTTTGTGTGTCTGAATGAGTTGATTAAAGTTTCATAGTTTCATAACAGACATTAGAACCACAAAGCTCATGTGCTTAGCTACTCTGGATTACTGCCTTGAAATTATTTATTCTACGTTATAGTTATATTTTTTCCTTAGAATTTCCTTGACTATCTGACATAAAACATGTAAACTAAACTGTATTTATTCAAGGCAATATGAGCATTAATCACATATGTATCTTAGGGTAACTTACATTAATGTAAAGGTACAGTAGATGAGTGTGTGTGAGTGTGTGTGTGTGGATGATATGAATAAGCTAATTTTCTACTAACCACATACTTGACTAATTTATTGATGAATTATTGAATAATTTTTCCAAATATGGCCATAATGATATTTCTTACTCTACATGTGACCTCTGTTAAAAATTGATTTAACTTCTTTCTTCTTGAATTTGAGTGGATCTGTGATAGTTTCATCTGAAAGGGTTCAGTAGAAATGTAGTTACATTTCTTCCAAGGTTCATCATTAGAGATGTCACAACTTCTATGTGGTCTCCTGGAATTTTCACATGTGGAGATCCAAGCTATCAGGTAGGAGATCCAGCAGCAGTGAAATTGCTGGACTGTGAAGAAGGCAACATAGCAGGGAAGGGATAGGTAAGGAATCTGGGATGCATATGTGCATGCTGCTGTATTTAAAATGGATAACCAACAAAGTCCTACTGTATGTATAGCACGGGAGACTCTTCTCAGTGTTATGTGGCAGCCTGGATTGGAAGGGAGCTTGGAGAATTGTTACTGTTCAGTCACTAAGTTGTGTCTGGCTCTTTGCAACCCCATGAACTGCAGCACGCCAGGCTTCCCTGTCCTTCACTATCTCCCGGAGTTTGCTCAGACTCATGTCCATTGAGTCGAGGATGCCATCCCACCATGGTGCCTTCTGTTGTCTCTTTCTCCTCCTGCCCTCAAACTTTCCCAGCGTCAGGATCTTTTCCAATGAGTCAGCTATTCACATCAGGTGGCAAAAATATTGGAGCTTCAGCATCAGCCCTCCCTGTGAATATTCAGGGTGGATTTCCTTTAGGACTGACAGATTTGAGCATGCATACATGCATAAATAAATCTCATTGAACTTTGTCTGAATTCCTGTCTTCCAAAGTCTCTGATCATAAAAAAATAATTTGCTGCTAAGTTAATTATTATAAAATTATACTATAAATTTACCACCTTAACTGAGGTTCTTCTATTGAGAATATTTAAAATATACAGTACTGGCTTTCAAATTTGGACACCTGGTCTAAGCTGAAAGGCCCCTTAGGTTTAGTTATATAAGTCAGTAAATTGTTAAAACAAGAAGGAACTTGAAATATTTTCATCACATCTAAAAGGTTCTCAGAAAGATTGGAAGTCAAAGCTGTGCGGATTGGGAAGAAATTGTTAGTGAGGGCATAGGGAGGGGAGAGAGCAGGGATCTCAAGTGAAAGCCATCCCTAATGGGTTGGTCATTGTAAATGTGAGCAGGCCAGATGTGCCTTGAATAATTTTTCCAAATATCATAATGATATTTCTTACTCTACATGTGACCTCTGTTAAAAATTGATTTAACTTCTTTCTTCTTGAATTTGAGTGGTTCTGTGATAGTTTCATCTGAAAGGGTTCAGTAGAAATGTAGTTACATTTCTTCCAAGGTTCATCATAAGAGATGTCACAACTTCTATGTGGTCTCCTGGAATTTTCACATGTGGAGATCCAAGCTATCAGGTAGGAGATCCAGCAGCAGTGAAATTGCTGGACTGTGAAGAAGGCAACATAGCAGGGAAGGGATAGGTAAGGAATCTGGGATGCATATGTGCATGCTGCTGTATTTAAAATGGATAACCAACAAAGTCCTACTGTATGTATAGCACGGGAGACTCTTCTCAGTGTTATGTGGCAGCCTGGATTGGAAGGGAGCTTGGAGAATTGTTACTGTTCAGTCACTAAGTTGTGTCTGGCTCTTTGCAACCCCATGAACTGCAGCACGCCAGGCTTCCCTGTCCTTCACTATCTCCCGGAGTTTGCTCAGACTCATGTCCATTGAGTCGAGGATGCCATCCCACCATGGTGCCTTCTGTTGTCTCTTTCTCCTCCTGCCCTCAAACTTTCCCAGCGTCAGGATCTTTTCCAATGAGTCAGCTATTCACATCAGGTGGCAAAAATATTGGAGCTTCAGCATCAGCCCTCCCTGTGAATATTCAGGGTGGATTTCCTTTAGGACTGACAGATTTGAGCATGCATACATGCATAAATAAATCTCATTGAACTTCGTCTGAATTCCTGTCTTCCAAAGTCTCTGATCATAAAAAAATAATTTGCTGCTAAGTTAATTATTATAAAATTATACTATAAATTTACCACCTTAACTGAGGTTCTTCTATTGAGAATATTTAAAATATACAGTACTGGCTTTCAAATTTGGACACCTGGTCTAAGCTGAAAGGCCCCTTAGGTTTAGTTATATAAGTCAGTAAATTGTTAAAACAAGAAGGAACTTGAAATATTTTCATCACATCTAAAAGGTTCTCAGAAAGATTGGAAGTCAAAGCTGTGCGGATTGGGAAGAAATTGTTAGTGAGGGCATAGGGAGGGGAGAGAGCAGGGATCTCAAGTGAAAGCCATCCCTAATGGGTTGGTCATTGTAAATGTGAGCAGGCCAGATGTGCCCACCAAGCTTCCAATCACTGCAGTTAGAATCCTGCTCTCCCACAGAGATGGAGAGACAGAGGCCCTTTCCTTCCTGATGTTCAGCTTTCAGAGGAGTAGAGGGCTTCTTTCAGGTCCTTGAGAAAGCCATTCCATAGTTGTGAGAGATGCATATTCCTCTCAGAGGAAGACTGATAGGATGCACTATGGTGAGCCCTTCATAGTAAATACTGCCAGAAGCTGAGGTTGAGGCTATTGTCAGGTGTTGTCTAGGACAAGCAGTAAATTCTCTTGGCACCTTACAGCTTTCCTGGGCAGACGCTTTAATGGAGGGCTGGGGTCATCCCAGGGACACAGCTTTGTGCTGCTTTCCCAGGCAGGCACTTTAATGGAAGACTGTGGGGTCATCTGAGAACACAGTCTCCTGCTCTGTCCTCTCTTAATGCAGAGATTGGAATGGAGTCATGCTGTGCCAAGAGTTCTACAGTTCTCAAGGGGTGAGTGTATTTTGTATGTGAGAGGTATATAAATAATTTATGACCAGAGGTCAGACTGGAAGCTTTAAAACATAGCCTGCAAATTCTCTGATATCCCTACTATCAAGAAAAGAGTGTAATTGCCCTTCTCTTGAATCTGGGAAAGTGACTGCCTAACAGGATATGGTATGGCAGAAGCAGCCTCCCAAGGCCAGGTCATAACGTTTTTACCCCTGAAGAGCAGTCAACCTTGGCAGTCTCATCTTCCATGTTGGAAGAATGTGAACAATAATTTCCAGAAGAATGGAAGGTTGAACAGATTAGAGACTATAGGATGATTACTAGGTGTCAACCAGTAAGGGACTGGTTGACATAGAGGTCACTCAACCAATATTGGTAGAATGAAGGAAACCTGATTGAATAAGTGGATTAATGAACGGGTCCCTTCATGGAGGGTCATACTATATCTGAATTGTAACAAAGTTAGAATTTTAAAAAATTAAGTAATTAATGATAAATTCTTAATTGGTACATTAAAACATGACAAGATAATGGATCTGGTTATGCAGTGGTCATGTTAGAAACTCTAAAGCTATTTAAAGTTTTTCTACTGAGAAGGAAAAGTCAATTTACCATGAACGGAATAGAATGATTTTTAATTCATGTTCATTATTATCATTCTATAAACATTTGTTGTATGAATGGACAACTCACTTTTATTTAACATGCTCTGTGTACCAAGCCTTGTGAGGAGAGACTTTTCATGCGTCATATACCTACATGGTAGATCTTATTTAAAAATCCATTATTTATATGAAAAAATGCATGAATTTTCCCAAGGAAAGGGACTTAAGACAGATTTTTAGAATGCTTTTGCTGTGACTTTTAAAAGTGTTTTCTTCCAAAATGTGCATACTGCTTTTTATCTATAATAGTTATTTTTGTCAGGTGTTGTCTAGGACAAGCAGTAAATTCTCTTGGCACCTTACAGCTTTCCTGGGCAGACGCTTTAATGGAGGGCTGGGGTCATCCCAGGGACACAGCTTTGTGCTGCTTTCCCAGGCAGGCACTTTAATGGAAGACTGTGGGGTCATCTGAGAACACAGTCTCCTGCTCTGTCCTCTCTTAATGCAGAGATTGGAATGGAGTCATGCTGTGCCAAGAGTTCTACAGTTCTCAAGGGGTGAGTGTATTTTGTATGTGAGAAGTATATAAATAATTTATGACCAGAGGTCAGACTGGAAGCTTTAAAACATAGCCTGCAAATTCTCTGATATCCCTACTATCAAGAAAAGAGTGTAATTGCCCTTCTCTTGAATCTGGGAAAGTGACTGCCTAACAGGATATGGTATGGCAGAAGCAGCCTCCCAAGGCCAGGTCATAACGTTTTTACCCTGAAGAGCAGTCAACCTTGGCAGTCTCATCTTCCATGTTGGAAGAATGTGAACAATAATTTCCAGAAGAATGGAAGGTTGAACAGATTAGAGACTATAGGATGATTACTAGGTGTCAACCAGTAAGGGACTGGTTGACATAGAGGTCACTCAACCAATATTGGTAGAATGAAGGAAACCTGATTGAATAAGTGGATTAATGAACGGGTCCCTTCATGGAGGGTCATACTATATCTGAATTGTAACAAAGTTAGAATTTTAAAAAATTAAGTAATTAATGATAAATTCTTAATTGGTACATTAAAACATGACAAGATAATGGATCTGGTTATGCAATGGTCATGTTAGAAACTCTAAAGCTATTTAAAGTTTTTCTACTGAGAAGGAAAAAGTCAATTTACCATGAACGGAATAGAATGATTTTTAATTCATGTTCATTATTATCATTCTATAAACATTTGTTGTATGAATGGACAACTCACTTTTATTTAACATGCTCTGTGTACCAAGCCTTGTGAGGAGAGACTTTTCATGCGTCATATACCTACATGGTAGATCTTATTTAAAAATCCATTATTTATATGAAAAAATGCATGAATTTTCCCAAGGAAAGGGACTTAAGACAGATTTTTAGAATGCTTTTGCTGTGACTTTTAAAAGTGTTTTCTTCCAAAATGTGCATACTGCTTTTTATCTATAATAGTTATTTTTAAAACTGAGAAAATTTACTTTGGAAATTTACATCCTGAAAAGATAGTTAATTAAATTTACTCAGGTAGTTGCACTTTACTCCCTGAAATACTTTCCTGTCTTTACTCAAATATCACCTTCCAAATAGGACCTCCTTGAACATTCCATTTTGACTGTATCCCTATTCTTGGCAAGTATCACTCTGGTTTAACCTGATCTGAATTTTCCTTTCCATAGAATTGATCACCTTTGAAAATGTTATATAATTGAATATGCTTGTGTGCTTCCCAGCTCTAAAACATACAGTTCATAAGTCAACTGTTTCTGTGTATTCCATTCACTGCTGTGTACCTAAAAGTTCTAGAACAGACATAGCAGTTGTTCAGTACTGCTGAAAGAATGAATGGGTGCATACTATATCATGTCTTAGTCTAAATGACACATAAGGACAGAACCCCTGCCTCTAGGGGATTTACCCATGGCATGAGAAATATACATATGGGAGATTTTGTCCCATGTTTCAGTAGGTTAATTCAGCTAAGCCAAGTCTTCCTCTTTTCTTTAGGGACGGATCATTCTTACTGTTTTATCTATCCCAATTTTATCTATATTTTCTTCAGTGTTTCCATTTACTGGATCCAGTGTGTCACTCTTATCTCATCCACAATATATTTTAAAAATATTAAGTAATTAAATTTGAAGGGAAAATCTCTCAGTGAAGAGAAAATATAGAACAGGGGTAACTTTCAGTGCTTTTCCCTCCATACCTTTGCAAACACTTCATTTCTCTTGTACCATCTAGTATGGCTTAAGTCTGCATTTACCAGGGGCATTCCTTGGCCTTGCTCGTCAGTCTTCACCATGAACGGAATTTTTAATTCATGTTCATTATTATCATTCTATAAACATTTGTTGTATGAATGGACAACTCACTTTTATTTAACATGCTCTGTGTACCAAGCCTTGTGAGGAGAGACTTTTCATGCGTCATATACCTACATGGTAGATCTTATTTAAAAATCCATTATTTATATGAAAAAATGCATGAATTTTCCCAAGGAAAGGGACTTAAGACAGATTTTTAGAATGCTTTTGCTGTGACTTTTAAAAAGTGTTTTCTTCCAAAATGTGCATACTGCTTTTTATCTATAATAGTTATTTTTAAAACTGAGAAAATTTACTTTGGAAATTTACATCCTGAAAAGATAGTTAATTAAATTTACTCAGGTAGTTGCACTTTACTCCCTGAAATACTTTCCTGTCTTTACTCAAATATCACCTTCCAAATAGGACCTCCTTGAACATTCCATTTTGACTGTATCCCTATTCTTGGCAAGTATCACTCTGGTTTAACCTGATCTGAATTTTCCTTTCCATAGAATTGATCACCTTTGAAAATGTTATATAATTGAATATGCTTGTGTGCTTCCCAGCTCTAAAACATACAGTTCATAAGTCAACTGTTTCTGTGTATTCCATTCACTGCTGTGTACCTAAAAGTTCTAGAACAGACATAGCAGTTGTTCAGTACTGCTGAAAGAATGAATGGGTGCATACTATATCATGTCTTAGTCTAAATGACACATAAGGACAGAACCCCTGCCTCTAGGGGATTTACCCATGGCATGAGAAATATACATATGGGAGATTTTGTCCCATGTTTCAGTAGGTTAATTCAGCTAAGCCAAGTCTTCCTCTTTTCTTTAGGGACGGATCATTCTTACTGTTTTATCTATCCCAATTTTATCTATATTTTCTTCAGTGTTTCCATTTACTGGATCCAGTGTGTCACTCTTATCTCATCCACAATATATTTTAAAAATATTAAGTAATTAAATTTGAAGGGAAAATCTCTCAGTGAAGAGAAAATATAGAACAGGGGTAACTTTCAGTGCTTTTCCCTCCATACCTTTGCAAACACTTCATTTCTCTTGTACCATCTAGTATGGCTTAAGTCTGCATTTACCAGGGGCATTCCTTGGCCTTGCTCGTCAGTCTTCACATGTCATCAGACCTTGCTGGGCTTATGTTTATTCGTAGCATGTTTGTCCTCCACCTCACCCTGTTTTCATTATGACTCTTACATTGAGTGAGTGGCACTGTTTCCACTCTGGACTATCACTCTCAAGCAGGAATACACAAGGTAAAGAATCCAGAAAACTTGACGTGCCTGGTTTACCCCAAATAGATAAATGCTTATTTCCTTTTAGATCAAACCGCTAATATGAACATTTCAGAGGATGCCAAGTTAGTACTAGAGAATATCCATTGGGAAGATAAAATTGGAGACAGAGATCAGTTAGACCGAGGACGTTTAAAGAACAAGAAGTAAAGCTTTCAGTTTAAATTATAACCTCAATTTCTGCAAGACCTTCGGAAATATAAAAGCTGATAGAAGTAAGAAGTTGTGTTAGGCAGGCAGCATGCCAGACACATGGGCTGGAACTCTCTCCCTCTCTCTTTCAAACACGTGTGTGTGCGCGTGCACACCATCACAATGGAAAACACAGCACACATGAACATACAAAAGCAAGCTTACAGAAGACACCTCTTTGTAGTTTAGAATTTTCTAAAAAATAATAAACCCCTTGAGCTAGTAAGAATAATTCAGAACTGTCAGAGAAAGAAATAGGTAACTCAGATCCTGGAGAATTTTTTGGATTGGTAGTTTCACAATAAGTATTACTATTCTCATTTAATTGTATCAGATGTTACTAATATATTTCTAATAATTTGAGTTATTATTTACTGTATACCACCAGTTTTTGATTCAGATTTCTTTCCCTCTCATATTATTTTGTATTGGATATATTCTTATATATTTGTCTTTGATATATTTTAGTGTTTATACTTTAGGGACGGATCATTCTTACTGTTTTATCTATCCCAATTTTATCTATATTTTCTTCAGTGTTTCCATTTACTGGATCCAGTGTGTCACTCTTATCTCATCCACAATATATTTTAAAAATATTAAGTAATTAAATTTGAAGGGAAAATCTCTCAGTGAAGAGAAAATATAGAACAGGGGTAACTTTCAGTGCTTTTCCCTCCATACCTTTGCAAACACTTCATTTCTCTTGTACCATCTAGTATGGCTTAAGTCTGCATTTACCAGGGGCATTCCTTGGCCTTGCTCGTCAGTCTTCACATGTCATCAGACCTTGCTGGGCTTATGTTTATTCGTAGCATGTTTGTCCTCCACCTCACCCTGTTTTCATTATGACTCTTATGTTGAGTGAGTGGCACTGTTTCCACTCTGGACTATCACTCTCAAGCAGGAATACACAAGGTAAAGAATCCAGAAAACTTGACGTGCCTGGTTTACCCCAAATAGATAAATGCTTATTTCCTTTTAGATCAAACCGCTAATATGAACATTTCAGAGGATGCCAAGTTAGTACTAGAGAATATCCATTGGGAAGATAAAATTGGAGACAGAGATCAGTTAGACCGAGGACGTTTAAAGAACAAGAAGTAAAGCTTTCAGTTTAAATTATAACCTCAATTTCTGCAAGACCTTCGGAAATATAAAAGCTGATAGAAGTAAGAAGTTGTGTTAGGCAGGCAGCATGCCAGACACATGGGCTGGAACTCTCTCCCTCTCTCTTTCAAACACGTGTGTGTGCGCGTGCACACCATCACAATGGAAAACACAGCACACATGAACATACAAAAGCAAGCTTACAGAAGACACCTCTTTGTAGTTTAGAATTTTCTAAAAAATAATAAACCCCTTGAGCTAGTAAGAATAATTCAGAACTGTCAGAGAAAGAAATAGGTAACTCAGATCCTGGAGAATTTTTTGGATTGGTAGTTTCACAATAAGTATTACTATTCTCATTTAATTGTATCAGATGTTACTAATATATTTCTAATAATTTGAGTTATTATTTACTGTATACCACCAGTTTTTGATTCAGATTTCTCTCCCTCTCATATTATTTTTGTATTGGATATATTCTTATATATTTGTCTTTGATATATTTTAGTGTTTATACTTTCAGAATATATGCTTGAAGGTGACTTTACCTTCCTTGATTTTTACATTCTTATCTGATTTTCAAATGAAAGTAAAATTTACTTTATCTATTCATGAAAAACAAGATAAAGACAAGTAAAAGTACCTATATAATTAAAGGGACTGTGCTCAATTTCTGACATACTTCAAAAACAAAATATTAGAGATATCTTTAACCTTATAATAATTAATAAGATTAAAAAAGAAAAAAGCAACATACCAATGCAAAATAATTTGGTAAAATTTAACTCCTTTTAACAACAAAAATTCACCTTAAAATGTCCTTTATTTATGTAAGATGATAAAGTTGATATGGTAAATTATGAATCTTTTCTTTAACTTGCAGAGTAAAAGCCTATGTGTTCTTTTTGCATATAGATACAGAAAAATTACTTCTAGTCTCATTATTCCTATTGAATACTTTTTTACATCTTTAATTGTTAGATTAAAACATGGTAAGACTAATGAGAATAAATATCAAAAGAAAGATTTAAATAGTACAATATGTCAAATTAATATCAAAGATAAGCTAAAATATATTGGGTTTTGCAAGGGGTTTAATGTATCAAGAAGTTCATAAAATACATGTTCTAAAGCAGCAATCTACTAGAAAAAAGGAAATTGATATTTCACTCACATTAGCAACAGAAGAGTAATCTTAGTAAGAGATATAAGAGAACAATATAAATGTATAAAAATGGAATTGCAAGTTATCAGAGATAAATAACTGGGAAAGTCATTTTATTTAATGTAAAAGCCAAGTATCTAATGTCTTTGTATTCTGCCTGAAATCTTTTATGAAAGTTATGCAGAGAACACTTAAATAATTAACTATGATTATTAATTCCCTAGGTTTTGTTCTCGCTCTCTTTTTAAAAAGAATTTGTATTGTTCATAAGTTAGAGAACCACTTTCTTTTCTCCATGACTTAATGTTTGGCATTTTCCTTTCTTTATTCTTTACTGTATACCACCAGTTTTTGATTCAGATTTCTCTCCCTCTCATATTATTTTTGTATTGGATATATTCTTATATATTTGTCTTTGATATATTTTAGTGTTTATACTTTCAGAATATATGCTTGAAGGTGACTTTACCTTCCTTGATTTTTACATTCTTATCTGATTTTCAAATGAAAGTAAAATTTACTTTATCTATTCATGAAAAACAAGATAAAGACAAGTAAAAGTACCTATATAATTAAAGGGACTGTGCTCAATTTCTGACATACTTCAAAAACAAAATATTAGAGATATCTTTAACCTTATAATAATTAATAAGATTAAAAAAGAAAAAAGCAACATACCAATGCAAAATAATTTGGTAAAATTTAACTCCTTTTAACAACAAAAATTCACCTTAAAATGTCCTTTATTTATGTAAGATGATAAAGTTGATATAGTAAATTATGAATCTTTTCTTTAACTTGCAGAGTAAAAGCCTATGTGTTCTTTTTGCATATAGATACAGAAAAATTACTTCTAGTCTCATTATTCCTATTGAATACTTTTTTACATCTTTAATTGTTAGATTAAAACATGGTAAGACTAATGAGAATAAATATCAAAAGAAAGATTTAAATAGTACAATATGTCAAATTAATATCAAAGATAAGCTAAAATATATTGGGTTTTGCAAGGGGTTTAATGTATCAAGAAGTTCATAAAATACATGTTCTAAAGCAGCAATCTACTAGAAAAAAGGAAATTGATATTTCACTCACATTAGCAACAGAAGAGTAATCTTAGTAAGAGATATAAGAGAACAATATAAATGTATAAAAATGGAATTGCAAGTTATCAGAGATAAATAACTGGGAAAGTCATTTTATTTAATGTAAAAGCCAAGTATCTAATGTCTTTGTATTCTGCCTGAAATCTTTTATGAAAGTTATGCAGAGAACACTTAAATAATTAACTATGATTATTAATTCCCTAGGTTTTGTTCTCGCTCTCTTTTTAAAAAGAATTTGTATTGTTCATAAGTTAGAGAACCACTTTCTTTTCTCCATGACTTAATGTTTGGCATTTTCCTTTCTTTATTCTTCTACTGTTTTCCTGTACTTCTTATTGCACTTTGTGAAGCTCCCAATGATTAGCAATAATGCTAATTTTTCTATCACATAGTTTTTTTATTTGTAAAAATGTATTGCCTTCTCTGGTTGAATAGTGCCAACAACTTCTTTTGTTTCATTAAGATGGATAAGTCTTATATGGAGATTGCGGGGAAGAAATAGGGAGGGGGAGGCATGGAGACAGTAACATGGAAACCTATACTGTCATGTGTGGAAAAGATAGCTATTGTGATTGTGTTAAGGGAATAGGAGTACCTACAATCACTTGGGGCAATGGTCTGGAGGGGGGGCGGGGAACTGGGTGGAGAGAGGGTTCAGGGATATGCATATGAATGATCTGGGAACATACATGTTAGTGAACAACAAAACTCTGTAAAATCTTTAAAATAAAGAATAATAATAATAAAAAAAGATAGATAAGTTTTTTGTACATCCTGTGGGAAGTCTTTCCAACGTGAAAGTTAACTCTGGTCCATCCATTCTTTTTTTATTATTTATTTATTTATTTATTTATTTTCATTCATCTTTATTCTTTGGCCTATGTGGGCCTCCCACTGAAACAACCTCTCTCGCTGCAGAGTACTGGGCCCAGGCGCATGCACCTCCATAGCGCTGGCTGGCAACTGGACACACCGGTCCAGCTGCTCCACGGCAAACGGGGTCCTCCTGGGCCAGGGATCAAATCAGTTCCCCCTGCACCACAAGGTGGACTCTCCACCCACTGTACCACCAGGGAAGCCCGGGAATACTTTTTTTTTTTTTTTTTAAGATTTATGTATTTATTTATTTGTGACGGGGGTCGGGTTGGGGAGGGAGGGGAGCGGGCGGGCCACTTCTATTGGTCTTTCATTTCTGTATTTTCATCTGTCTTTGTTCTTTGGCTCCTGTGGGCCTCCCATCGCGGTGGCGTCTGTCGCTGAAGAGCGCCGGCTGTGGGCGCATGCGCTCCAGAGCTCCGGCTTGGTAATTGGACACATGGGTCCAGCCGCTTCGCGGCACGTGGGATCTTCCCAGGCCAGGGATCGAACCGGCGCCCCTTGCACTGCAAGGCGGTGTCTTTACCCACTGGACCACCAGGGGAAGCCCCCGGGAATACTTTTTTGTTAATGTCATCGTTTGTTTTCATCTGTGTATACTGACACTAGTATAGTTTAATGATGGTGCATGAGTGTGTGCTTAGTTGCTTATTCCTGTCTGACTCTTTCTGACCCCATGGACTGTAGCCTGCCAGGCTCCTTTGTCTATGGGATTCTCCAGGCAAGAATATGGGATTGGGTTGCCATTCTCTTCTCCAGGGGATTTTCCTGACCCAGGAATCAAACCCAAGTCTCCAGCATTGCAGGTGAATTCTTAATCATCTGAAACCACCAGGGAAGCCCTTAATGATGGGTAGCCTATTGATATTTTAGATATCCTTGGGTGATCTTTTCCCTATTTTCTCAGACCTTCTTCTGACTAAGGTAGCAGCCCTTGGGCAGGGAATTCAAGGCAAGGGAATTAAACTATCACTCAGGTTAGAGCCGTAGTTCCTATAAATGATAAATTCACTATAGGTTCATCAAGGGAGAGCTGGACAATCCATGAAAATAATGCTCCAGCTAAAATGTAGGCCATAAATAATTCATTAACCAGATATAGTTTAAAAATTTATGCACGTTAAAATTCAAGAATATTTGAATGATAATACCAGCAGAGAAAATCTGATGACAATCATTTTGTTTAAAAAAAAGTCCTATAAAGAGGAAAACTAAGATTAAAAAGCAAGATGAAAAATGTACATTTTAGTGATGCCTAACAAAATCGAGCAGAACGTGCAAAATATAGCAAAATACAAAATCAGTTATCTGATCGGATGTATATAAAAATAGAAATCTCAGATAAGAAAAAAAAAAACAAATATGGCTTTGAATGCAGGAATGGAGCCAGAAGAATACTAGTGTGCCAATTAAGAGACAATGTGTTTCTGGAATGTGACCAAAATAAGGCACCCAAGTCCAAATGGCTTTAAAGAAGAGACAGGAGATGGTGATGCTGCCTGTCCATCATCATAGCATTCTACAGATATAATTTCTGGATAACATATTTTAAAGAAAATAAGCAATAATTAGTGGGTAGTATATAAAAGTATACTAACAAAGAATCCTAATTAGGACATGCTATTCCATTTCATGAAAATCATTATCATTTCTGTCCTAATGAATTACTGTACTCAGCCCAGATGGTTCCCTCAGAAATAGAAGGAAACAGATAAAAAAGGGAAAAAAATGAACTCACTTTTATACAAGTCAATTCATTCACTATATAAATAAGTGAACTTGAACACATATGTAAGTTAATAGATATCAAAGAGCTCTAAACTGCCTGCCAGGTATAATTGTAGGATGTATTATAATTAGATTATGTTACATTCAATTTATTTTAGGAAAACTATTTCATATATTTCCTCTCATACCATCTTGATCTAAATTCTCATAGTACTGACAACATATTCTTTTTGGTTCTCTCTAGGATTTTTACTTTAATAATCATTTATTCTGATCTTTATGAGGACCTCTAGGAGTTTTAGAGACAAGAGAAACCTATTGATATTTTAGATATCCTTGGGTGATCTTTTCCCTATTTTCTCAGACCTTCTTCTGACTAAGGTAGCAGCCCTTGGGCAGGGAATTCAAGGCAAGGGAATTAAACTATCACTCAGGTTAGAGCCATAGTTCCTATAAATGATAAATTCACTATAGGTTCATCAAGGGAGAGCTGGACAATCCATGAAAATAATGCTCCAGCTAAAATGTAGGCCATAAATAATTCATTAACCAGATATAGTTTAAAATTTATGCACGTTAAAATTCAAGAATATTTGAATGATAATACCAGCAGAGAAAATCTGATGACAATCATTTTGTTTAAAAAAAAGTCCTATAAAGAGGAAAACTAAGATTAAAAAGCAAGATGAAAAATGTACATTTTAGTGATGCCTAACAAAATCGAGCAGAACGTGCAAAATATAGCAAAATACAAAATCAGTTATCTGATTGGATGTATATAAAAATAGAAATCTCAGATAAGAAAAAAAAAAACAAATATGGCTTTGAATGCAGGAATGGAGCCAGAAGAATACTAGCGTGCCAATTAAGAGACAATGTGTTTCTGGAATGTGACCAAAATAAGGCACCCAAGTCCAAATGGCTTTAAAGAAGAGACAGGAGATGGTGATGCTGCCTGTCCATCATCATAGCATTCTACAGATATAATTTCTGGATAACATATTTTAAAGAAAATAAGCAATAATTAGTGGGTAGTATATAAAAGTATACTAACAAAGAATCCTAATTAGGACATGCTATTTCATTTCATGAAAATCATTATCATTTCTGTCCTAATGAATTACTGTACTCAGCCCAGATGGTTCCCTCAGAAATAGAAGGAAACAGATAAAAAGGAATAAAATGAACTCACTTTTATACAAGTCAATTCATTCACTATATAAATAAGTGAACTTGAACACATATGTAAGTTAATAGATATCAAAGAGCTCTAAACTGCCTGCCAGGTATAATTGTAGGATGTATTATAATTAGATTATGTTACATTCAATTTATTTTAGGAAAACTATTTCATATATTTCCTCTCATACCATCTTGATCTAAATTCTCATAGTACTGACAACATATTCTTTTTGGTTCTCTCTAGGATTTTTACTTTAATAATCATTTATTCTGATCTTTATGAGGACCTCTAGGAGTTTTAGAGACAAGAGAAAGATTTCCTAAAAATGGTGATTATGCCCAGATGTCCCTGGCCTGTGGAAATACTTTGTCACAATCTGTTATGCTCACTAATAATTGAAACATAACATTTCTGCCAAACAAGCAGGATAGAAGAAAAATTCTCTTTGGTTGAGCAGTTGTGTGTGTTCTATTATACCCTGTATGGAATTAAGGGCTTTGTGAAATTTGTAGAACATAGATATAGTGATGAATATGTTTCTCTATGTCTAGTACATAGTTGGGTTTCCCAGGTGGCACTAAGTGGTAAAGACCCTGCCTGCTAATGCAGGTAGATGCAGGGTACCCTAGTTGGATCCCTGGGTCCAGAAGATCTCCTGGAGGAGGACATGGCAACCTACTCAAGTACCCTTGCCTGGAGAATCCCATGGACAAAGGAGCCTGGTGGGCTATGGTCCCTAGGGTTGCAAAGAGTCAGACATGACTGAAGCAACTTAGCATGCATGCTGCACATAGTTAAGAAATCTTACTCAAATCATGTAAAAAATTGGTAGCTACGAACAGCACCAATTCAAATTCCTGGGCATTCTTTGAGATAATACGAGATAAGTTCTGGCACTGATGCAGTGGACTGTATATAATAGAGTTTATATGTAACAGATACTGGCCTGAGGCTCCCTGGTGTCTGATATATTCAGTGTTGTGCACATATTCATCTAACATTTGTGAAAGTCTTCTTAAAGTCTAATGGGGAATATAAGCAAAGACACAGGTCATGTTTATAATGCGGTGCTGCTCACAGACTCGCAGGGGGAGAAAACTAATATAACCAGTTCTCTGGGACACGCAGGCCTCTTGGTTTCCAAACATTTCCTCAGACCTCTTGCTCATGCTTTAAATTCCAGAGCTTCTGCAACTCTTTAATGAAACTTATCTGAATATGGCCTGGAATTTTAATTTTTTTTCACAGACTACCTCTTGGCTTCCTCTACCATTCCTCTGACATCCAACTCCTGGTTTTGATTTTACTTCTTTAATTTGCATATTGTTCATTTATACTAGATTTTCATACCTATTTAAGCTCCTCCAACACAGGTGGGTAGACAAATGGTTTATTTTATATGTGTGTTTTTCCCTTACAAAACTGGTCCACTAGATAGAAACCTTGATTTTAATAAATTATTTAATACTATTTAATTGTTCTAATTCCCAAAAAGCAATATACAGCCACATACTTATTCCCTCAAACTACTTCGTTTAGCCCTAAGAGATTAGGTTTAATCATCTTAGGTAATCGTCACAACATTTTATTGGGTTCTATAATTGTAATTGAACTGTCTGGTTTTCATTCAGTTGATGTGTCTTATGTTGCACTTTAAATAGAACATGAGATTTGCAATGCTTTTAAGAAAGAATAAATAAAGTAATACTTTTTAGCTTATTAATAGTTTGAAGTTTTCAGCATTTAATTTTAAAGTAACATTGACTTTGTTATACCTTCAGTTTGGATTTTATGACTCTTATTAGATTGTTCCATTAAAGGGTTTTCAAGTTGGTATATCATGCACTTCATAGTGTGAATGGATTAAATCAGATTTTATTTTTCTGAAAAGGGACAGTGAGGGAGAAAAGGGACAGTGAGGGAGAAATCTAAGGGCACTAGTTTCGGACAGGATGAGAGAGAAGCAGCAATGCCATGGGCTTCCTATTTGTGTGGAGGCAGAACCAAGACACACTCAACTGTAACAACTTTAAGATCTTTCTTCTCTTGAAAATTATTTCCCTTCCCTTCTTCTTGACTCAATCCTCCCCATTCTTTTTTTTTTTTTAAATTTTTCTTTTATTACTTTTTTTTTTTTTTTTTTTGGCCACACCATACAGCATATGGGATCTTAGTTTCCTACCCATGATGGAATTTGCATCCCATGATGTGAAAGCATGGAATCGTAACAACTGGGCTACTGGTGAAGTCTCAGTCCTCCTCATTTTTAAAGACCTGGTTTAAGTATAGCCTTCAAGACTTAATCCTTCAACTGAATATGTTGAAAACAATTGAATACAGTACAAGAATGTTAGTTCTCACTGCCTGAGAGACAACATTGTGGTATATTAAGTGTATTTTTTATTTCTTCAACTTAAAGAAAGTGGGGAAAGAAAAAAATTTGCATTCAACATTCATTATCTATCAGACCCCATAGGAGTTACATACTGCATATGGCCCTGAGAAACGTCCTTATGCTACCATTATAATTTTAGAGCACCCTGCATTTCCTCTAGGGGACTTCCCTGATGGCTCAGCAGTAAAGAACCCACCTGCCAATGCAAGAGACTAGGGTTCGATCCCTGGGTCAGAGATCCCATGCAGAAGGAAATGGCAACCCACTTCAGTATTCTTGCCTGGGAAGTCCCATAGACAGAGGAGTCTGGTGGCCTATAGTCCATGGAGTCACCAAGAGTTGGACATGACTTAGTGACTAAACAGCAAAGAATTTCCTTTAAAATAATTTTCAGAAGTATATTTATGAGGGTACTATTTTAAATATTTGCTTTCTCTGCTAAGCTCCAAGAGAGCATGCACTGTGATTTCTCTATGCCTTTTCAGTATCCAGTATAGGACTAGTAACTAATCACTAATCATAGATATACACTGAATAAAAGAATAGATTAATAAATATGTATTTTATTGGGCCTACTTTATAAGGGAGGACACCCAGTCTTAATAAATGTAACTAACTCAAGGTCACTTAGCAAGTTAAGGCAGAATTGTGACCAGACTAATGACTATTGATTTCAATGCCAGATTTCAGTCAAACCTTGTAGCATTTGACAATCACAGGGTGTGAGGTGATCGTAGGGTTCTTGAAACAGATCAGAGTCAAGTCAAATATTTCTTACTTGGAAGGCGTTACTTTATCATTCACTTCTTCATTCAGAAATTACTTATCGTGCATGTAACTGCGGCTTAGTTTGTTTCAACTTGGGTTCCATCTGTTGTGCCCATCATTCAACATGATTTCCCAATGACAGCAGACATCTCTTTAAATCTCCTGTACCTGAAACTGTCAATTGCTTCTCAATATCTTTTCTCTTTATTTTTCATGAAATTTAATTTTGATTGTGCCTAGCTGCTTGTGTGTTTACTCAAAATTGTATTTCCACACCTTCTTTGAATGTGGGTATTTTTTTTTAATTTTTTTTTTTTTTTATTTATTTGGCTCCACTGGGTCTTAGTTGCAGCATGTGGGATCTAGTTCCCTGACCAGGGATTGAACCCAGGCCCCCTGCATTGGAAACACAGAGTCTTAAGCACTGGACCACCAGGAAAATCCCATAGGTATGGTTTTGAGACTGATTTTTATAGATAAAAGTAAAAATGTCACATAGGGTCTCTGAGAAGGTAGAGAGAGATGACATGCTTTTCTTTCTCTCTGCCTCTGTCCTACTGTTAGATGCAGTCCTGAGCTCTCACATCCATCTTGGAACACGAGGAGAGAGGCTACAGCCTAGGGCAACACTAGAGGAAACGTATTCTGGTATCTATGCAAACCCTGGATATCACTCAGTGTGTTTTGCTGAGGAGAAAAATGATTGCTGTCTTATCTAAGCCATTGTTTTCTGGGGCATCGTGTTCCCCTTTGCTTGTTGCCAAATGTAATCCTAACTGATACCATCCTAAAGGAAATAAGGATGATGAAATGTTAGCAGCTTTCTGGCTTCAGAGATGTCAAAATAGAAACTATCTATGCCAATAAAATGTATACTGAAAAGTAAAAAAACCTACTTTATAAGGGAGGACACCCAGTCTTAATAAATGTAACTAACTCAAGGTCACTTAGCAAGTTAAGGCAGAATTGTGACCAGACTAATGACTATTGATTTCAATGCCAGATTTCAGTCAAACCTTGTAGCATTTGACAATCACAGGGTGTGAGGTGATCGTAGGGTTCTTGAAACAGATCAGAGTCAAGTCAAATATTTCTTACTTGGAAGGCGTTACTTTATCATTCACTTCTTCATTCAGAAATTACTTATCGTGCATGTAACTGCGGCTTAGTTTGTTTCAACTTGGGTTCCATCTGTTGTGCCCATCATTCAACATGATTTCCCAATGACAGCAGACATCTCTTTAAATCTCCTGTACCTGAAACTGTCAATTGCTTCTCAATATCTTTTCTCTTTATTTTTCATGAAATTTAATTTTGATTGTGCCTAGCTGCTTGTGTGTTTACTCAAAATTGTATTTCCACACCTTCTTTGAATGTGGGTATTTTTTTTTAATTTTTTTTTTTTTTTTTTTTATTTGGCTCCACTGGGTCTTAGTTGCAGCATGTGGGATCTAGTTCCCTGACCAGGGATTGAACCCAGGCCCCCTGCATTGGAAACACAGAGTCTTAAGCACTGGACCACCAGGAAAATCCCATAGGTATGGTTTTGAGACTGATTTTTATAGATAAAAGTAAAAATGTCACATAGGGTCTCTGAGAAGGTAGAGAGAGATGACATGCTTTTCTTTCTCTCTGCCTCTGTCCTACTGTTAGATGCAGTCCTGAGCTCTCACATCCATCTTGGAACACGAGGAGAGAGGCTACAGCCTAGGGCAACACTAGAGGAAACGTATTCTGGTATCTATGCAAACCCTGGATATCACTCAGTGTGTTTTGCTGAGGAGAAAAATGATTGCTGTCTTATCTAAGCCATTGTTTTCTGGGGCATCGTGTTCCCCTTTGCTTGTTGCCAAATGTAATCCTAACTGATACCATCCTAAAGGAAATAAGGATGATGAAATGTTAGCAGCTTTCTGACTTCAGAGATGTCAAAATAGAAACTATCTATGCCAATAAAATGTCTTTCAATGGAATGAGAGATTTTAAGGACAACTTTTCTATAAATAAAGTATAATTCATAAAATGCTCAAAATAAAAGTATTCATCCAAACAAATTTGATACATGAGAGAATTGCATTTACATTTAAGAGCACTTATTCCATCTTTATTGTAGTGTGAATCATATATTATAAAAATGGTCTTATAACTACATATGCAAAGAATAAAGAGAATTCAAATAAAAAAAATTGAAAGTATAGACAATCTCATTAGATGATTCTAAATCATTAGGGAATGAAACTTTTTTTTAGAATAGGAAAAAGAATGTACCATCCAAGTTTGAAGCATAATGCCATGAGATTATGACTGTGCTCATGAACAAAGCACATTGTTTTGAAGAGCTCAAGGGGGAATTCATAGTTATATCACATTTATATTTTTCATTCTTGCTGCTTTTGAATCATAAATCCCTAATACCTCAGCCTATGCCCAGAAGAATGACTGGGCACCTTCACAGCTGCATATAAGGCAAGCTTCAAATCCCAGCTCCTTGGGACAGGCTAGGCACTCAGGCTAACTGTGTCATTGCTATCATTTGAGGGCAATTTGCATCCAAGCTAAACCTTCAAGGTACATATTCACAGGGAATCAAATCTCCTAAGTTTGGCTGCTTGCACCCTTGACCGTTTCAGAACTGCCTGCCTGCTCACTTTTTGCTGCCCACTGGTCCCCATTTCCCATAATTTGTTTTCCTGACCACATCTCCTACAATGCTATCCTTATGAGCCAGGTGAATGTGGTCCTCTCTCATGGTCATCTGATTGTCATCCATACTTCATTTTCACTTGTAAAATTTAGACTGTATGTGACATCTAAGATTGATGGTCTCCTTTGCCAGATTACTTTCTTAGAGTAATTGTTATTAAAATATTAGCTAAGTGGATTCAGAAAGTGTTTATCAAGGGCCTACTGTATGCTAGGCCCTGGTTGTATCTCATGGATCTGACTAAAACCAGCACCAGTCTTCGTTACCTGTGTCTGGATATGATAGTTCTTAGTGAAGTAAGGGATTCTCTCAGCTACTGAAACCAAGAAATTTTGCTTCTATTTCACTACAAATTTTAAACATTAAAAGAAAAATAAAAGGTTTTCAATCTTGCCAATGAAGAAAAAAGTAATTTTTTTCCATCTTTGTGAGAGCATATTGCCACTTATTTTCAAAACATTAATTTACTTTTTAATAGTACATTTTGTAATTTGTGAACAAAACCATGGTGTACTATGGGTATGATTCATAAAATGCTCAAAATAAAAGTATTCATCCAAACAAATTTGATACATGAGAGAATTGCATTTACATTTAAGAGCACTTATTCCATCTTTATTGTAGTGTGAATCATATATTATAAAAATGGTCTTATAACTACATATGCAAAGAATAAAGAGAATTCAAATAAAAAAAAAATTGAAAGTATAGACAATCTCATTAGATGATTCTAAATCATTAGGGAATGAAACTTTTTTTTAGAATAGGAAAAAGAATGTACCATCCAAGTTTGAAGCATAATGCCATGAGATTATGACTGTGCTCATGAACAAAGCACATTGTTTTGAAGAGCTCAAGGGGGAATTCATAGTTATATCACATTTATATTTTTCATTCTTGCTGCTTTTGAATCATAAATCCCTAATACCTCAGCCTATACCCAGAAGAATGACTGGGCACCTTCACAGTTGCATATAAGGCAAGCTTCAAATCCCAACTCCTTGGGACACTCAGGCTAACTGTGTCATTGCTATCATTTGAGGGCAATTTGCATCCAAGCTAAACCTTCAAGGTACATATTCACAGGGAATCAAATCTCCTAAGTTTGGCTGCTTGCACCCTTGACCGTTTCAGAACTGCCTGCCTGCTCACTTTTTGCTGCCCACTGGTCCCCATTTCCCATAATTTGTTTTCCTGACCACATCTCCTACAATGCTATCCTTATGAGCCAGGTGAATGTGGTCCTCTCTCATGGTCATCTGATTGTCATCCATACTTCATTTTCACTTGTAAAATTTAGACTGTATGTGACATCTAAGATTGATGGTCTCCTTTGCCAGATTACTTTCTTAGAGTAATTGTTATTAAATATTAGCTAAGTGGATTCAGAAAGTGTTTATCAAGGGCCTACTGTATGCTAGGCCCTGGTTGTATCTCATGGATCTGACTAAAACCAGCACCAGTCTTGGTTACCTGTGTCTGGATATGATAGTTCTCAGTGAAGTAAGGGATTCTCTCAGCTACTGAAACCAAGAAATTTTGCTTCTATTTCACTACAAATTTTAAACATTAAAAGAAAAATAAAAGGTTTTCAATCTTGCCAATGAAGAAAAAAGTAATTTTTTTCCATCTTTGTGAGAGCATATTGCCACTTATTTTCAAAACATTAATTTACTTTTTAATAGTACATTTTGTAATTTGTGAACAAAGCCATGGTGTACTATGGGTATGATTTGTAAAGTCTTAAATGACAGACTCTAACTAGTATAATTTTAGTCTTGTTGTGTTGTTAAATAACACTATATCCTAAATGAATGAACTTGAAATAAGCAAGCCATTGGGGACTATTGGCCACCTGATAATTAAACTTGATCTAACATGGATATCAAAAATAATTATGTGTACTAAACATAAAGAGACAGGTCAACTCCTCAGAGAGAGGAGGTGAACTTGGACAGATGGACAGAATGCAAATCATGACAGGTTTCTTAATAAAACAAAATGAAATGAAATGTAAAGCCCAATGCAAAATCTGGATAGCTACTCTTAGTATTTAGTACAAATTCCATATACATATGCATATACATATATATATATATGTATGTATGTATATAACTCTGAAACAAGATGGACTACCATACTTCTAATAACAAGAAGAACCATTCCTCTAGAGGATTTAGATTTTCAGATTTCTCAGGCAGTGAGTTAAGAACAAAATTACTTTTATAGTGTATTTGTATCTGCTCCCGAGAGCTGCCATAACAAAGTACCAAAGACTGAGGCAATTAACAAAAATTGACCCCACACAGTTGTAGAGGGTTTCTCTTGTGGCTCTAGTGGTAAGAACCCGCTTAGCCAGTGTAGGAGACGTAAGAGATATGAGCCCAATCCCTGGATTGGAAGATTTCATGAAGGAGGGTAGGGAAACCCATTCTAGTACTCTTGCCTGGAAAATCCTATGGACAGTGGAATCTAGTGGGCTACAGTCCATAGGGTCGCAGAGTCAGACATGACTGAAAGCAACTTAGCATGCACAATTGTGGAGACCAAAAGTCCACAGACCAAAAGGTTTTGGCAATATTGCCAAAAGGTTTTGGCAATATTGATTTCTTCTGAGGTCTGTATCCTTGCCTGTTCTCCCACCATCCTCACATGACCTTCTTTCAGTGTGTCTCTGATGTTTCTTCCTCTTCTTATGAAGACACCAAGTCATATTGGATTAATGTGCATATGTGCAAATTTTAAACATTAAAAGAAAAATAAAAGGTTTTCAATCTTGCCAATGAAGAAAAAGTAATTTTTTCCATCTTTGTGAGAGCATATTGCCACTTATTTTCAAAACATTAATTTACTTTTTAATAGTACATTTTGTAATTTGTGAACAAAACCATGGTGTACTATGGGTATGATTTGTAAAGTCTTAAATGACAGACTCTAACTAGTATAATTTTAGTCTTGTTGTGTTGTTAAATAACACTATATCCTAAATGAATGAACTTGAAATAAGCAAGCCATTGGGGACTATTGGCCACCTGATAATTAAACTTGATCTAACACGGATATCAAAAATAATTATGTGTACTAAACATAAAGAGACAGGTCAACTCCTCAGAGAGAGGAGGTGAACTTGGACAGATGGACAGAATGCAAATCATGACAGGTTTCTTAATAAAACAAAATGAAATGAAGTGTAAAGCCCAATGCAAAATCTGGATAGCTACTCTTAGTATTTAGTACAAATTCCATATACATATACATATACATATATATATATATGTATGTATGTATATAACTCTGAAACAAGATGGACTACCATACTTCTAATAACAAGAAGAACCATTCCTCTAGGGGATTTAGATTTTCAGATTTCTCAGGCAGTGAGTTAAGAACAAAATTACTTTTATAGTGTATTTGTATCTGCTCCCGAGAGCTGCCATAACAAAGTACCAAAGACTGAGGCAATTAACAAAAATTGACCCCACACAGTTGTAGAGGGTTTCTCTTGTGGCTCTAGTGGTAAGAACCCGCTTAGCCAGTGTAGGAGACGTAAGAGATATGAGCCCAATCCCTGGATTGGAAGATTTCATGAAGGAGGGTAGGGAAACCCATTCTAGTACTCTTGCCTGGAAAATCCTATGGACAGTGGAATCTAGTGGGCTACAGTCCATAGGGTCGCAGAGTCAGACATGACTGAAAGCAACTTAGCATGCACAATTGTGGAGACCAAAAGTCCACAGACCAAAAGGTTTTGGCAATATTGCCAAAAGGTTTTGGCAATATTGATTTCTTCTGAGGTCTGTATCCTTGCCTGTTCTCCCACCATCCTCACATGACCTTCTTTCAGTGTGTCTCTGATGTTTCTTCCTCTTCTTATGAAGACACCAAGTCATATTGGATTAATGTGCATATGTGCATACTTCAGTGCTGAGTCCTGTCCCACTCTTCATTACCCCAAGGACTGTAGCCTGTCAGGGATTTTCCAGTCAAGAATACTGGAGTTGCCATTTCATTCTCCTGTAATGGATTACGGCCTCACTCCAATGATCCCATTTCATTTTAAGTATCTGCTTAAGAACCCTATCTTCAAATTAAGTCACATCTGAGGTATCAGGGATCAGAACTTCAATATATAAATTTTGGCGGAGCACAAATTAGTCCATAACAGTATTCAGTGAACAAATTATACACAGTGTATAGAACAAAAATATTACAGTGTAGAAATAAAGAGAAGATGAATACATTATCAAAGAGAAATGTCCTGATTGGCTGAGAGGGTGACCAACCATTCATAAGTGCCTGATTTTAGTACTTACAGTCCTATGTGCTGGAAAAATTCTCAGACCAAAATGGTTGTTGTGCCCTCAGCATCTAGTGTTGGATACCCTACAACCACTGCAAAGAGTAAGGCTGTGTTGTGTGACCTAATAATGTCACAAACAACATACCTAATAATGTTACAACTAAGTAGGGTCTATGGTGAACAAGGTCATTCAAAACCCTACAACCACTGCAAAGGGTAAAGCCATGTTTTGTGTCCTAATAATGAAGTATGGTTCATGGAAAACAAGATTGTTCAATACCCTACAACCACTTCTAAGGGCAAGGCTGTGTTTTGTGACCGAATAATGAAGTATGGTTTATGTTAAACAAGATCATACTTTCGTTCTTAGAACTTTACCCGAAGTGTGAATTAGTCTCAAGCAGACACGCCTCCTTAATGATCATGGGCTAGAATCTAGAATTTCCAACACTACTGGGAAGTTAAACAGATCTCCAGTTTGCTCTAAGTCTTTCTTAGTTGCCTGCAAACCTTTCTGAAATGTCTCTCATGGAAGCACGGTGTCACCCAAATGTAACCTACCTTCTTTTTTCTTAGGTTTGACTCAGAATAATATTCTTTTTCCAAACTGCAGGACTTATATTTGGGGTGACCATAAGTCCTGTTTCTCCTTGGAAATTTCATTTTACTTGTTGTTGCATGATAATTATTGATAAGTCCTCCCTTATTCTCAAAAGATCCACGTTTGCTGGATAAAATGTATGGCCATCCACTTAGACTGTTCAGTTCTTCTATCCCCAGTATACTTCTCTGCTTTTCTTTTTCTATAATACACTGGTTTCTTTTAAAAAAATACTGGAATATGGTTTATTTGCAATGTTCTGCTTATAGTGAATCAGCTATACATGTACATATAGCCCTTCTTTTTTGAATTTCCTTCCCATTTAGGTCACCACAGAGCACTGAACAGACTTCCCTGTGGTATATAGTAGGTTCTCATTAGTTACCTGCTTTATATGTAGTTGTATAGACGTCAATCCCAATCTCCCAGTTCATCCCATTATTTCTCCCCTAGTTCCCTCTTAGTGTCCATACATTTGTTCTCCACTTCTGTGTCTCTATTTTCTGCTTTGCAAATATGTTCATCTATGCCATTTACCTACATTTCACACAAGTCTCTGAGCTTGCCGTTCACAGACACATAGATTCCTTGACCCTCTGTGTGACTCTTTACTGTCTGGCTAGGGCAGTAGAAATAGGGTTCACAGATTTTGTTTGGATCTTCCTACTTAAAAAGGTCTTATAATATGATCATAAAGCAGAAGGCATAATTTTTCTGTCCTCTAAGAACCAGGGTTTAGGAGCTTACAATTGAAGCAGGAAAACTATTAGATTTATACCAATACAATTATGCATATGCACAAAGTATTTTTGATTATCATGGAATCTCAAAGGGTTTCATTAATTATCTAGTTGGATCCTTTTGGCCAGGAATTAAATGAAGCTTAGAGACAGGAACTGATTTGCCAGAGGAATAACCTGAAATTTACCCGAAGTGTGAATTAGTCTCAAGCAGACACGCCTCCTTAATGATCATGGGCTAGAATCTAGAATTTCCAACACTACTGGGAAGTTAAACAGATCTCCAGTTTGCTCTAAGTCTTTCTTAGTTGCCTGCAAACCTTTCTGAAATGTCTCTCATGGAAGCACGGTGTCACCCAAATGTAACCTACCTTCTTTTTTCTTAGGTTTGACTCAGAATAATATTCTTTTTCCAAACTGCAGGACTTATATTTGGGGTGACCATAAGTCCTGTTTCTCCTTGGAAATTTCATTTTACTTGTTGTTGCATGATAATTATTGATAAGTCCTCCTTATTCTCAAAAGATCCACGTTTGCTGGATAAAATGTATGGCCATCCACTTAGACTGTTCAGTTCTTCTATCCCCAGTATACTTCTCTGCTTTTCTTTTTCTATAATACACTGGTTTCTTTTAAAAAAATACTGGAATATGGTTTATTTGCAATGTTCTGCTTATAGTGAATCAGCTATACATGTACATATAGCCCTTCTTTTTTGAATTTCCTTCCCATTTAGGTCACCACAGAGCACTGAACAGACTTCCCTGTGGTATATAGTAGGTTCTCATTAGTTACCTGCTTTATATGTAGTTGTATAGACGTCAATCCCAATCTCCCAGTTCATCCCATTATTTCTCCCCTAGTTCCCTCTTAGTGTCCATACATTTGTTCTCCACTTCTGTGTCTCTATTTTCTGCTTTGCAAATATGTTCATCTATGCCATTTACCTACATTTCACACAAGTCTCTGAGCTTGCCGTTCACAGACACATAGATTCCTTGACCCTCTGTGTGACTCTTTACTGTCTGGCTAGGGCAGTAGAAATAGGGTTCACAGATTTTGTTTGGATCTTCCTACTTAAAAAGGTCTTATAATATGATCATAAAGCAGAAGGCATAATTTTTCTGTCCTCTAAGAACCAGGGTTTAGGAGCTTACAATTGAAGCAGGAAAACTATTAGATTTATACCAATACAATTATGCATATGCACAAAGTATTTTTGATTATCATGGAATCTCAAAGGGTTTCATTAATTATCTAGTTGGATCCTTTTGGCAAGGAATAAACTGAAGCTTAGAGACAGGAACTGATTTGCCAGAGGGAATAACCTAAGTTGATCCAGTGAAAGAATTTGTGACCACCAAAGAATTACATATTTCTAATCCCACGTCAGGTGTTTTGGCCATCTTGCTCAACTGCATCCGACTCTTTCCAAACATATGGACTGTAGCCCACCACGCTCCTCTGTCCATGGGATTTTCCAGGCAGGATTACTGGAGTAGGTTACCATTTCCTCCTCCAGGGGACCTTCCCAATCCAGGGATTTAATCTGTGTCTCATCATTTTCCTTCATCTCTTCTCCTGCAGATGGATTCTTTACTGCTGAGACACCTGGAAAGCTTATCAGAACATAGTAACTGTTTCCTTAGGCCATCTTCTATTGTCTTATTTCTTAAAATAGGAAATTTGTTGTTCTAAATGTGAAACTAGTTTGTGTACTTTAGAAAACTTATAACATAGATGTAACCAAAAGACTTTTTAAAATTGTGAGTCATTTCCCAGAAATAATCACAAAATTATTTCCTTCCACTATGTTTCCATTTGGTACGTATGAGCAGTGTTTGTATGTGTGTATATGTGTATGCATAAATTTCTACTTCTGCCTGTTTGTCATGCAAATTGAGAGACTCTCATTTCATGGTATGCATTAGCTAAATCTTTAAGCCTAAAATATATAGCATGAGCATATTTTCAGGCCCTTAAGTATTAAATATATTTTCTGTAATGTCATTTTTAGTGGCTGCATATTTCCCATTATATGATAATGCTAACATTTATTGAACCATCATGAAATTACCATTGAAGATGTAATCGGTTTCCTTTTTGTCTTTTGTTGTTGTTGCTCTACAAGCAGTGTTGCTAGGAAAAAACCCTTGTCATGGTACTTATAAATTATTACTTATAGCTGTATCACTAGTCACCTGAAGTGAAAACTTGTTAATCTAAAGACTATTATTAGTCTCTTAAAAAGTGTATTGCAGGGCTTCCCCGGTGGTCCAGTGGGTAAGGACACCACCTTGCAGTGCAAGGGGCGCCGGTTTGATCCCTGGCCTGGGAAGATCCCACGTGCCGCCGAGCGGCTGGACGGATGTGTCCAATCACCGCGCCGGAGCTCCGGCGCGCGCGCGCCCAGAGCCGCGCTCTGACAACAGAGGCCACCGTGATGGGAGGCCCACGGCGAAAGAACAAAGATGGATGAAAATAGAGAAATGAAAGAACAGTGGAAGTGGCCATCCCACGTCATTTCCATTATCATCTTTTCCCAATTGGACTGTAGCCCACCACGCTCCTCTGTCCATGGGATTTTCCAGGCAGGATTACTGGAGTAGGTTACCATTTCCTCCTCCAGGGGACCTTCCCAATCCAGGGATTTAATCTGTGTCTCATCATTTTCCTTCATCTCTTCTCCTGCAGATGGATTCTTTACTGCTGAGACACCTGGAAAGCTTATCAGAACATAGTAACTGTTTCCTTAGGCCATCTTCTATTGTCTTATTTCTTAAAATAGGAAATTTGTTGTTCTAAATGTGAAACTAGTTTGTGTACTTTAGAAAACTTATAACATAGATGTAACCAAAAGACTTTTTAAAATTGTGAGTCATTTCCCAGAAATAATCACAAAATTATTTCCTTCCACTATGTTTCCATTTGGTACGTATGAGCAGTGTTTGTATGTGTGTATATGTGTATGCATAAATTTCTACTTCTGCCTGTTTGTCATGCAAATTGAGAGACTCTCATTTCATGGTATGCATTAGCTAAATCTTTAAGCCTAAAATATATAGCATGAGCATATTTTCAGGCCCTTAAGTATTAAATATATTTTCTGTAATGTCATTTTTAGTGGCTGCATATTTCCCATTATATGATAATGCTAACATTTATTGAACCATCATGAAATTACCATTGAAGATGTAATCGGTTTCCTTTTTGTCTTTTGTTGTTGTTGCTCTACAAGCAGTGTTGCTAGGAAAAAACCCTTGTCATGGTACTTATAAATTATTACTTATAGCTGTATCACTAGTCACCTGAAGTGAAAACTTGTTAATCTAAAGACTATTATTAGTCTCTTAAAAAGTGTATTGCAGGGCTTCCCTGGTGGTCCAGTGGGTAAGGACACCGCCTTGCAGTGCAAGGGGCGCCGGTTTGATCCCTGGCCTGGGAAGATCCCACGTGCCGCCGAGCGGCTGGACTGATGTGTCCAATTACCGCGCCGGAGCTCTGGAGCGCATGCGCCCAGAGCCGGCGCTCTGCGACAACAGAGGCCACCGCGATGGGAGGCCCACGCGGGCGAAAGAACAAAGATGGATGAAAATAGAGAAATGAAAGAACAGTGGAAGTGGCCTGCCTGCTTCCCTCCCTCCCCACCCCACCCCCTCCAAAGTAAATAAATAAATAAATCTTAAAAAAAAAAAAAAAAAAGTGTTTTGCATCTGACCACTCAGGAAGGTTGTGCCAATTTATACCCTCAGTATTTATACCTTTAGTTCTGTGGAAGTATTTCTGTTTTTCTCCAGCTTTTGACAACATTGGCAGTTATCTTTTGACTTTGACTGTCAGATAGAGAGAAATGGTGTATGATGGTCTTAATTTGCATTAATTTCATTATAATTGCACTGGTGCTGTTTTTATATGTTTATAGGTCCTTTGTGAAATGCTTATTTCTATTTTGTAAGCTTTTTAATCCTTTTGGGTTATTTCTGTTTATTTTACCTCTTACCAATAGATCTTTATAGTAATACAATCATGTATTCACATGAATACTCTTTGGACCGAATATATGTTATAAAATTTTTACATGAAAATAGCATTTTTATGCTTTATTTCAATTATCTGTCTTTTTTAATTTGAAGAAGTTTCTAAACAATTGTTATGTTATTTATCTTTTTCATTCCATCCTGAGTATTATTGTTCAGTCACTCAGTTATGTCCAACTCTTTGTGAGCCCATGGACTGCAGCACACCAGGCTTCCCTGTACTCCACTATCTCCCAGAGTTTGCTCACACTCATGTCCATTGAGTCAGTGATGCCATCCAGCCATTTCACCCTCTATTACCCCCTTCTCCTGCCCTCAATCTGTCCCAGCATCAGGGTCTTTTCTAGTGAGTCAGCTTTTCACCTCTGGTGGCTAAAGTCTTCTAGCTTCAACTTCAGTCATTCCTGTCCTGAGTATTACAGAAATACTTGCCCCATACTAGTCAATGCAGTCAGATCCATGTAAACATTGAAATTTTATCTTCAGATTTTTCTTCTATTGTTTCTTTTTTTTCTTACTTGGAAAATTATCATAATGTTACAGAATAGTAATGGTAATAAAAAGTACTCTTATTTCATCTTGGATTTAAATATGTGTGAGTGTGTCTGATATGTACTGTGAGCATCAGGTATATATCCTTTATCAAATTAATGGCATCCTATTCTTTTTTGCTAAGATAATTTTTTAATATTCAGAAATAAATTATTAAATTTCTTTTAATCTGTTTTGGCTATTAATCTTTAAGATGATATTATAGTTCTTATTTAATGCAATTAAGGTAATAAAATACATTAAGATTTTTTTCACAATTGCAAGTTACATTGATTTTATCATTGTATATTATCTTTCCTTGTTATGGAGTAAATTTTACAGTTGTGGATTGTAGTCTGCCCAGATTTTATTTGGGCTTTCCAGATGGCTCAGTGGTAAAGGATCCACCTGCAATTCAGCAGATCTGGATTCATTCCCTAGGTTGGGAAGATTCCTTGGAGAAGAAATGGCAACTTGCTCCAATGTTCTTCCCTGGAAATTTCCATGTACAGAGGAGCCTGGTAGACTATAGTCCGTGGGATCACAAAGAGTTTGACATGGCAGTGACTAACCAACAACAACACATCACATTTATCAGCATCACATTTATGAGCATCTATATTGATAAGATATATTGTCTCATTAACACATTTAATATACTGTCAGCCTTTGTTAGCTTCCATAATGGGTTGGTTTTTGTTGTTGTTGTTGTTGTTTTGCAAACCTGGCTAGTAGTTTGTTTATTATTCAGAATTATCTGTTTCTTGAAAACTTAGCAGATGATGCTCATCATACTGATCAAATCAGTGCCAGTGTGATTGGTAGTTCTTGTACATATGTTTCTGTGTTAGTAAGGACAGGCTAATGTACTCAAAGAGCTTAACACAACAGTATTTAATCATCATTCAAGTCACCGTGTAATGCAGCGTATCAGGGACAGGGAGACTGTGACTCCTGTGGTTCAGAGACCCATGCTGCTTCCCCTGTGGTTTTGCTCTCCTACAGATGCTCCTATGTGGGAGGTTGTTATGGTTGATATGTTATAAGTGGTTCATATGCTTTCTGCTCAGATCCATCCATGTGATCAGAAAGAAGAACATAGGTATCTATGAACATTGATATTCTCTGTCATGTGAATTCATTTTAATTACATACTTTTCTAGGAAATAATGTGGTGCTTTAAAATATTTAGGAGCATTAGGAGAGATTTGTATGAATCGTAATGGCATCCTATTCTTTTGCTAAGATAATTTTTTAATATTCAGAAATAAATTATTAAATTTCTTTTAATCTGTTTTGGCTATTAATCTTTAAGATGATATTATAGTTCTTATTTAATGCAATTAAGGTAATAAAATACATTAAGATTTTTTTCACAATTGCAAGTTACATTGATTTTATCATTGTATATTATCTTTCCTTGTTATGGAGTAAATTTTACAGTTGTGGATTGTAGTCTGCCCAGATTTTATTTGGGCTTTCCAGATGGCTCAGTGGTAAAGGATCCACCTGCAATTCAGCAGATCTGGATTCATTCCCTAGGTTGGGAAGATTCCTTGGAGAAGAAATGGCAACTTGCTCCAATGTTCTTCCCTGGAAATTTCCATGTACAGAGGAGCCTGGTAGACTATAGTCCGTGGGATCACAAAGAGTTTGACATGGCAGTGACTAACCAACAACAACACATCACATTTATCAGCATCACATTTATGAGCATCTATATTGATAAGATATATTGTCTCATTAACACATTTAATATACTGTCAGCCTTTGTTAGCTTCCATAATGGGTTGGTTTTTGTTGTTGTTGTTGTTGTTTTGCAAACCTGGCTAGTAGTTTGTTTATTATTCAGAATTATCTGTTTCTTGAAAACTTAGCAGATGATGCTCATCATACTGATCAAATCAGTGCCAGTGTGATTGGTAGTTCTTGTACATATGTTTCTGTGTTAGTAAGGACAGGCTAATGTACTCAAAGAGCTTAACACAACAGTATTTAATCATCATTCAAGTCACCGTGTAATGCAGCGTATCAGGGACAGGGAGACTGTGACTCCTGTGGTTCAGAGACCCATGCTGCTTCCCCTGTGGTTTTGCTCTCCTACAGAGGCTCCTATGTGGGAGGTTGTTATGGTTGATATGTTATAAGTGGTTCATATGCTTTCTGCTCAGATCCATCCATGTGATCAGAAAGAAGAACATAGGTATCTATGAACATTGATATTCTCTGTCATGTGAATTCATTTTAATTACATACTTTTCTAGGAAATAATGTGGTGCTTTAAAATATTTAGGAGCATTAGGAGAGATTTGTATGGATTTCAAAAACTTTTTTTGTTTTTGTCTATGGTTAAATCCTTTCTTGCCTTCCTCAGTCCCATCTTCCATTACTTTCTGCCTGGTTTTCATCTTCTCTTCTTTCTCCCTCCATCTTTTCTTGCTCCCTATTTCCTGATCTTTCTTTTTTTCTCCCAACACCAAGTATGCCTTCAGAAAGCAGCAAAGACTGTCTTCTCACTGATGCCTACACGGTAGCTAGCACTGTGGCCTTCTTAAGTTAGATATTTTCCAAATTGCTGTATTGGACTTAAATTGAATCAACCGTTTCCTGGGATGCTCTAATCACCTCACAGTTGTTGACTCTACCTGCAGTAGTATTCCCAGCATCCTGCGCACATGGCAAGCTCCACATTCCTGGAGCTCCATCCAACTCCACTCTAGCCTCCTGCACACAAATACTAAAAAGCTCCCATCGCCTCTCAAATCAAATCTCTGTGGCCATGCTCCTCACCTGTGCAGGGACTCTCTATTCTGAGGTCTCTGTCTCTCATTACTTGTGCATATTGGCTTTGTGTTTTAATCATTCCTAGACCATTATAATACCTCACTTGTATTCATATTGTTCTTTTTTCTTTATTTTTACAATGTGTTTTCATTTTCCTCCACCAAATTGCTTAGTAGTCTCTTCCTCTGAAATGTCATTATATTGCTAATTCTGCTTCTCATTGGTTTACTCATTCTTGAAGGACTTAGAATTTTCTCCCTGAAATCCACAACTCAGTGGGCTCCCTCTCCTCTTTCTCTCACAATGGCATGTGGTACATTAAAGACACGTCTAACCAGAAAGAAAATTTGTTCTAATATCTTATATGTCCCCTGATCATTCAAAGAAGCATACATTTTGGCAGCTTTCTCTGGTATTAATCTGTCTTTTTTATGTTTAGAATAAGCCTAAAGACCAAATTAAAGTGTCTATTTGGGGAATCCTAGTCTCAGAAGAAGCTGACGGAGAGGTAGTTTTGCCAGATTCACGAACACAGCTGAGTTCTTGGGAGTGGTACTAAAAATAAAAGCATAGACTCTCATAATTCTTTTCAGGACTTCTAACACTTAATTCCAAATGAAAAAGGGAGATTTTAAACCACCTTTTTGATAAAGAGTATCCACTTAACCCAGAAGAAATGTATTATGAGAAAGGCAGTATGACCGTAGACCTCCTTACTAAATTAACCGGTAATGTCCATTTCTCATAAAAAGGTTTATATTTTATTTATACTTGATATTTTAGTAGATCTAACATAATTTCCAATTTAGATATGGAAAACTCAAAATGTGCAGAAATTACAGCTTAATGCCTGGGGTAAGAAGGGAAGGAATTCACCTTTTTACAATTCAATCAAATGCAGAATAGGAGCAGTTAATAATTGTAGAATATGAATAATCAGATAAGACATTTTCTAGTGAAAACTCATAAATTTTATTTTCGGCATACATTAAAATTCAGTTAAAATTTAAAATCATAGCATATCTTGAGCCACTGTTGAATAGTTGCTGTATCTATAGAAATCTATTTTAGAGATATGTGAGTACAAATTATAGAATGTCAGCATGCAACTTGATTTTATGTGCTTTTCTACTAATATAAATAATGAAGCATGCTGAGAGAAGTCAGATACATTCAGCTGAGTATAATTAAAATACTGAGGTGTAACATGTTTTTTTAAAAAAGAAACAAATTAAGTACTAAAATGAAGTAGGTAGAAATACCAGCAATTCAAAGCGATAACTATGTTGTGATTACAGTATTGTGAATAGACTAAATCTAATATTTTGGTGTAAATGAAATCAGTGATAGCTGGAAAGTTAATAGAAGCAGTGCCTTTATATTTTCTGTGAGTAATGGAGAGGCTTCATTTCAGGAGCACACAATTTTTTGCCATCTCTGGAATTAAGTCTCCATGGTACTCTGAGTAAGCATTCTCACCCAAATGGAACAAACTCTCTGATGAAATTGGCCACTAGGGCCTACAACAAATAATTAAAATGGGATTTGGGAATCAGGTGGATTTTTGTGTCCAGCACTCCCCATTGGGTTAGCTGAATGAGGACAAATCAGCTTTTTTAGACCATGTAAAGCACACAATTGAACTCCCTGCTTGTCACCACTAATTGCACAGTGGTTGTGGCTGTCCACTTCATACTGAAAGCAAACTTTCTTTTTGGGTTTGTAGCTGAGGCCCACTGAAAGATGTTTGGGGGGCTGGCCAGGTCCAAGTTAGAGTAAGAGGTAGTGATGTTGTGTTAATGGGTATATGAGTGTGCTCTGTCCTGTCACATGGGTCAGTTACTTTAATCCTTTCATGTGACAATGAATCCTGGGTTCCTGTGTCATCTATGCTGTGATCTCTAATCTCAGGCTTCATCCTGATTTCCTAAGAGTCCATTGGGATGCATGAGAACTGGTAGGTAAAAAATGGGTAAGAAGGTGACCTTGTTTCATGTCTGCTAACAGAGCATCAAATGTTTATTGTTGGGGGCAGAGGATTGGAGAAGATGTGTCAATCACTCTTATACAAGCAGAATCTACTAACTGTAAATTTGAGGCTAAAATTCTAAAGTTGGAGCTAGACTCTTAGTAATGTAAATACAGGCTTCTCTATTGTTTGGTTTTTGACTTTAGTATTTTTAAAAATATTTATTTGGCTGTGTTGGGTCTTAGTTGTGGCATGGAGGATCTTTTGCTGCTGTGCACAGGCTTCTTTCTCTAGTTGCAGTGCCCAGGCTCAGAGCACATGAGCTCAGTAGTTCTGGCTCACAGGCTTAGTTATTCCACAGCATGTGGGATCTAAGTTTCCCTGCCAGGGATTGAATCCATGTCCTGCATGGCAAGGCAGAGTCTTAGCTCTGGGACCACTGGGGAAGTCCCAGACCTCTACATTGTTTGACCTTGGTGGGTCCACTTTATCCTGGATCCAAAGTCTTCCTTTTTTTTTTTTGAGTAAACCTCATCTGTCTATTGACTTATATCCTAAGTAACTTCCTGAGAATCGGAGAATGGGAAACAAATTTCCTTACTCCTTATATAGCTCCCTTTGTGGAGCTACCTCTTGTGCTATTTCTTTGAATATATCTGTCCTTCTTGGAACTTCCTTTCCCACTTATTTATATACAAAGCAAAGAGTGTTATAAAATATGGCTTGTCAAAATGCCATATATAGAAATGGACAGCATGGATTCTGCCAATTACAGATATTTTAATCTGAGTTTTAATTTTCTCATCTGTACATAGAAATAGCTAAAAATAATCTAGAAAGCTTTTTTGTGACAGCTATCCAAAAAGCATGTCAAGTACCCAGCACAATGCCTGGCACATTGTGACAGCTTTTTTTTTCATGCGTTATGAGTAGGTAGTGATTTGTTGGGGCTCTGTCCTGTCACATGGGTCAGTTACTTTAATCCTTTCATGTGACAATGAATCCTGGGTTCCTGTGTCATCTATGCTGTGATCTCTAAGCTCAGGCTTCATCCTGATTTCCTAGGAGTCCATTGGGATGCATGAGAACTGGTAGGTAAAAAATGAGTAAGAAGGTGACCTTGTTTCATGTCTGCTAACAGAGCATCAAATGTTTATTGTTGGGGGCAGAGGATTGGAGAAGATGTGTCAATCACTCTTATACAAGCAGAATCTACTAACTGTAAATTTGAGGCTAAAATTCTAAAGTTGGAGCTAGACTCTTAGTAATGTAAATACAGGCTTCTCTATTGTTTGGTTTTTGACTTTAGTATTTTTAAAAATATTTATTTGGCTGTGTTGGGTCTTAGTTGTGGCATGGAGGATCTTTTGCTGCTGTGCACAGGCTTCTTTCTCTAGTTGCAGTGCCCAGGCTCAGAGCACATGAGCTCAGTAGTTCTGGCTCACAGGCTTAGTTATTCCACAGCATGTGGGATCTAAGTTTCCCTGCCAGGGATTGAATCCATGTCCTGCATGGCAAGGCAGAGTCTTAGCTCTGGGACCACTGGGGAAGTCCCAGACCTCTACATTGTTTGACCTTGGTGGGTCCACTTTATCCTGGATCCAAAGTCTTCCTTTTTTTTTTTTTGAGTAAACCTCATCTGTCTATTTACTTATATCCTAAGTAACTTCCTGAGAATCGGAGAATGGGAAACAAATTTCCTTACTCCTTATATAGCTCCCTTTGTGGAGCTACCTCTTGTGCTATTTCTTTGAATATATCTGTCCTTCTTGGAACTTCCTTTCCCACTTATTTATATACAAAGCAAAGAGTGTTATAAAATATGGCTTATCAAAATGCCATATATAGAAATGGACAGCATGGATTCTGCCAATTACAGATATTTTAATCTGAGTTTTAATTTTCTCATCTGTACATAGAAATAGCTAAAAATAATCTAGAAAGCTTTTTTGTGACAGCTATCCAAAAAGCATGTCAAGTACCCAGCACAATGCCTGGCACAGATAGCCAATAGATGACAGTTGATAATATCAATATATTGATATTTTGTTACTGGGATTGATGAAAAGGTCATCAAATGTTCCTTAATATCATAAAATTTTCACTATTCTCTTATATAGCTTCTTTGGTTATACAAAAGTCTCTGTATAATTTTTAGAAAGTCCTTGAATACCTACTTTAATTTAAAACAGAGCTTTCAAGAATTTAGACAAAATTGAATACCAAGAAGTCTTGAAATAATCATTATTAACTTTGCTCATTGCTTTTCAAGCATATGGACAAAGGAATACTGGTGCGTGTGTCTACTGTCCTCTTAACAGATTGCATGTGGGGTGCTAAACCAATGACATGACACACATAGAAAATCACTGTAGTTCAATGTAGAAGCCTAATCGTGAATGGAATAATCTGTGTCTGAAAGAAAGGTGGTTTTCTCACCTTCATTTTAGATTACAGAGGCAGGATATCTCCAACACATCAACTATCCACATTCTACTCACTCTCCTTCCCAGATGAAATGCGTCATATGCCTGCCTTCAAAAAAAGGAATTTCCCTTCCTCTAACTTACGGAATATACAATTGGTGCTCTGCCATTTCGCATTTGGTTATGTTGTCTTGCTTTGTTTATTATTGTCTGTGTGTGAATCTTTATAATGGCAGCTCCATGGATAAGGGAGCATGTTAATTATTGATTTTATCCCAGTCTAACAAAACCTGGCACAGAACTGAGAAAAAGATGCCATCATGGATCCATACCTTTTATCTTGTCCTTCTGTAAGCCTGTACTTTCCTCTCATCATCTGAAGGCTTATTGCCCAAAATGGTGCTCAAAGACCCTCACATCGGGAAAAAAAAAAAAAATCCAAATTTCAGGAACTTCCTTTCCCACTTATTTATATACAAAGCAAAGAGTGTTATAAAATATGGCTTTCAAAATGCCATATATAGAAATGGACAGCATGGATTCTGCCAATTACAGATATTTTAATCTGAGTTTTAATTTTCTCATCTGTACATAGAAATAGCTAAAAATAATCTAGAAAGCTTTTTTGTGACAGCTATCCAAAAAGCATGTCAAGTACCCAGCACAATGCCTGGCACAGATAGCCAATAGATGACAGTTGATAATATCAATATATTGATATTTTGTTACTGGGATTGATGAAAAGGTCATCAAATGTTCCTTAATATCATAAAATTTTCACTATTCTCTTATATAGCTTCTTTGGTTATACAAAAGTCTCTGTATAATTTTTAGAAAGTCCTTGAATACCTACTTTAATTTAAAACAGAGCTTTCAAGAATTTAGACAAAATTGAATACCAAGAAGTCTTGAAATAATCATTATTAACTTTGCTCATTGCTTTCCAAGCATATGGACAAAGGAATACTGGTGCGTGTGTCTACTGTCCTCTTAACAGATTGCATGTGGGGTGCTAAACCAATGACATGACACACATAGAAAATCACTGTAGTTCAATGTAGAAGCCTAATCGTGAATGGAATAATCTGTGTCTGAAAGAAAGGTGGTTCTCTCACCTTCATTTTAGATTACAGAGGCAGGATATCTCCAACACATCAACTATCCACATTCTACTCACTCTCCTTCCCAGATGAAATGCGTCATATGCCTGCCTTCAAAAAAAGGAATTTCCCTTCCTCTAACTTACGGAATATACAATTGGTGCTCTGCCATTTCGCATTTGGTTATGTTGTCTTGCTTTGTTTATTATTGTCTGTGTATGAATCTTTATAATGGCAGCTCCATGGATAAGGGAGCATGTTAATTATTGATTTTATCCCAGTCTAACAAAACCTGGCACAGAACTGAGAAAAAGATGCCATCATGGATCCATACCTTTTATCTTATCCTTCTGTAAGCCTGTACTTTCCTCTCATCATCTGAAGGCTTATTGCCCAAAATGGTGCTCAAAGACCCCTCACATCAGCAGAAGAACAAAATAGTGAGTGAAATTACCCAATTTCTGCAGAACGCATAAACATCCCAAATGTAGGTCACAGTCATTGCCTGATATGCTGTGTGTGTCATGTTCCAACAAAGCAGCTGCCTCAAGTATCCAAACCCTCAGAAAACAGCATGGCCCCAAAAAGAGCAGCCATTCAGAAACACATTTTCATTGACAATTTGGGGAAGTTGGGCATTCACTTAAGAAAAAGCCATAATTCTGTAAGAAATGAGCAATTTATGCACATTATAATCAAATTTATTTTTATATCCAGCTACTCCTACATGTGGCATAATTCAGTCTGGGAAATCATGCTAATTAGTTAGAAATCCATTACATTGTAAGTCTTGTAGCAGATGCAAATACTGTTTCAAGTGTTCTCACCTCCGTAATGCATGTGCTTTTATTAGATTGCATTCCCAACGTGGACAGTTTGTCCATGAACCAGGTTCGAAAATGCATTTGAGGGGAAAACACAAAAACCATCAATAGAATTTCCTTCTATGCATTTTTTAAAAAATGCATTGTGTTTTAAAATATAAGGATGATTCCACCCACCAGAAGATTGGTGCGGGCAGTGAACTTTCCTAGTCAAGATAATAATCATGGTAATAATAGTGCTAGGTTCTAATGACCAATGAAATATGCATCTTTGCTGAAGTCAACATCTGAGCATACCCTTTGCAGACAGTGAAGAAACTAATGAGCCCCAGATTAAGAGCAGAAAGGCTAAGCTCCAGAGGCAAAGATACCGATGTGGGTCACCCTGGCCAAGTCGCTAACCTCATAGACTCTGGACTTCATCAACTATAATTTAAAGTAATATAATGCGCTGTCTTCCTCACAGAGCTCTTGTGAATTTAAATTAAGATAGATATGTAGTTTTTAATTAGAAGAGAATAACCAACAAAGGGAGCATGTTAATTATTGATTTTATCCCAGTCTAACAAAACCTGGCACAGAACTGAGAAAAAGATGCCATCATGGATCCATACCTTTTATCTTATCCTTCTGTAAGCCTGTACTTTCCTCTCATCATCTGAAGGCTTATTGCCCAAAATGGTGCTCAAAGACCCCTCACATCAGCAGAAGAACAAAATAGTGAGTGAAATTACCCAATTTCTGCAGAACGCATAAACATCCCAAATGTAGGTCACAGTCATTGCCTGATATGCTGTGTGTGTCATGTTCCAACAAAGCAGCTGCCTCAAGTATCCAAACCCTCAGAAAACAGCATGGCCCCAAAAAGAGCAGCCATTCAGAAACACATTTTCATTGACAATTTGGGGAAGTTGGGCATTCACTTAAGAAAAAGCCATAATTCTGTAAGAAATGAGCAATTTATGCACATTATAATCAAATTTATTTTATATCCAGCTACTCCTACATGTGGCATAATTCAGTCTGGGAAATCATGCTAATTAGTTAGAAATCCATTACATTGTAAGTCTTGTAGCAGATGCAAATACTGTTTCAAGTGTTGTCACCTCCGTAATGCATGTGCTTTTATTAGATTGCATTCCCAACGTGGACAGTTTGTCCATGAACCAGGCTCGAAAATGCATTTGAGGGGAAAACACAAAAACCATCAATAGAATTTCCTTCCATGCATTTTTTAAAAAATGCATTGTGTTTTAAAATATAAGGATGATTCCACCCACCAGAAGATTGGTGCGGGCAGTGAACTTTCCTAGTCAAGATAATAATCATGGTAATAATAGTGCTAGGTTCTAATGACCAATGAAATATGCATCTTTGCTGAAGTCAACATCTGAGCATACCCTTTGCAGACAGTGAAGAAACTAATGAGCCCCAGATTAAGAGCAGAAAGGCTAAGCTCCAGAGGCAAAGATAACGATGTGGGTCACCCTGGCCAAGTCGCTAACCTCATAGACTCTGGACTTCATCAACTATAATTTAAAGTAATATAATGCGCTGTCTTCCTCACAGAGCTCTTGTGAATTTAAATTAAGATAGATATGTAGTTTTTAATTAGAAGAGACAATAACCAACAACACTCCAGTGTTGTTTACTTTGGGGTTATTGAAAATATCCCAATCCTTCAGAAGTAAAACTAATCTTATCATTTCTATAATAAACTGTACATTAATTGCATTTTAAGATAAATGATAAATAACAAGGTCTAATTGAAAAACTGTACTGATCAAACTATTGTTGTTTAATCATTAAATCATGTCCGACTCTTTTACAACCCAATCTGCTATAGCCTGCCAAGCTCCTCTGTTCATGGGATTTTCTAGGCAAGAATGTTGGAGTGGGTTGCCATTTCCTTCTGCAGCAGACCTGCCCAACCCAAGGATCGATCCTGCATCTCTTGTGTCTCCTGCATTAGCAAATGGCTTCACCACTGAACCTGTGATCAAACTACTACCTGATAAAAGACTTCATACTGAGTTAGGACCTTTGGGATTCCAGAGGTTAATATGTGGAAAGGGTGAATTTGGTAAAATTCATGTTTTAGAGCAATATTTAAAAAGAAAAAATTCAACAGACATGAACATGATCCCTCTTCTCTCTTCACTGCCCAACACCACCAGGTCTCAGACAGTCAGTCCCAGCTTACTTTATGCCCAGCATCAGTGATTGGTATCACCACCACCTAGAAGTCCTAAGCTGGAAATTTTGTCCTGTCCATCTGCCTCTCTGTCTAGTCTATGAGTGCATCCCCTTAATTCTATATCCTAACCATCTTTAAAACCCACTTCATCTCCTGTACCCTCCCTCTGTATTATACTTTCTCAGGTCACAGTCTAATTTTCTCCAAAAGTCCTTCATTACCTCCTCACTGGTTTCTATGTCTCTAGTGCTTTTTCATCCACAACCACTCCCTTCAAAGCCATCATTGGTCTTTTAAAGTGCAGTTTCATTTTAAATGGCTACTTTTACACTTTAAATTATTTGAATGGCTTCAAGGAGCCTCAACATAAAGTAATGGTGTGATCGGTCTACTTGTTTCTCCAGCTCTTTCTCTTTCTCACAGAGCTCTTGTGAATTTAAATTAAGATAGATATGTAGTTTTTAATTAGAAGAGAAATAACCAACAACACTCCAGTGTTGTTTACTTTGGGGTTATTGAAAATATCCCAATCCTTCAGAAGTAAAACTAATCTTATCATTTCTATAATAAACTGTACATTAATTGCATTTTAAGATAAATGATAAATAACAAGGTCTAATTGAAAAACTGTACTGATCAAACTATTGTTGTTTAATCATTAAATCATGTCCGACTCTTTTACAACCCGATCTGCTATAGCCTGCCAAGCTCCTCTGTTCATGGGATTTTCTAGGCAAGAATGTTGGAGTGGGTTGCCATTTCCTTCTGCAGCAGATCTGCCCAACCCAAGGATCGATCCTGCATCTCTTGTGTCTCCTGCATTAGCAAATGGCTTCACCACTGAACCTGTGATCAAACTACTACCTGATAAAAGACTTTATACTGAGTTAGGACCTTTGGGATTCCAGAGGTTAATATGTGGAAAGGGTGAATTTGGTAAAATTCATGTTTTAGAGCAATATTTAAAAAGAAAAAATTCAACAGACATGAACATGATCACTCTTCTCTCTTCACTGCCCAACACCACCAGGTCTCAGACAGTCAGTCCCAGCTTACTTTATGCCCAGCATCAGTGATTGGTATCACCACCACCTAGAAGTCCTAAGCTGGAAATTTTGTCCTGTCCATCTGCCTCTCTGTCTAGTCTATGAGTGCATCCCCTTAATTCTATATCCTAACCATCTTTAAAACCTACTTCATCTCCTGTACCCTCCCTCTGTATTATACTTTCTCAGGTCACAGTCTAATTTTCTCCAAAAGTCCTTCATTACCTCCTCACTGGTCTCTATGTCTCTAGTGCTTTTTCATCCACAACCACTCCCTTCAAAGCCATCATTGGTCTTTTAAAGTGCAGTTTCATTTTAAATGACTACTTTTACACTTTAAATTATTTGAATGGCTTCAAGGAGCCTCAACATAAAGTAATGGTGTGATCGGTCTACTTGTTTCTCCAGCTCTTTCTCTTTCTGCCACAGGCTCTCTGTAAGCCCATGCAAGTGGCTTTCCTAGAGTTTCTGAAAGGCTCATGCTGTCTCTCTCTCTCTCTCTCTCTCTCTCTCTCTCACTTGAACACTTTTACATAACTTAATTCAGACTACAGTAATTTCAATCCTCTCTTATCAATTTGACTTCTTTTACCTTCATATTTCATCTAAAATGTTCATTGTCCTGAGGAGTGTATCCTTTGTCTCACCAGTACTTCACCGGCCTGTGCTTTCACTGATCCTAAGTATGTTCCTTTGTACTCTCTTATCACACATCACACCTGCCTGTATGCTGTTCTCAGTCTCCTAGGAAGGTACGAGGACTTTGGGAAAGATTGTGTCTTTCTCACTATTCTTTTCCAAGAGTTTGACCCAGTTTGGCCCAGAGTATTTTCTTGAATAAAATATATTTTCTTGACTATGATCAATGAATAAAGAAAATGATCTCAGTTAAATAACAGATTTAAATCAGCCAAATGCTCCTTCAGCCAGCTCCAGAAGCTCAGTAATGTCAATGGGAACTTTCAAAACATCACAGTAAAACAGGTTGACCTATAACATTGTGAATTCACTTGTACACTGAGAAAGACCTTGGAAATCAAGACTTCTGTGTTACATATGTTAACTAGGCTTCTGAGTTCCCATCTGTGGAAACTACATGAAAGCGGGGAGAGGGGAGAATCTCTCAACACTCCTCCTTGCCCTAGATATATCCACGCCCATGTTTTAAACAAAAACCATCACCATTTTAAGATATACTTTGAATTGGACATCCTATGGGTAATCACTTAGCTCTAGAATTTTAGTAATAAAGCAATGCCTAAGATTTAACATGTTAGAATTGTCTTTCTGAGGCAGTTGAAGAGGGTTTAGTCATCATTATGTCTTTCCGTCTTCATCATCTTTGACCTTTGAGAATACAGGCAATCTGTACACATCACAAAGAACTCCTAGTGCAGGAGTTAATTAAGCCTTGCAAAATCCATTAGAGATAAGTATTTGCTGGCCTCTCATTTTGGTTTCACAGTTGAGTCCTGTGAGCTTGTACGCTCTTGCTGTCAGACACTCAGGGTGGGTCCTGGCTTGGTTGACAGAACCAAACCAAACAAATGAAAAAAAGTTGCCGGTATATATCCATGATTTCTTAGTTAATTCAGGTCTGAATGATAATTTTTATTTCATTCAGTTAACTAAGTCAAGAAGAATTACAAGTGACTACAACTGATGGCCCATGACATGCACAAATGTCAAGGGTATATGTGAGTAGAGATTGGAGATAACTTCTTGTTTAAGAAGCAGTCAGCCTCAGAGCTCACCAGTGAGTGTGTGTCTTAGACCCAGCCATGTATTCTGTGTTTCATGACTATAGCAAAGGGTCATTCAAACCCTGAGTATGTTCTTATTACTGACTAGATCCAGAAATCCATCTACTGGGAGGAGACAGATAGAGGCCCTTCCTTCCATGCACATCTTAGGCTGGAACTTGCTCAAGAGAACTCCCCACCTCCACTCATTGCACTAATGATGCTCCTTCCCAAGAGTGGCTTTTACTATGGTAAGGGGCCTGGAGCATGAGGCTGTGTCTCTGGGGGTTATCAGAGAGAGGGGAAAGGCTCAGAAGGAGATCCTGGTAACTGGCAGCCATGCTCATGTCTCCTGACAGTGCTCCTGCAGGTCTTGGAATGTGCAACCTACCTATCTGCCAATAGGCACTTACCTTGTCTGTAAAACAACCAGGGATACACTGCCTCCAGTTATGGGCTCAGTGAAAAGAGGGACATGGGAAGGAACACAAGGTGCCTGTGCTCTCAGCCCTGTGAGGCTTGCAGAGTCTCTCAGTTCATAACACTAAGACATAAGACAGCACAAAAAGACAGAACAACGTATTACCTCTTCCCCTGTCTCCTTATTTGTCACATGTTCATTGACACTCTCCTGAGTGGGAAGCACTTTATTGGGACGTAATGTAGAGAGTGGACACTAATGCAAATAAAACATGATAATGTACAATGTTTTAAATGAGCGTTGAGGTTGTTTTAAATGAGTGTTCAGTTTAAAGGTGGATTGAGAAGCTAGCTAGGAGAATACATACTAAAGAGCAGGAATCTCGTGGTTTGAGGTGAGCTGTTCTCTAGGGAGGGAAGGCCAAGAAAGAGAGAGGTTTAAGATATGTGGGGAGTAAGCTCATAAATCTTGTTTCCCTCTGAATCATCACTTTGATTGGGGGCCTTGTGGAATGAGATTGAGAAAAGTCACTGGTGTTCAGGGAAGAAAAGAGCAATAGTATTTCTTTTCCTCTTCTAATGGCAAATGGAAGTTTTATAATTCTTCTTTGATTCCTTCTTCTGGTAATGTCTGAGTAGTCAGTGTTTAGTATTTTGTTCTGCTCATGTATTCTCCTTCAATTATACACTCATTTTTCTATTATGTTTTCAAGATGGAACATGCTTTGCCACTTAGCTGTGAAAGGGTGGACAGGTTCTTGAAACACTCAGGGCTTTAGTTAATTACTCTAAAAAGAATATATATTTTTACCTTTTTTAGGCTTTATGAAAAGGGAATATATATATATATATGCATATATACCTTTTTTTAGGGTTTGTGAAGTGTTACATGAACAATTTCACTGTTTAAAGCAAACAAAAATTTCTGAATCATAAAGTCAAACATAAAGTTTTCTTTTAAAACTTGGTGCATGATGTTTTTGGTGCATAATTTGGGATCTGAAAATTGTTGGTATATTTTGAATCTTGACATCAAAGGCATGCAATCTACCTGCAACAACAAGATGTTTAGTTAAAAACGCAAAGATCATAAGACAGGACTGGAGAGTACCCAGGCTTTTTATTAAGGGTAGTGATTTAGACAACCAACACAGTGTTACTACAGAATTGGCCACTGCCAAGAAAATGGCCAGCAGAAAGACAATGACCTCTATGCCCTTCCATACGGTCAGCTTCTAGTTGGGAAGCCCACTAATAGACGAAAAAAACCGTATTACCTCTTCCTGTCCCCTTATTTGTCACATGTTCATTGACACTCTCCTGAGTGGGAAGTACTTTATTGGGACGTAATGTAGAGAGTGGACACTAATGCAAATAAAACATGATAATGTACAATGTTTTAAATGAGTGTTGAGGTTGTTTTAAATGAGTGTTCAGTTTAAAGGTGGATTGAGAAGCTAGCTAGGAGAATACATACTAAAGAGCAGGAATCTCATGGTTTGAGGTGAGCTGTTCTCTAGGGAGGGAAGGCCAAGAAAGAGAGAGGTTTAAGATATGTGGGGAGTAAGCTCATAAATCTTGTTTCCCTCTGAATCATCACTTTGACTGGGGGCCTTGTGGAATGAGATTGAGAAAAGTCACTGGTGTTCAGGGAAGAAAAGAGCAATAGTATTTCTTTTTCTCTTCTAATGGCAAATGGAAGTTTTATAATTCTTCTTTGATTCCTTCTTCTGGTAATGTCTGAGTAGTCAGTGTTTAGTATTTTGTTCTGTTCATGTATTCTCCTTCAATTATACACTCATTTTTCTATTATGTTTTCAAGATGGAACATGCTTTGCCACTTAGCTGTGAAAGGGTGGACAGGTTCTTGAAACACTCAGGACTTTAGTTAATTACTCTAAAAAGAATATATATTTTTACCTTTTTTAGGCTTTATGAAAAGGGAATATATATATATATATGCATATATACCTTTTTTTAGGGTTTGTGAAGTGTTACATGAACAATTTCACTGTTTAAAGCAAACAAAAATTTCTGAATCATAAAGTCAAACATAAAGTTTTCTTTTAAAACTTGGTGCATGATGTTTTTGGTGCATAATTTGGGATCTGAAAATTGTTGGTATATTTTGAATCTTGACATCAAAGGCATGCAATCTACCTGCAACAACAAGATGTTTAGTTAAAAACGCAAAGATCATAAGACAGGACTGGAGAGTACCCAGGCTTTTTATTAAGGGTAGTGATTTAGACAACCAACACAGTGTTACTACAGAATTGGCCACTGCCAAGAAAATGGCCAGCAGAAAGACAATGACCTCTATGCCCTTCCATACGGTCAGCTTCTAGTCTCAGAATGGGGCTTGCTTTCATCAGCTGTGTGTGTGTTTGGCTGTGTGTGTGTGTGTGTGTGTGTGTATTTATGTTTGCTTGGTTTGAATTGTAGGTAATTTCAAGTTTCAGATGAAAACGATAAGCATTTCTATGTACGGTACCTTGTGGCCTAACACAGACATCCTGGAGCCATTGAAAATCTGTATCAGACTTTTCTGAAAAAACATATACCTACACAAAGATGTCATCTAAAGAAAAAGAATATTAGCACCAATTGATTCTAGACAAAGGTGTTCTCAGATCTGAGAATGGTACCTGTCGCTGCTTTAAAGCTCGATGCATAAGTAGAATGTTTTAAATCATCTCCATCTTTTTTCTCCCTTCTCTCCTTTTCTTCCTTCATTTCTCCTTTAACAAAAGTGTGTTTTTCTTAATACACTTTTATTAGAGGGCAGCAGAGATGAGATGCTTAGACAGAATCACCAACTCAATGGACATGATCTTGAGAAAACTCTGGGAGATACTGGAGGACAGGGAAGCCTGGGGCACTGTAGTCCATGGGATCCTAAAGAGCTGGACACGACTTAATGACTGAACAACAGCATTTTTATTAAAATTTAAGTCAATTTCAAAGCCTGAAACATTTGCAACCTATTTGTGTTCCATACTATTTATGTACACTTTAAACAAAGCTCAGTATATAAACCTATTAACTCATGAACAAGTTCTTGTATGTGCAAAGGAGAGTCTATCAGATTGCCTCTTAATAGGAAGTTTCCCCAGCACATATAAAATGTGAGTTCCTTTTCAGTAATTTCTATGTATATTTTTAGAAAGACATCTGTTGGTTGAAACAAGACACACCTGCCTATCTAATTTCAAATGTCAGTGTAGTAAACACTTATGAATTACTGATGAAAAAGAAAATATATTCTCAGCCATGACATTCCATCTCATTCTTGTTATCAGAGAGATTGTTAATAATGTGTCTTATCTTCAGCATCACTTCACACTTTCCTATTGTTTCAGCAGGCAGGACACTTTCCTAGTTTTCAGCTCAAGAGTGAATGATTCAATGTGACTTGTACTTACTGCTGTTGTACATTATCATAAAACTATTATTCAAATGCCCTGAACAAAGGTTCCTAATCTTCAACCAAAGGCATACACTTCACTGCCAGTTTTGACATCTTAAGAAATTAATCAAGATTTTGTGCATCTAAAGATGCACAGGTAGAATAGTTCTTTAAAGTTTCTTTTTGTAGTGAAGTAAATTGCTGACTCTTTACTTTTAGCTTCCAAGAAGATTTGCAAACTGTATTGTAAGTGCATGCCTTAAAGTCTAAAGACTTATCTTGGAATATGAAAATGGGGTTGCAAAAGAAAAAGTAATTACTTCATGCAGATAACTGCATTGGATAATCCTAGGTGGTTGATCTGGAGTTATGCTAAGATAGAAGAATTCGGCTCTGGTAGGGAAATTATAAGATGAATTTAAGACAGAATAAGAAGAAAGGCTATTATGGAGTTTAAAAATAGTGAGTTTGATCAGGACATAAAGTTTTCTGTTAGAACTTGAATCCTTGAGGCATGGATAAAGTCAATTGAAATTTGCCTAGGATGGAGTGGAAAAAGTGACAGTAGTGAAAATGTTAGTTGCTCAGTGTCAAGTTGCTTGCCTTGTGGGCCAAGTCACTTCAGTCATGTCTGACTCTTTGCAGCCCCATGAACTGTAGCCCACCAGGTTCCTCTGTCTGTGGAATTCTCCAACCAAGAATACTGGAGTGGTTGCCATCTCTGGGGTTTTCAATTTCAAAGCCTGAAACATTTGCAACCTATTTGTGTTCCATACTATTTATGTACACAAAAATTAAACTTCATGAACAAGTTCTTGTAGGTGCAAAGGAGAGTCTATCAGATTGCCTCTTAATAGGAAGTTTCCCAGCACATATAAAATGTGAGTTCCTTTTCAGTAATTTCTATGTATATTTTTAGAAAGACATCTGTTGGTTGAAACAAGACACACCTGCCTATCTAATTTCAAATGTCAGTGTAGTAAACACTTATGAATTACTGATGAAAAAGAAAATATATTCTCAGCCATGACATTCCATCTCATTCTTGTTATCAGAGAGATTGTTAATAATGTGTCTTATCTTCAGCATCACTTCACACTTTCCTATTGTTTCAGCAGGCAGGACACTTTCCTAGTTTTCAGCTCAAGAGTGAATGATTCAATGTGACTTGTACTTACTGCTGTTGTACATTATCATAAAACTATTATTCAAATGCCCTGAACAAAGGTTCCTAATCTTCAACCAAAGGCATACACTTCACTGCCAGTTTTGACATCTTAAGAAATTAATCAAGATTTTGTGCATCTAAAGATGCACAGGTAGAATAGTTCTTTAAAGTTTCTTTTTGTAGTGAAGTAAATTGCTGACTCCTTACTTTTAGCTTCCAAGAAAATTTGCAAACTGTATTGTAAGTGCATGCCTTAAAGTCTAAAGACTTATCTTGGAATATGAAAATGGGGTTGCAAAAGAAAAAGTAATTACTTCATGCAGATAACTGCATTGGATAATCCTAGGTGGTTGATCTGGAGTTATGCTAAGATAGAAGAATTCGGCTCTGGTAGGGAAATTATAAGATGAATTTAAGACAGAATAAGAAGAAAGGCTATTATGGAGTTTAAAAATAGTGAGTTTGATCAGGACATAAAGTTTTCTGTTAGAACTTGAATCCTTGAGGCATGGATAAAGTCAATTGAAATTTGCCTAGGATGGAGTGGAAAAAGTGACAGTAGTGAAAATGTTAGCTGCTCAGTGTCAAGTTGCTTGCCTTGTGGGCCAAGTCACTTCAGTCATGTCTGACTCTTTGCAGCCACATGAACTGTAGCCCACCAGGTTCCTCTGTCTGTGGAATTTTCCAACCAAGAATACTGGAGTGGTTGCCATTCCCATCTCTGGGGGTCTTCTTGACCCAGGGTCAAACCCGTGTCTCCTGCGTTGCAGGTGGGCTCTTTACCAGCTGAGCTATCAGGGAAGCCCTGAATGGAGTGATCCCTGTTAAAGTAAAAGAATGTGATTTCTTCTGAAGGACAGGCAGCATGGCATCTATGAAACCCCTATTTCATTTTCTTTGATCTCTGGGTCTTCACAAGGCGTATTCTTGGGTACCTAGAACCCTCTTCTCTCTCCTCTTCACATGCCAAACTCTGACTCTCGTTTCAGTACCTGTGGATATGGCCAGGAGTGTTTCTGGCTCCTTCCACATCCAACCATGATTAGATTAAACTCCACCTAATGAGCCCCAGAATACCCCCATATGTCTCCTTCTCAGCACTTTGTTCACTTGAAATCGTCTAAGAACTTAGATCTATTTTTTACTGCTGACAAGAGATACGCTTGTGTATACATCCACATAAACTCAGCACCTTACCTACTGCTGGGTGCCTCACAGAGACATAAAATTTTGCTTTTTGGCCAACTGGAAGAATTTCAAAATTAATTACATATTAAACATACACATTTATTTATAAGAGGGTATATTTTGAGGTGAATGATCTCTTGGCTTCTGATCACTCTTATGGGAAGTGCTGGCAATTATAGCCATTTAATTGTCATAGCAAAGTATGTTCTCATGATAAGGATATAACTATGGACTTCAGATTTTGTGATTAAAAAGCAAAATTGGGCGGAGACTTCTCTCTTGGTCCACTGGCTATGGCTCCATCCTCTCCACCCATTTAAGACAGAATAAGAAGAAAGGCTATTATGGAGTTTAAAAATAGTGAGTTTGATCAGGACATAAAGTTTTCTGTTAGAACTTGAATCCTTGAGGCATGGATAAAGTCAATTGAAATTTGCCTAGGATGGAGTGGAAAAAGTGACAGTAGTGAAAATGTTAGTTGCTCAGTGTCAAGTTGCTTGCCTTGTGGGCCAAGTCACTTCAGTCATGTCTGACTCTTTGCAGCCCCATGAACTGTAGCCCACCAGGTTCCTCTGTCTGTGGAATTCTCCAACCAAGAATACTGGAGTGGTTGCCATTCCCATCTCTGGGGGATCTTCTTGACCCAGGGTCAAACCCGTGTCTCCTGCGTTGCAGGTGGGCTCTTTACCAGCTGAGCTATCAGGGAAGCCCTGAATGGAGTGATCCCTGTTAAAGTAAAAGAATGTGATTTCTTCTGAGGGACAGGCAGCATGGCATCTATGAAACCCCTATTTCATTTTCTTTGATCTCTGGGTCTTCACAAGGCGTATTCTTGGGTACCTAGTACCCTCTTCCCTCTCCTCTTCACATGCCCAACTCTGACTCTCGTTTCAGTACCTGTGGATATGGCCAGGAGTGTTTCTGGCTCCTTCCACATCCAACCATGATTAGATTAAACTCCACCTAATGAGCCCCAGAATACCCCCATATGTCTCCTTCTCAGCACTTTGTTCACTTGAAATCGTCTAAGAACTTAGATCTATTTTTTACTGCTGACAAGAGCTACGCTTGTGTATACATCCACATAAACTCAGCACCTTACCTACTGCTGGGTGCCTCACAGAGACATAAAATTTTGCTTTTTGGCCAACTGGAAGAATTTCAAAATTAATTACATATTAAACATACACATTTATTTATAAGAGGGTATATTTTGAGGTGAATGATCTCTTGGCTTCTGATCACTCTTATGGGGAAGTGCTGGCAATTATAGCCATTTAATTGTCATAGCAAAGTATGTTCTCATGATAAGGATATAACTATGGACTTCAGATTTTGTGATTAAAAAGTAAAATTGGGCGGAGACTTCTCTCTTGGTCCACTGGCTATGGCTCCATCCTCTCCACCCAAGGGGTCCAGGTTCAGTTCCTGGTCAGGGAACTAGATCCCACATGCTTCAGTTAAGAGCTTGCATGGATCAGCTACAGATCTGTGTGCTGCAGCTAAGACTCAGTGAAGACAAATAAATAAATATTTTTTAAAAAATCAGCTGAACTCACATGAAAACTTCATGGTACCTGCCACTGAACTGATAAATTTAGGAGGAGCTTTGCCCAGACCTGCTGATGTGATGTAGGAAGCCATCTCATTTGAGCATCTTTTCCTTAAGAGGGCCACCTACAGTAGACACAGTGCCTAGAGAGAATACTTGAGTTCTTGCTCTGGTTTTGAAATGGCCCTTTCTTGGCCTTTGGCTTATCTTTTGCTATGCATGAGTCCGCATTTTAAAAAATTTTGGCCTCTTTTTATTGTTTTTTTTATTTATTTATTTTCATTCATCTTTATTTTTGGCCTGTGTGGGCCTCCCATTGCTATGGCCTCTCTCATTGCTGAGCGCTGGCTCTGGGCACATGCGCTCCAGAGTGCTGACATGTAATTGGAAACAACCGTCCAGCCACTCCGCGGCGGGTGGGGATCTTCCCAGGCCAGGGATTGAATGGTGCCCCTTGCACTTCTAGGTGGGCTTTTTATCCACTGGACTGCTAGGGAAGCCCCATGCATTTTAAAGTTATACCAAGAGATAATGTTCCCTATATAGCAGTATAATCTAGGGATCACTTGGGCCTAATGACATTATCTAAATTTACTCTTTTAAAAAGAGATACGCTTGTGTATACATCCACATAAACTCAGCACCTTACCTACTGCTGGGTGCCTCACAGAGACATAAAATTTTGCTTTTTGGCCAACTGGAAGAATTTCAAAATTAATTACATATTAAACATACACATTTATTTATAAGAGGGTATATTTTGAGGTGAATGATCTCTTGGCTTCTGATCACTCTTATGGAGAAGTGCTGGCAATTATAGCCATTTAATTGTCATAGCAAAGTATGTTCTCATGATAAGGATATAACTATGGACTTCAGATTTTGTGATTAAAAAGCAAAATTGGGCGGAGACTTCTCTCTTGGTCCACTGGCTATGGCTCCATCCTCTCCACCCAAGGGGTCCAGGTTCAGTTCCTGGTCAGGGAACTAGATCCCACATGCTTCAGTTAAGAGCTTGCATGGTTCAGCTACAGATCTGTGTGCTGCAACTAAGACTCAGTGAAGACAAATAAATAAATATTTTTTAAAAAATCAGCTGAACTCACATGAAAACTTCATGGTACCTGCCACTGAACTGATAAATTTAGGAGGAGCTTTGCCCAGACCTGCTGATGTGATGTAGGAAGCCATCTCATTTGAGCATCTTTTCCTTAAGAGGGCCACCTACAGTAGACACAGTGCCTAGAGAGAATACTTGAGTTCTTGCTCTGGTTTTGAAATGGCCCTTTCTTGGCCTTTGGCTTATCTTTTGCTATGCATGAGTCCGCATTTTAAAAAATTTTGGCCTCTTTTTATTGTTTTTTTTATTTATTTATTTTCATCCATCTTTATTTTTGGCCTGTGTGGGCCTCCCATTGCTATGGCCTCTCTCATTGCTGAGCGCTGGCTCTGGGCACATGCGCTCCAGAGTGCTGACATGTAATTGGAAACAACTGTCCAGCCACTCCGCGGCGGGTGGGGATCTTCCCAGGCCAGGGATTGAATGGTGCCCCTTGCACTTCTAGGTGGGCTTTTTATCCACTGGACCGCTAGGGAAGCCCCATGCATTTTAAAGTTATACCAAGAGATAATGTTCCCTATATAGCAGTATAATCTAGGGATCACTTGTGCCTAATGACATTATCTAAATTTACTCTTTTAAAAAAAGAATCAGTGCCCTGTATGTTAGAACTTCCTTGACTCTTAGAATGTTTCTTCCTTAGCTATACATTAGTAAATCTTCAGTAAACCTCAAGAACCATGATTCTTTTTAGATACATCCCTGTTTTGAAAAAGTGACTTATTTTTCTTAAGAGCAGACTTTATTTCCTTACTTATCAATGTTAGTTTTCCCTTCCTTAGGCTCTCCTGAGCTAAATTGCCAATCTCAGGCTCTCTGAATACTGCTGTTTTGTGTGTGCATGCATGTTTGCATGCTCTGTCTCTTCAGTTGTGTTTGACTGTTTGCACCATTGGCTGTAGCCCATGTCAGGCTCCTTGGTCCATGGGATGCTCCAGGCAAGAATACTGGAGTGGTTTGCCATGCCCTCCTCCAGGGGATCTTTCCAACCAAGGATCAGACCTGCATCTCTCATGTTTCCTACATTGGCAGGCAGGTTCTTTTACCACTAACATCTCCTGGGAAGCCCTGTGCTATTTTAGAAAGTACAAATAAATGCATGGGCTCATTTCATAGATGATTCCAAAAGAATGTTATCTAATTAGTTAGAAGTGTAAATTAATTTTTGAAGCTTTGCACAGAGATCTCTTTAAGATTGTCTCTTTTACTGAAGATGATGAAAATATTAGTGCCAAATCTAGTGATCTCTTTTTAAAACATTGTGGAGGGACATTGTCTAGAAAAGTGCATTTGGCAAAATCTTATCATCTGGGTTTCTGCCATTCATAATCAATCTAATCTACCAATTTATAATGCTTAAAATTTACTCCTGTTTTCCAGTCAAAGGAAATAAGTGTTGCAACTTGAAGATAATTGAAATTTGTTGACTAATTTTCATTACTTTTTGGGTGGATTTAGGGTTTAAGGTAATTTTGGAAGGTAGTTCAAGAATAACAAAGTGTCCCTAATTTCTCTGGGTAAGGAGTTATTATCTGTCATATTATGAGCCGTGTTCAAGGTATATAGAAAATACAGCTGATAATTATAACTTGTATAATTTCAGAGCTGGGAAAAGTTTAAAAAATTATTTCCCTAGTTTTATTTCCTCAGACATGTTTAATCCAGATGATATAATCAATTATGGTTTGAAAAAATTATACAAAAGACAATGTGACCACCTCTCTCTAACTCTGGACAGTCTGTCCTATAAAATTATGCAATATGTTTTTGTTACTGTTTTCTGTAACAGATCCTAATAAGGCTAAAATAAATTGTCAGATTTAATAGTATAATATTCAGTGTAGTACTGAAGCCCCTGGGAAATGCTTAGGACATGGCAAAAAGTAATAAATATAAATAGTAGAAGTGAAAAAGAAAAACCTGCATAGAATGACCAATTTAACTTAATTAAAGAGAATAAATGAAAACCTGAATGAATAGTGATATATATGTGTTTATGGGTGGAAAATTTAACCTTTTAAAGGTGTCACTGTTCTGACTTCTATAAAAGTTCATACAACTTTAATCAAAACTCTGCTAAAATTTGGGGAGGACATTATAAGAAGATTCTATGAAGTGCCTAACATAATAAAGGTTATAAAATAGCTACTTTGAGGTCTGTATGTAAGCTCTCATAGTTTTTTGGACTTACAGAAGCATAGTAAAAACAGAATAGTATTGACATAGGATAAAGTAGATCAATTGAACATATTAAAAGCCCAAAGAGAGAATGACATATATGGGGTAACAGGTGGTACAGGATGAAAGCACAAAGAAGTGAGGAAACAATGAATTATTTAGAAGATGGTGTTGAAGATTGCTTAAGTATATATTGTAGTTAAAATTGACAATTTAGTAAAATGTCCTGGAACTTGAAAAGAGAAACTCCCCTCTTGCTGTGTACTTACGGAACACTGTCTCTCTTTCAGCATCTCTCAGAACACCTGATCCTCTGGTTGTCAAATGTGCTAGGGTTTTCTGCTACTAAGCAATTTTTAGACACAAGCTGGGTGTCCTATAATTAAACTCAGTTCTAACACTATCTTCCTGGATATGCAAGATGGCCATTCTGTGGCTCTCAGATGTCAATCATAAGTGTTTGTGTTGTTACCTGTGTTTCTGACCATTGACTCTAAATCAGAGGTTCCTACAAACCCCTCTTCTCACTGTTTTCTAGAATGTCTCACAGAACTCAACAGGCGATTGATTAGTAGGTTACTGGCTCATTATAAAGGAGGTAACTCAGGAGCCATCAGATGGAAGAGACAGATACATAGGGTGAGGTGGGAGGAAGGGGGCATAGAACTTCTGTGCCCTCTTCAGGTTTACCACCTGTCCAGACCTCCATGTGTTCATCATCCCAGAAGCTCCCCAGCCCTATCCTTTTCCATTGTGGTGGTGGCCTCCGTATGTGGCAGAATTGACTGAATCTATGGTCCTGAGTGGTTAGCTCATTTACCAGTGCTCCCTCTCCAACCTAAAGATAGGGGAGCATAGGCATAAGTTCCATCCCTTTAATCATACATCTGATTGCCCGGCCAACCAGTCCCCATCTTTAGGACAGTCTAAAAGTTGTCCTGTTAACATGAACTCAGGTATGATTAAAAGGAGCTTGTAATGAATAGCAAAATAAATTCTTACCACTCTTATCGCTCAAGAAATTCCAAGAGTTTAAGGGCCTCTGGCTGGAAAAAAATCTATGTATATTTGTGTTTGCATGTGTGTGTGTGTGTGTGTGTTCACATATATATACACACACATATTTAACAAATAAAAAAATGTAACAAATAAAAATATCACATAATCCTATAGAACAATATATACAAATAAAATGGAAGTAAATATGAAAGATTAACATTAGAAAGCTAATAAAACAAAAGTATAGCATATTTACTGGTCTTAGGATGGGAAAAAATCTTTAAAAATGCTAAAACAAAAATGTCATATGTACATCAAATAAGAGTTCAATAAATACTACCAGAGAAAAATTAACAGAGAATTATAATCGATTGATGATACTTGCCAAGTGTAAAACTAGAAATTTATTTATTATTTAGAAAAGGAAAGAACAACAGTAAATAAGCAAGTAAAGGGCAAATTCTCCAGTGGTAAAGTTGAGTAAAGAATATGAAAAGGCAATTCTATAAGAATAGAAAAGTCCAAATAACTGATAAGACTGAAATAATGTTCATCTCCTTAGTAACTAAAGTGAGGATTAAGACAAGGATACATTATTTACTTCCAAATGGTAAAAATCAAGTGCCTCATAATATTAAAGGCATAAGGTAATGTGGCAACTTCTATGCAGCACAGTATAAACTTGTATAGCCAGCCCAGAAGGGTTTGTAAAATTATGTATGTACCTGGGGGCTCAGTAAGATTACAGAGAAAATCACAAATCCGTTGCAAGATAGTTTGTAGGAAATGGTTGGAAGCTTGACTATCGATAAGTTAAATATGTAGTATACATGTCCCTGAATAAATGTATCAGTCCCAAGGAACATATTTCTGTAAACCAACATGGATAGCTCCCAAGAACATAAAAGTTAGTTTTAAAAAGGGCAGAAAAACAGGATGAGAATTATAAGATAATACCATTTATGTCTTCCATCCCTTTAATCATACATCTGATTGCCCGCCAACCAGCCCCTTTAAAAGTTGTCCTGTTAACATGAACTCAGGTATGATTAAAAGGAGCTTGTAATGAATAGCAAAATAAATTCTTACCACTCTTATCGCTCAAGAAATTCCAAGAGTTTAAGGGCCTCTGGCTGGAAAAAAATCTATGTATATTTGTGTTTGCATGTGTGTGTGTGTGTGTTCACATATATATACACACACATATTTAACAAATAAAAAAATATAACAAATAAAAATATCACATAATCCTATAGAACAATATATACAAATAAAATGGAAGTAAATATGAAAGATTAACATTAGAAAGCTAATAAAACAAAAGTGTAGCATATTTACTGGTCTTAGGATGGGAAAAAATCTTTAAAAATGCTAAAACAAAAATGTCATATGTACATCAAATAAGAGTTCAATAAATACTACCAGAGAAAAATTAACAGAGAATTATAATCGATTGATGATACTTGCCAAGTGTAAAACTAGAAATTTATTTATTATTTAGAAAAGGAAAGAACAACAGTAAATAAGCAAGTAAAGGGCAAATTCTCCAGTGGTAAAGTTGAGTAAAGAACATGAAAAGGCAATTCTATAAGAATAGAAAAGTCCAAATAACTGATAAGACTGAAATAATGTTCATCCCCTTAGTAACTAAAGTGAGGATTAAGACAAGGATACATTATTTGCTTCCAAATGGTAAAAATCAAGTGCCTCATAATATTAAAGGCATAAGGTAATGTGGCAACTTCTATGCAGCACAGTATAAACTTGTATAGCCAGCCCAGAAGGGTTTGTAAAATTATGTATGTACCTGGGGGCTCAGTAAGATTACAGAGAAAATCACAAATCCGTTGCAAGATAGCTTGTAGGAAATGGTTGGAAGCTTGACTATCGATAAGTTAAATATGTAGTATACATGTCCCTGAATAAATGTATCAGTCCCAAGGAACATATTTCTGTAAACCAACATGGATAACTCCCAAGAACATAAAAGTTAGTTTTAAAAAGGGCAGAAAAACAGGATGAGAATTATAAGATAATACCATTTATGTCTAACAAACATCATTCTGTTTCTGTCCTTCTAGTTTTGGAATAATACAAATACATAGAGAATTATAGGGAGCTGTATCTATGCAGGCATAAAATTATATTTTATAAAATATTAAAGAAAATATATTAAATAAAATGTACCATGTTCCCTCAGATTTGCTTTAAAGATAAAAAATACCAGATTTACATTTTTTAAGGAAATATCTATGCCTGAATAAGCACATGGAAGGCAGACGTGAGGGACATAATCATTATATGAGAGAGTCTTAAGGGTTTGCAGAGTGCGATGGGTTTGGTGATAGGACATGAAAGGCTAAAAAATAACAAAACCACAATAAAATGATCTTGGACTATTAATTATTGTATTCTATGGACAAATAAGTAAAAATAGCATGATTCTGTGTCTCTGAGATCTCCAAAGAAATAAAGAACTGTGAGTACATTTGTGTGCATATGTGTGTACATGCATGTGTTTATTTTGTTTCAGGTCATTTTCAGGCCTATGTAAATTTTTCCGAGCTTTGTCTGTTTTCTTTTTTCAACTGTGAAGCTTGGAATCAGATCCTTTACTTGGTGTCTCCAAAAGCATGTTGGATCCTATCTCCTGCCCACCAAGTTATCATTCCGATTAAAATCTTGCCTGCCTTTCTAAGGTTGGCCTTGAAATGTTATCTCATCACTCCAGTTGGAAGCAACATTTTTGGCCTGAATCTTTTTCATTCCTGATTTCATCTTCTTGGCCCTTCTCATTTATCTGCAGCACCAACACAAACACCTTTACCTTCCTTATCGTCTCCTTTTGCCTCTAAGTTATGTAAGCTCTGACCTTGCTTTTCTGTATTTCAGGATTATATTGCCCACAAGACCTAGGGGCCTCTTAGCTGTTTCAGAGAGTATCTCATTTGCTCCTGATAGAAATGTGAGTTCCTAGCTGTGTCCTGCACCCCTTCCCTGTGCCCTCCACATACACGCAGAGATGTGTCTTCTAAATAATCAGAGACCTCACCTCCTGCAAGGCCAGGTCAGCATGAACAAGTGAAGGAAGGCATTTTACCAGAACAGTAAGCTTAGAAAGGGAATGAAGCTTGGGCTGGCTGAGGAAGAAGACATATTTCTTTGCCAAGAGAGATTCACCCAGAAAAGCGAGAGCATTCTAGTGCATTTCCAGAAATGGAATTAGTGAGTTTAAGGACATGAATACTTTTATAAAATATTAAAGAAAATATATTAAATAAAATGTACCATGTTCCCTCAGATTTGCTTTGAAGATAAAAAATACCAGATTTACATTTTTTAAGGAAATATCTATGCCTGGATAAGCACATGGAAGGCAGACGTGAGGGACATAATCATTATATGAGAGAGTCTTAAGGGTTTGCAGAGTGCGATGGGTTTGGTGATAGGACATGAAAGGCTAAAAAATAACAAAACCACAATAAAATGATCTTGAACTATTAATTATTGTATTCTATGGACAAATAAGTAAAAATAGCATGATTCTGTGTCTCTGAGATCTCCAAAGAAATAAAGAACTGTGAGTACATTTGTGTGCATATGTGTGTACATGCATGTGTTTATTTTGTTTCAGGTCATTTTCAGGCCTATGTAAATTTTTCCGAGCTTTGTCTGTTTTCTTTTTTCAACTGTGAAGCTTGGAATCAGATCCTTTACTTGGTGTCTCCAAAAGCATGTTGGATCCTATCTCCTGCCCACCAAGTTATCATTCCGATTAAAATCTTGCCTGCCTTTCTAAGGTTGGCCTTGAAATGTTATCTCATCACTCCAGTTGGAAGCAACATTTTTGGCCTGAATCTTTTTCATTCCTGATTTCATCTTCTTGGCCCTTCTCATTTATCTGCAGCACCAACACAAACACCTTTACCTTCCTTATCGTCTCCTTTTGCCTCTAAGTTATGTAAGCTCTGACCTTGCTTTTCTGTATTTCAGGATTATATTGCCCACAAGACCTAGGGGCCTCTTAGCTGTTTCAGAGAGTATCTCATTTGCTCCTGATAGAAATGTGAGTTCCTAGCTGTGTCCTGCACCCCTTCCCTGTGCCCTCCACATACACGCAGAGATGTGTCTTCTAAATAATCAGAGACCTCACCTCCTGCAAGGCCAGGTCAGCATGAACAAGTGAAGGAAGGCATTTTACCAGAACAGTAAGCTTAGAAAGGGAATGAAGCTTGGGCTGGCTGAGGAAGAAGACATATTTCTTTGCCAAGAGAGATTCACCCAGAAAAGCGAGAGCATTCTAGTGCATTTCCAGAAATGGAATTAGTGAGTTTAAGGACATGAATACTTTTAAGACTGTTTAAAAATAGATATTGACAGATGTGTTTTCAATAGGGTTATTAAGTAGTTTGCATTCACATTTCTGTTGCTATTAACGTGCTTCTTTCACCTTCTACCAACTGGCACTGCTATGTATGTATTAAATTTAAATGATTGGTAATTTGTTGGAATTAATAAATATATATTGTTACTTTATTTATTTATTTGATTCCCCACGAGGGTAAACATCTTTCTTTCAATGGGCTTGTTAAAATGTTCTGTTTCCATTTTGGCAAATTATCCTTTCATATCCATTGCTTATTTAATTATTGGTGTCTTTATATATTTATTATTTCATTTGTAGAATTTAGTTCTTTATTGCATGAGTAATGTGTTTGGAGCTATAGTCTAAGAGTAGGATCTGCTTTTTATATACGTTTTTTTTGTTACCCAGATCTATTTACTGTTCTTGTCCTTCTACACTGATTGTGGATGACCCATTGCATAATAACTTATTTTCTATATCTTCAGATTGATGTATTACCTGCATATAATAGTATTCTTTGATTGATAGGCAGGCCACTCCTTTTTTGATGGTGTCCATTTTTAAAGCTAATAATGAAAAAATACACTCATATCTGAAAATATTTTAAAATTGGTCTTCAGTTTTCAAAACTGTGTGCTATTTCTCTCGTCTTACTTTTTTTCCTGCACAGTAAGTAATTGGAAAAAATATTCTGCTTATTGATTTAATAACTTGGCAGAAAACTTTAATATATTTCCGAGGATAGTGAAGCAAAATAAATAAGTCATCACTACCCTTGTGGTGTGTTAAGGCAAAGAGCATATTAACTGAATTCAAATATAAGTGTTTGGATTTTTAGTATTGATTACCAGAATTGGGTTTTCTAAATGAGGATACTTTGTTCATTCATTCATTTCCTACTTTAATGGATGTGACTTCTCAGAGTTTGTAGTGGTCATAAAATAGTAAGAGATGTATTTTACCATACTTAAGATGTAATGACTTCTCCTCTTCTCACTCAGGGGCCCTGTTGACCCATTCTTAAAGTGGAAAGGAGCCACTGTAAAACCACATAGAGATACTTGCATGAGAAAGTGACTCTTTTTCAGTAGTCAAATCTGAGACCAGTATTTCTGAGCCTTTGCTGATCTAACCTCCCCCGCCCCCCCCCCCCAAATTCCTGTGAGTTTTTTTCTGATCTTACAAACAAAAGAAATCAGTGCTGGTTCTGTCCAAGCCAAAAGGTTGTTGAAGTGATTAAACAGTCAAAATTTCAGAAAGACTTCAAAATCTATTTGAAATCTATAGGAAAGCAAATAGTTATCTATGTGTGTGTACTCAATCCTGTTCAACTCTTTGCGACCTCATAGACTGTAGTCTGCCAAGCTCCTCTGTCCATGGGATTTCCTGGGCAAAAATACTGGAGTGGGTTGCTGTGCACTCCTCCTGGGTATTTTCCTGACCCAGGGATCAAATCGTGTCTCTTGCATCTCCAGCATTGCCATCTAGGCATATTCTTCATCACTGCACCACCTGGGAGACCCTCAAATAGCTATTTAAGAAACTGAAAACTTGAAAGGCTAGCCAGAGACCTTGTTTTTACTTAATGCTCAATTAGAATAGGCCAGAGGTCTAGTTGGACACCACATTTGGTTGGGCACACACAAAGAGAGAATGACCTCTCCATAAGATGGTTTTTTCTCAGTGCCCTTAGACAAGCACAAGTCTCCCCAAGGGAAAGAAAAGGATAAATGGAGCATAAAGGCAGAGTTAGTCTTGTTAGCACAGATCACTAGTATTTCAGATTTGCAAAGAACTTGAAATCATTTATGTTAATTTCATTCCCACGCCTGTGATGGGGTGCACTGCTAGCCTCATTTTATAGATCAATAAGCTAAAGACAGTAGTATCAAGTAGTTACTCTTTGTTTTGCAGTGAATAATCACAAAGCTGGGAAAGCACACCTGGGTCACACTGTGGTCTGCCACCTGGTACCCAGAGGCATCTGAGAAGGTGAACCCCACATTTCTTCTTAATCACTTGTGAGTGACTTTTGGCCATGTTAATCCTTCTGCCTCTCAAAAGGATTCTAACAAAATCAAATTTATTTCTTTTTTCCTTCTAGGAATTGCTTTTCACCTGTCCTTTTACTCTGATGATCTTAAAAATAAGAATAAAATAAGAATAAGAATACATGGATCTGATGCCCTTAAAAATACAGGACCTTAACAATACATTGTTTCCCAGTGCATGTTCCATGGAATCTAGATTGGGAAAACATTAATTTGTGTTAATAAAACAAAGTATGGAACTTAAAAAGATGGTTTATTTCTAGACAAGTAGGTTTGACCTTTATTTTAGGTCTTCTGGGAATATTTAAATAATTCCTGAGATAGCTGTGAGTAGGGAATGTAGTATAGAATATTTCCCAAGCTTATGTGGGAATGGAACTGTTTCTTTTCTAATGAGCATGAAACAGGACTATTTGTAATATATTGCTTGGGAAATATTAGGAAATAAATCCTTCTGTCTTGGGTTTTTACCTGTTTTTGATACTTTTGATCTCAGATTTGCCCATAAAGTTGGATCTCCAAACTTGTCCTAGAAAAAACATCTTCTGCTATGTTCATCCATACTTTACTCTTCCTTTGTCTCAGCTCTTAAGTCCACATTTTCAGAAGAGTATGTGGTGTCTGCTCAGGCTTTCCTGGTGTCTTGTTTATACCTATTTTCATCTTGTTTTTCTTCTTCTCTTGCTGATGTTTCCTATGACTTACTTGGTAAGTGACAGAAGTCAGTTATCTCTGCTGGTCGTATCAATGCACATGGGAAGAGCCTGTGACCTGCAGGAGTTCACATGTACTTGGGAAGAGAATGTGTGTCCCTAAATGGTGGTCTTTTAAGGTGACTTGTCTGAAGTGTCCTAGTTAAGCCCAAAGATGAAAGCAGGTCATCCAAAGGGGTAAGGTAACTAAAAGGGAATCAGAAAATGTTTTATGAAAGAAATTCCACCACAATAAATTAGTTTAGGAAAGAATAAAGAAGAATTTAGGCAGATGAATAGAGATGAGAAGGGAGAGTGTGGCCAACCTTGTTTCTCTCTTGATTGAGAGAATGGACATTATACTAATGCACTAGGACCCTTGCACTAATTGTGTTATGTACTGATTCCTGGATCTCAAATATGGTGGTGGAAAAATTAGGGTACTCCATCAGAGTGGCTTAATAAAGTTGACTGTGCTCTGACAGTTGTGTTGCTCAGTCGCTAAGCCTTGTCCTACTCTTTGCGACTCCATAGAATGCAGTAAGTCAGGCTTACCTGGCCTTCACTATCTTCTGGAGTTTGTTCAAACTCATGTCCACCGAGTCAGTGATAAAATCCCACCATCTCACCCTTTGTTGCCTTTTTCCCCTTTTGCCTTCCATTTTTCCCTGCATCAGGGTCTTTTCCAATGGGTTGGGTCTTCACATCAGGTGGCCAAAATACTGGACCTTCAGCTTTTAGCAAAAGTCAAAATACTTATCTGGGAATGGAACTGTTTCTTTTCTAATGAGCATGAAACAGGACTATTTGTAATATATTGCTTGGGAAATATTAGGAAATAAATCCTTCTGTCTTGGGTTTTTACCTGTTTTTGATACTTTTGATCTCAGATTTGCCCATAAAGTTGGATCTCCAAACTTGTCCTAGAAAAAACATCTTCTGCTATGTTCATCCATACTTTACTCTTCCTTTGTCTCAGCTCTTAAGTCCACATTTTCAGAAGAGTATGTGGTGTCTGCTCAGGCTTTCCTGGTGTCTTGTTTATACCTATTTTCATCTTGTTTTTCTTCTTCTCTTGCTGATGTTTCCTATGACTTACTTGGTAAGTGACAGAAGTCAGTTATCTCTGCTGGTCGTATCAATGCACATGGGAAGAGCCTGTGACCTGCAGGAGTTCACATGTACTTGGGAAGAGAATGTGTGTCCCTAAATGGTGGTCTTTTAAGGTGACTTGTCTGAAGTGTCCTAGTTAAGCCCAAAGATGAAAGCAGGTCATCCAAAGGGGTAAGGTAACTAAAAGGGAATCAGAAAATGTTTTATGAAAGAAATTCCACCACAATAAATTAGTTTAGAAAAGAATAAAGAAGAATTTAGGCAGATGAATAGAGATGAGAAGGGAGAGTGTGGCCAACCTTGTTTCTCTCTTGATTGAGAGAATGGACATTATACTAATGCACTAGGACCCTTGCACTAATTGTGTTATGTACTGATTCCTGGATCTCAAATATGGTGGTGGAAAAATTAGGGTACTCCATCAGAGTGGCTTAATAAAGTTGACTGTGCTCTGACAGTTGTGTTGCTCAGTCGCTAAGCCTTGTCCTACTCTTTGCGACTCCATAGAATGCAGTAGGTCAGGCTTACCTGGCCTTCACTATCTTCTGGAGTTTGTTCAAACTCATGTCCACCGAGTCAGTGATAAAATCCCACCATCTCACCCTTTGTTGCCTTTTTCCCCTTTTGCCTTCCATTTTTCCCTGCATCAGGGTCTTTTCCAATGGGTTGGGTCTTCACATCAGGTGGCCAAAATACTGGACCTTCAGCTTTTAGCATAAGTCACTCAGTCCTGTCCAACTCTTTGTAACCCTATAGATTGTAGCCTGCTAGGCCCCTGTGTCCATGAGATTCTCCAGGCAAGAATATTGGAGTGAATTGTTGTTTCCTTCTCCATGAGCTTTTCTGTACCCAGGGTTTGAACCCACATCTCCTGCATTAGCAGGTGGATTATTTATCGTTGAGCCACCTGGGAAGTCCCCAAATTATTGTCCCATTTAGGGCTATTTTTTTTCCAAATTTCTTGACTCATCTGTTTGTTTCCTTTAATTTTGCCACCCCTACTAAAGCGTACAGTTGTCTTTTAGAATGATCTGCAATAGAAGTGACAGAATTTACCCAATCCCATGAAAATACATATAGACAAAAAGGGAGAGAGGAAAAACAGTGATTATCATATTCTTACAGCATTTTCAATTTGGTTGCGAGCAAAACATTGTAAAGTCTCACAATGATGCTTGCTATCTTGAGCTAGGAGGCCAGATTGGTTGATTAGAGAGGTTTGAATTTCAGGGTGCTGGAAGTAAACTTCTAGACCTTTACCTTTTCTTTTCTTTTCTTTTTTTGCTGGATTTGAATGTGATAGAGGTTTGGACCTGACTCGGGGTCAGGAAAGCCTGTGTAAAAAAAATGAGATCTTTGTGGCATTCTCAAACACACACAAATGATATGCACATTTGTAAAGTTCTGCCAAGCCCAGGATTTTGTTCCTGGAAATCATCCTAAGTTTCAGCTGTGCCAAACAGGCAGCCCCATGATGTAGGAAGATATTGGACCTAAGTTTATTTGTCCTCCTTCCCCTCTAAATGCTCAGCTCCCTGTTGTCATTTGTGACAATCACCTTTGGGCTGGAGAAAATGAAGTTAGTGTCATTCTTTGTGTGGACAGAACAAAGTTATGTCCATGCATGTCTTGACATTTTCGAGGTAAGAGAGATACTGAGAGAAGAGACCTTTCTGAAAGCAGTGATTTGGTGGGGGAGGGCTTCTCCTACAATCTTGTTCTCCTGTTGTTTAGTTACTCAGCTGTGTCTGACTCTTTATGACCCACATGGACTGTAGCCCACCAGTCGCCTCTGTCCATGGGATTTCTCAAGTAAGAATAGTGCAGTGGTTTGTCATTTCCTTCTCCAGGGGATCTTCTGGACCCAGGGTTTGAACCCCCATTTCCTCCATTGGCAGGTGTATTCTTTACCACTGAGCCACCAGGGACGCTCCTTGGTTCTTTTTACTGTTGTTCAGTCACTAAGTCATGTCTGACTCTTTACAGCCCCCAAAACTGCAGCAGGCCAGGCTTCCCTGTCCTTCACGATCTCCTAGAGTTTACGCAAACTCATGTCCACTGAGTCAGTGATGCCACCCAATTATCTTATCCTCTGTTGCCACCTTATCCTCTTGCTCTCAATCTTTCCCAGAATCATGGTCTTTTCCAGTGAGTCAATTCTTCACATCAGGTAGCCAAAGTACTGGAGCTTTAGCATCAGTCCTTTCAATGAATATTCAGGGTTGATTTCCTTTAGGATTAATTGATATATTCATACAGAGCCTTCATGCTCCATATCAGAGTCATCTAGTATGAATGAGTTCACTACAGGACTTTCATACTTGGAGCAGACTCTGCCCCCAAATAACAAATAATATTTGGTTGGCCCAAGAGTTTGTTCAGGTTTTCTATGTGGTAGTATCACTGAGTGAGTCTTGCTATACTATGCAATTCCATCCATTTACAAAAATAACATTGCTTTGGCTTTTTGAAAGAAATGAGGATATTTGCCCAGAAAGTGATCCTCTGTCATCTGTTAAAAATCTTATCAACAGCTCTGACAGTTTGACAAAATGAGATTTCTGGGTGCACCATTGAACCAACAATAGGAGTAATTATTTTTTTCTTCTATTAGCTCTTGTAACGAGCAGCTTTCTTCAGAAACCAAAAGACTATATTAAACTCCACACTGCCCTGGAATTTTAAAAAGCTAAATATGACTTCATTTATACTAAAAGTCTTTTAATTTTCACTGGTAATAAAAACAGAACCAATGGATTTCAGTACCAATAACAACAACAAAAAAACTGCTTTGCAGCCATATAATTCCTACTCAGGGTTTAATGGCTTTAAGCTCTACTAGGTAATCAAAAACACTAAATCTGTTTTGTGTAGATTCTTTTAAGATTTAAATTTCTGTTTGTTTAAAAATATTTCTTGTCTGATTATTTCCATAAAATACAGAGTATGACTTTATGTTATTCTGTAATATATTTTTCTAACATTTCAACAGTTTACTTAGCTTATCCTTAATGCCTCATTACAAATCTCATCAAGACTAATTTATTGCATGTCTTGATGACTTTATTTTTGTAAACATGATGGATTTCAAAAAAAAAAAAATTGTAGATTTCAGTTATTTCCAATTTCATTTAGTATGTTGTACTTGAGAGGTATTCCTGGCAACTCAGACGGTAAAGAATCTGCCTGCAGTGCAGGAGTCCAGGGGTTACCGATCCCTGGGTTAGGAAGATCTCCTGGAGTAGGAAATGGCAAGCCACTCCTGTATTCTTGTCTGATGAATATGGATAGAGGAGCCTAGGCTGATATTGATGTGGAAATTAACGAACGCTGGTGAAAGAACCAATGTAGACCTTTGTCATATTTCTGACCTCTTCCCCACTTCCCTCTGACTGGACAGTGCATTGTATGGTTGAGAGTATTTTTATGGGTATCATGTTAGTTCAAAGAGTAAGTTATGCTGAACAAAATAACTTTTTAGAAACTGAAATCTTTTTTGACAAATGCTGCACAGGAAAGCTAAAGAAATCTAAGTCCTGAATAAATCCAATTGGCATTGACTATGGAAGTGCTGGAAAGAGATGACATTTACGATACCTTCACTAAACATTATGAAAATCTTTAAGCTAAGTCCAAACTGTGACCTTCTAGCTGTGTCCTAGTTCCCTAGTAATATACAAAATGCCAGGTAAATCACTGTGATGGTGAAAATCTATCACAATAATTAAATAGTCATGTAATCTTATTAAGGGCAAAAAAAGAAAATGATGGAAAAGAGGAAAAAAGAGGAAAGGAGGACAAAGGGAGGTAGAAGACATGAGTGAATAGACCAAGGAATCATGGAAGAAGTCACTTGCTATGAATTTCTCTTATTTTCATGTATAAGCCTTTGTGCAGAAGGGCTGGAGTGCTTTGGTGAAGGTAGAGTGTGGCCAATTGAAGTAAATACATTGAAATAATGACTCATTCAAAATAACACCTTGTGAAAGGCATAAACCATCAGCTACAGGGCCATCGAGTACCTCTGTCTTTGTGGAGCTTATGAAATCACTTTAAATGAACAAGTCCTAAAGGTGAAGATCATATTTAAATAGTTATCAGACTTTTGAAAAACATTTAGCTCTCTCAATGTTGTAAGAGATATCATGGAAACAAAGATAGATATATTTAAATCTCTTTCCTTGAAAAGTTCAAAGGTTAGTTAGGAAACTGATAATTAACTAGGAGTTGCAATCCAGCCTGACCTAGTATGAAATGGGTATATAAGTAGGAAGAGAGTTGAGTAAACTCACTGAGAGAGGTTTTAGGTAGTTCTTCGGTCTCCTTGGAGATGTGTATGACTGATTACAAGTATCCTTGTAATCCATGTTACAATTTTAGACTGTCCTCCAAAGAGTAGCGGGTAGAGGTAAAAAAAAAATGTTTGTGACACTTGTTAAAGATGGTAGGGAAGACTTTATTTAAGGACTGAAAAGGGAGGAGGAAAATTGAGCTTGTCTGAATACAGTGAGAACAAGCAGAGATTTATAGCCAAGCAGCTGGTCAGAAGATTTTTGTCCAATAAAGAGAAGATAAGAACCCCAAAACAAAACAAAAAAGAAAACAACAAAAAAAGAGAAGATAAGAACCTAGATTATGTCTAGAGCAGTAAGTATCGGAAGCAAATAAATGATTATAGAAACATAAAGGGATAAATAAATATATTCTCAGTAACTCACACACTGCTTGACATGTAAGAGGTAAGTGATTCAAAAATAGTTCATAGATGAAGGAACAAATATGGCATAGATATATATGTTAATGATAATATTGTGGTTGTCATTCCTTTTTTGGCCATCCCCAAATCAGGGTCCAGTCCTGATATGCATATTATGTCACCTAGCATCATAAATACCCACCTTCCCAACTCCGTTTGTGACACATGAATCCCCACATGCCCAGTCGTGATTGGTATCTTAAAATCTGCAGACTGTTATCTTTACTGTACACCCCAAGTCTTTGATCACAACAAATAGTATTTAATTCCTGGGGTCAATGAAAGTGTTTTACATTTAAAATAATCTGACAGTTCATTAGCAGGAAATGTGTTTGCACTGACAATCATTCAAAACTTTTAGTCTAATCTCTGAGTCAAGAGTCTAGTAGACATGAGCCATTTAAAAAAATTGGCTGTATGTCTTTACTTGACATAGCTAAAATCTGTTTGATTGTAAAAAATCTCTCCCTGTTTCAATTCCATCCTCTATAAAACAGACATAATTATACTTATTTTGCCAAGTTTGGGAGAAAATCAAATGAGTTTTTATTAAGTTCTTATCAAGTACCTAACAAGGAGTAGACATTCAAGAAATTTGAATGTTATTTCATTCAAAGTCACTAGCTAGCAATAATGACAAGTGATTAGTGAAACCCTCTTCCTTGTATTTATCAAGTAACTTTCCCTGTTGAAACCAGCTAAACCATTAAACTCCCCCACATAATAAGAACACGTAACAGGAAAACATTCTTTGAGGGAATGGAGAACTTCAGAAGTCTCAGTAATTATGACTCCCTTCACTCTTCACACTTCCTTAGGAAAACAGAACTTTCAGAACTAGTAATAAATTATGGTCCAAGTCTAAATGTCCCCTCGTGCAGGAAGGGTCCTATAAACATCGCATTCTTTATCCTTGAGTTTAGTTATTCAAGGATCATTTTATGAGCATCCATCAGGTACCACACCTTATCATACGTATCCATCTTCATAGGTTACTGAGACACATGCCCTGCCTTCATGTAATTTACAATCTAATAAGAGGTACCAGGACATTAACAGATGGTTACAGGCAGGGGAATTAGAACTTTGTACAAGATACGGTAAAAGCACAAAGCACTCTCTGATCTTTTCTGACAATAGAGTCATGAAAATTTCAAGTCATGGGTTAACTTGAGGACCTAGCTCTTGGAGGGGAAACAGGAAGTGTAAATATCTAAGTACAGTCTTGGCCATCCTTTTCAATTTTTTAAACATTTGTCACTTCCTGCATGCTGCTCTCTCCCATACTTCCACATTTATATGGCTACAGCGCCCTATAGTCTGTCACTTCTTAACTGCCACTGCACTTTGGTAGAAGAGTCATGAAGGATCCAGGTCCCTCCCCTAGTCTTTTGTATCTATGCCATTTGCCTGATGCCTTATTTCTGGAGCATCGTTTTCTGCACACATGCCCTGATAATCCAGGCTCTCCAGGCTCCTTAGATCTAACCCTTAAATAGAAATTCATGACTCAATCCTATGTCAGATTTTTGAGTGTCTCTATAGAGTAGATGATCATAGATTCTTGTAGAGGGCATATCTTAGATGGAAAATGGAAATAATTTTTATCATATATTATACAGCAAAAGGAAGACGGGGGAGATGCTTTTAACACTCAAAAGGTGAACCAAACATTCAAAATATATGAGGCAAAGGTGTAATATTTTGAGTCGAGCCTGCATGTAGATCCCAGATATTGAACGAAGGGGAAGAAAAGCTATGCAATTATGTAAAATATTATTTTCTCATGTTATGTGTGAGGTAGTTTTCTCAGTAAAATACTACGGACAGGGGTGAGGTGGGCAATGGTGCTGAGGGAAGCCCTGTAATAACCTTGTAAAATAAATTATGTTCAGAACGTGCCATAGACAAAAGCAAAATGAAAGGAGCAGAGGATTTGGAAACTAGGAACATGATTCATTTTGGACCTGCCACCTACGTTGCTTTTTAGGATGAGCTTCCTTAGCTTGTGACTTACTTCTCTAGTCACACTTTTCATGAAATGGCAAGGCTGTAAGACCAGATGGCCAGTTTAGTTCATTTTCATAACTAATTGCTCTCTTCCACTCACCCCACTGATATTATCACCATCCACTAGAATTTATTATTTATCCTTTCAGAAGGTGGGACAAATTTGACACGAAGAGGCTAATATCAGAGCTTTTGATCCCTAGAAAAGTGGGACATGGAGGGCTTTGGGCAGGTGAAATGGATGATCAGGAGAAGAGGAAAGGAGAAAATAATAGGAAGGGAGAAGAGGACACAAATTAATAGTCAGAGATAGTAGCTAAGGGAAACTGGAGCCTTAGAGATTAACTCGAGGTGGTAGCTAGTCGAGGAGATGGTGTACAGTATCATAGGGAGTGAGATCTAGACCTTGATTGACAGTTCCAGTGTGAAGAATGTGGTACGTGATGGAGACACCTCACCTCAGAGCAGGGGCAGGATCCAGGGATCATTGCCCAGAAGGACTGGTAAGAGCAAAGCCAATTTCTATAGAGAAAAACTAATTTCTATGCTGGAGAGAAGAACAGAATGCAGTGCTGAAAGTGGAACTGAAAGAGATGAGGAAACTTGGGCTCACAAAAAATAGTAAAAGGTTTCCCTGGGACTAGGCTTCAAGTCTAAGCCAAAACTGATGACAGGCTGGGTTGGTGGTAGTTAATAGGCTGTCCAGCTCCTAGATTGGGAACTCACCAGTTCTCTTCACCATAGAACAGGATTGTCCTCAGGCCTCGGATATGTTGAATAAGCCTGTGAAATCCCACATACCAATATGTGATGAAAGTGATATGGGGAAAATACTTGGTGGTTCCCTCTAATAAAATTCTGATACATATCTGATAAGAATGATGGTAATAACCTTGGTGCTCTGTCAACAACATCTGACTCAGCCTACTCAGAGGGGGCCTGTGCAGTGGAGCCAATCATGAGGCAGTTTTATGCTTTAACCATAATGAAGATCACTGCAGAATGGATTCCAGGCACAATCAGAAACAGAAAGGCTAGGCGGCACAAGGCATTTTGCCAAGGAAGACTCATTTTGACCTTAGACAATTGGTCTGTGTGTAAAATGAAAGCCAAGTTCACTTTGGCAGCTTTTTACGGCCTTCAACATCCCATTTAATTTTCAGCTATTCTACTTCAGTCTTCTTACTGTCTCCTTCCATTATTCCCACTTGAAAATTAAAATTATTTTCCTGATTAAAGTTAGTCTTGGATTAAATCCTAGAATTTTCAGTCCTTCATATTCAAATATATATTGGCACTAGTGCAACTGTATAACTTAGTACCTGATTGTGTTTATAAGATTATTGGGAGATGCTTCCCAGGCTGCTTGAGGGAAGTATAATTGGCTAATATATTTCGTAGCTCTACTAATGGATATTGTATTGAGGACTGCATTTTCTGCTGGTTTCTTTCATTTGTGACAGCACACATAACTAAGGTGTTTTCTTCTTCCTTTGGCTCTCTGCTTCTTTCTGCTTATTCTTACATGAGATCCAGCAAAGGACAGGGCTGGAGGAGCCTCCCATTAGCTCCACAGAGAAGAGAAGAGTGCACTAGTCCTCAACACTCCCAAACACTCCAGCCCCAACTCAACCTCCCAGATCCTTTACCCCGAGAGTATAGACCTAAGCCCTCGTCACGACTCTGCTTTCGATAAAGTATGCAGTATGAATCAATATTTTCTCAAGAAATGGGAAGACTTGGTCCCTGAGAGCCTTTTCAATTCTATATAATACAAAAGGTAAGAGGAATGGGAGGAGCAGGATTAATTCAATTAAAATACCTCCAGTAGATGATAGAGGTACTCACCAGTTCTCTTCACCATAGAACAGGATTGTCCTCAGGCCTCGGATATGTTGAATAAGCCTGTGAAATCCCACATACCAATATGTGATGAAAGTGATATGGGGAAAATACTTGGTGGTTCCCTCTAATAAAATTCTGATACATATCTGATAAGAATGATGGTAATAACCTTGATGCTCTGTCAACAACATCTGACTCAGCCTACTCAGAGGGGGCCTGTGCAGTGGAGCCAATCATGAGGCAGTTTTATGCTTTAACCATAATGAAGATCACTGCAGAATGGATTCCAGACACAATCAGAAACAGAAAGGCTAGGCGGCACAAGGTATTTTGCCAAGGAAGACTCATTTTGACCTTAGACAATTGGTCTGTGTGTGAAATGAAAGCCAAGTTCACTTTGGCAGCTTTTTACGGCCTTCAACATCCCATTTAATTTTCAACTATTCTACTTCAGTCTTCTTACTGTCTCCTTCCATTATTCCTACTTGAAAATTAAAATTATTTTCCTGATTAAAGTTAGTCTTGGATTAAATCCTAGAATTTTCAGTCCTTCATATTCAAATACATATTGGCACTAGTGCAACTGTATAACTTAGTACCTGATTGTGTTTATAAGATTATTGGGAGATGCTTCCCAGGCTGCTTGAGGGAAGTATAATTGGCTAATATATTTCGTAGCTCTATTAATGGATATTGTATTGAGGACTGCATTTTCTGCTGGTTTCTTTCATTTGTGACAGCACACATAACTAAGGTGTTTTCTTCTTCCTTTGGCTGTCTGCTTCTTTCTGCTTATTCTTACATGAGATCCAGCAAAGGACAGGGCTGGAGGAGCCTCCCATTAGCTCCACAGAGAAGAGAAGAGTGCACTAGTCCTCAACACTCCCAAACACTCCAGCCCCAACTCAACCTCCCAGATCCTTTACCCCGAGAGTATAGACCTAAGCCCTCGTCATGACTCTGCTTTCAATAAAGTATGCAATATGAATCAATATTTTCTCAAGAAATGGGAAGACTTGGTCCCTGAGAGCCTTTTCAATTCTATATAATACAAAAGGTAAGAGGAATGGGAGGAGCAGGATTAATTCAATTAAAATACCTCCAGTAGATGATAGAGGTATCTTAAAGGAAATACCAGTTCAGAATTTATTTTCATTTCTGTTTATTGAGTGTTTATGGCAGTTTCTGTGCTGCATTTCTTATATATGTCATCTCATTTAATCTTTACAGCATCCATATGAATTTAAACCTGTATCCTCAGGTTCAGCTTGAAATAAAAAGGATGAATGATGGTCCAAGTTCATTATACCATAATGAAACCAGATATCTTAGCCAGGTCTCCCTCTAATGCTGTGCCTTTCTTGATGACTCTGATACCTCCAATTGACTGAGATATTAAACTGATTTGTGCTTCCTACTGTACCAAACGATGGGAAAAGAGACACTATGTCATTGCAAAAGCAATATCTAGAGATTGTTATGATGGACCAGGAGAAAGGAAAGTAGTGAAAAAAGACAAGGAGGGAGAAATAAAATTGATCTGGATAGAAGCTATGATTCCCAAGAAGGGATCCAAGCAACTCATGGTTAGCGAGTCTTGTCATGTGATGGTTGGATTTATTACTAAAGCAATAAAATGGTGGAGGAGACAGAGCTGTTGGAATGAAGCTAGAGAAGGCATCTTGGGTCTGGCTCATCAGCCTTCTGTGCCATGAACTCTACTGACAGCTAAGGGTACAGAGAGCAAAGTATAGTCCCATGAGAAGAAGATGATGAGAAGATGAAACTTTGGCTAAATAATGCTGAAACTTGCCAAGACTGTAGGCACTGAGAGCCTCAGGTACTAAACGTGAAAGCAAGCCAACCAACAGGGCTGATGATGAGTTCAAGGATATGACCAGAGCTTCCCCAAACTACTAAGAGGCATTGCACAAACCTTTATTCTTATCAGCTAGTGGGCTGAGCCTCATGGTGTGCAACTGCCTTATCTAGTTTGGTTTAGGAGGATAGAACCTGTGTGAGTTCTGGCAGTATGTCTTTCAAGAAATTGGTCAATTTCATCTAAATTATCAAATTTGTGGACATAGAATTTTTCCTTAGTGTCTATTTTTTTAATGTACATGGGATCAGTATTGTGGACTCTTATTTTATTTCTGGTATTGATAATTTGTATATTCTTTATCAGTAGTCTACTTGGAATGGTAGCCCTGAGGAGCCTTTTCATTTTAAACAAAAGGTAAGAGGAATGGGAGGAGCAGGATTAATTCAATTAAAATACCTCCAGTAGATGATAGGGTATCTTAAAGGAAATACCAGTTCAGAATTTATTTTCATTTCTGTTTATTGAGTGTTTATGGCAGTTTCTGTGCTGCATTTCTTATATATGTCATCTCATTTAATCTTTACAGCATCCATATGAATTTAAACCTGTATCCTCAGGTTCAGCTTGAAATAAAAAGGATGAATGATGGTCCAAGTTCATTATACCATAATGAAACCAGATATCTTAGCCAGGTCTCCCTCTAATGCTGTGCCTTTCTTGATGACTCTGATACCTCCAATTGACTGAGATATTAAACTGATTTGTGCTTCCTACTGTACCAAACGATGGGAAAAGAGACACTATGTCATTGCAAAAACAATATCTAGAGATTGTTATGATGGACCAGGAGAAAGGAAAGTAGTGAAAAAAGACAAGGAGGGAGAAATAAAATTGATCTGGATAGAAGCTATGATTCCCAAGAAGGGATCCAAGCAACTCATGGTTAGCGAGTCTTGTCATGTGATGGTTGGATTTATTATTAAAGCAATAAAATGGTGGAGGAGGCAGAGCTGTTGGAATGAAGCTAGAGAAGGCATCTTGGGTCTGGCTCATCAGCCTTCTGTGCCATGAACTCTACTGACAGCTAAGGGTACAGAGAGCAAAGTATAGTCCCATGAGAAGAAGATGATGAGAAGATGAAACTTTGGCTAAATAATGCTGAAACTTGCCAAGACTGTAGGCACTGAGAGCCTCAGGTACTAAACGTGAAAGCAAGCCAACCAACAGGGCTGATGATGAGTTCAAGGATATGACCAGAGCTTCCCCAAACTACTAAGAGGCATTGCACAAACCTTTATTCTTATCAGCTAGTGGGCTGAGCCTCATGGTGTGCAACTGCCTTATCTAGTTTGGTTTAGGAGGATAGAACCTGTGTGAGTTCTGGCAGTATGTCTTTCAAGAAATTGGTCAATTTCATCTAAATTATCAAATTTGTGGACATAGAATTTTTCCTTAGTGTCTATTTTTTTAATGTACATGGGATCAGTATTGTGGACTCTTATTTTATTTCTGGTATTGATAATTTGTATATTCTTTATCAGTAGTCTACTTTGAATGGTAGTCAGAGGCCAGGGTTGATGCATTCCTATATCTGTTTAATTGGCTACGGTAAGCATATGTTTTAAACACTGGGCTTTAATCCTCTATTGTTTTCTTTTTAAAATTTTGGCCTCTTTTATTGATTTCTTAATTTATTTCACTTTCGTCCATCTTTATTCTTTGGCCTGCATGGGCCTCCCATGGCAGTGGCCTCTCTCGTTGCAGAGCATCAGCTCTGGGAGCATGCACTCCACAGCTCTGGCTGGCAATTGGACACACCAGTCCAGTCTCTCGGTGGCATGTGTGATCCTCCCGGGCCAGGTATCAAACTGGTGCCCCCTGCACTGCAAAGCAGACCCTTTACCCACTGGACCACCAGGGAAACCCCTAATTCTCTACTGTTGATGGTACAGATTAGACATAACTGGCAAGGTGAATAAAGAGAAGTGGAGTCCAGCCAGAGGTTAAGTGTTGGTTAAAAACGAAGAGGTGGGGCTTCCCCTGGTGGTCCAGTGGGTAAGGACACCGCCTAGCAGTGCAAGGGGCGCTGGTTCGAGCCCTGGCCTGGGAAGATCCCACGTGACCTGGAGCAGCTGGAGTGATGTGTCCAATTACCGAGCCGGAGCTCTGGAGCGCATGTGCCCAGAGCCGGTGCTCTGCAATGACAGACACCACTGCAATGGGAGGCCCACAAGAGCCAAAGAACGAAGACGAATGAAAATAGAGAAATAAAAAAGACCAATAGAAGTGGCCCTCCCGCTCCCCTCCCTCCCCAACCCAACCCCCGCCCAAAGTAAATAAATAAATAAATCTAAAAAAAAAAAAAAAAGAGTGTTCACATCTCAGCAATTGAAGGGATATCAAAAGGCAGAACCACCCTTAAAAAAAAAAAAAAAAAAAAAAACAAAGAGGTGTGAGATTTAGAAATCAGAGGTGGGTGGCACCATAGAAAGTATCATTATAATGTACATGTTTTTCCTTAGTGTCATTTTTTAATGTACATGGGATCAGTATTGTGGACTCTTATTTTATTTCTGGTATTGATAATTTGTATATTCTTTATCAGTAGTCTACTTTGAATGGTAGTCAGAGGCCAGGGTTGATGCATTCCTTTATCTGTTTAATTGGCTACGGTAAACATATGTTTTAAACACTGGGCTTTAATCCTCTATTGTTTTCTTTTTAAAATTTTGGCCCCTTTTATTGATTTCTTAATTTATTTCACTTTCATCCATCTTTATTCTTTGGCCTGCATGGGCCTCCCATGGCAGTGGCCTCTCTCGTTGCAGAGCATCAGCTCTGGGAGCATGCACTCCACAGCTCTGGCTGGCAATTGGACACACCAGTCCAGTCTCTCGGTGGCATGTGTGATCCCCCCGGGCCAGGTATCAAACTGGTGCCCCCTGCACTGCAAAGCAGACCCTTTACCCACTGGACCACCAGGGAAACCCCTAATTCTCTACTGTTGATGGTACAGATTAGACATAACTGGCAAGGTGAATAAAGAGAAGTGGAGTTCAGCCAGAGGTTAAGTGTTGGTTAAAAACGAAGAGGTGGGGCTTCCCCTGGTGGTCCAGTGGGTAAGGACACCGCCTAGCAGTGCAAGGGGCGCTGGTTCGAGCCCTGGCCTGGGAAGATCCCACGTGACCTGGAGCGGCTGGAGTGATGTGTCCAATTACCGAGCCGGAGCTCTGGAGCGCATGTGCCCAGAGCCGGTGCTCTGCAATGACAGACACCACTACAATGGGAGGCTCACAGGAGCCAAAGAACGAAGACGAATGAAAATAGAGAAATAAAAAAGACCAATAGAAGTGGCCCGCCCGCTCCCCTCCCTCCCCAACCCAACCCCCGCCCAAAGTAAATAAATAAATAAATCTAAAAAAAAAAAAACAAGAGTGTTCACATCTCAGCAATTGAAGGGATATCAAAAGGCAGAAGCACCCTTAAAAAAAAAAAAAAAACAAAAAGAGGTGTGAGATTTAGAAATCAGAGGTGGGTGGCACCATAGAAAGTATCATTTACAGTCCAGTTACCCATGCATCAAGCATGATTAGGGATAACACCAAGTGACCCTAAATGTCTCCAAGGGATCCCTAACTTTGCTTCCTCAAGATGACAGAATAAGTCACTATTGTCTTTCTACAGCTCTATCTTCAGTTACATTACCAACTGCCTTGGGGAAGCACGTGGTGACCAGCATCATGTATTTATAATACAATTGTTGAAAAAATTTTGTTGACAAATTTTATAAGTTTACCTTATACTGAATAGCACAGAAGAGGAATAACTTATTCTAAGACTTTATTTGATCTTCAGAAAGGTCTATGAGTTTGTGAAATATTTGATAATAGAATTGTAGAATTAGGAGGGACCTTTACTACAGGATCCTTTTAATTTACAATGAATTGACTGAGGTTTCGAAGGGTTAAGTGAATCACCTGGTAAGAGGATAAGCTAGGCTTAAACTTAAGTCTCCCAATACCAATTCCAGTGTTCTTTCCACAGCAAACAGAGTTCATCCTCAAATTTGCATTCTTGAACACACATGTTTTGCTTCCATCAAATACACGTACATGAGTTCTTGCTGAACCATCCAATTATCCAATCTACTCCCTATACTCAGGATAAAGGCCTGCTGGCAGAGGCTCTGAAGGAGCCTTCAGTGCTCATGTCAGTCATACTATAGGAACTCCAGGTACCCCAAGCCTCCAAGTGACAATCTCTAATCCAGCACATGTCAAGTCCACCAGAGAAATGATGCGTTAAGGATGCAAACCTGAATGGCAACCTGAAATTAAGGTTAACATTCAGTGACTATATATATTACAATAACTCAGGACTTTAAAAGTATGTGTTTGTCTGCTGTGTCTGTCATGTTAATAACCAATTTTGTCTAGAGAGCTCTCATTTGCCTTTTTTTTTTTTTTTACCGAACACTCAGTGCAAAGAATTCCTTAATTTTTGTGATACATTTTAATCTTACTTACCATGTTTAATATATATTAAGGTTACAATTTTTATGATTGATTATGTGGTTTAAATGATTCAAATTCATATTATATAAGTGTATGCACACACAACATATATACATATACACATACACACATTTGACTGATATTTGTGTACAAATGTATGGCTATATATGTTTCTTCTTTTTTAATTTGGGGGACTCCTATTGAGCATTTTCTATGTGTGAGGTAATAGAAAGGTCTTGGAGATATAGCTCTAAGTAAGACCAATGCGTTTCCTGTTTCAGAAAGTTATATTCTAAAGAGAAGGTTACAGAAAATGACACCCCCCCAAATAAAAAATCAGAAAGTTATATAATGGCTAATACTCTGTAGAAAATTTGAAGCTTATCTGGAAGTATGAAAGTTTATATGTATAGCAAGAAATGAAATTTGCAAAAGCCCAAATCAAAGGGAGAATGCAAGAACTGATACTACTCTGGGGAAATTATGTTCGTTCTTGATGACCTAACACATGACAAATTGGAACAAGTATATGAATCCAGTTGCCTTAATGGATTCTCTGGTGGATCAGAAGGTAAAGAATCTGCCTACAATGTCAGAAGTCTCCTGAGTTGGGAAGATCTCCTGGAGGAAGGAATAGCTACCTACTCCATTATTCTTGCCTAGAGAATTCCACAGACAGAGAAGCTACAGTCCTCTGGGATAGAGTCACAGTGGGCTACAGTCCTTGAGGTCACAAAAAGTCAGACACGACTGAGTGACTGACACTTTCACATTTCAGGTACGTGAAAGGTCAACACTCTCAGTGGCAATATGTAAAGCATAAATGTACCCTATGTTGAGAGATATGTGGACCTGCATCCCTTTTATTTTAAACTGTGCCTTTTGGCACACTGTCTGAAGGATGGTACTTAAAAAAATAAAACCCTAATGAGAATTTTAAACTACAAACCTTCTCATCGGAGTTTTGAGGGATAGAAATCACACCTTCTATGCCTCTTAATCCACTTCCCCAAAGAAATGTAATTTAAAGGAGATAACATTACATGCCTATTAGAATGACAAAATCCAGAGCACTGACCTGGACATGGAGCAACAGGGACTCTGATTCATTGTTGGTGAGACTACAAAATGGTACAGTAGCTTTGGAAGGCAGTTAAGATTTCTTGAAAAACTAAACATACTCAGTGTAGGATCCAGAAATTGACTTTTCTGATATTGCCCAAAGGAGTGGAAAACTTATATCCAGGCCAAGACCTGCACATAGATATTTATAGAAGCTTTATTTAAAATAAAGAAACCAAGATGCTCTTTAGTAGCATATCAAGTCAATGGAATATTATTCAGCACTAACAGTAGATAATTTATTATGCCATGAAAAGATAGAGATAAAACTTAATTTCATACTACTAAGGAAAAGAAGCCAAATGGAAAAGGCTGCATACTGTGTAATTCCAGCTATATGATGTTCTGGAAAAGGGAAAGCTGTGGAGACAGTGGAACAATCTGGGTTTGGTGGGGGCTGAATAGGCAGAGCACAGAAGACTTTTTACAACCATGAAAATATGTTCGTTCTTGATGACCTAACACATGACAAATTGGAACAAGTATATGAATCCAGTTGCCTTAATGGATTCCCTGGTGGATCAGAAGGTAAAGAATCTGCCTACAATGTCAGAAGTTTCCTGAGTTGGGAAGATCTCCTGGAGGAAGGAATAGCTACCTACTCCATTATTCTTGCCTAGAGAATTCCACAGACAGAGAAGCTACAGTCCTCTGGGATAGAGTCACAGTGGGCTACAGTCCTTGAGGTCACAAAAAGTCAGACACGACTGAGTGACTGACACTTTCACATTTCAGGTACGTGAAAGGTCAACACTCTCAGTGGCAATATGTAAAGCATAAATGTACTCTATGTTGAGAGATATGTGGACCTGCATCCCTTTTATTTTAAACTGTGCCTTTTGGCACACTGTCTGAAGGATGGTACATAAAAAAATAAAACCCTAATGAGAATTTTAAACTACAAACCTTCTCATCGGAGTTTTGAGGGATAGAAATCACACCTTCTATGCCTCTTAATCCACTTCCCCAAAGAAATGTAATTTAAAGGAGATAACATTACATGCCTATTAGAATGACAAAATCCAGAGCACTGACCTGGACATGGAGCAACAGGGACTCTGATTCATTGTTGGTGAGACTACAAAATGGTACAGTAGCTTTGGAAGGCAGTTAAGATTTCTTGAAAAACTAAACATACTCAGTGTAGGATCCAGAAATTGACTTTTCTGATATTGCCCAAAGGAGTGGAAAACTTATATCCAGGCCAAGACCTGCACATAGATATTTATAGAAGCTTTATTTAAAATAAAGAAACCAAGATGCTCTTTAGTAGCATATCAAGTCAATGGAATATTATTCAGCACTAACAGTAGATAATTTATTACGCCATGAAAAGATAGAGATAAAACTTAATTTCATACTACTAAGGAAAAGAAGCCAAATGGAAAAGGCTGCATACTGTGTAATTCCAGCTATATGATGTTCTGGAAAAGGGAAAACTGTGGAGACAGTGGAACAATCTGGGTTTGGTGGGGGCTGAATAGGCAGAGTACAGAAGACTTTTTACAACCATGAAAATATTGTGTGTAATATTTATAATGGTAGATACATGCCATAATATATTCCAAGCCCATAGAATGTACAACACCAAGAGTAAACCATAATATGAACTGTAGGCTCTAGGTGAAAAATGATTTCCATGCAGGTTCATCAGTTGTAACAAGTGCACCACTTTGGTGGGTGAAGTTGATAATGGAGCAGCTATAAATATGTGAACATATGAGCTAAATGGGCAATCTCCCATTCAGGTACTCCCATTCAGTACAGCAGGCATGACCCTGCTTGCTTCTGAGATCAGATGAGGTCGGACATGTTTAGGGTGGTAGGGCTGTAGACTAAATGGGCAGTCTGTGTACCTTGTTTTTAATTTTGTTGAGAACATAAAGCTACTCTAAAAAATCCATTAAAGAATATTTAGTTGTGAAAAACATAAAATAACATTTAAATATTTAGAGACGGCGTTTTTTCTTTATTACTAGAGTATAATTGCTTTGCCACGTTGTGCTGTAACATGAGGTGAACCAGCTATATGTTTACATATATCCATTCCATCTTGAATCCTTCCCCCGTCTACCCCCTCCTCAGTCCCACCAGTCTAGTCATCCACAGACCACCAAGCTGAGTAGAAAATACCATTTTTTAATTTTGTTTTTAAAATAATTTTATTTATTTATTCGTGGCTGTGCTGACTCTTCATTGCAGTACGGGCTTTCTTGGTTGCAGTAAGTGGTGCTTACTCTCTAGTTGAAGTGCACTGGCTTCTCATTGCACTGGCTTCTCTTGTTGCAGAGCATGGGCTCTAGGGCATGTAGTCTCAGTGGTTGCAACTCCCGGGCTCTAGAGCACAGGCTCAATAGTTACGGTGCAAATGTTCTGTTGCTCCAAGGCATGTGGAATCCTCCTGGACCAGGAATTGAACCCATGTCTTCTGCATCAGCAGGCAGATTCTTCACTACTAAGCCACCAGGGAAGTCCTGAAAATACAATTAAAAAATAACCACTGATTTTTATAAAACAACAGCAGTAGCTCTAAGAGGTCATCAGTAGTGGCTGACACATAGTAGGTACTGAATAAACATGTATCGAATGAATGTGTGTAACTATATATGAGTGTCTGCTCATTTCTGCATACACACCACTCAGTAATTCAACATACTTTGAGTCTATAACCTGAGGAACACTTTAATTTAATCCAAGTTGACTCTTTCAGACCTAGTGCTACTACACTGGATGAAGCAATTTCACCATAGGAGACTTTCCTAGAAGTTTTGTTTTTAATGATCATCTCTGTGTTTTGTTTTATTTCTAAGCCAGCTGGTAGCTTTGTAATCAGACTTTGTTTTATAGATTTTGCTTTTAAAAATCCACTGAGTATTTCTGTATCCCTTGAAAGTTGACAGCAGAACTGGCAAAATGTCAAGAATGATTCACAAAAATGCCAATACAGGATATTCTTCAACAGAAGGAATACATCTTTGGAAGATTCTCTGTCTGGGTTAATTAGTGTTCTTGCTGAAACGTTCACAGAAATATCTTAGAACTACTTCTGTTAGTAGGTTTATCCATAGCAGAGAAGTCCTGATGGGACTGTTAGTCTGGCCTTAATACAGAGATATCTGTTCTGACAATCCCTGTCTTTTGATTGGAAAAGGATTGCAAGAAGACTCATTATTAGCTACTGTTATGAGAAATTGGCTCCTCAGCATGGCGTTTAATCTTTGAAGTGATTTTTGTCTAGTCTTAGAACACAGATGGCCCTGAAAGCAATGTCCTGTATTGGATGGAGTCAGATGGAACACTGGCCCAGAATTAGACACTGTGGAAGCCCTGGTTATTGGTCTTTCCCTCTCTACCTTGCTCCCCCAAAACCTCTCCATGTGATGGATCCTTTTAATCGGGATAATCTCTCTTCCCTGTCAAAATACATCAGCAGGTATGCTGAAGGTTTGAGTGAGGCTGACAGATTCTGAAAGATTACTCTCAAGTTAAATGCCCTTTTATAGCTGCTGATCCCTTTTCCCCTTTGCTTGTTTCCACTTTGGATTTTTGATGTGGGTGGTCATGAAATAAGATGGGGAGGATTTCATGTTTTGAGTAGGTGTGCTTTTTCTGCAGCTGTATATTTTCTGTATGTTGTATATATCTCATTGAGGTGTAGCAGATAAAAATAGCACCTCCATATTTTTTCCTTCTGTTCTACTATCATTTCCCTGAGAGGTACAATCATATTTTCTAAGCAATATTTTTCGTCTTATTACATTTCTGTTTTAATAATCACAGAGTGTATTTGCGTAACACTTTTTAAAAAAGGCAGGAAGGTAGGAAGAAAAGGCAGCTCTAAAAAAATTATTTCCACTTTTTCTAGAATAACTGAGGACTAGAGAACTGAAGTGGCTTTCAAAACTCCAACGATGGCAGAAAAGTTGGAACCATTGCCCACTGATGTTAACTTTCTCTGTGTACCACCTGTCAAGGAAATTCATAGACAGGTTTCTGCCTTGTTAACAGATAATAGTTCATTTACACCCACCTGAGATATTAGGCCCAAATTTCACTCCATCTCAAATTAATCATCAAAAAACTGGTGAACATATAGGGAGAGCAATGCAGGATCAAACTTTAGGGTTAGAAAATGGATGGAGAGAAGACATGCAGGATTGTCATATAAGATAACGCTTTTATCATCATAAAATATTGAGACAGAGAAGACCCTCCTTATTAAAGTAATTATTCATTTGAATATTTATAGAGCAGGAACAGCATTATATGCTGAGCTTATATTGGAGCAAAAGACACGTAAGGGGTCAAATTTAAATTGATCTGTTCTGACAATCCCTGTCTTTTGATTGGAAAAGGATTGCAAGAAGACTCATTATTAGCTACTGTTATGAGAAATTGGCTCCTCAGCATGGCGTTTAATCTTTGAAGTGATTTTTGTCTAGTCTTAGAACACAGATGGCCCTGAAAGCAATGTCCTGTATTGGATGGAGTCAGATGGAACACTGGCCCAGAATTAGACACTGTGGAAGCCCTGGTTATTGGTCTTTCCCTCTCTACCTTGCTCCCCCAAAACCTCTCCATGTGATGGATCCTTTTAATCGGGATAATCTCTCTTCCCTGTCAAAATACATCAGCAGGTATGCTGAAGGTTTGAGTGAGGCTGACAGATTCTGAAAGATTACTCTCAAGTTAAATGCCCTTTTATAGCTGCTGATCCCTTTTCCCCTTTGCTTGTTTCCACTTTGGATTTTTGATGTGGGTGGTCATGAAATAAGATGGGGAGGATTTCATGTTTTGAGTAGGTGTGCTTTTTCTGCAGCTGTATATTTTCTGTATGTTGTATATATCTCATTGAGGTGTAGCAGATAAAAATAGCACCTCCATATTTTTTCCTTCTGTTCTACTATCATTTCCCTGAGAGGTACAATCATATTTTCTAAGCAATATTTTTCGTCTTATTACATTTCTGTTTTAATAATCACAGAGTGTATTTGCGTAACACTTTTTAAAAAAGGCAGGAAGGTAGGAAGAAAAGGCAGCTCTAAAAAAATTATTTCCACTTTTTCTAGAATAACTGAGGACTAGAGAACTGAAGTGGCTTTCAAAACTCCAACGATGGCAGAAAAGTTGGAACCATTGCCCACTGATGTTAACTTTCTCTGTGTACCACCTGTCAAGGAAATTCATAGACAGGTTTCTGCCTTGTTAACAGATAATAGTTCATTTACACCCACCTGAGATATTAGGCCCAAATTTCACTCCATCTCAAATTAATCATCAAAAAACTGGTGAACATATAGGGAGAGCAATGCAGGATCAAACTTTAGGGTTAGAAAATGGATGGGAGAGAAGACATGCAGGATTGTCATATAAGATAAAGATTTTATCATCATAAAATATTGAGACAGAGAAGAACCTAATCATTAAAGTAATTATTAATTTGAATATTTATAGAGCAGGAACAGCATTATATGCTGAGCATACAAGAATGATACATAGACCCTTTGGGGGAAACAGAAACAAATATGGAAAAACCACATGTATAGGTCTCCTGGTTCAAGATGATAATTTGAGCCCTGTGCTTTTGACCTACTTCTCTCTCAATTCACATTTGTAAGACTATATGTATATATGGATGTATATATTATATAGTGAGTATATGTGTATAGTATATGCATGTATGCAATTATGAATATATATAAATGTGTATATATGTGTGGTATGTGCATATATATATATACACATAACCACACACATATATATGTGTGGTTATATGTCTGTGTGTGTGTGTGTATGTATACACACAAACCCACATTGGAGAAAATTTTCTCCAGGAAAATGTCTTGTGGACAGTACCAAATTGAAGGCTACATTTATAAATCCAAGATCCAATCATTGTGAAGCCATATTACAAAGAGTTATTACTGGGACAAAGGGAAATTTTTGGAACAACAAGACAGTCACAAGTTGTATAGATCCTTATTATATTCCTAAAATAATTCATAAAGTTAGAATTATATCCCAACCACTTCAGTCACTACCCATTTCTTCCTGTCTCCTTCATTCTTATTCACTTGTGCTTCCATTCACTTCATCCTCAGTGGGCTTAACCAAAGGGCTATGTCCGATGGAATATGTTCTGTGGTGACAATGTACTGGTTTCAGACTTGGGCCTGAAAATGTGTCTTTTGGTCCAGCTCTCCATCTTGTGATCCTGTGATTCATCCTGGGAAGTGCATGCCTCACACATATGCTGTCCTAGAAAGAGAAGTTTAAAACAATCTATGAGACAAATTAAGAGAGCTGTATATATGTGTGGTATGTGTGTATATATGTCTATGTGTATATACATATACGTATATATAGATAGATAGATATAGATATGCACAAGCCCACATTGGGAAAAATTTTTTCCAGGAAAATGTCACGTAGGCAGTGTCAAATTGCAAGTGTTGACATAGATGTACTACCACTGTAAAAGAGGCAGCTAGTGGGAAACTGCAATATAGCACAGGGAGCCCAGCCTGATGGTCTATGATGATCTAAAGCGGTGGGAGGGAGGCTCAGAAGGGAGTGGGTATATGTATACTCATGGCTGATGTGCACTGTTGTGTGGCAGAAACCAGTACAACATTGTGAAGCAATTACCCTTAAATTAAAATTAAAAAAAAGAACAATATGAGGTGACTTGCAGCCAAGTCCATCCTATCCCATCAAAGCCGTACCTTACTCACAAAAGAGAACAAAATAATTTATTGCTGTTGTAACCTATAAAGATTCTGAGGTTGCTTTTCACACAAAATTATGTGACAATAATTCAATAGGTCATGGGGCACACATGCTGTTTAAGGCAGGGCATTAAAGAGAATTCGTTAATGCACAAAGTCATGTCCATCAGGGGTTTTTCTCTTCTGGGGTAAAGAATTTGCCTATAATGCAAGAAACCCTTTGGTCAGGAAGATCCCCTGGAGAAGGAAATGGCAACCCACCCAGTGTTCTTGCCTGAGAAATCCCATGCTAGAGGAGCCTGGCAGCCTATAGTCCGTGGAGTCACAAGTCAGACACAACTTTGCAACAAAGCCACCAACCACCACAGGTCCACTGGGGAGAGGGAGGAGTGGTCTAGCTATCTTCATTGTGTCAGAGCCATCTTTAGGGGAAAATCCAACTCTTGCTAGTAGCAGCAAGGCTTTACCTTAGACTGTTCTCTCCAATTGTTGACATTGAACTAGGCAGAGACACCCATCAGGGCAGATAACAGGGAGTGGAGGGGAAAGGGTTGGAGACATTTGGGGCAAATTTTAATTTTTGGAGGTGGAACTGGTATGTACTGTGGACAGAGATGCATAGTGTCTACTCTAGACATACACCTGGTTAGAAGGTGGCCTTGACACCATCTCAGAACTTGGACATTTGCGCCACCTAGTAAACCAGGGTTGGATCTCTACCAACACAGAGCTGGTTCTACAAGCCTACATGCCAAACAGATGCAGGGAAGCAAGCCACTGTAAGAAGAGTTAAACTTTCTTTCTGAACAAAATGACTGTAGTAATAGCTCCCTGCCCACTCCTCACTTAGGCCTTGTCTCTTTATCTGGCAAAATAAAAGTGCAGAAAAGAGCTTGAAGCAGCCAGGATATTGTCAGTGGATTGCTGAGGAAATACCAGCCCAGCCTGATGGTCTATGATGATCTAAAGCGGTGGGAGGAGGCTCAGAAGGAGTGGGTATATGTAACTCATGGCTGATGTGCACTGTTGTGTGGCAGAAACCAGTACAACATTGTGAAGCAATTGCCCTTAAATTAAAATTAAAAAAGAACAATATGAGGTGACTTGCAGCCAAGTCCATCCTATCCCATCAAAGCCATACCTTACTCACAAAAGAGAACAAAATAATTTATTGCTGTTGTAACCTATAAAGATTCTGAGGTTGCTTTTCACACAAAATTATGTGACAATAATTCAATAGGTCATGGGGCACACATGCTGTTTAAGGCAGGGCATTAAAGAGAATTCGTTAATGCACAAAGTCATGTCCATCAGGGTTTTCTCTTCTGGGGTAAAGAATTTGCCTATAATGCAAGAAACCCTTTGGTCAGGAAGATCCCCTGGAGAAGGAAATGGCAACCCACCCAGTGTTCTTGCCTGAGAAATCCCATGCTAGAGGAGCCTGGCAGCCTATAGTCCGTGGAGTCACAAGTCAGACACAACTTTGCAACAAAGCCACCAACCACCACAGGTCCACTGGGGAGAGGGAGGAGTGGTCTAGCTATCTTCATTGTGTCAGAGCCATCTTTAGGGGAAAATCCAACTCTTGCTAGTAGCAGCAAGGCTTTACCTTAGACTGTTCTCTCCAATTGTTGACATTGAACTAGGCAGAGACACCCATCAGGGCAGATAACAGGGAGTGGAGGGGAAAGGGTTGGAGACATTTGGGGCAAATTTTAATTTTTGGAGGTGGAACTGGTATGTACTGTGGACAGAGATGCATAGTGTCTACTCTAGACATACACCTGGTTAGAAGGTGGCTTTGACACCATCTCAGAACTTGGACATTTGCGCCACCTAGTAAACCAGGGTTGGATCTCTACCAACACAGAGCTGGTTCTACAAGCCTACATGCCAAACAGATGCAGGGAAGCAAGCCACTGTAAGAAGAGTTAAACTTTCTTTCTGAACAAAATGACTGTAGTAATAGCTCCCTGCCCACTCCTCACTTAGGCCTTGTCTCTTTATCTGGCAAAATAAAAGTGCAGAAAAGAGCTTGAAGCAGCCAGGATATTGTCAGTGGATTGCTGAGGAAATTTCTTCATTTTATTTGGTGCTTTCTTGTGTGGTTACCAAAGTGCTCTGGAGTGGGAATCCGAGCTTGATGACCTTAGTCTCAGTGCTTTCAATGATGTCCATCCTGAAGTCATTCACATGGTAAGATTTAAGCTCTCCCCACTTTATTTGGCTGTGTGGCATGTAGGACCCTAATTCTCTGATCAGGAATCAAACCTGTGCCCTAGAATTGAAAGACTGAGTCTTAACCCCTGGACCACCAGGGAATTCCCATGATTTGGTCCCCCTTAATGATTGTCCAGGTCATTCTCCATCCCTCCAGTCCCTGCTCCTGTGTTTCAAAGCACTGGGGAGTTTGCCATTCATGTATTGAATCTAAGCCTAGTAAGTGATTTTTCCATCTAGAAATTCAAGCCTGTATTATAGCTTGGAAAAATGTTCTCACAATATTGTGATGTAAATGGCATCCTTCCCTGTTTGGTCACACGGATACAGTTTTCTAAAATACACATATTTTTTATAGAGCATTGTAAATATAAATGAAAATTTACCAGTGGTGTAGTCAAATATATGGGCTCTGTTTACCATCTTGAATAGAAACTTGGAAGCATTTCTGAAAGCTAATGAACAGATTTGACAATGGATTATATAAGGGAGAGATTTGGAGGTTTCGTTTTATATGGAAGACTGAGAGATGGAATAAGATAAGGAAGGCACATATAGGTAGATTTGAATCTTGTTCTTTGTGACACTAACATTTGAGGACCAAACCATGAAAAGTCTACTTAGAAAAATTAGAAGGAATTTTCAAGGTGCTAAAGGAGAAATAACAAGATATTGGTTAGAAGGGGCTTGAACCATCTGAACTTGGACATTTGCGCCACCTAGTAAACCAGGGTTGGATCTCTACCAACACAGAGCTGGTTCTACAAGCCTACATGCAAAACAGATGCAGGCAAGCAAGCCACTGTAAGAAGAGTTAAACTTTCTTTCTGAACAAAATGACTGTAGTAATAGCTCCCTGCCCACTCCTCACTTAGGCCTTGTCTCTTTATCTGGCAAAATAAAAGTGCAGAAAAGAGCTTGAAGCAGCCAGGATATTGTCAGTGGATTGCTGAGGAAATTTCTTCATTTTATTTGGTGCTTTCTTGTGTGGTTACCAAAGTGCTCTGGAGTGGGAATCCGAGCTTGATGACCTTAGTCTCAGTGCTTTCAATGATGTCCATCCTGAAGTCATTCACATGGTAAGATTTAAGCTCTCCCCACTTTATTTGGCTGTGTGGCATGTAGGACCCTAATTCTCTGACCAGGAATCAAACCTGTGCCCCTAGAATTGAAAGACTGGAGTCTTAACCCCTGGACCACCAGGGAATTCCCATGATTTGGTCCCCCTTAATGATTGTCCAGGTCATTCTCCATCCCTCCAGTCCCTGCTCCTGTGTTTCAAAGCACTGGGGAGTTTGCCATTCATGTATTGAATCTAAGCCTAGTAAGTGATTTTTCCATCTAGAAATTCAAGCCTGTATTATAGCTTGGAAAAATGTTCTCACAATATTGTGATGTAAATGGCATCCTTCCCTGTTTGGTCACACGGATACAGTTTTCTAAAATACACATATTTTTTATAGAGCATTGTAAATATAAATGAAAATTTACCAGTGGTGTAGTCAAATATATGGGCTCTGTTTACCATCTTGAATAGAAACTTGGAAGCATTTCTGAAAGCTAATGAACAGATTTGACAATGGATTATATAAGGGAGAGATTTGGAGGTTTCGTTTTATATGGAAGACTGAGAGATGGAATAAGATAAGGAAGGCACATATAGGTAGATTTGAATCTTGTTCTTTGTGACACTAACATTTGAGGACCAAACCATGAAAAAGTCTACTTAGAAAAAATTAGAAGGAATTTTCAAGGTGCTAAAGGAGAAATAACAAGATATTGCACAGCCCTAGAAACAGATGACAGAGATGGTTCAGAAAATTACTGGACAACACAAAGTGAACATGCTGTTGGAAAATGGATAAGCTAAGGATTAGACTGGCCATCGGATTGGAAGCTTGAGCAGTCCTGGTGATCTTAGAGAGATTACTATCAGGAAAGTGCCTGGGCTAGATTGCAAAGTGTGAAGGCTACAAAATTCAACTGTCCTTTTAGGAATTAACTGGCTATCTCTTGTTACTATATCCTTATTATTAGTTTACTTTGCCGTCTTTCCCAAAGAGCGATAGATCTTGAGGGCAGACATTACGCCTTTCATTTTTGTGTCACCAGAATCTCACACAGTGCCTGGCACATCGTACACATTCACTAACTGTTCTAAATGAGTGAATTTCCAGCTTGGGTAGTTGGTAGGCACCATGTTGACAGGTGTTCGTATCACCTTTAGCAAAGCAGCAAAGAAAGCATGGTCCCCCTGGAGAGAGTTCTCTAAAAGCCTTAGCAAAGCTTTTCTGTGCAACCTGGAATAGATGCATCACTGAAGCTATAGTCTGCAGAAACTGCAAGGGTAATTTTAGGTCATCACGATGTCATTTCCCTAAATGGAATAACTAGTCTCTTGCTGGTTGGAAATCAAGTGTATTTTTGTCACAAGAGCTTTCGGTGCAGATACTGGTGATGGCCTTGCTGGTTTGAATTGAAGCTTTTAGCCCTCATTCTATAAGCATTGAGTTGGGACCCACATTTAAAATGGAAAATGCTATTTAAAAATATCTGATAGCCCATTAAAGTTCATCGTTCTGTCATCTTACCATCTCCTCTCAAAAGCAAGTGCGGGGCTGCTCTCCTCTCGGCTGGAAGCAGCTTTTTACACTGACACAGCACACAAAAGCTGATTGTCTCTTCTTGAAGGGGTAAGATCTTCCCATCTCTGAACAGGTCACTTTTTAGAAAGTATTGTTCCAATCCAGCTGAGTTCAGTTTGATCATTTTCTCCTGTTCAATCCACTAAAAACACATCCATTTTGCAACTTGAAATTCCATTCTGATTTTTTTCACACTTCATCTCTCATCCAGTTGGTTTTTATCCCTCTTCTCCTTTTCTAATTAATAACAGTGTAGTCATATCTTACTAGTGTGTATATGTATGTATATATTTTATAAGAATTTTAATATACATATATACTTTATCATTAAGGACATTAAAACAAATGGATGGATTCATTTGTCTATAAATAGTGCATACTCTGGTCAGGCGTCCAAGGTCTTTACATCCTCATCTTTTTTGTTCAGTTTGTAATGAACAAAGAAGACGGTATTATTTCTAACTAAGGCTTCCTTTAGGTTAGCTGATTGGCTAAAATCTTTTTGTTTCAGTCTGACCTGAGGGCAGACATTACGCCTTTCATTTTTGTGTCACCAGAATCTCACACAGTGCCTGGCACATCGTACACATTCACTAACTGTTCTAAATGAGTGAATTTCCAGCTTGGGTAGTTGGTAGGCACCATGTTGACAGGTGTTCGTATCACCTTTAGCAAAGCAGCAAAGAAAGCATGGTCCCCTGGAGGGGTTCTCTAAAAGCCTTAGCAAAGCTTTTCTGTGCAGCCTGGAATAGATGCATCACTGAAGCTATAGTCTGCAGAAACTGCAAGGGTAATTTTAGGTCATCACGATGTCATTTCCCTAAATGGAATAACTAGTCTCTTGCTGGTTGGAAATCAAGTGTATTTTTGTCACAAGAGCTTTCGGTGCAGATACTGGTGATGGCCTTGCTGGTTTGAATTGAAGCTTTTAGCCCTCATTCTATAAGCATTGAGTTGGGACCCACATTTAAAATGGAAAATGCTATTTAAAAATATCTGATAGCCCATTAAAGTTCATCGTTCTGTCATCTTACCATCTCCTCTCAAAAGCAAGTGCGGGGCTGCTCTCCTCTCGGCTGGAAGCAGCTTTTTACACTGACACAGCACACAAAAGCTGATTGTCTCTTCTTGAAGGGGTAAGATCTTCCCATCTCTGAACAGGTCACTTTTTAGAAAGTATTGTTCCAATCCAGCTGAGTTCAGTTTGATCATTTTCTCCTGTTCAATCCACTAAAAACACATCCATTTTGCAACTTGAAATTCCATTCTGATTTTTTTCACACTTCATCTCTCATCCAGTTGGTTTTTATCCCTCTTCTCTTTTTCTAATTAATAACAGTGTAGTCATATCTTACTAGTGTGTATATGTATGTATATATTTTATAAGAATTTTAATATACATATATACTTTATCATTAAGGACATTAAAACAAATGGATGGATTCATTTGTCTATAAATAGTGCATACTCTGGTCAGGCGTCCAAGGTCTTTACATCCTCATCTTTTTTGTTCAGTTTGTAATGAACAAAGAAGACGGTATTATTTCTAACTAAGGCTTCCTTTAGGTTAGCTGATTGGCTAAAATCCTTTTTGTTTCAGTCTGACCTGAGGGTCCAGACTGATATTATAGATAATAACTTCAGTGACAGAAAAATTCTTAAGATGGAAAATCCCTGGATCAAAACGAAAGTTTCCTCTCTTTCTTCCTCACTCCCAAACCTTCCAATTTTCACTCCATCCAAGGTCTTTAAGTGTCTGTTCCATAACACAGACTCAAGATTACCACAGAAAAATTTCTTCACCTCTTCTTCCATAATGTTTTTCTGACCTTTATATCTATAGGGATCTCTCCCTTACAAGGAAGTCACTCAGCTATTATTTAGCCATATCTCTGTTTTCTTCATGTACAACTTTGATATTTTATGTATTTTTTAAAATTATATATGGCTGCATTCTCATGTTTTTAGGTTTGGGAGTACTCTTTTTTTTTTTTTTTTTTTTTTAACAGCGCTGTTCCTGCTTCATTCTTAGAGAATATATACACCTAGTGTGTGTTCCATCTACATGTTTGTTGATTTACCAACTAGATCACTTTTAAAGATTCTAATTTTATATTTTGGATTACAGTTTTCAGTGTTGTGTAACCTTTAGTTAAATGTCTCTTCTCCTAGGCAACCAGTTTGGGCTGATCCCTTAGGACTTCACTCAAGAACAATTTTTTTTTTTTTTTAATTTCAAATTGGCAGATGACATTTGGTTGTAACTTTGATACTCATTAAGATAATATGTAACTGTTTACCTGAGGGTCTCAAAATGATCACAAATGTTTCTGGAGTGATTAGTGACATCACAAAACATTTCATGCATAAGATTTTATCTTGTCTTGCAAAGTGATCATTTATGGTAATCATGTCAGGTATTCTTCCATATTAGAGAAAAGTGGTATGTCTAAACTTAATGAATGTCACAAAGCCAGCAAATAGCAATGTGGGACTGGAAACAAATTTTCCTGACTCTAAGACTCTTGGGGTTTTGTTTGTTTATTATTTGCTTACTATCCTTTTACAAGTGAGTTCTCCTGGATATTTAAAGTTTTGTGTATTCCTTTACACGTTTCCCTGGAATTCAGAAAATTTACATTGTTTTCATTTTATTGTTTTGAACTCTAATGTGATAAGATGGTCTCTTGTGACTGCACAAAAGATTTTCCCATGGTTCTTTAGCAAATTTGTAGCATGATATTTTTAAACAGAGTCCTTCAAATGAAATTCAGAAAGGTTGGCATGCTAGAGCTGACCTTTACACAGAGTGAATCCAATGTGGCATTTTCCATGCTTCAAGATGAGGCTTCTCCATGATTGCTTCCTCTCCCCTCCCTCTCTGCCTTAATTATTCTTGATCTCTTATGCTAAAGCTTTGCTTAAGTGAACTCCATTGTATCTATCAGTGGCCTCTGAGAAGAACAGGTCAAAAACAATTACCATTACAAAGTGATTGGCTTTTTCTTAGTAGAACCAAGACTTACAGGAAAAGCACTTTTACTGCCTTTCTGTGACTTAGTCAGTGCAGAAAGGGCCCCCTGCAGAGCTCAGTATATCATCTCAAAGCCAGCTCCATAAATACAATGTCATCATTATCAGCTGAGTTCTGTAGTTCTCCTCATGAAAGCAAGACACTGAGCATCAAACACAGAATGAGGGTTTATCTTTGGCCTGGGTTGATTAGTGTTCCCCCAAATTTATGTCTAACCAGAATCTCAGAATATCACCTGATTTGGACACAGGGCCTTTGCGGATGTGGTTGGTTAAGATAGGGTTACATGGTACCAGTGCATGTGTGCTCAGTTGCTCAGTCATGATCTGTCTCTGTGACTCCATGTACTGTAGACCACCAGGCTCCTGTTGGACCCTAAATCCACTATGGTCAGTATCCTTGCAAGAAAAAGAGAAGACATACAGAGATACTAATAGGAAGATGGCGTGTAAGGATAGAGGCAGACATTAGATACAGCTACAAGACAAGTAATGCCAAAGTTGCAGGTAGTATCTGAGGCTAAGAGACAGGTATAGAGAACATCCTCCCTTTTTAGCCTTAGCAAAGTATGACTCTACTGATACTTTGTGTGTTCAGTCACTCAGTCATGTCTGACTCTGCAGCCCCATGGACTGTAGCCACCAGGCTCCTCTGTCCATGGAATTTTCCAGTAAAGAATACTGAAGCAGATTGCCATTTCCTGTTCCAGGGGATCTTCCCAACCCTGGGATCGCAACTGTATCTCTCAAGTCTCTTGCTTCGGCAGGTGGATTCTTTACCACTAGCTCCATCTGGGAAGCCTACTGACACCTTAATCTTGGATTTCTAGTCTCCAGAGCTGTGTGAGAATATAATTCTGTTATTTTAAGACTACCTAATCTGTGATCTTTTGTTACAGTACTCTAGGAAACAAATGTAAGCTTTCACCCTTGAAAGACTTGTGCCTCTCCAGAACTGAGTTGGGCCAATTATTCTTGATCTCTTAAAGCTTTGCTTAAGTGAACTCCATTGTATCTATCAGTGGCCTCTGAGAAGAACAGGTCAAAAACAATTACCATTACAAAGTGATTGGCTTTTTCTTAGTAGAACCAAGACTTACAGGAAAAGCACTTTTACTGCCTTTCTGTGACTTAGTCAGTGCAGAAAGGGCCCCCTGCAGAGCTCAGTATATCATCTCAAAGCCAGCTCCATAAATACAATGTCATCATTATCAGCTGAGTTCTGTAGTTCTCCTCATGAAAGCAAGACACTGAGCATCAAACACAGAATGAGGGTTTATCTTTGGCCTGGGTTGATTAGTGTTCCCCCAAATTTATGTCTAACCAGAATCTCAGAATATCACCTGATTTGGACACAGGGCCTTTGCGGATGTGGTTGGTTAAGATAGGGTTACATGGTACCAGTGCATGTGTGCTCAGTTGCTCAGTCATGATCTGTCTCTGTGACTCCATGTACTGTAGACCACCAGGCTCCTGTTGGACCCTAAATCCACTATGGTCAGTATCCTTGCAAGAAAAAGAGAAGACATACAGAGATACTAATAGGAAGATGGCGTGTAAGGATAGAGGCAGACATTAGATACAGCTACAAGACAAGTAATGCCAAAGTTGCAGGTAGTATCTGAGGCTAAGAGACAGGTATAGAGAACATCCTCCCTTTTTAGCCTTAGCAAAGTATGACTCTACTGATACTTTGTGTGTTCAGTCACTCAGTCATGTCTGACTCTGCAGCCCCATGGACTGTAGCCACCAGGCTCCTCTGTCCATGGAATTTTCCAGTAAAGAATACTGAAGCAGATTGCCATTTCCTGTTCCAGGGGATCTTCCCAACCCTGGGATCGCAACTGTATCTCTCAAGTCTCTTGCTTCGGCAGGTGGATTCTTTACCACTAGCTCCATCTGGGAAGCCTACTGACACCTTAATCTTGGATTTCTAGTCTCCAGAGCTGTGTGAGAATATAATTCTGTTATTTTAAGACTACCTAATCTGTGATCTTTTGTTACAGTACTCCTAGGAAACAAATGTAAGCTTTCACCCTTGAAAGACTTGTGCCTTCCATGAGGGGATAGCATATGTACAGACGTGTGGGACAAAGGCTGCCTTGGTAGTTTAGGCATGGCTCTGCCAATTTGGGAAAGGGAGTCCAGTGAAATGTGTGGTTAGTGTAGTGACCAGGGGAAGGTATGACTTGAGATGATCTCTGAAAGCGAAATGGAACATAGAAAATTATAAAGAATTGATGGTTAACACCCATCTAATCGGGGGAAAGGGTAGCTGGAAAAGGTGGAGAGTCCTAGACTAAGAATAGCTGCAGGCATTTGGATTGTTCCATTTCTATGGAGCAGGGGCAGTGAAGGTTTCTGAACCTGAGGGAATGCATTCATCATCCTTTCACTGATTATTGATAAGGTCACTTTTCCTTCCTTTTCTAATATATTAGACTGTAGGGAAGTCTCTATTGCTTAGAGGAAAGAAAAAGAAGCCCTGACTTTGATTTTTCCCAACACCTTGTTTTGAATGAATCACTGTCAGTTAGAGTTAGCCTGCTTTAATTTGACATGATCAATGAGAGACTAGTGTCCTGTGAAACTGTTTCTCTGAGCCTGCGTGCCATGAGATGGCCATTGAAAGACTGATTATTTTGGCCTTTATCACTGGAAAGACTGAGTTGTGCGGTAGGCTTTCTTGGTTGAGAATAAGGATGTGTCCTATGCACTTGAACTCTCCATACACTTCTAGAAACAGAGCCAACTTAGAGAAGCCCTTCTCTTATACTTACAGACACTACAGCAAGTGTTTTTCACCAGCCATGATATAGTAGCACTGCCTTGGGAAATAACAGAACAAATTCCAATTCCAGTAAAATCTGAATAAGAAAAGCTTTGCTCATGAGCTGTGACCTCTGATAGCACTCACTTCAGGAGTACCTGAGTATAACACAATAGATTTGGTTTGAAAAAGAAATGAGAAAATGGGATTCCATGATATTATTTGTTTTCATACTTGGATTTTGATCAAAGTGAGTTAACATATTTGACATTGATAATGAAATATTTTAAATGGGGGCTTCTTTCTCTTTCAAAATTTTATTTTATATCCTGTAACTACATCAATAATATTGATAGGTCTAGAAATGAGTAGGTTAAATAAGTAATGGTCAGAGTATCTGCCATATAGTAGGTATTAAATAACTATAGAATGAATGAATGAATAACAAGTAAAGGCATACAGATCTAATTTTCACACATATTTCTGATCACAAATATTTTCTAAATGGATTTTAAAGTATATGTTTCCATAAGGTGTTTTACTAAATAAGACAGAGGTATATTCAGTTTTGTTGTGAGGTTAGATTAAACTCAAATTCAATGAAAATGAATGATATCTAACTCCTTCTCCTAATTAGTTCAAAAAATCTGGGGGGCTGACCAGGTCAAGTTAACTAAAAGTTACTATATAAAGTGACTTGTAATAGACTGTCCTATCTGAGAAACAATCTGGGGCCAAGAATAGAGATGAGCAAGCACGATTTCTTCACATAGAGAATTTAATAGAGAAGAATAAATAAAAGATCATTGACAATTAGCTACATTATACTCCATGGAAGGAGGAGGCTAGGATGGCAAGTGGACCAAGAGGAGAGAGCCACTGGCTATGTCTGGATCATACACAAAGCCTCTAATGAAAGTTTCTGGTCAAGGATCCAGTTGTCCAGTGAGTGTTCAACATGGAGCAAAGCACCAGCCCCATCACTACCACTGGGCACCCGATAAAAACTCTGTAATGTTACACAGTTCTAAGAGATCATTTTCTGGCAGATTGCATCAGCCAACTTCTAGAAACAGAGCCAACTTAGAGAAGCCCTTCTCTTATACTTACAGTGCAAGTGTTTTTCACCAGCCATGATATAGTAGCACTGCCTTGGGAAATAACAGAACAAATTCCAATTCCAGTAAAATCTGAATAAGAAAAGCTTTGCTCATGAGCTGTGACCTCTGATAGCACTCACTTCAGGAGTACCTGAGTATAACACAATAGATTTGGTTTGAAAAAGAAATGAGAAAATGGGATTCCATGATATTATTTGTTTTCATACTTGGATTTTGATCAAAGTGAGTTAACATATTTGACATTGATAATGAAATATTTTAAATGGGGGCTTCTTTCTCTTTCAAAATTTTATTTTATATCCTGTAACTACATCAATAATATTGATAGGTCTAGAAATGAGTAGGTTAAATAAGTAATGGTCAGAGTATCTGCCATATAGTAGGTATTAAATAACTATAGAATGAATGAATGAATAACAAGTAAAGGCATACAGATCTAATTTTCACACATATTTCTGATCACAAATATTTTCTAAATGGATTTTAAAGTATATGTTTCCATAAGGTGTTTTACTAAATAAGACAGAGGTATATTCAGTTTTGTTGTGAGGTTAGATTAAACTCAAATTCAATGAAAATGAATGATATCTAACTCCTTCTCCTAATTAGTTCAAAAAATCTGGGGGGCTGACCAGGTCAAGTTAACTAAAAGTTACTATATAAAGTGACTTGTAATAGACTGTCCTATCTGAGAAACAATCTGGGGCCAAGAATAGAGATGAGCAAGCACGATTTCTTCACATAGAGAATTTAATAGAGAAGAATAAATAAAAGATCATTGACAATTAGCTACATTATACTCCATGGAAGGAGGAGGCTAGGATGGCAAGTGGACCAAGAGGAGAGAGCCACTGGCTATGTCTGGATCATACACAAAGCCTCTAATGAAAGTTTCTGGTCAAGGATCCAGTTGTCCAGTGAGTGTTCAACATGGAGCAAAGCACCAGCCCCATCACTACCACTGGGCACCCGATAAAAACTCTGTAATGTTACACAGTTCTAGAGTACTGGTCTGGAGATCATTATTTACTGGCAGAATTGAAATTAACCCCATGTGACTTCTGTGATAACAGCTGTTTGAAGAGAAGGCTAACGGAGGATCAGATATTCATGATCCTTGGGTATGTTTAAGGCCTTGGGGTGCTCTTGAATCTGCCTCCAATATTAGTTGAGCTTTTCAAATATTTTACTGCTTCCAGATTGTTCTTGTTACCACCCCCAGTGTAAGTTTTCAGACAGAGTTGGACATCCTCTTTTCTGGTGAAAGTTAATAAGCAAGATGGCGACGCTTCCATTTTGATACGGAGGAGAAATACGAGTTGATTCTCTGGAAAGGAGAAACTCTATAGAGGAAAGACCTAGGAAAAGGGATGGTTCTGACAATTAACAGCTCAGAAGGAAAGTTTTCATTGTGCAATTGCTTAGGTGGTACAGTCTTAAGGGTAGAAAGACGGTGGTCAGTTGACTGCAAGCTTGCCATCCTGAGAAAGCATCTTAACTTGACAAACCCTCAAGAACATCTTGGGTTGTCACTTTCATTTTCACTACGTAATTTAGATTTTTTTTTAATCTTTTTTGGAAATGATGTTTCTGCATCATTTCATCCCAATTGTCTACTCTGGACCTCTGCCCCATGCCCCCTCAAAACACACATGCACTCATGTTTTAAATAAGGTGAAGTTAATTCTCCTTGTAGACAATATGCTATGTACTTTATTGTGGAACCTGAAGAAGGGTCCATAATTCTGCACTGAGAGCCATGATGTTTGCTTAAGAAATAAAAAGCATTGTTAGATCCAGATAAATTATCAAAAAGTATGTGACAAGGAGTTAAGTTACAGTGACTTGCTCACCACATGATTTGGTAGGAAAAGACAAAGTTGAGAGTTTTATAATGTGATGCTTTTGTCTGGAGTGGACAATTGTGCTCTGTGTGTCCACGCACATAAAAGGGGTGCAGTTATGAATTTGTATGGACCCCCTAGGGGCTTGGGAATGAGCACACTGTGCTTTCTAAACAGCACAAAAGCAAATAAATGCGCAATACCTAAGCAGTGCTATGCTTTGGTCCCCCAGATTTCCACTCAAGCCCTTTTCATTCATCACTGAGACGTTTCCAAGGTAACTTCAGTCTTAGCTCCACAGGCCTTTGCAAAGGCAGACTCAGTTTCTGGAATTTCTAGGAAGAGTCAATGGAGCCAGAATTCTACTCTGGGGTTGTCTGCATGGAGGGGAGCCAGAAGTCAGGACTGCACTGAGAAAGAGTACTATAGGTTGTCGTCTGTGGTCTGGGGCTATGGGAGATCAACAAGAGTCTGGGCAGCCCACCTTTGTCATCAGTCTTTGGGAGCCATATGAGAATGAATTACTTCCATGCTCCCCACAAAGCATCTCCCTAGATGTCAAACAGAATACAGATGACCCTGACTGGCTTTTTTTCCAGCCTGAATCGTTGAGCTCCAGGCCTCTAACCACAGCTCCAAGTCAACATCCAGGGCCAGTGTGGTACTCATGTAGGTCTGGTTGGGTTGCTGTAACAAAATATCACAAACTGGATGCCTTATAAACAAAATAAATTTATTTCTCATAGCGAAGACTGGGTGGTCAAAGATAAAGGTGCTGGTGACTTCATCAAGTGTAAGATGAGGTCTGGTAAGGGCTTTTTATTCTGGTTCATGGATGTGACTTCCTACTGTGCCCCCCTGTGGTAGAAAGGGCTAGGGAGTTCTCTGAGCTCTTTTGTAAAGGAACTCATGACCTAATTACCTCCCAAGATACCACTTCTTAATACCATGACGTTGGGGATTAGGATTTCAACACATACATTTTGGGGGACAGAGGCTTTCAGTGCCATAGCAGCACCATCTTAAGTTATTAATATGTTTCGTGCCTACTAAGTCATTCAGTTGTGTTTGACTCTTTGTAACTCCATGGTGTATAGTCTGCCCGGCTCCTCTGTCCATGAAATTTTCGAGGCAAGATTATAAGAGTGGGTTGCCATTTTGGATTTAGGATTTTCCTGACCCAGGGATCCAACCTGCACATCTTGTGTCTCCTGCATTGGCAGGTAGATTCTTTACCACTGTACCACATTGGTTTCCTGGAGTGTAGACTTCTTACTTGGTCAGATGTCACTCAAGCTAACGCAATACCTAAGCAGTGCTATGCTTTGGTCCCCCAGATTTCCACTCAAGCCCTTTTCATTCATCACTGAGACGTTTCCAAGGTAACTTCAGTCTTAGCTCCACAGGCCTTTGCAAAGGCAGACTCAGTTTCTGGAATTTCTAGGAAGAGTCAATGGAGCCAGAATTCTACTCTGGGGTTGTCTGCATGGAGGGAGCCAGAAGTCAGGACTGCACTGAGAAAGAGTACTATAGGTTGTCGTCTGTGGTCTGGGGCTATGGGAGATCAACAAGAGTCTGGGCAGCCCACCTTTGTCATCAGTCTTTGGGAGCCATATGAGAATGAATTACTTCCATGCTCCCCACAAAGCATCTCCCTAGATGTCAAACAGAATACAGATGACCCTGACTGGCTTTTTTTCCAGCCTGAATCGTTGAGCTCCAGGCCTCTAACCACAGCTCCAAGTCAACATCCAGGGCCAGTGTGGTACTCATGTAGGTCTGGTTGGGTTGCTGTAACAAAATATCACAAACTGGATGCCTTATAAACAAAATAAATTTATTTCTCATAGCGAAGACTGGGTGGTCAAAGATAAAGGTGCTGGTGACTTCATCAAGTGTAAGATGAGGTCTGGTAAGGGCTTTTTATTCTGGTTCATGGATGTGACTTCCTACTGTGCCCCCATGTGGTAGAAAGGGCTAGGGAGTTCTCTGAGCTCTTTTGTAAAGGAACTCATGACCTAATTACCTCCCAAGATACCACTTCTTAATACCATGACGTTGGGGATTAGGATTTCAACACATACATTTTGGGGGACAGAGGCTTTCAGTGCCATAGCAGCACCATCTTAAGTTATTAATATGTTTCGTGCCTACTAAGTCATTCAGTTGTGTTTGACTCTTTGTAACTCCATGGTGTATAGTCTGCCCGGCTCCTCTGTCCATGAAATTTTCGAGGCAAGATTATAAGAGTGGGTTGCCATTTTGGATTTAGGGGATTTTCCTGACCCAGGGATCCAACCTGCACATCTTGTGTCTCCTGCATTGGCAGGTAGATTCTTTACCACTGTACCACATTGGTTTCCTGGAGTTACTTTATCTTTCCCCAAATGTATCTCATGAACACAGCATATAGCTTTTCCTTTTTCCTTTCTCATTGCAAAAAACTCCTCTGCTTCAGAGTTACATTTATCTTGAAGTGCTGAATATTTCCCAATATCCTATTTATATATACAAGGATATTAGGATATGAACATGAATGTGTGTGTGCATATATATCTTTTATATTTTAGTTTTTGAAGTATCATAACAGGCTACCCTCAAATTGCTTCCAGTTTTTAGGATTTCCCTTGGCATTTTAAAGAGATGTTATTAAAAGAAAGACCTTCTTTCCATCATGAGAGAATACAGCCAGCAGAAAAGAGAAGATTTCAAAAGCATCAGAAAAAAGTCAATGCAGAGACATTTTTCTGTTGTTCTGTGCTTCAGAATAACCTGACGTTGCCTTACCCTGAGCAACGAAGAGAGTAATCTCTGGGAATTTTTGTTGCTCCAGGTTCTAGGACCATGGCTGCAATGTTTCTAAAAGTGTTGATGTGATTTCTGAGGCTACTGAGGTAACTTTCAAAAACACTTGATGCCCCTCATCATTTTAGAGCTGCAAAATATCAACAGGACTTTGCCTTGTCTTTGAGTATGTTTTCCTGTCTGTTTATCACTGGAAGCAATGGCTATTTGACCTTGACTCTGAGCTCCATCAAAGACCCTGACCATGTTTACCTATTACACAACCATCTTTATATTTCCAGTTCCAACAGTGTCCAGGATTATTTTTAAACAAGAGCTTTTCATTTGGGTTTTGACTTTTAAGGAACTCATGACCTAATTACCTCCCAAGATACCACTTTCAGGGGGGCCATAGGGCGGGCACCATCTTAAGTTATTAATATGGTTTTGTGCCTACTAAGTCATTCAGTTGTGTTTGACTCTTTGTAACTCCATGGTGTATAGTCTGCCCGGCTCCTCTGTCCATGAAATTTTCGAGGCAAGATTATAAGAGTGGGTTGCCATTTTGGATTTACGGGATTTTCCTGACCCAGGGATCCAACCTGCACATCTTGTGTCTCCTGCATTGGCAGGTAGATTCTTTACCACTGTACCACATTGGTTTCCTGGAGTTACTTTATCTTTCCCCAAATGTATCTCATGAACACAGCATATAGCTTTTCCTTTTTCCTTTCTCATTGCAAAAAACTCCTCTGCTTCAGAGTTACATTTATCTTGAAGTGCTGAATATTTCCCAATATCCTATTTATATATACAAGGATATTAGGATATGAACATGAATGTGTGTGTGCATATATATCTTTTATATCTTAGTTTTGAAGTATCATAACAGGCTACCCTCAAATTGCTTCCAGTTTTAGGATTTCCTTGGCATTTTAAAGAGATGTTATTAAAAGAAAGACCTTCTTTCCATCATGAGAGAATACAGCCAGCAGAAAAGAGAAGATTTCAAAAGCATCAGAAAAAAGTCAATGCAGAGACATTTTTCTGTTGTTCTGTGCTTCAGAATAACCTGACGTTGCCTTACCCTGAGCAACGAAGAGAGTAATCTCTGGGAATTTTTGTTGCTCCAGGTTCTAGGACCATGGCTGCAATGTTTCTAAAAGTGTTGATGTGATTTCTGAGGCTACTGAGGTAACTTTCAAAAACACTTGATGCCCCTCATCATTTTAGAGCTGCAAAATATCAACAGGACTTTGCCTTGTCTTTGAGTATGTTTTCCTGTCTGTTTATCACTGGAAGCAATGGCTATTTGACCTTGACTCTGAGCTCCATCAAAGACCCTGACCATGTTTACCTATTACACAACCATCTTTATATTTCCAGTTCCAACAGTGTCCAGGATTATTTTTAAACAAGTATGCTTCATGTGATTGAGTGATACAATTCTGGAGATATGTGGTAACTGTAGAAAAGAACAAGAGAATAAAACCATATAGGGTTAGAGGAGGTGTCAGTCTTAGAATAACAGACATTGTGATCAAGAATAGAGGATTCAATGCACTTTCTTCTTAGGCAACTTTCTGAATTATTTTAAATACCTGTAATAGAAGCATTTCTTCTAGACTAATACATATTTTGTGTGTGTGTATGTCTGTGTGCCTGTGCCTAACTTTGCTGAGTTGAAACTGCCTACAAAGAGCCTAAAGAAGGAAATTGCTACACTTTGGTCCTCATTTTATTTATTTTTCCTGTAGAAATTTTTTTATACCTGGTAATTACAGTATCTACCTAATTGTCATCAAGTAAAGTTATTCTCTGTTTAACATATGATCTGTGAACAATTTATCTGTTTAACATGTGATCTGATCACTAATAAGTGTGTTAATGAAACTCAGTGGGCTATGGTGCTTGGGTACTCAATCTAAAATGATTCATCCCTGAAGCTCAGCATAATGGAGAGTCCAAGTACCTCTAGATGTAGTCAGTTCACATCTACAATGAGTCACCAAATTAGTTTTTCTTTATAGCAAAGCTAAGAATTATATTTGGTAAGCTGTGTCCACATATTACTCATCATCAGCTTGAAGATTTGATCATACCTGAAGCCTTTTTCAATGTTATGTTTACATTTTTCTTATTTTAGCCTTCATAGAGGAGAAGCAGTTGAGTAAATGTTGATGTGACAGTAGCAGCCACATGAGATAGAGATTATTATCTCAATTTTAAAGAAATGAAAACTGAAGAAATTAAACAACATGGCCAGAGTGACAGTGTGAACAAATTGTGTTTCATTTTCTTGTTTTTCCTTTCTGTCTTCACTTTCTCTCTTGTTCTACCTTACCTCTTTTTTATTTTTTATTTTTTACTCATTTCCTTTGTCTTCCTCTGATTCACTCTGCCTCTCAACACTCTTCATCTCTCTCTTCATAACTTCTTCTTTTGTGCTTTCTTGCTCCATTTTCCTTCTTTTGTAGTTCTCACTTCTTTTTCTCTCTCATTCTTCCTTCATCTCTTCATTTTCCTATAATGGAATACCTGTAATGGGAACTGAAACCAGAAGGGAACTCTCTCCTGTCTCCCTTGTTTAATGATAAGAGACAAATGGATTTTGGACTTTTCCTAAAAACTTTTGCTTTACCCTCATAGATGAGAAGGGACCTCCAGTTTAGGAATGTTATCATATTTTAATGTGAATCATTTCCTGTGAATGCCCATAACCATCAATTTCTTATTAGCATTATATTTCCCAACAGCTTCCCTTCAGATCATGGGGAGGTGGGGCTTGGCATGAATGGGTTTGGTGGCCCAAGTGTAGGAATGTGTAGGAATCTCAAGAGATTTGGATGTAACATAGTGTCCAGGGTTTTCAGATGTCAAAGTGCTAGAGTCAGAAGACCTGTCCTTGAGAATGGTTTTACTTGGCCTCCTTTTTGAATCTATGTTCATATTCTCTAAGGTGGCCATCATGATAGCCCCTGTGCCTACTTCACAGGTGGGTTCTGAGGATCAACTTAAAGAATATAAAAGAACTTACAAATGTCTGGTTTCTTAAATGGAGCAGAAAGAGTACCAACCCTGAGAGATAAAAATGTTAATTTTATTGTATGTATTTCATTATATATCTATACAAGAAGCCATTAAGAGAGAGAAAATGCAACCCTCAATGGAGAAAAGTTATTCATTGCATAGCTTCCCTGGTAGCTCAGCAGTATAGAATCTGCCTGTCAGGCAGGAGATGGGGGTTTAGTTCCTGGGTCAGGAAGATCCTCTGCAGAAGGAACCCACTCCACAGTATTCTTGCCTGGGAATTCCATGGACAGAGGAGCCTGGCATGCTACAGTCCATGAAGTGGCAGAGTCAAATACGACTGAACAACTAAACAACAACAGCGATTCATACCACACTTATCCATCAAGAACTTGTATCCAGAATACATACAGAGCTCCCACAGATCAAAAAAAAAAAAAAGGCAGGAAGTGCAGTCGCAAAATGTGCAAAATACTTGAAGAGTAACTCCTCAATAGAGGACATCCAAATGGCCAATAAACAAATGCAAAGGTACTTAACTTCATTAATCTTTAGTCAATTTAAAAAATCAGATGTCCAAATGATGGATAAATGTACCAAAATTTGATGAGTCAGGGAAATATGAACTAATCAAAATATGATACTGCTACATTTCCATGAAAATTGCAATAATAATAATAATAAATAGAACCATAGAAACTGCATGTTGGTAAGTATCTAGAGCCACTGGGACATCTTTCAGTGACGGTGATGGTATAAATTTCCATAGCCACCTTAACATAACATTTGGGGGACTTGCCTAGTAATCCAGTAGTTAAGAATCCACCTTACAATGCAGAGAAGTGGGTCTGATCCCTAATCAGGGAGCTGAGATCCCACATGTCGCAGGGCAACTGAGCCCATGTGCCACAACTAAAGAGCCTGCACACCACAACTAAGACCCAACACAGCCAAAATAAATAAATATTTTTTAAAAATCATATCACATTTGGTAGAATATGCTACATTTGAACTTATCAGATTCTAGGACAAACCAATTCTGGAATTTCCATATATATATACATATATATATATATATATATATATATATATATATATATATATATATATACATATATACACACATACATGCACACACATATATACACGCAAAAAATATTCACGGTGTAATTATTCATAACACCATAGAATAAATAATTACCCAAATGTTCACCAAGAGAGGAATAATGTTTATGGTGGTTTATTTACAAAATGGGATGCTACACAGTAATGAGAATTAATGAACTGCAACTACATGCAACAGGGTGGTTGACTTTCATATATAATGTTGACTGAAAGAAAGATGATGCAGAAGAATAAATATCATGATTTCACTTACATGAAATTCCAGAACAGGGAAGTCAATTAGGGTAATAGAAGAAAGGATAGTTTTCCATTAGCTCCTGGGATGGAAGGCGGTGACTGTGAGGGCCCATGGGGAGATGTGTTATACCACTAATATTCTTTTTGTTGAGCTGGTGGCTGGTTACAAAAATGGATTTCAGTTCTGAAAATTCAACTAGTTGAACACTTATGATGTGTGTACTCTTCTGTGTGTATATTATACCTCCATACAAAAGTTAAAAATACCATACCAAGAATTGGCATGGGATTTAGAAATGATGGAAATTCTTTTCAGTGAACAGAAATACATTTTATTTACCAGAAATTCTATGCAAGAGAAAGAGAAATTATGACCTGATCCAGGTCAAGGAATAAGTTCACTCTATGAAAAATTGATCTAGATTTGAACTCAATGAAAAAGAGTCAGCAAATTAAAGAAAATAGAATATTTATGGGTATGTTCCTAGATTTAGGTGTAAACAAGACTGGTTAGAAATTGGAGGAGGAAAAGGTAGCTGACCTGAGGTTCTGATAGAACTTTAATTTAAGGTGTTTGTATTGAGTAGGATGAGTTATACACACACATAGAGAGATACAGACAGACAGGCATCGAAAGAAAATGGTCAGATCTAGCATGGGAAAGGAAGGGTTAGAAGTCCAGAAGGACTGAATATGGGATCTGAAGTCCAACATGAAGTGGAGAAAAAAAAGATGGAGTAAGTTGGTGCAAAAAATATAGCCCTTGGATGTGAAGTTACTGAAGCTTGTAAATATTTTTTATTGAACCAAACTGTCATGTGTTATGATAGAAATTAAATTCAACATCTGTTCTGAGTTTCTGCAGAACTGAAATTTCATTGCAAGTTTGTATATTGGTCCACATGTACCGTGTATGTGTACAGTGAGGAATCTCAACTATTCTCACATTAATATGTGGCAAAAATGTAATTTTCATTTTTGAAAGCACTGTTTAGAAACCTGGCGGTTTTCCCTTCCTTTTCAGCCAACTTGGGGTAGTAGATTGCACTCCATTTATGAATGAGTGGTACCTTAGCTTGCAGTTTGGGCAGGATTACCATAAATAGTGCAATGCTAAGCTGAAAACATATTCATTGAGCTTGGTTACAAGTAATAGGAATGAAGGATAGTTTTCCATTAGCTCCTGGGATGGAAGGCGGTGACTGTGAGGGCCCATGGGGAGATGTGTTATACCACTAATATTCTTTTTGTTGAGCTGGTGGCTGGTTACAAAATGGATTTCAGTTCTGAAAATTCAACTAGTTGAACACTTATGATGTGTCACTCTTCTGTGTGTATATTATACCTCCATACAAAAGTTAAAAATACCATACCAAGAATTGGCATGGGATTTAGAAATGATGGAAATTCTTTTCAGTGAACAGAAATACATTTTATTTACCAGAAATTCTATGCAAGAGAAAGAGAAATTATGACCTGATCCAGGTCAAGGAATAAGTTCACTCTATGAAAAATTGATCTAGATTTGAACTCAATGAAAAAGAGTCAGCAAATTAAAGAAAATAGAATATTTATGGGTATGTTCCTAGATTTAGGTGTAAACAAGACTGGTTAGAAATTGGAGGAGGAAAAGGTAGCTGACCTGAGGTTCTGATAGAACTTTAATTTAAGGTGTTTGTATTGAGTAGGATGAGTTATACACACACATAGAGAGATACAGACAGACAGGCATCGAAAGAAAATGGTCAGATCTAGCATGGGAAAGGAAGGGTTAGAAGTCCAGAAGGACTGAATATGGGATCTGAAGTCCAACATGAAGTGGAGAAAAAAAAGATGGAGTAAGTTGGTGCAAAAAATATAGCCCTTGGATGTGAAGTTACTGAAGCTTGTAAATATTTTTTATTGAACCAAACTGTCATGTGTTATGATAGAAATTAAATTCAACATCTGTTCTGAGTTTCTGCAGAACTGAAATTTCATTGCAAGTTTGTATATTGGTCCACATGTACCGTGTATGTGTACAGTGAGGAATCTCAACTATTCTCACATTAATATGTGGCAAAAATGTAATTTTCATTTTTGAAAGCACTGTTTAGAAACCTGGCGGTTTTCCCTTCCTTTTCAGCCAACTTGGGGTAGTAGATTGCACTCCATTTATGAATGAGTGGTACCTTAGCTTGCAGTTTGGGCAGGATTACCATAAATTAAGACAAAACTGCAATGCTAAGCAAAAGAACAGAATGTGTTTGGCAGTGGGCTATCCTTGACCTTGTAATCATTTGCTTTAGTTCTAATCTGCACACTCCAGTAATCTGCCAGTCACGGGGGCTTTTGAATTAGCAAGATTTAGCTGTTTATAAAATGTGTGCATAAATATAGGTGGAAATCATGTTTGTGTACAGGGTATGTGTTTATGAACGCAGGTGTATCTGCATGGGGATGGGCACAGTTGTGGAGATCTTGTGGGGACTATGGCTGTGTGGCTCTGTGGAGCTCTGTGTTAAGTAGGTATGCATATCAGTGTGTGAAGAGTAGTCGGAGGTTGTCATGTGCACAGTTGTTCTGGCAAGTATTGGCTAACAAAAGATGGACATAGCCAGAGATCTGTACAGTTGCTGCCTACTCTACTTAATCACCAGAAATACAATCATCCCAGGGATCTCAGAGATGGTTTTTAGTTTTTTTGTTTTTTTTTTGTTTGTTTTTTTTTAGATTTATTTATTTATTTTGGGGCTGGGGTGGGTTGGGGAGGGAGGGGAGTGGGCGAGCCACTTCTATCGGTCCTTCATTTCTCCATTTTCATCTGTCTTTGTTCTTTGGCTCCTGTGGGCCTCCCATCGCGGTGGCGTCTTTCGTTGCAGAGCACCGGCTCTGGGCACATGCGCTCCAGAGCTCGGGCTCGGTAATTGGACACATCGGTCCAGCCGCTCCGCGGCACGTGGTATCTTCTCAGGCCAGGGGTCGAACCGGCGCCCCTTGCACTGCAAGGCGGTGTCCTTACCCACTGGACCACCAGGGGAAGCCCTCAGAGATGTTTTGTAGAAGAGAACATGGTAAGAAAAGGTGACCCCCTCAGAGTCACATGAATAATGGAGACACAGTACAGAACTACCCCCTGAAAATGCAGAATGGGTACGTTTTTAAGTCCACTGAATGATGGTGGTTTTGAAAGCTGTGATCAGAGTCATAAGTGTGCAACTGAATGGTAAAGCAGTTCCCATCTGGGAAGGTCTCAGTATCACTCTCTCTGTTTGCTTTGATGGTAAATAGTGACCATTGTCCTCCTTGCTGGAGCCTCTGGATGCTAAAGTCTGACACATGGGGAGAACATGAGGTGATTTTTTCATATGCTTATTGAATAGATGCTGGTATTTATGGGGTATGTGCATATCATGTACACATATGTGTGTATCTCTGGCTTTAGGTGGTGGACTATATTCTATGAGGTCAGTACATGGCCCTCACTTTCATGCTTGCTTCCCTGGTAAAGAATCTGCCTATAGTGCAGGAGACCCAGGTTCAATTCCTGAGTCAGAAAGATCTCTTAGAGAAGGGATAGGCTACCCATTCCAGTATTCTTGAGCTTCCCTGGTGGCTCCGACTCTAAAGAATCTGCCTGCAATGCAGGGACCCTGGTTTGATCCCTGGGTCAGGAAGACAGCCTCCCAGTGCCAGGGGAGGAAATGCCAACGCACTCCAGTATTCTTACCTGGAGAATCCCATGGACAGATAAATAAAGACAGCCTAAGAAAGAAAAGCAGAGCTCAGGAATTGGGTTTCATGAGTACAGTTTGTGAATTATTGTCTCTGTGAGTGTATGCATATGCATGTGTGTGTGCTGGACATGTACACACATGAACACATACTGAATATATGAATTATCAGCACATTTTTTTGTGTTGTGAAGCATTTAAGTGCCAAGATATAGGTGGTTCTTGGAAAGACTTGCAGAACATATGCTGTGCTATTTCACCATCTGTAGCCTAGGACTTTGGACCAAATTCTGTTGCTTTGCTTTGGGGCAAGGAAGAAGGAAATGGGCAGATCTTTCTCGTTTACGACTCCTCTGCTCCTACCAGCTGAATCCTATGATCCTGACCTTCAGTGGATCCAGTTCACCCTCTCCCTGGGGTACTTGACCTTTCCATTCACTGTTAAGAAATGGCTCTGGACTTACCTGCAAGGTGAAAATCATATTTCTTCACATAACATTATAGAAGCAACTATACTTAACACTGTCTTTGTTCAAATTCTTCAAACCATCATTTTTTCCCTCTTTCTTTAGGATGTCATGAATACCACTCTTAGGTTCTATTGCCTCCTTGCCTTTATGGCATGGTTTTGCTCAGATTAATCAGAGCACTATCTACTGATACTTTTAAAAGAAAATCTAAACTCTCTATTTAGCTCAATAAAACTTAATAGCCAGACTCTGTCTATCTTTGCTGTCAAACGTTTCACTACTATTACATATGTTTCTGCCTTTTAGGAGTATGTGAACATATACCAATTTGCCACTCTCTAAGATGCTAAATACGTTAGCTTCCTCTGCCTATAAGGATGTTAACTACCTCTTCCAACACCCTGTTCCTCCAGGCCCTCCATCCCTGATGCCATGATCATGATAACAGCCTTCTTATTAAGCTCAGGACCCTCAAACTTTCCTGGACAAGTCATGGACAGAGGGACCTTCCAGTTATCCTCTAGAGATACGGAGACTCCTTCATGAGAACAATGAGAGGAAAAATGGAGGGGAAAAAATGTGAAAAAACACAGAATTCATTAAATTTATACAAAATAGATTCCTTATTAAAATAACCTGCCCTCAGTGCTATCCCAGTTTCTTTACTCCAATCTTGCCTTGACTGAACCAGGGAATAAATAAATTTGCAGAGACCTGAGCCAGTAATCTGCCACTGTCTTAGGAGGGTTTTTCCTACACTCCAGGGGACATAGGTGATTCATATTGCTTCATTCTGGGAATTTGAAAAGAGCCATCAGATGTTACAGCGCATGATTTTTCATTGCCATGCTTGCACAGACGGCTGCCTATGAGGGCACTGAGAAACATGACCTCCAGGATCCTCCCTCCCCGGATCGCTCTCCATGGTATCCTCCCTTGCATCCCAATCTGACACTTTTAGGCCTTGCCACTACAACTGGCTGTTTCTTCATGCTCAGGGTGATTCCGGCATGACCAAAGTTGGAGTCCAGGAGACACACTTTGTAATTAATTACTGTCTGGGGCCTCTTAATGGTACAGTTTGTCAGATGGAAAGAGTGAGATGGGAGACTTGAAGCACCACTTGCAGGGTGATAAGATCCACTGGCTCTTGGCTGGCTCTTGGTTGCCATGACAACCTCCTTGCTCTAGGGCTCCGTGACGATGTGAGGGGTTGCAGGAATGAACTGGTGGCAGCCTTTAGGACTCAGTCCTGAGGCTGAAGGACCACTCCCCTGCACCCTCAGGGGCGATGCTTTCTCCTCTCCAACCGGTAAAGGGGGAGAATACCATATTGCATTTTGAAGTCATTGGTTAGTGTGGTTCAGAGACGTACTTTAATCCTCGATTGTGAGGAGTTGGAAATACGAAGGACAGAACAGAGGTTTCTCTATGGCTGAGGACTGGCGTTAGTGGTGAGCACGGAGCTTGGGCTCAGACAGTGCACATCCTGGGGAGCCCTGATGTATGAGGCGCCTTCATTCTCTGGAATGGTGGGTAATGGTAACAGCCTTCTTATTAAGCTCAGGACCCTCAAACTTTCCTGGACAAGTCATGGACAGAGGGACCTTCCAGTTATCCTCTAGAGATACGGAGACTCCTTCATGAGAACAATGAGAGGAAAAATGGAGGGGAAAAAATGTGAAAAAACACAGAATTCATTAAATTTATACAAAATAGATTCCTTATTAAAATAACCTGCCCTCAGTGCTATCCCAGTTTCTTTACTCCAATCTTGCCTTGACTGAACCGGGGAATAAATAAATTTGCAGAGACCTGAGCCAGTAATCTGCCACTGTCTTAGGAGGGTTTTTCCTACACTCCAGGGGACATAGGTGATTCATATTGCTTCATTCTGGGAATTTGAAAAGAGCCATCAGATGTTACAGCGCATGATTTTTCATTGCCATGCTTGCACAGACGGCTGCCTATGAGGGCACTGAGAAACATGACCTCCAGGATCCTCCCTCCCGGATCGCTCTCCATGGTATCCTCCCTTGCATCCCAATCTGACACTTTTAGGCCTTGCCACTACAACTGGCTGTTTCTTCATGCTCAGGGTGATTCCGGCATGACCAAAGTTGGAGTCCAGGAGACACACTTTGTAATTAATTACTGTCTGGGGCCTCTTAATGGTACAGTTTGTCAGATGGAAAGAGTGAGATGGGAGACTTGAAGCACCACTTGCAGGGTGATAAGATCCACTGGCTCTTGGCTGGCTCTTGGTTGCCATGACAACCTCCTTGCTCTAGGGCTCCGTGACGATGTGAGGGGTTGCAGGAATGAACTGGTGGCAGCCTTTAGGACTCAGTCCTGAGGCTGAAGGACCACTCCCCTGCACCCTCAGGGGCGATGCTTTCTCCTCTCCAACCGGTAAAGGGGGAGAATACCATATTGCATTTTGAAGTCATTGGTTAGTGTGGTTCAGAGACGTACTTTAATCCTCGATTGTGAGGAGTTGGAAATACGAAGGACAGAACAGAGGTTTCTCTATGGCTGAGGACTGGCGTTAGTGGTGAGCACGGAGCTTGGGCTCAGACAGTGCACATCCTGGGGAGCCCTGATGTATGAGGCGCCTTCATTCTCTGGAATGGTGGGTAATGGTAAAGAGGTGGCTTTTTGGGGGGAGGGCACTTCTATTGGTCTTTCATTTATTTATTTTCGTCCATCTTTGTTCTTTGGCCTGTGTGGGCCTTCCATCTCAGTGGCCTCTCTCACTGCAGAGCACTGGCTCTGGGCACACACGCTCCAGAGCTCCGGCTCAGTAGTTGGACACATCGGTCCAGCCGCTCTGCAGCACGTGGGATCTTCCCAGGCGCCAGGGATCAAACTGGCACCTCTTACACTGAAAGGCGGTGTCTTTACCCACTGGACCACCAGGGAAGACCGAGGTGGCTTTTTAACTCATCATTTGCCCGGTGTTGGTGGTTCTCAAAATTGGTCCTATCACTTTCTCACTTTCGTATTTCTATTATGAACTGAGTTTCTTCTTCTAGTCCATAGGAATTCCCCCTTCATTCCAGTTCCAAGCAAGGTCAAGGTTTCTGAGCTGTTTATTCTCTATATATGTATTGAGGTTCAATGGACAATAACAATTAAGGTATACAGCTGTATGTTTTGATGTATGCACACATTGTGAGAGGAAGTCTGTGGTGAGGACTATAAAGCATGTTGAGGGTTAGCACTCGCCTGCTTATGGGATGCTCTCTGCATCTTCCTCCCAGTGGCTGTAACCACCCTGCTGACGGAGGGGTGTCTACACTTGAAACTATTTCAATGCAGGACGGCTTTTTAAACTTGTTTACTCTTAGGAATAGCATTGTGAGAATTTAAAGAAATATCCATATGTATTTTGAAATGGAAGGTGATACTCAAGAAGGGGACACAGTACTGAAGGATAGTCATGAAACAGTTTTTATGAGGAGAGCGGCAGGCACCATTTGCACAGCATTGGTTTCCCTTGATGCTGGGAGATAAGGAGTGACTGTTGGTTGGAATTTGGACAGAAAGGAGTTGTTCCACATACCACATAGAGGGAAATTAGAAATCCAGGGGAATTCCAGAATGGAGACAAGAAGATCTGTTAATAGATAGCAGTGTAGATCCTAGAAATAAGGACATGTTAGAGAGGTTATAATCCCACCTAACACTCCCTTAAGATTGGCACTAGGTTCTCTTATGAATTAATTTTAGTCTTGTTGCTTAGTATACTTTTCATAAACTAACACAGCAATAAAGGTAACACCTTCTAAACCTGTATAAGGCTGAGTACTTCCATAGCATTATCTCAATGATACTAAACAGACCAGGATGAGTTTATCTGTTTTCTAGATGAGAATGCATTGGGCATGTTTTCTGAATAGAAATATCTAATTTTACCAATTATTATTCCTGATACAATTATCTGTTTATATAGAAAGTCTCAGACATAGATTTGAATTGAATTTATATATTATTTATTTATTCAGCAGCATGTATTTCTTTTGTGAAAAAGAATAAAACTGCCTAAATCTAAGGAGGGAGCGTGTGTCTCTGTGAATGCGTGTGTATGTGTGTGTGTGTGTTAGATATTCAGTTGTGTCAGGCTGTTTGTAACCCCATGGATTGTAGTTCTCAAGACTTTTCTGTTCATGGAATTCTCCAGGCAAGAATACTAGAGTGCATAACAGAGGATCTTCGTGACCCAGGGATAAAACCCAGGTCTTCTGTATTGCAGGCAGATTCTTTACCATCTGAGCCACCAGGGAAGCCCCAAACTTGAGATATCACAGGGAGATTCAGGTTATAGGGTTGCTTTATCTACAGAAGGCAAGAGTCACCTTGCACACAAAGATTAACTTCACAGCTGGTAGAGAATTTTTGGGGATTTCCTTCGTGACCCAGGCTATATCTTGGAATAGCATTGTGAGAATTTAAAGAAATATCCATATGTATTTTGAAATGGAAGGTGATACTCAAGAAGGGGACACAGTACTGAAGGATAGTCATGAAACAGTTTTTATGAGGAGAGCGGCAGGCACCATTTGCACAGCATTGGTTTCCCTTGATGCTGGGAGATAAGGAGTGACTGTTGGTTGGAATTTGGACAGAAAGGAGTTGTTCCACATACCACATAGAGGGAAATTAGAAATCCAGGGGAATTCCAGAATGGAGACAAGAAGATCTGTTAATAGATAGCAGTGTAGATCCTAGAAATAAGGACATGTTAGAGAGGTTATAATCCCACCTAACACTCCCTTAAGATTGGCACTAGGTTCTCTTATGAATTAATTTTAGTCTTGTTGCTTAGTATACTTTTCATAAACTAACACAGCAATAAAGGTAACACCTTCTAAACCTGTATAAGGCTGAGTACTTCCATAGCATTATCTCAATGATACTAAACAGACCAGGATGAGTTTATCTGTTTTCTAGATGAGAATGCATTGGGCATGTTTTCTGAATAGAAATATCTAATTTTACCGATTATTATTCCTGATACAATTATCTGTTTATATAGAAAGTCTCAGACATAGATTTGAATTGAATTTATATATTATTTATTTATTCAGCAGCATGTATTTCTTTTGTGAAAAAGAATAAAACTGCCTAAATCTAAGGTGGGAGCGTGTGTCTCTGTGAATGCGTGTGTATGTGTGTGTGTGTGTGTTAGATATTCAGTTGTGTCAGGCTGTTTGTAACCCCATGGATTGTAGTTCTCAAGACTTTTCTGTTCATGGAATTCTCCAGGCAAGAATACTAGAGTGCATAACAGAGGATCTTCGTGACCCAGGGATAAAACCCAGGTCTTCTGTATTGCAGGCAGATTCTTTACCATCTGAGCCACCAGGGAAGCCCCAAACTTGAGATATCACAGGGAGATTCAGGTTATAGGGTTGCTTTATCTACAGAAGGCAAGAGTCACCTTGCACACAAAGATTAACTTCACAGCTGGTAGAGAATTGGGTTTGTCTCTGGTTCTACATTTCTTCCCTGAGTCTCTGTGAATTCTCCCCTCAAGGGCACTGTCACCCTTCCACTGAAACTCCTTTTATGAGCTCCTCCACTCTCAATCAGTGTTTTTCTGTCCTGTATTATGAACGATAAAGAAACCACCAGCCAATGTCAGAGACCTGGGTTCTGTCTCTGGGTTGGGAAGATCCCCTGGAGAAGGAAATGACAACCCACTCCAGTATTCTTGCCTGGGAAATCCCATGGACACTGGAGCCTGACAGGCTACAGTCCTTGGAGTCACAAAAGAGTCGGATAGGACTCAGTGACTAAACAAGAACAAGACAAATTATTATTCAAAAGTGATCTGTAGGTTCGTACTCTGGGAAATAAAGATCCCTGATCTCATAAGCTAATTTATTACATTTTTCAGAGTGTGTTTGCTTTTCAGAAAGGGATTTTAGGGAAAATCACTGTGGAGTCAGTTTGCTGTGGAGAGGATATGAGTCAGATATTAGAAGACTGCCCAACTTTAGGCGACTGGGTGTTACAGTATCCCAGGAGCTTGCCCTAACCAGCCCCTGTGTTTTATTAATATTTTAACACAACTTAGCTTGTTGGAAGTTTTATATTTCAGACAGCACATTTACCCTTGGGTTCTACAATTAAGTTACGTGTAATGTCACTCAAAATGTCTCTGGAGGGCCACACAAACTCAGATGCCTTTAGGGTCTCTTCAAGTATTTTAAGAAGAGGGCAGAGCATGGTGAAGACCATGAGGACTGTAGCAACTGAGAGTGTGTATACTCCATGCATATATGTGGATGTTTATATCTAAATACATATCTTTATTTTTAATAAAAATATACCTTCCAAACTAAGCAAATCTATACTCCTTAAAAGTCCAAAGACCTTCATTTTATGTGTCTGAATAGTACTTTAATAGAAAATTAATTACAAAGTTGAAAGAGAAAAATTAGTAAGGGCCACTAAGGAGTCTTCTGTATTGCAGGCAGATTCTTTACCATCTGAGCCACCAGGGAAGCCCCAAACTTGAGATATCACAGGGAGATTCAGGTTATAGGGTTGCTTTATCTACAGAAGGCAAGAGTCACCTTGCACACAAAGATTAACTTCACAGCTGGTAGAGAATTGGGTTTGTCTCTGGTTCTACATTTCTTCCCTGAGTCTCTGTGAATTCTCCCCTCAAGGGCACTGTCACCCTTCCACTGAAACTCCTTTTATGAGCTCCTCCACTCTCAATCAGTGTTTTTCTGTCCTGTATTATGAACGATAAAGAAACCACCAGCCAATGTCAGAGACCTGGGTTCTGTCTCTGGGTTGGGAAGATCCCCTGGAGAAGGAAATGACAACCCACTCCAGTATTCTTGCCTGGGAAATCCCATGGACACTGGAGCCTGACAGGCTACAGTCCTTGGAGTCACAAAAGAGTCGGATAGGACTCAGTGACTAAACAAGAACAAGACAAATTATTATTCAAAAGTGATCTGTAGGTTCGTACTCTGGGAAATAAAGATCCCTGATCTCATAAGCTAATTTATTACATTTTTCAGAGTGTGTTTGCTTTTCAGAAAGGGATTTTAGGGAAAATCACTGTGGAGTCAGTTTGCTGTGGAGAGGATATGAGTCAGATATTAGAAGACTGCCCAACTTTAGGCGACTGGGTGTTACAGTATCCCGGGAGCTTGCCCTAACCAGCCCCTGTGTTTTATTAATATTTTAACACAACTTAGCTTGTTGGAAGTTTTATATTTCAGACAGCACATTTACCCTTGGGTTCTACAATTAAGTTACGTGTAATGTCACTCAAAATGTCTCTGGAGGGCCACACAAACTCAGATGCCTTTAGGGTCTCTTCAAGTATTTTAAGAAGAGGGCAGAGCATGGTGAAGACCATGAGGACTGTAGCAACTGAGAGTGTGTATACTCCATGCATATATGTGGATGTTTATATCTAAATACATATCTTTATTTTTAATAAAAATATACCTTCCAAACTAAGCAAATCTATACTCCTTAAAAAGTCCAAAGACCTTCATTTTATGTGTCTGAATAGTACTTTAATAGAAAATTAATTACAAAGTTGAAAGAGAAAAAATTAGTAAGGGCCACTAAGGAGTAACTAAGCTTTGATTCTTCTGTCATCAATGAATTATACAGATTGATGTTCAGATGGTTGGATGGCATCCCTGATTCAATGGACGTGAGTTTGTGTAAACTCCAAGAGATAGTGAAGGACAAGGAGGCCTGGCCTGCCTCAGACCATGGGCTTGCTACAAGTTGGACATGACTGAGTGACTGAGCAACAGCATTCTCTTGACAGCTCTTCAGCCTGCTAAGTCCCTGAAGGGAACCTTGAATCATATACGGTCTAGAGTCAGAAATAGACTTCAGAAATATACTTCAGAGGAAGACATATTTCTGTCTCTCAGCCTGTGGCTCCAAGGAAGGAGAGGTAGCCTTGGACAATGATAACGATGACTTGGGATCAGTGCAGAATCAATTCCTAATATAATCATTCGGTGTAGCAATAATTCAGACTTGAGATCAGATTATTGAAAAAAATGGCTTATGGTGAAATATGTTTGGTGTCTGAGGATTGTCTTCTTAAACGTTCTGTTAAATGTGCTGATGATATAAGTCATTTAGAACCATAGGATTTCTCTCTTTCAGTCTTAGATTCATACCTTCAATAGGCCACCTGATAGCTTCAACCAAACCACTGTCAGATTCCACTCTGGGGATCTGGATGAGATAAGAGGTTATCAAGCAAACAATTAGAATCATGAGGGAGTAGAAAAGGTGTTTTTCTAGAGGTGTTGCTTCAGGGGATGTGTTTAAGTGTGTTAGTACTTGGCTTTGTTGGAATGTGCACATTAAATTTGGGAGATCTTGAGAGACTTTTAAAAGTTTAATTGCTGAAAATATCTTGTTATCATGCTTTCCTATGAGATTTGCACAGCCCCAAATTCTTTCCAGTATGAAAATTATTCTTATGTTGTTTTGCCTGAAAAATAGACTGTGCTGAGATGTGAGAAAGGAGAACATTCCTTCTCAAGAGTCAGGAAAAGTGTATTAGTCAACTAGGACTACCTTAACAAAATAACAGACACTGGGGGCTGAAACAACAGCCATTCATTTTCTCATAGTTCTGGAGCCTAGAAGTTCAAGTTCAAGGTACTGGCAGCTTTACTTTCTTTTGAGGACTCTCTCCTTGACTTTCCGATGTCCACCTTCTCCCTGTGACTTATAAGGTCTTTTCTTTCTGTGCTCAACCCTAGCATTTCTTTGTGTGTCCAAATTTCCCTTTCTTATAGTGGCAGTAGATGGGCCCAGGCTTGTTTCATTTTAACTTAATCATTTTACTTATTTTTTAATTTCATTTTATTAGGGATTTTGACACAGGCCATTTTTAAAGTCTTCATTATATTTGTTAGAATATTGTTTCTGTTTTTCATATTTTTGGTGTTTTGGCCCTGAGGCATGTGAGATCTTAGCTGCCCACTCAGGAATTGAACCCACACCCCTGTATTGGAAGGCAAAGACACAGGAGACAGTGACCTCCTGCATTATGGTCCATGTGTCTCCCTACCTTCTTCATCATCCCTGTTCACAACTTGCTTTAATTCTATTGGTCAGAAAAAAAAAAGAGCAAGTAGATAAGACATAAATTCAAGTTATTTAGGAGGGAGGAGAGGCTGCTAAATATAATTTTCTTTAAGAGAAATAATGAGGAATGATGACAGCAGGATAAAACCAGAGTAGAAATGTAAGAGACATTTCTAAGGTAAAATTCTAATGACTTGACTTCTTATTAAATACAGTATATGTAAAAGAAAGTGTAGAATGTCTAGAATGCTTCCATGAGCTTTGACTTGTTTGAGTCTATGGATGGTGGAGGTGCTAGTGGAAAAGAACCTGCCTACCAATGCAGGAGAGATAAGACACATGGGTTCAGTCCCTGGGTCTGGAAGATCCCCTGGAGAAGTAAGTGACAACCCATTCCAGGATTCTTGCCTGGGAAATCCCATAGACAGAGGAGCCTGGTGGACTACAGTCCATAAGGTTGTAGAGTTGGACACAACAGAAGTGACTTAGCAGGCCCACACACACTAGTAAAAGAGATAAGTTATTTTAAAAGTTAATTCAAAGCATATATCTTCATCTGTGTATGCACATGTGCAATATACATGTGTATTGCACATATACCATTATAGACACATTGCAATGTATATTTTACATATATATTCCCACTGATAAATTTTAGATTGTGCCAGCTAAGCAGAGTGTCTGCCTTCTTTCAAAAAAGGCTAGTCACAGAGCCTGACTTCTTAAATGGTTAACAGAAGTATAGCCCCAAGCTAAGATGCCTGAGAGCATTTGTTTTAAATGGAAAATGGATAAATGCAATAATCAGACCATATTTAAACACATGGCATTTATATCTAAAACAAAATTACCTGTGTTGAGAAAAAGAATCATGTAGCTAAGGTTGCAGACACATATAATTAAATAGTATATGTATTAAATTGAAAGATTGCCAGTCACGCAGTTCTTTAGTTCTTTTGTACAATTTCTTTTCATCAAAAGATAATGCTCATGATGGGCTTCCCTGGTGGCTCAGTGGTAAAGAGTCCAGCTGCCAATCCAGGACACATGATTTCAGTTCCTGGTTTGGGAAGATCTCCTGGAGAAGGGAATGGTAACCCACTCTAGAATCCTTGCCTGGGAAATCCCATGGACAGAGGAGCCTAGTGTAGGCTACAGTCCACGAGGTCACAAAATAGGCACGGCAGAACAAGGCAAATGCTTATGATTCCTCACTAACTAATAAAAAGTGGTAAAAGGAGGCTTCCCTGGTGGTCCAGTGGGTGAGGACACCGCCTTGCAGTGCAAGGGGCGCCGGTTTGATCCCTGGCCTGGGAAGATCCCAAGTGCCACGGAGCGGCTGGACCGATATGTCCAATTACTGAGCCGGAGCTCTGGAGCGCATGCGCCCAGAGCCGGCGCTCTGCAGCGACTGACGCCACCGCGATGGGAGGCCCACAGGAGCCAAGGAACAAAGACAGATGAAAATAAAGAGAAATGAAAGACCAATAGAAGTGGCCCGCCCACTCCCCTCCCTCCCCAACCCGACCCCCGCCCAAAATATAAATAAATAAATAAATCTAAAAAAAAAGTCACCCATGTAAGTTGACTCTTTACCTTCCAATGGGATAGGAGCAGGTCTGTTGATCCTTAACCAAAGAGGTGACTCTTTGCGAGTTAAGCTTCACTTCTCTAACTTCAGCGGTATTCTTCCTTCTGAGAGATGGGGCTCACAGACTGGTGCTGCTAGGATCACTGTCACCAGATCTACAGGTGGACCACTTAGAGTATAAACCTAAGTATAGTATACCCATCTCTTCCCACCCCTGTGTGATATTTCCATTTGGTTCAATAGTCCGGAGAACTTTTTCAATTTTGAAATGTAGTAGAGTTGATAATTACAGAAGAGGCCTAACCAACTCACCTGAATCATTTAGCGCTGCACTCCATCTGTAAACGCACTAAACAGTGTCTAGGCATACTTATTGCAAGGTCTGCAAGCTCCCCACCCCTGTGCCTGTGTCTGTCTGCTCTCACCACTGATGGTGAGCTTATCATGAGTCAGTAAATATGTTTATGCTAGTGGCCCTTGCTATTGTAGTTGCGTAACTCAGTTAAGTATTATGCAAATCAATGAGCCATAAGTGCAAAGAAAAAAAGTGTTCCAGATTGTTTTTTCTAAGAGGATGAGGCCCTAAAAAAAAATTGTGAAATTAGGTGTGGTTAAACAAAGTTTAAAAATTAGGGAAACTGTAAAATTCTAGTATTCTTGGCTCAGATTGACTCTCCAGAGACTTTGCATTCACACTCTTACTTAAAGATATCAAAAAAACAGAATTGTAGAGCCTCCAACATAAATGTAGTTTTTGTGGGGAAAAAAAAAAAAAGAAACTTTGTGGGCTGCTCATCAGAGGGAAAAGACTGTGGCCCTACATCGTAAGTGTAACTAATAAATCCACATTTATATAACTTAGGTGAAAATAATATGTTTAAGTAATGGTTGTATTTTTAAAGGATTATCTGCTTTACAGACCTCTTTGACTAAGTGGGCAGTTGTCATTGTTTGTTGTTCAGTCACTCAGTTGTGTCCAAGTCTTTGCGACCCCATAGACTGCAACGCACCAGGTTTTCCTGTCCTTTACTGTTTCCCAAAGTTTGCTCAAACTCGTGTTCATTGAATTGCTGATGTTGTCCAACTGGCTAGTTACTAACTCTGAATGAGCACAAGATGGGAAAGTTTCTATTGTATATGCAGAGTGAAAAAAGCATTGTAGAAAATAATTTTTTAAATGTTTTTAACAGTTTCTAGGGCTTTTTATTAATGGAATCATACAATATATAGCCTAATCCAACTTATAACAAATACTGTATACATGCAAGAATGTACGTATATCTGTAGAAAGTATTAGACGAGGCTATTATAATATACTGTGCTTTGTCAATACCAGATTCTTTATTTCCTTTGTTAAATTTTCTGTATTAAAAATTCCTATATTTCATTGTTACTACTTTTATAATGAGATGATAAACCACCAAATGTTCTCTTATGCCCCAGATTTTTGACTCTTCTGTCTGTGACTCTAGGCTCTTGAGAGTTGTTTCCATTCCCTAGGGCGGACTGCCCAGAAGCCCTCAAAGAGGTTGTTCAGAGTAGGGCTGGTTTCAGTTTCTTCCTGCTAATGTCCATGGACTTTATTTTTGAAGGACTCCTTTGATGTGACATCATTCCCATGCCTCTTCTTGGCCCCAGGGACAACACACAGGAGCACACAGGAGAGCTCTGTGTGTTCCAGGGGCCAAAGAATGCCTTTCCTATGACTTAGTGAGCTGTGGTCACCATGGTTAGGCTAAGTAATTGACGCTGTAGGGAGTACTTCGACTCTTAGTAACATTTACAGATATTTCAAATACATAACAGTTTACATACATTTTTTCTTTCCTGCTTGCAGCCATGTTCTTAAAAAAAATTGACTTTAGTTCAACCTGTACTTTTGAAATTACACATATGGGTTATTTTTTGGTCATGGTTGAATAAGTAGAGGGAGAAGTGATTTAAATACTTATTTACTTTGCTGATGACTAAACTGATAGGAGGTAATCAGCTACAGCTAATGCTGAACACTCAGAGGAAAGAAGATACACATTTGCTGTAACTCGAAGAGAGTCTTAAAGGAAGGTAACGTAAGCACCTTTCTTGGTGGGCCAGTGGTTAAGCATCCAGCTTGCAATGCAGGGGGCACAGGTTTGACCCCTAGTGAGGGAACCAAGATCCCACATGCCATAGGTAAACTAAGCCTGTGCACCACAACTACTAAGCCTGTGAACTACAATGAAAGATCATGATGCAGCAAAAGCTGATGCAGCCAAATAAATAATTTTTTAAAGGAGACAATACAGAAGCTTTACCTTTGATCTGTAATGTGTGCACCATAAAGCACTCTGGGGAAGCTCTGGTTCCCTCTGACAACTGCAAGCAAGGTGTCCAAAGTATTGCCAAATCCATCCTAAGAATTTGCCAGCCATTGATAGATGACAGGTAGCTTTGTGGTTATTTTTAGAATGCCTCATCTGGTGATATTCACATCTGAATTTATTGTTTTCAGTTAGATAAAAGTGAACTTAATTGTTCTATTATGTGTTGGCATTTTTCTTTCCTAGAACACTGTAAGATTTTTGTGTTCTATGTTCTGATATCATCCTGTCTTTGTGTCTGATTGCCTTGTAATCATTGGACAGATGAGAGGAAACAAGAGAGAGGTCAGTGGTCTGAGGCTGCCTCATGGTCCTTCAGTCTGTGTGTGTTAGGTCCATGGCACTCATGGCCATCTCAGTCTGGGCTGCTCTCTGCTCCATCAGTAGGCTGAGTGTGCATATAAAGGAAGGTAACAGTTAAGCATAGTATGTTGCACAAGTAATTTACATATTTTCTCTTAGTATATTCCTTATAATAACCAAAATCACTTATCTTATAATCATATCTTATACAGCTCAGACAGTCATAGCCACTGTTTGATCCTAGTTCAGTTTACAAAATTTCTAAGATGCTAGTTGCACATATGAGGGGACATTGGACCTGTCTGGACTTCTCTCTTCATGTGTAGCCTTATTGCTCACCCATGGTATAGAGAGCACAGAAAAGTCAACCACACACACCAACCCTCTACTTGGGGTTCCACTATCTCTTCTATTTCTAGCCCCCTTTGTTTGTCTTGATTCTATCTCATCTTGTTTATGACCACCTATGAAATATCTGGTCATATTTTTTGGTTTGTTTTTGTGTTCAAAAGATAACTTTGAGATATCATTTACATACAATAAGAGATATATATATATATATATATATATATATATATATATATATTAATGATTTGGGGCAAATAAACACAACCATTCAACAATTCTCCTATAGAGAAAACATTTTCATCACATCAAAAATGTCTTCGTTCCACTTTGTGGTTAATCACTACAGTCCTCATTGCAAACTGTCCCTCATCTGATGTCTATCACCGTAAAATGGTTTTGCCTAGTCTAGAACTTTACCTAAACTAGGATCTGAGAGTACATATTTTTATCTCTGATTTGACTCAATACAATGTCTTTGAGATTCAAGAATAATGTTTTATGTCTCATTTTTATTGCTGAGTAGTTTTCCATGGTACAGATATATTCAGTATCTCAAATTGTTTATCCGTTTTCCTATCAGAGGACACTTGAGTTTTCTACTTTGAGGCTGTTACGATAAACTTGCTAAGAACATTCATGTAGAAGTCTTTTTTGTGGAAATGTGATTTCATTTCTTTTGCGTAAATACCCACAGGTGAAATAGTTAAGCCATGTAGTGTGTACACTGTAAAACTGATTAAAAAAAAAAAAAAAAAAACCTGCTTGCTGTTTTCCAATACAACTGTAGCATTTTACATTCCCACAAGCAATACTTGAAGATTCTAGTGCCAGAGTCCACATTCTTGCTGACACTTAGTATTAGAAATCTTCAAATGGAAACATTGGATGTGAAGCAGTATCTTAGTGTGGTGTTAATTAGCATTTGCCTGATACATTATAATGATGAGCTATTTTCCTATATTTATTAGCGATTCATAAATCTTTCTGTTATTGTTAACTTGTGTCTTCCAGTCTTATCCTAATTTAAACAGAAAAGGCTGCCTTATTATGGAGTTGTCTGAGTTCTTTATATATTTGGGATTCACGTCTTTTCTTACATTGTGACCCGTATCCTGTGAATATTTTCAACCTGATTGTGTTGACTTCTTAATAGCACTCTTCCTTCTCCCCCATCATGCTGCCCACCCACCGTAAACACTCACAACTCACATGGCCTCCTTACTCCCTGGGTAATGCATGGGGTGTCCTAGTAGCACTTCAGATACAATTCCTTGTTCCAGGAAGACTCTTGTCTCCACCAAGTCATGAGTCCTCCCCTGGCTCCTCCCAGCACCATTCCTCACCAGGGATTACCTGCTCTTACAATTAAAGGTGGTTGTAAATATTTGAGATCTTCACTTCTTCCTCCATTTACCATAGAGTTTACTTCCTGATGCCAATGTTCAAATGGTTGCTCTTTTGAAGATGTTATGATAATCTTTGCCTTAACAGCTCCTTCTGCCAATCTGGTGACTACTAATACCATGGCCAATACACACAGCCCTTTCAGTAAGTTGATGCCTTCTACTTGCAATAGGTCACTGGTAGTTTTAGCTGCCATACTTATTGAATGATCCATCACCTTGAAAGCCTTATCTTTGTGGTTCTTCTTTTATGAAAATACTCAGCTGTAAGATATCTATTTTTGTAATTATAAAAACAAGTCTTGTAGGTATCCTTTTGCCCTCTGTGCAGAATGGATATCCTAAACGTGCCCACATCAGGAAGAAGAGCCAAAGAGTGGTATCTGGGCTTCCATCCCCTCCAAAAATAATCAGAAAAATATTTGGGTTGGCCAAAAGTTCTGTCTGGGTTTTCCATAGCATCCTACAAATACTTGAATGAGCTTTTTGGCCAACCTAATAGCTAAAGCACCACTGCTCCCCTAAGGTACACAAGAAGCTTAGTAAGTAGCCATGGATCAGATGCACTGATGAATCATCTTGATGGACAGAACCTCGTTAATAACCTGATAACTTCACTCATCTCCCAGCTACAGCTGTCGTGGAAATCCCTTGGGGGATTGATCCTCTGGGCTCTTATAGCCAGGAGCATGTCAGCTTTAAAGAACTCATAGCTTTTCAAGCGTAGGTCTAACATTCACTGGAATCAAAAATTATGTACAGGAGGAGGGTCTCACATATTTTAACAGAAGGTAAAATGCATTGCCTTTAATTGACCCAAAAAAGTGGAAATATTTTCAACCTGATTGTGTTGACTTCTTAATAGCACTCTTCCTTCTCCCCCATCATGCTGCCCACCCACCGTAAACACTCACAACTCACATGGCCTCCTTACTCCCTGGGTAATGCATGGGGTGTCCTAGTAGCACTTCAGATACAATTCCTTGTTCCAGGAAGACTCTTGTCTCCACCAAGTCATGAGTCCTCCCCTGGCTCCTCCCAGCACCATTCCTCACCAGGGATTACCTGCTCTTACAATTAAAGGTGGTTGTAAATATTTGAGATCTTCACTTCTTCCTCCATTTACCATAGAGTTTACTTCCTGATGCCAATGTTCAAATGGTTGCTCTTTTGAAGATGTTATGATAATCTTTGCCTTAACAGCTCCTTCTGCCAATCTGGTGACTACTAATACCATGGCCAATACACACAGCCCTTTCAGTAAGTTGATGCCTTCTACTTGCAATAGGTCACTGGTAGTTTTAGCTGCCATACTTATTGAATGATCCATCACCTTGAAAGCCTTATCTTTGTGGTTCTTCTTTTATGAAAATACTCAGCTGTAAGATATCTATTTTTGTAATTATAAAAACAAGTCTTGTAGGTATCCTTTTGCCCTCTGTGCAGAATGGATATCCTAAACGTGCCCCACATCAGGAAGAAGAGCCAAAGAGTGGTATCTGGGCTTCCATCCCCTCCAAAAATAATCAGAAAAATATTTGGGTTGGCCAAAAGTTCTGTCTGGGTTTTCCATAGCATCCTACAAATACTTGAATGAGCTTTTTGGCCAACCTAATAGCTAAAGCACCACTGCTCCCCTAAGGTACACAAGAAGCTTAGTAAGTAGCCATGGATCAGATGCACTGATGAATCATCTTGATGGACAGAACCTCGTTAATAACCTGATAACTTCACTCATCTCCCAGCTACAGCTGTCGTGGAAATCCCTTGGGGGATTGATCCTCTGGGCTCTTATAGCCAGGAGCATGTCAGCTTTAAAGAACTCATAGCTTTTCAAGCGTAGGTCTAACATTCACTGGAATCAAAAATTTATGTACAGGAGGAGGGTCTCACATATTTTAACAGAAGGTAAAATGCATTGCCTGAATTGACAATGTGGAGTATCAGACCCTCAGAAGTTTTAAAAAATAAGTGTCCTTGAATTTTAGACTTAGCGTGCCGTCTCAGGGAAGAAGTTAATTATGTCCCTGAGAATAAAGGTTTATCTCATCAGAAACACTATAACACTCTCACAACTTTAGTTGCTTTGTCAGTTTTAATGGGAAATAAATGTTATTGTAAGTTTCTAGTTAAAGGACATCATTTAAATAATTAAGCTTTTTGGGATTTTATTTTTAAATTTTAGCTAATCGTGAATGTCAAAAGTACAGAAGTAGGAGGTTTCATCCTGGAAAAGCCTGTCTATTAAAGTGTGCTTGCCCAGATGTGGGGTGGGAAAAACAGACCCACAGGAAGGGCCTGGCTAGGGAGCCTGGGACTGATACTGCTCAGTGGGTAAAGAGGGACCATGGTCTGCTTGGCATGGATGCAGGGGACGGTGGGCATGGAAAGCCTGGAGAAAGAAAACTGGCTCAGGAGCTGGTGTGGAACTAACCGGATCACACCTGCCTCTCTGTGTCCTGAAGGTACCAGGCTAATCCTGATTTTCCACTTCCCTTCAGTTCTGCAAATGTATGTCAGAGTCTACATAAGATGCTTGGGATACAAATCTCAATTAAACATGATTTTTTTCTTCCTCCTCTTCTCCTCAAATTCTCAGAGCATTTGAGGTGTACAAACGTTATTCACAAAGTATTTTTCATGATATGCCCCCCCACCAATCCTGGACTATTATTTTATTTGAAATATGTTATATTTTATTTGCATAGGTAATAGAAGCATGTTGGCAAAATCCTGTTAAAATCAGAAAAATTATTCTTTTTGTTTGTATCTCAATTGCAAGGTTGCTGCACCTTTTATGGACTGGATTTCTTGGTATTGTTGTGCTTTCTTGTTGTTTTCTCTTTATTCTACCCTTAATGAGGAAAGATCTTTACAAGCTTGCTGTTCTAGGTCTAGGAAAAAACAAGTGTCTGTCTGCTGTAAGATTTTCTCTCTCAGATTGAGATGGAGCCTGGTTTAAGTGGATAGTGTCAATGTGTGTGGTTTTCTGTCACTCAGTCGTGCCTGACTGTGAGCACATGAACTGTAGCCCACCGGGCTCCTCTGTCTGTGGAATTTTCCAGGCAAGAATACTGGAGCAGGTTGCCATTTCCTCCATCAAATGTCTGCCTGTGAATTCCCTGGCACATGTAGTTGAAGCAAACAACAATTATGAAGAAAGAATATATGTTATGCAAGATGTGATCAGCAGGGTAGAAAGTCACTCTAGATATTTCAGGTGGGAAGGATTTAACATTGGAGATTAACTTCTTTTAAAACTTTTGGGAGAGCTAGGGAAGCCAAGAGCCCAGGTTAGTTAAAACAGCTGACTTTGTGGGAATCAAGAAATGTAGGAATCCCAGGAATTTGAGCACAGGATCTAAAAGACCCACAGGTCTAGGGAGAGGGATTCTTAGAAACAGACCCGGAAAGTTCTATGAATCCCACTTTTGCTTCTTCCCTTTCCTGCCACTGGAGAATGGCTTTCTCTTCTGTCGTCCTAATTTTGTGTAGGTGATTTGCACTAATGGAATCTAAGTCATAACCCATGAATCTGAGAAACATACTTTCCAGGCTTTGACCTTGAAGAGCTGAGGGTGTTCCTGGTAAAGGAGGCCTGGGACCGGGATACTGCTCAGTGGGTAAAGAGGGACCATGGTCTGCTTGGCATGGATGCAGGGGACGGTGGGCATGGAAAGCCTGGAGAAAGAAAACTGGCTCAGGAGCTGGTGTGGAACTAACCGGATCACACCTGCCTCTCTGTGTCCTGAAGGTACCAGGCTAATCCTGATTTTCCACTTCCCTTCAGTTCTGCAAATGTATGTCAGAGTCTACATAAGATGCTTGGGATACAAATCTCAATTAAACATGATTTTTTTCTTCCTCCTCTTCTCCTCAAATTCTCAGAGCATTTGAGGTGTACAAACGTTATTCACAAAGTATTTTTCATGATATGCCCCCCCCACCAATCCTGGACTATTATTTTATTTGAAATATGTTATATTTTATTTGCATAGGTAATAGAAGCATGTTGGCAAAATCCTGTTAAAATCAGAAAAATTATTCTTTTTGTTTGTATCTCAATTGCAAGGTTGCTGCACCTTTTATGGACTGGATTTCTTGGTATTGTTGTGTTTTCTTGTTGTTTTCTCTTTATTCTACCCTTAATGAGGAAAGATCTTTACAAGCTTGCTGTTCTAGGTCTAGGAAAAAACAAGTGTCTGTCTGCTGTAAGATTTTCTCTCTCAGATTGAGATGGAGCCTGGTTTAAGTGGATAGTGTCAATGTGTGTGGTTTTCTGTCACTCAGTCGTGCCTGACTGTGAGCACATGAACTGTAGCCCACCGGGCTCCTCTGTCTGTGGAATTTTCCAGGCAAGAATACTGGAGCAGGTTGCCATTTCCTCCATCAAATGTCTGCCTGTGAATTCCCTGGCACATGTAGTTGAAGCAAACAACAATTATGAAGAAAGAATATATGTTATGCAAGATGTGATCAGCAGGGTAGAAAGTCACTCTAGATATTTCAGGTGGGAAGGATTTAACATTGGAGATTAACTTCTTTTAAAACTTTTGGGAGAGCTAGGGAAGCCAAGAGCCCAGGTTAGTTAAAACAGCTGACTTTGTGGGAATCAAGAAATGTAGGAATCCCAGGAATTTGAGCACAGGATCTAAAAGACCCACAGGTCTAGGGAGAGGGATTCTTAGAAACAGACCCGGAAAGTTCTATGAATCCCACTTTTGCTTCTTCCCTTTCCTGCCACTGGAGAATGGCTTTCTTTCTCTTCTGTCGTCCTAATTTTGTGTAGGTGATTTGCACTAATGGAATCTAAGTCATAACCCATGAATCTGAGAAACATACTTTCCAGGCTTCCTGACCTTGAAGAGCTGAGGGGTGTTCCTGTGTGTGTGAATGTGTATCTTTTTTTTTCTTTTTTTTTTTTTGAGCGAGAACTTGAGTATCAATAGACAATCTCCAGAATATAGTAACAATATATATCGTAAAACTAATGTGTACTGGACTTCATCTTGTTCTACTCTCCATTCTAGGAACTTTACATATGATTGCATAGAAACTATATAAAGGAATCACTAATACCATCCTTATTTAGTATATACTTTAAAGTTGGTAAGAGACTAGATCTTAAATATACTTATCACAAAACAGAAAAGAAAATTGAGTGATACCGTAGAAGTGTTAATCTTGTGGTAGTAATCAATATTGCAAAACACAAGTGTATCAAATCAACAGCTTAAACTTACACAATGTTATACATCAATTATATGAATTAAAAAAAAGATCCCTGAATTTTAGAACTAAGAACTTAAATTATCATAGCCCTGGCACTGCCAGGTAGCAAGCTTGACTTGCAAATCTAGGTCTGTTTTATTCCCATTCCTGGGCTTCCCTTAAAAGTATATCTTTCTTTCATTGCTGGATCAACTGATGATACAGAGGAGTATCTATTTCTGAATAGTCAGATGCATTCTACAATCATTCTCTTGCCATGATGCAGAAATTACAATTCAGAAAATTCATCAATTTCCCACGTCTCTGCATCTGCTCTTTCTACTCACTTTTTGGATTTGCTTAGAAGTTCATCTGTGCTTTGGTTAGTAGGGATTCCTCCAGAATTTTGGCAGAGAATTGAGAAATTTAAGGGTTCTAGTACTGTTTCAACTTGGTAGTGTTTGTATTTTCATAAATGCTGCATCTAGGCCATACATGAGAGGCCTTCATAGAGCTTTTCAATAAAATATAATATCCATTAATAGACATATCCATTGGTGCTATAAAGAGGGAAGGAATAAGCAATACGTATCTTCCTATTATGCTGATACATCTCTAAAAATCCCATATCCTGAATTTTTTCTTAAATATATGGTCACTATAATCAAGAAGGTGTTTGGACATGGGGGAGCCAGATATTCTGGATCTGATGTTGCCTACCTCAGTAGACTTTCTGGGCTTGTTTCTCCAAAGTCAAGTCCGAAACCATCTTTTCATACTTGAAATTGCAGTTGAAGGATAAAATAACCATAAGAGAAGAATTATTTTCTTTTTTTTTTTTGAGCGAGAACTTGAGTATCAATAGACAATCTCCAGAATATAGTAACAATATATATCGTAAAACTAATGTGTACTGGACTTCATCTTGTTCTACTCTCCATTCTAGGAACTTTACATATGATTGCATAGAAACTATATAAAGGAATCACTAATACCATCCTTATTTAGTATATACTTTAAAGTTGGTAAGAGACTAGATCTTAAATATACTTATCACAAAACAGAAAAGAAAATTGAGTGATACCGTAGAAGTGTTAATCTTGTGGTAGTAATCAATATTGCAAAACACAAGTGTATCAAATCAACAGCTTAAACTTACACAATGTTATACATCAATTATATGAATTAAAAAAAAGATCCCTGAATTTTAGAACTAAGAACTTAAATTATCATAGCCCTGGCACTGCCAGGTAGCAAGCTTGACTTGCAAATCTAGGTCTGTTTTATTCCCATTCCTGGGCTTCCCTTAAAAGTATATCTTTCTTTCATTGCTGGATCAACTGATGATACAGAGGAGTATCTATTTCTGAATAGTCAGATGCATTCTACAATCATTCTCTTGCCATGATGCAGAAATTACAATTCAGAAAATTCATCAATTTCCCACGTCTCTGCATCTGCTCTTTCTACTCACTTTTTGGATTTGCTTAGAAGTTCATCTGTGCTTTGGTTAGTAGGGATTCCTCCAGAATTTTGGCAGAGAATTGAGAAATTTAAGGGTTCTAGTACTGTTTCAACTTGGTAGTGTTTGTATTTTCATAAATGCTGCATCTAGGCCATACATGAGAGGCCTTCATAGAGCTTTTCAATAAAATATAATATCCATTAATAGACATATCCATTGGTGCTATAAAGAGGGAAGGAATAAGCAATACGTATCTTCCTATTATGCTGATACATCTCTAAAAATCCCATATCCTGAATTTTTTCTTAAATATATGGTCACTATAATCAAGAAGGTGTTTGGACATGGGGGAGCCAGATATTCTGGATCTGATGTTGCCTACCTCAGTAGACTTTCTGGGCTTGTTTCTCCAAAGTCAAGTCCGAAACCATCTTTTCATACTTGAAATTGCAGTTGAAGGATAAAATAACCATAAGAGAAGAATTATATACATTTGTGAAAGTTTTAAGAATTATTAAACGTTTCACATACGTCACCTCATTTCATCCTTATAGCCCACCTAAAAAGTAGATAGCTTCATATTGAATCTTTTACATATGAAGGAGCTCTGGCTCAACATGTTTAAGAGTGGCATATCATGTTCATCTAATGCTTACCCAGATTTATCTCCCATGAAGTTTGCATTGGGTTAGGACACAGTCTGTTGCAATTCCTGCTTTCAAGTTCTCATCCTGGGGACATGTAACTGATACATGCAATCTGTGAAGGAACAATCAGATAAGAAATATAGCCAGCTAGATATGCATAGTGTCTAAATGAGTTGTGTGGACACTGAGTGCTGAAAGAGCTTTGGAAAAGTAAAGAGGCAGAGAGGGTGACTTTGTCAAGAAAGTTTCCTTGGGGCTTTGGACCATAGATCAGAAGGGAATAAGTGAGATATTGACCAAAAGAATGTCACGGATGGTCCCCAAAGCAGGAACAAAAGATGCAAAAGCACTTCTGCTCTACGCCAGGAATCAATGTGAGTCATCAGGCATATTTATTTTTTGTTTTCTTGTAAGTTAGGTAAAACTGTCCCTTAACAACAGTAACAACAGCAGCCAGGAAATCACGGACATAAAATCACAGTTACTATTCTGCAAAGATACGATTTACAAAAGGATTTGCTTAGAAGTTCATCTGTGCTTTGGTTAGTAGGGATTCCTCCAGAATTTTGGCAGAGAATTGAGAAATTTAAGGGTTCTAGTACTGTTTCAACTTGGTAGTGTTTGTATTTTCATAAATGCTGCATCTAGGCCATACATGAGAGGCCTTCATAGAGCTTTTCAATAAAATATAATATCCATTAATAGACATATCCATTGGTGCTATAAAGAGGGAAGGAATAAGCAATACGTATCTTCCTATTATGCTGATACATCTCTAAAAATCCCATATCCTGAATTTTTTCTTAAATATATGGTCACTATAATCAAGAAGGTGTTTGGACATGGGGGAGCCAGATATTCTGGATCTGATGTTGCCTACCTCAGTAGACTTTCTGGGCTTGTTTCTCCAAAGTCAAGTCCGAAACCATCTTTTCATACTTGAAATTGCAGTTGAAGGATAAAATAACCATAAGAGAAGAATTATATACATTTGTGAAAGTTTTAAGAATTATTAAACGTTTCACATACGTCACCTCATTTCATCCTTATAGCCCACCTAAAAAGTAGATAGCTTCATATTGAATCTTTTACATATGAAGGAGCTCTGGCTCAACATGTTTAAGAGTGGCATATCATGTTCATCTAATGCTTACCCAGATTTATCTCCCATGAAGTTTGCATTGGGTTAGGACACAGTCTGTTGCAATTCCTGCTTTCAAGTTCTCATCCTGGGGACATGTAACTGATACATGCAATCTGTGAAGGAACAATCAGATAAGAAATATAGCCAGCTAGATATGCATAGTGTCTAAATGAGTTGTGTGGACACTGAGTGCTGAAAGAGCTTTGGAAAAGTAAAGAGGCAGAGAGGGTGACTTTGTCAAGAAAGTTTCCTTGGGGCTTTGGACCATAGATCAGAAGGGAATAAGTGAGATATTGACCAAAAGAATGTCACGGATGGTCCCCAAAGCAGGAACAAAAGATGCAAAAGCACTTCTGCTCTACGCCAGGAATCAATGTGAGTCATCAGGCATATTTATTTTTTGTTTTCTTGTAAGTTAGGTAAAACTGTCCCTTAACAACAGTAACAACAGCAGCCAGGAAATCACGGACATAAAATCACAGTTACTATTCTGCAAAGATACGATTTTTACAATTAGAATGCCATTTGTCTGACTTTAAGGGCCAAAACTGGGTCTTTCCACTTGACCAAAACTAACTGGGTCTCGACTCTGTTCCACCACTGATGTCTCCCATGCATGCGTTTGGGAAATGTTTCTGAAGCACTTCTTATGTTCAAAGGGAGAATCTTGACTTTGAGAATCTTAAATGGATGCGAAGACACTAGAGCTTATGATAGGATGGCAGTCAGTGCTTGTCTCATTACCATATAGGGTACATCTGCATATCAGATTTCCATTTGCAAGGCTTATAATATAACATGATACTCATTGGGTTTGCATGGGGAATAGTCACCAAGAGCATGATCCTTTATTTCTTAGAGGCCCGTAATATGGCACACACCAAAAATCACTAGTACCTTCTGTTCTCCTAGAAAATTAAAGACATTTTTTTCACACTTTATAATGTGAACGTGCTTGCTCTTCTTTTTCCCCTCTCAGGTATAGAGTCTCAAATCACAGGGCAGTGGCGGTTGAAATGACTTGGACATGAATTTAAGGTATAAAGTACCATCTGTTTCAAGCAGTTTGGATGAAGATAATGGGAGAGACAATTTCTAAGATAGATGGCTATTGAAAAACAACATTTGGTTGAGGAATTACTGAGACAGCACACTGGGGTCATATCTAATCTACCCAGTGTTCTTTGACAGGAGGAGAAAAAATAGAGCAAAAATTGGGAATGGTGTCATTCCTTGCCCTGTGCCTAGGAACCCAGGTTCATTGCATCACAGCCAGGGAAGACATTGCATTCACAGGCATCATTTGTGAGCAGCCATTGAATACACTTAAGACGTGGTCAGAAATCCAACAGGCTGCCTTCTGAGTTCCAAGATCCTGCACTCTAATGGCATTGGTGTGAAATCAGCTTCTACAGGATCAGGGTGCATCAGGCATATTTATTTTTGTTTTCTTGTAAGTTAGGTAAAACTGTCCCTTAACAACAGTAACAACAGCAGCCAGGAAATCACGGACATAAAATCACAGTTACTATTCTGCAAAGATACGATTTTTACAATTAGAATGCCATTTGTCTGACTTTAAGGGCCAAAACTGGGTCTTTCCACTTGACCAAAACTAACTGGGTCTCGACTCTGTTCCACCACTGATGTCTCCCATGCATGCGTTTGGGAAATGTTTCTGAAGCACTTCTTATGTTCAAAGGGAGAATCTTGACTTTGAGAATCTTAAATGGATGCGAAGACACTAGAGCTTATGATAGGATGGCAGTCAGTGCTTGTCTCATTACCATATAGGGTACATCTGCATATCAGATTTCCATTTGCAAGGCTTATAATATAACATGATACTCATTGGGTTTGCATGGGGAATAGTCACCAAGAGCATGATCCTTTATTTCTTAGAGGCCCGTAATATGGCACACACCAAAAATCACTAGTACCTTCTGTTCTCCTAGAAAATTAAAGACATTTTTTTCACACTTTATAATGTGAACGTGCTTGCTCTTCTTTTTCCCCTCTCAGGTATAGAGTCTCAAATCACAGGGCAGTGGCGGTTGAAATGACTTGGACATGAATTTAAGGTATAAAGTACCATCTGTTTCAAGCAGTTTGGATGAAGATAATGGGAGAGACAATTTCTAAGATAGATGGCTATTGAAAAACAACATTTGGTTGAGGAATTACTGAGACAGCACACTGGGGTCATATCTAATCTACCCAGTGTTCTTTGACAGGAGGAGAAAAAATAGAGCAAAAATTGGGAATGGTGTCATTCCTTGCCCTGTGCCTAGGAACCCAGGTTCATTGCATCACAGCCAGGGAAGACATTGCATTCACAGGCATCATTTGTGAGCAGCCATTGAATACACTTAAGACGTGGTCAGAAATCCAACAGGCTGCCTTCTGAGTTCCAAGATCCTGCACTCTAATGGCATTGGTGTGAAATCAGCTTCTACAGGATCAGTGCTGGACTTCAGGCATGAAGCGCCCACATTTTAGGAGACAGTTTCCCAGTTATCTTTTGCAGAACATCAAATAATGGAGGATACCTAGTAAGTGGTACTGATAGAAACCATGTTAACCTTCATATTTGCACATTCTAATTTTAGCTATTTTTACAGTTGCTTTTTTCCACAATTGTAGAGATGTAAGATCTTATTTTCTTGTTTGTTTGTTCCTCTTGAGTTCATCCCCTCTGGTATTAAATTATATGTGCGATTCTCTGTATGAATTCCCCAGCATTAGTAGAGCTCTGTTTAAAGTACAGAAACCCAAAGTGAAAATGGCATTCCAGATCCAAAACATCAGACAGGCAGAAAGGAGGCCTTTCCCACCTCTTTTGCTTAGGTTAGATGAAGTCTTTTTTATTCACAGCCCAAGTGATTCCTGCACGTCTGCTCCCATCTCCTCTTGGCAATGTCTTTATGATAAAGTATCCACATTCTCCAGGCCCTTGTGGTCCCTGCTGCTCTGCTTTCCATTAACCGTGTGTGTTTCCGCTTGTTTGTCTCCAGATGTATTCGTTAGCATTTTTCCAGTTGAATCTCATCCTGCTATTTCTTGCTCATATCGCTAACCTCTCCAGGGGCCCATATGCTACCACAGCTCGTGTGCCAAAATCACAGAGCATCTTAATACAAACCTTCCTTCAACGTCTTCACACCAGCCAAAACCACAGGCTCAATGGACTACCAGCCTGATTTGCAACCAGTTCTGCTCCAGTGTAATAGGGCGAGTGCCAGGTTATACCATTTCCTAGCAATGTGACCTTAAGCAAGGTGGCCCAACCCTTCCTCATTTCCATTCTAAGAGTGGTAACCACTTTACACAGTCAAGAGTTTGAAATGATGTTTGTCAAGCACCTCTGTGTTCCCTGGGATGCTGGAAGCACCTCTCTCTCCTGGGACAGCAAACAAGGGCTAAGGCTTCTGGTGAACACCCCAGGGTAAAGAGACAGTGTCACAGCCAGACAAGGCTGAAGCATTTAGTGAAGTGCCTGACTTTAAAAAAAAAAAAAAAAAAAAAAAAACTATTAGAACAATGGGGTGAAAAATTGATAGCAGGCATTTGAGGTGACATCCTCCCTCCTAAGTCATAGTTTCCTTTTCTAAAAAAATTGAAAAGAACATGTCTTGATGTACAGTAGATGAACGATGGTGCTCCAAAATGTCAGACTGTTTGCAGCTCCCTGAACTGTAGCATACCAGGCTTCCCTGTCCTTCACCATCTCCTGACGTTTGCTCAGATACATGCCCACATCAGGGTCTTTTCCAATGCACTGGCTCATCTCATCAGGTGGCCAAAGTATTGGAGCTTCAGCATCAGCCCTTCCAATGAATACTCAGGGTTGATTTCATTTAGGATTGACTGGTTTGATCTCCTTGTTGTCCAAGGGACTCTCAAAAGTCTTCTCTGGCACTACAGCTGAAAATTTTTTGTGTGTTCTCTTTTTTAATATTTTTTTCTGTTATAAAATGGACAGCAAGTCCATTTAGTTGCCTGTGTCTTTTCCCACCTCTCTAGCTCTTTTATCCAAAGATGCTAGATTCCATGAAAGCAGAGATCTTTGGGGACGTAATAAGCACTTCAGAAGCACTTGAGGACTTCCCTGGTGGTACAGTGGGTAAAAAATCCACCTTGCAGTGCAAAGGGCACTGGTTCAAGCCCTGGCCTGGGAAGATCCTACATGCGCTGAGCAGATGGGCTGGTGTGTCCAATTACGAACCAGCACTCTGGAGTGCATGCGTCCAGAGCTGGTGCTCTGCAACAGCAAAGGCCACTGCAACGGTATGCCCACACAGGCCAAAGAACAAAGATGGATGAAAAATAAATGATGACTTAGAGACAAAAAAAAAAAAAAGATGCTAAAACTTGAGGACTAGATGACTCATTCCTCATGCTGTAACATTTTTCTTCTCCTTTTGAGTAGCAACTTAATAATTATGAAGCACTGATTGTGCACCAGGCACTGATGTGGTAATGAGGGGAATGTGTGGTTCATTTGAGGGAAATTAACTTGAAGACCAGCTCTGTCTGAGATCGTGAGTTAGGGTAGTAGCCTAAAGTCATATATCAGCAGTGTATACTTTCTCAAAGTCTTTATTTTCCTAGAGATGGGATTATAAGAAGATAAGGGCAAACCTATGTGCAGACATTTCTACCCAACATAGTCCCTAGCTTGCAGGTGAGAGAAGGCCTTCTGAATCCCATTCTTCCCATTTTTTCAGGCTGTCCCCTAATCTCTGGACACATATTTAACTTGAACCTAAGATGAGCTCTCGGAAAGATCAGAACTGTAGCATACCAGGCTTCCCTGTCCTTCACCATCTCCTGACGTTTGCTCAGATACATGCCCACATCAGGGTCTTTTCCAATGCACTGGCTCATCTCATCAGGTGGCCAAAGTATTGGAGCTTCAGCATCAGCCCTTCCAATGAATACTCAGGGTTGATTTCATTTAGGATTGACTGGTTTGATCTCCTTGTTGTCCAAGGGACTCTCAAAAGTCTTCTCTGGCACTACAGCTGAAAATTTTTTGTGTGTTCTCTTTTTTAATATTTTTTTCTGTTATAAAATGGACAGCAAGTCCATTTAGTTGCCTGTGTCTTTTCCCACCTCTCTAGCTCTTTTATCCAAAGATGCTAGATTCCATGAAAGCAGAGATCTTTGGGGACGTAATAAGCACTTCAGAAGCACTTGAGGACTTCCCTGGTGGTACAGTGGGTAAAAAATCCACCTTGCAGTGCAAAGGGCACTGGTTCAAGCCCTGGCCTGGGAAGATCCTACATGCGCTGAGCAGATGGGCTGGTGTGTCCAATTACGAACCAGCACTCTGGAGTGCATGCGTCCAGAGCTGGTGCTCTGCAACAGCAAAGGCCACTGCAACGGTATGCCCACACAGGCCAAAGAACAAAGATGGATGAAAAATAAATGATGACTTAGAGACAAAAAAAAAAAAAAAGATGCTAAAACTTGAGGACTAGATGACTCATTCCTCATGCTGTAACATTTTTCTTCTCCTTTTGAGTAGCAACTTAATAATTATGAAGCACTGATTGTGCACCAGGCACTGATGTGGTAATGAGGGGAATGTGTGGTTCATTTGAGGGAAATTAACTTGAAGACCAGCTCTGTCTGAGATCGTGAGTTAGGGTAGTAGCCTAAAGTCATATATCAGCAGTGTATACTTTCTCAAAGTCTTTATTTTCCTAGAGATGGGATTATAAGAAGATAAGGGCAAACCTATGTGCAGACATTTCTACCCAACATAGTCCCTAGCTTGCAGGTGAGAGAAGGCCTTCTGAATCCCATTCTTCCCATTTTTTCAGGCTGTCCCCTAATCTCTGGACACATATTTAACTTGAACCTAAGATGAGCTCTCGGAAAGATCAGAATCTCAGGCTATGCGTTCCTATCATCCTTAAACCTATAGGTCAGGGATTATTGGGTAATGAGCAGCTAAAAGTCATTTAGCACGACTAACTTTTTTTATCTTTTAAGTTACATAAATCAAGCATGTAGTCGTGGATAGAATAAGAATGCAGTCATTAATTATTATTCTCATATGTGCTCTCTAAAAAGGCAATTACCTTCCAGAGTTTGGGAAATATATGAGGGATATTTTGAAGTCAGTGTTTTAAATAAGACATAGTATTCTGTCTTGTAATGGAATCTTAAGACAGGAAGCCATAAATATGAAGGAAGAATTTAAGAATAGAAATGAATGCACTTGAATGTAGGTAACGTTTCATTGTCAGAAACTACTAAAACATCTGAAAAGTGGAATGCAGAGGGCTGACAATTGAGCACTATTCGATTACTTTATTTGTTACTTCACCAGCCATGAATCTAAGATTCCCACTGTGGAAGACACCATCAGTGACGAGCATCATGAATTAATTACATACAAAATTTAGACTCTAGATTTTAAGAATTTTATTTTTCCATATATCTGTAATGGCATACACACACACCTTACAGTTTTCTTAAGAAAAATCAATCATGCCATAAAGACTCTTTTTAAAAGACAGTGTAGCCAGAATTATTGACAACCTTTATGGAGTTCTGAGACCTGGCACAGACAGAAGCCAGTCAAATCGTTTTTTTTTTTTTTAAAGATTTATTTGTTTATTTTGGGCGGGGGTCGGGTTGGGGAAAGAGGGGAGCGGGCGGGCCACTTCTATTGGTTCTTCATTTATCTATTTTCATCCATCTTTTTTGTTCTTTGGTCCATGTGGGCCTCCCATCACGGTGGCATCTGTCGTTGCAGAGCACCGGCTCTGGGCGCATGTGCTCCAGAGCTCCGGCTCGGTAATTGGACACATCGGTCCAGCCGCTCCGCGGCACATGGAATCTTCCCAGGCCAGGGATCAAACCGGCGCCCCTTGCACTGCAAGGCGGTGTCCTCACCCACTGGACCACCAGGGGAAGCCCGCGAGGAAATCTTAATGCCAACTGATTTTATCTGACTTTGTTCCTCAAAGTCTTTCTCTCCTTGTAGTCCCCAAAGACAAGCATGTCATCATGTGCAACCATGTTGGGATCAGAGCTGGGGGGGAACATATGCAGAGGCAGAGAAATGATGCCACTTAGAGAGTCTGTCTCACAGCTGCCAAGACAGGAAATGGTATGCAGATTTGAGCTACTCTGTGTACCCCTGAGGAACCAGGGAAATTCTGCCTTATAGAGTGGAGAGTGACAGATCATAGCAAGAACTGATCTTCAGGCAGCTTCTTCCTGTGTTCTCCTACCTGATGGTTATACCCTTACCGTACTTGGTGCTCCATGCTCTCCAACTCCCTCAGTATTGCCCCCAATATTTGATTCCTGATCCAGAACATTAAGGGGGTAGAGAACAAGGAATGGAGCAAAGAATCCTTTGGAAAGAATAAGAGAAATCACAAATGACTACCCTTTATTAGACATTTGATATCAACCCAGATTGCTTGCCCCAATTTCAGGTTTAGTGAAATAGAATTTTCCAGGGTGAGACCAAATTTCTGTACTAAAAATAAAACCCTTGCACCTGATTTTGATGACCTAGTCCAACTCCAAAGAATTCTTTAAGAAACATGACTAAAGCAGAGTTATACGTAGCGGACAGTAGATTCACCAGGAAGACATGCTTTCTCTGCTCCTCCTTCCTCAGAGGTCTACTTTCAACACCTTTCCCTAACTTTGTAGGCTTCACACCTTATATACTTAGGGAAGTGGTTTTACTTTTATTTACTTTTTAAAAATTTACCTTTATTTGTTATTTCCACTAGCTGTCGCTCGCAAAAGGATGGTTCTTTGTCTGTGTAATATCAGAGAAAAAATTACACTGTGTATTACACATCTGTGGAAAAGTCTCCAACTTTATTACCATGGATTTTAGCTCATGTTTTGAGCTTAATAGCAATGTGCTTTAACACCTGGTCTGTGATATATTTTGGAATGCATTCAGGAGCCTGCTACCTCCTATGCATAATTTAAAAATATAGACACCATGTGTCATTTAATGGAGGAGAGAGCACCAACTGCAAGCTGACCTTGCTTGCTCTTTGATTCAAGTGCTCTGTGAAGTTAATTGTCAGTAAGAACAAAGTAAGGTTTTAGGAGAGACCATCCCCAGGATTAAACCCTAAGTCCTGATCTCATCCCCCGCTAACTGACTCAGACATACCTTTAGGATGAATATATTGTGTAAAATAGACAAGGGTTTTTCTTTCTGAAGCCCCATTTGACTCTCAAAATGAAGTTTCAGCAGAAAGAAATTGATCCTGTTACTGTTTTTTCTTTTTCTCCCCCTACCAAGAAACATCCTATATATTGGTTTGCATTTCTTTGCTCTTCATTGAGAAAGAATCCATGGAGCCCTGTTTTTTTCATCTGTAAAATAGGCACAGCTACATTCATACATTTCAGTAAATCTTTAGAGAATTCACAGGAAAGGGAAAATAACATCATACTATTGATCCCAGCATCTTTATTATTATCATCACCACTATAATTTGCCCTAATTGAATAGTTTAGGATGTGTACGTCTGGCTGTATGGGCATTAATCCATTTCTCCTAAGATGCTGTGCCTACAATTCAAGGTACTGCTAGTCTTTTGAAGGGGCGAGGTTGATGTCCTACTTCTTGCTTTTCTTCTGCATAGTGGAGAGCCACTCTCTGCTTAGTATTCACTTAAATAGCATTCCCAAATATTGCTATTATTTGCTTGATTATGGTTCTGTAATTGATTTACATCGTTGTTTGTTCCTACTGCACAACAGCGTGACTCAGCTATCTGTGTACATACATCCCTTCTTGAGCCTCCCTCCCTCTCATCCCCAACCCCCACCCCTCTAGCTCATCACAGAGCACTGAGCTGGGCTTCCTGTGTTAGCTGGCAGCGTCCCACTAGCTGTTTTCACACATTAATGAATATATGTCAGTGCTACTCTCCTAATTTGTCTCACCCTTTCCTTCTCCTTCTGTGTCCACGAGTCAGTTCTCTGCATCTGTGTCTGTATTCCTGCCCTGTGAAGGAGCCACTCCATAGTTGACAAACTCTACCCTTAATGAGCATCCCACCACCCTAAGAGTTCTCCTATAGGAGGAGACGTGCCAATAATAATCATAGTTTAAGCTCTCTACTGACTATTTACCAGGTTTTATACCCAAGAGGCAGCTACTAGTGGCCTCCAATTTTACCTGTGAGGTGATTTAATCATAATAGTAACAACAACTCACTCAAGGTAAGATATAAACTCAGGAAATTAAATTCCAGAGCCATTCCTCCCAGTCACTGCTCTCTCTCTTAATTGTAGGTACTGTGTTGCCTGCTTGACTAATACGCCTCAAGACCTAATTAAATAGTAGACTTCTAAGTTCATTAGTTTTGTATATTGAGTTTCCACAGAGTAGTTCAGATGAACAAAATGCTTAGTGCATAAACCACTGATGTGTACATAACAGAGACAACCTATAATGTGTTCAGAAAATGTCTTTTCTAGAGCCTTTCTTGGCTCCATGTAACAACATATCATCAAAATTTTCATTCAAAATGATGTCATTTTTACATAGGTGATATCATTTATATATACATGTAGATGTAATCAGGCTTCTCAGGTGGTGCTAGTGATAAAGACTTGCCTGCCAATGCAGGAAATGTTAGATACGTGGGTTTCATCCCTGGGTCAGGAAGATTATCTGGAGGAGGACATGGCAGTCCACTCCAGTATTCTTGCCTGGAGAATCCCCTGGACAGAATCCCATAGATGTTGGCAAAGAAATGCCAACACTTGAACATGTAAGTTTTGTTCATCATTTACACTAAATTAAGCAGTATCTAGGCCACTGGGCTTGGGTGGAGATCCCTCTTTTTAACCCTCTTTGTTGCTGAAAATAATGATGCTCTAAGTTAACAATATGACCTATGATGATACTATCATGTTTATTGAATATAAAATACCCTAGATAGCAGATGCACCATTATTTTATGTAGTATTGACAGAAAAAAATAGTACAGCTACCTATGTGATAATATACAGTAACTGCAAGATGAGTTTTATCTCTGAAATGTTAACATGTGAAAAAAATACATCTGAACTGTAGTTAAATGTAATTATCCTAATTCTGTGAAATTATCAATACTAGTCCCAAACTTTTATCTTACTTAAAAGGAGAAATAATTCAACCTTGGTAAGTATAATCCTGGTTACAAAAATCAAGTCTAGATTTGGACTTAATAGGTTAGAATTCTGACTTCATGTCACACAAACTGTATTATACTAGACAGCTTACTTTTCTGTTAGTTCATTTGATCATTTATAAATAGCGATGAATAGCATTATCTAGTGCATGGCATTGTGAAGGTGACAAAAGGTAATTCACATAAAATTGTTTAGCACATAATAAGTCTGCTTAGTGCTGAACAGATGTATTTATATTTTATAATCAGACATGGAAATAATAAAGAAGGTTATGAGTATTTTGTTCAAATGTAGAAAATGACCGCAGATTCTTTGAATTTCCTCCCATTGAGAGGAATTCATTGTTTCTCCACCTCTTGAATAAGAGCTTAGCCATAAGACTTTCTCAGTTTAGTGGGAAACTAGCAAACATAATATGTGCAGAAGCTTGAATTACTAGATGATGAAAGACATGTAGGCATGTAGGCATCACCCCAGCTGACATCAAGCCAACCATCAGACACATGAGAGAAGCACTACCCTTGTATTAACAGCTTGCCAAATGCCAGGAATGAGTGTGAGGCCATCCAAAACCGACTAGACTTCAGCTGATCCGCCATCTGACTGCGACTGAATAGATGAGCTCGGGAAAGTAAAGCAGGAGGACTGTCCAGCTGAGCCCAGCCCAAATGCTGATCCCGTAATTGTCAACTATTAAAAATTTGTTGTCTTAAGCCACTAAGCTCTGCCTCTGGCTGGGTTACTTAGGCTAATAGAAACAATACTGGCAAAGATATGTTGAGCACATCCTATGGGCAAGGCACTGAGATGAGTGCTTTGCCCTCAATGGCTTATTTTATCATGGTAGCAGATTTATGAGTAGGTATTATTCTTATTACGTGCTCCCCAGGTGGTGCAGTGGTAAAGAACCCGCCTATGAATGCAGAAGATGCAAGAGACATGGGTTCAATCCCTGGGTAGGGAAGATTCTCTGGAGAAGGAAATGGCAACCCTTTCCAGCGTTCTTGCCTGGGAAATCCCATGGACAGTGAGGTCACAAAGAGTTGGACTACTGAGCACACACACACGCACACAAGTATCAGGTTGGATCGTTACTCAGCAAATCTAACTAATGCAACCATGAAGGTACAGCATTTTATTGTAGCTGTATTTTAGTATTTCTTTTTATGTATCTTTACTGGTCTTTTATTTTTAAATGAAGTTCAGTGTGTGTAACATCCTGCTTTAATTAAGTCGGTTAAATACTTGAACAAGATTTGAGAACCTTTCAAACTTTCTACCTGTATTTTGTGATAGTAACAAATTTTAATTCCTTCTGAGTTTTCATTTTATATTTTGATGCATTTTAAATAGTAAAGAGACATTTCAAATAGAGGTATACAGTGAGTTATCTTCATGTATGTTTTGGAGTATTACAAAAATAGATAAAATCATGGGACATTTAGGTAAGTATCATGTTGATACCTCACAACTTAAATAGGTCTTTAAGAGTCTGCTGGATTGGATTTTCTTTAAAGTAATAACAGGCTTTTAAAGCCTGGACACAATTAAAAACAAATCCACAGGATAACCTTGGCATGCAGAAACAGTGCAGAGTCTCTGGGTGTCAAAAACAGCAACAGAATGAATGTGCTGTAAACAAAGACCTAGATGTGTGTTTAAAATGCTAGCAGTGACCTCTCAGAAGATACAGCTTTTGTGGCACCAACTTAAACAGTTCAATTCTCCATTACCTTTGAGAAATCAAATCAGTCTTTTCTTGAAGGTCCTGCAAGTCTCTGGAAAACCGAAGAACTGTAAACTCAACCTTTAGGCAGCCCAGCCTCTCTGAGGTTGCAAGATGATGCTGCCTAACAACAACGTTTAAAAATCCATTAGACAAGGGTGAACAACAGCAGATGTAGCAACACTGTCTGATTTGCTATGTGTTTGCATTGAAACAAAAACTCTCACAAGATTCATTTTAGAAAATATATGTCAGCATTTATGGCATTTCGTTAATATAGAAACCTATTCCCTGAAATTAGGGACAGCTTCAAAAGCATCTGCTTTGGTGTAAATTTTATTTCCTACAGAATTTGCTGCAGTATTAATTTCATTTTGCAATGTGAAACACATTTATGGAATTATTCTTATTATGGTAGTAGTGCTAGCAGTGCTCGGTTATTCAGTTGTGTCCAACTCTTTGCAACCCCATGGGCTACAGACTGCCAGGCTCCTCTGTCCATGGGATTTTTCTCAGCAGGAATGCTAGAAAAAGCTGCCATTTCCTTCTCCAGGGGATCGTCCCAACCCACGGATCAAACCTATGTCTCCTGAATCTCCTGCATTGCAGGTGGATTCTTTACCCTCTGAGAACCTTTCAAACTTTCTACCTGTATTTTGTGATAGTAACAAATTTTAATTCCTTCTGAGTTTTCATTTTATATTTTGATGCATTTTAAATAGTAAAGAGACATTTCAAATAGAGGTATACAGTGAGTTATCTTCATGTATGTTTTGGAGTATTACAAAAATAGATAAAATCATGGGACATTTAGGTAAGTATCATGTTGATACCTCACAACTTAAATAGGTCTTTAAGAGTCTGCTGGATTGGATTTTCTTTAAAGTAATAACAGGCTTTTAAAGCCTGGACACAATTAAAAACAAATCCACAGGATAACCTTGGCATGCAGAAACAGTGCAGAGTCTCTGGGTGTCAAAAACAGCAACAGAATGAATGTGCTGTAAACAAAGACCTAGATGTGTGTTTAAAATGCTAGCAGTGACCTCTCAGAAGATACAGCTTTTGTGGCACCAACTTAAACAGTTCAATTCTCCATTACCTTTGAGAAATCAAATCAGTCTTTTCTTGAAGGTCCTGCAAGTCTCTGGAAAACCGAAGAACTGTAAACTCAACCTTTAGGCAGCCCAGCCTCTCTGAGGTTGCAAGATGATGCTGCCTAACAACAACGTTTAAAAATCCATTAGACAAGGGTGAACAACAGCAGATGTAGCAACACTGTCTGATTTGCTATGTGTTTGCATTGAAACAAAAACTCTCACAAGATTCATTTTAGAAAATATATGTCAGCATTTATGGCATTTCGTTAATATAGAAACCTATTCCCTGAAATTAGGGACAGCTTCAAAAGCATCTGCTTTGGTGTAAATTTTATTTCCTACAGAATTTGCTGCAGTATTAATTTCATTTTGCAATGTGAAACACATTTATGGAATTATTCTTATTATGGTAGTAGTGCTAGCAGTGCTCGGTTATTCAGTTGTGTCCAACTCTTTGCAACCCCATGGGCTACAGACTGCCAGGCTCCTCTGTCCATGGGATTTTTCTCAGCAGGAATGCTAGAAAAAGCTGCCATTTCCTTCTCCAGGGGATCGTCCCAACCCACGGATCAAACCTATGTCTCCTGAATCTCCTGCATTGCAGGTGGATTCTTTACCCTCTGAGCCATCAGAGAAGCCCATTATTGTAGAACTGTCATCATCAAATTATAAATAATACGAATAGTACTATTAATAGTATCAGCAGCCTAGGAAACTAGTGTTTATACAGAGATGTTTTCTTCACCAGAGACTGTGGGTTCAAAGCTGTGCCTAGTACGCTTTGGATCTCCTCCCCTGATCCTCAGTGTCTTTTCATACACTAAACCCTTGGCCTTTCATAGGAGCAGTATAAAGCATCTTCTGGCAGACAACTTTGCTAATATGTTTGCATGCATTTTCTGTGGCATATGTATCTTGTTCCTTTTCTATCTTCATGACCAGCAGAGAGCTGAAGACAAAGTATTTAATATAATGGACTCGCTTTGAGAGTAACACATCCTCTAAGCATGATAATGCCAGCTAAGAAATAGTGTTTTCAGTTTTGTACATTCTCAATTTTCATATACGTATTGAATCAAAAAGAAAACCTCCTCCTGGAACCAGACGACTTGACTGGAAATTAATAACACTCTTTTAATGAAAACCTAATTTGGAGGACTCTGGGAAAACTAGAGAGACACAAATTAGAACTTCTCTCACAATTCTTTTTGCCTTCTCACATTGCCAAGTAGAAATAAACATGGAATTTTCAGACTCATGCTTCATGATTATTTAATGATTAAGGAAAGGACAGATTTGAAAATCTATGAGATTCTGCCAAGAAACCTCTCTGCTGGTCTGTGGACCATCTCACTTCTTGTTTGTTTTGTTTTGTTTTAATTTATTACCACTGCAAAGGAAGATGTATCTTAATGTTCTGCACCATAAAACAGATTAGTGATAAGACAGATTTCATCATACTTATTTATACATGTTTTTGTAATATGTCATTAAATATTTTGCCATTTCTTCTACCCATAACTTAGTTCTTCTTAAGTCTATATTTGTACCTTTTGTTCTTAGTGACTAGCATAGCATCAGTTGTGTCCAACTCTTTGCAACCCCATGGGCTACAGACTGCCAGGCTCCTCTGTCCATGGGATTTTTCTCAGCAGGAATGCTAGAAAAAGCTGCCATTTCCTTCTCCAGGGGATCGTCCCAACCCACGGATCAAACCTATGTCTCCTGAATCTCCTGCATTGCAGGTGGATTCTTTACCCTCTGAGCCATCAGAGAAGCCCATTATTGTAGAACTGTCATCATCAAATTATAAATAATACGAATAGTACTATTAATAGTATCAGCAGCCTAGGAAACTAGTGTTTATACAGAGATGTTTTCTTCACCAGAGACTGTGGGTTCAAAGCTGTGCCTAGTACGCTTTGGATCTCCTCCCCTGATCCTCAGTGTCTTTTCATACACTAAACCCTTGGCCTTTCATAGGAGCAGTATAAAGCATCTTCTGGCAGACAACTTTGCTAATATGTTTGCATGCATTTTCTGTGGCATATGTATCTTGTTCCTTTTCTATCTTCATGACCAGCAGAGAGCTGAAGACAAAGTATTTAATATAATGGACTCGCTTTGAGAGTAACACATCCTCTAAGCATGATAATGCCAGCTAAGAAATAGTGTTTTCAGTTTTGTACATTCTCAATTTTCATATACGTATTGAATCAAAAAGAAAACCTCCTCCTGGAACCAGACGACTTGACTGGAAATTAATAACACTCTTTTAATGAAAACCTAATTTGGAGGACTCTGGGAAAACTAGAGAGACACAAATTAGAACTTCTCTCACAATTCTTTTTGCCTTCTCACATTGCCAAGTAGAAATAAACATGGAATTTTCAGACTCATGCTTCATGATTATTTAATGATTAAGGAAAGGACAGATTTGAAAATCTATGAGATTCTGCCAAGAAACCTCTCTGCTGGTCTGTGGACCATCTCACTTCTTGTTTGTTTTGTTTTGTTTTAATTTATTACCACTGCAAAGGAAGATGTATCTTAATGTTCTGCACCATAAAACAGATTAGTGATAAGACAGATTTCATCATACTTATTTATACATGTTTTTGTAATATGTCATTAAATATTTTGCCATTTCTTCTACCCATAACTTAGTTCTTCTTAAGTCTATATTTGTACCTTTTGTTCTTAGTGACTAGCATAGCATCAGTTGAATATGTTTCACTTATCCATGGCAAGATAACAAAATACTCCCAAACTTCAAAACTTAATACAACAGAAAAAGCTAGGCTTTTTTACTTCCAATTCTGTGAGTTTATGGCCAGTCTTCTGCACGCAGCTGGCAGTTGAGCTGTGGCTGAGAAGTCCAAGGTGGGCTCATTCGCATGTTTTCCAGGCAAGTTGGCTGTTGGCTGGGCAGCTGAGTTCCCCTCCACATGGTCTCTCTTCTTCTATTAGTTTAGACCAGCTTCCCTAGTGTATGGTAATTGGGTTCCAAGAGAAGGGAGCTCATGCTGCCAAGTCCCTTAAATGTTTGGGCCCTGTACTGGCATAGTGCTACATCTGCTACATTCTATTAGCCAAAGAAAGTCACAAAGACAACCTTGATTCAAGTGGAAGTGAAATAGCAAACTTAGTTACTTGGTTTGTTTTTAGTAAATATTTGTTGTATAATGAGTAAATGAATGAACAATGGAAAAACAGTCCAGATGACAACTAGACCTGAGCAAAATCAAATACTGCAAAGAGAACATAAGCAGTTCCTTTTCTTCCACTTTCCCTTGCTGTCTTCCACCCCCTTTCTCTCCTTTTTTTCCCTTTCACTCAGATATATTGAATAATTAATCAGCATTTTCTGAAAGAGAATGAAATGACTGACATTCCAGATAGAGGAAACACCCTAGCACAGAACTAAAGCAGTGGCACTACGTGATGGGTTTGAGGAAGAGTTAATAATTAAATGATGATTAATAATTAATGATTAAATGATGTCTGTAGAGGAGTAATGAGGAATGAAGCAGTAAATTTGTAAGAAGGGGATTGTACATCATAGAAGGAGATTAGCGTTTGGTTGTTAAGCAGTGTAGAGGCGACATAGTTGAAGTAAGGTAACATTACAGACATGATGATGAGCTGTATGGACCACGTGGACCCTCTAAAGTCACAGCAGTTGTCTTTTTCGCTAGGTCTTGTAGGTACCTATCCTGCCTACTATGCACTCAGTTAATCTAAGGTTGAATACTTGATTGTTGAGTGAATCTTGGTCATTGGGGGAAGCTATCATCACTGATTGAACTCTGCGTACAAACTTTGAAAGCCATGATGGAGAAAATGGATGATTGTGAGATCTTGTCCAACTAATTCTTTCACAAGGAAAACTATTTGTAGAGACCACATCGCCTCATTTATTTATTTTGGACCCAAAGATGAATTCTAATGAAATGTTTTTCCTTCTGTTTATACAATGTAAGTTGCCTTTATAAGTTATTTAACTATGTCATAAATATTTAACTTGCTATTTTACTTTTCTTATTTCTGAATTTTGATACTTGGCATAATGTCTCTTATTATGTCCTTTGATTACATCATGTTGAGATTGGTATGAGGACAATGATGCTACACTTACATCTTCACATTTGACATTTCTGATTTTAACTTTTCTTTGTGTTTATCATTTCATTACAATATTGATCCCCACAGAAACTATGTGAATGGGATTTTGGGTATTAGAATGCCCATTTACAAATACCCTGCATTAATAAAGAAATGTGAGATTTTGATCACTTAAGTGACTTCTTGGTAGAGACTCTATGCATTTATTCATATTTCAGAGAAATTACTCCTAATGAAAAATGTAACAATCCAAATAAAAGATGGTTTCAGTGAAATTTGGAAGAACCCTCAACTAAGTATGACATATGGATTCTTTTCTTCATAGCCCTTGGTTGCCAGTTTTATATTTCTTGGCAGTTTAATGTTTTATGTTGAGCACCTCCAAGGTGACCAGGACCATGGACAGTAGAGGAAATATATTTTCTCTTAAGATTACTTAATCATCAGTACCAGAGGCCAAGCTTGAATTTGTATCATTCTGTAATATATAAGTGTGTCCAGTACTGTGTTTCACCATAGAGAGGGCTCCACAGAATGATAGGCTACCTCTAAATCTACCTTCAGAATCTTAGACAGCCTTTGTATCAGGCTGGAGAGCAGACTTTGATTTTTAAAAGGCATTCCATGTGCATTCAAAACCCATTATTCTAGAGACAAATCCTGCTGGGATTAGAGAAAATGTAAACTTGGTTTTTCGTATAGATTGTCACTAACCTGGATCAATAGAATGGTTATACTTAGGGACAAGGTAGTGAGAAAGACACAGTGATTAAAAAACATTCTCGGCTTCCCTGGTGGTACAGTGGGTAAAGAGTCCACCTTGCAGTGTAAGGGACACCAGTTCGATCCCTTGCCTGGGAAGATCCCATTGGGCCAGGAATATTTGGGCGTGTGTCTAATTATGAGCTCTGGGAAGAGCAGCATTTTACTTTTCTTTTTTTTTCTGAATTTTGATACTTGGCATATTTTTGTCATAAATATTTAACTTGCTATTTTACTTTTCTTATTTCTGAATTTTGATACTTGGCATAATGTCTCTTATTATGTCCTTTGATTACATCATGTTGAGATTGGTATGAGGACAATGATGCTACACTTACATCTTCACATTTGACATTTCTGATTTTAACTTTTCTTTGTGTTTATCATTTCATTACAATATTGATCCCCACAGAAACTATGTGAATGGGATTTTGGGTATTAGAATGCCCATTTACAAATACCCTGCATTAATAAAGAAATGTGAGATTTTGATCACTTAAGTGACTTCTTGGTAGAGACTCTATGCATTTATTCATATTTCAGAGAAATTACTCCTAATGAAAAATGTAACAATCCAAATAAAAGATGGTTTCAGTGAAATTTGGAAGAACCCTCAACTAAGTATGACATATGGATTCTTTTCTTCATAGCCCTTGGTTGCCAGTTTTATATTTCTTGGCAGTTTAATGTTTTATGTTGAGCACCTCCAAGGTGACCAGGACCATGGACAGTAGAGGAAATATATTTTCTCTTAAGATTACTTAATCATCAGTACCAGAGGCCAAGCTTGAATTTGTATCATTCTGTAATATATAAGTGTGTCCAGTACTGTGTTTCACCATAGAGAGGGCTCCACAGAATGATAGGCTACCTCTAAATCTACCTTCAGAATCTTAGACAGCCTTTGTATCAGGCTGGAGAGCAGACTTTGATTTTTAAAAGGCATTCCATGTGCATTCAAAACCCATTATTCTAGAGACAAATCCTGCTGGGATTAGAGAAAATGTAAACTTGGTTTTTCGTATAGATTGTCACTAACCTGGATCAATAGAATGGTTATACTTAGGGACAAGGTAGTGAGAAAGACACAGTGATTAAAAAAAAAACATTCTCGGCTTCCCTGGTGGTCCAGTGGGTAAAGAGTCCACCTTGCAGTGTAAGGGACACCAGTTCGATCCCTTGCCTGGGAAGATCCCATTGGGCCAGGAATATTTGGGCCGGTGTGTCTAATTATGAGCCAGCACTCTGGAGCACATGCAGCCAGAGCCAGTGCTCTGCAGTGAGAGAGGCCACTGTGATGGAAGGCCAACACATGCCAAAGAATAAAGATAGATGAAAAATAAACAATGTCTTAGAGGCCAAAAAAAAAAAAAATCTTTGTAAATAATAAATGAGGAGGTAAATTTCTAAGTTTTAGCAAGGGTGTGGGGAAAGAACAGGCTCAGTCCCTTCCTATTATCATTCTTGCCTTGGTTCCTCCTCTGTTGCCTCCCCTAGAGTTTGCTTTAACATTTCACACAGCCTTGGTTATCCTTTTTTAATCAAATGTATATGCCCAGGATGCTTTCTCATTCAGTGTATTCAGACACACATTCATTCTGGAGATACTGCAGGGAAGCACTGGAATCCATTAATTCTGGTATTAACCTACCTATCCTCTATGTTTCTAATATCGAGAATTTTTTGTGAATAAATTCATGATCACATTTCTAAATGTTTGTTGGATGAACTCATCCAGTTACCTATAGCTGTTAAGAGTCCAAGCTGTTTTTTTTTTTTTTTTTTTTTTTTAAACATTTACTTTCTATTTATTTATCTTCTGGGGGTGTGAGGTGTGGGGGGAGGGGGACGGGCGGGCCACTTCTATTGGTCTTTTGCTTCTCTATTTTCATCCGTCTTTGTTCCTTGGCTCCTGTGGGCCTCCCATCGCGGTGGCCTCTGTTGTCGCAGAGCGCCGGCTCTAGGCGCATGCGCTCCAGAGCTCTGGCTCGGTAATTGGACACATCAGTCCAGCCGCTCCGCGGCACGTGGGATCTTCCCAGGCCAGGGATCGAACCGGTGCCCCTTGCACTGCAAGGCAGTGTCCTTACCCGCTGGACCACCAGGGGAAGCCCCCAAGCTGGTTTTAACAGCTTCAGTGAGATGGTTTTAATGTCATAGTACTGACCATCTTGGAAAATGAAATAGCAACCCACTCCAGTATTCTTGCTAGGAAAATTCCATGAACACAAGAGCCTGGTGGGCTACAGTCTATGGAGTTGCACAGTTGGACACGACTGAGCAACTGTGTGTGATTGTGCATGTGCACACACACATACACACACATGCACACACACTGATCCACTGACCATCTAGATGTAGATGATGTAAATTCATATGGCACACCCCTACCTATACACACATACATACTGGGAAGTACTCAGTAGTCCTCAGTCACGGTGTGGATTGTTTGTTTCTACTCCTGCGGTTTTCCCTAGGAAAATATTTGTCCTGCTTACTCCTAGATTCTTGACCTATTTCCTGACTTTCTTCTATCCAGGAGAAAAGGAGTACTTTCTGATTAATATTGGGTTGGCCAAAAATTTTGTTTGTCATAAAATGGTATGGAAATCTGAACAAGCTTTTTGGCCAACCCAATACTTCTGAAAGTCAGAACTAAAGACCAGAAAACAGATACTCCCCCTTTTCTCTTTGGGATATGCTTGCATGATGAGTTTAAGCTCTGGTGTGCCTTTGACCATGTGGTAAACTGACCTTCAGGTGAAGCCTGTGGTTTCCTAGCAGTGCTTGTAATGAGGTGCATAATTAAAATCCAATGATGTCGTATTAACAAGTCTACCTAGTCATCAGGCTTGAATCCATATTCTCCAAGCTAGCTTTTGAGAGCAGTAGAGGTGATACACTCCCTCATCTTTATCTTCCTGATTAATTTCTTTCAGTGAGCTCAGAACTCCAATACAGAGGCAAAGACAATTGATTAGTCCTCTTCAACTCCAACAGCTATGAAGTTTTCTTCTATAATTTCTTGTTAGACTGTTCCAAATGCCCTCCTGTGAGATGAAAGTAATCTCACTATATCCTCTGTTGCTTCAGTTAATAAGCTCATATTCTCCCCAAAGAGCTAGAAAGAAAAGGATTTGAGCTGAGAAATACATGATGATAAATACTGTAGCCATGTGTGTGCTCAGTTGCTTCAATCATGTCGGACTCTGTGACCCATGGACTGCATCCTGCCAAGCTCTTCTGTCCGTGGTTTTATCCCAGCAAGGATACTGGAGTGGATTGCCATGTCCTCCTCCAGGGGATCTTCCCATCCCAGTGAGTGAACCTTGGTCTCCTGCAACTCCTGCATTGGCAAATGGATTCTTTACCACGGAGCCACCAGGGAAGCCCAGGGAAACCATAACTGCTGACAAACATAGCAAGAATGTGGATTTCCAGAAGCATGGGATTTATTTGGAATATCCCTGCTAGGGACTTTTTTTTTTTTCATGAAGGGTAGGTAGCAGAATAAAGGGTTGATAGTTTTTTTTTTTTCTTTTATTAAAAGAACCCTTTGAACATTTCTTTTGGGTCTAATATGTTGAATATTTTAAAATGATGCTGCCATAGATAAAATGAGAAAAAGTTCACAGGTGCTTTCTCTTCTTCTACTCTGTCACCTCCCTGATACCCTCAGAACATATGGCTTGGATTCACTTTTAAGACCACAGGAAAATATGACTGCATTGGAAACAAAACAATGGCAACTTATGTCTAGAAACACCTCAATGAACAAAGAACATTTGAACTGGTATATTCGTTTTCTCAGCTCCTGCTGGAGACAACTGGTCTTTTAAATGCTTTCTAGCTTGTGGAATCAAAAATAACATTTAAAAAGCAAAGGATGACCCAATTTCTAAGTTCCTGTGGGTATTACATTTGAACACTCCATTCTTTAATTTTCTACAGTGTCTGGAATTGTACACCTGGCACAGAACAGATAGTCAATGAATGTTTGATGACTGAATGAGTGAATGAATGAATAAATAGAAAAAGTTGATAGCCATCCTCAGGAGCAGCAGAGTGCGAGAACCAGACATGCAATGTGTAATAAAGACTCTCATTCAGAAAGTTTCTCTATTGATTTTTTAAAGATCAGCTATCTATAGACCTAAAATTACCTTCTCCATCTTCAAAGGTAAATTTCCACAAAGAGAAATCCCAGTCTGTTGAAATATGCCTCTCTCCTGCTGAAAACACCTGTTCCTGATAAATCTGGCTTCTTTATCCTACTGAGATATTGTACAGAGACTACCCACAGGCTTTCCAGAGCACAAAGGACATGGAAATAGCATTGTTTTGTTTAGGTAGCGAGACTGCTTATTAATGAGAAAAGCCCTTTTTCAGGTGTATCTAAGTTTCTGATTTTGGCCCCCTTTTAAAATTTTTTCTTTAGAAAATGAATACTAGGACCTTTATTAAAAAATATAGTCTTTCTTTTACCATACCCCCATCACATTGCTACCTCCATACTGGAACTATTGACTATCAGAGAAAGACCTTCTCTAAACAAGCGATTCATTTAGTATCCTTCCTTTGTACCTTTGGCTCCCATCATGGGTGCTCAAGTTCCCCAGAGTGCTGTAGCAAATTCACATGGCCAGTGTGTGATAGTTACCATGTTTGAGTGAAATAACATTTTTTGGACATGAACCAAACTACTACCGTCAAGGACTTCACAGTTTCAATATTAGATTGTGCTACTGTCCTCCAAATGCTGTCATATCCTTGCGTGACTAGGCTGCAGGAGATTGCTTTCATATACAGAAAATATAGTATGAGTAGCTCCTGATTACCCTCAGAACATATGGCTTGGATTCACTTTTAAGACAGGAAAATATGACTGCATTGGAAACAAAACAATGGCAACTTATGTCTAGAAACACCTCAATGAACAAAGAACATTTGAACTGGTATATTCGTTTTCTCAGCTCCTGCTGGAGACAACTGGTCTTTTAAATGCTTTCTAGCTTGTGGAATCAAAAATAACATTTAAAAAGCAAAGGATGACCCAATTTCTAAGTTCCTGTGGGTATTACATTTGAACACTCCATTCTTTAATTTTCTACAGTGTCTGGAATTGTACACCTGGCACAGAACAGATAGTCAATGAATGTTTGATGACTGAATGAGTGAATGAATGAATAAATAGAAAAAGTTGATAGCCATCCTCAGGAGCAGCAGAGTGCGAGAACCAGACATGCAATGTGTAATAAAGACTCTCATTCAGAAAGTTTCTCTATTGATTTTTCAAAGATCAGCTATCTATAGACCTAAAATTACCTTCTCCATCTTCAAAGGTAAATTTCCACAAAGAGAAATCCCAGTCTGTTGAAATATGCCTCTCTCCTGCTGAAAACACCTGTTCCTGATAAATCTGGCTTCTTTATCCTACTGAGATATTGTACAGAGACTACCCACAGGCTTTCCAGAGCACAAAGGACATGGAAATAGCATTGTTTTGTTTAGGTAGCGAGACTGCTTATTAATGAGAAAAGCCCTTTTTCAGGTGTATCTAAGTTTCTGATTTTGGCCCCCTTTTAAAATTTTTTCTTTAGAAAATGAATACTAGGACCTTTATTAAAAAATATAGTCTTTCTTTTACCATACCCCCATCACATTGCTACCTCCATACTGGAACTATTGACTATCAGAGAAAGACCTTCTCTAAACAAGCGATTCATTTAGTATCCTTCCTTTGTACCTTTGGCTCCCATCATGGGTGCTCAAGTTCCCCAGAGTGCTGTAGCAAATTCACATGGCCAGTGTGTGATAGTTACCATGTTTGAGTGAAATAACATTTTTTGGACATGAACCAAACTACTACCGTCAAGGACTTCACAGTTTCAATATTAGATTGTGCTACTGTCCTCCAAATGCTGTCATATCCTTGCGTGACTAGGCTGCAGGAGATTGCTTTCATATACAGAAAATATAGTATGAGTATCATCATGAAACAGGAAATGACAGTGACAGTGTCCAATCTGGTAGCAAGGCTTGAGAAGTAATATAGCACCCTCTGTACGCAGCCCCATTAGTGACTGATTGTAGTTGTTGAAAAATGAAATGAACATTTTATTCTTTCAAGGTGTGTATATTTAAAAATAACTCCTAAGCTGTTAATGAATGACTATATTTATTGGGATCTAATTATTTAATTACCTTAGTTTAGAGGCACTGCTCTAACGATACTACTATCATTAGAGCAGTTAGGGGATTCAATTTCTAAAGTCTTTAGAAGACTTAGTTTTTTTTAGAAGACTCTCAGGACCCAAAATGACAGTGCTTACAAATCTATGAGTTGTTAGAGGAAAATGACACAATTTAGAAATGACATTAAAATAAGAAGACGCATTACAGTCAAAGGCTACACCACAGCAGAGGTTCTGGGGAAAAACTGGCTTGAGTTTCAAATGTGTTCCTTCCTCCAGGCCATACTGGGCATACTTTCTCTCTTGTATCAGGAACCTTAGAACCACGGAACCCAAGGTGGACCTTGGCAACAGCTTCTTAAATCATTCATCTCAGTTATCAATAAACCATGTCATCAAATTGATATAAACACCTACTGACCCACTGTTGAAAAGTGATACCATTAATCAGTACATTGTATACCTTGATCAAGGGTAAGTGCCTGGAAGGACCATTTTTCAGGAAAACAACTTGGGCCAATGCCAGTGAAAACCTCAACTGCACCTTACCATACCCCCATCACAGTGCCACCTCCATACTGGAACTATTGACTATCAGAGAAAGACCTTCTCTAAACAAGCGATTCATTTCGTATCCTTCCTTTGTACCTTTGGCTCCCATCATGGGTGCTCAAGTTCCCCAGAGTGCTGTAGCAAATTCACATGGCCAGTGTGTGATAGTTACCATGTTTGAGTGAAATAACATTTTTTGGACATGAACCAAACTACTACCGTCAAGGACTTCACAGTTTCAATATTAGATTGTGCTACTGTCCTCCAAATGCTGTCATATCCTTGCGTGACTAGGCTGCAGGAGATTGCTTTCATATACAGAAAATATAGTATGAGTATCATCATGAAACAGGAAATGACAGTGACAGTGTCCAATCTGGTAGCAAGGCTTGAGAAGTAATATAGCACCCTCTGTATGCAGCCCCATTAGTGACTGATTGTAGTTGTTGAAAAATGAAATGAACATTTTATTCTTTCAAGGTGTGTATATTTAAAAATAACTCCTAAGCTGTTAATGAATGACTATATTTATTGGGATCTAATTATTTAATTACCTTAGTTTAGAGGCACTGCTCTAACGATACTACTATCATTAGAGCAGTTAGGGGATTCAATTTCTAAAGTCTTTAGAAGACTTAGTTTTTTTTAGAAGACTCTCAGGACCCAAAATGACAGTGCTTACAAATCTATGAGTTGTTAGAGGAAAATGACACAATTTAGAAATGACATTAAAATAAGAAGACGCATTGCAGTCAAAGGCTACACCACAGCAGAGGTTCTGGGGAAAAACTGGCTTGAGTTTCAAATGTGTTCCTTCCTCCAGGCCATACTGGGCATACTTTCTCTCTTGTATCAGGAACCTTAGAACCACGGAACCCAAGGTGGACCTTGGCAACAGCTTCTTAAATCATTCATCTCAGTTATCAATAAGCCATGTCATCAAATTGATATAAACACCTACTGACCCACTGTTGAAAAGTGATACCATTAATCAGTACATTGTATACCTTGATCAAGGGTAAGTGCCTGGAAGGACCATTTTTTACATCAGGAAAACAACTTGGGCCAATGCCATGCCTGCTGAAATTTACCTCATGGCACTGTCATTGTAAAACAAAAAAGTCCGAGGCACCAGGGGTACCATGATCTTATTTGCCAGAAAGCCAGTCTTATGGGCAGTGTTTTCATCTTCATTTCTGAGCATAGTATTCATCTTCAGAACAAGTAAGAGCTCTTACCAGGCCTCTTTGTGGGAAAAAAAGGCAAAAATAGAAATACAAAATTTAAAGAGAGTTAGAAAAGTTATCAAAAGAATGAAAGCTTTTAGGTCTAATAGTGAATCATATGAGTAAGGTGAAAAACACTGGGTAAATGAGTTTTATGAACATATACTAGTCTTACAAATATGTGAAAGAAATTCTTTCTTTCCCTAAGTGTTCCTCTTTGGTCCTCATCTCTTCTTACTCAAGCCGTGAATAGCTTTGCAATCTCACCTACTGTTCTGATGTAAACCACTCTCTACATGCTGATGATTCAAATCTGCATCTTCCACGCAGTTACCTCCTGGGATCAAGCTCAAGACATCCAAATTCAGGTCCTCCCTTTACAATGTAACATGGGCTCCATAAGCTAACATATCTGAAAAGGCTTCTTATTCTCCTCATTCCTCAGTTTTGCCTTCAAATCTGCCTTTTTAGCTCAGTTTCCTGTTTTATAGCTTATGGAACCAACACCTTCAATGTTAGCCTCAAAATCTGACAATTTTGACTGTCCTCTAATTGCTCATGTCTTAAGATTCTTACCTTTATTCCAGAGCCCAGGCTGCATTTTAGTATTTCCTCTATCATAAATGATCACAGTTATCTGCCAGATAGCTATCCCTCTCTCTAGTAGGTTTAGCCTCCATGTTTTTCTCCACATTTTTGTAGATCACAATAATCATTGTGTACAGTTAAGACTATGCCATTTCCTTCAGGTAAAATGGACTGATGGCTCCCTAAAGTCAACCCAAGTAAGTTACTGTTTCCAATCAGAAACATGCTGCACAGCCCTTCTTAAGCTGAATTGGTCAAAAAGTTGATAATTTAAACCATGACCCACTGTTGAAAAGTGATACCATTAATCAGTACATTGTATACCTTGATCAAGGGTAAGTGCCTGGAAGGACCATTTTTTACATCAGGAAAACAACTTGGGCCAATGCCATGCCTGCTGAAATTTACCTCATGGCACTGTCATTGTAAAACAAAAAAGTCCGAGGCACCAGGGGTACCATGATCTTATTTGCCAGAAAGCCAGTCTTATGGGCAGTGTTTTCATCTTCATTTCTGAGCATAGTATTCATCTTCAGAACAAGTAAGAGCTCTTACCAGGCCTCTTTGTGGGAAAAAAAGGCAAAAATAGAAATACAAAATTTAAAGAGAGTTAGAAAAGTTATCAAAAGAATGAAAGCTTTTAGGTCTAATAGTGAATCATATGAGTAAGGTGAAAAACACTGGGTAAATGAGTTTTATGAACATATACTAGTCTTACAAATATGTGAAAGAAATTCTTTCTTTCCCTAAGTGTTCCTCTTTGGTCCTCATCTCTTCTTACTCAAGCCGTGAATAGCTTTGCAATCTCACCTACTGTTCTGATGTAAACCACTCTCTACATGCTGATGATTCAAATCTGCATCTTCCACGCAGTTACCTCCTGGGATCAAGCTCAAGACATCCAAATTCAGGTCCTCCCTTTACAATGTAACATGGGCTCCATAAGCTAACATATCTGAAAAGGCTTCTTATTCTCCTCATTCCTCAGTTTTGCCTTCAAATCTGCCTTTTTAGCTCAGTTTCCTGTTTTATAGCTTATGGAACCAACACCTTCAATGTTAGCCTCAAAATCTGACAATTTTGACTGTCCTCTAATTGCTCATGTCTTAAGATTCTTACCTTTATTCCAGAGCCCAGGCTGCATTTTAGTATTTCCTCTATCATAAATGATCACAGTTATCTGCCAGATAGCTATCCCTCTCTCTAGTAGGTTTAGCCTCCATGTTTTTCTCCACATTTTTGTAGATCACAATAATCATTGTGTACAGTTAAGACTATGCCATTTCCTTCAGGTAAAATGGACTGATGGCTCCCTAAAGTCAACCCAAGTAAGTTACTGTTTCCAATCAGAGCACTCACAGCTTTCTGTGATCTGGTCCTACTCTCTCTCCAGCCACACTGCTCTTCTCTGTAACTTAAGCTAAATTGGTCAACTCATATCCTGTGCTGGGCCCAAGTTGGTTCTCTCTACCTGGGAAGGCTTTTCCAGATTTCCTGTCTAGTAAGTTCAAAATTAGGCATCATCTCTTCTAGGAATTATAGCAGAAATGAAGCCTAAGTGGCTCTTTTTCATAAACTGGTGAGCTAATATCCCCTGTGTGACATCTAGTTACTATCATTCACAATCATGGGATAGGTAGGTTGCAGAGAACACTCAACAGGGAAACATGTGATGTTCAGAGGTCTAGAAATTAGAGAGTGGGTGTCACAGTCAGTGTCTGTTATGGATTCCATTGGGGGAAAGGCTTCAGGTATACTCTAGAGGGAAAAAATCAGGCAGGATGTTGGGAGAAGTGTGCACAAGCGATAGTGCTTCAGAAACAGCTAAGAAAATGCAATATGAAGACTGGACAAGGTCACAGAACACAGTGTGCTTCCCATTGGGTAGGTCTGAAAGGGGCACACTGCCAGTGTGTCAGAGGTTAGCATGGTGGGAGAGAGGTAGAAGGTTCCCGGACAGTACCTCTGTCTACATGGTTGAAAAGGAAATCTCTCAACTGGTTTATAAATATCAAGCATCAGCAGGAAAAGAGTACATGAATTAGTAAAAGAGAAACATATTCGGATCATATAAGAGACATCACCTGGGATCTTTGAGAAATAGCTGAGCAGACTTCGTGGGGAAATACACCAACAGAGTCATGGATATGTTAATATGACCAGACTTTTTAATTTTTATTTTTTTATTGAAATATAATTTCTTTACAATATTGTGCTAGTTTCTTCTGTACAACAAAGTGAATCAGCTATATCCCTCTCTCTAGTAGGTTTAGCCTCCATGTTTTTCTCCACATTTTTGTAGATCACAATAATCATTGTGTACAGTTAAGACTATGCCATTTCCTTCAGGTAAAATGGACTGATGGCTCCCTAAAGTCAACCCAAGTAAGTTACTGTTTCCAATCAGAGCACTCACAGCTTTCTGTGATCTGGTCCTACTCTCTCTCCAGCCACACTGCTCTTCTCTGTAACTTAAGCTAAATTGGTCAACTCATATCCTGTGCTGGGCCCAAGTTGGTTCTCTCTACCTGGGAAGGCTTTTCCAGATTTCCTGTCTAGTAAGTTCAAAATTAGGCATCATCTCTTCTAGGAATTATAGCAGAAATGAAGCCTAAGTGGCTCTTTTTCATAAACTGGTGAGCTAATATCCCCTGTGTGACATCTAGTTACTATCATTCACAATCATGGGATAGGTAGGTTGCAGAGAACACTCAACAGGGAAACATGTGATGTTCAGAGGTCTAGAAATTAGAGAGTGGGTGTCACAGTCAGTGTCTGTTATGGATTCCATTGGGGGAAAGGCTTCAGGTATACTCTAGAGGGAAAAAATCAGGCAGGATGTTGGGAGAAGTGTGCACAAGCGATAGTGCTTCAGAAACAGCTAAGAAAATGCAATATGAAGACTGGACAAGGTCACAGAACACAGTGTGCTTCCCATTGGGTAGGTCTGAAAGGGGCACACTGCCAGTGTGTCAGAGGTTAGCATGGTGGGAGAGAGGTAGAAGGTTCCCGGACAGTACCTCTGTCTACATGGTTGAAAAGGAAATCTCTCAACTGGTTTATAAATATCAAGCATCAGCAGGAAAAGAGTACATGAATTAGTAAAAGAGAAACATATTCGGATCATGTAAGAGACATCACCTGGGATCTTTGAGAAATAGCTGAGCAGACTTCGTGGGGAAATACACCAACAGAGTCATGGATATGTTAATATGACCAGACTTTTAAATTTTTATTTTTTTATTGAAATATAATTTCTTTACAATATTGTGCTAGTTTCTTCTGTACAACAAAGTGAATCAGCTATATCCCCTCCCTCTAGGACCTCCCTCTCAGCCCCCAGTATGATAACATTTACATCCACAAATTTCCAGGTATGGAAGACTATTCTTTTACACATTCCCTTTCCCAGAAGAACTTATTTCATCCTTTCTTATGCTTTATCTTCCTGTGCTCTCTGTACAGGATATAGAAGCAACACTTCAATAACACTGCTACAATTACGTGTCTATATGTCTGTTCTTTGACTTTATAGTCAGTGCTCTAAATCTGTAGGTTTCAACTTGGGATTCAACCAACCACAGATCGACCATATTCCAACTAATTCCAGAAAATTCCAAAAAAGCAAAACCTGAAATTGCAACGTGCAAATTTATATGGCAGTTACATTGTATTAAAGATTATAAGTAATCTAGTGCTGATTTTAGATATATGGTACTACCATGTGTAAAATACATAGCTAGTGGAACCTTCTATACAGCACAGGAGGCTCAGTGCAATGCTCTTTGATGACCTAGAAAGGTGAAAGGGGATGGAGGGGAATCCACAAAGAAGGGGGATATATGTGTGCATATGGCTGATTGACTTCAGCATACCGCAGAAATGAACACAACATTGTAAAGCAATTATATTCGANTGGAAATGTAAGTAAAAGAAAAACTCAAGTATATGACAGATGCACTTTGGTTGTAAGCAAGAACTATGCCATTTTATATAAGCGACTTGAGCACTGGAGAATTTGAGTATCTGTTTGAGCCCTAGAGCCAATTCCCTGTAGATACTGAGGAACTTCTGTGCTGTAAGCCCTTTGAGGTCAGGTACTATGCTTCTTCCTGTTTTTATCCTCACTGGATACAGTGCCAGGAAAAGAGCAGAGGTTCATTAAATGCTAATTAACTCAAACTGAATCGCCATGGATACCATAGAGAGGCCTGATGACTGAAGTATCATTTTCTAATTTACAGCAAAGAGGCAACTAGCAAGCTTCCTCTCTATGAAAAGTTCAGGTACTATGCACTTCCTGTTTTTCTGAATTTGGGAAATACACCAACAGAGTCATGGATATGTTAATATGACCAGACTTTTAATTTTTATTTTTTTATTGAAATATAATTTCTTTACAATATTGTGCTAGTTTCTTCTGTACAACAAAGTGAATCAGCTATATCCCCTCCCTCTAGGACCTCCCTCTCAGCCCCCAGTATGATAACATTTACATCCACAAATTTCCAGGTATGGAAGACTATTCTTTTACACATTCCCTTTCCCAGAAGAACTTATTTCATCCTTTCTTATGCTTTATCTTCCTGTGCTCTCTGTACAGGATATAGAAGCAACACTTCAATAACACTGCTACAATTACGTGTCTATATGTCTGTTCTTTGACTTTATAGTCAGTGCTCTAAATCTGTAGGTTTCAACTTGGGATTCAACCAACCACAGATCGACCATATTCCAACTAATTCCAGAAAATTCCAAAAAAGCAAAACCTGAAATTGCAACGTGCAAATTTATATGGCAGTTACATTGTATTAAAGATTATAAGTAATCTAGTGCTGATTTTAGATATATGGTACTACCATGTGTAAAATACATAGCTAGTGGAACCTTCTATACAGCACAGGAGGCTCAGTGCAATGCTCTTTGATGACCTAGAAAGGTGAAAGGGGATGGAGGGGAATCCACAAAGAAGGGGGATATATGTGTGCATATGGCTGATTGACTTCAGCATACCGCAGAAATGAACACAACATTGTAAAGCAATTATATTCGAATGGAAATGTAAGTAAAAAGAAAAACTCAAGTATATGACAGATGCACTTTGGTTGTAAGCAAGAACTATGCCATTTTATATAAGCGACTTGAGCACTGGAGAATTTGAGTATCTGTTTGAGCCCTAGAGCCAATTCCCTGTAGATACTGAGGAACTTCTGTGCTGTAAGCCCTTTGAGGTCAGGTACTATGCTTCTTCCTGTTTTTATCCTCACTGGATACAGTGCCAGGAAAAGAGCAGAGGTTCATTAAATGCTAATTAACTCAGACTGAATCGCCATGGATACCATAGAGAGGCCTGATGACTGAAGTATCATTTTCTAATTTACAGCAAAGAGGCAACTAGCAAGCTTCCTCCTATACAAAGAAGAGATAACTATCAAAGCACTATTAATCAAAATGTGTTCTGTTTCCTACCAGGCTTTACTCATTAGGAAAATGAGGGAGGGGATTTATGTGCAGGCATAAATCAAGGTTCTTAACACTGCAGAGAGTTGTGTGTTGCTAGAATAAGACAAATTACCCCCTAGTTTAAAAGAAACAACATTTAAACCTCTGTGCATAGAATCCTTTCCAGGAACAGTCAAGCTTTCTGTAACTATGAAAATGTTGAAACAAGATTTAATATTGAAGGAGGGAGATTTACTTACACGTGGAAGCATTGTTTGTGTCTTTGGTGTTTAATTCTGGAGTTATTTGGATTTTTTCTCGACCATATTATTGAAATGTCCTTGTAGTTAATACACATTAATAATACATCTAAGAATTGTGGAATTAATTAAAATCACTTTATTTATATTGCTTGATATAAATAATAGATATCCTTTCTGTTGACTCAAACTTCACCGTATTGCAGAGAAAAGCCAGAGTGCCTAGGTATGAGAATCAGAATTGGAATCAATCCACCCATGCCTGAGGAAGAAGGTGTGCATTTCTGTTATCACTAGATACAATGGGTATGTTGTCTAGAACTGTGAACATAGTTCTGCCTTTGATGTGCAGTTGTAGCTTAAAAGGTTTACTGCTTAGAACATCCCTTACTTGAGACATAGATGAAGTTCATCCATAGAAATGAAGAGAGAAACCCAGATATGGAATTGATCATCTCCATCTGGACCTTGGTTTTTGGATTCTCCCTTGTGAATGAGAAGGGAAAAGAGAGTATTGCAGATGTCTTAGGTCATACACATAATTTTCAAAGACTTCTTTATTGCTAGGCTAAAATCCACAGATATGTCTATATTTTCAGCATTCCTAGGGGGTGCTCATAACTTCCATACTAGTTCCATGCATGGATGCTCATGAGTCCCAGTTTAGTAAGAGTGTATATTTTTTACTATTCTTCTTCCTGTTTTTATCCTCACTGGATACAGTGCCAAAGAGCAGAGGTTCATTAAATGCTAATTAACTCAAACTGAATCGCCATGGATACCATAGAGAGGCCTGATGACTGAAGTATCATTTTCTAATTTACAGCAAAGAGGCAACTAGCAAGCTTCCTCCTATACAAAGAAGAGATAACTATCAAAGCACTATTAATCAAAATGTGTTCTGTTTCCTACCAGGCTTTACTCATTAGGAAAATGAGGGAGGGGATTTATGTGCAGGCATAAATCAAGGTTCTTAACACTGCAGAGAGTTGTGTGTTGCTAGAATAAGACAAATTACCCCCTAGTTTAAAAGAAACAACATTTAAACCTCTGTGCATAGAATCCTTTCCAGGAACACTCAAGCTTTCTGTAACTATGAAAATGTTGAAACAAGATTTAATATTGAAGGAGGGAGATTTACTTACACGTGGAAGCATTGTTTGTGTCTTTGGTGTTTAATTCTGGAGTTATTTGGATTTTTTCTCGACCATATTATTGAAATGTCCTTGTAGTTAATACACATTAATAATACATCTAAGAATTGTGGAATTAATTAAAATCACTTTATTTATATTGCTTGATATAAATAATAGATATCCTTTCTGTTGACTCAAACTTCACCGTATTGCAGAGAAAAGCCAGAGTGCCTAGGTATGAGAATCAGAATTGGAATCAATCCACCCATGCCTGAGGAAGAAGGTGTGCATTTCTGTTATCACTAGATACAATGGGTATGTTGTCTAGAACTGTGAACATAGTTCTGCCTTTGATGTGCAGTTGTAGCTTAAAAGGTTTACTGCTTAGAACATCCCTTACTTGAGACATAGATGAAGTTCATCCATAGAAATGAAGAGAGAAACCCAGATATGGAATTGATCATCTCCATCTGGACCTTGGTTTTTGGATTCTCCCTTGTGAATGAGAAGGGAAAAGAGAGTATTGCAGATGTCTTAGGTCATACACATAATTTTCAAAGACTTCTTTATTGCTAGGCTAAAATCCACAGATATGTCTATATTTTTCAGCATTCCTAGGGGGGTGCTCATAACTTCCATACTAGTTCCATGCATGGATGCTCATGAGTCCCAGTTTAGTAAGAGTGTATATTTTTTTACTATTCTACCTTCAGTTTGTTCTTCATATGCTTAACTCATTTAATTCTTACAAAAGTCCTATTAAATATGTATTGTTAACATCACTGTTTTCCCATGAGGAACCCAGGCCTTAAGGAGCTTAAAGAATTTCTCCACAGGCATTCATGTGGATAAGTGGCATAGCTGGATCTTGCCCTCCACATCCTCTAATTAACCACTAATTATGCTGCAACAACCTTCATAGAAACAGAATATGGCTTGCAAAATCTCCACTAATTTAAATCATCAGTAAGGGATGATAAAGTCCTTTCCAGATAGATTTGCAAATTTCCGTACTAATTTTTATAATTCAATTTTTCTACATGGGTTTCTGTCTCTGGACTAGAGAAAAATATATTCTCTTCTTTCAAGAATCTCCAGACTCATAGACATAACAGCACCAGCTTATGGCTACCAGGGGAGAAAGGGGTGGGTGGAGGGATAGACTGGGAGTTTGGGGTGGATACATACAGATTGCTGTATTTAAAATAGATAAGCAACAAAAACCTACTGTATAGCCCAGAGAACTCTGCTCAATGTTCTATAGTAGGCTAAATGGGAAAGGGATTTGGAAAAGAATATGTACATGTCAACGTATAGCTGAATCACTTTTCTATACACTTAAAATTAATGCCACAGGGTCAATCAACTGTATGCTAGTATAAAATAAATATTAATAGTGATTTTAAAAAGAACCTCCATGTCTAGGGGGAAGAAACACTTGTAAGTTTTGCTATGTAAAACTAGGGAAAGTTCTATGATATAAATATATGGCATGACATGAGAGTCTCCAAAAAGGAGATATTAGCTCTGACTGAGAATATCTACTAATGTGACTTAAACTTGACACAGATGGAAGGACGGTTATTCTTAGATGGAGGAACAGACTTTGACTAGTGGACGTAGAAATGCTGAATTTTACAGGCAAAAGGGTAGCATAAACCAAGGTGCAAAAGCCACAAGTGAAGACATGTTTCAGCACAAGATGTGTTAGGCAAAGATTTGGGAATAAGGAAGAGGAAAGGAAAAAGAAAGGTAAGGCTAAGAAAAGAATTTGATATAATTCCTTCATTCCTTTCAACATATCCTGAATTGGTTAGCATAGGATCTGACTGCCATTATTGATACAGACATTGATCAGAACCACGTATATCTGTGTTTATCAAAAACAACTTTTAAATATGTATGAAAGAGACTAATTGGCATATTAAAGACAATAAATATTTTAAGTGACAGAGTAGTCAAATAATATATATCTCTAGAATTTGTGATACATTTTCAAAATTGCTGTTTTTTAATTGTATATTGGGCTTGAATTGAAAGTGGTCCAAAGTGTGAGTATTTTTTTTGCCACAGTAAAGTATGTTCTAATTATTACCGCAGTGGTTCATGTTTGGCAATGGCTAGCATTGCTGTTGGGTAGTCCATTAAATCATGAAGTGATTGATTTTCTTTTCATTTCCTACTTTCAAGGGGATTATTTCTACCAAATATAATTGCCCTTTAGTGAACAGTGTTAGTTTGATGTACTGTGAACTTCCTTGGGGATGATCAACCTCTGTGAATAGTAACATTAATCTAGTACAGAAATATTAGTGGCTTGTAAGGATTAATTCTATTTTAAGAACCTTCTCAGAACCTTGAGTGTACACATGCTCCATAATAACTTGTTTCCAATTTCTCAACTGTCACATCTTTAATTTGGTTATTCACATTGTTTCTTCACAGTTGTTGATTCAAAAATCTGCCATACATCCTTTACATAATATTTTTAACCATCCCTGTCTTTCTGAAGATGAAAACTGGGTGACCGAAATGCTATCAGTGTTTAAAGGCACGCATCAGAACTAAACTTAGTCTAGAGCTTGTTTCCTACTATGGTAAATAAAGAGCACATATTTCCCCCAATTAAGTTCCATTTCTTCTATGTTGTCAGCAGAAATTTAGTTTAAAATTTTTAATCCAGGTTTCTTAAACAATGATTGCATAAAGAGCACAAAATTGTCAACTCACCAAGTCATTACACAGAGAGTAATCTGCTAAAAGCATTTTAGGGTCATCCTGCAGCACAAGATTTTGTTAGGCAAAGATTTGGGAATAAGGAAGAGGAAAGGAAAAAGAAAGGTAAGGCTAAGAAAAGAATTTGATATAATTCCTTCATTCCTTTCAACATATCCTGAATTGGTTAGCATAGGATCTGACTGCCATTATTGATACAGACATTGATCAGAACCACGTATATCTGTGTTTATCAAAAACAACTTTTAAATATGTATGAAAGAGACTAATTGGCATATTAAAGACAATAAATATTTTAAGTGACAGAGTAGTCAAATAATATATATCTCTAGAATTTGTGATACATTTTCAAAATTGCTGTTTTTTAATTGTATATTGGGCTTGAATTGAAAGTGGTCCAAAGTGTGAGTATTTTTTTTGCCACAGTAAAGTATGTTCTAATTATTACCGCAGTGGTTCATGTTTGGCAATGGCTAGCATTGCTGTTGGGTAGTCCATTAAATCATGAAGTGATTGATTTTCTTTTCATTTCCTACTTTCAAGGGGATTATTTCTACCAAATATAATTGCCCTTTAGTGAACAGTGTTAGTTTGATGTACTGTGAACTTCCTTGGGGATGATCAACCTCTGTGAATAGTAACATTAATCTAGTACAGAAATATTAGTGGCTTGTAAGGATTAATTCTATTTTAAGAACCTTCTCAGAACCTTGAGTGTACACATGCTCCATAATAACTTGTTTCCAATTTCTCAACTGTCACATCTTTAATTTGGTTATTCACATTGTTTCTTCACAGTTGTTGATTCAAAAATCTGCCATACATCCTTTACATAATATTTTTAACCATCCCTGTCTTTCTGAAGATGAAAACTGGGTGACCGAAATGCTATCAGTGTTTAAAGGCACGCATCAGAACTAAACTTAGTCTAGAGCTTGTTTCCTACTATGGTAAATAAAGAGCACATATTTCCCCCAATTAAGTTCCATTTCTTCTATGTTGTCAGCAGAAATTTAGTTTAAAATTTTTAATCCAGGTTTCTTAAACAATGATTGCCTCACCTTGGCGTTCCAAAAAGCTGATCAATGGCTGACCTGAAATCATTGTCAACTCACCAAGTCATTACACAGAGAGTATCTGCTAATTCAATTCAAGTCAATTAATCCCTAGTGTAAAGAAGCCATAGCAGATGGAAGTAGGGGGTGACCCTCCTATCCAGGTCTATGGTCCTAAGTTATCAAGAAATGAGTGAGTTTTCTTCCTAGAATTTACAGTTGACCACACTAAGATCATATCGTTTTCCTGTTTAGCATGATGGATTATAAAACTTCTCAGGGAAAATATTTGCATTGTGTAATGATCACTGGCAGGAAATGTTTTTCTTTATAGAGTACCATTCATCAGCAAACTTGGTATTCCTATCTGTTTCTGGATGGAGAATTAAAAATATATAAATAAAAGGGAAGCATAATCTAATATTATGTTTTGAATTAATTCTAACTGATCCTGGAGAATTTAGACCGTAACTCTGGAAAGGTTAACATATGAAGTAAAGCTCCTTAAAATAAATGACTTTTATATTGATGCTTTGATGGCTATGACATCTCTGAGCTTAATTGCCTTTTTATCCGGAAAAATCTCCAAATTGAATGCGGGGATACAGCAGAGCTTTAGCTCATTATCATGTGTTGCATCTCAGATCTTGGGGTGATAGTCTTGTTTACTGGCACATTAAACCTCACCAAGCACTTAATAAAACATAGATATCATTTGTACCTAGGAAAGCTTACTTTATAACCACTTACCAGTTAAGTGTTTTATGACTGAAAATCAACATAGGCTAGTATTAACATGGTAAGTTTTTCCAATTAATATATTTGTAACTCATTCACATCTGTCTTTCTTCACAGTTGTTGATTCAAAAATCTGCCATACATCCTTTACATAATATTTTTAACCATCCCTGTCTTTCTGAAGATGAAAACTGGGTGACCGAAATGCTATCAGTGTTTAAAGGCACGCATCAGAACTAAACTTAGTCTAGAGCTTGTTTCCTACTATGGTAAATAAAGAGCACATATTTCCCCCAATTAAGTTCCATTTCTTCTATGTTGTCAGCAGAAATTTAGTTTAAAATTTTTAATCCAGGTTTCTTAAACAATGATTGCCTCACCTTGGCGTTCCAAAAAGCTGATCAATGGCTGACCTGAAATCATTGTCAACTCACCAAGTCATTACACAGAGAGTATCTGCTAATTCAATTCAAGTCAATTAATCCCTAGTGGAAAGAAGCCATAGCAGATGGAAGTAGGGGGTGACCCTCCTATCCAGGTCTATGGTCCTAAGTTATCAAGAAATGAGTGAGTTTTCTTCCTAGAATTTACAGTTGACCACACTAAGATCATATCGTTTTCCTGTTTAGCATGATGGATTATAAAACTTCTCAGGGAAAATATTTGCATTGTGTAATGATCACTGGCAGGAAATGTTTTTCTTTATAGAGTACCATTCATCAGCAAACTTGGTATTCCTATCTGTTTCTGGATGGAGAATTAAAAATATATAAATAAAAGGGAAGCATAATCTAATATTATGTTTTGAATTAATTCTAACTGATCCTGGAGAATTTAGACCGTAACTCTGGAAAGGTTAACATATGAAGTAAAGCTCCTTAAAAATAAATGACTTTTATATTGATGCTTTGATGGCTATGACATCTCTGGGCTTAATTGCCTTTTTATCCGGAAAAATCTCCAAATTGAATGCGGGGATACAGCAGAGCTTTAGCTCATTATCATGTGTTGCATCTCAGATCTTGGGGGTGATAGTCTTGTTTACTGGCACATTAAACCTCACCAAGCACTTAATAAAACATAGATATCATTTGTACCTAGGAAAGCTTACTTTATAACCACTTACCAGTTAAGTGTTTTATGACTGAAAATCAACATAGGCTAGTATTAACATGGTAAGTTAATGAACTACTCATTCTTTTTTTCATAATTATTTGAATGCTCAAGTAAATCTTATATTTGGAAGGCTTTCAGAGGTAGGGGACATCCACAATTTGACTGAGAAATTGAGGAGCATCAGCATACCAGTGTATCACATGGCTAATTTCAATCGTTAACTTTCATGTATAGAGCTACTCAATAATTTTGATTAAATATATTTCATGTGGACAATGCTGTGAGAAACAGAAGTTTCAGTAATAGAATTCCTCTGTACAAGAAAGTTTTCAAAGCATTATTTAATGAACTGTGATGATTAATATTAGAGTGGGTGAAAAGAAAAAGAGTAATCAAGGATTTAAACTCCACTGAAATAAGTAAAATACCATCTTTCAACTCCCTGGCTAACATAAGACCAGGGAGCCATCAGCTGCTTGCTCAGAAATTCAAGGCTCAGGGCAATGCCAAAGTTGTGGGTCTGGGCCCTCTGTGCATTTCTCATAGTAATGGAGGAGGATTGTGGATCACGTGGGGATAACAGGGTCCTTGTTTTGTTGATAAATGCTGTTGTTTGGAGTAAATACCCAATGGTTAATTTGAAATACAAATCTTTGGAACAAGCCATAGAAATGGTTTAACTCTTTATGCATTGCTAATTTTCTAAGTCTTACTTTTCATTGCTCAAGAAGGACATTTTGAAAGTTAACAGATACCATACAGAATCCTCTAAGTGATTGAATTTCTTAAAGAGGCAAATCTGGTAAACAAAACAACACCCATCTAATTAATATTCTGGTTTGTAATTTACATAGTCCATATTCGATCGCTTAATGAGCTTTTGATTGTCACAATGTTCCTTATGTACTTGAAGGTGAATTGAAAACAAAACTCATAGAAAACTAGAATGAACATCCAAATACTATATAAAGGTCATTCAATAAATAATTAATATTCTCTCTATAATTATGTCTGACACATACTACATTTGGTAGCTATGTCTGTATATTAGTTACTGAAAGGATATCTATCTCGAAGTCAGATTCAAGGAACAGTGCATAACATGGGCTTTAACAATTGTATATTTATATATCTCCCTGAAGCAGACTGAGAATAAATAGTGCTTTGATTACATATACATATACAGAATGTACATACAGAGTAATATAGTAGAGGTTTTCCTCTACTAGAGGATTTGCAATCCTCTACAAATTCCCAATATATTAACATGTTCTCAAAGAATATAACTCAGTTTTTCAATGGATTGCAAACACAGTCATCTTCATGACAAAGAAAATCAAGAATTCTTCAGTGGGTAATTCATTACCTCACTGTATGTACCATTAGCTAAGCATTTAGCACAGTGTATTATGATTGTATATTTTTGATTTTGTCATTTTATGATTATTATATATTTTCATGTTTTTATATTAATACCATACTTTGAAAAATTTGGGCTTCACTGATGGCTCAGATTGTAAAGAATCTGCCTTCAATATAGGAGACCCAGATTCAATCCATGAGTCAGGAAGATGCCCTGGAGAAGGGAATGGAAACCCACTCCCATATTCTTGCCTGAGGAAGTCCATGAACAGAGGACACTGGTGGATGATTTCAATCCCAAAGAAGGCCAAATGAGCAAATTACTATTTGTGATTATTTTCATGCTAACAAGGTTATGCTAAAAATTCTTCAAGCTAGGCTTCAACAATATGTGAACTGAGAACTTCCAGATGTACAAGCAGTGTTTAAAAAACAGAGGATCCAACATTTGTTGGATCATAGAGAAAGCAAAGAAGTTCCAAAAAAATATGCTTCTGCTTCCTTGATGGTGCAGATCACCACAAACTGTGGAATATTCTTGAAGAGATAGAAATAGACCAACTTAGCTGTCTCCTGAGAAACCTGTATGTGGATCAAGAAGCAACAGTTAGAACTAGACATGAAACAACAGGATGATTCAAAATTAGGAAAGGAGTATGTCACCCTTCTTAAATTATATGCTGGTATATCATGCAAAATGCCAGGCTGGATGAAACACAAGCTGGAATAAAGGTTGCATGGAGAAGTATCAACAACCCCAGATATGCAAATGACACCATTCTAATAGTAGAAAGTGAAGAGGAACCAAAGAGCCTCTTGATGCAGGTGAAAGAGGAGAGTGAAAAAATTGGTTTGAAACTCAGCATCCAAAAAACCAAGGTCATGGCATCTTGTCCCATCACTTCACGGGAAATAAAAGGGGAGGCAGTGACAGGTTTTGTTTTATTGGGCTCTAAAATCACTGTCAATGGTGATGCAGACTTGAAATTAAAAGACATTTTGCTCCTTGGAAGAAAAGCAATGAAAAACCTAGACAACATATTAAAAAGCAGAGATATCACTTTCCTGTCAAAGTTCTATATACTCAAAGTTATGGTTTTTCCAGTACTCATGTACATATGTGAGAGTTGGACCATAAACAAGCCTGAGTGCTAAAGAATTGATACTTTTGTGGGTAATTCATTCCACTGATGGCTCAGATTATTGTTATATTTTTGATTTTGTCATTTTATGATTATTATATATTTTCATGTTTTTATATTAATACCATACTTTGAAAAATTTGGGCTTCACTGATGGCTCAGATTGTAAAGAATCTGCCTTCAATATAGGAGACCCAGATTCAATCCATGAGTCAGGAAGATGCCCTGGAGAAGGGAATGGAAACCCACTCCCATATTCTTGCCTGAGGAAGTCCATGAACAGAGGACACTGGTGGATGATTTCAATCCCAAAGAAGGCCAAATGAGCAAATTACTATTTGTGATTATTTTCATGCTAACAAGGTTATGCTAAAAATTCTTCAAGCTAGGCTTCAACAATATGTGAACTGAGAACTTCCAGATGTACAAGCAGTGTTTAAAAAACAGAGGATCCAACATTTGTTGGATCATAGAGAAAGCAAAGAAGTTCCAAAAAAATATGCTTCTGCTTCCTTGATGGTGCAGATCACCACAAACTGTGGAATATTCTTGAAGAGATAGAAATAGACCAACTTAGCTGTCTCCTGAGAAACCTGTATGTGGATCAAGAAGCAACAGTTAGAACTAGACATGAAACAACAGGATGATTCAAAATTAGGAAAGGAGTATGTCACCCTTCTTAAATTATATGCTGGTATATCATGCAAAATGCCAGGCTGGATGAAACACAAGCTGGAATAAAGGTTGCATGGAGAAGTATCAACAACCCCAGATATGCAAATGACACCATTCTAATAGTAGAAAGTGAAGAGGAACCAAAGAGCCTCTTGATGCAGGTGAAAGAGGAGAGTGAAAAAATTGGTTTGAAACTCAGCATCCAAAAAACCAAGGTCATGGCATCTTGTCCCATCACTTCACGGGAAATAAAAGGGGAGGCAGTGACAGGTTTTGTTTTATTGGGCTCTAAAATCACTGTCAATGGTGATGCAGACTTGAAATTAAAAGACATTTTGCTCCTTGGAAGAAAAGCAATGAAAAACCTAGACAACATATTAAAAAGCAGAGATATCACTTTCCTGTCAAAGTTCTATATACTCAAAGTTATGGTTTTTCCAGTACTCATGTACATATGTGAGAGTTGGACCATAAACAAGCCTGAGTGCTAAAGAATTGATACTTTTGAATTGTGGTGCTAGAGAAAACTCTTGAGAGTCTTTTGGACTGCAAGGAGATCAGACCAATCAATCATAAAGGAAATCAAATCTGAAAGTTTATTGAAAGAACTGATGCTGAAGTTCCAATACTTTGACCACTTAATATGAAGAGTTGACTCATTGGAAAAGGCCCTGATGCTGGGAAAGACTGAATGAAGAAGGAGAAGGGAACAGCAGAGGATGAGATGATTAGTTAGCATCACTGACTCATAAATGAATTTGAGCAAATTCCAGGAAATAGTGGAGGACAGAGGAGCCTAGTGTGCTGAAGTCCACGGATGGCAAAGAGTCAGGCGTGACTTAGTGAATGAGCAACAGCAAAAGACCAAAGTGATAAAATTAATTTTTGTCTACTATTCCCCAGTATCAAAATAAGCAAACTATTCCACTAAGTATCTACTAGGGATTTATTTTACAGCATCTCATTCTGCATTCATGCAAACCAACCAATAAAAATTCATATATTCTACAGAAACCACTCTGAGATATGTTAATTTGCTTTAAAAATAGGTCTAGATTTTGTTGTCTATCTCTAACATGAAGAACTAAGAATTGCCTATGTGGATAACAACTTTGGGGGAAATAATGTCTTTCTATGAGTACAGTATGGTGATAGAATGTCTCCTTAACTCACCAGGAAAAGAAGTCTGACTTTTAATTCGCATAAATGACTGTTAGCTTTACCATCTGGTTCTTTTATTGGTCAAAGACCCACAGGTATCTATACTTCCACATGGCGATATTCATTGATCTTGACTTGATGATATTGAGTTTCTAAATATACTCTGTAATAATTATTTAGTTATTGAGTTTTATTTTATTATAAACTGCCTCAAATCATCTTGAAAATATCCATAGTATATGTTATGTCCTTCTAGTTCTTACATCTGTTTATGTAACTAGATCTGTGTATTTGCACTGGTGTCTAGTCATGCAGGTTGGTTTGCATGAATGTATGACTGCAGGGATCAGATTTCTTTTTAAAAAAAACCTAGACAACATATTAAAAAGCAGAGATATCACTTTCCTGTCAAAGTTCTATATACTCAAAGTTATGGTTTTTCCAGTACTCATGTACATATGTGAGAGTTGGACCATAAACAAGCCTGAGTGCTAAAGAATTGATACTTTTGAATTGTGGTGCTAGAGAAAACTCTTGAGAGTCTTTTGGACTGCAAGGAGATCAGACCAATCAATCATAAAGGAAATCAAATCTGAAAGTTTATTGAAAGAACTGATGCTGAAGTTCCAATACTTTGACCACTTAATATGAAGAGTTGACTCATTGGAAAAGGCCCTGATGCTGGGAAAGACTGAATGAAGAAGGAGAAGGGAACAGCAGAGGATGAGATGATTAGTTAGCATCACTGACTCATAAATGAATTTGAGCAAATTCCAGGAAATAGTGGAGGACAGAGGAGCCTAGTGTGCTGAAGTCCACGGGATGGCAAAGAGTCAGGCGTGACTTAGTGAATGAGCAACAGCAAAAGACCAAAGTGATAAAATTAATTTTTGTCTACTATTCCCCAGTATCAAAATAAGCAAACTATTCCACTAAGTATCTACTAGGGATTTATTTTACAGCATCTCATTCTGCATTCATGCAAACCAACCAATAAAAATTCATATATTCTACAGAAACCACTCTGAGATATGTTAATTTGCTTTAAAAATAGGTCTAGATTTTGTTGTCTATCTCTAACATGAAGAACTAAGAATTGCCTATGTGGATAACAACTTTGGGGGAAATAATGTCTTTCTATGAGTACAGTATGGTGATAGAATGTCTCCTTAACTCACCAGGAAAAGAAGTCTGACTTTTAATTCGCATAAATGACTGTTAGCTTTACCATCTGGTTCTTTTATTGGTCAAAGACCCACAGGTATCTATACTTCCACATGGCGATATTCATTGATCTTGACTTGATGATATTGAGTTTCTAAATATACTCTGTAATAATTATTTAGTTATTGAGTTTTATTTTATTATAAACTGCCTCAAATCATCTTGAAAATATCCATAGTATATGTTATGTCCTTCTAGTTCTTACATCTGTTTATGTAACTAGATCTGTGTATTTGCACTGGTGTCTAGTCATGCAGGTTGGTTTGCATGAATGTATAGCCATAAAAGTGTAAGACTTTGGGAGACTTTCTTATAATGGAAGAAATACACAGTGAATCTTGAAACATGAGTAGGATTTAGATAAACATATCTACTCAGCATGTTAGGTGAGATTTGAGTCACTAGATACTTTCCTACTCATGGCAGAGTAGCATGGGGTGGATGACTTTAGTGAAGATGTAATATAGAAAGTAGAAATGTAGCAGAGATAATAGAAACATTTCTGGACTGGAATAAATAGCCATCAAAATTAGCTGTTCTATGACATCTTCTTTTGAGAACTTTCTCAATTTATGATAATTAATATAGATGCTTACAGATTGGTCAAAAAGGGAACTCATTATTATAGGCAAAGTAAATAAAAGAATTTCATTCTTCTTTTACCTTACTTTTAATAGTTCTTTTTGTATTTTCTATTTAAGACTTTGTCTTACTAATAAAGGTCATTTTTGACCCTGATTACACACCAGTCATCTACCATACATATCTAATACAATTCATTGAAGATTATTTTTAAAGAAGACAGTACTTATAAATATGGTATACACTTACTTGGATTTGTAATTATCTGTGTGAGGAAGTGACTTTCCTGTATTGGAAGTGAGGATTTCTAGGTTGGCCAGTAAAGCATGAGTAAGGTTGTTTAATGCAGGGATTTTTTTGTAAGGAAAAAAATTTCCTATGTGGATAACAACTTTGGGGGAAATAATGTCTTTCTATGAGTACAGTATGGTGATAGAATGTCTCCTTAACTCACCAGGAAAAGAAGTCTGACTTTTAATTCGCATAAATGACTGTTAGCTTTACCATCTGGTTCTTTTATTGGTCAAAGACCCACAGGTATCTATACTTCCACATGGCGATATTCATTGATCTTGACTTGATGATATTGAGTTTCTAAATATACTCTGTAATAATTATTTAGTTATTGAGTTTTATTTTATTATAAACTGCCTCAAATCATCTTGAAAATATCCATAGTATATGTTATGTCCTTCTAGTTCTTACATCTGTTTATGTAACTAGATCTGTGTATTTGCACTGGTGTCTAGTCATGCAGGTTGGTTTGCATGAATGTATAGCCATAAAAGTGTAAGACTTTGGGAGACTTTCTTATAATGGAAGAAATACACAGTGAATCTTGAAACATGAGTAGGATTTAGATAAACATATCTACTCAGCATGTTAGGTGAGATTTGAGTCACTAGATCCTTTCCTACTCATGGCAGAGTAGCATGGGTGGATGACTTTAGTGAAGATGTAATATAGAAAGTAGAAATGTAGCAGAGATAATAGAAACATTTCTGGACTGGAATAAATAGCCATCAAAATTAGCTGTTCTATGACATCTTCTTTTGAGAACTTTCTCAATTTATGATAATTAATATAGATGCTTACAGATTGGTCAAAAAGGGAACTCATTATTATAGGCAAAGTAAATAAAAGAATTTCATTCTTCTTTTACCTTACTTTTAATAGTTCTTTTTGTATTTGCTATTTAAGACTTTGTCTTACTAATAAAGGTCATTTTTGACCCTGATTACACATCAGTCATCTACCATACATATCTAATACAATTCATTGAAGATTATTTTTAAAGAAGACAGTACTTATAAATATGGTATACACTTACTTGGATTTGTAATTATCTGTGTGAGGAAGTGACTTTCCCTGTATTGGAAGTGAGGATTTCTCTAGGTTGGCCAGTAAAGCATGAGTAAGGTTGTTTAATATAAGGACAGTGGGGTATGTGCTTTTCTTTTGGCAGATCTAAGGATATACTATACAACTTTTTTTTTTTTTACTTTAAATGCAGATATTTTAATCTCCATTTATCTGTCTTGTATACTGCATAACCGGTTCCAATCTCAGGATGAAAAGAAAGCAACAATGTTTCCAAGCCCCTTAAAACTCCAACCAGAGGCCGTGAGAGAAGAAAAATAAAATTAGGTAGCCATCAATTTTAATCCATATGGTAATGCCTATCTCCAGTAAGAACATAAACAAAGTAAGGGTACCTACTATGTGATAAAAAAAAAAAATTCTGGCCCATTTAAAAAAGTCTTAAGGAAATTTTACCTATACTAAACTTTCATGACAGCTCACGATTGATTGAAGTTAATTTATTTAGGAATTTCCTTCTGATATGGATCAGAGGTACTATAGGAAGTTGTTGTATGTTATCAGCAACAGTTCCATGCCACGTTTATCATTCCAGAGCCCCTCCCTGTGCGAAAAATGTACACTACCTCCCAGCAGTCCAGCTTGGCCCTGTAACTTCTGCCAATGGAATGCCTGCAGAGGTGAAAATCAAGGCCACATCTGAGAAGTTTAAAGAGCAACACCTTGATTCCACCATTGCTTCTCTCCTTGTAAGGTAAGAATGCTTGTTGCAAGCTCAGGCAAGCTGCTACATCAACCTGAATTCCAGCCAACAAAGGTAAGAAGTGAACCTTTATCCTCATAAGCCACTAAGATTAGAAGCTGCTTGCTAACATGGCATAGCCTGGCACATGGTGACTAATACACAGAATCAACAGCAGGCGTTCCCACAACCATCTCCTCTTTCATCATTTTGCGCCTATATCCTCTATTATAATTTGTAATACATGTGTATATGTATCACCCCTTGTATTTTCTGTTTTAGTTCTGTAAATTTCTGATTTTCTGCTCGTTTGTGTTCTCCACCCACTTTTTCAAAAAGACTGCACCAGAAATCAGTTCTTCTCCAAAGTTTAAAAAAACAAAGTCCCTTTTCCCAAATTGACTCACCCAGAGTGGGGCTTCTATCCAACATATACTGTTTTTGAAAATATCTGTGAGAAATGTTTGACACTGAGTTATTTGAAAGCACTTGCTTGTGAACCTGCTTTGGTTTCTTAACGGTGTCCTATTGCTGAAGAGGAGGACGCGCGTAAGATTTATCTAGCTGACAAGATTTCTATGTACTGTGTGCACTACGTTTATATTTTCAGCTTAAATCATTGAGTGATTATTTTCTGAGAGAATTTTGTCTTTCTTGGGGGAGGTTGAAAATCATGTCTGCTCGATGATTTATTAAGTGAATAAGTAAGTGAAAATGAACAGACTGGTACTGATTTTTACCATAGGCAGCAAATTATGAATAATGATTCTTCCATGCTTGAACTCCTTTGCAGTGGTTCTGCAAATAATTCTAGTTTTCTCAGGTTGTTTCGGCCAAATGGATTTGCATAGGCAGGAAGGGCGGAAAGACAGCTGGGTAGGCTTGAAGCGCTATGTAGGGGGGCACACTGGAATTTTATTAGAAAGAGGGGCTTACGTGCCATCAGGTGCCCTGCATTCATCACTGCCCTGTGCTTAACAGGCCTGTGGGTGAAGGTGAGACTAGACAACATTCAGAATCATGTAGCAAAAAAAAAAAACAAGGGCTCGAAGGGCTTCTAAAATGTATCTTGAACATCAAAGGGCTTATAATTAAACTGAAGAAGTGTAAGAAATCTGTGGAATCTAGCATGCTTTACCTTTGTAAATATGGTGGACTGGCGTACCTTGAGAGCAAAACAGTATGCTCCTTTTTTCCAAGGTAGCATTTTTAATATATTAGACTTAACCACATGTCATTTCCTTTTCACTGGGTCAAAAGCAGTGGAAATTTGGCAATTTCCTATTGCTCAAGCAATAACTTAAGTGTCGCTATCCAACTACAGTCTGTGACAAAATGCCCATTTCTGAATGTATCACCCTTGTATTTTCTGTTTTAGTTCTGTAAATTTCTGATTTTCTGCTCGTTTGTGTTCTCCACCCACTTTTCCAAAAAGACTGCACCAGAAATCAGTTCTTCTCCAAAGTTTAAAAAAACAAAGTCCCTTTTCCCAAATTGACTCACCCAGAGTGGGGCTTCTATCCAACATATACTGTTTTTGAAAATATCTGTGAGAAATGTTTGACACTGAGTTATTTGAAAGCACTTGCTTGTGAACCTGCTTTGGTTTCTTAACGGTGTCCTATTGCTGAAGAGGAGGACGCGCGTAAGATTTATCTAGCTGACAAGATTTCTATGTACTGTGTGCACTACGTTTATATTTTCAGCTTAAATCATTGAGTGATTATTTTCTGAGAGAATTTTGTCTTTCTTGGGGGAGGTTGAAAATCATGTCTGCTCGATGATTTATTAAGTGAATAAGTAAGTGAAAATGAACAGACTGGTACTGATTTTTACCATAGGCAGCAAATTATGAATAATGATTCTTCCATGCTTGAACTCCTTTGCAGTGGTTCTGCAAATAATTCTAGTTTTCTCAGGTTGTTTCGGCCAAATGGATTTGCATAGGCAGGAAGGGCGGAAAGACAGCTGGGTAGGCTTGAAGCGCTATGTAGGGGGGCACACTGGAATTTTATTAGAAAGAGGGGCTTACGTGCCATCAGGTGCCCTGCATTCATCACTGCCCTGTGCTTAACAGGCCTGTGGGTGAAGGTGAGACTAGACAACATTCAGAATCATGTAGCAAAAAAAAAACAAGGGCTCGAAGGGCTTCTAAAATGTATCTTGAACATCAAAGGGCTTATAATTAAACTGAAGAAGTGTAAGAAATCTGTGGAATCTAGCATGCTTTACCTTTGTAAATATGGTGGACTGGCGTACCTTGAGAGCAAAACAGTATGCTCCTTTTTTCCAAGGTAGCATTTTTAATATATTAGACTTAACCACATGTCATTTCCTTTTCACTGGGTCAAAAGCAGTGGAAATTTGGCAATTTCCTATTGCTCAAGCAATAACTTAAGTGTCGCTATCCAACTACAGTCTGTGACAAAATGCCCATTTCTGAATGTGCACTTCTCAGTTGATCTGCAGAATGCATCTTTATAGACTTATCACAATTTTTGTTATAGCATATATCTTTTGTGCCTGCATATCAGAAAAAAAATGTTTTATCTGTTGGTATGACATCACTTATCCAAATAGGTTAATATTGAACACATTGATTTCTTAATTTTGTTTGTGGTGTTAATCATGGTGGTGAACTGAATTTTGGTTTTGCTTTAATAGGTTAGAGGGCATGTCTCTCCCCTGATGTATACTGTGCATTAGTATTACACATGTTCCATAATTTTGCTTTGCATATATCTCTATGGTTTCTTTATATTCCATTTCATGTTCCCAATGTACTAATCCCAATGCAATTAGTTTATCCATTATCTTTAATTGTGTCTGAATTGCATAATATTATCTTTATCTTCACATGTCAATGCATGGACAACATGATTTGGTTTGCTATCATTTGAGTTTATGGCATTATTGTGAGATCTAACACTTTTGGGTAAATTATCTGTTAATATTTTGTGGTCATTTAGTCTATTGTGTTCTTGCATTTTTTCTGTGTTAATAATTTAGGCATACATGAATGCAAAGATGTTTCATAGATGTGAGAAGGGCTGGTGAGAAGGAAAATCATGCAGGGGGAGAAGCAAAGGTAACCCAGAAAGTGCACACCTGGGAAGGAGGAGGGACTCTGTAGTCTAAAAGTAATGTGGAGCTTAAGATATGCAGAACATACAGATAAAGCATGGAGATGCCTCTTCTTGTCTATTAAGGTCACATCCTCTGGCCCTACCCCTCCCTAAATTTGTATCTTTGAAAGAAGAAGGCTATGATAGAAAAGAAAATGAGTTTCACTGTGCCTGTGACTCTCCTCTGGAAGATCCCCAAGTGATAAGATATGTACAGTTACCTAGAAGAACATGGTGATCAGAGATACCTGGGGCTGGAAAATGCCCATGATGGCACCAGTGGAGTGCAGCTCCCCACCACAAGGCTCTACAGAAGGTGAGGGCAGATGGGTCTCCATGGTGTGCCTCTAGCTTAGTACAGTGGTCCTCAAAGTGAAAGAGGCAACAGACTGCAGTGGGATCAGGAGTGCGTGATGGCAAAAAGATGTGTGGTCTAGAGATATTTCTCAGGGGCACATAAAGGGACCTGCCATGAACTGGGGAAAAGTCTATTTAATATAAGAAGGGGGAGCAGCTTCCTCTGGCAGGGTTTCTGGTTTTATCTGAGCTTCAAAATCCTATTTAGGGGGAAACCCTTGAAGACATAAAAAGGGGAGCCCTAAACTTATTGTCTTTCTAGAATATTCTTGGTATTCATAATAATATACATTTGTATATGATGATAATTTGAGTATATAGTATGGATTATATAAAATATATATATAAGTACATGCTTCCATGATACTTCATTGACTTTTTGCATATATCTCTATGCATTTTTTGAGTTTGCTTTTTCCATTATCTTTAATTGTGTCTGAATTGCATAATATTATCTTTATCTTCACATGTCAATGCATGGACAACATGATTTGGTTTGCTATCATTTGAGTTTATGGCATTATTGTGAGATCTAACACTTTTGGGTAAATTATCTGTTAATATTTTGTGGTCATTTAGTCTATTGTGTTCTTGCATTTTTTCTGTGTTAATAATTTAGGCATACATGAATGCAAAGATGTTTCATAGATGTGAGAAGGGCTGGTGAGAAGGAAAATCATGCAGGGGGAGAAGCAAAGGTAACCCAGAAAGTGCACACCTGGGAAGGAGGAGGGACTCTGTAGTCTAAAAGTAATGTGGAGCTTAAGATATGCAGAACATACAGATAAAGCATGGAGATGCCTCTTCTTGTCTATTAAGGTCACATCCTCTGGCCCTACCCCTCCCTAAATTTGTATCTTTGAAAGAAGAAGGCTATGATAGAAAAGAAAATGAGTTTCACTGTGCCTGTGACTCTCCTCTGGAAGATCCCCAAGTGATAAGATATGTACAGTTACCTAGAAGAACATGGTGATCAGAGATACCTGGGGCTGGAAAATGCCCATGATGGCACCAGTGGAGTGCAGCTCCCCACCACAAGGCTCTACAGAAGGTGAGGGCAGATGGGTCTCCATGGTGTGCCTCTAGCTTAGTACAGTGGTCCTCAAAGTGAAAGAGGCAACAGACTGCAGTGGGATCAGGAGTGCGTGATGGCAAAAAGATGTGTGGTCTAGAGATATTTCTCAGGGGCACATAAAGGGACCTGCCATGAACTGGGGAAAAGTCTATTTAATATAAGAAGGGGTAGCAGCTTCCTCTGGCAGGGTTTCTGGTTTTATCTGAGCTTCAAAATCCTATTTAGGGGGAAACCCTTGAAGACATAAAAAGGGGAGCCCTAAACTTATTGTCTTTCTAGAATATTCTTGGTATTCATAATAATATACATTTGTATATGATGATAATTTGAGTATATAGTATGGATTATATAAAATATATATATAATTTGTGGATAGTCAGAATGCAAAGGACAATTATTTTCTGGCTTTTAGACCTGTATATAAATGTCAGAATATTCTTTCATGTTTTAGTTTCTCATCTGGGAGACTTAGGGCTTCTTTCATTTTTAAAACAGTTGAAACATAAAACCTTAGTATTTTTCTCTTAATAATTTAAATTTCCCATGATGAAATATATTACTTGTATAGAAAGTTTATAAAATACATATATAGCATTTCAAGAATACCAAAATGATTACCCAGGTAGTCAAATCTTGGTTTAATAAAATGAATACTTCGGATTTAGAGATAGTCAGAGGGGCCTTTGATCACATACCGCTTTCTCTCCCAAAGTAAACACTATTCTGGATTCTGCATTCACCAGCCCCATGCTTTTATTAAAGGTAGTCTATCACCTACTCATTGGCACATCAAAAACATGTAGTAGGGATGCTTTTTTGGGTTGCCTCTTTCCAGCAAAATTATGCATCAATTATTCATCTATGCAGTTACAAGTCAATGTGTAGTTGTGGTATAGTTCACATTTTTACTTCTCTAGGAATATACTAGAATATATTTTATACATGTTATGATTGATAGACACTTGGGTTTTTCCATTTCTTTCCATTTCTTGCCTTTATTAAAAATGCTGCTGTGAATATTCTTGTAGTCTCGTGTTGCACACTGCCAAGAGCTTCTCTGGAGTGTATATCTAGAAGTGGAATGGTTGAGCATGCAAACTGTCAGCATCACTCAATAATGTTAAATCATTTTCCAAACAGTTGGGCCAATGGATGATTGCATGGTAATAAGTGGATGACTTTGTTTGCTTGAATTTCTCCAGCATCTGGTACCAGTGGCAGGAGTATTTTTTCTCAGGGGCACATAAAGGGACCTGCCATGAACTGGGGAAAAGTCTATTTAATATAAGAAGGGGTAGCAGCTTCCTCTGGCAGGGTTTCTGGTTTTATCTGAGCTTCAAAATCCTATTTAGGGGGAAACCCTTGAAGACATAAAAAGGGGAGCCCTAAACTTATTGTCTTTCTAGAATATTCTTGGTATTCATAATAATATACATTTGTATATGATGATAATTTGAGTATATAGTATGGATTATATAAAATATATATATAATTTGTGGATAGTCAGAATGCAAAGGACAATTATTTTCTGGCTTTTAGACCTGTATATAAATCTCAGAATATTCTTTCATGTTTTAGTTTCTCATCTGGGAGACTTAGGGCTTCTTTCATTTTTAAAACAGTTGAAACATAAAACCTTAGTATTTTTCTCTTAATAATTTAAATTTCCCATGATGAAATATATTACTTGTATAGAAAGTTTATAAAATACATATATAGCATTTCAAGAATACCAAAATGATTACCCAGGTAGTCAAATCTTGGTTTAATAAAATGAATACTTCGGATTTAGAGATAGTCAGAGGGCCTTTGATCACATACCGCTTTCTCCCAAAGTAAACACTATTCTGGATTCTGCATTCACCAGCCCCATGCTTTTATTAAAGGTAGTCTATCACCTACTCATTGGCACATCAAAAACATGTAGTAGGGATGCTTTTTTGGGTTGCCTCTTTCCAGCAAAATTATGCATCAATTATTCATCTATGCAGTTACAAGTCAATGTGTAGTTGTGGTATAGTTCACATTTTTACTTCTCTAGGAATATACTAGAATATATTTTATACATGTTATGATTGATAGACACTTGGGTTTTTCCATTTCTTTCCATTTCTTGCCTTTATTAAAAATGCTGCTGTGAATATTCTTGTAGTCTCGTGTTGCACACTGCCAAGAGCTTCTCTGGAGTGTATATCTAGAAGTGGAATGGTTGAGCATGCAAACTGTCAGCATCACTCAATAATGTTAAATCATTTTCCAAACAGTTGGGCCAATGGATGATTGCATGGTAATAAGTGGATGAGTTTGTTTGCTTCAGAATTTCTCCAGCATCTGGTACCATTGTACTTTTTGATGTTTGCCAATCAGATGGGTATGGAATGGTGCTCATTTATTTGTCTTTTTTACCACGGGCCTTATTTTAATTTAAATGCTTCTTGTTATCAGTGAGGTATAGACTTTTTTCACATGCTCATGGACCATTCCTATTTTCTCTCCCTTTTGTGTTTTACCCATGTTTCTGCTTTTTGTTTTCTTTTGCATTGCTTTGAGGGGGGTTGTTTAATATAAAAGATGAATAGTTTATTTACTACATGAGGTGCAAATATCTTTCCCAATATAAGGCTTGGCGTTTTCTCACTGTGTGATAAAAGATCTTCATACATTTCTGGTATTTTCTTTCACTATTAATAAGTTTTTATGTCACGTAAGAGAGTCTTTCTTATTAGGAGGGTATGACATTTGTTTCTGTAATTTTTTAAGTTTTATAATGCTGGTTTTTACATTTAAATTTTTAATCTACTTAAAATTATTTTTTTCAGGTGGGGGATAAACATTATTTTTCATGGATAACCAATTACTTAAGCACAATTACATAGTCTGCCCTTTTTCTACTGATCTGGAAGGTCAGCTCAATTGTAAATCATACTTGCATATGTTCATGAGTCTTAATAACTACAGTTGATAAGAAGTCTCACTACCTATTCAGTAAAGTCACCTCAACTGGTTTTTGTTTAGGTGTGCCTTTTTCAATCTTTTGTGTTTTTATATACATTTTAGAATTATTTTGTCCTTTCTGTGAATAAATTCTGTAGGGATTTGGTTGGAAATTTTGTTCTAGTTAAAAGTAAATATGAGGGAAGTTCAAGAGGATGGGGACATATGTATACCTATTACTGATTCATGTTAATGTATGACAGAAACCAACATAATACTATAAAGCAATTATCCCCCAATTAAAATAAATATACAGAAATTTTCTATCTTTACAGTATTCATTCTTCTTGTTCTATAGCAAAGTGTATCTCTTACTTTATTTAGGTCTTCTTTAAAATTTAAAAATAAATGTAATTTTTTTCATGAAAGAATTGATATTCTTTATGTTAATATCATTTCTAAGAATCTTGTATTTTCTTGCCATTGTGAGCAGTGGTCTTCCCGCTTTCAGCCCTCAATTTCTTCCTCTAGAAGTTTTACCTTCATTATCCTTTATATCTAAAAGTAAGCTCTATTTTTACTTCTGATTACATATGTCTGACTGTTTTTACTTTTATAATTGTATTCACGCTATACAATTTTTTGTGTTGGCTTCTTCTGGACAGTAGTGTATTACTGATGATGACATTAATATTAAGTGATATATAAAGTTTATATAATATTCCAGTTTGACAGTACATTCATCTATATTATTGGACATTTGACTTGTTACCGGCTTCTCCCTATTAGGGAAAGGTGCTTCTATAAACATACCTATACATGATTTTTTGTGCACATATATGAATTCCTGTTAGGTGTGTTCTTATAAGTGAAGGCGTGGTGTCCCAACCTATGCATTTGCCCAGCTTTGGTAGATATTGTTAACTTTTCAAAGTGGTTAAAGAATTTACTCTGCCATAGTAATATATGAGAGCATATAGGAACTACCTACATTACTTTCTTCTTTCCAAAAATTAAAACTGTCCTAGAAAGTCTATTCATAAAAATAAATGAGGCAAGTAAAATGTGTAGAGTTGGTGTGTTATCAGAAGAGTTGGTATCCATTTATTTCTGAATATTTCTTGCCTGGAATACTTTCCATTCAATGTATTTCACATCCTAAATATATTGGTACTCTTCAATTATCAAGTATTGCCTACAAGTTACCCTGGAACCATTGCATCAAAATGGGGGAGCATTGTCCAATTTGTAGTACAAGTGGACATCATTTTTTTTAAAAAAGATCTAGGTGTTTGAAATAATTACCCGTCATCATTCTGTTAATGTATGACAGAAACCAACATAATACTATAAAGCAATTATCCCCCAATTAAAATAAATATACAGAAATCTTCTATCTTTACAGTATTCATTCTTCTTGTTCTATAGCAAAGTGTATCTCTTACTTTATTTAGGTCTTCTTTAAAATTTAAAAATAAATGTAATTTTTTTCATGAAAGAATTGATATTCTTTATGTTAATATCATTTCTAAGAATCTTGTATTTTCTTGCCATTGTGAGCAGTGGTCTTCCCGCTTTCAGCCCTCAATTTCTTCCTCTAGAAGTTTTACCTTCATTATCCTTTATATCTAAAAGTAAGCTCTATTTTTACTTCTGATTACATATGTCTGACTGTTTTTACTTTTATAATTGTATTCACGCTATACAATTTTTTGTGTTGGCTTCTTCTGGACAGTAGTGTATTACTGATGATGACATTAATATTAAGTGATATATAAAGTTTATATAATATTCCAGTTTGACAGTACATTCATCTATATTATTGGACATTTGACTTGTTACCGGCTTCTCCCTATTAGGGAAAGGTGCTTCTATAAACATACCTATACATGATTTTTTGTGCACATATATGAATTCCTGTTAGGTGTGTTCTTATAAGTGAAGGCGTGGTGTCCCAACCTATGCATTTGCCCAGCTTTGGTAGATATTGTTAACTTTTCAAAGTGGTTAAAGAATTTACTCTGCCATAGTAATATATGAGAGCATATAGGAACTACCTACATTACTTTCTTCTTTCCAAAAATTAAAACTGTCCTAGAAAGTCTATTCATAAAATAAATGAGGCCAGTAAAATGTGTAGAGTTGGTGTGTTATCAGAAGAGTTGGTATCCATTTATTTCTGAATATTTCTTGCCTGGAATACTTTTCATTCAATGTATTTCACATCCTAAATATATTGGTACTCTTCAATTATCAAGTATTGCCTACAAGTTACCCTGGAACCATTGCATCAAAATGGGGGAGCATTGTCCAATTTGTAGTACAAGTGGACATCATTTTTTTTTAAAAAGATCTAGGTAATTGAAATAATTACCCGTCATCATTTATTACAGCCTGTGATGGGAGCGAGTGCTCCAATGTAGCAGAAACATGAACTTTTATAAATATTGAATGATAATTAATCAAAATGAAATACTTTGCTCCAAGACATAAACTTTGGTTCTTTAGAAAATTAATTGAATTTAAAGTAGTATTTTTATAGGTTTGGGTAGCTATTCATTAATACCAGGGAACACTTACAGTTGTATAACTTTTAGAACATTTAATAGAAGTGCAGACTCATAGAGCTGGAACAGAGATTGTCTGCTTCAATTCTCTCATTTACTCCAGGAAAGAGAGAGAGAGAAAATGGCCTAGTTAAAACTGTTGTAGTGTTTGTAGTAGAAAACTTAGAATTCATTTTAGTTTTTCACTGCAGTTTAAAATTTGAAACCAAGGAATTTGGTTTGGAATATTGAATGTGCCACTTACATATGTGGAAATAGTATAGTTCTTTCACTTTTACTTTTCTAAGTATTAGTTTCCTTCACAATAAAATGAGGGTAATGATGATACAGTAATAATAATACTCTAAGTATTTCATTATGCTCTTTATGGTTTCACTGACATTATGTGCCTGAGAGAAAGTCTAAAACTCTAAAGCAAAAGTGTTAACATTGCTCTTAATTTTATTGAATCTTACCTACTGTTCATCTCTGATTTACTTTTTTTCGGATGGACAATTTAGGAACTAAGCCATAAAACTCACTCTTATAGAATTGTTAAAATTTAGTCAAGTTTGGATAGATTCTACATTTTTCATCAATTTCTGTGCTTATTCATTCATTTGTTCCTTTATTCTTTTGGTCTACTGGTTTTTGGGTGCTTTAACTTGGTTTAGTAGGCTTTGAGTACTGAGAGTAGGGGAAAGTGTTTCTCTGCTACTTTAGATTATCTTGACCTTTTATCCTTATTACAGTTTTCTTTTTTTCTTTCAATAGCTCCTGCACTAATATTTCCTCCTTGTTTTCCTTCTACTTCTTTGAATAGTACTTTGCAGTCATTCCTTAATTCTTGGCCTTAAGAAATAATGTTACTATGAACTCTACATTTAGTACCCTTATCTTTCTATTGCACATATTCTTCCTGGATAATTTCATTTAATTTCCATGGCCCCAAGTTTATTGTGTGCTTGTATTGTGTGTGTATATATATCAGTGAGCCTCAAATTTGTGTCTCTAGCTCAGACTGTCCTTTTGAATTTCAGATATACAAAGCTAACTATCTACAGGTATTTCTACAAGAATGTCTAATAGTCACATTGAGCTCAAAATATCCAAAGATAAAGATATTGTCCCATATTTCTTCTAATTAATTTCCATAACCTTGTTCTCAACTCTCAATTTCTATCAATCTATACTACCTGCTTCCCTGAATCAGGGAGATCTCTTGGAGTTGAAAATGGCAGCCCTCTCCAGCTCCAGTATTTTTGCCTGGAAAATCCCCTTGACAAAGGAGCCCTGTGTGTGGCTACAAGGCCATGGGGTCCTAAAAAGTCAGACACAGGGCTTCCCTGGTGGTCCAGTGGGTGGAGAGTCTGCCTTGCAGTGCAAGGGTCACTGGTTCGATCCTTGGCCTGGGAGGATCCATGCCATGGAACGACTGGACCAGTGTGTCCAATTGTGAGCCAGCACACTGAAGCACATGCATCCAGAGCCAGTGCTCTGCAACAAGAGGGGCCAGTGCAATGGGAAGCCCACACAGGCCAAAGAGTAAAGATAGACAAAAATAAAGGACCAATTAAAAAAAAAAAATGTCAAAATTAAAAAAAAAAAAAAGTCAAACACAACTGAGTGACTGAACACAAGTACAAACACAAGAAATCTGGAAGTTATCAGAAGATCTTCCTTTCTGAATATCCTCATTTCTAACTGTGAAGCACATCTCACTGGGTTTTTCTTCCTCCTAAATAGTAATGATTTTTCAATCCATCCTCTTCTCTGCATCTCTACCTTCTTAATTTTGGCTAAGGTTTCCATTGTCTCTCTCTCTAATTTGCAATAGTTTCTTACCTCAAGTGCTTATAATTCAGGTAATTCCTCTGTAAAATTCACACTTTACTCATGTTTCTAAATTGCAAGTATGTCACGTGACTTCTCTGCTCAAAACTGTGTAGTGACTGCCCCCCCCTCCCCCGCCCATGTATAACATAAAATTGAAGACCAAATTTCCTAGAAAGCAATCAAGGAGCTTAATGTCTGGCCTCTGAGAATCTTTTCATCCTCATCTTTCTCCAAGTCCTCACCTGTTATGTTTAATTTGCAACTGAAAATGACTTTTAATAAATGTTCTATCTAGAATGCCTTATATATAGTTATTCTAATGTGTTCAATACTAAATTCAAATGTTACTCATTGTAACTTCTTCAGTCCATATCTTTAATGGTTTGTCATACTAAAGAAATTATTAGGCTATAATATACCATATTAGCCTACAAGAAAGAATAGTCATTCACTCTTGGGAATTCACTTGATAATATTTAAAAAGTGTAAAGTGATAGAGGATTCCCTTTGGTGTATATTCCATGAATGGTTCTAAGCTAATTAATAAATATCTAAATTTGTGTAAATTGGCATTTTAATACTAGACTATAATACACTGTCATTGTTTGTGAAAACAGAATGAAGTGAAAATTAGTCAGCATTTGGTAGAAATCTTTGACCGAAATTTCCTTCCAATAAAAAGAAATTTTTAAAATTTGATACAATGGAAATTCTTCTCTAGAACACTTATTTAATATTGCTTACATATTTTTCCTGTGATGTCTTCTCAGGAATGCTTCTGGTCACTAGTGTTATCACAAGAAAGTTGCTGTTAAGGTTGGGTCTGCTGATGAACTCTGTAAACACATTCAGCATCTGGCAGACATTCCAAGGTGAAAGCCAAGCAGATGGCTAATTTAATATAATCTAAGTGACTTTGGATCAGATAAAGCAATTGAATTAACAGCACTTTAACTCCACATACATCAGTTCCCAGCCATTCCTACCATTTCATTCCAATAGGCACTTCTTCAGGATGAAAATCAATGCTAATTGAAAGCTCATATGGTGATGTTTATGTCTCTAAAATGTGTGGTTAAATAGCATATTAAAACAGGGGTAAAATGGTGGATTTACTATTTTGCTCTCTCTCTAATTTGCAATAGTTTCTTACCTCAAGTGCTTATAATTCAGGTAATTCCTCTGTAAAATTCACACTTTACTCATGTTTCTAAATTGCAAGTATGTCACGTGACTTCTCTGCTCAAAACTGTGTAGTGACTGCCCCCCCCTCCCCCGCCCATGTATAACATAAAATTGAAGACCAAATTTCCTAGAAAGCAATCAAGGAGCTTAATGTCTGGCCTCTGAGAATCTTTTCATCCTCATCTTTCTCCAAGTCCTCACCTGTTATGTTTAATTTGCAACTGAAAATGACTTTTAATAAATGTTCTATCTAGAATGCCTTATATATAGTTATTCTAATGTGTTCAATACTAAATTCAAATGTTACTCATTGTAACTTCTTCAGTCCATATCTTTAATGGTTTGTCATACTAAAGAAATTATTAGGCTATAATATACCATATTAGCCTACAAGAAAGAATAGTCATTCACTCTTGGGAATTCACTTGATAATATTTAAAAAGTGTAAAGTGATAGAGGATTCCCTTTGGTGTATATTCCATGAATGGTTCTAAGCTAATTAATAAATATCTAAATTTGTGTAAATTGGCATTTTAATACTAGACTATAATACACTGTCATTGTTTGTGAAAACAGAATGAAGTGAAAATTAGTCAGCATTTGGTAGAAATCTTTGACCGAAATTTCCTTCCAATAAAAAGAAATTTTTAAAATTTGATACAATGGAAATTCTTCTCTAGAACACTTATTTAATATTGCTTACATATTTTTCCTGTGATGTCTTCTCAGGAATGCTTCTGGTCACTAGTGTTATCACAAGAAAGTTGCTGTTAAGGTTGGGTCTGCTGATGAACTCTGTAAACACATTCAGCATCTGGCAGACATTCCAAGGTGAAAGCCAAGCAGATGGCTAATTTAATATAATCTAAGTGACTTTGGATCAGATAAAGCAATTGAATTAACAGCACTTTAACTCCACATACATCAGTTCCCAGCCATTCCTACCATTTCATTCCAATAGGCACTTCTTCAGGATGAAAATCAATGCTAATTGAAAGCTCATATGGTGATGTTTATGTCTCTAAAATGTGTGGTTAAATAGCATATTAAAAACATGTGGGCATGAATATTAGGATTGGGAAATGGATTTACTATAGAATAAATCACAATGCCTTAGAGTTGCTTTATGGATTTTAAATCACAAACTGTATTTTATCCATTTTGCCTACTATATTAATCTCAATTTCATTCAGTCTTTCTATTAGATCCACTGGGATTTATGGTTGTTGCATAGTGACTTTCAACTTGCTATCTTGTCTTGTGGGCTGTAGGGTAGGACTCTGTGTGTGTGTGAGTGAGAGTGAGACAGAGACAGAAGTAGCTTTTATTTGGTTATTCTATAGTCTTTCTATTGTTACTGATATCAATAATACACTACTTGACCAAGTGTATTTTAACCTTATTTTGTAAAAAGAGATTCATGTGCAGCAAGAAATAACTTATATCATAGCCAGTAGTTATAAAAATAATCTGTGAATGGGTGACTTTTGATTATAATAGAAAAAGCATGAATATCATAGTTAGATGAGGGTTCATATGTTGGCTTTATAGCTAGCTAACTGTGTAACATTATAGAATTATTTTTTTTTCAGGCTTAGTACTAGATGAGTGAGGCAGACAAAAATGAACATTATGGCTATTGAGAGAATGACGTGAGTGATGCTTATAACTAATTAAATGAATTTTCAAGAATTGAGTATGGCAGGTACTCAATGGCTTGTTGTTGTTCAGAAGTCATGTCCAAATCTTTGCAACCCCATGGACTGTGGCATGCCAGGCTCTTCTTTTCTTTACTTTATCCCAGAGTTTGCTCAAATTTATGTCCGTTGAGTTAGTGATATTATCTAACCATTTAATCCTCTGCTACCCTCTTCTCCTTTCACCTTCATTCTTTCCCAGCATTCCAGGTTTTTATTTTCCATTGAGTCAGCTCTTCATATGGCCAAAGCATTGGGGTTTCAGCTTCAGCATCTGTCCTTCCAGTAAATATTCAATGTTGATCTCCTTTCATCTGCAAATGAGCATTATTTCCACTTTGGCCCAGTTGCTTTATTCTTTCTGGTGCTATTTAGTAATTGCCCTCCACTTTTCCCCAGTAGTATATTGGACACCTTCTGACCTGGGGGGCTCATCTTCAAGTGTCACATTGTTTTACTTTATCAGACTATTCATGGGACAGTAGCCAAGAATACTGGGGTGGTTTGCCATTTTCTCCACCCATGGACCATGTTTTGTCAGAATTCTTTACTGTCACCCATCTACCTTGGGTGACCCTGCATGGGATGGCTTGTAGCTTGATTGAGCTGTTCAAGCCCCTTTGTCATGATGAGACTGTGATCCATAAAGAGGACTCAATGACTGAAACCAATGCTGTCAATATCTTCTCACCATTATCACCATCAGCAGGCTAACTCTCATCCTTTAATTGGTGTATTCAATCAGCGTTCAATTACTTTTTTGCAAGGAGCTATGCTAAGCATTAGTAAGAGAATGATAAAGGAGAGGATTCAAATTATATGGAAAAAAAACCCCATGGACTGAGGAGCCAAACTGCCTGGGTACAAATTCCAACATCACCATTTAAATCATTATCCTTGAGGACTCCTTTAGCTTTGACTTTCCATATTAAGATGGAAGTGATATTGTTACTTACCTAGAGGGTTGTTATTTGAAGTGTAAACATATGTCTAGAGCTATGAATTATGTTTAGAATACAGTAATCCTTGTGGAAGTGTTTGGGAAACATTAGAAATGATGAAGGAAAGTTTTGCAATCTTTAGGAAGTTACAAATATTTGCTTTAATCAATAAAACGTAAATTCATTCCCATCAAGGAGCACACACTGTAGTGAAGAAGTTTATAATCATACAGATCACAATCAAAGTATCTTCCTGTGTATGCTAAATAGGGTTAGGCTTATACATGGCCCCTGCCCTCTTAGAGGGATTTATGAGAAGGTAGCAAACATTAATGAAATACGTGTGGTGACTTTGTAATTAATTATTGTGCTGAAGGCAGAATTTTTGTCTTAGGATAATTAAATGAGAAAGGAGACAGTTATGCCTTATGGACACAAATGAAATTCAGTAGACGCCATGATCCCTTCTGGCAACATGGCTCTAGGTGGTGCCGTTTTTCCCTCACAGTTCAAATGAGTACAGATGGTTTTAAAAGCATACCTCTCTCTGCATTGCACAATCCCTTTCAGTTCAGCCCATCTACTCCCATCACTGATGTCTCACATTAACATACGCTAGAGGGTATGTTATAAGGAAATGAAACTAGCATGAGGTTTATGGGGGCTCATCTTCAAGTGTCACATTGTTTTACTTTATCAGACTATTCATGGGACAGTAGCCAAGAATACTGGGGTGGTTTGCCATTTTCTCCACCCATGGACCATGTTTTGTCAGAATTCTTTACTGTCACCCATCTACCTTGGGTGACCCTGCATGGGATGGCTTGTAGCTTGATTGAGCTGTTCAAGCCCCTTTGTCATGATGAGACTGTGATCCATAAAGAGGACTCAATGACTGAAACCAATGCTGTCAATATCTTCTCACCATTATCACCATCAGCAGGCTAACTCTCATCCTTTAATTGGTGTATTCAATCAGCGTTCAATTACTTTTTTGCAAGGAGCTATGCTAAGCATTAGTAAGAGAATGATAAAGGAGAGGATTCAAATTATATGGAAAAAAAACCCCATGGACTGAGGAGCCAAACTGCCTGGGTACAAATTCCAACATCACCATTTAAATCATTATCCTTGAGGACTCCTTTAGCTTTGACTTTCCATATTAAGATGGAAGTGATATTGTTACTTACCTAGAGGGTTGTTATTTGAAGTGTAAACATATGTCTAGAGCTATGAATTATGTTTAGAATACAGTAATCCTTGTGGAAGTGTTTGGGAAACATTAGAAATGATGAAGGAAAGTTTTGCAATCTTTAGGAAGTTACAAATATTTGCTTTAATCAATAAAACGTAAATTCATTCCCATCAAGGAGCACACACTGTAGTGAAGAAGTTTATAATCATACAGATCACAATCAAAGTATCTTCCTGTGTATGCTAAATAGGGTTAGGCTTATACATGGCCCCTGCCCTCTTAGAGGGATTTATGAGAAGGTAGCAAACATTAATGAAATACGTGTGGTGACTTTGTAATTAATTATTGTGCTGAAGGCAGAATTTTTGTCTTAGGATAATTAAATGAGAAAGGAGACAGTTATGCCTTATGGACACAAATGAAATTCAGTAGACGCCATGATCCCTTCTGGCAACATGGCTCTAGGTGGTGCCGTTTTTCCCTCACAGTTCAAATGAGTACAGATGGTTTTAAAAGCATACCTCTCTCTGCATTGCACAATCCCTTTCAGTTCAGCCCATCTACTCCCATCACTGATGTCTCACATTAACATACGCTAGAGGGTATGTTATAAGGAAATCTAAGAGAAAGCCTGCAAGCATGAACTCAATTCTCAATTAATAGGGATTTATTTCTTTCCCACAAGACCTTGACATCTTGTAATATGTAATACTCCACCTCTTAGCATTAGACAATTTCCAAGATGCAGAGTGATTAGCCATTAAACTACTTTTGACATTATTTTGACCATCTGTATACACACCCACACAATAATAGTATTGTCTAAGTATGATTCAAGCACAGAGAAAGATGGCTACTATAGAACCTGATTGTCTCATGTATCCCCCTAAGGTGCGAGTTATGAGAAAACCTCTTTCTAGTTTCCATAAGAATATTCTGGATCAATATCTTCTACTTTCAGGTGGCAGGTCATGTCTTTTGCTTGTGCCTCTCTTGGACTCTCCAAGAGAGTACAGGAAACGTCATCTCCTCACATCCTCCTAGCTGGGCGTGTGCTTTAGTAGCCTCTGTCTATATCAGTTACTGTGCTCTGCCAGCTGTAATCCTCCCTCACTGCAGGTCTCTGTTGAGGTCCACTGGACCCTCCAGTTCCTTCATATCACCCATGTGATTGTCCCTCTCCTGACTTCTGAGGTCCTTTGCTTTCTTTACTTTATTTCCCATTTTTCTGTCTAATGGGGGAATTATCCTTTTTGAAGAAGGTATCTCACACAGACGGCATTGGGCTTCTAGATGATACAGAATCGTGTTCCTTTTCTTCCCAACCTCTCTTTGTCACATCTTGGTACTCATTTTCTTAAACTTGAGTGCCATGCTTAAGTATCAGCTATGCCAATTGTTTTGGTGTCTTTCGAAACCTTTTCAAACTCTAGTTGAAAACAGATTTCACATTTTTCCTCTATGGTAACTCTAGGACCATGAAAATCAGAGAATGTGACAGGACACCTGTGTAAATGCCACAGGCTATTTTACCATGGTCATTGACTGGGAGACATAAATCATTCCAAGGGGCCACCTGCTAGCTAACTCCGTGGGACACCATACAGAGATATGTTGCTGCAGGAACAAATAAAAGATAATGCAGCACCTCACTGAATGCTAAATGAACCAATAGATAGGTTCATGAACCAATAGGGACAGTGAAAAAAAAGTTGAGAAGAGGAATGCCAGGCAAGGGGTTTCAAGCATCCGCATCAGGAACATGCTGTTGAAGTTGAAGGCCCCAAATAGCTCATCCCAATGCCAGCTGAGCATTTCCTTTTATAAGTATCCCTAACATAAAAAAGGTCTTGATGAGTAAGAAAGTAGTGTGAGAAGTGATATCATGGGTGAATTATGGAACTGAATCTCTAGTTTTAGATCTTATTTAAATGATTAACAGCTACAGTCACTTGCCATTTAACACATCCTGAAAGCCCCAGCATTGTCTAGTCCTTTCTTACCCCTCCCCGCTAATGTTCCGCAGCACAAATACCACCTCTCTCAGGTTCAGACACACTGGGTTCATTATGTTTCTCAAGCACAGGATGTTATTTCACACCCTATTATTGTGCTCTTCCGTTTCAGATCTCAGCTGAGTCATTATTTCATTGGGGAGATATTCCCAGGCCCTTTGGCCATTCCACCTTCCCTAAACAAATGTTCTCATAGCCTGACACATATCAATTTGTATGTGCTGTTTTTTAAAATTTATCTTGAGGTCACTTAACATATCTTTGTCTACCTATAGACTGTAAGATTCATGAGAGCTAGGATTTCGTTTGTTTTGTTTCCCTGTGTGTTTTTTTTTTTTTTTTTTTTCCTAAAGGAACCTTCATACTCTTCTCCATAGTGTCTGGACCTATTTACGTTCCCAGCAGTGTAGGAGGGTTCCTGTTCTCCTTGCCCTCTCTAGCATTTATTATTTATAGACTTTTTTAAAAAAACTTTTTATTGTATATTGGAGTAGAGCTGATTGATTCCATCTGTTTTGCTTATTCTATCTTCAGCCTTGATCCAAGCATCTCAGACATAGTAGGCATTTAGTGAATATTGAACAAATTCTGGGCAGATTTTTTTCTCCTATTTTTCTTTTTTTTTTTTTTAATTTTTGAGCTTAGACTCCATGGTCAAATATTTCCATGTCCTAGCACATACTTTTCTCGTGTAATCCTTTTATTAACTTGAGATTTATTTTCTGGTCTGTCAGAGCACTGATGGTCTGAGAAGATATAAATTTGAAAATTCCTTAGTTAAAAAATGGAGATCTTGATTAGTACAGAAAGGCATCATGGGTTCTGCAAGCAAGTTTAGGATAGATCTATGATAGCCAGGAGTAAGAAATGACTATATGGTGATCGAAGAGAGGTCAGAGAAAGAGAAGGTTTCTATATAACCTAGGGGGCTGTGGCCACTGCTATGTGTCTTACAAGAAGTGGATATGATTATTTGGAATTGGATAAGGTTGTTCTTGGCCTGAAATTTAAAGTACCTGTCACTGCAGCTGGCCATGATGAATTAAGTGGAACCTGTTCTAAACAGGACACCCTGCATATTAAACTTCTCAAATGCACTAACAAAGCACTTTTGGAAGAATTCTAACTAGGTCAGCAATACATTTGCCATATATCACACGAATAATTCTAATGTAATTCGTAAGTATCTCAGCTTATGGAAATTGATGTTTTCTGTAAATATTGGAGTGTGAACAACTCTCACTGCCTGTCAAAGCAGAATCAAATTTGAGGCTAGGGCATATCAAGGGAAATAATAGAGATTCACAGATTTTAGGGTGAGAGAGGTCAAGTGCTATGTATTATCTGACATAAACAGAAACTTCCAGACCTATAGCTTTTTTCTCATGGACTTATAGACAATCTGCTGTTCCTTTGAACTACGTTCCTGAAGGCACTTCAGTGAGATTTTTCTGGAGTAAATAATTCTTTGCCTGCTTGAGCTTAATTGAAAAGCTTCATCGTGAGGTATCTTCTTAGCTTCTCTTTCAAATCATAGTTCATTCCTCTGGCCTATGCCTGATTTATTGTATATTGGAGTAGAGCTGATTGATTCCATCTGTTTTGCTTATTCTATCTTCAGCCTTGATCCAAGCATCTCAGACATAGTAGGCATTTAGTGAATATTGAACAAATTCTGGGCAGATTTTTTTCTCCTATTTTTCTTTTTTTTTTTTTTTAATTTTTGAGCTTAGACTCCATGGTCAAATATTTCCATGTCCTAGCACATACTTTTCTCGTGTAATCCTTTTATTAACTTGAGATTTATTTTCTGGTCTGTCAGAGCACTGATGGTCTGAGAAGATATAAATTTGAAAATTCCTTAGTTAAAAAATGGAGATCTTGATTAGTACAGAAAGGCATCATGGGTTCTGCAAGCAAGTTTAGGATAGATCTATGATAGCCAGGAGTAAGAAATGACTATATGGTGATCAAAGAGAGGTCAGAGAAAGAGAAGGTTTCTATATAACCTAGGGGGCTGTGGCCACTGCTATGTGTCTTACAAGAAGTGGATATGATTATTTGGAATTGGATAAGGTTGTTCTTGGCCTGAAATTTAAAGTACCTGTCACTGCAGCTGGCCATGATGAATTAAGTGGAACCTGTTCTAAACAGGCCACCCTGCATATTAAACTTCTCAAATGCACTAACAAAGCACTTTTGGAAGAATTCTAACTAGGTCAGCAATACATTTGCCATATATCACACGAATAATTCTAATGTAATTCGTAAGTATCTCAGCTTATGGAAATTGATGTTTTCTGTAAATATTGGAGTGTGAACAACTCTCACTGCCTGTCAAAGCAGAATCAAATTTGAGGCTAGGGCATATCAAGGGAAATAATAGAGATTCACAGATTTTAGGGTGAGAGAGGTCAAGTGCTATGTATTATCTGACATAAACAGAAACTTCCAGACCTATAGCTTTTTTCTCATGGACTTATAGACAATCTGCTGTTCCTTTGAACTACGTTCCTGAAGGCAGTTCAGTGAGATTTTTCTGGAGTAAATAATTCTTTGCCTGCTTGAGCTTAATTGAAAAGCTTCATCGTGAGGTATCTTCTTAGCTTCTCTTTCAAATCATAGTTCATTGCCTTTTCCTGGCCCTCTTGACTGCCTTGATTAAGTTTTCCAGGATTTTATCATTATAATCTCCTCTGGGCCTTCAAATAACTTCATAGAGAAGGATCTAAAAATCTTTACTGAAATATTTAACAGTGATTACCTCAGGCAGTAACATTACACACACATGTACATGTATACACTTTTCAAAATGTCTATAATTAGTATGCATTGATTTGATAATGTATTACTCAATTATTCAGTCAATATTGATTGAGTGCCTACTGTATACCCTTAAGTCTTTTAGCTGTTAAACAGAGAAATGATGATTAAAATAAATCACCAGGGTGTCATATAGAAAGATGGATGTAGACACTATGGTGAGCCTTGCTGTTTCCCACTCAATATCTTCCAGAACTAAGAGACCAGAGTCTGTGGGAGGAGATCCATCTGAAACTTGGGAAGAGAAATATAAAACTGAGAGGAGAGGAAACTCTTTTTTGTCTATATACAGTCCTGAGTTTTTTTTTATTTTAGAGTCAAGTAAAAATTACTTCCTGAAGGTGAACTAATTTTCTCTTCTACATTTTTGTAGTTTCCTGTTGGGTGAAGCATATAGTGACCTAATTCTCTGCAAGATTTTGTAATCTTTAGGGATGAAATTCAAAGAGATGTGTGCTCAGGAAAAAGAAAAAAAAAAAAAAAAAGGACATTGAATAACCACAGACTCTTGCTTAATAGAAACAAAAAAATATCTGTTAATGGCTCACTCTGTTGATTGTGTTTCCAAATGTATTTTTAGGGAGTTGCTAACACAGAAGTGATTTGTTAAAAAATACTTGTATATACTATCCAAAATCATTAAGAATCAATGGGCCAAGAATGAGGACTTTGAAATATTTTCTTTAGCTGAATAATTTTTGGTGTCAACTGTGTACTCCCCAGCAGGTAAAATGCTTACCCATAGAAACTATTCAGTTGTTTTTACAAAATGTTTTATATGTGAAAGCTAGCTAAATCATAACATATAGATGTCAGCTGCTATTCCTATGGCCTGCCTTAGGCACCTGTCCTGAATAAAAGTTATATGGCCTCTGAGCATTGTCAACTGTGTACCTCCCGTTCCTGCTTGTTTTTTTGGGCTTTAATTGAAAAGCTTCATCGTGAGGTATCTTCTTAGCTTCTCTTTCAAATCATAGTTCATTGCCTTTTCCTGGCCCTCTTGACTGCCTTGATTAAGTTTTCCAGGATTTTATCATTATAATCTCCTCTGGGCCTTCAAATAACTTCATAGAGAAGGATCTAGAAATCTTCACTGAAATATTTAACAGTGATTACCTCAGGCAGTAACATTACACATACATGTACATGTATACACTTTTCAAAATGTCTATAATTAGTATGCATTGATTTGATAATGTATTACTCAATTATTCAGTCAATATTGATTGAGTGCCTACTGTATACCCTTAAGTCTTTTAGCTGTTAAACAGAGAAATGATGATTAAAATAAATCACCAGGGTGTCATATAGAAAGATGGATGTAGACACTATGGTGAGCCTTGCTGTTTCCCACTCAATATCTTCCAGAACTAAGAGACCAGAGTCTGTGGGAGGAGATCCATCTGAAACTTGGGAAGAGAAATATAAAACTGAGAGGAGAGGAAACTCTTTTTTGTCTATATACAGTCCTGAGTTTTATTTGAGGATTGAGTCAAGTAAAAATTACTTCCTGAAGGTGAACTAATTTTCTCTTCTACATTTTTGTAGTTTCCTGTTGGGTGAAGCATATAGTGACCTAATTCTCTGCAAGATTTTGTAATCTTTAGGGATGAAATTCAAAGAGATGTGTGCTCAGGAAAAAGAAAAAAAAAAAAAAAAAAGGACATTGAATAACCACAGACTCTTGCTTAATAGAAACAAAAAAATATCTGTTAATGGCTCACTCTGTTGATTGTGTTTCCAAATGTATTTTTAGGGAGTTGCTAACACAGAAGTGATTTGTTAAAAAATACTTGTATATACTATCCAAAATCATTAAGAATCAATGGGCCAAGAATGAGGACTTTGAAATATTTTCTTTAGCTGAATAATTTTTGGTGTCAACTGTGTACTCCCCAGCAGGTAAAATGCTTACCCATAGAAACTATTCAGTTGTTTTTACAAAATGTTTTATATGTGAAAGCTAGCTAAATCATAACATATAGATGTCAGCTGCTATTCCTATGGCCTGCCTTAGGCACCTGTCACTTCAAGAAGCATTGAAAGGAGACCTAGGTTCTCAACCTATGGCCTCACATGGAGCATATGGCTCCAAGAAGGCTGTCAGAGATAATTCTCTTACTGACCCCATCCTTGATAGAGAGCCTGGTGCTTTGAACTGCCTGAATCAAAAGAAGTTCAGCTTTTAGCTGTTGTTTGTGCCATAAAGGCCCTCCTATGCCTTCTCTTGATTTATCCTTAACACGGAGCCTGGTGCTTTGAGCTGCCTGAATCAAAAGAAGTTCAGCTTTTAGCTGTTGTTTGTGCCATAAAGGCCCTCCTATGCCTTCTCTTGATTTATCCTTAACACCAGAAGGACCTCCTTCATACATGCACACACATATTTAGTTCTGGAACTTCTTGGAAATGTTCTCTTGGCCCTGCCAAGAGGTATACGTATTTTGGGATCCCTGTGTTTGCTTTATATAAACCATCATCAGCTACTGTGGTGCATATTCAGATCCTGACCTAATAAAGACAGATAACAGAAATGGAAGAACAGTAGGAAGATTCTTATTAGATGAACACTACTGTCTTCTAATCCCACATTTTTCTTGATGCACTGAATATATTGAAGTTCACTGTCATTGAAGTCAGATGAGCATGCAAGTATGGGTTCTACCTTGAGTTTTTTTTTTTTCTTTTGAGTCTTGTTTCTAGTAGCCAACTTCCTTGGCTATGGTTCAAACCCATTTCAAACATTCTATTCAATATGCTAAAAAAGTAAAAAGTATAAGTTACCTGCTAAGAGGTCATCTGACTTCTGATCTATTCTCCAGGCTTAGAAAGAGGAACATTTTTAAAATTCAGTGAGATTATGTATTTCACTATTATTCTCCTTAAATATTTTTACATTTAAGATTTTAAAGTGATTTTTCCAGAGTCCCTGGGATAAAATCATTACTAAGGCCAGGGCATTTTCTAACTTTCCATCTTGTGTTCTCTGCCTCTTGGATTTTTGGCTTCATCTACATGAGTTTATTCTCAGAATCTCTAAAACTGCAATTTCATTTATAGCTTCTCTGCACTTTTGCTTAGCATTTGGGTCTGCCTTGAGAGTACTCTGTCTCCACAACCCAGCTAAAACCTTCCACATCAAGTTCATCACTGAGCTTACACATCATTTCCTGTGAAAAAGTTTTCCTGTCTCTAAGGCCATGCTAAGTCTTCATGGTCTGCATGCCCACATATCCTGACACATCACCCACAAAGCACCAGGTGTATTAACCAAGGGCTTCTCTGGTGACTCAGTAAAGAATCCACCTGCAGTGTGGGAGACTTAGATTTGATTTCCAGGTTGGGAAGATCCCCTGGAGTAGGGAATGACAACCCACTCCGGTATTCTTGCCTGGAGAATCCCCATTGACAGAGGAGCCTGGTGGGCTATGGGGCTATGGGGTCGAAAAGAGTTGGACACAACTGAGCGACTGAGCACACAAATAAAACGCATTGACCTTCATAATGAAATTTCCTTTTCTCTGGCCCTGCCAAGAGGTATACGTATTTTGGGATCCCTGTGTTTGCTTTATATAAACCATCATCAGCTACTGTGGTGCATATTCAGATCCTGACCTAATAAAGACAGATAACAGAAATGGAAGAACAGTAGGAAGATTCTTATTAGATGAACACTACTGTCTTCTAATCCCACATTTTTCTTGATGCACTGAATATATTGAAGTTCACTGTCATTGAAGTCAGATGAGCATGCAAGTATGGGTTCTACCTTGAGTTTTTTTTTTTTCTTTTGAGTCTTGTTTCTAGTAGCCAACTTCCTTGGCTATGGTTCAAACCCATTTCAAACATTCTATTCAATATGCTAAAAAAGTAAAAAGTATAAGTTACCTGCTAAGAGGTCATCTGACTTCTGATCTATTCTCCAGGCTTAGAAAGAGGAACATTTTTAAAATTCAGTGAGATTATGTATTTCACTATTATTCTCCTTAAATATTTTTACATTTAAGATTTTAAAGTGATTTTTCCAGAGTCCCTGGGATAAAATCATTACTAAGGCCAGGGCATTTTCTAACTTTCCATCTTGTGTTCTCTGCCTCTTGGATTTTTGGCTTCATCTACATGAGTTTATTCTCAGAATCTCTAAAACTGCAATTTCATTTATAGCTTCTCTGCACTTTTGCTTAGCATTTGGGTCTGCCTTGAGAGTACTCTGTCTCCACAACCCAGCTAAAACCTTCCACATCAAGTTCATCACTGAGCTTACACATCATTTCCTGTGAAAAAGTTTTCCTGTCTCTAAGGCCATGCTAAGTCTTCATGGTCTGCATGCCCACATATCCTGACACATCACCCACAAAGCACCAGGTGTATTAACCAAGGGCTTCTCTGGTGACTCAGTAAAGAATCCACCTGCAGTGTGGGAGACTTAGATTTGATTTCCAGGTTGGGAAGATCCCCTGGAGTAGGGAATGACAACCCACTCCGGTATTCTTGCCTGGAGAATCCCCATTGACAGAGGAGCCTGGTGGGCTATGGGGCTATGGGGTCGAAAAGAGTTGGACACAACTGAGCGACTAAGCACACAGCGCATAGTAACCAACCTTGCCCAATCCTGATCCTTCTTGCTGACTTATAAATTCAGTGAAGATAAATGCTCTTTTCTTGTAGCAGGATATTTGACCAGAAATAATTATGAATTGACTAACACAAAGGCATATATTTTTCCTTATTCTTGAGTCTTTATCTGTGAAAGAAAGAAAATACAAATATCTTTAGTGTACTGTCTACTGGCAGTAGGAATTCTGATCAGGGACCTAAATCTTGTACTCACGCTGTAGACTGATCTGTGTAACTTTTCATACCATTTTTGTGGTCATTTCTTTCTGAAATGGTTTTATCAAGAGTTGTACCTTGGAAGACAGAAGAGAGTTCAGGCAATGAAATGTTTTTGCATATTCTTCTACAGAAAAATCACCATTCTCTAAAAGAATATGGAATCTTGGGAATTCCCTGGCAGTCCAGTGATTGTGACTCCATACTTCCACTGTAGGGGGCCCAGGTTCATTCCTTGATTTGGGAAATAAGTACCCACAAGCCATGTGGCATGGGCAAAAACTTAAAAAGAAATTTTACATAAAGTACATGGAATCCTTAGCTTTCTAGGTACAATTTTTGAGGTTAATCATAATAAAAAAACAGGAGTAGATACAGAGATGGTTAATTCATGGAGGCAGATACCCATCAGTCTGAGGCAGCCAAACCTTATCCTGCTTTAAGGAAATATCTGGAGTGAAGAGAAGGTTTGGGGGGGATCAGAAGCTTTTTTCCTGAATCCAAACAGGGTTTTAAAGTTTTGCCAAAAGTGGGCTTCTGTCCATGGGGTTGCAAAGAGTTGGACACAACTTAGCAACTGTGCACACATGCATTAGCCATTAATTGTTCAGTCACTAAGTCGTGCCCAATTCTTTGTGACCCCATGGAGTGGAGCATGCCAGGTTTACTTATCCTTCACTGTCTCCTGGAGTTTGCTTAAACTTATGTCCATGGAGTTGATGATTTCATCTAACCACCTTCTGTCATCCTCTTCTCTTCCTCTGTCACCCTCTTCACCTCTTGCCCTCCTCAATATTTCTCAGCATCAGAATCTTTTCCAGTGAGTTGTTTCTTCACATCAGGTGGACACTGGGGCTTCAGCACCAACATCAATCCTTCCAATAAATATTCAGGGTTAATTTCTTTTAGAACTGACGGATTTGATCTCCTTGCTGTCCAAGGGACTTTCAAGAGTCTACTCTAGCACCACAGTTCAAAAGCATGAATTCTTTGGCGCTTAGCCTTCTTTATGGTCCAACTCTCACATCTGTACATGACTACTGAAAAAAGCTTGTCTTTGACTGTACAGACCTTTGTCAGCAAAGTGATGTCTCTGCTTCGTAATGTGCTGTCTGGATTTTTCAAAGCTCTTCTCCCAAGGAGCAAGCATCTTTTAATTTCATGGCTGCAGTTGCCATCCCAGTGATTTTTGGAGCCCAAGAAAATAAAATCTGCCACTGTTTTCACTTTTTCCTCCTGCATTTGTCATGATGTGAAGGGACTGGATGCCATGATCTTAGATTTTTTAAATGTTGAGTTTTAAGGCAGCTTTTTCACTTTCCCCTTTCACCCTCCTCATGAGGCTAGCCATTAATACTGGAGACTAAAGATTTCTAAACTAAAATTCACAGATGCATGGACGGGACACATGATCCTGTCCTTCTAGGACACAAGGGCAGTGAGAAAGCACTTCATCAGCAATTTATAGTTAAGGCCCAACTTCAAAAATACATGGAATCCTTAGCTTTCTAGGTACAATTTTTGAGGTTAATCATAATAAAAAAACAGGAGTAGATACAGAGATGGTTAATTCATGGAGGCAGATACCCATCAGTCTGAGGCAGCCAAACCTTATCCTGCTTTAAGGAAATATCTGGAGTGAAGAGAAGGTTTGGGGGGGATCAGAAACTTTTTTCCTGAATCCAAACAGGGTTTTAAAGTTTTGCCAAAAGTGGGCTTCTGTCCATGGGGTTGCAAAGAGTTGGACACAACTTAGCAACTGTGCACACATGCATTAGCCATTAATTGTTGTTCAGTCACTAAGTCGTGCCCAATTCTTTGTGACCCCATGGAGTGGAGCATGCCAGGTTTACTTATCCTTCACTGTCTCCTGGAGTTTGCTTAAACTTATGTCCATGGAGTTGATGATTTCATCTAACCACCTTCTGTCATCCTCTTCTCTTCCTCTGTCACCCTCTTCACCTCTTGCCCTCCTCAATATTTCTCAGCATCAGAATCTTTTCCAGTGAGTTGTTTCTTCACATCAGGTGGACACTGGGGCTTCAGCACCAACATCAATCCTTCCAATAAATATTCAGGGTTAATTTCTTGTAGAACTGACGGATTTGATCTCCTTGCTGTCCAAGGGACTTTCAAGAGTCTACTCTAGCACCACAGTTCAAAAGCATGAATTCTTTGGCGCTTAGCCTTCTTTATGGTCCAACTCTCACATCTGTACATGACTACTGAAAAAAGCTTGTCTTTGACTGTACAGACCTTTGTCAGCAAAGTGATGTCTCTGCTTCGTAATGTGCTGTCTGGATTTTTCAAAGCTTTTCTCCCAAGGAGCAAGCATCTTTTAATTTCATGGCTGCAGTTGCCATCCCAGTGATTTTTGGAGCCCAAGAAAATAAAATCTGCCACTGTTTTCACTTTTTCCTCCTGCATTTGTCATGATGTGAAGGGACTGGATGCCATGATCTTAGATTTTTTAAATGTTGAGTTTTAAGGCAGCTTTTTCACTTTCCCCTTTCACCCTCCTCATGAGGCTAGCCATTAATACTGGAGACTAAAAAGATTTCTAAACTAAAATTCACAGATGCATGGACGGGACACATGATCCTGTCCTTCTAGGACACAAGGGCAGTGAGAAAGCACTTCATCAGCAATTTATAGTTAAGTGTCTTGCACCTTTTCCAAATTTTCTCCATCTGAGCAATCAGGAGTATAATTGAACACAATGAGGTATTGAAAGTTTTTTCAAAGTAATATGGAACCAGATTAACTGTTAAATTATGCCTTACAAAACTAGACTATCATATCTCTTGCTTTCTAATGCTCAAAATCTTGTCATGTAAAGATTCTTTTGACTTTTTTGAGCTCTTTATTTACTATACCATCATTATTGTTTGTCAGTCCACCCGTTTTTCAGATGGGAGGACTAAAGTCAGTAATGATTTATTCTTTGCATTGTAGCCCCTACACAATTTATCATGCCATGAAAAATAGCAGTTCAATCACATCATTTTTATACACTACAGAATAATTATGATGGATATTTTAACTATCCCTGTTGAAGTGACATCAGACTGGTACAAGAGACATAAAATCATATAAAGCAGTTATAGAGACTTAAAAACATAGCAGGCTGGAGTTTATTACAGGAAAAGGAATGTGTTCCTTTATGACTCACTAGTTTCTGGGTCATTAGTGAGTGACAGTCCAGGATGGTATTGTGCATTTAGCATAATGACTTAAATCTAATCAACTTATTTTTATATCCTCAGGTTCAGGAGTCAGAGAATTATGTCATGCATTTTTTAAAGATTTCAAGCTTAGAAATGAGGTATAAAAGTTTATTATGAATAGTTTGTGCAGTCAATAAATAACATGATTTCAGTGGTAGAAGTCAGTCTGGTTTGACTCAGTCTGGCCTTGACTTGAGGAATTGCTCCCCTAGGGCCCATGGCATCCTGCAAAGGCTTGTCAGATTCTACTATAATTGTTTGTACATCTGTCTTCTCAATTAGAATTTCAGCCCCAAAGAGGAAGAATTTAATTTTCTTCTGTATAACACATAGCACCTGGCACATAGCAGTTCAAAGTTTTCTTGAGCAAGGATACCCACTTGAAACATTCCATATCAATCTGCATTGGCTGAAAAGGCTAAGAATCACTGAACTTCCAGCAATTTATAGTTTAAAAAGTGATCGGACACATGATCCTGTCCTTCTAGGACACAAGGGCAGTGAGAAAGCACTTCATCAGCAATTTATAGTTAAGTGTCTTGCACCTTTTCCAAATTTTCTCCATCTGAGCAATCAGGAGTATAATTGAACACAATGAGGTATTGAAAGTTTTTTCAAAGTAATATGGAACCAGATTAACTGTTAAATTATGCCTTACGAAACTAGACTATCATATCTCTTGCTTTCTAATGCTCAAAATCTTGTCATGTAAAGATTCTTTTGACTTTTTTGAGCTCTTTATTTACTATACCATCATTATTGTTTGTCAGTCCACCCGTTTTTCAGATGGGAGGACTAAAGTCAGTAATGATTTATTCTTTGCATTGTAGCCCCTACACAATTTATCATGCCATGAAAAATAGCAGTTCAATCACATCATTTTTATACACTACAGAATAATTATGATGGATATTTTAACTATCCCTGTTGAAGTGACATCAGACTGGTACAAGAGACATAAAATCATATAAAGCAGTTATAGAGACTTAAAAACATAGCAGGCTGGAGTTTATTACAGGAAAAGGAATGTGTTCCTTTATGACTCACTAGTTTCTGGGTCATTAGTGAGTGACAGTCCAGGATGGTATTGTGCATTTAGCATAATGACTTAAATCTAATCAACTTATTTTTATATCCTCAGGTTCAGGAGTCAGAGAATTATGTCATGCATTTTTTAAAGATTTCAAGCTTAGAAATGAGGTATAAAAGTTTATTATGAATAGTTTGTGCAGTCAATAAATAACATGATTTCAGTGGTAGAAGTCAGTCTGGTTTGACTCAGTCTGGCCTTGACTTGAGGAATTGCTCCCCTAGGGCCCATGGCATCCTGCAAAGGCTTGTCAGATTCTACTATAATTGTTTGTACATCTGTCTTCTCAATTAGAATTTCAGCCCCAAAGAGGAAGAATTTAATTTTCTTCTGTATAACACATAGCACCTGGCACATAGCAGTTACTCAATGTTTTCTTGAGCAAGGATACCCACTTGAAACATTCCATATCAATCTGCATTGGCTGAAAAGGCTAAGAATCACTGAACTTCCAGATTCTTCCATTCTACTCAGAGATGAAAACTTGACTCTCTTTTTTTCCTCCAAATGTGAACATGCTTACAGTTATGTCATTATATAGTTAAATAATTGATCGTTATTTCCAAAGTTCAGGTTGTTAAGAAAAATTAACCAAAGTAGTGACAAGATTATAGAAAATCTTTTAAATTTCCTGCTGGACATTATACAAGATGTAACTCAATTCTCTTATTGTCTGTATTCCCTTTGTGAATTTCTGTGTATTATGATTTAGGACATTTTGCAACTTTGCCAGGATACGTGTTAGCCTGAGAAATTTGATAGTCTTGTAGATGATTCTAATCCCATTGCAATATAAATTAATTTTGTGTGCAAATTGTAAATGGATTTTGACCAAAGGTTACAGTTTTAATTGTCCTTTATGGGCATTAGTTTTATACCTGAACTAGCAATTTTATTAAAATTCTTTTTCCTTTAAGCCACTATAAATAGCTCCATATCGCTAGTACTTTTTGAAAAAGCTTTGTGGTTCATTGCTAATAAGCTAAACAATTTTTGACATGTACTCACTTTATATTTGCACACAGTCTATGGCTTTTGAAAGTTATACCTAAACAAAGCAAAACCCATGTATGTTTAGGTTGTATAATCATATTTAACAAGTGTATGGGAAAACAGAGTAATAGCAATCCAGATCTCCCCCAAATATATTTTATGCATTATACCTGGTTAAAAAAAAAAAAAAAAAAAACTAATGTGAGAAACCAAATGTATGTGGTGGAAGATTAATCCAAAGAGTACAGGTTGAAATTTTCACGCGATTAATTTTTTAGGAAGAGCAAGATGAGGCACATGAAGGAAATAGATTTTGACAGTGAAGGTCCCAGTGGGAGAGTGATGCATTTGTCAATATGGAGGACATGAAACAAATACCCCAGCAGGCTGGGAAATATGCCAGTAAGGAAGAAGGGGGTATACCTGGGTGTCAGGGGAAATTTAATTTTCTTCAAAACTCATGCACATAGCAGTTACTCAATGTTTTCTTGAGCAAGGATACCCACTTGAAACATTCCATATCAATCTGCATTGGCTGAAAAGGCTAAGAATCACTGAACTTCCAGATTCTTCCATTCTACTCAGAGATGAAAACTTGACTCTCTTTTTTTCCTCCAAATGTGAACATGCTTACAGTTATGTCATTATATAGTTAAATAATTGATCGTTATTTCCAAAGTTCAGGTTGTTAAGAAAAATTAACCAAAGTAGTGACAAGATTATAGAAAATCTTTTAAATTTCCTGCTGGACATTATACAAGATGTAACTCAATTCTCTTATTGTCTGTATTCCCTTTGTGAATTTCTGTTTATTATGATTTAGGACATTTTGCAACTTTGCCAGGATACGTGTTAGCCTGAGAAATTTGATAGTCTTGTAGATGATTCTAATCCCATTGCAATATAAATTAATTTTGTGTGCAAATTGTAAATGGATTTTGACCAAAGGTTACAGTTTTAATTGTCCTTTATGGGCATTAGTTTTATACCTGAACTAGCAATTTTATTAAAATTTTTTTTCCTTTAAGCCACTATAAATAGCTCCATATCGCTAGTACTTTTTGAAAAAGCTTTGTGGTTCATTGCTAATAAGCTAAACAATTTTTGACATGTACTCACTTTATATTTGCACACAGTCTATGGCTTTTGAAAGTTATACCTAAACAAAGCAAAACCCATGTATGTTTAGGTTGTATAATCATATTTAACAAGTGTATGGGAAAACAGAGTAATAGCAATCCAGATCTCCCCCAAATATATTTTATGCATTATACCTGGTTAAAAAAAAAAAAAAAAAAAACTAATGTGAGAAACCAAATGTATGTGGTGGAAGATTAATCCAAAGAGTACAGGTTGAAATTTTCACGCGATTAATTTTTTAGGAAGAGCAAGATGAGGCACATGAAGGAAATAGATTTTGACAGTGAAGGTCCCAGTGGGAGAGTGATGCATTTGTCAATATGGAGGACATGAAACAAATACCCCAGCAGGCTGGGAAATATGCCAGTAAGGAAGAAGGGGGTATACCTGGGTGTCAGGTAAGATGCTGACATTGTTGAGTCTTCTGCTTTCAGTATCACTGAATAATAACAACAGCATAATTCTCTAGGTGATTTCCTTGAAATATTTGTTCAAACTACACCTTAACATATGTTATTTGGAGAGACATTCAGCGATTGCTGCAAAAATAACAAAGCCAGTTAAAAGATGGCTTTTTTGTTTTGTCTTTCTCTTTGACTTTATTTTACTTAGTCTAATGCTCTCAGGTCCATCCATGGTGTTACAAAAGTCAAAATTTCCTTTTTTATGGCCAAATAATAGATGAGCCTTGAACAACAAGGGTTTGAACTGTGCTGATCTACTTATATGTAGTCTTCTCCAATAAATATGTACTATAATACTATACAATCCATAAGTTGGTTGAATACAGGAATACACAGAGTTGACTGTTGTACGTGAATTTTTGAATGCAGGGGGAAAATAGGGATTTCTATTATATACCACATTTTATAAGACACATAGAAAATACTAAAAATGTAAGACAGCTACCTTTTCCTTAACAATGTGAAATTTTGGGGAATGTAAGTCATAGCAACAGAAAACCCAGAAAGAGAGGAACTCAGTAGTGATGTCAGTATTTTTGGAGAAAGCTGAGTATAGGAAATACTGGAAAAGTGGAAAATGTTAGAAAATACTTTTCTTATGGAAAATGTTTTCCATACAGATGTTACAGAAAAACCCAAACAAACTTTTTGGCCAACTGAACAGTTGTTTATTGCATGACAAAGATGATTTTTTGTGCCCATTATTGAAAGTTTCTGGACATTTGTGTTCAATCTTTGGCTTATGAAAGTTTTTATAAACAGAAAAGACAACTGAATAAGCAATTAATATTAGGAAATGGGATGCTTTCAAGTGAATAGAGGTCTTGATCTGAACTATAGGAGTCCTGCTTATCTGTGGTTCTGTCATCCATGTTTTCAGTTACCTGTGGTCTAATATGATCTGGAAATATGAAATAGAATATTCCAGAAATAAATAATTCATTCATTTTAGATTATGCACCATTTTGAGTATCATATAACATCTCCCACTTCCTTCCATGAAACATGAATCATTTGTTTGTCCACATCTTCATGTGGTACATGCTATCTGCCAGTTATTAATAGTAGGAATAATGGCACGTGTAGTGTTTGGTGTTATTTGGGGTCTGTGGCATTCACTGGGGACCTCAGAACATATCCCTCATGGATAAGGGCAGACTGCTCTCTCGTATCAGGCCAGGGATCACCCGTACACACCACCTGGCTCAGCTCTACCTGTGGACCACTCTGTATTCCAACGTCCCAGGTAGGGAGATGAAGAGCAGCTCATTGCCACCTAGTGTCTTCCCTTCTGCCTTCAGTCCTCTGTGGGGAATAAGGACATAGATGATACAGTGCTGACCTCTTTGCTTTCTTTATGTTTCTGATTTTGTTACATATGCTTTTATTTTTATTTATTACACAAATAAACTCTAGAACAATATTCCATCGGGCGAGTATAAGAAGAAAAGTAACATCTCCTCTAATCTCACCACTGGGAATATTTACAGGGCTGGGGTCCCCCCCCCTGACCCCCGCAATGTTGGCCTCCCCTATTGGTCCTCCATGCATTTATTTTCATCTATCTGTATCCTTTGACCTGTGTGGGTCTCCCACTGCAATGGCCTCTCATTGCAGAACGCCGGCTCTGGGCACATGCTTTCCAGAGCGCTGGCTTGCAACTGGATACACAGGCCCAGCCGGTCTGTGGCACTCAGAATTCTCCCAGGGCAGGCATCAGCCAGTGCCACCTCACTGCCGGGTAGACTCTCCACCCACTGGACCACCAGGGAAGCCCAGGGCTGATGTTTTTTTTTTCCTATAAATCCTTCCAGTGTTTAGCCATATGTAAGCAAGCTTTTAGAGAATCTAATCTGTAGTATAGGTATAATTTTTTATTCTTCGTGCCGATTTAATGTTATTTCATAAATACTCTCCTTGTAATTATGTGTTCATAATTATTTTATACTGCTCCATAAGATATACATGCTCAGTATACCTCTTTCATGTTTATCTTATTTAGGTATTCCTTTAAATATCAGTTTGGTATTTAAATAATCCCACCTTAAATATATTTGTAGATGTCTCTATGACTTTTATCATGGGTATAAACTCTAAATCCTAAAATAAATATTTCTTATATCTTAACTACTCTAAAATCAGTGTATATTTAAAAATCTATGTGTATATTTAGCATGGTCCTTAAACATTTTTAATGAGCTGTATTATTTTGATGGTATGCTGTATAATTATTTTTAATTTGGAATCCAGAAAATTAAGTATTTCCTTCCTATAACTTCTTTACATTGGTGATAATCATATGGGCAGATATAAATGTAATAAAAAATTAATTATTGCAATATCAACCTCTAAAAAATGAAATACAAAAGGAAAACAAAAGCCAAAACTTTTATTATTAAATTCTTAATAGCACATACACATTTAACAAAAATAAAAGTGTGTCATTGAATTACAAAATGTATAAATATTAGATTCATCAAGGTTAAGACACTTATAATGCAAAAATATATACTAACAATCAAAATAGAAACAAAAGTAGATGAAAACTGTTGTAAGTAAATTTAAAAAACACAGTTTAGAACAGTTTACATATAGCTAGACAATAAAAATAAGAAATTTACAAATAATATTCAGGAATACTTAGAAATGGCAAAAACTAACAGAGAAAATCATATGTATATATCTATAGAAAATATGCAAATCATTTTGAAAATGTAGATCAAATATGGATTCTAGAAAAAAATATGTTAATAAAGTATATAGAGAAAACATATAAAAGTGTTAATCACTCAATCATATCTAATTCATTGTCACCCCATGGACAGCAGCCTGCCCCAGTTCCTCTGTTCATCAAATTCTCCAGGCAAGAATACTGGAGTGAGTTGCCATTCCCTTTTTCAGGAGATCTTCCCAACCCTGGGATCAAACCTGGGTCTCCTGTATTGCAAGCAGATTCCTTACCAACTGAGCCAACTAGGGAAGCCCCAGAGAACATAACACAAAGGCTAAACAGCCATGTGAAATTTCTTAAAAAGGTTATCAAGAGCCATTTCTGCTCAAAATTGAAAGAATCAAACATTTTTCCAGATAAATTACATATTTAAGCGACAAATAGTTTTTATACTGTCTAAACAACTTATGCCATTGAGAAGATATTGATGTATATATAAGGTTTCCCAGGTGGCTCTGTGGTAAAGAGTATGTCCGCCTGTGCAGGAGATGCAAGAATCAAGGGTTTGATCCCTGGGTCAGAAAGATCCCCTGGAGAAGGAAATAGCATCCCACTCCAGTATACTTGCCCTGAAAATTCCATGGACAGAGGAGGCTGATGGGCTTCAGTCCATGGGGCTGCAAAGAGACGGACATGACTGAGTATGCATGCATACACATTTTATACACACATACATGTATATAGTCATTTTCTAAATGTCATTTAAAAAAATAGAGTGGTATAATTCTGAAAGCAGATAAGCATACAGTAGAAAACTATAGGGCAATCCATTTATAGTAATAAAACCTTTGAGTAAATTTAGAATACACTTTTTTTGATTCAGTAAATATCATTTGAGCATCTACTTTGTATGAATTACTGTTCAAACTCTGAAAAACTGCATCTGTGAACTAACTTCTAAAACATAATAGACAAGGTGTAGAGAGAACTAACATTTACTAGGCAGAAAAGACAATAGACAAATTAAATTTACCAGTCACTTAGGAATGTTTAACATATGCTCTAGAGAAACTGTAAAGAAAGATAAGAAGTATTTAGTGGTGTCACTTCAGATAAAGTGGCGATGGATGTCTCTGTAAGTGGATGACATTTGTCCTCAAGAGTCTTGCATTTTCAAATAAAATCTTATTTAAATTTGAAGATCTTTTCCTTGTGAAAAGTATTAGCAAAACACAAATCAGTGGATATTTTCTGGACTCTGTGTTTTGCCCTTTGCCTGTCCCCCATCTCCCTGTTTATCGCTCTATGAAAACAGCTTTTCCATTTCACTTAGTGAAAAACCTAAGTAGTAGTCCCATTAAGCCAAGAAGACAGATGACTCATTATTACCACTATTAAATGATTTTTTTCTGGTAATACTAAAAAATGTAATTAGAAAAAACAATAATGTATGGTATATAAATACTGCTAAGGAGGCAAAAGTGTCATATTTGTATTTGCATACTATATGGTTATTTACAAAGAAACCTCAAGAAAATTAGAAAAAGCTAGAAACAATAAGGTAATAGAGCAAAATATGTGAAAACAAAAATTTAAAAGAATTACTAGTCTACTAATGCACACTATATGATAAAAAACCTAATTATACGGTATTACAAAAGGGAAAAAAGTCCCTTCAGATTAAAAATAAAATTGAATAAACCTAATAGGGATAAATTCATCAAAATAAGTATGTTGTTTTATAAAATTAATTTTATAAACTTCTCTGAAGGTATGAATTGGATTAAAATAACTAAAAATATTAGCAATCGAAGTAAAAATGTTGATTAAAATGTAATAAATTCAATATGATCCATTTAACCTGCCAGTAGCATATTTCTAATATAATGACATGATACACAATGCTCATTTGGAGCAAGGAATGTACATAACAAACAATTTTTAAATGTATTACCATGATTTTGCAGTATTACTGTAATTCAGCCTCAGTACAATGGTGTCCAATATAGAAGCTTAAGGGCTTCCCTGATGGTTCAAATGGTAAAGAAACCACCTGAAATGCAGGAGACACAGGTTCGATCCCTGGGTTGGGAAGATCTCCTAGAGAAGGGAATGGCTACCCATTCTAGTGTTCTTGCCTAGAGAATTCCGTGAACAGAGAAGTTTGGCAAGCTACAGTCCATGGGGTCAGAGTCAGACACAACTAAACAACTAACAGGACAGCCCTAGCAACTCAGAGACAGGATTTGGGTGAAATAGAAAACGGTTTGTATTGTTTTGCTAGACAGAGGAATCCACAATGAACTAATGTCCCCAAGATTGTATGACCCACCCTGGAGAGGGTAATGAGGAGTCTTACAGTGTTCACGGAGCAGGCTGTGCTCAGCTCATGGACATTCTTCTGACTGCTTGATGACGAGGCGTTCTAAGTCCGCAGCATTACCCTCTTGGTTAACAGCATCCAGTCTGTGGGGATTTTTCCCTGTTTTCTTGTAATACTAAAAAATGTAATTAGAAAAAACAATAATGTATGGTATATAAATACTGCTAAGGAGGCAAAAGTGTCATATTTGTATTTGCATACTATATGGTTATTTACAAAGAAACCTCAAGAAAATTAGAAAAAGCTAGAAACAATAAGGTAATAGAGCAAAATATGTGAAAACAAAAATTTAAAAGAATTACTAGTCTACTAATGCACACTACATGATAAAAAACCTAATTATACGGTATTACAAAAGGGAAAAAAGTCCCTTCAGATTAAAAATAAAATTGAATAAACCTAATAGGGATAAATTCATCAAAATAAGTATGTTGTTTTATAAAATTAATTTTATAAACTTCTCTGAAGGTATGAATTGGATTAAAATAACTAAAAATATTAGCAATCGAAGTAAAAATGTTGATTAAAATGTAATAAATTCAATATGATCCATTTAACCTGCCAGTAGCATATTTCTAATATAATGACATGATACACAATGCTCATTTGGAGCAAGGAATGTACATAACAAACAATTTTTAAATGTATTACCATGATTTTGCAGTATTACTGTAATTCAGCCTCAGTACAATGGTGTCCAATATAGAAGCTTAAGGGCTTCCCTGATGGTTCAAATGGTAAAGAAACCACCTGAAATGCAGGAGACACAGGTTCGATCCCTGGGTTGGGAAGATCTCCTAGAGAAGGGAATGGCTACCCATTCTAGTGTTCTTGCCTAGAGAATTCCGTGAACAGAGAAGTTTGGCAAGCTACAGTCCATGGGGTCAGAGTCAGACACAACTAAACAACTAACAGGACAGCCCTAGCAACTCAGAGACAGGATTTGGGTGAAATAGAAAACGGTTTGTATTGTTTTGCTAGACAGAGGAATCCACAATGAACTAATGTACCCAAGATTGTATGACCCACCCTGGAGAGGGTAATGAGGAGTCTTACAGTGTTCACGGAGCAGGCTGTGCTCAGCTCATGGACATTCTTCTGACTGCTTGATGACGAGGTGATCTAAGTCAGCAGCATTAACCTTCTGGTTACAACCAGTCTGGGGGATCCATGTGCTTGTAGGCAGTATACCGTTAACTTCTTTTGCCAGGTGGGGGTTTTAGCATCTGACAAACAGCTCAGTGGGCATGACTTACAATATTATCTATAGTCCTTGAGGAAGTACTATAGGTCACTGACTTTGTTTAATTTCTAAAGTAGTAGTATTTGTCTTTGTTTTTCTTTCTGCATTTTTTTACTTCTCTGATTATATTTATTCTTTGACTAAAGTTTTTCTACAGAGAAAAGATAGGCAGGGTGCAAGGTTACAGGTCTATTCTGGGAAGGGATCATAGGGCCCCGCTCAGTTACTATAATACACTTAATGCCTGTCAACATTAGTCTTCCTACCCCTTTATTCCCTTTGCACAGCTTTTCCAGATGTGTCTTGGTTGGCCTCATGTACTTCTTCCTCTAGATGAACTTCAGTATCATATTGTTGGTGCTAGATCAGGGATGCCAAAACTGCTGGGACAGAAATGGGTGCCCATATACAATCCATTGTTATTTCATGCATTTTAAAATTTGTATTTCAGGTAAATGAATAACAATGTTAACTTAGTTCACACTCTAGTGATAACTGAAGAGATATTTTTAAAAACCTTAAAATAAACATAGATCATCATAACAAAATAAATGGAAGATACATGAAATACTTGAATGTAAAGAAAAAAATATAAAATATTAGAAGGAAATGTAAATGCCTTGTTTAACCCAGAAATTACACAAGAACGATTTAAATGTTTAATTATATGAAAATAAATATAGGCTCATCAGAAATGTTAAAGGACCTGCAGTACATTGATAAAAAAACAAGAAAAGCCTTTGTAATTTATGACATGAAAGGGCTAATTTTCTCCACGCAAATTAGCCTAACATATGCTTTGACAAAGCACTTGCAAGTACCAATGACCAACAAGTAGAGGAAAACACAAATTCCGTTATGATTAAAGAAAACAATAAAAATTAAATGAAATATTAACTTTACCTACCAGCCCACCCCTCCTTCCCCCTACTTTTCAAAGTATAGCAGGATGTCTGTCTGCCAAGGAATAGAGATACAGGAGGCCTCACACACTGCTGCTGTGTTTCTGGACAGAAGGCTAACAGCCGACTGGAGGCTGGTATTCTTAGTCCTACTTGCTGAGGAGACAGCTTGCAACTTGGATTTTGCAGGGTTTTCCCTTTTTCCTGATCAGAGTAACTCTCTGAGCCTAGACTTCTTATTCAACAATGTGGTTTATGCTGAACATGTGCTTTCTTTCTGGAATTGTGGTACACGCCAGAGAGAAGGTGCCTATGTGAACAACCTGTAATAGAAACCTTGGAAACAGCATCTCTAACGGGTCTTACCTGGGGAAAGAGATCGCATGTATATTGTTGACTTTTCATTGCCAGAGAAAGAGCGTGTTCTGTGTGTACCCCCTCCACGCCTTGTTCCCCGCCACCCCCGACCCGGGAGGGGGAGAGAGCATAAGGGAGCGGGCACGTGGACCCCTCCAGACACTGCCTGCCTGTTTTAACCTTATGCTGTAAACGTGTGCCCTTCCTGTGTGGCAGGAATAAATCCTAGCCGTGAGTATAATTATATGCTGAGTCCTGAGAGTCCTTCTAGTGAATCTCTGAGCGTGGTCTTCAGTTTCCCATCTGGGCAATTTTAATGGAAAACATATGGCAAGTATTATCAAATATGCATACTCTGTCTCAGCCATTACATTCAAATATATACTTGTACGGGTGAAAACCTTGAGAGGATAGGGTAGGGAAATGAAAAACTTACTGTTCAGTAGTGGGAAAGAGTTGCATTAAGTATAATAATCCTGCAGCTGTAACTAGTAAAACCATCGAACATGAAAAAAGAGGTCTGTTTTTCGGATGCAAAAGCATGTCATCAGCACAAAATCATTGTTTTTGTGTATGTGTGTGAGGGCGGGGGCTTTCCCAGGTGGTGCTAGTAGTAGAGAATCCATGTATTGATGCAGGGATTTAAGAGACATGGGGCCCATCCTGTGTCCAGAAGATCTGTCGAAGAATGGCATGGCAACCCACTCCAGTATTCTTACCTGGAGAATCCCATGGATAAAGGAGCCTAACAGGCTACAGCCCATGTGTCACTCCTTCCCCCTACTTTTCAAAGTATAGCAGGATGTCTGTCTGCCAAGGAATAGAGATACAGGAGGCCTCACACACTGCTGCTGTGTTTCTGGACAGAAGGCTAACAGCCGACTGGAGGCTGGTATTCTTAGTCCTACTTGCTGAGGAGACAGCTTGCAACTTGGATTTTGCAGGGTTTTCCCTTTTTCCTGATCAGAGTAACTCTCTGAGCCTAGACTTCTTATTCAACAATGTGGTTTATGCTGAACATGTGCTTTCTTTCTGGAATTGTGGTACACGCCAGAGAGAAGGTGCCTATGTGAACAACCTGTAATAGAAACCTTGGAAACAGCATCTCTAACGGGTCTTACCTGGGGAAAGAGATCGCATGTATATTGTTGACTTTTCATTGCCAGAGAAAGAGCGTGTTCTGTGTGTACCCCCTCCACGCCTTGTTCCCCGCCACCCCCGACCCGGGAGGGGGAGAGAGCATAAGGGAGCGGGCACGTGGACCCCTCCAGACACTGCCTGCCTGTTTTAACCTTATGCTGTAAACGTGTGCCCTTCCTGTGTGGCAGGAATAAATCCTAGCCGTGAGTATAATTATATGCTGAGTCCTGAGAGTCCTTCTAGTGAATCTCTGAGCGTGGTCTTCAGTTTCCCATCTGGGCAATTTTAATGGAAAACATATGGCAAGTATTATCAAATATGCATACTCTGTCTCAGCCATTACATTCAAATATATACTTGTACGGGTGAAAACCTTGAGAGGATAGGGTAGGGAAATGAAAAACTTACTGTTCAGTAGTGGGAAAGAGTTGCATTAAGTATAATAATCCTGCAGCTGTAACTAGTAAAACCATCGAACATGAAAAAAAATAGGTCTGTTTTTCGGATGCAAAAGCATGTCATCAGCACAAAATCATTGTTTTTGTGTATGTGTGTGAGGGCGGGGGCTTTCCCAGGTGGTGCTAGTAGTAGAGAATCCATGTATTGATGCAGGGATTTAAGAGACATGGGGCCCATCCCTGTGTCCAGAAGATCTGTCGAAGAATGGCATGGCAACCCACTCCAGTATTCTTACCTGGAGAATCCCATGGATAAAGGAGCCTAACAGGCTACAGCCCATAGTGTTGCAGAGTCAGACACACCTGAAAGGACTTAGCATGCACAGACATGTGTTTACAGAGAAGTTCTGATAAGATAATACAGAAGAATTTACCCAAAACCATTAACTTTGGAGAGCATGATTGGATGACGTAGGCACAAAGGAAGGGATGGAAGGAGTCTTTTTCTTATGTTTTTTTACTGATAGACATTATATATGTATCTCCATCTTTGTGTGTATCTTTATAGCTGTACTGGTATTAATATGTATTAGACCATTTGACACAGTATTTACAGTTTCCAAAATGTATCATCAGGAGATACAGATGGAAAAAAAGATTTATGTTGAAAAATTTGACTAGCCAGTTTTTTATAATTACCAAACTTTGGATTTTACAATGTAATTGACTACTACTGGGAGGCTTAAATGTTTTAATACTTCTGTATGATAAAATATGTTTATAAAAAAGTCATATTTTTTGAAGATCACATAAGAACATTGGTTAATGGTGATAATACAATGTGATATAAATAATGGCCTAGTAAGAGAAAGAGAGAAAAGAGAAAAGGCAGGGAGAGTGAAAAAGAAATGGAGAAATGGAAACAAAACTATTGTATTATTAACAGATTAACAGTGAAGACAACCCTTCAGTGGTGTTACAGATGATTTTTGTGGTATTTTTTTCAATTTCTTCTTTTTATCAATATTTTATGATGCTTACATTTTATTTACATATGAGAAAGCAAAATATTTTAAAATCTTTATAATGTAATTTGTAGCTGAAGGTATATCTGTGTAGCTGTGCATTGCACTTGTCCACTTTCTACAACATGCCCCTCATTGATTTCCATCATATGTGTTGCTATTTTAATACAAATGTGAAATTGTTTATTTAAATGTATGTTTCTTTTCTGAGTTGAATGTTTTCCTGTATGTTGAATTTTGTCTTTCCTGACAAAACTTGAAATTAACTATTTGAATTTTAGCATTTATGGCATTTATATGTTTATATATAAAACTGATTGGTTTAGAGATTATTTCTGTAGTTTGCTGTTCACCTTTAAAATACCTAAGTGCATTCTAATTTGGTATACTAAATATTATTTTCCTATCCATACATGGTTTGATGTCTTTCTTATCAAAAATTCAAATATCATAATGGGTACATTATATGTGTGCCTATATAGAGAGATAAATATATACTTTATTATATACACTGCATAATATATATAATGTTAATTTAATCTAAATAATATATATATCAATTTATATTTGCAGTATTCTTAATTACTTTGCTTAGCAAATCATTCATTTCAATTTTATTTTTTTACCTAGGACAATCTGTACACATTATGGACTAATTAGAAAATAAAGACAAAAGGAATTAAATATCATCCTTAATCTAACAATTGATATAATCATTAGTCACACTTTTACGTATATCTTCTGGAATACTTCCTGTGCTAAATATATACTCATACTGTGTATCCTGATTCTTATCCTGTTGTTCATTGGTTTGTTCTTCTTGATAATTTGCCTTGACCTTTTATGTATGTTACTATTTTTCTTATTACCTAACTTTTAATTGCTAAAGACATCTCCATAAAAAGATTTGACATGATCTTTTACTCAGTTCCTTATTTTAGGAAATATATGTTATTTTCAATTTTTTGTTATCAGCTACAATCAGGTGACTACCTTTGTAAATTAATATTTTCACACATGCCTAATTATTTCCTTAGGATGTATTCATAGTTACAGAATTGTTGGATTGAATCTTATGATTATTATAATGATATTTGATACATATCACAATGTGCCCTCCAGAAAGATTTGATCATTTTATAATCTCAGCAACAATATGTAGAGGGAAAGATACATGTTTTTTTCTATAGATTTGCCAATATTAGATACTGAGATTCTAGTCTTTCCTGTGGTAGAAAGAAGCATCTTCTCGTTCATTAACATATTTAGCATACGTAAACTTTTCATAAGTTTATTGACTTTGTTTTTCACTTTCAGAAATTTGAAGTCAATTATGACAATTGGGCCACAGATGTTGAATTTTGTCTCCTGTTAAAATACCTTTAAAATTTTTTGATTGGTTTAGAGATTATTTCTGTAGTTTGCTGTTCACCTTTAAAATACCTAAGTGCATTCTAATTTGGTATACTAAATATTATTTTCCTATCCATACATGGTTTGATGTCTTTCTTATCAAAAATTCAAATATCATAATGGGTACATTATATGTGTGCCTATATAGAGAGATAAATATATACTTTATTATATACACTGCATAATATATATAATGTTAATTTAATCTAAATAATATATATATCAATTTATATTTGCAGTATTCTTAATTACTTTGCTTAGCAAATCATTCATTTCAATTTTATTTTTTTACCTAGGACAATCTGTACACATTATGGACTAATTAGAAAATAAAGACAAAAGGAATTAAATATCATCCTTAATCTAACAATTGATATAATCATTAGTCACACTTTTACGTATATCTTCTGGAATACTTCCTGTGCTAAATATATACTCATACTGTGTATCCTGATTCTTATCCTGTTGTTCATTGGTTTGTTCTTCTTGATAATTTGCCTTGACCTTTTATGTATGTTACTATTTTTCTTATTACCTAACTTTTAATTGCTAAAGACATCTCCATAAAAAGATTTGACATGATCTTTTACTCAGTTCCTTATTTTAGGAAATACATGTTATTTTCAATTTTTTGTTATCAGCTACAATCAGGTGACTACCTTTGTAAATTAATATTTTCACACATGCCTAATTATTTCCTTAGGATGTATTCATAGTTACAGAATTGTTGGATTGAATCTTATGATTATTATAATGATATTTGATACATATCACAATGTGCCCTCCAGAAAGATTTGATCATTTTATAATCTCAGCAACAATATGTAGAGGGAAAGATACATGTTTTTTTCTATAGATTTGCCAATATTAGATACTGAGATTCTAGTCTTTCCTGTGGTAGAAAGAAGCATCTTCTCGTTCATTAACATATTTAGCATACGTAAACTTTTCATAAGTTTATTGACTTTGTTTTTTCACTTTCAGAAATTTGAAGTCAATTATGACAATTGGGCCACAGATGTTTGTTTTTATATTTTAATTTATAAGAAGTTGAAATTGTGTGCTTAATCATGTCTGACCCTTTGTGACACTGTAGACTGATAGCCTGCCAATCTCTGTCCTTAGAATTCTCTAACCAAGAATACTGGAATGGATTGCCATTTCCTTCTCCAGGGGATCTTCCTCACCCAGGGATCAAACCCCTGTCTCCTGTGGGTACTGTATTGTAGGTAGATCCTTTTGTAATAGCTCTAAAGTTAACTTAACTTTCTTTTACATTCCAGTACCTGAATTAGTGAGGAATAAAACAGACACCTTCCTGGCTAGTCAAATAATGAAGTTAAACCTCTCTTTCTTTACTGCTTGTGTACGACAGAGATGGGAGGTTTAAGGTCACACTGAGGGATTTAAACTTGGCACTGAAACTGAGGGATTCTTGACTTTATTTCACCCTCTGTTGTGTGTTTGTTTTGTTTGTTTGTTTTCAGTTGTGTTCTCTGTGTAATTGATCCTGCTATTGTTTACTAGATGTGCTATTAAAGTGCTTTTTTCAAAATTTGGTTCAGACTTTAAAAAATCCATTCATGTATTTGTTGCTAATTTTGCTTATTTGATCTTCACTCTAGCTTTCTGATCTCTCAAGGAACCAATTAAAGCATCTTTCTTCAAAGAATGCTTTATTAGTCAGCTTAAGCCTCATTATCCTGCAGTGAGAAGCAACCCCAAAGTCTCAGTGGCTTTCACATAATAAAGGCTTACTCATCACCATGATGATACATACTGTAGATTGACTGAAGTACTTTTCTATGTTACCTTTACTAAGGGTTCAGGCTGTCAGAACAACCTCTAACACATCACTGGTCTCCTTCCAGATGGAAAAAAAGTGCAAGGCAAGTCATGCATTGGATTTTAAAGCTTCTTCCTGGAGGTGAAACACATTATTCAAGTCAATTCTGTAGTTTATCTTTTTCTCAGCAACAATATGTAGAGGGAAAGATACATGTTTTTTCTATAGATTTGCCAATATTAGATACTGAGATTCTAGTCTTTCCTGTGGTAGAAAGAAGCATCTTCTCGTCATTAACATATTTAGCATACGAAACTTTTCATAAGTTTATTGACTTTGTTTTTCACTTTCAGAAATTTGAAGTCAATTATGACAATTGGGCCACAGATGTTTGTTTTTATATTTTAATTTATAAGAAGTTGAAATTGTGTGCTTAATCATGTCTGACCCTTTGTGACACTGTAGACTGATAGCCTGCCAATCTCTGTCCTTAGAATTCTCTAACCAAGAATACTGGAATGGATTGCCATTTCCTTCTCCAGGGGATCTTCCTCACCCAGGGATCAAACCCCTGTCTCCTGTGGGTACTGTATTGTAGGTAGATCCTTTTGTAATAGCTCTAAAGTTAACTTAACTTTCTTTTACATTCCAGTACCTGAATTAGTGAGGAATAAAACAGACACCTTCCTGGCTAGTCAAATAATGAAGTTAAACCTCTCTTTCTTTACTGCTTGTGTACGACAGAGATGGGAGGTTTAAGGTCACACTGAGGGATTTAAACTTGGCACTGAAACTGAGGGATTCTTGACTTTATTTCACCCTCTGTTGTGTGTTTGTTTTGTTTGTTTGTTTTCAGTTGTGTTCTCTGTGTAATTGATCCTGCTATTGTTTACTAGATGTGCTATTAAAGTGCTTTTTTCAAAATTTGGTTCAGACTTTAAAAAATCCATTCATGTATTTGTTGCTAATTTTGCTTATTTGATCTTCACTCTAGCTTTCTGATCTCTCAAGGAACCAATTAAAGCATCTTTCTTCAAAGAATGCTTTATTAGTCAGCTTAAGCCTCATTATCCTGCAGTGAGAAGCAACCCCAAAGTCTCAGTGGCTTTCACATAATAAAGGCTTACTCATCACCATGATGATACATACTGTAGATTGACTGAAGTACTTTTCTATGTTACCTTTACTAAGGGTTCAGGCTGTCAGAACAACCTCTAACACATCACTGGTCTCCTTCCAGATGGAAAAAAAGTGCAAGGCAAGTCATGCATTGGATTTTAAAGCTTCTTCCTGGAGGTGAAACACATTATTCAATTCACAGTTCATTGGGCAAAGAAGTTACATGGTCAGGTCTGACGTTAAAGGAGTCAGAAAATATAATTCTCCTCCTAGGAAGATATAGAAAATACTTTGAAAAATAAAATATTATTGTCTTACCTGTTCACGAAATTTTCTAATGTTTGGCTCCAGAATTATAAAGCCATGCCAATGGTAAAGCCATTTAGGTATGTATTACCTTAAGAAATTTGACCCCAATGCAGTCCTAAGTGATTTTAAACAAACATCTGCAAAGTTTTCTGTAAAGAGTCAGATAGTAAATGTTTTTTATTTGTGTGGGCCATAGAGTCTCTGTTGCAATGTTTGCAACTCCTCAAGTTTGCTGATATTATCAGGAAGCAGCCATAGCTATTACAGGAAGAAATAGGTACCTATGTGTGTCAATAAAACTTTATTAAGAGAAAACAGGCTGTGGGTTGGATTTAGTTGTGGATCATTGTTTGCCAACCCCTGATATAGATTAATTCTAATCTGGTTAGAGTAGAAATTTAGAACATCCTGTTGAGATCTGGAGTTTTATGTGTTATTATTGAAAAAAGCCTTACTCATGGGTAGAAAGTATGAAAGTTTATATATGGCAGGTCCTGCTCTAGAATAATGCAGGCAATATTTAATAGCTGTTCATTCTGTAAAGAAATATTCTGAGATACAGAGAGATAACTGGAAACATTATTTTCAGTATATTTGCTTTCTTAAAATAAGAGGTAGAAAAGAAAGCTCTATGAAATTTACTTGACTGCTGGGCACATGCAAAGAACTGAGAAAACCTTCTGAGGGTCATAGGTTAGGAAAAGGATGAGAAATTCTGATTTACTTGTGATAAGAAAAAAGAGAGTCTTGTTCCACCATCCTCTTGGAAAAGGCACATTACTATTTAACATCTGAAAGAGGTAATACAAGGATAATCATAATCTAGAATGTATTTTTCCCCATAAAACTATAGCCACAAAAATAATGGAGGCTTAAATCTAGATAAAAGGTGACATTGTCTATGTTTCTTAAAACTTTAGAGGAATTATTACAGGTAGTCATAAAAATAGAAATGTCTAATGTAGTTGACAAATTAAAACATTATGATTCAACTGGATTGAGAGTTGCTGAAAATATTTAACAAATCATATTGCTCAATTTTGTTTTACATGGTCAGGTCTGACGTTAAAGGAGTCAGAAAATATAATTCTCCTCCTAGGAAGATATAGAAAATACTTTGAAAAATAAAATATTATTGTCTTACCTGTTCACGAAATTTTCTAATGTTTGGCTCCAGAATTATAAAGCCATGCCAATGGTAAAGCCATTTAGGTATGTATTACCTTAAGAAATTTGACCCCAATGCAGTCCTAAGTGATTTTAAACAAACATCTGCAAAGTTTTCTGTAAAGAGTCAGATAGTAAATGTTTTTTATTTGTGTGGGCCATAGAGTCTCTGTTGCAATGTTTGCAACTCCTCAAGTTTGCTGATATTATCAGGAAGCAGCCATAGCTATTACAGGAAGAAATAGGTACCTATGTGTGTCAATAAAACTTTATTAAGAGAAAACAGGCTGTGGGTTGGATTTAGTTGTGGATCATTGTTTGCCAACCCCTGATATAGATTAATTCTAATCTGGTTAGAGTAGAAATTTAGAACATCCTGTTGAGATCTGGAGTTTTATGTGTTATTATTGAAAAAAGCCTTACTCATGGGTAGAAAGTATGAAAGTTTATATATGGCAGGTCCTGCTCTAGAATAATGCAGGCAATATTTAATAGCTGTTCATTCTGTAAAGAAATATTCTGAGATACAGAGAGATAACTGGAAACATTATTTTCAGTATATTTGCTTTCTTAAAATAAGAGGTAGAAAAGAAAGCTCTATGAAATTTACTTGACTGCTGGGCACATGCAAAGAACTGAGAAAACCTTCTGAGGGTCATAGGTTAGGAAAAGGATGAGAAATTCTGATTTACTTGTGATAAGAAAAAAGAGAGTCTTGTTCCACCATCCTCTTGGAAAAGGCACATTACTATTTAACATCTGAAAGAGGTAATACAAGGATAATCATAATCTAGAATGTATTTTTCCCCATAAAACTATAGCCACAAAAATAATGGAGGCTTAAATCTAGATAAAAGGTGACATTGTCTATGTTTCTTAAAACTTTAGAGGAATTATTACAGGTAGTCATAAAAATAGAAATGTCTAATGTAGTTGACAAATTAAAACATTATGATTCAACTGGATTGAGAGTTGCTGAAAATATTTAACAAATCATATTGCTCAATTTTGTTTTAAGCATAGACTTGGTACAAAGACTTTCAAATTTCTTCCCCCCAAAATGCAGGCTTAAATACAAAGAAATGTTAATTGATTCATTGAACTTTTGAGGCAACTATTTAACATTTTCAATAAAACGAAGCCTACCTCTAATCCCAGGTGGCAGCTTTACTAAAGGCATACATTATAATTATGCTTCTGTTTTCATTTCCTCCCAATAATGGAGCCTGGGAAAGCCTGCTTTCTACATCTGGATTTCAAGGCATCATTCAGACAAAGCTTCATTAAACCCCACCAAACACTAAAGGTCACCGTGGTTTTATATGTTTTTGTTGTAGCAACCAAATGTTGCAAAAACTCTATCAGCAGCCAGCGAAATTTAGAAATATCAGAAAATGGCAAGAGGAAGATGGGGTCATAGGTGAGAAGTTCATTTGTTCAACAAATAGAAACACAGATGAATAGAATAGAATTCTTTCCCTCAAGGAAATCTTTCCGCACTGAAGACTAAAACTAAATTGACAATTAGAATATTTCATGTAAATGCAAAGTTGATTTCCATTAAATAGCTGGACTGAGCTGACCCAGGAAATCTTCTTTCCCATTTCAAATATATAGAAGTGCCATTTAAAATATAACAACTGCAAATATAATTATACAGCTGAGCTCAAGATATAAACAAGGGGGAAAAAATATCTCCAACTGAAAAGGGAATTCAGTGTTGGAGCAATGAATGGAAAATGAAGCCTAGGGGCTCATGGGCCTTACTGGCTGTAGCCTGGGTCTCTATTACCAATGTAAAAGGAAGAGATGATGCTGAGATTTAGAAATGAGATACTGCATACCGCCTAGATTCTTAAAGCCTGATTCATTCATAAAATGGAAGCCATGCAAACTCTTAACAATCTAAGAACACAGTGCAAAAACTCGCAGCCTGCCTGTAGGCATGGACAGAAAAGATGACCTGAAATAAATCATAATCTCAGTTATTTTCCCTTCTATGAAATCTGAATTCATACTCCACAATCCATACCTCCAGCTAGTCCACAGAAAAGGCCTATTTAAAGCAAAATATTTCTGAAAAGATATTCTTACAATCCATAAAAAATAGAACTCTCATTTAAAATAGCCCTTGATGAGAATAAGGTTATATTTATACAAACCACATATGAGATATAACATTGGGAGTCAGCAACACACCAAATAGAACTGGAAATAGAGAAGTTAAAATAAGTAGATTTTATGATAGGTAGATGAAGGAAATAATAAATGCTGTAAGAACTATACAGTATGATACAGGAAGAGACATTGTTGGAAAGCAAACACATAGTCTAAAAAAACAAGGTTATTTAAATAGAATAATAATGGATCAGTTGATAAGTTGACTGCACATAGTTGGAGAGTGAGTATATTGATTAGAAGAAGAAGGATAGGAAATCAGGCAGTATCTGTATATTATCACATAATTATACATAGAAAAGACATAATCAAGACATAGAAAAGAGATTTTAACAGTTATAGAGGACAAAAAAAAATTATGGATATTCCAAATGAACATAAAGAATAGGGAGTATAGATATAGGACTGAGAAATTTCCTTATTTATGAAATCCTGAATTTTCAAGTTGGCTCAACTCTCTAAGTCTTAAACAGGGTAAATATAAACATCCAAACTTGATTAAATTATAGTGAAATCAGATAGCATTAAGCACAAGAATAACTATGTTTCCTGAGAGAAGAGTTAAATTATTTCTTTCTAAAGAAGTACCCAATGGACCAACAACAAATATTCCACCAACAATGTCAAACCCCAAACAGAAGAAACAGGTCTACATGGTGCATGGGGAAAATAATTGGTCACTTAGAGCTTCAGAGCATGGTCAACTTTATTTAAGAATGAAGGCAAAAAAGGGAATTTTCCAGCAAAGACCAAGGAAATCTGGCTTACGGTAGATTTTCACAATATAAACTTATTATGGATATAGTTCAACAAGAAGGATAATAAAAACAGAAAGAAAAATGAGAGAAACAGCAGATATGTATCAATCTAAATAAGGACTGACTGTGAATAATAGGGATTAAAATTTTTGGAAAGCATAGAAACTAGTAGAATTGAAATGCTAGACAGTAACAGGGAAGGCAAGAGTTGGGGAAGATTGTTCATAAACAATTCTAATGTTCTCTTGTGAATGAAGTGGATAAAGTTCTCACTATTCTGAGTATTTACATTACACTATTTGAGTATCTGAGTATTTATATAGTTGTCACTACTACAAAAAAAAAAAAAAGAAATAGTATGTACATCTTTCCAACAAATAGAGGGAATAGAAACTAAACAACATTTAGCCAATTCAATAAAGGGCAGACAATAAGAAAAACAAAATACACAGTTAAAAAAAAAAGAGAGACATAAAATAAGATTGTACAAATAGCCCCAGAGTACCACTAGTCAGAGAAGAATATAGTTATTAAACTCAGCCATTTATTAGGATCTACAAGACTGGAAAAATGAAATAAATCCAGATGTGCTATTCAAAGGAGTCACACATACAGTAAAAGTAACTGAGGAAAATTATTATAATGAAAATAAGAACTATTTGAACTTTTAGACAATTTGAAATATGTTCATTATACTACTGCTTGAAATAATAAAATATTTAAAAACAGAAAAATATGTTTCAATGGACGTTTGATATATACATTTTTTCTTTTTAATTTATATCTTACATTATGCTTTTCCAAGCAATTATTTCTACTACATGTGAAAATAATTATTTTTAGATATTTATTTTGCTGTCATTTATGTTCTTATATCTAACTATCTAGTAATATTTGCACATTAATTTATACATTAGTTCTTTCAGCTGATAGGAAAAAAGTTAATTTTACTATATTGTGATGGCTTGACAGCCAGAGAAATACTGAATCACATGGTCAGAATACTCGTGTATAAGGGTTTCTTCTGAGCTCAATGAAATTTCATTCCTATTTCACTGTTAGATATGGCATGGTTCATTACTATGATGTAAGTGGGTTTTTTATCATGTTATGGTAGGTTCTTTAACCCTTAGTTTGTATAGATTTTCATCAGAAAGATGTAGAATTTTATTAAAATCTATCATATCTAGTGAGATGTTCAGATTTTTTTTCTTACTCACCTTACTAAAAAGAATATCATTAATATAGTAGTTTCTTGTTGTCAACCGTTCTTGGATTTTTAGGTTAAGCCACAATTGGTTATTCTGTATATTTTTTGTTATAGTGATTATTTTGGTTGGTATTGTATTTGTAATTATTTTATCTATATATATATTTTTTCAAAGATTTATTTATTTAATTTTGGGCGGGGGTCAGGTTGGGGAGAGAGGGGAGCCGCGGGCCACTTCCACTGGTCTTCCATTCCTCTATTTCCATCCGTCTTTGTTCCCTGGCTCCTGTGGGCTTCCCATCGCGGTGGCGTCTGTCACTGCAGAGTGCCGGCTCTGGGCGCATGCGCTCCAGAGCTCCGGCTCGGTAATTGGACACATCGGTCCAGCAGCTCCGCGGCACGTGGGATCTTCCCAGGCCAGGGATCGAACCGGCGCCCCTTGCACTGCAAGGCGGTGTCCTTACCCACTGGACCACCAGGGGAAGCCCTATTTTATCTATATTTTTAAGTGAGATTATTTTGCAGTTTTCTTGAAAATTGTAATTTATCTTGAAAAAAATTGTCTATCATCTTTGAGTTCAATTATAAGAGTAGTCATCCTGTTTTGTTTCTCATTTGCTTAATGTTTAACATGTAAGCTTAATTTAGTGTGGACGCACAGCAGAAAATCAGCATTTGTCAAATGTATATGGCAATCTGACTTTTATCACCAGTGTTTTGCCTAAGCTAAATTTTTGTTTGTTTGTTTTTAATTCTTTATTCTCAGTCTTTTCTATTCTAGCTTCTTCAGTGGCCAGGTGATTGTCAAAAATCTCTTATCCTAAGAAAAATCACACTAAATTCTTTATGACTTGTATCTAACTACTATAAGGAAGATTTCCCTTTTATTTATTAAAAAAAATAACAGTTGAAGTGAATGTTAAATTATTCCTGATTATGCTTATTTGCTTTTAGAGGTGGAAGGAATGGATAGGTTCTTTGATAACTGTTATGGTAGGTTCTTTAACCCTTAGTTTGTATAGATTTTCATCAGAAAGATGTAGAATTTTATTAAAATCTATCATATCTAGTGAGATGTTCAGATTTTTTTTCTTACTCACCTTACTAAAAAGAATATCATTAATATAGTAGTTTCTTGTTGTCAACCGTTCTTGGATTTTTAGGTTAAGCCACAATTGGTTATTCTGTATATTTTTTGTTATAGTGATTATTTTGGTTGGTATTGTATTTGTAATTATTTTATCTATATATATTTTTTTTCAAAGATTTATTTATTTAATTTTGGGCGGGGGTCAGGTTGGGGAGAGAGGGGAGCCGCGGGCCACTTCCACTGGTCTTCCATTCCTCTATTTCCATCCGTCTTTGTTCCCTGGCTCCCGTGGGCTTCCCATCGCGGTGACGTCTGTCACTGCAGAGTGCCGGCTCTGGGCGCATGCGCTCCAGAGCTCTGGCTCGGTAATTGGACACATGGGTCCAGCAGCTCCGCGGCACGTGGGATCTTCCCAGGCCAGGGATCGAACCGGCGCCCCTTGCACTGCAAGGCGGTGTCCTTACCCACTGGACCACCAGGGGAAGCCCTATTTTATCTATATTTTTAAGTGAGATTATTTTGCAGTTTTCTTGAAAATTGTAATTTATCTTGAAAAAAATTGTCTATCATCTTTGAGTTCAATTATAAGAGTAGTCATCCTGTTTTGTTTCTCATTTGCTTAATGTTTAACATGTAAGCTTAATTTAGTGTGGACGCACAGCAGAAAATCAGCATTTGTCAAATGTATATGGCAATCTGACTTTTATCACCAGTGTTTTGCCTAAGCTAAATTTTTGTTTGTTTGTTTTTAATTCTTTATTCTCAGTCTTTTCTATTCTAGCTTCTTCAGTGGCCAGGTGATTGTCAAAAATCTCTTATCCTAAGAAAAATCACACTAAATTCTTTATGACTTGTATCTAACTACTATAAGGAAGATTTCCCTTTTATTTATTAAAAAAAATAACAGTTGAAGTGAATGTTAAATTATTCCTGATTATGCTTATTTGCTTTTAGAGGTGGAAGGAATGGAATCTCTTATCTTTTAAGGAGTAAAATTTAATTTTGAGATATTCCCTTTTTTCTAAGAAGCTCTTATAGATAGTAACTGTCTTAATTCTCTGAAAATGGCAATAACCTACAAGTCAGTATTATATTGGATCATAGGGAATAAAAAGAAATAAATTGTTCAGCATTTGCAGGTAATTTAATTCCGTGGCTCCCTGACCTGTTTGACTGGAGTGCTGAGGGGGCGGAGATATTCTGAGATAGTCTGGTGAACATGAACTTTCAGGTTGTACTCTGACTTTATGAGAAAATGTTGGTCTGAACTACCTGTGTGGATCTCCTGGAAAATGCTTATCCAGACCTTAGTTGATGATGATTCCTGATAACAAGAGCAGGGCCTAGGTCAGCTCTCTCTGACGTTCTGGGGCATTGTCCCTCTCTCTTCTCTCCCTATCCCTCCTCATCAGAGGACCATGTCTCTGAAGATTGCAAGTGCTTTTGCCATTAAGTAAAATTTTTTGAATCAGCAAATAGAAGTTACTGAAACTCTTTAGACCTTAGCTTCTCCAATTCTAAACTGAAAGATATCTACCTAATTCAGAAGGTCAATGCAGAAGTGTTCAATCTTACGAGGAATTCCCTAGGACTCCTAGCATAGGTTAGGGTATAGAAAAAGACCGACACTTCTAGCTTGCTCCAATGCTTCATGGATTTATCAGACTTTAAGCTTTGTCCTCCTCTTATTCTTTAGTTTTGTTTAATAAGCAATACAAAGTATGTATTTTAGATTGGTAAAGGCAGAGTCTTACATGCAGTCTTTCAGTTCCCACTCAGCTGCATGAGAGCAAGCCTGGGGCCTGAAACATTCTTACTAAGATATTAGGAGTGCTCACAGCCTCTACTGGGCTAATCACCTTGGGTAGCAATAGCTTTCTCTGTTTCATACTCCACATCCACTCCTTTGTTCAGCTCAAGTGTGTGTGTCATATAGTACCTGGCCACCCGACTATCATATCTGTTTCTTGCAAGGAGGAAACGAGGTTATAAGATGTTGCTTCCAGGCTGATGGGACCTGCTGTCCATGGGGGACTGTCACCCATAACTGAAGCTGATCTTGCTCTGTCTCTTGTCCATATAAATAAAGTGTTGTCTCATTCAGGGTTTGGCTGAGCTGTGTGTTCCTTGATAACTCCAAAATTAAGATGCAGTGGACCTCTGGTGGAAGAACATTCCAAGTGGAAGGAATAGCAAGGAGGCGAGGGAGGTTGGAACAGCATGAGGAAGAGGGGCAGAGATACAAAGTAGTCTAGATAAGTAATTGGGTTATATTTTAATATTTAGGGGCTTATAGAGTATAAGTATGATTTCACATTTTATTCTCTGTGTGGTGAGAAGCCAATAGAGGATTATGAGCGGGAAGTCTAAATGTTCAGATTTGCATCTTAAAAGAATGCTCAACTACACTGTGGGGCATAGAGTACAGAGATATAGGAATGGAAGCATAATGATGGGGTTTGCTTTTCCTCAAAGAGATGACCTGTTCTCCAAAATATGTTCAATTTTTTCCGTTTTAAAGATCTACCCCCAGAGGACCATGTCTCTGAAGATTGCAAGTGCTTTTGCCATTAAGTAAAATTTTTTGAATCAGCAAATAGAAGTTACTGAAACTCTTTAGACCTTAGCTTCTCCAATTCTAAACTGAAAGATATCTACCTAATTCAGAAGGTCAATGCAGAAGTGTTCAATCTTACGAGGAATTCCCTAGGACTCCTAGCATAGGTTAGGGTATAGAAAAAGACCGACACTTCTAGCTTGCTCCAATGCTTCATGGATTTATCAGACTTTAAGCTTTGTCCTCCTCTTATTCTTTAGTTTTGTTTAATAAGCAATACAAAGTATGTATTTTAGATTGGTAAAGGCAGAGTCTTACATGCAGTCTTTCAGTTCCCACTCAGCTGCATGAGAGCAAGCCTGGGGCCTGAAACATTCTTACTAAGATATTAGGAGTGCTCACAGCCTCTACTGGGCTAATCACCTTGGGTAGCAATAGCTTTCTCTGTTTCATACTCCACATCCACTCCTTTGTTCAGCTCAAGTGTGTGTGTCATATAGTACCTGGCCACCCGACTATCATATCTGTTTCTTGCAAGGAGGAAACGAGGTTATAAGATGTTGCTTCCAGGCTGATGGGACCTGCTGTCCATGGGGGACTGTCACCCATAACTGAAGCTGATCTTGCTCTGTCTCTTGTCCATATAAATAAAGTGTTGTCTCATTCAGGGTTTGGCTGAGCTGTGTGTTCCTTGATAACTCCAAAATTAAGATGCAGTGGACCTCTGGTGGAAGAACATTCCAAGTGGAAGGAATAGCAAGGAGGCGAGGGAGGTTGGAACAGCATGAGGAAGAGGGGCAGAGATACAAAGTAGTCTAGATAAGTAATTGGGTTATATTTTAATATTTAGGGGCTTATAGAGTATAAGTATGATTTCACATTTTATTCTCTGTGTGGTGAGAAGCCAATAGAGGATTATGAGCGGGAAGTCTAAATGTTCAGATTTGCATCTTAAAAGAATGCTCAACTACACTGTGGGGCATAGAGTACAGAGATATAGGAATGGAAGCATAATGATGGGGTTTGCTTTTCCTCAAAGAGATGACCTGTTCTCTCCAAAATATGTTCAATTGTTTGTCTTTCCCTCACCAAGTTAATAAAGTTTTATTAAAGCTGTAATTTATTCTATTGATACAGAATCAATGTTTAAGACTTTTCTAGTTACCATATGGTTTGAATTAGGTCATGTTTTACCTCATTATTCTGTGTTTTAAACTTCTTTACCATTGAGATTTGTTTTTACTTTATGAAGAGAAGAATCAGCATGAAAATATTTTAAAATCTGTTCGTATTTATTTATTAATAAATATGGAAGAAATTGGCATATCTGCAATTTGGGGTCATTCTAACAAATAATCTTTATTTAGGCCTTTATAAAAGTCTATATCACTTTGAGATCTAGTGCACTCACTTTAGTACACTTTAGTATACTTTCTTGTTGCTGTGTTTCTAGGAGTTAAATAATGTTTTGTAGTATTTGTAGATGAATTTTTTCTAATTTACCTTTAAAATTATTACCAGGTCAAGTGTGAACCTGTTTAATGTTAATTTTGTATTTAGATACTTAGCTATTATATTGACATTAAATTTATTGACTCTTTAGAATTTGTTTTTTTTAATTTTGGCCTCTTACTGATTTTTTCTTTTCTTTTTTAATTGTGGCCTCTTTCATTGATTTGTTTGTTTGTTTTGTTCTGTTTCTTGTTTTTTCCACTTCTATTGGACTTTCATTTATCTATTTCCATCCATCTTTGTTCTTTGGCTCCTATGGGCCTCCCATCACAGTAGGCTCTCTTGCTGCAGAGCACCGGCTCTGGGCGCATGCACTCCAGAGCTCTGGCTAGGTAGTTGGACACATCAGTCCAGCCGCTCCGCGGCACGTGGGATCTTCCCAGGCCAGGGCTCGAACCGGCGCTCCTTGCACTGCAAGGCAGTGTCCTTACCTGCTGGAACACCGGGGAAGCCCTTTCATTGTTTTTTGATTTATTTATTTTCATCCATCTTCACTCTTTGGCCTGTGTGGGCCTCCCATCACAATGGCCTCTCTTGCTGCAGAACACCAGCTCTGGGTGCATATCCTCCAGAGCGCTGGCTTGTAATTGAACACATAGGTCCAGCCACTCCGCGGCACCAGAGAACTTCTGGGCCTAGGGATCAAACCAGTGCCCTCCACACTGCAAGGCGGACTCTACCTACTGGACCACCAGGGAAGCCCCAATTCTTTAGAATTTTTATATGACATTGCTTTTAACAATCTTTAATAGCCATTTTTAGTGTTCTTTTTTAACCTCCCATTTATTTTCTTATTTTTCATGTATTTGCGAGAGCCTTCAGTAAAATATTTAAAAGAAAACTGACATTGAATGTCTTGCCTTCATCACTAATAGGATGGAAGTCAAGTTTTACAATTAAATGCACTTGAAGCTATAATTTAGGGAAATACTACTTTTCTCATTTAATCATTATAACAATCTAATGACACTTTACTGTTAATATACCCACTTTTTACATGAGCAACTGAGGTCTAGAGTAAATAAGTAGCTTGCTTACAGCACATATTCATAGATAATGGAATCTAGAATTTATAGAGTCTAGCTTCAGAGTGCATATAACCAGTGGAAAACCTTTTTAGGTAAGAAACTTTTCTTTGTATACAGAGGGTTTTATCAAGTGTGAATGTGGAGTTGTTTTTAGCACTCTACTGAGATAATCACATAGTTGTTCACCCTTAATCTTTTAATATACTGAATTACATTAATAGATTTCCTGATGTTAATCCATTCATGTATTACATTCCTAAGATACACCCTAGCTGATAATAACACACTGATGTATTTGATTTGGTAATATTTTATCTATAATATTTCACCTTGATTTATAAGTGAAATTGACATTTTTTAGTTTATTGTACTAGCCAAGATAATAAAATATAGATAGAAACTAAGATTACAAGCTTTTGAAACAGAGTTGAAAGACTTCTGTGTTTTCTAATAGTAAAATAAAAATACAAAACATCAGAAACATAGCTAAAATTTAGAAAATATGGTAAAATTTTGCCTGTAAACCTCACTGAATTCTTACAATAAATCCTATAGAACAATACATAAATTGTCCACATATTAAGAGAAAATAGCATCCAGGATTTCAAGTAACTTGGGTCACACAGTTAGAAAATGACATTTTCATGATTAGAACATTTGAGTTTTTATGTCTACAGTGTCTTAATTTCCAATTTATGCTTTCAAATGGTGGTTTAGCTGATTAAAGAATTTAAATTTGGCAGTTCTTTCCTTAGCACATTAGGAATATTATTCCTTTAGGTGCTAGAATCTACTGTGCTGTTAAGTCAAACTTGTATCAGCCTATCAGCCTTTGAAGATCTCACTTTTGTCTTTTGAAACTACTGAATGTTCTTGCTGATCAGTGATCGTTTTTACATTTTTTTACAATAAGCCCATGTGTGTGGACTGGGGTGCAACTTGGGTGTTTTAATCAAAGGATTTTGTATTCAGTCTTCTCATATATTCATTTAACAAACATTTATTGAGTACTTTCTGTATTTCAGCTGTGGGGTACAAATCAGAATAAATAAGAGAGAAAACCTCACCCTCATAGAGCTGATTGTATAATCTGGAGAGTTGCACAAAAGATAAATAAGTAAATTGTACATCCTATTGTTCATTTATGGCTCTATAGTAATAAGTAAGCTAGGAAGGATAATGTAGAATAGTTTTGTATACAGAGGGTTTTATCAAGTGTGAATGTGGAGTTGTTTTTAGCACTCTACTGAGATAATCACATAGTTGTTCACCCTTAATCTTTTAATATACTGAATTACATTAATAGATTTCCTGATGTTAATCCATTCATGTATTACATTCCTAAGATACACCCTAGCTGATAATAACACACTGATGTATTTGATTTGGTAATATTTTATCTATAATATTTCACCTTGATTTATAAGTGAAATTGACATTTTTTAGTTTATTGTACTAGCCAAGATAATAAAATATAGATAGAAACTAAGATTACAAGCTTTTGAAACAGAGTTGAAAGACTTCTGTGTTTTCTAATAGTAAAATAAAAATACAAAACATCAGAAACATAGCTAAAATTTAGAAAATATGGTAAAATTTTGCCTGTAAACCTCACTGAATTCTTACAATAAATCCTATAGAACAATACATAAATTGTCCACATATTAAGAGAAAATAGCATCCAGGATTTCAAGTAACTTGGGTCACACAGTTAGAAAATGACATTTTCATGATTAGAACATTTGAGTTTTTATGTCTACAGTGTCTTAATTTCCAATTTATGCTTTCAAATGGTGGTTTAGCTGATTAAAGAATTTAAATTTGGCAGTTCTTTCCTTAGCACATTAGGAATATTATTCCTTTAGGTGCTAGAATCTACTGTGCTGTTAAGTCAAACTTGTATCAGCCTATCAGCCTTTGAAGATCTCACTTTTGTCTTTTGAAACTACTGAATGTTCTTGCTGATCAGTGATCGTTTTTACATTTTTTTACAATAAGCCCATGTGTGTGGACTGGGGTGCAACTTGGGTGTTTTAATCAAAGGATTTTGTATTCAGTCTTCTCATATATTCATTTAACAAACATTTATTGAGTACTTTCTGTATTTCAGCTGTGGGGTACAAATCAGAATAAATAAGAGAGAAAACCTCACCCTCATAGAGCTGATTGTATAATCTGGAGAGTTGCACAAAAGATAAATAAGTAAATTGTACATCCTATTGTTCATTTATGGCTCTATAGTAATAAGTAAGCTAGGAAGGATAATGTAGAAAATCAGGTTTTGGAGTGGGAATTTTAGTATACTTGAGTCTTCATTGGGGAGGTGGTATTGGAGAGAGTGAGCCGTGTGCATATCTAAGGAAGACAGTTCCATGCAGAGGAAACAGCAAATGCAAAAACTGTCTTGTCAGAGTGTACCTGGCATGTTTGAATGATAGCAAGGAAGCCATGTTTGTAGAGAAGTGAACAAATGGGATAGAAAAGAAGAGGCAGTTAGAGAGATCTTGTGTGTGTAATGGTACAGAACTCTGGAGGCCATTTGAAGATCTCTAGAGTTTAGTGTGTGTCAGATGGTTGTCCACTGGGATTTTTAGCAGAAAAAATTCTTGCTTAGATTTATGTTTTCACATAATATTCATGACTACACTATTGTAAATAAATTTTAAAAGAGCAAGGGAAGAACCAGAGAAAGCAACTGTAAAGTTATGGTCTACTTTAATTAAAGATAATGAGAGGATGGAACAGGTGGTCGCAGTGGAGGTTATTAGAAGTAGTAACATCTTTGTATATATTTTGAAGGAAGAACCAGGTGAGTTAGATGCAAGTTAAAAGAAGAAAGGAAAAATCAAGGAAAATGTTGGTTTCAGCCACTTCAATGACTGATATGTGTAAAAGGTCTAGAAAAAGCATTGGGAAAAGCAGATTTCAGAGGAAATAACAAGAGACAGTTTTCTATGAATCAGGTTTGAAATGGTTATTAGATTGCCACATAGTGAAGTCAGTTGGAAGTCAGAGTCTGCAGTTCAAGAGATAAATCTAAGCTGTATATACAATTCTGAAACCAGTCAGGTTGTATGGTATTTAAAGCCAAGCAATTGATGAAATCTCCAACAGAGAAACTGGGTATAAACAGGAAAGAGAGGTGAGGAAACAGTAACAACAACAAAAACAAGAACAATAATTGAGCCCTATGGCACTCTAACACAAAGAGTTAAAGAATTATCAATTCTCCCTCAACAAAGGAGATTGAAAAGGCTGAGTCAACAGTTTAGGAGGAAAATCAGAAGATGACTGATTGTTCTGGAGAGTTGCACAAAAGATAAATAAGTAAATTGTACATCCTATTGTTCATTTATGGCTCTATAGTAATAAGTAAGCTAGGAAGGATAATGTAGAAAATCAGGTTTTGGAGTGGGAATTTTAGTATACTTGAGTCTTCATTGGGGAGGTGGTATTGGAGAGAGTGAGCCGTGTGCATATCTAAGGAAGACAGTTCCATGCAGAGGAAACAGCAAATGCAAAAACTGTCTTGTCAGAGTGTACCTGGCATGTTTGAATGATAGCAAGGAAGCCATGTTTGTAGAGAAGTGAACAAATGGGATAGAAAAGAAGAGGCAGTTAGAGAGATCTTGTGTGTGTAATGGTACAGAACTCTGGAGGCCATTTGAAGATCTCTAGAGTTTAGTGTGTGTCAGATGGTTGTCCACTGGGATTTTTAGCAGAAAAAATTCTTGCTTAGATTTATGTTTTCACATAATATTCATGACTACACTATTGTAAATAAATTTTAAAAGAGCAAGGGAAGAACCAGAGAAAGCAACTGTAAAGTTATGGTCTACTTTAATTAAAGATAATGAGAGGATGGAACAGGTGGTCGCAGTGGAGGTTATTAGAAGTAGTAACATCTTTGTATATATTTTGAAGGAAGAACCAGGTGAGTTAGATGCAAGTTAAAAGAAGAAAGGAAAAATCAAGGAAAATGTTGGTTTCAGCCACTTCAATGACTGATATGTGTAAAAGGTCTAGAAAAAGCATTGGGAAAAGCAGATTTCAGAGGAAATAACAAGAGACAGTTTTCTATGAATCAGGTTTGAAATGGTTATTAGATTGCCACATAGTGAAGTCAGTTGGAAGTCAGAGTCTGCAGTTCAAGAGATAAATCTAAGCTGTATATACAATTCTGAAACCAGTCAGGTTGTATGGTATTTAAAGCCAAGCAATTGATGAAATCTCCAACAGAGAAACTGGGTATAAACAGGAAAGAGAGGTGAGGAAACAGTAACAACAACAAAAACAAGAACAATAATTGAGCCCTATGGCACTCTAACACAAAGAGTTAAAGAATTATCAATTCTCCCTCAACAAAGGAGATTGAAAAGGCTGAGTCAACAGTTTAGGAGGAAAATCAGAAGAGTTTTGTATCTGAGAAATTATTTGAAAACATTTCATAAGAAGAATTCAAATGCTACTAACGTGTCAAAATTTAAGGAGATTTATGAGGAAGAAGGTGCACTTGGAACTGGTTTAAGAGAGAATGAAAGGACAAAATTGAGAGACAGTAAAATAGACATACAGACAACTGTTCCAAGGGCTTTTGTTATAAAGGGGAGAAGAAATATGAACAGTAGTCGGAGGTGACATTGGCACCAGTTGATGGGAGAAATGGAAAGAACAATTTCATTTATTGATGAGAATACTCTAGTGGAGAGGGAAGAACAGAAGACAGGAGAAAATCACCAGTGCAGTGTCTCTGATTACAAATCAAGGGGTTGAAAACTAGTACGTGAGAAGAAAGCTGCGTCTTAGTTAGAAGCACGGAGAGTTCATCTGAAATAGCAGGAAAGAAGGCTTTATGCATGGGTGTAGATACTGGTAAATACAAATGTGGCAACTTGTGAAAGTTCTCTTCTAATTAATTCAGGTTTTCAATTACAGGAAAAATAAGGGCATTGAGTAAGATTATGGATAGTGTAGGAGGTATTGAAGGCTTCACAGAAAGGAGAGCAACTAAAATAGCTATTTAGGAGACTGGGAGAGTTAATGGACTAGAGAAATATATTATAATGACTATTTATATATAAAGAACTCTTATAAATCAATAATAGATGAGCATGCCAATAAAAATAAGAGGAAGAATCAATATCTACAATCCACAAATACATACATGAAAATATATATGGCCATTGATTAGGTAAAGTAATAATTTACCTCAATCCTAAGGTAGAAAATGGAAAACTACACATTGGTTTATCTATGGTATTTCTGAACACTGGGAAAGAAATGTTGAAGAAGGAAACTGGATAAGTAAATAGCTGTGAAAGGCAAATTATAGTCATCCAGTAAAATGTCATTAATTGTAGATGAATATTTAATTTAAAAGTTTATGGGACACATAAGTGAATTAATGATGTAAATTATGCTAGTTTCTTCTTTTTAAAGTTCAATGCATAAATTTATACCATGATAAATGAAATTCTCTGTATATGATTTTAACATCGGTTAGGGTCCATTCATTTGTTTTAACATGGATGAAAATTTCCATGATTGTTTTTGTTCATATCTGTTTTGGGCAGAGAGTAATGTTTGTAAATTGGTAATCCCAGTGCCGTCTTTCTGATAAATTTAATCTACTGATTGTTTCTGCTAGATCTGTGGTCTAGCCTGATTTGGGGTTTAGAAAGATTACTGGAGTACCACAAGTGGTGTGGTTAGGACAGAGAGAAATTGGACACGTGGAGACCAACTAGAGCCGTCTTCAGGAACCATTGAGGAGATAATGAGGATCAAAGATGGCAGCTGTGGAATAGAGCGGAGGTTGCAGATGCAGTGTATGATGGGAAAGCCCTGACACTGACATATAACAACATACCAAGAAGGGCATGTAGAGAAACCTACACAGGCAGGCATAAGTGTGAAGTAGGACTAGTTCCTTCCCTATAAGGAGGAAGTAAAAGCCCATCTCTGCTTTGCACAAGAGCTCTACTATTACAATTTAAAATTATAGGATTACTTTTGTCCTCAGTTCCTCTGTCTGTGTTTAATTATACCCCCCTATCAGGATAGGAAAATCACAGCTATTTTGAGGACATATCACCTTTTCAGGCTCTGTATCTCCTCTGTGTGTGATACTGAATTTAAAAAGAGGAATGTGAAACAGAAGAGGCGCAGGTGGTTGTGTTTATGGGCTTCGGGGAGATATGATTACCTCACTCCACTGATTGCTACCTGAAAGAAGGCAGATTACAATTAAGACTGTCAGGTAAAGCACACAATTAAAGTTCATTGCAAATGCTGTCGACAAACTGGTATTAGCTGGGAAATGTACTCCTGCAAACAGATGTACCCTGGAAAACAGAAAGGGAATGTTTCCTTCTAGAACAAATCAACTTTTATCAGATCTGACAACTTGCACTTGAGCTCTGGGGTCCTGAGCTAGAAAGAGCTTCTTATTTGATTTAAGCAATTGGCACATAACATGCAGGTTGGAAATGAGTTGACTCATTAACGTATTTTGCTTCATAGAAAATGCTTACCTCACCACATTTTGCTCTTCGCCTTTCAGATTTGTTTCAGAGACAGAAATATTGCATTATACTCTGTTTATTAAAGGGTGAAGCTGTGGTTCTAGAATGAGAATATTCTTTTTACAAAATGTCAGTAAAAGCCATACCTCTCTATTTTTGAAATTGGCTTTGAGTCAATCAGATGGTGTGGCTATCCCTACCGTCGTGTTATCAATCTCTGTAAGCATCTACCTTGCATTTGTGTGACACTAATAAGAAAGAGTTCCCATAGATGGAAAGCAATTCTACTATTTGATTTTACTCCATAAGTAACTGTGTATATCATTTCCTCTTAATAAAGTGAAGAATTCCCTCAGCTCACACATATCACAGCATTAGTGGTAATGGGAGTTATGTACAGGGATTGTGTACGAACTATAGCTCTCGCTCTCAACGTCTCACTCTGTTTGCCTGATTCCTGATAGGTCTTATGTGGTCAGTAATGGGAGTGGTTTATCTGGGAAATGGCTGTCACATAAAAATTCCAGTCTAGGGAAAACATAACACTGAGACAAATAGGCTAGACTAGATCCCATTCTGGGGTTTCTTTGATAGCTCACTGGTAAAGTATCCTCCTGACAATGCAGGAGATGTAGGTTCTATCCCTGGGTCAGGAAGATCCGCTGGAGAAGGAAGTGACAACCCACTCCAGTATTCTTTCCTGGGAAATCCCATATTGATAGGCGATCAGACACAACTGGTAAAAAAATGTCAGTTCCTCTGTGTGTGATACTGAAGTTAAAAAGAGGAATGTGAAACAGAAGAGGCGCAGGTGGTTGTGTTTATGGGCTTCGGGGAGATATGATTACCTCATTCCACTGATTGCTACCTGAAAGAAGGCAGATTACAATTAAGACTGTCAGGTAAAGCACACAATTAAAGTTCATTGCAAATGCTGTCGACAAACTGGTATTAGCTGGGAAATGTACTCCTGCAAACAGATGTACCCTGGAAAACAGAAAGGGAATGTTTCCTTCTAGAACAAATCAACTTTTATCAGATCTGACAACTTGCACTTGAGCTCTGGGGTCCTGAGCTAGAAAGAGCTTCTTATTTGATTTAAGCAATTGGCACATAACATGCAGGTTGGAAATGAGTTGACTCATTAACGTATTTTGCTTCATAGAAAATGCTTACCTCACCACATTTTGCTCTTCGCCTTTCAGATTTGTTTCAGAGACAGAAATATTGCATTATACTCTGTTTATTAAAGGGTGAAGCTGTGGTTCTAGAATGAGAATATTCTTTTTACAAAATGTCAGTAAAAGCCATACCTCTCTATTTTTGAAATTGGCTTTGAGTCAATCAGATGGTGTGGCTATCCCTACCGTCGTGTTATCAATCTCTGTAAGCATCTACCTTGCATTTGTGTGACACTAATAAGAAAGAGTTCCCATAGATGGAAAGCAATTCTACTATTTGATTTTACTCCATAAGTAACTGTGTATATCATTTCCTCTTAATAAAGTGAAGAATTCCCTCAGCTCACACATATCACAGCATTAGTGGTAATGGGAGTTATGTACAGGGATTGTGTACGAACTATAGCTCTCGCTCTCAACGTCTCACTCTGTTTGCCTGATTCCTGATAGGTCTTATGTGGTCAGTAATGGGAGTGGTTTATCTGGGAAATGGCTGTCACATAAAAATTCCAGTCTAGGGAAAACATAACACTGAGACAAATAGGCTAGACTAGATCCCATTCTGGGGTTTCTTTGATAGCTCACTGGTAAAGTATCCTCCTGACAATGCAGGAGATGTAGGTTCTATCCCTGGATCAGGAAGATCCGCTGGAGAAGGAAGTGACAACCCACTCCAGTATTCTTTCCTGGGAAATCCCATAGATTGAGGAGTTTGACAAACTACAGTCCATGGGTCACAGAGAGTCAGACACAACTTAGTGACTAAACAACAATAGACTCCTTTGTATAAGAAAAACTGCTTCTGACTGCCATCAGAATCTCTGAAAAAGATTCAGATTTTAAAAAGCAGGGAGGGGATAAACCTTATATTCTGCTTTGGGATGAAGAGTTTTATGCCACAATCAGTGTCTTCTCTGATTCCTCAGGGCATATTGCTCCACTGGGAATAAACCCTCCAAATATATTTCGGTGACTTCATTATTAAATAGTGTGTGCTAAGTCACTTCAGGTATGTCCAACGCTTTGTGACCCTATGAACTATAGCCTACCATAGGATATTCCAGGCAAAAATACTGGAATGGGTTGCCATGCCCTTCACCAAGGGATTTTCCCAACCCAGGGGTCAAACCCGAGTCTCTTACACCACATGCATTGGCAGGTGTCTTCATTACCAGTAGTACCATGTGGGAAGTCCTCATTATTAAACAGAGTGAGGATTGAATAAGGTCATCTATATAAAGCATGCAATAAAACCTCAAAGAATAGTAGTTTTCTATTTCCTTCCCTTAAAATCCTTAGTGTCCAAAGTGCACAGTTGTTGGCCCCATGTTATGTAGGTATGATACAGGCTCACTCCATCTCAAGTCCTCTTCACTACCCACTAAGCTATAGTGTCCAGGGGACAGCCAACATATGTGTAGCCTCATATGCATGCAGCTCTTCTACTGACCATCAGTGATAAAATGTATTTACAGGGATTGTGTACGAACTATAGCTCTCGCTCTCAACGTCTCACTCTGTTTGCCTGATTCCTGATAGGTCTTATGTGGTCAGTAATGGGAGTGGTTTATCTGGGAAATGGCTGTCACATAAAAATTCCAGTCTAGGGAAAACATAACACTGAGACAAATAGGCTAGACTAGATCCCATTCTGGGGTTTCTTTGATAGCTCACTGGTAAAGTATCCTCCTGACAATGCAGGAGATGTAGGTTCTATCCCTGGATCAGGAAGATCCGCTGGAGAAGGAAGTGACAACCCACTCCAGTATTCTTTCCTGGGAAATCCCATAGATTGAGGAGCTTGACAAACTACAGTCCATGGGTCACAGAGAGTCAGACACAACTTAGTGACTAAACAACAATAGACTCCTTTGTATAACAAAAACTGCTTCTGACTGCCATCAGAATCTCTGAAAAAGATTCAGATTTTAAAAAGCAGGGAGGGGATAAACCTTATATTCTGCTTTGGGATGAAGAGTTTTATGCCACAATCAGTGTCTTCTCTGATTCCTCAGGGCATATTGCTCCACTGGGAATAAACCCTCCAAATATATTTTGGTGACTTCATTATTAAATAGTGTGTGCTAAGTCACTTCAGGTATGTCCAACGCTTTGTGACCCTATGAACTATAGCCTACCATAGGATATTCCAGGCAAAAATACTGGAATGGGTTGCCATGCCCTTCACCAAGGGATTTTCCCAACCCAGGGGTCAAACCCGAGTCTCTTACACCACATGCATTGGCAGGTGTCTTCATTACCAGTAGTACCATGTGGGAAGTCCTCATTATTAAACAGAGTGAGGATTGAATAAGGTCATGTATATAAAGCATGCAATAAAACCTCAAAGAATAGTAGTTTTCTATTTCCTTCCCTTAAAATCCTTAGTGTCCAAAGTGTACAGTTGTTGGCCCCATGTTATGTAGGTATGATACAGGCTCACTCCATCTCAAGTCCTCTTCACTACCCACTAAGCTATAGTGTCCAGGGGACAGCCAACATATGTGTAGCCTCATATGCATGCAGCTCTTCTACTGACCATCAGTGATGCTAACACAGTGTATCCTGTAGAAATCAGATAGTACATTGATTTTCTCCTACATTCCTTCTAATACATGTTCACAGTTGAATAATCAATTACATGCAATAGAGTATGAAAATGACATAAAGTTCAGTGAACAGCTTGATATATTTCTATATGAGTGTACATTCTTATAACTATCCCTCATCTCATTTTAACAAGCATTATTTCTTCTTCTTTTGGCGAAATCTCTAAGAGCACCTGCCACTTCCTTCAGTATATAAAAACACGACTTTTCTGCTGCTCTCTTTTGAGGTGTTCTGGAGTCATTTTTGTTCTTTGTAACTAAGATGTCTCAGGCATTTAGACTTCTGTCACTTAACACTCACCAAGCATTTGTATGATAGGAGTAATATATTGAGAAAAAGTCAGATGCATGAAAGATGGTACTTATTGTAATTTACTCAGAACAGTAAAGGAGAACAAAGGTAAAATGAAACTAATATGTAATTAGTACATGCTCTGGGGCCAAGGGATTGTGCCAGATGATTTGTAGAGGTGTAGCCATTAATTTTCCAAACATTTTATATGTAAAGCCACACTTACTGTTCTCTTGAGTATCCATCATTTCTCCTACCCATTTCTTCTAAACACCTTTGCTGTGATTGTCTCCCCATGGTGGCAGTGGTGGTTTAGTCACTAAGTCTTGTCTGACTCTTATGACCACATGGAGGGTAACCCACAAGGCTCCTCTGTCCATGGAATTCTCCAGACAAGAGTATTGGAGTTGCCATTCCTTTTTCAGGGTATCTTCTTGACCCAGGGGTCCAACTTGAGTTTCCTGATTACACATGGATTCCTTATCAATTGAGCTGCCATGGAACGCTTGTCTACCCGTAGAGCTATTGGCAAATATCGCTTTGTTCCTAGCCCCCGCTTCTCTTTCTCTCTCTGTCTGTCTCTCTGTGTCTCTACTTCTCTTTCTCACCCTTATATTTTTCCTTTGACCCTCCTGACCATACTCTCTTGCTTTCTTTTCTTCTTCTCTTCATCTCTCTCCTCTCTGCTGGACCGGGAAATCTCAGAGGGCTGAAAGTCAATTATCTGTGCTTGGATCCTGAGAACACCCAGTCTTGGGTGCTTGGACATCTCACATATTGTCTTCCTTAGTCATATCTCACTGGCACAAGGAAATGCTGAAGTTCCCAAAACAACAGCTCTCTTGTGAAAGAGAACATATGCTGCTTTACACATTTGGCCACTGGTATTAGCTGAGTCATTTCCCACCCTTTTCGATGCCTGCTTTTTTCACTTGTTTCCAGATTTCTCTCTCTCTCTCTCTCTCTCTCTCTCTCTCTCATTTTTAACAGTTGTAGGCATCTTTCATGGTTCTGAGCCAATATGCACATTAATCTTTCCTAATAAGGAACTCACCTGCAATGTAGGAGATGGAGAAGACGTGTGTTCGATCCATGGGTCAGGAAGATCCCCTGGAGGAGGGCATGGCAACCCACTCCAGTATTCTTGCCTGGAGAATCCCATGGACAGAGGAGTCTGGCGGGCTACAGTCCACAGGGTCACAAAGAGTTGGACATGACTAAGCACACAACACACCATTATGTCAGTGATCATAATTTTTCAACCTCCTATTCCAAGCAATTTAAAGCAGTAAATTAACATCTTGAATAAAATTGTGACTGTTTCTCAGGAGCTCTTCAATTTGATTCTCACTCTGCACTGTGATCTAGGCAAGGTGGGCATTCTTCCTTTTGTGTTTCTGAAGATAACAAAAGAAACACAACAAGGAAAGAGACATGACAGATCTAAATAATTGCCAGGGGCCCCACTTAAGCCAACCTGCAATTATCTCTACATTTTATTTATTTTTTTCTTTTCTCCACTATAATGTAAACTTCTAGAGAAACAGGACCACTTAAATGCAGTTCAGTTTTTTATTCTCCTCCCTTAACCCATACAAAACCCTGATATATCAATAATGGGCTGTCAGTTTGAACCTGTCCACAGCTCCAGGCCACAGCTGGGTCAAGATGGGCAGCTGATGTCCTGATACTGAGTCATCTTTGAGGCCTCAATACGTACCTCCTTTAATCTGAGTTTATCCCTGATGGCCTGCGAGGCCTCTTTGAGTATGTGCTTTGTCTCCACATTTTCTCAGTATCTTTTTTTTCTATAATATTCTTAATTAGAACTATCTATATTTCACCTGTCTTCATTTCGGGGCCTTTGGACGTTCCATCTCTTAAATGGCCAGAAGATCTTCAGTAAATCTGTGTGCCTGGGAAACCCATATTCTGTGATCTGCATATGACCCACATTGCAGTCTCCTTCTGCATTATGCTCAATAATTATGGTTCCTGGGATGGGGAGGCCTCTGAGCCAGCCCCTGTATCTTCCTGCCTCTTTAGTGATTCTTTTTCTCCTTTCATTTCTGGTTGTCTGGCTGCATCTCTGCAGCCATTCTTTGAGACAGCATGATTCTTAATTCTCCAGGGTTGTCAATCCTTTCCCTATACTTAATCCGCATAAAAACAATCCTGGAATCAATGGCCCCACAAAATAACAATTCTTATTTCATTTATTGCCTTTTCAGATTGTAATGTGACTATCCAGATAAATCATCCTGAATCAGTCTTTTCTGAAATGTGCTTTAAAAATGGATCATTTCTCTTTCTTCCCTCAGCTTCTCAGTTGGGATTAATCAAACTAATTGTTGCCAGTTTAAATGTGTCCATAATGTCAAAGTTTTATTTTATACCAGAATTTCCAATATCTGCAATTATCAGACACCTAACAAACAAATCAGCATTTTGGAGAGCCTTGTTTATGGGTGATGTTGAGCTAATAGTTCTGTTAACAAACAGGGCTTTAGATGGAAAATTGTGCTTCTGACCAGAATGGATGTTTTACAGCTTTGCATCAATTACAGTAAAACTCTGATTTGCAATGTGATGGTAAATTAAGATTCAGTTAGACTGAAATTCTGGAGAACAGTCTTCTGAAAGAGCAAAGCACCTGTCTTGGTTTTTCAGCTCTGAATGTTCTCCTGCCCCTCCTCCCAGTATCTGTTCTATACTCCTGGAGGTGGTTGTCAGGTTTTGTTAGGACTGCTTGGGCACAAACCTGCCAACCCTAACCAGACAAAGACTTGGTGTTTGAATTTAGGAATTCGAAGATTTTAAGTTTGTGTGCTTTACTGAAAAAGAAAAAAAAGTGTGTAAGGAATAACATTGTGGAATTCAAGTTTAGCACAGTTTGAGGTGAACCATAGGCTGGGGGGCCTATAATTAGTCAATTCACATGTTGAATATCTCAGCCTGGTTTTATTGAGTTGACCAAAAAGTTCATTTGGGATTTTCCATATGATCTTATGCAAGAACTCAAACAAACATTTTGGCCAACCCAAGACTTGGGCTTTGGATTCGCGGTGAACCTGGGTTCTAATTAATGATTGTTGGCTGTGGAAACTTTTTCACAGCTTCTAATCTTTCCTGAACCTTTGTTTTTCTGCGCATAAAGGAGAGATAGGAATGCCTGTCTAGTTACCCTGCCCTGAGGATGAATTGGAACAGTGTTTGAGTGGTGCTTTACACAGTGCTGGCACAGAGTAAAGCATAGTGAAGGCATTAGTCATTTTTTGTTCTTGTTGATACTACTACTATTATCCATTTTTTCTTGTTTTATTCATTTAACAAATATTTATTGTCTCAGGTGCCTTCCAATGTTATGAATATAGATACATATAGTACTTGGTCTGTTTTGTAGTGAGCTCTTGCTCTGGCAGGAAAGAAAACCCAGATAAGAAAATCCTGCGATTATAGTTCAGGAAGTTAAGTGCCACGGTAGAAAGGAAAATAGAAATTTAACTTCCGTGCACCCATCCTGTCATGTCACACTGCCTGCAGAAAGGGAGGTGTCCCCTCCATTTAGTGTGTGCCAAGAGTGCTGAGTGACGCACCTGATCAGCTCAGGGTGCCCTTGACCCACAACAGGGGGTGGGAGGTTAGGACACATCTCTGAATCTAGATTTCTCTCTGTGTCTTCCTTTTTTTTCCTTTGCTGTGCAAATTATTATTTTTTAAAACTTTCTATTTTGTATTGGGGTATAGCCGAATAACAAACAATGTTGTGATAGATTCAGATGAACAGTGAAGGCACTCAGCCATACATATGCATGTATACATTTATCAGTTCTGAAGAACCCCAGTTTCCCGCTGGGAAATTTTGGTCAACACTCTTGTATCCATCTTGGAGTCAAGGAGAAATTGAAAACCCAGAGTCATATAAGGATATGTGTGTAGTTCTTTTATCCCTATAGTCATATATTTCTGAGCCTAATCATAAATCCCTAATAAACTAAGGCTCCAAGGGGAAAGTTATTTATTTTAGATAAAACAGATAGTTTGGGGGCAGAGCCAAGACTAAGAGTTGGACCTCATCACTTCTGATATGCGGCTACTTCTATTGTCTAAATCAGTTCTAGAGTTGAGACAGAGCAGCAGTAGAAGCAAGCAATCATGAAAATCAATATTGTAGCAAGTCTAAATAACAGCCACATGTATTACCAAGTGCCTGTTTTGTACCAAGTACTGTTCAAAGATTTTGCATAGTATTATTTATTATAGTAACACTAGGACCTAAATCTTTGTATTCCTATTTTATCAATAAAGTAATAGTGATAATCAGTGGTTATCCAAGATCACACACTCAAAGCTGGTGAAGGAAGCCTTCAAGCAGCCTGTTTGACTCTTTGAATGCCTCTCTATGTTGTCTTCTTTCAGTATCATCTTCTGAATGACCACTCAGTGCCCAAATTTGTGCCAGGCACTCAGGAGCAGCAGTGTCATAGCAGCTCGTAGGTCTAATGATCCCCTTCAGGATGAGAGGAGATAACTGGCAAAACCAGTGCACAGACCCATAAAACTACGGATTATAAGACCAAGTCTTATAAGACTTCAGCCCTTCTGTTAACAATAAGGACATAGGCTAGGAGCTTTGATCTGATTGTTTCCATTTGTTTTATGCATTTACTGTATTTATGCTTGAATGTGTCTTATAAAGCAAGGATTTTCCCATGTCTTAGGAGAGAGAGGGAAAGGACCAGACAAACCATGGGACTGTGGGCAAAGGAAGACCCTTGAGGTAGCATTGGTCTTGCTTTTCCCCAGAACAGTTCACTTGCCTTTTCCTTCATGAGGTGCCTAATTTCTTCTTTTGGCAAACTTATATATCCTTTAAGGCCAAAAGGCTTCCCTGTCCCTGTAGCTGTCCCTACAATTATGGGAGAAATTGTTCACCATTCTCTCTGTGTTTCCATAGCACTGTCTGTTTATTAAATATAGATCTTACAGCATTTATTATAATTATGCATTTATATTTCCTCCTTATATAGCTGTATATATGGATAAAACCATATGTTGTCTTATAATCTGTCCAGGATTCAGAAGAAAACTTGGATATTTTGTACATGTTTGGATTATGTGTATTTGTCCTACCATCTCTTCATTTCACATCATCCTCATTACCCCTTTAAAGTTCCATGGTCCTGGCTGTAGATACCTTGATATCATTGTCAGTGTTTATCCCAAACAGAAGAAATAGTGAAAAGGCTTTACAGTATTTATATTTATATATATACACAATGATAGTCACCTTGTCTTTGTGAACAGATTTTTAATGATTGTAGTGTTTCTCCACCAAGTGCCTGTTTTGTACCAAGTACTGTTTAAAGATTTTGCATAGTATTATTTATTATAGTAACACTAGGACCTAAATCTTTGTATTCCTATTTTATCAATAAAGTAATAGTGATAATCAGTGGTTATCCAAGATCACACACTCAAAGCTGGTGAAGGAAGCCTTCAAGCAGCCTGTTTGACTCTTTGAATGCCTCTCTATGTTGTCTTCTTTCAGTATCATCTTCTGAATGACCACTCTGTGCCCAAATTTGTGCCAGGCACTCAGGAGCAGCAGTGTCATAGCAGCTCGTAGGTCTAATGATCCCCTTCAGGATGAGAGGAGATAACTGGCAAAACCAGTGCACAGACCCATAAAACTACGGATTATAAGACCAAGTCTTATAAGACTTCAGCCCTTCTGTTAACAATAAGGACATAGGCTAGGAGCTTTGATCTGATTGTTTCCATTTGTTTTATGCATTTACTGTATTTATGCTTGAATGTGTCTTATAAAGCAAGGATTTTCCCATGTCTTAGGAGAGAGAGGGAAAGGACCAGACAAACCATGGGACTGTGGGCAAAGGAAGACCCTTGAGGTAGCATTGGTCTTGCTTTTCCCCAGAACAGTTCACTTGCCTTTTCCTTCATGAGGTGCCTAATTTCTTCTTTTGGCAAACTTATATATCCTTTAAGGCCAAAAGGCTTCCCCTGTCCCTGTAGCTGTCCCTACAATTATGGGAGAAATTGTTCACCATTCTCTCTGTGTTTCCATAGCACTGTCTGTTTATTAAATATAGATCTTACAGCATTTATTATAATTATGCATTTATATTTCCTCCTTATATAGCTGTATATATGGATAAAACCATATGTTGTCTTATAATCTGTCCAGGATTCAGAAGAAAACTTGGATATTTTGTACATGTTTGGATTATGTGTATTTGTCCTACCATCTCTTCATTTCACATCATCCTCATTACTCCTTTAAAGTTCCATGGTCCTGGCTGTAGATACCTTGATATCATTGTCAGTGTTTATCCCAAACAGAAGAAATAGTGAAAAGGCTTTACAGTATTTATATTTATATATATACACAAATAGATACATGTGCATACCTTGTCTTTTAATGGTGCAACAGATTTTTAATGATTGTATGCCTACCCCTATCTCTCCTATGAGATTTCTCCAATGCTTTGAAATATGAGTTAAATTAACAGGGTTGAAATGATAGGCCTGTCATGATTGATATTAAAACCCCACAAGGATGGACCTTGCAGCCTTGGCAGGAATGAGGTTTAGTCTGCATGATGGTTACAGACTGGAACACATTAGAACACAGAAATGTCACAGTTATTAACACATTCCAGCCTCAGGGAAAGAGGCTTCCATGTGGAGACATGTTCAGGCCTGCCTTCCTTCATCTGCCCTGGGCAAAAGCCCTGTGGTCCTCAGGCATGTAAGGGATCAGGCTAAGGCAGGGCCCTCTGCTGTTGAGTCCCTGAGCCTGATTTCTTCCTTTTCACAGCCCATCAGGGAGCCTATTTCTTAGGAGAGACAAAAGAGCCAGGCCTTCCCAAGAGGATTCAGTCCCCTTGTGTGACACCTTTGTGTGTCAGGGTTCACTCTGCCTGCTGAGTCTTTGCCTAGGATGTGAGGGAGGGCCCAGGGAGGGGAGTTGGGATGCAGCAACAAACAGATGCAGGCCCTGTCCACAATGAGTTCAAAAGGTATTAGGGGAAAAATTAGTCATGTTAAGATAGTCAATAACTGAGTTGCCAAATCAGTGTTTCTGTAAGTCAAGAGCATAAGTGCTGAGACAAGTGAGGAACCTCTGTGAACCTGAGGTAGCCAGAAGGGCTTCCTGGAGGAGATGAAAAAATGTAAGAAGGAGATGAGACTGTTAAGGGAGATCCTATTGGGTCAGATCAAATGGCTGACAGGAGGAAGAATCCAGGTGAGAGTGTAGGACTGGCAAGGGAAGATGCCATGAGAAAATTTAGAGCCTCTAGAGATCCTCCTAAGTCTCTGTGTCTCCTTCCATTTCCATTCAGTTATTGATTGTTGTCAAAATAATCATTATCTACAGAACAGTTTACAAAACAACTACAGTCTGGTGGACAACACCATCAATTCAGCACCAACTAATGCTCAATAATAAACCTCAATTCAGTCTCTTTCCTTTGGAAGTAGAATTACTCGCAGAAAATTGAGAATCAGATGACATAATTGTCCTGAATTCTCTGTAAGGTATGAAGTCAGGTACATATGCCTTCTCATCATTGGCATCATCTTGATTATGTCCCATGAATCATTGCCTTCCAGAAGCTTCTCATTTTGACCTTTGTCAGATGATAACCCAATGAAGCACTGTTGCTTTTGTGGTTGTTCCATCGCTAAGTCATGTCCAACTCTTTGTGACCACCATGAACTATAGCATGCCAGACTTCTCTGTTCTACATCATCTCCTTCTCTGCTGCCCCCTTCTCCTTTTTCCTTCAGTCTTTCCCAGCACCAGAGTATTTTCCAGTAAGTTGGCTCTTTGTATCAGGTGGACAAAGTATTGGAGTTTTAGCTTCCATATCAGTCTTCCCAATGAATATTCAGAATTGACTTTCTTTAGGATCTCATTGCCATCCAAAGGACTCTCAAGAGTCTTATCCAGCACCATAGTGTGAAAGCATCAATCCTACTAACCTACTTTACCTACCTACTCAGTGTTCTGTATTTGTTTAATGATTATGTGTTAATGGGCATTGTGACCACAATTGCCTTAGTCTCACTGCTAGAATACTGCTCCGGGTTTTGAAGTCTCTCTGGAGAGAAGACTCTGCATAGCTGAAGACCATCAAGACTCTTGCTCAGAACAGAAGATGTAGATTTAAATAGAGTTTCCAGAGGTTGAACCTGCCATTGAATCAACAATTAGCTAAAACTCTTAAGAGTGAATGGATGTATTGATTCCATTATAATGCTGAGAAAGCCCTGGTATTCACAACACACTTAATCAGGCTGTTGAATGACTGAATGGGCAAATTCCATAACAAGAGAAGAGAAATGAAATATTGTGCACTTTGAAGCCATCTTCACTGGACCTCCTTTGTGGGGCTGAGTTTTCAGACAAGGGAGGAAGAGGATTTATCAGGGTCTCTGGGACAGGGAAAACCACTTGACAAACTAGGCTCCCTCCAGATGTGAAAATATATATTTTTGGTACTATTTTAACTTATTTTTTGTCTTTTAAATCTGGCTTGTGAATACAACTGAAGTAGCTTGACTTGGAGACATTTATGCAAAGGTTTTGCCCTTATAGTAACTTCCAGTGTTGTCTAATTGTGTTTATCATGCCAAATAAGGAATATAAACATCTACCAATGTAAAGGAGGATTGGCAAATGAAGGAGTATTTTTAATGGAAACAAGATAGATTTATTTTTTTCCAGAGAATACTTTGTTTTTACCTTTTTTTCTTTTTTCCATCTTCTTGGGGCAGGATTAGGAGGGGTGGGTGGGAGAGGGCTAACCTTTTGATACTGTAAGTAGTCTATTCCAGATAACATATGTATTAATGACAAATATAGAAAAAATTGTCATAAGTCATCAAGATTTGGCATGCTAGATGGAAGGAAAGATACATTATTTACTTTACTATTGTTAAAAATTATTGTGACTAATCTCAAAGTCTGAGATCTTGTTTCCTTAAAAGGGAAAAACTAGCATAATCATTGGGATGAGAGAGAGAAAAGAGAATTATGATGCAATATCTGATCATTCAAAAGCATTCTGCTTTGAGGAGTCTCACACTGAGACTGGGGGAAATAAATATTTAGCAAGTTTTTTCCAAGTTCACTAAATTTCATACTTAATATTGCACCGTCATGTTATTACTCTTATTCTCATCCTATTTAGATAGCAATATAATCCAGTGCTTTTCTTCCCACTGTACAATGGATAGTCATTAGACTTGAGGCTTCTGCCTTATTCTCTCGGACTGAGGTCGTGTCAAAATGGGCAAAATACAATTGCATGAGGACTAATATCTGAAGGTAATATCTCTTATAAAGGATCATTTCCATAGACCTGAGTTGATCATATCCAGTTGACCTTTGAACTCATCAAATTGTGAACATGTCAGTGATTCAGAATATAGACCATAGCAGAGATCCTGGGGGCAGCCAAACCAAATTGGGGTGAATTTTTCCCCTGTTTTTCCCGTGTATCACATCATTTGAATAAAGGTTTATAGTCTCCCCCTTGACAAACTAGGCTCTCCAGATGTGAAAATATATATTTTGGTACTATTTTAACTTATTTTTTGTCTTTTAAATCTGGCTTGTGAATACAACTGAAGTAGCTTGACTTGGAGACATTTATGCAAAGGTTTTGCCCTTATAGTAACTTCCAGTGTTGTCTAATTGTGTTTATCATGCCAAATAAGGAATATAAACATCTACCAATGTAAAGGAGGATTGGCAAATGAAGGAGTATTTTTAATGGAAACAAGATAGATTTATTTTTTTCCAGAGAATACTTTGTTTTTACCTTTTTTTCTTTTTTCCATCTTCTTGGGGCAGGATTAGGAGGGGTGGGTGGGAGAGGGCTAACCTTTTGATACTGTAAGTAGTCTATTCCAGATAACATATGTATTAATGACAAATATAGAAAAAATTGTCATAAGTCATCAAGATTTGGCATGCTAGATGGAAGGAAAGATACATTATTTACTTTACTATTGTTAAAAATTATTGTGACTAATCTCAAAGTCTGAGATCTTGTTTCCTTAAAAGGGAAAAACTAGCATAATCATTGGGATGAGAGAGAGAAAAGAGAATTATGATGCAATATCTGATCATTCAAAAGCATTCTGCTTTGAGGAGTCTCACACTGAGACTGGGGGAAATAAATATTTAGCAAGTTTTTTCCAAGTTCACTAAATTTCATACTTAATATTGCACCGTCATGTTATTACTCTTATTCTCATCCTATTTAGATAGCAATATAATCCAGTGCTTTTCTTCCCACTGTACAATGGATAGTCATTAGACTTGAGGCTTCTGCCTTATTCTCTCGGACTGAGGTCGTGTCAAAATGGGCAAAATACAATTGCATGAGGACTAATATCTGAAGGTAATATCTCTTATAAAGGATCATTTCCATAGGCCTGAGTTGATCATATCCGGTTGACCTTTGAACTCATCAAATTGTGAACATGTCAGTGATTCAGAATATAGACCATAGCAGAGATCCTGGGGGCAGCCTAAGATCACCAGAAAGTTGAAGCAAGGGCTCAGAGAAGGGACAGGAAATCAGAAGGTGTTTCCTTTTTACCTGGGCCAAGTCTGTCATTTCTCTCTGCAGTGTATCACATCATTTGTTAAAAAAAAAAAAGAAAGAAAGACATTTCTGGCATTAGGAGCCACTTAGATTATAAATTCTTCCATTTGTCTAAGTCAGTATTCACTTATCCAGTCTCTTCTCATTATTGAAAAAAATATTGCAGAAATGTTTGCCCACGTTTGTTTTGTATTCCTGCCTGCATGCCTGCTGTCACTTCAGTTGTGTCTGACTCTGGCCTGTAGCCCACCAGGCTCCTCTGTCCATAGGATTCTCCAGGCAAGAATACTGGAGTGGACTGTTGTGCCATCCTCCAAGGGATCTTCCGAACCCAGGGATCAAACCAGCGTCTCCTGTGTCTCTTGCATTGGGAGACAAGTTCTTTCCCACTACTGCTGCTTGGGAATCCCCCTGTCTTCCTAAGATACATATTTTTAACAGCATCCTTTGTAGCTTTAATGGGCTTAAGGAGAAACAGGAGATACACACAGTGTGTTTCTTAGGATTTCTAATTTTGAATATATTCTCTTTGGTGTTGATGTAAGAATTAATAAGTAAAAGCACTGATTATGTTATTGGCACATAGTAAATACTCAGAATGCTATCATCATCATCATTTTTTATTCTTCATCAAGATCTTCTGATATATGTTCATTTTGTCTCTAATACTGGCTCTAGGACCTTAAACACTCGTGTCCCAAGTCTACAGATGGTGCTTCTACTGGATTATAATGATTGGTTGTAAATCCTGGTTTACCCTTGACACTTGTCTTTTGACTTGCCTCTTTTAAAACACTTGACTCCAAGTCTTGTATCTTAGTGACAATTATCTGTGGTCCTCCAGCCCAACCTGGAACCAGTGCAGTTCCTGCTTGCTTGAGAGCAGGTAACTTTTCTAAAGAAGAATACTCTAATACAAAGAAAGATAAGTTTAAAAAAAAAAAAAGGGCACACAGGGTGCACTCTACAAAAAGCATGTACCATTGACAGTGAACATTCAGAGAAGCTGGTGATTAACTATATGGACACTTTATCCCAGAGGAGGTAACTTCATGAAATGCAGGTGTATGTCTTTCCTAGAGACTCTTTTCTTTAACCCCACAATCTAATCTTTTTTGAAATCCTCTCACTTCTTTTTCTGACATACTGCCTATTACAATTCCTTTCTCCCTATTCTTTAGGCTTTATCCCAGAGCTGACCTTTATCATACGCTGAAAGCGTGACACTGTTTTTCAAATGGTATCTCTAGTAATTATTGCTGTCTAGTCTAAGCCATCCTACCTACCACTGATAGATTAGCAACCTTCAATATTATTTTGATCATGACACCCTATGATCAGAGAGGTAGAATTTCTTCCAATACTATTAACATGAAAGTTAAAGAGTTCCAGTATATTTCTGATATCTGTGCAACTTGGATCCTCTCATTTGCTGCTAAATATCCATTTCTGTATTCATTTATGAATGCATTTATTAACTTAGCTAGTCAATATATGTTTACCAGTTGGCTTCTACTCTCAGAACAAGCATAGTAACCAGACTTTTGGCACCTGAGTTAATTTAACCCCCCTCATTATCCTGTTATCACTCTCTCTGTCTAGCTGTCTATCCCTCTCTGTATGTGTGTATATCTGTATCCTTCTATGGTGTTGTCTATCATCCTTTCCATCCATCACACACACTCCCCAGACACACGACATCTGTACCTGGGCCTTTTCCTGGTCCCTTCTGGCTGGCGTAAAGGCAGTAAGCAGGTGGGTGTATGAAATAAGATGAGTCAAAAGATTCATTTCTTTATTTTCTCCTAACTGCCTCAGCCTTCATAAAACCCAGTCCTATAAGTTATTGATTTTCACAAAAAGAAGAAAAACGAGTGGGAGTGGAGAATTATGATGTTATGTCCTAAATGAATTTTTCACAGCAAAAGAAGAGGAGAAAAACAACAACAGCTATTCTTCGTTGTGGGCAGTTGGTCAGAAATGAGGTTTGGAGTCTAGAATAGGAAAGGCAGGAGTGCCCCTGTCCTCGGGGGCGAGCACACATTGATCTCTTGGGTGATTGCCCTGACTACCTCTGAAGCTGAGAATTAGGTTCAATATGTTAGTGCTAACATTTAAGTCCTTTCAAATCTCCAGGGGCAGAATCTGCTTTCTCTTTCTCTACCTCATTTATGTTTAGGTGAAAACTGACTTAACTCTTTAGTTTCCAGCTTTCCTCTTTATTGATTCAGAAGTCTCGGCCTCAGGAAACAAGTGAAAGCTTTGATGAGGTGTTTAAATTATTAGTTCACAAGCAGTGTGTTGGAAACAAAAATAAACAAAGTTGAGACTCTTACCTCTATCAAAATGTACTTTCTAGCTAAGATAGCAATAACAGACCTATTGTTTTTACTCATCCTCAATGGAGAAAACTCATCTCAGGAACATGGTGTTGTTAAGAGTCAAGCATCAGAGACACGTAGGGAGCTTTTAGAAATGTACATTTGCAGATGCAACTCCAGGCCTGCAATCAGAATCTCCAAGGTGGGGGTGGGGCTGGGAACCTGTGTTTTTTAAAAAGTAGATTTGAGAAAAAGAGAAAAGTAGCTAGTTTATATTAGCTGGGCTTCCCTGATGGCTCAGATAGTAAAGAATCTGCCTGTAATATGGGAAACCCAGGTTTGATTCCCAGGTCAGGAAGATCCCCTTGAGAAAGGAATAGCTACCCACTCCAGTATTTATGCCTGGAAAATCCTGTGGACAGAGGAGCTTGACAAGCTACAATCCATGGGGTCAAAAGAAATAGTCAGGGCTTCCCTGGTGGTCCAGTGGGTAAGGACACCGCCTTACAGTACAAGGGGCGCCAGTTTGATCCCTGGCCTGGGAAGATGCCACTTGCCGCAGAACAGCTGGACCGATGTGTCCAACTACCTAGCCAGAGCTCTGGTGCGCATGTGCCCAGAGCTAGTGCTCTGTGACGGGAGAGGCCACTGCGATGGGAGGCCCACACAGGCCAAAGAACAAAGATGGATGAAAATAAATAAATGAAAGACCAATAGAAGTAGCTAAAAAGAAAAAAAAAAAAAAAAGAGTCAGACATGACTGAACAAGTAGCACCTTCACTTACATTAACCACTAGACATAATATAAAAGACTGGGGACTCCCTGGTGGTCCAGTGGTCAGCAGCTCACCTTACAGTGCAGGGGATAAAAGTTCAATATCTGATTGGGGAAGTAAGGTGCTACATGCCACAGAGCAACTGGGCCCATGCTCAGCTACAAGCCGACACCACAACTAGAGTCTGTGTGCCATAGGAAAGATCCCACATGACACCGTGAAGATCCTGCATGCTGCAACTAAGATCTTATGCAGCCAAATAAACACATAAATACTTTTTTAAAAGGTCAAAAGCAAAGCAATTAGGGACAGGTCACCAAATTCCATGAAGCAAACTGATGAACAATATGGGGATGCTTTGCCACCATTTCATGAGTATGGGCCCAAAGAAAGAGCATAATAAGAGAAAAGGCACAACTACAGACTTCTAGCATCTTAAAGATTTCCTTAAAAAGCATATCTAACAATCTATTGATTAGGATTATGAGATCTAGGGTCAGGGAAGGGCTAAGGAAGAGTTGGAAAATAGGTCACTGGAAAAATTGCTCAAGAGCTCTCAGTAATGGAGAAGGAGAGTATAAGGGGAAAGTACACCTACCAGCTATTACTATCTTAAAAATATATCCTGTTTACTTAGAAGAAAATCTGATGAGGAAGTGAATTGAACCTAGAGGTTCTATAAGCCAAAGGATTTTGGTTTGAGCCACACCAAGCTAGTGAATATAGAAAACTAGGATAATATGTGTCCATGAGGCAAATGATAAATTAGATTTGGCCTGGGGATATTTGAAACAACAAGATCACATAGAGGCTGATAAATACACCAGATTACCACCTCCCCGTCCCCTGCCCACCACCGTCTGCACAGGATATTCAAGCAATAGCTGCTCTTTCAAAAAAGAATAATTTTTAAGAGAAATGGAAATAAGAGGAAACTTATAGATAAAAACAGTAAGCCATATTTTGACCAGGTTAGTGAATTTCAAGGAACAAGGAAGACTCATGCCATTTATGTGGCACTGAGTAGGGCAGGAACATCAGGCAATAGCAAACAAAGGATTCAGAAGAACAAATTCTCGGTGTCATGAGAGCAGAAGGGAAATTCATGTATTCATTTATTAATTTATTTACCTAAAATTGTTACCAAACTCATATCTGGCTGCTTAGCACTCAAAAGGCAATCATTGAGAGGCAAGTTAGTGGAAAGGAAAAATGATTTGCTGGCAGTCTGAGGAGAAGGTAGACTTCTGAGACCAACTCTGAAGGTTCTGCTTGACAGTTTTTAAAGGGAAAATTGGGGGAAAGATGGCTGACTCTTTACATGCTCTCTTGTGGGTGTGATCCACCTGCAGAAATGCTAAGGGGGCTGTTGGGTAGAGAGTTAGTCACTGTTTACCTGTTATTCTTCATGCATAATTTTTTTCATCTAGGGAAAGAATAAACAGGTTAAGCAAGGCATGGTACACAATTCAGGAGAGCACAAATCAGGAGTTAGTTTTAAGGTTGGGGGTGGGGGCAAAGTTTGATTTCAGCTTTAAGATTTCCTTAAAAGCATATCTAACAATCTATTGATTAGGATTATGAGATCTAGGGTCAGGAAGGGCTAAGGAAGAGTTGGAAAATAGGTCACTGGAAAAATTGCTCAAGAGCTCTCAGTAATGGAGAAGGAGAGTATAAGGGGAAAGTACACCTACCAGCTATTACTATCTTAAAAATATATCCTGTTTACTTAGAAGAAAATCTGATGAGGAAGTGAATTGAACCTAGAGGTTCTATAAGCCAAAGGATTTTGGTTTGAGCCACACCAAGCTAGTGAATATAGAAAACTAGGATAATATGTGTCCATGAGGCAAATGATAAATTAGATTTGGCCTGGGGATATTTGAAACAACAAGATCACATAGAGGCTGATAAATACACCAGATTACCACCTCCCCGTCCCCTGCCCACCACCGTCTGCACAGGATATTCAAGCAATAGCTGCTCTTTCAAAAAAGAATAATTTTTAAGAGAAATGGAAATAAGAGGAAACTTATAGATAAAAACAGTAAGCCATATTTTGACCAGGTTAGTGAATTTCAAGGAACAAGGAAGACTCATGCCATTTATGTGGCACTGAGTAGGGCAGGAACATCAGGCAATAGCAAACAAAGGATTCAGAAGAACAAATTCTCGGTGTCATGAGAGCAGAAGGGAAATTCATGTATTCATTTATTAATTTATTTACCTAAAATTGTTACCAAACTCATATCTGGCTGCTTAGCACTCAAAAGGCAATCATTGAGAGGCAAGTTAGTGGAAAGGAAAAATGATTTATTCAGAAACCCTGGCAGTCTGAGGAGAAGGTAGACTTCTGAGACCAACTCTGAAGGTTCTGCTTGACAGTTTTTAAAGGGAAAATTGGGGAAAAGATGACTGACTCTTTACATGCTGTCTTGTGGGTGTGATCCACCTGCAGAAATGCTAAGGGGGCTGTTGGGTAGAGAGTTAGTCACTGTTTACCTGTTATTCTTCATGCATAATTTTTTTCATCTAGGGAAAGAATAAACAGGTTAAGCAAGGCATGGTACACAATTCAGGAGAGCACAAATCAGGAGTTAGTTTAAGTTGTCCAGTGATTTCATCCCTGTAATTAGGTGCTTTAGAGGAGAGAGGAAGACAGAAATGGGCAAACAGGAAAGGGACCAAAGAGTTGCTCTGACTATTAATTGAAGATAGAGTATGCAATAGTCCCTGAGGATTTCAGAATACAATGCGTCACAAGAGAGACGGATTTCAGTTCTCAAAGACTCTATATTCTAACAGAGGATAGAAGCAACGCACACAAATAAATGAACAAAGAAAAAATTGTCCTGGAGTCAGAATAACCTGGTTTCAAATATCAGCTGTGCCATTTACCATCTGTATTGTATTAACCTTGTTGTGACTATTTCTTTCTCTGCAAAACTCAGATAGAAATGCCAACCTTGAGGGGTTGTGATGAGAATAAGAGGAAATTTGTGCTGCTGAGTGGTATCTGGAATAAAATAAGCATTTTGTAATATGCGGTGAATGAAATTTTGGCAGCATGACAGAGTCAGTTAAAAGGGAGAGGGTGGAATTCAAAGCAGAGTGGAACAATGTACTCTTAAAGCATAAAAATATGTATATGTGTATGTATGGGTATGTATATATGCACATATAGCTGATTCTCAAACAACATGACTTCGAGCTGCAGGGGTTCACTTATACATGGATTTTTTAAAGAGTAAATACTACACTATGCTCTAATGTGCATGATCCACATTTGGTTGAATCCACAGGTGCAGCAGTGCACACAGGAGGACATGAGTAGGAGGGCTGATGATAGGTATGAGCAGATTTTCCACTCTGTAGAGTGTCTGGAGCCCTTAATCCCTCCACATTGTTTACAGGTGCATGCAGTGAGAGACAGTAAGGGGAAAGATGGCTGATCTTTGACATGGTTCTGCTTGACAGTTTTAAAGGGAAAATTGGGGGAAAGATGGCTGACTCTTTACATGCTCTCTTGTGGGTGTGATCCACCTGCAGAAATGCTAAGGGGGCTGTTGGGTAGAGAGTTAGTCACTGTTTACCTGTTATTCTTCATGCATAATTTTTTTCATCTAGGGAAAGAATAAACAGGTTAAGCAAGGCATGGTACACAATTCAGGAGAGCACAAATCAGGAGTTAGTTTAAGTTGTCCAGTGATTTCATCCCTGTAATTAGGTGCTTTAGAGGAGAGAGGAAGACAGAAATGGGCAAACAGGAAAGGGACCAAAGAGTTGCTCTGACTATTAATTGAAGATAGAGTATGCAATAGTCCCTGAGGATTTCAGAATACAATGCGTCACAAGAGAGACGGATTTCAGTTCTCAAAGACTCTATATTCTAACAGAGGATAGAAGCAACGCACACAAATAAATGAACAAAGAAAAAAGTGTCCTGGAGTCAGAATAACCTGGTTTCAAATATCAGCTGTGCCATTTACCATCTGTATTGTATTAACCTTGTTGTGACTATTTCTTTCTCTGCAAAACTCAGATAGAAATGCCAACCTTGAGGGGTTGTGATGAGAATAAGAGGAAATTTGTGCTGCTGAGTGGTATCTGGAATAAAATAAGCATTTTGTAATATGCGGTGAATGAAATTTTGGCAGCATGACAGAGTCAGTTAAAAGGGAGAGGGTGGAATTCAAAGCAGAGTGGAACAATGTACTCTTAAAGCATAAAAATATGTATATGTGTATGTATGGGTATGTATATATGCACATATAGCTGATTCTCAAACAACATGACTTCGAGCTGCAGGGGTTCACTTATACATGGATTTTTTAAAGAGTAAATACTACACTATGCTCTAATGTGCATGATCCACATTTGGTTGAATCCACAGGTGCAGCAGTGCACACAGGAGGACATGAGTAGGAGGGCTGATGATAGGTATGAGCAGATTTTCCATTCTGTAGAGTGTCTGGAGCCCTTAATCCCTCCACATTGTTTAAGGGTCAATGCTCTATTTCATCTCTATCTATATATAGATATGTTATCTGTATGTCTATATTTAATCTCTCTATATAGTGAAGAAGACAGAGTTGCTTATTATAAAGAAGCAGGGAAAGAAAATAACATAGTGAAGATGTAGGGGAGTTGAATGGATGGGTTTGGAATAGAGGTATTTATAGGGCTTTGGGGTCTGAATTCAAGTGGTTTAAGGAAGAGCTTTAAAAATGGGATTGACTGGAATTGGGTATAGTTTGTAATATAAATGTGAGAACAGCAGTACAGCAGAGTGAATGTCTTGATAAATAATCTTGGTTAATAAGTAAGCTGTTTCCTAGGTGTCACTTATAAATTGATCTGTGAGAAGTTCCTGAAACAAGCTGTGAAATTATTTATTAGGTTACAGCTTATCTTTTCTAGGCAAAGCTTTCTTGAAAAAAACAAGTTATTTTGGGATCAGTGGTCTACAGTCTTAAGCTAAGTCATATTAACGCAGATGGTCTCAAATTTCAATTCTCATGAATTAATTGAGGAGAAAAAGTAGCACAGGCTACTGTTAAAGCAGTTGAATGTTGGGCATACTCCATCAGTTTAGTAGGAAACTTTCAGACAAAGGTGGTGATAAATATGGATGCAATTTTAGCTACAATTTAGAGAATGGATCAGATGCACCTAGTGGATGGGGTGCGCTGTTTCAACTGGGATTAATAACATCAGTAAAAGTAAGGAGATGAAAGTTATGGGAGATTTCTGTATCCTCGGGAGACTAATAAAATTAGTGACATACACACAGTGTAACATCCCAAACTTCCCTCAACCATATACATTTTATTCACACTTAGGTAAAATTTGAATACTATCAATACAAAAATCGTTATTTTAAGCATTTTAAGATCTGTAGTTCAGTGGAATTTATTCCATCTATGGTGTTGTAAAACCACCCACACTATCTAGTTACAAATATTTCATGACTTCAAAAGGAAATTCCATGCCCGAATCTCTTCTCTCTTCAGCTCCTGGCAACCTACTTTCTGTCTCAATAGATTTTCTCTTCTGAATATCTCATTTAAATAATATCATGCAATATCTGACCTTTTGTGCTTGACCCTTTTCACTTAGCATAATGTTTTTAGGTTTCATCCATGTTGTGTGTGTATCAGTATTGCATTCTCTTCTAGTTGAGTATCTACTTCTAGCTGAGTATCTACTGATACTTCTGAGTGTCAGTATTGCATTCTCTCCTAGCTGAGTAGTAATATTCCAAGATATTTTGTTTATGTTATTGATATGATGGACTTTTTGCACTGTTTCCACCTTTTGCTTTTGTGAATAGGGCTGACATGAATATTTGTGAAGATTCCCAAGAATTCTGTAGTTCATGAAAAGTACATGAATCTTCTTATAATTTTAAGATATTCCTAACCGGACATTATAGCTATCTGTATCAATCAACAAAGACACAGGTGGATGATGATATTATCAAAGTAATATCAACAAAAATTTGGATGTACCTGCCAGATTAGCCTTGATATCCTAATAGATCCCTCCTGTTTTCCCCTGGAGAGTTCTTAGACTTTTATCATTCACATCTACTCTTTTAAAATTTTTATTGGATTATAGTTGGTTTACAATATTGTATTAGTTTCAGATATATAGCAAAGTGTTTCAGTTATATATATACATATATTTATTCTTTTTCAGATTCTTTTCTTTTATAGGATATTGAGTAGAGTTCTCTGTGCTATACAGTAGGTCCTTGTCAGTTACCTATCTTATACATAGAGTGTGTGTGGGCTCCTGATTTATATCTCCCCTCCCACATTTCCCCTTTGGCAACCATAAGTTTGTTTTTGATATCTGTAAGTCTATTCCTGTTTTTTAAATAAGTTCATTTGTATCATTTTTTAAAAATTGGATTCCACATATAAGTGATATCATATGGTATTTTTCTTTCTCTGACTTACTCAGTATGATAATCTTTAAGTCCATCCATTCTGCTTCAAATGGCATTATTTTAGTCTTTGTTATGTCTGAGTAATAGTTCATTGTACTATATCTTATTTATCCATTCATTTGACAGTGGACATTTAGGTTGCTTCCACATCTTGGCTCTTAATACAATGAACACTGGGGTGCATATATCTTTCCAGATTATGTTTTTCTCCAGATGCACGCTCAGGAGTGGGATTTCTGGATCGTATGGTAGTTCTACTTTTAGTATTTTCATATGCACTTGTAAACACTAAATAATCCAGATACATTAATGACTGGTACTCTTTCATGGATAGGGAAAAATTCAAATTATAAATGTCACTTGTCAACTACAGAAAAGATGAAAACGTAATCTAGGCTATAGATAATCAAAGGTGACTCTGTTTACTTGTTAATTTATGGTAGATTAGAATTTGCATTTAATACAGAATGGCACAAAGTTGAGATTTACCTTAAAAGTTCTCACTTTGGAGCAATGGTGGTTAATGGGAGAGTTCATGAGAAATAAGTCTCAGCTAATTGTAAGAGACCTGTTGGAACTGCTAAAATGTTTGGAGCATGAAAGTGACGTGACAAAAGTAGTATTTTGTAAGATGACAAGTGTGGCAATCAGATGGATTAATGAGCCAACAATTATGAAGAATTTAAAAGAGTGTATGACTGCTAGCATGAATGATAGTAATAACAAACACAAAACAATTATATGAATAGTTTTGGAGAGGAGGGCAGATGGGAGGCTAGGAGAACAGTTAGTGTATGCAATAATATGTAATAATGCATGACAATAATGCAGACATATGGCATTGATGCTTACCCTGGGGTTTAGATAATGAGGAAAAGTCAACCAAGTGCCAAAGCAAGATAAGTTAGCAAGTCAGATAAAATGCATGCATTTTTACTTGCTCACCACATTTATTTGTTAGCTTAACACCTGCCTCTTCAGTGTTTGATGGAGCAACAACCAGTGATTCATATGGGAACTTGTTAGAAATGCAGACTCTCAGGTTCTCCCCTAGATGTACCAAATATGAATCTGTATTTTAATAATTTCTCTAGGTTTTCTTGTGTTTCCAATTAATGAAGTACCTATTTTCAAACTTAATGTATCTTGGCAGGGGGGTTAAAGGGAAGGTACTGTCGCTTATTGAAAAATTCATCAGTTTCACTTATTTGAGATATTGGATGTGTATGGCCACAACCCTTGACATTTCCTAAGCACCTTCGGAAAAGATAACCTTTTCATACCTTCTATTAATAATAACAGCTAATAGACTAATTACAGCTCTTCTTAATATTATTCAAAATCTAAACTTCCTGTACTAATTTACTCATTAATTCTATTATTTTAATCATTCAGAATAGTTTCCATACATACCAGTTGTTCAATAACATTTTTCATATAGACTTTTTGAGAATCTGATAAAATCTGTGAAATTCCTTCACAGAAAAATGTACATAAACACACGCAGGAATTTTTCCCCAGAACAACTTATTTTTCCATTGGAAATATATTTCTTTTACATATATTGACTATAAAAGTCTTCACAATCTCTCATTTTTTGTGCAAAATTAAATGCCTTCTTCTTAGAAAAAGGTGAATAAACCCATACTGTATAAAATAAACAGAATATAAGCCATTTTATTGCTCAGAAGTTAATTTCAGTGAGATAGCAACTTTGACATCCAGCTGATTTTTATTTTTTCTTTTGATTCCAACAAGTGTTGAATGCCCTGACTTATACCAAGGTAAGGGTAAGCAAAGAGCATTAGAGTTCCCAGGGCTCACATGGCAGATAAAGGTAGATTTTCTTCAAGGAGTAAGATAATTCTTTAAAACCTTTCAGGTTGAATTCATGTCTCAGTATTTTCTTTCTTTATCCTCAAGTCAGTTAGGCAATCTTTGGACAAGTCTGTATCATTGATGATACCTATGTGAGCATGAGAGAGCTGATGAATCTATTACCTCTATGAATCTAACTGAATTTTAAATGATTGAACAAAGTAATCTCCAAAAGAAATTCTATGGGGTTTTTGATGTAGTGGTGGTGGTGGTTGTTTCTGTTTGTTTTCAAGATATAACTCATTTCTAATTGCTTAAAAGAAAAACACATGCAAATTTTATACTCTTGGCTATAGCCAGCAGAAGTGCTTCTGTAAACACTTTAAGTTTTTTTAAGGTGCAATCTTTCCCCCTGGAGTGAAAAATCATCCAAGAAAGGTCATAGTTTTGTTTTCTAATTTGCATTCTGCATCTTTTTACCAGATATGGTCATAGCAATGATGTCCAGTTATATACTAAGCATTTTGCTTTATCCATAAGATCAAATACAACAAGTGAGTTAATGAATGAATACAGTCTTCCTAGTCAAATTACCTGAGATGGGGTCTTTTATCATCTTCCCCCCCACCTCAAAAAAAAGGTTAAAAATTTTTGAATTTCATTCAAGTGTTTTAAGAATTTTCCTGGTAAGCCAAATAAGTTCTATACAATAATTATATTCATTTTCTACTGAGATTTTTTGAAAATTGTCTTAAACGGTGATGATTCAAGGTCTGGAACTGGTGAAGATAACAGTTTGCGTGGAAATAAGACAAGATTTATTTAAGTGAAATTATAAACTGTCATATATTAGTGATTCTTGAAAGCAATGAATAACAGTGACTTGTTTCATCAAAACACCCAATCATATATATTCTACAGAGTGTTGCTTTTCCTGAAAATATGTGGCTATCTGGGGTGTCTTGCTCTACTTTAGAGGAACTCACTTGGTTGGTCACATGGTATACAAACAGGCTGGGAAAGGAAGTTAGGAAATGCCCTTTCTCACTTGACTCAGAGAAGAAGTCCTCCTTAAGTGATTCTGAGCTCCCAGCTCAGTAACGTTCTCTGTCTCTTCCTAGCCTTTTCTGAAACATATTTTTGGCTATCGCAGATAAAGGTAGATTTTCTTCAAGATAATTCTTTAAATTTTTTCAGTCTAGGCAATCTTTGGACAAGTCTGTATCATTGATGATACCTATGTGAGCATGAGAGAGCTGATGAATCTATTACCTCTATGAATCTAACTGAATTTTAAATGATTGAACAAAGTAATCTCCAAAAGAAATTCTATGGGGTTTTGATGTAGTGGTGGTGGTGGTTGTTTCTGTTTGTTTTCAAGATATAACTCATTTCTAATTGCTTAAAAGAAAAACACATGCAAATTTTATACTCTTGGCTATAACCAGCAGAAGTGCTTCTGTAAACACTTTAAGTTTTTTTAAGGTGCAATCTTTCCCCCTGGAGTGAAAAATCATCCAAGAAAGGTCATAGTTTTGTTTTCTAATTTGCATTCTGCATCTTTTTACCAGATATGGTCATAACAATGATGTCCAGTTATATACTAAGCATTTTGCTTTATCCATAAGATCAAATACAACAAGTGAGTTAATGAATGAATACAGTCTTCCTAGTCAAATTACCTGAGATGGGGTCTTTTATCATCTTCCCCCCCACCTCAAAAAAAAGGTTAAAAATTTTTGAATTTCATTCAAGTGTTTTAAGAATTTTCCTGGTAAGCCAAATAAGTTCTATACAATAATTATATTCATTTTCTACTGAAATTTTTTGAAAATTGTCTTAAACGGTGATGATTCAAGGTCTGGAACTGGTGAAGATAACAGTTTGCGTGGAAATAAGACAAGATTTATTTAAGTGAAATTATAAACTGTCATATATTAGTGATTCTTGAAAGCAATGAATAACAGTGACTTGTTTCATCAAAACACCCAATCATATATATTCTACAGAGTGTTGCTTTTCCTGAAAATATGTGGCTATCTGGGGTGTCTTGCTCTACTTTAGAGGAACTCACTTGGTTGGTCACATGGTATACAAACAGGCTGGGAAAGGAAGTTAGGAAATGCCCTTTCTCACTTGACTCAGAGAAGAAGTCCTCCTTAAGTGATTCTGAGCTCCCACACTCAGTAACGTTCTCTGTCTCTTCCTAGTTCACTCAGTTTCCCAACTCCACCCTCATCACATACATGAAGGACATTATTTTGTTTGGTTTCTTTATCTCTTTAATAATTCAAAATCATCACTGAAATTTGAAGAGATAAACTACCTAATGTTTATATTTAGGTGACTCTTGTCAGGTTCATATAAGAGGCATACTAAAACAAACTGGTAAAAGCACAGGAAGAAAAAGGAAGATCACATACAATCATCTGTTATTTATCACCTTCAGAAATCTAGGGAAAAAAGTGGAAGATATAAGAATTCTCCTCTGTTGAGTTCCTAGGTATCCCTATAATAATAACAGCAGTTACAACTATTCCTCATGGAGTAATAAGACTTTATATTCACTGAGTTTTCCTTGTCAGAGAAGCCTTTGACTCAACATCAGTCAATGTGAATCTCTAAATAGAAACTCATCTGTGATTTACTGAATCTCTTTAATTAATTTTATTTTACTGTGATGTCATAGCAGAAGGATTGTCCTATGTTGTGCTGAGCATGGAACAAATATCATCTCATTTAGTATTTGTAACAATCCTCCACGTGGGCTTTCTTATCTCCGTCTCATAGATGAAGAAAATGGAGTTCAGGAAAATGAAGGAATGTACCGGCAGAACTAGGGCTGTCTTCTAGCTTTATTTTTTCACCGGCATCACTCCTGACTGCTCCATTTCACTGCCTCCATGAGAATTTCTGTATTCATGTATAGGACAAAAACCAGGAGCTACCTCATTTCATTAGAGAAACCTCTAGCTCCAGTTACATAATTCTGCAAAAAGACAAAACTATATAGCTGTTCTAAAATATATGCTTTCCCTAAGATATCTTTGGACTCTTTTGCTATTGTTTAGGACCCAAACAAACTTGCAGACATGCATGCTGAAGTTGTTGATAAGAAAACAAGCTAAGTCACACTTGTCTGTGATTTTAAATGTCTGTGCTTTCAGAATTGACTCTGTTTTTCTCCTACCTAGTGTTTTGTTAGGAGGATTTCTCCCTCTTGGTTGACAGCCACAGAAGCCTCTCATTGAATCTCACTTTTAGTTGCTCTGGCATAAGGGATATTTCTGAGATTCTCTAGAGTGTTTGTCCCTAACATGAATGTCCTGAAGGCCACACAGTCTGTGTTATAGGTCAGACCACCCTGAGCACATGCTCCATTTGAGATGCCAATTTATCCAGCCTTCTGGATTGAAACTGTATGAGACTGAAGATAATAGTTCCATGTACATTATTACTAAGCATTCTCTCTGTATTTAAAAGCAGTGGTTGTTAAGAAAAAAAATATCATCTTTAACTCTTCACCTATCAGTTTAGGCTCTGTGGAGGCTTCTGCTCTGTAAGACTGGTTATCCAAATAATGCCCTCTTCCCACTCAACAAGCAGAAATCAGATAGTCTGAAAGTAATTGTGGAGAATAATTCTGCTTATACAGAGGGAGCTTTACCTCCCCTCCTATCATACGAATACTTCATTAAGGATCTTGTCTCCCACCAAATTGAGGTAAACCAGAGAAAAAGATGTGTCTACCAGAAGAGGCTGTCTTCTGTATTTAGTTATAAACCTGCTCAATGAAGAGATCCAGGTAGTGACAATTTTCTTGGGGTGTCCATTTGACATGTTTCTTTACTATCCTAAATCACTGAAACTTGCCTTGATGAAGGAAGAAAAGATTTTTTTCCAGAGGGTTTTCCTGTCAAAACTGTTTTACCACTTGATAATTTCTCATTGCTGCCCTGCATTCTCAAAGCCCCCCAGGGAATTGCAGCCAAGCTTGTTTGCTGACGTCACTGACTTCCATATTGTTCACCAGAGAAATAATGAACCTGGGGCACCAGAACTACCTCCAGGCATGAAGTCTGTTTACCAAAGACGGTCATTATTCTGTAATTCTCTCAGCTAATTTTGTGTGGAAACAAAGCCTTTGGCTCTCTGATGCTAATGAGCTTAGGGCATTTCTCTTGTTTCAGGTCCAAGACAGGGATTTTTCTTCTTTCCCTTTCTGGTCTCCTTCAGGTGAGCTAATCAGCTCTGAGCAGTCATTGCTTTTGGAGCCTGCATGTTTCCAGCCTCTCCCCTTATTCCTTCCATCTTTAGCCAGGTCCCCTTTCTTCCCAAGTAATTTTTGGCTCATACATCCTTTGTATTTGGCCTCCTGTGTGGCTGCCTGATAGCTTCCTCCTGGAAACAGCTCTATGAGGATTTCTTTTTGTTTTCTGAACATGACTTTTAATTACACTTGGATTATTTGGCCATCAGCTGCTATGTAAAGCCTGAGTTGCTGCCATCTAAATGCATGAGAGTAGAGTGTGGCTACTAGCCAGAAAGGTGGCCTCTGCTTCCCACTTTGCAGTGGGCCATCTGTAGACCGACAGGGTCTGTGGATACTATCCCTTACAAACCTGGTCCAAGTTCTGCACACAACATATGATTCCCACCTGCTGGGCTTGGCAAGCAAAGGCTTTTAAATATTAAAATTATTTTATTATGATTCCACCCTTTTCTATACCGTCTCCAAGTTCTAAACAAGTCAGTGGGAAATGTGGATATGTGATTATAGGCAGCAGCATCTATTCACAAGACCTCCTTGATTGATGGAGGAATTTGTACTTTCCTCTTTGACTACCCTTTATTATTTTTTTGATGGGCACAGAAGTGTCATTTATTGTTATTCTTCCTACTCCATTTACTATTTTATTATGATTTTAATGACAGATAATATGTTCTCTTTTTTAAGGTGTGTATGTCTAAGAATTTTAACACATGTATAGATTTATGTCAACAGCCCTGTGATCAAGGACCCCATCAGTCCCCCTAAAAGTCCCTCATGGTCCCATCTTCCCCACATCCTTCATCCCAAGCAGCAGTTGATTCTGTTCTCTGTGACTGTAGCTTTTTTTTTCTTTTAATCATTATTATATTGGCATCTAGATATGGTGTGACCTTAACATGGGTCTGTCATACTGACTTTGTGATTTTACTGAATATGTATGCTGAGATCTTGTCTCAGTCATCTTAGAAGATCCTTCGAATTGTTGTGTGGTCTTGGAGTTACATTCTAGCACACAATGGGTATTTAGAATGTGTTTGTTAACTAATCAGTGATTGTGCTCATTGAGATCAAGACAGGATTAAGAATGGCTGTTGGAAGCATGCTTTTGAACTATGAGTTCACAGTCCTCAGAAGTCTTCTGACCAAAAAAAAAGTCTTTTGAAAAATGAATTTTATAGTCTAGCAACATTTGAAATACTTTATTTTTCACTTTTTTGTTATTTGTAAAACTTAAGAATGGGCTTATTCTTTAGTAGAGAATTACAAAGTAAATTATCAGACTATCAAAGCCTGCCGTTTCATGCCACTTTGAAAATTATAGTCTAAACGTATTTATTTGAAAAGGTATATTTTGTTTTCCTTTGAAATACTTTCCCATCACTTAGAACTAGGCCTTGCTGCATTCCTTACTTGTTTTACAGAAGCATTTATTTCTAGTTCTCATTATAATAAATGATATAAGAGGGAGAATATCTGTAAATGTGGCTAGATTTTTAAAAATTCCTTCGCATGCATTTTGTAAATTTAACATAAATACTTATCCAATTAGTTGTATGAGATCACAATTTATCTCTCTAGTATTTCAAAAGATACTCCAGGCTCCCTGAGGGGATCCACACTTAGCAAACAAAAGTGATCTAGTATAACAAGTCTGGAATAGATAGCACATATAACAAGGAGAAGTAAAGGCAAACACAATTCTTTGATTTCCCTGTGGACATTGCTGGTCATGGTATTTAAAAAGGAGCAACCCAATGGAAAATGTTTTTGTTGCAGAACTCAAATATCATACCAACATTTACCTGGACCTAAATTCACCTTTGCAAGCTGTAAACTGACTGATCTTATAAACTTGAAACATACCCAGCAAGTTCAAGCTGATGTCTACCTGCACATTCCTTTCCTCTCTGTCTCACTAGGTAGTCTGTGTCATCTTTTGTTACCTGGAAACTAACTTGCTAGAAAAACCAAGAGAATTGCTCACCATAGCACTAATAGTGTGGCTACAACCAAAAAGAGAGACCCTTAGATCAAGTAAATATCACCTTGGTCACCAGCAGTAATTTAATCAAAATAGGCACTATAATCAAAATAGGATATATAATAAAAATTATACCAATAGGTAATATAATCAAAATTAAACTCTTGTCAATGAAACTACTTTGTTTTCAATGGTTTCAACTGGCCCTCTTTGCTGGTTCATTCCACAAATTGGTATTGAGTGCCTACCACATATGGACCCCGGTGACAGAAAACAAGATGAGATTTATCTTCTGTTCTCAAGGTGTTTCCTGTCTGCTGAGAGGGACAAACATGAATATTTTTTAAAAGTCACAGAAATAAATAGATAGTTGTATGTCTAAATGACATGGGAGTGGAAAGAAGAGAGGAACTGCAGGGAAACCAGCTGTCAATATCAATCAGAACTGATTTTCTAATTACTTCCTAGAGAAAGTCACGTTCATTTTAATTTCAAAGGGTAAGAAAGAAAAAATCATGTGCAATTTATTTATATGCCATGCAGTTGGGAATGGTCACAGAGGCAGAGAGAAGACCAAGAGAAAAGAAAAGAAAAAAAAAAAACAACAACTAAAAACCACGTGCTTTTTATTTAGCAACAAACAAGCAGACTGGTGTTGCTGGAGCATAAATTATAAAAGAGTAAATACTGGGAGATATTGCTAGGTTGATAGAATTTTGTAAATCACTAGAAATGTCACCCTGCACGTGATGGAGGGTAAGTGAAGACCTTCAAGGAAGGGGATGAATAATCAGATTTATGCTTTTGGACTAATTCTGTAGCAGTTATATGAAGAGTGGTTTGGCTAGTGGGACAAAATGAGAGGAGATGAGACTACTTAGGAGTCAGACTCTAGGAATGATGAGGATGGTGAGCCTGAAATGGAGAAAAGGTAGACAAATCTAATTTTGTTCACCTTTGCAAGCTGTAAACTGACTGATCTTATAAACTTGAAACATACCCAGCAAGTTCAAGCTGATGTCTACCTGCACATTCCTTTCCTCTCTGTCTCACTAGGTAGTCTGTGTCATCTTTTGTTACCTGGAAACTAACTTGCTAGAAAAACCAAGAGAATTGCTCACCATAGCACTAATAGTGTGGCTACAACCAAAAAGAGAGACCCTTAGATCAAGTAAATATCACCTTGGTCACCAGCAGTAATTTAATCAAAATAGGCACTATAATCAAAATAGGATATATAATAAAAATTATACCAATAGGTAATATAATCAAAATTAAACTCTTGTCAATGAAACTACTTTGTTTTCAATGGTTTCAACTGGCCCTCTTTGCTGGTTCATTCCACAAATTGGTATTGAGTGCCTACCACATATGGACCCCGGTGACAGAAAACAAGATGAGATTTATCTTCTGTTCTCAAGGTGTTTCCTGTCTGCTGAGAGGGACAAACATGAATATTTTTTAAAAGTCACAGAAATAAATAGATAGTTGTATGTCTAAATGACATGGGAGTGGAAAGAAGAGAGGAACTGCAGGGAAACCAGCTGTCAATATCAATCAGAACTGATTTTCTAATTACTTCCTAGAGAAAGTCACGTTCATTTTAATTTCAAAGGGTAAGAAAGAAAAAATCATGTGCAATTTATTTATATGCCATGCAGTTGGGAATGGTCACAGAGGCAGAGAGAAGACCAAGAGAAAAGAAAAGAAAAAAAAAAAACAACAACTAAAAACCACGTGCTTTTTATTTAGCAACAAACAAGCAGACTGGTGTTGCTGGAGCATAAATTATAAAAGAGTAAATACTGGGAGATATTGCTAGGTTGATAGAATTTTGTAAATCACTAGAAATGTCACCCTGCACGTGATGGAGGGTAAGTGAAGACCTTCAAGGAAGGGGATGAATAATCAGATTTATGCTTTTGGACTAATTCTGTAGCAGTTATATGAAGAGTGGTTTGGCTAGTGGGACAAAATGAGAGGAGATGAGACTACTTAGGAGGAGTCAGACTCTAGGAATGATGAGGATGGTGAGCCTGAAATGGAGAAAAGGTAGAGGGATGAAGACAAGAAATAAAGGGCTAGTTAGAAAGCAAATGTAACAAAAATTGTGCCTGGATAAAGGGATACAAGAGAAGGCCGAGTGAGGCTTTAAACTCCTATTTTGACCTTGACGACTAAATAGGTTTCAGTGAAAACAAAGTGTTAAAGCTGTTACCTCTTTTTTGAGTCTCTGTCCAAAAAAACTATCAGTAGGAGATGGAATACTTCATTAAATGGTAATGGTTGGTCTAGGTTTTCCAAGATGAATACTTTTGTTAACCGCTATTTTATTAACCAGACCAGTACTGATTTAGATGAGTGTAGCTAAATCAAGTGGAGATTAGAATCTATGAGATCTTGAATAAATACCCATGAAAAGTTAATTGATTGTTAATCTACAGGTGAGAAAGTGACTGTTTATTTATGTTTTAATTGTTTTTCTAATCAAGAAGGGCAAGACATTGCAAGAGAAATAGGGAAACTCTTTTACACTAAGGTTGGAGGATAGGGAGAATAGAGGCAGAGAGCTCAGTTAGAATAAAAATATAAGATAATGAGGTCATGGAAACTTCACTGTAAGACAGTGATAGGAATGTAAGTCATCTGTAGGCAAAGCTGATGCAAAAACCTGTGTTTATTCCTTTAGTGATTGAATTGATTTGGTGTCTGTGTGTGTGTGTGTGAGAGAGAGAGAGAGAGAGAGAGTGTGTGTGTGTGTGTGTGTGTGTGTGTGATTTCTTCTCAGAATGTTTGATGGAGTTGTTCAGGCCTTAGCAATCCCATCATAATTACTGAAGATGAACTCTTTGTTAAATACATCACCACAACAGATACACTGATTGTTCCCTGGCAGATGTGACGGGTTGCTCAGGTTTGCAAGATTCTTGAACACTTTCAACAGGACATCACCTAGAAGACCCAGAAGAAACCAAAACACCTTTCTACGTCTATACAAACTTCATCAGTGAAAAAGTTTTCAGTATAGTCAATCCAGATAATTCCAGCCTGTCCTGAACAAAATAACACATCTTCCTCCCATCCCTACACATGACTGACACCTGTAATACCCTCACCAGCAAATATCAGTCTGCCCAGGTAGTTCTATTCCAGCTGCACACATCTGGGTCTGTTCCGCTCTGCAGGGGTGTATTACCAATCCTATCCCAGTGGCTTCTACTTGAATTTTCAGCTGTAATTGTTCGTATTCTTGTGGTACTTATGCTACGAGGGCAAAAGCATCAACAAACGAGCATTTGCAGTTTCTCTCCATCTTCTGGGAAGCCGCCTTCCTAATCAATTCTCCTCAGCAAATGCTCCAGGACAGTGGAAAATTCCTTGGGCGAGAGATAATACCACCCAAGGGAAAATGCATTTATAATTGATGTGGTAAAATGCTGTCAGACAGACATGGGTTTTCTCAACCATTTTTGTAAACACTGTTAGCAATACTTCCTACAACAGCAGAAGCCTACGATCTCTCTACCTCTGGGTAGAAAATTGTATGCGGAAGACCCGCAGAATGCCTACTTTTGAATCTCTTTTTTACCTCTTGATAGACTTGCAAGAGAAAGGGGAAATCTTTTTGTTGGAGGATAGGGAGAATAGAGGCAGAGAGCTCAGTTAGAATAAAAATATAAGATAATGAGGTCATGGAAACTTCACTGTAAGACAGTGATAGGAATGTAAGTCATCTGTAGGCAAAGCTGATGCAAAAACCTGTGTTTATTCCTTTAGTGATTGAATTGATTTGGTGTCTGTGTGTGTGTGTGTGAGAGAGAGAGAGAGAGAGTGTGTGTGTGTGTGTGTGATTTCTTCTCAGAATGTTTGATGGAGTTGTTCAGGCCTTAGCAATCCCATCATAATTACTGAAGATGAACTCTTTGTTAAATACATCACCACAACAGATACACTGATTGTTCCCTGGCAGATGTGACGGGTTGCTCAGGTTTGCAAGATTCTTGAACACTTTCAACAGGACATCACCTAGAAGACCCAGAAGAAACCAAAACACCTTTCTACGTCTATACAAACTTCATCAGTGAAAAAGTTTTCAGTATAGTCAATCCAGATAATTCCAGCCTGTCCTGAACAAAATAACACATCTTCCTCCCATCCCTACACATGACTGACACCTGTAATACCCTCACCAGCAAATATCAGTCTGCCCAGGTAGTTCTATTCCAGCTGCACACATCTGGGTCTGTTCCGCTCTGCAGGGGTGTATTACCAATCCTATCCCAGTGGCTTCTACTTGAATTTTCAGCTGTAATTGTTCGTATTCTTGTGGTACTTATGCTACGAGGGCAAAAGCATCAACAAACGAGCATTTGCAGTTTCTCTCCATCTTCTGGGAAGCCGCCTTCCTAATCAATTCTCCTCAGCAAATGCTCCAGGACAGTGGAAAATTCCTTGGGCGAGAGATAATACCACCCAAGGGAAAATGCATTTATAATTGATGTGGTAAAATGCTGTCAGACAGACATGGGTTTTCTCAACCATTTTTGTAAACACTGTTAGCAATACTTCCTACAACAGCAGAAGCCTACGATCTCTCTACCTCTGGGTAGAAAATTGTATGCAGGAAAGAAGAGCCCATGGACCAGATCTTGTGTTTGTGTCTACTGCAGTTCTCCAAACTGAATAATTATTATAGAAACTCCTGGCTTGTTTTTACCAAATCACACATTTTTTTTTTAAGTTTACTTTTGAATAAGGTACTTGATTTACCATCAAGCACATTGCATAAGGGAAAAAAGAATAATATAATATGAGACACTTTCTCCAAAATTAACATTTTTTAAGAAATGATCTCAGAGGTCATCAAGGAAGGACATGATTCCTACTATTTTCAGACTGAAAAGATTTTAGAAACCTGTGCATTGCACAAAATCAAGTATATTCTACAATTGGCAGACTTTTATAGAACTAACAAGTTTAAATTATTTCAGCTCTCAGGTGTGAAAATTCCAACTGTATACATGGAATTATACTCTACTCTTACCATACATGGCTGCTTTTAGGGGACTATAAAAAGAAAACAGATGCGTTTCATGGTATTCTTATAATCTCAAAAGTCAGCCGAAATAACAGAGAGACCTCAGAATTAGGAAAAGCTTGAATGGAGTTCAGAGTGGTTTCCACCTTTCTGAGGTCATTTAATTTTGAATTCTTGTGTAATTCTATACTTGTGAGCACAGCAATGCTTTTGTAAAAACTATGAATAATATTAAGAATCATATTTGAGTTTGAGTCCTGATTCTATTCTCCACTCATTTTTTCTTAAAACTTTCTTTTGTATTGGTGTATAGCTGGTAGTTTCAGGTGGACAGCAAAGGGTCTTAGCCATATATGTACATGTATCCATTTCCCCTATCCAGGCAGCCACATAACATGGAATTCCCTGTGCTATACAGTAGGACTTTGTTGGTTATTCATTTTAAATATAGTGGTTCCACTCATGTTTTGATTCTGAGAAAATAATTTAATCAGATGGGCGAGCAATTTAATAAACCAAACCCAAGGGAAAATGCATTTATAATTGATGTGGTAAAATGCTGTCAGACAGACATGGGTTTTCTCAACCATTTTTGTAAACACTGTTAGCAATACTTCCTACAACAGCAGAAGCCTACGATCTCTCTACCTCTGGGTAGAAAATTGTATGCAGGAAAGAAGAGCCCATGGACCAGATCTTGTGTTTGTGTCTACTGCAGTTCTCCAAACTGAATAATTATTATAGAAACTCCTGGCTTGTTTTTACCAAATCACACATTTTTTTTTTAAGTTTACTTTTGAATAAGGTACTTGATTTACCATCAAGCACATTGCATAAGGGAAAAAAGAATAATATAATATGAGACACTTTCTCCAAAATTAACATTTTTTAAGAAATGATCTCAGAGGTCATCAAGGAAGGACATGATTCCTACTATTTTCAGACTGAAAAGATTTTAGAAACCTGTGCATTGCACAAAATCAAGTATATTCTACAATTGGCAGACTTTTATAGAACTAACAAGTTTAAATTATTTCAGCTCTCAGGTGTGAAAATTCCAACTGTATACATGGAATTATACTCTACTCTTACCATACATGGCTGCTTTTAGGGGACTATAAAAAGAAAACAGATGCGTTTCATGGTATTCTTATAATCTCAAAAGTCAGCCGAAATAACAGAGAGACCTCAGAATTAGGAAAAGCTTGAATGGAGTTCAGAGTGGTTTCCACCTTTCTGAGGTCATTTAATTTTGAATTCTTGTGTAATTCTATACTTGTGAGCACAGCAATGCTTTTGTAAAAACTATGAATAATATTAAGAATCATATTTGAGTTTGAGTCCTGATTCTATTCTCCACTCATTTTTTCTTAAAACTTTCTTTTGTATTGGTGTATAGCTGGTAGTTTCAGGTGGACAGCAAAGGGTCTTAGCCATATATGTACATGTATCCATTTCCCCTATCCAGGCAGCCACATAACATGGAATTCCCTGTGCTATACAGTAGGACTTTGTTGGTTATTCATTTTAAATATAGTGGTTCCACTCATGTTTTGATTCTGAGAAAATAATTTAATCAGTTGGATCTTCCACTCTCCACCATATCCACCTTTCAACGATGTGGAGGAATTTATCAGTGATCTGTCCCTCATATATATGAGGCATCTGATGCAGAGTGGTATTAAAACAATACAGTAGGACAAACCACTGACTGCTTTATTACGGAATTAGAGTGGAGGATCTCATCAGCCACATTAAGTAACTTCATGAGAGTTTCCTTTACAGTTATTTTTTGGTTTAAATTCAACTTTGTTATAGGTTTTAGTTTGAGCAAAGAGTTGGCTTGAATCTTTGAAGTGTTCAGTGGGAATTTGATTTTAGACTGTAGCTCTTTTTGTTCACTTGTTCCTTGTTTTCAATCATGTACTATTTTTTTTCCGTTAAATCCACGCCTATTTAAATGCAGAACAGACAATAGGAGAACTTCAGCAAAGATCACAGGAAAACCGTGGCCAAATGCAGTCCTTTCATGGTTAACTCTGCCCGCATCCTTTCTGAAATTGATCTGATGATCTTTCTCTCTTGGCAAAGAAAGAGGACTTTGCTCTTGGCTTCAGCTGACAAGCATATATTGGAGGATTATATTAGTGTTAAAAACCAGTTGTCTGGCTAAATTTGGAGACCCAGGGAGAGCATAGAGCAATCTGTGATCAGAACACAGATTGTGGAGCCAGACAGCCAAGATTCGAATCCTGATTATGCTGCTTGCTTGCTGAGTAACTAAGAGCTAGTAACTTCGTACGATTGTCTCAGTTTCCTTACATGCAAAGGTTCATGCCTAGGCAGTCAGGTGGTATACTCAAAAGGGACAATTTAAAAGCATTTAATAAAAGGAATATTTACAGAGGTGTGAGCAAGCTTAAAACTAATAGGGGATAATAAAATGCTTTGGCAATAAAATAATCTCATCCTTCCTAGGTAAAAGGGCAAGGGGAGAAAGTGGTTAATAGAATCTTAGGAGAGTTATTGCTTTAGGAGAGGGCTAGCTATGGAAGCTGTGCACTTTAGTAGGAATAAAAGCATCTATTGTCAATACACAGCCTGGCAAAAAGGAAATTGATAAAGTAAAAATATTGACCTTTCTCTCCTCCCTGTCTCTAATATATTGCTGGTCTATCCCAGTGCTGGATTCAATGCTAAGCCTGAGGACAAGGAGCATGATGCAGAATGAAGAATGGATTGGGGGGAGGGACTGAATGGAGAGTAGCTGAGAGACAATATTGAGCAGAGTAACAGTACCTATCTATGGTGTAGAATTTTATGCAGATTAAGAGAGTGAATATATGTAAAGAACTATGAAGCATGCATTGTATAACTTTTTTGAAAAACATTTACTATCGACTTTATTAATACTGCTAACTTCTTAAAATATCAGGCCCAAAGACAGCTCAAGATTCTGTAAAAATGTGATTGTCTCATCTTTAGATTAATTTGAAATCTCTATGATGAGATGTAGGAATAAAAAGGTAGAATCTCTGAGATACCAATATGTGCCAATCGGCCTTAAGAAGGAAACAGATGCCCAGTATCCCATGCATTTCAGTTAGGACTGCATTACCTATTCTAGCCTGATGTTTCTTTATACCAGATGCTCAACTTAAAGATGAAACTGGTCAAGGTTTATGGAAGAAGAAGAAAAAAATGGGAATGTAGACCTTGTCTGTCTTACCACCTCAGGTTAAAAGGAGAGCAGAATCCTAGTGGAAATTGATTGATTTTGATGAACATGACATTAGCAAGATGTTCCAATTGGACAGCCAAGATTCGAATCCTGATTATGCTGCTTGCTTGCTGAGTAACTAAGAGCTAGTAACTTCGTACGATTGTCTCAGTTTCCTTACATGCAAAGGTTCATGCCTAGGCAGTCAGGTGGTATACTCAAAAGGGACAATTTAAAAGCATTTAATAAAAGGAATATTTACAGAGGTGTGAGCAAGCTTAAAACTAATAGGGGATAATAAAATGCTTTGGCAATAAAATAATCTCATCCTTCCTAGGTAAAAGGGCAAGGGGAGAAAGTGGTTAATAGAATCTTAGGAGAGTTATTGCTTTAGGAGAGGGCTAGCTATGGAAGCTGTGCACTTTAGTAGAAAAAAAAAAAAAAAAAACACCTATTGTCAATACACAGCCTGGCAAAAAGGAAATTGATAAAGTAAAAATATTGACCTTTCTCTCCTCCCTGTCTCTAATATATTGCTGGTCTATCCCAGTGCTGGATTCAATGCTAAGCCTGAGGACAAGGAGCATGATGCAGAATGAAGAATGGATTGGGGGGAGGGACTGAATGGAGAGTAGCTGAGAGACAATATTGAGCAGAGTAACAGTACCTATCTATGGTGTAGAATTTTATGCAGATTAAGAGAGTGAATATATGTAAAGAACTATGAAGCATGCATTGTATAACTTTTTTGAAAAACATTTACTATCGACTTTATTAATACTGCTAACTTCTTAAAATATCAGGCCCAAAGACAGCTCAAGATTCTGTAAAAATGTGATTGTCTCATCTTTAGATTAATTTGAAATCTCTATGATGAGATGTAGGAATAAAAAGGTAGAATCTCTGAGATACCAATATGTGCCAATCGGCCTTAAGAAGGAAACAGATGCCCAGTATCCCATGCATTTCAGTTAGGACTGCATTACCTATTCTAGCCTGATGTTTCTTTATACCAGATGCTCAACTTAAAGATGAAACTGGTCAAGGTTTATGGAAGAAGAAGAAAAAAATGGGAATGTAGACCTTGTCTGTCTTACCACCTCAGGTTAAAAGGAGAGCAGAATCCTAGTGGAAATTGATTGATTTTGATGAACATGACATTAGCAAGATGTATGAGTGCCAGCACAGAATACTCACACACGTGTATCAGGTCTTAGTTAAGAATCTACTTGTGTGCAAGCAATGTGCAGTATAGATGGCACATAGGCAGCTCCTCCACATTCCTGGATCCTCAGGTGCTGGGTTGAAAATACAGGTAGCAAACTAACCATATTAAGAAGACATGATAAGGCAAAGATGATAAGGCTATAAATTAGTCCCAAGGAGAATATGGGTTAGAGCTTTTTGACAGTTTGAGCCTCAGGGCAATGGTTACAGGTTTAATAGAAGTGAAAGATTTGGGCAGGGCCTTGATTAGAGGGTCATTTGGAGAGGCAGAAAGCAAGGGAAACCTATGGCTATGATGGAGTTGAGAGATGGAAATATGTACTAACAGACACATATTACAGGAAAGACAAATTCGGCTCTCCCACCAGAAACATCTGGAAAGAAAACATGATTAAACTTGAAAAGGTAACACAGATCCAGAAAACTTAATGTTTTGAACACAAAGCCAAGAATTTTGTCATTTCCTATTTTCTATCCAGCTAAAGACATAACCTGAGGAACTTGAGTTCCATTTGGGCTTTCAGACATGAATATGAACACATTATTTCTGGACTACCTATACTTGAATCAATGGCAAGCGCAGAGAAATCCATGCATGCTAACTGGTTCATATACACTATGTATTTTCTGATTTGTTGTTTGGCATTTATTGATCCCTCTCAACTTTCTATCTACTGTCTGATACACAGAAAAGTCAATGTAACTATATTAGAATTGATCTTGTATTCAAAAAGCTGACCTCAAGCCAATACTAATGGATTGGGGATACAGAACCAAGGCCGGACATGAGTGCCTGTCAGTCCTGCATTTGGAATGACATTGTTTGGCGTGATGAAGTACAGGATGTGAGAAGACTGCACTCAGTTAATACATGTGGCCCTAAGAGCCTGTGAAGTCAATAAACATGGATGAATGCTTCTGCCCTGCTTTTTCCCCTACTTGGAACTATCACAGTTAATGGAAGAAGAAGAAAAATGGGAATGTAGACCCACCTCAGGTTAAAAGGAGAGCAGAATCCTAGTGGAAATTGATTGATTTTGATGAACATGACATTAGCAAGATGTATGAGTGCCAGCACAGAATACTCACACACGTGTATCAGGTCTTAGTTAAGAATCTACTTGTGTGCAGGCAATGTGCAGTATAGATGGCACATAAGCAGCTCCTCCACATTCCTGGATCCTCAGGTGCTGGGTTGAAAATACAGGTAGCAAACTAACCATATTAAGAAGACATGATAAGGCAAAGATGATAAGGCTATAAATTAGTCCCAAGGAGAATATGGGTTAGAGCTTTTTGACAGTTTGAGCCTCAGGGCAATGGTTACAGGTTTAATAGAAGTGAAAGATTTGGGCAGGGCCTTGATTAGAGGGTCATTTGGAGAGGCAGAAAGCAAGGGAAACCTATGGCTGTGATGGAGTTGAGAGATGGAAATATGTACTAACAGACACATATTACAGGAAAGACAAATTCGGCTCTCCCACCAGAAACATCTGGAAAGAAAACATGATTAAACTTGAAAAGGTAACACAGATCCAGAAAACTTAATGTTTTGAACACAAAGCCAAGAATTTTGTCATTTCCTATTTTCTATCCAGCTAAAGACATAACCTGAGGAACTTGAGTTCCATTTGGGCTTTCAGACATGAATATGAACACATTATTTCTGGACTACCTATACTTGAATCAATGGCAAGCGCAGAGAAATCCATGCATGCTAACTGGTTCATATACACTATGTATTTTCTGATTTGTTGTTTGGCATTTATTGATCCCTCTCAACTTTCTATCTACTGTCTGATACACAGAAAAGTCAATGTAACTATATTAGAATTGATCTTGTATTCAAAAAGCTGACCTCAAGCCAATACTAATGGATTGGGGATACAGAACCAAGGCCGGACATGAGTGCCTGTCAGTCCTGCATTTGGAATGACATTGTTTGGCGTGATGAAGTACAGGATGTGAGAAGACTGCACTCAGTTAATACATGTGGCCCTAAGAGCCTGTGAAGTCAATAAACATGGATGAATGCTTCTGCCCTGCTTCTTTTTTGCTCATACTTGGAACTATCACAGTTAATCCTAGGAAACAGCAAAGCAAGACCTCTGAGTGCCTTTCACATTGGTGGAAGGTAGGTCAACCCTTTACCTCACTGTGCTTAGGAACTGTGGTTTATTCTGAGGTACATGCTGCCGCTGTGAAGATTTCTCACAAGGCAAACAGTCTGAAAGTAAAAAAAAAAAAATGAGGAAAAACCCCTAGATAACACAGAATAGAAAACATGAATGGAATGGAAACATATGAAAAGTTGCTTAACATTATTAATAATAAGGGAAATACAAGTTAAATACATTAAAATACTCTTGCACAGTGACAAAATGAATAAAAATTTGTCTGAAAATTCTAAGTGTGGGCAAGATTTTGAAGTTCTAAGAACCATCATACCCGGCTGGAGGGAGGATAACTTCGTACAGTCTGTCTTGAAAAATAAGGTGTCATTATCAATTACAAGTAAGGTGGATGAGTCCAATGGTCCACAAACTTGATATATATATATATATATATATATATACACCTAAGAGAATCACTGTATGGGTTTCAGAAACGATGTATAAACAGTACATGGCAACAATTTCTGATGAGAAAAGTACAAGAAACAACTGGAAGTTGTTCACTGGCAATAAATAGATAAATAAATGCTGGATCATTCATATACCACAAAGAAAACTGTATAGAAGTGAAACTGAATGGGATGTTTCTGTATGGACCAAGTAGATGTATTTCAAAAATATAATATCTATTGAAAAAATAAATCAAAGTACATAGACAGTGTGTTTTCACTTAAAATATAGTGAATGAAACTAAACATAATATTGTTTTGGATGTAGTAACATGTTAAAAACTATTTTAAAAAGTAATGGAATGATTAATACAAAATTAAGAGGAGAAAAGAAGAGAGATACAATCAGGGAGATGCACATGTACAGCTAATGTTCCATACTAGAAGTTGGGTGGTAGATACATGGTTCTTGTTCAGTTGCTCAGTGTCCCATGGACAATAGCATGTCAGGTTTCCCTATCTTTCACCATCTCCTGGAACTTGCTCAAACTCATGCTTGTTGAGTTGGTGATGCCATCCATCCATCTCATCGTCTGTCGTCCCCTTCTCATCCCACCTTCAATCTTTCCCAGCCTCAGGGTCTTTTCCAAGTGAGTCAGCTCTTCACATCAGGTGCCAAAGTACTGGAGCCTCATCATCAGTCCTTCCAGTGAATATTCAGGATTGATTATTGAATATTCATGATACATGGCATCCTTTTCATTTTAAAATATGGATACATCTTCTCTCTTTTTCTACACATAGACACATTATACAAATAAATGTATATGCATATATAAATACATGTATATATACTCATTTTATGTAAAAATGAAAACATGAATGGAATGGAAACATATGAAAAGTTGCTTAACATTATTAATAATAAGGGAAATACAAGTTAAATACATTAAAATACTCTTGCACAGTGACAAAATGAATAAAAATTTGTCTGAAAATTCTAAGTGTGGGCAAGATTTTGAAGTTCTAAGAACCATCATACCCGGCTGGAGGGAGGATAACTTCGACAGTCTGTCTTGAAAAATAAGGTGTCATTATCAATTACAAGTAAGGTGGATGAGTCCAATGGTCCACAAACTTGATATATATATATATATATATATATACACCTAAGAGAATCACTGTATGGGTTTCAGAAACGATGTATAAACAGTACATGGCAACAATTTCTGATGAGAAAGTACAAGAAACAACTGGAAGTTGTTCACTGGCAATAAATAGATAAATAAATGCTGGATCATTCATATACCACAAAGAAAACTGTATAGAAGTGAAACTGAATGGGATGTTTCTGTATGGACCAAGTAGATGTATTTCAAAAATATAATATCTATTGAAAAAATAAATCAAAGTACATAGACAGTGTGTTTTCACTTAAAATATAGTGAATGAAACTAAACATAATATTGTTTTGGATGTAGTAACATGTTAAAAACTATTTTAAAAAGTAATGGAACGATTAATACAAAATTAAGAGGAGAAAAGAAGAGAGATACAATCAGGGAGATGCACATGTACAGCTAATGTTCCATACTAGAAGTTGGGTGGTAGATACATGGTTCTTGTTCGGTTGCTCAGTGTCCCATGGACAATAGCATGTCAGGTTTCCCTATCTTTCACCATCTCCTGGAACTTGCTCAAACTCATGCTTGTTGAGTTGGTGATGCCATCCATCCATCTCATCGTCTGTCGTCCCCTTCTCATCCCACCTTCAATCTTTCCCAGCCTCAGGGTCTTTTCCAAGTGAGTCAGCTCTTCACATCAGGTGCCAAAGTACTGGAGCCTCATCATCAGTCCTTCCAGTGAATATTCAGGATTGATTATTGAATATTCATGATACATGGCATCCTTTTCATTTTAAAATATGGATACATCTTCTCTCTTTTTCTCTACACATAGACACATTATACAAATAAATGTATATGCATATATAAATACATGTATATATACTCATTTTATGTTTAAGATATATTTAATAGTAAAACAAACTTAAAAGAAGCTCTCTAAACTCTATAATGACCTGTATGGCAATAGAATCTTAAAAACAGTGGGTATTCATCTATGTATATGTATAACTGATTCACTTTGCTGTAGAGCAAAAAGAAATACAGCATTGTATATCAACTGTAATTTAAAACAATAATTAAAATAAAGAAGCTGTCTGACATCCATTACCTGCATCTGGATAGTAGCAAACTGGGTTGAGTTTTTAATCCATTCAAAGAAATTCACTTGTTCTTATTCCATTGGTATAAGACAAATCAAATGAGATCAGTCTTCCACCAAAAAAAAAAAAAATTTCCAAGGATTTCCCACCTTGTGCTATTTCCATTGTTAAAATCAGACTTGTTTTTGCTTTAATTGTTGTATATTTTTAAATGTGAATTAAGTTAATGATTAGGATTTGATAAGAACAGACTGAGTGGTTTGTGATTTACCATGTATTTCATGATTAGCCATGCAGCCTTCTCTCATGAAAATATGAAAATATGATATAACTGTAATATGCAGAGTAAGCTTAGACTCCGCTATGATCCATATATGACCCAAGATTATACATGATGGCAGCCTTTTTGACACAGATTATTTTGATGCTTAATGGTATAATAGAGAGTAAATGTACACTGTTTCTTCAGTTAGCATTTTTATAGTTTCATTTGAAATGAATTCAACTCCTGTCCAAGTTACAGCACGTCAACTCATTGCTGATTCTTCCAGATATTGAAGTGATTTAACAAAGTTAAATTGTCGCAAGGTAGAACTAGTTTTCCACAAGCTTATTTGATAAGAACTGTTGAAACACTGAATATTATAAAAAATTTAAAACATGTAAAAATCACATTTAATTGACTAGCAATCTCTAGTGGGAAAAGCAACATTTTGTTATCCCTAAGCTTCTTTTCATTCAATTTCAGCCAAAGTTGAAACTGTTTGGTGCTGTCCATGATGACAAAATCTCTGCTTAATCCTCAGGATTGATTTGAATATTCATTTATTTTTTAAAATATGGATACATCTTCTCTTTTTCTACACATAGACACATTATACAAATAAATGTATATGCATATATAAATACATGTATATATACTCATTTTATGTTTAAGATATATTTAATAGTAAAACAAACTTAAAAGAAGCTCTCTAAACTCTATAATGACCTGTATGGCAATAGAATCTTAAAAACAGTGGGTATTCATCTATGTATATGTATAACTGATTCACTTTGCTGTAGAGCAAAAAGAAATACAGCATTGTATATCAACTGTAATTTAAAACAATAATTAAAATAAAGAAGCTGTCTGACATCCATTACCTGCATCTGGATAGTAGCAAACTGGGTTGAGTTTTTAATCCATTCAAAGAAATTCACTTGTTCTTATTCCATTGGTATAAGACAAATCAAATGAGATCAGTCTTCCACCAAAAAAAAAAAAAATTTCCAAGGATTTCCCACCTTGTGCTATTTCCATTGTTAAAATCAGACTTGTTTTTGCTTTAATTGTTGTATATTTTTAAATGTGAATTAAGTTAATGATTAGGATTTGATAAGAACAGACTGAGTGGTTTGTGATTCACCATGTATTTCATGATTAGCCATGCAGCCTTCTCTCATGAAAATATGAAAATATGATATAACTGTAATATGCAGAGTAAGCTTAGACTCCGCTATGATCCATATATGACCCAAGATTATACATGATGGCAGCCTTTTTGACACAGATTATTTTGATGCTTAATGGTATAATAGAGAGTAAATGTACACTGTTTCTTCAGTTAGCATTTTTATAGTTTCATTTGAAATGAATTCAACTCCTGTCCAAGTTACAGCACGTCAACTCATTGCTGATTCTTCCAGATATTGAAGTGATTTAACAAAGTTAAATTGTCGCAAGGTAGAACTAGTTTTCCACAAGCTTATTTGATAAGAACTGTTGAAACACTGAATATTATAAAAAATTTAAAACATGTAAAAATCACATTTAATTGACTAGCAATCTCTAGGGGGAAAAGCAACATTTTTGTTATCCCCTAAGCCTAAGCTTCTTTTCATTCAATTTCAGCCAAAGTTGAAACTGTTTGGTGCTGTCCATGATGACAAAATCTCTGCTTAATCCTCATGGTCCTCTCTTTTATTCTGGTAATGAAGTACCTCTGCAGTCTCTCTAAATGACTCTTTTCAAGATTTATCTGCTTCTCCCTCCTCTATGGATCCTCTGCTCTCACTTTCTACTGTCTTCTTACAAGGATTGCTCAGTTTCACTTTGAAGACTTTACGAATAATATTTGCAACTGATCTGTCTATAGCTTGCTTCCCCTTTTCATATATAAATATAAACACCTTATATATAAATATAAGTTCAAAGTGTACCTAATTGAGGCCTCCTCCATGGAGCCTTGCCTGCTTACCAGCAGGAAGGAAGCTCTGCATGCTCTGAAATCTCAGAGCAGGTTTATGCATGAGCACCTACATTTGACAGCTCATCAAATACATTTTTTGCTTTGTAATGTTAATTCTCTCTACAATCAAATACATGTGTGTCCTTGTGTGTATAAACTTCTAGAAGACATACATGGTTCCTTGTTACCAGAGACTATCTTGTAATTCCACAAATAATTCATACAATTCACTTTCGTAGGTTTTTGAGTATTTTTTAACTTTGCTGCATAGCTTTGCAATTCAAGTGGCTATTGTCTGCATTTAACTTATACGGTGAGTTGTTTCAAAGGTATTGTTCCTCTTTACTTCTGTGGTCACTGAGGGCAGGGGCTGAGAAAGAAGCTGTGCTTCATGCCGCATTTGGCTCTTTCTGACTTTGATCCATCTGGGTTGGGGTTCCATTCCTTCAGGAAGCTTCCATTTGCCTTTTAGATAGTGAGAATGACGGATATTACTCTTGTCATTTCTTGCATGACATTGCTTATCATTCTTTCCAAAATATTTAAAAGGGATGCATCAGGCAGCCTATGGTCGGTTAACTATCTAGAGGAGGAGTTAAAAGAAAGAGAAAATCAGATAGACAAGTGGTGCCATTTCTACACCAGACTGGTGCAGAGAGAATGAAGACAGTGGATTATCCAGCAAGCTGGAGTTTCTACTAGCCTTCCAGCTCTGATGAATGACACAGTCCCCAGTATATGCCAACTTCCTTCACGTCTGTCAGCACTCTGTATTTTCAAAGCATTTTCCCATGATCTCAGATTCCCTCCCTACAGCCTTAAGAGTAAGGGAAAAAAAAGCAGAAATTGTCCCAATTTTTATATTATCATTATCAAACAGTGTTTTCTGTTTCAAAAATCTCTTTTCCCATCAGAAGCAGGGCTTTTTTCCCCCTTTGAAAGCTTCTCTTGTGAAGTCCTGTATGCTAGAAGTGAGCCCATTGTGGCTCTGAAAGCCTTCAACTGATTGGCTTGCCTCTCAGACCCTCTCCTGCTGTGTGCTTCTTTTCAGCAACAAATAAGTGTCAGACAATTAGAGATGGGACTGGAGATGTGTAAATTGTACTGTCGCCTCAACAAATTAGTAATTTTGTGATAATACACTGTCCTTGTATTGTGGTTAGAGTTACCACAGTTACCTGCCTCTATTTGTGCTCAAAAGCCCTGGGAAAGATTGATGAAGATCCCGTGTGGTGATTCATTTTCCTTCTTGACACGCTCCCCTCACCCCTCCTTTCCCAAGAAACAAGACATGAGCAGAGTTGAACAGTCTCCACCTGGCCTGCCGGCACTCTAGGCACATTCTATACCATCACTATCTGGAAGGTTTTGCATTGGCCGTGCTGAGTGGCTGACAGAAAGCAGCAGTGTGAGGCACCAAAAGGGATACACCGCTCACACCTCTTCATCCAGCCTTCTCTTATTCAGTGATCAGGGCCTTAAAGGGATTGGTACTGGGTTCAAAAGATCTCAGACTTAACACTTTAACTCGAAAACGTACAAATATCAATGGATGCTATCATGGCCTTTGACTTTCCTTCATAAGTCCACAGAGGAATAATGCCTCCACAGAGCTGGCATTTCCCAGCCTTGACCTTTCTACAGAAGGAGTTTGTGCATTTCTGAGGGGTCCTCCCATTGATGTTTCTTCACTTGTCTCATTACCTCTCTAGCTGCTTCTCTAAGGAAGAAGAGAACAGAGGTGCCATTTCTACACCAGACTGGTGCAGAGAGAATGAAGACAGTGGATTATCCAGCAAGCTGGAGTTTCTACTAGCCTTCCAGCTCTGATGAATGACACAGTCCCCAGTATATGCCAACTTCCTTCACGTCTGTCAGCACTCTGTATTTTCAAAGCATTTTCCCATGATCTCAGATTCCCTCCCTACAGCCTTAAGAGTAAGGGAAAAAAAAGCAGAAATTGTCCCAATTTTTATATTATCATTATCAAACAGTGTTTTCTGTTTCAAAAATCTCTTTTCCCATCAGAAGCAGGGCTTTTTTCCCCCTTTGAAAGCTTCTCTTGTGAAGTCCTGTATGCTAGAAGTGAGCCCATTGTGGCTCTGAAAGCCTTCAACTGATTGGCTTGCCTCTCAGACCCTCTCCTGCTGTGTGCTTCTTTTCAGCAACAAATAAGTGTCAGACAATTAGAGATGGGACTGGAGATGTGTAAATTGTACTGTCGCCTCAACAAATTAGTAATTTTGTGATAATACACTGTCCTTGTATTGTGGTTAGAGTTACCACAGTTACCTGCCTCTATTTGTGCTCAAAAGCCCTGGGAAAGATTGATGAAGATCCCGTGTGGTGATTCATTTTCCTTCTTGACACGCTCCCCTCACCCCTCCTTTCCCAAGAAACAAGACATGAGCAGAGTTGAACAGTCTCCACCTGGCCTGCCGGCACTCTAGGCACATTCTATACCATCACTATCTGGAAGGTTTTGCATTGGCCGTGCTGAGTGGCTGACAGAAAGCAGCAGTGTGAGGCACCAAAAGGGATACACCACTCACACCTCTTCATCCAGCCTTCTCTTATTCAGTGATCAGGGCCTTAAAGGGATTGGTACTGGGTTCAAAAGATCTCAGACTTAACACTTTAACTCGAAAACGTACAAATATCAATGGATGCTATCATGGCCTTTGACTTTCCTTCATAAGTCCACAGAGGAATAATGCCTCCACAGAGCTGGCATTTCCCAGCCTTGACCTTTCTACAGAAGGAGTTTGTGCATTTCTGAGGGGTCCTCCCATTGATGTTTCTTCACTTGTCTCATTACCTCTCTAGCTGCTTCTCTAAGGAAGAAGAGAACAGAGGTGGAACCATTTGCTTTGGAAAGTCCCAGTTAAACTTCATGCAGTGGTCTGTTACAATTTAGTAAGAAGATAGTCTTCAGAGTGACATTGACCACAGTGTTACTGACACGTTTGCTACCTTGGTATGATACTCCATACCATTGAAAGAGCACTGTGTCCCATAATCATGACAAGTCTACCATAGACTGATTGTACCACAATTCCCACAGAAAATCTAAGGGTATTTTAAACTGGAGGGGTGACTCTTACCTTTTAAAATCCTAAGATATTCAGAGTAATAACAGCAGTGTGGTAAAATGGAGGTAATAATTGATATACAAGTAGGGAAGAACAGAGGGCTGAGAAACTGACCCAGGCATCTACGGGGAGGAGGAATAACATTAATGTAGTTACAGGTCCATGGGAAGTGAATTTGTGTCCAAAGAGCAGAATAAGAACTAACTGAGTAGACCACGTGCTCAATTTTTTTTTTTTTTTGGCCATTTTCATCAGTCTTTATTCTTTGACCCATGTGGACCTCCCATTGCAGTGGCCTCTCTTGCTGCAGAGCACCGGCTCTGAACATATGCACTCCAGAGTGCTGGCTCATAATTGGACACAGTGGTCCAGCTGCTCCATGGCACGTGGGATCTTCTGGGGCCAGGATCGAACTGGTGCCCTTGCACTGCAAGATGGACTCTTTACCCATTGGACTACCAGAGAAGCTCCACATTCTATTCAGGATTTTGCATTGCTAGGGCACGGATGTGAGGCACCAAAAGGGATACACCGCTCACACCTCTTCATCCAGCCTTCTCTTATTCAGTGATCAGGGCCTTAAAGGGATTGGTACTGGGTTCAAAAGATCTCAGACTTAACACTTTAACTCGAAAACGTACAAATATCAATGGATGCTATCATGGCCTTTGACTTTCCTTCATAAGTCCACAGAGGAATAATGCCTCCACAGAGCTGGCATTTCCCAGCCTTGACCTTTCTACAGAAGGAGTTTGTGCATTTCTGAGGGGTCCTCCCATTGATGTTTCTTCACTTGTCTCATTACCTCTCTAGCTGCTTCTCTAAGGAAGAAGAGAACAGAGGTGGAACCATTTGCTTTGGAAAGTCCCAGTTAAACTTCATGCAGTGGTCTGTTACAATTTAGTAAGAAGATAGTCTTCAGAGTGACATTGACCACAGTGTTACTGACACGTTTGCTACCTTGGTATGATACTCCATACCATTGAAAGAGCACTGTGTCCCATAATCATGACAAGTCTACCATAGACTGATTGTACCACAATTCCCACAGAAAATCTAAGGGTATTTTAAACTGGAGGGGTGACTCTTACCTTTTAAAATCCTAAGATATTCAGAGTAATAACAGCAGTGTGGTAAAATGGAGGTAATAATTGATATACAAGTAGGGAAGAACAGAGGGCTGAGAAACTGACCCAGGCATCTACGGGGAGGAGGAATAACATTAATGTAGTTACAGGTCCATGGGAAGTGAATTTGTGTCCAAAGAGCAGAATAAGAACTAACTGAGTAGACCACGTGCTCAATTTTTTTTTTTTTTTGGCCATTTTCATCAGTCTTTATTCTTTGACCCATGTGGACCTCCCATTGCAGTGGCCTCTCTTGCTGCAGAGCACCGGCTCTGAACATATGCACTCCAGAGTGCTGGCTCATAATTGGACACAGTGGTCCAGCTGCTCCATGGCACGTGGGATCTTCTGGGGCCAGGGATCGAACTGGTGCCCCTTGCACTGCAAGATGGACTCTTTACCCATTGGACTACCAGAGAAGCTCCACATGCTCAATTTTAAATTCATAGTAGATGTCACAAATCAGAAAGAGAACTTTTGTGAGGTGCTAAAAATGAGGAAGGAACCCAAATCAAAGGAGATTAGACCATGGTATCACGGAGACTGGTAGGTGCTTCCTTAGGGATGAACACCTATCTTGGGGTGAGTGTCAAAGCTCTGTATAGGGGGTCAGGGTCTTGAACAAGACACTGTACAAATCTGAGCAGTGATCACTAACCTTATAAAGGCCAAGAGTGAATATGAGTCACCTTCATTAAAACACATGCACTTTAATTTATGATTACCATGGGGAATGTGGTGCAGAGGGATAAACTGGGAGATTGAAATTGACGTATACACACCACTATATATAAATCAGATAACTAATAAGAACCTATTATATAGCACAGGGAATGTTATTCAATACTCTGCAGTGACCTATATGGGAAAAGAATCTTAAAAAGAGTGAATATATGTATATGTATAATGGATTCATATAGCTGTTCACCTTAAACTAATGCAGCATTGTAAATCAACTATACTCCTGTCATTTTTCTTAATTTAAATGCCATTTATTTCCCCGAGGGTTCAAAATTTTAAATTGATGTATGACAATTAATTTGAAACCTTGGGCAAGCATAGGATTCTGTAGAAAGACATCTCCCAGCAGAGGGACACTCACATACAAAATAATTACAAACACATAAGAAAGCCCACTATCAGGAATATAAATAATAGATTCACTGAACAGGAGAATTTCCAAGCAAAAATCAGGTATGAAAGAACAATGTGAAAAGAAAAATTAGATTTCTAATATTTATTGAGATAAAGAGAAGGATGGAGCATATAAACACAGAAAAAGGATATGATGGCCATTATGAAAGAAGAAGCATACTTTTTAAAAGAGAAATTCAAGCAATAAGTCTAACCCTTAAAAAAGAAACACCCATAACAATTAAGTATGAATTCAGTGAGGAAATGTTGACAGCTGAAGAGAACGTGAACTAGATTATAGATCTCAGAAAATCATCAACAACGTGGCTTTCAAAAGAAAGAGATAAAAGTACTGAAAAGGTATTCAAATGTATGGCAAATGATCTAGGGATCTCTAAAATGCTTCTATCAGTTAGTAAGAATTAAATGGGCATTGGGGAGAAGGAGTATTTGAAGAGATGGTGGCGAAAAATTTTCCAGATTTACAAAAAGACAAATCTATAAAGTAAGGACAAATTATTCAATAGATAATACAGGGGAAAAGTTGGTCTCACGGGACACACTGCATGGAAACACTGTATGCAATCATGAAAACAGCAACAACCGGGACCCACCTAAATATCAATTGCTATGACACTAAATGATAATTATGAAATGAAACATAGTTCCACAGATATATTTTATAGTATTTGAAAGTAATGAATTTCTTTCTTCTTCTCTCTCCTCTCACCTAACCCTCTCTCTCTCACCTGTATATGCATCGATCCATTTATATAAGAAGATATTTATCCATCCATCCATGTGATAAAATTTAGAAAGAATAATGTTAAAGAGAGAAACTTATAAAATATTTAAAACATATACTCACTCTGATACTTACAGAAAATTATATAGCACAGGGAATTTCAAACCATTTTAAAATCTGATGTATAAAACAATGTTTAATTTGTAAATCAACTATACTCCTGTCATTTTTCTTAATTTAAATGCCATTTATTTCCCCGAGGGTTCAAAATTTTAAATTGATGTATGACAATTAATTTGAAACCTTGGGCAAGCATAGGATTCTGTAGAAAGACATCTCCCAGCAGAGGGACACTCACATACAAAATAATTACAAACACATAAGAAAGCCCACTATCAGGAATATAAATAATAGATTCACTGAACAGGAGAATTTCCAAGCAAAAATCAGGTATGAAAGAACAATGTGAAAAGAAAAATTAGATTTCTAATATTTATTGAGATAAAGAGAAGGATGGAGTATATAAACACAGAAAAAGGATATGATGGCCATTATGAAAGAAGAAGCATACTTTTTAAAAGAGAAATTCAAGCAATAAGTCTAACCCTTAAAAAAGAAACACCCATAAAAATTAAGTATGAATTCAGTGAGGAAATGTTGACAGCTGAAGAGAACGTGAACTAGATTATAGATCTCAGAAAATCATCAACAACGTGGCTTTCAAAAGAAAGAGATAAAAGTACTGAAAAGGTATTCAAATGTATGGCAAATGATCTAGGGATCTCTAAAATGCTTCTATCAGTTAGTAAGAATTAAATGGGCATTGGGGAGAAGGAGTATTTGAAGAGATGGTGGCGAAAAATTTTCCAGATTTACAAAAAGACAAATCTATAAAGTAAGGACAAATTATTCAATAGATAATACAGGGGAAAAGTTGGTCTCACGGGACACACTGCATGGAAACACTGTATGCAATCATGAAAACAGCAACAACCGGGACCCACCTAAATATCAATTGCTATGACACTAAATGATAATTATGAAATGAAACATAGTTCCACAGATATATTTTATAGTATTTGAAAGTAATGAATTTCTTTCTTCTTCTCTCTCCTCTCACCTAACCCTCTCTCTCTCACCTGTATATGCATCGATCCATTTATATAAGAAGATATTTATCCATCCATCCATGTGATAAAATTTAGAAAGAATAATGTTAAAGAGAGAAACTTATAAAATATTTAAAACATATACTCACTCTGATACTTACAGAAAATTTCAAAAGTCCTTGATATGCCCTTAATAGTGTGTGTGTTTATGTGTATAAAAGGAAAATGAACAAAGAATGAAATAATCATGCAAAATACTGACAGGAGAGATAAATGTATAATTCCTCATAGTGTGCACCTCTAGGGAGTCAGGCCAAATCATGGGGCAGGATGTGAGACAAAGAACAATATTTTATAGTCAATGTGGCAAAAAGTTAACAATTTCTCTTCTGAGTACTGGGTATATAGCGCATAGTGTGTGTGTGTGTGTTCATGCATGTGCTGAATCACCCTAGTCATGTCTGACTCTTTGCAGCCCTATGGACTGTAGCCCACCAGGCTCCTCTGCCCATGAGAATTGTCCAGGCAAGAATACTGGAGTGGGTTACTATGCCCCCCTCCAGGGGATCTTCCTGACCTAGGGATCAAACCCATGTCTCTTGTGTCTCCTACATTGGCAGGCAGGTTCTTTACCACTAATGCCACCTGGGAAGCTCACATAGTATGAATTTTTCTCTATTTTAATAAAGAGAAATTAATGACATTCTGAGCATTGTCCTCCCATTGGCAGAGCTGAGCTTTCATTTGACAACCATCACACAAAACACACACACACACACACACACACACACACACACACACACACACACACACACACACACACACACACACACACACACACACGTGTTAGCCAGATTGAGAAGAGTGTTCAGAGAAAATGCTGTTTCTGATCTAATTTGCTTGGTCACTTCCTCCTTGCAAAGAATGAAGACAGAATGCTGGGAGGAACCCTATGTAATAAACCTTTGATAAAAATCTATCCCATCTCAACTAGGTTGATAAGGATAAGGAAAAAGAACTTGGTGTTCTTCACACTGAAGAGGACAGGAGAAGTTTTAGGTTAGACTGATGAAAACAGTGGATATGAGTGTGGTTGTGGGGGGGGGGGCAGATGGAGATGGTGGTGAGGTGATGAGGAGATGATCCTCCTTAGGCAGGTAGATGGAAAGATTGGATAAGAAAGCATCTGGCATCCTATGGATTTTTTCCTCCAACTTCTTTGTTCAAGCCATGAATATTTTCCCAACTTTAAACAAAGCCTGGAACTAGTAGCCTAATGACTCCCCAGTGTTTGCTGGTGTTTATGTTGTTCACGGATGGGATACAACAGAAGGAAGTTTGCTGAAAGAATTCTTGATAGATGAGGGCAACATATCAGGGGGAAAGGTCTTTGTGGCTGGGATGTTTGGGAGAGAGCAGAGTGGGAAGCCACTGTAGCCTCCTGAGAATATGTGGGCAGAGCGCCCAGTGATTGAGAAATTGTCAGGGCTGAGTATATAGCGATAGTGTGTGTGTGTGTTCATGCATGTGCTGAATCACCCTAGTCATGTCTGACTCTTTGCAGCCCTATGGACTGTAGCCCACCAGGCTCCTCTGCCCATGAGAATTGTCCAGGCAAGAATACTGGAGTGGGTTACTATGCCCCCCTCCAGGGGATCTTCCTGACCTAGGGATCAAACCCATGTCTCTTGTGTCTCCTACATTGGCAGGCAGGTTCTTTACCACTAATGCCACCTGGGAAGCTCACATAGTATGAATTTTTCTCTATTTTAATAAAGAGAAATTAATGACATTCTGAGCATTGTCCTCCCATTGGCAGAGCTGAGCTTTCATTTGACAACCATCACACAAAACACACACACACACACACACACACACACACACACACACACACACACACACACACACACACACACACACACACACACACACGTGTTAGCCAGATTGAGAAGAGTGTTCAGAGAAAATGCTGTTTCTGATCTAATTTGCTTGGTCACTTCCTCCTTGCAAAGAATGAAGACAGAATGCTGGGAGGAACCCTATGTAATAAACCTTTGATAAAAATCTATCCCATCTCAACTAGGTTGATAAGGATAAGGAAAAAGAACTTGGTGTTCTTCACACTGAAGAGGACAGGAGAAGTTTTAGGTTAGACTGATGAAAACAGTGGATATGAGTGTGGTTGTGGGGGGGGGGGGCAGATGGAGATGGTGGTGAGGTGATGAGGAGATGATCCTCCTTAGGCAGGTAGATGGAAAGATTGGATAAGAAAGCATCTGGCATCCTATGGATTTTTTCCTCCAACTTCTTTGTTCAAGCCATGAATATTTTCCCAACTTTAAACAAAGCCCGGAACTAGTAGCCTAATGACTCCCCAGTGTTTGCTGGTGTTTATGTTGTTCACGGATGGGATACAACAGAAGGAAGTTTGCTGAAAGAATTCTTGATAGATGAGGGCAACATATCAGGGGGAAAGGTCTTTGTGGCTGGGATGTTTGGGAGAGAGCAGAGTGGGAAGCCACTGTAGCCTCCTGAGAATATGTGGGCAGAGCGCCCAGTGATTGAGAAACCAATTTCACTGACTTTCACAACTTTAGTAAAATCATTTATCTTCCTATTAAATAAGAGCCATTGTCATTTTCTGTGTTGCAGGATAATTAACTAACAGGGATAAAGAGCTGTTGAAATTTGGAGTGCCATTACCCCAGTGACTCATTTTTAAAGAGTAGCTTTAGAGCCTGTTTGGCAAAGTTTGTGAGTCTTGGTAGGGAAATTTTCCAGAATAGCAGAGTCCTAGGTTTATACCCATTCTGACCTCAGGGTACAAGACACAAATGAAACTGGAGAATGACAGTCTAGATGTTTCTGTCACTTTCTCTGAAAGCAAGAAGCTGCCTGTGGAGAAATGCAAGATCTACAAGGTGCTTCTTCAAATCTACTGTTACCAAAATTAATCTGTGTTTGAGCTCAGTTGGGGGCAAGAATACTGGAGTGGGTTGCCATTTCCTTCTCCAGGGGATCCCGACCCAGGGATCAACCCAGGTTTCTTGCTTCACCAGCATTAGCAGGCAGATTTTTTACTAATGACCCGCCTGGAAAGCCCCACTGAAATCAATGAAACAGTCATATGTATGCATTCAGTGCAGGCATGGTAAGTTGCTTCAGTGTGTTCAGCTCCTTTCCAACCTATGGGTCATAACCTGCCAGGCTCCTCTGTCCAGGTGATTGTCCAGGTAAACATACTGCAGTGGATTGTCATGCCTTTTTCCAGGGGATCTTCCCAACCCATGTATTGAACCCATGTTTCTTACATTTCCTGCATTGGCAGGCAGGTTATTTACCACTAGCACCACCTGGGAAGCCCTTATCCATTTAGTATATGACTTCTATCCCTTGCTGCTTTTTGTTAGGCACAATATGAATTATGTGGCCATGAAAAAGGAAATTTAGACATCAGTACTCTATTCAAGTATAGTGTATGGAAAGTAGGACTTATTATTGTGCTATTTAGTGTTAATTATGGGATTCCTGGTAACTCTTAGATGTTAATCAATGGTTGATCCCTGGTTGGAACATATCAGGGGAAAGGTCTTTGTGGCTGGGATGTTTGGGAGAGAGCAGAGTGGGAAGCCACTGTAGCCTCCTGAGAATATGTGGGCAGAGCGCCCAGTGATTGAGAAACCAATTTCACTGACTTTCACAACTTTAGTAAAATCATTTATCTTCCTATTAAATAAGAGCCATTGTCATTTTCTGTGTTGCAGGATAATTAACTAACAGGGATAAAGAGCTGTTGAAATTTGGAGTGCCATTACCCCAGTGACTCATTTTTAAAGAGTAGCTTTAGAGCCTGTTTGGCAAAGTTTGTGAGTCTTGGTAGGGAAATTTTCCAGAATAGCAGAGTCCTAGGTTTATACCCATTCTGACCTCAGGGTACAAGACACAAATGAAACTGGAGAATGACAGTCTAGATGTTTCTGTCACTTTCTCTGAAAGCAAGAAGCTGCCTGTGGAGAAATGCAAGATCTACAAGGTGCTTCTTCAAATCTACTGTTACCAAAATTAATCTGTGTTTGAGCTCAGTTGGGGGCAAGAATACTGGAGTGGGTTGCCATTTCCTTCTCCAGGGGATCCCGACCCAGGGATCAACCCAGGTTTCTTGCTTCACCAGCATTAGCAGGCAGATTTTTTACTAATGACCCGCCTGGAAAGCCCCACTGAAATCAATGAAACAGTCATATGTATGCATTCAGTGCAGGCATGGTAAGTTGCTTCAGTGTGTTCAGCTCCTTTCCAACCTATGGGTCATAACCTGCCAGGCTCCTCTGTCCAGGTGATTGTCCAGGTAAACATACTGCAGTGGATTGTCATGCCTTTTTCCAGGGGATCTTCCCAACCCATGTATTGAACCCATGTTTCTTACATTTCCTGCATTGGCAGGCAGGTTATTTACCACTAGCACCACCTGGGAAGCCCTTATCCATTTAGTATATGACTTCTATCCCTTAAGCTGCTTTTTTTAGGCACAATATGAATTATGTGGCCATGAAAAAGGAAATTTAGACATCAGTACTCTATTCAAGTATAGTGTATGGAAAGTAGGACTTATTATTGTGCTATTTAGTGTTAATTATGGGATTCCCTGGTAACTCAGATGGTAAAGAATCTGTCTGCAATGCAGGAGGCTGGTTTTGATCCCTGGGTTGAGAAGATCACCTGGAGGAGGGCATCGCCACCAACTCCAGTGTTCTTGCCCGGAGAATCCCATGGATGGAGGAGCCTGGCGGGCTACGGTCCATAGGGTCAGAAAGAGTCAGACACGACCGAGTGAGTAACACTTTCATTTTCATGGAAGATGAAAGTAAGTGATTTCAGCCTTCAAGAAATTAATTTTACTCAGACAGAAGAAACTAGAACAATAGAGACACAGTTTAATCAAGTGTTTACTTCTGATTTTAAAACAGATGCTCAAGTTTTGTTACAGACGAAAGATGTCAAGAAGGCTTGATAGAGACTAGAAAAATGCCTAGATATTGGTAAATAAATAAAAAGGAATAGCAGATTTCAACAGGAGAAGCCCATGCTTTTACATAATAATGAAAACATTCTCTCTGTTCATTTTCTTTATTTTCTGTACTCATGTTATTTTAGGAACTGGAGGGAAAATATAGTTGGATCATAAATGCTGTTCAAAGATCATATGGTTAATGTTGCAATTTTTAAATGTAGAAATGGCCTCAAGCTGGTTCTAATTGAGCAGTCACTGTAAAACATACTAAACCACAGAGAACTTGGGTAGAGAAGGGTTTTTAAATTTATTTGTATGCTCTCTTTGGAGTGGTGGTGGAGACATTAACCACTTAGAATGACTTTTTTTTTTTTGTAAAATCAACATAAATATGGGCAGTTGGATTAGAGGGTTAATGGGCCCCATAACCTGCCAGGCTCCTCTGTCCAGGTGATTGTCCAGGTAAACATACTGCAGTGGATTGTCATGCCTTTTTCCAGGGGATCTTCCCAACCCATGTATTGAACCCATGTTTCTTACATTTCCTGCATTGGCAGGCAGGTTATTTACCACTAGCACCACCTGGGAAGCCCTTATCCATTTAGTATATGACTTCTATCCCTTAAGCTGCTTTTTTTGTTAGGCACAATATGAATTATGTGGCCATGAAAAAGGAAATTTAGACATCAGTACTCTATTCAAGTATAGTGTATGGAAAGTAGGACTTATTATTGTGCTATTTAGTGTTAATTATGGGATTCCCTGGTAACTCAGATGGTAAAGAATCTGTCTGCAATGCAGGAGGCTGGTTTTGATCCCTGGGTTGAGAAGATCACCTGGAGGAGGGCATCGCCACCAACTCCAGTGTTCTTGCCCGGAGAATCCCATGGATGGAGGAGCCTGGCGGGCTACGGTCCATAGGGTCAGAAAGAGTCAGACACGACCGAGTGAGTAACACTTTCATTTTCATGGAAGATGAAAGTAAGTGATTTCAGCCTTCAAGAAATTAATTTTACTCAGACAGAAGAAACTAGAACAATAGAGACACAGTTTAATCAAGTGTTTACTTCTGATTTTAAAACAGATGCTCAAGTTTTGTTACAGACGAAAGATGTCAAGAAGGCTTGATAGAGACTAGAAAAATGCCTAGATATTGGTAAATAAATAAAAAGGAATAGCAGATTTCAACAGGAGAAGCCCATGCTTTTACATAATAATGAAAGCATTCTCTCTGTTCATTTTCTTTATTTTCTGTACTCATGTTATTTTAGGAACTGGAGGGAAAATATAGTTGGATCATAAATGCTGTTCAAAGATCATATGGTTAATGTTGCAATTTTTAAATGTAGAAATGGCCTCAAGCTGGTTCTAATTGAGCAGTCACTGTAAAACATACTAAACCACAGAGAACTTGGGTAGAGAAGGGTTTTTAAATTTATTTGTATGCTCTCTTTGGAGTGGTGGTGGAGACATTAACCACTTAGAATGACTTTTTTTTTTTTGTAAAATCAACATAAATATGGGCAGTTGGATTAGAGGGTTAATAGTGCCCTCATTGCCTGATTCTTTTGTTTTTAATACTGTTTTCAGAGAGCATATTGTCCATAAGGGTTTCTGATTATCTTCTCTGTTATGCTTAGTGGAAACTTTCAAGAACTATGAAATTGGACTCAGTAGGTGTTAAAAAAGTATATTAAATGTTGATAGGAATCTGTCTAATTCTGGAGATTTTCCAGATCTAAGGAAATTGCCTTATTTGCAGCATTTCCATTCCATTGTTAACTGATTGTGTTTATATCTTTTAAATATGTGTCCCTTAATAAGAAAAAAAAAAAAAAAAAACAGAAGGACAAGTTGTGACAAAGAAATGTTACTGCCTTTCTCTGTTGCTGTCTTCATCCTTTGTTTGTTGCTTGTGCTATTTATCAAAGGACTGGGCTCCTTTATAGGTCTCTGGATTAGTCATTAACACCTTCAGTGGGGGCGAGATCCATGGGCATCCTGTGGGGAGGATAACGAGTTGGGGATTTTATTGCAGAGACTGCATTCCAGTTTCCAATTTTTTGTATAGGTCACTCATATTGCAAGTAATTCTTGAGCAAACCGTTCCCCATCTGTTCAGATCTTGTTATAACAAAATCAGCCATGATAGATTATGGTACATAAAACAGAGTAAACTTTGCCCAGCTGGATGTACAAAGTAAGGAGAGGAAGGCTACACAGGGCCCTCTGGCTACGGAATGCTGCAGTCAGATGAGCATTCTCCATCAGGAGGAGTAGAAGGTGTAGAAAGGTCATGGGGAGAGAAAAGGGCGGCTGCCAGTTTAGGAAACCACTTCTGGCTACTGATTTAATGTAAAAAGGAAATTAGACCTTTTTTATTAAACTCTCATTTTCCTTTGGTAAGAATACTTAACAGGACATCTACCCCACATAACGCATTTTCAAGGGTACAGTATATTATTGTTTACATTGTTAACAATGTTATATAGCAGATCTCTAGAACTTACTCATCTGGTTTAACTAAAACTTTATACCTATTGATTAGTTACTTACCTTCCCCCTAGTCCCTGGAAAGCTATCAGTCTATTCTCTGATTCTATGAATATTACTATTTTAAATACCTCGTATGAGTAGAATCATGTCATATTTTTCTTTCTGTGACTGGCCTGTTTCACTGAGCCTAAGGTCCTTAAAGTTTATGCATGCTGTTATACAAGGCACGTTTTCCTTATTTTTAAAGGCTGAAAAGTACTCCATTGTATGTATATAGCACATTTCTTTATTGTTGTACTCATTCATCTGTTGATAGATTATTTTCAGTACTTTCCATATCTTGGCTATTCTGAATAATGTTGCAATGTACATAGGAATGTTAATCTCTGAGATATCAGTTTCATTTTTTTGGAATAAATACCCAGAAGTGGGATTTCCAGATCATGTGGTAGTTCTATTTTAACTTTTTGAGAGGCTTCCATGATATTTTTGAATTCCTAACAACAGTGTGCAGAGGTTCAGATTTCTCTACATCTTCATCTTCTTGCCCTTTGTTTTTTGTTATTATTCCTTTTGTTGTTAATAACTTTGTCTGTATATCCACATCTCAGGCATAGGGATAGCCCTTTACTGTGTCACGTCAAAGTTAGGTTGACATAGAGCCCAAGTCCCTCACCAGGGATTCCCAGGTGGCTCAGTGGTAAAGAATTTGCCTGCCCATGCAGGAGACACAGGAAAGTGAGGTTAGATCCCTGGGTTGGGAAGATCACTTGGAGTAGGAAGTGGCAACCCACTCCAGTATTCTTGCTGGGACAATTTTCATTGACCAAGGAGCCTGGCTTGTTACTTACTGTCCGTGGGGGTCACAAAGAGTCGGGCATGACTGAGCAACTGAGCACACAAGTCCCTTGCCAGGAAAAGACAACTCATTCCAGGGAACAGACACAAGGCTGTGTGGCTGCCATCACTAGGTCTGGCATGAGTAAAAACTCCATCATCTTAAGTTGACTGATCTCTCTAGTACATTCCAGAGAAAAGGCCACTCCTTTCCCACACTTGTCAACAGGTTCACTGTTTATCATTTTGCAAAACCAGTTAAATCAGCAGCTAATTTAGAAAAAAAAAAAGTGCTATTTTTTAATATTTCAGAAAAGCTGTCTTTTCTACATACTTTGCATGTTTCCTTAAAATTATTTCAATGTATTATTTTAATTTGTTATTATGAATGTTTTCCAACATATTTAATAAACAAATATTGCTAGTATATAGAAAATAATTTCTAATTAATTTTGTATTCAGCCACTTTATCTAACTCCCTTAGTAATTTTAATGGATTTTCAGCTGATAGTCCAAAGCTTTCACTGTAGAATAGTGTGTACATATAGTTGTGATGTTATTAATTTATTTTATGTGGTATTTTTGCTCTAAGTAGGAATCCCATAATTATGTCAAGTAGTAATACTATTTAAGTAGTATAGACTAATACATGGGAAAGTGGCACAGGTTCAAAGTAAGCATTTAATAAATATTAACTAATATTTATTCCTACTTTAGTAGACACAGTTATAATCTGTCACTCTTAATTTAAATGGCTTTTATTTCTTAATTTGATGTATATAACTGAATTTGTCATATGCATCATTCAGAATTTTGTGCAGGTATTTTTTCCTTATATTTTTCAGAGGCATTATTTTTCTCCAATCAGAATATCATGTAGAATTTATTGGATTAAATGACTTTGTCTTGAGATATACCACTAAAGCATTCAAAATCCATGTCCTAAAAAAGTATGCACGCTAACAGAAAAGAAACAAAAATAAAGTTAAAAAGTCAAATTATGCTGGATAGACTGGGTAGAATAATATCATGATATATCTTATCAGAGTTCCAGAGGCAACAATGGAGCAGAGGTACTGTTCAAAATGCTGTTGGCTGAGAAAAACTTCAGAAAGATGAAAAGATACAAAAAGGCCTGACAAGCTCTGACAAGATTAACCCGTTTAAAGTAGTCATTCCCAAGTCCAGAGCACACTCAAAAATCATTCCAGGGAACAGACACAAGGCTGTGTGGCTGCCATCACTAGGTCTGGCATGAGTAAAAACTCCATCATCTTAAGTTGACTGATCTCTCTAGTACATTCCAGAGAAAAGGCCACTCCTTTCCCACACTTGTCAACAGGTTCACTGTTTATCATTTTGCAAAACCAGTTAAATCAGCAGCTAATTTAGAAAAAAAAAAAGTGCTATTTTTTAATATTTCAGAAAAGCTGTCTTTTCTACATACTTTGCATGTTTCCTTAAAATTATTTCAATGTATTATTTTAATTTGTTATTATGAATGTTTTCCAACATATTTAATAAACAAATATTGCTAGTATATAGAAAATAATTTCTAATTAATTTTGTATTCAGCCACTTTATCTAACTCCCTTAGTAATTTTAATGGATTTTCAGCTGATAGTCCAAAGCTTTCACTGTAGAATAGTGTGTACATATAGTTGTGATGTTATTAATTTATTTTATGTGGTATTTTTGCTCTAAGTAGGAATCCCATAATTATGTCAAGTAGTAATACTATTTAAGTAGTATAGACTAATACATGGGAAAGTGGCACAGGTTCAAAGTAAGCATTTAATAAATATTAACTAATATTTATTCCTACTTTAGTAGACACAGTTATAATCTGTCACTCTTAATTTAAATGGCTTTTATTTCTTAATTTGATGTATATAACTGAATTTGTCATATGCATCATTCAGAATTTTGTGCAGGTTTTTTTTCCTTATATTTTTCAGAGGCATTATTTTTCTCCAATCAGAATATCATGTAGAATTTATTGGATTAAATGACTTTGTCTTGAGATATACCACTAAAGCATTCAAAATCCATGTCCTAAAAAAGTATGCACGCTAACAGAAAAGAAACAAAAATAAAGTTAAAAAGTCAAATTATGCTGGATAGACTGGGTAGAATAATATCATGATATATCTTATCAGAGTTCCAGAGGCAACAATGGAGCAGAGGTACTGTTCAAAATGCTGTTGGCTGAGAAAAACTTCAGAAAGATGAAAAGATACAAAAAGGCCTGACAAGCTCTGACAAGATTAACCCGTTTAAAGTAGTCATTCCCAAGTCCTTGTCAGCAGAAGCCAGTAGTTAGCTTATCTGCAGATCTGCTTTCCTTATCTCTCTTTTGTCTTGATTTTCAAATGCACTTTCCTGCCTCTTTATGTTTTGTCACTTTTTATGGTACAGAGAACCACAGAGAGGACAAATGCTGCTTCTTTCCTGCAGAGTATTCACACTGCCCTTGCTTAGGGAACAGCGGAGCTACTAATCATCACACCAAGAATTAGAATGTTCTGTCTTGGGCTTCGCTATTATAAGACAGTCCACCTTGGATTCATTTCTGTTTCTAAAATGTGGCATTCCTGTGGTTGTGATTTAGAACTAGAATGTTGAGATTCACTTCTGCCCTCTGAAGTTTTAATTTTAACTCTTTAATGCCGAGAGTCTTCAGGAGAGACTAGTCATAGTTTTGAGTCCTTCTGGTTAGACATGATTTTCAGAATACTGTGAGACCGTAGGAGATTGCCTGTTACCTTTTAGAAGTTTCTGGTTTATCTCGTAGGCCACCTAAAATTCAGCAAGTGTTCTATGAAGAAACCAAGTGTCATATTCCATTCCATTCTCTTTCACTAGTCTGTGCAAAAGCAGAAAGCTGCATCATTTTCTTTCCTTCAGCAGACCCCTCCTTTTCATGATCAAGTCTAGGCATAGGCCCATGTCTAGAACGGACAAATGCCTGAAGGAGAGAAAAAATGGCCAGTGAATTGTTAACTCAATTAAAAAATTGCAGTGTTTCCATTGTTGAGGAATTTTAATCTATCTAATCTTCATTACCTACAAAGTTCTCCTATGCATTTTAAAATTGAACATCTGGAACTTATTTACAAAACAGAAACAGTTTGAGATGAACATGTATACACTGTTATATTTAAACTGGGTAACCAACAAGGACCTACTATATCGCACAGGGACCTCTGTTCAGTGTTGTGCGTCAGCCTGAAAGGCAGGGAAGTTTGGGGACAGAATGGATACATGCATGTGCATGACTGAGTCCCTTTGCTGTCTACCTGAAACTATCACAACATTTTTCTTTGCTGTTGGCTGAGAAAAACTTCAGAAAGATGAAAAGATACAAAAAGGCCTGACAAGCTCTGACAAGATTAACCCGTTTAAAGTAGTCATTCCCAAGTCCTTGTCAGCAGAAGCCAGTAGTTAGCTTATCTGCAGATCTGCTTTCCTTATCTCTCTTTTGTCTTGATTTTCAAATGCACTTTCCTGCCTCTTTATGTTTTGTCACTTTTTATGGTACAGAGAACCACAGAGAGGACAAATGCTGCTTCTTTCCTGCAGAGTATTCACACTGCCCTTGCTTAGGGAACAGCGGAGCTACTAATCATCACACCAAGAATTAGAATGTTCTGTCTTGGGCTTCGCTATTATAAGACAGTCCACCTTGGATTCATTTCTGTTTCTAAAATGTGGCATTCCTGTGGTTGTGATTTAGAACTAGAATGTTGAGATTCACTTCTGCCCTCTGAAGTTTTAATTTTAACTCTTTAATGCCGAGAGTCTTCAGGAGAGACTAGTCATAGTTTTGAGTCCTTCTGGTTAGACATGATTTTCAGAATACTGTGAGACCATAGGAGATTGCCTGTTACCTTTTAGAAGTTTCTGGTTTATCTCGTAGGCCACCTAAAATTCAGCAAGTGTTCTATGAAGAAACCAAGTGTCATATTCCATTCCATTCTCTTTCACTAGTCTGTGCAAAAGCAGAAAGCTGCATCATTTTCTCTTTCCTTCAGCAGACCCCTCCTTTTCATGATCAAGTCTAGGCATAGGCCCATGTCTAGAACGGACAAATGCCTGAAGGAGAGAAAAAATGGCCAGTGAATTGTTAACTCAATTAAAAAATTGCAGTGTTTCCATTGTTGAGGAATTTTAATCTATCTAATCTTCATTACCTACAAAGTTCTCCTATGCATTTTAAAATTGAACATCTGGAACTTATTTACAAAACAGAAACAGTTTGAGATGAACATGTATACACTGTTATATTTAAACTGGGTAACCAACAAGGACCTACTATATCGCACAGGGACCTCTGTTCAGTGTTGTGCGTCAGCCTGAAAGGCAGGGAAGTTTGGGGACAGAATGGATACATGCATGTGCATGACTGAGTCCCTTTGCTGTCTACCTGAAACTATCACAACATTGTTGATCAGTTATACTCCAATGTAAAATTTAAAGTTTTTTAAAAAGAAATTGATGTGCTTTTTTGTTTTTTAAATCATGTCATTTGTGGGATAGGGACAATTTTACATCTCTGTTTCCAAATCTGGTGCCTTTTGTTTTTTTCTTGTGCGATTGTTCTGGCGAGGAGTTCCAGTGCTCGTTTTTTCTTTTTATTCCTCCATAGTAAATGAAGCAAACTAACTTTTTGCCTTTTTCATGTTTCCAAATAGTTTCTCCCCATTTGTTGTTGTTTTTTCTTACTTTTATGTTTTATTTATGTTTTTCAAATTATCTTTTAATTGGAGGTTAATTGCTTTGCAATGTTGTGTTGGCTTCTGCATACAAGAATGTGAATCAGCCATAAGAATACAAATGTCCCCTCTATCTTGCACCTGCCCCCTACCCCCCCACCCATCCCCCTCCTCCAGTTTGTCACAGAACACTATGCTGAACTCCCTGTGTTATACAGCAACTTCCCACTAACTGTCTATTTCACATATAGTAATGTCTATGTTTCAGTGCTACTCTCTCAGTTTGTCCACTGTTTCCTTCCCCTGCTGTATCCAAAATCTGTTCTCTATGTCTGCATCTTTATTCCCACCCTGCAAATTTGTTCATCAGTACCATTTTTCTAGATTCCATATATATGCATTAATATATGATATTTGTTTTCCTCTTTTTGACTTACTCTCTAACATCGAACTCTATGTCTAGAACGGACAAATGCCTGAAGGAGAGAAAAATGGCCAGTGAATTGTTAACTCAATTAAAAATTGCAGTGTTTCCCTTGTTGAGGAATTTTAATCTATCTAATCTTCATTACCTACAAAGTTCCCCTATGCATTTTAAAATTGAACATCTGGAACTTATTTACAAAACAGAAACAGTTTGAGATGAACATGTATACACTGTTATATTTAAACTGGGTAACCAACAAGGACCTACTATATCGCACAGGGACCTCTGTTCAGTGTTGTGCGTCAGCCTGAAAGGCAGGGAAGTTTGGGGACAGAATGGATACATGCATGTGCATGACTGAGTCCCTTTGCTGTCTACCTGAAACTATCACAACATTGTTGATCAGTTATACTCCAATGTAAAATTTAAAGTTTTTTAAAAAGAAATTGATGTGCTTTTTTGTTTTTTAAATCATGTCATTTGTGGGATAGGGACAATTTTACATCTCTGTTTCCAAATCTGGTGCCTTTTGTTTTTTTCTTGTGCGATTGTTCTGGCGAGGAGTTCCAGTGCTCGTTTTTTCTTTTTATTCCTCCATAGTAAATGAAGCAAACTAACTTTTTGCCTTTTTAATGTTTCCAAATAGTTTCTCCCCATTTGTTGTTGTTTTTTCTTACTTTTATGTTTTATTTATGTTTTTCAAATTATCTTTTAATTGGAGGTTAATTGCTTTGCAATGTTGTGTTGGCTTCTGCATACAAGAATGTGAATCAGCCATAAGAATACAAATGTCCCCTCTATCTTGCACCTGCCCCCTACCCCCCCACCCATCCCCCTCCTCCAGTTTGTCACAGAACACTATGCTGAACTCCCTGTGTTATACAGCAACTTCCCACTAACTGTCTATTTCACATATAGTAATGTCTATGTTTCAGTGCTACTCTCTCAGTTTGTCCACTGTTTCCTTCCCCTGCTGTATCCAAAATCTGTTCTCTATGTCTGCATCTTTATTCCCACCCTGCAAATTTGTTCATCAGTACCATTTTTCTAGATTCCATATATATGCATTAATATATGATATTTGTTTTCCTCTTTTTGACTTACTCTCTAAAATAGGTTTTAAGTTAGTTTGTCCACCTCACTAAAACTGACTCAAATCCATTCCTTTTTATGGCTAAAAAGTATTTCATTAAATGTATGTACCACAACTTCTGACCCAGCAAGCCCCCTACTGGGCATATACCCTGAGAAAATCATAATTGAAAAAGACATATGTACTCCAGTGTTCATTGCAGCACTATTTACAATTGCTAGGAATTGGAAGCAACCTAGAAGTCCATCAATGGATGAATGGATAAAGAATTTGTGGTAATATATTTTATTTTTAAATCATACATATAATAGAATATTGCTGTGTCCAATAAAAAATAGAACATTTACAAGTTATATTTATTTTTAAGTGTTACAAATATATTTGTCAGCCTAATGTGACCTACTGCATTCTACCCAGAAAGAATAACTGAAAATAAGACATACTTACACATTATACTAAAATAGCAACAGACTGAGAATGCTAAATGGGGGCAGAAATGAAAGAAGGTTTGGGGTCTACTGGCTTGCCCTGCAAATGAGTGGGACACACACAAATGGTAAGTGGATGGACACTCAACTTCTGGAAAAGCTATTCAAAGTCAAATAGCACAGAATAAGTGTAATGAGACTTTATGGATGAATGTTTAACTACAAAGAAAGCTAGACACAAAGGGATGAGGAGTTTGAGCAAACATCAGAAAATTTTCTCAAAAGTAATAGGCTCCAAAAACTTGGCTGGGCTTCAGACATCTTCATACAATACAATAACCTGAAACGAGAAAGCTGTGACCTCATATCTGAAGGAACTGAACTATTGACAGGTGACTGAAGCAAGACCAGTTATTAGAACAAGTGTTAAAGATACAGCCATGCTTCTAGTATTGTGTGTAGATCAGAGCGGGATCAGTCTATAACTGACTGATCCTAAATTTTATGAGCCCCTTAGCTCCATATTCTGCAAAGCTAAATTCTCTTGCTTAAAAGCCTGAGACAGACCTGAGAGGGAAAACATGGACCTGGGTATCAGGCTCTGCTTTTCTCCCTGACCCTGCCTTGATGTGCTTTCCTACAACTTACCCTTGATCATGCGTCTTCCGACCCTTATCTGTCACTTGTCTCACTACTTACTAGTTTTTTTTTTTTTTTTAAGTGCTGTTTCTTAGAAAGAAGCTGACTCTGAAGAGCATTTCCCAACTTTCACTGGCAAAGAGAAAAGACTGTAAAGATCAAAATAAATGGAAATCAATACAATAAAGACATTGAAATTCCAGCCCATTTGCCACTGTCACCTGCACAGGGAAGCTGGCCTCGTAGCAAAAAAGAAGCAGGATATGTTGGCAACAATAAAGTTTGCCCAATGAGGGGTCCTCTCTCCAGTTGAGTGGTCCTAGCTCTGGCAGTTGGGCCCTTTCACAATGCTGGGCTTGATGTGAACCACAGGGCATCTCACCGGAACTCGGATTCACTTAGATGCCCCACCATCCTCCCAGTCCCCAGCAGAGATAGATGGAGAGGTCAGAGAAGCTCCCAAGTTCTTTCATAGACAGCCAATCAGAGCTCTTAGAGCCAGCCAGAGAGATACAGGCAGGACCCCAAGTTTAAAAAATGTTGTTTCTTTTTTTAAAGAATAATATGGGTAGGACTAAATGACTAAAAACCAAGAATAAGTGGACAGGTTTCCAGAGATAAATGAGGGAGATGGTTGATCTTCCATGGAGTTCTAGTACTTTAGAGAGGAGGGGGGCTTGTGGAATTGATCAGGGTTCTCTAAGGTTGAAGGTATTCAGAGGTTTCCTGACTTACAACTAGGAAAGGTTGATAATATTAAATCTTTGAAGGCTCAGTTTAGAAGCCAGAGGTGCTAAGTTCTCAAAATCTCTAGTGTCGAAATAGTTCCCAACAGGTGGATATTTTTCTTGAGGGGGAGAAACAAAACAAGTGCTTCAGGTTCAGGGTCCCCAGGCAAAGTATGTGACCATCAACTCTCCACTGATCTTAGAAGTACTCTGGCAGACTTAAGTAGCCTAATAACCAACAAACCAACCACAACCAAACACATGACCTTCAACATTATTATTTCTAGAATTTTCAAATGTTCAAGCAACTGTTGAAAGGAACAGACCTGAGAGGGAAAACATGGACCTGGGTATCAGGCTCTGCTTTTCTCCCTGACCCTGCCTTGATGTGCTTTCCTACAACTTACCCTTGATCATGCGTCTTCCGACCCTTATCTGTCACTTGTCTCACTACTTACTAGTTTTTTTTTTTTTTTAAGTGCTGTTTCTTAGAAAGAAGCTGACTCTGAAGAGCATTTCCCAACTTTCACTGGCAAAGAGAAAAGACTGTAAAGATCAAAATAAATGGAAATCAATACAATAAAGACATTGAAATTCCAGCCCATTTGCCACTGTCACCTGCACAGGGAAGCTGGCCTCGTAGCAAAAAAGAAGCAGGATATGTTGGCAACAATAAAGTTTGCCCAATGAGGGGTCCTCTCTCCAGTTGAGTGGTCCTAGCTCTGGCAGTTGGGCCCTTTCACAATGCTGGGCTTGATGTGAACCACAGGGCATCTCACCGGAACTCGGATTCACTTAGATGCCCCACCATCCTCCCAGTCCCCAGCAGAGATAGATGGAGAGGCCAGAGAAGCTCCCAAGTTCTTTCATAGACAGCCAATCAGAGCTCTTAGAGCCAGCCAGAGAGATACAGGCAGGACCCCAAGTTTAAAAAATGTTGTTTCTTTTTTTAAAGAATAATATGGGTAGGACTAAATGACTAAAAACCAAGAATAAGTGGACAGGTTTCCAGAGATAAATGAGGGAGATGGTTGATCTTCCATGGAGTTCTAGTACTTTAGAGAGGAGGGGGGCTTGTGGAATTGATCAGGGTTCTCTAAGGTTGAAGGTATTCAGAGGTTTCCTGACTTACAACTAGGAAAGGTTGATAATATTAAATCTTTGAAGGCTCAGTTTAGAAGCCAGAGGTGCTAAGTTCTCAAAATCTCTAGTGTCGAAATAGTTCCCAACAGGTGGATATTTTTCTTGAGGGGGAGAAACAAAACAAGTGCTTCAGGTTCAGGGTCCCCAGGCAAAGTATGTGACCATCAACTCTCCACTGATCTTAGAAGTACTCTGGCAGACTTAAGTAGCCTAATAACCAACAAACCAACCACAACCAAACACATGACCTTCAACATTATTATTTCAGATTACAAACAAGATGTCCACTAGTTAAATGTTAGCAAGAATGTTCCTTTGTGACATGCACACTGTTGAAACTTAATTACAATCATTTAAATACTAGAGTATTTCACATTTAATCCAGAACTTTTGCAGTTTTAGAAAAACTCACAAGTTCTGAAAATATTGGCATTATTGAGTTTACACCTTGCACGGCCTCCATTAGATGGAGATGTCCACTTTAGATGGAGCGTGGGACATCCCTGGTTTGTTTTCTTCCTACATCTATCAGATTGCTATTCCATTCTGTTTATATTCCTGCTGAGTCTAATTAAAAGTTCACAAACCAGGTATACACTAATGTTTAAAGGTAATATGTTTCAGAAAGTTTTGATAATCTCATAAAATCTCTGGAGGTAAATAGGATTTCCATAGGACTAAACATCGCCATCACTAATCAAAAAATTACTCTCTTTTGGGTCTGTATTTTTTGTTGTTGGTTTGTCTTATGTTGTTTATTTCCTCTGCAGTTCAGTTTATTCAGAAGTCAAAAGCAATGGCTATAGATCAGTTTTCTCCTCCATAAAATGAGGACGTAAATCATAAGATTGTATGTAATTTAATGAAGGAATTCACATGAAACTTTTGGAATAGTTACTGCCATTTTATGCTTCAAATAATGCTCTGTTGTATCTATGAACTTTATTTCATTGAAGAAAAACTATCTCAAAACTCAGTGGATAAAAAAAATCATTTGTTAATAATTATCTCACAATTATTTGGGCATACTGCTTAGTTCTCCTGGTCTGGGATAGCTACATTTACCTTCTCTGGGCTTGTTCATGCTTCTGTACTCAGTTGTCAGGTCACAAGGTTGTCTCAGGGATTGGATGTGGCTGGATGATCTGGGATGGCCTCTGTTACATATAAGGCTATTAATAGGACAATAGGACAATGGGATTGCTGAGAAATATGCCTCTCATCAGTCAGATGGCCATCCCACTCTGCTTCACCTGCAGCTTGAGGTTTTCAAGAGCAGCTGGAAAGAGCAGCCTCCCTAAGGAAGTGATTTCTAAGTCTCTGACTACATACGTTTGCTTTTGTACCATTGACCAAAGATGTCACCTACCAAGATTCAGTGATTAGAGAAATTCAGCCTCTTGGATGGGAGAAGATTCAGAGTCACTTTGCAAAGGGATACTCTTGTAGGGTTGTTGAGAATTTGTAGCTACTTTTGCAATCTGTCATACTGCTTTTTGTAGTTACTTTTTATTACTTAAATAAGAATATCTGAACATCTGGTCATGTAACTTCCCTGAGTTATATCTTTGATTGGCTCTCCATAGGAAAAGAAGCCCTATAATTCTCTATACTTACATTCAGGATCCTTTGGGATTTCTTTGTGTACCACTCCGGTCTCATCCTCTCTTTACCACATACTACCTGGGTTCCACTCATTCTGAATCAATATTTTATACTTGCGAGTTGTGTTTGTTACTTATTATCCAATGATCAACCAAGAGATTCACATTCAGATCTCAAAATTCTGCTCACATTTTCATTGCTTCATAATAGCTTTTCTGACTCCTCTTACTCTTCCCACAGAGTAAATTTCTTCTTGGCTAATGACACATCTCTCACACTTTACTATACATGCCTTCACAGCTGCACATCTACATGCAACTGTGAACAAAGAACCATGCCTTCTTAATTTCTGTGACTCTATTATTTGAAAAGTGTGTATAATCAAGTAGATTCTCAACCAATGCCTGGTCAGTGAAGGAACAAATAAGAGAATGACACACCAATTACATATCCTTCAATATCCTCTAGAAACAAAGTTAAAGAAACCACTATTACACATGCTATCATATGTAAGGGAGTCCTAACTATCCAGGGCATATTTGTGTGCTCAGATTTCCTTACCTCAGATTTAACCCACTTTTTATTGTTTCAAATGTGTTTCATCACAGAAAAAAACACTCCTTTCAGTCTCATTGAAAATAAATGCTTTGTCCAAAGTAGACCATTACCTGCTCTGAATTGATAGGTCAGGGACAAGCATTTTCCAGATCCTGAAACTAAGTTCTATGTAAAAGCGCAATTGTTCTTAGTAAAGTATCTGGATAATAGGATGTAGTCAGTAGGTGCCAGGTGACAGGCTGCTCTATGAGAACAATGTATGATCTGTCAGGTGGGAACTTTTATGCTGCTGTGCAAAGAGACAAAGAAAGTTTAGGAGCTGCTAAAAGCAACACAAAATATGCTTTCAAGCTTAATGAGGAGAGGTGATGGAATTGGGCTGGCATTTTGGTTCAGAGTCACTTTGCAAAGGGATACTCTTGTAGGGTTGTTGAGAATTTGTAGCTACTTTTGCAATCTGTCATACTGCTTTTTGTAGTTACTTTTTATTACTTAAATAAGAATATCTGAACATCTGGTCATGTAACTTCCCTGAGTTATATCTTTGATTGGCTCTCCATAGGAAAAGAAGCCCTATAATTCTCTATACTTACATTCAGGATCCTTTGGGATTTCTTTGTGTACCACTCCGGTCTCATCCTCTCTTTACCACATACTACCTGGGTTCCACTCATTCTGAATCAATATTTTATACTTGCGAGTTGTGTTTGTTACTTATTATCCAATGATCAACCAAGAGATTCACATTCAGATCTCAAAATTCTGCTCACATTTTCATTGCTTCATAATAGCTTTTCTGACTCCTCTTACTCTTCCCACAGAGTAAATTTCTTCTTGGCTAATGACACATCTCTCACACTTTACTATACATGCCTTCACAGCTGCACATCTACATGCAACTGTGAACAAAGAACCATGCCTTCTTAATTTCTGTGACTCTATTATTTGAAAAGTGTGTATAATCAAGTAGATTCTCAACCAATGCCTGGCCAGTGAAGGAACAAATAAGAGAATGACACACCAATTACATATCCTTCAATATCCTCTAGAAACAAAGTTAAAGAAACCACTATTACACATGCTATCATATGTAAGGGAGTCCTAACTATCCAGGGCATATTTGTGTGCTCAGATTTCCTTACCTCAGATTTAACCCACTTTTTATTGTTTCAAATGTGTTTCATCACAGAAAAAAACACTCCTTTCAGTCTCATTGAAAATAAATGCTTTGTCCAAAGTAGACCATTACCTGCTCTGAATTGATAGGTCAGGGACAAGCATTTTCCAGATCCTGAAACTAAGTTCTATGTAAAAGCGCGCAATTGTTCTTAGTAAAGTATCTGGATAATAGGATGTAGTCAGTAGGTGCCAGGGGACAGGCTGCTCTATGAGAACAATGTATGATCTGTCAGGTGGGAACTTTTATGCTGCTGTGCAAAGAGACAAAGAAAGTTTAGGAGCTGCTAAAAGCAACACAAAATATGCTTTCAAGCTTAATGAGGAGAGGTGATAGAATTGGGCTGGCATGTATGGCTGGCTCCATGTGCTAGAGAAAAGCTAAAATGTTCTTAGTGTTACATGTTTTGATTTGCTAAATTTGTTTTAGGCAGAATAGATATTTATGTTCTTGCACAACGAGCAGTAATTTTGATGTCTATCAATATAATGAGTTTAATTTGAAAATTTTGCCCCACAATGTTCATATAAGTTTGTTGTAATTTTTCCCATACAAAAGCATTTTTTAATGAAAAATAGATAATAAATCCATTTGCCATTGTAATGGCTAAAGGAAGTAGCCATACACAGGCTGAATATCATTTTTATTTCACTGATTGGAGATATTACCATAGAAATGGGCTTAAATAAGGTAAAGTGTTCAGATGGGCAGTATCTACAGACATTTTGTCTACACTCTTGCTTATCTAACCATTGGCAAATAATAACTTGCTAGGACGGAATAAACTTTGGGATGAAGAGTAAGAACAGATTCATCCCATAGTGAAGTCATGAAATTAGAATATATGAGCAATATTAGACCATATTATTCAAGTCAACCATATCAAGGATGAGGAAAAAGAATTTTAAGTGACAGACCAAGGCTCAAATAAATCAAATATACATCAAACATAAGGAATGAATTCTTCTATACGTTAGGACTATCTTTTGGTATATTAAGTGTTGGCAAAATGATATTTCTATAGTTATTATAATCATGTTTTATATAGTGTTCTCAGCTTCACTGTAAATCAGTGAAAGAAATGACTGATTCAGTAGAATTCATTTTAATATCATTGCAATTCTAAAGGTTACCCAAATCAACCACACCTTATTATCTATATTGTAATACCATAGGTGTGTGTAAAAATTGTGTTGGTTGATTTAAAAAGCAATGAAAAGGGAGAGAGGTGTGGGTGAGAGGTATAGAAAGAGTAACAAGGAAACTTACATTACCTAGTAAAAAGAACTGTGATAGGAGACAATGTATGATCTGTCAGGTGGGAACTTTTATGCTGCTGTGCAAAGAGACAAAGAAAGTTTAGGAGCTGCTAAAAGCAACACAAAATATGCTTTCAAGCTTAATGAGGAGAGGTGATAGAATTGGGCTGGCATGTATGGCTGGCTCCATGTGCTAGAGAAAAGCTAAAATGTTCTTAGTGTTACATGTTTTGATTTGCTAAATTTGTTTTAGGCAGAATAGATATTTATGTTCTTGCACAACGAGCAGTAATTTTGATGTCTATCAATATAATGAGTTTAATTTGAAAATTTTGCCCCACAATGTTCATATAAGTTTGTTGTAATTTTTCCCATACAAAAGCATTTTTTAATGAAAAATAGATAATAAATCCATTTGCCATTGTAATGGCTAAAGGAAGTAGCCATACACAGGCTGAATATCATTTTTATTTCACTGATTGGAGATATTACCATAGAAATGGGCTTAAATAAGGTAAAGTGTTCAGATGGGCAGTATCTACAGACATTTTGTCTACACTCTTGCTTATCTAACCATTGGCAAATAATAACTTGCTAGGACGGAATAAACTTTGGGATGAAGAGTAAGAACAGATTTATCCCATAGTGAAGTCATGAAATTAGAATATATGAGCAATATTAGACCATATTATTCAAGTCAACCATATCAAGGATGAGGAAAAAGAATTTTAAGTGACAGACCAAGGCTCAAATAAATCAAATATACATCAAACATAAGGAATGAATTCTTCTATACGTTAGGACTATCTTTTGGTATATTAAGTGTTGGCAAAATGATATTTCTATAGTTATTATAATCATGTTTTATATAGTGTTCTCAGCTTCACTGTAAATCAGTGAAAGAAATGACTGATTCAGTAGAATTCATTTTAATATCATTGCAATTCTAAAGGTTACCCAAATCAACCACACCTTATTATCTATATTGTAATACCATAGGTGTGTGTAAAAATTGTGTTGGTTGATTTAAAAAGCAATGAAAAGGGAGAGAGGTGTGGGTGAGAGGTATAGAAAGAGTAACAAGGAAACTTACATTACCATATGTAAAAGAGACAACCAATGTGAATATGCTTTAAGACTAAGGGAATTTACACAGGAGCTATGCAACAACCTGGATGAGTGGGATGGGGAGGGAGATGGAAGGAAAGTTCAAATGGGAAGGATCAAATGTGTACCTCTATGTGATTCAGGTTTATGTATAGCAGCAAATAACAAAACTCTGTAAAAGGAAAATAAAATAAATTTTTAAAAAATCAATGAAAAATAAAGTATCAATAGCATATAAAAAATACATTTCTTCTTTTTTTGAAAAAAGAAGAAAAGATGAAATAGACATGCTTAGTGTTTTCCAGATATTGATACCATGCACATTTTTTAAATAGAAATATGAAGAGTTACATCCATCTATTCATATATCCATCTAAAAAAGCACATGCCTATGTGTTTCAGTTGTCCTGAAACAGACAGGGCGTCCTGGTGTGTGTCAGTGTATGGGGTTATGAAGATTTGGACACAACTGGGATTGATCAACAAAGAACAACAACAACAATGCATGTCAGCATTGGAAAAGTACTTAGCACTTTAAGGGAGTAGAGTCTGATGATAAGCATCCACCTTGATTAATGAAATCTTAAGTCAAGTGTCCTGGTTATCTCCTTGGGTCAAAAATTCTTATACTGCAAATGGCTTTGCTCCGTCTACTGGGGACCATTCAGATGACCCTAATGGAAATGACTCAACCTTTAGGTTAATGGGTTTCAGAGATTTTAACTCAGTTCATCTGTAGTGTTCTGGTGGTAGTACAAAAACGTGTTTTCCACATTATCTCAAGTGAGACTAAAAGTTAACTTATGAGAACTTTGAGACTTTCAGTTGTTTTTGCTAATTTGAGAAGGTATATGAGACTGTGGATGAGAAATTTTTGCTGTGGCCTGATGAAGCATATTTGTTTGGAAGAAGTAGGGCGATAGTATCTGGCTGGATGTTTCAGATCTTTTCGCAATTCTAAAGGTTACCCAAATCAACCACACCTTATTATCTATATTGTAATACCATAGGTGTGTGTAAAAATTGTGTTGGTTGATTTAAAAGCAATGAAAAGGGAGAGAGGTGTGGGTGAGAGGTATAGAAAGAGTAACAAGGAAACTTACATTACCATATGTAAAAGAGACAACCAATGTGAATATGCTTTAAGACTAAGGGAATTTACACAGGAGCTATGCAACAACCTGGATGAGTGGGATGGGGAGGGAGATGGAAGGAAAGTTCAAATGGGAAGGATCAAATGTGTACCTCTATGTGATTCAGGTTTATGTATAGCAGCAAATAACAAAACTCTGTAAAAGGAAAATAAAATAAATTTTTAAAAAATCAATGAAAAATAAAGTATCAATAGCATATAAAAAATACATTTCTTCTTTTTTTGAAAAAAGAAGAAAAGATGAAATAGACATGCTTAGTGTTTTCCAGATATTGATACCATGCACATTTTTTAAATAGAAATATGAAGAGTTACATCCATCTATTCATATATCCATCTAAAAAAGCACATGCCTATGTGTTTCAGTTGTCCTGAAACAGACAGGGCGTCCTGGTGTGTGTCAGTGTATGGGGTTATGAAGATTTGGACACAACTGGGATTGATCAACAAAGAACAACAACAACAATGCATGTCAGCATTGGAAAAGTACTTAGCACTTTAAGGGAGTAGAGTCTGATGATAAGCATCCACCTTGATTAATGAAATCTTAAGTCAAGTGTCCTGGTTATCTCCTTGGGTCAAAAATTCTTATACTGCAAATGGCTTTGCTCCGTCTACTGGGGACCATTCAGATGACCCTAATGGAAATGACTCAACCTTTAGGTTAATGGGTTTCAGAGATTTTAACTCAGTTCATCTGTAGTGTTCTGGTGGTAGTACAAAAACGTGTTTTCCACATTATCTCAAGTGAGACTAAAAGTTAACTTATGAGAACTTTGAGACTTTCAGTTGTTTTTGCTAATTTGAGAAGGTATATGAGACTGTGGATGAGAAATTTTTGCTGTGGCCTGATGAAGCATATTTGTTTGGAAGAAGTAGGGCGATAGTATCTGGCTGGATGGATGAGTGGAAGGAAGAAAGGAAGGAAAAGAGAAAGGTGGATAAATAGGTGTGTAGATAGGTAGATAGATAGATGATGGATAGATAGTAAGGTAGGTAGGTAGAGAATATATAGAGGGCAGTTTTAGAAGTTTGGCTGCCTGAGTTTGAATCTTAACTCTGCCACAAATTACCTCTACGATCCTGGATAAATTAATTAATCCCTTGCCTCTCAGGTTTCCTAGCACAGTAGATTTAATAATGGTACCTACCTTATAAGGTTGTTATGCTGGTTAAATTAATTGGCAGGAGGTGGAAGGGAAAGAGAGAGAATTCATTCCCCCACAAAGGAAGAAGTTCAACTGAACTCTTCCACTACTTCCCCCTACATTTGTACCTCAATTTACTTAATTTCAGTATTACTCAAGAAGGAAGAGAATAAGAAGCTTGAGGAAATCTTTCCCATGACCTAAGAAGGAAACAAAATGTGCAAGTGAGTCTTTGAACATAATCACAAAATATTCACCTTTATTCAAGTTGAGTATCTTGATCCTTTTCTATTTTCCTTGCAAATCCACAGGTAGACATGTGCTCTTTAGAGATGAATTCTAAGGCAGCTCCTCTTGAATGTTTGGCACTTATTTTCCTGTGCCCATAATCTTGTGGAGAGTTGAAGTAGTTGAGACATGAAGCTGTAGTGTTTGTATTTTTTACAGGCTGTGATCCTGAGTTTGACATCTAACTTTGGTTATATCACAGAGTAGAAGAAAGGATTATATGCCTAGACTCAACAAAAGCTGTAAAGACGTGTTTATTCTAGGTGAAAACGATTCTCTTTCTAAAATTATATAGGGATATACTTTGAAAATGCATCAGCAGATACAAAAGGATTTACACTGGTTATATCACTGATAATGAAGCTATTAGTTAATGGTTTGGAAGAAGTAGTACAAAAACGTGTTTTCCACATTATCTCAAGTGAGACTAAAAGTTAACTTATGAGAACTTTGAGACTTTCAGTTGTTTTTGCTAATTTGAGAAGGTATATGAGACTGTGGATGAGAAATTTTTGCTGTGGCCTGATGAAGCATATTTGTTTGGAAGAAGTAGGGCGATAGTATCTGGCTGGATGGATGAGTGGAAGGAAGAAAGGAAGGAAAAGAGAAAGGTGGATAAATAGGTGTGTAGATAGGTAGATAGATAGATGATGGATAGATAGTAAGGTAGGTAGGTAGAGAATATATAGAGGGCAGTTTTAGAAGTTTGGCTGCCTGAGTTTGAATCTTAACTCTGCCACAAATTACCTCTACGATCCTGGATAAATTAATTAATCCCTTGCCTCTCAGGTTTCCTAGCACAGTAGATTTAATAATGGTACCTACCTTATAAGGTTGTTATGCTGGTTAAATTAATTGGCAGGAGGTGGAAGGGAAAGAGAGAGAATTCATTCCCCCACAAAGGAAGAAGTTCAACTGAACTCTTCCACTACTTCCCCCTACATTTGTACCTCAATTTACTTAATTTCAGTATTACTCAAGAAGGAAGAGAATAAGAAGCTTTCGAGGAAATCTTTCCCATGACCTAAGAAGGAAACAAAATGTGCAAGTGAGTCTTTGAACATAATCACAAAATATTCACCTTTATTCAAGTTGAGTATCTTGATCCTTTTCTATTTTCCTTGCAAATCCACAGGTAGACATGTGCTCTTTAGAGATGAATTCTAAGGCAGCTCCTCTTGAATGTTTGGCACTTATTTTCCTGTGCCCATAATCTTGTGGAGAGTTGAAGTAGTTGAGACATGAAGCTGTAGTGTTTGTATTTTTTACAGGCTGTGATCCTGAGTTTGACATCTAACTTTGGTTATATCACAGAGTAGAAGAAAGGGATTATATGCCTAGACTCAACAAAAGCTGTAAAGACGTGTTTATTCTAGGTGAAAACGATTCTCTTTCTAAAATTATATAGGGATATACTTTGAAAAATGCATCAGCAGATACAAAAGGATTTACACTTAAAAGGATGACAATATATTGTTTTTCAAACAATCTTTCACTGAAATAATACTTATTATGAAATAAAAATTTGCTAACTGTGCTATAGAGGGATAAAAAGTCACCCATTATCCAATACTGAAAGATTGCTATTAATAGCATTTTGGAGTATATCTGGCTTTTTTACTCTCACTAGGTAGAACTCTATGAGAATTATATTGGACATTTTATGTGTGTCTTATTTTGTTCATGATATAGGGTACTATAATCAAATCAATACTTAAAATTAATTGAAAAGTTAATTTTTACTGAAGGGGTTAAATGGGTATCAGTCTTCTGTTTTTTAAAAAGTAGATTGTTTCTAATTCTTCTGCATTACAAATAATGTTTTGTGTATTGTGTTCTTTTCTTAGAAAGTCTGCTTCGATTTAAATACCAAGTAATAAGACTAAATACACTGTGTATGTGTATTTAGTCACTAAGTTGTATCTGACTCTTTGAGACCCCATGGACTGTAGCCTGCCAGTCTCCTCTGTCCATGGGATTTCCCAGGCAAGAGTACTGGGGTGAGTATTCCTTTCACAGGAATTGAACCCTGGTCTCTTGATTTGCAAGCAAATTCTTTACCATCTGAGTCACCAGAGAAATCCATGTATACACTACCATGTGTAAAACAGATAGCTAGTGGGAACCAACTATAAAGCATAGGAAGCTCAGCTTGGTCCTCAGTGAGGAGCTAGATGGGTAGGATGGGGGATGTGGGTGGAGGCATTGGATATATGCATACATATAGCTGATTCACTTCATTGTACAGCAGAAGCTAACACATAATATTGTAAAGCAATTATGTTCCATTTTTTAATGAGAAAAGAATGTTTTGTGAAAGCCCCGTGTTTATTTTCCTGTGCCCATAATCTTGTGGAGAGTTGAAGTAGTTGAGACATGAAGCTGTAGTGTTTGTATTTTTTACAGGCTGTGATCCTGAGTTTGACATCTAACTTTGGTTATATCACAGAGTAGAAGAAAGGATTATATGCCTAGACTCAACAAAAGCTGTAAAGACGTGTTTATTCTAGGTGAAAACGATTCTCTTTCTAAAATTATATAGGGATATACTTTGAAAAATGCATCAGCAGATACAAAAGGATTTACACTTAAAAGGATGACAATATATTGTTTTTCAAACAATCTTTCACTGAAATAATACTTATTATGAAATAAAAATTTGCTAACTGTGCTATAGAGGGATAAAAAGTCACCCATTATCCAATACTGAAAGATTGCTATTAATAGCATTTTGGAGTATATCTGGCTTTTTTACTCTCACTAGGTAGAACTCTATGAGAATTATATTGGACATTTTATGTGTGTCTTATTTTGTTCATGATATAGGGTACTATAATCAAATCAATACTTAAAATTAATTGAAAAGTTAATTTTTACTGAAGGGGTTAAATGGGTATCAGTCTTCTGTTTTTTAAAAAGTAGATTGTTTCTAATTCTTCTGCATTACAAATAATGTTTTGTGTATTGTGTTCTTTTCTTAGAAAGTCTGCTTCGATTTAAATACCAAGTAATAAGACTAAATACACTGTGTATGTGTATTTAGTCACCAAGTTGTATCTGACTCTTTGAGACCCCATGGACTGTAGCCCACCAGTGTCCTCTGTCCATGGGATTTCCCAGGCAAGAGTACTGGGGTGAGTATTCCTTTCACAGGAATTGAACCCTGGTCTCTTGATTTGCAAGCAAATTCTTTACCATCTGAGTCACCAGAGAAATCCATGTATACACTACCATGTGTAAAACAGATAGCTAGTGGGAACCAACTATAAAGCATAGGAAGCTCAGCTTGGTCCTCAGTGAGGAGCTAGATGGGTAGGATGGGGGATGTGGGGTGGAGGCATTGGATATATGCATACATATAGCTGATTCACTTCACTGTACAGCAGAAACTAACACATAATATTGTAAAGCAATTATGTTCCATTTTTTTTAATGAGAAAAAGAAGTAATAGGAGAGAACATCCATTTTTCCTCACCCTTGCTTGCATTGAGTATGGATGATATTTTTAAATCTGTGAATTAGCTAGTTAAATAAAAAACCTCATTGTTATTTTATTTTAAATCTTTTGTTTATCGGTGAAATAAACTTAGTCTTAACTGATTGAAGATATTGAATTTGGGAGTACAAATTTGATGCCAACTTTGATGATTTGCCTTAGATGCTTGACTTCTACGCCTGCTGGTTGGGCTTAAGAATGAGCCTGTCACCATCTGTCTGTGTCTGCCCCATTTCTGTTACTAGGAGTCATGCATGGGCACAATCACACAGACACCCCTTGGTTCTACACACAATCAGGAGGAAAATTTAAAACCCCAGGAAAAATGCTTTTCACAGAACAGGAATTGCATCCTCGATCTTTACATGTTAGAAACAGTCTTCAATTTTCTCCATGGAGATCTGTTTTATGTGTTATTTTGGTTTGCTTCTAACCCTGTTTTCTACTGCAAAAAGGCAATTTCTATTACTGGACTCTCGATTCAATGTGCAGTTAAATGCTACATCACTGCTGAGTTTCGATATTTCACAATGGATAGGAAAAGTATTAACAAAGTTTGTGTTTTCCTCTGTATGTAATAACCACTAATTCACGGGAGTGAGAGGTTTCAGTGGTCTGACTCTGTACTTCCAAAACAGCCCCAAAAAAAAAGGTTTCAGTGGTTTTGGCCTGCAAATCAAGTGCTATTAGTTGTATCTGAACTTTCTTTGCGACCCCATGGACTGTAGCCTGCCAGTCTCCTCTGTCCATGGGATTTCCCAGGCAAGAGTACTGGGGTGAGTATTCCTTTCACAGGAATTGAACCCTGGTCTCTTGATTTGCAAGCAAATTCTTTACCATCTGAGTCACCAGAGAAATCCATGTATACACTACCATGTGTAAAACAGATAGCTAGTGGGAACCAACTATAAAGCATAGGAAGCTCAGCTTGGTCCTCAGTGAGGAGCTAGATGGGTAGGATGGTGGATGTGGGGTGGAGGCATTGGATATATGCATACATATAGCTGATTCACTTCACTGTACAGCAGAAACTAACACATAATATTGTAAAGCAATTATGTTCCATTTTTTTTAATGAGAAAAAGAAGTAATAGGAGAGAACATCCATTTTTCATCACCCTTGCTTGCATTGAGTATGGATGATATTTTTAAATCTGTGAATTAGCTAGTTAAATAAAAAACCTCATTGTTATTTTATTTTAAATCTTTTGTTTATCGGTGAAATAAACTTAGTCTTAACTGATTGAAGATATTGAATTTGGGAGTACAAATTTGATGCCAACTTTGATGATTTGCCTTAGATGCTTGACTTCTACGCCTGCTGGTTGGGCTTAAGAATGAGCCTGTCACCATCTGTCTGTGTCTGCCCCATTTCTGTTACTAGGAGTCATGCATGGGCACAATCACACAGACACCCCTTGGTTCTACACACAATCAGGAGGAAAATTTAAAACCCCAGGAAAAATGCTTTTCACAGAACAGGAATTGCATCCTCGATCTTTACATGTTAGAAACAGTCTTCAATTTTCTCCATGGAGATCTGTTTTATGTGTTATTTTGGTTTGCTTCTAACCCTGTTTTCTACTGCAAAAAGGCAATTTCTATTACTGGACTCTCGATTCAATGTGCAGTTAAATGCTACATCACTGCTGAGTTTCGATATTTCACAATGGATAGGAAAAGTATTAACAAAGTTTGTGTTTTCCTCTGTATGTAATAACCACTAATTCACGGGAGTGAGAGGTTTCAGTGGTCTGACTCTGTACTTCCAAAACAGCAGATTTTCTACCTTTTTCATCAGAATTTCACCCAAATACAGTGTTTTTCAGAAAAACCTCTGGTTTGCCCATTTGACAGAATGTCAATCTCTTAGTCATTTAATTCAAGTGCTTTGAACTTCTAGTCCCCCTTGGACAGAGGAAGGCCAAAAAGACTCAAGGACAACAGTTAACTTGTGATTCATTCTGTTCTTAATAAAGCTTTACTTTTCACCATCTAGTTGTGCAAAAACTGTCTTGATCTGTTCTCTGGGGTAGGTAATTCTTCACACACATAAAATCATCTAGAGCAGTCAACAAAATCCAACTGATACGTGCAAGTTTGTCTCAAAGATGGCAGTGCAAAGGATTTGTATCAGGGCCTCTTCTTGGCCCAGGAAGTTCGTTTTATGTGTTCAGATTTGTGAGTATGAAGTGATCTTAAGCATGGGCCAGTATTCTCAGTGTTGCAAAGCGGTGAAAAGATGCTGCCAACTGTGAAGGTCCAAGAAATGAGGGCAAGCCCCAAGCGTGTGAAATCAGGAGGCTCACATCAAATGCAAGGGATGAAGAAGTGAGCATCGCTTCTCAAGGGAGCATTCTTCTTGGTGTTTTTTTTGGTTTTAGCAATCTCTCAGTGAGTCTGGCTAGGTGTTTCTATTCCACCAAACACTAAATTCCTCAAGATCCTCTCTGGATCTGACAGATTTGGATTGTAAATCCAGGTTCATTAATGACTAGCTATGTGAAATCAGCAAATTTGCTTATTTTCTTTTGATCCTAGTTTCCTTGTGAGTTAAAAAAAAGGATAAAAAAATATCTTAAGATTGATGTGGGGATTAAATATCTTAGTATTCACAATTGGGGCATACTAAACATGAGTATGTGGAAGCCACGTTACAATTCCTTTGAAGCTCTACAACATCAAAGTTGAATTGTCCACAGGATCAATATTTTTAAATTCTTTTTTGTTTTTGACTTAAACTGGAGTAAAATATTTTAATATATTGTATTGACTTATTTACCCTTTCAAATACCCAAGCCTTCATATGTGAAATACATGTTTGAAATATATCATAAAAATAGAGATGTTAGGAGGAAAACAAGTCATATCACTTTGAAAATACAGTGTTTGGCACACAGTCGGCCCCGGATCAGTGTTTGCTGAGTGAAAGAACATGTGTATCTACTCCCCGGCACTCAACTCAGTGCAGGAAATTATGCGTTTCAATGTGAGTCTCAAGTATGTTACAGAGGTAGAATGCAGTGACAGGAATTTCGAGTCAACAGATATATGCTAGAAGTTTATTCAGCTGAATGCAGAGCATCTAACAAATTATAAAGTTTCTTTACTGAAAAATTAATCTCCCAAAAGGTTAACCTTCAACAAACATCTGCCTCTAACAAGAAAAAAACAGTTTATGTATTGAAAGCCAAAATGCCTTAGAAGAAGACCATAACGCTCCAATCTGATCAGAGCTGAGGTAAAAGAAACTGGACTGTTGGAACCTGCGTTGGTTGAAGACCAAAAGTAAAGATTTACAGGATTTCGTAATGGGAGTATTTAAGTGGAGAGGTGACTTGATCTTAAGCATGGGCCAGTATTCTCAGTGTTGCAAAGCGGTGAAAAGATGCTGCCAACTGTGAAGGTCCAAGAAATGAGGGCAAACCCCAAGCGTGTGAAATCAGGAGGCTCACATCAAATGCGAGGGATGAAGAAGTGAGCATCGCTTCTCAAGGGAGCATTCTTCTTGGTGTTTTTTTTGGTTTTAGCAATCTCTCAGTGAGTCTGGCTAGGTGTTTCTATTCCACCAAACACTAAATTCCTCAAGATCCTCTCTGGATCTGACAGATTTGGATTGTAAATCCAGGTTCATTAATGACTAGCTATGTGAAATCAGCAAATTTGCTTATTTTCTTTTGATCCTAGTTTCCTTGTGAGTTAAAAAAAAGGATAAAAAAATATCTTAAGATTGATGTGGGGATTAAATATCTTAGTATTCACAATTGGGGCATACTAAACATGAGTATGTGGAAGCCACGTTACAATTCCTTTGAAGCTCTACAACATCAAAGTTGAATTGTCCACAGGATCAATATTTTTAAATTCTTTTTTGTTTTTGACTTAAACTGGAGTAAAATATTTTAATATATTGTATTGACTTATTTACCCTTTCAAATACCCAAGCCTTCATATGTGAAATACATGTTTGAAATATATCATAAAAATAGAGATGTTAGGAGGAAAACAAGTCATATCACTTTGAAAATACAGTGTTTGGCACACAGTCGGCCCCGGATCAGTGTTTGCTGAGTGAAAGAACATGTGTATCTACTCCCCGGCACTCAACTCAGTGCAGGAAATTATGCGTTTCAATGTGAGTCTCAAGTATGTTACAGAGGTAGAATGCAGTGACAGGAATTTCGAGTCAACAGATATATGCTAGAAGTTTATTCAGCTGAATGCAGAGCATCTAACAAATTATAAAGTTTCTTTACTGAAAAATTAATCTCCCAAAAGGTTAACCTTCAACAAACATCTGCCTCTAACAAGAAAAAAACAGTTTATGTATTGAAAGCCAAAATGCCTTAGAAGAAGACCATAACGCTCCAATCTGATCAGAGCTGAGGTAAAAGAAACTGGACTGTTGGAACCTGCGTTGGTTGAAGACCAAAAGTAAAGATTTACAGGATTTCGTAATGGGAGTATTTAAGTGGAGAGGTGACTTGATCTTGCAGGAGATGCCTCAAAAGTGCATTCTGAGTTGATGGCAGTAAATGCTTCTGAGGAGTGCTGCCGATGGGGTTCTTTAAGATACCCACAAAGGTGCCAAGGAGCAAACAGGCTGAGTCAGATTTTGAAAGGTGCAGGAGAAAAGAAGTGAGGATGACACAGAACAGAGCAGACTTTATTATTATTATTATTGGATATGCCAAATAACATCCCTCAGGGAACTAAAAGTTGGAAACAATGCGAAGAAGCCCCCTTCTCCTAAACAGATGCCCAGTGCATTCTCAGGAAAGAAAGATGACCTGAAAAGGGACAGTCATGCTGCTTGGGAATAACAGATGAATTCTCTTTTCAACCCTTAATAACTTAACTTCCTAAGAGTTGTTTCCTAACATTTGACCTCACTTTTTAGTCCATGGATCTGGCTACCACTCCTACAACCCAAGTGGCACTGTCTCACTTACCAACATCAACCCAGAAGACTTTGTGCAGTTCCCACCAGGCTTCTTGCAGCAGCATCCTCCATTGCCCTCTGGTTTCTCCTCAGTCTCTACACCAGTGCTTCCCTCTCTGTGAAGCCTCAAAATAGGTTTGCATTTCTGTCCTAGACTCTCTGTCCTCTTTCTCTATACTTTCTTTTGGCAACAAGTTTTGCACAAGCCCATTACGTTCATTTTTCTATGTCCAGTTTGCAGTACTGCTCTGCCTCTTCAATTCAGGTTTGCATCTGGGATTTCTCCTCTGAGCCATTAGTCAGCAGCTCCATTCAGATTCAGCAGGTTTAAAATTGAACTCATGATCTCCCTGTGATCTCTTTGGTTAGAGACTGGCTGAAGCTCATTTTCTGTGTTTACAACCTTCTAGTCAGTTATTCAAACTACAGATATCCAGTCTCCTAATGTCTGTCTCTTCTTAGTTTAGAATGAGGAGAGACATTCTCTCAGAAAAGACCTTTATACTGCAACAAAAGAATCAATGTGAAACAAACTATAGAGACAATCCCTTCTAGTGTAAAGCCTACAGTGGCTTCTCATTGCAGTTAGCTTGGCTTCTTAATAGAACCTGTAAGATCTGGTGGGATCCAGCCTATGTCTCTCTCATCTCATCTGACACAGTTTTGTGCTTTTTGCCCTCAGCCTCTGTCACACTGATATTCGGTCAGCTCATTATTTTTCTTCATTTTTGTTTTTTATTTTCATAAAATTTATTCATATATACTGCTTTAGAAAGCTGTTTTTCTTTCAAAAGTCTAAGTAACACACTTAAATATTGTTATTGTTTAAGATAATGTTCATTTACATTTCTATTTTTGGAATATATACTTGCACATCTTATGTTATCTATATACATGTATCTAATATTTCCAGCCCTATGTATGAATATATCATAGGTTTTGTTTCAGTTAGTTTTAGACTTTCAATTATTTCCCTATGAAATAGAATTTTTGTTTCTGAAGCATGTAGTCTAGTATGATTATATTTTTGATTTATTATGTGTTTTATTTTTCTAGAGTTAATTTTTATTCACTTTTTTCCCACTAATCATTAATTTACCCCCAAACTCTCAAGCAACTATTTGTATTTCTTCTTGTGTATATAGACATATGTATATACATATACATACATACAAATACACACATGTTTACACACATATCCGTGTATTTTTCTTGGAGAAGTTCTACATCTTCCTTCTTCAGTTTGATTGTTCCCTAGGCCCTCTGTCGAGCTCTTGTCCAGAGGTCTCCCTTGACCACCATCTTGGGCCTTCTTTTTCCTTTCTTGGGTTGAATTTTCCATATGCCCATGTGTCTTGATTAATTACTCATTCTTGTTTGTTTGTTTTCTTTTGGTTGTGAGTGAGTTCCAGAATTTTCCATTACTAGGTAAAATTTTCAAAAATTGTGTATATGTTAAAAATTCTTATTCTGTTTATATGATTGAGTCATTTGAGCACATTGTTTCTGAGGCTGCTACTGAACAACTGATACTGTTCTGTCTCTGGATTTGTGTGTGTGTATGTGTGCACAGGCAATCTGTTCTTTTTCTGCTCCAGAAACTTTGCAGGTCTTCTATTTATTGTCAGTGTTTCAAAATTTTATAATGTTGTGTCTTTGAGTCAGGTATTTTCATTTTCAGAGAATTCAACGGTTCCTTTTAATTCTAAGATAACTTTCAGGTGTGGGACAATTTCTTGGCTTATTTCATGGATAATTTCCTTTGGTCAGTAGTCTCTAACCAAAGAAAACCAGCACATGTCTGTAGTTGAGCAAAGCTGCTTTCACTGACTTCTTTTGTGCTTTTGCCCTCAGCCTCTGTCACACTGATATTCGGTCAGCTCATTATTTTTCTTCATTTTTGTTTTTTATTTTCATAAAATTTATTCATATATACTGCTTTAGAAAGCTGTTTTTCTTTCAAAAGTCTAAGTAACACACTTAAATATTGTTATTGTTTAAGATAATGTTCATTTACATTTCTATTTTTGGAATATATACTTGCACATCTTATGTTATCTATATACATGTATCTAATATTTCCAGCCCTATGTATGAATATATCATAGGTTTTGTTTCAGTTAGTTTTAGACTTTCAATTATTTCCCTATGAAATAGAATTTTTGTTTCTGAAGCATGTAGTCTAGTATGATTATATTTTTGATTTATTATGTGTTTTATTTTTCTAGAGTTAATTTTTATTCACTTTTTTCCCATTAATCATTAATTTACCCCCAAACTCTCAAGCAACTGTTTGTATTTCTTCTTGTGTATATAGACATATGTATATACATATACATACATACAAATACACACATGTTTACACACATATCCGTGTATTTTTCTTGGAGAAGTTCTACATCTTCCTTCTTCAGTTTGATTGTTCCCTAGGCCCTCTGTCGAGCTCTTGTCCAGAGGTCTCCCTTGACCACCATCTTGGGCCTTCTTTTTCCTTTCTTGGGTTGAATTTTCCATATGCCCATGTGTCTTGATTAATTACTCATTCTTGTTTGTTTGTTTTCTTTTGGTTGTGAGTGAGTTCCAGAATTTTCCATTACTAGGTAAAATTTTCAAAAATTGTGTATATGTTAAAAATTCTTATTCTGTTTATATGATTGAGTCATTTGAGCACATTGTTTCTGAGGCTGCTACTGAACAACTGATACTGTTCTGTCTCTGGATTTGTGTGTGTGTATGTGTGCACAGGCAATCTGTTCTTTTTCTGCTCCAGAAACTTTGCAGGTCCTCTATTTATTGTCAGTGTTTCAAAATTTTATAATGTTGTGTCTTTGAGTCAGGTATTTTCATTTTTCAGAGAATTCAACGGTTCCTTTTAATTCTAAGATAACTTTCAGGTGTGGGACAATTTCTTGGCTTATTTCATGGATAATTTCCTTTGGTCAGTAGTCTCTAACCAAAGAAAACCAGCACATGTCTGTAGTTGAGCAAAGCTGCTTTCACTGACTTCTTTCAATGATGGAGAATGTACCCCATGATGAACCATGGGGCATCTTAGAAGTGGGGTGTGAGAAAGGACTCACTTCAGAGTTTGGTCCTATCATGAGCCTGTGAAAGGTTAAATAAAATGGACTCTTCTCTAGATTAGATGCTTTTGGGAAGTGGAAGTCATTTTTTGAAGTATCTTAATCTTCTTATCAAGAAAGTAGGAGCAAAGAAGGCTTACTCAAGGAAGGAAGCAGCAGTTGCTTATATAAGTTAGAAAAGGAGGCTATATGGGTATTTTGGTGGGTTAGACAGTGTTCTCATTTCTCTCCATGCTCGTCATGTTTATGAAGGAGTCTTATTTTTGTCCTGCCCTGTTATGGTCAGAGAGTGTCTTTGTCTGATGTTATTTTTTTTTGTGAAGCTACAGTCATCCCTTGGTATCTGTGGGAGATTGGTTCCAGGGCCTCTGTGGGTATGAAAATTCAAGGATGCTTGAATCCTTTATATATGGCATAGTGTTTGCATATAACCTCAAATCAACCTCCACTATTCTTTAAATCATTTCCAAGTTACTTATAATATTACCCAGAAATATAATACCTCATATATTGCAATACACATGCTGTGTAAATAGTTGTAAAAACAATGTAACTGCTTATATAAAATATTGTTGGTGCGAGGCAAACTTAAGTTTGGCTTTTTGGAACTTTCTGGAATTTTTTCTTTTCTCATGTCTTGGATATTGAAGTTTGTTGAATTCATGGTTGCAGAAACACTTATGTGGAGGGCCTATCATATCTATGCTTGACAAGAGAATAACATGGCCTACCTAGCCAGCTGCTGGGTTACCACTTAGCAGTACCAAGCCCCTCTGCGAGGCCTCTTCTCAACTGCTTTTCTCTTTAACTGTTTTTTCCCTGTAGAATGTATAGTATTTGATCGTTGAGCAAGGTGGGCTAGCCCTTTAATTATCTTTTATTTTTTGTCTTGTCTTTGCTATTTTCCCTTCTTGCCTGCTTCTCTTTTCATTCTGTGAGATTTCCTAGATGTAACTTGCATCTTTTCCAGCGAATTTAATCTTCAAGAGCACTTTGTGGCTCTCCAGACATTTCTTTCTGTGGCATTCTGTTCTTGTTCATGCATAGAATGCCTTATTTTTGTTGCTGTAAAGACACAAGCATTTTAAAAATGGCTGTAGTGCTGTTTTGTTTAGATTTATTTTTATTTATATTTAGGTTATCAGCATTATTTCTCTCTGCTCATCCATCCTTTTCTCAGTAAATTTCTTTTCACCTCCTCTGTTGATTCTTATTTTTCCATTTATATTTAACAGTGAAATACTAAAAAGCCCTATGTGCACTTGGTAATTTTTTTTTTTTTTTCACATTATTGGGCTTCACTGCCAAGTGATGTGGTTGGGTTATCCCTACGCATTCATACTGAAATGTGTGTCATTGGTGGTGGGGAATAGTGTGGGAAACCAGACTGACCCTGAATTGGTAAATTCCATCATCAGATAACCTAGGATTGCATATCCAACAAAATACCCCCAACATAACAGTGCACAAAAGCAATAGGACAGACCAAATGAAAATATGAAGTGTTTCAGTGCGTAAATGTGAAGCAGAACTTGTATCAAAAAAGAGCAAGTAATGGAGTCCATAGATTACAATTACCCTAACTTGGCTCAACTGTATCAAGTTTGAATAACGATTTTTAAAGTTTGTTAGTATTCTAATGAACCTGTCATCTATCTTTGTCTTTGCCCTGGATCTGCGTCTTATTTAAGCAAGTGACCTTGTCTTTCAGAGCTCCACATTTCCCACAGCACTTTTTAGCACAGAGCCAGCCATGTAAAATGCCTTCACAAAGACTTATTAAATTAATTTTCTTAAATCCCTCCTGGACTGCCCATTTGCCTTCATTAATTATGTTAGACCTAGAGGAGATGACCTCTCCTTTCTGTCATGATTGAATTATATCTTAGACTTGTAGATTCTTTGAACAATACCATTTTTGAGAAGAGATACACTATCAAAGGTAGAGCATAGTCACTTTTCAGATGAAGATATGACCATTTTTATCTTGCATTATTTTTTTCTACCTTCCTTTCCCAGGCACATATATGTACCCATGGCCCCTCTTTTGCACTTTCTCCTATAATCATTTCTAGCTGCAAAATAATGGATTTGGATTGAGAACAGAGCTTTGCCTTCTCTTTGGCTTTTTCAGCTGGTAAACCACAAATAAATAGCAGTCTTAACTATTAGAATGCAAAATACTGATATGCCATGTCAACCTATTTTTTAAATGATAGATTTTCATTTTTTAATTACACCAAGTATTTCTTCAGAGATTTAAGAGATTTTTTAAGCTTTATGAGCATTAATGCTTTTGTGATTGTGTTTTGTTTGCCCTAATTAAAAGAATCAGGAGCACAGTTGGAAGAGAATATTGATGCGCCAGGAAAACTTATGAGGGATGCAGCGACTTATTTTCTCCTTTTGTTTTAAAGATCAAAAATCGAGCACGTGGCAGAAATGAGGCAAACGTGTTATGATGGGATAATTGTGATTGTATCCTCTGCTCCATCTTTCATTAACAACAGGATAAGCATGAATCCTGGATTTTGCTAATCTGATGGTCTTGGCTCTGTTTTCAGTAAACAGTATAAATTATTTCCAGAAGAGCTGTGGAGAAAAATGTGAGATATTATTGCAGAATCCAACAGTCTCATAAAACTTACAAAAATTTTGGTCTGGCCCAGGAGACGCTGACTACCCATGTGCCTTCAGGAGCCCAGGGGAAGACAGACAGTCTCTCTCACAGGCAGCATTCCTCATCTCCAGTTCTGGTTGCACCTGGATGAAAGAAAGTCTGCCAGCATTTCTTTAGCAGGCTTCTGGCTGTCAAAACAAAGTAGAGCCTCCTGGGGATGCTCACACTTGCCTGCTGAGGAGAAAACACTGTGTTAAGTGTTTTACATACATTATCCCATTATATCCTTACAAAGCCTTTTGAGTAGAGTCTTTGAACAATACCATTTTGAGAAGAGATACACTATCAAAGGTAGAGCATAGTCACTTTTCAGATGAAGATATGACCATTTTATCTTGCATTATTTTTTTCTACCTTCCTTTCCCAGGCACATATATGTACCCATGGCCCCTCTTTTGCACTTTCTCCTATAATCATTTCTAGCTGCAAAATAATGGATTTGGATTGAGAACAGAGCTTTGCCTTCTCTTTGGCTTTTTCAGCTGGTAAACCACAAATAAATAGCAGTCTTAACTATTAGAATGCAAAATACTGATATGCCATGTCAACCTATTTTTTAAATGATAGATTTTCATTTTTTAATTACACCAAGTATTTCTTCAGAGATTTAAGAGATTTTTTAAGCTTTATGAGCATTAATGCTTTTGTGATTGTGTTTTGTTTGCCCCTAATTAAAAGAATCAGGAGCACAGTTGGAAGAGAATATTGATGCGCCAGGAAAACTTATGAGGGATGCAGCGACTTATTTTCTCCTTTTGTTTTAAAGATCAAAAATCGAGCACGTGGCAGAAATGAGGCAAACGTGTTATGATGGGATAATTGTGATTGTATCCTCTGCTCCATCTTTCATTAACAACAGGATAAGCATGAATCCTGGATTTTGCTAATCTGATGGTCTTGGCTCTGTTTTCAGTAAACAGTATAAATTATTTCCAGAAGAGCTGTGGAGAAAAATGTGAGATATTATTGCAGAATCCAACAGTCTCATAAAACTTACAAAAATTTTGGTCTGGCCCAGGAGACGCTGACTACCCATGTGCCTTCAGGAGCCCAGGGGAAGACAGACAGTCTCTCTCACAGGCAGCATTCCTCATCTCCAGTTCTGGTTGCACCTGGATGAAAGAAAGTCTGCCAGCATTTCTTTAGCAGGCTTCTGGCTGTCAAAACAAAGTAGAGCCTCCTGGGGATGCTCACACTTGCCTGCTGAGGAGAAAACACTGTGTTAAGTGTTTTACATACATTATCCCATTATATCCTTACAAAGCCTTTTGAGTAGAGTCTCCATTAAACAAATGATGAAAGTGAATCTCAGAAAGGGCTACATTGTTAATGACATATATCTTTTAAATGGGAAGACCTGGATTTGAGCCTTAGTTGCTTGGTACCAAGGCTTCCCCATCGGCTCAGAGGAAAACAATCTGCCTACAGTGCAGGAGACACAGGAATCTGGGGTTCAATTTCTGGGTCAGGAATATCCCCTGGAGGAGGAAATGGCAACTTGCTCCAGTAGTGTTGCCTGGAAAATTCCATGGACAGAGGAGACTGGCCAGCTACAGCCGAAAGGGTGGCAAAGAGTCAGACACGACTGGGTGACTGAGCAGGAACAGCTGCTTGGTACCAGAGCAGGTATACAATATGCTGCTTACAAGAACTGATCTGCTGGTAGCATTAGCCATAGAACCGCCTTCAATTCTCTTCCTTTGATGCCTGCAGTTAACTGGTAAATGGTATAGATATTCCAAGTGATGGATAAAAGAATTTCTAGCTCAGCATGTGCTAAGAATGCTGTTGTTACATGATAATGCTGACATTTGATTAACATATTATTAATGCTAGAGTTCAAGCTACATGGAGTGGGAATATTTGTCTGTTTGGTTCAGTATGTTACCTTGACTTCTTAGAAGAATGATTGATAAAATCTCAAGAAATAGCTATTGAATGAATATATTTTCCAGGTTGAGATGACTTCCCATGCCACATTTGGGCTGCCCACAGTTGTTTTAGTGGGTTTTTTTGGCAGAAAAGAAAGATTGTGCTTTGGAGGAATAAATGAACCTTTTAGAATTCACTGAGAAAAAAAAAAAAAAAATAGAAGTTCCTGCAAGTCACAACTAAATAGATACAAAGTCTCCAGCTGCTCTTTCAGAGTGGTTCACCACTGGTTATAAACTATAGGCATTTCTGCTTCCAATCCACTAAAAGCATTCATTTTTCTTCAGAATAAGTTTTAGTCCATTAATCAAACCCCTACCAGCAATAGTTTGTACTTGCATGGGAGGAGGAATAGGATGCCTTGATCTAAAAACCAGGAGGCTAAGTCTGCCCAAAGAAACAACTTCTTTTAAGAGAGCTTGTTTGTTCTTTCCTAGTGAACATTCCTCTGGTAAAGTTGAAATTCAGAGAGATGCCTGACTTCCACAGGATTCCAGTGGCTGCTATGTTTGTCTATGTATGTTAAAATCAAGAGGAAGGATAACAAATTTTATAAAATGATAGAAAGTTATAAAAGAGCAAAGAGATTTATGCAAGTAGAATAGAGATGACAAGAAACAAAAGAGAGAAAGAAAGTAGACTGACAAAGGGAATTCCATTCTTTGTCAAAGGAAGTGAGTCTGTAATTTGACTATGATGACATGATGAAAAATACTACATACATGGAGAAAATCAATACTGTGAAGTCCTGAGTCAGGCATACTTTGAAGACGACACATCTGAACTGTAAAGCCATGTATTCAATACCATCGTCTCATCACAGTTGAACCCCTTGAAGACATGGTGTCTAGGAAGAAATAAACAAAAGCAAATATCAATTATCTTAGATATTTTCACTCTCTTCCTGATTTGAATTTTTCATGGTGATCCTTTTGCTCATGAGAGAAAGGAAGAATACTTGCCAATGCATGGTATTACTGCAGCAGAGAAAATTGAAGATTTTCCTTCTAACTCTAGCATGCAGTCTTTGCAAGAAAATAGGTAGTCTGATCGTTTATATAATCATTATTTTTAAGGGAGCAATTCAATTCCCAAATTACAGAGCTGATGTATATAAACAGATATGATGATCCCTTAACACTCTCATTGAGAAGTTACTTTTTAATTGCTTTGCTTATAATTTCAACTTCAAAGCCAGTAATAGCTTTCAAATTAATAGCTCATAGCCCATTTGATACACTGATATTTAATTAATGAGTTCATAACTCCAGCGGCACATTGCCTTTCTGACAGCTCCTCCAGGTTGTTACTTTCCATATTGCTGACTGTTGACTGCTAACCATTCTTAGAGAGGTCATTTTGCCTATGTAATCTTTTTGAGCTGGATGGTGAAGAAGAACGGGCTCGGTCAGAGAGAAAGTTGTCTCCTTCCTTCTTGAAGCAGCTAGCTTTGTTAGGCCTTCAAGGATAGCTGGAATTTCACACTGCTTTTTCTTGATCTAAAAACCAGGAGGCTAAGTCTGCCCAAAGAAACAACTTCTTTTAAGAGAGCTTGTTTGTTCTTTCCTAGTGAACATTCCTCTGGTAAAGTTGAAATTCAGAGAGATGCCTGACTTCCACAGGATTCCAGTGGCTGCTATGTTTGTCTATGTATGTTAAAATCAAGAGGAAGGATAACAAATTTTATAAAATGATAGAAAGTTATAAAAGAGCAAAGAGATTTATGCAAGTAGAATAGAGATGACAAGAAACAAAAGAGAGAAAGAAAGTAGACTGACAAAGGGAATTCCATTCTTTGTCAAAGGAAGTGAGTCTGTAATTTGACTATGATGACATGATGAAAAATACTACATACATGGAGAAAATCAATACTGTGAAGTCCTGAGTCAGGCATACTTTGAAGACGACACATCTGAACTGTAAAGCCATGTATTCAATACCATCGTCTCATCACAGTTGAACCCCTTGAAGACATGGTGTCTAGGAAGAAATAAACAAAAGCAAATATCAATTATCTTAGATATTTTCACTCTCTTCCTGATTTGAATTTTTCATGGTGATCCTTTTGCTCATGAGAGAAAGGAAGAATACTTGCCAATGCATGGTATTACTGCAGCAGAGAAAATTGAAGATTTTCCTTCTAACTCTAGCATGCAGTCTTTGCAAGAAAATAGGTAGTCTGATCGTTTATATAATCATTATTTTTAAGGGAGCAATTCAATTCTCAAATTACAGAGCTGATGTATATAAACAGATATGATGATCCCTTAACACTCTCATTGAGAAGTTACTTTTTAATTGCTTTGCTTATAATTTCAACTTCAAAGCCAGTAATAGCTTTCAAATTAATAGCTCATAGCCCATTTGATACACTGATATTTAATTAATGAGTTCATAACTCCAGCGGCACATTGCCTTTCTGACAGCTCCTCCAGGTTGTTACTTTCCATATTGCTGACTGTTGACTGCTAACCATTCTTAGAGAGGTCATTTTGCCTATGTAATCTTTTTGAGCTGGATGGTGAAGAAGAACGGGCTCGGTCAGAGAGAAAGTTGTCTCCTTCCTTCTTGAAGCAGCTAGCTTTGTTAGGCCTTCAAGGATAGCTGGAATTTCACACTGCTTTTTCTTAGAATATTAGGATTTGTTCATGTTGATGTTAAATAACTGTACCTTTATGGGGTTTGGAGATGGGGAAGAGAATGTGTGAGTCCACATCTCTACCGCCTTTTCTTTCCAGAAACCTTTCCAGGCCATCTTAAAGCCCACCATCCTTTTCCTCCTCATGGGTCTCCTGGTCATTTTGTAAGAGTTGACAAACTGTGGCCTTTAAACAAAGAGTGTGTTTTAGATTTTTCAAGGGTTGTAACAAAGACACTAGTGAAATGACTGAAATCATGTGAGCCATTTACAGAAAAATGCTTACTGACCCCTGAAGGATAATTAACACTTGCCATTGGCTTTTGTAATTGAAATCCTTCCCTTCCGCATGGCCTGGCCAGTTTCCCTCTCCAGTTCTCAGTGTTTTTTCTAGGTGTTGATGACAGTGATGAGGCTCTTCTAAGACTGGCCAGCCCTGCTCCTAGGATCTTACTGTTCAGGAGGCAGCCAGATATTTGTGCTGCTACCTAGCATTCGTTTTGCCTTTCTAGGTGAATTAGTACCACTTAGAGTGTGGCCCTCTGCAGGGTTTCCCAGTAAAGTTAAGGTCTCTGACATTGAGTCTCTCTCTACAAAGTCTCACGTCACTGCCACCCCACCCCTAAAAATCCCCAGTTATGATTCCTGGAGTTTGACCCATCCTTTGAAATCAACTCTGCTGAATTTAATACGTTGACCTTTCAAAGAACTGCATTGAAGAGCAATGGTTTGGGGAATATCCCTGTCCACAGTGATGAACTACCCTCATGTTACCCAGAGAAAGGATGACACAAAGCAAATACCGAAAGAACGACAAACGATCACAACTTAGTGTGTATCTGCCATTTTCCCCAGTGGAGAATTAATTTATCCAGGTCCTTTCCACTGATAGATCTTCACAGGAAAAAGGAAAGAGGCACAGATACCAAAGAAACAGAGGACATAAAGCAAACACAAATATGTCTATTTCAGTATGTAGCTGAGGGCTGGCCCTGCCAGAATGTTATAGATTGCCATGAAGTTAGAAGTAATTAATGATAATTGAAATAGCTGTGGGTTATTAGTAGTATTTGGATTATTAAGATAAAGATAATTATAATAAAATTAGGCACTACAAATAGTGATTGCATTAATGATTTTAATTTTAATGATTGCTTTAAAACTGTGCTGGAAATAGATTTTCTATAAATGGACTAATAATAATAATGATAATAATAATGGCTACCATTTATTAAGTGCTTACCCTGCATTAGGACCAGGGCTATGTAGACATTCTCTTAACTGATTAAAAAATATTTTGATGGTGGGAATTAACGAGTAAAGAAACCCTCTAAGTTTTGAGGGAGTTTATGCCTAGACAATTTTCAGAGGAAAGCATTAGTTGAAGAATGAATTAGAATTCCATATATGAGGATATCCCATATAAAACTGACCCCTGAAGGATAATTAACACTTGCCATTGGCTTTTGTAATTGAAATCCTTCCCTTCCGCATGGCCTGGCCAGTTTCCCTCTCCAGTTCTCAGTGTTTTTTCTAGGTGTTGATGACAGTGATGAGGCTCTTCTAAGACTGGCCAGCCCTGCTCCTAGGATCTTACTGTTCAGGAGGCAGCCAGATATTTGTGCTGCTACCTAGCATTCGTTTTGCCTTTCTAGGTGAATTAGTACCACTTAGAGTGTGGCCCTCTGCAGGGTTTCCCAGTAAAGTTAAGGTCTCTGACATTGAGTCTCTCTCTACAAAGTCTCACGTCACTGCCACCCCACCCCTAAAAATCCCCAGTTATGATTCCTGGAGTTTGACCCATCCTTTGAAATCAACTCTGCTGAATTTAATACGTTGACCTTTCAAAGAACTGCATTGAAGAGCAATGGTTTGGGGAATATCCCTGTCCACAGTGATGAACTACCCTCATGTTACCCAGAGAAAGGATGACACAAAGCAAATACCGAAAGAACGACAAACGATCACAACTTAGTGTGTATCTGCCATTTTCCCCAGTGGAGAATTAATTTATCCAGGTCCTTTCCACTGATAGATCTTCACAGGAAAAAGGAAAGAGGCACAGATACCAAAGAAACAGAGGACATAAAGCAAACACAAATATGTCTATTTCAGTATGTAGCTGAGGGCTGGCCCTGCCAGAATGTTATAGATTGCCATGAAGTTAGAAGTAATTAATGATAATTGAAATAGCTGTGGGTTATTAGTAGTATTTGGATTATTAAGATAAAGATAATTATAATAAAATTAGGCACTACAAATAGTGATTGCATTAATGATTTTAATTTTAATGATTGCTTTAAAACTGTGCTGGAAATAGATTTTCTATAAATGGACTAATAATAATAATGATAATAATAATGGCTACCATTTATTAAGTGCTTACCCTGCATTAGGACCAGGGCTATGTAGACATTCTCTTAACTGATTAAAAAATATTTTGATGGTGGGAATTAACGAGTAAAGAAACCCTCTAAGTTTTGAGGGAGTTTATGCCTAGACAATTTTCAGAGGAAAGCATTAGTTGAAGAATGAATTAGAATTCCATATATGAGGATATCCCATTATAAACATAGTACTTTGGAACCTCATCTTCCTAAGATCAGTAAGGGGAGAATATTTGAGATGGACTCTGAGCACTCTCCCTGGAATCTTATGTAGGGAGCTCATTTCCACATGCAGGGATAGGAGGCTTGTGCATCACATGCAACCTTGAAAGGATCTTCCTATGGGAACTACAGCAAGAGTCATATCTGCTTTGTCGTCCATCTGGCACATTTAAGTCTATTATCAGCTTCTGAAAATGCTGAGCGCTTGTGCAAAGGCAATTCAGGTATGTGCAATTATATATAAAATGTGATGCTAAGCCTGGTGAAAAGTGAGAGTGTACTTTATGTATTGATTGTCCTTGAATCTATCTCTAAGGATGTTGCATCAAAAAAGAGATCAACGAACAATACTAAATGGTACTCTGTATTGAGTGTTTAGAATGTGTAAGATATTGACAAGCATTTGGTGTATGCTATAGCATTTGAATATAGCATATTGCTATATATGATCCCCAGTTAACTTGTAAGGTAATGAGGCTTAGAGAACTTTTTTTTTTTTTTTTCTCCAGTGCCATGTAAACAACATACAGTGTAACTGAGATTTCGGTATGGAAGCATTTGTAGGATCTCCTAGCCATTAAGCTACTAATTGTTTAATTTGGTAGTTTGATATGATGCTCCTTCTTTCTGTGCATGTGTGCGTGTGCATGTGCGTGCCTTTGCATTATGGGCCACGGAGAACAGGGGCAGCTACTCTCACAGAGGCAAGTGGTGTTATGCATTTAATTAGCACATGCTTTGATGACATTGATAGCATGCAGCATTTTCCCATTTTCTGCTCTGAGCTTACTTATCAACATGGATTAGGATCCTTTCTCTTTGTACTACTTTGAAACTAGCCCTAAGGTATGTTGGGAAAGGAAAACCATCTAATTTCAGTTTCTCTCTCTCTGCTTTTGTTTTCTCTTTTTGTCTGTGAAAGCAGACAGCTGTCTAGAATTTTGAAGATTCCAAAGCTTTCCTGTCCATTGAGTTAACATCTTTCCCCTCCATTTAGTTTGTGAACCAGAGCCTTTTTCAAATCGAAAGCCTTATAAAAGATAATAGGTAGAAAAAGTGTTTATGTAACTGTACAGTGACTACTTATTTTTGATTCCACTCAGACTTTGTTCAACACACCATGGTTAAAAATTGGATAAAACTATTAAAGACATCATATACCTTAATAAAAACCTAGCCATTAAAACAAAGAGTGGTTATTTTTAAGCTCTCTGGGGTAGTTTTTAAAATGTCTTCTTTTTCTTGGGAAAGTCACATTGGTGGCTCAGATGGTAAAGAATCTGCTTGAAATGCAGGAAACCCAAGTTCAGTCCCTGGATTGGGAAGATTCTCTGGAGAAAGAAGTGGCTAACACTCTGGTATTCTTGACTGGAGAATTCCATGGACAGAGGAGCGTGGCAGGCTATAGTCGATGCGGTCACAAAGAGTCAGACACGACTGAGCAACTAACTCTTTCATATCCTTCTCAAAGACGCATCTCACAGGCTTTCAAGGTCTTCCTTGTCACAGAATCAGGTCAAGATGTTGCATTGTGTGGACACATTAGTTTGAACAGCCTCACTGAAGTCCAAGTGAGGTTCTGAGCAAAGATCACTGAAAATTTCCATTACTCTTAATGATCTTTTGAAATATATGGTACTATCTTTTTTTTTTTTTTTTTTTTGGTTTATAGGATGGTAGCTTGCAGTTGGCAAAGTGAATCAGAGGAACACCCAAAGTTAAATGTGTGAATAAAATACAAGAAAAACATAGTAATGACTAATAAGATGTAAATGCCAAGAAATTTTCTTGTCTTTTAAATTAGACATCTGTGCCCTATTTTTACATGCTCATCTTCATAAGCGCTTTAGCATGTTTTCCCCAATCTGTCAGCACAGACATATTCTGAGGGCCTTGAAGTTTTAACACCTTCACTGCTACAGAAATGCCCTGGCAGCCACTCTTGTGAAACATCTGCTGAAGGCAAGAGATGTGTGATACGGAACCAACCCTCGAGTGCTTTGTTAGAGGGGTTGACACAGCGCCACGTCTCTAATGAAAGAAAGAACTGTGTTTCTGGGTCATGTCAGCAGGAAGAGGAGCTTGGGGGACACCGCTTCTCTCCAATAGGACTCCTTGTCATATGGATTCACCCATTCAGAACTTGGCCTTGACTACACTGGAGGAGAAGAGCAGATGAAGGGCTGTCTCAACGCTGAACTGCCTCGAGCCTGCACATGTTTGCACAGCTTGCAAAGTAGCAAGAGTGTGGGCTGGTGGTATATGTAGAGGAACAGTTGGTCTGTGCTCACATCTGACCAGGGTAGGTACTGAAATTCAACTTGATAACTTCAGGGGAAAGATGATGGCCAGGGTTTCTGCCCACTAGAGAGATCCTTTGCTGTTGTTGTCATTGTTGTTGTTCAGTCAGTAAGTCATGTCCGACTTTTTATGACCCAAGGACTGTAGTACGCCAGGCTCCTCTGAACTCAATTATCTCCTGGAGTTTGCTCAAATCCCTGTCCATTGAGTCTGGTGATATTATCTAATCATCTCATCCTCTGTCACCCCCTTCTCCTCTTGCCTTCAATCTTTCCATGCATCGTGGTCTTTTCCAATGATTTGGCTCTTCTTAAGGTGACCATAGTTTTAGAGCTTCAACAGTAGTCTTTCCAGTGAATATTCAGGGTTGATTTCCTTTAGACTTGACTGGTTTAATCCCTTTTCTGTCCAAGGAATTCTCATATGTCTTCTCCAGCACCACAGTTCGAAAGCATCAATTCTTTGGCATTTAGCCTTCTTTATGGACCAACTCTCACATTCATACATAACTACTGGAAAAATCATAGCTTTGACTATATAGACCTTTGTTAGCAACATTACCCTTGAAGGCAAAAGGTTTTTAGAAGATCCTCATATTCCCAATGCTTTCCAAACTACTAGTTCACCTTTCTGATGCCTCAGAACCTACTTCTCTCTACCACATTCAGAAAAAAAGGCTTATCTTGAATAGTGAGAGATGGGCTTAAAAATAAAAACCTTCACTTTAGGGGAAGAGGTGATAAAAATACATTGAAATAGAAATGTCTGATAAATTATTCTAGGAGGAGATCAGGATAAAGAGATTGGTCAAAAGTTTGTGAAAGGGATAAGTTGAAGGAGAGCAGAGGCAGATCGGTATCCAGCCAAGGATATCAGAGTCTACATTTGTGGCTATATTATCAAAGCCCAAGACCAAATACATATTCTGTTAACATGTTATTGACTGGAGATGTATTCATACATCTTTTACTGTTGTTTAGTCACTAAATCATGTCTGGCACTTTTTGATCCCAGAGATGGCAGTTCATCAGGTTCATCTGTCCATGGCATTTTCCAGGCAAGAATCCTGGAATGGATTGCCATTTCCTTCTCCAGGGAATCTTCCTAACACAGGAATTGAAACCACGTTTCCTGCACTGGCAGATTCTTTACTGCTGAGCCACCCAGGAAGCTCTTTTGTTACCAAACATTATTCATGGAAGATGTGTAAGTACCACTTACAAAACAAATCTTCAGCCACAGATGTTAGTGTCTGCAAAAGCTGCCTGGTAAATAATGAGTTAAAAAACGTGTCTGTTGGGCTTCCCTGGTGGTCCTGTGGGTAAAGAGTCCACCTTACAGTTCAAGGTGATCCGTGGCATGGAAAGATCCCATATGCTGTGGAGCGGCTGGACCACTGTGTCCAGTTACGAGCCAGTGCTCCGGAGCATATGCACCCAGAGATGGTGCTCTGCAACTTGAGAGGCCACCTCAACAGGAGGCCCACACAGGTCAGAGAATTAAGATGGATGAAAATAAATAAACGAAGGACCAATAAATGAGGCCAAAATAGGGCTTCCCTGATGGTCCAGTGGGTAAGGACACCGTCTTGCAGTGCAAGGGGTGCCAGTTCGATCCCTGGCCTGGGAAGATCCCATGTGCCATGGAACGACTGTACCCATGTGCCCAGTTACTGAGCCGGAGCTCTGGCACACGTTCGCCCAGAGCCAGCACTCTGCGACAACAGAGGCCACCACGATGGGAGGCCCACAGGAGCCAAAGAACAAAGATGGATGAAAATAGAGAAATGAAAGACCAATAGAAGTGGCCCGCCTGTCCTCCTCCCTCCCCACCCCATCCCCCAAAAGATAAATAAATTTAAAAAATTAAAAAAAAAAAAAAAAGAATCTGCCTGCCAATGCAGGGGACACTGGTTTAAAATTAATTAATTAATTAATAAAAGATCAATAGAAGTGACCAAAAAAAAAAAAAAATCTAAAAACATAGCCCCAAACAAACAAACAAAAAGAGGCCAAAATAAAAAAGAAATGTATCTGTTTATTTGTTGAGCATTTTTCCATCATATCCACTGACATGAATATAACCAGCAATCTTGTGACTTTCTATTTTATAGGTGAAGAAATCAAGGCAGAAAGAAACTTCAGTGACATTCACAAATTTACATAAAAGAAATACACAGATTATATTGGAATAGTAATAGAATAGCTTCCATTATAAGTGGAATTTTGAGTCAGATGGGCCTGAGATATGAATCCCACTGTTGGGAGTGATAGCTCCATGACCTTGAGTGAGTTACGTCAGCTCTCTGTGCTTGTTTCTGCATCAGTTGTACAGGGAGGAAAATAGTCTCTTTTGAAAGTTGTTATGAGACTAAAAGGTTAAATGACTTCTCTAGATGTATGCAACAGACAAGGAATCAGTGCACAAAGCATACAGTACAATTCTCAATACATGACAAGTGTTACATAAACGTTTACTGGTATTAGAAGTGGTGGCACCTGGATTTAAACTTCTGTCTCCCAGGCCTGTGTGTTTTATGCCCTGTTGCCTGTTATACTATCATCTCCACAAAGAATGATTAGACAAAAACAAAGAACATTGTGCCGTTTATGCTTTTTGTAGGCACAACTGAAGCCAAGGACAACGTCAAGGTATATCCAGGGACAGTTATTCATATTGATCATCACCCTCTGCTCAAGAGGTAAAAGCAATTTCTGGAAATGAATCTCAGCATAGCTTAGGAGGATAAAGAAGTCATCTCCATAGTCCCAAGGTTTAGTCTGGTGATTGGAGCTTCTTAGAGAGATTGGTGTCCTCACCTTCTTGAGAAATTTTGCCTTATACCTCCAGCCCATTGGTTTGAACTTTTTATACCACACTAAATAGCATAGACACTAATATTCAATCATTTATTCTTGCAGAAGCATTTATTAGGCTTCTGTTCTATGTCAGGCATCATTAGGAGCACTGAAGAAAGAGCAGAGGGACAAAAAGAGAAAATCCTTCTTTCATGAAACAAACATTCTGTGTGTATGTGATGACAGCAAGCAAACTATACACATGTAAATAGATTCTGTTTCTTTGCTGTGACTTTTGTAACATCATGCACTGGGTTAATACACACTGGCTAGCTTTAACAATGGAAATTGATTTTATCACATTTCTGGAAGCCAGAAATTCTGTATTACTGGACCAAAATTAAGGTGCTAGCAGGACACTAAGGGAGGTTCTGTTAGTCTCTTCCAGCTGCTGATGACTGATGACATTCCTTGACTTGTGGCCATGTCCACGTCTGCCCTCTTTTTTCTGTGTGGGTATGTGGGTGTGTGTGTGTGTGGGTATGTGTATATATCTTCCTCTGCCTCTGTCTTACAGGAGTGTTTCTGATTGCAGTGGGGGCCATTTTTAACAATCCTGGATAATCTTCTCATTTCAAGATCTTTCATTTAATTGTATGGGCAAAGACCCTGCATATAAAGTAGCATTTACAGATTTTGGTGTTTGGGACCTGAGATCTCTGAGGTGTATTATTCAGCCTATTACAGATAATACCTCAGATGGTAATACCTATTCTGCAAATAATATTAACCAAGATATAAGAGGTAAAAAAAGGATAGTTAGGAGCTAGAAAATGGGGTTAGGAAATGATATTTTATGTAAGGTAGATATGGAAGGCATCACTCATATGGTGAACTTCAACAGAAATTCAAAAGAGGTAAAACCATGTGGAAAAGGAGAGTGTCATTCTTCATGTTACATGTCTAATTTCATTTTAGGACCAGTTGTGTTTTCTCTGCTGAAGGTGAAAGAGTCTATGGCAGGAGATTGTGCCTTTTTAATAGAGCAAAACACAAGAGGGTAGCATGAAACAGATAAGCAAAGCTCATCTTATAGAAAGGTAGTTTCTTTTAGTGGGTGATAAACCGATGGTGTTGATCATCTTAATAACTAGTCAACTGAATGAAGATTTATCAGCTGCCAATAAGAAAAGCAATTGAGCTCTATGTTCCTGTAAATGATACTAAAAGCCAATTAGTTATTCAGTGCTTACCCAGGTGGGATAATTCTACTGCAGCCTGTTTCACCCACTGATTCAATGAAAAACTCTGGATAAAATACAAAAAGCAGCTCTCAAAGGACTCCAGTTATGTGTGTGCTAGGCTGCTTGAAATTGTCTTACATCTCACTGATGCCCTGTTCATTTTTTATCAACTATTTTCCTCCCTGTGGGTTTCACTTTGGGTTGTTTTTATTCCTGTGTCTTCACGTTAATGAATTATGCTATTCTATGATAGGTAATCTGCTGTTAATCTCATCCAATGTAATTTCCACTTCAGATATTGTATTTCTCAATTGTACTTGATTTCAGTCTTTTTATATCTCTTTTATGTCTCTATTTAACATGTTCAAAATTTCTCCTTCCTCCATAAACATAAGAAATACAATCATAAGCATTATTTTATGTCCTTATTTGCTAATTCCTTGTGTCACTTCTGCGTCTGAGTTTACTGTTAGGTTGAATTTTCCTGCTTATTGGCATGACTGTTAGTTTTTGACCCAACATCAGACATTATGAATTTTGCTATGTCAAATATTTTTGTATTCATTTAAGTATTCTTGAACTTTTTTCCAGGGTGTATTTTAGTTACTTGGATATAACTTATGCCTTTTGACACTTGTTTACGTTTTTTGATGGCATGATCAACACAGCTGTTAGTATGAGGCTGACATTGGACCTCTATTTAAGTAATATCCCTTTAGAGTCCTTTACCTGATGCATGGGAAATTGTGTAGTTTTTCCACTTCATTTGGTGAGAAGAACCTGATCCTTGTTCTCTGTGAGCTCTGCACATCTTCTTTCATTAGTTTGGGTGTTATGTGTCTAGTCCCCTGATTCGGGTCAATTTTTCACAGACATATGTTGATCAATATCTTGTCCAATACTAAGAATGAACTTCTGAACCCTCCTCTCTCTGTGTCTCTCTTTCTGTGTGTGAGTATGTGTGTGGTTGTGTAGGTATCCACTACTCTGTCTTCCAGACTGAATCATTTACCCTTTGAGCCCTTTTGAAAATTCATTATAGTCTTCTTAACTCAGGGTGAGTGCCACCCTCTGACTGAGTTCTTTCTCATCCTGCAGCCTGCAAACTACCTTTCATAATAAGTTACAGCAACTTACTTATTCCACTGTCTTAACAATTGATTGAAAACCACTAAAAAAAAAAAAAGAAAAAAGAAAACCTCAATCCATCTCTCTTATAAAAATAACAAAATATGGATTATATATCTAAATGTAACATTTACCACTATAAAACAGCTAGACAAAAACATAAGAAATCTTTGTGACCTTGAGTTTGTTAGCATTATTAGATATGACACTAAAGGTATGATTCACCAAAGAAGAAATTTAAAAGTTGGATTTCATCAAAATGAAACATTTTCATCTGTGAAAGATAGTGTTGAGAGTAAAAACGCTGCATAGATTTTAAGAAAATATTTGCCAATGACATCTGACAAAAGACCTGTATCCAGGTGACATAAAATACTCTCAAAGCTCAAATGTAGACAAGCAAACAAAAAACTCAATACAGTGTTTTGAACAGAGGCCTAACTAAGAAGTAGAACGCATGACAAATCACCACAAGAAACCAGGTTTGAAATTATTCATCTTTAGGAAAATTAAAATCACAATGAGATACTTCTGCATGATTATTAATGTGAACAAAATTAAAGCAAACAAAAACAATAGACAATACCAAGTACTGTTGAGGGGACAGAAAAAGAATAACTCTCATTCATTACTACAGAAATGCAAGCTGGTAAAACCACTTTGGAATATAGTTCATGTCAACTCAGCATGAAGCTACTGATAATTTTCTTGATAATTAACCCAAGATAGGTAACATTTATACTCATGGTCCCATCTGTAGTATCCATTTTCACTCTTGAATAACATGGATCAACTTATAAATGGTATGATCATGTATCATGTAGACCATTGCACTGTTTACTAAAAAAATATAAAAGCATTGTATAATTATGGATGTTCTTAATTATGCAATGCTTTGGAATCTTTAGAATTCCTGTCATCTGAGACTAAAATTATTTAAGCTAAATTGGATTGATCCTTAGAGTAAGTGAATTGTATGAAGAAGATTTAGTGTACCTAGATTTTAGCTGGAATCCTTTACCCTTTGAGCCCTTTTGAAAATTCATTATAGTCTTCTTAACTCAGGGTGAGTGCCACCCTCTGACTGAGTTCTTTCTCATCCTGCAGCCTGCAAACTACCTTTCATAATAAGTTACAGCAACTTACTTATTCCACTGTCTTAACAATTGATTGAAAACCACTAAAAAAAAAAAGAAAAAAGAAAACCTCAATCCATCTCTCTTATAAAAATAACAAAATATGGATTATATATCTAAATGTAACATTTACCACGATAAAACAGCTAGACAAAAACATAAGAAATCTTTGTGACCTTGAGTTTGTTAGCATTATTAGATATGACACTAAAGGTATGATTCACCAAAGAAGAAATTTAAAAGTTGGATTTCATCAAAATGAAACATTTTCATCTGTGAAAGATAGTGTTGAGAGTAAAAACGCTGCATAGATTTTAAGAAAATATTTGCCAATGACATCTGACAAAAGACCTGTATCCAGGTGACATAAAATACTCTCAAAGCTCAAATGTAGACAAGCAAACAAAAAACTCAATACAGTGTTTTGAACAGAGGCCTAACTAAGAAGTAGAACGCATGACAAATCACCACAAGAAACCAGGTTTGAAATTATTCATCTTTAGGAAAATTAAAATCACAATGAGATACTTCTGCATGATTATTAATGTGAACAAAATTAAAGCAAACAAAAACAATAGACAATACCAAGTACTGTTGAGGGGACAGAAAAAGAATAACTCTCATTCATTACTACAGAAATGCAAGCTGGTAAAACCACTTTGGAATATAGTTCATGTCAACTCAGCATGAAGCTACTGATAATTTTCTTGATAATTAACCCAAGATAGGTAACATTTATACTCATGGTCCCATCTGTAGTATCCATTTTCACTCTTGAATAACATGGATCAACTTATAAATGGTATGATCATGTATCATGTAGACCATTGCACTGTTTACTAAAAAAATATAAAAGCATTGTATAATTATGGATGTTCTTAATTATGCAATGCTTTGGAATCTTTTTTAGAATTCCTGTCATCTGAGACTAAAATTATTTAAGCTAAATTGGATTGATCCTTAGAGTAAGTGAATTGTATGAAGAAGATTTAGTGTACCTAGATTTTAGCTGGAATGTAGACATTTTAGTCAAAATTTTGGTGAAGAGGAAATAGTAAAGGGTGACTTCAGTTGTCTTAGGCAGTTTGCCACAGCTATTTTAGGTAAAACACTGAATTTAGGGTATATATGTAATAATTCTAGTTCTACTGTTCACCAGAAGTTGGAAAATGTACCTAGAACATAGCACATGCAAAACAGATATTTTTGAATGAATGAATGAGTGAGTTGGTCCTATTATTTTTTGTGTTGGCAGAACGTTCCAGCCAGATTATCTGAGTATAACCTGTGTGTTTCTCTAGCATGCTATGTAACATAACTTATAGTGAATTGCCTCAGTCGTTGGTCTCAATAAGGGTCAAGTTTGCCATCCAGAGGATATTTGGCAATATCTGGAGAGACATATTTGACTGTCATGATGGGGAAATCTCATTGGCATCTTGTGGGTACAATCCAGGAAGGTTACTTAACATCCTATAATGTACAAGGCAGCTTCCAACAACAAACAATTTTCTGGCCCATAATGTCAGTCTTCTGTGCTTGAGAAATTCAATTGATGTAACATATAATTTGTATGATCTTACTACATCTACTTAACATACCTTTGATTTCAGATTTATATAAATGCCCTGCCTTAAGTGCATATGCTATTTATGTGTGTGTGTGTGTTTTCAGTATTTTGGGGGTTTTGGCCACTTCTATTGGTCTTTCATTTACCTATTTTCATCCATCTTTGTCCTTTGACCTGTGGGGTGGCCTCCCATTGCAGTGGCCACTCTTGCTGCAGTGCACCGACTTTGGGCGCATGCGCTCCACAGCTCCGACTCGATGGTTGGACACATCCAACCAGCCGCTCCGAGGCATGTGGGATCTTCCCAGACCAAGGATCGAACTGACACCCCTTGCACTGCAAGGCGGTGTCCTTACCCACTGGACCACCAGGGAAGCCTTATGTGTGTGTGTTTTAACCTCAGGAATTTATTCCCCAAAGCTTAGGCACTTGAGTAGCCTGAAGTCATTCATGCTGGCCACCCTGGCAGTAGGAGGAGATTAGCCGTCTAGTGATCTTGGAGGGTGACCTTAAGCTATGTGGGATAAGATTGGGTTGAGAAACAGCTGAGTGTCCCAGTATTTTAATAGACTGTTCTTTTACCTGCATTCTACAGGATTATCGAAAGTGCTAACTGCTTTGGATGTTTCCTCTTTCTTCTCTTGCTCTCCTTGTGCTCTGTCACTCCTATTCTCAAATAAACTACCTGTAACCAAGTACCTGTCTCAAGTCCTGTTTGGGGATGAACCCAAACTCAGGCAGTGGATCTTCCTTTTGAAAAAGAAAAGTAACAACTCCCAGAAGTGATGAAACAAGAGTAGAAGAGCTGAACTACTTCAGTTCCACTGTTGGACATATTGGATGTAAAATAGTGAAATTAAATAGTCAAAACTGAACAGATTCCCGAGAGTCACTTTTCATGACCTCTGTCACCTATGTGACTAAGACATAAGAAATGAACGTCCATGTATGCTGAGGACAGAGGCAGAAATGGAAATTCTTCTTGTAGAAGTAGTATCTGCTATTATTTCTTATTCCTTATCATACCTTCCTTTGGTCTGAGTAGAGTATGTGATATGGGGTTTAGGAAAAGACTAGCTGTTGTAATAATTGGAAAAGAGGAGGTGAGAAAATCAGTGTTTATATACTACATTTCTTCTTCATGAGATATTGATGCTCTTTAAATCACTGCACACGTTTATAGTCTGTCATTCAATTGAAAGCATAGAATAAATTGATATGTAATTTTCTGAAGGTAGATAAGAGTCGCCTTAGCAGGTGTAGTTAGCTGAGGACTTCTCAATAGACTGATCCTGACATCCAAAAGCTTTCAGGGTTCAACACAATCAGTCATATGAGTGTCTACATGCAATATTATTCTGCCTAGATTTCTTCATGCATTATATATAGGTTAAAAAAGGTTGCCATAAATAGTAGGTTCACAGAAAGGACAGATTGAACGTTTGAACCCTTTGAAAAGGAAAAAAAAAAAAAGTGAGAGAGAGAGAGGCCATTTTTCACTTCCTTCCTGGACTCCCCGTCACCCCTCTAATGCAGGCAACTGCAGAAGCAACATTAGTTCAACATTAAAATTCGATAAGCCTTTTTCTTGATTCCACTCTGACAGGTTTCCTGCATGGCAGAGAAGCCATAAGGCTGAATGAGTGGGTTTCTAAACAAATTGGGTCAGATGTTGCTTTTGCTTGACTTACTTAAGATTGATTGGTAATTAAGTGGTTTAAAATTGGTCCTTTCCTAGAGGAACAAACTTGGAGCAGGGCTTTTCAGATTTTCTGAGACCTTCAGAGCATTAGAAAAAAACTAGTAAAGAGAAACAGTTGTTTTTAAAGACTTTTGATGTTAAAAGAAGAATGGGATGTGATCTCCTCTTTTTTTTAAGTCGTTTTTTTATTTTAATCTTTTGACCATACCGAATGACACAGCATGTGGGATCTTAATTCTCCAACCAGGGGCCCCTGCATAGGAAGCATGGCGTCTTAATCAGTGGCCCACCAGGGAAATCCCTCATCTTCTATTTTGAGTATTCCTCAAGCACACTGTATTTAATGATAGAAAATCATTCCATGTCCAGTCTTACAGGGGTTAACATGTGCTCTCTCTTCTAGAGAACACAAAATAAATAACTGTACATCCACCTTCCTCTTCAAGTCAGAATCAGTGATTCAGAGACTGACCAGCATGTGTAGAACTGAATCGCATCTCTCCCATGGCCTAGATAGTGTTTGGTAAGTGAGTGCAGAGATAGAAGAGCAGAAATGGAATCCAGGAAGAAGCAAAAGTGACAGCCCAGAGTGGGTAGGTCAGCTCAGGGTGAGACTAAATAGACTGTGGAGAAGAAATCCCAACACCACTTATTTAGGACCCAGTAGAGTACAACTAAGCATTACTGAAAATCACAGTTAAATCAAAGTCACCTCTTTTGTACTCCTGAGGAAATGTGTGCATATCTTAGACTGAACATCATGGAAATTATACATTTTATTAAATATAGGTTTATTTGCTTATTTCAACCCCCTAAAATATGCACTCTAATGTTTCCTTTATATATGTTCCAAGGTGACAATTATTTTTTTTCTGTTTTCCCCTGTGGAATCTGATGCAAGTTTGTACAAAACTTGATGTTGGCTTTACTATTTCACAAATGTATGGAGTCAGACTAAAGGCACAGGGAAATCTTTTTTGTTACTGTTGAGAGGGGTCAAGGGCATAGATGATTTTATCTATTTTCATGCTTTGAGTTTCCTGGAAACATCAGCATTCTTTCTAATGGATATATTAATTTAATGAAAGTTTCTGGAGAATGAATAGTTGTAAGATGCTGAAGGAAATGACAACCAATCAGATGGAAATACTGTTTTTAAAGTGCTCATACACCCAAGGGTTTCTTTGGTGGCTCAATGGTAAAAGAATCTGCCCACAATGCAGGGGATCTCGGTTCGATCTCTGGGTGTGGAAGATCACCTGGAAAAGGGAATGGCTACCCACTCTAGTTTTCTTGCTGGTAGACCACTCAATGTACTTATTATGGACTAGGTCTTAGTAGTTAAGGTTCTCTGGACCCCTGCCTTATAGTTATGGTCCAGGAAAATATTCTCTCTCGTTGCATCTTCTCACACCTAGAGTTACACTATTATAATAGATGAACATACTAACATGAGAACATGGTAGAAGGAAACTTAACCCTGATATCAAAAACAATTGATATGAAGAAACAGCATTTGTACTGAGTATTGAAAGACTCAGGGGAAATAAGTAGAAAAAGTGGGTAGGGAACCCATTCTGAAGAAATTAAGAATTTTGCAGAGGTGCAAGGTCCACTGCAGGTGGACTCTTTACTGCCTGAGCCACCAGGGAAGACCTGTGTGCTTCCCCATCTCCCAGAGCCTGCTCAAACTCATGGCCATTGGCTCAGTGATGATATCCAGCCATCTCATTCTCTGTCGTCTCCTTCTCCTTTTGCCTTCTATTTTGCCAGTCTCTCTAGGATTGGCCAAAAAGTTCATTTCAGTTTTTCCAGAAGATGTTATGGGTGAATAAATTTTTTGGTCAACCCAATGTATCTAGGTATTAAAAACCCAGTAGGTGTGAATCTTTTGTACTCCTGAGGAAATGTGTGCATATCTTAGACTGAACATCATGGAAATTATACATTTTATTAAATATAGGTTTATTTGCTTATTTCAACCCCCTAAAATATGCACTCTAATGTTTCCTTTATATATGTTCCAAGGTGACAATTATTTTTTTTCTGTTTTCCCCTGTGGAATCTGATGCAAGTTTGTACAAAACTTGATGTTGGCTTTACTATTTCACAAATGTATGGAGTCAGACTAAAGGCACAGGGAAATCTTTTTTGTTACTGTTGAGAGGGGTCAAGGGCATAGATGATTTTATCTATTTTCATGCTTTGAGTTTCCTGGAAACATCAGCATTCTTTCTAATGGATATATTAATTTAATGAAAGTTTCTGGAGAATGAATAGTTGTAAGATGCTGAAGGAAATGACAACCAATCAGATGGAAATACTGTTTTTAAAGTGCTCATACACCCAAGGGTTTCTTTGGTGGCTCAATGGTAAAAGAATCTGCCCACAATGCAGGGGATCTCGGTTCGATCTCTGGGTGTGGAAGATCACCTGGAAAAGGGAATGGCTACCCACTCTAGTTTTCTTGCTGGTAGACCACTCAATGTACTTATTATGGACTAGGTCTTAGTAGTTAAGGTTCTCTGGACCCCTGCCTTATAGTTATGGTCCAGGAAAATATTCTCTCTCGTTGCATCTTCTCACACCTAGAGTTACACTATTATAATAGATGAACATACTAACATGAGAACATGGTAGAAGGAAACTTAACCCTGATATCAAAAACAATTGATATGAAGAAACAGCATTTGTACTGAGTATTGAAAGACTCAGGGGAAATAAGTAGAAAAAGTGGGTAGGGAACCCATTCTGAAGAAATTAAGAATTTTGCAGAGGTGCAAGGTCCACTGCAGGTGGACTCTTTACTGCCTGAGCCACCAGGGAAGACCTGTGTGCTTCCCCATCTCCCAGAGCCTGCTCAAACTCATGGCCATTGGCTCAGTGATGATATCCAGCCATCTCATTCTCTGTCGTCTCCTTCTCCTTTTGCCGTCTATTTTGCCAGTCTCTCTAGGATTGGCCAAAAAGTTCATTTCAGTTTTTCCAGAAGATGTTATGGGTGAATAAATTTTTTGGTCAACCCAATGTATCTAGGTATTAAAAACCCAGTAGGTGTGAATAGGTGCATCTTCTGCTTTACTCAGAAATGTCAAACTCTTTTTCAAAGTAACTGTGACAGTTTACATTCTCACCAGCAAGTATGAAAATATCATTATTCCATTGCTCTACATCCTTGTAATCACATTTTAATCTTAGTCATTCTAGTGCTTATAGAATAAGGTTTCATTGCTATTTCATTTCAGATTTCCTTATTTTTATTAATTTTTTTTGAGAGTTGTCGGTTAAGTTTTATTTGGGCCATAATTAGGACTGCAGCCCAGAAGGAAGCACCTTAGATAGCTCTGAGAGACTGCTCCAAAGCGGCAGCAGGAAGGAGGAGGATCAATATTTAAGGATCTTGGAGAGGGGGGAGTTTCATATCATAAACAGTCACTTTACAAAGGGTCCCCAGTTAATCACGAGGATCTGATGTCACCATGAGCAGATTTAGTGCTTTTCTAAATATGAGGAGCTGCAAGGATTGAGATAATAAAATCTGTTCCTAAAAACATCCACCTATCTGAAGATCTGCCCCACCAGATCCCCTGGAGCACAGAGTGCCTCTACCCCACCCTGATCTCAATCACTGGGTATTGAAGTTCAGCAGCTCTCAACAGCACTGGGTCTCAACCTTACCCTGATCTCTTTCAAAGGGTATTGAAGGTCAGCAGTTCTCAAAAGCAGAGAAGAGTTCTCAAAAGCAGGGTCTGGTCTCTGCAGAGGCAGACAGCAAATGTCCTGTTGTCCAGGCATTGGCAACATAATTGGTAAATGTCAGTTTGTAGTTTATGACCATTGTGGTCATAGATCCGACAATTTTTGGGGAGCATTTCATGACCATTTGTCCCACATTGCTGGGAAGGCTCATTCATAGGTCTGACAAGGAGAAGATTTTTGCTGATAGACCACTCAATGTACTTATTATGGACTAGGTCTTAGTAGTTAAGGTTCTCTGGACCCCTGCCTCCTAGTTATGATCCAGGAAAGTATTCTCTCTTGTTGCATCTTCTCACACCTAGAGTTACACTATTATAATCATTGATCATATACCAAGTTCTACATTTGATCAACTGTTTTCCAGTCTAGTCATCATTATTTTTGCTGGAGGCTCAGATATACATTTGACAATACAAGAAACAATAATTTTGTAAATGCTTAGGAACAGCTTTTATTGTCTCAATCCTTGCATCTCCTCATATTTAGAAAAGCACTAAATCTCTTCACGGTGACATCAGATCCTCGTGACTGATTGGAGACCCTTGTAAAATGATTGTTTAATGATATGAAACTCCCCCCTCACCAAAATCCTTAAATATTGGCCCTCCTCCTGCTGCCTCTTTGGAGCAGTTTCCCAGAGCTATCTGAGGTGCTTCCTTCCAGGCTACAGTCCTAATTATGCCCCAAATAAAACTTAACCCACAACTCTCAAGTTGTTCATCTTTTTAGTTAACATAGCAAAATAGAAATAATATAAATAAGTGAGTATGTTAGCCGCAAGTCTCCCACACCAAACCAGTTTTTGAAAAAGATAGTCAAAACTAGGGAATGGGTCACTTAAGGCAGAAATCTGATTTTTTCATATGGTTCAAACAAACATTAAAAGATTCATCAGGTATGGAAATACAGCATTTGTTTGAATTAAATTACCAATAACCTCCCTGAGATGCTATATGTCGCCAAGGGCCTTGCAGTTCTATAACACTGCCTTTCTCAACATAGACATCTCAGAATTTCATAGGCTAATTGTCCAGTGATTTCCTTATTGTTTAATGGTATTGAACTGCTTCATTGTTTTTGAACCATTTGTTTCTTACTGTAAGTACTCCTGCCTGGTCATGATTTTTGCCATTTTTTTTTTTTTCTTTCGGTGTTTTACAAATTACTCATTTGTTACATGTTTCAGATGCCTACTCTCTGTTTGTTGCTTGTCTTTTTTTTTTTTTTTTTCTAATGAGAAATAAAGAGTTTTGTGTATTCATCCTGTGCAAGAGAGAATATGCTTGAGAACTGGGACAGCACTCAAAAGCAAAATAGACCTCTACAGAAAGAGAAGTAGGCCATGATCACTTTTTTTGAACCCTGAGTCAACAGCCTATCTGAATGTTGTCTCTGGAGTATCCAGATTCTAGTAGATATCATTTTTTGTTAGTGTCCATTCACTAGGTTTTCTTTACATTGAAACCTACGTTGTTGTAATGGATAAGGATACCATGTTTTTGTCTAAGATTTTGTTTACACGACTGCATGCCACCAAGTCTGAATTACTACACAGGTGTTAAATAAAGACCCAGCTAACTTTCATTTGTCTTATTTCAGAATCTGATGATTTTTTTCTGCACAATCCCTTAGGAGTCTTTATTATTTTTCCAAGCATGTTTCTTACTTGCCTCAAATGTAGGCGACTCTCAAATGTAGGTCTTTGTGAGCCAGAACAAACTTCTCCCTTTGGGATACTGGGAGGTAAAAAAAAAATAAAAGAATGTGTTTCACATTTCCACACTGAAGGACATTTTCCTCAAGATAAATTGATAACCTTCAAATATATTGGATGTCTGACTTTTCAGGCCTAATTTGGAAAAGAATTACTTTGAGACCTATGAAAAAGATATCATCCACCAAAAGACCCCTCTGGTGGGCAAGTCTCTCACCTTGGATGCTGGATCTCAGTCCTCCTTGCCTTATCAAGGACTTCGTTCCTTCATGCATTCCCTCTTTTCTGTCTCGGCACACTCTCTGCTCAATTACTTCTTATTTCTACAAAGAAATATACTTCAGTATCGCTCATTAATTTAAAAAATGTTCCTTTCATCGCCATGTCCCTCTGAGCACATTCCCTTTTTATCTGTGATCCTTTAGAGCAACACTTTAAACAAATAAACAGCTTCCTGTACATTGTTTCCACTTCCTGCCTTGTCAGTCTTGTCTCCTGGGCAGTTTCACCCTTATCACTCCACTGAAAGTGTTTTTGTCAATGGACACACTTCTGTCCTTGTCTTATCCAAACTCTTCATGTTTTCTTTTCTATAGTTCCTCTCCTCGCCTGTTGGCCACCATATCCTCTTCCTGGCTTTCATCTCATGCTGATGTTATTATTATTATTTTTACAAAGTTGTGATTTCTTTTCACAGCCTTATTTCTTCAGTCCAGGGCTCCCTTCTATTACTTAGGTGGTTGGACCAATTTGCTAATAAGGTGAAACTTTGGATGAACTAACCTACATAATTAAGATGCTAACAAACATATTTACATGACAAAATTACATTCCTCAAGAAGTGAATAAGAAAAGTAAACAAATAGCAAAAATTTCATCTGACAGTAATTTTACACCTATTGTGAACCTGACAAATTTTGTTTGGTTTTCTGGAAACAAACTCATATTTAGAAGATCTCAATGTTTACAAGCCAGGGGCAATGCATTGGAACTATCCAATCAAACGAGTGACTACAGAGTTTTTACATGCTCAGTCACTCAGTTGTGTTCAACTCCTGCAACCCCATGGACAGTAACCTGCGAGGCTCCTCTATCCATGGAATTTTCTAGATCAGAATACTGCAGTGGATTACCATTTCGTTCTCCAGGGGATCTTCCGGTCCCAGCAATGAAACCCACAGCTCTTTTGTCTCCAGCATTTACAGGTAGCATTTTTATCACTGGCCCTACCTGGGAAGCCCAACTACAGAGATTAAGGCCTATCTTTCTAAAGTTTCCTTATTCCTTTGTATTTTTTTTTCTCTCAGAAAATTCTGCTAATATATTTCAGAGTTTGATTAATTGGAATGCAGTTTTCTTGACATCTGGCACTTACTTAAGCTTTTTAGATTGGTATATGTTTTTTTCTTTTAAATTTATTCCAGTTCCTCAAACAAAAAGTGAACTTCAAAATTATAAAACATGATGATCTGATAAGAGAAAATGAAAGTGTTTATGAACTCCTGAAATTATTTTGGGTCTACATCTGGACTGCGTGTGGAGATGTATATGGTTATATGCTAATTTAAATAATGTTGGAAAGTAGAGAAAAATATTTCATGAATCACAAAATTAGGATTTCAGTTTTATTCATCACAGTGCTTCTCACCTTAATAAAGGGCTAAATGGGTCAAGAACAGACCATGATACTAGTCTCATTTTTATGAGTAAACACAGATTTGGAGACATGCCATACAGAAATCATAGGAACTCATTACAAAGAAGAAAACTGAGTATGTCATTAACAATGTAATGTATTGATGTAAAAAAAAGTAAAATACCCATGGCTAGGGCAATTTAGGCACATGCAATAGCTGGGGAACAAAATTTCCCAAATTAATGCTCACTGAACCAGCAAGTTTCAAGTTCATGACCTAAGTTATTTAGTCTGGTTCTTTAAATCGACCACTAGATTTTAAGTTGCATAAAAACTATACATTTCCATATTCACATAATAAGCACATGAATTTATTCATTCATAATAGTTATCTTTATAATTAATTTAAAAAATTATTTGTCCAAACTTCATTCTTTGTTAAGTGATAAAACAATATTGTCACTACTTTTAACTTGCATAAAAGTAGCTCTCATTTGTGCTGTTTATACGTGGTACCCAAATTACAATGGTGGTACTTTGAGTTTTTGACTACAATGGTGCAAAAGCAATATGAATTCAGTAGAAACTGTCTTCAAATTTTGCATTTTAGTATTTCTGGGCTAGTGATAAGTGGTACAATAGTCTTTGGTAATGCTGGGCAGTGAGTCACCACTCCCCATAGACAGCCATGCGATCACATGGGTAAACACCTGGTACACTTCACCCATTATATACTCAGACAATGTTCTGTTTTTCACTTGTAGTATAACTGAATAAATTACGTGAGACGTTCAACACTTCGTTATAAAATAGGTTTTGTGTTAGATGATTTTACACAACTGTAAGCCAATATAAATGTTCTGAGCAGGTTGAAGGGAGCCTGGCTAAGTTCTAACATTTTTTTTCCAGTTCCTCAAACAAAAAGTGAACTTCAAAATTATAAAACATGATGATCTGATAAGAGAAAATGAAAGTGTTTATGAACTCCTGAAATTATTTTGGGTCTACATCTGGACTGCGTGTGGAGATGTATATGGTTATATGCTAATTTAAATAATGTTGGAAAGTAGAGAAAAATATTTCATGAATCACAAAATTAGGATTTCAGTTTTATTCATCACAGTGCTTCTCACCTTAATAAAGGGCTAAATGGGTCAAGAACAGACCATGATACTAGTCTCATTTTTATGAGTAAACACAGATTTGGAGACATGCCATACAGAAATCATAGGAACTCATTACAAAGAAGAAAACTGAGTATGTCATTAACAATGTAATGTATTGATGTAAAAAAAAGTAAAATACCCATGGCTAGGGCAATTTAGGCACATGCAATAGCTGGGGAACAAAATTTCCCAAATTAATGCTCACTGAACCAGCAAGTTTCAAGTTCATGACCTAAGTTATTTAGTCTGGTTCTTTAAATCGACCACTAGATTTTAAGTTGCATAAAAACTATACATTTCCATATTCACATAATAAGCACATGAATTTATTCATTCATAATAGTTATCTTTATAATTAATTTAAAAAATTATTTGTCCAAACTTCATTCTTTGTTAAGTGATAAAACAATATTGTCACTACTTTTAACTTGCATAAAAGTAGCTCTCATTTGTGCTGTTTATACGTGGTACCCAAATTACAATGGTGGTACTTTGAGTTTTTGACTACAATGGTGCAAAAGCAATATGAATTCAGTAGAAACTGTCTTCAAATTTTGCATTTTAGTATTTCTGGGCTAGTGATAAGTGGTACAATAGTCTTTGGTAATGCTGGGCAGTGAGTCACCACTCCCCATAGACAGCCATGCGATCACATGGGTAAACACCTGGTACACTTCACCCATTATATACTCAGACAATGTTCTGTTTTTCACTTGTAGTATAACTGAATAAATTACGTGAGACGTTCAACACTTCGTTATAAAATAGGTTTTGTGTTAGATGATTTTACACAACTGTAAGCCAATATAAATGTTCTGAGCAGGTTGAAGGGAGCCTGAGCTAAGCTATGATGTTTGATAGTTTGGGTGGAATAAATGCATTTTCAGCTTACAGTATTTTCAGCCTGTTGGGATGTAAGCCTATTGTAAATTGAGGAAGGTCTGTATTTGGTTTTGGATTGTGTCCTTTTGGAAAGAAGCTACCTGAAATTCTATAAAGAACCAAGCCTATATTTGACAGACACCTTGCTTGCCCTACTTGTACTTTTGTTTTTACTGTAAATATGCTAGTCTTTACTACTATTTGCTTTTTAAGAATGGATAGTATGATAAAAAATATATTAGCAAAGGTAAACACAGTTTTGTTTTAATAAATGGGTGGTGACAAAGTTTCAAGCATATTTTAAATTTCTAAGTAATCTGTAATCTTTGGGAGTGACTTTCACTCTTCTTATTAACTTTAAAGATTTTGTTGGCGATTAGGGCTAGAAGACAGAGCAAAACTACTGACAAATTTTGATATAGTCCCTATAGATGTGCATATATTTTTATTGGGAAGAGAAAAATAACAGCCACGATAAAGCTGGTTTTAGTTAAAAACATAGATTTATCTCAATGAATAAAGAACATGGTGGGTTTTAGGAATGCTAAGAATGCAAATTCGCTTGAAAAGTTAAGTAGCCTTTTAAAGGCTGAATCTAGTCCTCATATGGTATTTTGCATTATTTTGTTTTTACTTTTTCTAAAATAGGACAATATTTTCTCTGTCCATGCTTATCATTGAAAAGAAAGAAGATTAGAAGACTTCTACATTTAAGAAAGAAGTCTGGGGAAATTTGTTATTTAGATCAGAGAGATATGATCATATTTAAATTACTTAGTAATAGATAACAGTTGAAATTTACTGTGAGGTATTGCAAATTATAAACAGGTGTTTCTATTTTTAAAGTTTTTCTAGATTTTATCTTAAATGTGACATGCAAATAAATGGTAGGAATTTATTATTGTTACCGTTATCATAATAGAGATAAAGGTGTGGACTAATTTAAATAAGTGTGCATGCTCTTAAATGAAGAGCATAGAGGTATTTCTGCTCATTAGAAACCTAACTGCCCCAACCAGTACTAATTCTTAGAATCTCTTTTCTCCCTTTGGCAGTGAATGGAAACATTAACACAATTCTGAAAATGACCTAGATTTTAGGAAGCTGATTTTACTGCAGAAAGCTTAAGAAATGTCTGTCATTATAAACACTGATGAAGGCATTTGTCTTGTTGCATTTTTACTATTTAAAAATGAAAATAATTTAAAGTTATTTAAGTAGAAAAACTTTTTGAACAGAAGACATTATATAAGTAGTAGTTTTTAAAGAGAAGGTGGTAATAGCTTCCTGTTACCTCTAAGTAAGTCATACATCAATGCTCCTTCTGGGCATCAAATATGACATACAGGTCCTACAAAAGTACCTACAAAGATATAGGGTAGCCCTGTGTTTTGGCCACATTCTTAAGGATTCTGATTCAGTAGTTTCAGATGTAATCCAGAAAATCTTACCTAAAAAAAAAGGCATAGAAGCCAGAGCAAAACTACTGACAAATTTTGATATAGTCCCTATAGATGTGCATATATTTTTATTGGGAAGAGAAAAATAACAGCCACGATAAAGCTGGTTTTAGTTAAAAACATAGATTTATCTCAATGAATAAAGAACATGGTGGGTTTTAGGAATGCTAAGAATGCAAATTCGCTTGAAAAGTTAAGTAGCCTTTTAAAGGCTGAATCTAGTCCTCATATGGTATTTTGCATTATTTTGTTTTTACTTTTTCTAAAATAGGACAATATTTTCTCTGTCCATGCTTATCATTGAAAAGAAAGAAGATTAGAAGACTTCTACATTTAAGAAAGGAGTCTGGGGAAATTTGTTATTTAGATCAAAGAGATATGATCATATTTAAATTACTTAGTAATAGATAACAGTTGAAATTTACTGTGAGGTATTGCAAATTATAAACAGGTGTTTCTATTTTTAAAGTTTTTCTAGATTTTATCTTAAATGTGACATGCAAATAAATGGTAGGAATTTATTATTGTTACCGTTATCATAATAGAGATAAAGGTGTGGACTAATTTAAATAAGTGTGCATGCTCTTAAATGAAGAGCATAGAGGTATTTCTGCTCATTAGAAACCTAACTGCCCCAACCAGTACTAATTCTTAGAATCTCTTTTCTCCCTTTGGCAGTGAATGGAAACATTAACACAATTCTGAAAATGACCTAGATTTTAGGAAGCTGATTTTACTGCAGAAAGCTTAAGAAATGTCTGTCATTATAAACACTGATGAAGGCATTTGTCTTGTTGCATTTTTACTATTTAAAAATGAAAATAATTTAAAGTTATTTAAGTAGAAAAACTTTTTGAACAGAAGACATTATATAAGTAGTAGTTTTTAAAGAGAAGGTGGTAATAGCTTCCTGTTACCTCTAAGTAAGTCATACATCAATGCTCCTTCTGGGCATCAAATATGACATACAGGTCCTACAAAAGTACCTACAAAGATATAGGGTAGCCCTGTGTTTTGGCCACATTCTTAAGGATTCTGATTCAGTAGTTTCAGATGTAATCCAGAAATCTACCTAAGCACTTGGGGGGCTTTCAATCTTGGTTCTTGAAGGAAAGCATCTTGAGAACCCCAAATTTAAAATGCCCTCCTATCAACATAAAATGTGTATCCATCTGTCCTTTCTCTACTCTACTCAATTTTTTTCCGTTATTCCACCTGGTTCATTTTAACACCCTCTCTGAAACCTTTTCAGATTTCACCTTTAGCAAGTAGATGCCATTTCCTAAGTGCGCACTACAGATCCCTTTCAATAATACTGCCCTAGCACATGGAGCTATACTTACTTTCTTTTATATTGTAGATTGGAACTACCTTTTCATTTTACTTATTTTTTAAGATCGTTGGTAAAAAGAAGGGTGCCTATGCTTAGTAGATAGGATGTACCACATACATATGGAAATGAATGAATATATTGAAATGAATGAATAAAAACAACTAGTCAACTAAGCTGTTTCTATATAAGCATGGCTCTGGCTTTGGACGAAATGAAACACATGGAAAACATCATTTGGTAGGATCTGTGCGCATTATGTGTGCCAACTTTGTGATCATTTTGCATTCTCTGAATAATTTTTAAGAACATATGTTCTTGGCAGATATCCTGGTTTACAACCTAAGTATGTGTCTAAGAGTCTAGTCATTAGTATCTATTGTGTAAGTCTATATTTAGTATCATAAAATCTAATGTAATCCCAAAATACTGATCATAAGAAGTAGCTGATTTTTAAATACTGAAAGTAAAACATCACGCTAAGTGCTTTAATTATTTTTTCCTTGAAACGGATGGTTTTATTATATCTGACTCTATTAAGAAAAATGAATTCTCTAGGGGACTCAAATCTGAAAAGGCTGCACATTTTAAGTGCTTTCTCTTTGGGTGAAGATTTATTTTATTTTAATGTGGGACCACTTAGTGAGTGAGAAGGTTGTAAAAGACTTTTGTGTGCACATTAAAATTTTACATGCTCTATGTTCTTAATATTTTACAATGTATGTCATTATATATTTCCTGAAAAAGTAGAGGAGCCCTCAGAATGAAAATAGTAATACTTAAAATTGCCATTTGTGTGTACCTCGTATGTGACAAACACTCATAAGTCTACTTTATATATATAAAGAGGAGACTTGAGTGTTCAATGTGATATGGTTGTTTCTTGGTGGGTGGTTTTCAGGTTAAATGAGAGATTGAACCATTCGACTAGACCTGCAAAATGGCACCTGCTCAAGTACCTTTATTAATATTCTTTAAGAGAGTACATGCTTATGCTCATTTTCTTGTGCTTTATTTAGCTTCAAAGGTGCTGCATTTTTTACAAATTGAAGGTTTGTGGTAACTCTGCATCAAGCAAGATTATCAGGTTCACTTTACCAACAGCAATTGCTTTTTCATCTCTGTATCTCATAATTGATAATTCTCACAATATTTTGAATATTTTCACTATTTGCTGTGATGATCCATGATCAGTGACCTTTGATGGTACTTTGACTCACTGAATTCAGTTGATGGCTAGTGTTTTATTTTTAGCAATAAAGCATTTTTAAATTACAGTATGTATACTTTTTTAGACATGCTACTATTTCATACGTAATAGACTACAGTATAGTGTAACAATAACATCATTTGGTAGGATCTGTGCATTATGTGTGCCAACTTTGTGATCATTTTGCATTCTCTGAATAATTTTTAAGAACATATGTTCTTGGCAGATATCCTGGTTTACAACCTAAGTATGTGTCTAAGAGTCTAGTCATTAGTATCTATTGTGTAAGTCTATATTTAGTATCATAAAATCTAATGTAATCCCAAAATACTGATCATAAGAAGTAGCTGATTTTTAAATACTGAAAGTAAAACATCACGCTAAGTGCTTTAATTATTTTTTCCTTGAAACGGATGGTTTTATTATATCTGACTCTATTAAGAAAAATGAATTCTCTAGGGGACTCAAATCTGAAAAGGCTGCACATTTTAAGTGCTTTCTCTTTGGGTGAAGATTTATTTTATTTTAATGTGGGACCACTTAGTGAGTGAGAAGGTTGTAAAAGACTTTTGTGTGCACATTAAAATTTTACATGCTCTATGTTCTTAATATTTTACAATGTATGTCATTATATATTTCCTGAAAAAGTAGAGGAGCCCTCAGAATGAAAATAGTAATACTTAAAATTGCCATTTGTGTGTACCTCGTATGTGACAAACACTCATAAGTCTACTTTATATATATAAAGAGGAGACTTGAGTGTTCAATGTGATATGGTTGTTTCTTGGTGGGTGGTTTTCAGGTTAAATGAGAGATTGAACCATTCGACTAGACCTGCAAAATGGCACCTGCTCAAGTACCTTTATTAATATTCTTTAAGAGAGTACATGCTTATGCTCATTTTCTTGTGCTTTATTTAGCTTCAAAGGTGCTGCATTTTTTACAAATTGAAGGTTTGTGGTAACTCTGCATCAAGCAAGATTATCAGGTTCACTTTACCAACAGCAATTGCTTTTTCATCTCTGTATCTCATAATTGATAATTCTCACAATATTTTGAATATTTTCACTATTTGCTGTGATGATCCATGATCAGTGACCTTTGATGGTACTTTGACTCACTGAATTCAGTTGATGGCTAGTGTTTTATTTTTAGCAATAAAGCATTTTTAAATTACAGTATGTATACTTTTTTAGACATGCTACTATTTCATACGTAATAGACTACAGTATAGTGTAAGTGTAACTTTTATATGCACTTGGAAAGGAAAGAGCTTGTGTGATTTGCTTTATTGTGGTATTTGATTTATTGTGGTGGTTTGGAACCAAACCCACAATATTTCTGAAGTATGCCAATACTGTACATTTTTGATATTTTAATGAATACCTATATTCATGAGAAATATGCTTAAAGCATATAAAATGACACTGGAACATAACTTTTGAAATGGGAACTAATTTGAAAAATCTAAAGTGAAAGTGAAAGTGTTAGTCCCTCAGTCACTTTTTGTGATCCCAGGGGCTATAACCCACCAGCTCCTCTGTCCATGGAATTCTTCAGGCAAGAATACTGGAGTGGGTAGTCATTTCTTTCTCCAGGGGATCTTCCCAACCCAGGGATCAAGCCCTGGTCCTCCTGCATTGCAGGCAGATTTTTACCACCAGCCTGGGTTCCATCCCTGGGTCTCAAAGAGTTGGACATGACTAACACTTAACACATTGAAAAATCCAAGGGGGGTAGTCATTCCGACTGAGCTTTCCACTTGATATTCTGAAGCTATGAAATGCCATGTACAGTCTTTTTTCTAAAGACGTTGCCCTTTAAATAGAGACACTGAGGTTAGACTAAAAAGTCTGTCAGACATCAGGAATTATGATTTCAACCTGATTTATGGAGGCTTTTCTGAGGAAGCGTTTCTTGCTATGAACAGGTCACACCTCCATTGAAGTGGATTTGGGGTCTGAGTTCACAGCTAATAGCATAGATGATTGTGTTATTTCTAATTTTCCTTATGGATCCAAGATAGAGGACAAATTTTAAGGTACATTAAATACTACATATTTTGCAATGGTTTTTTAACTATTAGCCTATTTTGCTTGGGCTAATATAATCCCCAACAATTGAAGGTTTGTGGTAACTCTGCATCAAGCAAGATTATCAGGTTCACTTTACCAACAGCAATTGCTTTTTCATCTCTGTATCTCATAATTGATAATTCTCACAATATTTTGAATATTTTCACTATTTGCTGTGATGATCCATGATCAGTGACCTTTGATGGTACTTTGACTCACTGAATTCAGTTGATGGCTAGTGTTTTATTTTTAGCAATAAAGCATTTTTAAATTACAGTATGTATACTTTTTTAGACATGCTACTATTTCATACGTAATAGACTACAGTATAGTGTAAGTGTAACTTTTATATGCACTTGGAAAGGAAAGAGCTTGTGTGATTTGCTTTATTGTGGTATTTGATTTATTGTGGTGGTTTGGAACCAAACCCACAATATTTCTGAACTATACCAATACTGTACATTTTGATATTTTAATGAATACCTATATTCATGAGAAATATGCTTAAAGCATATAAAATGACACTGGAACATAACTTTTGAAATGGGAACTAATTTGAAAAATCTAAAGTGAAAGTGAAAGTGTTAGTCCCTCAGTCACTTTTTGTGATCCCAGGGGCTATAACCCACCAGCTCCTCTGTCCATGGAATTCTTCAGGCAAGAATACTGGAGTGGGTAGTCATTTCTTTCTCCAGGGGATCTTCCCAACCCAGGGATCAAGCCCTGGTCCTCCTGCATTGCAGGCAGATTTTTACCACCAGCCTGGGTTCCATCCCTGGGTCTCAAAGAGTTGGACATGACTAACACTTAACACATTGAAAAATCCAAGGGGGGTAGTCATTCCGACTGAGCTTTCCACTTGATATTCTGAAGCTATGAAATGCCATGTACAGTCTTTTTTCTAAAGACGTTGCCCTTTAAATAGAGACACTGAGGTTAGACTAAAAAGTCTGTCAGACATCAGGAATTATGATTTCAACCTGATTTATGGAGGCTTTTCTGAGGAAGCGTTTCTTGCTATGAACAGGTCACACCTCCATTGAAGTGGATTTGGGGTCTGAGTTCACAGCTAATAGCATAGATGATTGTGTTATTTCTAATTTTCCTTATGGATCCAAGATAGAGGACAAATTTTAAGGTACATTAAATACTACATATTTTGCAATGGTTTCTCTTACATTCAACATGGATTTAGTCTTTTCCTATTTTGCTTAGGCTAATATAATCCCCAAATGCAGTAACTCTCAAAACTTCACCTGCACATTTATTTCCCAGATTGAAAATAAAAAGTTTCTCCTCCACAATTTCTCTTTTCTTGTTGCTTAAAATGAGTCACAATTGCCAGAAGTTACTGATAAAAAAGAAAGATTTGGATGAAAGATTGTGTTTGCAAAGTGTGACAATATTACGAGGATGTGTATTGAACGGCATGATGTTAGTAAAGTTATTAGAGTTTTACATTCTAAGGCAAAGTGATATGTTGTAGAAAGTATACTTTGGAATAAAAGCTGAGATGCAAATACCCTCTCACCAGTGTGAGTGTTTTTCAAGTTAGCCAAGGGGTATCATCTTCTTGGTGCCAGACTCAAGGACTTGAACCCCTTGTTCTTAAGGAGGATCCCTGAGCCCATAATATCCTACTTCTCTTCTGGGTGTGGGAAGGGGTATGTGTCCCATCTTGATTGCGTTTCTTCCTCTCTTGCCAGATTTCATGTTTTTTTTTTTTTTTAAAGCCTTGGTGGTAGAGGAACCATTCTGCTAGTCTTCAGGTTGTTCTTGTCAAGAGTTACTCTATATTCGGTTTTAGTTTTGATGTGTTGGTGTAGGGAGGTGAAATTCTGGTCTTCCTAGTCTTCCATCCCGATGCCTCCCTTTCCAGAAATCTCAAATACTGTTCCTGTACTGGTAGCTGGATGATTTGGTGTGGTCTTTCTATATGAGGGTCGATGTCCTGATTTGTGATGTTTGCAAAATGAAGTTATACATGCCTCCAATTAGTATCTATAGATATAAAATGAATCAAGAGATTTAGGCAGGTACTGCAGTCTCTGTCTCACATTAACGAGCTTGAATGCATTCCTTTGCATTTTTCCCAGCCTGTACTAAAAGCCTTACTGATATTGGCACTGAAAAAGGATCACAAAATCAAGATTTAATCAAATATAAATCAAGAGATTTGTTGGACCACAGAAGGCAGACTTGCCTGGTATTTGGGGTCTGAGTTCACAGCTAATAGCATAGATGATTGTGTTATTTCTAATTTTCCTTATGGATCCAAGATAGAGGACAAATTTTAAGGTACATTAAATACTACATATTTTGCAATGGTTTCTCTTACATTCAACATGGATTTAGTCTTTTCCTATTTTGCTTGGGCTAATATAATCCCCAAATGCAGTAACTCTCAAAACTTCACCTGCACATTTATTTCCCAGATTGAAAATAAAAAGTTTCTCCTCCACAATTTCTCTTTTCTTGTTGCTCAAAATGAGTCACAATTGCCAGAAGTTACTGATAAAAAAGAAAGATTTGGATGAAAGATTGTGTTTGCAAAGTGTGACAATATTACGAGGATGTGTATTGAACGGCATGATGTTAGTAAAGTTATTAGAGTTTTACATTCTAAGACAAAGTGATATGTTGTAGAAAGTATACTTTGGAATAAAAGCTGAGATGCAAATACCCTCTCACCAGTGTGAGTGTTTTTCAAGTTAGCCAAGGGGTATCATCTTCTTGGTGCCAGACTCAAGGACTTGAACCCCTTGTTCTTAAGGAGGATCCCTGAGCCCATAATATCCTACTTCTCTTCTGGGTGTGGGAAGGGGTATGTGTCCCATCTTGATTGCGTTTCTTCCTCTCTTGCCAGATTTCATGTTTTTTTTTTTTAAAGCCTTGGTGGTAGAGGAACCATTCTGCTAGTCTTCAGGTTGTTCTTGTCAAGAGTTACTCTATATTCGGTTTTAGTTTTGATGTGTTGGTGTAGGGAGGTGAAATTCTGGTCTTCCTAGTCTTCCATCCCGATGCCTCCCTTTCCAGAAATCTCAAATACTGTTCCCGTACTGGTAGCTGGATGATTTGGTGTGGTCTTTCTATATGAGGGTCGATGTCCTGATTTGTGATGTTTGCAAAATGAAGTTATACATGCCTCCAATTAGTATCTATAGATATAAAATGAATCAAGAGATTTAGGCAGGTACTGCAGTCTCTGTCTCACATTAACGAGCTTGAATGCATTCCTTTGCATTTTTCCCAGCCTGTACTAAAAGCCTTACTGATATTGGCACTGAAAAAGGATCACAAAATCAAGATTTAATTAAATATAAACAATTTGTTGTTGTTCAGTCACTAAGTCATGCCCAACTCTTTGCAACCTCGTGGACCACAGAAGGCCAGACTTGCCTGTCCTTCATCATCTCCTGGAGTTTGCTCAAATTCATGTTCATTGAGTTGGTGATGCCATCCAACCATCTCATCCTCTGTCATCCCTTTCTCCTCTTGTCTTCAATCTTTCTCAGCATCAAGGTCTTTTCCAATGAGCTTGCTCTTTGCGTCAAGTGGCCAAAATAAAACAATAGACCCATGTGATTTAAAGCTTTCACTAATGTATATAAAGCTTTAAGGAAGCTTTTCATTTTAGGGCTGAACTTTAATAAAATGTGAAAACTTGAACTCTGACACTTTAACAAACAAAACCTAGAAATTACTGATTGTTTCAAAATGGTTTATATGGAAAAACTAATGTGCAAGAAAAACTTGGCATTGAGTGCAAAGGCTCCACTTTTTTGAGCAGCTAAATGGATCAACTGAGCAGTCATACAACAAATACATTTCATACAAAACACTGTTGTCATACCCTAATAAGCACACTGCAGACTTCCCCTCCCTACCATTGTCATTTTTTGATGTGTTACTATTTTTATGGCAGTGGAAAACTTAAATACTGTGGGATATCTTCATAGGATTATGTAATTTAACAAAATTTCTTAAACATGTGTGTGTTTTTAAAAAGACTATCCCTTGAGTATGTTTGAGAAAGTGATTCATGAAATATTATTTTATGATATCATATAAATAATATAATATCATATAAATTCCACTTTTAACAAATGGTCTGCATCAAAAAAAAAGAAAGAAAGAAAGAAAGAAAGAAAAGTGATCAGTATATTGTAGAAATCTTGGGCAAGAAATTGCAAAAGAAAAGGCCACATCCAGAATGGCTAAAACTTTGAGAACTGTGGAAAGTAAAGTGCATAATTGCCTTGTAGGGATTCCTCCATCATCTGGAGCATGTGTGATGGATAAGGGATAAAACTGAAGATGAGATCACTGCCAAAAATGACAAATGTGCATTTAGTTAATTTCATAATTATAATTTCCAATTTTGGAAATTTTATTCAGTTATCAACTTTTGATCCTTTTTTGCTTAACATTATAATCAGGTTTTAAAGTTTTTTCAGAGTTTAAATTTTAAATTTATATTTTGTCTTGGGTAAATAAGTCACCTTAATGACTACCCAGCGTGTTGAACAAAGCAAATTTTTTTGAATTTTGTCATACACTGAGTTGTGCCCCTGCCATATTCATATTATTTATTTGCTCACCCCATGGTAACTATATTTAGAAATAGGGCTTTTAAAGAAATAATCAATGTAAAATGAGGCTTTCCTAGTGGTTCAAGTGGTAAAAAATCTGCCTGTAATACAGGAGACATGGGTTTGATACCTGGGTTGGGAAGATCCCTTGGAGGAGAAAATGGCTGCCCAGCCCAGAATTGTTTCCTGGAAAATCCCATGAGTAGAGAAGCCTGGTGGGTTATGGTTCATGGAATCTCAAAGAGATAACTGAGCAACTAAATGCAAAGGCTCCACTTTTTGAGCAGCTAAATGGATCAACTGAGCAGTCATACAACAAATACATTTCATACAAAACACTGTTGTCATACCCTAATAAGCACACTGCAGACTTCCCCTCCCTACCATTGTCATTTTTTGATGTGTTACTATTTTTATGGCAGTGGAAAACTTAAATACTGTGGGATATCTTCATAGGATTATGTAATTTAACAAAATTTCTTAAACATGTGTGTGTTTTTAAAAAGACTATCCCTTGAGTATGTTTGAGAAAGTGATTCATGAAATATTATTTTATGATATCATATAAATAATATAATATCATATAAATTCCACTTTTAACAAATGGTCTGCATCAAAGAAAAAGAAAGAAAGAAAGAAAGAAAGAAAAGTGATCAGTATATTGTAGAAATCTTGGGCAAGAAATTGCAAAAGAAAAGGCCACATCCAGAATGGCTAAAACTTTGAGAACTGTGGAAAGTAAAGTGCATAATTGCCTTGTAGGGATTCCTCCATCATCTGGAGCATGTGTGATGGATAAGGGATAAAACTGAAGATGAGATCACTGCCAAAAATGACAAATGTGCATTTAGTTAATTTCATAATTATAATTTCCAATTTTGGAAATTTTATTCAGTTATCAACTTTTGATCCTTTTTTGCTTAACATTATAATCAGGTTTTAAAGTTTTTTCAGAGTTTAAATTTTAAATTTATATTTTGTCTTGGGTAAATAAGTCACCTTAATGACTACCCAGCGTGTTGAACAAAGCAAATTTTTTTGAATTTTGTCATAAACTGAGTTGTGTCCCTGCCATATTCATATTATTTATTTGCTCACCCCATGGTAACTATATTTAGAAATAGGGCTTTTAAAGAAATAATCAATGTAAAATGAGGCTTTCCTAGTGGTTCAAGTGGTAAAAAATCTGCCTGTAATACAGGAGACATGGGTTTGATACCTGGGTTGGGAAGATCCCTTGGAGGAGAAAATGGCTGCCCAGCCCAGAATTGTTTCCTGGAAAATCCCATGAGTAGAGAAGCCTGGTGGGTTATGGTTCATGTAATCTCAAAGAGATAACTGAGCAACTAAATGCAGCCCCAATCCAATAAGAATGGTGTCCTTATAAGAAGAGGAAGACGCAGCAGAGATCTCTTTCTCTCCCTCACTCCATCTGCACACAGAAGAGAGGCCATGTGGGAGGCCAGAAGGAGGCTGTCAGCAAGGCAGGAAGAGAGGGCTCACCAGAAACTAAGTCTTCTGGCACATTTATCTTGGATTTCTAGCCCCTAGACCTGTGTGAAAATAAATTCTATTGTTTAAGCCATCCGGCTTGCTGTATCTTACTACAGTTCTCAAGCTAACACCACAATCTATAAATTATCTGAAATCATCTTCTAAGTGATTAAGATAACAATGTTTAAAGAGATAAATCTTTAAAACAAGAAAAAGAAAATGGCAAATTACTAATTGGGAACCCCATATATAAAATATATAGTTATTCATTTATATAAATGGACATTAATTATCAGAGTAAACATAGATTTCTTATCACAAGGTGAAACAATTGCAGACCTCAACACTACCTGGCGAGGTCCAAATGTAAACATACACAAATGCTGGGCAGTATATAATGAAAATTATACTTTAGAAATTAATGGAAATTTTTAAAAGAAAACATGGGACAACAAGTTAGTGAAATAGTTTTCAAGGCCATGTTCATATGTTGCATATGATGCCAACCTGGGACCCTGCTATAAAGAGCCTGCTAAGTGCTTCTGCTTACCAGGTGAGATGTGTGTGGGAAGGGATAAGGAATGAGGATGCTATGCTAAAACACTGAATTTAATAGTGACATTCTGAAACATGGAGTCCTAAGTAGTGGCTGTGGAAGCTGAACTATTACAAAATGGCACAAAAGTGGCTGGAGAGAGAGAACAGTTATTTCTGGTTGTTTGAATCTCATGGGAGGTTGATCAGAGAATTCAGAACAGTTAGGTCCCTTCTTTAGCTCTTATGTCAATCAGACTCTTACCTCAATTCTGTCTGAAACTTACCTTTTCCCCTAAAAAGAGTCCTGACTTGTTTCTGACCTCACTAAATACTCTAAGTCACATATGCATTTCTCCACCAAAATGTCATGGTGTTCAGTTGGAACAGTTTGGAAATCAGTGTTGCTCTTTTCATACGAAAGAACAGGGGTCATTGCTTTGTTTTCCTTTATCTGTTGGGTAGGGTCATATTGCAGAGCCAGGCAGCAGCTGGACTGCACCTGCCCCAGCCCATCTGGGCATGCTGGCTCCATCCCCTTTTCCTGCCAGAGGGCCTGCCCTTCTCCCTGTGTTCCCAGATTTGGGGCAACTTACAAAGTCATGCTCCTGTCTCTATCTTTTAAGAATCCTGGGAATACAAATATATTTCCAGAGGAGTGAGATGAGAATTTTATTGTAGTTCAGTCTGGAAGTCGTGTCTGACTCTTTGCAACCCCCTGAACTGAAACACGTGGTGTGTAGTATTAATATATTATCTTAGGGCTCCTGCTTTATCTGTGGTTGCAATTTTAGCTTTCCTAAACTCCCTTTCTCATAGAGAAATTGAAAGTAGTCCAGGATTATAAATATTCTATGTGATAGCATTCTAGATGAATTTGTTGCGTCGATTTGTAAAATAAAAATAATAATAATAATTGCCTTTGCTTGTTGCCATAAATTTAAATAATGTTTGAGCAACATTCTCCTACTCAAGGTGACATTAGTGATAAACCTGGGATGGGTGCTCTGTAAATATTAATAACATATCAAAATGTGTAATTTGTCAGTCAGTATTGCTACAAAATTGGCCTGAGTAATGGAATATGAGGCATCAGTGACCATCAGAACAAATGCAAAACGTGCCCAGATTGATTGAAAGAACTGGAGAAAATTGTTAATATACAATTTCTTTCTAAATGTCTTTGCATTATTTGGTTGAAAGATCATGCCTGGCATCTCAGCTCTACATTTTAATGTCATTAAAAGTTCCTCACTTTCTAGGAAAGATTTTAAGAAAATGTAATTCAGTAGTGTTTTAATTTTTATAACTAACACATATTGTATGTATAACTAGGAAATAATGAACATTATTATAATAATGCCCCTGGAATTTTTCCTTTTAAAAACAGTGAAAATTACAAAATGGTATTGTAAGTAGAACAAAATCTAATCCTCCATTCAAAAAAATATGTAGACATAATATACAAAAAGTATTTCACACTTTTAAATAAATGTATAGTTAAATATCTTTATTCAAAGTCATGAGTGCCATTTCTGAAGAACAAAGACAGAAAAACCCAGAGTCAAAGGAAGTCAGAACTACATGTAAATGATCTGGTCCAACTTTCAATGCCAACTGAGAAACAGATGCCAAATGCATCTCATACTTGGTAGGAAATAAGATCCACTTTGAAGAAACATACAAAGTCATGCTCCTGTCTCTATCTTTTAAGAATCCTGGGAATACAAATATATTTCCAGAGGAGTGAGATGAGAATTTTATTGTAGTTCAGTCTGGAAGTCGTGTCTGACTCTTTGCAACCCCCTGAACTGAAACACGTGGTGTGTAGTATTAATATATTATCTTAGGGCTCCTGCTTTATCTGTGGTTGCAATTTTAGCTTTCCTAAACTCCCTTTCTCATAGAGAAATTGAAGGTAGTCCAGGATTATAAATATTCTATGTGATAGCATTCTAGATGAATTTGTTGTGTCGATTTGTAAAATAAAAATAATAATAATAATTGCCTTTGCTTGTTGCCATAAATTTAAATAATGTTTGAGCAACATTCTCCTACTCAAGGTGACATTAGTGATAAACCTGGGATGGGTGCTCTGTAAATATTAATAACATATCAAAATGTGTAATTTGTCAGTCAGTATTGCTACAAAATTGGCCTGAGTAATGGAATATGAGGCATCAGTGACCATCAGAACAAATGCAAAACGTGCCCAGATTGATTGAAAGAACTGGAGAAAATTGTTAATATACAATTTCTTTCTAAATGTCTTTGCATTATTTGGTTGAAAGATCATGCCTGGCATCTCAGCTCTACATTTTAATGTCATTAAAAGTTCCTCACTTTCTAGGAAAGATTTTAAGAAAATGTAATTCAGTAGTGTTTTAATTTTTATAACTAACACATATTGTATGTATAACTAGGAAATAATGAACATTATTATAATAATGCCCCTGGAATTTTTCCTTTTAAAAACAGTGAAAATTACAAAATGGTATTGTAAGTAGAACAAAATCTAATCCTCCATTCAAAAAAATATGTAGACATAATATGCAAAAAGTATTTCACACTTTTAAATAAATGTATAGTTAAATATCTTTATTCAAAGTCATGAGTGCCATTTCTGAATAACACAGACAGAAAAACCCAGAGTCAAAGGGAAGTCAGAACTACATGTAAATGATCTGGTCCAACTTTCAATGCCAACTGAGAAACAGATGCCAAATGCATCTCATACTTGGTAGGAAATAAGATCCCAGTTCCCTGTGTGTAAATAGGGATTAAACTTTGTATCTTTTCAGTACACTGTGACTAAAAGGGTACCATCCCTCTAGGGTACTGATTCTAGTTACATTTTCATTTCTATGAAGGAATGATGGTAAGAATAATAAATTTCTCATTACCAGTAATATCTGTTAGAAGATAAGGATGCTGTAGCTCCTAACAGTTGAAGGAATAGCTGTCTATTCACATCTAAATTAATACTCAAGCTTGAGGGCTGTATAAAGACATTGTCAAGCTTAGATAAATTATGGTGCACTAGAGACTGAAATTAAAAAAAATAACTTCAGAATTAATAAAAAAAAAATATATGTACAAAGTTAATTGATACATTATATTTGAAATCTATTAACAAATTAATCATGCATTCTGATGCTAGCAATATGAATTATTTTACTATAAAGAGAGCCAGAATATAAACTTTAACAAAAAATGCATGGCGTATGGGAAGAGGATAGTTAGAATGAGAGAGGGTAAAGGATTCTGAGACCTTATTCTTGGGGGAAGATAAAACACTAGTCACATTTAGAAAATGTGTTAAAGATACAAGACATATGTTAGAATTTTTAAAAACAAACATACAAACAATTAGAATAAAGAGAATATTTAACTGTGATGTGGTAGAATAATACAGAGTTACATTTTTTGCAATGTTTTATTTCATAAGTAAAGAATGTCAGCACTGCACAGCCACGCCAGTCCTGGATGATTTAGTCAAAATTCTACATGCAAGACAAGTGATCTTTCATAAGTAAAAATTTCCTTTTTCCTTTTAAAAACAGTGAAAATTACAAAATGGTATTGTAAGTAGAACAAAATCTAATCCTCCATTCAAAAAATATGTAGACATAATATCAAAAGTATTTCACACTTTTAAATAAATGTATAGTTAAATATCTTTATTCAAAGTCATGAGTGCCATTTCTGAATAACACAGACAGAAAAACCCAGAGTCAAAGGGAAGTCAGAACTACATGTAAATGATCTGGTCCAACTTTCAATGCCAACTGAGAAACAGATGCCAAATGCATCTCATACTTGGTAGGAAATAAGATCCCAGTTCCCTGTGTGTAAATAGGGATTAAACTTTGTATCTTTTCAGTACACTGTGACTAAAAGGGTACCATCTCTCTAGGGTACTGATTCTAGTTACATTTTCATTTCTATGAAGGAATGATGGTAAGAATAATAAATTTCTCATTACCAGTAATATCTGTTAGAAGATAAGGATGCTGTAGCTCCTAACAGTTGAAGGAATAGCTGTCTATTCACATCTAAATTAATACTCAAGCTTGAGGGCTGTATAAAGACATTGTCAAGCTTAGATAAATTATGGTGCACTAGAGACTGAAATTAAAAAAAATAACTTCAGAATTAATAAAAAAAAATATATGTACAAAGTTAATTGATACATTATATTTGAAATCTATTAACAAATTAATCATGCATTCTGATGCTAGCAATATGAATTATTTTACTATAAAGAGAGCCAGAATATAAACTTTAACAAAAAATGCATGGCGTATGGGAAGAGGATAGTTAGAATGAGAGAGGGTAAAGGATTCTGAGACCTTATTCTTGGGGGAAGATAAAACACTAGTCACATTTAGAAAATGTGTTAAAGATACAAGACATATGTTAGAATTTTTAAAAACAAACATACAAACAATTAGAATAAAGAGAATATTTAACTGTGATGTGGTAGAATAATACAGAGTTACATTTTTTGCAATGTTTTATTTCATAAGTAAAGAATGTCAGCACTGCACAGCCACGCCAGTCCTGGATGATTTAGTCAAAATTCTACATGCAAGACAGTGATCTTCTGGTTCACTGAAGCCTTTGAATGTTAATTTTCCTCTATTGTAGACACTTATATTTCACTAATACAGAATTTACTTAATAGAAGTGTGATCCTATTACACAAAACTAAAATAAAATGACACTGGCTTAAATCTGAAGCAGTAGATAAGCAGGGCAGAAACTTCAAGCTAAAGAATTTAACTGTATTTATTAGTCAGAGTTCACCCTTTGACCAGAGAGACATAGCCAGGCGGATCTCTCTAGTTATCAATATTGATCATTCATTTGTCCATTAATCTACCTATTATCTACAGTGTAGCTATCATCAATCCAACCATTGACAGGTGATGGCATGAATGGTGCTGGATTCTTGATCTCTAAAGGAAAAGAATTAACATTGAAATCAAAAAGACTTGGCCTTAGTGACTCAGAGCTTCATGCATTAAAAGTTTATTAAAGAAAATAAAGAGAAAGCTTCCAGCACAGACACTGGGAGTGGGGATGGAAGAATGCCCCCAGAAGCTAGTTTAGACAAGGTAATTTGTATTTTCCAGTTGGTTATTAACAATAGATCAAAAGAGTATCTTAAGCTTATAAAAGCCTTGCTAGGCCCACACCCATAGCATTAATATAAGATTAGCTAAAGGATGGTCTCTGGACTTCAGGGCTAGATGAGACATTTCAATGAAAAATATTTTGTCTCTATAAGACAACAAAGTTTCAGGGTTGATCTTTATCTAGAAAATGTTCCTTCTCCCTTAACCTACATCCTAATTCATATGAAGCACAGATTGGAATTACGTACAGAATTTATAATATGTAAGGTAGTAAAAATCAATTTAAAAAAGATATCCCTCCCTCTGTAAAATATGAACAGGCAATTCACAAAAAAATAAAAAGAAACTACACATATGGAAAGACTTTGAACATCCCTAATAGTGAGGAATGTAAATTAAAACAGCAGTGTTTTTCAGTCATCATGCTTTCAATCGACAAAATTTTATCAATAGAACGTGTTAGGAATGGAAATTGGTGCTTTCATGTATTGTTTCAGGGATGGTAAATTGTTACAGCTACTTTGGAAGGTAATTTTGCACTCTCCAATAACATTAAAAATGCACATGTTCCATGTCTCCATAATTTCCATTTTTTGATAAGCACATCCCTTCTTGCATGGTTCAGAGTATCAAAAAATCATAAACAAATGTCAAAGTAACATAAATACACATTATACATGAACAGATAAATATGACACAGTCTAGTCATAGTGTATCAATAGAATAGACTCAGACTCACACACACACACACACACACAGACAGACATTATGATGCTGAGAGGTTAAAAACAAGCTCAGATGGGTAAATGAGTAGAGCACTACAACATTTTCTAAAAATATTTAAGCACATACACAAAATATGCCATATTATGTGTATATAAAGACTAGCATGATCATTTTAAATCTAAGATGTCTGTTAACTTTAAGAAGGATCATAGGAAATAGGACTGGGTAGAAGAAGGAAAAATAAACTATCCCATAGCTCTTTTTAAATTGAAGACATGACAATATTTTTTTTTAAATGAGAAAGTATAAACAACCACCAATTTAGAGATTTGGAAACATGAGTATTTGTTACAGCATTATTTCTAGTTTTATGACATTTTTCTTAAAAAAAAAAACACTGAAAGTAGATGTATGTTATAAGGCCCATTCCATTAGAAAAGGCTTCTTCATTTTATTTTGGAAAAATGGATATTACTTTGATTAAAATGAAAATTAAAGGCACTGTTCTATGCGATTTATATATACATATATATATATATATTTAATTACAACCTTAGAAACCAAGTTATTCAAAGTTTTAAATACCCATATATTCTAGTTTTTGCCTCAATGCTTATCAGAGACCTGAATTTCACAGTGTGAACAGTTCAGTTTATTTTTTTTGTAACCAGGAAATTCCAAAATACTTTTCATAATCTTATGTTTTCCCACTGAAGACACTAAAGTTATTTTTAAAATTTGATTCTCTCCTGGATGTGATTACACTGTTCTCTTCTAACTACCCAGTCTCACGATACGGTGATCCACTGAAATGACTTTGCATGTACAGAGTTATCAAAAACTGTATTCTGTGTAAGAAATGCCTCCAGAACAATTAATTTCAAAGTGTTGATTAAAGATACCCTGAATGGCATTTGTTACTGTGAGGCAGTAAAGGATATTTGGGTTGAGTCTTTCTATATGTGATATTTACATTTCCTTTAGGGAGCCAAAGCAGAAACCCAACAAATAATTGGGATACAAAGCAGCACTTAGAATTAACCCCTGTTGAGTATTCAAAGAGAGTTACAAACAGAGAAGACCTCAGGAAGGATAAGAGAACTGAGCTAGAGAGTCAGCAGGATAGAGCTTTCCAAAGACAAGAAAATGATCTCTTACATTAAGGAGGTTCAGAAGAGAAACCAAGCAGAAAAGAGACATGGGGATGCATGCTGAAAAACAATGAAGGCCAACTTTGTCTAAGTAAGGTTGGCTCAGGTCATGCAAGGCTGTGACGGGTAGGTTAAAGCTAGAGGTCAGTGGAAGATCAAAAGCCCTGAAATTCTCTCCATTTGGGAATAAAGAAAGTCACACCTCGGGCTTGGAAGCCAAATTGAAAACCTTCCATTATTGGATCGTGATTCTTTTCTCTATGTTGGTCTCAGTTAGAACTGGAAACTTTGGGTTAAAGGATACATTTAGAAATCACAACTGACAGCCACAAAAGTCTAGCATGTCAGAATTTCTCAATAAGAGACCATGTCAAAGAAAATCGAAGTCAATGATGTCTATTGCCATTTTGACTGGCAGTTCAGCATCTTCCTTCTTTTTTGTGATAATGAACCTGGTTAAAGGAGGAAAGTTGTACACACAGAGCCTCTGCTACCTCCAGACATGAGCCTGTGCCATCTGCCTGTGCCTCACCCTCCAGCAGCCAGCATAGTTTTTGCTGTATAACAGTGGAAGGGAAGGCACAAAGGATTTAAGCCATTTCCCAAGTCACATAGTGAAGACATACTCAAGCCTGGATCAAAACTCAGGCTATGAAGGGATGCTTTGACTTCTGCGTTTTTTCAGTTGTCACTCTGTTCCAAAGAGACAAGCACCACTGTACCAGATACCACAGCTAAACTAGGATTCTGGCTGAAAATTCTGGTTTCCAGCTGTCCGCATTAGCCACTTGAAAACCTGCTCTGCTCTTTTTGTGAAGGAAGCCTCAAGACAGTGATTTAGAAGATGAAATGGGCAGTATTGAGGGGGAAAAAAAGCACAGTTTGACCACAGACAAGCGTGGCTGTATCTGGAAATAGATGCTCTGCTCCACTACCTCCTGACTCTGTGTGGATGTTCCCCTGGGAACACACAGGGAACTATTACACACAGTACTTAGATTATCAGTAAGTGCTCGGTACGGCTCTGTGCTGGTGTCTCTCTGAGTTGCTGAGGCAAAAGATAAGCTTGAGGCTCATTCAGTTGTGAAATTGTTTAAAGGGGAGAAAACAAATATCACCCTCACCCCATACTCACATACATACTCAATGCCAACTGTCTTCCTGGGAAAAAGTGATTCTCTGATATTGAAATTAACCATTTTGTCACTGTTACATACTTCTCCCTATGTTTGAGACATGCTTAAAGAACTTTTGAGGATCAAGATATCTCAACTGACAGCCACAAAAGTCTAGCATGTCAGAATTTCTCAATAAGAGACCATGTCAAGGAAAATCGGAGTCAATGATGTCTATTGCCATTTTGACTGGCAGTTCAGCATCTTCCTTCTTTTTTGTGATAATGAACCTGGTTAAAGGAGGAAAGTTGTACACACAGAGCCTCTGCTACCTCCAGACATGAGCCTGTGCCATCTGCCTGTGCCTCACCCTCCAGCAGCCAGCATAGTTTTTGCTGTATAACAGTGGAAGGGAAGGCACAAAGGATTTAAGCCATTTCCCAAGTCACATAGTGAAGACATACTCAAGCCTGGATCAAAACTCAGGCTATGAAGGGATGCTTTGACTTCTGCGTTTTTTCAGTTGTCACTCTGTTCCAAAGAGACAAGCACCACTGTACCAGATACCACAGCTAAACTAGGATTCTGGCTGAAAATTCTGGTTTCCAGCTGTCCGCATTAGCCACTTGAAAACCTGCTCTGCTCTTTTTGTGAAGGAAGCCTCAAGACAGTGATTTAGAAGATGAAATGGGCAGTATTGAGGGGGAAAAAAAGCACAGTTTGACCACAGACAAGCGTGGCTGTATCTGGAAATAGATGCTCTGCTCCACTACCTCCTGACTCTGTGTGGATGTTCCCCTGGGAACACACAGGGAACTATTACACACAGTACTTAGATTATCAGTAAGTGCTCGGTACGGCTCTGTGCTGGTGTCTCTCTGAGTTGCTGAGGCAAAAGATAAGCTTGAGGCTCATTCAGTTGTGAAATTGTTTAAAGGGGAGAAAACAAATATCACCCTCACCCCATACTCACATACATACTCAATGCCAACTGTCTTCCTGGGAAAAAATGATTCTCTGATATTGAAATTAACCATTTTGTCACTGTTACATACTTCTCCCTATGTTTGAGACATGCTTAAAGACCTCTAAAAGCAAAGGCTTATTGGAGAGCCAAAATATATAAAAAGGAAGTCAAGATCATCATTGAGAATTCAAATAAAATCTGTAGTTTATAGTAGTATACTAAAGTTTATTTCATAGTTTTGAGAAATGTACCATGGTCATTTGAGATGCTAAATGAAGACATCTGGACAAATGGAATATACCTTCTTGAGGTAGACTTTATAGATTTCAGAGTCCTGGAACTGATGTTTGAAAAAAAGTGTTCTTCAAAAATATAAAAAGGTAATTAATGCTTGGGTTAGAACTCATGCACTACTTATCCAGGAAATCACCTCAAAATGAGCATCCTTCCTCATGTAGGGTTTTAGACAATAGGAAATGACTGTGCTAGCGAAACAAAGAATACCCAGTTCATTGTACTGATGCATCTACCATTTTTTCAGGAATCTACCTAGGCCATTGGCATTGTATTAATGACCTTAATTCTTATACACACACACACACACACACACACACACACATATACATATATTATATATATATATATATATATATATATATATATATAAGAATATATATTATTTCTTATATATATAAGAATATATATATATTAATTCTTATATATATATATATACATATACACATATATATATTCTTAACCTTTCTTGTGTGAGATCACTGTTCACAGTTTTGTACTAATTTCCAAGAATTACTCTCCATATTGCACTCTATAGATAATTGGCTTTTTCCTGGTTAAAATCAGTATTTAGTGTCTGATTCTATGCTTTTAATTTGACCACAGACAAGCGTGGCTGTATCTGGAAATAGATGCTCTGCTCCACTACCTCCTGACTCTGTGTGGATGTTCCCCTGGGAACACACAGGGAACTATTACACACAGTACTTAGATTATCAGTAAGTGCTCGGTACGGCTCTGTGCTGGTGTCTCTGAGTTGCTGAGGCAAAAGATAAGCTTGAGGCTCATTCAGTTGTGAAATTGTTTAAAGGGGAGAAAACAAATATCACCCTCACCCCATACTCACATACATACTCAATGCCAACTGTCTTCCTGGGAAAAAGTGATTCTCTGATATTGAAATTAACCATTTTGTCACTGTTACATACTTCTCCCTATGTTTGAGACATGCTTAAAGAACTTTTGAGGGGATCAAGATATCTCTAAAAGCAAAGGCTTATTGGAGAGCCAAAATATATAAAAAGGAAGTCAAGATCATCATTGAGAATTCAAATAAAATCTGTAGTTTATAGTAGTATACTAAAGTTTATTTCATAGTTTTGAGAAATGTACCATGGTCATTTGAGATGCTAAATGAAGACATCTGGACAAATGGAATATACCTTCTTGAGGTAGACTTTATAGATTTCAGAGTCCTGGAACTGATGTTTGAAAAAAAGTGTTCTTCAAAAATATAAAAAGGTAATTAATGCTTGGGTTAGAACTCATGCACTACTTATCCAGGAAATCACCTCAAAATGAGCATCCTTCCTCATGTAGGGTTTTAGACAATAGGAAATGACTGTGCTAGCGAAACAAAGAATACCCAGTTCATTGTACTGATGCATCTACCATTTTTTCAGGAATCTACCTAGGCCATTGGCATTGTATTAATGACCTTAATTCTTATACACACACACACACACACACACACACACACATATACATATATTATATATATATATATATATATATATATATATATATAAGAATATATATTATTTCTTATATATATAAGAATATATATATATTAATTCTTATATATATATATATACATATACACATATATATATTCTTAACCTTTCTTGTGTGAGATCACTGTTCACAGTTTTGTACTAATTTCCAAGAATTACTCTCCATATTGCACTCTATAGATAATTGGCTTTTTCCTGGTTAAAATCAGTATTTAGTGTCTGATTCTATGCTTTTAATAGGAACTAGTTTGAGTTTAAGAAGGAAGATGAGATAGTCATAAGGATGAAGTAACTCTGGGCTCAGTAGGACTTTGGGGCCATATCTAAATAGATTAATCTCCTCAAACAGTTGGCTTTACAAAGGACCACAGAGCGACCCATCAGTTTTGCCTGAAACCGTCTCCTTATCCAAGCTCCCCCTTTCATCCTCAGAAGTGTTTCGCTTAGGATGATTATATTGTCACTTAATTACATACTGAGTAAGAGCACTTCTTCACATCACAGTGAAGAAACAGTGAGCTGAGATTAAATATTTTAAGTAAAAATAAGCAGGGTTAAAGTATTTTCATGAGCCCACCCACATGGTCCTGGAATCGCTTCTGTAGTCGGGTAGGTCTCTGAACAGTGTACGAGGATAGGAGGTGGATAACAGCTTTTAGGAGGGCATTTTGTGAAAACCCAAGCAGGTGTTGTTCAAGTCAGCTTCAAGAACAGAGGGCTCCTGGGTCAAATCTGAAGGTGCTCTTCCTGTGATTTGTGGCACCATGGGGAGGGGAGTGGCATTGGAACTGGTTGTGTTGCAAAAGTATCTGAATTAAAAGCACTTTCCAAATCCTAACTTATACTTGGCCCTCAGAAACAATTTTAATAATACAAATTACATTACAGTGACAAGGGACTTTATCACATGGGAGGAGGGGCACTAGCCATTTGTAATAGTGGATTAATTGGGAATTGCTTCCTCCAAAGCAGCTGTGTTTGCAGCTCCAGCTCACCTCCCCCTCTTCGTTCCCTCCTCTGCTGCGGGTGATAGGAGCCGAAGAACATAATGTGCTGTGAATGTTCACAGACACAAAGCAATCTAGTTCTGGGGCTGGATGGGTTCCAGTTCTTATGAACCATCCACAGCAAAGCTGCAGAATTAAATATGACAAAGCTCCTCCATCTACGGCCGCCGTGCTCACAGAAGGCCCTTCGCAGCTGACCTTTAGATGAACTTAATTACAATCAGCAAGAGAAAAATGCTAGGCCTTTCATACAACATAATGGAGTTTCTCTAATTTGTTTACCAGCAGTGCCCAGCGAGGGCCTTGTCCCCACAGAAGGCTTTGGTGTGCAGAAATGAATCCAGGCAACCACATATTAGAGAGTCTGACAGATTAGACTGTGAGGTGTGCATATTACAAAGGGATCAAGAGTCCTGGAAGACAAATCCCTCTTGCAGCTGGCTGTCACTTTGGGGGTTATTGTCCAACCGGATGTTATGAATTCATTCTGGGCTATGTACGAAACCATTTAGATCATTGGTGGTAACAGGAAGCAATAGTTTATGGTTATTCGGGATTTAAAGGGATTTCGAGTATCTGATAAGTGATTTTCAGGCTCACAGAATCAACATTTTATACCTTATACCTTATAAGGTTTCTTTTTTTCTTTTTAAACTAGGAGAAAAGAGTAACTTTTATTTTCAGTTTAATATATAATACTCTGTGCGTGTGTGCTCAATTGTGTCTGACTCTTTGGGTATCTGAGTGAGTTGCCATGGGCTCCCCCAGGGGATCTTCCAAAGTGAAGAATTGAACCCACATCTCCTGTGCTTCAAGCATTGGCAGGTGGATACTTTACCACTAGCACCATCTGTAAAATCAAATTCCAACATGATTTAAATATATACTGTTAGAGCCCAGTGATTAGAAATTCTAAAATTATCTCTAAAATGCAAAGACCCTATTTTTCTCATTCTTCTCTTGTAAAATCACACACACACACACATACGACCAAAGAACTTGTTGGCTGTAAATTTGTGATGAATGTTAGAATAGAATCCATTTTTTTCTTTGTTTCTTCTTGAAACTTGCAAAAGAGTACATCCCTTGTCATGGTTAGTTTCACCTAGCCATTTGTAATAGTGGATTAATTGGGAATTGCTTCCTCCAAAGCAGCTGTGTTTGCAGCTCCAGCTCACCTCCTCTTCGTTCCCTCCTCTGCTGCGGGTGATAGGAGCCGAAGAACATAATGTGCTGTGAATGTTCACAGACACAAAGCAATCTAGTTCTGGGGCTGGATGGGTTCCAGTTCTTATGAACCATCCACAGCAAAGCTGCAGAATTAAATATGACAAAGCTCCTCCATCTACGGCCGCCGTGCTCACAGAAGGCCCTTCGCAGCTGACCTTTAGATGAACTTAATTACAATCAGCAAGAGAAAAATGCTAGGCCTTTCATACAACATAATGGAGTTTCTCTAATTTGTTTACCAGCAGTGCCCAGCGAGGGCCTTGTCCCCACAGAAGGCTTTGGTGTGCAGAAATGAATCCAGGCAACCACATATTAGAGAGTCTGACAGATTAGACTGTGAGGTGTGCATATTACAAAGGGATCAAGAGTCCTGGAAGACAAATCCCTCTTGCAGCTGGCTGTCACTTTGGGGGTTATTGTCCAACTGGATGTTATGAATTCATTCTGGGCTATGTACGAAACCATTTAGATCATTGGTGGTAACAGGAAGCAATAGTTTATGGTTATTCGGGATTTAAAGGGATTTCGAGTATCTGATAAGTGATTTTCAGGCTCACAGAATCAACATTTTATACCTTATACCTTATAAGGTTTCTTTTTTTCTTTTTAAACTAGGAGAAAAGAGTAACTTTTATTTTCAGTTTAATATATAATACTCTGTGCGTGTGTGCTCAATTGTGTCTGACTCTTTGGGTATCTGAGTGAGTTGCCATGGGCTCCCCCAGGGGATCTTCCAAAGTGAAGAATTGAACCCACATCTCCTGTGCTTCAAGCATTGGCAGGTGGATACTTTACCACTAGCACCATCTGTAAAATCAAATTCCAACATGATTTAAATATATACTGTTAGAGCCCAGTGATTAGAAATTCTAAAATTATCTCTAAAATGCAAAGACCCTATTTTTCTCATTCTTCTCTTGTAAAATCACACACACACACACATACAACCAAAGAACTTGTTGGCTGTAAATTTGTGATGAATGTTAGAATAGAATCCATTTTTTTCTTTGTTTCTTCTTGAAACTTGCAAAAGAGTACATCCCTTGTCATGGTGAGTTTCACCGATATTATGATGAAAGATTGATGACTGAATGAAGAGATAAATGTTTTTGGGGCTACCAAAAGGCAGAAGTATTGAAATAAGCCAGATCATATATTTTGCCAGCAAAGACATCACACCATGAGCCTTTTGTGTTGGTGAATCCTGGCCCATTGGTTAGGTAGGTTTGGCCACCTGTTGTTCTCTAGCAGGACTGCTTGAACTATCTAACATGAAGAATTCTTTAAAAAAAAAATCCTTCCTTTATACGCTAATAAAATAATAACAAATTGCAGGTAGTGGCTTTAAAAATAATAATGACAATTAGGCAAATGAAATGTATAATATAAGCCCGATATTGTAATAATTATTATTAATGATTATGTAATAATTATTAGATTCAAGAGTCATTAAAATTACTTTGTCAAACTGCTGTAGAAGTTTCTAAACATTTACCCTTGATTTCTGTGTTTGTTGAATCACAAACTGGCATCTTTGCACAAAGCACATTTTGAGTAGTCTTGCTATAAAACATAACAAGCTTATATCCTCATCTTTTTTCTATGCTTTAGATCAGGGATTGGCAAACTTTTTCTGACAAGGTCCAGGGAGTAAATAACATTGGCTTTACAGGCCATATGGTCTCTGTCGCTGCTACTCAATTCTGCAAATGTAGCAGGAAAGCATCCATGGACAGTATGTCAGCCATGAACATGGCTCTGGTCCAATAAAACTTTATTTACCAAAGCAGGCTCTGTGTGCTCAATTGTGTCTGACTCTTTGGGTATCTGAGTGAGTTGCCATGGGCTCCCCAGGATCTTCCAAAGTGAAGAATTGAACCCACATCTCCTGTGCTTCAAGCATTGGCAGGTGGATACTTTACCACTAGCACCATCTGTAAAATCAAATTCCAACATGATTTAAATATATACTGTTAGAGCCCAGTGATTAGAAATTCTAAAATTATCTCTAAAATGCAAAGACCCTATTTTTCTCATTCTTCTCTTGTAAAATCACACACACACACACACACACACACACATACGACCAAAGAACTTGTTGGCTGTAAATTTGTGATGAATGTTAGAATAGAATCCATTTTTTTCTTTGTTTCTTCTTGAAACTTGCAAAAGAGTACATCCCTTGTCATGGTGAGTTTCACCGATATTATGATGAAAGATTGATGACTGAATGAAGAGATAAATGTTTTTGGGGCTACCAAAAGGCAGAAGTATTGAAATAAGCCAGATCATATATTTTGCCAGCAAAGACATCACACCATGAGCCTTTTGTGTTGGTGAATCCTGGCCCATTGGTTAGGTAGGTTTGGCCACCTGTTGTTCTCTAGCAGGACTGCTTGAACTATCTAACATGAAGAATTCTTTAAAAAAAAAATCCTTCCTTTATACGCTAATAAAATAATAACAAATTGCAGGTAGTGGCTTTAAAAATAATAATGACAATTAGGCAAATGAAATGTATAATATAAGCCCGATATTGTAATAATTATTATTAATGATTATGTAATAATTATTAGATTCAAGAGTCATTAAAATTACTTTGTCAAACTGCTGTAGAAGTTTCTAAACATTTACCCTTGATTTCTGTGTTTGTTGAATCACAAACTGGCATCTTTGCACAAAGCACATTTTGAGTAGTCTTGCTATAAAACATAACAAGCTTATATCCTCATCTTTTTTCTATGCTTTAGATCAGGGATTGGCAAACTTTTTCTGACAAGGTCCAGGGAGTAAATAACATTGGCTTTACAGGCCATATGGTCTCTGTCGCTGCTACTCAATTCTGCAAATGTAGCAGGAAAGCATCCATGGACAGTATGTCAGCCATGAACATGGCTCTGGTCCAATAAAACTTTATTTACCAAAGCAGGCTAAAGGTCAAATTTGGCCTGTGGGCAATAGTTTGCTGGTCCATGCTTTACACAGTCTGAGCTATATTTCCACGTGTCCTAAATATTTCATGTGTTTTCAAAAGATTTTTAAACTAGAGTACTTACAATGGTCTCTGTGTATTTCAAACACATGTTTTGTTTTGCTTTTCTTGCCTTTGGAAATGCTACCAGTAAAAAGAAGCTCTAATATTTTAAGGATTAAAATATTCTGGAGGAGAAAAGCCATTATGACCAAGGGGCAGAGAATGAACTTCAGATCAGAATCTGTAGTCTTTGGGGAATTTTCAGTACTAGCTAGAGGGAATAGGGTCTCTGATTCTGCTTAAAGATTCAGCTCAAGTATGACAAATTCTTTCATTATAGATCTTCAGTTTGTTTCTAAATGGAGCATTCTATGTTAGAAGGACTGTGACCTGAGACTTTCCTGTCTTCCCCTCGAAAGTGTCAACTATTCACTCCACCATAAACTCCTACCACTGTATGAAACTGAAAAGGACTGTCTGCTCTCCTATCCCTTCACCCTCCTAGACTGTGAGCTCTCCAGGACAGAGTATGGTCTCTTCAAGGGCCCTTGGTCATTCACAATGCCTAGCATAGAACTGGAAATACACAGAGCAAGATTATGTAAATACATGTGTGTGTGTGTATACACACATGGACATCTATAACAGGTGATGAGAACCATCTAAAATGAATCAACACCAAGATAATTGCAAAACATACTAAGATTATATACACTGAAGTTTTAATCTATGAATAGCTGTAGAAGTTTCTAAACATTTACCCTTGATTTCTGTGTTTGTTGAATCACAAACTGGCATCTTTGCACAAAGCACATTTTGAGTAGTCTTGCTATAAAACATAACAAGCTTATATCCTCATCTTTTTTCTATGCTTTAGATCAGGGATTGGCAAACTTTTTCTGACAAGGTCCAGGGAGTAAATAACATTGGCTTTACAGGCCATATGGTCTCTGTCGCTGCTACTCAATTCTGCAAATGTAGCAGGAAAGCATCCATGGACAGTATGTCAGCCATGAACATGGCTCTGGTCCAATAAAACTTTATTTACCAAAGCAGGCTAAAGGTCAAATTTGGCCTGTGGGCAATAGTTTGCTGGTCCATGCTTTACACAGTCTGAGCTATATTTCCACGTATCCTAAATATTTCATGTGTTTTCAAAAGATTTTTAAACTAGAGTACTTACAATGGTCTCTGTGTATTTCAAACACATGTTTTGTTTTGCTTTTCTTGCCTTTGGAAATGCTACCAGTAAAAAGAAGCTCTAATATTTTAAGGATTAAAATATTCTGGAGGAGAAAAGCCATTATGACCAAGGGGCAGAGAATGAACTTCAGATCAGAATCTGTAGTCTTTGGGGAATTTTCAGTACTAGCTAGAGGGAATAGGGTCTCTGATTCTGCTTAAAGATTCAGCTCAAGTATGACAAATTCTTTCATTATAGATCTTCAGTTTGTTTCTAAATGGAGCATTCTATGTTAGAAGGACTGTGACCTGAGACTTTCCTGTCTTCCCCTCGAAAGTGTCAACTATTCACTCCACCATAAACTCCTACCACTGTATGAAACTGAAAAGGACTGTCTGCTCTCCTATCCCTTCACCCTCCTAGACTGTGAGCTCTCCAGGACAGAGTATGGTCTCTTCAAGGGCCCTTGGTCATTCACAATGCCTAGCATAGAACTGGAAATACACAGAGCAAGATTATGTAAATACATGTGTGTGTGCGTGTGTATACACACATGGACATCTATAACAGGTGATGAGAACCATCTAAAATGAATCAACACCAAGATAATTGCAAAACATACCTAAGATTATATACACTGAAGTGTTTGTAATCTATGAATAGTTGTACAAATGAGCTATTATTAGTACTTGTGTGGAGAAGATGGACCCAAATCAATGGTCCCCAAACTCTGGGCCATGGGTCGACACCTCCTGTCAGTTCAATCAGGGCACTAGATTAGAAATACAGTGTAAAATAAATGTAATGTACTTGAATCATCCCAAAGCCATCCCCCTACTTCCTGGTCCATGGAAAAATTGTCCTCTGTGAAATTGGTCCCTAGTGCTAGAAAGATTGGGAACTACTGGCCTAAATGAAATGAAAAACAACTATAAAAAGATATACACTGGAAAAATTGTGATAATAACCACAGAAGTACTACGGAGGCTTGAGGGTAGAACTAGAAGTGCTGATCATGCAGTACTTATTGCCTAAATGAAGGAAGAGAAGAATGTCAAATTTGAAATGAAATGTACTGAATCTCATGTTAAAAAATCTCTCCTCTCTTTCTTACTCACTTCCGACCACTCTCCTAGTACCCCGGTGACTGGACTTTACCTCCTGCTGTAAATGTCCTATTCTCTAATAGTGGCTTCACAGATTCCTGCTCTGAAGACCAGCTGAGAGTCTGGTCAGTTAGCCTCCAGGAAGTCTGAAGATTTGGGGGAAGATTGGTGCATTGGTACAATTCAAACCCGTCCCAGTGTCTAAGCCAGAGCCTTTGTTTGATGCACAGTTGTGGCGTAACTCCTTTCATGGTCTGGGAAATACAACCAGTTGAGAGACTTTAGGAGACTTTTTGAAGCTTTTTGATACTTACCTCCAGGCAGCATTGTTTATTTCCAAGGACATGCTGGCTGACATCCTGTGTGTAATCCTTACAGATGCCCCAAAGTGTTCAGGGGTGGGTGGGAACTGGCCTGTCAGAACTGGCACGGGCATAGCTAATGAACCCGACCATCACTTTGTACTGTGGTATGGAATCTGTGGACCCATTTCCGGGACTGTGGTTACCCTGTCTCAGCCCTGCAAGCTACCCAAATTCTAGCACCTGTGCACACATAGGGAAACTTGGTGGTTTTTCAGTCTCACGGTGCCACCCTGGGACTGAGTCAAGGTCAACTTGCCTCTCACAAAACATCTCTACGTCACCTTTCTGAGATTTTCCTTAGGAGCAGAGTGTTAAAACAGGATACTGGGGAAACAGATCTTCAGAAATCAAAAATGATCAGACAGATTGGTCAGACAATGTCCCTTCTTGTGACTCTTGGAATTTATAGATGACAGGTGGCTTTGGGGCCAGTAAGTGATAAATACCCAATAAAAATCTCTGTAATTGTTCTCATGTGTATTATAATAACTGGTTTGGGTACTGAAGAGTTCGGTTGCTTGTACGTTTATTATTGTTGTTATCATTATTTATTGTGTTTGTTTCTTGTACACCTGATGTATCACTAAGTCACTGATACATAAGTATACATTGGTGCTTTTGTTGTCTCTGGGGACTTCTACTTTTAGAAACTGAGGTTTGCTGTATGGAGGGAGGGGGCATTTCAGACAGTCTGAGATGTTGAGAGCTGAGGAGGAGTAGCTGATAATCATTCTGTTCCTCTGGGAAGTGTGAAGTCTAGAAGAGAAAGAAAGATCAAGGGTGGGCTGAATCTGAGAAGAGAACAGATGGGCCGTGGCTGTGCCTGCCAGAGGCATGGGCAGAAAGGAAGGAAAAACTGTTTCTGCTCTCCTTCCCCTCTCAATGGAGAACATGTACACCAGGGCCCCTTGTGGGCTGGGCCCGATGGGAGGCTTAGGGGAGAGAGCCTGGCAGTGTCTTCCCCAGAGGAGAGGAGGCCAGGCCACGGGTGTGACTTCCTCCAAACCCACAGGCTGGCTTCTGCTCTGTATATTGGCCTGCAGCAAGAAAATCTGTCCAGGGAAGAGGGCTATGAAAAGTCTGTGAACATTTCTGACAGGGTGTCCCATCCTTGAGTGTTTACTGATTTGGAAAGATTTATTCCTTTTAATACTTTGGTATAGGTAACACTATAGTCTTTCACTCGTGGAGGCTTCTGTGATGGAATATAGCCCCACGTCAAACACCTGGTCTAAGGAGAAAGAGTATGTAGTCCTCTTTATATGTTACTGGATGTGGTGTGTTGGTATTCTGTTAACTGTGTTTGCATCTCAATTCTGAAGAGATATTGGTCTGTATTTGTTTTCTTACGGTGTTTTTGTGAGCTTCTCGGTATTGGCTAGTAGTGGCCCGAGGTTAAGCTTTTTAAATAGATTTTTTGTTTCAGTTTTGCCATCATATTATGTGATACTTAAGCTCCTGGGATCTCTGACACCTAGTTGTCTTCATCTAATGCCAGCCTGGAGATGTCGGCAAATGACTTCACCCTGGCAGGCTCAATGTCCCCACTTGTAAGATCAGGATGATCACTGTATCTCCTTCTTCCAGTAGATTCTAGGCAGAGCAGGATTATGATTGCTCTCCTAGCATCCACTGCTGTGTGTGTGCTCAGTTGTATCCGACTCTCTGCAACCCCATGGACTGTAGCCTGCCAGGCTTCTCTGTCCGTGGAATTTTCCCAGCAAGAATGTCATGCTTTCTGGTGCTTTTGTTGTCTCTGGGGACTTCTACTTTTAGAAACTGAGGTTTGCTGTATGGAGGGAGGGGGCATTTCAGACAGTCTGAGATGTTGAGAGCTGAGGAGGAGTAGCTGATAATCATTCTGTTCCTCTGGGAAGTGTGAAGTCTAGAAGAGAAAGAAAGATCAAGGGTGGGCTGAATCTGAGAAGAGAACAGATGGGCTGTGGCTGTGCATGGCAGGGGCATGGGCAGAAAGGAAGGGAAGACTGTTTCTGCTCTCCTTCCCCTCTCAATGGAGAACATGTACACCAGGGCCCCTTGTGGGCTGGGCCCGATGGGAGGCTTAGGGGAGAGAGCCTGGCAGTGTCTTCCCCAGAGGAGAGGAGGCCAGGCCACGGGTGTGACTTCCTCCAAACCCACAGGCTGGCTTCTGCTCTGTATATTGGCCTGCAGCAAGAAAATCTGTCCAGGGAAGAGGGCTATGAAAAGTCTGTGAACATTTCTGACAGGGTGTCCCATCCTTGAGTGTTTACTGATTTGGAAAGATTTATTCCTTTTAATACTTTGGTATAGGTAACACTATAGTCTTTCACTCGTGGAGGCTTCTGTGATGGAATATAGCCCCACGTCAAACACCTGGTCTAAGGAGAAAGAGTATGTAGTCCTCTTTATATGTTACTGGATGTGGTGTGTTGGTATTCTGTTAACTGTGTTTGCATCTCAATTCTGAAGAGATATTGGTCTGTATTTGTTTTCTTACGGTGTTTTTGTGAGCTTCTCGGTATTGGCTAGTAGTGGCCCGAGGTTAAGCTTTTTAAATAGATTTTTTGTTTCAGTTTTGCCATCATATTATGTGATACTTAAGCTCCTGGGATCTCTGACACCTAGTTGTCTTCATCTAATGCCAGCCTGGAGATGTCGGCAAATGACTTCACCCTGGCAGGCTCAATGTCCCCACTTGTAAGATCAGGATGATCACTGTATCTCCTTCTTCCAGTAGATTCTAGGCAGAGCAGGATTATGATTGCTCTCCTAGCATCCACTGCTGTGTGTGTGCTCAGTTGTATCCGACTCTCTGCAACCCCATGGACTGTAGCCTGCCAGGCTTCTCTGTCCGTGGAATTTTCCCAGCAAGAATACTGGAGTGGAGTACATTTCTTGCTCCAAGGAAACTTCCTGACCCAGGAATAAAACCCATGTCTGGGGCTTCCCTGGTGGTCCAGAAGGTAAGGGCACCGACTTGCAGTGCAAGGGGTGCCAGTTCGATCCCTGGCCTGGGAAGATCCCAGATGCCATGGAGCCACTGGACCGATGTGTCCAACTACCAAGCCTAAGCTCTGGAGCGCATGCACCCAGAGCTGGTGCTCTGCAACGAGAAAGGCCACTGAAGTGTGAGGCCCACACAGGCCAAAGAACAAAGATGAATGAAAATAAATAAATGGAAGACCAATAGAACTGGCCAAAAAAAAGAAAAAAACCCACGTCTCTTGTGTCTTCTCCATGCAGGCAGGTTCTTTATCACTGAGCCACTTGGGAAGCCCCAGCATCCACCACTGTTAGCTATCATCAATATTGGTCCTTATTTTGGGTCAGTTTTCAAAATACCAACAAGCCCTGAAATAAGGAAATATTTACTTACCACCTCATATGTAAATTTCTGACCCCCCCACCACTTTTTATTAACAGAGGAATCTAAGATAGTCTATTAGTCTATATCCAATCCTTTCAAGTTTTAGTTGGAACTCTAATTTGCGTGTGGTTCAATGGAGCACATTTATAAGAGAAATATCAAAACATTCTAATATAGATACCTACATACACTCATTTATGGGTTATGAAATTAGTAAGTTGCTAAGATATTTCTTAATAACAAAAAAAGAGGAAAGAAGATTTTAGGGTACCTTTTTAAAAAACCAGAAACATTAGCATCACTGTGAACTTGTTAGAAAGGCAGATTCTTGGGTACCAAAGACCCATTGAATCAGAAACATTTGGAGTAGAGCTCTGGAACCTGTATTTTTGACAGTCATCAAAGTGATTCTGATACAAACTGAAGAGACTCAAGTCTGAGAACCCACTATCAGAGTTCAGAGATAGGAGCTCTCAGTTAAAATATTGGACCACTTCTCGAGTGCTGTTGTGATGTTAGACAGATTACTAGCACTCAACATAGCCTTCATCTCAGGGTTGTTAAGAGAATTTAAATTAACTAGTGTATATGTATGCAAATATACTAACAGATATAGTGTATATGCAAATACAGAAACACCTGGAAGTTGCAGAAAAACTCTAAGCAGATGTGTTTATGAGGGGGAGAGAGAGAGAGAGAGACTCCAAAGCAGGCACGCAAGTTTCTTCAAGAGAGAAAAAGCAATATCTTGTGTATACGTTCATATTTTTCAGCCTCCCTTGCCATTAATCTGAGGGCTGGCAACTACTTACAAGTTCTGGTGGATGGTGCATGAGTAGAAGATGCTGCCAGCCAGAGGCAGTTACAACCAGGATGCTTCTCCATTCTTTTGTTTTCCTGCTAGGAAGCATACTTTCCTAGCAGGAAAGCATACTTCCTACCGGACCCCGTGATCCAGAAATAAATCTGTGTTGTGTTCAGCTACTGAGATTTCAAGAGTGATATGTTGTGGCAGCTAGCATAAATTATCTGGGTCAGCAATGTAGGAGGAAAAGCAATGAGAAAGAGAGTGAGCCTGACAATGAGATGTCAGATAGAGGGAGAAGCTGGCTCAAAGAAAGAGAATGATGTTATCTCTTGATGATAGGAAACAGATACTGGGCCAAGTCTTTATCTCCGTAAGTCCTGGGAAGAAAACAGAGATTTCTAAAAGACTTAATGCCAAAAGAAGGATAGGTAATTTTCTGGAGCATTGTTGTCTCATCAATGCCGGTGAAGATGATGAATTCAGATAGGTGTTCTCATTCTTTGGTTGTAAAGTGAGAAGGGGATGGGATGGCTTGGGCTTGCTCCCATAAGACTGAGTGTTTAAATAGTTTCTAAGATATTTCTTAATAACAAAAAGAGGAAAGAAGATTTTAGGGTACCTTTTTAAAAAACCAGAAACATTAGCATCACTGTGAACTTGTTAGAAAGGCAGATTCTTGGGTACCAAAGACCCATTGAATCAGAAACATTTGGAGTAGAGCTCTGGAACCTGTATTTTTGACAGTCATCAAAGTGATTCTGATACAAACTGAAGAGACTCAAGTCTGAGAACCCACTATCAGAGTTCAGAGATAGGAGCTCTCAGTTAAAATATTGGACCACTTCTCGAGTGCTGTTGTGATGTTAGACAGATTACTAGCACTCAACATAGCCTTCATCTCAGGGTTGTTAAGAGAATTTAAATTAACTAGTGTATATGTATGCAAATATACTAACAGATATAGTGTATATGCAAATACAGAAACACCTGGAAGTTGCAGAAAAACTCTAAGCAGATGTGTTTATGAGGGGGAGAGAGAGAGAGAGAGACTCCAAAGCAGGCACGCAAGTTTCTTCAAGAGAGAAAAAGCAATATCTTGTGTATACGTTCATATTTTTCAGCCTCCCTTGCCATTAATCTGAGGGCTGGCAACTACTTACAAGTTCTGGTGGATGGTGCATGAGTAGAAGATGCTGCCAGCCAGAGGCAGTTACAACCAGGATGCTTCTCCATTCTTTTGTTTTCCTGCTAGGAAGCATACTTTCCTAGCAGGAAAGCATACTTCCTACCGGACCCCGTGATCCAGAAATAAATCTGTGTTGTGTTCAGCTACTGAGATTTCAAGAGTGATATGTTGTGGCAGCTAGCATAAATTATCTGGGTCAGCAATGTAGGAGGAAAAGCAATGAGAAAGAGAGTGAGCCTGACAATGAGATGTCAGATAGAGGGAGAAGCTGGCTCAAAGAAAGAGAATGATGTTATCTCTTGATGATAGGAAACAGATACTGGGCCAAGTCTTTATCTCCGTAAGTCCTGGGAAGAAAACAGAGATTTCTAAAAGACTTAATGCCAAAAGAAGGATAGGTAATTTTCTGGAGCATTGTTGTCTCATCAATGCCGGTGAAGATGATGAATTCAGATAGGTGTTCTCATTCTTTGGTTGTAAAGTGAGAAGGGGATGGGATGGCTTGGGCTTGCTTCCCATAAAAACTCAGATTCTGTATATTAAAAGCGAGCTCTGAGCCAAGTCTCCTAATGGGTTTCCTGCAATTGTTTGCATACCACAAACCCAGTCTTTAAAATGCATTTCTTTTCTTTTGCTGCAGGAAACAGCAGGGATTCACTAATGATCTGTTCACCTTCCTTTTTTTCCTTCAAGTTCAACATCTTGACATTTTTCTGAACATTTTCTTATTTTAAGCTGAAATTACACTGCACAACAGGTATTTTACAGAATGAGTCCTGTTCTTTCTAACATCAATATATGTATCCTCCTGCAAAGTCTGACTTTTAGAGGCCACATAATGACATCACATTTCAGGAAGGCGTCTCTGACTCTCTAATACTGGATAAGTTGTTATTATGTGATATCTTGAGGTGACTTCCCATTGAAGAGGGTAGAGAGAAAAGTTTCTCCTAAACCTAAGTATCAACAAATTCACCCATTGACATCTACAGAACACTACCCCAAAGAGCACACATTATTTTTCCAAGGGCATGTGATATATTTTGCAAATCAAACAACATTCTTGCTCACAAAAAACATGCCTCCATAATTTAAAAAGGATTAAAGTCATACAAAATTGTTCTCATACCACAATGAATAGAAATTAGAAATCAAGAACAGAAACTTCCTTGGAAATTCTATTGATTTAAAAGCAATATAAAACATTTCTAAATATTTTTCCGGACCGTGATCCAGAAATAAATCTTTTAGCAGAGTGATATGTTGTGGCAGCTAGCATAAATTATCTGGGTCAGCAATGTAGGAGGAAAAGCAATGAGAAAGAGAGTGAGCCTGACAATGAGATGTCAGATAGAGGGAGAAGCTGGCTCAAAGAAAGAGAATGATGTTATCTCTTGATGATAGGAAACAGATACTGGGCCAAGTCTTTATCTCCGTAAGTCCTGGGAAGAAAACAGAGATTTCTAAAAGACTTAATGCCAAAAGAAGGATAGGTAATTTTCTGGAGCATTGTTGTCTCATCAATGCCGGTGAAGATGATGAATTCAGATAGGTGTTCTCATTCTTTGGTTGTAAAGTGAGAAGGGGATGGGATGGCTTGGGCTTGCTTCCCATAAAAACTCAGATTCTGTATATTAAAAGCGAGCTCTGAGCCAAGTCTCCTAATGGGTTTCCTGCAATTGTTTGCATACCACAAACCCAGTCTTTAAAATGCATTTCTTTTCTTTTGCTGCAGGAAACAGCAGGGATTCACTAATGATCTGTTCACCTTCCTTTTTTTCCTTCAAGTTCAACATCTTGACATTTTTCTGAACATTTTCTTATTTTAAGCTGAAATTACACTGCACAACAGGTATTTTACAGAATGAGTCCTGTTCTTTCTAACATCAATATATGTATCCTCCTGCAAAGTCTGACTTTTAGAGGCCACATAATGACATCACATTTCAGGAAGGCGTCTCTGACTCTCTAATACTGGATAAGTTGTTATTATGTGATATCTTGAGGTGACTTCCCATTGAAGAGGGTAGAGAGAACAGTTTCTCCTAAACCTAAGTATCAACAAATTCACCCATTGACATCTACAGAACACTACCCCAAAGAGCACACATTATTTTTCCAAGGGCATGTGATATATTTTGCAAATCAAACAACATTCTTGCTCACAAAAAACATGCCTCCATAATTTAAAAAGGATTAAAGTCATACAAAATTGTTCTCATACCACAATGAATAGAAATTAGAAATCAAGAACAGAAACTTCCTTGGAAATTCTATTGATTTAAAAGCAATATAAAACATTTCTAAATAACCCACAGACCAAGGGGAAAAAGAAAAATTAGAACATATTTTGAACTGAATGAAAAATGAAAAGAGATCGTATAAACATGTGGGATATTTATAGCATTAAATGCCTATATTACAAAATATGAACGGTCCTAAATCAATGACCTCAGCATCTAAATAAATAAGAGCAAATTGAACCAAAGTAAACAAGGTAAAGAAAATAATAAAGACCAGAGTTGAATTCACTGAAAAATTGAAAAGAAAGATAATAGAGAATCAACTAAATCAAAGCTGGTTCTTTTAGAAGATCAATAAACTTGATAAAAACTTAGGCTAATAAGGAAAAAAGAGAGAATTTAAATTACTAATATCAGGAGGACAGTTGATGTCACTACATATTCTAAGAAATATTAAAAGGATAATGTGAAAATATTACAAACAAGTTTATGTCAATAAATTTGGCAGTTTAGATGGAATAAACAAATCCCTTGAAAGACATAAACTATCAAAGCTCACTCAAAGATGAAATAGATAATTTGAATAGACCTGTTATCTATTAAATAAATCGAATTTATAGTTAAAACCCTTTACAAAGCAAACTCCAGGCCCAGATGTTTTCACTTGTGAATTCTACCAAGTAATTAAGGAAGAAATTAAATCAGTTATACACAAAGTGATCTAGAAAATTGAAAAGGTGAGAATATTCCCAACTCAGTATATGAGGTCTAAATTCTTCTGATGCCAAAATAAGACAAAGACATAAAAATAACAACACTTAGCGATAATATCTCTCATGAACATTGATTATAAATATTTAAATAAAGTTTATTAAATCACATTAACAGTATATAAAAAGGGCAATAGATCACATTTAGTTGCGGGGTGTATTGCAGAATTGCCGTTTTGGTTTATTGGAGGACGACTGCTTTATAAATGGTGTTGGTTTCTGACGTACATCAACATGCATAAACCACATATGTCCTCTCCCTCCTAAACCCCTTCTTCATCTCCCATCCCATCTCACCCCTCCACATTGTCACAGAGCACTGAATTGAGCCCCCTGTGTCACACAGCAGATTCCCACGTGCTCTCTTTTACACATGATAAAGTGTGTGTTTCCATACTGTTCTCTCAATACGTCCCACCCTCTCTTTCCCCCACTGTCTACAGGTTTGTTCTCTATGTCCTGCACATAGTTTTCCCGGGACCATCTTTCTAGAGTCCATACACATGCATGAATATACAATATATTAGATCAACTCTACTCCAATAGAAATTTTATAGAAAGAAATGAAACAACCATGCAATGTGAAAAAAACAGAATGAACAACTGATATATGAATGTGGCTGCATTAGGGTGAGTGAAAGAAGTCAGACAAAATGGATACATACTCTAGCAAATGAGTTTTTGGGTATCAACAAACTGTTTCTAAAGTCTATATGGAGAGGGAAAAGATTCAGATATAGCAACACAATATTAAAGTAGATGAACACCGTTAGAGTCCTGACACTGCCTGAAATCAAGACTTACTATGAAGCCATAATAATCACGATGGAGTAGTACTGGTGAAGGAATAAACAAATAGATCAATGGAACAGAGTGAAGATCTCACAAATGAGTCAACTTAATATGGTAAGAAGCTTCCACAACGGTTCAGCAGTAAAGACCATTAAATTTAAAAAGATTAAAACCCTTTACAAAGCAAACTCCAGGCCCAGATGTTTTCACTTGTGAATTCTACCAAGTAATTAAGGAAGAAATTAAATCAGTTATACACAAAGTGATCTAGAAAATTGAAAAGGTGAGAATATTCCCAACTCAGTATATGAGGTCTAAATTCTTCTGATGCCAAAATAAGACAAAGACATAAAAATAACAACACTTAGCGATAATATCTCTCATGAGCATTGATTATAAATATTTAAATAAAGTGTTATTAAATCACATTAACAGTATATAAAAAGGACAATAGATCACAGTTAGTTGCGGGGTGTATTGCAGAATTGCCGTTTTGGTTTATTGGAGGACGACTGCTTTATAAATGGTGTTGGTTTCTGACATACATCAACATGCATAAACCACATATGTCCTCTCCCTCCTAAACCCCTTCTCCATCTCCCATCCCATCTCACCCCTCCACATTGTCACAGAGCACTGAATTGAGCCCCCTGTGTCACATAGCAGATTCCCACGTGCTCTCTTTTACACATGATAAAGTGTGTGTTTCCATACTGTTCTCTCAATACGTCCCACCCTCTCTTTCCCCCACTGTCTACAGGTTTGTTCTCTATGTCCTGCACATAGTTTTCCCGGGACCATCTTTCTAGAGTCCATACACATGCATGAATATACAATATATTAGATCAACTCTACTCCAATAGAAATTTTATAGAAAGAAATGAAACAACCATGCAATGTGAAAAAAACAGAATGAACAACTGATATATGAATGTGGCTGCATTAGGGTGAGTGAAAGAAGTCAGACAAAATGGATACATACTCTAGCAAATGAGTTTTTGGGTATCAACAAACTGTTTCTAAAGTCTATATGGAGAGGGAAAAGATTCAGATATAGCAACACAATATTAAAGTAGATGAACACCGTTAGAGTCCTGACACTGCCTGAAATCAAGACTTACTATGAAGCCATAATAATCACGATGGAGTAGTACTGGTGAAGGAATAAACAAATAGATCAATGGAACAGAGTGAAGATCTCACAAATGAGTCAACTTAATATGGTAAGAAGCTTCCACAACGGTTCAGCAGTAAAGAATCTGCCTGCAATCCAGAAGCCATCTTTCTGGGTCAGGAAGATTCCCTGCAGGAGGACATGGCCACCCTCTCCAGTGTTCTTGCTTAGAGAATCACATGGACAGAGGAGCCTGGGGGGCTACAGTCCATAGAGTGGCAAAGAGCTGGACACAACTGAGTGCACACATACAAATGTGGTAAACCAATCTTTCACAAAGAAAGACTATGCAATGATCTCATCAAAATATGGTGCTGGAATAACTGGAAATTCACATGCAAACAAATGAATCTGGACACAGATCTTATGCCCTTCATAAAATAACTCAAAATAGATCATAGACCGAAACACAAAATGCAAAGCTATATACTCCTAGAAGATAACATAGGAGAAAACCTTATGACCTCAGATATGGAGCTATTTAGCTGCAATATTAAAAGCCTGATCTGTGAAAGAAATCACAGATAAGCAGAACTTCATTACAATTAAAATTTTTGTTGTGTGAAAGATAATGTCAAGATAATTGGAAGACAAGCCACACACTGAGAGAAAATATTTGCAAGAGATACATGTAATAAAGGACTGTTATTCAAAGTATACAGAGAAACTCAAAATTCAACAACAGGAAAACAAACAATGCAACTAAAAGAATGAGTCAAAATTGTTAGCACATACCTCACCAGTTAAGGTGTACAGGTGGCTAATAAACATGAAAAGATGCTCCATATAATATGATATCAGGGAAGTGAAAATTAAAACACCAGTGAGATACTATGCCACACCTATTAGAGTGGCCCAAAATATGAAACCCTGAAAATACCAAATGCTGTCAAAAATGTGGAGCTGGTAAGAATGAAAATGGTGCAGCCACATTGGAGTGTGGTTAGTTTGGTAGTTTTTCTTTTTAACAAATGTAAACATATCCTTAACCATCACATCTGTTACCAAAAAATATTCCACAACCTGTTCATTCGTCCTGACACTGCCTGAAATCAAGACTTACTATGAAGCCATAATAATCACGATGGAGTAGTACTGGTGAAGGAATAAACAAATAGATCAATGGAACAGAGTGAAGATCTCACAAATGAGTCAACTTAATATGGTAAGAAGCTTCCACAACGGTTCAGCAGTAAAGAATCTGCCTGCAATCCAGAAGCCATCTTTCTGGGTCAGGAAGATTCCCTGCAGGAGGACATGGCCACCCTCTCCAGTGTTCTTGCTTAGAGAATCACATGGACAGAGGAGCCTGGGGGGCTACAGTCCATAGAGTGGCAAAGAGCTGGACACAACTGAGTGCACACATACAAATGTGGTAAACCAATCTTTCACAAAGAAAGACTATGCAATGATCTCATCAAAATATGGTGCTGGAATAACTGGAAATTCACATGCAAACAAATGAATCTGGACACAGATCTTATGCCCTTCATAAAATAACTCAAAATAGATCATAGACCGAAACACAAAATGCAAAGCTATATACTCCTAGAAGATAACATAGGAGAAAACCTTATGACCTCAGATATGGAGCTATTTAGCTGCAATATTAAAAGCCTGATCTGTGAAAGAAATCACAGATAAGCAGAACTTCATTACAATTAAAATTTTTGTTGTGTGAAAGATAATGTCAAGATAATTGGAAGACAAGCCACACACTGAGAGAAAATATTTGCAAGAGATACATGTAATAAAGGACTGTTATTCAAAGTATACAGAGAAACTCAAAATTCAACAACAGGAAAACAAACAATGCAACTAAAAGAATGAGTCAAAATTGTTAGCACATACCTCACCAGTTAAGGTGTACAGGTGGCTAATAAACAGGAAAAGATGCTCCATATAATATGATATCAGAGAAGTGAAAATTAAAACACCAGTGAGATACTATGCCACACCTATTAGAGTGGCCCAAAATATGAAACCCTGAAAATACCAAATGCTGTCAAAAATGTGGAGCTGGTAAGAATGAAAAATGGTGCAGCCACATTGGAGTGTGGTTAGTTTGGTAGTTTTTTCTTTTTTTTTTAACAAATGTAAACATATCCTTACCATCACATCTGTCCATCACATTCCTTGGTATTAACCCAAAAGAACTGAAAATGTATTCCACACAAAACCTGTATAGGAGTGTTTATAGCAGTGTTATCCGTAACTGTCAAAGTCAGGAAGCAGTCAAGAGACCCTTCAGTAAGTGAATGGGTACATAAACTGTGCTATATGCAGAAAGTGGGATATTATTCAGCTTAAAAAAAACCCTAACAAACAATGAAAAGGCATGGAGAAAACTTAAAATGAATTTTAAGGGGAATTGAGGAAGCAAATGTGAAAAGTTTGCATACTATATGTATGATTCCAACTGTATGACAGTATTCAAAAAGCAAAACTATGGAGACATTAAAAAGATCAGGGCTTCCCTGGAGTTCCAGTGGGTAAAGAGTCTGCCTTGCAGTGCAAGGGGCACAGGTTAGATCCCTGGCCTGGGAAGATCCCACGTGCTAAGGAATGGCTGGGCCAGTGTGTCCAATGGAGAGCCAGCGCTCTGGAGAGCACGTGCCCAGAGTCAGTGCTCTGCAGCGAGAGGGGCCACTACAATGGGAGGCCCACACCTGCCAAAGAATAAAGATGGATGAAAAATAAATGATACCTTAAGGGCGAAAAAAAAAATCAGTGGTCGCCAGGAGTTATGCAGAGGTGAAGAATAGCAGAACACAGGGCATTTTTAGGGCAGTAAAGATATACACTGAATGATACTGAACTTGTCATTGTATATGTTTGGGCTCCAAAATCACTGCAGACAGTAACTGCAGCAATGAAATTAAAAGAAACCTGCTCCTTGGAAAGAAAACTCTGACAAACCTATTCAGTGTATTCAAAAGCAGAAACACCACTTTGCCAGCAAAGGTCCATATAGTCAAAGCTAAGGTTTTTCGAGAAGTCATGTATGGATGTGAGAGTTGGATCATGAAGAAGGCTGAGCACTCAAGAATAATGCTTCTGAGTTGTGATGCTATAGAAGAGTCTTGAGAGTCCCTTGGACTGTAAGGAGATCAAACCTGTCAATCCAATAGAAAATCAACCCTGAATATTCATTAGAAGGACTGATACTGAAGCTGAAGCTCGAATACTTTGGCCACCTGATGTGAAGAGCCATCTCATTGGAAAAGATCCTGGTGCTGGGAAAGATTGAGGGCAGAAGGAGAAGGGGGCAATGGAGGTTGAGATGGTTGGATAGCATCACTGACTCAATGAACATAAGTCTGAGCCAACTCTGAGAGATAATGAAGCATAGGGAAGCCTGGCATGCTGCAGTCCTTGGGGTCACAAAGAGTTGGACATGTCTTAGTGACTAAACAACAACAAACCCATAGAATTTACAACACCAAAAGTCCAAGAGTGAACATACACACATACACACACTCATTCACTCACTGCATGGTCCATCAAGCAAATGCTCTCTAGGACAAACATTAGGGTCATTTTAAGGAAATGAATTTAGTTTCATAAATTGTTTTTCAGAAATCTTCAAAGTGTCCTTCAGCTGAATAATCCTGAGAATCATTCAGAAGATGAAAAATCTTAAGGGCATAGATGCTTATTCTTTAAAATGAATAATAGGAAATAACAGTAGCAATAAAAATAATGTAGTGATATCTAAAAATGGCAGGCAGCCTAACTTAGTCACCAAGCCACCCTCCTCGCACAAGATTCATTAGTCTCCAAATCAGTTTTGCTATTGAGTACCTTTATAGAAATGCATGCAATGTAATGGAAATGTACCTATACCTCATTATACAAGTCTTCTGAATATAAATAATGCAGGAGGTCTGTTCTTTGCAAAAGATGTTGTGTTAGAAAAGGAAAACCATAAACAGATTTCTAGTGATGGGTATTGTATATGCTCTAGACAGCATCAGGCTTTAATGCATGTATGAGTTTAAGCGAGGATGTGTTCACAGAGATACAGTCTTTTAACAGCACTGGATTTGGCTTTGGTTTTATTTTGTTTTGTTTTCTTCCTTTTTTCTTCTCTATTCCTCCATGGATCACTACAAATCTGCAATATAAGTGTTTTTTGTTCATGATATTGTATACAAGTTTCCCCTGAAAATTAATAAGGCTCTCCAACTCACAGCCCTATTTGCATACTTCTCCCTTACCAGTTAGCTTTTGATTTTCCTCTGTATCTCTTTATCTTTAGGCTGAAGCCCTCCCTTTTGGAAAAGACTCCTTGGCCACCTGATGTGAAGAGCCATCTCATTGGAAAAGATCCTGGTACTGGGAAAGATTGAGGGCAGAAGGAGAAGGGGGCAATGGAGGTTGAGATGGTTGGATAGCATCACTGACTCAATGAACATAAGTCTGAGCCAACTCTGAGAGATAATGAAGCATAGGGAAACCTGGCATGCTGCAGTCCTTGGGGTCACAAAGAGTTGGACATGTCTTAGTGACTAAACAACAACAAACCCATAGAATTTACAACACCAAAAGTCCAAGAGTGAACATACACACATACACACACTCATTCACTCACTGCATGGTCCATCAAGCAAATGCTCTCTAGGACAAACATTAGGGTCATTTTAAGGAAATGAATTTAGTTTCATAAATTGTTTTTCAGAAATCTTCAAAGTGTCCTTCAGCTGAATAATCCTGAGAATCATTCAGAAGATGAAAAATCTTAAGGGCATAGATGCTTATTCTTTAAAATGAATAATAGGAAATAACAGTAGCAATAAAAATAATGTAGTGATATCTAAAAATGGCAGGCAGCCTAACTTAGTCACCAAGCCACCCTCCTCGCACAAGATTCATTAGTCTCCAAATCAGTTTTGCTATTGAGTACCTTTATAGAAATGCATGCAATGTAATGGAAATGTACCTATACCTCATTATACAAGTCTTCTGAATATAAATAATGCAGGAGGTCTGTTCTTTGCAAAAGATGTTGTGTTAGAAAAGGAAAACCATAAACAGATTTCTAGTGATGGGTATTGTATATGCTCTAGACAGCATCAGGCTTTAATGCATGTATGAGTTTAAGCGAGGATGTGTTCACAGAGATACAGTCTTTTAACAGCACTGGATTTGGCTTTGGTTTTATTTTGTTTTGTTTTCTTCCTTTTTTCTTCTCTATTCCTCCATGGATCACTACAAATCTGCAATATAAGTGTTTTTTGTTCATGATATTGTATACAAGTTTCCCCTGAAAATTAATAAGGCTCTCTCCAACTCACAGCCCTATTTGCATACTTCTCCCTTACCAGTTAGCTTTTGATTTTCCTCTGTATCTCTTTATCTTTAGGCTATAGATGAATGGTTCCTCTGCCAATTCCCAAACCAACCTTTCACATGCTCTCACATAATCCTCTTCTTCAGTTCTGGACCTTGAATTTTTGGCATTTACTCCTATAAGACTCATATGATTATCTTATAGTGCTTTTCCTTTTAAAGATAAAATATATGTGTCAAATTAATTTGATAATGTATTGCTAATGGCTTAACCAAACCAGAATTCTATAATGACAATTAGGACTATAACAAAGAGCTTTCCAGTAAAACTAAAGTGCATCTAACCTTATAAGAGTATACTATTAAGCCAAATCTAATTGTGTAGAATGTCCAATTGACAAATGCTGATCTCTTTTTAATTTGCTTGGACTGTCTCTGAAAACAACTTGCTTGGTGAGGGGAACACTTATCTCTTCTTCATGGCCTGAAATAAATAAAGTTTTTGCTGTATGGGCCAATAGAATTACACCTGCTGAGGATAGGCCTCCAATATTCTCTCTTCTTGGAATAACTCTCACTCCCCAAGAAAGTTTTGTTGTATATCATTAGCTAATGTTGTCTATAGGATCATTACTTAGTAACTCACGATTCTGAATTTGGGGTTAGCAGTGCCTTTTAACCAATAAAAGATCTATCATTTCCCCCAGATAGCATATACTCAGCTCGCAGGGATTTCATAGTCCTTGGCCAGTCCCAAGATTCTGAAAACTTGTTCCTTCCATAAAACCTTGTCTTCCCTCGATAATTGCAAAGATATCTTGGGATGGGTAGTATGCATATAATTATCTTTCTAGTCAGAAGAATAAGAAACTTCAAATACATTAATTCTTTTTTTGTTGTTTTCAGCTGTTTTTTTTTAACATTTATTTTATTTATTTATTTTTAGGAGGGTGGGGTGGGGTGGGAGGGGGACGGGCGGGCCACTTCTATTGGTCTTTCATTTCGCTATTTTTCCATCCATCTTTTTTTCTTTGGCTCCTGTGGGCTTCCCATCACGGTGGCCTCTGTCATCACAGAGCACCAGCTCCTGAAAATTAATAAGGCTCCATTTGCATACTTCTCCTTACCAGTTAGCTTTTGATTTTCCTCTGTATCTCTTTATCTTTAGGCTATAGATGAATGGTTCCTCTGCCAATTCCCAAACCAACCTTTCACATGCTCTCACATAATCCTCTTCTTCAGTTCTGGACCTTGAATTTTTGGCATTTACTCCTATAAGACTCATATGATTATCTTATAGTGCTTTTCCTTTTAAAGATAAAATATATGTGTCAAATTAATTTGATAATGTATTGCTAATGGCTTAACCAAACCAGAATTCTATAATGACAATTAGGACTATAACAAAGAGCTTTCCAGTAAAACTAAAGTGCATCTAACCTTATAAGAGTATACTATTAAGCCAAATCTAATTGTGTAGAATGTCCAATTGACAAATGCTGATCTTTTTTTAATTTGCTTGGACTGTCTCTGAAAACAACTTGCTTGGTGAGGGGAACACTTATCTCTTCTTCATGGCCTGAAATAAATAAAGTTTTTGCTGTATGGGCCAATAGAATTACACCTGCTGAGGATAGGCCTCCAATATTCTCTCTTCTTGGAATAACTCTCACTCCCCAAGAAAGTTTTGTTGTATATCATTAGCTAATGTTGTCTATAGGATCATTACTTAGTAACTCACGATTCTGAATTTGGGGTTAGCAGTGCCTTTTAACCAATAAAAGATCTATCATTTCCCCCAGATAGCATATACTCAGCTCGCAGGGATTTCATAGTCCTTGGCCAGTCCCAAGATTCTGAAAACTTGTTCCTTCCATAAAACCTTGTCTTCCCTCGATAATTGCAAAGATATCTTGGGATGGGTAGTATGCATATAATTATCTTTCTAGTCAGAAGAATAAGAAACTTCAAATACATTAATTCTTTTTTTGTTGTTTTCAGCTGTTTTTTTTTAACATTTATTTTATTTATTTATTTTTAGGAGGGTGGGGTGGGGTGGGAGGGGGACGGGCGGGCCACTTCTATTGGTCTTTCATTTCGCTATTTTTCCATCCATCTTTTTTTCTTTGGCTCCTGTGGGCTTCCCATCACGGTGGCCTCTGTCATCACAGAGCACCAGCTCTGGGCGCATGCGCTCCAGAGCTCCGGCTCAGTAGTTGGACACATCAGTCCAGCCGCTCCGCTGCACATGGGATCTTGCCAGGCCAGGGATTGAACTGGCACCCCTTGTACTGCAAGGCGGTGTCCTTACCCACTGGACCACCAGGGGAAGCCCCAAATACATTAGTTCTTGACTAAGCCAAATGCACTTTGGACACCAAAGGTAGCAGAGTATCTTTGAGAAAGCCATGATCAAAATTTTGAATTGTCTTGAAAGGGAAACTGATCAAACAAAATAAGATCTTTACCTTGTAAAACTCCTACTGGGTGTTTACTGTAAGAAGAGAGTGGTATAGGGAATGAGGATGCTTCTGTAACAGGTCACATCTCACATACCAATGGGCACAGAAGGGCCATGCTTGAACAGCATGAAACACTGGAGGACAGTTTTCCATCCAGGTGACACGTGCATGTATCAAGTGCTATCTCTGTCTTGGATTTGAGCAGCTGAGCAGACAAGCCGGCAGGTGAGAAACTGTTTATCTTCTTGGTAGATTTTAACTTCTCTGTCTCAGGAAATGCAAGGTTTGTCTTTGGAAGTGGTGTTTGTATTTGACTCAGCAGTCATCATTGGATGATCAAGAAGAGTAAGCAGTCATCTCTGCACCTCATAGTAATGAGGAGCTATCACAGTGTCCAGATGGTACTGAATGCCAAGTTCACCCTAGCTTGTTCTCTAGTCATCTGGCTCTGCCCTACTATTCTGTGGCACTGTTGCAGTATGAATTACTCAATGCTTTGGAAAATGGACTAAAGCAAACCAGTACTCAGATTTTCTCAGAGCTGTGTACTCACACATAGGTTAGCAACTAGGGTTTCTCTGAAAGGAGGGGATGGATATGCATTGCTCAGGTGTGAAAAAGAGACACTCTCCAGGAAGGTAATGGATCTCCAGACAGGGAAGTAAACCAGAAACTGGAAGACCTCTGTAAGATAACTCACGGGAGAGGTGCCTTTTTCTTGTACTGATTCTGTGTCCCTGTTGGACCGGAAGGGAGTCTATGCAGCTTGCAGTACTTATTCTGAAACATTCCTTAGTACAATGTGATTCTTTTTGTTCCTCAAATTCCTCAGTAAAATTAACATGTCCATAGAAACTGGTGATTGTATGGATAAGTTGACAGCAGGTACTTAAAGAGAACACAGCCTGTGAAGTGATCTTCTTTCCTGATGTTGAGGTCTGTGAGGAAGGAGTGACATCTTGCTGAGGACATTATGATAAAGAAGTTCTGGGTGGGTGCTGGGATGAGCAACCCCAGAATCCAGGCAAAGCGCACCTTCAGAAGCTCACAACAGAGATGTGTATCAGCCTAAGGATACAACTCAGGGATTGAAGGAACACAACTCTTTTTCTCAAATGCCTTACAGGAAATGGATGCTTACCATGAAGATTACCCTTTCTTATACAGTTAATAAGAAGTGACAGCAGTATTTAGCCTTTTTATTAAATGCCTGTTGCAGATGTGGTCAACTCTCATTACTAGCATTGAAAAACATTGACATGTGTAAGATTTTTTCTCTCTTAAAAAAAATTCAAGATGGGGTGCTTATGAGGGCTCTGCATAAATTTCCCTTATTGACTTATTGGTTGCTGTCAGTTCTCAAACCCATTTCTCTTTGAATGGTATGCAGATTTGTTCTGTTATATCTAATCTGTTTGTTCTAATCACGTATGAACTAGAAGATCATTAATAGTGAACTAGAATAAGAGGAAAAGATACTAAGTTATGTCTAAACAGATTATCTAGGGATCATTAAAAATTCAGTAGAACTTAGAATAAGAGGAAAAGTTACTACGTGTCCAGATGGTACTGAATGCCAAGTTCACCCTAGCTTGTTCTCTAGTCATCCGGCTCTGCCCTACTATTTCTGTGGCACTGTTGCAGTATGAATTACTCAATGCTTTGGAAAATGGACTAAAGCAAACCAGTACTCAGATTTTCTCAGAGCTGTGTACTCACACATAGGTTAGCAACTAGGGTTTCTCTGAAAGGAGGGGATGGATATGCATTGCTCAGGTGTGAAAAAGAGACACTCTCCAGGAAGGTAATGGATCTCCAGACAGGGAAGTAAACCAGAAACTGGAAGACCTCTGTAAGATAACTCACGGGAGAGGTGCCTTTTTCTTGTACTGATTCTGTGTCCCTGTTGGACCGGAAGGGAGTCTATGCAGCTTGCAGTACTTATTCTGAAACATTCCTTAGTACAATGTGATTCTTTTTGTTCCTCAAATTCCTCAGTAAAATTAACATGTCCATAGAAACTGGTGATTGTATGGATAAGCTGACAGCAGGTACTTAAAGAGAACACAGCCTGTGAAGTGATCTTCTTTCCTGATGTTGAGGTCTGTGAGGAAGGAGTGACATCTTGCTGAGGACATTATGATAAAGAAGTTCTGGGTGGGTGCTGGGATGAGCAACCCCAGAATCCAGGCAAAGCGCACCTTCAGAAGCTCACAACAGAGATGTGTATCAGCCTAAGGATACAACTCAGGGATTGAAGGAACACAACTCTTTTTCTCAAATGCCTTACAGGAAATGGATGCTTACCATGAAGATTACCCTTTCTTATACAGTTAATAAGAAGTGACAGCAGTATTTAGCCTTTTTATTAAATGCCTGTTGCAGATGTGGTCAACTCTCATTACTAGCATTGAAAAACATTGACATGTGTAAGATTTTTTTTTCTCTCTTAAAAAAAAAATTCAAGATGGGGGTGCTTATGAGGGCTCTGCATAAATTTCCCTTATTGACTTATTGGTTGCTGTCAGTTCTCAAACCCATTTCTCTTTGAATGGTATGCAGATTTGTTCTGTTATATCTAATCTGTTTGTTCTAATCACGTATGAACTAGAAGATCATTAATAGTGAACTAGAATAAGAGGAAAAGATACTAAGTTATGTCTAAACAGATTATCTAGGGGCTTCTCAGGTAGCTTAGTGGTAAAGAATCTGCCTGCAAGCTAGGAGACACAGGTTCAATCCTTGGGTTTGGAAAATCCCTGGAGAAGAAAATGGCAACCCACTCCAGTATTCTTGCCTGAAAACCCTCATGGACAGGAGCCTGGTGGGCTGCAGCCCTTGGGTCACAGAAGAGTAGGATATAGTTTAGTGACTAAACAACAACAAACAGATTATTTATGAGTGAAAAATGAATCAGTCGTTGGTTTAACCAGTTTCTCTGGGCAGGAAGCTTAGACTCCTTGAAGCTCCCCTAAACTTTCTTTCTCTTGAATCTCTTAACTCTGTGCCCTATGTCCATCCACTGTCTTGATGATTTCTATCCCTAGACCCTAAGTTTCTTTAATTCTAGGACTGGGCCTGTTTGGGTCATTATTTATCCCCATCACTTAGGAAGTAGTCTGGCAGAGTGTGTAGGATTTTAGTGATATTTTTAGATCAAAGAAATTAATAAAACATTAACTGTCATCTCCTATTCCTAAGAGATGAGAGGAATAGCTTTTAAAAAATTATATATACCTATGGCTGATTCATGATAATATATAGGAGAAAGCAACACAGTATTGTAAACCAATTATCCTCTAAGTAAAAATAAATGTTGCAAAAGCCTTAAAATTATTTCATTAGATTCATAAATTAAAAAAACATATGTCCTTCTAAAAATGTATCACTCCTATTTCCATCTTACATATTCTTATGTTTACACACACACACACACACATCCCTAAAGTTCTCACTTTTGTCCATTGGAATCATCAAGAGCACTCTACACGTTTCCCATTTCTGGTCTCCTACAAAAGAACAGTTTAATAACATCTCTGTAAATGTGTCCTGTGGTATCCTTTTATTCTTTATGTGTAATTTATCCATATATATATATATATATATATATATATATATATTAATGCTCAGTTCAGTTTGTTCTTGGAGCTTGCTCAAACTCATGTGCATTGACTCAGTAATGCCATCCAACCATCTCATCCTCTGTCTTCCCCGTCTCATCTCCTTTTGCCTTTTATTTTTGCCAACATCAGTGTCTTTTCCAATGAGTCATCTCTTCACATCAGAATTTTAATGCTACCAGGTAATTGAAATGTTCAGACAGGATTGAGAACCACTGAGTTATTCTGCTTTGGTTTATTCATTTCTGTGCTCGTCACCATGTATTTTTGTATGCACCATTTTTATTATTTTATCACAAGTTCTTTTTCTCAGTTTATTTGAATATGTATATATATATATATATATATATATATATATTTAATTTTGGCCTCTTTTATTGGTTTTTTATTTATTTGCATCCATCTTTATTCTGTGGCCTGTGTGGGCCTCCATTACAGTGGCTTCTCTCATTACAAAGCACCAGCTCTGGGCACATGCACTCCAGAGCACTGGCTCATCATTGGACACACAGGTTCAGCCACTCCACGGTGCATCTTCCCAGGCCAGGGGTCGAACCGGTGCCCCTTGCACTGCAAGGCAGGCTCTACCCACTGAACCACCAGAGAAGCCCTATTTGAATAGTTTTTAATGTTTCTTTTAACTATTTGCAACCTAATAACTTAACTTCATTCCTAAGAGATGAGAGGAATAACTTTTAAAAATTATATATACCTATGGCTGATTCATGATAATATATAGGAGAAAGCAACACGGTGTTGTAAACCAATTATCCTCTAAGTAAAAATAAATGTTGCAAAAGCCGTAAAATTATTTCATTAGATTCATAAATTAAAAGAACATATGTCCTTCTAAAAATGTATCACTCCTATTTCCATCTTACATATTCTTATGTTTACACACACACACACACACATCCCTAAAGTTCTCACTTTTGTCCATTGGAATCATCAAGAGCACTCTACACGTTTCCCATTTCTGGTCTCCTACAAAAGAACAGTTTAATAACATCTCTGTAAATGTGTCCTGTGGTATCCTTTTATTCTTTATGTGTAATTTATCCATATATATATATATATATTATATTGCTCAGTTCAGTTTGTTCTTGGAGCTTGCTCAAACTCATGTGCATTGACTCAGTAATGCCATCCAACCATCTCATCCTCTGTCTTCCCCGTCTCATCTCCTTTTGCCTTTTATTTTTGCCAACATCAGTGTCTTTTCCAATGAGTCATCTCTTCACATCAGAATTTTAATGCTACCAGGTAATTGAAATGTTCAGCCAGGATTGAGAACCACTGAGTTATTCTGCTTTGGTTTATTCATTTCTGTGCTCGTCACCATGTATTTTTGTATGCACCATTTTTATTATTTTATCACAAGTTCTTTTTCTCAGTTTATTTGAATATGTATATATATATATATATATATATATATATATTTAATTTTGGCCTCTTTTATTGGTTTTTTATTTATTTGCATCCATCTTTATTCTGTGGCCTGTGTGGGCCTCCATTACAGTGGCTTCTCTCATTACAAAGCACCAGCTCTGGGCACATGCACTCCAGAGCACTGGCTCATCATTGGACACACAGGTTCAGCCACTCCACGGTGCATCTTCCCAGGCCAGGGGTCGAACCGGTGCCCCTTGCACTGCAAGGCAGGCTCTACCCACTGAACCACCAGAGAAGCCCTATTTGAATAGTTTTTAATGTTTCTTTTTAACTATTACTATTGTTGTGCTATTTAATTCATTTGTTATTCATAATAGAGTAGAAATATGAAATGTTGAGGTCTGGATGAATTCATTTTGGTGACAGACTGGGAAATGTATCTGTTCCTATTGCTGCTGTAAGAATGACCACTTATCTTACTGTTGTGTTGTGGAAGTCAGAAGTCTAAAATGGGTCAACAAAGCTGCATTCCTTCTGGAAGTTCTAGATAAAAATCACCTTCTTCAAGCTTGCCTTTTCTAGCTTGAAGAGACCTCCTGTGTTCCATGCCTTGTAGCCCCTCCTCTCATCTTCAGAGACAGTAGTATAGCATCTTCAAGTCTCTATCTCTCTCTATTTTTCTATTTCACTGGCCTCTACTTTTGTCGTCACATCTCCTTCTCTAACTATGACTTTCCTCTCCTCTCTCATAAGAACCCTCATGTTTACATTGTGTGAACCTGTATTATTATACAAGATAATCTTTCCATTTCAATATCTTAAATTAATGACATCTGCAAAAATCCCTTTTCCCATGTAGGAAAACATATTCACAGTTTCATGGGATTAGGGTATGGGTATTTGCAGAGGGGGGCATTATTCTTTCTACCAAGTGAATAAAAATATACTACTGGGACTTACTGGTGGTCCAGTGGTTAAGAATACACCTTGTGGCATAAGGGACACGGTTTCAATCCCTGGTTGGTGAACTAAGAACCCATATAATGCAGAGCAACTAAGCCCTCAAGCTGCAACTAGAGACAGCAGGGCCTACAGTGAAAGATCCTACAGGGTCTACAATGAAAGATCCTACAGGATACAATGAAGAGCCCAAGTGCTGCAGCTAAGATCGCAAAGCAGCTAAATAAGTCAATAAATAATAAAAAAAATCATTAACTCATACAACTATTAGGATAACTGTTGAGACTTGCCATGAATGAAGAATCCTACCTCAGTATTAAATTATTGGACTTAAAAATTGCTCCAAGGGCTTCCCTGGTAGTCCAGTGGGTAAGGACACCGCCTTGCAGTGCAAGAGGCGCCGGTTTGATCCCTGGCCTAGGAAGATCCCACGTGCCGCAGAGCGGCTGGACTGATATGTCCAATTACCGAGCCGGAGCTCTGGAGCACATGCGCCCAGAGCTGGTGCTCTGCGACGACAGAAGCCACCGGGATGGGAGGCCCACAGGAGCCAAAGAACAAAGACGGATGAAAATAGCGAATTGAAAGACCAATAGAAGTGGCCCGCCCATCCCCCTCCCTCCCCACCCCACCCCCAAAAAAGATAAATAAATAAAATAAAATAAAAATCGCTCCAAGAAATGATACCAGTCTCCAGGGAGCCAGTTGACACCATGTAGTAAGGATGTGGTTCCCCCAAAAGATGAGGAATCATGTTATCAAAAACACTGAGCTTTCTTAACTCCAATCTTCAAATATCCAGTTTTTCCACATAGAATGTTTTGCCATATCCACTTTTTTTTCCTGCTCATCCTTCAGAACTTAAAGTTAATTAATGTTGAAGCTTTGTCAGATGGAGTTTTGAAGGCCTGATGATTTTGGACTATACCTTTGTGTGTTAGTACCTCACAGTCTCTGGAGTTGCTTGCCGAATAATTTTAGATGACTAATAACCTCATAATTAGATAAATAATTGATATGGCTCAATTATATGCTACTTTACAACTTTATTAATATTCGTGTTTGAGCTGTAGATGTCTTTCTGCCCTTTAGCTGCCTAGGAGAAAACATAACCCTCCACGGATTTTAGGAAACGTGCTGGAGAACCCTTGCCAGAGTCCAGGATATGTAAATTAGCCATCTTGTTCCAAGGCATTAGCAGCTGTGGTTTTTATTTATTAATGAGACGGTCAGTATTTGCTGTAGGGGAGTGGAGCCAAATGAATGGATTTGGTGTTTATGTTGTTTAAAATCAATTTATTATTCAAGGATTATCAACCAGTGTAGTTGAGCTGCCCAGAAGGAGTCCAGAAATCTGTTGGCTTTGGTGGTCTTTTTGTGTCTCTAGGCTAGGCATAGGGGTGTGTCCTCACAGTCTTCTCTTGTGAGCTGGACTATAGTTAATAGGTATAATTAATAAGTCACTGAAATATTATCAATTGAAACATGTGAAACTGCCTTTCAAAGGCAAAAAGATATTTTTATTATTACCTGTCACAAAGTTGGCCTTCCAAGGTGGCCGTAGAGGTAAATAGTCCGCCTTCCAATGCAGGAGATGTAAGAGATGTGAGTTCAATCCCCGGGTCAGGAAGATCCTGTGGAGAAGGGCACAGCAACCCTCTCCAGTGTTCTTCCCTGGAGAAGCCCATTGACGGAGGAGCCTGGTATGCTCTGGTCGATAGGGTCACAAAGAGTCAGACATGACCAAAGCAGCTTAGCATACATGCATGCATGCAAGCACATCATGAAGTTAATAAGACAGTAACTGTGTAATTGCTTGATTAATGGGAAGAGCATCAGAAAAGCATTGAGTGATAGAAAATTGTATTAATATATGTAGCTGGCATTCAGTAGTAGAAAACAGTAAGTTTAGAAATAAGTGAAATAAACCTCCAATTGTAAGATAAGTGTTCTGAAGATGTGATATATAGCATGATGACTACTATATCACTGTTAAGGATAATTAATGTTGAAGCTTTGTCAGATGGAGTTTTGAAGGCCTGATGATTTTGGACTATACCTTTGTGTGTTAGTACCTCACAGTCTCTGGAGTTGCTTGCCGAATAATTTTAGATGACTAATAACCTCATAATTAGATAAATAATTGATATGGCTCAATTATATGCTACTTTACAACTTTATTAATATTCGTGTTTGAGCTGTAGATGTCTTTCTGCCCTTTAGCTGCCTAGGAGAAAACATAACCCTCCACGGATTTTAGGAAACGTGCTGGAGAACCCTTGCCAGAGTCCAGGATATGTAAATTAGCCATCTTGTTCCAAGGCATTAGCAGCTGTGGTTTTTATTTATTAATGAGACGGTCAGTATTTGCTGTAGGGGAGTGGAGCCAAATGAATGGATTTGGTGTTTATGTTGTTTAAAATCAATTTATTATTCAAGGATTATCAACCAGTGTAGTTGAACTGCCCAGAAGGAGTCCAGAAATCTGTTGGCTTTGGTGGTCTTTTTGTGTCTCTAGGCTAGGCATAGGGGTGTGTCCTCACAGTCTTCTCTTGTGAGCTGGACTATAGTTAATAGGTATAATTAATAAGTCACTGAAATATTATCAATTGAAACATGTGAAACTGCCTTTCAAAGGCAAAAAGATATTTTTATTATTACCTGTCACAAAGTTGGCCTTCCAAGGTGGCCATAGAGGTAAATAGTCCGCCTTCCAATGCAGGAGATGTAAGAGATGTGAGTTCAATCCCCGGGTCAGGAAGATCCTGTGGAGAAGGGCACAGCAACCCTCTCCAATGTTCTTCCCTGGAGAAGCCCATTGACAGAGGAGCCTGGTATGCTCTGGTCGATAGGGTCACAAAGAGTCAGACATGACCAAAGCAGCTTAGCATACATGCATGCATGCAAGCACATCATGAAGTTAATAAGACAGTAACTGTGTAATTGCTTGATTAATGGGAAGAGCATCAGAAAAGCATTGAGTGATAGAAAATTGTATTAATATATGTAGCTGGCATTCAGTAGTAGAAAACAGTAAGTTTAGAAATAAGTGAAATAAACCTCCAATTGTAAGATAAGTGTTCTGAAGATGTGATATATAGCATGATGACTACTATATCACTGTTAAGTATATTTGAAATGGTATATTTGAAATGTACTGAGACAATAGATCTTAAAAGTTTTCATTACAAGAAAAAAATTGAAAAACTATATGCAATGAATGTTAACTAAATTTATTTTAGAAATCATTTTCATGTGTATATCTATATCAAATCATTATGGTGAACACCTGAAACTAATAATATGTCAATTATATCTCAAAAGAAAAAAAACTAGCACATTTCAGTGCTACAAGGAAAGAAAACAGTAAACAACTAAAATATATGCTAATTACTCTTAAAGGCACTATCCTACAATTCCATTTTATCAATCATCGTTTTCATATCTTTAAAATTATATATAATACACCACACTTAGTTTTTAAAAGAAAGGGTCATTTCTGTTTTTTTCTGGCTTATCTTTGGATAGAAATTTTTCTGAAAAGGTCTATATGTATGTGTTTTCTAAGATTATATATGATATATACATATAAATTTAAAAGTAAATTTATAAAGTAACTGTCACAAACAGAAAAATCATTGGTGTTTTTTTGCAGAATTTTGGAGATGATCACCATTTTATTTGAATACTTTTTAATTAATTTCATGAGCTTAGTATAGATATATATAAGAAATGATGTGTCTATATACTCTGTTAATTCAAATTATCTTGATTCAACAAGATCTAAGTAGATGATTATTGATTTAGGTTATACAGCTTCTAAGAGACAGAGAGGCCTCAATATCTCAGTGAGTAAAGAACCTGCCTACGATGCAGGAGACACAGAGTATATGGGTTTGATCCTTGGGTAAAGATCTCCTGGAGAAGGAAATGGCAACTCACTCCAGTTTTCTTGCCTGAAAAAAACCCATGGACAGAGGAGCCTGGTGAACTGGGTTGCAATTGACAGAGCTACAAAGAGTCAGACACAACTGAGTGACTAAGCACCTGAACAGGCAGAAAGACCCTATGATATTTCTTTAGAAGCTTAAGCTGTTCATAGGCAAATGTTTTCAAGTGATCATATACATGCCGTAGTTCCACATACACGAACAAAAATTAGTTTTTTGTTATCAGTGACTTCTTTATGTTTTACCTGAATTGAAAACTGCACTAGCTTGAGTTTGCAATTTAACAATGAAGTGGTCATAAGCAAATGGTATAGACAGTGTTCGAGAAACAGAAAAGATTAAAAGGGAGAACATTTTCACCAAAATTCATTTGGGGCTCTTTCATTTATTGCTAGAGATGGATCCTTGCATCTGACGTTCAATTAAGATAATGTAGCAAAATGGTAGATATTATTTTTGGTGTCTGAATGTTCATTGTAGATGTCAGTTTAACAAACAGATAAGTGTGGAGAAGATCAATAATCCCTGATTAGAAACAAGTTGGGCTGTAGAGAGAGGCATGGGCATGCAAAAGGTGGACTTGTTAACAAAGGTCACTCATTAAAGGGCCGTGATGCTCCACTGGCTGGAGACATTTCAGACTATTTGGAGCAAAGATTCTCCCTGACTCTTCACTCTGGTACCATCTTAACTTTTAATCAATCAGATGATTTCTGATTAGTCAGAAACTTAAAAACTCTCTACAGCCTTGAGAACAAGGATAGATAACCAGTGACTAGTGACCCTGTTATATGAATGACTTATTAATACCTTCGGTAGCTGGTTACTCAGTGAACTCATATGGCCATACCTCCTGTACTCTTGCTGGATGTGGGAGAGGGATAGAAACTGACCTGCCCAAGGATGCCTCAAGCTTGACAATGGGAAGTTCTCACTCCCCACTTCCTGTCATTTTTTAAAAATTTGAGGGTCAAGGGATATGCATATGAATGATCTGGGAACATACATGTACAAAAATAAATTAAAAAAAAATTTATTGGCATATAGTTGATTTACCATGGTGTTCTTGTTCCAGGTGTACAATAAAGTGAATCAGTCATATATATATATATATGCATTATTTTTTAAGTTTCTTTCCCTTATAGATCATTACAGACTATTGAGTAGAGTTGCCTGTGCTATATAGTAAGTCCTTATTAGTTATCAGTTTTATATATAATAGTGTGTATATGTCAATCCCAATCTCTCAAGTCATCTCCGCATTTTTTCCCTGGTAACCATAATTGTCCTGATTCTCACTTGTGGGAAGACCTAACAGTTTGAAAGTGTTTATCTTTTCTCTCTTTTTTAAAATTTTTGGCCACTTTTATTGGTCTTTCATTTATTTATTTTCTTTGTTCTTTGGCCTGTGTGGGCCTCCCATTACAGTGGCTTCTCCTGTAGCAGAGCACCATCTCTGGGCACATGCGCTCCAGAGTGCTGGCTCATAATTGGATACACTGGTCCAGCCACTCCGTGGCATGTGGGATCTTCCCATGCCAGACATCAAACCGGCACCCCTTGCAGTGCAAGGCGGACTCTACCCACTGGACCACAGAAGCCCGAAAGTGTTTATCTTTTTAAGTGGATCAAGAATTAGGTGATCTGGCCTGGAGGGGTGGGATGGGGTAACTTGGAGTGGGGCAGAGGAGGGAAGGGTCAGGAATATACATATGACTAATGTGGGATTATACATATCTATAAACAACAAAACTATAAAAGCAAAAAGTAAAATAAAAGAAAAAAGAATTAGGTAATCAGGACATGTGAATGTGGCCCTTGGTTAATTGCCTTCTGGCATGGAGGGATGGTGATGATGCTGAGTATCAAGTTCTAGATGATGGGTTTATAGAAGTGGAAATGAGCAGTTATTGCTAGTGCTCCCAAGCAGGAGGGAAGTGGTCAGAATGTCTGTGAAGTGCTGTCCACAAACAAGGTGGCTAGCTCTTCTTCACTGCCTCTAATCCTCTCCTCTGTGCTGACCTTATTTCAGTGCCCTTTTTCTGTGACTTGTGAATTTAGACTTGGAGAGGAACTCGAAAATTTGAGGGTCAAGGGATATGCATATGAATGATCTGGGAACATACATGTACAAAAATAAATTAAAAAAAAAATTTATTGGCATATAGTTGATTTACCATGGTGTTCTTGTTCCAGGTGTACAATAAAGTGAATCAGTCATATATATATATATACGCATTATTTTTTAAGTTTCTTTCCCTTATAGATCATTACAGACTATTGAGTAGAGTTGCCTGTGCTATATAGTAAGTCCTTATTAGTTATCAGTTTTATATATAATAGTGTGTATATGTCAATCCCAATCTCTCAAGTCATCTCCGCATTTTTTCCCTGGTAACCATAATTGTCCTGATTCTCACTTGTGGGAAGACCTAACAGTTTGAAAGTGTTTATCTTTTCTCTCTTTTTTAAAATTTTTGGCCACTTTTATTGGTCTTTCATTTATTTATTTTCTTTGTTCTTTGGCCTGTGTGGGCCTCCCATTACAGTGGCTTCTCCTGTAGCAGAGCACCATCTCTGGGCACATGCGCTCCAGAGTGCTGGCTCATAATTGGATACACTGGTCCAGCCACTCCGTGGCATGTGGGATCTTCCCATGCCAGAGATCAAACCGGCACCCCTTGCAGTGCAAGGCGGACTCTACCCACTGGACCACAGAAGCCCGAAAGTGTTTATCTTTTTAAGTGGATCAAGAATTAGGTGATCTGGCCTGGAGGGGTGGGATGGGGTAACTTGGAGTGGGGCAGAGGAGGGAAGGGTCAGGAATATACATATGACTAATGTGGGATTATACATATCTATAAACAACAAAACTATAAAAGCAAAAAGTAAAATAAAAGAAAAAAGAATTAGGTAATCAGGACATGTGAATGTGGCCCTTGGTTAATTGCCTTCTGGCATGGAGGGATGGTGATGATGCTGAGTGTCAAGTTCTAGATGATGGGTTTATAGAAGTGGAAATGAACAGTTATTGCTAGTGCTCCCAAGCAGGAGGGAAGTGGTCAGAATGTCTGTGAAGTGCTGTCCACAAACAAGGTGGTCATTCCAGCTCTTCTTCACTGCCTCTAATCCTCTCCTCTGTGCTGACCTTATTTCAGTGCCCTTTTTCTGTGACTTGTGAATTTAGACTTGGAGAGGAACTCGATCTCCCTAATTCACATGTAAGGAGAAACAACAATCAGTCTTTCATTTTTAAAGGAGTTGCGATCATTTCATTTGTGATGGAACTCTAAAACACTTTGTGATCAGAGTTGGGTGGCTGAGGTTAAAACTACAGTTTTCAAACTGATTTCATGGAATGCTATCACAGTTGCATAAGAACCATAATACTTCTTTTTCCCCGAGGAAGTAATTTTAAAACTGCCCCAATCCAGTACAGACTGTGTATCCAATAAGTTAAAATGATTAGAAATGCAGGGCCAATCCTGTTAAAGAAATTCATCACTTTTGCTAGCAAGACTACCAGTGTGGATGGAAAAACAGTCACAGAGAACAGACTTAGGGACATTGGGGAGAGGGAAGAGTGGGTGAGAGATATGAAAAGAGCAACATGGAACCCTATACTATCTAATGTAAAAGAGTTAACTATTGTCAGTGTGCCGTGGGACTAAGGGATCTTACATGGGGGCTATGTGATGGCCTAGAGGGGTTGGATGGGGGGTATGGGATATGCATATGACTAATCTGGAATTATACATATATGTAAACAACAAAACTCTGTAAAAGCGAGACAGCAAAAAAAAAAAAAAAAAATTGTGAGAAAGAAAAAAAAGGACTACCAGTGTGGTCTTCTCCCTCCCACAGAGACTGGGGAAGAATTCTGTTAAGTCATAAACTATAATTTCAAAGTTTAAATTAAATCATTTAAAATGAAAAAAGGAAGTTTTGAGTCTGAGGCAGATGCTGTAGAGAACTGAACTGAACCATTTTGCTTAGAAAAATGCAAGTGTTTTTCTTTGGTGTTGTCCTTTCTTTGTTTTGAGGGGAACGGGAAAGAAAGAGACTATAGGGGAAAAAGTGGGAGGACAGAGAAAAGTCACTGGGCAAACAACTTAGTTGTGGAGGGAGAAATGGTCATGAGGACAGGGGAGATTCATTGTTTCACAAGTGATCTTTGGAGTTGTTAAATAGAAGTCTGCTGTGTCTTCCGAAGGCTGGATATATTGCCTGCTCTAAAGATTTAAATTTTACTGTTTGTGTGCTCATGTATGGAAACATGAGGAGGTTGGCTAGAAGACATGATGACATATTGATAGATCAATGAATTGATTGATCATTGTGATACATACTGTCAGAATTTACTCATTGAATTTTGGTAGTTATTATCAGAGGATATCCTTGTTACATTGAATCATCTAGCTAGGTCTATCTGAGAAGAAACAGGTCAAGTTTATTAAAAACAAAAACAAAGGAGTGGTGTTCCAAAATGAGAAACTAGCAACCATAACATCCCAAAGGGAGATCAAAGTGATCTTGTGTTTTAGCAAATGGAATCAGCATGAAGGCAGGAAATTGTTTCACGGAGACAGTGTAACAAGATGAGGTAAACCTAATCTGCATATATGTTTAAATTTTCTGAAAATATCACTCTGGTTAATGTGTGGAAAATGGATTGGATAGAGGCAGATCACCTCCACTGACATCAGGATTAATGTTGCGTTTGAATATGATTCAAAGTCAACATTCAGGTATTGAGAAGACTAAATCTTTATTGATCAGAGAATAAGTATTCAATGAATTACTTGAATGAATGATCAAACGAAAGTATAAATGAAAAAATAAACAGGCATGTATTAACAGGCATGTAGCTTGACAGTGGTTTCTAAACCAAAACTACAGTGTGCTTTCTCATAAAAATCTAAAATAGGTTCATGGCAGGTGGAAATTATGAAGAGGAGAGCTTACACAGAGACTGGGGAAGAATTCTGTTAAGTCATAAACTATAATTTCAAAGTTTAAATTAAATCATTTAAAATGAAAAAAGGAAGTTTTGAGTCTGAGGCAGATGCTGTAGAGAACTGAACTGAACCATTTTGCTTAGAAAAATGCAAGTGTTTTTCTTTGGTGTTGTCCTTTCTTTGTTTTGAGGGGAACGGGAAAGAAAGAGACTATAGGGGAAAAAGTGGGAGGACAGAGAAAAGTCACTGGGCAAACAACTTAGTTGTGGAGGGAGAAATGGTCATGAGGACAGGGGAGATTCATTGTTTCACAAGTGATCTTTGGAGTTGTTAAATAGAAGTCTGCTGTGTCTTCCGAAGGCTGGATATATTGCCTGCTCTAAAGATTTAAATTTTACTGTTTGTGTGCTCATGTATGGAAACATGAGGAGGTTGGCTAGAAGACATGATGACATATTGATAGATCAATGAATTGATTGATCATTGTGATACATACTGTCAGAATTTACTCATTGAATTTTGGTAGTTATTATCAGAGGATATCCTTGTTACATTGAATCATCTAGCTAGGTCTATCTGAGAAGAAACAGGTCAAGTTTATTAAAAACAAAAACAAAGGAGTGGTGTTCCAAAATGAGAAACTAGCAACCATAACATCCCAAAGGGAGATCAAAGTGATCTTGTGTTTTAGCAAATGGAATCAGCATGAAGGCAGGAAATTGTTTCACGGAGACAGTGTAACAAGATGAGGTAAACCTAATCTGCATATATGTTTAAATTTTCTGAAAATATCACTCTGGTTAATGTGTGGAAAATGGATTGGATAGAGGCAGATCACCTCCACTGACATCAGGATTAATGTTGCGTTTGAATATGATTCAAAGTCAACATTCAGGTATTGAGAAGACTAAATCTTTATTGATCAGAGAATAAGTATTCAATGAATTACTTGAATGAATGATCAAACGAAAGTATAAATGAAAAAATAAACACTGTATTAACAGGCATGTAGCTTGACAGTGGTTTCTAAACCAAAACTACAGTGTGCTTTCTCATAAAAATCTAAAATAGGTTCATGGCAGGTGGAAATTATGAAGAGGAGAGCTTATCAGTAGGAATAGCCTTCATGATGAACTGTCAGAATTAATGGGAAGAGTTAGTCATCTCTGATTTTGTTTTACGAGGGGCAGTCTCTGTTAAGCAAGATGGATTTTGCCAATTGAATGAAATTGTAGTTTTATGAATACTTTAGTCCTAAATTTGGGGTTTTTTCAGTGCTAATCTCAAATATTAAAAAAAAAAAAAAGACCCCAAATCACAGTCTAAGAGCAGTTCAAGATTCCAGTGTGGGAACACACAATTTTGTCATTGTGTTGTTTGGAAATGTTTTATGTATCTCAGTATAAAGTGAAAATGTAAAGGGATCATCACTTAGGTAATAAACTCTAGAAAACCATTTTAACTGATTTACATCTATTTCTTCCTCCAGGAGAATTATAGTTATTTCTTGTATCTGTTCCCAAACTGATCAGTGATGGCTATGGGGAGCAGTTCTTTAGCTTTATGCAAATTGACAGTGAAATGTACAGCACCACGCTGTTCCCACAGAGTGAGGTCTGTTATATAAGCCATAGAAATATTGTTCTCTTAATCGAACAAGGATCATGCCAAAAACTTTAGGAGTCAATTATCAGCTAAATCACACAGTGGTGTCAGGACGTATACTAAAAGAACCCTGAGTATACCAGGCATGGCTAGTAATTGGCCAAAAGCAACCTTACCAGAAATGAATCAGAAATCAATCATTTTTTAGTAAATGGTTAGCAGTGAAAATTGTTTCACGGAGACAGTGTAACAAGATGAGGTAAACCTAATCTGCATATATGTTTAAATTTTCTGAAAATATCACTCTGGTTAATGTGTGGAAAATGGATTGGATAGAGGCAGATCACCTCCACTGACATCAGGATTAATGTTGCGTTTGAATATGATTCAAAGTCAACATTCAGGTATTGAGAAGACTAAATCTTTATTGATCAGAGAATAAGTATTCAATGAATTACTTGAATGAATGATCAAACGAAAGTATAAATGAAAAAATAAACAGGCATGTATTAACAGGCATGTAGCTTGACAGTGGTTTCTAAACCAAAACTACAGTGTGCTTTCTCATAAAAATCTAAAATAGGTTCATGGCAGGTGGAAATTATGAAGAGGAGAGCTTATCAGTAGGAATAGCCTTCATGATGAACTGTCAGAATTAATGGGAAGAGTTAGTCATCTCTGATTTTGTTTTACGAGGGGCAGTCTCTGTTAAGCAAGATGGATTTTGCCAATTGAATGAAATTGTAGTTTTATGAATACTTTAGTCCTAAATTTGGGGTTTTTTCAGTGCTAATCTCAAATATTAAAAAAAAAAAGACCCCAAATCACAGTCTAAGAGCAGTTCAAGATTCCAGTGTGGGAACGCACAATTTTGTCATTGTGTTGTTTGGAAATGTTTTATGTATCTCAGTATAAAGTGAAAATGTAAAGGGATCATCACTTAGGTAATAAACTCTAGAAAACCATTTTAACTGATTTACATCTATTTCTTCCTCCAGGAGAATTATAGTTATTTCTTGTATCTGTTCCCAAACTGATCAGTGATGGCTATGGGGAGCAGTTCTTTAGCTTTATGCAAATTGACAGTGAAATGTACAGCACCACGCTGTTCCCACAGAGTGAGGTCTGTTATATAAGCCATAGAAATATTGTTCTCTTAATCGAACAAGGATCATGCCAAAAACTTTAGGAGTCAATTATCAGCTAAATCACACAGTGGTGTCAGGACATATACTAAAAGAACCCTGAGTATACCAGGCATGGCTAGTAATTGGCCAAAAGCAACCTTATCAGAAATGAATCAGAAATCAATCATTGTTTCGTTGCTTAGATACACAGAGATGGCTTCATTTAAAGTAGTTGTCTTGCAGAATTTCTGAGACAGGAAAAGTGTAGGATGTAAATTAGTTCTCTTAGTTGCTGACAAACTAAACAGAGCAACAAAAAAATTCAAGAAAAAATATTCTCTTTTTCAAGAAAAACAGAATTGAAATCATCTTATTTTCTGTCATTATTGTATTTTTAAGCATTCATAGTCAATTTTCACAGAAACTGTTGTCTAAGAGTTTCTTTGAAAAGGTTAGAGCAAAATTTGGGGGATCAACAACTTGAAGCAGTGGTATTTTTCATGGCTGCAAGTAAATCAGAACCCCATCACTAGGAAGCCAGCATAGAAGGGCGATAAGGATGATTCAAACAGAGAGTTGTTTGATGAATGGAGTACTTTAAGGAAATAAAGTGGAATTAATAGGAAAATGAAATTATTTGGGATGTAACCTGCTTCTAAAAATGCAACTGACCTTTAAAAATAATTAACAACTAAATGAATTAAGGTTAATAGAGAATGAATTCCAGAGAGTATTCGAGCTGATATGCATCACACACTTTACTTTTTCCACACATTGTATTACATGATATTCAAACACAGTTTTATCAAAGCTTTATAACAACCACATGGGGTAAGTGCTATCATTATTAGCACCATTTGTGCAGATGCAAAAAGCAAAACTCCTGTGTTTTAAGTCCTGTGGTACTCAACACATGGGATAGACCTTGGGTTTGAGCCCTCAGAATTTACCTTTAGATCCTGCACTGCGAATGACTACCATATACTGCCTCTCAATGATCTTTAGTGCATTTTTTTCCCTGAACAAGGAACTGTCTCATGTTGGCCTGAAGGGCATCTGAAAACAGATTCATCCAGTGGTTCTATACCAGTGACAGTTTTGCTGCTGGGGGGCGGTTGGAGGCATGTTTTTATTGTCATGATCAGCAGTGGGAGGGCTACTATTAACATTTAATGGGAAGAGGCCAGAGTTATGGCTATGCCTTCTACAATGTACAGAATAACACCCACAATAAAGAATTATCTGATTGAAAGTGTCAGTCATGCCAAGATTGAGAAACCCTGGGTGATCCAAATATTTTCCACACTGTCCCATGGAATTTTTGTATACTATGAAAAATGGGCTTGTAGTTTTAAAAACATAACTTTGTTCTGTGCTATGGATTCTATTCTCTTTTTGGGTAATCCATATGAAGGTTATATTTTAAATCTTATTTTAACATACAGTTTAAAATTCTGAAATATTCTACAGTAAAGACACCTGCTTACCTGTGTCTTCTCCATAGTTTGAGATGCATAATTAGCATTGCAAATGGGGGTGGTCATGCCAGTCACATGTGACTTATCCAAGAGACTGGGATAAAGAGCCAAGATTTAAATGCTGTCCTTTAGACACTAACTCTATAAGCCGTTAGACACTAACTCTATAAGCTGTGAAGGTTTTTTTTTTTTTTGAAAGATATAACATTACACTTCATTTACAAAGTTGAATACCTAAATGGGAAGTGATCCAGAAAAATGTAATAAATCACTGGTTAGATGCTATTTCAGTCAATTGGCACATATCAAGCAAATGTCACATATATATAAGTTTTTATTATATATATCCTTGCAGCTCTAGGTAGAGAGAGGATAAAAATCCCTATGGACCTATAAAGAAGTTCTCTCTATAAGTATCTTTTACTACTGGGTGTGAGAAACGAAGGTAGTTTTATAAGCAGAAGAAGAACTCATGGCAAGTTATGGGTTAACTCAGCAAGGCTATTCCTGCATACTGGGTTCATTCTTGGTTAGTAAGGTATACTGGGTTTTTTGAAAGAAACATTGAGCCCTCAGAATTTACCTTTAGGTCCTGCACTGCGAATGACTACCATATAATGCCTCTCAATGATCTTTAGTGCATTTTTTTCCCTGAACAAGGAACTGTCTCATGTTGGCCTGAAGGGCATCTGAAAACAGATTCATCCAGTGGTTCTATACCAGTGACAGTTTTGCTGCTGGGGGGCGGTTGGAGGCATGTTTTTATTGTCATGATTAGCAGTGGGAGGGCTACTATTAACATTTAATGGGAAGAGGCCAGAGTTATGGCTATGCCTTCTACAATGTACAGAATAACACCCACAATAAAGAATTATCTGATTGAAAGTGTCAGTCATGCCAAGATTGAGAAACCCTGGGTGATCCAAATATTTTCCACACTGTCCCATGGAATTTTTGTATACTATGAAAAATGGGCTTGTAGTTTTAAAAACATAACTTTGTTCTGTGCTATGGATTCTATTCTCTTTTGGATAATCCATATGAAGGTTATATTTTAAATCTTATTTTAACATACAGTTTAAAATTCTGAAATATTCTACAGTAAAGACACCTGCTTACCTGTGTCTTCTCCATAGTTTGAGATGCATAATTAGCATTGCAAATGGGGGTGGTCATGCCAGTCACATGTGACTTATCCAAGAGACTGGGATAAAGAGCCAAGATTTAAATGCTGTCCTTTAGACACTAACTCTATAAGCCGTTAGACACTAACTCTATAAGCTGTGAAGGTTTTTTTTTTTTTTGAAAGATATAACATTACACTTCATTTACAAAGTTGAATACCTAAATGGGAAGTGATCCAGAAAAATGTAATAAATCACTGGTTAGATGCTATTTCAGTCAATTGGCACATATCAAGCAAATGTCACATATATATAAGTTTTTATTATATATATCCTTGCAGCTCTAGGTAGAGAGAGGATAAAAATCCCTATGGACCTATAAAGAAGTTCTCTCTATAAGTATCTTTTACTACTGGGTGTGAGAAACGAAGGTAGTTTTATAAGCAGAAGAAGAACTCATGGCAAGTTATGGGTTAACTCAGCAAGGCTATTCCTGCATACTGGGTTCATTCTTGGTTAGTAAGGTATAGGCCTGGCTCTGCCTTTGCTTTCTTAGGAAAAACTGACTATAAACACTGTCTTGATTCCTTTCTACATACTGCCAACTGTCCAGCACTGTGTGTTGGACATGCAGTGCCCTCCATGTTCCCTTGAAGGGTTCATAGAAGAGCAGAAAGTAACACAAGTCTCTGCAACGTTATTGTTGAATTGAAAGATGCAGATGGGCCATTTTTCCGTGAAGTGTAAATAAGGAACCCATAAGGAAAAGCGAAAGACTCAGAGCTGTATTTCTCACCATGCTCCAGACTGAATTGGAAGAGAAGTGTCTGCCATGCCAATGTATGACCGTCTCCAGCCTAATGGAAGACTTGGCACACCTCTGGGTTTCTTCAGACTTGGACACAAGTGCCTGTTCCTTTCTCATAATGAGCTTTAATCAAGCAAAGCCAAAACCATTGCTGCAAGTTAAACACACCCTAGGGAGGGGGAGCCAGTGACCAGGGGAATAATGAACCTCTATTTAACTTTCAGATTATGTTAATAATAGTTTGACTTGAACTGGTTGGAGCTAATTAGTTGCTGTAGCTTCTCCATTAGTGGCTTATAAAATGGGGCTTACCTTGTGCGTGTGAAGCCATTTTCTCCGTGTGGGTCGTTTCAGAGAAAAACAGAAGGCAACTATGTGTCTTAAACATGCCTGGTTATTGTGGCTTTTTTGCGGTCTCCTTTTCTATAAAGTTTCAGGAATGTCTACAGATCAAGTTCTTATCACTTCAGAAGCATATATAAGGATAAAATGATCTGCCTTTATTCTGGTATCAGTCCCATTAGTCGGGTGAAGGCATTGGAAAGGCATTTGGTAGGAGCATAGAAGCTGTAAAAAATCACTGGTTAGATGCCAGTCAATTGGCACATATCAAGCAAATCATATATAAGTTTTATTATATATATCCTTGCAGCTCTAGGTAGAGAGGATAAAAATCCCTATGGACCTATAAAGAAGTTCTCTCTATAAGTATCTTTTACTACTGGGTGTGAGAAACGAAGGTAGTTTTATAAGCAGAAGAAGAACTCATGGCAAGTTATGGGTTAACTCAGCAAGGCTATTCCTGCATACTGGGTTCATTCTTGGTTAGTAAGGTATAGGCCTGGCTCTGCCTTTGCTTTCTTAGGAAAAACTGACTATAAACACTGTCTTGATTCCTTTCTACATACTGCCAACTGTCCAGCACTGTGTGTTGGACATGCAGTGCCCTCCATGTTCCCTTGAAGGGTTCATAGAAGAGCAGAAAGTAACACAAGTCTCTGCAACGTTATTGTTGAATTGAAAGATGCAGATGGGCCATTTTTCCGTGAAGTGTAAATAAGGAACCCATAAGGAAAAGCGAAAGACTCAGAGCTGTATTTCTCACCATGCTCCAGACTGAATTGGAAGAGAAGTGTCTGCCATGCCAATGTATGACCGTCTCCAGCCTAATGGAAGACTTGGCACACCTCTGGGTTTCTTCAGACTTGGACACAAGTGCCTGTTCCTTTCTCATAATGAGCTTTAATCAAGCAAAGCCAAAACCATTGCTGCAAGTTAAACACACCCTAGGGAGGGGGAGCCAGTGACCAGGGGAATAATGAACCTCTATTTAACTTTCAGATTATGTTAATAATAGTTTGACTTGAACTGGTTGGAGCTAATTAGTTGCTGTAGCTTCTCCATTAGTGGCTTATAAAATGGGGCTTACCTTGTGCGTGTGAAGCCATTTTCTCCGTGTGGGTCGTTTCAGAGAAAAACAGAAGGCAACTATGTGTCTTAAACATGCCTGGTTATTGTGGCTTTTTTGCGGTCTCCTTTTCTATAAAGTTTCAGGAATGTCTACAGATCAAGTTCTTATCACTTCAGAAGCATATATAAGGATAAAATGATCTGCCTTTATTCTGGTATCAGTCCCATTAGTCGTGAAGCATTGAAGGATAGACTTGATAGGTATCTCATAGAAAGCAGGCAAACATGGTATATACTCTCACTTTGGGGGGCAGCATGGAAAGTTGGATGCTGTTGGTATTCAGCAGTAAGTTGAGAGTTCTCCTTAAAATGAAGGGCATTCACTCTATCCTGAGACTTATAGTGTTTGGCATTATTCTTAAAGCAGAGTCTCAGGTGTTTCAGAGCCTATGGTTATGAACATTATGGCCTTGCTCCTTGTCCTGATATTGTCTGATCCCTTCTCTGATTTTTTTCAAACAGCCTCAGACTCTAGTGGCTTTAGCAGGAAATGTTTATGGGAATTATGGACCGTGCCTTGAGACCAGAATAATTTAAATCCAAATGTGATATTCTAAGTCTCAATATCACTAGATTCCAAACTGAATCTGGGGGTGGATACCGCTCAAACTGAAAGTTATAAACAGAAAGACAGCCTGCTATATGGCTGTGGATCGCTGCCCTGTAGGTATAATATCCCTTAACCCAACACCTCCTTTTCTCATCCTAGGCTGATATTAAAACATTTTCAGACATCTGGACCAGGTTTTGTGTTCTGCACAGTCCTTTCCATGTGTCTTTGCTTTAGGTGTCTCATCTTCTCAATTTCTAAAAATAGAGATTTGAAATCTCATCTGGATGGTATGTAGGGTTATATAATAGATAGAATTAATATGTAGTTATGCTATATGAACTAGGCAGTTTGATTTTCTAAATAGGAAGTGCTCTAGGTTATTTCAAGTCCTGGGCATCTGATGGAGTTTAAAATGGGGCTAAAACCCTTTTTGTGCGTGTGGAGCTAATTAGTTGCTGTAGCTTCTCCATTAGTGGCTTATATAATGGGGCTTACCTTGTACGTGTGAAGCCATTTTCTCCGTGTGGGTCGTTTCAGAGAAAAACAGAAGGCAACTATGTGTCTTAAACATGCCTGGTTATTGTGGCTTTTTTGCGGTCTCCTTTTCTATAAAGTTTCAGGAATGTCTACAGATCAAGTTCTTATCACTTCAGAAGCATATATAAGGATAAAATGATCTGCCTTTATTCTGGTATCAGTCCCATTAGTCGTGAAGCATTGAAGGATAGACTTGATAGGTATCTCATAGAAAGCAGGCAAACATGGTATATACTCTCACTTTGGGGGGCAGCATGGAAAGTTGGATGCTGTTGGTATTCAGCAGTAAGTTGAGAGTTCTCCTTAAAATGAAGGGCATTCACTCTATCCTGAGACTTATAGTGTTTGGCATTATTCTTAAAGCAGAGTCTCAGGTGTTTCAGAGCCTATGGTTATGAACATTATGGCCTTGCTCCTTGTCCTGATATTGTCTGATCCCTTCTCTGATTTTTTTCAAACAGCCTCAGACTCTAGTGGCTTTAGCAGGAAATGTTTATGGGAATTATGGACCGTGCCTTGAGACCAGAATAATTTAAATCCAAATGTGATATTCTAAGTCTCAATATCACTAGATTCCAAACTGAATCTGGGGGTGGATACCGCTCAAACTGAAAGTTATAAACAGAAAGACAGCCTGCTATATGGCTGTGGATCGCTGCCCTGTAGGTATAATATCCCTTAACCCAACACCTCCTTTTCTCATCCTAGGCTGATATTAAAACATTTTCAGACATCTGGACCAGGTTTTTGTGTTCTGCACAGTCCTTTCCATGTGTCTTTGCTTTAGGTGTCTCATCTTCTCAATTTCTAAAAATAGAGATTTGAAATCTCATCTGGATGGTATGTAGGGTTATATAATAGATAGAATTAATATGTAGTTATGCTATATGAACTAGGCAGTTTGATTTTCTAAATAGGAAGTGCTCTAGGTTATTTCAAGTCCTGGGCATCTGATGGAGTAGGGATAACTGAAGAATGAAAGATGAGAGAATTAATAATGTCATTTATAAAACCTAGTGATATTTCTGCATTGGATTTTAAACTGCTCATATGCACAAGCAGGGACAGTTGAATAAACATGCTCATATGCACAAGCAGGAAAAGTTGAATAAACATGGGCAGGTTAGGTTGAAGAACTTCCTGGAAGTCTATAACATCTTTACTTCTTTACAAATCCAAAATGTGATATATCTGTGTGGTTAATAATAGCTGCCTTCCAAAAAGTGATAAGCACTATTACCCATTTATAGTTAAGCAAAGTGCACCCAAGGATTGTAAGCTCTCCATCTCTGGTATCAGAATGGAGATGTTCTTAATGAACAGAATGAAAAACAAATTTGGTGACGGATACATAAGGTGCATTTGTATTTTTGGTGGTTTCATTTCACTAATGTTAAATGAATTACTCCTTCACAGGACACTGAAATCCTTATGTGTGATTGTCACTGCACCTGATAGCTAACAGTCCAGTGGTGAGCCCTAGAAGGTAGTGCATTGGAAAAGCTGATGTCTTATAACATATGTGGTCTGAGAACTCCCTCTGGAGCCAGACAAACTCAGAATGCACTGCTATTATGCACTGACGGTATACAACCTATATTCTCACGAACAACCAAAATGTGAATACTCTGTCAAAGGGTAAGCACTGGATACCCAAATGTTCCACTAACTTAATATGATTAAGTCTGCTGTTCAAGTAGAACAGGTTGGAACCCAGAGGAACAAGAGCAACAGAAATCTTGATTGCCATTGTACTAACTTCTATTGTTTTCTCCGTATACGTATCAGGGATGGGTTTCTATGAGGCTAAATGCATCTGAGCTTTTACAGATTGTCCATTTCTTCTGATCAGCTTAACTATTAAAGCCTTCTATTTGATACATGAAATGATATAACAAAGAGAAATACAGAGTGTCTTGTCTTTATGGAATGTAAAAAGAGGAGGTGGAGGCTTCAATTCTTGAGGCCAAAATCCTCTAATAATGAACACCTGGTTGCCTGAGTTTTCTTGAGGAGAGTGGAAGGCATATTTGTGAGAAGTTACAAAACAGAAGACACCAAATTTGGCAGCTTTTGTAAAACTGGTTGAAAGGTGTAAACTCTATTTAGGTGTCACAACTATGACATTAGTATGGTCCAAGATTTTGTAACCTAACCCTACATTGCCCTCAACACAGTGCCCTTATTCTCTAATGCTGGGCTTTTATCCTCTGAGGATAGGTTTAACCTGTTTATTAGAACCTGTCTTGATTCTTTAGGTCCAATTATGGTGAATAAAATATTAGGTCAGGGTGCATACATTTTAAAATTATTTATTAACCTGGTAGTTTATTAAGGATAGAACTAACATATGCCTTTGGGTAAAAAAAATGATAATCCTTGCAGCAAAGAAATTTTTTTAAAAAATTAAAATCTTCCTTCCCCTACCTAAGCTTAATCTCACTTCCTAGAGACAATTAGCGTTAAGAGATTTTTGTTAGTTTTGCATGGTTATCTTTACTACTTAAACAGTGAACTCACCAATCTGTGATATATAAACAATAAATGGAAATTTTGAAATAATATGATAATTAGAAGTGAATTATATCATTAAACACACACACCCCCAAAATTTACTGCCTATTTTTTAAGGTGTATGTACATATGCTCGAGCAAGTATTTCTTTGACATTATTAATTTAAATAGTTTAAATTATTATTCCTTGATGCATCCCTTGTAGACAGAATCTATTGTTCTTTCTTTAATGAAATGTGTGGAATTAGGGCACTTATTGTTCCACTACTAACATTCCTACTAACCCTTTCCCATTTATCTTAGTCTTTTTGCTATTTTACATCAAGGTTTATAACATTACATTTTCTCTTGAATCTATAATTGGATTTTTAAATTGTGTGTATAGTTTAATTTTAAAACACAATGACTAATATCACTAAAAAACTTCAAGCGCAATTCACTGTGGCACTGAACAAAATGAGTGACTCTTTAGAGAAGAAAATGTAACCTAATGAAATTAAAAGTTACTGTTTAAGGAAGAATCTACTAAGTGCCAATAATTGCTGAATGCTTGAATTTCTAGATCAGGTTCAGTTACCAATCTGTTTCTTACCCATGTGAACAAACTTCATTTACATGTGTTCCCAATAGTTCATGCCTATTAATGCTTTGACTGGATCTCCAAGTTTCTAGAAAATATTTTTCATCAAAATTATAGAGATGCATCACATTTCTAGAGATGCAGTTTTCCCAATATGAAGTCTGATCATCTGAAATAAGTAGCTTGTTTCACTTTTGAACAGTTTTATAATGTTCTCTTCATCCTTGTAGTTGTAAAAAATCATAAATTCATGCCCAAGTTTCCTTTTTTTTTTTTCATTAATTCTGCTTCAGATAACATGGTAGACATTTTAAATCTGATCATGTTTTCCCTTAGATCCGTTGTTTCTCTCTTTATTTCCTCCCTTCCATTGTTTCTTTTTCTCATTCTGGACTTCTTACTGGGAGCAAGCTGAAAACCTGTGGCTTACTTCTCAGTGTGCTTACTTTTCACTCCTCTTCTATGCCTGTGTTCTTTGTTTATCTCTATTTTGGGCAAGTGTTTCAACCATATTTGCAGATCACTATCTAGTTTTTTTTTAATCTCTTGTCCATTTTGTAATTCATATCGTCTCCTTTTTTAAAATTTAAGCAATGTATCAAGTGTGTATTTCATACTTAATAAATGACACATATAGTTACACATATAAGCAAAAATAGTGACATATAGATTTTCATTGTTAATACATAATTTTAAAATGTATGTACCACAATTAAAATACTGTAGACAGAATCTATTAGTTCTTTCTTTAATGAAATGTGTGGAATTAGGGCACTTATTGTTCCACTACTAACATTCCTACTAACCCTTTCCCATTTATCTTAGTCTTTTTGCTATTTTACATCAAGGTTTATAACATTACATTTTCTCTTGAATCTATAATTGGATTTTTAAATTGTGTGTATAGTTTAATTTTAAAACACAATGACTAATATCACTAAAAAACTTCAAGCGCAATTCACTGTGGCACTGAACAAAATGAGTGACTCTTTAGAGAAGAAAATGTAACCTAATGAAATTAAAAGTTACTGTTTAAGGAAGAATCTACTAAGTGCCAATAATTGCTGAATGCTTGAATTTCTAGATCAGGTTCAGTTACCAATCTGTTTCTTACCCATGTGAACAAACTTCATTTACATGTGTTCCCAATAGTTCATGCCTATTAATGCTTTGACTGGATCTCCAAGTTTCTAGAAAATATTTTTCATCAAAATTATAGAGATGCATCACATTTCTAGAGATGCAGTTTTCCCAATATGAAGTCTGATCATCTGAAATAAGTAGCTTGTTTCACTTTTGAACAGTTTTATAATGTTCTCTTCATCCTTGTAGTTGTAAAAAATCATAAATTCATGCCCAAGTTTCCTTTTTTTTTTTTCATTAATTCTGCTTCAGATAACATGGTAGACATTTTAAATCTGATCATGTTTTCCCTTAGATCCGTTGTTTCTCTCTTTATTTCCTCCCTTCCATTGTTTCTTTTTCTCATTCTGGACTTCTTACTGGGAGCAAGCTGAAAACCTGTGGCTTACTTCTCAGTGTGCTTACTTTTCACTCCTCTTCTATGCCTGTGTTCTTTGTTTATCTCTATTTTGGGCAAGTGTTTCAACCATATTTGCAGATCACTATCTAGTTTTTTTTTAATCTCTTGTCCATTTTGTAATTCATATCGTCTCCTTTTTTAAAATTTAAGCAATGTATCAAGTGTGTATTTCATACTTAATAAATGACACATATAGTTACACATATAAGCAAAAATAGTGACATATAGATTTTCATTGTTAATACATAATTTTAAAATGTATGTACCCTAACTGAATATCTTAAAACAGTCTGATCTTGTATTATGAATATATCTCATAAAATTTGCTTCTGTTTGCCGGTTCGTCTGTTTCCTTTGGGCAGTATTGTGCATTCTTTCATTGTTGGCATTCTCTTTCAAATTGATTTATTTTTCCTCTTCTCAAATGCTTAATAATGTCTAGTTATCTGTGATTATCTGTGCATGAAGAGTTAGGTTAGGAGGAGATTGCAAAGGAAAGATGCAATCGGAGTGGATGCCCATCCACGATCTGAGCTGGAAGGGTTTCTATTTTTGGCCTGAAATCCAATATGAAAATGAGGTGATTAAACTTTTCTTTTTGGTCTTGTGTACTTCCTTTGTATTAACAAAACAAGGAATTACCAATTAGGCAATTACACGATTACTAGAAGCACAATACACAAAAATAATGGCTCTTTCAAGGTACAACATCTCATTCAGATATAAAATCTATCATTGTCATTTTTATTTTGATGTAGTCATAAATGGTATAATGCCAGATAAACATAATAAATTATACTACTTTTTAGCTGATATTTTTTCAGTCAGTTTCATGTTTAAAAAATGGATAATATGTTTGAGTATCCAGTTACAGATATTGGACATCCTATGAAAAGGCTTTATGTCTAGGTTTGGGTATACATACAGCAGTTGACTGATTCAGTGATTTATTCATTTAACTAATATATGCTCCATACTCATGATGTACAAGGCATGCCACTGGGTTTAAAGTGGTGAACAAAGCTCAGTAGATTTCTTTCATAGTGTATTAGTAGGATATACAGACACACAACAAATAAATTAGATATAATATGTGATGGAAAATCATAAAAGACTCTGAGAGAAGTTAAATAAATATGAGTAATCAAATATTATCCTTCAAAAAAGTAGTATTCAGACAATGAACTAAAGAAAAGAAGTAAAGGACCTCTAATGGCTAAATGTGATCCCTGATGCAGGAACAGGATGGGTACATTCTAGATTTAACTGAAGAGTAGTGTTATTTGAGGGTTTCTGAGATGACTGATAAAAACCTGTCTGCCAATGCAAGAGACATGAGTAGAGAAGGAGAAGGAAATGGAAACCCACTCCTCTATTCTTCCTTGGAAAATCCCACAGACAGAGGAGCCTAGCAGGCTACAGTCCATGAGGTCTCAAAAGAGTCAGACACAGCATAGTAACTAATCAACATTTAAATATTATTTGGGGGCTTCCCTGGTGGTCCAGTGGGTAAGGACACCGCCTTGCAGAGCAAGGGGCGCCGGTTCGATCCCTGGCCTGGGAAGATCCCACATGCTGCAGAGTGGCTGGACGCATGTGTCCAATTACTGAGCCGGAGCTCTGGAGCGCATGAGCCCAGAGCCGGTGCTCTGCGACAACAGAGGCCACCGCGATGGGAGGCCCACACAGGCCAAAGAACAAAGATGTATGAAAACAGACAAATGAAAGACCAATAGAAGTGGCCTGCCTGCCCCCCTCCCTCCCCAACCTGCCCCTTCCCGCCCCCCAAAAAATATTATTTGAAAGGAAGCAAATTGTGCAAGGCAAGGCTAGAGAACAAGACAGAGGCCACAACAGGTTGGACTTAGTCCTAAGGAAACTTTCAAATTACCAAATTGTTTTAAATGTGTGAATAGGGTGATTAGAGTTGCAATTTAAAGTTCAATTTGCTTCCTTGTGCATGATAAATAAATCAATGGGATAGAACTGAGAATCTAGAAATAAACTCATACATATATGATTGCAAGTAAATTGCAAGCCCGTGACGTTGGATTAGCCTGTAGTGTCTTAAATATGACAAAGCATACATAAACAAGAATACAATAGAAAAATTGGATTTCATCAACATTAAAAACTTTTCAGGGGTCCAAAGATACTATCAAGGAAAGGAAAAGTCCAGACAAGGTGATAAAGTATTTGCAAATCATATAACTGATTTAGGCCCAATGTTTAGAATATGAAAAGAATACTTACAGCTCAACACGAGAAGGCAAATAATCCAGTTTTTAAATGAGCAAAAGGTTTTACTAGATAGTTTTCTCTGCTGAAGACTGACTAATTGCCAGTAAGCACAGGAGAGGAACATTATTGATCATCAGGGAATTCAAATCAAAATCACAATAAGACATTACTCCATAACCTGTAGGATGGCTATAATCCATAGATAAAAATAACAAGTGTTGGTAAGGCTGTAAGGAAATTGAAGGCTTATACAGTGTTGCTGGTAATGTAAAATGGTCCAGCCACATTGGAATATTTGACTGTTCTTCAAAAACTTAGACATAGATTTACTGTATGACCCAGTGATTCCATTACTTAATGTATATACTCAAAAGAACTGAAAACATATCTCCACACAAAGTTTGTAAAGAGATGTGCATAAGTAGTATCATTCATAATAGCCAAAAATGAAAGCAATCCAAATGTTCATCAAGTGATGGATGAATAAATAAATATGCCATATTCGTACATACAATAATTCCATTTATAAAGAAAGTCCAGGCTTGGAAATTCATGCAGACACAACAAGATTAGTGGTTTCCAAGGAATGAGGGAAGGGGAGAACGGGGGGGGGGGGGGGGCACTGTTACTGGAAACAAGATTTCTTTTGGGGAGGATGAAAATGTTTGGGAGGGTTTGCACAAATTTGTGAATATACCAAAATATTCTAAACTGTACACTTTAAAAAGATAGAGATTTTGATATGTGTATTTGTTTCCCAGGGATGTTGCAATCAATCACACTTTAAAGCAACAGAAATAATTATCTCATAGTTACGGAGGCAGAAAGTCCAAAATCAAAGTATTGGTAGGGCCTCCCACCTTGTGAAGGCTCAGAGGGAGACTCCTTCTTTGCCTCTTGCAGCTTCTGGTGGCTCCTGGGGTCTTGAAGTTAGACACGGCAGCACTCTAATCTCCGCCCTCTTCCTCCCTGTGGTCCTGTGTCTGTCCTGTCAGATCTCCCTCTCCTTTCTATGCCTGCTTGCATCCTAAGTCCTTTCAGTGGTGTCCGACTCTTTTTAACACTGTATACTACAGTCCACCAGGCTCCTCTGTCCAGGGGATTTCCCAGCCAAGTGGGTTGTCATTTCCTTTTCCAAGGGGTCTTCCTGACCCAGTTATTGAACCCTTGTCTTGGGCACTGCAGGCAGATTCTTTACAATCTGAGCCACCAAGAAGGCTGTTCACCTTTCTATTGAGCTGGCTAATAAAGTTTGCTCTGATGTTTTCATAAGATGTTACAATAAAACCCAACCTTTTTGGCCAACCCAATATAATAGATATCAGTCACCAGATTAGGGCCCAACCTCAATCCAGAATTGTTTTATCTTGAGATGTTTATTTTCATATTTGCAAGTTTACATATGCAAATGCACTATTTCCAAATAAAGTCATATTCTGAGGTTTTGATCTGAATTTTTTCAGCCTACTATAGTATGTATGATACAGATATCTCACTTTTTAAAAATGAATATTAAGAACTATAAAATAGTTTAAAAATTAAATGACTAGTTTTTTTGTCACAGCTTTCCATAACTTCCCAAGGTTAAGAATCAATTTTTATTAAACCTCATATTCTCAGTGCCTAAAACAGGCAAACAAAAAGTAAGTGCACTTAAGCAATCATCATCAGGTGAGGGACAGTGGTGGACAAAAATGTGAGCAGAATAGACTGAATGCCAACAACTATGGAGCTAATAGTCCTTTTTTTTTTCTTTTTTGAGCTAATATTCTTTTAGCTGTGTCTTAAACCCATAAGCAGTTTAGCCACTTTTGAGAGATTAATATGTTTTCCTTTTAGTGTAGTATTTTAAAAGAAGTTATAGAGTCTCTTCCCTGGTACTGAATTAGTATATATAAAACCATTATTTAAGCACCATTGTGCCAAGGACTGTGTCAAGCATGTATTAATTCACTTAATTCTTGCAACCATTTTATAAAATACTCATATTATCATAATTTTACAGATGAAAAATAGACTACCAACAGTTAAACAAGTCTCATGGTCGCACAATTGTTAAATGTTCTAGAGATTTCAACTTAATGCATCTTAGTTTTCAACTACAACACGTAAATTTCTCTCTGATTTTCCTATAGGAAAACTACTTTTCGGTAGTATATAGTTCCATTTTATGCAATTTGTCGAATAGTCCGACTCTTTTTAACACTGTATACTACAGTCCACCAGGCTCCTCTGTCCAGGGGATTTCCCAGCCAAGTGGGTTGTCATTTCCTTTTCCAAGGGGTCTTCCTGACCCAGTTATTGAACCCTTGTTTTGGGCACTGCAGGCAGATTCTTTACAATCTGAGCCACCAAGAAGGCTGTTCACCTTTCTATTGAGCTGGCTAATAAAGTTTGCTCTGATGTTTTCATAAGATGTTACAATAAAACCCAACCTTTTTGGCCAACCCAATATAATAGATATCAGTCACCAGATTAGGGCCCAACCTCAATCCAGAATTGTTTTATCTTGAGATGTTTATTTTCATATTTGCAAGTTTACATATGCAAATGCACTATTTCCAAATAAAGTCATATTCTGAGGTTTTGATCTGAATTTTTTCAGCCTACTATAGTATGTATGATACAGATATCTCACTTTTTAAAAATGAATATTAAGAACTATAAAATAGTTTAAAAATTAAATGACTAGTTTTTTTGTCACAGCTTTCCATAACTTCCCAAGGTTAAGAATCAATTTTTATTAAACCTCATATTCTCAGTGCCTAAAACAGGCAAACAAAAAGTAAGTGCACTTAAGCAATCATCATCAGGTGAGGGACAGTGGTGGACAAAAATGTGAGCAGAATAGACTGAATGCCAACAACTATGGAGCTAATAGTCCTTTTTTTTTTCTTTTTTGAGCTAATATTCTTTTAGCTGTGTCTTAAACCCATAAGCAGTTTAGCCACTTTTGAGAGATTAATATGTTTTCCTTTTAGTGTAGTATTTTAAAAGAAGTTATAGAGTCTCTTCCCTGGTACTGAATTAGTATATATAAAACCATTATTTAAGCACCATTGTGCCAAGGACTGTGTCAAGCATGTATTAATTCACTTAATTCTTGCAACCATTTTATAAAATACTCATATTATCATAATTTTACAGATGAAAAATAGACTACCAACAGTTAAACAAGTCTCATGGTCGCACAATTGTTAAATGTTCTAGAGATTTCAACTTAATGCATCTTAGTTTTCAACTACAACACGTAAATTTCTCTCTGATTTTCCTATAGGAAAACTACTTTTTCCGGTAGTATATAGTTCCATTTTTATCGTGACAAATTTCAGAATCGAATAGTATTAAATTGCCATTTGGTTATGATTTTCACATTTCAATTCACTTTTTAATGTGTTTTCATTTGATTCCCACAACACTGAAATGGGATTGAATAAGAATCATCTCAGTCACACAGATGAGGAGAAGAAGATTCATATTGAAGTTATTCAACTAGCCCATGGGTTTACGTTTACTCTGAAGCTGACTGAACTGCCAGTTGTATAATCCACAGTATTATCTCTGTCTATGTTTCTAATGTTTCATTAAAACTATGAATAATCCATAAAAGAAACTTCATTAGGTGATTCTCAAATAAAGAAACAGTATGTAGTGCTCCATTTTTAGTCTCATATGAATTGTTCAACTCTGGGCTGTCCTCACAGATTTCACTGTCCATTATTATTATAATGTTGCTTTAGATTTCAGGGAGTTGGGACTTTCCGTTCCTTCAGCAACCCAAAGATAAAAGGCACTAGAGGACACATTGCTCAAACAATTAGAAAGGGAGCCTGAGGTATACTGGACACATACTAAAAGCGGGTGACAGACTTAATGTATTAAGAAAACTGAGACAAGATTTGGAATATATTTCATGCTGTTCTGCTTTAGCTCTGGACAGAATCAAAGCTAAGAGGTCATTGTTGACTCTAAGAAAGAGGAGGTCAGTGAGCTGGCATGTGAAGTTAGGGAAGCGGAAGAGATCCTTGTAAGCATGAAATTTACAACTCTAAAGGGTTCAGTGGCGCTCCTATGGTCAGTTAATGAAGATTCTGCACAAACACGCATTGGCAGATAGGTGGCTCTGAACCCAACTTTTTCTGAAGTGGATCAACAATTGTAGAAATTTCAACTGATTTGGGAGTAGGGGCCCCTGGGAAAGAGTAACTGAATAGAAAGCATGGATTTCTGAGTCAAAATTTCAGAGCAGATTCAGCAGTTTAAAATGCATTGTTCAAAGGAATCTCAGAGAAAATACCCTTTTACTAATGGGAGATTGTGAGAAGCAAGGAAGAAGGACTGAGCCTTTTGAAATATTTACCTTAAGGGTAAAACTGGAAAAGTTCCTCTAACTGCGTGGAGTTTGGGGTCAAGCTTTAAAGCTTCCTGTGCCGCTTTAAACTTCCCTTAAGGCTAGGGCAGTCTCCTCAGGATGTCATAAAATATCCCTTTGGTTTTACTAATAAAAAATAATGAGTTTCCAGATTTTGCTCTTCTGTCCGTAAGTGTTTTAATTGCCGAGAACTGAGCTGTATCTCAGGATTTGGCACACAGAGGGTAAGCTCTTATTTTTATCTTATCATTATAAAAAATAATCTGTTTCATTCTTCTTTATGCTCCTAGAATTTTTCAGTAAATTTTAATTATCCTAACAGATTCTCTTTCAAGTATTGACATCATCTCAAAAATCTATGTATTTGGTTTAAGAATAATTGCATTCATAAGTTCCTACAAGCAATGCTTATCATTATAACTTTGACTAAATCTGACCTGCAGGTTAGATTTTCAAGTTTGTCCAAAAACCTTGTCATACAGTCCCCCAGTGTTTGCATTAACATATGAACTCAAGAATGATCATCCACTGAAGTCTTCACTATGTATGTACAGATGGGTGGTTCCAGGGTTCCTCAGATATCAAAATCCTAGAATGTCCAAGTCCCATAGTTGGCCCTCCATATCCACCATTCTGAGTCCAGAGATTCAACCAATGGCAGATATGTGTACTGTATGTACTTATCAAAAATGTGACCTATAAGTGGACCCATGCGTGCATGCTAAGTTGCTTCAGTTGTGTCCAACTCGTTACAACCCTATGGACTGTATGCAGACCACCAGGCTCCTCTGTCCATGGGATTCACCAGGCAAGAATACTGAAATGGGTCGCCATTCCCTCCTCCAGGGGATCTTCCTGGCCCAGGATCGAACCCAGGTCTCCTGTACTGCAGGCAGATTCTTTACCGTCTAACCCACCAGGAAAACCATAAGTAGACTCAACACAGTTTTAAATTCATGTTGTTCAAGGGTCAACTATATTTTGTCCTCAGCAAGGTGCTGGGAGCCTGGTGAGCAGTCAAATTTATATTAACTGAATAAATAGAATAAGTAAGACCCCATTTTGTCCACCAAGAGTTTCTAAGATCTGGTTTTCAGGAAGACTTTGTCTGCTAGTGCTTCAGGACAGGAAATGCTGCATCATCAGAAGACATCATTGTCTTTGATTTTCATAAAGTCTATCACTAAGAAATGTATGATGGGGGCTTCCCTGGTGGTCCAGTGGGTAAAGAGTCTGCCTTGCAGTGCAAGGGGCACCGGTTTGATCCCTGGCCTGGGAAGATCCCACATGCTGAGGAGCGGTTGGACCGGTGTGTCCAATTACGAGCCAGCGCTCTAGAGCGCATGTGCCCAGAGCCAGTGCTCTGCAACTAGAAAGTCCACTTCAGTGGGAGGCCCTCACATGCCAAAGAATAAAGATGGATGAAAAATAAATGATGACTTAGAGGCAAAAAGGAAAAAAACATGCTAACAACAACAATAAAAAAAAAAAAGATATGTATGGTGTTTAAGTCATAACTGAGCACAGGGCCTCCATGGTGGCTCAGAGAGTCAAGAGCCTGCAGTGCCTACAGTGCAGGAGACCTGGTTTCGATCTCTGGATCAGGAAGATCCCCTGGATGGCAACCCACTGCAGTAGTCTCTCTTGGAGAATTACATGGACAGAGGAGCCCAGCGGGCTACAGTCCATAGGGTCAGCTACAGTCCATAGGGTCACAAAGAGTTAGATACGACTGAGTGACTATTGCTTTCACTTCGCTTTCACACACATGGAGCAGATATTTAATAAATTTCACAACAATCTCGAAAGTCAGATGGCGTCAGTCACATGTTGCTGATAATGGAAGCTTAAGTTCAGAGAGGGCAGGAAAATTTCCCAAATTTATCCAGCTGGAAGGTAGTTGAGCCTGCATCCATCTCCTTTATTCCAGTCTGTGCTATTCTGAAGTCTTTCTAATAGGCGATGCTATTCTAAAGTTTTCTTTTTTTTTTTCACTTGGCAGGGTGGGATGGGGAGGGAGGGGTGCGGGTGGGCCACTTCTATTGGTCTTTCATTTCTCTGTTTTCATCCATCTTTGTTCTTTGTCCGGTGTGGGCCTCCCATCGCGGTGGCCTCTGTTGTCACAGAGCACCGGCTCTGGGCGCGTGCTCTCCAGAGCTCCAGCTCGGTAATTGGACCCATCCGTCCAGCCGCTCCGCGGCACATGGGATCTTCCCAGGCCAGGGATCGAACCGGTGCCCCTTGCTCTGCAAGACTGTGTCCTTACCCACTGGACCACCAGGGAAGCTGCTAAAGTTCTTTCTAACAGACTGTGTCTCTCCCACAGTTATCATTTTATGAGACTTTGAGATGTACCCTGTTTTTTGAGTTTCTGTGTTTTGGATGCCAAGATAAATGTTTCACCATATTGTAGCTAAATGCCCACAGTGTTATAATTTCTTATAACCTTTTCAGGGAAAAAAAAAAAAAAAATGAACTGGACATGCTAATCCAGGCCGTTTCTCTCTCTCTTTTCTATACCAGTAAGTAGAATGAATCCGGCTCCCGGAAAGCCTAAGAAAATTCTGCCCTTTCATTTGAACAGGGCCTCAGAACAAGTGATTTTTGGGACAGCATTTATGATTTGGGGCTGGTAAATGAATAAAATGGAAGACTTAAGAGGATTTGGCTGTTCTCAGGTCTCAAATGTAAAATGTGTCTGAAGCCAGCGTTCCTGCCTCACACATGATAGTTGAAGTGTACAGCCCTGTGATACCAAAGCTTAATGTGGCCAGACCTCGAACTTTCTGTCTCTACCCGACTTTCCAACATTTAACGACTAGAATACCAAATGCTCTGCAGTGGCTCTGCCTCCCAGGTGTCGGAAAGAGCAAATGCAGGAGGACTTTCAACTCAGTGAGCTTCACAAAAACTATACCCCAGAGAGAAAATCTAAGCAGTGCTTCAGCCAGGTGCATGATGTGGTTCAGAGGCAGAAAACATTTGATTCCTGAGCAGAAGGCACTAAAATAGAGCTTTGGGAAGACAGGAGGGATCAAGCCGTGATGGACGAGCGATTGCATGTGACTGCCAACACGTGCACTGCCTCACCTGCCATCTCCTTCCTGCTTTGAGGATCAGAAGAGATCAGAGGGAGCAGGTGAAGTAGAGGGTGCAATAGGAAGCAACCCCATCCTAGAATATTCAGAAAAGGGAAGGGGCATTCCTTCACCCAAGAAAGAGAGAAGGGAACTTGCTCCCCTAAAGATTTCTGAGACCTTGTGATTGGCACAACAGGCATTAGGTCCTCACGGGATAGTCTGATTTCCTTGAAGAGCAGTGGAAGAAATTGTGGTTGATCTTGGTGTTGCTACTGACCCCCCACCCACCCCTTTACTATTTCTCCCCATCTACCTCCCTATTCCCCCCTATTCCCCTCCTCCACCTCCTTCCTTCCTTGTCCCTATTTTTTTCTCTTCTTTGTCTTTCTTCTCCTTTTTTTTTTTTTTTAACTTTTAAAAACATCTTTTGTTGCTGTTCTGAAATAGACTTGGCAGAATTTGTAACCAAGTTTTTTGAGCATACTGTATATCTTCCTTTGGGTCCTCCTCTCTAACTGATTTCGTTTTCAGTGGTTGCTAAAAGTGGACTTGTTTTCAGGGTATGGAGAGAATTTCATGGATTTGAGGACAACCTGGTAGTTTGTGTTTGCTCACCACGGCCCTGGACAGTCTTTTTAGGACAAAAATCATTCTGTGGGGATACTGTGCAATCAGAGACTTTTTCTGTCCTTTTCCTCATCAGATAATGAAGGCTGGGTCTGCAGCTGAGAGACTGAATGGCAGTCAGCATGGGAAGCATGTCAATGAAAACAGAAGCCCTTAAGTTAACAGGCATTTAGGTGCACTGAGCGCTGGGGTTAGCGCTCAGGGAGTGGATGGAAATGCCAGAATGGATTTAACATGGTTTGTGCCCTGGTAGGCTGCCACTTCTGGATACATTTCATTTCATTATATTTAATTTGAGTGTATTGATGACATGATTTTCAAATATCTAGCTCCTTTAAGAAAAAGTCTGATTTGGTAGAATAAACTGTGAGGCCAATGGGAACACTATTTGTTGATCCTTATTAATACCTATCTTCCCAAAGGTTAACTTATCAAGTGGGTTAAAGTTGCTTGCAGTATTGATCCTTTCAGCCCCGATGGAGTCTGGGTTAAAACTCCAGGCAACCACAGCCCCTGGGCTCGTCACCTCTGGCCTCAAGCAGCCTTATCAAATCACCAGTCTACTCTACAAATATTAGCATCCTCTGTGTGAACGCATGTTATCATGCTGCCTTGCCACCTTATAATCTCTTATCATTTGCTGTCAACAGACATGCAAAAGTGGTGGAAGCCCTTTGTATTCCCCAAAGACAGGGCTCACACTCATTCAAGAAGATAATGTCTACATATCCTGAAGTTCTGTCTATACTGTTGCCAAGTGTTGGACTCAATAGTAGCAACCCTTTTACGGCTCTTTTTGTTTAACTTTTCCCCATCAATGATGATCTGCTTGAGTATTGTTCTTCTTGATACCATGTAGGTGATGCATGCATTTTAATTTCTGCAAGTTGTACAGTTGAGTGTATCCATTTTATTCTGTTACTGCTGGTCATATAAACTGTTGTTTTTTTCTACTGTAGTTGCCAAGGTTCCTATGAATAGTCATAAGGCAAATATGATGAAAACATCTCAAAGAAAGAGTTCATATGTTGGGGGTGTATTCTCTGCCTAGGGTGGGTTTAGAAATGTGTCTGTATTGCTTGTTCATACCTATATCTGGAGGACACAACTAGCAACTGAGACTAGGGGGCCAGGGACGGTTAACATCCTGCAGTGAATAGCTGACATAATAATTAGCCATCCAAAACACCCAAACCTCCCCGATGGATGAACCATGCTCAGCGTGTGTGCTTAAAAGGGAATTTGCTAGATGTGATGAATCTAGTAGATTGGTCTTCAGCTTCCATTTCACGTGTCTCGTTATCTACCTGACCAAATCACAAAAACCTGGAAAGTTAGGAGCTCCCTTCAATCTGTCCTAGAAGCTTGTTTTACATTTCCAGTCAGCTCTTCACATTGGAAAATTGGGAGGGGAAAAGTGAGGTGAAGGGGTTTTTCTGACAAGCAGGCAGAGGACTTTGTTTCTTTATTAATACCTATCTTCCCAAAGGTTAACTTATCAAGTGGGTTAAAGTTGCTTGCAGTATTGATCCTTTCAGCCCCGATGGAGTCTGGGTTAAAACTCCAGGCAACCACAGCCCCTGGGCTCGTCACCTCTGGCCTCAAGCAGCCTTATCAAATCACCAGTCTACTCTACAAATATTAGCATCCTCTGTGTGAACGCATGTTATCATGCTGCCTTGCCACCTTATAATCTCTTATCATTTGCTGTCAACAGACATGCAAAAGTGGTGGAAGCCCTTTGTATTCCCCAAAGACAGGGCTCACACTCATTCAAGAAGATAATGTCTACATATCCTGAAGTTCTGTCTATACTGTTGCCAAGTGTTGGACTCAATAGTAGCAACCCTTTTACGGCTCTTTTTGTTTAACTTTTCCCCATCAATGATGATCTGCTTGAGTATTGTTCTTCTTGATACCATGTAGGTGATGCATGCATTTTAATTTCTGTAAGTTGTACAGTTGAGTGTATCCATTTTATTCTGTTACTGCTGGTCATATAAACTGTTGTTTTTTTCTACTGTAGTTGCCAAGGTTCCTATGAATAGTCATAAGGCAAATATGATGAAAACATCTCAAAGAAAGAGTTCATATGTTGGGGGTGTATTCTCTGCCTAGGGTGGGTTTAGAAATGTGTCTGTATTGCTTGTTCATACCTATATCTGGAGGACACAACTAGCAACTGAGACTAGGGGGCCAGGGATGGTTAACATCCTGCAGTGAATAGCTGACATAATAATTAGCCATCCAAAACACCCAAACCTCCCCTATGGATGAACCATGCTCAGCGTGTGTGCTTAAAAGGGAATTTGCTAGATGTGATGAATCTAGTAGATTGGTCTTCAGCTTCCATTTCACGTGTCTCGTTATCTACCTGACCAAATCACAAAAACCTGGAAAGTTAGGAGCTCCCTTCAATCTGTCCTAGAAGCTTGTTTTACATTTCCAGTCAGCTCTTCACATTGGAAAATTGGGAGGGGAAAAGTGAGGTGAAGGTTGGGCTGTTCTGCTGACAAGCAGGCAGAGGGACTTTTTGTTTCTTTATTTTGCTCAGCAGCAGACAATGCCCCACTGTCCAGGTCCCAGATACAGGGCACATTTTTGCCTGCGAACTGCAGTCGTGCTATAGCCCAAGAGCTGACAATGGTGGCGACACTTTGACCCTGGGATAATGGCTCTCTGGTGGTATTCTGTCCTGACGCCCCAGTGTCCTCTTTGTGGCAAGGGTCAGCAGCATCCCAGGTGGGCCAGAGAGACTGCCATGGAAGTCATTCTCAAAGTCCCTGCATGGGGCTTGTTCCCTCAGCCTTTCTGACAATATGACATGCCCCTACCTTCCTGTCTTGAGTCACTTTCTGCTTCTGGTCTCCAGTTTTGCTTTCATTATATTCAACTGAAGCATGGTTGATGAACTTGGTTTTATGAATTAGAAATGTTAATTTTTACTAACATTTGTCATGCTGCTCTTGCAAATAACTAGATCAGTTTACAGCACCACATGTATGTGTTCCCATTTCCTTACAACCTCAGTGACTTTCAGGATTGTCAGATCATTACTTCTTCTCCCTCTCCTCTTCTTCCTCATGATTCTTACTCTCTGTCAATCTGATCACTGTAAAATAGCGAACTGTTGTCTCTACTTGAGTGTCCTGATTATTTGCTAATTATTTGAGCACCCTATTTGCCTGCCTTCTCTGATAAGTGCCTGAAGATTTCTCTAATCTCTAATGCTATTGATTTATATATAAATGTCTACATCAATATGTAGACATTCTTAGTGTCTCTGTCACCCTGTCTATTGGCTGGATGTGGCCCAGGGTAGCACGATCTCAGGATAACTCAGCAATGATTCTGGAGCTCAGCAGCTGAGGTCCTTTGGCAGTTACACTCTGTAAGAAAAGGCTGGTGAGAAACACAGTTCCTCGTAATACTCTTCAGGTCTGCTTTTCTCAGGCTTGGGAGCAGTTCTGCCACACCTTATTTGACTTCTTTTCTGAAGGGAAATTTAGAAGAGGATGGCTAATGGGATTAACTGGAGACCTCTTTGCTGCAGGTGATCTCTGACTCTACCTGATTCTCCACAATCCATTCGAAGTCGCCTTGCCCTCAGCTACCCTCTTAGCAGGGCTAGGTGGCTCACCTGGGAATGGAATCCAAACCTTCTTTCCTGAAGGGTGGGAAGCTCTGACAGTCCTCTCTTTTTAGTTCTGGATGGTAGCACATAGTTGTGCACAGGGCAGTAGAGCACATGAGTATGGGGAGGTGTCCCAGCCCACAGCCCACTGGTACTTTTCCTTGGTTTATTTTTTATTTTTTAGTTTTCCAGGTATTTCTCCTTGCCCCTATATCATAAAAAAGGAAACTTAGCTCATCTTGTAGATCAAGGTTAATTGCACATGCTAATATTAGCAACTCCCTCTTTGCCAGTCTTTTCCTGGGAACAAGTAGTTCAATGTGTTCATGCTATCTTTTAGTACAGTAAGATTCCTACTTGTGTCTCTTAGGAAGAGTGTAGCCCTTTGGTGATAAGGACCTTCAACCCTGAAGAGCCTTGAGTTATGAGGACAAAAATAGTGTGTCCCCTAGTGAGTCACTGGAAATGAGGTAAACAGGGTCATTCTGGCCTCCACCCCTTGGTTTCTGAATACATGCATTATAGAGCACCTTATAGAGAGATCTTTGTTTACATAAATGCACCATGTTAGGAAGAATGGCACCTATTTTTTTTCTGGGAGTTTGCTCTGAGTTAGCATTTTCATTGTGCTTTTAGGGATTCGCTATAGTGTTCTATGGGACTTCCCACATGGTGCTAGTGGTAAAGAATTCACTGTTTGATCCCTGGGTCAGCAAGATCCCCTGGACTAGTGAATGACAGTCCACTCTAGTATTCTTGCTTGGAAAACACCTTGGACAGAAGAACCTGGCAGGGATCTCTTATCCTGCTCCTGTTCATTCCTGGATGTTCATGTCTATTATAGACACAAACCACTCATTGCATCCTTTTCAGCCACTGGCTTTTGCAGAGTCATGGTGTTTGCTAGATTGCATGTCCCAGGTGGTGTCACCGATGGCATTAGGACCTGGGCCTGCTCCACTGTCCTCTCCTACTCCAGGAAACCTTAGTCTTTCATGCTTCCCAGTAATTATTCCTAGTGTGATTGTGTTGCCTATAGACCCAAAGGGGTCTGTCAAGGTATTGTTTTTCCTTCTCTGTTGTGAAAGGTGCAAGATGCAGCAATTTGTCTTTTACTTGGAAAAGAACATCACGGCACTCTTCTGATATTAGATATCCCCACATTAAGGTGTCCAGTTTCTGAATATTGGTTAGGTGTGTCTTCCCTTCTCTGGGATGTGTATCTGACCAAGGCCTAGAGAGTACTAGTCACTTATTGCTCATCTTCACAACTCAGCATGATGTCATTGGTGTAATGGAGCAGAGTGCTGTTAAATTGTTCAGGTGGCCCAGATCTCTTAGGATCATATTATGACAGAAGCCATGAGGCTTCACATAATCCTGAGGCATAATTGTAAATAAACATTGTTGTCTGTCTCACATGAATGCAAGCTGTTTGTGATCTTGTTTTCTAATTTGAATAGAAAAGAACACATTTGCCAAATCAGTGACTGCACATCTTGTACCTGAGACTTTATTAATTGATTAGAGTAATACCACATTGGGCACTGCAGCTACAAATGGACCTACTGATTGATTATGTCTGACATAGAATACAGCCATTCTCCAGGATCTATCCAGTTTCATCTAGTTTTTCAAGGTGCTCCATCTTTGAACCAGTTAAAGATGTGAGAGGGCCCACCAGCTTGAATCTTTTAGCTATTTGAAGGTTGAGCCATCCCCTCCAGAGTACAATGCTATTTTTTTTTTAAGTAGCTGCAGGTTTATTTCTAAGTCCAAGATTTTTTCAAAGTGATAATTACAAGTTTTCAAGTTGTCTGACTTACTGAATTTTTAATATTTGGGACAGAATTTAATCTAAAGTCTCACTTTCCAATTTCTGTCACTGCAGAATTCCCTTTGACTCCTCACAGTTGAACATTCTACTTGAATTCTACCACTAATATAATGAAAAGTGCTTCAAAATGGTCACATCATGTGGTTGGGCACCAATACTTGTTACAAAACTTTTCTTTAGAATGAGATAAAACCTTACATATTGCAACTCTACCCGCTTTGACCTAATTTTATTTTATGAAACTACACCACAGAAGATGGTTCTTTCTCTCTTTTATGTTAGTACCTCAGATGTGTAAACTCTACAATTTCTTTCCTATATATCCAAGCTAAATAGTTACCATACTAATAACTCTTCCTCAGTCCTGATTTGGATTCTAGATATTTCATTTTCCAAATCACTCTTCTCTAACAAAACTTGAGTTTGTCAATATTTCTAAAATATACAAGTCCAAATAAGACTAATGCTCAACTGTAATCAAAGCCAAGCAAAGTAATTAGTTGTATGTCCTAACTTTATTAATAATACTGTGGTCGCTTATGCCTTTATGAATAAACCTCATTTGAATCAGGTTCCTTTCATCAACTGTCATGTGTTTGTGCAGAAATCAAAATACCAACCCCTAAGGAGAGCTGCAAATTTCTGCATGTGAATAAAGGTGATATTCCTCCACTATGAAGTATATTATCAGGGATTCCATGGCCACACAGGGAATGCAAGCTGTTTGTGATCTTGTTTTCTAATTTGAATAGAAAAGAACACATTTGCCAAATCAGTGACTGCACATCTTGTACCTGAGACTTTATTAACTGATTAGAGTAATACCACATTGGGCACTGCAGCTACAAATGGACCTACTGATTGATTATGTCTGACATAGAATACAGCCATTCTCCAGGATCTATCCAGTTTCATCTAGTTTTTCAAGGTGCTCCATCTTTGAACCAGTTAAAGATGTGAGAGGGCCCACCAGCTTGAATCTTTTAGCTATTTGAAGGTTGAGCCATCCCCTCCAGAGTACAATGCTATTTTTTTTTTTAAGTAGCTGCAGGTTTATTTCTAAGTCCAAGATTTTTTCAAAGTGATAATTACAAGTTTTCAAGTTGTCTGACTTACTGAATTTTTAATATTTGGGACAGAATTTAATCTAAAGTCTCACTTTCCAATTTCTGTCACTGCAGAATTCCCTTTGACTCCTCACAGTTGAACATTCTACTTGAATTCTACCACTAATATAATGAAAAGTGCTTCAAAATGGTCACATCATGTGGTTGGGCACCAATACTTGTTACAAAACTTTTCTTTAGAATGAGATAAAACCTTATATATTGCAACTCTACCCGCTTTGACCTAATTTTATTTTATGAAACTACACCACAGAAGAGGGTTTCCCTTCTCTCTTTTATGTTAGTACCTCAGATGTGTAAACTCTACAATTTCTTTCCTATATATCCAAGCTAAATAGTTACCATACTAATAACTCTTCCTCAGTCCTGATTTGGATTCTAGATATTTCATTTTCCAAATCACTCTTCTCTAACAAAACTTGAGTTTGTCAATATTTCTAAAATATACAAGTCCAAATAAGACTAATGCTCAACTGTAATCAAAGCCAAGCAAAGTAATTAGTTGTATGTCCTAACTTTATTAATAATACTGTGGTCGCTTATGCCTTTATGAATAAACCTCATTTGAATCAGGTTCCTTTCATCAACTGTCATGTGTTTGTGCAGAAATCAAAATACCAACTCCTAAGGAGAGCTGCAAATTTCTGCATGTGAATAAAGGTGATATTCCCCCACTATGAAGTATATTATCAGGGATTCCATGGCCACACAGGAAAGCTCACATGCTTTACCAGGAAAATGGGTTGCATTAGCATTAGGCTGCCTAAACATACTGTTTCCCATCCTGAAATGGACCTTATTCACAGAGCAGTTTCTAATCTGGCTTTTTAAAATGAACTGGCTTATGCCCATGCCACACCTACCAAGTGAGTGAATTGTCACTGCTCATACCTTCATATTTTTTCCATTCAGATTTTATTTGTAGTATATAATATGTGTGTGTGAGTGTATGTATTTGTATGAGAGAAAGAGAGAAAGGAAGTTAGAAAATGTATCAAAGTGTGGAAAAGAATATAAGTTTCATGTTTAAATACAAACAGCCATAAAATGAGACTACATAGAGCTTCATCCAAATATCCATCAAAATTTCAGGTTTTTTTGGTTCCTTTTTAATTATCTTTCTTTTAAAAACTGTATCTTTATATATTTTTTTGATTTTTTTACTATGTCAAAACACAAACAAAATATGTCTCATCTTAACCATTTTTAAGTCTATAGCTCAGTGGCATTAACGATGTCCTTATGTCTTACTGTCAACACCATCCATCTCCAAAACGCTTTCATCTGATAAAATTGCAACTCTATATCCATTAAACCATAATGCTCAATCCCCTCATCTCCTGAGAAAACACCATTCTACTTCCTGTCTTGATGGCTTTGACAACTCTACCTTATATGAGGGGAACCATAGGGTGTGTGTGTGTGTCTGTGTGTGTGTGTCTGGTTGTATGAGACTGACTTATTTCACTTAGTGCAATGTTTTCAAAGTTCATCCATATCATAGCATACTGCAGAATGTTCTCTTTTTTTTTTTTTTTTTAAAGATTTATTTATTTATTTATTTAGGGCGGAGGTCGGGTTGGGGAGGGAGGGGAGTGGGCGGGCCACTTCCATTGGTCTTTCATTTCTCTGTTTTCATCCATCTTTGTTCTTTGGCCCATGTGGGCCTCCCATCGCGGTGGCCTCTGTTGTCGCAGAGCACTGGCTCTGGGCGCATGCGCCCCAGAGCTCCGGCTCGGTAATTGGACACATGGGTCCAGCCGCTCCGCGGCACGTGGGATCTTCCCAGGCCAGGGACCGAACCGGCGCCCCTTACAATGCAAGGCGGTGTCCTTACCCACTGGACCACCAGGGGAAGCCCTGTTCTCCCTTTTTATGACTAATTAATATCCCCTCATATATATATACCATATATGCTTATCTATTTATCCATCAATGAAAACATGGTTAACTTCCACATTTTTAGCTATTGTGAATAATACTGCTAGGAACACGGGTGTACAAATATCTCACTGAGACTCTACTTTCAATTATTTTGCATAGATACACAGAAATGGAATTGCTGAATCATATGGTAATATTATGTTAACTTTTTTGAGGTACTACCATACTATTTTCCGTACTGGCTACACCACTTTACAGTCCTACCACCCAGTTTCTCCACATCTTCATCAATGTTTGTTATTTTGGGTTTTTTTTTTTTTTTTTTTTGAGAGTATACAGCTTAATGGGTGTGAGGCAGTTTGTTGTAGTTCTTATTTGCTTTTCCTGAATGATAAGTGATGAGTGTGAACTTGTATGTCCTAAAGGAAATGTTAGCAGGCACTGTAATGATCTTCAGGTAGCTTTTATGGATAAAGTTCCCATAAATTCTCAGATGCAGAAACAATTGTTTATGGTTGGTTGTTCTTATCTAAAAAAGGCTCGACATTACTTAGTCCAATGTCTTGTGAGCATATACAGAATGAATCAGCATTTGAGTAATGTAGATCGTCATCAGTATAAAATAATAAAGGATAGAGAAAAATCAGCTTAGGACAGTGTAAACCTAATTTTCTGTCTAGATGTGATAAGAAGCAGAAGGAGCTCTTCCTGTGTGATATATCAAGATGATAATGTGGCCCATTAGGACAATTTGTTTTATATTTCTTAAAATAGATATGACTGAGGAAATGATAGATGGAGGTCAAGAAAAAATTCATGAAGTCCTTCACCTTATATTCATAAATCAATGACTTGGTCCCAGAGAGTTAACTAAAAATATATTTCTCTTTCAGATGAAGGAGATTAGGTTGTGAAAAGAAGAATGTGTTGACTGAAATGACTGAGATCACCGTTTTTCTCTTTAACATGATACTATAGCATTGCACATGGAACACAAGAAAGTGAATTTTTTTCTTCCAGTTGTAGTTTTCCAGTAAAACAGAGATCATACTCTCTCTTTTCCCCACATACAGATTTCCATTTTTTAGACAAAACACATGAGTTTATAGTAAATAAATAAATAAATAATTGGGCCCTGCTAAATGTTTGGCCCCTGGGGGAGGGAGTAGTTAGCGAAGAAGTAATTTTAATAAAAATGCACCAAATAGTCCCCCGGGGGAAAGTTTTAAAAAATATATATCCAAAAGAGATTATGTTGAAATAAGACTAGTAACTGGAAAAAGTAGACTTGAGATGTTTTTCATTCTAAGAAACCAGTTCCAGTATCAACTCCCCAAAGAGATCAGTGTGTGAAATGACAATCTCGGGTTGAGAATGCCCTCTTTAAAGTTCAATGTGAAATACTGACTTTTTTAAAAAATAATTCCTTTTGAAATAAAACAGTAACCTTTTAAACTTATAATCAGGTACAGCCTAGACTATAATGAAGGTACTTAATGTGTCAGGAAACATGAAGAAAGTTCAAATGGCAGGGCAGCACTGAATTTCTAGTGAGATTTGCACTCTTGCTTCTGTTGTTTTATTGCATTCCATAAGCATCACTCGAAAGAAAAAACACCCTCCTTTAAAGAACTACATTCTACAGCTTATCACACGTCTGAGAAAATTCGTCTAATGCTTTTGTTGGCCATGATACTGAAAATAAGCCTCGATTGAAGCAAGCAGAGTCATATACTGAAGTATACAAATAGACAGGTTTTCTTGTTTTTTTTCTCCAACCTTGCTGCCAGAATGCAAATGAGCTTTTCCAGGCCCAGTTTCAAGCTGTCAAGTGACAAAGTGGGGAGGGGGCAAGGAAAAAAAAAATCGATTGAACCTCGCACAGAAGTCTACAGATTAATTATGTTTTAAGAAACTGAAAACAATGTGTGCTGTGTTGGCAACTTGAAAGATCAGTGCCTGAAATACTCCTTAATATTATGTAAACAAATAGAGCCTAATTAATTGCAGAGGAGGCAGTCCCCATACCTGTGAAGAGTGAGATTGTTTTCTTTTCAAATAAATGAACTGAGTGCAGAAGACAGGAATCCTTTTGCAGCAGCAGATAGTATTTATATATTACTTACAGGATGATGAGAGAACAGCATTGTGACTTCAGATGCCAGGTAGGCATCTGTATACTGTTCTTTCTATCGTAACTCCAGAATCCTAGGGATTCAGGGAGTAGTTAAGTAGGCAAATTGTACTCTCATGTTATACCTAGTATTTTGTAACAAAGATATGACCTGAGGCTTGCAAGAGTGTAGGTAGGATGTCCTCATTACTACTTTTTGGTTCACTTGGATAAATTAAGCCCAATTTAGTACCAAGTATTATGGAGCCATTCATTTAATAAATCAAAACTATTAGCATAAAGTATTTGGTTCTTGTTCCAACCCTGACATCAGTATTGGTAAATTAACTTGTTTATTAGCTACGCAATGTTGATTGAGAATCCAAGGATGGCTAGCAATGTGTCTAAGATAAAAAGAAAGGAAAAGTTGAGTTAGGAAGGATTCAGTGAAGGAGACCTAGCAATATGGAACTTCAAGAAAGGACATACTAGCTTAAGGCAAAATGGCAAAGGCTGTCTTTTGTTAAACACAGGGACTCTGAAACTAACAGATGCCTTTGAGATTTACCTAGTATATACAAGCATCAAGACTTTTTTAGTAATTAAAAAAAAAATACTTTGCTATGAACAGAAAAGAGATCCAGAGGAAAATAAAAAGATTTGGTATGTCTTGGAGCAACAGATGTTCACCAGTAGGCAGTAAGAAGTAAAGGCAGTTGGAAAGACATGAGAATAAAAGAGAATAGGTTAATTTGTTTGACATGAAATGGAAGAAAGATAACTTCAGTTTTCATGATTTTAGATGAGACTGGTGATTTTGCAGAGATAAGATGTAAGTTTTGTGGAGAAGCACTTAAGAAAAGATAACTTTCTGAGATTATTTTTATGAAATGAGAAATCAGAAAATGGAATTTGGTTATGCCTTGGAAATAGAGGATAGTCTGAAGGCATTTTCCTGCTTTCGCTTGATTTATGTTCATATTACAGCTAAATACAAAATGTAAGCCAAAATCTATGACAGAAATAGCAAAGAACAGACTATTAAATAGGAAACGTGGTTTTTTTCTTTGCCCAGTCTTTCAAATAGTTTCCACTTATTTTATTAAAAATATATCTATTACCTTAAGTTCATTTCTGATTCAGAATAAACAGTTACATCATTTGTCATGTGAAATTCATAGTTACCTAGCGCATGCATGCTGCATAACCTGGGATTTCAGTCCAATAGTGAATATGCCTTATGTGTGCAGTCCACATAGTTTCAATAGAAATATCTGAATAATATGTTTGCCCTAAGGGCTTAATGCAAATACTTTTTTAATAAATGCCCAATTTAGTACCAAGTATTAGGAGCCATTCATTTAATAAATCAAAACTATTAGCATAAAGTATTTGGTTCTTGTTCCAACCCTGACATCAGTATTGGTAAATTAACTTGTTTATTAGCTACGCAATGTTGATTGAGAATCCAAGGATGGCTAGCAATGTGTCTAAGATAAAAAGAAAGGAAAAGTTGAGTTAGGAAGGATTCAGTGAAGGAGACCTAGCAATATGGAACTTCAAGAAAGGACATACTAGCTTAAGGCAAAATGGCAAAGGCTGTCTTTTGTTAAACACAGGGACTCTGAAACTAACAGATGCCTTTGAGATTTACCTAGTATATACAAGCATCAAGACTTTTTTAGTAATTAAAAAAAAAATACTTTGCTATGAACAGAAAAGAGATCCAGAGGAAAATAAAAAGATTTGGTATGTCTTGGAGCAACAGATGTTCACCAGTAGGCAGTAAGAAGTAAAGGCAGTTGGAAAGACATGAGAATAAAAGAGAATAGGTTAATTTGTTTGACATGAAATGGAAGAAAGATAACTTCAGTTTTCATGATTTTAGATGAGACTGGTGATTTTGCAGAGATAAGATGTACGTTTTGTGGAGAAGCACTTAAGAAAAGATAACTTTCTGAGATTATTTTTATGAAATGAGAAATCAGAAAATGGAATTTGGTTATGCCTTGGAAATAGAGGATAGTCTGAAGGCATTTTCCTGCTTTCGCTTGATTTATGTTCATATTACAGCTAAATACAAAATGTAAGCCAAAATCTATGACAGAAATAGCAAAGAACAGACTATTAAATAGGAAACTTGGTTTTTTTCTTTGCCCAGTCTTTCAAATAGTTTCCACTTATTTTATTAAAAATATATCTATTACCTTAAGTTCATTTCTGATTCAGAATAAACAGTTACATCATTTGTCATGTGAAAGTCATAGTTACCTAGCGCATGCATGCTGCATAACCTGGGATTTCAGTCCAATAGTGAATATGCCTTATGTGTGTGCAGTCCACATAGTTTCAATAGAAATATCTGAATAATATGTTTGCCCTACTGAGTTGACTATCTTGGCTTTGGTTAATAGTCATATTATATGTGCTGAGTAAGGGGCTTAATGCAAATACTTTTTATTATTTTTTGTTAGACCCCATCTTCTCTCACCCTTATTCTGCAGTGAAAAGAAAATCACAAAGATAGTTCACTACAAACGACACACCCAGTAAACTGCATTGATGAATACACTAAATGCACTAATTAAATAAGATACAGATGTGAAAACTTCCTTTATAGATTATCCTATGCATTTATGTATATGCATACACACCCATACATACACAGTTACGTTTAAATGTGAAGCCTGACATCCTAAAAATACTTTTCCTTCTCACAGTAAGCCAACTTACACTACTTTGTTAAGCAAAAGCTTCAAATTATTCTCATCGTATGCATTGCCATCTGGCATACTTGTACTACATTTTTGTGAATCACAGAGAAAGCATTTCAAAACCAGACATTAAATACTCATAAGTAATTATTGACATATTAAGTAGGTTCTGAAGACAGGTTTAAATAGATACATTCCAACAGGATTTTCTTAGGTTGATAGCCACAAGCATTTTAATTGAGAAAAATATTTTATAATATTATTGTAAAATAATTTGGCAAACTTTCTATGTACATCTGTTTCATGAGGCTTATAACATGCTACATTACAAAAGTAGTTCTGTTCTGTGATTCAGACTCAGCTCCTTTTCTTTGATATTTTTTCATGTTTTATTAATGGGGAAGGAATCCTCATAATGAAGGAAGTGCTTTATCCTGAAAACACCCAGATTTTGTTTTGCCTACAGGTCTTAGGATGCTGCAGATTTAAAGCATAGTGGTGAAACTGATCTGTTATTTGTGGACTAGAGTTCTTGTCACAGAGGCCACTCAGATACTCTCACATTAGCTTTTGTGAAAGTAAGATAATAATATCACACACAAACACAAATTGGTTTGTTGTTACCTATGGGCTTTTCGTGTTGTTGTTGTTGCTGTTCCGTTGCTCAGTCATGTCCAACTCTTTGCAACACCGTGGACTGTAGCACGCCAGGCTTCCCTGTCCTTCACCATCTCCTGGAATTTATTCAAACTCATGTCCATTGAGTCAGTGATCTCATCCAAGCATCTTATCCTCTGTTGCCCCCTTCTCCTGCCCTCAATCTTTCCCCTTTATCATAGTAAGTTTCCTTCTATTTCTAGTTTATTAAGTGTTTTTATCATGAAAGGATATGGAATTTTGTTGAATTCTTATATTACATTGAGATGATTTGGAGTTTTTTTTTTTTTTTTCCTTCATTCTATTAAGGTGACTTATCACGTTCATTAACTTTTGTCTGTTGACCCATTCTCAAATTCCAGTAATAAATCCCACTTGGTCATAATGAAAGAAAAAATAAATAAACTGGTTCCATTTTGTTACAATTCTTGTCTTGAGAATTATACCTTTATATTTATCCAAAACAATTGCCCCTTCTAGAACTACTACACTGAAGGAGCTTATAATTCACCTGGGAGCCATTTGCAATTCTGCTCACACTAGCTTACAGGTCATTGGTCCTCTTTAAATGTAGTTCTTGGAACCAAACACAATACTTCAAATGTGGCCAGTCCAAGTCAGAGTATAGAGGAGGGTTCACTTTTAATTTTCCTAATGGAAATACTAATAATAATTCACAGAATATACTCATCTTGTCAAGAGGCGCTGCAAACTGTTGTCTAAAAGTGAGCTTGAGTCATTAAGATCATGACTAATATTTTATTCCCTGAGATATTTGTTTCTAAACATAGGCATTATATTTAACTCTATTAGATCCCATTCTATTAGCCATTTCCCCTTTTATCTATTAAAGAATTTTCTTTAACAGCACCTTAATTTTTATGACCATAAAAATAAAAATGCCTTTTAGTACAGAAAAACCGTAAAAGTTAGGAAAAAATAATATATATATAATGCCTAGGGCATCACCACTGCAGTTGTACGTGTAACAGTTGTAGATGCTGATTTTTCTCTTAAAATTACATTATGGATATTTTATTATATTATTTAATGTTCCTTTGAAATGTGATCTCTAGGCAGAACTGAGTAACAATGTGCATACATTATATTTAATTAAACAGAAAAAGAATGTTGAGTATATTTATTGATTTGTTCCTATTGCATATAGCATTTACTGTATTTCTCAATAACTATAGGATAAGTTATTGGACATAATATTCTTAGATCAAGATGTATGAATCTTTGCGGGAAATCATGACATGTATTGCTAAATTGAAATTTATTTTCATGGTGTTTCACACCCCTCATAATGTCCTATATATATGTGTGTGTACATCTCTGTGCATATATATGTATGTATGTATACATACATGTCTAAATATGTATACACGTGTGTGTGTGTATATTTTTCTTTAGTCACTAACTCATGTCTGACTCTTATTCAACCCCATGGGCTGTAGCCTGCCTGTCTCCTCTGTCCATGGGATTTCCCAGGCAAAATTACGGGAGTGGGTTGCCATTTCCTTATCTAGGGGATCTTCCTGACCCAGGCATCAAACTCTTATCTCTTGGGTCTCCTGCTCATGCAGGCAAGGTCTTTTCCAACTGCACCACATTTAATTTGAGATAGCATGAGAATGATCATGTCCTTTAAAATGAACTAGATGATGAATTATATTTAGTTATAAAGCTTTTGCGTTTGTATGTTCTGAATGCATTTCTAAAGAAAGAATCAGAACCCATTCTCTCAGTAGTTTGGCAGGCAGATTCTTTACCAATGAGCCACCAGAGAAGCCTATGTGTATATACACATATATAAAATCTTGAGAGCATGGAAAGAAAGAATGAACCTGGGAAGGTTATACTATAAATTATCATTTGAGTGCATGCTCAGTCACTTCTATCATGTCTGACTCTGGTATCATGACCCATCTCATATCTGACTTGTAAATCTGGAGTTGAAGCTGGTATGCAGGGATAAGCGGTACATGGCAACATCAGGCTACTCCAAAAATTTATACTTTGGTGTGTGTAAAGGTACACACTTGAGTGTGATATGAAGGTACTATTATGGACATGGCTTGGATTTTACTTTCCCTGTTTCTTTCACAAATGGTTTTGTAATGAAAGGAGTCAATATATCTAAGAATTTAGTAGGGTATTATATGAAAAACTCCTTATCTGAAATTCATCTAGAGGTTACAATAAAACTACATCCTTTAATGGAATGTGGCCAAAATTGTTGCTGTTATTTCCTGAGAAGATAAATATTCCATTGAGGCTTTCTTGGTTTTTGCAAAGATTTATTTAATGAAATATATAATCATTCATTGACTACTGTGACTTATGTTGGACACTAGTCTATTCAGACTAAGAAAGAAATGTCCCATTCTTTTCTGAAGATCCTACCCTCTAAAGGGGCTATTGAGAAGTTATTAATGCTCTGTGTATTAATTTAGATATGCACAGAGGTCTATGTCAGACTACCTAGAACATGAGGACTTTTAGGTTGTGCTTTCCTCTTGAATTTAAACTAACATTTCCTGTCTTCCTTAGTCACCTATCTCTGTTCTATAGTTACAAAACTAGTACCTTGGGAAATAAAAGGTAATGGGTGGGCAGAATAGATGAATAAATCCAATTAAACAGAAGTACACTCTATCCTAGATCTTTTCTTCACTAGATATAATAATTACCTTTAGATTAAGATGAATTCCAAAACTTTGCAGCAAAATTTGTTTATGTTATATCCTAGCACTTACTTTCTAGAGATCACACATGTTTTGTTTGTCAAGTAAACAGGTTCATATTGGCCGTGAAGCAAAATCTGTTCTCTAAAATAAAAACCTGTTGTAACCCGTTATGTTAACACCACTCATGGCTGATTTGCCAGTGAGAATATCTTTGTTGTACGGCTCCTGATGTGCACATATTCAAGTTGGGGAAGAGTCAGGAATGCCAACAGTTCTGCAAGTTAGAGGATTCACAGACCTTGGTCTGACCTCATGAAGTTCCTAAGATGATTGCTGATAAGTCCCACCTTATCATTCCTGTAAGCTTGGGAAAGATCGCTACATGCCCACGATCCACGAATTGTCATAGATTTTCAAGAACTCAAACTATTACTTGGATATTGGCAATGTCTAGTGCAGAAAAGGACTGCCAGTGACAATGGTTTCCATCTTGGCAGTAGTAACAAAGGGAGACAATGAAAAGGTAAGGTAGACAGCGGTTTCACAAATGGTTTTGTAATGAAAGGAGTCAATATATCTAAGAATTTAGTAGGGTATTATATGAAAAACTCCTTATCTGAAATTCATCTAGAGGTTACAATAAAACTACATCCTTTAATGGAATGTGGCCAAAATTGTTGCTGTTATTTCCTGAGAAGATAAATATTCCATTGAGGCTTTCTTGGTTTTTGCAAAGATTTATTTAATGAAATATATAATCATTCATTGACTACTGTGACTTATGTTGGACACTAGTCTATTCAGACTAAGAAAGAAATGTCCCATTCTTTTCTGAAGATCCTACCCTCTAAAGGGGCTATTGAGAAGTTATTAATGCTCTGTGTATTAATTTAGATATGCACAGAGGTCTATGTCAGACTACCTAGAACATGAGGACTTTTAGGTTGCGCTTTCCTCTTGAATTTAAACTAACATTTCCTGTCTTCCTTAGTCACCTATCTCTGTTCTATAGTTACAAAACTAGTACCTTGGGAAATAAAAGGTAATGGGTGGGCAGAATAGATGAATAAATCCAATTAAACAGAAGTACACTCTATCCTAGATCTTTTCTTCACTAGATATAATAATTACCTTTAGATTAAGATGAATTCCAAAACTTTGCAGCAAAATTTGTTTATGTTATATCCTAGCACTTACTTTCTAGAGATCACACATGTTTTGTTTGTCAAGTAAACAGGTTCATATTGGCCGTGAAGCAAAATCTGTTCTCTAAAATAAAAACCTGTTGTAACCCGTTATGTTAACACCACTCATGGCTGATTTGCCAGTGAGAATATCTTTGTTGTACGGCTCCTGATGTGCACATATTCAAGTTGGGGAAGAGTCAGGAATGCCAACAGTTCTGCAAGTTAGAGGATTCACAGACCTTGGTCTGACCTCATGAAGTTCCTAAGATGATTGCTGATAAGTCCCACCTTATCATTCCTGTAAGCTTGGGAAAGATCACTACATGCCCACAATCCACGAATTGTCATAGATTTTCAAGAACTCAAACTATTACTTGGACATTGGCAATGTCTAGTGCAGAAAAGGACTGCCAGTGACAATGGTTTCCATCTTGGCAGTAGTAACAAAGGGAGACAATGAAAAGGTAAGGTAGACAGCGGTGCAAATCTGCTTATCGGGCTGCATCAGGAGGGGATGGGAGAAATCTTAGCTGTAGATCAAGGAACCAAAAAGGCAGCAATTAGTAATTCAGAGATTTTCACTGTCCATGTGAGGTATTAAAAGAGAGAACTCTGAAATTATAAGTGCATGTGAGAAAGGGGAGGCGATGATAGTGAACAAGAGCTCAGATTTCCCTTATATTTCTAGGAAGTGCAGCAAACAGGTAGGCAAGATGGCCCAGAACTAAAGCCTAGAGATTATCAGTAATTAAGAGCCATTTATGGAGGAAACCATGAAAGAGCAGCTAGAGAGGTAGAAGGAAAGCCAAATTGTGTGATGTCATTGAACTCAGTGAAAGACCATTTTTTGAAATATCAGATGATTAAAAACATCAAGTATGGGTTGAGACTCAGAACAGAGAAGTGGTTTTGGCAGCAAAGACGTTACACATGATCACAGCAAAAGTGAGCTGTCAGGGAAACCTCATAGGGTAAAGCCTGATTATTGTGAGCAGATGAGTAAATGAGGGACATGAAAATGAGAGACAGGAAGAGTAGATGCTTGATTCTAAGACTATGTCTTAGAATTCAATTTAGGATTACAGTTGAGGCTGATCTGTTATATGCTACCACAATATATGGTACCAAGTCATCCCTCTCAGTGACATCACACAGTTCGGTCTCCATTCTAGCCCTTCTGGTGTCAAGCAACATGACTTTGGACATTTGCCCCAGCCTCAGTCTCTCTTTTTTTAATTGGAATATAATTGTTTTTCAGTGTGGTATTAATTTCATCTGTACAACAGCATGAGTCAACTATGCATACATACCTCCCCTCCCTCATGAGCTTCTCTCCTACCCCCCATTCCACCCCTCTAGGTCATCACAGAGCACGTGGCTGAGCTCCCTGTGCTATGTAACATGCCCCCACTAGCTAGCTAGCTATCCTAAGCCTTTTCATCTGTAGATGTCCATCAGTATACATTCTACCAAGGTTAGCTGATGGTTTTATTTGAAGGCACTGCAGAAAGAGAGAACTGTCAATGTAGCAAGGTCTCTGGAAAGTACAAGGCCATAGAATCTAGAACTGAGGTGAATAAATTAATCCTCAAAAGGAAGAATGTCTCTCTTACACTGTTGTGAGTACAAAAGACAAAAATAAGGGTCTAGGTTCATTTATCTTTGTGGGTATTGTGTTGACAGGTTTCCAGTCATAACAACATTTACTTTGTCTGCCATAAGAGCTAGGGTGACTACCTCTACACAGATTACACAGCTGGTAGAAGGGAGATAGCCTTCAAATAACCAGTGTAGAGACTGTGAGAAAACCAGGATGTCAGATGGTCTTGGGTGCCCATTTGATGCTGGTGGAACTATACTTAGAGGAATAATACAGTATTCTCTGAACAGTGTTCCTAGCCTGGCACTTTATTAAGGAAGGATGACAGTTGCTGTAGTCCAAAATCAGCGTTCTGTAAGATGGATGTAAAAGAATGACAGTAGATTAGGTGAAAGAAAGGTATCAGAAAGTGACTCAATTTGAAATCTATTCAGAATTGAGAAGGATATATAATAGGAAATAGATACTGAAAAGGTAGAAAGGATAGAGAGACTTCCCAGGTGACTCAGAGAGTAAAGAATCTGCCAGCACTGCAAGAGATGCAGGAGTTCAGTCCCTGGGTTGGGAATATCCCCCAGGGGAGAGCATGGCAGCCCACTCCAGGATTCTTGCCTGGAGAATCCCATGGACAGAGGAGTCTGGTGGGCTACAGTTCATTGGGTTGCAAAGAGTCAGACACAACTGAAGTGACTGAGCACTCACGCACACAGAAAAGACAGAAGTATACGGAGGTCTTGGTCAGGTGAAAGTCAATTTGGGAATAAAATTAACTGTAAAACTTGAAGGGTAGAAAGTTGTATTAAAACCTAGGGGGTGTATATTTTATAAGTGAAACTTTTCCAGAATTCAAGGACCAGGGGTGTATGAGGGTATATTTAAAAGTTGGAATTAGAGATAAGGTGACTCATTTTATGTCTGTTGTCCATCAGTATACATTCTACCAAGTTTAGCTGATGGTTTTATTTGAAGGCACTGCAGAAAGAGAGAACTGTCAATGTAGCAAGGTCTCTGGAAAGTACAAGGCCATAGAATCTAGAACTGAGGTGAATAAATTAATCCTCAAAAGGAAGAATGTCTCTCTTACACTGTTGTGAGTACAAAAGACAAAAATAAGGCTCTAGGTTCATTTATCTTTGTGGGTATTGTGTTGACAGGTTTCCAGTCATAACAACATTTACTTTGTCTGCCATAAGAGCTAGGGTGACTACCTCCACACAGATTACACAGCTGGTAGAAGGGAGATAGCCTTCAAATAACCAGTGTAGAGACTGTGAGAAAACCAGGATGTCAGATGGTCTTGGGTGCCCATTTGATGCTGGTGGAACTATACTTAGAGGAATAATACAGTATTCTCTGAACAGTGTTCCTAGCCTGGCACTTTATTAAGGAAGGATGACAGTTGCTGTAGTCCAAAATCAGCGTTCTGTAAGATGGATGTAAAAGAATGACAGTAGATTAGGTGAAAGAAAGGTATCAGAAAGTGACTCGATTTGAAATCTATTCAGAATTGAGAAGGATATATAATAGGAAATAGATACTGAAAAGGTAGAAAGGATAGAGAGGCTTCCCAGGTGACTCAGAGAGTAAAGAATCTGCCAGCACTGCAAGAGATGCAGGAGTTTAGTCCCTGGGTTGGGAATATCCCCCAGGGGAGAGCATGGCAGCCCACTCCAGGATTCTTGCCTGGAGAATCCCATGGACAGAGGAGTCTGGTGGGCTACAGTTCATTGGGTTGCAAAGAGTCAGACACAACTGAAGTGACTGAGTACTCACGCACACAGAAAAGACAGAAGTATACGGAGGTCTTGGTCAGGTGAAAGTCAATTTGGGAATAAAATTAACTGTAAAACTTGAAGGGTAGAAAGTTGTATTAAAAACCTAGGGTGTTTATATTTTATAAGTGAAACTTTTCCAGAATTCAAGGACCAGGGGTGTATGAGGGTATATTTAAAAGTTGGAATTAGAGATAAGGTGACTCATTTTATGTCTGTTGTCCTTACATAATCATGAATAGTTTTCCCTTTTAGTTTTTTCCTTAATCAAGTACATAGTAATTCATGCATTTACTTGTAAATCAATGAATAATATATAAATACTAAACCTAAAATGTGATCAAGACTACATTAGTAATCCATAAGTGTGTGGAATGAGACTCAATTTGCACACAGATGTATTTTATAAATAGTATAATCATTGAAGCGCATACCCTGAATACACACTGTGTATATTCTTATTATTGCCACCAATTTTCCACAGAAAGTATGAATTCTACTGTTCTATTTAATATATTACATATTACAAACTTACCAAGCTCTACTGTGCTTGAGGATCACTCTTTGCTGAGGACTGATCCCTTCAGCCTTTTGTTTCCTACATACATAAGTCCTGTGTGTGTGTGTGTGTGTGTGTGTGTGTGTGTGAGTGAGAGAGAGAGAGAGAGAGAGACTTTTGTTTTTGTAGTTTATAATAGCAACATTCTGTTAATAAATAACATACAAAGTTACTGTGCAAAACGACCCCTCACTTCTATTCTAAACTTAACATTCAGTTGATTTTATTGTCCGCACCTAACTACATAAAGCTGTCATACACAGGACAGAAACACTGGGACCTAAATAAAAATGGTAATTCATACTACTTTGCTTCAAATATGATTCTCATTTAAATATAAATCAAGAATTTAATGTACACAGTTTGAGAGATACCTTAGAATCCTGTGTTCTGACCTTGTCTTTCTTGAAGAAAAGTGATGCATAATTTTTAGATAATTTAGAAAAATGTTATGACCTCTCTGGATAGTTTTAAAATGAACACTTTTTTTCCCTCTTATCACACTTCTGAATTCAGGTTTCTAGAACTAATCTTAAGCAAATATCTGAAACTTAAGAAACTACCAGGGACCATCGAACCCAGACCAAGAAGGCACTTTCCCTTCCCCCTACCAGGACCACTCCATATTCTTCTATGGAGCCTTCAAAAGTTTTTTTCTTGTGGATAAATTATGATTATTCTCAAAGACTTCTCAACTGACAACATCTTTATCACCAATTCTTTATATACCAAAGTGGCTGGAGAAAAAGAAGTACAATTTAATTACATAGCACCAAATAGAACTACCAATTTATTTTTTATCAGGAAAGAGTATTTTAAGAGGCTCTGAAAGAGCAGAGAAACTAAGACTCACAAGATTAAAGGCTATCTAAAATATTAACATTGAGTATTTCACACAAAATTTTTCTCCTTACATGAAAAATACTAAATAAGTTACTTTTAAATGCCATATACATATATATATATATATATATATATATATATACACACACACACACACACACACACACACACACACACCCTTCTCATTTAATAGCATGTGAATAAGATTTAAAACATAAGGAGCTGAGGGAAAGGATGAATTATATGTACAATTCAAATTTTATTAAAATCCAAATATAAAATGTAAAAAGAAGTTAATATTTTCCTAGACGAAAAGTAAGTATTCACTATCCCCCCTAAAGCAGGTAAATTTTACCATTATGAGTAAAAACATATATGAATGAGACACTTTCTGGCTTTGATACACGTAAAAATTGAAAATATGTTTATCTAAATGTTTAGGGTTATATCATTAGAAATACATAATCCTACTTTTATGAAGAGGTCAAGTAGGGGAAATAAATTAGCAGAATCATTTGAATTAACTTTTTTCATATTGGACAGGATTTCTTCCTTTTTTAAAGCTTTTTGAGATATAATTGATATACAAAAATTGCACATATTTAATGCATAGACTTTGATGAGTTTGGACATAAGCATCCACCTATTATGTTATCACCACAACTGAGGTACTAACCAAATCCTTCCTTGTGTGTGTGTTAAGACTATTTAATCCTCAACATATTTTAAGTGCACTGTACTCTGATGGTAACTATCTATATATCTATATATACATATATACTTTTTTGCACAGCAGATCTCTAGAATTTATTCACAGTGTTTACTTTTTAAAGGCTCTTTGCACATGTGAAACATTCCATAAGATGTTCCCTGTTGCCATGGAGGGTGTCACTATTTTTAGATGGACTGTGGCAAATCACACAAGGGCCCGTGGCATTAAGGGGAAAACTACGTTCCACACATTTCACTTTGTCTTGTTTCTTCCCTCTCAAACTTATTCACATCTTCCTGGAAGTTAACAGTGATGCTATTAGAGTTGATGGCTGAGAATATTGCTCGGTTTCTTGGGTGGACCCTGTGAGTATTACATAGCACCAAATAGAACTACCAATTTATTTTTTATCAGGAAAGAGTATTTTAAGAGGCTCTGAAAGAGCAGAGAAACTAAGACTCACAAGATTAAAGGCTATCTAAAATATTAACATTGAGTGTTTCACACAAAATTTTTCTCCTTACATGAAAAATAGTAAATAAGTTACTTTTAAATGCCATATATATATATATATATATATATATATATATATATATACATACACACACACACACACACACACACACCCTTCTCATTTAATAGCATGTGAATAAGATTTAAAACATAAGGAGCTGAGGGAAAGGATGAATTATATGTACAATTCAAATTTTATTAAAATCCAAATATAAAATGTAAAAAGAAGTTAATATTTTCCTAGACGAAAAGTAAGTATTCACTATCCCCCCTAAAGCAGGTAAATTTTACCATTATGAGTAAAAACATATATGAATGAGACACTTTCTGGCTTTGATACACGTAAAAATTGAAAATATGTTTATCTAAATGTTTAGGGTTATATCATTAGAAATACATAATCCTACTTTTATGAAGAGGTCAAGTAGGGGAAATAAATTAGCAGAATCATTTGAATTAACTTTTTTCATATTGGACAGGACTTCTTCCTTTTTTAAAGCTTTTTGAGATATAATTGATATACAAAAATTGCACATATTTAATGCATAGACTTTGATGAGTTTGGACATAAGCATCCACCTATTATGTTATCACCACAACTGAGGTACTAACCAAATCCTTCCTTGTGTGTGTGTTAAGACTATTTAATCCTCAACATATTTTAAGTGCACTGTACTCTGATGGTAACTATCTATATATCTATATATACATATATACTTTTTTGCACAGCAGATCTCTAGAATTTATTCACAGTGCTTACTTTTTAAAGGCTCTTTGCACATGTGAAACATTCCATAAGATGTTCCCTGTTGCCATGGAGGGTGTCACTATTTTTAGATGGACTGTGGCAAATCACACAAGGGCCCATGGCATTAAGAGGAAAACTACGTTCCACACATTTCACTTTGTCTTGTTTCTTCCCTCTCAAACTTATTCACATCTTCCTGGAAGTTAACAGTGATGCTATTAGAGTTGATGGCTGAGAATATTGCTCACTTTCTTGGGACTGGGAGGCTCATGTGAATTGTATTATTTTTTTCAGTGTATGACTCTGAAATCATTCACTGTAGGTTTTTTTTTTTTTTTTTTTCCTCCAATCAGAAATATCAAAGCCCTCTTCTCTTTATGCTGAGCTTTGTAGATAGTCTTTTTCTGACATTTTCTCTATATCTTTTTTTGGGGAGGGGACTGCATGGGCCTCCCAACGCAGTGGCCTCTCTTGTTGCAGAGCACTGACTTGGGCACATGCGCTCCAGAGCGCTGGCTCAGTAGTTGGACACATCGGTCCAGCTGCTCCGCGGTATGTGGGATCTTCCCAGGCCAGGGGTTGAACTGGACCCCTTGCCCAGCAAGGTGGTGTCCTTACCTACTGGACCACCAGGGAAGCCCTCTCTATATCTTCAGGAGGCTAATTCTCACAAAGAGTCCAACCTCTGTTGCAAGGCAGTAAAAAGAGAGGGTTTATTTCATTTCATAAAGTACACTTCCAGTAGTTAATTACAGATATTTCAAGACCTTCCTCTACTGAGTCTGTATCACTCTCCCTTGTCTGATGTACAGGAACGTGATACACCGCATCACCTTCCTCTGAGAATTAGTCTTCCGTATTAAATGTATAATCTTCTGAATCAAGACTTAACTTCAGATTCCAGAGGACTCATCTGAAACAGAATCCTCTGCCAGCCACCTGACTGTTGACTTACACCAGCATCCTGGTCTAGATTTGATGGCATCTCTGAATTCTCTGCTACCTCTTCCACAACTTGAATGCCTCATTTCGCATAAAGCCAGACTTCCATCAGAGCAAGAGAAACATGCTCAGACTCCTGTGCTTTCTTTGTCATTCGCCAAATAATTCATCTGAATTTCCTTCTTCTCAGAAGTTATCTTTTCTTCCTGTGAATCCCCCAAAGCCTCATAGCCCAGGTCTTTGGGGCTCTTGCACAGACTAGGTCTGGATGAGGCTTCTGGGGTGAAAACAGTGGGACTGGACAGAAGGATTCGGGACATTTGGCCCTCTGGGCTTCTCTGCAGGTGTTCCTTCCAGGCACACAGACCTCAGGGCACCAGCTTGCTAGGTTTCCCTTCAACTCACTTGGCCTTTGTGCATATGCACTCAAGTCTGTCCATTCTCTCCCAGTTCCTCTTTTCATTTTCAAAATTGCTCAGGTTTGGGCACAAATTCTCTTTACATTCTATGTAAAGGTCACTAAATATTATTGAAACTGAAGAGAAGAGAAGGCAGGGTGCTTAAAGGATCATCTGAATGGTTGCAGAATTCACGGCCCTTCACTAAGGGCTTTAGTAAGAATACTCGTCAATGAGTAAGCAGCAATAAAACATAACGTGATTTGGTGAAAGCAATAAACTTAAATTTGAGTATTCACACACTGTAGACAGCAAACCAATAGAGCATCCAGAGTCCTAATGTGTAACTTCATCTAACATTCACTATGGTGAATGAGTCTATGTGCTACTGTTCTGATTTAATTACTTTCAAAAGTCCACGTCGAATTCCTTCCAAAATTCAACATCTAATGCAAGCCTCATGAGTTAAAATTTGAATCTGTAAAACAGAGCTATTACAAAAACAAAAGTAATCAACACACTCTTATAGATCTCCTAAAGCGATGATTCACACAGGATTTCACACAAAACTTCCATTGATGCTAATGAAATTGGGTGAGTTACAGGCTGAAACTCTCCTATACATTGATAGGTGAATAGTTCCCTGAGGTACTTACTTAGATGAGGGACTTAATTTTTTCACTACTCCTTTTGAAATCATGTTTCCCTAGTCTGATTTCTTTTTAAAGTAGATAGCACAAATTCAGAAGCACTGGATTGTCAAAAGCTACATAAGGACACTGTCTAGCTCATATCTGACCCATCAAACCATCTTCCATTCAGATGAATATCAGTTGGCCAAAACCTTGAGAAGTTGGGTTCTGTTTGCATCTCTGAAAGCAAAATCATTAAGTTCATTCAATCTTGCTTCTTTGAGATTCTAGAAAAAGAAATCCTGCAATTATGTGAGGGAGCTAGTTGAGAAGAAATAGAAACTCCTGATTGCCTTCATAGGAATTGAAGAGTCCCATAACTGATTTAATTAGCTGCCTAGTGAAGGAACGATCAAGAAATGTTGAGTTAGAAACAATGTAAGATTATTCAAAGACTTACACAAAATGATAAGATAGGTATGTGTGTTTGTGTGTGTTTGTGGTGTGTGTGTGTGTGTGTGTGTGTGTGTGTGTGTGTGTATATTTCAGAGGAAAGTAGCAGCTTTCACTACCATGTCAGTGTTTTTTCTCAGATAGTAATCTCATTATAATGATATCAACGTGGTTGTATATAATTCTTGACTAGGGCCAAATATTTATCTTCTCATTTATCACAGCTTTCTGGTATATAGATAGGGTTGTGGTTATAATCTTATTTTGTAATTAGTAAAGCACAGCTCATTTAGGTAAGTTACCTCATTGAATAAATATGGCTCTGAAAATAAAACAAAGTGCAAATACCATAAGCATGCTGATTTTGATGAAAAATCTTGTTAAGCTGACCTTTGTATTGTCATAGCTAGTGCAATTAGGGCTTATGATGGGAATTTTCTAAATATCGGGGACTTTAATGTCAGAAGAATTCTAGTGTCTTGTCTTTTGGTTAGTGATATTTAGAAAGTTTTTAAATAGAGATAGATCCCCAAATACCAAAATATATCTTTGATCTGTAAAACAGAGCTATTACAAAACAAAAGTAATCAACACACTCTTATAGATCTCCTAAAGCGATGATTCACACAGGATTTCACACAAAACTTCCATTGATGCTAATGAAATTGGGTGAGTTACAGGCTGAAACTCTCCTATACATTGATAGGTGAATAGTTCCCTGAGGTACTTACTTAGATGAGGGACTTAATTTTTTCACTACTCCTTTTGAAATCATGTTTCCCTAGTCTGATTTCTTTTTAAAGTAGATAGCACAAATTCAGAAGCACTGGATTGTCAAAAGCTACATAAGGACACTGTCTAGCTCATATCTGACCCATCAAACCATCTTCCATTCAGATGAATATCAGTTGGCCAAAACCTTGAGAAGTTGGGTTCTGTTTGCATCTCTGAAAGCAAAATCATTAAGTTCATTCAATCTTGCTTCTTTGAGATTCTAGAAAAAGAAATCCTGCAATTATGTGAGGGAGCTAGTTGAGAAGAAATAGAAACTCCTGATTGCCTTCATAGGAATTGAAGAGTCCCATAACTGATTTAATTAGCTGCCTAGTGAAGGAACGATCAAGAAATATTGAGTTAGCAACAATGTAAGATTATTCAAAGACTTACACAAAATGATAAGATAGGTATGTGTGTTTGTGTGTGTGTGGTGTGTGTGTGTGTACATTTCAGAGGAAAGTAGCAGCTTTCACTACCATGTCAGTGTTTTTTATCAGATAGTAATCTCATTATAATGATATCAACGTGGTTGTATACAATTCTTGACTAGGGCCAAATATTTATCTTCTCATTTATCACAGCTTTCTGGTATATAGATAGGGTTGTGGTTATAATCTTATTTTGTAATTAGTAAAGCACAGCTCATTTAGGTAAGTTACCTCATTGAATAAATATGGCTCTGAAAATAAAACAAAGTGCAAATACCATAAGCATGCTGATTTTGATGAAAAATCTTGTTAAGCTGACCTTTGTATTGTCATAGCTAGTGCAATTAGGGCTTATGATGGGAATTTTCTAAATATCGGGGACTTTAATGTCAGAAGAATTCTAGTGTCTTGTCTTTTGGTTAGTGATATTTAGAAAGTTTTTAAATAGAGATAGATCCCCAAATACCAAAATATATCTTTGATTAAATTGTGCATGGATACATAGTGACTATTATATGTTGCTCAGTGAAAAGTATATGATGCTTCTTACTGTGATTAAAGCCCAAATTACATTGAATTTAAGCATTAGCAGACTCATTTTGGCTAACTATGTGGCTTTAAACAAATATAAAAAGTTTGCTTATTTATTAGACATTAAGAATCAGTGCCACTATACATGACATTTGAAAAATGGCTAGTCTAAACTCTAATTCAGGGATATCAATCCTAACTACTCATTGGAAGGACTGATACTCCAGTATTTTGGTCATTTGATCCGAACAGATGACTCACTGGCAAAGTCTCTGATGCTGGGAAAGATTGAGGGCAGAAGGAGAAGAAGGTGTCAGAGGATGAGATGGCTGGATGGCATCACCAATGCAATGGACATGAACTTGGGCAGTGTACATGAACTCTAGGAGAGGGTGAAGGACAAGGAGGCCTGGAGTGCTGCAGTCCTTGGGGTCGCAGACTCCAACACAACTGGGTGACTGAACAGCAACAGTCTAAAGTCTACAGTTATAGTTGGAGCTGTCTCAATAATTGATAGGACAAGTAAAGTAAAATCAGTAATAACAACACTATTAACTAGCATTTAAAGGATAGAGGCTAGAAACCTAAAAGGAGCAGAAAAAGCCCCAAAAAGTAGCACAGCTCATTTAAAGGTTTTTATATAATTCTTGACTAGGGCCAAATATTTATCTTCTCATTTATCACAGCTTTCTGGTATATAGATAGGGTTGTGGTTATAATCTTATTTTGTAATTAGTAAAGCACAGCTCATTTAGGTAAGTTACCTCATTGAATAAATATGGCTCTGAAAATAAAACAAAGTGCAAATACCATAAGCATGCTGATTTTGATGAAAAATCTTGTTAAGCTGACCTTTGTATTGTCATAGCTAGTACAATTAGGGCTTACGATGGGAATTTTCTAAATATCGGGGACTTTAATGTCAGAAAAATTCTAGTGTCTTGTCTTTTGGTTAGTGATATTTAGAAAGTTTTTAAATAGAGATAGATCCCCAAATACCAAAATATATCTTTGATTAAATTGTGCATGGATACATAGTGACTATTATATGTTGCTTAGTGAAAAGTATATGATGCTTCTTACTGTGATTAAAGCCCAAATTACATTGAATTTAAGCATTAGCAGACTCATTTTGGCTAACTATGTGGCTTTAAACAAATATAAAAAGTTTGCTTATTTATTAGACATTAAGAATCAGTGCCACTATACATGACATTTGAAAAATGGCTAGTCTAAACTCTAATTCAGGGATATCAATCCTAACTACTCATTGGAAGGACTGATACTCCAGTATTTTGGTCATTTGATCCGAACAGATGACTCACTGGCAAAGTCTCTGATGCTGGGAAAGATTGAGGGCAGAAGGAGAAGAAGGTGTCAGAGGATGAGATGGCTGGATGGCATCACCAATGCAATGGACATGAACTTGGGCAGTGTACATGAACTCTAGGAGAGGGTGAAGGACAAGGAGGCCTGGAGTGCTGCAGTCCTTGGGGTCGCAGACTCCAACACAACTGGGTGACTGAACAGCAACAGTCTAAAGTCTACAGTTATAGTTGGAGCTGTCTCAATAATTGATAGGACAAGTAAAGTAAAAATCAGTAATAACAACACTATTAACTAGCATTTAAAGGATAGAGGCTAGAAACCTAAAAGGAGCAGAATACATTTTTTTTTCAAGTGTGCGCACACACTGCTCATCAAGACAAATCATGCTCTGTAACGCAGTTTCTAAAATGAAATTGCACACCTCCTCAGGCCACAGTGGAATGAAATTAGAAATCAATAGGTAGTAATTGTAAAGTTATCAAATATTTTGAAACTTAAAAATATACCCCTGAATAAATCCTGTGTCAAAGAAGAAAATAAAAAAGGAAATTAGATATTCTGAGTTAAAAGAAGGTGAAAATACAGCACATCAATATTTATCTGATCAAGTTAAGTGGTTCTTAGAAAAAATTAATCACATTGGGGAAAAAGAAATGTTTCTAATCATTGAAGATTCAACTTAAGAAAGTAGAAAAAAAGAACCAATTAAATTTAAATAAAATAAGAAAAGAGCAAATGCTAGTCAATTTCAAAATACACAGGAAATTAAAAACACAAAACTGAAGAGATCAATAGTAAAATTGATAAAATGGTGACCAGACTAATGAAGGAAAAAAGAGAGAAGACACAAAACTCCAAAATCGAGAATAAGAGAATCCAGTCATTGAAATATAAAGGAGCATTATACACATTATGACTATAGATTTGATAATTTAGTTTAAATAGATGAATGCATTGAGATAATATTTAAAAGAGTAGATTATACCTAAATAAGCCCGGCTTAAAAAACAATTAATTTACTTAGGGGAGGAAACAAAATGCAACACTGCTGTCATTAGCACTGATATGTTTTTTTTTTTAATGTTACTTTCATTTAATTGCTTATTTCATTTCAGCCTAATTGTTCAGCCTAACATTTTAGGCCAACATGAAGATTATAGAGGTGCTTAAATTTAGTCTCAATATCTGCAAATCAGGCTGAGTCCTGGTCGCAGACTCGGCAACATGCAACTTGGGCAGTGTACATGAACTCTAGGAGAGGGTGAAGGACAAGGAGGCCTGGAGTGCTGCAGTCCTTGGGGTCGCAGACTCCAACACAACTGGGTGACTGAACAGCAACAGTCTAAAGTCTACAGTTATAGTTGGAGCTGTCTCAATAATTGATAGGACAAGTAAAGTAAAAATCAGTAATAACAACACTATTAACTAGCATTTAAAGGATAGAGGCTAGAAACCTAAAAGGAGCAGAATACATTTTTTTTTCAAGTGTGCGCACACACTGCTCATCAAGACAAATCATGCTCTGTAACGCAGTTTCTAAAATGAAATTGCACACCTCCTCAGGCCACAGTGGAATGAAATTAGAAATCAATAGGTAGTAATTGTAAAGTTATCAAATATTTTGAAACTTAAAAATATACCCCTGAATAAATCCTGTGTCAAAGAAGAAAATAAAAAAGGAAATTAGATATTCTGAGTTAAAAGAAAGTGAAAATACAGCACATCAATATTTATCTGATCAAGTTAAGTGGTTCTTAGAAAAAATTAATCACATTGGGGAAAAAGAAATGTTTCTAATCATCGAAGATTCAACTTAAGAAAGTAGAAAAAAAGAACCAATTAAATTTAAATAAAATAAGAAAAGAGCAAATGCTAGTCAATTTCAAAATACACAGGAAATTAAAAACACAAAACTGAAGAGATCAATAGTAAAATTGATAAAATGGTGACCAGACTAATGAAGGAAAAAAGAGAGAAGACACAAAACTCCAAAATCGAGAATAAGAGAATCCAGTCATTGAAATATAAAGGAGCATTATACACATTATGACTATAGATTTGATAATTTAGTTTAAATAGATGAATGCATTGAGATGATATTTAAAAGAGTAGATTATACCTAAATAAGCCCGGCTTAAAAAACAATTAATTTACTTAGGGGAGGAAACAAAATGCAACACTGCTGTCATTAGCACTGATATGTTTTTTTTTTTTAATGTTACTTTCATTTAATTGCTTATTTCATTTCAGCCTAATTGTTCAGCCTAACATTTTAGGCCAACATGAAGATTATAGAGGTGCTTAAATTTAGTCTCAATATCTGCAAATCACACATTTATTTTCGTATTTTTTCCTTGCATCATTTTCTAACATCTTGCATTTAGTACACTTAATTCACTTCCGCTTTTGGACATTTTATTGTACAAATAAAGCTTTCAATGTAAGATACAAAACTAAGAGTCTTTTTGCCTACCTAGAAAGTGGCAAATCCATTTGGCTACATTGTTTATCCTTGATTTGAACCTTAGGAATTTGACTTAAGTGTGTTGAAGCTAAAGAGTCTATATGGATTGATATTTTGGGGAAGTTTGAAATCACTGCATTACTCTTCACACCACATCTTAGTTGTGGGCTGTGTGTGCTGGCAGTCAATCTCTAGTAGAAAATAAAAGTGCTTTCTAACGTGAGCATTAAGTTTTCATTAAGCTATTAATTCTCCAATAGATCCAGGAAGAGAAAAAATAGATCAAGATAGCCTTTATTAGCCAGAGAGATAATAACATAATAGCCATAATTTATCAAACATTTATATGAGCCAGTGTGTTAGGTAGTTTGCATTCTTTTCTTAAATTAATCCTTAGAACATCATTAAGACATGAGAATAATCTTCGTTGGAACACAAGGACTGATATTAATGATTAAGAAATATTCTGCCGGCCTTCCCTGGTGGTCCAGTGGGTAAGGACTCCGCCTTGCAGAGCAAGGGACTCCAGTTCGATCACTGGCCTGGGAAAATTCCACGTGCTGCAGAGCAGCTGGAATGGTGTGTTCGACTACCAAGCCAGAGCTCTGGAGCGCATGTGCCCAGAGCTGGTGCTCTGCAAAGAGAGAGGCCGCTGTGATGGGAGGCCCACACAGGCCAAAGAACAAAGATGGATGAAAATAGATAAATGAAAGACCAATAGAAGTGGCCCCCAAACAAACAAACAAAAGAAATATTCTACCAAATAAATTAGCAAAACTTGAAAAAAAAAACACCCGTGTTGGCAGTGGCATTGAGAAATGTATGTAATAAAATTTGCATTGTGGATGGAGGTTAATTTTTGCAAAAAAAAAAACATTTTATTAAGTTATTTCTCATATGTACCAAGAACCATGAAGGTATTTTATGTTTTGTTACAGCAAGCCTAGAAATATACTCTAAAGGAATAATCCAGGGTATGCAAATAAAACCCCAAATCCTGAAATTAACAGTTATTAATTTGAGCAGTAGCCACAGTATTATTTATTTATTGAACAATATTTAATAATATTTAATACTGAATAATATTCCAAATTTATGTTTAACAATATGTAAAATGCAACACTAATGGTTAAATAAAATGCAATGTAGCCATATGACTTTATATTAAATGCAATATGGTGCACACCCAGCCATATGTATAAGTGCATGCATATGGATAAATATAAATATACATATATACATGCATATGCATGTATATGTGTGTAAAAATAAACACAGCTCTATATTTATATTTCCTTTGATTAAAACTCTTTTCAAAAGTGTGATGCACAGGCTAGATTGAACTGGCCAAATTGTAATGTCTGATATTTCTCACCACTTAGGTTATATTCCTGCAACAGTGAATTCATTATAGTGCTCCAAATAGAGATGTGATATGAGCTTTGATTTATGTATTTCTTTTCCTCAAATAATCTTGCTATCCTTCCTGTTTTGAGTCAGCCCAACTCATTCTTTCTGTTAACACCCATGAACTATCTTTTCTGAGGCTCTTTGTCTTCTTTTTATATTCTTAAGGTTCCTGCTGAGGGATCTATCCTAGACTCTGACACATTATTCTAAGATGGTGTCTTTCTTGGCTTTGTAGGAAGTTTTCATCTTTACTGGGATCCTTTGTGAGCTCAGAGACTGGTCAATTTTTAAAAAATATATATATTCCCAAGATCTAGCAAGTCTCGGTGTGCAGGATCATCATAGGCATTGAACCAAGAAATGAAGCTATATGATCTAAAGTTCAAGAAGTATTTATAAGATAGTATGATTGCATTCAGATAGTAAGCTTTCAGTTTTTTAATTTCTCATATTTTTACACTATTGGCTATATTGTTTTTATAGTGATGAGAATATATGCATTCAAACAAATGAAATAGGATGCCAATATATACTAATGTCTATCTATAATTTTCATTTTATCAATATGAATCAAGCAGCAGATTTTAGAAATGCCTAGAAAATAATTGTAATATAATTCAAGCTTTAAGTGTTTACTTGAAGTATGGGGTCAGAATTGAGAAACACCTATATAAAATAGAAATTGTGCATATCCATAGAAGTCAGGCTATTTGTTATTGAGAAGTATATTAAAATGATATTTTAGCATGGTAATTGCAAATTAGTCAAGCATAAACTCATAAGTATTGTTACAGATTACTGTTAAAATACTCTGTGTGTGTGTGCATGTGTGTGCAGCTGAGGGTAAACTCTCTCAGCTAATATGGAAAATTAGACTGTGTGTGTGTGCTCAGTCATGTCTGACTCTGTGTGACGCTATGGACTATAGCCCACAAGGCCCCTCTGTTCATGAAATTTTCCAAGCAAGAATACTGGAGTGGATTGCCATTTCCTCCTCCAGAGGATCTTCCCAACCCAGGGATCCAGCCCAGGTCTCTTGAGTTTACTTCAAAGGCAAGTTGATTCTCTACCACTGTAGCCCCTGGGAAGCCCAATAAGAAAAACTGGGTATTCTCAAAATGAAAGCAGGAGGAGGAGATAATAAAGATGGCATGTAGCTTTGATTTATGTATTTCTTTTCCTCAAATAATCTTGCTATCCTTCCTGTTTTGAGTCAGCCCAACTCATTCTTTCTGATAACACCATGAACTATCTTTTCTGAGGCTCTTTGTCTTCTTTTTATATTCTTAAGGTTCCTGCTGAGGGATCTATCCTAGACTCTGACACATTATTCTAAGATGGTGTCTTTCTTGGCTTTGTAGGAAGTTTTCATCTTTACTGGGATCCTTTGTGAGCTCAGAGACTGGTCAATTTTTAAAAAATATATATATTCCCAAGATCTAGCAAGTCTCGGTGTGCAGGATCATCATAGGCATTGAACCAAGAAATGAAGCTATATGATCTAAAGTTCAAGAAGTATTTATAAGATAGTATGATTGCATTCAGATAGTAAGCTTTCAGTTTTTTAATTTCTCATATTTTTACACTATTGGCTATATTGTTTTTATAGTGATGAGAATATATGCATTCAAACAAATGAAATAGGATGCCAATATATACTAATGTCTATCTATAATTTTCATTTTATCAATATGAATCAAGCAGCAGATTTTAGAAATGCCTAGAAAATAATTGTAATATAATTCAAGCTTTAAGTGTTTACTTGAAGTATGGGGTCAGAATTGAGAAACACCTATATAAAATAGAAATTGTGCATATCCATAGAAGTCAGGCTATTTGTTATTGAGAAGTATATTAAAATGATATTTTAGCATGGTAATTGCAAATTAGTCAAGCATAAACTCATAAGTATTGTTACAGATTACTGTTAAAATACTCTGTGTGTGTGTGCATGTGTGTGCAACTGAGGGTAAACTCTCTCAGCTAATATGGAAAATTAGACTGTGTGTGTGTGCTCAGTCATGTCTGACTCTGTGTGACGCTATGGACTATAGCCCACAAGGCCCCTCTGTTCATGAAATTTTCCAAGCAAGAATACTGGAGTGGATTGCCATTTCCTTCTCCAGAGGATCTTCCCAACCCAGGGATCCAGCCCAGGTCTCTTGAGTTTACTTCAAAGGCAAGTTGATTCTCTACCACTGTAGCCCCTGGGAAGCCCAATAAGAAAAACTGGGTATTCTCAAAAAATGAAAGCAGGAGGAGGAGATAATAAAGATGGCATGTTGCAATACATACAGATTCCAAATATTTAGCTAGAAAGATAGCCTTTCATAAACATACAGTTTGTGTGCATTCTACCCCCACCATGGGACGTGTAACAGCGTCCCGAATTCCAGTTGTCCTTGTGATTTCTGCGAAGTAAGGAACCAAAAGCAGGACTTTGTTTTAAATTTCCTAAAGACACAAACTTGAGCAGGCTTCTTAGATTTATTGCACAATGGTTAGGTAGCTGTTTCTTGGCTTGAGTGAAGACCTGATTTACAAAGTATATATACAAACTAATTGATTGTTAGATGTTACAACAAGAGTAAAAACAGAGAACTTCTGCAGGAATATTGAGCTTCTCTCAGATGGCATTTTTCTTTCAAAATACCAACAATAAGATGCCATCTGACGCATTAAAAGTTCTGGGGACCAAAAAGTTTGTTTAAAAAAAAAAAAACAACTATTTTGACACCCTAAAGTAAAAGAATCTTTAAGAAGAAAAAGCTGGGGAAAAAAAGCCTGAAAAACCCCACAGTACAAAAGGAGATAACTAAGTGAAAGCACAGACATGATAACTAAGCATAGAACAGAACATCTTTGATCCTAAACACATATCCAGAAACCATCAAAGGCAAATGTTACAGGTAAAAGCAATAAAAAGGATTACCTCGAGAGAAGGGAAAGGCACACATATTTAGATGCACTGTTAGGAGAGAAAACAAAACCAGGCAAGCAGTGAAAGATCTGAAAATTGAAAGGGAAAATCAAATCAGAGGCTTCTCTGCCTCATCCATCTGCCGGCACCCAGACAGCACACTTTGGAGTCCAATAGAGTGAAAACAAGATTGGGCAACTTCAGCAGAAACACATCCTCTCCATTTTAAAAATAATGAAAACAGTAACAGAGGCGTGACTAGGAACCAAATGGGAGAAACACCCAGGAAATTGCACAAGGGACAGTCAGGAGAGGCAGCAAAAGGGAGTTTATTCATTGGAATGAAAATTCAGCATGGCTGGTCCCAGGCTACATGTTTCACTGGCCTGGAAAAAACGGGCTGAGAAAACTGTGAATTGTCTAATGATCACATTTGGTCAAGCAAGAAAAAGGTTCTGGGCTGCTGGGGAAGATCTGGATCTAGTTTTGAAGTGATAATCGGAGACTTTAAATTCCCAGTCATGGCACTGAGACTCCTCGCCATCTGCCCACAGGATTCCGCCTACAGCACCTCCTCCATGGCTCCTTGGCACAGGCCCTCTGTCATCGCCACAGCTGTTCCTGAGAGTAAACCCACTGTGCATGCGTGCTATGTCTCCTCAGTTGTTTCCTACACATTGTTGCCCTATGGACTATAACCCATCAGGATCCTGTGTCCGTGGAATTCTCCAAACAAGAATATGGGAGTGGATTGCCGTGCCCCTCTCCAGGGGATCTTCCCAATCCAAGGATCAAACCCAAGGCCCTTATGCCTCCTGCATTGGCAAGTGGGTTCTTTACCACTAGCACCACCTGGGAAGCCCCCTTTACAGATAAACCTGAGGCTAAAAACATTGCAATAACTTAAAGTCACATAACTATTAAGAGGGAAAAGTTGGTTTCAAGTCTGATTCTCAATTCCATGTGATAGTATTTATCATATTGACCATTCTTTATTTTGGCCATTTCCTTGCCTGATCAGCTCATTCTGCAACATCTTTGAAGCCGCATACATATAATAACCTTCTTCCTTGAGTGATATCTTGTTCTGATCATCAATTGGACTTTTAGCATAAAATATGTGGACTCAAGTTTCTAGTTATTAGTTTCTGTATCTGTTTCTCATAAGAAAGTCTGAAAATTGAAAGGGAAAATCAAATCAGAGGCTTCTCTGCCTCATCCATCTGCCGGCACCCAGACAGCACACTTTGGAGTCCAATAGAGTGAAAACAAGATTGGGCAACTTCAGCAGAAACACATCCTCTCCATTTTAAAAATAATGAAAACAGTAACAGAGGCGTGACTAGGAACCAAATGGGAGAAACACCCAGGAAATTGCACAAGGGACAGTCAGGAGAGGCAGCAAAAGGGAGTTTATTCATTGGAATGAAAATTCAGCATGGCTGGTCCCAGGCTACATGTTTCACTGGCCTGGAAAAAACGGGCTGAGAAAACTGTGAATTGTCTAATGATCACATTTGGTCAAGCAAGAAAAAGGTTCTGGGCTACCGGGGAAGAGCTGGATCTAGTTTTGAAGTGATAATCGGAGACTTTAAATTCCCAGTCATGGCACTGAGACTCCTCGCCATCTGCCCACAGGATTCCGCCTACAGCACCTCCTCCATGGCTCCTTGGCACAGGCCCTCTGTCATCGCCACAGCTGTTCCTGAGAGTAAACCCACTGTGCATGCGTGCTATGTCTCCTCAGTTGTTTCCTACTCTTTGCTGCCCTATGGACTATAACCCATCAGGATCCTGTGTCCGTGGAATTCTCCAAACAAGAATATGGGAGTGGATTGCCGTGCCCCTCTCCAGGGGATCTTCCCAATCCAAGGATCAAACCCAAGGCCCTTATGCCTCCTGCATTGGCAAGTGGGTTCTTTACCACTAGCACCACCTGGGAAGCCCCCTTTACAGATAAACCTGAGGCTAAAAACATTGCAATAACTTAAAGTCACATAACTATTAAGAGGGAAAAGTTGGTTTCAAGTCTGATTCTCAATTCCATGTGATAGTATTTATCATACTGACCATTCTTTATTTTGGCCATTTCCTTGCCTGATCAGCTCATTCTGCAACATCTTTGAAGCCGCATACATATAATAACCTTCTTCCTTGAGTGATATCTTGTTCTGATCATCAATTGGACTTTTAGCATAAAATATGTGGACTCAAGTTTCTAGTTATTAGTTTCTGTATCTGTTTCTCTGACTAAGCAAAAAAAAAAAATTTTTTAGGACAATAACCTTATATATTTCTTCTTCCTGCCCTGTTTTACCCTTTACTCATGAGGGCTTCCAAGCCCCTGGCCTCCTGTACACCCTGCCCTTCTGTATTTTCTGCATCCTTACGTGTTCTGCCCTGCCTTATACCACAGTTCTCCATACAACAAAACAGCTTGAATAATAAGTCAGCATAAAAGTAAAAGGCATTATAGTAAATAAGCTTTCTTATTTCCAGATACATGTTCATTATTGTTATAATACGGGCTGGAAGATGAATTAGGACAGAAAAATGTTTTAGAGTGAATGATATTTCAGTTGTTTCATCTGTCCATTCCTGGTGACCACAGGGTCATTCAAGTCTCTGAATTCACCTTCTTCCTTGGAGCAGAAACTTGCCTTGTAGCTTATAAGCATGTGTTTCAGAGCAAGACAGACCTGGGTTCACAATTCTGGCTCTTCCTAGTTTACCTGTTTAATTTACCTATCTAATCCTAGACTGTTTTATTTCTAAAATGGAGTTATTTAAATACCTATTTCAAAAATTTATTGTGAGGAATAATTAATTTGATATACATAAATGTAGATTTTTTGCCCAAAGGGCAGGTCCATAGAGAATAGTCAGTAGCTCAACAGTTCAGAACTTGTGACATTCCACCTCTAACCCTTGGGAGGTTTTAAAAAGTCACCAGGCTGTGGAAAAATCCCCTTTGCTCTACTAAGACTGTCTCAGATTTCTCTAAAGGCTCTCAAAGTGATTAAAATGTATATTTGTTTTTATTAAGAGATGATACCTCTCTACTTTTGGGGAAAGTATTACCCATTTTCAAAAGACTTGATACTGATAGCTGAATAAACAAGAGGACAAACTTTTTTATTTCATGGAAGCTTTTTATCCCCACTAGTTCCCTTTGTTGGCTTTTTTTATTTTTTTACTTCTTGGTATTTTTTAAGTGATTTTCTTGATTATAAACTAGATGTATGAACTCTTTGTCATTCAGTGATTTAACATCCACAAGATTGATAATTTTCAAATATGTTGGACACCACAAGTTTACACTGACAACTGGATGTTTATTTCATCTTGATCATATATATGTATAAAATCCCTGCCCCTTATAGGTATGTAGAGCCCTGGGAGAACCAATGAAAAGAGAGTAAAAATTGCATCTGTTACTGGCTGATAGAATGAAGAGCCCCATGAGGTTATCCATCATCTTTCTCTGCCATTTTCATGGCAGACAAAACCTTGTGTCCACGTGGCACAACCAAAGACAAGCGCAGCATGGGTTATTGAGCTATTGAGTGACAGTCCAGTGCCATGGAGAGTCCTCCAGATTTTCAATTAAGTGGACATAAATGGAGTAGGCAGTAATGGAGAAATGCCTTTGTTGTTTTAAGTTCATAAAATGACAGGGTGATTTTGGTTATCACAGTATAGTCTAACATACATGTGCCAGAAAAAGTGAATTTGTCAGGTCTGAGTTGATTAAAACTTGTATATTCCCAGGCAAACTGATTTTTTCTCGGCTGGCCCTTGGTGGGCTATTGCCAATTGGAAGTTTGAAATTCTCTGATAAAAATTTTTTTTGGCATTTGTAGGCCCTTTCATTGCTTCCTAGTTTACCTGTTTAATTTACCTATCTAATCCTAGACTGTTTTATTTCTAAAATGGAGTTATTTAAATACCTATTTCAAAAATTTATTGTGAGGAATAATTAATTTGATATACATAAATGTAGATTTTTTGCCCAAAGGGCAGGTCCATAGAGAATAGTCAGTAGCTCAACAGTTCAGAACTTGTGACGTTCCACCTCTAACCCTTGGGAGGTTTTAAAAAGTCACCAGGCTGTGGAAAAATCCCCTTTGCTCTACTAAGACTGTCTCAGATTTCTCTAAAGGCTCTCAAAGTGATTAAAATGTATATTTGTTTTTATTAAGAGATGATACCTCTCTACTTTTGGGGAAAGTATTACCCATTTTCAAAAGACTTGATACTGATAGCTGAATAAACAAGAGGACAAACTTTTTTATTTCATGGAAGCTTTTTATCCCCACTAGTTCCCTTTGTTGGCTTTTTTTTTTTTTTTTTTTTTTTACTTCTTGGTATTTTTTAAGTGATTTTCTTGATTATAAACTAGATGTATGAACTCTTTGTCATTCAGTGATTTAACATCCACAAGATTGATAATTTTCAAATATGTTGGACACCACAAGTTTACACTGACAACTGGATGTTTATTTCATCTTGATCATATATATGTATAAAATCCCTGCCCCTTATAGGTATGTAGAGCCCTGGGAGAACCAATGAAAAGAGAGTAAAAATTGCATCTGTTACTGGCTGATAGAATGAAGAGCCCCATGAGGTTATCCATCATCTTTCTCTGCCATTTTCATGGCAGACAAAACCTTGTGTCCACGTGGCACAACCAAAGACAAGCGCAGCATGGGTTATTGAGCTATTGAGTGACAGTCCAGTGCCATGGAGAGTCCTCCAGATTTTCAATTAAGTGGACATAAATGGAGTAGGCAGTAATGGAGAAATGCCTTTGTTGTTTTAAGTTCATAAAATGACAGGGTGATTTTGGTTATCACAGTATAGTCTAACATACATGTGCCAGAAAAAGTGAATTTGTCAGGTCTGAGTTGATTAAAACTTGTATATTCCCAGGCAAACTGATTTTTTCTCGGCTGGCCCTTGGTGGGCTATTGCCAATTGGAAGTTTGAAATTCTCTGATAAGTGTGTTTTGCATGTCTGTAGCTTTGAAGGGAATTTTACCAGTTTATCCAGGCAGTTTGTGCAAATGGTGTGATTTATGATAGACACCTCCTTTCATCTTGTTAATCTCTAGTTTTAGTAATTGCAGTCACTCATGAAACCAGTGTGTGCTTATGTGGTCAGTCCGCAACAGAAACCTAAGACTCTTGGACTCAAGAAAACTTCCCGGAGACACTTCCCATGTATTTGTTACAGTTTATAGCAGGAAGAATTAAGTGTCTTGGTTGCCTCCATGGGGAGAAAGTTCTTAGAAGATGGCTTGTGGTTCCCTCCAGACTGTTGAGGCACCCTTGCTGATTTTGCTTTGTGTCTTTTCATGATGATAAACTGTACTATGAGTATAATGATTTCTGAGTTCTATCTTTCCTCATAACAATTTATTTAGCCTAGAGATGATCTTAGAAAGCACCAGACACTTCCCTAACTAACACAGAGAATTAGTAGTGGAAGTGGGGTGCTATCACCACAGAAATCTAAAATGTGGGAAACTGTTGTTCTAGGTGCCTGAAAAGATGCTGCTATCTATGAAAAATGTGGCAGAGCATTTGCCATATATGGTAGAGTGGTAAAACTCTTGCCTGTAGTAATTTAATAATTAGATCATGTGAATCGCAAACTTTTCCTCTTGAACTCAGAATCTACGGGGAAGGGTTGGAAATCCATTTTATTAGTGTGTTTTGAATAAAATTGGTCACACTTTATGTGATGTTTGAAGAAAGTGAAGAACTCAGAAAATAGTTGGATATGGAAAAGGATGATGGAATTATAAACATTCTAGTTCTTGCAATATTGGTGAAGTTTACAGCTTTTGATCCCAAAATATAAATGATGAATCTAATAAAAATTTTATGGAGAGTCCTCCAGATTTTCAATTAAGTGGACATAAATGGAGTAGGCAGTAATGGAGAAATGCCTTTGTTGTTTTAAGTTCATAAAATGACAGGGTGATTTTGGTTATCACAGTATAGTCTAACATACATGTGCCAGAAAAAGTGAATTTGTCAGGTCTGAGTTGATTAAAACTTGTATATTCCCAGGCAAACTGATTTTTTCTCGGCTGGCCCTTGGTGGGCTATTGCCAATTGGAAGTTTGAAATTCTCTGATAAGTGTGTTTTGCATGTCTGTAGCTTTGAAGGGAATTTTACCAGTTTATCCAGGCAGTTTGTGCAAATGGTGTGATTTATGATAGACACCTCCTTTCATCTTGTTAATCTCTAGTTTTAGTAATTGCAGTCACTCATGAAACCAGTGTGTGCTTATGTGGTCAGTCCGCAACAGAAACCTAAGACTCTTGGACTCAAGAAAACTTCCCGGAGACACTTCCCATGTATTTGTTACAGTTTATAGCAGGAAGAATTAAGTGTCTTGGTTGCCTCCATGGGGAGAAAGTTCTTAGAAGATGGCTTGTGGTTCCCTCCAGACTGTTGAGGCACCCTTGCTGATTTTGCTTTGTGTCTTTTCATGATGATAAACTGTACTATGAGTATAATGATTTCTGAGTTCTATCTTTCCTCATAACAATTTATTTAGCCTAGAGATGATCTTAGAAAGCACCAGACACTTCCCTAACTAACACAGAGAATTAGTAGTGGAAGTGGGGTGCTATCACCACAGAAATCTAAAATGTGGGAAACTGTTGTTCTAGGTGCCTGAAAAGATGCTGCTATCTATGAAAAATGTGGCAGAGCATTTGCCATATATGGTAGAGTGGTAAAACTCTTGCCTGTAGTAATTTAATAATTAGATCATGTGAATCGCAAACTTTTCCTCTTGAACTCAGAATCTATGGGGAAGGGTTGGAAATCCATTTTATTAGTGTGTTTTGAATAAAATTGGTCACACTTTATGTGATGTTTGAAGAAAGTGAAGAACTCAGAAAATAGTTGGATATGGAAAAGGATGATGGAATTATAAACATTCTAGTTCTTGCAATATTGGTGAAGTTTACAGCTTTTGATCCCAAAATATAAATGATGAATCTAATAAAAATTTTGGAAGAGAAAAATCTGTACATATTTAGCCATGAAGTGATGAGCCAGATAATGGCCTTCCTACCTATTGTTAAAATTCTTCAAAAGACTTAAGTGCCTTAAAACAAAGATCAGATTAAAGGGCAATGCCCAATAAATTAATATTAATATTTAAAACACCTTGAGGTAAAGATCAAATTTATTTATAGAGTAGCTTTTTCATCTACTTTTCAAAATTGACTCAATAAGTCAATTGAGAAAAAAATGTAAGACAAAAAACAAAGAAAATCAAAGAAAATACTGGACCTGAGAAAATATAAAGAAACGTATGCTTCCTGCTACATGAATCTGTATGGATTCAAATATGTAACTACTGTGTGTGTGTGTGTGTGTGTGTGTGTGTGTGTATTCTCATGTGGTATTGTGTTGTTAAAGAAACTTGGCTCCAAACTGAAAAACCCTGTGATACCTTGAGACTCTGAGACTTAAAACTGACCTTTGTATTTGTCAGATGTATTGATTATTTCCAGGAATTACTTTTAACAATTCTTGAAATAATTTGTTTAACTCTGATGTATAAAGACAATAGAAGTAAAGGAAACATTACAGATTGTTATCAGAACAGAGCAGGGTTAGAATCCAAATTCCATTATGGACTAGCTAGGGAACACTGGGCAATTGAAACAAGAATAATCAAGAGTGCCATTTCTAAAGGCCGTTGTGAGGACCAAATGCATGTAGTTGCTTTGTGTTATTTCTGTCATATAGAAAGAATCCAGTGGATGCAATATTCATTGTCAAAATGATCCATGGACCTCCATGCTTCCATAGGCAGGTAGTGGATTGAGAAACTGTTACAGTCCCTGTAAAGGCCCTATTCCCCAAAGTCCACGTCAGATACAAACATTTGCCATATATGGTAGAGTGGTAAAACTCTTGCCTGTAGTAATTTAATAATTAGATCATGTGAATCGCAAACTTTTCCTCTTGAACTCAGAATCTATGGGAAGGGTTGGAAATCCATTTTATTAGTGTGTTTTGAATAAAATTGGTCACACTTTATGTGATGTTTGAAGAAAGTGAAGAACTCAGAAAATAGTTGGATATGGAAAAGGATGATGGAATTATAAACATTCTAGTTCTTGCAATATTGGTGAAGTTTACAGCTTTTGATCCCAAAATATAAATGATGAATCTAATAAAAATTTTGGAAGAGAAAAATCTGTACATATTTAGCCATGAAGTGATGAGCCAGATAATGGCCTTCCTACCTATTGTTAAAATTCTTCAAAAGACTTAAGTGCCTTAAAACAAAGATCAGATTAAAGGGCAATGCCCAATAAATTAATATTAATATTTAAAACACCTTGAGGTAAAGATCAAATTTATTTATAGAGTAGCTTTTTCATCTACTTTTCAAAATTGACTCAATAAGTCAATTGATAAAAAAATGTAAGACAAAAAACAAAGAAAATCAAAGAAAATACTGGACCTGAGAAAATATAAAGAAACGTATGCTTCCTGCTACATGAATCTGTATGGATTCAAATATGTAACTACTGTGTGTGTGTGTGTGTGTGTGTGTATGTGTATTCTCATGTGGTATTGTGTTGTTAAAGAAACTTGGCTCCAAACTGAAAAACCCTGTGATACCTTGAGACTCTGAGACTTAAAACTGACCTTTGTATTTGTCAGATGTATTGATTATTTCCAGGAATTACTTTTAACAATTCTTGAAATAATTTGTTTAACTCTGATGTATAAAGACAATAGAAGTAAAGGAAACATTACAGATTGTTATCAGAACAGAGCAGGGTTAGAATCCAAATTCCATTATGGACTAGCTAGGGAACACTGGGCAATTGAAACAAGAATAATCAAGAGTGCCATTTCTAAAGGCCGTTGTGAGGACCAAATGCATGTAGTTGCTTTGTGTTATTTCTGTCATATAGAAAGAATCCAGTGGATGCAATATTCATTGTCAAAATGATCCATGGACCTCCATGCTTCCATAGGCAGGTAGTGGATTGAGAAACTGTTACAGTCCCTGTAAAGGCCCTATTCCCCAAAGTCCACGTCAGATACAAACATGAAAGATAATGCAAGACAAAGGGGGAGAAAAAGCTTTCTGAAAATAAAGGCAGGAGGCCTCTGAGAACAATGGGAGAGGGAATTTCCCCCAGGAGAATAGGATAACGACCTTATCAAAGAATATTCTCTGCCTTCAAGATAGGAGGCTCACACTATGTCTGCCCAGTGGGATTTCAGAATTTCTAAAGACAGTGACTGCTATGTAACTTTCATTTTTCTTTTTATCAAGATAATAAATTTAAAACTTTTCATTTTATATAGGAGTATAGTCAATTAACAATGCTGTCATAGTTTCAGGTGAACTGGAAAAGGCTTCAACCATATATATGCATGTACCCATTCTCTCCCTAAACTCTTTTCCCTTCTAGCCTGCTGCATAACACTGAGCAGAGTTCCATGTAGCATACAGTAGGAGTTTGTTGATTATCCACTTTAAATATTTCAGTCTGTGCATGTCAATCCCAAACTCCTTAACTGTCTCCTGTCATTGCCAATCCCCACACACACTGGCAATCATAAGCTTGTTCATTAAGTCTGTGAGTCAATTTTCATTTTGTAAATAAATGTATTTGTATCATATCTTTTTAGATTCCGCATAAAATGATGACATGTGACATTTCTCCTTCTCTACCAGACTTACTTCACTTAGTATGATGATCTCTAGGTCCATCCATCTTGCTACAAGTGGCATTATTTCCAGGATGAGAATATTTACGCCAATTATCCTAGCCCTGTTCTACCATGATATACAGAACATACATGGGGGGGAGGAGGTGATTGTCCTTTGAGTTCATAGGTTTTCAGTCCAAGAGGAGCTCCATCCAGATCTGATGGAGAGACCCTATTGCACAACACCTAAACTTTGGAGCTCTTGTTGAATGAGATTGAGGTGATCTTCCTTGGCAAGGGGGTGTATATTAACATAAAGATTATATTTGCTATATTAGAACTGGGAGAAAAAGCTTCAGCAGAATCTACCAATGATCATCATCAGTATTCAATTCTCCTTTCTTGTCTCAACTTACAGGAAGTGTACTTCCCAACCTCTTACAGTGTTGGGAGGCCATGTGAGTGGTTCTGGCTAGGCAAACACATTGCTGTCGGGCAGATGAAATGAAAATACTCTAATAAAGTTTCAGTTCCATTATTCCACCACTGCAGCTATTATGACAGGTCCTCCTGTTGCAATGGCCACGTTCCAAAAGAGCAGCAAGGTAGGTGGAGAGAGCTGCCATGGAGAGTTTCCTAAATGGAGAGTGAATTTTTATGAATAAAAACTATCATTTTTGAGTGAGGCCTAAAAGATTCTGTATGAATCTCCCCAAATTATCATTTGTGTGTGAACTCCAAAAATTTATCCATTAAAGCAGCATAACTTAGCTTATGTTGACTAAAACCATGACCCTTGCTGAGTGTCTATGACTCAAAATTGTTTTCGATATTGCTAAGGATGAATTTTAATCTTTTCTGCAGTAAGACTCTATGCTGGTTATTGTTGGTTTGTGCTCTCAAAGGTCAGAATGGCTACGGCATATTAAGCATAGAAAAGGGTAGTGCAAGACAAGTTCTGCATTTAGAAAGTGTAGATTATGAAAGACTTTAAAGTCTCGGCAGTATGAATATGGATTTGGTTTCTAAAACAATGGAGGCTTCCCTGGTGGTCCAGTAAAGAGTCCAACTTGCAATGCGAGGGGCACCGGTTCAACCCCTGGCACAGGAAGATCCCATATGCCATGGATTGGCTGGACCAGTATCTCCAGTTAATGAGCCAGAACTCTGGAGCACATGCTCCCAGAGCTACTGCTCTGCAACGAGAGGCTACTGTGATGGGAGGCCCACATACAGAACATACATGGGGGGGAGGAGGTGATTGTCCTTTGAGTTCATAGGTTTTCAGTCCAAGAGGAGCTCCATCCAGATCTGATGGAGAGACCCTATTGCACAACACCTAAACTTTGGAGCTCTTGTTGAATGAGATTGAGGTGATCTTCCTTGGCAAGGGGGTGTATATTAACATAAAGATTATATTTGCTATATTAGAACTGGGAGAAAAAGCTTCAGCAGAATCTACCAATGATCATCATCAGTATTCAATTCTCCTTTCTTGTCTCAACTTACAGGAAGTGTACTTCCCAACCTCTTACAGTGTTGGGAGGCCATGTGAGTGGTTCTGGCTAGGCAAACACATTGCTGTCGGGCAGATGAAATGAAAATACTCTAATAAAGTTTCAGTTCCATTATTCCACCACTGCAGCTATTATGACAGGTCCTCCTGTTGCAATGGCCACGTTCCAAAAGAGCAGCAAGGTAGGTGGAGAGAGCTGCCATGGAGAGTTTCCTAAATGGAGAGTGAATTTTTATGAATAAAAACTATCATTTTTGAGTGAGGCCTAAAAGATTCTGTATGAATCTCCCCAAATTATCATTTGTGTGTGAACTCCAAAAATTTATCCATTAAAGCAGCATAACTTAGCTTATGTTGACTAAAACCATGACCCTTGCTGAGTGTCTATGACTCAAAATTGTTTTCGATATTGCTAAGGATGAATTTTAATCTTTTCTGCAGTAAGACTCTATGCTGGTTATTGTTGGTTTGTGCTCTCAAAGGTCAGAATGGCTACGGCATATTAAGCATAGAAAAGGGTAGTGCAAGACAAGTTCTGCATTTAGAAAGTGTAGATTATGAAAGACTTTAAAGTCTCGGCAGTATGAATATGGATTTGGTTTCTAAAAACAATGGAGGCTTCCCTGGTGGTCCAGTAAAGAGTCCAACTTGCAATGCGAGGGGCACCGGTTCAACCCCTGGCACAGGAAGATCCCATATGCCATGGATTGGCTGGACCAGTATCTCCAGTTAATGAGCCAGAACTCTGGAGCACATGCTCCCAGAGCTACTGCTCTGCAACGAGAGAGGCTACTGTGATGGGAGGCCCACATAGGCCAAAGAATAAATATGGATGAAAATAAATGGATAAAAGAATCAATAAAAGGGGCCAAAATTAAAAAAAGAAAAATAGAAAAAAGAGCATAGATAAAAACAATGGAAAGACATTGAAAGATATTAATCAGAGGAGAGAGAGAGATGGTGTACATTTCATAAATATTCTAATCTATAGTTCAAAAATATACACATGGATAACAGTGCTAGTGATTATTTTGTTTCTTCGAGAAAAAGATGATGTGGCTTAAACTAGAGTGATCAGGGACTTCCCTGCTGGACCCATGGTTAAGACTCTACACTCTCAATGTGGGGGCATGAAATCAACCCTTAGTTAGGGAACTAAGATTCCACATGTCAAACAATATGGCCTAAAGAAATAAACAAAAGATTAAATAACTAGAGTGGTCATTGTGAAGTTTGAAATGTGAGGATAGAACACATGTATGAAACAATGATACTTGCTGATCATGTAAGGAAATGCCCTAGGAACTTATTTCTCTGGAAGGAAACACAATTTTTGAGAAAGTCAAGAGACTATACAAATGCCTCTGTATTTGCACAGCTAGAAATTTGCAAAGATCTTGGGATTTATCCCTTGTAAATGTCAAGGGTCTTATGATATCTACTTATTGTAGAAAACTCGAAAAATACAGTTGTACCCAAATGTCATTGAAAAGTGGGTATGAATTGCATCTATGCCATAATTAGATTTTTCTATGCGCTTCCAATCTCATTTCCTATAACATTCTTCTCCCCAGCGCAGGCAGAAATATAGACTCCCGAAGCAGCCCCCACCCTGTGCCCATTATCTCTGGGAACACACAAACCTGTGCTTCCCACATCTCTCCAAAGATGTCTTTCTTTCTTATTTTGTCCTCAAATTCTCGAATAACAGTCCAACACTGACATATAGGCCCACAAACACAAACTCTCCAAAGAGCCTCAAGATAGCATTTCTGTAAATGTTTTCAGGTAAATTCTAATATCTGTGACATAATATTTTTAAATGATAATTATGTTTTTCATGTGAGAAAGCTACTTTTTTACATATTCAGTCACTCACTCAAGGAAAAAATTCAGTTAAAATTGGGGTCTCACCATTCTATTTGGAAGCACCTATGGATGATCATATTCTTCATTTCTATTTTTTCAATAATAATCCAGCCCCTATGTTTACTACAATAATCAAGTCCCTACCTGAAACAGTCCTACCTAAAATCAGTCATTGACCATTTCATAAATATTCTAATCTATAGTTCAAAAATATACACATGGATAACAGTGCTAGTGATTATTTTGTTTCTTCGAAAAAAAGATGATGTGGCTTAAACTAGAGTGATCAGGGACTTCCCTGCTGGACCCATGGTTAAGACTCTACACTCTCAATGTGGGGGCATGAAATCAACCCTTAGTTAGGGAACTAAGATTCCACATGTCAAACAATATGGCCTAAAGAAATAAACAAAAGATTAAATAACTAGAGTGGTCATTGTGAAGTTTGAAATGTGAGGATAGAACACATGTATGAAACAATGATACTTGCTGATCATGTAAGGAAATGCCCTAGGAACTTATTTCTCTGGAAGGAAACACAATTTTTGAGAAAGTCAAGAGACTATACAAATGCCTCTGTATTTGCACAGCTAGAAATTTGCAAAGATCTTGGGATTTATCCCTTGTAAATGTCAAGGGTCTTATGATATCTACTTATTGTAGAAAACTCGAAAAATACAGTTGTACCCAAATGTCATTGAAAAGTGGGTATGAATTGCATCTATGCCATAATTAGATTTTTCTATGCGCTTCCAATCTCATTTCCTATAACATTCTTCTCCCCAGCGCAGGCAGAAATATAGACTCCCGAAGCAGCCCCCACCCTGTGCCCATTATCTCTGGGAACACACAAACCTGTGCTTCCCACATCTCTCCAAAGATGTCTTTCTTTCTTATTTTGTCCTCAAATTCTCGAATAACAGTCCAACACTGACATATAGGCCCACAAACACAAACTCTCCAAAGAGCCTCAAGATAGCATTTCTGTAAATGTTTTCAGGTAAATTCTAATATCTGTGACATAATATTTTTAAATGATAATTATGTTTTTCATGTGAGAAAGCTACTTTTTTACATATTCAGTCACTCACTCAAGGAAAAAATTCAGTTAAAATTGGGGTCTCACCATTCTATTTGGAAGCACCTATGGATGATCATATTCTTCATTTCTATTTTTTCAATAATAATCCAGCCCCTATGTTTACTACAATAATCAAGTCCCTACTGAAACAGCCTCCTAACAGTCATTCCTCCATCCAGTCTTACTTACAAACAATCAGCACTCTACAATGCAGCCAGAATAAATTCACTGCAGTGCTGACCTGACTACCTTGACCCTTCCACTAGTTCCACTGAAATCTCGCTGCCCTCTGGAGAGACCCCAAGTTTCTTTCTGTGCTTCTGGAAGCTCTTATGATTTGCCACTGCCTACTTTTAAAACCTCATCTTTTTGTGCCCCACCCCCATCCTAAGCATGTACCTTATAGTCCAGTCATTCTGAATACCATTCAGTTTCTCAAATGTGGCAGGCATCTCTCGTGCAAGGGTCTTCACTGGTCCTGTTCTTCCTTTCTGGACATCTATTGCTAACATTCCTTTAGGATCTTTGTCTTAATAGCTCTTTCTCTGAGAGTCTTCTGACTCTTCCCTAAACCGGGTTCTGTGTTCTGAATCTGTAGTTTCCAAATACCTTGCATTTCCTTGTTTATCTAGTGTATTATATTTGTATTTTTTAGTGTATAGACACAGCACTTGACTCCATGAAGACAGGAAGTCTCCCTTGTTCACCACGTAGTAGCCACTTATAGTAAATGCTTATTGACTTGTTATTGTTGTTCATTTCTCCTGCCCTGATTCTTTACTTGCCATTTGAATACAAGTCAGTAACTAATTTTGTGTAAAGAGGAGGCAAAAAAAAAAGTCCTACTGTCTAATTAATGTGTTTCCTCCCAGTCTCCTTTATATGCCTGGTGGATAGACAGATTGAAAGTATAGTTAGTTGGAGAGATCAATTGATGACATAGAGCTGGATGAATGGATGTTATAATTATATCTGAAAAGTATTGAATATGGCTGTGTATATAGGTTTTACATTTTCATTGTTACTTTTGAAGATTGTGTATGTGTGAATTATATCTGAAAACTATTGAGTGTGGCTGTGTGTATAGCTTTTGTGTTTTTTGATTGTTGTTTTTTAAAGATTTTGTCTGTGTGTATTTTCTTTTTCCTAGTACTATCCAGTGAATCATTTTCCATTTAATTAAAAATTGTTCCAGATGCCCACATGATATTGAAATGTGTAATGCACATTATTTATTTAGCCTTCACATTCAGTAACACATACATTATTTCCATTTTTTCTCATTATAAATAATCCCCTGGCAAATATTTCTGTCAAAATCTTTCCCTGAATCTGGATATAATATTAATCTTTCACATTTCCATGCTTCTTTGCTCTGGTGCCTGTTCTTCCTATGGGAACCTAGAAATCTTTTGGTGCACCTACACTGAGACCCATTTTCATAAGCCAGTCTCCCTCTCCACCAGTTCTTCTTAGCAGTCTTCTCTGGCTAGGGGGCGTAGTAGTCAAGCTATTGGGTTAGAAAACATCAGTGCAGTGGAATTGCGTGAACTTGAAATTTGTTTAGATGCTTCAAGGCCAGGTTTCCTTATTCTTTTAATGATCATCACCCTGCTACTACCTGTCTTACTTCTGCATAAGTATATTCATAGATACTTTAAACTTATGATTTGCTTCTGTTCTATGTTTTCTGGATCATTACAGGAAGAAATATAAATGCATGTTAACTAATAAAATTGTGTGTGTATAAAAGTGGTTTCAAATTTGAAAAGTTATATTTGTATTTTTAGTGTCACAGCACTTGACTCCATGAAGACAGGAAGTCTCCCTTGTTCACCACGTAGTAGCCACTTATAGTAAATGCTTATTGACTTGTTATTGTTGTTCATTTCTCCTGCCCTGATTCTTTACTTGCCATTTGAATACAAGTCAGTAACTAATTTTGTGTAAAGAGGAGGCAAAAAAAAAAGTCCTACTGTCTAATTAATGTGTTTCCTCCCAGTCTCCTTTATATGCCTGGTGGATAGACAGATTGAAAGTATAGTTAGTTGGAGAGATCAATTGATGACATAGAGCTGGATGAATGGATGTTATAATTATATCTGAAAAGTATTGAATATGGCTGTGTATATAGGTTTTACATTTTCATTGTTACTTTTGAAGATTGTGTATGTGTGAATTATATCTGAAAACTATTGAGTGTGGCTGTGTGTATAGCTTTTGTGTTTTTTGATTGTTGTTTTTTAAAGATTTTGTCTGTGTGTATTTTCTTTTCCTAGTACTATCCAGTGAATCATTTTCCATTTAATTAAAAATTGTTCCAGATGCCCACATGATATTGAAATGTGTAATGCACATTATTTATTTAGCCTTCACATTCAGTAACACATACATTATTTCCATTTTTTCTCATTATAAATAATCCCCTGGCAAATATTTCTGTCAAAATCTTTCCCTGAATCTGGATATAATATTAATCTTTCACATTTCCATGCTTCTTTGCTCTGGTGCCTGTTCTTCCTATGGGAACCTAGAAATCTTTTGGTGCACCTACACTGAGACCCATTTTCATAAGCCAGTCTCCCTCTCCACCAGTTCTTCTTAGCAGTCTTCTCTGGCTAGGGGGCGTAGTAGTCAAGCTATTGGGTTAGAAAACATCAGTGCAGTGGAATTGCGTGAACTTGAAATTTGTTTAGATGCTTCAAGGCCAGGTTTCCTTATTCTTTTAATGATCATCACCCTGCTACTACCTGTCTTACTTCTGCATAAGTATATTCATAGATACTTTAAACTTATGATTTGCTTCTGTTCTATGTTTTCTGGATCATTACAGGAAGAAATATAAATGCATGTTAACTAATAAAATTGTGTGTGTATAAAAGTGGTGGGTAAGTTTTTTTTTTTCTTTGAAATGGTTTTCATGCCCTTCATATGACTTGGATAAAGTTCAGATGCTTGATTCACACATAGTGAATCATGTGTGATTTTGGATCATGTCCAGGGTCTAAGGCTTGGCACATAAGGTTCTTCTCAGCTTTACTTCAAGTTTCAGCTACAGACTCATTTTGTAGGCTTCTTTTTTCTAGGCTAGATGTACTTACCTTCACGTGTTTTGTGATTTCAAGGTCCTTTCTGCATGCCATGTCTTTTCTTCAAGTTCATTCCTCTATTTAGAATGTCACCTTCCATTTGTCCCCTCCTAGCAACTTGACACAGATCAAAGATTGAACCATATTGGCAAATCATTTTGAAACTAGCTTTTAAGACTGTGTGAGTGTCTGTAATGTATTAGATAATGTATGTGATTTTTTTCAGAGTGTATTTGTGTGAGTGTGAATGCAGGCAAATATATGTCCAACATGTGTAAGTTATCTGTAGTTTACATAACTGGCAGTAGTTTACTCACTAAGTCATGTCCGACTCTTATGACCCCATGCACTTGAGGCTGCCATGCTCCCCTGTCCCATGGGATTTCCCAGATAAGAATGCTGGAGTGGGTTGCCATTTCCTTCTCCAGGGTATCTTAGTGACTCAGAGACGGAACCCACATCTCCTGCTCTGGCAGACAGATTGGTTACCACAGAGCCACACGTAATGGGTAGGGGAATATGTAAAGAGAATTAAAATAAAATATATTTTTTCAGAGTTTCTGTGTGACAGACTTTGCTTTGGACAGTGAAGTTCTACTTAATGAAAAAGTAACAATAGGAGTGTGGTTCTCCTGAAGCTTTTATTCAGAAAGCAAATGGGTAATGGGTTGGTTACCTGAGGGTTGCAGCACCTGTACTATCTATTGCTGTGGGAAGCTATCAGCTTCAGGAAGGTGCAGGTGCTTCACCGGATTAGTTATCACAGTACGTTGGAGTGGGGAGAACAGATGAGCATTATTGTGAGAAAAATCACCAACCACTGTCAGCAAGCGAAAGAACTGAAAATGACAGGCCAGTTTTAAGAGGGCTTTTGTTTGGGCTTACATTTTTCACCTAGAAATGGACACAATTACTGAAAATTAGAAATGAAGCTGGGCTTTATACAATGAAATGAGATAATTTCACGGCCAAAACAAGTGGGCTTACGTTGAAAGGAAAGCCATTAAAATATACCTAAGCAGTAAGTTAATGGGGGAGAAATTCAATTTGAAAATGAGAGAACATTTTCAGATAGAAAGGGCAGGCAGTGGAACAGGGTGCTTAATGAGGTACAGTAGATAGATTCAAGTTTAATCTAGATAATTTTAGATAATTACAGAAAAAACTTAGGCTGGGATTTTTTTTTCTTCTATTTCTCCTCACCCCCACACCCTCAAACTGCTTGAGTAGATTGGAAAAAAATATTTTATCATTTTGTTATCTGTTTTTTTGTGTGTAAAGTCTGTTTTCCAAAACTGAAAGTTCAGAGTTTTTCTGAGTGAGTAGATGTCACTTGCATGAAAGAACTGCATTGTTGTCAAATAGTGGTCACACAAAGGATGTTCAGTATTTTCATTGCTCCTGACCTTGACCCTTTGTTGTAAGAATAGTCTCACCTTGCTGGTTCCCCCTTCCTGCTCTTCACCTCACAGATGGTCCGTCCGCGCTCGAAATAATACACTGGTGAATGAGCACCCTGATAACCCAAAGGCGGCTTAGGGTTTCTGAAGGATGAGAACTTCTTGGTTCCACTGGTACCTTTGTAGTGGTGTTTGCACTCCTTGTAACACCCTTCTCATTATTTTCCTCAAATCTTTATCCAGGTTTTGTTTCTGCTGCGGATATTTAGTGACTGATCTTTAGCTCTCCAGCAGCTCATAAGATTTTTTTCCCTTTACCACCAGGACTATACTGGTTTATCAAGGTCTTTGGGATATACCATGGCATAGCTACAGGATATACAGACAAAAAAGAGTGCTATACAGGAGAAAGGTGATGTTGATTCCGTGCTAAAATTGTGAGGCCTGTCTGTTGTCATGGGAAGGCTCAGGTGGGTATCACACAGATTCCTTGGGTCAGACTGATTTTGTCTGCTCAGTGCTACTAATATTTCTACTTAAAGACTCTATGAATGAGGCCACCTGGGTTCTTTTACAAAGTGTCTTGTCAGTTTTTATGTCAGAATGTTCTACTCCAGACAGAAAGTTTCATGAAGTAGTTAAGAATGCAGATTTAGGAAAGATAAAAACCTAGCTTTAAGTTTCTTATTGTTGTTCAGTGGTTAAGTCCTGTCCAGCTCTTTGAGATCCTATGAAATATAGCAATTTCCTTCTCCAGAGGATCTTCCTGAGGCAGGAATCAAACTCAGGTCTGCATTGCAGGCAGATTCTTTACATTTTCACCATGAGAAATAAATCTCTATTATGATGTTTCTTTCAGTTCCTACCTTTTATTTCTGGAAATTCAGTAACTGCTGCTGGTATCTCAGAAATTATATAGCATACTTGCTGGTCAAAATGATGAAATTTGCTACTAAATCTGTTTATATAAATCCCTTACTAAACCTTTATCTAGGGAAAACAAGCCCATTTCCTCAGAGTAGTCCTCTCTTGCTTGCTTGCAAACAAAAGATATCTCAACAATGGACAGCCCAAATCAGATTAAAGTTTCTTTGTCTACATTCATGCCAAAGGCAACTTCAGGAGCACAGAGAAGTATGGTTGACTCCAGCAGGTAATTCAGTATTTTCATTGCTCCTGACACCTTTGTTGTAAGAATAGTTTTGGTTCCCCTTCCTGCTCTTCACCTCACAGATGGTCCGTCCGCGCTCGAAATAATACACTGGTGAATGAGCACCCTGATAACCCAAAGGCGGCTTAGGGTTTCTGAAGGATGAGAACTTCTTGGTTCCACTGGTACCTTTGTAGTGGTGTTTGCACTCCTTGTAACACCCTTCTCATTATTTTCCTCAAATCTTTATCCAGGTTTTGTTTCTGCTGCGGATATTTAGTGACTGATCTTTAGCTCTCCAGCAGCTCATAAGATTTTTTTCCCTTTACCACCAGGACTATACTGGTTTATCAAGATCTTTGGGATATACCATGGCATAGCTACAGGATATACAGACAGAAAAGAGTGCTATACAGGAGAAAGGTGATGTTGATTCCCTGCTAAAATTGTGAGGCCTGTCTGTTGTCATGGGAAGGCTCAGGTGGGTATCACACAGATTCCTTGGGTCAGACTGATTTTTTCTGCTCAGTGCTACTAATATTTCTACTTAAAGACTCTATGAATGAGGCCACCTGGGTTCTTTTACAAAGTGTCTTGTCAGTTTTTATGTCAGAATATTCTACTCCAGACAGAAAGTTTCATGAAGTAGTTAAGAATGCAGATTTAGGAAAGATAAAAACCTAGCTTTAAGTTTCTTATTGTTGTTCAGTGGTTAAGTCCTGTCCAGCTCTTTGAGATCCTATGAAATATAGCAATTTCCTTCTCCAGAGGATCTTCCTGAGGCAGGAATCAAACTCAGGTCTGCATTGCAGGCAGATTCTTTACATTTTCACCATGAGAAATAAATCTCTATTATGATGTTTCTTTCAGTTCCTACCTTTTATTTCTGGAAATTCAGTAACTGCTGCTGGTATCTCAGAAATTATATAGCATACTTGCTGGTCAAAATGATGAAATTTGCTACTAAATCTGTTTATATAAATCCCTTACTAAACCTTTATCTAGGGAAAACAAGCCCATTTCCTCAGAGTAGTCCTCTCTTGCTTGCTTGCAAACAGAGAGATATCTCAACAATGGACAGCCCAAATCAGATTAAAGTTTCTTTGTCTACATTCATGCCAAAGGCAACTTCAGGAGCAGCAGAGAAGTATGGTTGACTCCAGCAGGTAAAAAGCAGGCATTTTTCTCTGAATGGATAAAGAAAATTCAGAAGGCAAGAATCCTGCTCTAGGTTAAGCTAAGAGGACAGCAGAATTGACCACCACAGATCTTCCTGTTACATTTGGATTTTCATGTCTTATATTTCTAGGAGTGAAGGTCCAAATGAGTTCTCTGTTAAAGAGAGCTTGAAGAAACAGTGGAGCTAAATGTGGAAATGTTTTCCACCACTAAATAGCCTTGCCTTGAAGAACATGTATTAATATAAGTGCATTTAGAAGCTTTATAAAAATGGATACTTCCTCTTGACCCACCCGCATCATAACATGTTCATGTGTACAGCAGGATGCCCACCTGATTGTTACTCCAGACTGACCTCTAGCCCTTCTGTAACTCATCCCACAAGAGAGGAAAATGACTTTTACCTTGGTAGTAAGGTTGGAAAGAGGAGACTCAGTGTGCATGGCCTTCCTTTCTTTCTCCTGTCTGCTGGAAGTTCACAATTGCTCATAAGGTTTAGAGTCATGGCTGCTATCCTTTCAATGTGAGACCTGTGGGCTTGGTTGGGCAACATCCTCGTATCCCCACATCTCATTGATGGAGCAGTGACAATTTAAGAATTGTGATGTCAAGGGCTTCCCTTGTGGTCCAGTAGGTGGAGAGTCTGCCTTACAGTGCAGGGGGCACTGGTTTGATCCCTGGTCCGGGAAGATCACACATGCCACAAAGCAGCTGGACCAGTGTGTCCATTTATGAGCCAGTGCTCTAGAGTGCATGTGCCCAGAGCCAGGGCTCTGCAACAAGAGAGGCCACTGTGATGGGAGGCCTACACAGGCCAAAGAACAAAGATGGATGAAAATAAATAAAAAACCAATAAAATAGGCCAAAATTTTTTAATAAATGTGAATTGTGATGTCTAAAGCTCTATGTGAAGACACTTCAAGGAATGCAGAGCACACAGTGCCTTATCTTCATGTTTTCTTTTTTGAAACTTATTAATACCTAGTTTAGATTAACTTCTGTGCAGACATTGACCTCTGTTTTATTTCTCAGACAGGTCTATTGGTCACTAAGAAACTTTTTTATAAAGTTGTGAGATTGTAACCATCTTTCCCCAGGTTAAGCTAAGAGGACAGCAGAATTGACCACCACAGATCTTCCTGTTACATTTGGATTTTCATGTCTTATATTTCTAGGAGTGAAGGTCCAAATGAGTTCTCTGTTAAAGAGAGCTTGAAGAAACAGTGGAGCTAAATGTGGAAATGTTTTCCACCACTAAATAGCCTTGCCTTGAAGAACATGTATTAATATAAGTGCATTTAGAAGCTTTATAAAAATGGATACTTCCTCTTGACCCACCCGCATCATAACATGTTCATGTGTACAGCAGGATGCCCACCTGATTGTTACTCCAGACTGACCTCTAGCCCTTCTGTAACTCATCCCACAAGAGAGGAAAATGACTTTTACCTTGGTAGTAAGGTTGGAAAGAGGAGACTCAGTGTGCATGGCCTTCCTTTCTTTCTCCTGTCTGCTGGAAGTTCACAATTGCTCATAAGGTTTAGAGTCATGGCTGCTATCCTTTCAATGTGAGACCTGTGGGCTTGGTTGGGCAACATCCTCGTATCCCCACATCTCATTGATGGAGCAGTGACAATTTAAGAATTGTGATGTCAAGGGCTTCCCTTGTGGTCCAGTAGGTGGAGAGTCTGCCTTACAGTGCAGGGGGCACTGGTTTGATCCCTGGCCCAGGAAGATCACACATGCCACAAAGCAGCTGGACCAGTGTGTCCATTTATGAGCCAGTGCTCTAGAGTGCATGTGCCCAGAGCCAGGGCTCTGCAACAAGAGAGGCCACTGTGATGGGAGGCCTACACAGGCCAAAGAACAAAGATGGATGAAAATAAATAAAAAACCAATAAAATAGGCCAAAATTTTTTAATAAATGTGAATTGTGATGTCTAAAGCTCTATGTGAAGACACTTCAAGGAATGCAGAGCACACAGTGCCTTATCTTCATGTTTTCTTTTTTTTGAAACTTATTAATACCTAGTTTAGATTAACTTCTGTGCAGACATTGACCTCTGTTTTATTTCTCAGACAGGTCTATTGGTCACTAAGAAACTTTTTTATAAAGTTGTGAGATTGTAACCATCTTTCCCCAGGTCTGACATAAGGCTAGCTAGAATACTGTATGTCCTATTTTATTATTATCATTATTTACCTATCCTTAAAATTGAGATTCCCAAGAGGTATATATTTTTATTGGTAAGCAAACCTGAAAAAGCAATGAGAACTTGAGGAAGCCAAAAGAAGAATATAGTGAAGATCATAGAGATCAAACTGGAAGAATTTTTTTGGATGGACCTAGGACCCAGGAAGCTATTGAAAAATGATATTTCAAAACTATAGGTAGAATACATACTAAGAACTAATGGAATACTGTGGAATACTGTGTCCTTGAAGATTGTGATAATTATAATAGCAGTGTATATAGTGTCTGAATAGGTGTAATAAGAAAGACTAGGAGTATCATTTTAAGTCTTTCAAATTACTGTTGAGTCAGTTTCGAGGTAAATTGATGATTATAAACAGAGGCGCTGGTATTAACCATGCTGTTGGGAAGAGGAAATTTCCCCCCTTTACCTCCCTTGAGTTCTTGTGGCTGGATTAATAATAAAAGTGACACAGATAGATTAATGGGAGAAAACCCAATGTAATTTTATGTGCACAAGAGATCATAAAATGACACTCAGAGAGTAACCCAAAGCAGGCAAATTTTATATCTTTTTACATAAAGAAACAAAGTTTTGAGTTGACAGAACAAAGAAATTGATTTGGGTGTTTAATTAAAAAGAGGTTCATGTGAAGTAGGGGCTTGGGTAGAAAATGAATAAAGTAACAAGGTTTATTTATATAGTTCTAGAACCCAAAGAAGAATTGTTTGTTTTATAGAGTGCATGTGCCCAGAGCCGGTGCTCTGCAATGAGAGAGGCCACTGTGATGGGAGGCCTACACAGGCCAAAGAACAAAGATGGATGAAAATAAATAAAAAACCAATAAAATAGGCCAAAATTTTTTAATAAATGTGAATTGTGATGTCTAAAGCTCTATGTGAAGACACTTCAAGGAATGCAGAGCACACAGTGCCTTATCTTCATGTTTTCTTTTTTTTGAAACTTATTAATACCTAGTTTAGATTAACTTCTGTGCAGACATTGACCTCTGTTTTATTTCTCAGACAGGTCTATTGGTCACTAAGAAACTTTTTTATAAAGTTGTGAGATTGTAACCATCTTTCCCCAGGTCTGACATAAGGCTAGCTAGAATACTGTATGTCCTATTTTATTATTATCATTATTTACCTATCCTTAAAATTGAGATTCCCAAGAGGTATATATTTTTATTGGTAAGCAAACCTGAAAAAGCAATGAGAACTTGAGGAAGCCAAAAGAAGAATATAGTGAAGATCATAGAGATCAAACTGGAAGAATTTTTTTGGATGGACCTAGGACCCAGGAAGCTATTGAAAAATGATATTTCAAAACTATAGGTAGAATACATACTAAGAACTAATGGAATACTGTGGAATACTGTGTCCTTGAAGATTGTGATAATTATAATAGCAGTGTATATAGTGTCTGAATAGGTGTAATAAGAAAGACTAGGAGTATCATTTTAAGTCTTTCAAATTACTGTTGAGTCAGTTTCGAGGTAAATTGATGATTATAAACAGAGGCGCTGGTATTAACCATGCTGTTGGGAAGAGGAAATTTCCCTTTACCTCCCTTGAGTTCTTGTGGCTGGATTAATAATAAAAGTGACACAGATAGATTAATGGGAGAAAACCCAATGTAATTTTATGTGCACAAGAGATCATAAAATGACACTCAGAGAGTAACCCAAAGCAGGCAAATTTTATATCTTTTTACATAAAGAAACAAAGTTTTGAGTTGACAGAACAAAGAAATTGATTTGGGTGTTTAATTAAAAAGAGGTTCATGTGAAGTAGGGGCTTGGGTAGAAAATGAATAAAGTAACAAGGTTTATTTATATAGTTCTAGACCCTGAATTCCCTATCTCTGATGAGAAGGATATTGTTATGTCTCTCTATAGAGGGTGGACATCTTTCATATGGGAGGTTTATTTCTTGCTTTCAGTAAGACAGAGAAGAGGTTCACTGCATTCTTCTTGCTTTGGCCATTTGTAACTTTAACTCGAAATTATTGACACACATACCATTGAGGTGCATTTTAAGGTGGCCTACCCTGGGCCCCAACAGTTTTCTCAAAGAATATACTGTGGAAAGTTTATAAAATATGGCAAGATAAAGGTGGATGATATGAACCAGGGTGGGAAACAGGCAGATCTCAATAGGTAGAATACAAATCTGGCCTGGATTGGGGGTTTAAAGAAGACTAACTGTTAATTATGACTTCCTTACTCAGGAGAACAAAAACAAAAAAGTTTTGACAGAACCATAAATGAAAGGCAGCACATTTCTTACGACAAAGGATCCCACTAGGATCTGAGACATATATTAGAGAGAAAAATGTAAAAGGCCATTCAACAGAGGAAATTAAGCAGAGCTGTTTTCCCAACAATCTAAACAATGAACACATTTATACATCAAAAGGGACTCCAAGGACTATTGTGAGGGCAACACCCAAGTTGGAAGACTAGACAGAATTAGGTTGATACATGTTTAGGGATATCAGGAAATGGAAGACACCCAAACATGACTGAATGAGGTCAAGCACTGTTTGGAGAGCAAATCACTGAAGTTGTCCGAATTATAAATCAATGTGTTTTGCCAGTAGGATTGCCTGTCATCAATATAAACACCCTACTGTCAGGAAAAAGCAGTGTCAGTAGAAAAGTTTTATTCTAGCGTGTAGAAAGGAAACTTGATTATAGAACAGTAGGCACATAGATTGTCTGAAGCATATCAGGACCAATGACAAGAAGCCTCTATAGCCCACATTCCAGCACTTTGTTCATGCCAGACTATGGCAACTAAGCCCTTAGAAATTAATTTTTTTTAAAGATTTATTTTTATTTATTTATTTTGGGCGGGGGTCGAGTTGTGGAGGGAGAGGAGCGGGCGGACCACTTCAATTGGTCTTTCATTTCTCCATTTTCATCCATCTTTGTTCTTTGGCTCCTGTGGGCCTCCCATCACGGTGGCCTCTGTTGTCGCAGAGCACTAGCTCTGGGCACACGGGCACCAGAGCTCCGGCTTGGTAATTGGACACATCGGTCCAGCCGCTCCACGGCACGTGGGATCTTCCCAGGCCAGGGATCGAACTGGCGCCCCTTGCACTGCAAGGCGGTGTCCTTACCCACTGGACCACCAGAGGAAGCACCCTTAGAAATTAATTTGATGCTTTTCCTCAATTGGTATGATTGCATTTATCCTTCTGGAGAATTAAGCCATGGATCATGCTTTTCTTCCTTTTTCTCTCTCTCCCTTTCTTCTTTCCTTTTCCCTATTTCTCCCCTCTCTTTTGTGTTCTTTTTTGGTGGGGGTGGGGAAATAAGAATATGTGACTTCTTGTTTCCAAGAAGAAATAGAATAAAATAAGATACAGCATTATAAGATACACTACTAATATGAGGCTTCTCATGTGGTGCTAGTGGCAAAGAACTCAACTGCCAATGCAGGAAACATGAGAGACATAGGTTCAGTCCCTGGGTTGGGAAGATTCCCTGGAGGAAGTCATGGCAACCCACTCTAGTATTCTTCCCTGGGGAATCCCATGAACAGAGGAGCCTGGTAGACCACAGTCCATAGTGTTACAAAGGGTCAGACACAACTGAGGCCACTTAGCACTCACACATGCATGCTAATAATATAAACTGGATTTGATTTAACATTGTCTTATTTATATTGATTTGTAAACTCCATGTTTTAATTTATTTTCTTTGGTTTTATACATAACTTTATTCTTAAAAAATCTGATAATGGTACGTGATTTTATTCAAAATAGACCACATATTTATTAGAATTTACATCAGTCTTTATGTTGTCATTTGATCCCATTACAGAATCTTTAAAAAGATTATTCTGGTCAAAGTGCTTGGAATGATTTCGGATGGAACATTTGAAAACCCTAGCCTTAGATGCAATATGGATACAGAATGGAATTGATAAAGGCACTGTTTACATGTATTTTACACTGTTGGGTAGCCAAACCTATATTATTTAGTGGTCTTCCCAGAAGATAATCAAGAAGAGCAGTGTTTATCATTGGGGAGGTAGCCTTGTGAGAATAAGACAGCAATGTCGATATCCTTCACGACAGAGGAATAATCTCACTCTTGGTTGATCATAAGCTTAGTGTCTAAATCCCGTGAGTTAGGAGATGGAAAGGTATAGAATGGTTGAGGAAAATACTTCCTCCTGAACTGACATTTTCTTACATGGTGTTAAAGCACCATTATTGTAGCAACTCTTATACCTCCCCTTTACCAGCCCCATATAAATTGGCATAAATTGTCCTATTGGTGAGCTCCCTGGGGGCTCAGACTGTAAGTAATGCACCTGCAGTACAGAGGACCTGGGTCTGATCCTGAGTTTGAGAGAGGAGCTGGATTCAGGGAGCCAGCTGCCTTTCTGAGTTACATGCTGACCAAGGAAGACACATGTATTCATAACTTTCCCTAGTGCACAAAACAAAGAAAAAGTTGGGTCTTTTTCATGAATGTGAGGATAGTGATGCTGTTCTTACAAATGAGTTCAATTCAGAAATTATCAATATCAAGAAGTTATAGAAAGATCA